>OX592696.1:4063345-8863345 GCA_951361185.1 Ochropacha duplaris | reverse complement strand
TTTTTGAAAACAAAAGACCAAGTTTATTGACACACATCCATTATGGCTCCAGTGAGTATCGTGAAGTAAAGCTCTATTGAAGTTGTAGGACGTCATCCCCTCACATGACGTGACGTATGTGAAGATACAATATACAATTAAAGTATCTTTACGACGATTATACAGAAGATACTATTTTGTAGGGAAAATTCTATTGCAAGTAGGCACAAAGCGATAGATATGTACGATACTCGTACATACATAATAATCTATGAATAAAAAAAAATATCTATGAATTTTTGAATAAATATTGCATAAAAGTTCAAACCAACACATGTTGCTTGACCCAGATGATTATGAAGAATTTGGTAGCAGTAAGAATATGCAATGCCCGCGTATTAAATAAAATAATTATTGCCTTTAGAAAAACTGAGTAAGAGAAAACACGACAAAGCTGGGTTTTAGTTTTAGTTAGGTATAGTTATATACTAGTTAGATAAAACTTCTAACTTCCAGTCCAGCTTGTTATCTAACTATTAAATGTCCGTCCACGCTTAAAACAAATAAATGTTTACAACCTATGCATGCTTTGCGTGCATGCATAATATATTGAACTATTTATAAGATTTTCTCTATAGATCTCATTTAACTAAATAATTAAGTAAAATTCACCAAACTCGATTACTGCTTTTTAGTTAATGTAGAAGTGAGATTTTATGTACCGCAAGTGGTATCGATTTGTGCATTCGGAAGCTTAAATTTTGAATCCCGGTCGGTGCTTTAGTGAACTCGACCGTACCATATTTCCTAATTGCTTATAAGAATTTGTATTGTAATTGAATGTCCTCGCCTCGGTTAAAAGGAACACATTGGCATCTCTTTTGTCCTTTTTGAAGCGAGCGCTCAAGCGCTCAGTGGCTCGACTCGAATGGAGCAGGTGCACCATGCAGTTGTCGTCGCGGTCGCGGTAGCTCACAGCCGCACTTCATTGCACTTTCGCTTTCAACGCATCGACCACAGCGTTCGCCAACGCACGTATTAACTACTTTTATGTTTCACTACCTTACTGTGTAACACAGGAACACTGTTTTAACTGTGTTGCTATTATAAGCAATCATATTTTAGGTTACGTTTCCTGCTCGCGCTCAAGTTGCTCTATAGTTGTGAAAATAATTTATATTCACTTTCTGGTGCAAGTACCCACTTGCTTACTACTGAAATGATTCGTTACGTGGCTAATGAAATCAGTTAATTGAAGATTTACTTAATACTTTTTAATTGCTTGATGTATCAGAGTTAAAATGTTTTTAATGATGATATTTACTTAGAAGAACTGATTTCACAGTTAAATCATTATAATGTAATCTTTTTATTTTTAATAGTTTAAGTAAATACGGAATTATGAAGGAACAGGTTTAAAAACTAAAAGTAAAATAGCAGGTTCGCTCCGCTCTCGTAAGAAATTACGACAAATGCGTAATGGCCGTGTCGTAAGACGACAATCCACCACTTTCTTATGAAGACACTACTTATTTGTGTGTAGTCTCTAATGTTAGTCAACTTTCAAACCAGCCTCCTTAATGTTCACAAAAGTATATATATACGATTATGTACACATATTTTTTTCGAAATCGTCCAAAAGTTTATCAATCAATCGATCAATTTTATACCTAATTGGAACTTATTTTATGATTTAAAAATGACCGAGGAAAACATTTAGGTTATATCTGTGAACAAAACAGGATAATTAATTATCCATTTATTCACGTTACAGTATAAAAAAAACATAAATTTATCCGCGTTATAAGTATAATAAACATTAATATTATATTTATTTAAAATTTGTATCTTTATAAATTTTGGTACATAAATTATGTTTAAATTTATCTCTATCGCAACTATACCAGCTATGAATAATTGTATTGCACAAACAGATACAATAGTGAAACTATCTGTGAGTTTGTTAGTGTGATGTTTGTTGCTCAAACACTAAGGACCTTTTGGCTAAATGAATTTAGACAAACATAGAATCCTGGAATAAAACAAGATACTTACTTCTTCATCTATCCTGGGAAAACATACCTATACTTTATGCAGCTTCATTTACTATATATAATAGAATGAAGCAAGCATGTCTACGCCACCCATTGCGTTGGCAACTTATCCTTCGATCCGATCCTCTTTGTCCGCGCGGCTCCCGTGCCAAATGCCATGCACAGCATATTTAATACATTCGTTCTCAATACACACTTATTTTATAATACAATGAACAAAATCTGTGACCGATTCTGTCCGCATTCCGCATCGTGCGGTCGTGCCACGTCACGTTCCTGAGCTCTTATCTTTATTGAAAAGTTAAGCAAGACTTATGGAATAAATAATTATGACATCAACAATATCAATTTGTGTTTTAACATAAAAAGTTAATTCTCGCTTTATTTATATGAGTTATCCAACAGTAATAAAACTCGTATAGAGCTGGAATGTTAGTTCCTGAAGCATCAATCTATCAAACCAATTTCATTTGAGACGCTCTACCACGACATCTCATAGAAAAGCAATAGGTAAGACAATATCATGTGAAGATCCGATGCGGAGGAAAGGATATAGAGTCGGGTTAACATATAGAATGCATTACCTATATATTCAGGTCTACTTCTTGGATAAATGCTATACACGCTTTACATCTATTCTCTCTAGGAAAAAGCTGATGTTAGGCAAACAAGTAAATTCTTCAGCATTACATTTGGTGTATCATCTAAAGCACTTATCTACAAGCTATCTATGGAAACCCTTACGAGGTACCTAGATATAGTTAAACGAGTACACGTGCGTTCGTTGAATGATAAATGTATTACTAGATTAAGTCACCTTCTGACGCGGACAGCAAGCGGAGTACAAAGCGGGGCTAATCTTCTGGTTCACATTCATACGCGGACGTGAGAACAACGCGTCATTGTGTCTCCTAAATGACAACCACTACAAAGTTAACGAGGCTCTACCGGCAATGTATGACGTATTTGTTTTTAAATAACAGTTAATTTAGCTGGTAAATTATCTACTTACATATACATATTACATCGAATGAATTTATATTCTAAATCATTTATTTTTTTATTTTTCTTATTTTTATCTAAGCTAAGAAATTATCTGAATAAAGACAAATAAAATAGTTCAGCCAAATTAGTACATTGATAAGTAAGTAGATATTCTCTTATTGAGCATAAAACATGGGGTCTTCAATTATGGTCTACATCTGGTTACCTACATTGGTTTGTTCTTGGTTAATTCGGTCTATTTCGGTATATTGAGGTAGGTATAAGAAAAATTACCAAGCTTTGAATAGGTTCCCTAAATCAAATTGATGCAAACGTAATTAAATACACTTGAGTAGTGATCGAAAAACAGATAATGACAGTAAATACATGAAAGAACAAACCTAAACGTATCAAAACAAAGGATATCAAGTGACGACACAGGTCTGGTGCAGTATGTCATTGCGATCGGATATCGCAATCGCGCTGCGTGAAAGCGCTGGACATACAAGTATGCTTTTGTTTAAACCAAACTACGCATTAGTACGTGTGCCAAATGACAACTAGCCGTGGTGAAAATACAACTCCATCCAAATACACAGCCTACACTACAGTGACATAATGAGAGAATAGGGTTACAATGTATTCGATCGTAAATTGTGAATATATTTGTGCGCCGAGCCATAATCGGTTGGTAATCAAAACGAGGTATGGATATGATCGATATGGTGCTGGTGCTTTTATGATTTGAATACCGTTTTCATAGATGGCGAGCTTCTCTTGTATTGCAGGTGCAGTTTTACGTGATCTGGTGTCGCACATCGCGAGGACGGATGCACGCAGAGCGACGTCGACTAAATGCCTCGATACAGAAGCCGGGCAACGTGTCATGGTCACCTAACAGGATTATCTTACTTGTCCTACTGCGCAGGTAAAATAAACTATGTAAGTACTCTACTACCTACTCATACTAACCGCAAGATGTTTAACCAGATTATGAGTCCTGCCCACAGGTCCTGCCTGATCGGTATAGGTTGTTAATTGAGAATAAATTACGTTAAATATTATTCGCTAAACCTAGAAAGGATGTTTTATTTTTTTATTTATTGGAAGATTTACAGCTTGATACAAGTATAAATAATAGTGTCCGACTGAAATTTCGGTTTCGGTTTCGGCCAGTTTCGGCCAAAAAATCAAGTTTCGGCCCGAGTTTCGGTTTCGGCCAAAAACGGCCGAACCCTTCGGCCGCGCCGAAACTTACAACATCGTACCTTCGGTTCCTCACGGTACCTCGGCTAACGTCGGGCGCGCTCGGCACGGCTGGCAATTTTTTTCACTTTATAGGGTAGTTAAATTTTCAAACAGAACCTCTGTAACTGTGCTGAAATTTCATTGTGATAAATCTTTGAAAGTTCGAAATAAATCTTTAAGGTTCGGTTTCGGTTTCGGCCGAAACTACAATGAAACCGAACCTTCGGTTTCGGTTTCGGCAAAATAACATGTTTCGGTCGGTCACTAATAAATAACAATATTATGTAACTGTATGCCATTTACAAATCTTCACAGATAAATTAGTTTAGGTTAGTTAGTAGGTTGTTAAATTAATATTTACCCGAGAATCTATATCTAGCTTCAGCAATCGTTGATTAATTATTTGTATGTTCCTTAAGTACGCACCTTCTACACATTAGATATTCGTCCGCGGTTTTTATTAATACAAATATAGATGTATATAAAAGATTGAGTTAAAAACCATTTGTTCCAAGACGTACCTACAATTAATTGATATTTAAGCACAACATATCGAGATAAATCCATGAAGTCATTCTACCTACCTAGCATGTTTACTGATATACGAGTACATAGACAGGGATGCAAATAAAAATAAGTAATCTAGGAGTTACCTTTGTTCAATAAGTAGCTTTTGTAAGAAAATAAAAAAAGTTGTCGTGGATGAAGGTGAAATGTAAATAAATAGAAAGATCCACGGCTGAAAAAAAAATTGCATTGCTGAGTTTCTTGCCGGAGTCTTCTCAGCGGTGGTATAGTCAATTGTAACGTTCATAAGTGCCTTACCAGGCCCTAAACTGAATACTTAAATGAGTTTTATTCAGTTTGAAATGAGTTTATTTATTCGTAAATAAGTTTGAGTTAGCAAATGTATAATATGTAGAAAGAAAAACCTTAAACTTAGATATTTACTTCAGTCACGTAGATACCTACCTACTAGATAAAATGTAACACTCAAGTGACTAATAAATGAATACGCATTTCATTGAGCAATTCCTAGATAACCCTTCTAGGTGTAACATGACTGTAACACTAAGAAAGTTGTATATTTTGCCTTGCTCACATTTGTTGGCTAGGAAACGTTATATTAAAAAAACGTGCTGCGAGAAGTAATTTTAAGGCTCTCTAGGCGGTGGGGATCACTTGACATGAGGTGACCCGCATGCTATTAAATAAAAAAAATGCTAAATAACATGAGAATCATTATTAACAGCAGCCTCAACAAAAACTTGAGGGAATTTTCGTTTAGTCAAGCATTATAGGTAAGAACTAACGTAATTATGAACTAACCAAGTATCCTGGAATTATCGAACAGTAATGGTTAAAGTATTAGAGTTAAAATAAAAATACCTAATACTAGAAATTTTACGCGTACCTACATACAGATTCTCTTTTCTATATTTTTAGGGTTCCGTACCCAAAGGGTAAAAACGGGACCCTTTTACTAAGAATTCGCTGTATGTCCATCTGTCTGTCACCAGGCTGTATCTCAAGAACCGCGATAGCTAGACAGTTGAAATTTTCACAAATTATGTATTTCTGTTGCCGCTATAACAACAAATACTAAAAACAAAATAAAATAAATATTTAAGGGGGGCTACCATACAACAAACGTGATTTTTTTCGCCGTTTTTACGGAACCCTTCGTGCGCGAGTCCGACTCGCACTTGGCCGGTTTTATTTATTCCACAAGTGTCAACCAGACCGATGGGTCACCTGATAGCCGCTAGGAGTAATAGTGTTCCGTGCCTGATAGACATTAGCAATACCAAGGGGATTTGCCAAAGTGTTGTACACCTATTAGCGCAACTGCCGGAACACATCAATAGGTGCTTGGCTTCAGATTTTCAACTTGAGGGTAAAAGCCGCCAGTCGAGTACCCTACCACCGTGCAGTGGTTTCCTCACGATGTTATCCTTCATCGAAAGCTCAAGTTCATCTTAAGATTCGAACCGACGACCTTCGCCGCTACTGAGCTATCATAGCCTATAATATTTTATTCATTAAGTAATGTTATTTTTTAAATTGAAACGAAAAACTGAAGTGTACATGACGACATAGATATCGGCACACAAAATAATCATCTACTAAAGATGTAATCGAGTGAGAAATACAGAATACAGCTCCTTTTTATTGTTCTAAGCTTCTTGTGAAGCCTTTCTTTAACTATCTAACAAGTTTGGTAGGTACCTAAATTACATCCAGTATGAGTTACTCCATTAAAGTCCTTAATTAAGGAAGTTAAAGTGTTTCAATTAAAATTGCGCGTAATAAATAATTATTACAATATTTTTTAAATAAAATTGTCTAGACTGGTTCCTAAATAATTTAAATAAAACAAAGTCACTATTTCTGTCTGTGATGTTCTTAACTACGCAAGAGTAGGTATGTGATGTGGGATTTACCATCCTTTTTTTCTGAGCATCCACTCTTCTGGAAGGTTTAGGTATGTAAGAATGTAGGTATGTAAGAAGTAGCATTAAGTACTCGGGCGAAGCCAAGAGCTGATTGTTATTATAAAATAGATTCAAATATGTATGTTTGAACCGCGTGGTAGAAGCTAGAGCTAAATTACAATTTTATTAATTTATTACCAAGGTATATTAGCAAAATAAATTAAATCATAGTTGATTTGCAAAATTCATACTTGTTTACCATAATGATAATGTTTTATTGACACTTACCTCGAGTAAAAATACACTTCACTAGCTTTCTGCTTTCCTACTCAAATGTATAAAAAGACCACTTAAGCTTTTTTATTACAGCTAATTATCAGCAGATTTCAAAATTATAACCGAAGTACGTATTTTGTAATCGATTTACGTAAGTAACGCGCATTCGATTACAGACACCACCAGACACAGCACTTCGTTCGCTTCATTTGATTGATAAACAAAACATCCGCTTGCCGCAGCGCGCGCAATTTAGAATTGCAAGTATAAAATATTTATTTTTGGTAGAAATAGTAGTAAAAAAACACAGATACAGATTTATGGGCTGGATAGTGATTACTAATTTTTATTTATGCCGGGAATATGGGACAGAGGCTATCAAAAATCCTTTGTTATTATTATTGCTATTTTTTCTCAAGATTTCAAACAAAACACGACCTTTCCTAGATTATGGTATGGAGGTGCTTTAAACAATATGTTGGCTACCCTGCTAAAATCACACCAGCCAGTAGGACTTTTTGGCGCGAAGTGACTTTGCGTTTTTATTGTTTTTTTCTTAGAATCGTGTTTTTGAGTTTATTTGAATTCAACAAAACTTTTTAAACATCTTATACAATAAAAATCAATGTAAGTGTACAAAATATACATGCAAATTTAAAATTACAATACATAAAAAACTTCTTCGAGGCTGCCGCTGCTGCCGATCGGCAAGGTTCCCAGAAGGCTGGCAGCGTTTCCTCTTTGGATGGCCAAGCTGATGCGTTGGCGGAAAAAGCTCCCCGCCCGCCGGTCACCCGAGGCCTCGATTAATTTTTTACATAAAATATTTGCGAAACGACGAGCTTCAGATCGTGTATCGTAATCGTAACCCATAATTTCGTAACCATTATAAGTAATACTTTTCTTTATGATCGTGACTTTTCAAGTACTAGTCCCAAAAGTCCGTTGATAAGTTTTAGTGGAACGGCCACTAATTTCACTATAACCTGACTTGACTAGTATGAATGAGGACTGACATTACTGGGAAATACTGGGAATGTAGTGTGATATAATGATATAACGAAGGATATAACGTAACTATAACATAAAAGAAGAATATTAAACCTGAAAAAATGGCTTAAAGGTTTATATATCAAGTCAAAAACCTTTAAAAAAAATTACCAGTAGTCGCATGACGTGCGTATCTGACATTAATTTTGATTCCGATCCGGGTAGATTCCGGGCAATTCCGGTCCGCAGGACAAGATCCCTAATTTTTAGCTCATAATTTACTATACACAAAACCGAACAAATTAAGTAAAAATGGGCTATACATTTTTAAAACTTATGAACTCGCCGCTGAGGGTAAGCTTACATTTAGAAAATTGTTTGAATTGTTCATAAAAGCTGTCATATGTTATGCAATGTCTCAAACAATGAAAATCTATTAGTTCGTTTTTGGTTTGAATTCCTTGCCGTACTAAATTTACGTAAATGTTACGGATTTGAATACGTACATATTCTATTACTGATTTTACATGGACATAATTAACCTGAACTGACCTTCAACCATGTCATCAATCCTTATCAAAAAGCACAATCTGTTTGAAATCTGATTTATCCTTTATTAATACCTAACTACATTTATTTATGATCCCCAATTTGATAATAAATAAGCTTTATAATATCAGTCAGTGGTTTTTTCTATACCTAAAATGTTAAATTTATTGCAAAGACTTGTTCAGAAGTTTCTCATTGAAACTAGAATTATAATTTAAAACTAAATGTATATTTTAAGATTGGTGGTGTGAGAATAGCAACACGACACTATGCAACAACACATGAAGCTGATATAGTGGTGATTGGGTCAGGCCCTGGTGGGTATGTAGCTGCCATCAAAGCAGCACAAATGGGAATGAAGGTAAACTTCTTAATAATCACTATGAACTTCCTACCATGCAACAATAACTTATAAGGATATATCACACATTTTTATCTGTAATTATCTTGCATTTTTTATTTACTGACCATTTGTACATGGTTATCCTGTTTGCAATATCTTGATGAGTCATTATTTGTTAGCAAAAGCTTGTTGGTAATCTGTAAAATCTCTATATAGTAGTTGTGTTTACTTGTTCTAAGATACTAGCTGTCCTCCGCAGTTTCACCCACTTTTCTGTGGGATCTTATCTTATCCCAGGATAAAAATATAGCCTATGATAATCTGGAACAATGTAGCATGGTGAAAGAATTTTTTAAATCGGCCCAGTAGTTTTGGAGTTTATATTCGTTACATACAATCTTTCTTCTTTATAATTTTAGAAAGATGATAATAATCACACATTGGAAAATCATGTAATATATCTAATTTAAGACTTTTGACTTTTTGAAACATTTAATAAGTTGAATCACATTTTTTTCATGTATGTAGATTGCAGAAGGCCTTCCGTCTTGAAATTCAAGAGGTTAACAATTTCTTACTGTTATATCATTATCACAGACAATCTCCGTGGAGAAAGATCCAACTCTAGGTGGTACATGCTTAAATGTTGGCTGCATTCCTTCAAAAGCACTTCTCCACAACTCGCATCTATACCACATGGCCAAACATGACTTCAAGAACCGGGGTATTGTTACTGGGGAAGTCACCTATGACTTTCAGAAGCTGATGGAATATAAAACTAATGCTGTAAAGGGTCTCACTGGGGGTATTGCTATGCTCTTTCAAAAAAACAAGGTAAGAAACCCAAACTTATATTACTAGCTGACCCCCTCTGCTTCACCCAGATACCTGAATGAGGATTCTTACCTTTTCCCAGGATAAATAGTATTCTATATTTTATTCCAGGATATGATCCACCTGTGTGCCAAGTTTCATCATATTAAGTTTCACAGATTATGCATAAAATAGAAACAAACATCTTCACATTCCAACAAAACTTTACATATTTAATGGAACCTAAAAATGACAAAATTACATATTGCATACTTGTATTCACTCACACTTCTTTATTGACTTTTAAATTTGGGCACCACATGCTTAGCAATTCCAGATTTAGTTGTATTACCTAGTTGAATTGTTGTTGATATTGTAACATGCCCAATGATGAGCTAATTTGATTGACATTCAGATAACCTCAGTTTATCTACTTGTGCCATTGAACCAGATATTTGTTATAGATACAGCTTATATTAAAATTTATGATTTCAGGTGCAACTTGTTCGTGGAGTAGGCTCAATCGTTGCCCCCAATAAGGTAGAAGTCAAAGGTGAAAAAGGTGTAGAAGTAATAAACACTAAGAACATTCTCATTGCCACTGGTTCCGAGGTTACACCATTCCCAGGTGTTCAGGTTAGTATACTATTCATTTAATAAAATTATATAGTATATATACTAGTAAAAGTGTGCAATATAGTAGTAATAGTATATAATTGCACATACTATATCAGTTATTGTTTCCATAGGTTTGGTATTAATTGGCCACGTGAAGAATTTTGCAAGATATCTGGTCTGTTGCTTGATTAGACTTAATAACAAAGAATTATATAATACATAGGTGTACCAAATAAAACTATACTGAAATAGGAAACAACAAGAACCATTAGAATATACCTATTCTAGGCTTTGTGTTCTTACTAACATCGGCCACATCATCACTTACCATGGTGACATTGCGGTCAAACACAAGCTTATACTAAAGTTTAAAAAAATCTCTGCCAATGTACTTAACAAATGGTGTATTGTTTGACAGTTTGATGAGAAACAAATCATTACATCAACTGGTGCACTGTCGCTCTCAGCGGTCCCAAAGAAAATGTTGGTGATTGGTGCAGGTGTCATTGGCTTAGAATTGGGGTCTGTATACCAGAGGCTAGGTGCTGACGTCACTGCTATTGAGTTCCTTACGTCTATTGGAGGTTTGTATCTGTGTAAAAATTGCCAAATCCCATAAATCACAAATAAAATATAATGCATTACTGTCTGTCACAGATTAGATAAACATTGGTGTAACTTCAAACCAAATGAGAGCCTAAAATAATATTTGAGTTAGTAACAGTAAAACATAAAAAAGTATAAGCTTAAGTTGGATTTTTAATTAACTGGAGTGATGTGACAGTATCGTAATAAATATTTTGTTATTTAGGAATTGTTTAAAATAATTAATGTGAATATGTGTAATCACATTAGATTTACTATTATTGATAAAAAGTGATATAGTCAAACCATTAAACATTATCCAAATCACATTACGCTCGCAACTGTCCCTTTACTCAAACTAATTAAAAATCCGACTTTAGTTTACATCTTGTATTAAATTATTTTCAGGTGTTGGTATTGATGGGGAAGTAGCAAAGACCTTACAAAAGATTCTTACAAAGCAGGGAATGAAATTCAAGCTCGGAACTAAAGTTATGGGAGTTGCTAAGGAAGGAAGTGTAGTCAAAGTGCAAGTGGAAGCAGCGAAGGGCGGCAACAAGGAAACGGTACATATTTTTATCGGTACCTATGTAAAGTGAAGTGTAGTACTACTGCAGTAAACTGTACAGCAAAGGTTTTCAATGATTCCCTTTCAATTATTTTGTTTTAAATATACCAGGTTTTAATGTCAAAGGAAGTCATCATTTGACAGAAAAACGATTCAGTTAAAGTTGAGATCCCAGATCTTAACATCATGTATAATGAATATGACTCGTCAAAACATATCTAAAAAGCCCAAACAAGGTGGGTTTATTGATAGTCCTTAGATGATAACATTAGATGGTGAAATTTAATTCCTTAGATTTCATTACTTAAGTCGGCTTTATAAAAGCGTGTTAAGGTGGATGATCCCTATGTTGATTATAGAACTTGGCAAAAGGGGCAGCTCAAAACTAGAAACAGGTTACCTAAGTTCATTGCCTAACTTATCTACGTTCTCTGCCTAAAAAGGGTTATACAGTGTGTCTGACTACTTTAACCTGGGTCACCTACCAAAAATACAAAAATGACCTCAATAAAAAGGTCACCATTTTCGACATATTTCGATATTTCTGTTTTTTATGTAAGTATCGATTTTTGAATTATAAATATCTCTAAAATGATGACAATGTCCATCTTCCTCTTAAGTTCGTCGTACTACTTACCGACACCTGTATCTCTATGACCTAATCGAGGTAACCCTGTGCCAGGTTTTGTAACACAAAAAATCTCAGTATCAGTAATTAGCTTATGTTCTTTTTTTATCAGCTGGACTGCGATGTAGTTCTTATATCTATCGGGCGTCGTCCTTACACAAAGGATCTCGGTCTCAACAAGGTGGGCATCGCGCTCGACGACCGCGGCCGTGTGCCAGTCAACAACAAGTTCCAAACTACAGTACCTGGGTATGTTGTGTTTATTAATTCATTTATACAGTTCGCATCGTTATGCATATCGTTTGCATCCATCTCACGTTCATTTATCCGTACTGGGTTGCTTGTTGGCTGCCGACATCTCAGGGACACTTGAGGAACACTTATTGAACGTACTATTGCTATCGTTATTGCGAAGGTCGTGAGTTCGAATCCTGATCTTTCGGTGAAGGAAAACATCGTGAGGAAACCACTGCACGGTGGTAGGGTTCTTTGTAGTACTCGACGGGCTAGCTACCACCCTCAAGTTGAAAATCTAGCCAAGCACCTGTTGGTGTGTTCCGGCTGTTGCGCAATACCATATGCGACGGTAGTCACTTACCATCAGGTGACCCGCCTGCCTGGTTGCTAATTTACAAATACCATTAGAGTCACGAGTCAGACTCTAATAGATTAGCTTTTGTTTATGCATATTACTCGTCAAAACCTATCTATCTCAGTAAAAAAATAAATGGATTAGCTTTTGGCCTTGATATTTTCAAAGAAATGCACGGACAAAACCTAGTCGAGTAGAGGCTCACCCCAACTAAACTTGAAAAGAAGAAATCCGTAAGACCTCACTTCACAATGTAATTATCACAGTATTAATATAGAAAAAGATCAAGCAAGTGCCAAAAAAAAGGATTGATTAGGTTAGAAGTGTAAGCGTACACTTTGTGGTTTTTTTTTGTTAGATACGAAAGCACTCTTGGAATTAAATATATGCCAAATCTATATATATAAAAGTAGAAGTCCTGACTGATCTATCAACGCCCAGCCTAAACCCTTAGACCTAGAAAGCTGTTTTTTTCCCAGGTGTTGTTGTTAAAACTTGACCGAGGAATATGAACGGATTTTTCGAAATTGAACCTTTAAGGGGGTGAAAAAGGGGTTGAAAGTTTGTATGAAAGTCGGTCATTTTTGAAGCTAGAATCATGAAACTGTTTTTAGACTATCAATTAAAAATAAAGAAACATGTGTATCAGTATTATTTAAATTTATACCCCTGAGGGGGTGAAACGGGGGGTAAAAGTTTGTATGGAAGTCCGCGATTTTTTTAAGCTAGAACCATGAAACTTTGTTTTTAGGCTAACAATTAAAAATAAAGAAACACGTATTTTAGCGTTTTCTAAAATTCAACCCTAAAGGGGATGAAAAAGGGGTTGAAAGTTTGTAGAGAAGTCGCATCATTTTTGAAGCTAGAACCATGAAACTTTGTTTTTAGACTAACAATTAAAAATAAAGAAACACGTGTATTAGTGTTTTTTTAATTTCTACCACTGAGGGGGTGAAACGGGGGTTAAAAGTTAGGAGTTATTTCCGTTTCTTGGTATGAAAAATGAGAAGGACTGACTCATCAACGCCCAGTGTTAGACCTAGAAAGCTGATTTTTTTCATATGTAATGTTTTTAAGATGTAGACGAGGATTAAGAAAGATTTTTTGAAATTCAATCTCAAAGGATACGCGGGTGAAACCGCCGGGCGGAAAGCTAGTATTGAATATAATGTGAGCTGCAAAATTGTTACTCAAATAGAAATTGAATTATTATACTGAAATCAGTGTTTTTGACACCCTTAGTTTGAATATATATTCGATCGTTTAAATACTATACTTAAAATAATAATAATTTCCATGTAACTATCCACGTATTATTGAAGCTAACGATGGGTAAATATCGGTATCAAATGGACTAGCATTTGTTGCTGCTATGTTAGAATGATTTATCTTACAAAGTCTACGCGATTTCGGACAATTGTTTAGTTTGGTCAAGCTTTTGTCAAACAAAAGCTAATCTATCAGAGTCTGACTCGTGACTCTAACGTTATACGAGTAGCCTTTGTAAATTCGCTGCCTGGTTGCCACTTGTGGTATAAAAAAATAAATTAAAAATAACTATGTCTATGCTAGAAAGACATTTTAAATCTGTTTCTTTTTTAATTAAATGACAAAACGATAGTTTGTATGGAGTTTATCTTGAGTACAGTCAACATCCCTATTAGGGAAACTAAATAAATAAAAAATGTTCGTTGGCAATAAATTATGTCGAAAATAAGTTCGTGTTTACAGGTTCTTTGATAACTTCGTTTTTAAATATACTTATTATTTATTGCAGTATTTACGCGATCGGTGATTGCATTCACGGTCCGATGTTGGCTCATAAGGCTGAAGATGAAGGCATCGTTTGCATCGAAGGTATCAAGGTAGATATTATTTCTCGATACCATAATTCCCCCAAAATATACCCAACGGAGAATAAATAGGTCACCAATGAATATATATAATTTCAGGGTATGCCAGTGCACTTTAACTACGATGCTATTCCATCCGTAATTTACACTTCACCTGAAGTCGGTTGGGTCGGCAAAACTGAAGAGGATCTCAAGAAGGAGGTTTGTCTTTATCAAATCATTCACTTAGTTAGGCGATGATAGCTCAGTGGTAGTGACGTCGGATACCGCGGCGAAGGTCTTGGGTTCGAATCATACAATGAGCATGAGCTTTCGCTGAAGGAAAACAATGTAAGAAAACCACAGCACAGTGGTAGGGTACTTTGTAGTACTCTACTGGCTGGACCACCCTCAAGTTGAAATCTGTCAAGCACCTGACCTGTTGGTGTGTACCGGCAGTTGCACTTGAGAGCCAGTTGCCTTTAAGGCATAATAATAAGGTGTTCAACACATTGGCAATCCCCCTGGTATTTGCTAATGTCTATAGACGACGGTAGTCACCCACCATCAGGCATCAGGTAACCCGCCTGCCTGGTTGTCACTAGTGGTATAAAAAAAATCTTTAAATGTTTACTTATCGTATTTCTAGGGTAAGGCATACAAAGTAGGCAAGTTCCCATTCGTCGCGAACTCGAGAGCGAAGACGAACGGCGAAACAGATGGCTTCGTCAAAGTACTATCTGACAAGGCAACCGACGTCATCTTAGGAACCCACATCATTGGGCCTGTGAGTATCTATACTAATATTATAAAGCTGAAGAGTTTTTTTGAACGCGCTTTTCTCAGGAAGTACTGGTTTGAACTGAATTATTTTAGTGTTGATTTTCATTTCATTCATTTATCGAGGAAGGCTTATAGGTTATATAAAATCACGCTATGTTGCGAAAATCCCACGGGAATGCTGAGGGATCTTATCCTTTCCCGGGATAAAAAGAATCCTATATGTTATTCCAGGATAATAATTATGATCTACCTGTGTGCCTTGTTTCATCAAAATCCGTTCTTACCTGCGTCTCAACTTACGCGTAGCCTAATCGTCGACATTAATTGTTTATTTTTTCATGAAGCAAATATATTTCCATCCAAAGAATCTACATGTTTACAATTGAATGTTACAGGGTGGCGGTGAACTAATCAACGAAGCCGTGCTAGCGCAAGAATATGGTGCCGCCGCCGAGGACGTCGCGAGAGTTTGCCACGCACATCCTGTAAGTATATCTTTCCTTCATTAACTGGTGTTTGTCTAGGGACTGATTTCTAAAATTCAATGCTTAGATGAGTAAAATAGAGGATTCCAGATCGCAAAGTGTACTTAAATTTTTTTATAAATTGAAATATACTATTTTATTTATAATTTTTTCACTTTTTGGGGAGTTTATATTAAAGTCACCTTAGTTATATAAAAAAGTTAAATATAACATTTTTATACATGTTTGGCATTATATTATCAAAAACAGTTCATTATCAATTCACTAACCTAAAATTCAAACTCACATAAGTCAATAGGTTACGCCATCTGTGAATTTTATTGGATACTAAGATATTCAGTGGTATAGTTACGGTAGTGTTACAGATTTGAACGAACAAAATACATTTAGTTCGTATTTTAGTGGGATTATTGAGTTTTGCCACTGCTTCTAAACTAAATAATGTTTTTACAGACTTGCTCCGAGGCTCTTCGCGAGGCGAATATGGCTGCATACATCGGAAAACCCATTAATTTCTAATCAATTATTGAGACGTATAATTTTATTTCTCAACCCACTCGAAACACCAGGGTCGTAATTAAAAGGGAGCAGGGCTTGGAAACCGGAAAATATTTCCGAAACGGTTAACGACGAAACAGACGGAACTCACCGTTCTACTTTTAACTACAACTAATATGAGCAATAGATTTTAAAAATGGATTTTGTTGCATTCACTGGTTTTCGATGTAGACTATTATCATCCAAGTAGGTGTAGTATTCTACGAAAACGTGCCCTATCACTTCATTTTCCAAAAGTGTTTTTTCTTTTTGTAAGACCTGAATTATTTTGATATATTTTTTTTTCTTTTATAACCACTAATTTTTAAACCGTTTACAAGCCTTGGGTTAATGTCGTGGAATCTTGTATGAATCTGTTATGAACGATTTATGTATTAAAACTAATTATGTGTTACCATTAGGTATGTCATTATTTCTGTTAATTACTACTAAGGTATACACAAGAAATTATATAAGTTATCTATACCTATGCTGGATAGATATTCACCTTACCTTACCTTTTGATACTTCTGTTTTATTTCAATCTATTTCATTCATTATCTGATTTGTGGTCAATATTAAGCTTGAACCTGCATTTTCTTACAGTAAACATGTAAGTACATGGTGTATTTATTATTTATTTCGATCTGTAAATAGTCTAAAATACAATTATTATATAAAAGTGATTTTTATTTGTGGCAAGTCCTGTAAAATTAAATAATTTATTGATAACATTTTGTATTTATTACAATTAATGTTTTAGTTTTACTCCACCACTATTACAATACGATTACAAATACATAAATTATATTATAATGTTATGACTAGAACACAAGCTTAAAAAACATCAATTAAGGCAAAATGATAAAAAATTACTACATTGGAAATTAAGGATAGAATCAGATTTTAAGAAACATCAAAAGATACATTAATAACACATCATCTATCTAAAGTTTAAACAAATTAAAATCCTTGTCCTGATCGACTGACTGATCTATTAACACAGCCAAAACCTGTGAATTTTTACATACTTAAGTTTTCAAAATTAAACCCAACGAGGGTAAACTAGTAGATTAATGTTTTTATACTTCAAGTGATAACCAGGCAGGCGGGTCACCTGATGGTAAGTGACTTCCGTCGCATATAAATATTAGCAATACTAGGTGGCTTACCAAAGTGTTTTAGACCTTTTTACAATGCCTTAAAGGCAACTTGTCTTATCTATAACCCGAACTTCGTAATCACTGCTCGAGGTTTCTTTTAAAGTACTATTTTGTAGGTACCTTATGCAGGAGAGTAACCAATACTGTAAATGGTGCAAATGAAACAAACACTGTTAAGTTCGTTTTGGTACCATTTGCACGAAAATTTGTCATGTACTGAAAACAATTTCACTGTGTACAATTTTACAAAGAATAAAAATATCTGAGTAACCATTAACCAAATATGGACTTGGCAAGACGTACATCTGTGATGTAGCCTATTTTCGATTTTAAGATTTAAGCAATAAAGAACTAGAGCCTATTGGTCTAAGACCTTTATTAAGGAATTGCCTTTTTTCCTGCCTTAGTTATGCCACATTCAATGCCTTGGTTTGGTCAATGGTTATACTCACAGAAAAAATAATAAGAGTTGGAAAGGCGACGTAGGCAGTATACGCGCGCCACCAACTATGAGCAAATGCTCATACGTCACAAAACAAACCTCAGCCAGGCTCAGTCGGCCGCGTACTTTCATCGGAAGCGTTACTGTAAAAAAAAGCGTAAAAATGCCGTCTTGCGCGATAAATAACTTGCAGAGCCCGGGCTTGGCCGATCGCAGCGGTTTTTTCTCCCTCCCAGTGAAGATTGGTGGGGTCAAAGCGGCGACAGCGGTTCCCGTACGAAATATGCACTAGGGCCTTTTGAACTCTTATTATATTTTCTATGGTTACACTACACTCTATCCCAAGGTCAAAATTAGCTCCAAATATTTTGAAGCAAAATAGGGTGGATACCATGTAAAACGATGCCGTTGATAAAAACTCAATACAACTTATTAATATTTGTCGAGATTACTTGAGATAACACTCGAAAGATATACTTTAAGTACGTATATATAGGGTTCACTATAATGCCAATACGTCCCAAAGACAGACGACGCGACGGAACCAATCACTTAAAACCTTGATTGTACTCCAATAATGACTTTATTACATGTTTTAACCCCATGTATCTAATACTTGACTGCACATGTTCAGATAGAATTTAGGCGAAAGTATTTCACTATATTGGGCACAATCATGCGAGTACATAATAGCTGCGGCCATTGTTGTAGCATTAGACTCCATGTATTTACGTAATACTGCTTCTAAATCAACTATAGACAGATTATTCTCCAAGAAAAAGTTTTTAGACAGACGGAAGCATATCTCCCATAAAGTTGTATCCACTGGAAAAATGCTCACACATTTGTCAATTATATTAGCTGCCTTTACAGATATATCGCGATCTCTTATATCTACGAACGATTTCGATAAAATACCCTTTTTGATAAAGTTAAGTTCATTACAGCAGCACGGCAATGATTGATACACCGCTAAATCTATAGCAGGATATGACTCTTCATTTAATATTGACATGGAAATAGCTTTAATTCTTTTTGACATCGTATTCGTTATAACTATTTTCAGTTCATCTTTTTTTAGCGAAATTTTGTCTTTATCCAAGTTTTCATCATCTGCTAATTTAGTATGAGTTAGATAAACTCTGTCATTTTGCGGCTCGCTCTTCAAATTGTCTAAAAGTAATCGAAGACATTCAGCGTAATTCTTAGTGTGGTAAGCGAATTTAGCTGCCATATTAAGATTTCCCGACAAACTCTGCTCATTTATCCACTGTCTGAGTATAAGAATCATATCATCGGCCCATGATTTCTTTTTGAAGTCTCTCATTGACATCAGTGGATTTAACCTCGGTTCGATTGGCCGTCTTTGTAGATCATCTAAATCAAAGGTAAACATGATATCTAGTCTATCGACGGACTGAAAGATAAACTTGTTATTGCCTCGGCTCGCTGGTATTTTAATGACACGTTTCGTCGTCTTCATCATAATCACTCTATTACCACCTTTCTCTTTTTCACTTATGGCCTACAAGAAAAAGTAAATATGAATAAGGCGATGATAGTTCAGTGGTAGTGACGGCGGATACCACGGTCATGGGTTAGAATCCTACAATGAGCTTGTGCTTTCGGTGAAGGAAAACGTCGTGAGCAAACCATAGTACGGTGGTAGGGTACTTAATAGTACTCGACCCTTAAGTTGATTATCTGTCGCCAAGCACCTATTGGTGTACCGCTGCACTTGAGAGCCAGTTCCCATCTAGGCTTTGTTTGTTACCAACATCTTCTTCGGCCACATCATCGCTTACTTACCATGGTGAGATTGCGGTCAAACACAAGCTTATCCTAAAGAAAAAAAAATATTCAAAAAAAAGTTTTGCATTAGATTAAAATAACGTAATATTTCTTAGTTATACCTGAAGATGAGTGTTTCCTGTAGCATAAATTCTGCCATCATTATCAATGTAAACAGTGAAGTCACCTCCACAAGCTACCAATGCCTTCGTTTGTTGTTCTTGATTGTCAACTTCTGGCATCCTCTCGTTTTTCACTGTATCCGAATGAGTATCTGTGCGGATCTTTACTTCAGTTGGTATCTGTATTTGTTTTCTATCACCACTTCCTAAAAAACATTTAAATAGTATACAAGTCTACACGTAAATATTTCGTTAGAATCTTAGTTATAAAAATACGTGGATGATAGCTCAGTGGTAGTGACGTCGGATACCGCGGCGAAGGTAGTGGGTTCGAATCTACTAAAAGCTTGAGCTTTCGGTGAAGGCAAACATCGTGAGCAACCATAGCACGGTGGTAGTACTCGACTGGCTGCCACCCTCAAGTTGAAAAACATCCGGTTGTTCCGGCAATTGCACTTGAGAGCCAGTTTCCTTTAAGACGATGTAATAACGTGTACAACACATTGGCAATCCGCCTGGTATTGGTGACGGTAGTCACTTACCATCAGGCGACCCGCCCGCCTCGTTGGCACTTGTGATATAAAAAAAAATATTTATTTATTTGACGAAACCAACAGCTTAATAATATATAGTACATTTAACAAAATAATAAATATTCAAGGAGTAAAGCGAATTACAGGTTTCCTTATATTAACAGGCAATATAAAAAACTATGTGCTTTGATACATTTAGTTAGATCATTTTTATAATAAATATACAAAAATAAATAATGTTAGTGCTGAACACATGAAATATATATACGCATTGCTAAATAATTTGAGGAATGGAAAGTATTGTTACATACACAAATGAACTGGGTGCACGTTAATTACTTTAAAAAATGAAAGAGCTACATATTTTACGGCTATATATTGCACGGTGGTAAGGTACTATGTGGTACTCGACTGGCTGGCTACCACCCTCAAGTTGAAAATCTGTCGCCAAGCACCTGTTGGTGTGTTCCGGCAGTTGCACTTGAGAGCCAGTTGCCCTTGCCCTTAAGGCATTGTAATAAGGTGTACAACACATTGGTAATCCCCCTGGTATTGCTAATGTCTATAGGCGACGGTAGTCACTTACCATCAGGTGACCCGCCTGCCTCGTTGTCACTAGTGACATAAAAAAAAAATTTACTATTAAGGCTACGAATTATTTTATTTTTATATAATGATTTGGAAAAAGCAAAGGGATCTATGTCTGGAAAACATGTATTGTGAGTTTTAAGAATTCTGCTAATAGGGGAGTTCATCGCATAGTTTGAAAAAGGTGAAAAGGTATGTGAAAGAGACTCGTATTTCTAGTGCGCTTTATTGGTGTATTAAGTCCAAATTGTGATACTAAGTAAGGACAAGCTATATGACCATTTACTACTTCATGAAGTAAAGACATATCCGCGACTGTTCTACGATATTTCAATGTTAAAAGGCCGAAGTGCTTACACCTGTCGTGATAATGATCAAAGAACACAACAGAACGGTACTGAAGATTTCTAACAAAGCGCCTCTGTATAGACTCAATGTGATCAACATGAGATGTGTATTGTGGAGACCACAAATACGATATATGAAACTACGATAGGCTTTGTTGACAATATTATCAAAATGTGAATTAAAGTTAAGCTTCCTGTCGAGATAAACACCGAGATCCCTCACAGTATTGGCTCGTTAGATTGGAATGTCATTCAGATTATATTCAAATATAATAGGCAACTGACGTCTAGAGAAAGAAATACACTGGCACTTTTTAACATTGACAGATATTCTGTTTATATTGTAGTAATGAGATAGTTTGTTTAGGTCATCCTGAAGCTTGGTACAATCACGAACATTGCCAATTATGAGAAACATTTTTTTATCATCAGCGTACAATAAGTAATTTGAGTCAACAAAGCATGTGTAAATATCATAAAGATAAGCGCAATAAAACAAAGGCCCCAAATGTGAACCCTGTGGCACACCTGATGGTATAGAAACGAAGTCTGATCTATAGACTCCCACAATTACAGCTTGAGAGCGGTTGCTAAGGTAGGAGTCAATCCTGCGTAAAAGGTCGCCATGTATTCCGAGTCTCTCAAGTTTTCGATGCAAAATGGTGTGATCTACACGATCGAATGCCTTCTCAAAATCGGTCTTATCACATCTACCTGTCCGCACTTCTCCATATTTTTAAGAGTAAAATCCATAAAGTGCAGCAGATTTGTGGAAGTGGAACGTCCTCTCAGAAATCCATGCTGATGGTCTGTGACGCTACCAGAGATGTTGGGATAAATATGCTCATATACTATCTTTTCTAATATTAAATACTAACCTAACTGTCCATCGAAGTTGAGTCCCCAAGAGTAAATAGTGCCAACATTGTTGATCACACAAGAATGGTGCCAGCCTGCTGACAACTGTGGAATAATGTTTTTGTCATTTAAATTTTAATATTAGGTGAACCGCTTCCGTAGGTAGAAAGGTTTTAATATCAGTTCACACTTTAAAGCCGTTGCTTGCGGCGGCGTCGTGTGGCGGGTCGCTCACTTCCCTACAATATGTGCGAAGAGGGCGGTGGCTGCCACACCCCTCATACTTGTGAACCGGTGCTGCTTGTGGGGGCTGGTATGCTTGAGTTTGTTGTTTACTAAGTTAGTCAGAATTTAATTCTATAGATTACTAATTTTGCGGTCATATGACACAAATATTGTCAGTGAGACTAGATAAATAATTATTGAATGTAATAGGTGTAAGTTGTTTTTTGCTGAGTTTATTGCCGGCTCTTCTCAGTAAAAACAACCTTCCGAACCGAGCATTAGTCTGACTATTCATAAGTGCCTGTGGAGGCCTATTTGTATGAATAAACATTTCATTTCAGTTAGCGAAGATATCAAGTAACACACAAAAAAGAAATACAGTCGAATTAAAAACCAAAACTTTTTGAAGTCGATTAAAATAATGAAAAGGCTTACCTGGACGACCCTGCCTCGAATATTTCCAATGTCAACTAACTGCGGCAGCAGATGTGGATCAACTGTGGGCGTGGGCGTGGATGTGGGCGCGGTGGGTGTGGGTGTGAGTGGCGAGGCGGCTCGTCGCGCGGCGGCCGCGCGCACTTGCTGCGGACTGGCACCCCATGTCCATACCTCACCCTTTGTTGTCAGTGCCAACTGTAATACACCGACAGCTTTAAATGACATTGGTTACTAGCATTCCCGAGGGATACCTACGGAGAGTAAGCTGTGTATTTTTTTTTTTCAAAATCAACGTGTTTGATTCCTGGACTGGGAACTTATTTTATCAAAAATGTTATGATGCAGTTTTAGTTTCCCAAATCGGTCTCGAGACTCCCTATCATTTTTAATTGCATTTTTTGCCATTCTCTTTAGTTAAGGATACACATTACTTACATTATGGAAATATCCGACGGCGAGTATGGTGACAGGGTCATATATCTTGACTCTTACAGGCAGCGCGCTCTTGAGTCGGTCCCCGGTTCCAAGTTGTCCGAACACGCTCGCTCCGAACGCCCACACATCTCCGCCCAGAGTGACTGCCACTGTGTGACACGCGCCGCAACCTACACTCACCACCTTCAACATTCATTCAATACACTCTTATTGGAACGAAGTTTTGGAACGAAGTTCCTTATCGCGCGTTGTGAAAGGGGGCTAGACGGAAAAAAAATCTTACGAAAAATTTACACCGACACTTTTGTGTCGGTGACACCGCTGTGCGGCGTGCGCATGTTTCTCTGTCTGTCTGTCTCTCTCTCTCTCTCTCTTATAGAAAGCAAGCCAGATATTTTCATTTCTATTTATATATATATAAATAGAAATATTTTTTTTCTTTTCTTTTTTTATATATATACTCTCTCGACTTATATCCCGGGGTGTCCCTTGACACCTCTCAAGTTTTTTATATCATAATAAGGATGATATTATATTTTGCTTAGTTCCGCAATATAATAATAAAACAATTTTGTGACTCTGTAACGCAACTATAACCCTAAAAATTATTAAATTTGATATTTAAGGACTAAGATTAGTTTGATTAAAGTCAAAAATCCATCTGACCTTTCTTCCCTGGAATTTAGTAACTAATTGTGGAGTCCATTCGTCATCTATGCTGCCGAGACCGAGTTGACCGTGGACACCCCATCTGAAATATTATTAAATAGTCTTTAACCCCTTAGCTTGCAATGGAATGGTCCTAAATCTTCATTCACATATAAAAAAATAGGAATTATTGAATCTCACCAAAAACATTTCATGTAAAATTGGCGACCAAGACTCGTAACGTTTTCACTGTGAAAAAAAAACCGATTCTAGGAAAGGCCAAGCCCCTAAGCCCTGACCGGTTTAAAAACTATGGCTTGGTGGTTTCATAGATCTACTCTAGAATTTTGGACGAGTGAGGTCATCAAACTTGCCATAAAGCATCTGACACTCACCCCCATGTATACAACCGTCCGCCGGCATCGATGGCGGCAGAGTGATAATGTCCGGCAGCTACTTGACATAAGGGCGCGTGCACACGATGCGGCAGGTGTAAGGGCGCGCCAGCACTGGAGGCCGCATCGCCCACGCCTCCCGCCCACGCTGCGCCCACGCCCAGCTGACCGAACGAGTTATCGCCACTCGCGTATATCTGACAAAAACGATCGTATCATTGTGATTTCGAATATCGCAATCAGAACGCGTGACTACAAAACCTTTATTCCCACGAAATAAAGTCCACATTGTCACTCGCTAGTCACACTGATCAACGTAAGACTAATAGCAATAGGATTTCTTTATTATAGCTCGTTCTCATGATGCTTGTACCAATATTACTGTCAAAATCTAATATTACCTATAAAGAGGAAAGATTTGTATTTATATGTATGTAACGAATAAACTCAAAAACTGTTGAACTGATTTCAAAAATTCTTTCACCATTTCAATGCTACGTTATTCCTGATTAACATAGGCTATATTTATATCCCGGGATAAGATAAGATCCCACGGGAACACGGGTGAAACTGTGGAGGACAGCTAGTGTGTAATAATAGTTATTTGTTATACAAGAGTGTAAAGTTGTTTATTAACCGCGTGCTCAATTTTGATGACCGAGCAAGCGAAGGATTCTTAAATTGAATCATAGGGCAGCGAGGGATTCAAAAAATAGAATCCTTAGCGTTAGCGAGGGAATCAAAAGAGCACCAGGTGAAAAATATTTGCACTCGAGTGCAACACGTAATTTTTCATCCCACCTCAGCGAGGAAATGATTAAATGCAAAAAAAAAGAAGATGGCGCGCGCTAAGCAAATTAAAAAGAAGTACACCAAGAAGGTTCCGAGTATGAGTTTATAAAAAATGAAATAAAAGAAGGTTATTTTTTTTATTGTATTAGTTTAAGAATAAAATTGTTATGGTAGGGGAGGCAATGATGCTAAATTTGTAGTTACTCGAGCGTCTTTGGGACCTACTGGAATTTGAAGATTATGTGGAATAAAGAAAAAAAGGTTATGTGATATTTTCCCCTTCAGCGGTGGGGGGAGCGTCTACAGGGTTTCAAAAATGTAAAAAAAAACAGTCACCAAGAAATACTCGAGCGCGTCAGATATTAATAGGGTAGTCGCGCCACGTCTGTCTGATAACGGAAAAATAATAATCTGCCGTTTTGCGTGGTGGGGGTGGCCGTACGAAGGGGTCGAAAATATTTAAAAAAAAAATTTACTCGAGCGCGTCAGACATTGATAAGGGATGTCAAGTGAACCCTCCAGTAGCTCCTATTTTAAAGACTGACGATTTGGACGCGACCATCAGTCAGGGCCGATTTTTGAAAATGCAAAAAAAAATCGTGACCTTGATTTACTAGAGCGCGTCAGATTTTTATACAGGCGGTTCTTCTTAATGGCTTTGTTGTACTGACCCATAATCTGACAATTATTTTGAGGGATTTCCTTAATCTGACGGTTTGACAAAAAATATATATAAAAAATATCGAAATCTCGAAAATGGTTCAAGATATCGAAAAAATGTTTGTACAAAAGTTGTAGAAAATTTAATCTTCTACAATATTTATTATGAATACATATACCAAAAAACCCATAGGAAACGAGATATTTGCAATAAATGATTTTTTGACCTTTGACCTTGAAAAATCAGTAGTCGCGGGCACCCTAAGATAAGTAGCTTTTGAGACAAGTTTTAGGGTGTCAAAATAAAGGTTTATACAAGTTAATAGCTGACTATCTCTCATTCTGAGGTGAAACTCATAATATTCCTGGACTATACACTTAATAATGATTTTAGCTACTTCGGCTTGTGCAAATCCACAGATTAAGATATTTCCGTGATTCGTGACTAATTTCCTTCAAATTAAAAAAAAAACTAATCGCGCTCGAGAAAATCCAGGTGACGTTTTTTTTTTGCAACTTTGCGAGTCTCCAATTTTCTTTCATCACGCCCAATTTGTCAGATTATTGAAATGTACACTATTTATTAACTTACCTTACCTTAATCTGACGCGCTCGAGTATTTCAAACCATCGATTTTTTTTTACTAATCTGACGGGCTACCCTAGGCGTTCGACACTACATACAGGGCTCAGATTTGGTGAGAGTACTTCACAAGGTGCAAGGTTGCCCCCCTTATGTTAATCTGCTGCGCTCGAGTAAATCCTGAAATCCCCTATTCACCTCCCCTACCATTAAACATTTGAAAAAAAAAGCCAATATAGTCAGATGGTCCAAAAATATTTAAAAAATGTAACCTTGCTGAGTTTCTTGCCGGTTCTTCTCAGTTGAAGGATGACTTCCGAACGGGTGGTAAATTTTGTAATTCGACCTTCACAAGTGCCCTTCTAGGGCTTAACTGAATAAATGGTTTTGACTTTGGCTTTGACTTGGATGTATGATAAATTCGGCACCATGGAGGGAGAAGTAAATAGGTTTAATGATGTTTTGAATTCACAAACTTAGTGCACACGATGTTCTTTTTACTTTATCCTCTAGCTAGAGGATAATAACGGCTTTTACATTCAGATATCGAAGAGCAAAAATACTCTTTCCGAGATGGGGGGATGAAATAGTAGATTGTATCATAAGGGAGCAACATAATATTTTTACGGCGAGGGCGCTTTTTTGAATCCAGAACGAAGTTAGGGATTCTAGAGTAGAATCCTGAACGTAGCGAGGGATCCAAAGTACGTCGCCCGAGGCAAAATATATTTATTTTTTATTTTATTTTATTTTTATTTTATTGTTTAAAGGAAGAACTTACAGCCTAGAATACAATATTTTTGTAGGATAAACAACATAAAAAAAAAAACAAGGCCAATTACAAATCCTTCACCAATAGAAGTGGTACATAGTTAAAGTAAAAAGAAAGAAGAACTATTAACATGTTACAAACAAGATGGCAATCAAAGCAAATCAAATTGAGCAAAAGTAAATTAAATAGAACAAAAGTGTTTTATAAACAAAAAATGAGCAACAGGAAACGATACACAAAGTTAAAATCCTAGAATATTTTCGATTAATTATACTATATCAAGAAACGAAAAAATCCCTAGTCATTAGATTTCTTATTGACGACGCACTATTATGGAATAAATCCAACTTTTTATGCTTTTTTAGAAGGTTATTGCACCCGTGTTGAGTGTACTTCGTGACTGGGTGCAAAAAAAAAAAAAACTTATCCCGTGACCAACGATAATTGTGTTCATTTTTTTCAAACAACAATATTTGCGTTCGATTTCATTGGCGCTGAACGCTAAGATGAGATGTTCCAAATTCAATAAGTGCGCGGCAATGATAATTCCGGCGCACTTATAAAATAAAGAGGATTAAAAACTCATTGCTGCCAGCTAAAAGTTTCTTATAGAAATCACCACCTTTGGGTACACTTAAAGGCGAACCAAGTCGTCCTTTTCGAATAGATGGGATGAAAAATTAAAATCCGTTCAGCCTTTATTATTGACCTACAAAAATCCAAGCCTTTATATTGCTAACTAGCTTTCCGTCCCACGGTACCCGCGATCCCGTTACTCCATACAAACTTTGGACCCCGTTTCATCCCCTTAGAGGTTGTGTTTTGGAAAATCTTTTCTCAACGATTTAATGGTACAACATACCCCATTCTCAGTCAATATTAGCGTATGATGTCTTCCGCAGGCAATATCTATGACCCTTCCCATGACTTCTATGTTAATAGGAGTGTTTGTCATCATGATTTTAGCATTCCCATCGTCTGCCACCGCCCAGTGAGCTAAACCGCAACTCAAAGCTCTCTTGGGAGTGAATTGATTCTTCCACGTCTCCCGCTCTTGAGTCAATTCTAAATGTATATCCGGACATGGATTTCTAGATTCCAGTGCACTTGAGATGTGCATGAACGTTTTTATAAGCTCAACCATTCTTGTAGTCTGAAAAAACATACATTTTGATCGAGAAAATTTGAGATTTACTATCAAAATCTTATGAGGAACCCAGGAACAACCAGTACAATTTATTTTTTTATTGCGATTAATAGCCTTCTTATTGAGGAGATAGGTTATATTATAATCTCGAGAACGTAGGCTATATCACAGGGAAAGGCAAGTAGCTACTTACATAAATAGATGTGATTCCCTGTTTCAAATCCCGCATTATCGGTCGCAATTGATCTTGTAGCGGATTTATCCATAAACATAGACACTAAAAATAGAAAAAAACACATGAAATTTGGAAATTTAAAATTAGGTACCTACCTTCATAATATATCAATTGGTTACCTTCAGAATATACGTGTCAAACTTATGGCACTGTTCAATAAGATAGTCAAAGAGCCACTGTGCATTTTCTTCCAACAATAGTGGTACCAGAGACGAGTGCCTCAACAAACAATTGATAGCGCCGCGACACACATCGCTTCTAGATTTAATAGCAGATAGAAGCAGGTGGGGGTTCCCTCGATGTATGCTGAATACTGGCACTAAATCCCACAAACCCAAAGTAGCTGCAAACGATGATAGCTCCACCAGTTCTAATGGTGTTAGTGTCGTTAATTTGACATCACTGTAACAATGAGAAAATTATTGTACACTTTGTAGTACCGTCGGAACACACCGATAGGTGCTTGGCGACAGATGTTAATCTTGAGGGTGGTAGCCAGCCAGTAGTTGCACTTGAGATCCAGTTGCCTTTAAGGTATTGTAAAAGATCGACAACACATTGTCAATTACCCTGGTATTGCTAATATCTAAAGGCGACGATCAGGTGACTAGCCAGCCTGGTTGTCACTTGTGGTATAAAAAAAAGCTGACCGAAGTTATTAGTTTAATCTTAGGAATAAAGTTTCACCCATATCTAATTATAGTATTGCTTCATGACTATTAGGCGACGGTATCAAGTGATAGCTTGCCTGGTTGTGACTTATGGTATAAAACATATATAATATATTTATCAATTTATTTATTTATTTTTTATCTATTTGTATGTTTGAAAAATGTTGTAAACAACTTACTTATCAAACTTCTCTTCATAATTAGTTCCCATTTTAAGCAGCAGAGCTAACAATTTGATGGTGATAGCGGCATTGCCGACACTAGCGATGTTGCCGGTTTGTTTGTACATAGACAACTCGTGGAGGCGGCCAAAGACACCCAGTCGCGCCACCCAACCATCCGGTTGACTCTACCAGATAAAGTTAATAAAATATTAATAATGCTTATTGGTATAAGGAGTGGAGTAGAGTAGAGTAGAGTAGAGTAGAGTAGAGTAGAGGTGAGAGTAGAGGTGAGTGTAGAGGTGAGTAGAGGTGAGTAGGGTAGAGTAGAGGTGACTGGATTAGAGGTGAGCAGAGTAGTGTAGAATTGAGAAGAGTAACCTGTGAGAGTGAGTAGAGATATTGCGCGGGCGGCAGTTTCCCGCGCGACAGTAGCATGTCCGCGGCGGCGCGTAACAACGCGGGCACGGGCGCGCCAAGCGCAGCCGCAGACTGCTCGGCGCCCACGCCGCCACGCATTATCACTCCCACCACCCACTCGCAAGCCTCCGAACTGAACACAAATCTATCACTCACTCACCATACTACAAACAAACCATGAGAAGAGATCATGTTTTGTTGTACAATCATTAAGTTTGAAATGCAAAAGATTTAGCTGTGTCTAATTTCAACAAAATATCACAATCCCTTTGACTTCACTGTTTATACCTTTAGATCAGTGTTTGATAATCATCTGCTAGGAAAGGTCCACCTTAACATTGACTTAAAATTAAGAATTATATTATTGCATATTTAATTTACAATTCTATAGATCCATAATTTGTGTAATATGTACATATGTACTTATCTTTTACATTGTACTAAAAAACAATTTATCACACAAAAAAAGTAGTATTAACTTACACAGTGTTAAGTATATAAGCTCCACAAGTAGTCACGACGAGGCACGATTCAAGGTTGAACCGGGGTAGTTGCAAGTCACACATAAAGGTGGGTTCGCGCCACCCACCTGGTACCGCTGGAGCCTCTTTTGTAGACAACAAGTGAGCGCGACGCACATCGCCTATTAACTCAGCTGACCATAGTTCTGAGAATTCTCTCTTATTGCCTAACAATCCATCTCCCTGTTTTGAATAAATTTGATTTGATAGACTGTAATTTCACATGAATATGGTTGTTTAGTACTGACAAACAAAATATTAGATCTATCCAAATTTTAATTACCTGAATAACACAAAAGTTGGCACTGTGAACTTCTAGCTCATTTTTCCTTATCAAATAGACAAGCCTCTGTGACCATAGACCTTGGATGTAAAGACCATCCTTTTTTATGTGAGGTCTCAATGTCCTGGAGGGGGTATTTTCTTCTGGACTTTCCAACTGTAAATATTTATTTATTTTTATGTTGTTTAAAAAAAAATGCTATATATTTGATTAAAAAAATAACAGTAATGATACTTGAACTTACAATAAGGGTTCCTTCATTTAACTCAAATGCTGTCAAAAAATGCCTTCCATTCACATATTGTGCAGATAGGGCCCAATTATTGGAGCCCTTACGAAACAATGGCAAGTATTCTGTTGGTTTCAGTACATACTCCACCATTTGAGATTTGTTATCATCTACACATAAAAATTGAACAAAAATTTTAAATGAATATTCAGGATTAATGTATGTAAACATAAATTTTGGGGTTCCACACTTCCAAGGAAAAAATAACAACCATAGAGAATTACCCAAATTTTTGTCTATCTATAATATAATCCATCAGTCACAGCTTATTTTCTCCAGATCAGCATACTTTCTACAGGATGGATAATGATAGCATTTTTTAATAACTCTAAATTCTATAAAAGAAGATATTTCAGAATGTCACCTTTAGATCCACCTTGAATGAAAAATGTTATTTTATCTTTAGACAACTGCTTGATGTAGGACATGAAACCATCTCTCTTGTCTTTATCATTTTGTGCTCTAGTCTGTTGAAGCCAGTTGTAACCAAATGATCTATGTTCTAGAACTAATTTCCACTGTTGAGATTTGGTCTGTGAAATCTAAAAAAAAGTTATTTATATTTACTTATATTTACTCCTAGGAAACTCACAAATGTGTGGGTCACAAAAAATAAGTATACACAGAGGTGCCTATAACCAGCAGTTGAAAAATTTAAAGATATATGATAGAATAAAAGTTACTTACCAAAAGAGCTAATAGATCTAAAGAGTCATCAAAACATATCTGTAGGTCTGTTATTTCACCAGAAACTTTACAATCTCCAACTACACTCTGTGATTTTAGTGAATAAAATATTATTGACCCAGACTGAAATGATAGTTGTAAACATATTAGTAAGTGTTACACAGAGATAACTAATAAGAATAATATATGTGACAGTCTCCTTGATTATATCTAGAAAAAGTCCCAAAAATAATAATTTTAGGTACCTCAAGGTTTTCCAAATTGTGTATGCCAATACTCAAATTCATGGAGTTGAGGATACAGTTTGAAATGCAATAAGAGGTGTTTTTTAATCTAACCAGCCACTAAGAATGTCTGAGTAAAAGTTCTCACCTTTGACCCAATGACCAGTATATTGTCTGACTCCTTTGTCAACCAACATACTACACATGTAGGTTTTGGTATTATAGGGAGTGGTAAGACAGTTACACTTGAAAGTGACCATCTATGATCAAAAGTATTTTGAGGTATGAACAGAGGCAAAAATGGTACAAGCAACACTTTCTGTTCACTGATTATAAGAACCCAAGTACCACTAGGTTCGAAACACATACAATAAATAGGATTATCTACAAAATCCCAATCATAGGTCTTTTCAAATCTTTCCAACTGAGCATCGATGTATAAAAATACGAGTTCCTTGTTACTTGAAAAGGCAAAAAACTTTTTCAGGCCCACTTCGTAAAAACTATAAACTGAAATATCGAGGTGAATTAACACGTCCAATTTAAATAAACCGGAGAAATCCAAATGTTCACTCTGTTGAGCCATTCTGTTTGTATTTACTTGAGCACGGATGAATATTTAGTTTTTCATTATTTATTGTGCAAAGAAAGTGAATTATTTCTTTTCGAATTTCCATTACTGACAGTTTTTTATTTATTTATTTTAAAGACTTTCGTTATACGACTATCAAGCCTAAACCACGGAAGATTATTACTCCTAGCGGGCCTAAACACTAACTTTATTTTCAATATTCTTCTTTTCATCAAAGTCACATTATATCACATTCACAGTAAAGTCTAGACTTCGTCCGTAAAAGTCCGGTCAGGTTTTAGTAAAATTGGAGGTCGTTGCGCTAAAACTTTTCACAGACTTTTTGGGACCACGTTAAAAGTCACAGTACACGACTACACGCATTCATTTCTCTTGAGTCCACTTGCGCACTTATATTGATCGATCTTTATTGGACAAAATCACAAAACATGATTTTATTGAAAAGACAATTTACAATATAAAGGAACACTATATAAAATCAATAAAATATTTACATTATTATAACTATATTAAAACTAATCTAATCTAAAAACTACCTAAAATAAACTATAAAAGTGCGTCGAAGAATTCCTCCGCATCGCCGTCGACTGGTAACGTTCCCAAAAGACTGGCAGCATTGCCACGTTGAATGGCAATGCTTAATCTTTGATTTTATTTAATGAAAATATTATAATGAAAAAGTAACGTCACTTCACAAATTCCCGCCAAAAAGAATATGTGTATAGAAAAATAATTATATGGACCAAACCAGTAGCAGTAATATTGCGCTCTTGTTCCGAGCTCGTAACTGTCAGTTAACACATTATCGGAATCGGCGAACTTTTCTATAGTTATCCCTTTCACACTCGGTAATTTGGGGGAGAGAGATGGCTACAAAAACTTCGCCGAAGAATACCGATATAATATGGCCGTATACGTATTATATTCGGAACAATATGCTAGTTATTGTTCCGATGTATTATACTTCTTTTCACCTTCCCTCCAGCTCCCTCCCCGCCCTTCACCGTTTTCTATCATACACAAATAATTTCAGATTATTTTTAATTAATGGCGACTGTTTTGTAACTTTATATTACCTACTCAAAACTAAAATAAGTGTGTTGTTCCATTTTATTGTAAGACAAGCATTCTATTTCACAGAATTGAGGCTGCATCATTTAATAAAATCGCCGGAATGATTGTGCTCAGGTAAATTTAAAATAATTAACTTTTCACCTCGCATTTTATGTAATAAAATTAAAGTATGTATATTATTTATTTCGCAGAAATGTCAGAGATAAAGTATAAAAATCAAATTTTAGCTGCGATAGATCATTTGCGTTCCCGAAAATCAAGACCCGACATACATAGAATTTGCAAGTTTATGATAAAGTGTTATAAAGTAGCACCAAAAGATACAAAAGCAGATCTAAAACGTTGTCTTAAAGAGAAGAGTATATTTAAAGTTGATTACAAAGATAATGTGAGCTACAGAAACGCTGCAAAGTGGCGAAAGAAATCAAGTCAAAATAATAGTAAGTTTTCCTTCCTATCTATATTTGTTTTTTTTTTTAGTTTGTATTTTTGCCATTATCAACAACTAATGAAATATTATGTACAGAAATGGCTTCAACAATTGCAACCAGTGAACGCAGAATTATAACTTCAGCAATAGCAACCCTTATATATCAAGACCAAAGTTATTTGGAGAATGGAATTGCATTTGATGATCTTGTTAGAGCCGCAGCTTCACAAGAATCAAAATATTCAAAGAAACAACTGGAAACTATAGTTAATAAAGAACTTTCATCTGGCAGTTTAGTCAAGTTACCAAATGGCAATTTGGCACTAGGTCCTGCTGACCATGATGGTGACAGTTCTGATAGTTTTAAATTTGATTATAATGTGGACTCCAATACAAAGGTATAGCAAAAAAAAATACTTGACACAAAAAAAAATCATACTTATCACTACTAAAGTTTCATACCATTTCAGATGACTTCATCAGCAAATTCTTCATGTAGATCATCTCCTCAAAGAATGAGAGGACGACCCAGAAAACGTGGTGGTGGAGCATCTAGTAACAGTATTACAACTCGTAATGCAGGTGTACGAGTTGGTGAACGACGCAAAATGGCAAAAAAAGTATTTGATCCATCAGATAATAATGTGCCTAGCAAACGAAAAAGAGGAAGACCAGTAGGATCACTAAATAAAAGTACAATAAAAAAGAGGCTGATGACTGCTGGGCTCCAAAAATCAGATCTGGATGGAACTCCATTATCTGAAAGCCAACTATCATTGGATGGAAGTGGGGATGATAATGAACAGGAAGAGCCTCTCCCACATGAAACTTCAGGAGGAGTGTGTTCTGTGTGCCTAGTGCAGAAACCTAGAGGGTCTAATGATAGACTGGTTGAGTGTCGAGACTGCAATAATAAAGCTCACTTAACTTGTCTCCAATCGGGATCAGGTATCCTAAAGCCTCGCCCAGATAATACATGGCAATGTCCTCACTGTAAGACTTGTGTTGTTTGCTGTGAAACAAATGATGCGGTGAGTTAATTCTATGATTTTATGTCAGAAGACACAGCCAGAGTGGGCCTTGCTACTACTATCACTGCTGGTTACCTATGACCAATTGCCAAGTAGGTGGTTGGCAGATTTTTACTTGAAGGTGCTGTGCTATGGTTTCCTCACAATTATATCCTTCACTGAAAGCTCAAGACTTCTCAATAATAATTTCGAGCTTTTACTTTTGTAGACAGTTATTGTTATTCCATAATTTTGTTTTTTTTAGGGTATTTTGACAGTATGCAGTATTTGTTCAGATGCTTATCATGCACTGTGTCATGCTCCAAGGATACCAGAGCGACTCAAGGCCTGGGATCAATGGGAATGTAATAATTGTCTTGAATCACGACCCACTGTTATGGGATCTCCAGCTATCATTCCTAGAAGCAGATCACCTACTATGGACCCATTTCTTAAACCACATGAACTGGATAGAGCTCCGTCCAAACTCGCAGAAGAAGTGCCTATTGATCCAAGTATACCAGATATAACTAACTGGACTTCTAATGATGTATATGAGTATTTTTCAAAGCATTTTCCAGAGGCTGCACCTATTTTAAAAGAACAGGTAAATTTCTATGAACTATAAATAAATATCCTGGGACATTTTCACACAAGGTTATCTGATCCCAAACTAAGCAAAGCTTGTACTATGGAAACCAGACGACTGATATGCTACATATAGTATACTACATTTTTTTTGTAAATACATACTTAAATAGATAATTACACCCAGACTCAAGACAAACAGACATGTTCATGCACACAAATGTCTCTCCTGGATGAGAATCGAACCCACGACCTGCGGGATGGGTAGTGTGTTAACCGACCACGCCAACCGGCCTGTCAGTGCCGGTATTAATGTAGATGTAACCAAAAAAGATAACATTTGTGGTAGGAATCTTAGCAGCAAGTACTTGCACTTTAGAACCAGTTCCTTCTTAGCTCTTAAGACCACATCACCACAGCATAGTATGGTTTACATCCAACATATATTTTGGAAATTGTTATATTTGAATAAATTGTTTATTGGTTGTAGGAGTTTGATGGGCAAGCTCTAAGTATGGCGCGGCGAGCTGACATAGTCAGAGGCTTAGGACTACCCTTAGGACCTGCATTGGCTCTGTACCGAATTATAGTGAAACTACAAACAAGGAAAGATGATTGGACAATGTGTTGGGGTTAACTTTAATTAATAAATGAAATTTCTAACTAGGTACTCAATATCAGTAATGTCAATATTTAAAATATACATGAAAAAAAATATAATGATTAAGGTGATGTAATCCGACTTTGTTCCTAATACCGGTGCTCATCATGTCTGTCTAGCAACTCTGCTAAGTGGTGCGACTCACCATAGGTATCAACATAACAGTTTTAATGTTTTCATTGTCAATGTCTCTTAACTCTTATTAGATAATACTTTACGTTTTATTACCTAGATAGGTATAATGTGTTATGTGAAAATAACAGATTTTATTTAGTTTCCAAAGTTGATCAAATATAGCTCCTATACTCATTGAGTGTAATGGTTTTCCTTGTTTTACAATACAGTTTTAATCTGTTGGGTGTGCAGATATACATGTATTTTTAGGATCAATTGGTAAATCTATTTAATGATGTCCCTTTTGTTTTTTAAATAAAAATACTGAATGTTTGTTCACAACTTTGTAATTATGGTTATCATGTGTATATGTGCCAAAATGCATATAGTTTGTAAGTATAGTGAAATACAGATGTGAGGACTTGCAAACGTTTTTTTTTGCTATGGAACTCTAAAAATAACATTTAAATTGCCATATTGCTTTTCTATATTTTTTTAATAAATAAATGCTAAATAATTATATTTACACTAAACTTAATATAATTAATGTTGATCATAATGCTTCATGTATGATAAAAATATGTTAAATATCATTGTTGCCCCATTTATGTACACTACTCTATAGTGAGTAGGCAAAAAATAGAAATTTATGAATTGCACTGGAGGCCAGTACATGCAGTCACCCTGAAACAAATAATTTTATTTGAATTAATTTATCTTAATCATCATTTCTTCATACTTGCATCATTTTCAGGAAGACAAGGACTTATTGTTAAATGATTATTATTGTTTGAGACCATTCATTGTTTTCTTATAAATGTTGCTGTCAATTCTTACTTTTACACTGTGCAAAGCAGTATCAACTTGAGACACACTGTCCATCTAGAAATTATAAGTACCTATATGTATAGAATTATTCAGACCTTAATATTATTCCTGAAATATTAGTTTTTGAAATTAGGTATTCAATTTTTACTTTAAAAACAAAAAAATATGAAAGTTGAGTTTTTCTATCAAAGTAATAATTAATGTGCCTCTTGACTTGACCTATTACATTTATAAGATACACATGACTGGAAACCGTCATATGCACATTTGATGGCCATTTAAACAAAGTGGGAATGGTCAAAACAGTTTGTCTTGAGAATATGGCAAATATCCTACCCAATACTTGTAAGTGTGTGTGTAAAAAATTAGTTAAGAGTAGGCCTACATAGTACATAATTTTTTTACGGTAGCATTTTGTTTGTTCTGCATCTTTTTTATACAATTATATTGGTTAATAATTCCTAGCCCTACATCATGCCAGTCCTCCATGCCAGTGGACAGGCAGCCTAAGACAATGTTTAGGTTTAGGCTGTCTTAGCAAGACTGCTTATTGATACTAACCAGATATACATATGGAAACTTCTCCTGGATTTCTTTATTGCAATTTTGTAAAGACTTTTTTTCCAAAAATCCCATTCCATAAAAAAAACTTATTATAGTAGCTGGGGATGCAATGAGCTGGTCACAAAGTATTTTCGATAGAACTGTTTTAATATCAGCCTTGGGAAGAATTTTGTCCAAATAAAGATAATAGTAATGGTGCATAGGACCCATCAGAGTACCAACAATGAACATATTGCCTGAAATATAAATACATTGTGAGCAACAAAGTGAACATTTTATTCAATTGTATCAAGGTAAGAGCACACAAGTTTATAATTGACCTTCACTGGCTAGTAAAAAACAGGTGACTGGCAGCAAGTTAGGAAATTCATTCTCATTTTTTCATATTAAATTGCACTTAATACTAGAATTATTAAATACAATTTAGTATGAAAAAATGAGATTAAAAATATTGCTATCAATTTTTTTAACTTAAGTACCAACATAGGCGTCTCCAGTCATATCTCACAGACAATGTTTTAGACTGAAATTCAAATTCTTGCTGTACTAGGTCACCAATGGCCATAAACCCTCCTGATGTAATACTGTTTGTGAGGAGTAAATTTTTCTTGAATAAGAAATGAACTCCACGGTGAAAAACAGACTGTTTTCTGCTCTGATAGTAATGGGATCTCGGAGCTTGCATGTTTTTAATACTTTTCATACACCGTAAAGTAAGCATGATGATATTGGTCACGAGATCTGGAATATAAAATGATTAGGAAAGTTAGTATTTTCTCACCAAAATACGTAGTTTTAAACATAATTTCATGAATAACCATTTTATTACGGAAAATGTATTAGATAATACTTGTACACTATTTACTTATATTTAAAAGAAATTAGATAGTATTTTTAAAATTAGCGCCCCAGCAAAACCAACATTTCGGCATTATTTCCAAAGATACTTACGTATTATTTCTTCACATTTTAAAATACGTATACGTAAATAAATAAATAAACCGCGGTTTTACAAAGAAAGAAACAGACAATGACAGGAGCAGCTGTTGGCTGACTGACCATAGATTAACTATTATTAATATATATTTGTGACTCGACTTGACCAAGAATTATGTATTCTAAATGGATAGGTAACTCTAAATACTTACTAGAATGGTGGATATTTTAAATTGAAATAAGAAATGAAATGCATATACTTTACCTTTTTTTACTTTCGACGTTAATAATGCGTGGGAAAGAGACATATAATACCGTTCTGTTTCGTTATTATGCAGGTTGTCACAAGCTATTTTTTGGCTAGTCATGGGCTTATCATCGACATTGTCATCAAAGCAAACAAGTAAATATAGTTAGTACTAGCTGTGCCCGCGACTTCGTCCGCGTGGAATAGTGACTTTGGGCATATATTTTGGTTTATTTTGGATTAACAAATGTTCGACGTGATTCTTTAAATTGACATAACTTTTTTATTTAAGAACGGATTGACATGAAACAAACACAAAATGTTAAGTGAAGCTTACCATAATATATTAGTGAAAACCACATCCGAATACGCCGTTTCTGAGATTAGCTTGCACAAACAGACAAAATTCTAAGAATCATTGTTTTGGGTGCTATTGCGTTGATAAAGGACCCAATAATATTTTTTCTCATATATCTTCCATGTACAGATAGCGATCCGTTACATTTTTATTATGTGTACCTATAGATAGAATAGTTTTATATTATATATTTTTTAATTAATATAGCTTAACCTTTTCTTAACATTCCCATGTTATTATAATTTATTATCAGTATAGGCGCTGGCTGTCGACGGATAATCTTTTCACTTAGTTAATTCGTCAAACTCCCGACTCGCATCAACAAAACATAAAACTACAAAATTAAGTTGATAGCCAACGTAAGTATTTTGACGTCTTGGATAGAACTTTTGTATCTGTTAGCATTATAAGAGGGCCAAAGAGGACCATTTGACATTTTGCTTGTGACACGTACAAAAATAATAAAAACAAACAGCCATGTTTTGTTTCATTCCCACATTACGATATGCTAATTGCCATAAATGAATAAACTGTATAGTACTCGGTTTTTATTTTAGCCCGGCTTCCATGCTAGTTATTGTTCCGAGGTCGGTCACCAGGCTGTATCTTAAGAATCGTGATAGCTAGACAGTTGAAATCTTCACAAATTATGTATTTCTGTTGCCGCTATTACAACAAATACTAAAAACAAAATAAAATAAATATTCATTCCCATACAACAAACGATATTTTTTGCTCTTTTTTGCTCAATATCAATAATGGCAACATGAAATATTCACAAAATACTCAGTTGTATTTTTACTTTAATAATAAAATAAATATTTAAGGGGGGGCAGTTTTAATTTATTTGATATTAAAGTCACATTCTCACATTGATAACTGATATTTTCCTCGCCCCTACAAGTCCTGTTAGGTTTTAGTGAAATTGGCGGCTGTTCCACTAAAACTGTTCACAGACTTTTTGGGCTACTTGAAAAATCACTATACACGCTTTCATTACGAACTTGTCATTGGCAGAAATGTTTAGCAAGCAAGCAAATAAAAAAACAAAAATTGACAGCTCGCTAGCTAGGTTCTATGATTGACACTTGACAGGTTGTAAATTGTAATTATATACCTACTACTATAATAGATAACTTTTAAACTTAATTTTTTCATAGTACTAAACTAAGTATTTTGTGATTGTGAAAGTTGCGTTTAAATGCATTTTAGATAGAATATATATGAGCTTATTATTCAATACAAGTTTTATATCGAAATGATGGCGACTCTTTGTTGTTGTCGATTGCGCTTATCGAGTACAAAATCAAATTTTCTAAGAGCTATATTTTATTCATCTCAACCGGTACATGCGAGTAAATTAGGCAAAGTAGTGAATGTAGCTATTATTGGATCACCTAATTCTGGAAAGAGTACCTTAATTAATAATATTACTGAAAGAAAGGTTATGTTATATTTGGTCGTAATAACTTAATTTTAGATATAAAAATCAGAAATCATAGTGTTTATATTTTTTTCAGATATGTGCTGCATCTAATAAAGTTCATACAACAACAAAGCTCATTAGAGCTATATGCTATCAGGATGATACACAAATCATATTTTTAGATACACCGGGTGTTGTTACTAATAGAGAACAAAAAAAGTAAAACTTTTCAAAAAATTGTTAAAAATATGAGCCCTTTTATTTTATACATAAAGATTGTTCAGTTTTCACAGTTTGGCAAATTGTCACTGTAATTTTTTTTGTATGGTTATGCTTTTTCCAGGTACAATTTGCCAGAATCAATGATAGGTGCATGTCACAAAAGTTTGAGATGTGCAGATGTAATTGGTGTAGTACATGATGTTTCCAACCATTACACTAAAGAAAGCATGCACAGTGATGTAGTCAGTATGCTGAATATGGTTCAAGAAATACCTAGCTTTCTTATATTAAACAAGGTGTGTAAATTATACTTGCACATTATGCAATTTTTTTTCAACCAGCCTTATCCTCATTGAAAAAAGAGCCATACTAAATGTATGGAAGTGTGTTCTAATGGAGGCTTATACCTTGAGACTATATGTATTATAACATTCATGAAATCTCACTGTGAAAGCAATTTAAAAAAGGTTTATTTCAATTATTTATAAATATATATATAAATCTAACTAAGTAATGAGGAAATAATATTCAATGATATGTAACTAAGTTTTCTCCTTGTTTACAGATTGATACTCTTAAATCAAAAAGTCAATTATTAACAATAATAAGGAATCTAACAAATGGCTTGATTGCTGGTAATCATATACCGGGAAGGGATAGAAATGCAAACAAAATTAATTTAGCCCGGGGATACAGCCACTTCTCTGATGTGTTTCTTGTTTCTGCTTTGAAAGGAGATGGAATTCAAGATATTAAGGTGGAGTAGATTAAATTCATATTCAGTATTATTCATTGTAGTCATGAATTAGACAAATTAATGGGGCAAATAGTTATATGTGAAATGAAAGTCTGCATAAAAATATGTATTCAAAGCCTTATGATTAATTTGAATAATGAAATTAGTTGCCATATTGGATAGAATAAAAATTAGGTATGGTACCCAGGACCTCCAGCTCCCTGAATTCCATATTATGCTTTGACACAAGCTGTACCTATATTATGTAATGTTATGTTTCTATGTAATAGCTGAATTATTATTGTTTCTTTTTCTCCAGCAATACCTCATTAGCAATGCCAAACCAGCAAATTTTCAATACTCTCCAGGTAAATGGACGGATCAATCACCTGAAACATTAATTGTGGAAGCTGTAAGAGCTAAATTCCTAGATTTTCTTTCACAAGAGATTCCATATAACCTGACTACCCAGTTGGAATATTTCGAGGAGAAAGATGAAGAAAATAAAATCATATGTTCTGTAGCTGTTGAATGCCCTTCAGAAAGACTCTTGAAACTTGTGGCCGGAGCAGGAGGTGGTCGCTTACAACAAATCAAGTCACATGTAAGAACTGATTTAGTAGAGTTATTTAAGAAAACAGTTGTAATTGATATCCAATTGAGAGTAAATCAAATAAATAAATAGATTTCCAAAGACTCATACATTTATTTTGTTTTATATTTAATTAAGAATCAAGAAGGAAATCTCCAAAAATTCAAATCCAATTGTGAAATAAATGTAGGTACATAACTAGATATTTTCATGGAGTTACTTTATTTTTTTACTAATAAAAGAGGCACTTACTAAAATTCATTTGCAAATTATCATTTCATTTGCTTTGTAGGTATCTACCTACCTATAAAATTAGTGCTACTCTAGGAATAATATTATTATTAGCAGCGCGTGTCAGCGGCATCTATCGGAAAATGTTAATAAATACTTAGGTACTAAAAATGGTTATAATTATCCAATTACATTAAAAAATATTTCATTGAATTGCATCCATAACTCATTCATTCTATGATTGTGAGTAGCGGTTCGCTAATCCCGGAATCGCGATTTTTTCCCAATGTTTTTGCAATTATTTTATTAAATAACGACTAGCTTTGATACCAAGCCAGATATTATAGGTATTTTAGTTATTCCCCCCGAATATTATACAGCGTTCCTGTTATTGACAAAATTGCGCACTATGATAATTAGACAAACCTGTCGGTACAAGAATAATTATATTGGTAGCATGTAAATAATTCCTATCTTAGTTTAAACATTGTTTTTACTTTAGATATTTACCCACTTATAGCGGTAGGTATAATAGAACTGGGTTGGGTAAGTACTAACAAATTTAGGAAGAGATGAATGTTGCATACATTGTAAACAAGTTAAGTTGCTAGAAATACATCAACATCTTAGTGCTAGATACTAAACTTAGGTAAGTACCAACATACTACGGCCAAGTAAGTCTTCATTATCCTCCCGCAGGATATCCATAGTTAAGAATAGGATAGAACAAAACTGGAGACAGTAGAACTTAACCACATAAGTTTGTTAAGACTTGTTTACGGACAGTTACAGTTTCAGTTTATGTGATGGCGGTCCCTAACTTGCTGTGTAGGTATGTACTTAGTTTACACATATACGTTTTAAATGATCTTAGTTTTGGACAAAACTATTTTGTATAATTAGAATTACCCACGATACAATAAATTCAACCTTCATATTATCCTTAAAGTTAAGCAGTTAGTGTACCTAACACGCATAAACATTAATAAAGTTGACCCAAATAAGTAGGTACTTTTTTATAAACTTACCAGGTAGATTAACCAAAAATACCTACCGATGTTAATTACGTCTGCATTTAGGGAATTTAAATAACGAGTTTAACTTTCAAGTATATTATTGAAATTTAGAAAGCATCGATTTAGGTACCTATAGCTACATTTTACCTATTGTTTGAAGGCGCCTTTATTCTTAGGAAGGCGCATTTTGAATCGTATGGACGTCGTTGCAACGGTTTAAAGTGATTCTAACTATATAGGTACAGAACCTACTTGTAGGCAATAAATAAGATTTTCAGTTCGCGACGATCCTCGGCTCCCCCAGCGTTTTCTTTGTTCGGACTTTCTTATTCTTTTATTGTATTCTTAAAGCATTTAACTAAATTTCCATTCACTGAGCTCAGGTAAAGGCGAGCTTTAAATGTTTGGTACGAAGCGAAGTAACTTACATACCTATATACGTATTGTTCTTAATTTTCAGTTCGCAGTTAGGTACGTAGACGTAGAAATCATCCCTGGGGGTATTCTATAGTTATCGATGAAATCGTCTTACACGAAATACCTACACAAAATAAACCCTGTTGACTGTTGTTTGATAGCTTTGAAATTGCCTTCCTGAAGAAGTCTGCTGGACGTGGGTGCAACAAACTCTTCAAAGGCATTTTGTAGTAGGTAGGACCTACATATTCATTCACCTTGCTATCGATGCATCTTTGCAAGAGCAATCTATCGATACCTTCCTGAAGAAGTCTGCTGGACGTGGGTGCAACAAACTCTTTAAAGGCATTTTGTAGTAGGTAGGACCTCACGGGTATTGAATTTTTTTTTCTTTCTAAGAAATTCTCCAAATTACGGAAAAATTGTTGTCTGTTAAGTATGGTGGATGATGTAGAGTTTCCTTGACAAACCACAATACAATAAGTCTTCAGTAATTACCTAGTATAGTACCTACCTACCTATTAAGTAGATAACATTGTTATAAAAAGGCCTATTGAAACATTAAGTATTTACAAAGTTTTCTATAGTATGACCCTATTCTTCTTGGGCTTACGTCACGCGAGTTAGTAAGTATAAGAAAACATTATCGAGTGGTGTCTCGACAACAAACTCTACACAAGTTGAAGGCTCTTATTCCGATTGTATTGTAAGCGTTAGTATCAATGAGGGCTCGTCACACCCCGCGGGGCTTGGTGGATATTGACGGACCCACCCAAGAAATATCTGGATAAAAAAGGTAGATAAATGTTATGGATTGAATGTAGGTATCAAATATTTAGAGAATAATAACATTTCCCTGGAGAATATCAGTGATTTTGTTTTCGGATCATTTTAGGAATTCATATCATAGTGTTACCTACCTACTATCATATTCCATCATATTACCTAATAGATACTAGGTACCTATTAGGTATCATAAATACAAAAGTGTGTTTGTAAAATGATCCTTTTTCACGTAGCACTAAATAGAATATTTTTTTGTAAAGGTAGAAATAGTTTATTGGCCAGGAAGTGACACTAAAAATTGTAAAAATTATATTGAAATAACTAGCATTGTTTGTGATAGAAACTTCACCTGAGTTATACGCCAAAACCTCAAACCTCACTCGGATATGTTGAAATCTTTCCAAAGTAAAGCTTTTAACCTCTCGAGTCACAATTACACTTGTGTGCTCCTAAAAATTCACACCGACCGCATTTCAGTAGATGGAGTCCAATCGAACAAAAGTTTCAACGATATATGTAGATGAGGCACCTTCCTGCAGTACCCACTCGATTCGGGAAATGGCCTTTGTATTCATTCCTACATGTTAGGCCAAAAGCTGAATGTAAGAACTTTTCAGGAATTGAAAAAATAATACGACATATATTTCAGGTCAATTTCAGTTTATTGTGTGGATACCTACCTAACACTTTGAGCTAATATGACCGACCGAATAAAGTTATTGTCATCTACTTATTATAAATCAATAACCAACCATTAGATTTAAGTAAATCGCCGATACTTCGTCATACAACTTCGAAGCTGCAAGTCTTAGTAACAATATAGGTACTAGTCTAGGTCTTAGTAATACCTATTACACTATACTTACCTAAGCAAGCATGTCGAAAATTCGGCTACATGTGCACCGGCACGTCTGCCAACTTAGGATGCGCAAAACGCTCCTCAACTTTATATCGCTTTCAGGTGAGAATTAAATGTAGGTAGGGACCTCCATGTAAATATTTTACTTGAAGAATTCTCTATGTCAGTTCTAACAATTCTGATGTATTTATATTTGTCGTTTTCAAAAATCAAGTGAGGCAGTTATGTTTTATAAAAGCAGATACAACGTGGTTTCCTTTTTTAAATGAAAGTTCATAGTCATCAAAAATCATCAATTTAATATATGTAGGTACCTAAAGACTGTGCTTTTAGTTTGCTCTTAATAACTTTTAATCGCGTTCCTGGAATACTGTTCCTATTGTTATGAAGATTTGGAACGGCCGTTCCATCTGCGAATCAAGGAGTCAAATAATGTTAATTTGTAGGCTAGGTACATTGTTCATGTTCTGTTATAAAAGTGATTTTTCGTTTAGTCTTCTTCTTCTAATATTATAAAGAGGAAAGATTTGTATGTATGTGTGTATGTATGTAACGAATAAACTCAAAAACTACTGGGCCGATTTCCAAAACCATTTGATTGCTACATTATTCCAGATTAATATGGGCTATATTTTTATCCCGGAATAAGATAAGATCCCACGAGACGCGAGTGAAACTGCGGAGGACAGTTAGTGTAATAAAATCTAGCAATTAAATTATCTAGGAATTATCTATCTACTTTGCTAGATAATTCCGTTGCAATGCAATTCATATTCTAAAATTGTTATTGAGCTTCTTTTTTGTAGGTATTTTTAAGCATAATTTTGCTTTTATACCTCAAAATCACTCAAATTATTATTAAAAAATAAATCAGTTTAAATACTGTTCCATTTATATTTGATCTAAACATGAAGCTGCAATTTAAAGAGTTAATTCTCATCAAGAAACCGCACTACATATTTATTTTTCCGCAACGATAATAGTAAAAACTCAACAATAACAATCATAAATTTTTTAAATAAAAGTGAAGAGTGGCCAAACTAATAATCGCCAAGCTTTTAAAGCTCTGAAAGTACATAAACCCGAAACGAGTGTATAATTGTACTTGAAACTTGTGTATGTCACGGGAGCTGGGATATTGAGTACCACAACACAAACGAACATCATATATTTTTATACAAAACACAAGTAATAATTTGATTGTAAATTAAAATATATTTTGGATCATTGTTAGTAGATAAGGCGGAAAAATAAGGGAAAAATCCACGCGTTTTGTTTTTTTATAACACTAGTGACAACGAGGCAGGCGGGTCACCTGATGGTAAGTGACTACCGTCGCCTATAGACATTAGCAATACCAGGTGGACTGCCAACGTGTTGTACACCTTATTACAATGCCTTAAGGGCAAGGGCAATTTTTTACTATAACTAGACAGGTGCCTACCTATCATGGGATGTGTTTGACCACAATGACCATGTTGTACTGAAGATAAACACACAAAGCCGAAAATGAAAATGCCAATATAAATATAATTCTAGTAGCATTATTATTTATTTATACCTAGGTTTCGTCACGATGTTTTTCTTCAATCCTTAGTTTACGCACATCAATTATTATCTAAGTGTTTGTATTTTCATTGTTAATAGGTATGCAAGCTATGAACACAAGTGCTACGAATCTGGGGGCACGGCAGTGCCCCGCCAAGACAAGTCAGCGAAGCGAAAACGCAGGGGCACTACCTACCTTTTCTCAAAGCGCTTCGTCGTATTTTTGAACCCTCATAACTTCGCTTTGGATTATACCAGATAAACAAAATTCTCAGGATATGATGCCTATAGCAAACTTATTAAACATATAAAGTTTCATTTGCGTAGCTGTTATACTTTAGATTTTATTGATATCTAAAAACCCCCGATTTCGTCACTGACTGATGATCATCAAAATTCATAAATGGTACTTCCTGAAGTTCTAGAAAGCTGAAATTTGGTATTTAGGCTAATATCAGTACACAAACAACAAAAAAAATTTAAAACTTGAAACTTTTATCCCCGAACCCCTTAAATAGGGAATGCGTCAACTATGTATGTATGGGGACACCCTTTAATTTTCAACTTTTTTTATTTTTTAAATTTTTTCCTTAGTTTGTGCTGTAAGATGTTGCCTTTTGCTAAATTTTGTGATTCTAGGTCGACGGGAACTACCCTATAGGTTTTCGACGGTTTTATCCCAGGAACGGGTGGACCTAGCAAGTTGAAATTTATACCAGATACTGAAGTCTAATAGTCCCTATCAAGGTCTTGAGTCAACACGAGAAAAAGATATGGGCAAATTTTTATTTTCGCGAAAATTTGTACGTACCAAAATTTAACTTAATATTCAACATTTTTTATTTTTAGGAATTTTCCCTATACTTGTGCTGTAAGACCTTGCTTTAAACCAAAATTGATAAATCTAGGTCAACCCGAAGTACCCTATAGGTTTTGGGTCGAAAACCTATATGGTAGTTCCCGTTGTCCTAGAATCACGAAATTTGGCAAAAAGCAAGGTCTTACAGCACAAATAAAGGGAAAATTCCAAAAAGTAAAAAAAGTTTAAAATTAAAGGGGGTCCCCATACATACATAGTACCACCAATTAAGATAGACCTCTGAGTTGTATCGGAGCTCATTCAATTTTGAGGTCTAGCTTAATTGGCACCTATCTCCAATAAGGTAATTGAAAACTTAATCGACACCTACACCTACACCTAATAGGGACTATAGACCTCAGTATTTGGTATAAATTTCAACTTGCCAGGTCCACCCGTTCCTGAGAAAATCGGTGGTGGCGCACTGACAGACGGACAAGAGAGTGATCTTAGTGTTTCTTTTTTTTACCTTTTGAGGTACGGAATCCAAAAAATAATGTAATAAAATAATAATACAACCCTTTCTAATACTAATAAACAACATAAATACAGAGGCAGTCCAAATAAGATTTCACTTCAAAAACTAGATGGCGTTGTCTCTAATTGAAACGAGCTATGGTTTCATTCTTAGAGATTTATATAGGCAAAAAGTTTCATTTTATTAAGCTTCAGTTCTCCAAGCCGCAACTCACACCCTAGGTCCCTGGTTTCGGAAATGGAGAATTGAAATAAATCCCACCAAAAGTCAGGCGGTACTGTTCTTCAGTCCCGCCAAGAAATACATTCCCACTCTCCCCCCTCCAGTCACCATGTTTGGCGAGCCGATCCCTTGGGAGGGGCAAGCTAAATATCTCGGTGTTACCCTGGATGATCGTTTGTCCTTTTCCAACCACATAAGGAAGGTTCGTGCACGCGCCTACCTTGTGTCCAGTCGCCTTCACTTCATGCTAAACTCAAAGTCCAAACTTGCCCTAAAAAGCAAGGTCAGACTTTACACCGCGTGCATCCGCCCCATTATGCTCTATGCATGCACTGTGTTCGCACATGCATCCCCCAAGCTGATCCATAGCCTCCAAGTGGTACAAAACCGCTTCATGCGCAAAGCCACGGGCGCCCCGTGGTACATGCGTAACCTAGATCTACACATAGACCTCAATCTGCCCACAGTTAAGCAATTCATTAAGTGCGCTTCTCGCCGTTATTACGATCGTGCCCTAAACCACGTGAATCCGTTAATAGTCAAAACTGCCAACTATACTCCTTCAAAGATCTCAAAAATCCGTAGGCCTAAGGTCGCCCTCAGCGAGCCGGATGACCCCATAACTTTAGCCCGAATTCAGGATAGGGAGGCTCGCGCAGCCCTCGAGAAACAACGCCCGCGTTTCCGCCCTCGCCGGAGAGGCCCGTCGCGACGTCCCGCTCAGATTCAGTCTCGTCCCCCCGTTAGTCAGTCGTTAACGGCCCGAGCCGCCACAGTCAGCAATCCGACCGTCCCCTAAAACTCCTCCAAATCGCTTAGGCGAAGTCCGTCCCACTTTTTGTGTCCCCCGACGACGCCCTGAGCCGAGGTTCGGGCCCCAACTGGGGCGCCCTCAGCGGTGAGTCGTCACAAACAAACACGGCTGAGAGCCCTAAGCGCTCGCCGAATAGTCCGCGTAAGGGTGTCTATGGTCCTTCAGACCGCCACCTTTAAGTCCTCCTCAAAAAAAAAAAAAAAAAAATTATTAAGCTTCGTTAGTTTGTTTGAACATAGTCGATTTTCCAACTGATTTAAAAGTTAGCATGGATTGTGAAATAGTTTCACTTGAAGTAGACCTGGGACCTCGCCGTCATCGTATGTTTCATATGCCGGGAGATAGTTCCTGCCTCTTCTATTCCTTGACATACTTAATGTATGAAGAAATAGACGTTGAGGTCACGTCGCAAGTCAGGACTGCTATCGTGCGATATGTTGTAGACCACTGTGATGAACTACAAGCCAAAGGAAGCGAAGCGCAAGGGCACTACCTACTAGGGGATGGCAGTTTGTATGAGACTCAGTTTTCACCTCAAAAACTAGGTATATGGCGTTGTTTCGAATTGAAACGAAAATATTGTCACAAGCAATGTACAAAAAGAAGTGAAATCCCACCAAAAACATTATCATGTAAAGAGTGCTGCCAAGACACCACATGGCTCGCACTGTCAAAAAGTAATCAGATCTCATGTTGATCCAAGCTTCTAACTCTACACGCCCTAACTCTACAAGCTCTAACTTCACAAACTCTTATTTGTGAAAATATGTAACTTGGCCATTTCGTTACTACAAAATCAGAAACGTAATGAACAGTGAATAAATTTTTCACCTTAAGCCCATGTGAATGTAGCGAAATGGCCAAGTTATATATTTTCACTAATAAAAGTTTGTGAAGTTAGAGCTTGTAGAGTTAGGGCGTGTAGAGTTAGAAGCTCAACATGAGATCTGATTACTTTTTGACAGTGCGAGCCATGTGGTGTCTTGGCAGCACTCTTTACATGATAATGTTTTTGGTGGGATCCATTTATCTCGCTATACCACAATCAATATGTACCTACATTTAATAATCTATTAATCCTTTTTTCAGTTTTCAGTATATGTAATAAAGACTCTTTAGTACTATAATTAGTACTTTATTAAAGAGGTAAAGTTTGTAGGAGGTAATCTCCGAAACTACTGATTTAATTATGAAAATTATTTCATGAATAGGAAGTTACAATATCCTTCAGTACTATAGACTAATTTTCATATCGAAAACGCGGGTGAAACCGCGGGCGGGAGCAAGACGGTTTATAAAGTCCATACGAGTGTTACATGGATCGGTTCATTTTGAACCGATCGAATACAGAGATGACGATTGATATCTGGCGAGTAATAAATAACGTTCCCAGCTGAAACACATGAGCTCATTCCCGCCATCAGCCGACGATATTTCACGTAACGTGCTTCCAGAGGACCGCTACTCCAAGATTTATCTAGATAAGAGAAAAGGCTTACGAAAAGGACTAATAATACCTTAACTCTTGGACATATGCTGCTACCATTTTTTATTATTATTGCGATACTTTTCGATCAATAATAGCAGTAAAGAAATTAACATTTTCAAGTAGAACTTACTCATAAAGTTATATTAAAACTTAAACCTTGCTTCTATATAAATTGTTGGTACTGTTTCATAACTAATATCATAGAATAGTAGATTGTTATACAAGGAGCTAAAATGACCCATTATATACGAGGTTTAGCGAGGGAGTAAAACTACCGCGCCGTGTGTTACACTATTCTTTTCACTACGATTGCGAGAAAATAAAACAATCCAATACAATATGAAATATGTAGTTTATAATGTCTTTTTTTTGTTTCTTCTGTAGCCGCAACACATTGCATGCAGTCTACCAGAGATCGCCGATTTTAGTTCCATTTTCAAAATTAAAATGAAGTTCTTTTTTTATGAAACAGTAATAAGTCGAGTCTTTATTCATGATTATTCTACTTATGACTAAAGACTTTTTCGTTTTTGTAGGCTCATTGTCATTTGACAACTTTTTCCCCTAGAGGAAGAATTGCTATTTTTTCTTCGCTCTGGTACGCCACAATGACGGTCTTTTTGAGCAAGAGGAGTGAACAATATTTTCTGTGCTAATATCGAGTTAATCCTTTTCATATTATAAATAGTAGAGATTGTGTGTTCATTCGTTTCTATAATTGGCACGTACTTACCAAGATCATCAATATTTTTTTGTCTTTATCTTTATTTGGGGTCAACTTTTCAAATATTCTAACTCCATTATAGGCAATTTTGTGTTTTATTATGACGGAATAAATATAGTACCTATAGGTATTATTAATTTTGGGAAAACAAACAGATCTCTCGGGATCGTGGGTACGACCGCGGGTATTACCGCTAGTTAAAAATAAATATCCTCACGCCCCAATAGACGAAGTAATCGTCGAATCTCTATACCCACATTTTACCCGATATAGGTATTTTTTCCAAAATTTGTTATCTCAATCAAATAGGTTCTGGTTGTCGAATACAATAAGACTTTGATATACTTAGTACCGGGTTGAGCTTTACAGAGTTTCTGGTTCGTATTGGAGAGCTCTACATATTCATACAATCTATCTAGGAAAGTTCCTCGTGGGGCGGTGCAGTGCAGAGCTGTACAAGACAAGCTCGTTGTGTGGTGTTCGCAGATACTATTAAATAGTGTAATAAGTACGTAAGTTTTCGCCTGAGCACCGGTAGAACGTGATTCACTCAGGTCGTTTAAACTATTTCCGTACGACTACCGAGCACTAACCAACAACATTATTTTATAAGTGTTATTTATAAACTTTTGATTACTTCGTCTATTCGACTCTTTAATGGCACTGTCCAAAGTCCCCTAAACTAGAGAACGACTTCGTGTGAGAAAGTTTAAGCATGAGTAAAGGGTATTCAATTTCTTTAACGACCATCATTTTTGTCGGGGCTTGCCATGAATCTTGAAGATAACCGTTTAATGGAAATAACAGCTCCGCGTAGAACATTATGGTCATAAGAGAACTATCGCCTGGCCATAACCTTAAAAGGGTAATATTTCTGCATAAACATAAACTTTTTGTTTCATAAAAGTATGTAATGTCGTTCATTTATTATAAGATATACAAATTTATTCGGATCGTATTTTTCTTGGTTAAATTTAATTAAAATGTCTTCTCTCCTACGAGAATAAGCGAATTAAACTGAGAAGGAAATGAATGATTCACTAAAGTTTATCTGACATGCTTCATTTTGTGTTATTAAAATACAAACAAGATGTATGGCAAGCTATAATTATAATTCAATTTAATGTTGAATTTCATACGAATAATAATATAATATCTAATAGTTTCGTAATTTAATATTCTTAGCATAAGGTAAGTGATACAAATAAGGCCTACCTAATTTCAAACACTCAAAATTTGATAAATTATTCGAAGAAGGTGATAAATAAAAGCGTGGACTTCTTTTTTGGTTAATATTATATTATGAATTAAGTAAACATTATATATATATAATCTTCAATCAAAAATCAACTAAAATGAGATAATTGTAAAACCTTAGCTTTAGGCCTTTTTAAAAACTAGTGACTTAACTAAGCCTACATATTTAAAGTATAGGAATATTGTTATTAAACTATCAATCATTATAAAATTATGTATTTCTGAGTTTTTTTTATCACGTTTTCATGAGATCCTTGTACAACTTTTTAATTTATGTGACTAAATATTATACTTAAATTGCTAGTCAGACTTGAAGTCGTATATTAACAAGAAATAAAGAATACTATAAAAAACAACATATCTATTCAAACAAATATTAGAAAATGAACATATTTTCTCAAAAATATTATTAAATATTTAAAAAATTAAATTAATTTATTTTTATTAAATAAGTATGCCTTATTTCGTACCATATACCTCATACATGTTATACGCAATAATTAATTCACATATCCTAAATAATACAAAATAAAGTCATAGTTACCTTTTCGATGAGTTATAATGTAAACCGTGTACATAACTTGAAATAAAACTCTAAAATATACCGTAATAAAATACGATAGAAATTACGACAAATTAATAACACGCAATGAAAACGGCCGTCGTCCACGAACGACCGACTGGCGCTGTGAGCGTGAGCGGGCTTCTCGCGCACTATTTGCCGAGTTGTGGAGGTGTAGTCTATACGTTCGTGCAATATATATTTGATGTAAATACATTAAACGACTTTTTCGCACTATAGGCCTTATTTGAGCATAGGCCTTATTTGTATCAAGAACCTTATAAGTAGGTAGGTAGGTATACAATATAATTATAACCTATTATAAACAATCTTAAATATAGATTAAAAAAACAATATTCCAAGTGTGACATTTTTTACTGTACATAATAAGTAGGATTATACAGATCATCTTAAATTAGAAATAAAACTAAAATACCTATAAATAAAACTAAATTATAAACTAAAATTTAAATAAATAATTTCATAATAGGTTTTGCATAAAAGAGATAATAAAACCTACAACTCCAATGCTATTTTGAAAAGTAAGTTTTTATTTGTTTTTCCCTTGTATTTTTATTTTTCCCTCAAAAAAAAGAAATCAGCAAGTATAAATATTGTATCGGGCGGAGCATACACACTTAGTTGACGATGCTTTTACATGTAGTACCTATAAGTCTTAACGATCATTGTGTTTCTTTGGAAAAAATACAAACAAAGTTCAAACACACGTAAAAGGATTCCAGTGTAAACAATGTCAAATCAACACGATGAATTTATCTAAAGGGAAATCTCTCTCGTGAAAAGCAAACACGTCTCGAGCAAAAGACTACTGAGGGATGAGTGACTCACTGGCTTAGAAAATGTTAGTTGATTTTTGAATTTCACACTTCAATGCTTGCTTTAACGTGGGGTGAACCAACGCGCGATTTTGTTTTCAAACATGCTTTCCAGTGATCATCTCCGATTACCTAATACTTATTTTATTGGGACATGTCCGTAGGTACTACTCAAATATTACAACATGCCTACCTATATATAAAAACATTCAACAAAATACCTTAATATGAAATGAAAAACATAAAATATTTGTATTGTGTGAATTTAATTAATTATAGGTACTAAATCGGTAGAAATATACCTACATCCCTGTTAGGTACATACAGACAGATAGACAGTGAAGGTAATTAGGGTCTCGTTGGGCATTCTTTGAAAAAGGGAACCCTAAAAAGCTACAATAATTGACGGTATCGAAGGTAGCTTAAGAAATTATTAGTCATTTATCAGATTATTTATACAGTTTAAACAACGACGAGTTAATTACAAACAATAATGGATAAACTAAAAAAAAAAAACATTTTAAGTACCTACTCTGCTGATTTTGAAAATTATTTTATCCATAGAACTACTTAAGCGAGTAACATGGGCAATATTTTATTTAATTCCTTCGGGATCGCTGATGATACCGCTCGGTGGAAAGCTGGTTCTAAATAATTAGAGGTCAGCATTCAGATCAGCTTTATTATTAATGTATGCGAATTAGGTATAATATTTCAACATATAATATAACAAGCTTTCTGCCCCGCGGTTTCACCCGCGTTCCCGTTGGAATTTATCTTTTACCGGGATAAAAAGTAGCCTATGTGCTATTTCAGACTATAATCTATCTCTGTGCCAAATTTCATCCAGATCCGTTCAGCCGTCCTGGCGTCATTGTATAACAAACATCCATCCATCCAAACTTTCACATTTATTATATTAGTGGGATTAGTTTCTAATGGATGTATTTTATTTGAATTTGAAATTAATAAATAAACAATCATGAAGTGGATACCTACTCATAGCGCAGGTTGGATATGCACGGAACACGAAAATTGTTAAATGAAACACGCTTTAAACATGAATATAGAGCAATTATGCAAGTAAGTAAGGCTAGTAAACGGCAGCGTGGAGTTATAACAAAAGCTAAATGCCTACATTGTTGTTACAGTTAACACTGGATGCTAAAGCCGGTGGAAAAAAGAGGAAAATTGAAGTGAAGCCAATTTCTGCAGATGACAGGAAACTTTGTTAAATGTTATAACAGTGGAATTTATGATTAGAGTCTGAGTAGTGCAGTGCTGCTTTAACTTTAGAATTCAATTAGGTAGCTACGATTACGAATACTTAGGTACCTACCATTTTTTACGTTGACTTCACTTTTTACTTATTTTTCATCATTTTCTATTGCTGTCGCTGTGGCAATTTTTAGTAATTAAAGCTATGCTGTTATCTTAAATCCTTATTGGACATATTATTTTCCAAATTTTCAGAAGTCGAAACCAAATTTAATAGGGAGTTAAAATATATTTTCGTTAGTTAATTAATATTTACAGTACCTAGTATCGTAACCTCAACATTAGATCTCTATATTTCATTATATTTGTTACCGGCCAAACCCGATTTCAGGACAAACTAGATTTGTCTAGGCTAAACTAGTTCTTCATATACGCGGTCGCTTCATCTTTGTTCACTCAAAATCTTAGAAATGATAAACAAAAAAAAATTACAACAAAGTGAACGCCGATCGCCAATTTCTTTAATGATTACAAAATAATATACCTACCAAGCATATACAAAAAACAACAAGAAAAATAATTAACCACTTTGCTCGCAGATAGGGTATATTCATCTCAAACCTACCTACAAAAAATAAATTCCAAGAAACGCTATTCAAGTTAAATACAATAACCTAAAATAAACTACAAAATGCACCCCACAATCACGGATTAACGCCCAACTGTATTTCTAATACATATACAGAACAGAACTTCAAACGATTAGGTACGAAAAGTGACATTAATGCTCCACTAATCACACTTAGTATTAGTCCTTATCCAAATGTTATCAGGCATTAATTAAACTAACGCAAGATCAAAGTCCCTCTAACTACCTACTTATTTGTGCTACACTAACTTGGTATCAATCTGATATCGTCCTGTGTTCAATATTTGTAAGACACGCTGTTTACTTATTTCTTTTTTAATCTGTCTTAAGTTTTTTATTTAGGGCAATCTTAGTTTAATAGCATCACTATGCTTGGAGTAAAAAGCTGGTGGGTGACTAGACATTACTTTAAATTCATTGTGGTTAATCATTATTTGTTTTTTATACTATAGGGATGTTGCCTATATTGAAGAAAAAAACATGAAACACTATCATCATCATCATCATCATCATCTCAGCCGAAAGACGTCCACTGCTGGACATAGGCCTCCCCCAAAGTTTTCCACATCGACCGATCCTGAGCTATAAAAACGATTAACTATCGAGTGTATAAAACTAAAAACATCCAAAAATAGGTACTAAGTACAAAATATCGAACACATAATAAAATTAATCTTCATGTAGCGAGACCGAGTTCGAAAATCAGATTCAATTAATAAATCTGTAACAAACAATTCATGAACCTAATTCTTATTCAATTGATGAATAAATGAGTCTGAAATTAGGTGTTTTTAAAAAAGAATAAATGACAGTCAATACGCCCATATGGGTATTTGACCGCAAATATCCTAAAGATTGAGGTAGGAAGTCCTAAATTGAAGTGAAGTTTTCTCATTAATTTGATTACGTCGATCCCAGGGCCCGACCCGTGTCACAAGTTACTTCATTAGTTACGCAACTTGCTGAAAGTAATACTAGGGAATTACGTTTTGTAAGACACGAATCACCAAAATTATGCTGACTTGCTTATAACGGGACCCCATACGAGTATATGTCCCTACTTCCTGAACCGAAAGAGATTTTGTGTAAACTTTATTAATATTAGGTAGTATTATTATAATACGAGAATGATTCACGAGGCAAGCGGTAAAGGCGGTTCAGAATACATTGTGATATGCAAACAAGGCGCTTCATAAAATTAGAATTTAAAATCAAAGCTCAGTTTCAGAGGTGTTTTTGTCTCCGAACTGTGGTACGTATAGCGCACATAAGTTACGCCGAATATTTATGTTGGCCAATGCCACCAGCAGACTCGCACTCATATTTACCACCAACATCTCGTTTACTGCATTTTGTATTTGCATTTAACATGTTATTTTTGTTCGGAAATAGATTACATTGTTTGTTCACAAGTATTCTGAAGTGATGCTATTATAATGTTATTGTTATCATTGCTTAGTGCTACGGTGTTATCGCTGTAGGCGTTATTATCGACCGAGGCTAATGTTCTAATAGCAACTATAATTTCCTTGCTAATGTATTCCATTTAATATCTCTAGATAACAAAATGAATTTACAAATTATAATTGTAATTAATTTACGTTATAGTACCTACATTGGACAAACCAACAACCGATTTACGTAGTTTTTTGCATAGATAGTCTATTTGCCAGCGAGTGAAATAGGATACTTTAATCCCAGGAACGTCTAAAGCCGCAGGCGCGACCTAGTATAGAATAGGTAGGTGTTTTTATTTAAGTAAATCATATAGCTGTGCCCCAACGGTTTCACATATACCTATACGTTTCAGAAGAACGAATGTTTACGCGAGATACCTACTGCAATAATGTTTATAGGTTTGCAGTAAAAATACAAAGAAACAAATAACACAGTATCAAAAATTATTGATAAGTGTACGAGATAAGTAAAATATATTGGTACTATACAAGAAAAAGATATATAATATTTCCGTCTATTGAACGTACCAACAATGTCAATTTTTTTTTATACCACAAGTTACAATTAGGCAGGCGGTCATCTTAAAGTAAGTGAATGCCGTCGTCGTGTTGTCGACTTTTTTACCATGCTTTAAAGGCAACTGGCTCTCAAGTGCAACTGCCAGAAAACTCCAACAGGTGCTTGGAGACAGTTTTTCAACTTGAGTACTACAAAGTACTTACCCTACTATCGCGCTGTCGTCCTCACGATGATTTCCTTCACCGAAAGTACAAGCTCATTGTAGGATGCGAACCCACGACCTTCGTCGCGGTTTAGTACGTCTACCACTGAGATATCATATTTTTCTCAGTCTCAAAATAAAATATTTTTATATTACGTGATATTATTAGAGCGATTAAATATAAATAAATGATATAACAATGTGCTACATCGCGGTAGATAAATTCATTGTAATTAATGATGAACATCGTACGTACAGAAGATCGTATATCCATTTTAATTTCAAAAGCAAACACGGGTAGCCAATGAGTGTCAATATTTGAATATACATAAGTAGGTACGTAGAAATTGCATTAGATTCAATATTACGTGGCGGACGAAGTCCGGGTTTAATTGATCTAGGCAGCATGATGGATTGTAGCGAGTAGATGCGGTGCGGTGTGGTGCGGTACGGTGTGGTGCGGTACGGCTAGGGATGGTTTGCGGTAGATAAAGACGAATCTAAGTGCCGCAAGTTGCGTTTGGCGTACCCCCGCTGCACAGCCGTCGGTTGCCGGCGCTCACCAATATCAATCTTGGTAATGGTTGATCCAATATTATGTTTCTGCAAAGTTATATTAATAATGTATTTAATTAAAAATAAAAAACAAAAACCGACTTCAAAACTGTAACCTATACCTATGTACAAACATAAACTAAAAATTAAAGAATAATATTTTAATTTCAAAGTAAGAGCCTTAAAGGACAATCAACAAAATTATTGATATTTATAAACAGTTCTTTTTGGAGTCGGTGCCAGCCGAGAAGAAGGACAGTTTTGAACTGGAAGTGTTCATACGAGAAAACGTCTTACGACACCTCTCCTTACGGTAATGTTCCTTAGGTCTGCGCCGTCGCTCCCCTACTTTTCGAAGTTTGTTACAAAGGCAGAATTAAACTGTCCTTCTTGGCTGGCACCGACTCCAAAAAGAACTGTTTATAAATATCAATAATTTTGTTGATTGTCCTTTAAAGCTCTTACTTTGAAATTAAAATATTACTCTTTACTTTTTAGTTTATGTTTGTACATAGGTATTGGTTACAGTTTTGAAGTCGGTTTTTGTTTTTTATTTTTAAAAATAATTTTATTTTTCAATTTTTAAAGGGCATTGTCCACTTTGTATGGGGTTTTGGCCTGGAGTGAACAGTCACTGAGAATAAAAACAATATGTAGAATTGGTAGCTTTACCCTGTAGGAATATCAAAAAGAATAAGGTTTTGTATCCAGGTGTTTCTAATAGTTTTTCAGGAAACATTTATAAATGGCTTAAGCGATAAGGCCGCCTAGATTGTATTCACTTTTTTATATATTTTTTTATTTTTGTGTCATGAATTATTTGTATTTTGGTGTATAGAATAAAGAGTATTTCATTCATTCATTCATTCATTCATTCATTAATGGTTTTTGAAATAAAATATTTTTTTCCTCATCTTATTTTTTAATCAGATTCATAACTTACAAAAGCTCAGCATATAGCAGACATGTCTGAAGATTTAGTCCATTATTGGATTGAATTAACAAAATCCCAATCCCAATAATTAATTTTATATCTGCCTATAACCAACATGTAGATATATAAAGCCCCTATCCAGCTACAACATCAGATGCTAATATCACATCAAATTATTTCATTATGAATCAAAGCCGTTACACAATATTTTCAGTCTAGAGACATTTTTATGATTGATAGGGCTTCAGAGACTGTGTGCAATTGTTAGAACATAGCAATTATTAAGTGCAAATCTATGCATCTTTGCAAGAACACCAGTTCACATTTTGTATCAGTACGTAGACGTGAGATCTTGTTCTTAATAAAGAACATTTATAGCTAACACAAAAACAACGTTGCCAACCACTACTAGTAGAAGACTCTTCATTAGCCACAGTCGAAATGTTCAAAGCCAGAGTCCAGCAAGAATGTCACACTACAGTGCTATTAGTCACCTGTTGACAAAGCAAATATACCACACCATAAAAAAATAGGCTGCACGGGGACATGATACTATTCAAAGATTTGTTGGATAACAAATAGCGAATTAAACACTTACCACTTGGGGTGAGATCCACTGTATTACCGACATCACCTCCACCAGATCAAGGTTATGCCTTTTCCTTTGATTAAAGTCGGAATTACAATTGTTGCATCTCAATTCCATAGCATCGGACGTACCTTCCATAGGTATTACATCCATGGTAGGAAATAGTAGGAATCAAGTCAACATTTGGGCTTGGAACAGTATCGGTAGGAATCAAAGAGGATATAATCACCACGTTCTAGTAGGAATGCCAGTGTTGTCGTAAATAGCGTCATCGGTGTCTATTATGATTAGCAAAGTTCGAGGTATAAAACGGAAAAACAACAAATAAAGAGGAAACGCTGCCAGGCTTCTGGGAACCTTGCTGATCGGCAGCAGCGGCAGCCTCGAAGAAGTTTTTTATATATTATAGTTGTACATTTGCTTGTATATTTTGTACATTTGTTGTAAATAAAATAATTATATTCACAAATAAATAATAACAAAACAAGAGATTACGATAACTTGAAATGACAGACAAGTCAAATCAAACCTCAGTCAAACTCTGTCAAAGCTGTCAAACTGCTTAAACCAGGGCTGCCATAAAAATAATAATTATATCGATTATCTTGAATAATCGAAATGCAATAATTCAATAGTAACATTACTTCTTTACTTGTAAATATATGAATGCAGTACAACGTGATTTCACGATTTTAATGCCTTTGTTAAATGTTTTGAATAATTAAACATCCTTCTTATGAAGTTAAATAAAATAGTATTATTGTAATCGATATAAAATACATATTTTAAAATCGATTTTTATTAGTTGTAATTGTTTTTTTTTATGCTGGCAATGTGACGCAGTCGTAATGCCGACAGGAAAAAGTAATTATGATTATTTATTTGATGTTTTTATCAGTGTAAATCTACACAACTAAAAATGACCAATATTCATGGTTTAATTAAAGATATTTTTTGGTACAAATGTTTTTCTCTAACAATTCTGTTCACGCCAAGCCGAAAATGAACAATGCCCTTTATTCCTTATTATATGTTGTCCTAGGTAAAACTAGTTTGTCCTGAAATCGTCTAACTCGAATTAGTCGGGCCGGTAAAATATAATATATGTATAACTAGCGGGCCCGGCAGACGTCGTCGTCCTGCCCTGAAATTGAAACAAATCTTTGAACTCGATTCCAGCGCCACCTACCGGGTCCAATTGTATTTTAAAACCATCGAAGAACCCATTGAAGTGTATACACACAAAATTTCATCCAAATCCAAAAAGTCATGCTCAACGCCTCAGTTTGATTCACTAAGGTTTATCAAACGAGATATACTTTTTTTGTTTTTGTTTATTTTCTCAAAAAGTGGTGAATCAATTTCGATAAAATTTAAATGGCACCACATCTGAAGCATGATCTACCAAACAAAAAAAGAATCATCAAAATCTATTCATAATTGGCTGAGAAATCGCGTAACAAACATACAAAAAAAAAAACATACAGTTGAATTGAGAACCTCCTCCTTTTTTGAAGTCGGTTAAAAATAGATATATAAATATCAATAATTTTGTTGATTGTCCTTTAAGGCTCTTGCTTTGAAATTAAAACATTATTCTTTACTTTTTTGTTTATGTTTGTACATAGGTATAGGTTACAGTTTTGAAGTCGGTTTTTAACCGACTTCAAAAAAGGAGGAGGTTCTCAATTCGACTGTATGTTTTTTTTTTGTATGTTTGTTACGCGATTTCTCTGCCAATTATGAATAGATTTTGATGATTCTTTTTTTGTTTGGTAGATCATGCTTCAGAGGTGGTCCCATTTAAATTTTATCGAAATTGATTCACCACTTTTTGAGAAAATCAACAAAAACAAAAAAATTATATCTCGTTTGATAAACCTTAGTGAATCAAACTGAGTAGTTGAGCATGACTATTTGGATTTGGATGAAATTTTGTGTGTATACATCAATGGGTTCTTTGATGGTTTTAAAACACAATTGGACCCGGTAGGTGGCGCTGGAATCGAGTTCCAAGATTTGTTTCAATTTCAGGGCAGGACGACGACGTCTGCCGGGCCCGCTAGTTATACATATATTATTTTTTACCGGCCCGACTTGTTCGAGTTAGACGATTTCAGGACAAACTAGTTTTGCCTAGGACAACATATAATAAGGAATAAACTTTAAAAATTGAAAAATAAAATTATTTTTAAAAATAAAAAACAAAAACCGACTTCAAAACTGTAACCTATACCTATGTACAAACATAAACTAAAAAGTAAAGAATAATATTTTAATTTCAAAGTAAGAGCCTTAAAGGACAATCAACAAAATTATTGATATTTATGAACAGTTCTTTTTGGAGTCGGTGCCAGCCAAGAAGAAGGACAGTTTTGAACTAGAAGTGTTCATACGAGAAAACGTCTTACGACACCTCTCCTTACGGTAATGATCCTTTGGTCTGCGCCGTCGCTCCCCTACTTTTCGAAGTTTGTTACAAAGGCAGAATTAAACCGTCCTTCTTGGCTGGCACCGACTCCAAGAAGAACTGTTTATAAATATCAATAATTTTGTTGATTGTCCTTTAAGCCTCTTACTTTGAAATTAAAATATTTTTCTTTACTTTTTAGTTTATGTTTGTACATAGGTATAGGTTACAGTTTTGAAGTCGGTTTTTGTTTTTTATTTTTAAAAATAATTTTATGGATTTTTATTTTTACAAATAATTTTATTTTTCAATTTTTAAAGTTTATTCCTTATTATAGGCAAAACTAGTTTGTCCTGAAATCGGGTCTGGCCGGTAAAATATAATATATAACTAGCGTGCCTGGCAGACGTCGTCCTGCCCTGAAATTAAAACAAATCTTGGAAAACGAGATATATATTTTTTTGTTTTTGTTGTTACGCGATTTCTCTGCCAATTATGAATAAATTTTGATGATTCTTTTTTGTTTGGTAGATCATGCTTCAGAGGTGGTCCCATCAAAATTTTATCGAAATTGATTCACCACTTTTTGAGAAAATCAACAAAAACAAAAAAAAATATATATCTCGTTTGATAAACCTTAGTGAATCAAACTGAGTCGTCGAGCATGACTTTTTGGATTTGGATGAAATTTTGTGTGTATACTTCAATAGGTTCTTCGATGGTTTTAAAATACAATTGGACCCGGTAGGTGGCGCTGGAATCGAGTTCCAAGATTTGTTTCAATTTCAGGGCAGGACGACGACGTCTGCCGGGCCCGCTAGTTATACATATATTATATTTTACCGGCCCGACTAGTTCGTGTTAGACGATTTCAGGACAAACTAGTTTTGCCTAGGACAACATATAATAAGGAATAAACTTTAAAAATTGAAAAATAAAATTATTTTTAAAAATAAAAAACAAAAACCGACTTCAAAACTGTAACCTATACCTATGTACAAACATAAACTAAAAAGTAAAGAAAAATATTTTAATTTCAAAGTAAGAGCCTTAAAGGACAATCAACAAAATTATTGATATTTATAAACAGTTCTTTTTGGAGTCGGTGCCAGCCAAGAAGAAGGACAGTTTTGAACTAGAAGTGTTCATACGAGAAAACGTCTTACGACACCTCTCCTTACGGTAATGTTCCTTAGGTCTGCGCCGTCGCTCCCCTACTTTTCGAAGATTGTTACAAAGGCAGAATTAAACCGTCCTTCTTGGCTGGCACCGACTCCAAAAAGAACTGTCCTAATCCCTTACAGTGCAAGTGTACACCCTTTCGCTATTGTTGTAGTTCTGTTAATATGTAGATATGTGTATATCGATAAATATATGTCCATAGATGGTATCTACTTATAGATAGTAATTATGGAGATAGGAGCGATGTTTAGAAATAATCCCACCAAAAACATAAATGTAAAAAAGGAGAGCCAAGTTCAATACAAAAATTATTCTCTGCTGTGGGCTTCGCCACAAAAAGAATGGAGATCTGAGATTGAGTGCCAAGTTCTATGCAAAATCCAAATATGTAGTCTAAGGGCTGACTTGCCTGGTTTTCCCAGACGAATTATTATTAAGTACCTACTTTTACACAGTCATGGAAGAGCCTTATGTTCGATGGGTAGTTTCTACCAGCAAGCCAAATTTTCGGAATAATAAAATAAGAACCGAAAGGTAACAGGTTTAGAACATGCGAAGGCTATATAATTCGTATGGGAAAACCAGCCACGTTAGCCCTTAGACTACATATTTGGATTATGCATAGAACTTGGCACTCAATCTCAGATCTCCATTCTTTTTGCGGCGAAGCCCACAGCAGAGAATAATTTTTGTATAGAACTTGGCTTTCCTTTTTTACATTTATGTTTTTGGTGGGATATCATTACTTTTTGTAGGTAAATTCGCTCGGCGACGTTCGCGTCAACGGTTCGATTCGGTTGTCACAGCGCCCCACCCGCCCCGCCCGCGCCGCTCCGGCGTCACTCGGCGCGCGCGCGTCGTGTATATACCGAAAATCTAAATGCCTATTATTTTATCATTATTTATGAGTAGGTAATGATTTTACACTATTGATGTGCGCTAAATATAAAAATAATAATTAATCCCAGTTAATAACGTAGGTACCCTAAGTAATATTAGGTATTTATGTTAAGCGTTCATAATAGAATCTAATTATTTAAAAATTGCCAGTTTTTTATTTATTCCTTTGTATTCATCTAATTACCTATCTGCATACCAAATTTTAACTCTCTAGGTCATCTGGAACTGGGTTAGAGTTTTGGTCTATAGGTCAGTCAATGATAAAAATGAGGAATTTTGAGGGGGTCAAAAGTGGCTCCAAATGGTTCGTGTAATATTACACACGGTGCGGCTCGCCAGTACTGTTACTTGAACTTGGCTTGACACGCTCCCGCGTGTCTAGATGATGAACAAAAATAATGTGACGGATGGACATACATGACGAAATCATTAGGGTTGTCTTCGGCATCCTGAATAAATGCAAAATACCCTCACTCCGATACAAAAAATAAAGTATACTTAACTGGTATACTAACTTTACTTACTTTCAGGTTTTAGTGGGACAAAAAAGTCCAGACAGCCAGGTTTTTGTTATAGTACGGAACTAATTAAGGTGCAGACCAGTCTACCTTTTACTGAATTATTATTAATTAAAATTTGATATAAACCTTCAAAAAGAGCTCTTTCAGAAGATATAGTGCAGTGTCCTAGTAATTTTAACAGCTTAAAGTATTAACCGACGGGAGCTGCGATGTTGATGACAAGCGCCTTAATTAACTGAAGACAAACATAATAAAGAAGCGCCAAAATTTTATAGAAAACTAGCTTTCCGCCCCGCGGTTTCACCCGCGTATCCTTTGAGATTGAATTTCAAAAATTCTTCTTAATCCTCGTCTACATCTTATAAACATAACCTGTGAAAAAAATCAGCTTTCTAGGTCTAACACTGGGCGTTGATGAGTCAGTCCTTCTCATTTCTCATACCAAGAAACGGAAATAACTCCTAACTTTGAACCCCCGTTTCACCCCTTCAGAGGTGGAATTATAGGAAACGCATATTTACGTATTTCTTTATTTTTATTTGTTAGCCTAAAAACAAAGTTTCATGGTTCTAGCTTCAAAAATGACGGACTTTCGTGCAAACTTTCAACCCCTTTTTCACCCCTATAAGGGTTGAATTTTAGAAAACGCTAAAACACGTGTTTTTTATTTTTAATTGTTAGCCTAAAAACAATGTTTCATGGTTCTAGCTTAAAAAAATAGCGGACTTCCATACAAACTTTCAACCCCTGTTTCACCCCCTCAGGGGTAGACATTAAAATAAAACGCTAATACACGTGTTTCTTTATTTTTAATTGTTAGTATACAAACAAAGTTTCATGATTCTAGCTTCAAAAATGACCGACTTTCATACAAACTTTCAACCCCTATTTCACCCCCTTAAAGATCGAATTTCGAAAAATCCGTTCTTATTCCTCGGTCAAGTTTTAAAAACAACACCTGGAAAAAAAAACAGCTTTCTAAGTCTAAGGGCTTAGGCTGGGCGTTGGTAGATCAGTCAGGACTTATCCTTTTATTAAACGACTTCAAAAAAGGAGGAGGTTATATGTTCGACTGTATGTATTTTTTTTATGTATGTTCATCGATTTCCGCCAACTGTCAACCGATTTTCAAATATTTTTTTTGTTTGAAAGAGTATACTTCGGTGGTGGTCCCATTATCACCAAGTCAGGATCTGATGATGGGATCCTGGGGGAAAACGAGGGCAATCCTCAAATTTTATAAGAATTTACAGTATTTTTCATTCATATACGTACTTATCAAAGCTATTTCCATCTGGTAGTCATCATCTTATGTTGCAGAGCTGATGATGGAAGGTACAACTCCTTAAAGGTTAGGAGTTAGGGGATATTTCTTTAAATATTATAGTCACGTTTAGACTCGTATCGTCGTCTCTTTGTATATTAAAATGAGCTGATGATAGAAGGTAATATCTTTATCGGTTAGGAGTTAGAATATACGTTGTCCTAGATATGAAATGAAACGCAATATCAAGTAGCTGCTGAGAAAGAAGCCTTAATCATTTAGGATATATATTCTTTATTTTCTTTAAAAGTTTATCTATTTATGTATTCCCTCATCTAATAGCGAGATGTTATTTAACTTATAGGCTTTCTCGATAAATGGGCTATCCAACACTAATATATTTTATGTAGTTCCTGAGATTAGTGCGTTCAAACAAACAAACAAACTCTTCAGCTTTCTAATATTAGTGTAGATAATGTAAATTAATAATAGGCTTAATTTGCTCGAAAACAATTAAATATTTCTTGAAAACATTGAAATATAAAAAATGGAAAAATAAAACTTTTTATAAAAAAATAAAAACGACTTCAAAGGCAAATGTTGCACTAAAAACCGAAAAATAAACTGAATAAGACATTAAATAAAATGGACAAAAAATATTTCAATTCGCATTCGCAAAATTTCTAGTGTGTCATTGCCAGCCTTTTTGTCTTCGGTCTATAGCACAGATGACCTTATAAAGCGCATACTCTCTGTTTCTTTTTAAAATGTTGAGGTATCTTGCTTGACTGAGGCCAGAATTTCATGGCAATTGGCCTGCCCGAAAATTGAACTGCCCAAGGTCCCCTCCTCGCAGCGGCTCTGGGATGACCCTCTCTGTGAACTGGTACGGAATAATTTATTAGAAACGTCAACCAGTTCCGCAGATAGGGCCCGCCTCACAGCTGTTTTTGCTTGGGAATCGGGTCTTTGGTTGCAGGCCTTACCATCTTCACATATGGGTACACTTTTGGACTCCAACACTTTTAGATCCGCAGTATGTTTACGCTTGGGCTTGCCAATTTTCTCGTCACATCGCTGTCAGTGTGGCACTGCTGTCAATCAACTCGGTCACCACGGACTATCTTGCATCAAAAGCGCAGGTAGATATTCGAGACATGCTTGCCTTAATGATGTCATCCGTCGGACCCTTACCAGCGCCAACGTAACAGCTATTTTAGAACCAAATGGCTTGTTTCGTGACGATGGTAAGAGACCCGATGGAATGACACTTATACCCTGGAAGATGGGTCGGCCTTTGGTATGGGATGCCACGTGTGTTGATACCTTAGCACCGTCTCATCTTCCAGAGACAGTGGATAGGGCCGGTGGTGCAGCCATGTCAGCAGAGAGCCTCAAGCGGCGAAAATACAGTAACTTATGTATCTAAGTTTCATATTTGAGCCGTTTGGGGTTGAAACTCTGGGTCCGTGGGGGCCGAGTGCACACCACCTTTTCCGAGAAATGTCGAAACGACTGGTCGACGCATCTCGTGACCAGAATGCTGGCATATACCTCGCTCAACGAATCAGCATTGCCATCCAACGAGGCAATGCTGCCAGCATTCTGGGTACGTTGCCTACTGACAACGACTTTTTTATTTAGATTTATTTATCCTTTGATTGGGTTAATGTTATAATGTTATTAAGTCTTTCAATAACTAAATAGACCAAAAACTTTACTTATGTAAACTACCTACGCACCTATTCAAATTATTATTCTATAAATGAAAGAAATAATAAATGCCTACACTAGCATCGCCAGATGGCAGTTCAGCCTCCCAGGGAGGAGATTAAGTAATCCCTGGGTTCGGGAACTCACTCTATCTGCGGGCGGCCAGCGGTCAACCGTTTCACCGGATCTCCCTAACCGCACGCCAACATGCTGCGCCTGCACTACTCAATAGCGACTCCATAATACCGCCGGTCCCTCCGCCGTCAGCACAGTGCATCCTCTAAGGAGCTCTGGCAACCTTACTCACCGCAGGAACACAACACCACTTGGCAGTGTTATTTGGCTGCGATATTCTGTAAGGTGGAGGTACTTCCCCAATCAGACGGCCCCAATTATGAGCAGATGTTATGCTATGTCCTACCTCCTCAAACCGTACGAAGCCTATTAAACCTATTAGGCATGGCACTTCAAACAGATCAAAAGGTATTTATAGAATAATAATTTGAATGAATAGGTGCGTAGGTAGTTTACATAAGTAAAGTTTTTGGTCTATTTAGTTATTGAAATATTTTTTGTCCATTTTATTTAATGTCTTATTCAGTTTATTTTTCGGTTTTTAGTGCAACATTTGCCTTTGAAGTTGTTTTTTTTTTATTTTATAAAAAGTTTTATATATAGATTGTTCTCCACTCAGTCCTTCCGAATGATAACTAATATTGTTTTCATAAGTAGGTAGGTAATATAATTTTTGTCACTATGATTCTCTTGTAATTGACAACATTTAAATTGAACATCATAGTTAATTTGAATTATGATACCCATATTTTAGAAAATTTGTTTTCATATAGTGTCTCTCCGTTGTTCCGTCAAACAATGACAAACCAACAAACACATTTTATTATTTCTAATATTATATATATATATATAATAATAGTATTCAATAATAAATAAAATCGTTACATTTAGTTAGACGAGTATAGTGAATAAACTGCACGGTGGTAGGGTACTTTGTAGTACCCGACTGGCTGGCTACCACCCTCAAGTTGAATATCTGTTGCCAAGCACCTGTTGGTGTGTTCCGACAGCTGCACTTGGGAGCCAGTTCCCATCTAGGCTTTGTGTGCTTACCACCTTCGGCCACATTATCCTTACCATGGTGAGATTGTGGCAAACACAAGCTTATCAAGAATGAAAAAAAACTGATGAAATAAATCTGTAATTTATGGATACCTGTGACAGATATATGAGTGATTATACCTGTTCTATTCATTTATAGCTCCGCTCCGTAACTATGGTGGGAACACAAACAAAACCACGATGTACCTACCTACATTGTACGTAGAGTTTGTAATAAGTAATATCGATGTAAAGTATTCTATTTCGATAAACCATACGTAATATTATTATAATGTATAGTTAAAAATTGCATTGTCTGCAAAATAGAGGGGCTAGTAGATAATAAAAGGTTGTTCTGCAATTTAGTTTCAGCCATCGGTACGCTGCAACGTCTAAGGAATTTAAAATTTTCCCTCACGCTCTATTGAAGATAATCAAACACAGCTGGCGGCCGCCCTACGTTTTGAATATTAATGACTATAATCATGGCTTAGATTTTGCCTTATATTTATTCCAGTAACGCTCTAAACACTTTAACCTCAGAATTGACCTTTTTGAAAGAGCCATAAGATTTTAAATTTTTAATCATACTAATATTATGAACGCAAAAGTGTGCTTATCGGTTTGTTGGTTTGTCCTTTATTCACGCAGCAATAGAGCAACAGATCGTCGTGATTTTTGGCATGGATATAGCCTATGGACTGGAGATTGACACAGGTGACTTTTATTCCGGAAACATGTGTAATGTAGAGACGACGGATAAAAGGCTATAATGATTAATAGAAAAAATTAAATACTGATAGTATTACTAGATTACTTGAGGTTTATATATAATTTTTATCCACACATATATAATTTTTGTTTACCATTAGATATCTATATAAATTACAGAAAAATCCAAACTGTCCATATTACTGAATAAACTATATCTTTCTCTCCGTCATATTTTATCGCAAAATACGGCTTAGCCGGTGGTGTCTATTTATTTTTCAAGTAAATAGGTATATTTACTTGTCGCAAGTAAGATTAGGTATATTTCCGAATGATATATTACACATTTTGTCAGTCGGTGGCGCTATAATATTGTCTTTATTCTATTCCACTCTATTATTCTGTCTTGATTTATGTGGATGTTAAGAAAAAATTGTTACGTATTATTTCATGAAAACAATACACACGATTCGGTATATCGACCACGAAACTGGCCGGTTCTACCGCTAACACTCGACAAATCGTATAATAAATTAGTTGTTTTAGCTGAAATGGCAACGTCTTAGCTGAAGCCATAAAGACATTTAGGATTGAGTTCCACCGCGGCTGTGAGCCGGGCTGTTAGCTAGGTACGTAAACCGTTATAATAATGCACATAAAATTCCCCGCCGAGAGCAGTGAGCGAACGAAGTTGTCGGTCGGTATTACAGCTCGGAGTTATTCCACGTCACGTACACGGGAGTCGGGACCGGTCGTATCGCGCTCGTTCCGTTCCCGCATCGTTGTCGTTACTTGCCATACCATATTTTATGTAAACTTAGGTATCGTGAGGTGGAGACTGGAGACGATTGATTTGAAATCATTTGAAAAAATAATGATTTTCGTAAAATTAACATTTACTTGACTCATTTATCTCATGACGTGACCTATTTAGATTTTTTTTAGTAGGTATCTGATCAATCCATGTCGATTCTGAATAGCCTGAAAATAAAAAATACGAAAACTGTATTCTTTCTTATTATGACATAAGTTATTCTAATTTTATTAGGTATTTTACACAATATCTACAATCTGAATGAAATCTATTATTATTGTATAAGTAGGTAAACGTTGCTTGTTTACATTTTCATTATGTTTAAGATAATGTACAAATAAGATTAGAAACTTTCTGCAAATCAATATTCGATTACAAAAGTTTTGTACATAAAGTAATAATATTATACGCAAGATACTATATAACCCTCCAATTATTATCTGTTCGTCGATTATATCACTCGACCAAGTTTCAGTTTGGCACTATTCGGAACTTCTGTTGGAACCTACTTAGGATTCTAGTAGGTACTACTTGACACAGATTTGTATGATACAGCCTGATACTTTGAATAGGTTCATCCGTTTTATTATCCGTTGATTACGAGGAAAGTTTTTGGGGAAACAGAGTTTGAAGTACTTATATCCGATAATTTCTGACCTGTTTCTGAAGTTTAAGCCGGTCTTGATAGATATATGTTTCTAACTCTATCTGACAAAGACACATGGTATTCTTACCATGCTACTATTCTACGAATATTTTGTACGGTGTTACGGATTAAAATGGTTTTATGTGTGTAAGTTGCCTCATTGATTTAACCTTTCATTTTATATATAAATTGTAAATTTGTATATTAATGATATTAATCCGCATAATAGCTATTTAAATGACATCTTCAGCATCTGCCAATTACAGACTAATATCAAAAACAAACCACGTAGTTAGGTTAGTTGATTAGCAAGAGCAAAGATGGAGAAACGTCAAGTGCAGTAAGTATAACTTATGTATTTCTTTTCTCATATATCAGTCGCTTTACTTGTAATTTTTTGCAAACAATGGCAATTTGGAATATTAAATACCGTCTCAGTTTTATATACATATGTATCTCTGATATACATAATTATGGATGTATATGCTCACACATATTATGGTTGAAAATTCATATACTCAACTCGATATTGTACATGAGTCTTAAAAGCAACAGTCAAAATGTATTTATTTTTCAATCTCCGTCTCTAACTCAGAAATGTATATAGGTAGTTCAGTTGAATTTATCCAATTATAAAGCTACTCACTCACGATTTAGCTTACTCGTAGTTTACTCAAGAATGTTTCAGGCATTAGGTGATTCAAACTAACAGTGTTCGTACACACTTAGTGATTTATGACAATGTATGTTTCTGTGTATTTTATTACTAAAAGAAAGCTTATCGAATAATTTGATATGCCGTAATCCCTTGTCTCTGTAGCTGGTCGCGTCGGCGTCGACGGGAACTATGGCTGGCTAACAGTTTTTAATCGAATCATAGTGTAGCGAATTGAATATTTAAATTGGTTAGTGAAGTTACGCTTGACGAAGCAGTCACGTCCACTAATTCTTCGAAATATTAATGTAGTTCACGTGGATGAAATCTGGAGTCGCGGCACGTTGCGGGCATTCCGCCTTTGAAATCACTTCCCGGCCCCACTCTCCACTCCTGACAGTGACGTATTGTTGCTCTTCTTTTACATTCGCGTAATGGATTTTGTTTCATGTTGCGGAAGTTATCGCATATTTTACGATCTGTTTAATTATTACAATTAAAATTTCCAACATTTGTATTCTTTTGCAAATTTATTTGGGTTTCGTTGCTAACTTTGGAAGCAAGTTAATCCTTTATTAATTAATTGGCTATTATAAAGTTGTGAGGATAAATATTTGTAAAATATATAAGGAAGTACTTGTTTCAGTATGATGAGAGGTATTGTGAAAATTATGCTTAACGGCATAAACAAATGCCTGCTACTCGAGGATCGCGAGCCTATTGAAAACTTCTATTTTGAAGAGTTTCTTATTTCACATGAATAAGCGAATAAGAGTATAAAGCGAACGAACGAACAATTTGTAGCGCATTATATTCATCTTCTTCACAATGACGTAGCAATTGTAGTCGTAGCGTGCTACGGCGTAGCAAACATATCGTAGTGCAAAATGTACAGTGCATGCTCTACGAACCAGCGCACCGTGTTGTGGTGACAAACCTTAATTTTATAAACTAAATTAATTATGGAGGGATATTACGAAATGATTTAAAATTGCATTTCTAATTGGTAGATTAGCACAGTCAGACAAAACATTTTTGTCTGACTGTGCTACCATCACGGATTTATGAAAATTATTAAAATAATTGACGGGACGTAGAGTTTAGACGGTATTAAAACTATAATAAGCTTATTTAGTAAATTTAATCAACTTTGTGTCTCTCAACTCAATAGCGTTTGTGCTTGAACAGTAATTCCATTCTGTTGGTGCAAGTACCTACCTACCTTGCATAGGTGGACGTTAGAATGCTAGCTTTGTGAAACACAGCACCTGAAAATCTTATACCAACTTACTTCATGTCAGAGGGCGCCCTTTGTATAGGTCATGGTATCTACATACTACAATATGGACATGCAAGCGTTAACGTTCAAGATGCATTATTATGTGCACGTGAATATTATATAAAGTAAATTTGCTAATTGAAAATAAATGAGTTTTAAATAAGACGTTACTGAATGGTTCTAGTTACAGCATTGTTACTATACTTTTTTTCCTTAAATCAGTTACAAACACACATATATTTACAATATATTTACATCGAATGTACCTACACAATATGGATATAATAAATATAAAAAAACTTCCTCGAGGCTGCCACTGCTGCCGATCGGCAAGGATCTCAGCAGGTTGGCAACGTTTCCTCTTTGGAAGGCCAGGCTGATGCGTTGGCGGAAAAAGCTCCCCGCCCGCCGGTCGGGCCAGTTAGATAAAACTAAAAAATATATCGAAGCCTCGCGAGACTTGCGAAACGACGAGCTTCGGACCTCCACGGACCCATGGTCTCAATCCCAAAAGGCATAAATTGATAATTGGGACCAATAGAAGCGTATTTTTTACAATAATTTTCTTTAAATGATATAAAGTAACGAATGCGAGTACATTGTAATTACCCAATTTATAAGGAGATGGTCACCGTTCAAATACCAGCGAGTTTATTGTCAAACGGTGTTGGGCTAATATTTTGCTAGAATGGCTTTCTGCCAACATTATGATAGATATGAAGGAATATATTTTTCAACCCCCCATCTCGGAAAGAGTATTTTTGCTAATCGATATATCTGAGTGTAAAAGCTGTTAGAAGCTAGAGGATAAAGTAAATAGAACATCGTGTGCACTAAGTTTGTGAATTCAAATCATCATTAAACCTACTTACTTCTCCCTCCATGGTGCCGAATTTATCATACATCAAAGTCAAAGCCAAAGTCAAAACCATTTATTCAGTTTAGGCCCTAGAAGGGCACTTATGAAGGTCGAATTCAGAAGTTATCACCGGTTCGGAAGTCAGCCTTCAACTGAGAAGAACCGGCAAGAAACTCAGTTAGGTTACATTTTTTAAATATTTTTGGACCATCTGACTATATTGTTTTTTTTTTTAAATGTTGAACAATTTTATTCTTAAACTAATACAAAAATACATAAAAAAATATAATTTTGATAAATTAAAAATTAAAAAAAAATTAAATTAAAGAATCATTTTTTAATTTGTCAAAAACTCAGACTCGGAACCTTCTTGGTGTACTTTTTTTTAATTTGCTTTGCGCGCGCCATTTTCTTTTTTTTTTGCATTTAGTCATTTCCTCGCTGAGGTGGGATGAAAAATTACGTGTTGCACTCGAGTGCAAAGATTTTTCACCTCGTGCCCTTTTGATTCCCTTGCTCAGGATTCTAATTTTTGAACCCCTCGCTGCGCTCATGATTCAATTTTAGAATCCTTCGCTGCGCTCGTGATTCAATTTTAGAATCCTTCGCTTGCTCGGTCATCAAAATTGAGCACGCGGTTAATAAACAACTTTCCACTCTTGTATAACAAATAACTATTATATTCAGCTATCATAAATATCGTTTTGTTCTATACTGACAAATATGAATCATATTATAGATCACGTCTTGTTTCTTTCTTCATTATTATACAAATTTTATTGATGTATGTAATCGTATAAGTAGACATTTTGATCCCACCGAAAACATTATCATGTAAAGAGTGCTGCCAAGACACCACATGGCTCGCACTGTCAAAAAGTAATCAGATCTCATGTTGACCCAAGCTTCTAACTCTACACGCCCTAACTCTACAAGCTCTAACTTCACAAACTCTTATTTGTGAAAATATATAACTTGGTCATTTCGCTACATTCACATGGGCTTAAGGTGAAAATTTTATTCACTGTTCATTACGTTTCTGATTTTGTAGTAACGAAATGGCCAAGTTACATATTTTCACTAATAAGAGTTTGTGAAGTTAGAGCTTGTAGAGTTAGGGCGTGTAGAGTTAGAAGCTTGGATCAACATGAGATCTGATTACTTTTTGACAGTGCGAGCCATGTGGTGTCTTGGCAGCACTCTTTACATGATAATGTTTTTGATGGGATTTCACTTCTTTTTGTACATTGCTTGTGACAATATTTTCGTTTCAATTCGAAACAACGCCATATACCTAGTTTTTGAAGTGAAAACTGAAGTCTCATACAAACTGCCATCCCCTAGTAGGTAGTGCCCTTGCGCTTCGCTTCCTTTGGCTTGTAGTTCATCACAGTGGACTACAACATATCGCACGATAGCAGTCCTGACTTGCGACGTGACCTCAACGTCTATTTCTTCATACATTAAGTATGTCAAGGAATAGAAGAGGCAGGAACTATCTCCCGGCATATGAAACATACGATGACGGCGAGGTCCCAGGTCTACTTCAAGTGAAACTATTTCACAATCCATGCTAACTTTTAAATCAGTTGGAAAATCGACTATGTTCAAACAAACTAACGAAGCTTAATAAAATGAAACTTTTTGCCTATATAAATCTCTAAGAATGAAACCATAGCTCGTTTCAATTAGAGACAACGCCATCTAGTTTTTGAAGTGTAAACTTATTTGGACTGCCTCTGTATTTTTGTTGTTTATTAGTATTAGAAAGGGTTGTATTATTATTTTATTACATTATTTTTTGGATTCCGTACCTCAAAAGGTAAAAAAAGAAACACTAAGATCACTCTCTTGTCCGTCTGTCAGTGCGTCACCACTGATTTTCTCAGGAACGGGCGAACGGGTGGACCTGGCAAGTTGAAATTTATACCAAATACTGAGGTCTATAGTCCCTATTAGGTGTATAAAAATCCGGTCAAATGCGAGTCGGACTCGCGCACCGAGTGTTCCGAACAAACTTGTAAATAGTTCGTTCATCACGGTAATGGAGTCTTGAGGATTTATTTCAATTTTTTTTCGATTAAGTTTTCAATTACCTTATTAGAGATAGGTGCCAATTAAGCTAGACCTCAAAATTGTATGAGCTCCGATACAACTCAGAGGTCTATCTTAATTGGTGGTACTATGTATGTATGGGGACCCCCTTTAATTTAATTTTTTTTTTACTTTTTGGAATTTTCCCTTTATTTGTGCTGTAAGACCTTGCTTTTTGCCAAATTTCGTGATTCTAGGACAACGGGAACTACCATATAGGTTTTCGACCCAAAACCTATAGGGTACTTCCGGTTGACCTAGATTTATCAATTTTGGTTTAAAGCAAGGTCTTACAGCACAAGTAAAGGGAAAATTCCGAAAAATAAAACATGTTGAATATTAAGTTAAATTTTGGTACTTACAAATTTTCGCGAAAATCAAAATTTGCCCATATCTTTTTCTCGTGTTGACTCAAAACCTTGATTTTTATACACCTAATAGAGACTATTAGACTTCAGTATCTGGTATAAATTTCAACTTGCTAGGTCCACCCGTTCCTGGGATAAAACCGTCGAAAACCTATAGGGTAGTTCCCGTCGACCTAGAATCACAAAATTTAGCAAAAGGCAAGGTCTTACAGCACAAACTAAGGAAAAAATTTAAAAAATAAAAAAAGTTGAAAATTAAAGGGTGTCCCCATACATACATAGTTGACGCATTCCCTATTTAAGGGGTTCGGGGATAAAAGTTTCAAGTTTTAATTTTTTTTTGTTGTTTGTGTACTAATATTAGCCTAAATACCAAATTTCAGCTTTCTAGAACTTCAGGAAGTACCATTTATGAATTTTGATGATCATCAGTCAGTGACGAAATCGGGGGTTTTTAGATATCAATAAAATCTAAAGTATAACAGCTACGCAAATGAAACTTTATATGTTTAATAAGTTTACTATAGGCATTATATCCTGAGAATTTTGTTTATCTGGTATAATCCAAAGCGAAGTTATGAGGGTTCAAAAATACCACGAAGCGCTTCGAGAAAAGGTAGGTAGTGCCCCTGCGTTTTCGCTTCGCTGGCTTGTCTTGGCGGGGCACTGCCGTGCCCCCAGATATAAGTATAAATTATATTTTTATGTTACATACTATTAATTAATTATTTATAGATAGGGTATTTGATATTATTATAACATTTATATATTGCCGCTTACCTACTATTTTATATGAATTCACTTGTGAGTTGTAATTGTTTGCTATAAGAAATATCTTCGAATTTGATATGGTTTCGTGTGGTCTTTATTCGATTTTATGGATTTTTATCATCAATTGCTTGTTCTTAATTCTGTGCACTGAATCGAAATTTATCTTAAATATGTAATATGGTGGCTCCTAAATCAATAATTTCTCTAACTTGAGATTTTTGATTAACTTTTATAATATTAAACATTATTGAAATCGTAATATTGTTCGATATTAATTACTATCTTTGAATTTATCATTTTATTTTGATATAAATAATAGGTATATATTCTCCATAATGTAATTCAGTTTATTATCCCAAAATAAATGTAACCTAATCAAGAATGCTACTGAAAAATAAAATACCAAATTGTTTCCCACAATTCACTTTAATGAGCGAGGGGGCAAAATTACACATCTTGAACGTGTGTACAAATTGTGCGGAGGCGAAATGAGAGGTAAATCCGTTTTAAACCACAGTAGACGGGACCCAGGACGAGTAGAGCTCTCGATCCGTCACGCGTCGCACAAACTTAATCCCTCATCAAATCCAGATTAATTAAACTGGAGCCGACCACGACCCCAGTCAAGCTACTCACGCATATTGTAACACACGTGTAAACCGGCAATTACACCATCGCATTGTACTTGCCATGTTTATTTACTCTATCAGGTACCTACGTCACGAATGAACCTCCATACTATCGCTTTGGGTTTCTAATTATCATACTAATGTTATAGATGCGAAAGTGTGTTAGTCGATCTGTTGTTTTGTTTTTTTTTCACGCGATTGTCTATGGATAGATTGGAGAGTGACATACCTACTACTTGATGAAGCGGTAGAAACCGCTGTAACAGCTTTAATTTTTGAAGTGAAACCTTCTTTAGCGGCGTTGTGCACTTTTTATGAGCAAATAGGAACTCTGCACCAATGTTTATGCCATTACGTAGTTAAGAGGTAAACAAATACATACACACTCTTCTTATTTATATTAGTGGGATAGGATAAGTTAGTCTAGTGCCTATTTGGATAGGCTTGAGTTCGATAACATTCACACCTTTTCGTCTGTAGTTAGAGCTTGATATGTATAAAGCGATTAACCTTAGTTGTATTAAATCTGTTAATTTACAACGTAGGTACCTAAGTAAATTAGGGTTAACTACCCGTAGACGGATATACCCTTCATTAGCGTCCTTTGGGTTTCTTATACAATCAGTATACTCGTACAACTATACGATATGAAGGCATGGATTTGAGACAAAGTGTAAGAAGGCATGTTCTACGTTAAATTATTATGAACTATTTTTATTTAGAACACATCAATATCGTCACGCAAGTAGCTTCACTAGGTGAATGCACATTCGAATGCTTAAACCCTTCGAATATTCAAGGAAATGTATTGCAATTGCAATGTTAATTAAGCAAGGGATTTATAATATACCATGATTTTACTATGTAATACAATGCAATGCAATGTAATTAAATTACACAAACAAAATGACATATAAAATGGTTTTACTGTTATATATATCTTCAGCTCCTGTCTACATGTCCAAATCAGACCAGAAAATTACGTCACAAACATATAGGTACATATAAAAATCAAAAAATCGATAATTTTAAATCAGGACAGGAAAGTAAAGTAACTTTTTTTGTAAATATCTAATGTTTAATATACGGACGATTTTTTTTATTTTTCATTCTTTTTCAGTTTATAATAGATAAAAGGAAAAACCTTCACGGCAATATCAACAGAGTATTGTTTTAAAAAAATATTTTCAGCTAAAACAATGAATTGCAAAAGTTAATGTAAAGGGGCTGTTGAAGATAAACTAAAAAATACAGGCCATTTAAAAAAGTTTATGTAAGAAATTTGTCAAGCGACTGTCGCGTTCAAAGTTTGAAAAAGAATACACCAAAAACGGCGACGAAAGATTAACAAACATTCGGGGTGGAGTGTACGTAATACAATCAAAACTTTTGATGAATTTCTACAAAACTGTCTTTGTTTCCCCTTTCTGTCCAAGTTAAATAATAAAATCTACTGCAGACCCCCATTTGAGACCTATGTAAAGTTTCTTTCGAAAAAGTAAAGACATAAAAATGTATATTTTTATTAATAGTTCTGCCATTGGTAGGTACCTACCTAAGTAATTTAGAGTACTTAGAAAGTAATTTAGTCTCGAGATAGGTAGGGTAAGTCTAGGAAAGTGGGCATCTTGTCCCACTTTTTGGTGACGTTTATTGACAATAATAAATCCATTGCTTGCAACACTCTACTTTTAATCTATGCTTGAAATTTGAAATCGTTAGTTCTTAAAACTTACGATCAAACAAACAAAGTTTTGCGAAAATTCAGTTTTATGTGACTTTTAGGGAATAGGATAACATTCCATAATTATACTTCGGGCTTCGTCCTCAAGATTAGCAGGATAATAGACACTTGTAGTTACGCACAGAACTACCAATCTCACACTTTAGTTAAAATACCCTCGTTATTTTTATACACAATAAAAATATAAAAAAGAGAGGGTACTTGTATTTTACTTGTCCCATACTTCGACTCTGTTAGCCATTCGCGTTTCAGTGCCTGGCCAGTCCACACGTTCTACTTAATAACATCTTATATATTGTAAAAGTATTTATAAAACTAATTAAATTATGTCTAAAAGACAGTGTTCTATAAAAATTACTAAGGAAAAAAGACGCCGACGCTCCGTGGTTCCAGATTCTTCAAGTTATTAGAAGGTATGTTAAGTTATTTATTGTGCTCATGCTATTATTAGCAAAAAATATCACCTTACTTACTCAGGTGGTACCCAATATTTTTAGATATTTTTTTATTTTTTTTTATTTTTTTTATTCTGGATAAGCTTGTGTTTGACCACAATCTCACCATGGTAAGTGATAATGTGGCCGAAGGTGGTAAGCACACAAAGCCTAGATGGGAACTGGCTCTCAAGTGCAGCTGTCGAAACACACCGATAGGTGCTTGGCGACAGGTTTTCAACTTGAGGGTGGTAGCCAGCCAGTCGGGTACAAAGCACCCTACCACCGTGCTATGGTTTCCTCACGATGTTTTCCTTCACCGAAAGCTCAAGCTCATTGTAGGATTCGAACCCACGACCTTCGTCGCGGTATTCGACGTCACTTACCACTGAGCTATCATCGCCTTAAAAATTAAATCCGATTTATCTGGCTTACGTCATAACGACTCTGAGGTATGACATGCCTATATTAAGATAAATTATTATGCACACTAAACAGTGTTTGATGGTAATTCGCATCTCTCTCTATGGGGCTCATTGGTTTCAATTTCTTGGAGGTAACGGGATTAGACAACTTACATAACTATAGGGCTCACGTCACAAAGTTTTTTGAGGTGTGACTTGCATTGCTTATCAATATCGATTGAAAGAGTTCACGTTACACCGATTGGAGGGTAACTTACTCTTATGATGCTGGGTTAACAGTACTACCCTATTGAGTTTTACTTTACCCCTTGCTAAATCTTATGTCATTTTCAATATCGATTGAAAGAGTTCACGTTACACCGATTTGAAGGTAACTTACTCTTATGATGCTGGGGTTAACAGTACTACGCTATTGAGTTTTACTTTACCCTTTACTGAATCATAATGTCATTTCGGATGACAAATCTTCAAAACCAAAATGGATACGCAGAATCAAGATACATTGGGATCTTATAATTCACCAACACCTGGGTGACCCACTCCACCTAGTCGAACTGAAGGGGTGTTATCACCGCCAATTTCAGCCAATCAGGTACAGTCTCATCCGACTCCAGCCGCTATTCGCCTTCATCGTTAGCTTTGGCTGAAAGGGAGCTATCACCTTAGCCTGGAGCATCGGAGATCACCTGTTACGTTATACCAGAAGGTATGGAAGTTATTGTAACAACAGAAGTTCAGCCGGCAAGTGTTGTTGAATTGGATAATTTTACACTAGCTATGAATAACATTATCCATCAGCTATGAAATCTGTTCAAAAGAACATCCAAAAAGACCTTGCCGTGCAATTTGAATCTATTCACTACGGTTATGACAAAAAAAAAAAAACTTCGTAAAGAAATTATAAGCAAATACCTTGCTCCTGAGAATTGTATACCTACATTTATTGATGCACCTACCCTCAATACAGAGGTACAAGCTGCAGTCTCAGAAATTGTAATCAAGAAGGTTAAAGGTTTATTTTATAAACAGAAACAGATCGCCCAAACATGATATAGCACTATATCATAAATGGGCGAAATTATGACATCACTTTTATCCACAGAAGAAAAGGATATCGCCCTGTTAAAGCTATTTATATATGACGCATTTTATGCGATTCCCAACATGATGGTTCCACTACAAGGCGTTCATTAATCCTGACGCTCATAAATAAGAAGATGAAGCCACCTCCACCCCGGAGTTTTAACTGAAGGGCGCCTCCTCCGATTCGCAGAACTATGACATCCGACGGACCGCGGTCGAAGATAGACGAGGTAATCTATGCTGATAGATTAGCTTACCTAGTTTTATGATCAGTGGATACAAATTACGTCTGATCAGAAAGTACTTTCTTGGGTTTGAGGCTATGAAACCCCATTCTCACGTCCTGTGGTACAAAATAGTATTCCACAACCTAAACATTATTCTAATTTCGAAGTTATGCAGTTCAATCAAGCTATTAATAAGCTTACATCAATCGGTGCGATTACTAAATGTGAACCCCGTCAGGGCCAATATAAGCCAATGGCAAAAACCAAATGGCAAATCTAGATTAATATTAAATCTGAAAGTCTTAATAAATTTGTAATTACTAATCATTTCAAATTAAAAGACCTACGTACGTACTGCTATTAAAGTTAAATGTGTAATTTAGAGCTAAAAGACGGGTATTTTTTTGTTGTAAAAATAGGTGAAAATTCAAAAAGATATTTACATTTCACTTGGAAAGATGAAATGTACTATTGCCATTCCTTTGGTTTCTCGTACTTACAGAAGTTGCCAAGAAAATGCTTCTATGACAAGAGAGCTGCTGCTTTCTTCAGATTTCATAATCAAAAATCAGAGAAGTGATATGATCCCAAACACATGCTGCAAGTTTTTAGGTAATTTTATGGATTAAAAAAAAAATACATCGATTAGCTTCCAAATAAAAGAACTAAAATAAAATCGGAACTAATTAAGTTTAGTAGGAAAACTAATTGTAAAATTTGATCATTTGCTTGACTGACTGAGATGATAACATCTACATGCACATCAATAATATGCTTGGTTGTACCTACACCAAATAATTCGAAAGAGATAAACATTTGAATAACTTGAATCGCTTATATACTAGATTCTATTGTTATCTTATTGGTTGTCCTGGGACATCTGTCCCTATTAAGATTATGACCTTACCCTCATCTCTATCATCTGACTTTAAATGATGGATTCGATAGGCGATTGATAAGTCAGTTAGTACAATCAAACTTGATAAATATTCAATTGAATTTTTTTTTTCTAACGCCTCAACTGGGGGTAAGACTGCTAGTGGTGTATGGAGTGAGCAGGGGAAATCTCAACATATAAATTTATTAGAGATTATGGCAGCTTTCATCGGTATAAAAATATTCACTCATGATTTATATCAGACTCAAATTCTTTTAAGGATAGATAACACCACGGCTATCTCATATGTTAATTGTATGGGTGGGCTGAAGCGTCCCCCCCCCACATCTCAATAAAGTAACCAAAGACCTTTGGCAATGGTGTAAAAATAAAAACAATTATGAGATTGCATTATACATTAGATCATCCGACAATACCTACAATTGCGGTCCGACAATACCTACATCCCGATATTGAGTGAAAATTTTCAGATCATGCATATCAGGAAATTATTCATGAGTTATTCCTATGATTGAATTATTCACAAGCCGGATTAATAAAACATGTTACATGTTTATCTCATGGTAACGAGACCCAGACGCATATGCTATCAATGCATTCTTCGTTTCTTGGTCAACATATTTTTTCGTTTGTTTTTTCTCTATGTTTTCCACCTTTCACAGTTATACTTAAAACTTTAAGAAAGGTTATTTCAGTCAAGGGTAGAGAAATTATTGTTGTTCCATTTTGGCCAACTCAACCTTGGTACCCCTTATTTTTTAAGACATCTAGAATATTGATTCTAAATAGGTATTGACCTATTTTTTTTTTGCAACCTAATGCAAATTTAATTATAATTATCTCATTCTAGCAACCAAAACATGCACTTTGCAGATTTCCCTGGCTGCAGATATAGTATCCAGACAGATTTACTGAGGAGAGGTGTACCACCATCTCCACCATTCCGATCATGGTGGCGTCGCTCTCTGCGAATTCTCTAAAGCACTCAGTATGAGTGCTGTCAGAGATAATGGTATATTTTCTGTTTTCATAATCATATTGATGTGTTTGAGGCATCGATACGTAATATATATATATATTATATTTATATTTACCAGTATTTTTTAAGAAGGTGCCCAGTATGGTACCCTTAATAGTTGTAGGTCAGCAGAGCTCTCACTTTAATAATATGACATAGAATTGGTACGGATGACAGAGTTAAGCGTCTCTTCGTTTGCGGCCGCCGTTACCACGATACGATTCTACATGGGACATTTCTGTAGTTTCAGATAGATTATCACTTTGGTTTCCCAATGAAGATCTATCGAACGATAGATTAACCAAGAAGTTAATCACCTTGTTGGCTATAGCTACAGCCCATAGAGTGGGTACAGACATTTTCAAAAATAAGAGTACAAAATATAGTTTTCTTTTTTCTCGTACTGAGATTTCTACTAAATCCCAGACCTCATTAAAACGTAAAAAATTGGAAACAAGCGATTCTTAGTTTACCCTTTTATGAAAGTTGCAAGAGCGTTAAATAATTATATGAAAAAAAAAAACTGAATTTCTGTTCATAACTTTAAAGAAACCATATAAAAACGTGACATGTCAAACTCTGAGTAGTTAGATCAAATCTACTTTAAACATATGCGGTATTGACGTCTCTAAATTATCTGCACATAGCACAAGACATGCTAGTACCTACTAAACATTAGGAGGACTACATTAGGAGTAAAAAAAAAAACTGAATTTCTGTTCATAACTTTAAAGAAACCATATAAAAACGTGACATGTCAAACTCTGAGTAGTTAGATCAAATCTACTTTAAACATATGCGGTATTGACGTCTCTAAATTATCTGCACATAGCACAAGACATGCTAGTACCTACTAAACATTAGGAGGACTACATTAGGAGTCAAAAAAAAAAACTGAATTTCTGTTCATAACTTTAAAGAAACCATATAAAAACGTGACATTTCAAACTCTGAGTAGTTAGATCAAATCTACTTTAAACATATGCGGTATTGACGTCTCTAAATTATCTGCACATAGCACTAGACATGCTAGTACCTACTAAACATTAGGAGGACTACATTAGGAGTCAAAAAAAAAAAAACTGAATTTCTGTTCATAACTTTAAAGAAACCATATAAAAACGTGACATGTCAAACTCTGAGTAGTTAGATCAAATCTACTTTAAACATATGCGGTATTGACGTCTCTAAATTATCTGCACATAGCACAAGACATGCTAGTACCTACGAGACATTAAGAGGACTACATTAGGAGTCAGTTCGGATTTAATTAGAAAAACTGCAGGTTAGAGCGGTTCTTCACTGACATTCGGAAGATTTTATAATAGAGTTGTTGCAGTTAATTCAAATCGACACTCTTTTGTTAGCAATTTTTTTTTGAAAATCATTAAGGCTATTTATATTTCAATTGAGATTCACAAATGTTATAATTGCAAGGTATTGCATATTATGTTATTTCAGGGTATTGTTAAAGTACCTAAAGTAAATAAGTGATTAAAACTAAATACTATTTTAATGATACCTACTTCTTTCAACGCTAATTATTTCACGATGTCTCTCAATATCTACAAGTGTCTATTATCCTGCTAATCTTGAGGACGAAGCCCGAAGTATAATTAGTGATTAAACGAACTTACCTGTAAGTAAAGTTCTATCATAATTATACGAAGGGCTTCGTCCGAAAAGATTAGCAACCCTCCCTACCCAGCTTTAATTGCTACCCTATCTAATCGTGAAATACTATAAGCGTTTGTTTCAGCTCTGAACTAAATGACTAACAGAGTCGAAGTATGGGACAAGTAAAATACAAGTACCCTCTCTTTTTTATATTTTTATTGTGTATAAAAATAACGAGGGTATTTTAACTAAAGTGTGAGATTGGTAGTTCTGTGCCCCTAGCATGAGTTGGCACCAAAAACACACATCAGACGCTAGCGGAGAAACGCGCATCGAATAGTTTTTGGTTAAACTTGTTCCTACACGCTAGTAACTAACGTTTTTTATCCATTGCTTTTAGAATATCGGTACCGTGAGTCACAAATTTGACAGATGTCATCGAGAAATACCGTCTCGATTATAGTTAAGTAACTCACGGGCAAATTGAACCGTGAGATCTTCGATCGTATAGTTTACGTAGTGTTTATATACCTACTCTTTGTAGTTTTTAATGAAAGTTTATAAAATTTGAGTGTTATTTTGTTGTACTTGTAATGAGTTTACTTAATAAAGATATATTTGACTTTGAGTTTGAGTTGAAATAATGTGGGCAATAAGTTATTTAGCATATTTTAGTTTGGAAATTCACTTGAACATATCAGTGTGGTTTATAGGCCGTGATATTATTGAGAACAATTACATAAAGGAATAAATACTTAGGTACTATTACTTACATACAATTTTAATCCTAAGCCACATTCCTCAACTATAAGCATCCACTTGAAACATTCACAGACAAACACATGTTTCTATAAAAAAAACCTACTTATTTAAAGTACATTATGTATTATTTATTTACAAACGTATTGTTTATAAACACACACCACAGCACACACACACACATGCGCATGACCTAGTGCGCACGACCGACTGACTGACGACGGGGCGTGCAGCGCAGCGAGCAAGCGGGACGACGCGACGCTCCGTCTCACTGGCTCACTACACGGTGACGGTATACAACCATATCAATTTAAAAATCACTAAGAATAAAAGCAAATGAGCATTCGTCTATGACGTTTTCAATTAGCAGGGTTATAACTGAATACTTAGATTTTTTGGGAGTATATAACTTACTCTGCCTTTACAGTATAGTTAGAAAGAGGCAGCATTATTCGTTGTGAAGTAAGAAACGTTGCTCGATGTGAGCAAACACTAGAGTGTACGTAAACCATCACTTGACTCATGGTGCGTACTACCAATTTTAGTTCTTTACGTGACCGCTAGTGGCGCTGTGCACATTTTCCATACAAATATTTTACGCAGTCGTGAGCGTGTGCGGTTTTTGTAAAGTCATGGTAGACGTACCGTGCGTAACTACAAGTGTCTATTATCCTGCTAATCTTTTCGGATGAAGCCCTTCGTATAATTATGATAGAACTTCACTTACAGGTAAGTTCGTTTAATCACTAATTATCAATTTTAATTAATTATTTGAGCATAAATGACTCATAAGTAAATAATAAGAAAGTAGAAATTACTTTGTTCAGGATTTTTGACAGCATAATTTTTTTAATCAGAATTTTTAACAGATTGAAATTTACAAAGGTCGAAAACACATTGGCAATCGCCTTGGTATTGCTAATGTCTATATAGTCACTTACCATCAGGTGACCCACCTGCTTGCTTGTCAGACTTGTGAATAAAAATTAAACCTTTTGGGATTACTTTTATATACATTTTAGCTAGAGACAAAATTAAATACGACAAAGACTTTTATAATAAATCAAAATATTATTAGCTTTGAGGTAAGATGTTTACCAGGAGAGTGTTTTCAACAAATCCAACGCATCTATCCCACATGTATTCTGAAATGATGTGTCAACTACAAAACATCGAACGCTACAATAATAATGCTAAGCCAACAGGTATGAGTGTCTGTCTAGAGTCTAGACTGTCAAAGATCTCTAATGCTATTTTGTAGAGACATATTTGTTAAAATCTTTTGATACCAAATGTTATATTTATTAATATTAGTAATATCTTATACGAGGTAATTTACATAGTACATATAGGATACGCCATTAATTACCTATATCGGTTGATTTATGCCGCGGCAGTGAGTGATGCAGTGGTGAATGCTACGCAGATGGGTTAAAACGAATCACGGCGTAACGTATGTACCCTCTATGTTTCATACGTCGCAAGGGTTCATCCTCGGATCAACGTGAAGAATTTATAGAGAGTGAAGAGTGGAAAAAAAGAAAGAAAATGGCTGTTTTTTTTACATTAGGATAAGCTTGTGTTTGACCGCAATCTCACCATGGTAAGTGATGATGTGGCCGAAGGTGGTAAGCACACAAATCCTAGATACGAACTGGCTCTCAAGTGCAGGTGTCGAAACACACTGACAGGTACTTGGCAACAGATTTTAAACTTGAGGGTGGTAGCCAGCCAGTCGGGTACTACAAAGTACCTAATCTACCACCGTGCTGTGGTTTCCTCACGATGTTTTCGTTCACCGAAAGCTCAAGCTCATTGTAGGATTCGGATTCGAACCCACGACCTTCACCTCGGTATCCGACGTCACTACCACTGAGCTATCATCGCCTTGGACGGCTGATGTCGTGTTCTTATTTGAATGTAAAAACTTTGAGTTTTATTCGTGATACGCATACATCGGTCTGAAAAATGAGATATAATGTATTAGATATGTATCACTTTTATGCGAGTGAACCTTCTTTTGTAAGGCAACGGGTGAACTTGGATTAGCTTTGGATGAACATTTTGAATAAATGGAATAACAAAAAGTTGAATAAATATGCGAACATAATGTTTCATATTATATTACAATTGTGTAAAATATCTGTCATGAAGCTCTCTAACAACTACAGCACATCGACACGTAGTTGGTAGCTTGTATTACCCAATATCAATCTATTCAGGTACCTCGCCTCCTTGATCGTGCTATCAAAGCTTATGGAAGATTCGTCATAAAATTTTACGACAAACATTATTGAAGCAGAAATAAGCTGTACGGCATCCAATGTAACAAAGAATACCTACGACGTAATCTTATAAAGTACTTAGATTTAAATAATAATGTAGTTTGCTACGTAATGTCATGTCATAATAGTAACGGAATTAGTGCCATCGTATCTCCAATGGATAATTAAATCAATCATGGTTCTATTCATTGATTTAGTGACGTAAATAAAGATAATTGATGGAAGTTTTGATGGGATTCGGAAGCAGGCTAACGTAATCCGGGAAATAGTGTGGAGCGTTCGTGAAATGTGTTCTCTCAGCTGAATAGTGTGGCCAGAGAGATATCCTTCTAGAGAACAAATTAAACCCTATTCAGGCGGGCGCCTTCTTAGCCAAAGATAGCGTTTGATACTGCCGAGATTGAATCTTAATATCTATCTACCTACATATTATATGTATTGGTTGATACAGAATAAACGATATCTCTAAAATAATAGCATAGTGTGTTGCCTTTGTTCTGCACGATGCCGCATTAAATTATTTTGAACTATTTTCAAGTTACATTTTGTCAAGAATAATGAAACAGTCTGAATGAATTTGAATATATTTTGGCATATATGCTTTAAAAATAGGTTAATTTTATCCCAAAAAATGCAAAAAATTCCCTTGGGCAACGAATTCCAGGATAAAACAATTTGTGATAAATACATATTTTTGTTTGTGTTAACTTCGAATTAACAATATGAGCCGTCCCACCCATCACAGGAAAGCTTTTACGTTTGAAGGTTTCGTTTGAAGGTGAGTGTTGTGGCAAACAAAACAAAACATAAAATTAATTAAACGCAGGTTGAACACAAAGAAAAACTCCGAGCCACATCAGATGTATTAGTGGAATGGAGAGAATTGAGTTAGTTTGTAGATTCCCACCACGTTCGTTCGCCTTCATTCACGCGACTCTAACGGCGTAGATAATAGAGACTTACTGCGCACTTTACTCCACCATACCTAAAGCAATAACTCTCGCCTAGTAGTTTTCACGCGAAAAGTATACACTGACTTCGGAAATCGACCCATACTCGATACCAGAAAAGTTTTTTATGAAGTTTCATAACGGAACATTTAACGAGGCCCGCAGTGATGAGGAGGAATTCCCTTGTTCCATCGCCCTTCGACATAAAGACGCGAGAACTTCAGTTTATCGATTATTATTTTTATTGAGGAGATTTATATTTCGCCTATTATCTGAGAAGTATTGATGGAAGTTTATATTGAGAAAACTTGGTATAAATACTTTTGACCTAGAAAGATATAACGTACCTATCTACTATACTTATTAGAATAATAATATTTAAATATTTGAAAATTGATTCACTATGGTAATCTTGACTTGGGTAGCGATTAACAATTTAACAGAATAAATATGTGAAAGGTATAATGTGAAAAGCTGCCCGGCTGGAAGATTACTTAATACCTAACTACAATGGTAAATAACAATTAAAGGTGTTAATAATATAATTTCTAAATAATTTTGTTAAAATTTTGAGAAAGTGAGCTCTTTTCAGCGCGTTTCTGCGAGGGTGTTCTCAGATCCATCACTGAAACCACCGCTGAGATTGGGTTGTCAATTACGTCACTGCTTTCCCGCCCTTAATCTGTCATCTAGACATCAATTAAGGGAAATATGCCATGCAGTGGAGATGATATTAATTTATCTTCTTGATCGTTCAAAATAGAGTAAAAAGAATATTATAATTAGATATGACGAAAGACTACTCAAACAGAAGGTCCATTACCTACTAGAATATTACATAATATATTGAAACGTTATGTCATCATTTTATATCGAGTTACAGAACGTTTTATAACTGTGAGCATATTTCACCCATTACTACCTATATGATATAGCGACTAAATGGAGAAAGATTAAACAAAACAAATACTGCGGTGGTCGAGCGCAGATCTTGAGTTCAATTTGTTTGTCGAGTAAGATGCAATTGAGAAAAATAATGATACTTACAAATGTTACCTACAGAGTGTTTGCTGGTTTATCCTTCTTTAACGCAGCGACGCGCGACAGGTCGACGTGATTTTTATGCATATATAGGTAGATAGATAGATTTTCCAGGGCAGTGACAGGCCTTTGTTTTTTCAGAAACGCGTGACATTACCTGGGGGCCGAACATACGATAAAATTGTACTTTTGTTCTTTTCATTTTATTCAACACACAAAGAGGATACTACAATGACACTAAAATAAACGTAAAAGATAAAAATATCAAAATATCGTCATTTATTTTTAACACACTTTTATTACTTCACATTTCTAACTTATAACAATGTAATTAAATCTTGAAAGTTAATTTTAATCTACTTCTAATTTTATAGGTTACTAGCTGACCCGCGCGGTTTCACCCGCGTTCTCAAAGTAACAGTTGAATGTTCAAAAATCCTTTATTAGCGGATAGCTAGGATCTATAAGGAATCTATCTGTCTTTGAAGTATAATACTACGAATTTTGTTCGCAATTTTATGGGTTTCAATTTTATACCTTTTCCCCCCTTTAGGGGTTGAATTTTGAAAAATCCGTTTTTAGCTGATGTTAACTCGTCATGAGAAATCTACCTGCCAAATTTCAAGTTTGTAGCATTTATACTTCCTGAGATTTCGTGATTAATCAGTCAGTGGTATTTCATGTTTATATTTATAAATAAATTAATAAATGTCAATCCTACTGATATTATCAATAATTTATTTATGGTGAAAATTAAAATTCATCCAGTCTAGACCTTGATAAAGGTCACCTTATAACTACTCTATCACGAGAATGATGATGTATGTGTGTGTGTGTGTGTGTGTGTGACTGCATTAGTTACTGTCATAGCTAGTATAACGTAAATAAAGAGATATGTTACCTTTCCTCAGTAGTTTGGGATTAAGCCAAGTCGAGGCGGTTGACAAAGTCTCGCGTGTTGTGTTTGTTGTCACGCGGCGCCATTCGCATTCACTGGTAAGCTTACCTATTATTGGCAGGAAAGGAAGCGTGAAATTTTGAATCGAATTGTACTGAGCACGATTCTTCAAGTGGATGCAAGACTACGCTTTGGAATTGCTTGCGCATTCTCTTTATTCTTTCATAATGATTTGCGAAGCGATCTCTGTAATGTAAATGTAAGTGCATGAATTTAAGTGCGCTTTAAGTGAAGCCTACTATTGAATAAATTCCTCGCTGGTTTAAAACAAGGAATGGCAACATGCCAATATTATGAAAGTGGTTTTTAACATGTTTTTAAACTTCCGCTGTAACAATTAACGCTGCTCTCTACAAAGACGTTTGGTGCCTTCCAGGCTGTACGCGGCGTGCTTCCACATTCGGACACATCATCACTTATCATTGATGATATTGTGGTTAAATACAAGCTTATACTTGGTAGAATAACATTGTTGTAGGTATTTCTGTTAATTGAACTAAATAATTTAATACAATTATAATTTGTAAAAGTCTTATATTCTTTAGAATCACTAAACTATATATATAATAGCGAAATACCACTCACAGATTAATTACGAAATCTCACAAAGTATAGATGCTTCAAAAATTACCATTTTCAATTCATAGAAATTGGTTCAGCGGTTTAGGCGTGAAAAGGTAACAGACAGACTGAGTTTCTACAGCATTTATAATATTAGTATGGATAGTATGAAAGTAGTCCTATTTTGCTACATACATTTCTACCTACTTTACGTTAATTTGATTATCTAGTTTTAAGGTAGGTATCTAATATATTCAAAAACATTATTGTTATGTTTAACAACTTTAGGCATGTCATATTATACTTCCGAGCGACCAATGGTAAAATAATAAAACATAATTATGTTTTTATTCCGGTAACTGCGTGAAATTGTTTATAATGCAGTGCTGCTGTGAATGATTGGACCGTTTCGAAACAAAAGTTACCGGGCGTTGCTCTGTTTGCTTTTTAAATTAATGGATTCGCTTAAATTATCGAAAGCAACTCTACTGAAATAATATTATCTATTATATAATGTATATTAACAAACGAATATATTTGCATAATTTAATTAAGCCTCCGTTATTGCCATAGTAAATTTGTAGACTGAAAAACTAATTGGACAATTGTATTTTAACTCCAACCGTGGCGTCTACAATTATTTTTATGGATGTTTAATATGGATAGATAACGACCCTCATGATAGTACAGATTTGCTTTTTTAGTGGCTAATAAAACTTGGGAAACATTTATGAAGTCACAGGCAATAAATATGGCATAAAATATCGGCGCCGAAATTTTTCTATAAGACATACACTGTCATACACATGGACCTACAAAGCGTTCTAAATATGATTAGAAAACATATTTTATATCTACTGACCCATCCTTACATATTATAAAAACAAAGTCCCCCACCACGTCTGTCTGTATATGTTCGCGATGATCTCAAAAACCACTGAACGGATTTTCATGTGGTTTTCACCAATGGAAGAAGTGATTCATGAGGAAGGTTTTGTGTATATTGTTTGAAATATGACGATGATTGTTGAAGATGTCAGAACAAATTATGCCGACAGTATAATATATCCTAGTACGACACTACGACAGAGACAAATGTTGGCGAATATGCTCTGCTACCCGTGCGAAGAAAGGGCGGGTTACTAGGCTATCTATTTGTTTCTATCATATCATTGAGCCTGTAGAAGATCATTGGATATTTTTCTTCGAATCACAGGATAAAATCGCAAGATGTAGTAATATAAAATATTATAATTAAGTCTTCAAATAGGTTCAATGTATAATATATCCATACTGAAAACGATAACTTTAATTAATTTTATTAATACGTTTCAATTTATTTCAGTCGTAATAAAATTGGTTCGAATAGGTATTCTTGATTTGGTAGCAGTACTGACTACAAGTTCATTACTTATGTAATGGTTTTGTGCATATAAAATCAGCAGCTGAAACTCATATTTTCGTTTGAAACGGGAAAATATATCCGTAAATCATATGTTTATTTTTATGTGAAAGGCGGTACCTGGCAATACAGCAACCGGTTTGCTCTATTGAAAACTCCGGACAATTCTATGACACAAAGACCTTAATTTATTCTTGAACCGGATTTATTTTTCACATGTGTTGGGAGCTGGTGACGGAGGGCCCTTAAGGTTAATGTAGGTCTTGTCATCGGAAATTGGAGCGGAGCGGCCGAAACCGTGCGATTTGTCAGCTGTCATGCGGAATTGAATGCTGAAGGTGTGGATAGGGCGGTAATTCATTCCAAGCACAGACGCCCAATTCGAAGAAAATTAATGTTTATGTGAAAAATATTATAAGAAAATTTTAAATAAGTACCTACCTATTTGAAAACCATGGTACCAATTTACTATCAAATAACATGCCAGTTAATACCTTACAGAAAACGTGTTACACAAGTCTTTGATCCATGACAAAGAGAACACACCTAGTATTATTTCAAGTATAACATTTAATTGTAAGACTTATTTCGTTATTAAATATGTATGTATATAGCTAATGAAAGCCTTCCTCTCTAATCAAATTTCTACCTCGTCTATTCGATGATCCCTTGGGATTATAATACCATACTTTTGATTCAACGAAATACTTCGGCTATATCAAAGATAGCAATGTGACACTTTGTCTTAAACGAGTCCTTTGATGCTAAGACTTCCTGAACAATTTTCATTTCCTCCCTGGAAATCCTCTCCCCAAGCAAAGTTCCCTGCATGCCAATTTTAACTCCAAATCTATCTCTAAGTCTGTTTCAAGTGAAGTTTACATCACATCACTTGATCTCATTTCAACTTAAATCGCTTATAATAATTAACTTTGGTTATACGAGTATAAATGTGAGTCAATTACAGTTTTGTTTCAATTTAAAGTGATATATTTTATACAACAAATAAAAGCTACGTCAGAATGCTGCTATGCTATCGAATGTTTTTTAAAGCAGCATTTGCCAATAAACGTATAAAAAGAGATATGAAATGAGCAAGTATCTTCAGAAACAATTCACAATGTCAATGCTTCCGGGCACCCTTCGAAATATTCAGGATGGCCGAGTTCACTAGGAAAATAACAACATCCATTTATAACAAAAAGTCCATTCATCAAACAAGATAACAATGTCACAGCGTTATCAAAACATGACCCGTGAAGCGATCACAATGTTTTGCTACGCGAATTCCATCCACCAGCAAAAAGTTAACACAATGGATATATTCATGTTTCCAAAATAAATCGTTTTATTTATTACAACCTCGGTATTAACCCATTTTAATGTCTATCTGAACAAAAACAGTAGTAGGAAAAATATTCGATTTAGAAACTCATATGAAATACCGTATTATGTAGAATGATGTGTTTTATTGAAGTGATTTATAAACATTGCTCCTAAATAGCTTTGAATTGCAGGTTTTATTGAGCTCTGAGATACATTAGATGATATCTGCAATGAACAATTTCTAGCGTATTTTGTGATAACTAACAGCAATACTAGAGTTATAAATAAGTTTTACTGAAACCTTTAAAAAAACAATCGTAAACAAAAAAAGCAAAACCAATAAATACATCTGCACCAGTATTATTACAGTGAGTGAACAACGTTCGAATGTTATTGAATTCTTTTGTGTCGTGTTAGAACATTATTACTGAAACGTAAAGAACAATCGAATGGAGCATTTGTCGCGGTACCATGAAACAATAAGAGTGGAGCGTGGTGTAGGTACTCTATAAATCCGTCTGAAGTTTAGCAGCGAGCGCGGGCGTGTTCGGGCCGGATGGGGTGATGCTGTAACAAGTGCAATACAAAACAATATCCCGCTGTAATTTCCTCTGAGGGGTAAGAGTCAGTTCAGTGCATGGCGCGTGTCGGCCGCTTCCCGCCACGCCGTGCTCTGTGCTATGTGCTCTTCTCTGTTTTTGACATTGTTTATGATGTTAAATTTTATTATATTTATTTAAATGAAAGTAAGATGATTTATGCCTTTTGCGGTTGAGACCATGGGTCCGTGGGGGTATGAAGCTCGTCGTTTCGCAAATATTTTATGTAAAAAATTAATCGAGGCCTCGGGTGACCGGCGGGCGGGGAGCTTTTTCCACCAACGCATCAGCTTGGCCATCCAAAGAGGAAACGCTGCCAGCCTTCTGGGAACCTTGCCGATCGGCAGCAGCGGCAGCCTCGAAGAAGTTTTTTATGTATTGTAATTGTACATTTGCATGTATATTTTGTACATTTGTTGTAAATAAAAACCTTAATAAATGAAAGTAAGAGGTAAAAGTTATGATATTCAATAAGAGCATAACGAAATAAAATTCTTGGTGGCTACTAATTAGTTTGCACAAAATCTATATTCAGATATGAGGATTTCCCCGGGTATTCTTCACAATTATTGTTTTTTTATTATAATATGTAGGTATATGAGTCGTATATCAGCTATCGTATATGAGCTATCGTATATAACCTAATAGCAAAAACAACCTTCCGAATAGAGCGTGCAAAAAGAGTGTGATAGTTCATAAGTGCCTGTGAAAGACTATTTGAATTTAAATATTTAATTCTGTTACATATAGCGGACGTCCTGATATTATATCATAACTGTAAATATTGTAGTATCTAAGATACACTACAAAACCTTCTAGTAGTGCTACCCAATACAATTTTAATTTTTATAACAATTTCTAAATAACTGAAATGCCAATTAGTGAAATAAATAAACAAAACTGAACGAGAACGTAATTTTTTAAGTGTCCGAATTTAAGGTACCGTTTCGTTTGACTTGTAGTTGGCATAGCGCCGAGTGCACGGCTGCAATTAGCCAAAATTATGCTCAAAAACAAGTTCGGAAGCAATTAGCAGATGGACCCAAGTTAAGGAACAAGCTAAACCAGTTTACTGAAGTCCGACACCGGATGAGATTTGTTTGTGAGTTTGTTTTATAAAAATTCAATGCTTTTCAGTCAGTCAGTCAGACATTTAATCCAATTTACAGTTATTCATGTGTATTCAGTTTATATATTTTAATATTTAATCAGAAGCGAATTCAGATCACTGTATGAGACAATACATGACAGTTTCGAAACTGCGGCTTGGCTCAAAAATAACGCGAACACTTTTCACAATCTGAAACTAAAATTCTTTACTAAGTTTTACACGCAGCATACATAATACAAAATGCTTTTAGCAAATAAAACATACAACCTATAAGTATTTTATTCGCAATTTACATTATAGATACCAATATCTAAATGCAGAAGTAAACAGGGCAGTAAATATCTATTGTCCGCACCATTAGTGCGTGTAAATAAATGTAGCGAGCCGGACGCACAGGCGGCGCGTGCTATAAGCTTAGTTAGATACGCGAGATGATACTACTGTGTAAATAAACAATAGCACAGCATTTAGCTATTTAGTTAGGTAGTCAACCGTACGAGCCTGATGCGGGTTAAAGAAACTCAAAGACTTGACTTTGAGTTTCTTCTTGAACTTGCAGTTTTCGCCACATTATTTCACATAAAACCCTGCATTTGTACGATTTTTTTAGACCACTAGGTGGCAAACAAGCTTACGGTCCAAATTGACAAGGTTTACAATGTATATTTTTTTTATTGTTTTTACATTAGATTAAAACCTAATTTGAGGTGTCTATTGGAAATCTACGAAATGTTATTGGTAGCTAGGATAACACCTCCTTTTGCTGAGTCTTAGGTAATCTCGTAGTAGGTAAACACGATGTATGAGACAGCAAATACCCCCATATTAGTGGCATGTACCTTGCAATAATTAGGCCAATATATGTATTACATTTGCCTTGACGTTATACATAGTTAACTAAACTGCTTAATGGAACAACGGAATTACAAATGTCAATGCATTTAGGTCTTAGTTGAGGTGATATCATAAATAGAGTGTGCGTAATTGAAATCTTGCTAAGATTTTCACCTCTGTGAGTGTATTTATTTATAGAAAAATATGCTCTACATCAGTTACTTATACAATATTATCTAACAGAGTAAATACTTAAGTACCATAGTTGTAGAGCTTTAGAGATAAAAAGTATCCAATGTGTTATTCCAGGATATGATCTACATGTGTGCCAAGTTTTGTCAAAATAAGTTCAGCCGTTTTTGCGTTTGCAACAAATGTCCAAACATACAAACTTTCACATATAATATTAGTATGTAGGATTTCACTTTCCACATGGTATGATTGTATAAAAACTCTGATTTGTTCTCCAAAGAACGTGACAATATTTCTATATTATTTAAGAACATTCTAGGAAAAGTACCTACATACAGATTTTTTCCATGAGCTTTCCTATGAATCGGAGTTTGTTATAGAGTTTAATTAAAACACGGTGACGACATCTCAGGGATTTCTTGAGCACATTGACATTATAATGTCAATCGAGGGCATTCGAGTGAAATAATTCTTCGGGCGCATTTAGTAGATAAAACAAATTAATCACGGTTAGATAAGTATGTCTCGAAGAGGCATAATGTGAGGTCGGAGTGGCGTGCCCCCAGGGATACATCCTGTAGCTCGGAGCTGGCTATAAAATTTTACGAGCACACCGTATGAGCCATTACGTTCTTGTCGATGTCACTTAAGTCTGTCTGACGTAGTTTGTAACTGGTATATAGTTTGGGAGTATAGTAAAAAGCGCATTGATTACCTACTTTAATAAAATACCTAGCTACTATAAAAGTTACTTACATACATGAATACATTCAGTTTCCTTTGTCCACATATTATGTACTTACCTTTGTCCTCATCTACTATCCGTTAAAAATGAAGACCCAGCTAAAGTCAGGAAATTTCTTAGGTCTTTGGGAATTGGTAAGTCACCTCATGAACCTACTCCAAACAATTTAAACATAGATTCCTTAAATATTCACTTTTCTTCTTCAACTGATATCAATGATTCAGTGAAAAAAAATACTATACGTTATCTTTCAGCGTTACAAATTCCCGATTATTCACCTTTTGTATTTAATCAATTATCCGCTTGTGATGTTAAGAAGAGCTTACTGTCAATCACCTCTAATGCTGTAGGTGGCGATGGTATTAGTCGCAACATGTTGATGCCAATCCTTGATATTATCCTTCCCATCCTCTGTTTCCTTTTTAATAACTCCATATCTGACGGAGTATTCCCTTCTATCTGGAAAGACGCTCAAATCCTACCTCTTCCTAAAAAAGCTAACCCTAAATCCTTCTCTGAATATCGTCCTATTTCCATTCTTCCGTTCCTATCCAAGGTCCTTGAGCGCCTCGTTTATAACCAGCTTAGTAAATTCCTTTCCCATCATGATCTCTTTAATCCCTTCCAATCTGGTTTCCGTCCAGGCCACAGCACAGTTACCACGCTAATTAAAATTACAGACGACATACGTTTCGGCATGGAAAATGGAAATCTAACGGTGTTAACATTGTTGGACTTCAGTAATGCTTTTAACAATGTTAATTTTGACATTCTCCTATCTTTACTTCGCTCTCTTAACATATCTCCATCGGTGATCGATTGGTTTCACAGTTATCTGTATGGGCGCAGGCAACGCGTTCGCCTTGAAGAGAAATTCTCTTCATGGTGTGACACGTCTGCCGGCGTACCACAAGGCGGCGTCCTATCTCCTCTTCTTTTTGCAATCTTTATAAATTCCATATCTCATAATCTTTCTTCTTCCTACCATCTATATGCAGACGATCTTCAAATATACTCACAATCACCTCTAATTAAGTTAACCGAAGCTATTGAAACTTTGAATAATGACCTGAGGCGCATAACTGAGTGGAGCGAAGCCTTTGGCTTGAAAGTCAATCCGATTAAGACTCAGGTTATGATTGTAGGCAGCTCGAGATTAATATCCAGGGTGGACTGGCAATCACTTCCAAAAGTAAATTTCGACGGTGTTATAATTCCCTTTAGTGATACTGTGAAGAATTTGGGTCTCATTATGGACAATTGCATGAGTTGGAAGCCTCAGTTACAAGCCACTAGTCGCAAGGTATTTGCGTCAGCAGCCTCACTGAATAGATTGCGTAACTTCCTTCCTACTGCCACTAAAATTGCTTTAGCTCAATCTCTTCTGCTTCCTGTTCTTGACTACGCCGACGCCTGCTATCTAGATCTCACGGAGGACCAGCTTAATAAGCTTGAGCGACTTCAAAATTTTTGTATAAGATTCATATTTGGCTTACGCAAATATGATCACGTATCTCACTTCCGATCTCAGCTCAAGTGGCTTCCTATACGATTTCGCCGGAATGCTCACATACTCTCTCTGCTCTACAATATATTGTATAATCCTTCATCCCCGCGCTATCTTCAGGAACGTTTTGAGTTCCTTCACTGTTCTAGTTCGTGCACAGTGAGGTCATCAGTAGATCTACGTCTTAAAACACCATCACATGTCAGTTCATTTTATGATGGCTCATTTACGATTGTGGCTGTTCGCCTATGGAACGCTTTACCGATTTCGATTAGAAGATCACCATCCCTGAACATCTTCAAAGACCGTCTAAAAAAGTTTTACCTCTCCACTTAATTTAGTGCTCTGCTTCTAAATCGCTCAGCTACCTCAGTATATATACTCGTATAGTATATGTATGTATGTATTGTATTCTTTATTTTATTTTTTATATATATATTATTATGTATGATATGTAATTATTAGGACTTAGTATATGTATGTATGTATCTTTGAAAGTATATGTGTATTAGTAGTGTATTTAATATTATTATTAGTGTATATAATTGTAGTGTAAGATATGAATTTTGTTTGCTCCGCCATCTTTTATTGTTTTTAAAATCCTCTCCATCCAAAGGTTGCCTGGTAGAGATTACTATTAGTAATAAGGCCGCCCATTGTGACACTTTTAATGTTATCTTTTTATTTTGTTTTGTTATTTTTATTGTGTGGTGTACCAATAAAGAATTATCTATCTATCTATCTATCTACTATTTTCACATTTGTGTAAAAAATTGTTACAGTAATATCGATTACTGAAATTCAATTATTTTTGTAGATAGTTTTGGAACGGCCGTCCCATCCGCTAATCAAGGGGTTAATCAAACATAAACTATATGTCAACGATATAAATAAAAGAACTGTCAAAATTCCTTTTGAAAGATGCATTAAAATGTATGAATTCGAAACGTATGCTATTTAATGAAAAATACACATTCGCTTCGAATGCAATGAATGTGTAATGATAAAATGGTAAAGCAAAAATACCTGCCATTAATCTTGGCTTGTCCAAATCAATTTGTGATTCCCATATAGGAAAACTGATCAACCGGTAACAATATTCAGAGAAAATATTAATATGATTCATTTTCATTTCTTTTTACAACAATTAATTACCCATAGGTATAAGATTAGAAAAATGTAAACAAAGATGCAAGTATCGTAAACTATTTAACCTGCCTAGTATAGTGTCCAAAAGGAAAAAAATCTTGAATTTACTTATATACCGACTTACATTTAAAAAAAAACAAACAGTTTTTTTTTTAAACTCTAAAGCTCGTCGTCTGTAGAAAATAAAGGAAAATCGTTTGACAAACCGAAGAAAAAAAGGTACTGAACTGTTCTTTCTAAGTCTATTTTATATGTGTATGTGAAGTCTATTAGAAGTTTCTAAGTCTATTTTATATGTGTATATGAAGTTTATTAGAAGCTTTTAACTTCAGCTTATCCTCTAATAACTCTAGGTGGATAATTCCATAAACTTGGATAAGTCACTAAACTACGATTCATATTGATCATTTTTAAATAAGTAGGTATTGGCAGAATCTATTTACTTTACTAAGTGAATATTGATGTGGAACATTGTGTATATAATTATACATGTAGTATGAAGATATCTACTACATATTCAGTACAGATTCGCGTTCGCCTCAGGGTAATCATTGCGAGCAGAGTTAACGAACTCTGAATACAAATCGAATATAGGTGACGTATTATATTATGGACATACTTGCATCACGTTCATACACATATTCTGAACTGTCTTCAGAATTGAAATTGCTTGGTATTTTACATAATGTTGGATTATTAATCTAGAATTGATTTAGATATAAATATAATTCTTTCATATCCTTACTTAAATATTATTAGACCGTGAAATTATATAGTATTCATGTTAGAAAATGTTATAAATCAAAATAAAAGCATTTCCATGAAGTGGTATATTATTAGTTTCATAGTTTTACCAATAATAGAAGAGCTTATTTGTTGTTCAAAAACTCATCAGACTCACCACACCACACTTGAGTCAAGCAGCATTTTTATTTTAACAAATCTAAATTCGTTCAAGTCTCTATTAAAGGAAATTAGGTGCATAAACGGTAAAATTTTCTATGGTTGTAAATCCAAGTAGTTTTATTGCAAATTATTTCTGTTGCACGAATAAAATACTTTGAAAATGAACTCCGCCCGGGCCCACTGGAAATGCCGTTCAGTAGCAATTAAAACTTTCGTACTGATCAAACTTTAACAGTCACATCTTCACTACGACAACTTTTCCATGAGACTCGGAAGAAGCGTAAATGTGAGTACAGTCACCTAGCGGAATGGTTCCTATCACTCAACTTACTTTTAGAGATTTATCTACCTGAAAAGGTAGCTGAATAAATAAAACCTATGATATGTTAGTAAAAAAAGTAGTAGGTATATAATTATTTTCAGAAATGAGTATCAATCAATGAGTAAATATCAGATAATATCTATTTTCTGATAGAAGCTTTCTATGAATTGTGGCTTAAAGAATTTCATAATTTACCAGCTTGAAGCGAAACTTCTCTATGCAATCTAAGTTATTGAAAGTTATAAGATACTTTCAACAACTTACAAGCGATCTCGAAATCTCAAACGTTCCGTACACCAAAGCTTGAAACGAAAGCATTTCATATGGATTAATATGACGATGTATTTAAAGGATGGCACGTAATTTGAAATAAAACATTACTGTTATTTGACTATATGGGAAGTTGTAAAAAGGTACTACGCTGTAGTTGGATCATATCTTAAGACAATGTAGGATACTGCTATGAATTTTTCAACACTGTAAAGTCAAAACTGTTAAGAAGTTTAATACTTCTTAAAAACAATGTTCATATCAGGTAATTTTAGCTGAAAATAGATATTAGTGATTCTAAAAGCATTCTAATAATGTAGCTATAGGAAAGATACATTAGCTACAAACCTAATATAATTTAATGGAAGAGATTAAATTCGAAGTAATATACCTACATAGATCAATCGTTGTTGCTTTTGAATAATTTAGTATAGATCTAAAAGATCCGTCCATTCTAAATGATATTACTTTAGGTCCCTGATATGGGTTTAATAGCTTTTTTACGCAACTAATTAAAGACAGATTTAGGTGATCTTTTATTACTTTGGGTTGCGTAGTCGTACAACCACAATCTCACCACGTAGCCGAAGGTGTTAAGTTTGTGCACTAAGCTGGTTCCCAGCTGCAGTTGAGAGCCAGTTTCCTAGCAAGCCAGCCTGATACCAAGTACCACTATGTGAAATATCTGATCTATGTCACATCGTACCGTTCCATACATCGTAATTATGTAACTTAAGTTATCAATCGATCAGCTTCAATTTTAATTATGAGACAGCAAAGAAGCTTGGTTGAAGCGAGACAATCAGTCAAGTAGGATGACGTCGGAGACGGTTACTCCCTCAAATCCGTGTAAGCCCGACGTCGCGGTCGCTCGTAAGATGCGGTACACAGTGACAGATCACTTGTCAGTGTCTCTTGCTTCGCATTCTGTATAACAAGTCGGTTTTTTACTGTTATTTTGTTAGCTTTGTAATGCTTTATCCTACTGATTCCTAAATAACTAAAGCTTAACTGAAGATATCCATATTTTGTGTAAAAAAAATCCAAGGAATCGGGTGAACGAGGCCTGTCAACTAGCATAGTCTATTCCTTGCAAACGTCGTAATCTTTTATTTATGAAGTGCAAAAAGACTTAGAATTGATCAGATCTACCTGTGCTTATATATGCAAGCGGGTCAAAAACCTCTCCGAAAGCCATGAAAAATGGTAGATATATTCACACCGTATTGCCTTCAATATGTTCAGTCTGATTCACTATTAAGAATATAAAATTTGCATACACAGGTTATTTATCGACTCGTGCAGCTGTTAATTAAACAGTGTGCATACAATTTGCATCTCTTCGACTTGGAGTCACGAACTTCTGATTATTCGAATAAGATTTCGTAGTGCATTATTAAGGAAATTATTCGCTAACGTTGCAGACAACGAAGACTGTGACAAGCTATTAAGTGTATTGGAAGATGTGGCACAAGTGCTTTCTACTTTGATTAAAATGCATTAGCGCATTACTGACTGAAATATTCATATCATATTATTAATAAATAAGTATCCTTGAACATTTATAACACACGACCATCAAATCCCACACTAATAAGATGTACTATGGAAACTGTCAGATTGCTCACCATATAAAAGGTCGGCAAAGGTCATACAATAAGGATGAACTTTCGGGGAAGAAAAACGTCGTGAGAAAACCTTAGCCCGGTGGACTGGCTGGCTACCACTGGCCATCATGTTGAAAATCTGTTGCCTAGGCAAGAATCGAATCCACAACCTGTGGAGTAACAGTAGTAGGTATAGCCATGTCAATCGACCCGTTATAAATATAGCAAAACGCTTTTATTTTTTATGCAGGATCGTACATTTAGATAAGGTTTTATTCTGTTAAATCTTATGACAAGCAAGAAAAACCGTAAAAGTATCTGTATAGTCATAAACAAATAAGTGGTCGTTAAACAATTTTGGCTCTCATGATGTTATCAGGAGACCTAAAATAAAATCGAAATAAGACCTTGCTCTAAGTCGAACTTTGACCTTTCACTGTCGAGCAGACGACTGACTTGCTATAAGTATTATGTGAGTTTTTCATCTTGCCGTATCCCTTTAGCTGAGATCGGGGCCATCGGGGGTACCGTGGCTAGGGTGCCCCCCTAGGATATAGCTCGTAATAAATATAATCTTACTTAGGGTGACATTGTGTGTTCTTTTTTCACTTAATATTTTTCCTGCTAAAGGTCCCCGGCGGCGATTACATAAACAGGATTCAACCACGACCTTAATGCGCCTAATAAAGTTTTACGAGGGACCCTTGGCAAAAACGTGAACGTTCCAAGGCGACAATGCTTTTATCTTTTCTGTTTTACTGATTGTTTTGTTCTTTTACAATTAGGCTTAAAAGATGTATATATTTTAAACAGTAAAGTACTTTGCAAGATCTTAACTTTAAGTTTTTCATTTGAAGACTCAAGTATTGATTTACGTTTATAAATTAGAGGAAAAAGTTTAGTGTAACTTTTTTGCAGTCATTCCTGGTAATGAGCAATTAGTCTGGGCGGCTGTGTCGACGCAAAAGCACCGCACGGGTCTGCGCCCGTCTCGTCGCGTTGCGGGGATTCGTTTAACATTCCTGAACGTCCAGGTTACTTTGTAAATCACTTCTTAGCTTCGTCGTACCTACTGACGTTGATGTATGGCCTATTTCTTACACGGGAGTTAATTTAAGCCATTAATTTACACGTTATTTTGAAGTTGCTTACCTTACAGTAAAATTCGTTTCATTTTGGATAGGTAAAGTTGATAGGTTTTTTTATGGGAAAATGATTTACTGATCAATCTATTTTTCAGCTAGGTAAAGAGTGGCGTGAAGTGGCGTAACGAAATTAATCGAGGCCTCGGGTGACCGGCGGGCGGGGAGCTTTTTCCGCCAACGCATCAGCTTGGCCATCCAAAGAGGAAACGCTGCCAGCCTTCTGGGAACCTTGCCGATCGGCAGCAGCGGCAGCCTCGAAGAAGTTTTTTATGTATTGTAATTGTACATTTGCATGTATATTTTGTACATTTGTTGTAAATAATAAAGGCACATTAATTGATTTGAGACTGAAAATCAGTAAATATGGCCAACATATTATTTTTCTTTACCTACGTACGTACCAATAAAACAAAAGAATGCACACAGTGGCACATTATGTTAGTGTTGTTCATCTTACTTGGCAGTAAACAACTTTATTTGCATAAATGATTTGTGTAAACACTTGTTTCTAAATGATTATGGCCTAGAGTCGAGGAATTAATGCAATAAATCAATGTCAGGACATGTTTACGAGCTAACAGAGTTAATTCCTATGTGACATGACGTTTATATTCGTGAATAATTGTTGATTGCGTATTCCATTACATGGTCATGTCTAATGCAATAATACTAATATAATTTGTGACAATTATATTTGTCTGGGACGCCGCAGCTAATTCACTCAGTAGATACTTTTAGTTCATACTTACATACCTTCTAGACATATAACTCGATATGCTATTTTAGCATTAGCACAAAGCGATTCGAAAAAATATTTTGGATCAATTGATATTTTGATCTAATTTATAAATATGGTTATTACAAATCCTATTTATCTACTTAATTTCCATGGTCTTCTTATCTAATAAAAAGATATAAATTATTATAATTTACTATCCTAATGAGAGTAATACCACAGCAATAAGGCTTCAGAACCCACAAAAAGCGTTTGATTTATTACGTTAAACGTGAATGAAAACTTAGTTATGATTCGGTGCTCCTTTCAAAGTGAGAAAATACCTTGAATATTTATTCCGAGATACAAAATAAAATTAGATTTTAGGGATGCAAAGGTAACATTTTATTAAAGTAATAAACGTTGGTAACGACTAACGGCCCTGAGAAGATTCAATTAAGTTTCAAACTTAAATAGTTAAATTAGAATTAATAAAATGTAATTATGGGATGAAAGGGTAGAATTATACCGGTCTTTTGAAGGGTATCGATTTTCGTTTCTTCAAGTATGTACTATTAAAAAGTTTGCCCACTTTCTTAATTTCTTCTCTTACACTAATAATTATGCTACTAAGTATTTTTCAATGTCTTGACAATAGAAAATAAATTAAATAACTAAGTTCAAGCATTATACATTCGTAGATACATTTATTATGTAATTTATATATGTTTAAATTACGCTATAAGCTATATTACCTAGTTTATATTAACTAATGATCTGTTCGGGTAACAGAACCAATATACGCCTAAATCTTTTTTATCGTAGTGTCGTAACAGAATATTTTTTTAATCTATTGGTTTACGCGGCACACTTCAGTAAATAAAGCATCGTCATATATCAGCCAATTTACACAAACCATAATGAATTATACACCTAAACCTTCCTATATTTGCATTGATGAAAACCGTATGAAAATTCGTTCCGAAGTTTTTGAGTTTATCGCATACCGACAGGCAGACGCAGCGGGGTACTTTGTTTTATAATACAAAAGATTATCCACGTTTGAACTAACGTATGAAAATTTTTTTCCTCGAATTTGAATTGGTTTCATACCCAACATACGTTTTGAAATGACATTATCTGATTATACCCATCTAGTGACATTTCAAAAGCATGAATTATACCTACGTTTAAAAATGTAATCAAATCCTAAGGTACACAGTAAAATACGGTGCGAACCTATTTTCGCAGAATAAAGCAGTTAGTGGATAATCCCGTTTTCTAGATGCTCCGTCTAATTCGTTTGTATAGAAGTTTACGGAGCAACGCTCGAAGGCTTTGCAGGGATCAGGTGTTCCTTAAGGCCCGGTCTTGATCCTTCGAAGACGACCTCCGTCACGACTACCCGAGCTCCTATTGCTACTGTTTTAAAACTATCTAACTAATGAATATTTATTGGCTATTCTATGAAAAAGGGTCTCAAACCATTACTTTAATAACCTGCTTATATTTTAAAAGTGGTAGCATAGTTTATTTAATTACAATTAACATTTGATACATTTTGCTATAAAATAAAAATATTAAAAATTATAATGTTGTTATTCAAACAAAAATAAATCAATGAAAGGTGCTGTCACCTACATATTATATCCAGATTCTTCTTCTCTTCCTTATCCCACGCATCCAGATTATTAGAATAATATTGTTATCGCTAAACTTCATGTTTATTTGATGAGACACTTTCGTACGACACGTTAACTTTATGTTTCAAAACGTACCTAAAACAAACAAGTTCCTAATGCTAGCACAAAAGTATTTTATTGGCATGTAAAAAGAATCTTTCAAGTCGACTTTGATTGCTATTATTTTTACGAGAGCAAAGTTTGAGCATTTTATGATATTTTGAATGGATGCGAGTGATTCAGGTGATACAAACAGATCAAAGCTCATAATTATGCGTTTATTTATCGCCAATAAAAAGTCACGGTAGACGAAATATGAAGTGATCTATTGTAATAAATGCGTAAAGTTTATGAATAATTTTCATATTTGGGATGCCTACCAGTGCATAGCTAAACAATTCAACTATATTTTCTATAGACTAAATAATGTTGTGTTTACCTTATTCTTCCTTGAAATTAGTGCCAGTACAATGAATTTTTATTTATTTATTGTCGTTAAAGTTTCTCTCGAAACCCTCAAACAATCGTGATTGTTCCGAAGTGGAATTGTTTTACAACTATGTACAACACTGTTAAAAAATGGGTATTTTAGTTCCCCTACGCCAGTTTCAGAAACTTCAGTGGCGCTGTGTACGAACATTTTCTCAATTTCAGTTTGCAACAAAATCAGTTTATTTTCCAACTGACAAATTGCATTGAAGTAACAAAGTACAATTTTCCTTTGAAAATAACCTGACATAATTTGGGCTTACACAATGAACATTGAATATTAAGAATACCTAGTTTAGGTACGTATGTATTTAATTATCATAGTGAGTCGTCGAGAGTGTTTGTCATTTTTTTTCAAATAAGTATTTAAGTGAATTTCCGTAGGGCGCAATCGTTTTCCTGGCGGTAATTTAGTTGCGCTTGGTTCAGATCGGCCACGGTGTTTCATTTGCTGGGTTAGCTCGCCGGACGTCATTATTTCCTGCGCATGTTGAGAGCCCGTGTGCTACCTCGCAGAAACATGCTACAATTTTCTAAATCGTGAAACATATGTACAATAATTTACGTAAATAACAGTTGCGTATAAATAAGTTGTGGTAAGCATTCTCGCATTCGACGGGCCGGTTGGCGTGGTTGGTTAACACTCTAATCTAAGTTAATCACGCCGCAGGTCGTGGGTTCGATTCCAATCCAGGACACACATTTGTGTGCATGAACATGTCTGTTTGTCCTGAGTCTGGGCGTAATTATCTATTTAAGTATGTATTTTTAAAAAAAGTACTATATGTAGTATATCAGTCATCTGGTTTCCATATTACAAGCTCTGCTTAGTTTGGGATCAGATAGCCGTGTGTGAAAAATGTCCCAGGAGAATAAATAAATAATTTATTTATTCTCCTTAATACTATTTTTCTAAGCTTATTTTTTTTTAATAATTCTTGTTCTTTTCAAGCATTGAGAAAGAAAATTCACATTTCTTTAAAAAATAAGATGGTAACTTCTTAAAAGATAATAAATAGTGAAAATCCAAATGTGTCATAAATTATCTGTATTTTATAGTTTTTTTTAAATAAAATAGAAGTAGTGGATGAAACAGGCGGCAAGTCACTAGCTTGTGTGCACCGACCCGTTCCAATTATAGAGCGGCAGTCATTATTTCCGCTGCCATGCGATGCCTCCTCTGCCGGCACTCCGCTGCTTCGCTGACCTGCCGAAATTCAACAACGAACTGCCCACTCCAACTTGACCTACCTCTCTCTCTTCCACCCACAAAATTACGGGTCAGCAAAGAGGAAAAACTTGGGCAACCCAAGTATCTTCATTATTTTGTCGCATTATATCCTTACTATTGAATATTGTAATTTGTAGGATTTGACGGAAATAACTTGTTATAAATCTTAAAGCTAGTTTATTTATCAAAGTAACTGAAGTACATAAAAAAAATATATTTACTCACTCAGTAAATTAAAAATGATGCAGCTATATAATTAATATAGTTATTAATTATTATATTTATTTTATGTAAAAAAATAATCGAGGCCTCGGGTGACCGGCGGGCGGGGAGCTTTTTCCGCCAACGCATCAGCTTGGCCATCCAAAGAGGAAACGCTGCCAGCCTGCTGGGAACCTTGCCGATCGGCAGCAGCTGCAGCTTCGAAGAAGTTTTTTTTATATATCATATAGTTGTACATTTATTTGTATATTTTGTACATAAATAAATATAATAAAAAATAATAATATATAGTTTTAGATAATTTTAGAGCAGATTTTTTATGTCCAAAAATTTCATAGTCCGTTAATTTGATAAATATTATTTAAACTGAAATGTGTTAAAATTGGTGAATGTCTATATTAATCTATGGTTTGAAAGTTATTTTAAAGTACACATTTTGGATTAAGTCCGTCGTTCTAATAATATTATATTGAATGCCACTCTAAGCAAAAAAATACATTATAATGTAACATATAGCTACAATATTATGTACATAGCTTTGACTCATTAGACAGTTGTGGTGAAAAGTTTATAATGACGTCGCTCTACGTTAAACAAAAGAGTCACAATACGCGCCCACACACGGCATTGTTTCTGCTTTTATTGAATTCAATGCTCATTAAAAACTTTATTTTCGAATATTATGAAATCATTTAAACGCTCATTTGGAAGTAACTGTGTCCTGGTTGAATGAATGGAACTTAAATATATTGCTAAGCTGTAACCACATACACTAAACGTAGGTATATCATTAATATCCACTTTATTCAATTAAATTAAATAATTTGAAAAAATGCTTCGAAGGCTCAGAATACTTAAAAACAAAAAACAATAATATATTACTTTACATAATATGTTACTTACTTAAAATAGAAAAGTTTTGAATGGTTCTTATTTAAATTCAAAAAAATATGCTCAACGTATTGCTTTCATTTATTAACATTATGTGCTTCAAACAAAATATATCTGTGCCTAAACATTCTTTAGTAAAAGCCCAGTAAATAAAGTATATAATTACTGTGGTAAAAGTATATTCTGTTATGTTACATCTACGTTACAATATTACGTTTAAAAAGTTATATTTACTCAATCCACTATAACATATGATGTACCTATATACTCACGTGTCTTCAATTAGCGTTCACGTACAAAGCTTATTAGTGCCTTTGCTAAGTAACGTTTAACGTGACGATGTGCCTTGTGCGTGGATGGTTTATCTTGTTAAAATTCATGTTAGTGGCTGATAATACATTTTTGATGACGTAACGTAGCGTATAATATTTAGTATATGAGTGGGCCGGTCGTTAGTAGTGAGTGTGCCAGGCGGGCGCTAGCGGTGTGGATCGACACTCGTTCCGGGTGCTTGTCTCTCTCTAGGTCCCCATGGCTCATTAGACAGGCCACTAACCGAGATCTAAGAACAGTTGACGTAGGCACTAAATAGTTACAGTTTTCCTACGTCATTTTAACTAAGAATTTAATTTTACACGTTTGGGCACGGAGAATAAGTGTGTCATATTATTATTTTTATGTGCTTATACTTCAACTTTCTTATCTGTAACATGCTATTAAAGGCATTGCCAGCGTTTTTATGGGACCGCGACCATATTGCATAATTTTGAGATAAACGATTGTTATTCGTGACAAATGATACGCCAAATAGTAATAGGTACTTTGCTTACAGTTCCTTGTTCCTTTTATAATAGTTAACGGATGCGTAGAGCAAGATCTCTCTGAGGGGTAACAGCATTTACATTATCATTATTATTAGCCTAGGTATATTAATAACACAGTATTTTCATGAAAAAAAAGTTTTGCAAAACGTATTTCTTCACAAAACAATGAGTACTTACCTAACACAATCCTACGGTGATACTTAATACTTACTCATTAAACCACCTTGTTTTAAAAATCATAGGAAATAACATCTATCTTCATTCTTAGATGATTGCAAAAAAGCTCGTTGTAGGTGAAGAGGCCGTGTGCAACGGATTATTAGGCGGTTGCTGGAAACCATCGCAGAATATCACCGCTTGATGTTGCACACCTCATTCAAATAGGTACTTTGATGTCACGATATGCCTACGTAGTTAAAACTCCCTTTTTCAGAGATTTTTCTTTCAACCTGCAACAAAAAATAATAATGTTTAACTGCAAGTTAATTCAATTCATAATTAGCATTTGATATATTATGTAAAAAAAACAGTAATTGAATGGAATGTAGGGCCATTTCTCGAAAAAACTAATTAAATCGAATATTAAAATGGACATCTTACGGTATTTAAGAAGCAGCACGTTTTTGCCACAGCCTCTTCCATAGCTCACAAAGTCAGAGAAGTATTAAGGGGAGTTGAGTTTAATGATGGTAGGCTTTCGGGCGCAATAGACATGTGCAGCTAAACACAGAGCAGGCTTTGTTCTTTGCACTGCGCTCGTTAAATATTAACCTTTAAAGCACCAGAATTCTAGTTACCACTATAATAACTAACAGCATTTAATAACACGCTTAAATAACTGTCTATATCTAGAAAATGTAAGTTAATAGTGTTATAATAAAGATGAGAAATGCGGATAAAAAAGACATGTCAAATTACGCAAGCAAAAAATTGTCGGTATTACACATAATCTCCTACGGGAACCTTTTGAGAGGGTTGGAGATAATCCGAATGTCAGCTGCCTTGACTCATTGTGCCGAAATACGAAAGTTATTACGTCGTTTGTGAATATTTGCTTGAACACTTATTATTTTTATATAGTACCTAGACTAGATTAGATACCTAGATATAGATTTCTGTGTGGTTCTTCAAGGTTGCTGACACGGAACGAAAACGAACCTTAATGTAATATTGTTGATTTACCTAAATGATCCTCGCTGGTCATATTATTTAGGTATAGGTAAAACTTTATTTAACAAATTGATATTTTTCATTAAACACCAATTAAATTATCTTTTTGGAGTGCCGTTGTGGATGCGAGAGCGTGGTGTGGTGCGGATAGGACGCGGACAGCGCGCAAGGGTGCGGGCGAGAGCGCGGGCGGCTGTCTATCGCGCGCTCGCGCTTTGCTTCACCCAAGATTATCTTTTTCATCTCCCTGGCATTTCGTTACCCTTAATGAAATCCAGTCAAAGGAAAGAAAGAATTTAATTTAAGACGAATCAGAAAATATTCAGCTGCCGCTCGCTAGTTATAAATCATTTGAATGCTAATAAATTCGACTAGCCCCCAGGGCCCAGGTGGGAACAGAATTTCTTCCTGCTCCATCTTTGTTTTCAGGAAAAATTGAATAATATTCTGCTCTTTATTATTAAATTCTTTCATAAAGCCACCGGTGGCTTTGGGGATTTTCTTTAATATCGTAATGGAATTTCATTTGTCTTGTGGTTGAACGTTACGATCGCGATGAGGATGAACTTGGTCCTATTTCCAATTTGTTCGTAGTTACCTAATTACATATTACATTTGTGTCATTCCATAATTGTTTATTGTGTTGGAGATGTTGCGATATATAGTAGTTACAGTAGTTACCATAGCTAGTCAAATTGTTTCAATTTTTTTGCAAAATCGGCCCTGAGACTCCTTTCAGCATTTTTCGCTATCTCCTTTAGTCTAGGATTTGGCCATGCACGCCCACTTGAAAAATTAATATGTATATGTAGTGATTTTTGGATTTTAGATATTTAATATCTCGAATGGTGACACTTTTACAAAGGTATTTTTTGTATATTTGATAGGCGACCCGCCCACTTATCTCCCCGTTGAGTTTGTCGTACTACTTACCGGACGGACAGCCTGTATAATAGGTTTCTGTAGTACTTTTATCAAATAAAAATGAGTTTTCATTCTCTCATTGATCGAATTTCACGAGATATTTTCAATCGATGATCGATTAAATTTAGTGTAATATATATTCTTACTTTTCAGGCTACATCAATGGAAAATAAAAGCTAGTGCTTCCAAATCTGTACAAGTCACCTTCACTCTAAGGAAAGGAAATTGCCCACCAGTGCAGCTGGAAAACTTTTATGTTTCTGGGGTGTCGGGCAAGGTAGTGGCTATTTTAAATAGTACAATGAAAGACGATTCAACTAGATAGCTGTTTACTCACGACTCCATACATTTGAACAGACCATAGACAAAATCAAAAGACTACAAACTAAGTTAGGGATGCATTCACAATACACGACACTCTCCCGTTACAAATTTAATTTAATAGGTGGGCGACCCACCCTTGCAGATCGCCTTACATTTACAGGACTCTTAGACATAGGTTCTACTGGATTAGAACTGATATTACTTGACAAACTTACAGGACTTGGTACACTACACTGAATTACATTTGGAACTATTGGTTCTACTGATGAATTTAAATTTGAACCTGGCACACTAAAAGGAACTATATTTGGAACCACTGGACATACATCTCTCTCTCTAGGAAAATTAAAATTTGAAGTTACATTTTTATGATCTGACATTCTATTGCTTAATGAACTGAATCTCAACTGATTTAAATGTGCCTTTTTGAGAACACCATTCACAGACACTAAGTATATCATAGGACTTAAAACTCTTACAATTTGACCTTCAACTGGTAATGTTTGTCCTATACGGATTAGAACAATATCATTTTCACGAAAATGAAAATATGTTTTAGGAACCTTATTGCTTTTAAAATTATTATGAATAGGATTTAACATTGATAACATAATTCTAGGTTTGTACATCATAAGCATAGCATTAGGTGACTTTTCATTAACAGTAGTTTCTGTATTCCTATAAGACATTAAAAAGTTATACAATTTTACTTCAATATCTTGCTGTAAATTATGACAATCTAATAAAATTCTTTTAAGACCCTTTTTAACAATTTGCACATTCCTTTCAGCTAACCCATTGCTCTGCGGGTGATATGGTGGAGACTTAGTTATCTTAATGTTCCATTTTGTACAAAAATCAATAAACATAGTAGAATTAAAAGGTGGTCCATTATCGGACACAAGTTCACATGGTAACCCTACATATGAAAATATTAAACTTAATTCTTTAATTAACTCAACAGCTGTGCAATTACGCATTTTCCTTACATCTATCCATTTAGAATAACTATCACAATAAATCAAATAGTGTACCTTTTCAAACTCAAAGAAATCTATATGAACCCTTTCAAAAGGTTTATTTGTCTGAGGCCAAGGAATCTTGCTATTATCTGATTTAAAATTAATAGTAGCACAAGGCTCACACGATTTACATTTGTTTTCAATATCTAATGACATATTTGGCCACCAAAATGAGGCTCTAGCTAACAACTTGGATCTTACAATACCAGGATGTCCCTCATGTAACAAACATAAAACTTTCTCTTGACATTTCAAAGGAACAATAACTCTTGACCCAAACATAATACAATTTTCAATTACAGTTAAATAATGTCGCAAACGAAAATAAGGCAATATTGCCTGATCAGTAACATGGTTTGGCCATCCTTTTTGAATGTAATTTATTACTTTAATTAAAACACAATCATTTAAAGTCTCACATGCTATGTCTTCATGTGACATTGGTAAATTATTACAGTAGTTATCATTGTTATCTAATACAATTTTATTAATGGGAAGTCTCGACAAAGCGTCCGCATGACACAAAAGTTAACTTTTTCTATGCTGAATATCATAATCATAATTAGATAATATTAATGCCCAATGCTGCAATCTATGTGCTGCTAACGTAGGTATATTTTTTGTAGGATGAAATATATAACGAATCGCTGAGTTATCCGTAATTAACGTGAAATGTCTTCCCCATAAATATTTGTGAAACTTTGTAACTGCATAAACTATACCTAAGGCTTCTCTATCTAATTGAGAGTAATTTTGTTGGACTTTTGTCAAAGAACAAGAAGCAAATGCTATAGGTTTTTCTATGGATTTATTATTACTATCTTTTACTATATGACATAAAACTGCCCCTAGACCTACTGGACTTGCATCTGAAAATACAATTAATGGTAGTTTTGGATTATAATGAATTAATAAATTACTATTTAATAATTTTTCTTTAGACAACTCAAATGACTTTTGGTGAATATCTGACCAATTCCATTTAATATTCTTTTCTATTAGAACACGTAAAGGTTTTGTTAAGGTACTGAGATTTTCAATGTAATTATTATAAAAATTTAGCATACCTAAATATGATCTCAACTCTTTTACATTCTCTGGTGTTTTACATTTTAATATAGCTTCTACTAATGATGGACTAGGTTTCCTACCTTCCTTACAAATTACATGACCTAAATATTCTACAGATTCTGAAAACCATATACATTTTTCTTCTTTAATTCTTACGTTGTACATATTTAACTTTTCTAACACTTTTTTAACTGTTTCAAGACAATCGGAGTAGTTCTTCCCCATAATTAAAATATCATCGATATAACAACATGTATTAGGTATCCCTGACAGTATCTGATCCATTGTTTTCTGAAATATAGCTGGTGCTGATGCAATACCATAAATAAGACGACTAAATCTATATAATCCTTTATGTGTGTTTATTGTAAGCAAAGGCTGACTATCTTCACTTGCTGACAATTGTTGGTACGCATCTGACAGATCTAAAACTACAAATAATGACCCTCCTGACATACTAGCAAATACATCTTCAGCTTTAGGTAATGGATAAGTATCAATTTTTAAATTTGGATTCACTGTTTTCTTAAAATCCACACATAATCTATATGTACCATCATTTTTCTTAATAGGGACAATGGGTGAAGCCCATTCTGAGTGATTAACCTTATATATTTTTCCATCTTGTTCCATTTTATCTAATGTATTTGACACCTCTTCCACAATATTGTATGGCAATTGATAAGGTTTCTGAAATACTGGGGTATTATTATCCTTTAAATTTAACTTTGCCTTAAATTGTTTAATACATGAATCTGATCCTTTTTGAAACACATTTTTATATTGACCTTTTAATTTATCCACAACTTGAGACACATTTGGCAAAGACTGACTGACAGATTGACTTTTTAACATTGACTCACCTTTACTAACATTTTCCAAAACATTTGACTGACTGAGACTATTCATTATATTTGACTGACTAACCTTTTTAATAGGTTTATATGGTAAATAGTTATTATTTGCCATTATCAACTGAGACTGATTTTCTTGACACAAAATTGTATCTCTCCAACTAGGATTAAGCTCATCTAACCAATCACGACCCAATAAAGGTGTAAACTCACTGTTTTGGGACCCAATAATTAACGACAAGTATTCACATTTATTTATATATCTGACACAGACTTTTATTTGACCTGATATTTCAATTTCCCCTGATATTGAATTTAATTTGACATAACTTGGCTGAATTCTATGTTTACTAAAATATTTTTTGTATAATGAATATGGTAGCAAGGATACAGCTGCACCGGTATCTATTTCCATTTTAATCAAAACATTTTCAATATTTATATGTGCAAACTGTGACATTGACTTGTTATTGATACTCTTTTGTTGTGACTGATTAACAGACAAACACTCATTTGATGTAACTTGACATTTCTTACACTTTGTGTTACAAGGAATATCACATGATATGCATGTACATATATAATTCAAAGATACTGAATTTAATTTTAATTGTTCCAACACACAATCTATAGACTCATTACTTTGTTGACATAGACTATTTTCATTTGAATTTACTTGAATATCATTGACATTTTTATGAACATATTTGTTCCGACACTTACTTGCAATATGACCCAAATTTTTACAAATGTAACATTGCCACTTCCTCGCTGGACACAATTGTGGATTGTGTACTCTCCCACACCTGTAACATTGAGAACTAAACACCATGTTCTGACCATTTTTACTATGACTTGACTGTTGACTTTTATACTCATTTTGACTTGAAGGTTTTGCATGAAACTGGTTTGACTTTCCTGGAGCATAGTGAGGACTTGTTTGCTGACGTAGATATTGATTTGGAGACCTTGCATACTGACACTGATTTCCTCTCGCTGCTGACGTGTACTGATGATGACTATATGTAACTGGACGATATCTTGACTGACTGGACCGGACTGTATTCTGATAATGGCTTGATTTTACTTTATTTACACTTCCTTTAGTGTTATTGTCATGTAGACTGAGTACTTGATTTTGAACCGTTTCTTCCTGAAGAAATATTTCCTTTGACTTATCGTACGACAAATCCTGTACACCCAAAAGTTTTTTTCTTGTATTTTCTGATCTCATACCACAGATTAATTGATCTCTCAGAGCGATAGACATATACCTTTCGTCAAACTTACACTTCACGGCAATTTCCTGCAATGACCTGATGTATTCTGATGCAGATTCATTTTCTAATTGCATTCTTCGGTGAAACAAATATCTGTTGGTTGACTCTAGACCTGCAGGCTCGTATTTGTCTTCTAATATTTTGCATAATTCGCTGATAGATTTTGTGTTAGGCCTATTCGGCAAACATGTGCTATGCAATATTTCATAGTTTTTACTTCCAATATATGTTAAGAATAACGACATTTTTATGGCTTCTTCATTTACTTTATTCAATGTACAAAATTCTTCAAAAAGCTCTTTCCAGCTTAGGAAACTTATTTGACCGTCATACGCAGTTAAATTTCCTATATATGACGCCATTTTGATTGTGCGGCAAGAAAAATTTGTATTGATGACTTATGACTGACTTTGACTTACAATTACTTCCCTTCATGAGTTTTATTCCTCCTCGTCGCCAATTTTATGTTTCTGGGGTGTCGGGCAAGGTAGTGGCTATTTTAAATAGTACAATGAAAGACGATTCAACTAGATAGCTGTTTACTCACGACTCCATACATTTGAACAGACCATAGACAAAATCAAAAGACTACAAACTAAGTTAGGGATGCATTCACAATACACGACAACAACGCTACCGCATAAAGATACCGTTAGATACCTTGGCATACACCTTGACCGGCGATTGACATGGAGACAACACATCAAAACCAAAAGAGAGGAACTCAACATACGGTATAGGGATCTGTACTGGCTGATGGCACGTAACAGCAAGCTCTCAATGGACAATAAACTTCTGATTTACAAGGCAGTTCTTAAACCAGTATGGATGTACGGAATACAGCTCTGGGGTAGCGCTAGCAACTCAAACATCTCAATATTGCAACGAATGCAAAATATAATTCTGAGATCAATATCCCAAGTTCCATGGTTAATAACAAACAACGAGATCCATCAAAACCTTAACATTAACACAGTGAGGGAAGAAATCCTAACTACATCTAAAAAATACCAAGCCCGGCTAAAGAATCACCCAAATGAACTTGCAGCTGAGCTGACCCGACAAAGCTACTCCAAAAGACTGAAGAGGAAAGATATACTGCAATTACATATAGAGAACTGATGCAGTATTCCAATCAGTAACTTCCTGAGTAGATGTCTTCGCTGGAAGGCACACTCGACTCGACCGCATATTACACAACACATCTGCTTATAGTAAATACCTACTGATTGCAGATAAGCTAACAAAAAAAAAACTTTTCAGTTACATGTTCGAGAAGGTACCTTGCGAAAATTTTTTTCTTAATTTTTTTTCTGTTTGTTTATTACTATTTATATATGAGCCAATTTGCGATATCGACCCTATTGTTTACAAATAAATTAATACGAACGAAGGGACGGACGCACAGTCAGATGAACATAACTAAACTATAATATATGTTGCTTGAGGAAACCATAAATATGTCAACTGTAGCTTTAAATAAATAATAAATCTATTACGAAGATAGCTTAGTGATCTACTCCATATTTATAAAGTAACTAAATAAAAGCAGTATTTCACTGCAAAGAGCCATTTGGATGTAATCAAATAATCTAATTTCGTGAACCTAAATAGAATAGAGCTAGGTACAAATAAATTACGAGTTGTGTACCTCACCCTCCCTAAATGTGATATAGCAATTAAGGTCGGGACATTTACAAAGAATCAAGGAGGATATCGTGGGCTTGCATCCGGGCGCTGTGCGGTGCAGCGGCCATCGCTCAGTTGTTCACGGGACCTCGCGTCGCTTGCCGGTCTCGTCGTCTCGTAGTCTCGTAGCGAGCTACGAACCTACGCCGTAGCACAGTGCTACGAACACTGTGACCGAAAGTGTTTTATGAACTCGAATTAATAGAATCAAGTGTATATTGATGATTGACTATTTGATTGAATATGTGATATATGTGAGCATTTAAAATATACCTTCCTTTTCGGTTTTGTGATATCGGATTATGAATTGCGGTGAGTTTTGTAAACTTATTTCTAGAGGTAATTACAGTTCTGACTGTTATTTTGTTCTGATTCTAAAGTAGACGTTTATTTTATTTTCCCATTATTATTGTATAATGATTATCTTTTTCCTCGTTACTTGCTTCTTTTAACCACAGAAAATATACTTTTACGAAAAACATTTCTTATTTTGTATTATCGTAAATAGCAATGGATATACTTTTAAAGTCCCATGGCTCACTAATGGACAGCCATTCCCAAACTACATAATTATAATAAATTTAATTCCAGGAACCGTATTTAAAATTATCATTTATTGATTATTAGTTTTGTTCTTAAATATTTTTTTATATATTTTTGTATTAGTTTAAGAATAAAATTGTTAATCATTTGAAAAAAAAAAGCCGATATAGTCACCTAGCTGAGTTTCTTGCCGGTTCTTCTTAGTTGAAGGCCGACTTCCGAACCGGTGGTAACTTCTGTAATTCGACCTTCATAAGTGCCCTTCTAGGGCCTAAACTGAATAAATGGTTTTTACTTTGACTTTAACTTTTATTTTTTTATTCTGGATAAGCTTGTGTTTGACCACAATCTCAACATGGTAAGTGATGATGTGAACGAAGGTGGTAAGCACACAAAGCCTAGATGGGAACTGGCTCTCAAGTGCAGCTGTCGGAACACACCGATAGGTGCTTGGCGACAGGTTTTCAACTTGAGGGTGGTAGCCAGCCAGTCGGGTACAAAGTACCCTACCACCGTGCTATGGTTTCCTCACGATGTTTTCCTTCACCGAAAGCTCAAGCTCATTGTAGGATTCGAACCCACGACCTTCGTCGCGGTATTCGACGTCACTTACCACTGAGATATCATCGCCTAAAAACTTAACTTAGTGTTATTTGAATGTTATAATTATTAAGAATAATAACGTTCTGTTTTTACAATCATTGCAACATATTTGAGAGTTTACAATATTAATACGACATTAATTTGATTGAATTTGTATTAAATAGAACGTAATGATACACAGTTTATTAAATTCATGTCAGTAATCATTTCACTTTTAAGACACAATAAAATGTATTTTTAATGTTGGATACACTTTAATTACAATCTTAGATCTGAAAAAAGAAAAATAAGTATAATAAAGCTTTATTCATCATTGCAGCAGCAATGAATTAATATTTGAAAGAAAAAAAAATCTATTCACTTAATTTCACTTCATAAAAATATAATTTTTTACATAAAACTGAAATCTATGTATCTCGGAGTAAAAACAAGATCATGCACTGTAAAGTTATGGTTGCTAGAACTACCCACAACATTCTCTGGTATTTATATATATTACCTATTAACGTTATGTACGGCATGCATGTGTCTATTTTTACTTACATGTTCAGGCATCTTTTCACATATACTTAAAACATGCTAATAACTATGCTTAAAACTATTGGAAATGGAACTCACGAAATTTGTGTACCTCAGAAATGGTTCAATCAATAATGATTTAGTATTGGGAATTGGCCATAAAATAATCCTAAGAAATGAATCCACAAACATTGCTAACTTTATATTATTAGTGTTGAAGAGTAAAGCTCCTTCATGGTTGTATTTCAGAGTGCTTTGTAACTAGCCTCCTAATAACCATTTTAACGGTAGAAGTACTTTGTACTTCGTAGTACTGACTAGCTGGCTCCACAAAATCGATCAGTTTGATCCGGCAGTTGCACTTGAGAGCCAGTTGCCTTCAAAGCATTGTAAAAGGACGACAAAATATTGGCATACCCCCAATAGGTGATATGGTAGGTACATAACATCAATATATACTTGTTTGAGAAGGATTACAATTTGTTATATTTTTTATTATAGGAGTTTTGATCTAGGATGGGCCGGTTGGCGTGGGTTCGATTGAAACCATTACACATAACACATTATTTTAAACAGATAGCTGTTTATCCTAAGTCTCTATAATTATTTATTTAAGTATGTATTTAAAAAATAGTAAGTACCTATATGTCAATTATCTGGTTTCCATAGTACGATTTGCTTAGTTTAATAAATAAATAAATATCCTCGGACATTTTTTCAAACACGGCTATCTGATCACAAACTAAGCAGAGCTTGTAATATGGAAACCATATGACTGATGTACTACATATACTACTTTTTTTTGTTGTAAATACATACTTAAATAGATAATTACACCCAGACTCAGGACAAACAGACATGTTCATGCACACAAATGTGTGTCCTGGATGGAAATCGGACCCACGACCTGCGGCGTGATAGGCAGTGTGTTAACCAACCACGCCAACCGGCCCGTCAAAGTAGTTTGGGATCAGATTACGTGAAGAATGTTCAATGAAATTTATTTATTATGTACCTACTTATTTGTGCTACAGAACTCGACTCTTGGGGTGTTAATATGTTTATAAACATACATTTCCAAATAAGTTAAGTTACTAGTAAGATGTATGCCATCTATAAATATGTTATAGGTACAGATGAGACAAACTGCAACTAAAGTAGGATTTTTAATTAAGTAACTGGAGTGATTAAAATTTGAATAAATGTTCCGATACACAAAAGTTATTTCATAAAATAATAAATGAGAATACGTATATCTAATCGCTGACATTGATAAAAAGTGATATGATCAAACCATTTAACAGTAATCTTAATCACATTGCGCTCGTAACTGTCAGTTTACTCCAGCTAATTAAAATACTGATTTTAGTATGGAATTTATAGTTAGGTTAGTATAACATTATCTATTTAAAAAACTTATTGTTGGTAAGCATATAGTTTCAAAACGACTGGGCTATTATTATTATACGACCAAATTTGCTAGTTATAAATAAATTAATAATTTCTAGGTTTTATTGGTAAAATGAGCACCTCCTGGTTGTTAACTAGGTAGAGTTAATGTCAATGAGCGGCGCGGCGGTGACCACTTGCCATCAGTGGACAGTTTGATTGCTTGTCTTGTTGTACTTTAGTCAACTGAATGAAACAAGAAAGGATGTTTTGTTGCACGGGATAGTTGGAAAATAAATATTATGTAAAAACATACAAAAAAATAAAAAATAAACATAAACCCATACAAACCAACATATTGGTTTACGGGAGCCAAGAACCAATCATTATTGTGTATGTTTTACAAATAAATAAATAGATAACTAAATAAAAGGTTTTTTAAATTCTTATAATAGTGAAAGGCTCAGGAAGTAAAATCTATATTGATAATTACTTAGGTACCTCAAAACGTGCTCAATTTTATAAGAGAAAATGCTATTTGCTCCTCAAAGAAGCGTCGGTAATTTTTATACTTACCTTAAGTGCGGCGTGTTATTTGATTAGAAAATAATTTCTAGAAGTAATTGGGTTCGTGAGCAGACACGACATCTTCAAAATGCTTTGGTATTTTTTTTTCGAACGTTTTTTCCCTATTGAGCGTTGTCAGCAGAGCGTACAAATTGTCTTCGCAGCTGTCAGCTTTTTTTAAACAAAATGATTCGTGTAAAATTAAATCATGATGTGATGTCAGGCCCAGACATTAGTATACAATACACATTTATTTATGTTATCTAACATTCGTTTTTGTTGAATTTGAATTATCAATAAGAGTTATTTAAAAAAGTCGACATAATATCTTACTACTAACATCTCGTCTATAACATATGTCCTTTGAACTAATTTATATAAATATTAAATATTTCTGAATTCAGACACTTATAAAAGTTATATAAAAATTCAACGATATGGATCGTTGTATACCAGCTACGATTATTAGGATTACGATTATTATTATGAAACAAACTATCATTTTCATATCACTAAAGTTATATATGGAAAGTAGCCTTATGCAGCTGCAACTTTAATATGAAATTGCGTATAAGCGCTTGTAAAAATGTTGATGTTCACAATGTTCACGTAATTTGCTGGTTGCTTAGCTGAAGGAGGGAACAAAAATTGCAAAGGTACAAATCCCACTTACATGCTATATTTGTGAAACAATTCCTAGCACAAGCACGTAGCTCTACTGGAAGACTTATAAATAAAAAGGAAACTAGTTGGTACTTTTATTTGGACTAAACTAGTGTCCGAAGAAAAACATTTTCTTTTTAATGTCCAATTTTATATTCCAAATATACGTATTTATGTATTTAAAAATATATAATCGTTGTTAAGATTAAGTTTATCACATTAAGTGAATCACAAACATCCAAACATTTAAGATGTCTGCATTAATGCGGACCGAACAATATTTTTTTTAAATTCCTAACAAATATGATATTTCTTTTATCAAGAGAATACCAACATAAGAACGCAGGGTACAACATAATAAACTGGTGTTATAGATATTCTTACATATGTTTGTATAAAAATTAGAAACTCAAAATCGAAATATCTTTATTAAATTAATTTCTTACATACCTAAAAGTATTTTTGATACTTCGTAGGTAAAATAATTCAAGCAAAAATCACATTTACCGTCTTTTCCTTAATTTAATATCATGTAGCACAATGTATTTGGTTCATTATTATACACTTATGTAATAGAGCTGAATTGCGTTCGTTGTCAAGACACGCAATGTTTCTTTAGCCGAAATAATCTTGTTCTGCAAACAGAATTCCATGTGGAAATCATAAATATTGCTCTATGTCTCTTGCCTGGTTAGCTGCACCGTTCTGTTTAACTTATGCTGCTCTGACAATATCTTGAGCATCAAAATGTTATTTATATTATGCATTTATATGAAGTTTTATTCATATTCACTATACAGCATGCAATGTAGGTATGTTATCAGTTACTATAAGTGCCGTTTAATACTTAAAAGACTAAATAAATATATATAAGTCTAAATAATATTTACCGAAAAATTTGGTAATTTTATAAACTTTGTAGAAATCCCTCAATAAATTATTAATGTACTTACCTACCTAAAACTTTGAATCACACAAATTCGATAACACTAATAAATAATTAGCTAAGCTCATAAAGTAGATTTGCGACCTATTTAGCAGTAAGTAAATATATACCTTTTAGGTAAATTTAATATGGTTATTTTATACTTAGACAGGCTGTTATTCTTCATCAATAATGTATACATATCTCAAGAGCTGTAGATTTCAGTTCTTTCAAAACAGGTAATAAAACTCATCTCTGGCTCGGGAAATCAACATCGTCTACATAGCTTCGTGAAGCATATCAGCAATTTTACTGTACTCATGTTAGGTATACGTTTTATCTATACATGTAGCTGAAACAAACGATACAAATAATGTCTTTTTTTAAACAAAATTAAACATATTTTAGCTGTCAAAATACTGACAAAATACTTATCCAGTATATCGAAGTTTTTCCAATCCTTTTTTTCATAAAGTAACATTTTCATTTTGTTGACAAGCGCGTCGAATTTACTTGTGGAAACATGTCCAACATATCTGAAAGTTGCGCAGGAAACGTGTCAAGAAAGTCAAGATACGCCCAAGTTGCGTAAACTCGTAATAAAATAAAGTTAGCCGCTGACGTCGCTACTGATGTGTGGTAAGGTTTCCGTTAAGGTATTTACCTGACTTAACTCTCAAACGTTTTGTTTTCTATTGTATAACAGGCTGACACTCGTTCTAAAACTACATTTAATTTTGTTCTAGTAGAACTCCATGCTGTTCTATTGAAAATCTATAAGTAGAAATTTGTGATTTCTACTTATCCCTATCTATACGAGACAGGCCTCGAAGGTTGTATGTATAATGTGCTTAGGTGTATGTAGGTGCTCCAGGGTGTAGGTATTATTTGTAAGTTTTGTTATTATCAAAAAATTAAGAATGTGTAATTTTAGGGTCATCCCATTTTATATTATTCCGTCAATGTGTAATCTTTCTTTCGAAAAATATTGTAATAACCTCGTACAATCGACGACAATCGTACGTTCGTTGAAACGTGAATGGAGCAATAAAATGAAGTGTCGAGCTACTCGGCGGTATGTCGGCGCGTTGACGTATCGACGCTGGTCGTAGGGTCGCGGTCGGTAGCTATTTCTCCAAAACCGACACCCGAGATGTAGTGAGTGGGACAAATGAAATACGAAGTCGAAAATTCCGAGTAAAATTACTTGGCTAAATTCACACAGTTATGAAAAATGCTTCTACGTTTGGAGCAACTTTGATGATTACTTATGCTTATGAATTTTATCATGATATAATTCAATCAATAATTTATTAGAAATCCAAAGATAATATAGGATAACACTTAGTGATTTATTTTTATGTCCAATATGCCAGCCGATGAAATGAGCGTCGTTTAGGCTTTCATCCGACAAAAAATGGTCACTGCAGGTCATTGGAGGTCACTGGAGGCCGCCAACGTTTCCCCCACTGATTTCTAAATTTTCTGCTACAATTAATGGTCTTAAGACGATTACGTTCAACCGCTCCCAGTGTCTCTGATTATCAAGTCATTGGTCAACCTGGTGGGAATTCGTCCTGCTCGGCGCTTTTTTGTACATGGGCGCCCTACAAGAACCTTTCATCTTTCGTCTAGGATCTAGGTCATAACATAATTGTTTTTAATTGAAATATTATTTATATAACTGTATACTCACTTGAGATATTATTTTCGTAGTTTCCTTTATCGATACTTCAATTTAATTTAATAACTGAAATAGCAATTACGGAAAAAGTATTTTTAGTATACCTAGTTTTGGGACGACTGTTGCATTTGCAAGCCAAGGGGTTGAACTAGTATAGTATATGGTCAAAATAATGTTTATAATAGGATAAACCCACAAACATTCATTCACATTAATAATACCTATCTAAGTAAGTAGGTATTATTAATAATAGGTCTACGCGTGCTTCGGACTATTAGTAATCGTAAAAATAACCTATTAAAAAAAAGGAATCTACGAAGTTTTCGATATTTAGTAGAGGTTTTTTTAGAATAAGTATTAATGGTAGCGCTTGAAATAGGTGATATACCTATGTATAATTTATAGTAAGACTTTACTATTTGGCGTAGTTCCCAAACCCCTTCGTTGTTTGAGAGATCTATGAGCTGGAATATTGTTCAGAAATCTGATATTATGTATGCCAGTGGAGGTGCCAGAGTTCAACTTTAGCTCGGTTATCATTATCGGTACGAAAAATTAAGCACATTAATAAAATAATACAACTTTACAAACCTTTGCATAACAATTCTCTAGAGCGCATTTAATCTTTAAGCATACGCGCTATTTTAACTAGAATTTGAACTTTACAATTTACATTTATTGTAAACAAGAGGTGAGCTCGCTTCGAGGCGTCGTCAATACAGAAAGATTCTCGAATACTATATATATATACTATGGCAAGTATTAGCCGCAGTGTAGTGAACATTACGTACATCTTAGAGATATATTAAACTACTTTACACAACTTTCAAATGCTACCTACCTGGATCCCATAAACAACGGAGTGGAGCAGAGCGCCGGTAACGTGGCAATTAGTTAGACAGCTTGCCAAACAACCCCGAGCTTCCAGGCTGGCGCTTGGATGTTTGCCTGCATCTCACGCGTTCCCCGCAACCCGCAACCTATGAATCTAGGTGAGTCGCCGTGACTCACATCGCATAATACCCATTTATAACTTCACCTCCATTTAATGTTAACTTAAAGTCGCTGTATTTCCTATTCATGCTTTTCAATAGGTTTTCTACTCAATATTGAAAAGGTCAGTATCGAACAGCACAATTGAAAAAAAATGCTAGATGTAGGTATTTATTTGTATATGCTACAATAACCAATATAGTATAAAGTATCCCTAGGTTATAAAGATAATATTCAAAACTAATATTATAGTTAGGTAACAATTATTCCATGTCTTCGAAGCTTAACACGGCTGCTTTTGCAGTTAGAAAAATTAGATACCTAGGTTACAAATGCAGATACAACCCGATTAGTTTATTTTAGCTATTTTCATAGTGTTAGGTATAGTATGTCCTAAGGCTCTTTGCTTTTGGGCAAAGCCGTTAATATCGAAACTATTTTTATTTTGCACATAAGAGCGGTGCGAGTTAATTACAATTTGGTTCTCGAGCTTCTCTCAGAGATATATAAAACAAATTGTTATCCTCACGGAAGCGTCACAGTTTGTTTTATGTGTTGTGTATGTATGTTGTTGGTGTACCTTAACAATAAATAAATAAATAAACATATTACTTTAACATCAAAATGTTAGTCGTTTTGTAAAAAAATGTGTAATGCTCTATATTAGGTACTAGAAATAAGCAGAAACTTATGACCTCTGCTTATAGACTCCATAAACTGCAAGATACATTTTTATAATAAGATACCTCCTGCATGATAAAATCTTATGTTTTCGAATGTAATAAAAAACGGCAAAAAAAACACGTTTGTTGTATGGTATTTTGTGAATATTTCAAGTGCCTACCTATTGCCATTATTGATATCGAGCAAAAAAGGCCAAAAAAATCGTGTTTGTTGTATGGGAGCCCCCCTTAAATATTTTTTTTATTTTGTTTTTAGTATTTGTTGTTATAGCGGCAACAGAAATACATAATTTCAACTGTCTAGCTATCGTGGTTCTTGAGATACTGCCTGGTAACAGACAGACGGACGGACCGGACGGACAGTCGGACAGACAGCGAAGTCTTAGTAATAGGGTCCCGTTTTTACCCTTTGGGTACGGAACCCTAAAAAAATTAGCTGTAGGTACCCCACAGCCCACGAGTTAGAGTCAAGTTGACATTTATAAAGGTAAGGAAAATTGAAAAGCAATTAATTATATTACCTTTCTGTACAATTATATAACCCATAAATGATGTTTCAGAGTGTTTATTTCTGTAAAGGTATAGGTAGTTCCATGTTTCATTAAATACATTTTAACATCCATGCAACGAATATAAAGTGTAGGTATTATTTGTTCAAGCATCGAGCATCGCCGACGAAGCGTCGACGTGCGTCCGTCGGGTATAGTCAGACCAACCATTTATTGGAAGTCCGAGGGCAGCGCGTGAAGCCATTAGTCCTCCAGTCGCCTGAAAAAGTGTCGCTTTCGTTGAAACTTTGCGCCGGGTGCGCTATTCAATTGTCGAATGTATTTTATTCGAAGCCAATCGATCTTAAGACAACAAAACGCACGCCGCCGTGAATGGAGTGTCTCGCGAGGCGATAAATCACCGACGTCTATACGATACGTTTAATGAAAAGATCTTTCTGTTCGCACCCTGTTTTATTACTATTGAAGACGGCATTTGTTCGATTCCCAAAGAAATATCTTATAAACGTACCCATATCTTCTGAGAATGTTCCAAGAGCGAAGTACCTACCTTAAAAGTTTCCACTGTATAAACTGTTTGATTGGTAGCTCCATTTTCTACGGTCCAAGTTTTAATCAAAATAAACGGAGTTTTAGTGATAATTAGTAAAAATTTGCGAAGTTTGTTGCTATCTCCGATTTCCGCCTGTTTTAAATCCAATCATTGTTTGTTACAGATTAGTTCAAAGAAACTTTGAAGAACAACATGATAAATGCCTAGTTGCAGTGCAGTCACGTTTTGTAGATAACTCAAATCCGCTATGACAAGGAAGAATCCAATATATGGAGAGACAGTGGTTTTAAAATGAAGGGGAATACAAGGAAGGCGCGCAAGAGCCGTCACGAGGCGGTTGTGACATGACGTGTGGGCGCGACGTATCTCCTCACGAATACAACATGGCTTCGCAACTCGCTGCCATATTATTGTGGCTCGGTGGAAGTGAGTAGTATTCGCAATTTAGATAATTTTATTTGATAATAGGAATATTTTAAATCAGTGTTTCCAATTCTTCATGTCATGTAAATTTATCAGTGGCGGTAAGTGTGGGTATATCAAGAATCCCTTTTTTCATCAAAGCGTAAGTGTGCCTTTTCAATCAGATCTTTCATCTTGTAATATGGAATAACTGTACAGAAGTGATGAATTATTAAAATCACTCCGGATACAATCGAGTTTCCGAATCCAATCCCTTAAGTAAAGCTGATTATCGGATCCCCCGAAGACCGAGTATTTCTCGAAAATTTCTGTAAAGTGCCAATCTTTCTCAGCATGGGCGATCGGTAAAATTATTGGTTCGGAACACGCAAGACCATTCATTTATTATACATAGGGCATGGTTTGGTTGAGACGCACGCGGTCGCGCCGCCCCGCCCGGTCGCCCGGTCGCCCGCCTGCCACCATCTCGATGGGGTACGTCGTGCGACGAACGTCCACTCCGTCTGGTCCTGCCTACGTCACTCCCTCACCTAACTTCGCAAAACTTTTTGTGAATTATTTGACTCCTTGACATTTATGGCCAACTAAGAGAAATGTATTTGGAAATAAAGTAACTAGATTACGACAGCGGTTTTGTTGATGAGACGGGAAGTTTTGACCCGTAAACCCATTTTTTGGAATACATTTATTACAGGAAGAGTTGAAAGGACGTGAACATAAGAAAATTGAATGGAAAAGTTTCGTTTGTGTTAATCTAATTTTTGCTAATTAATTAAATCTCCTAATCAATAGAAGTTCCAATTAGGCAAGGTATTTTTTATTTTGGGTAGGCTCGTGTTCTTTTTGACTTTGACTGCTGGCGAAGCAAAAAAAGTAGGGTTATGTGTTTGACCTGAATGTATGTATGTAGGTATGTATGTATTTATGTCCGTCCCTATATTCCCTAATGTCCTAAATGTAATTACTATATGGCTGAACCGATTTTGATGAATTATATGTTGTTTGATTCGTCTTTTTAACTATACCTAAATGACGTAACTGAAAGACTGAAAAGCTTTGAAAAAAAAAACTGTTTCTCAAGTGATGCCAAAACTTTATTACTATTTTAGTCTAGCTAGGTAGAGGAAGTAAAGTTTTAATTTAATTGGTATTATCCAAACCAGTGAATTACACCAAAAGTCCAAAACTATACTCGTTTTGCGTAAATAGTATTATATTTAAACGTACAGAGTTAATCAAAACTCGTGTTTACCACTTTGTGTACTACGGAATTGAAACACCTAATGTACACATTTCTTCTTATTTAAACAGAGGGTAGAGGCGAAGCAAATTCATTTTATATAAATATTAAACTCACACCGAGATGAAATATTATGATGTGGCTGAATCGTAAATTGAATTTGGTTACAATGTAATGAGTTCATGTCGACGGGAATTGTGTACTGGCTTGATCTTGAATTCGATCACGTACCTACCGTTCATTTGATTTATGGATTCCGACCACCTTGTAGGCACCTATAGCTGGAGGCCAACATTTGATTACTCGACGGGCTGGAGTTCTGTTCATCGAATTATTATCTGACTGGCCGCTCACATGATATGATTCATAAACAAAAATTGTAAAACAATCATAAGACCGCACTAAAATGTAGTTATAACACAATCCTTTTTCATTTTCTCATGTGATAAATAATTATTGTTATCGGCCTACGTAAAGCAGAATACTTTGAATTGAACAAAGAATATCGCGGGAAATCACTTCGTAGATTCTAGACTAGGTATGCTTATTCTCGGTGGGAATTGCACCCACGAACTAAATGTCATAAATAAATGTAATTATCATACCTTATCAGTGATTTCGTTTTTTAGTCGTCAATTTTTTTTTCTAGAAATTATTTTATGTGTAAAATAATAAAATATATTCTATTTTCACCGAAATGGTTCACTATAATTAATGCATTATATCGGTATCAATTATAAAAAAATGCTGGGTAATAACTTTACTTTTAGCTTAAATCATGCTTAATAAATCAAGTATTTCTTAACTGGATTTGTTTCTTTACTCTCAAACCTAACAGAGATGAGGAGGCTGAAAAGAGCATAGCTAAATCCATTTTTATAATATGTTCAAGTAATGAAATTCATGGGAGCATCCAAGTCTTGAATTACAGTACCTACGTTCATTACTATTAACACCATTGAGCATCAAAAGCCTGGAAGCATCAAAAATATATGTACACACACACACACACACACACACACACACACACACATACTGCGCGCTTGGTATTTGGCTTTTTGCTTTGTTAAACTTACTTACTATATTTTTTACCTTTTATATTTTATTTTTATTAATTTTACGTCATATGGATATTTACTTATTACTAACTAAAATCAATGGCTATGGAAGAGCGGCATCTCCTATCACAAGCACACTCTTGCTTAAAGGGGGATTCCTAAACCAGATGTGTACATATGATAAGTTGTTGAAATAAACGTATTTATTATTATTATTCAAAAGAAGTCTAATACTAATTTCGTTGGTTGTTTTCTTATTTATATGTTTGGAATTTTTATTGACGTTGGTAATTTTTTTACTTAAATGATATCTACTATATTTAATTTAATTTAATTATATAAATAATAAGGGAAATTATTATATCGGCCATCGTCCTTTAATATGACTCCTCATTATGTACTTTGCTGTCAATAATATTTTTAACCACTACTTTTTCTATAATTTTGATTGTTTTCATAGGTGTTCTTGGTCTTCGTGACATCCAACTCAGCGTACCAGAAGCTGTTGGCGTGGGCTCCAGCGCTACACTGGGCTGCCGATGGGCGCTAGACGCTGGAGAAGCTCTTTACACCGTAAAGTGGTACCATGGAGCCCAAGAGTTCTTCAGATTCGTGCCCAAGGAGCTACCCAACACCAGGGTCTTCTCACAAACGGGCATCAGTGTTGACGTAAGCTTATTCGTCTCTCCAATTTTGCTCTTCAATATTTTTATTTTCTTTAAAGCCAAGTCGAAATTGTTAGATCCAAATAGAGACAATCAAAATTTCTAACCACTTTCTGCAACATCAACGGTTAAAAGGTTCGTTAATACTACTTAAGACGATATTCTTTCCGAGAAAACAGTTTATGTTTTAATAAGAAAAGTGATAAATTAATCTTCCAAAAAGAAACATTAAAGCATAACAACACAAAGCTATAAGAGACTGTAAGGAACTGCTTTTACCTTAGTCATTAACTTGTTCATGAACGTAAATGCGACAATAAAAGAATCAGTATTTCTTACGCAAATGGCTTACTTATGGCGCGACTATAAACAATGTCATAACTGTGATTATATATGGGTCAATGGCTTTGCGACATCTTGCTAGTTCGTTTAACTGCCATCGGAGGGGGTGCTGAAAAAATCACTTAAGAATCTCATCGGGCGGCAGCCACGTTAAACCTTTAGCAGTTGGCACTACGCCACAGACCAGCTATAAGATCGTGCCAAAATAATACATTAAAAACCCTTTTTAGGAATAATAAATGTCCAAAGTTTTCATCGAGACGGCATCGAGACTGAGTTGTTCTCGAATGTGACGCAGCATGACCCTTGAAAATCGGGTCAGACCTCTCTCGAGCGCGGGACGGGTATGATTTAGTTCGGTGGTTTCTCAAAGTGGACCGACTTTCTGTAAGATGGATCGAAGCTTTTAGCTCAATTTGACTCGCTACCAGCTACCAGCTACCAGCTGCGTACGGTAAAGTGCACACGGTTTCTTATAGGTAATGGGATTGCACGTTGGCTCACGTAACGCGTAAGCACGGCACGACTCGACACCTGAAATCAAAGATTCAATAAAGATTATTATCAAAGCTCAGTCGTTGGACACTCGAAGTAAATTATTGCTATGGATCCACGACTATTAAAATATAATGCATAAATATATCGTGGCCATCCGATACTAAATAGATAGGTAATATAAATAGATGAGGTTTTCATTGTATGTTCTGATACACAGGTGTCCCGTTCAGGAGCTCAGCAGGTGGTACTCCGAGGTGCCTCCCGGTCCCTCAGCGGTCGATACCGCTGCGAGGTCTCCGCCGACGCGCCTTTCTTCCACACTGTATACAAAAGCGCTACCATGCGAGTAGTTGGTCAGTACTTCTCACTTCATACATACATTCAATACGCTTTTCCTTTGATCAAAAGAATTGTCGTTTCATTTAAGGAGCTTTTCGTTTCTTGTCCCTCGTCCTTTGTCGACTATAGCAAACAGGAACGTCATTTAATTTCAACGAATGTAGGTACGTATCATTTATATAAAGATTTTTTTATGGTAGACCTAATTATTAATTTAATACCTACATAGGTATATTAGTTCTGCTATTTTCACTGATATTTTTTACTTTAATTATACATATTGTGAACTGGAGCAGTTATTTCTTTCCATTAGGTAGGCTTAAACATGCAAAGAAATCAGAATCAAATTAATAGCACACCATTTATGAATAGCTATTTTTAGTCACAATTTTTTTATTTTTTATAACAATAGATATGTGTAAAAGGTTTTTGTTGGTCATGTAATTGAATTTGTAGATACTGAATGGTATTCGAAAAACTGAATATGTTAAATGTTTAAACCATTTATACATCACCTGTATGCAAAACATTCTGTTTTTGAAGTCCACGTATGGAATAGTCCTGTTTTAGGGTTCCTTAATCAAACGTGATTGTGGCTTACCCCACAACATAAAACCTATACCCATACCTACTTATAGGTACATACCATACCTGAAAATATTTATATTTTTGTTGCTTGCTATTATAGTAAGAATTCATCTAAATCTATTCATAAATTTTCGAGTTTTCGCTTAGATTGAAATCTATCGATGTAAGACTTTTACACGTATTAAACATGTAGAAGAAGTCGATTTTTAATCTTGCTTGGATTTATTTAAATTGGAGTTCGAGAAATATTCAAACTAAGTAACGACTTTATTCGATTTAGATGAAGATAAGATAAAGCATGGAATGAAATGGATAACAAATCTGTTTATTTCCATAGAATCAGATAAGCTCTAAATACTTAATTTGATATAAGTTTGTCCAACTAACAATCATCATATAAATAACTAGAACAATCCCATCGCGTTTTCGTACCATCCTAAATCGTAAATCAGAACTATTGTTAGGCAATAAATGTGGAGAATCGAACACAAGGGATGTTTGATTAAGGTTTATCTTGGTTAATTTACGGTTATTGTGGCAGTCACCAGTTCGCAAATATACACAAACTTAGATGCACGAGAGGCTTTTATACAATCTTACTTTTAGACGAACACACCAATTCCTTAAGAAAGTACTCGTACAAATAAAGTAACAAGTATTACTTTATAGTATTTTTACAAAACTCGTAGCACGGCGTAACATGACTTCGAGCTTGGTTCTACCGCATTTGACATTTTAAGTTTGACCATAGGTTTTATCCTATAACTAGCCGTCCCCCGCGGTTTCATTCGCATTCTCGAGAGATCGAATCTTTTTCTAGGATAAAAGTATTTTTCAGACATTTGGTTTGTTACAAAAAGAATGATGTACAAAAATGCACATCCAAAAATTAAAGAAACAGCTGTCCTGCTAATTTCACATTCATCAAACGTGCGAAGTATAAATTATGTGCGCAATTTTCTTAAATTTTGTCTCCGTAAGAACCTTCTACAAAGTATTAGAAATTTTAATGGTAAAGTCGTTCACAAAACTATGGCGTGACCAAGGGAAACAGGGATTCATTTTTATATAACACAAGCTTTCCGCCCCGCGGTTTCACCCGCGTATCCTTTGAGATTGAATTTAAAAAAATCTTTATTTGTTAGCCTAAAAACAAAGTTTCATGGTTCTAAGCTTCAAAAATGACGGACTTCCGTACAAACTTTCAACCCCTTTTTCACCCCCTTAAGGGTTGAATTTTAGAAAACGCTAAAACACGTGTTTCTTTATTTTTAATTGTTAGCCTAAAAACAAAGTTTCATGGTTCTAGCTTAAAAAAATGGCGGACTTCCATACAAACTTTCAACCCCCGTTTCACCCCCTAAGGGGTAGAAATTTAAAAAACCCTAATACACGTGTTTCTTTATTTTTAATTGTTAGTCTAAAAACAAAGTTTCATGATTCTAGCTTAAAAAATGACCGACTTTCATACAAACTTTCAACCCCTTTTTCACCCCCATAAAGGTTGAATTTCGAAAAATCCGTTCTTATTCCTCGGTCAAGTTTTAAAAACAACACTTGGGAAAAAAATTAGCTTTCTAGGTCTAAGGGTTTGGGCTGGGCGTTGATAGATCAGTCAGGACTTATCCTTTTATATATATAGATAGACTACCATATAAAAATATGTTTGCATGTGTGTTTATTCGTTTTTCTTCTATACATATACATGCATTCGCACATCTTTCATCCGGATGTATTCAAATTTTGTACAGTTGTTGTCGACACTTTGGTGAAAGTTTCTGACATAATAATTTTAGGGCCAGCATGCAACCCGAGCGGAACCTACACCCGGTGTTCCGGCAATAAACTCAGCAATTACTCTTTTCAAAAACAACTTAAACCTATTAGTTACATTCAATAATTATTGATCTAGTCTCACTGATAATATTTGCGTATTATGGTGGCAAAAATAGTAATCTATAGAATTTAATTATGACTGACTTAGTAAACAACAAACTCAAGCAGACCAGCCTTAAATAAAAACAAGTGATGTAAGAGTATCTTTTCTTTATTTCGTTGACACCATTCTCTTTCTAAAATTGCTGACAAGAGCACAACTGAGAAGAATTGCATCGATAAAGTACCGCCGCAATAGTGCTCCCGTTAAAGTGAATACCTATGAGGGATAATGCCACGTGTTAAAGCCCTCTGTGCAACGAGTAGTAAACGGGCTTGAGGGATAAAACCTCCCTGTATAGAGCCGTGTATAGGTACAGCTCATCGTACCGTTATGAAATATAATTTGGTTTCAGAGAGCCTCCGTTCAGAGTATTCCAGTCGGCAGGTTTCAGTCCATACAAATGTTACTTACATAATATTATAACCTTTTATTATATCAAGTTTATTTGTACAGCTGAATAAGGTTTTCATATTCATAAATGTCAATTATGAGCTAGTTAAATAAATGTGTTTTTTTTTCTTTCGTCGCGATAATATTTTTGTATTTTGTCATGCAATCATTGACTAAATGATTTTACAAAGTTCATGCTTTAAAATTTTAAAGGATAAAATAGAGATTTTAGAGAAAAAGAAAAGAAAAAATGATCGCCAAATCAGATAGTTAATATGTGGCAAATTAATTATAAGTTGAAATGAGAAAATTGTATGCTTCGTTTAGCTCAGGGCATAAGTTCCTAAGTACCTCGGTTCGGTACACGTACCGAACCGTACTGGCACGTACATAGCTAGGCACGTACCTACTGTAATACATCAACTCGAAGATAGTACCGCAAAATACCCATCCACAAATTCTTAGCGAGTTAGTAACAAGCCCTTTGGGTTTTCACTACATAAATAGTAACTGTCTAGGTACTCGTTATAATGGTCAACCAAAGAGTGGTTATTAAATTTATCGATGCCCAACGTCCGAACATCGATGGAAATGAAAACAAGGTTGTTTGTACAACAAAGTAAGGGAGCTTTTGGTAGAATCTTGACGAATTAAATAAACACTAAAATACACCCACGACACCCAAATTAAACGAGGTGCTGGAAAACTCCCTGCGTTCCCATTAAGTAGAATTGGCAAAAAGCGACAGAACAGGAATGTAAACACTTAAAACTTTGCTCGGTGCGGAGTTCCGCCGCTTCGCTGTAATAGAGGGCGCTGCTGGCAAACAAAAGCAAGCCGAGTTTTAGTTTGGGCCGCCATTTTGTATGTTCGGCGTTATAAGCGCTTTCTACGAAATTCGCCAGTAAAATGGAATAGGCGCATATGAAAGATGAATATGCAACGTTAACGATGGTGTCTGACGCGCATTGAAATATCGGCATAGGTAGGTACTCGTCCGATGAAAATTTATTGCCATCTATTTACTATTCCTTTATTTAACGTACGCACTACCTTTGTTTACGAGGTCCTATTCACGGGACAAACAACTGGGATAAATCTATACGGTTTGGACCATTTTCGTATTGGTATGACAAATTAATTAGTCTATGGTGACAGCTGCTGCGTGAATCATCTTTCGGAACCAGATACCGTGTTATTTCTCCTGTTACAAATGTGCGAAACGAGGAAGTGCAAAGCCTATATTTTGTTTTTATCCGTCTTAAAATCGGCAATATACTGGTAACATACACAAACGTAGTTATTAAATATATTTTGAAAATTAATACTAGTCTAAGTACGACTCGCACGATTTATGTTCAAATATCATTTTATTTTTCAATCAATAAAAAAAAGAAGAGCAGTGATATTTATATTGTCGAGCAAAAATTATATATTTTGGAGTTGCTTTTGAACAATTTTGTATATTAATAGATAATAATACCTTATGAAATTGTCGCGACGTAAGTAAAATACTTTGTGTCGTATTTTTGTGTGGAAAGTTTGGTAAATGGGCCACACAACATTTTAGTGACTACTAATAATGTTATAATGCTGTAACACAAGCTATTAACAATATTACTCATTACAATTTTGTTTCGGTAGTATAACAGACTCAAATGCCGTTTATTTAGTTTATTTCCTAGGGGGGTACTTATTAAGGTCGCTTTGAGAATTTTGACTTCCAAACTTTAGTAAGTTACCGACGCGCGACGATTTGAATTAACTTTCAACTAAGAAGAATGGTGGGTATGGTTATTTTTTTAGGCAATCTGATAATTATCTGCCTTTTTAAATGAATGAACGAAAATTAAATCAAACTTTATACACTTCTAATATATAAATTAATAGCAGAAAATGTTTAAAAAAAAGCTTTTATTTAAATGCTCTAAAAAGCAAAAAAAGATGATTTTAATAAGCTTTTAAATTTTATAAGTATATTTAATTTTTCTCTATTCATAATACAAAATTAGTTTCGACCCTACCTCTGTGGTTTCGACCATTTTTGAAGTACACAAATCAATACAAACTATGAATAAGTACTAATCGTAATAACATGTTTTTATTTTATTCGACAAGAAGGTATTTTAGAATTTAAAGCCACATATTCAGAGCCATTTTCAGTTATAGTTAAACAGTCTAGTTAATAGGAACAATCATATCGGCCAATTGCAGTAGTTGCGGTTGGCTGTTAGACGATGTAAAGCTGTGTTTGTTGCGGTCGTAATAGTATTGCTTTTATGTGGCAGAGCTTCCTGAATCGGGGCCTAAAGTTCAAGCACAGAAGAGCTGGTACTCGGTGGGCGATATGCTTCGGGCAAACTGCACCTCCCCACCCGCTGACCCGCCTGCGAACCTCACGTGGCTTCTTAATGGGCAAGAGGTAATATTTTTAATCGAATTCCCTTCTTTAGTTTAATAGCGTATTAAATTACTGTGAACGACTTGCCACGTAATAAAAGTAACATTGAATGTGCATGAGAGTTATTTTTGTATATGAATGTTTGTGTGTTGTGTAGTTTAATTCTCGAATCATTAGATGATTTCTTAAGACTTTTTAAATTTCAGTTTATTAGAAAGTTTGTCGTATCAAATTTAAATGCTGTTAAGGATTATTCTATTCAATCATTCATAGTATTAATTTTCTAAAATATTTGATGAAAACCCTTTTACACAACAACGTTGTTTTTTGATGTCAAGGTTTTTATTCAGACATAAATAACCTTTTGTGATGTTAATGTTGACGTGGTTCCCGTAAACCATTATTCAGTTTCCAAATGCATAACGTAATATTTTTTATCACAGGTTACCTAGTTTTGTAAATAAAATTGTCCAGATTTATATTTGCCTTATTTTTTACGAACACAATATTTGAACAGTTTTAATAAAGAGGTTTTATGTAAAACTCATCCCTTCTGATTGTACTCATAGGTGAAGGGACTCGACATTCCACCCCACGACACGCCATATGCGCGAAGAAAACCTGTGATAACCGACACGTCGCTCGAAGATGCAAATAGAATTATATTCAGTCCGTGGGACGCAATCTCGGGGTTCGAGGAGCCCGTGACCGACAATGTAATAGACATTCCAGGCAATATCGGCGGCATGGTGGGCATTTCCGACGTTGATACCAATCGGAAAAACAAAGAAGAGAGCACCACCCGTTTTGCTCCCAGACTAGAGCAAATAGCAAATAAATTGAACATTAGTATTGAAGAAGAGAAATCCAATAAATCATCTTCATTCAGCCAGCTTGTTATAAGAGTACAGTCCGTACATTTTCACAAAGTGAGTCAATATTTTTAGATTTCATTTTATTTGATTTGTTATCTACTTGAAATGTTTTTTTCAGATACAGAAATCTAATGCTATTACGAAAATAGACTTAGATTTTTTTTAGATAAAATATACTATATGAAATATTATTATAGTCACCGTCGTTGTCTCTTTCTCTTTGTTAGGTAGGTATATAAATAAATATTCTCGGACATCGGTTTCAGCTTGATACCTCCATGCGTTCCTGAGAAAAAGGGTCTTGACACACGGACGGACGGACGGACAACATAGATATCCTATAAGGGTTCCGTTTTTTCCTTAGGTTCCGAGGTACGGAACCCTAAAAATAACCATTTGAAAACAATAATGAATTGGTATCTAAGAGTATATTGCGTTTGAATAGTCTCTTCATTTCAGAATAACATTTAGATAAAAATAATATTGAACTTGCATTTGCATTTATAAAATAAACTTTGAATTTCTACGTAGATAAAACAACAATTTTATTACTATGTTAATTTGTTCTACCCGAGCGTGAGAGGATCAGATACATTGTAACGGTTACTTAGTGGCAGAATTAATCAACTTTTGTGAGTGAGCGTGTGTACACAATTAGCGGCTTTTGTCACAGGGTCGGTTGAACGTGACCTGCGTGGCACACGTCCTCTCCGTGTGGTCTGCCAGTGGCGTACTACTTCTGGATGAGGAGAGGCCACAAATAGCGCCGGTTATGGGCAGCCGGGATTCTAATTCAGGTGCAATATTCATAATAGCCATTTATTGCCAGGTTAGACCTTGTTAACAACCGTTAAAAGGGTTGTTTTTACAAAATGGAAACTATATAATAAACTAAATCAGTTATAACCTTCTATATTTTTGTTTTTGCAGGATTGCGGCATTCTACGTCTTTCACTGGCGCTTTAACATTAATTAATTGTTTATTATACACAAATTGGTAAATATATTTTTTATGTAAGTCTCTCCTAAGTCTCTCTTTCTCTCTCTCTCTCTGATTTACTAGCATGAAGCCTTTATTTACTCTGAATTGACAACTTTGGTAACGTTAAAATGTTAATAATATTTAAAATATTTTACTTTAAAGTGGAGCTCTTATTCAAATAATATTCAAACTTAAAACTTGAGTTAATTATAAGTATTTTATTATAAGTATTTATATTTTAAATAAAAATTGTTAGGCATTCATTCGACATTACTGCAGCATAGTGGATTTCAATTTTATAAAACCAGTTGTGGCTCAGCTCAGCTTATAAACTTGAAATAACTTAGCGTTTTTGTTCTTATTACAGGTCAAACCGATGATCAGAAGACTAAATAAAGTAGAATAAGAACTAATTTTCTCATCTAAAATCAGTGTTAGACAAAAGTTTTAGTGATTGAAGAAATAAATGAAAACAATGCAGGTAAAGATATTTTATCAGCGTTGGAGTAGTGAATTTTGTACTGTACATAATTAGGTATCATAGAAATTTTAAGGAAAATAGTGATGTTTTGCTTGACGAACTTCATGTACGTAACTGTTACTTCAACATAATAACTTTAAGAAATAAAGGAGATCTCTGTTTTTAAAACTGTTTATTATTTATTATAATAATATTATTTATTAGATCTCTAGGTTTGTGTTGGTAAATGGTAAAAAGGGTAAGGTAAGATAAAATAAGCATTATTTTTTACATTGTGTGTTTGACCACAATCACATTATTATAGTTGTTGATCATGTGATCGAAAGCGTAAGCATACCCAAAACCTAAAAGGGATCTGATCTATTAGGTATAATAAAGTCATTCAACGTCATTCCACTGAGCTAACAATGCCATAACGAAGGATTTTAATGACAAACACTGAAAACCACATAAAAGACTGGGAGCATACCTACTTGAAGAGCCCGTATCCCGTACCTACACTCGAACTTTCGAATTTCACATCTTTAGTAGCAATTGATCAGTAAATTCCTACGTCAACGGAACTTAGCACCTACCCAAATAATGATCAAAGACTGTAATAAAAAAGTTGCTATTGACTAGACAGAACTGCGCTGCAAAACAAATAATATAATCAATTACCACCTTTAATTTGATGTATGTTAATATGGCACAGGTATGACGGGACGTGTTGTATTTACATAGGTGCAGACAGTTCCATATGAATAAATAATGTGCACAAAATTTTTACTAGATACAAGAGCACGTTTTTCATAAACGCTATTTAGCTATTTGAAATAAATTTCCATTTTAAACTTAATCCACAGATTATTTACTTTCCTCAGATTCCCTAGAGAATTCTCGAGAACTTACAAAGAGAATTCAACCTTGATAATTATCACGATTTTACTGACCATCTTGGTAGATTAGGGTAGTGTTGATGAATAATACAGAAACTGGCAAACATTATTCGTCTTTGGATGAATTAAACCGAGAGTGAAGCAACCAAACAACAAACGTTTAATTTCCCCATTAAATGCAATTTGGCGTCTTTTCAAGTGGTTTCACGTTGTGGTCAGGTAACTACACCAAGTAAGTGTTTATTGGAATTGTTGTCAACGTTGTTGTATTTTCATTATATAATTTTAGCCATAGATACAAGAAGTAGGGAGTAATATCTTTTTATGAGTATTTGTCTTCACTTCTAATTTAGAATCTTTGTTTCAATCACATTATTAGACACCTATTTAACATCATATTTTTTAAACGTCTGCGTTACTTAATTAAAACCTCATCGTATACAAACTATGCACCGGGTCCAAGAAGTGAGGTCCTAGAGACCTGTAACACTGGCTGCCAAACCTTAGTACGAGCAATCCATAACACACACATTAATCATTGAACCACCTTATTGTATTTGAAGAATGTATTTTCTCAATATAATGTATTTATTGAGATAAAATAAAGCTCGCACAATCACACATATTACATAAAAATATCTATTTTCAGTCAGTCGTTTTCAATAAAATAAATTCCAGTATATGTATGTTTTCCCGAGCATAGCTTAATATACTTATGAGAATAAATCTAAATAGTGGTTTCGAAGATTAGCGTGCTCAAATAAATAAACTGGCAGACAAAACAGTAAGTTTAGCAAGACCTATATAGGAGTCAGAGCTACTTCAAACGAACCTCTGGAGATATAAATAAATTTTAAGTTATAAGTACGTAGAGTTATGCTAGCTACGTAGATTGTAGTGGATTACAAAGTTTCCTACAGCTTGGACTGCCCTTTGTACTTTTGTTGGCATTAGATTTGGGGTTTAACGTGTTTGTTGAGTATTTCACCGATAAACTGCTAATTTAAGTAGAAAGTAGACAATTTGAGATTTCATTGAAGCAGTTTTGTGAAGGTGTTTTGTTTATAAACAATGTAACATAACAATTAAAGAAACGATTCACTATAATTATTCTAAAAATAAAAGAACTTTTAGATAAGCTTGTTATGTTATTGTCTCTTTGGCCAATATAATAGAGGTAAACACGTGCAGAATCTAGAAGAGAACTACGGGTCTCAGTTCCTTGTAAACTTTTTGTACACGGCGTAAGGAAGTATCTTATCTATACTTCTATACTACGTATGAAATTACAAAAAGACCAACATTAATTGCTTAAATTTGTCAAATTTTAATTTAACTTACAGATTCATTTCATTCAACTCCCGTGACAGAAACTCATTCACTTTTCTCTAACACTCATAGGATATTAAAATTAATCATACATTATTTAAAAAAAAACTGTTTGTAGGGTGAGAGTAAAATGCCCTTACTCTCTCAATAATTTAATAAATAGTGACAGTCAGGTTTCAATATAAATCGATTATTATAATAAAATTAAGGGGACAGTAAAAATATGCCTAGGTGCCTAGCGTGGTGGGGGCGGGGGCGTTGGGTGCGATTGGGGTTGCATCCCAATGGTGCAGGGAGGGAAAACAGAGCGTATCAAGCTGCTAAACCTCGTCTCGACTCTCAGATACTAAGGCACGGCACAGTACTTGAGGTTAGACTATAAGTAGTCACTGCATCCTTGTGCAATACCCAAGGGGATCGAGCGTTCCAAGGGGAAGAGTGATCTTCTTATTAAAAGTTCAGTAATTCGATTCTCATTTCGATTATAAAAATAAAAATGTACAACTGTTGATTTATTTCTGTACAAAAATCTGATGTTATCTTCTTACTCTTAATACATAAAATTCCCATATCCGTACTCCGACTGAAACTTGGTACGCACATATATTTTATCCTGGAATAAGAGCTTTTCCGATGCTTTTTATGATCCCTCGAGAACGCGGATGAAACCGCGGAGAACAGCTTGTCAATTATGTTAACAAACATTTGGTTTTAGGTATTTGAGGTTCATTATTTCAACTACAAATAATAATTGTTAAATGTTGTTGTTTCTGAAAAATAAATAAAACGGATTGTATACTAAATAAGCAATTGTTAAATGGACCTTTATTTGAATCAATACTACGCATGACAACACTGAACAATAACAATTCTCATTCTCAGAATCAATGTACGAGTAATAATATATCATATAATATCTGGCAACACAAAAAGTAAATACTTACATGTTGATATATTTTTTCTTGTGACTTCAAGTCATGAGAATATTCGTTTCATGTGGAAAATATTAACTCAAACAAAAATAAATATATTCGTCCATTATTTTAGGTGAATTGAGCAGAGATATCGAATGTATTCACTTTTCCGAGGGTACATAACCACCATAACATACATCAAATCTATCTATTAATAGTTATAATTATATATCTGTATCTATAATTTTTCATGTATTTAGCATAAAATTGTTAAACATTGAATTTAAGAAAAGCCCATATAGTGAGAGAGACGTTCAATAAGTGTTCCTTAAGTGTCCCAAAATTGAATAAAACATTTTGAGTTTTTTGAGTTTGAGTTTGAGTTAGATGGTCCAAAAATATTTTTAAAATGTAACTTTGCCTAGTTTCTTGCCGGGTTTTCTCAGTTGAAGGCTGACTTCCAAACCGGTGGTAACATCCGTAATTCAACTTTCATACCGTAAATGGTTTAGACTTTTGAATTTGAGTCATTGACCTTTAGATCCCAACCAATTAATTTAATTTTAAATAAAGGCTTGATATCCAGAGAGTCCGAACAATACTCTGTTCCGTCAGACAGCCTGTCCGACTAAACAAAGTACATAAATTCTTGAAATTAACACCAATATTTGTACTTCCTAAGAACATTGCGAATTAATACCTACTGATTATTCAATCAAAGCAAAATAATTAATAATAATTTATGTATATTTTTATTTTTTGGAACAACATTCAAATCCGGTAATTAAACTATCTCTACAATCCTTTTCCTCAACCAACTAAAATTTCCTACGTCACATCTAATTAAACCCATGATTAGGTACTGAATCATCAATACAAAAAAAGTCTTCTGAATAAAAAATAATATTAAGTTATTTCTTGATACTTTAGGATTAATGTCCTTTGTGTGAAATAGAACATGTCCCTGAGGTAAGGTAAGGTCGAGCGTAATCGAGAACGCAGGCCAATTTAGGGTTTAGTTAAGTTATTAGCTTTATTACAACGTAGGTAACTAATAAAACTTAAGAGTTTATTACCGCTATGAGTTACTTTTATCTTGTACCAAGTAGTTAACTGCTGGATATTGACAAGATATTCATGAAGTCTAGCTTAGGTACTTATATATTGATGTGCCAAGTTTCATTGAAATCGGTTCAACCATTACCATTGTTACTGAGCAACAAACGTAATAATATTAACATGTTTTTTTATGAAATATAACCAGACATTATTATTTTCTTCTGTTGATTTGAGTTTGATTGCAAATCAACTTCGCATTCAAATTCACATAAAACGATCTCATCATCGTTATTATCTTATCTTATGATTGTTTTATGCGAAAATAAGTTTGTTGGTGAAATGTAGAAGAAAAAGATCAAGTTATGCTTTTTCAAACACACACAATTATCCTGGCTGAAACGCTAACGCATTCTTGTTCATAACGCATGAAGATTAGTTAGTCTATGGTCATGCTTTTTGGATATTTTCCAATTCACTTCCGTTTTTTCGCAGCTATCTAAGATATTGGTAGAAAGAAAACAAACTAATTTAATGTCACTAAGATTTCTAATATCTAAAAACCTGAAAAACTGTTTTTTTTTTCGTTTTCAGTAAATATTTTTGCATCAATAGTGGGCATAACTATTTTCCTGTTCATGACTGTTTAATTCTGTGAAATGTCACAGGATTAAATTTTTTCTATCCTTTACATACTAAATACAAAAAAACATAGGTATATAGTGAGATTATATTAGTTTGTTTTGTAAATAACAGAGTCAACAACATTGTGAGCAAACACAAGTCGTAGTAATATAAATAAATATATTGGAGGGATACGATTGAGTAGAATTGTACAGGTATACTCGTATATGTAGGTAATGGTCAACAGTATTTTCTGGGTTCACAATGTATTTTGTTAGGCTGATCAGGTTTTATAAGCCGCTTACAAAACGGTCGGTCAAAGTCAATGTCAAGTTACTGTAGTAATGTTTAGGCTTATAATGTGCCTAGCTTACCTTAAAATTGTGTTATATCAGTTCATTCCATCTTTCATGTATATTTTAAATTACTACAAAATCCAATTCCATTCCAGCAGGCATCTTTTAAATTTTCACAGACTGTTGAGAACATTATGTGTCACAACTTGTGTAAAGGTAGGTGAGAAGAGATATAATATAAGGTAAGTAAGTTTATATCCGTAGACGATAAAGTATGCGAGGAAGTAAATTGAAAACGCTGATAATAATAATATATCCCCTTGAAGATGTGAGTTACCTTCTCAAGTTACCTGATGAGTGATGTTGACGGATGGTTCTTACAGCACTCATGTGAAACATCATTTTATAGTGTACCTGTGTAAACTATATGTTCTTATTTTGGAAACAAATTCGAAAGCTAGTAGGTTAAATGTCACCGGAGTATCGCGTAATCCGTTTTTCCTGGAAACTCAGAATGTGTCGTAAAAATACTCTCTATCTCTTCTAAATTATCAGTAGTCTTTATGATGCCTCGGCTTTTTTTGGTTTGATAGATTTCGTTAAACCACAGAACGAATCTAGTAATTTCAGGAGTTTATTTTTTTCATAATACGCGATATTTTTCAGGGGATACGAATTACGAAAACAAAAAGAAAGTTACTTCTTATCATCACTATATATAACCAAGGAACGTAACTGCTGAACATAGGACACATCATAGATTTCCAAAACGAAGACCATCAGTTGCTATTTGCATCACAATGACTCAATGCCTAGTGCCTAGTGGGAGTCAGTCATCTAGTCATGTGTCGCTTATCCAACGTTCCTACATTTCTTTTTAATCAGTTCTTCATGGGATCCGGCAATCAGTGGGCCAGCTACGCAATTTACTTTTAGGTACTTGACGAGCTACTCGGAAATCTATTTTTTTTTTAATGTTCAGACGTTCGATCTTCTCGAATTACATTCGAGGTGCATTTAATTAAACCTGCTGCGCGCTTCTATAGAATGAATGACATCAATCTTATTTATGTTTCTACTCTACTTTTCAACATTTAAGCACGATACATAGTTATATAGGTAATGTACAAAGGAGATGCACAGAGCGCGTAATTTCAAAATCAGTTCCACATGAATAATGTAATAAGCGAGATCGTAAAATCTAAAATCGATTGGGATTATCGTCGCTACTGAGTGCAATGTGGTGGAAATATAAAGGATTTGAATTTAATTCAAATGGACCCCGTTATCTTCAATGAACATAAACACTGAATTAGTAAATAAAGGGTTTAAGTTATTCATTAGTGCACATTTTAGGAGCCAATTCAAATATTTGAACAAACATTATGTATGCGCCCATATTACGAATGTATTTTTTTATGTGTAAAACTAGTGGGCCCGGCAGACGTTGTCCTGCCATGAAATAAAAACAAAAAGAAACTTGGAACCATCAGTTTTAAACAATATTTTCGGCGCGTATTCTGTCAATTGCGCCAACTGTCACAAAACTGGCAGTTTATGTCAAACGCCAAGTTTATATTAAGGTTAGAAAAGTTAATATGGTCGTTAAGTTTTCTTAAATTTTCTAATGTTACGCGCAACTTTCATAGTTTTTTCTTTCCTAAGAACCTTCTACTTACAATAACAAACACAACAAAAAAAGAATTAGTGAAATTGATCCAGCCGTTCACGCGTGATGCTGTCACCAAGGGAAATAGAGATTCATTTTTAGGGTTTCGTACCCAAAGGGTAAAAACGGGACCCTATTACTAAGACTTTGCTGTCCGTCTGTCTCTCACCAGGCTGTATCTCAAGAACCGCGATAGCTAGACAGTTGAAATTTTCACAAATTATGTATTTCTGTTGCCGCTATAACAACAAATACTAAAAACAAAATAAAATAAATATTTAAGGGGGGCTCTCATACAACAAACGCTATTTTTATACCTTTTTTGTTTGATGTCAATAATGGCAACAGGTAGGCACTTGAAATATTCACAGAATACTCAGTTGTATTTTTAATTTAATAATAAAATAAAATAAATATTTAAGGGGGGCTCCCATACAACAAACGTGATTTTTTTGCCTTTTTTACGGAACCCTTCGTGCGCGAGTCCGACTCACACTTAGCCGGTTATATATATATATATAGATTGTCCCTCACTAAAAGAGCATATTTGATAAGATTTTTTTAAATATTATACGTTATTAACAATATTTCAAGCTGCTCATTATTGAAAGTAGGAGAAGCTATAAAAATATCTCAGACTAACAACTTAAACCTTTAAGCCTTTACTTTACAGGATAATGAAATACGCGGTTCAAATACAGCTATTTAAGCAAAATTGGCATGGAACTACTTTAGTGTTGTGCCAGTTATCTGCAGGTCTCATTCCTCTGCAAGTGTTAGGATCGCAGACACGATAACATTAATGAATTTGGGTTCGGTTAGCTTTCATTTCCTAAGTCTGCCGATGAGTTGTGTTGGTAAGGATTACGTCCAGGTTTTTATCTCCTTCTCGCATAGAACAAGTTTATGTCGTGTCTCTTTTATTCTTACATATTCGAATAGTGCATGGATTGAACAGACAGTGTTCGTTTATACGTTTTCGCTTGTACGAGTATATCAATATGTGGTATAAAGGTAAAATTTGAAACTAGTAAATAGGAGGTATGAAAGCTTTAAAAACTTAAAATTTTATTCCACTTTTATCTCCAAATATTGTAAAATCTATTCATAATTGGCAGAGTAATCGCGTAACAAACATACAAAAAAAACATACAGTTGAATTGAGAACCTCCTCCTTTTTTGAAGTCGGTTAAAAAGAGAAAGTTAATCTGTCTGTCTGCTTGAGTGAACAGATTTTTATGAGGTATGGGGAGCCTTGGAAAGGATATAGGTTACTTTTGTTTGATGAACCCCTAAGTGGATGTGGACGCGGATGAAGACCCGGGTGACAGTTACTATGTATTAATATTCCTACGGACACGGACCTACGTCAATGACATTGAACGTAAAAAAAGCTTATGATAAACGTAAGGAAAAACACAATAAAAATAATTTGCACAATATGGTTTGAATTCAAGAAATATAAATTAAATTATTAAGTTCACGAAAGCGTCCTCCGCTTCTTTCCTCTCGCGAATAAAAAAAAAACAATCCATTTTTCTATGTAAATGAAATATTTGTTTGCAGCGGAGACCACGACAAAAATCTTGTAATAAATGACCGTCGCTATATGAAATGGTTTACATTTTTATGCTGGGAACAAGACCTTTTTCAGCGTTCCAGATGCGCTTTCACCTAACATATAAATAACTATTTGTCGTAGTTGCGGGACAGGTAATTACGAAGCAAATAAATTATTCGGGTCCATCGAGCAATTCAACGCACACGTTGATACTCCACAAACCTATCTGTGAGTAAAACGAAGCCCCTGAACATAATTGTCTTGGAAATAATAGATACTTGTGCTGAAGCTTACTTATGTACGCCTTCGGTTCCTAAGTGAAGATGCTCTCAACATAATCGTTCAATATTCATCAACAGCTGCCAATATCAAATCTGGCTTTATAAAGTTGGTTTATTAACAGCGGATATTAAAATTAATCTACTTATGGTATATTGGAACGATGCGATGGAGGAAAAACATTAGATCTACATAATAGTTAACTTTTGTAGATTGCTTCCACGGTTAATTAATGTTTACGTTCTAGTTTTATGCAAAGAAAGGTTTCAGCTTCGAACAGGTTTATACATTAACTTTTCTGTAGTGTTTTATAATATTATCTAACGTTCATTCAATCATTCAATATAACAAACAAACAAAGAAGACATCTCGAATTTTTTCTTGAGGTGAACGTTGAACAATTTTTCAAGTAGGTTATACTTTGAAACTTTTAATGAGGGACTTCATTACTCAAACTCGCAGGTGGACTGTTTTTTTTTATTCAGACGTCAAATGAAACTCGTATTTTTTTAGAAGAAAACTAAATAAGGAGAGCGATAAAGCTTTTTGTTATACCAACGCTTTCTTAATAATACAAGGTAAGTGAAGTTATTCTATTCCTAATTAATAATATTACGCTATACATCAAATGACGGACTGAAATCAATGATGACTACTATTAAGACTACAATGCAGTCATTATGCATTTGTATAGGTATTCGAAGATAGGTGGTAGAGTCAATTGCAAACGTTCATAAGTGCCTTACCAGGGCCTAAACTGAATAAATGAGTTTTGATTTGATTTTGATTTTGATTTTGATTTTGATAGATCACTGAAAGGCGAAAACCCAAAAGACCATACAATTTTAAACTCTATCAAAGGTTATGTGCAATCCACGAATTGCTTTCGTTTTTTGCTTATTGATTTATATATCGATATGCAGTATATTATTATGTCGATATGCAACACTAGCAAAAGGATGTACACTTGCTCGAGTTGCACTGTAAGGGATAAGGAAAAAGAGTGGAGCGCGTCTTCGTGGATGGCACTATCTATAAGGAATTTAAATAATTATTGTCTTTAATATAAAAAATATTTGAAATATCTCTGTTTTCTATGTGATAAAACATTTGTTATCTATAAAGATGTAGGTAATTCAGAATCATGCCTTAATTCTGGCTTGTCAAAGGCCCTTCGGCATACTTTTTTTCATATCAGTAGGATTAAAAGGCTGATTATCTAGCATGCTAATGTTTTATCGACCTATAGAAATCCTAAAAAACAATTGTATCTTAAGTGTAACTTCCGGAATACCCCTGTGTGGTAGCTAAACAGGTGGAAACTACAAATTAACCACCGTGATCGTGCAAAGTGTCGGTTACATTTTTACCTCGAATATGAATAATATTTATACCTTTTGCGGTCGAGACCGTGGGTCCGTGGGGGCTTGAAGCTCGTCGTTTCATAAGTATTTTATCTAAAAAATTAATCGAGGCTTCGGGACCGGCGGGCGGGGAGCTTTTTCCACCAACGCATCAGCCTGGCCATCCAAAATCCAATATTTTCATTTTACCTCAAATTATATTCTCAAGTAGCTGTCACCCGCGGTTTCACCTGCGTTCCCGTGGGATCTTATCTTTCCCGGGATAAAAATATAGCCTATGACACTTACAAATAACGTGGCTTTCTATTGGCAAAAGAATTTTCAAAATCAGTTCAGTAGATCCAGTGGTTCTACAACCTCACAAACTCACAAACTTTACATCTGTATAACATTAATATAGATGTAAAGTGCATATTTGGAATAAGAGTTCCAGCCTGAAGACCATGAATAAAGAAAACAATAAATATATTCAATTACATACAGGGTGTCACGTAAATCAACGATGTAATAATTTGAGTACATGGTTGGGCAAAAAAGTGATATTTTCATTAAAATTGAGACAGTTGTGTTTTAATGTTAGACTCTAATTTTCAGAAGGGTTATTCAGAATTAAATAACAATAAAATAAATTAAGAAAAGTAACGATTTGTAGTCACAGTACTTGAAAGAACATCACAAGGTGTCATTTTTCTCGCTTTGTTTGAATGCCTATAATTTTAAAAGTACATCACCAATATTTTTTATTTGATTTTATTGATTACTGTCACCACTTAGCCTATTTCTGGCTGGTCGTTGATTTACGGGACAACCTGTATATGTCATAAAAGTAGTTTGCAATGGGAAACAATACTCTTCAGTTCGCTCCTAAGTTAGGCAGTAAAGTACAAGAGATTTTACGCTAAACTTCTATTTGCCATTTTACTGCTCTGGTCCCCGTAATTTTATAATGAATCAATCTGCAGCATACCTATCCAATCAAACACAAACCAAAATCCTCACGTACCGACCTTTAAAATATAAATTAAGCTGCTCACATGTTAAATATAAATATTTAGAACGTCGGTAGCTAAGTCCACTGTAGCTCCGAACAACTATTGCTAAATAGAGATAAAGAACAATAAAGGTTTTCGAACGTACCTGTGAGTAGTGGGCGATTGCCTTTTGTGCGTGGCTTTGAAGTGGCGCCGCTAACGAGGGTGCGGATTGAGGTATAAAGGGTCAACCTACTGATACTGCGATTGTCATCCCCTGAAACGAATTGTATTCTATGCAGGACAATGCTGTAATATCCAATAATCAATATATATTGTATGTATTGTACATACAATATGTGTACACGCACACGTATTTGCAGGTATTTAGTAGGTAGAAATAATTATTTTTTTTTAATTTTAAAATATAAAGTACACTTGTAAGAATTCTAGCCAAACAGGTGGACCGTGATAGCGCAAACTGTCGGTAGCATTGTTACCTCAAATATGAATAATATTTATGTCCTTTGCGGTGGTAACCGTGGGTCCGTGGGGGTCGTCGTTTCACAGATAATTTATGTAAAAAAATTAATCGAGACCTCGGGTGACCGGCGGACGGGGAGCTTTTTCCGCCAACGCATCAGCTTGGCCGTCCAAAGAGGAAACGCTACCAGCCTGCTGGGAACCTTGCCGATCAGCAGCAGCGACGGCCTCGAAATATATATATTTTGTACATTTTTTGTAAATAAATAAATAATTGTTTACGATGTTTAAATTGGTTTAAAAAAAAGGCAACTTAACATATAATTTGTAGAAAACATGTTTATAAATAAATCAAAGCAGGATTTACTCTCACCACTGATGTTTCCTTATCCATCCACAATTTTATGTCGGTTATATTTTACGACTAAACTATGCGGATCTATAACATCAAATACAAATAGCAAATTTGACAGACTGGATATCGGTTTAGTTTCATCGCAAAAAAAGGAAATCCGTCGACCTAATTGGATAGTTTGTATACCAACCAATATAAACTCTACTGAATAAAAACGAAATCATTACGGGGAATAAAAATTGTAGGTACCTGAACTTTACAGGTTTTTGTACGGTAATTTAACTAACAAATTATTCTACTCCGGTTATATTGAAGGCGATGTTAGCTCAGTGGTAGTGACATCGGATAACGGAGCACGGTGGTAGGGTACTTTATATATAGTACTCGACTGGCTTGCTATCATCCAAAAGTTGAAAATCTGCCGCCAATCATATCGGTGGGTTCTGGCAGTTTCACTTGAGAGCCACTTGAACGATAAAATATTTTTTTTTTGGTATATAAATACCATCCTAAGCGGTTTACATACTTATACCTAGTTTCTGCTCTCAACATCTTTACTATGCATAAAAGTTAATAAAATCATTTTTTAATGACGCAGAAAAATAGGAGTGCGAATTTAAGGGAAATTAAATGTGGTAGATATCCCAGTCACTCACAGTGCGTGGGAAAGCAAACTAAGACATATTTGGAGACTATCGGTAGGCTCGTATCTTGAATGTGAGACTGAGCACCAACGTTGGTGTACCTGGCGTTGTTTTCAACCAGATAATTTACGGCTGTACCGTATCTTTCCCTTTTTACTTTTTTTTCAAAGACGACTCCGTGTAGGCACTTAGGCCTACACGGAGTCTTTGAAACACGCTCTCTCGAGAAATTTTACAAGTAACAAGAAGCCAGATCTCGAAATTCCGAAATCCCAAACGAAACTTTGCCAATTATTCTGTACGTCAATGTACAATTTAATTTGTCCGTTTCTGAGTAAAAATTTGTGAGTGCATATAATTCAAGGAGGGCTGGAATAGTCGGTAAGCGTTTCTAGAGGAGCAGATGAGGGGCAGCGAGTTCTCAAGTCGGAGTTGCGAGCCCTCGCATCTCGCAGCTGTTATCTTGCAGACTGTTCAAAACTACACTCACAGCTACACTGCTCCGGAGCGAACGTGCTCGCCGGTCGAGTACTGCAACTACAGCGGACAAATTCTTACGAACATTTCTAAGTACGGATATCTAACTTATTGTTCGCGGCGGAATGATATACGCCAATTGCTTTTATTTACTGTGGAGTAATTTTGTTATAAAATATTCTTAATTTATGTTGTATATTAGAGAGAGAGAATTTGATCTCCAAATTCAGATGGAACCGTATGCCTATTATTACCATATCCATACTTTTACCATTCGCTTAATTTTTCAAAGAAAGATTTGATCCAGAATGAGTTTTAATACTGAATTTGTTAAATAATTATTTACGTATCTCTATCTATATAATCTGCAGCCTGTTAACATTTAATATCAAAACCCAATACTAAACCTTGTGACCCATTTAAAAGTAGCTAGGTTTTATAAGTTTCAGCATGCTAAGTTACACAAGTCCTTACTGCGATGTTACGATTGCTCTCTTCACCTAAGACAACACTTGCTAAGGTGCATTTGTGGGAAAAGTTGTGAGCATCGGGCACAAGTTGTGAGGGCCCTTGTCGCCCGCGCAGTTGTTATCTCAAACACTTGGTGAACTGCGCTGCGCTTTCTTGCTTGGCGCAAACTGTAATAGCTTGGCTAGAAAAAGTGAAATGGCTTAACAGTATAATTATTCTAATTAAACACTAATGATACATCCTATGTATTTTATCTCTTTATTTGCCAATATTAATTTAACTCCTTATCGACTAATGTTTAAAAAGCGTGATTGAGTTTAAACATTATATTAATACGTTCTTATTAATTTGTTATTTTATTATTGTGTCATATAACTTACCTGTACCACGGTGTTTCTGTTTGTTTGATATAATTACTGTTATGCCTAAGCAATGTAGACATAGAAATCGCTAGAGCATACAACTTGTGCACCCAGCGAGTTAGTTCTCTTACCTCTAACGTCGAACTACCTCCAGTAGCTGTCACTACGACTACTTACCTAACTTATACCTATACCTATATAGTTTCGATAACTATTCGCCAACTACGATAATAGGTCCGCTAGTTTACTACTAAAATGAATATCTATTTAATGAAAATATGAAAATCTAAATTTTCTTTGCTCTAGCAAATAAATAGGATTTATTATCACAGAGTAGGGTGCGTAGGTTGGTAACAGTATTTATGAAAACATCTATATTTGTGTTGACATATTTATTAAACTATATACAGAGAATTGTTCGTTTTTTTTTTACTACTATTAATTAAATTAAAAAGGTCCCTTTTTAATTTAATTAATAGTACTACCCCAAACTTAGCAGAGCTTGTACTATGGAACCCAGTTATACTACATTATACTGTTTTTTTTAATACATTCTTATATAGATAATTACACCCAGACTCAGGACAAATAGACATGTTTATGTACAGAAATGTCTGTCCTGTATGGGAATCGAACCCACGACTTGCGGCGTGAAAGGTAATGTGTTAACCAACCACGCCAATCGGTCCTTTACTATATAAACATTATATGAGTTTAATTAAACCCAAATTTCCAGAGAAAAAACTGTAATTTATAATTTTAACATTACACATAACTACAGAGGTACCTACTGTAGAGAGTTCGCAAATCGATGATAATGAGGTTACCGCAACAGAGAATAAATTGATTTATGTATTTTATTTCGTTTTCATTCATACTAATTGTTCACATGGATTTTGTAATTGTCGGTACGCAAATAACGGTGAAGTTTTCTCTTGAGACAGTTTTTAGACTTGAGACAGTTACATTTTGCAGACGTTAATATTATTAATAGAGAATAATTTAATGGTAAAGTACGTACGCATCCAATTATGTAAGTCCTCGTATTTCAAAGAAATGCCCCATAAAGAATTATGGAGGGCACTACTAACAAGCGTAGAAAGTTTGGTGTTCATGTCAGTCTTCGGGAAGATTAGCGAATCATTAATTATAAACTTTTGGGTAACATTTAATCCATTAACTTTTTGCTTCCAGGTCACGGGGATTTTACTAAGAAATGGCGTCTTTTATTTTTCAAATTAATTATTATAAAATTTATTTTTAGTGAATAAAAATGAATGAAATTTAATGAATTAAAATAAATCATACATTTTGGACATGAAGCATGTGTGAATAAAATTCCAAGACTTTTTTTATTTCAAATTTTCATTGGCACAGGTATTCCTGGAAAAAAAATGTGTTGGAACAACCATCAGTGAACCTAGAGGATAGTTTCAATTGGCTTGAAAATGTATGAGTTTGTATATCATAGATAGTCCACTACTTCCCAATCCTTCCTTTACTCTAGTTAGCAAGGAGACGTGAAAGACTGACTATAAAAAGCAACATTTGGGAAATTACACATCCAGAGACTCCTTTAGCTGGAATTACATAACAATGCATATTCCTTTGCTCACTTTCGTCGCAATTCCAAAGCTTATCTTCTTGACTTCACAAAATTTTATTTCGTTAGTAGTTCATTTAAATATTCATGAAAACATTCAAATGTATACTACTTGTATATAGTTAGTTTCTTTGGCATAGAGAAAGGAATGAATTATTACTATTGGTAGTGTCAAATAATTTTAGCACCATCGCCGTCACCTCGCGCTGCGGGCGCTCCGCACTCGTGTCGCTACGATATGAATTTCATACAAACCGCGAATATTACGTAGGTACAATGGCCTCTGAGGCAGAACGATTGTCGGTAACATTTCTTATCTCTCGCTACGTATTGGCGCACTTACCGCTGAATGTAAAACGTTATTGAGCCTTCACGACGGTAATATTGGACTTGAAGCGTTTATATTCCGTGGGAAGCCGAAGGTGTCCGGGTTTATGTTTGTAATTTAATATTCATATCAAGATCTTAATATTGGTGTAATCTATAATGTTCAAATGCGACCCTAATTTTTATAGGCATACTCACGAGTACACAGCTGCTTTTAGAACGTTCGTGTGTCTACATTTATACTTCCGCGTTAACACAATTCTAATTTGCATTTTAAAATGTAAATACGACGGAACTCAATTGCTACTTAACTCGAAATTCAATTATCGTGAGCTATCTTGGAATTACAATATTTTCGCCATAACATTAAATCCACACGACAAAATAAATAAAAGTGCCACGCATGGATACGCTCGGCGCGAAGGTTGTTTTGTAGCCAGTAACATTTTCAAATTACGTTTGAAGTCGTGAGAAAATCGCCGTACCTACTCTACACGGACGAGTTTATCTAAACGAAGCGCCTCACTCGTAGAGCCGCTCGCTGCGCCGCGCCGCCCCGTCTCAGCCGCGATACCTAATACATACTCCATCCATGCTAACTGAATCGGTATTTAACCATTATTCCAAATAATAATATAATATTTTTATCATACTATATTTAATATTAAATGTTTATTTAGAAATACTAACATTGAAAGATTTTTATAGTATTCATGTAGATAGGTACCTAAATAAATATGATATAGGTATATCGCATGTCAATACTCGCACGGTGATATTTTACTGGCGCGTTTTGGTTTATGTACATTTAATGACAATACGTTAGTATAAAAAAAACATATTTATTTATGAAAGCGATTTTATCTTAAGACGATATGAAGTCTTTTATAGTCAAAAATTCGTTGCGAGATTTCAGTAAAATTTAACATTATGTGACATCGTTTTATTAGCTTTTGAACCTCGAGAGCCTTTGGGAGCTCAGAGGAAGTCATAAATATCTCGCGCGTCCCCGATTCCTACCAAAGTTTGCTGCACTATACACTACATTTTCACTGTACTTATATTTTTATTGTTATAACCGAATACAATAGAGTAAAATACAAACACCTACTTGCGTCCAACAGTTCAGAACACAGTTTTGTTTATTCATAGTGTTTAGGGTCGGTGAAATGGGAAGGAAAATATATCATGAAGATTTTTTCATTGAAAGACTAAAATTGAAATTATTCCCTGCAAAGGGAAGGAAGTTAGAACGACAATGAAGTCACTTAGAGTGGGGTGAGCGAAAGAATAATGAGTCCCGGCCCGCGAGCGCGACCTGTGTATTTACCTACCCTCGCGGAGATTATTTCAACTTATTTGTCTCCGAATGAACATTCTAAAAGCACATTAAGCTAAATTCAGAATTTTATATTTTCCTCTCTCGAATTAATGTTGAAAATAAACGCTGTAAAATCCCGCAGGCATCTTTGTGGGATGACAGTCGCACTTGGAAATCTATGACTTAGCTTAAGTTGAAATATTATATATATTAAGGTTGGGCTTAAATATTTAAAAAATTAAGCTATTTACATATTTCCTCATGTAATATATTATAGTATTGTAATTAAAAAGACAAAAATATAGGGGTCTCGGCACTGAATATAATTTTATTCCTTTCGGTGTTGAGACCCTTGGTCCGTGGGGTTCTGGCGCTCGCCAGCTCTTTAAAGAGCTGGCTAATAGGTTAAGATTTTGTACTGGGGACCGAAGAGCTGGCAGTTTCCTCGCACAACGTATCAGCATTGCGATACAGCGAGGAAACGCTGCCAGCATCTTCGGAACCATGCCGAAGGGGCCTAACTTTTTTAATTTATTTTAGTTATTAGTTTTAGTTTTAAAATGTATTTATTTAAAAACCAATGTTAGGTAGGTATATTATTCTTTGAACGGAATGCAATTATAATTTTGTATAATAAAACGCGGTATTAGTTAAGTAAGGCACGACGTTTCCATGAAACAAGAATTGAGAGTTGTAAAAAAGGTGTTTAGTTTGTGAAAAGCCGGTTACTGTTATGTCGCGCACTTACGTGGAACATATTTTACCGCACCACAGCTATTAGTCACCGCACGCCCGACCCGGGCTCGAACCCCGTCTGCTCGAGGAGCTAAGTAACGACCGAACCTAATGCGCGCACATTCCTCTCGTATTTTTCAAGTCAAGCCACTGAGAGAAATAAGATCTTTCTACTGGCTTTGGACTGTTGAAATGGCGCGATTATTTAGTTTCAGCACTAGGTAAGTACCTATATGAAGTTGATGTATACGAGAAAAGTGCAACTTTCAGCCAAAGAATCAGAATGTTAACCGATACAATACAAAATAAAGTTGGTCATCAAAATTTGGTTTCCACTTATTTTTTTTAATGGTAACTGTCAAAATGATTTACTATGTCCCCCTCTACTTTTTTATTCAATATCGGTGCCATAGTTTATACAAGAAAACAAGTAATAGTATAAGGACCCAAACTAATGGTGAGATTAAGATTTATTGAACCTAAAATGATCATGCACCGTAATGGAGATATATGAGAAATATAAACTATTTTCATAGTTAAGTCCAAGGGAGCATTAGGAGGAAAAATGTTGCCGCAATATAGTAATTGAGGTGCATTTATCCGCCAATTGGCCGCGTTCCCTGCGTTTCCGTTCGTTAGCCCGCTCGGAAATGTTCCGGAAAATTGTTGCGATTCTCACAGAGAGTTGCTCCGCTCTATGTAAAGCGTCCGAGAGACAAGGCGGATCTACCACTGCTGTCTGCTCGCCTGGTACTCTCGGGAAACTTTAATTAATGTTAATATTTAAATTATTGACACTTGCAATTTTGTAGTAAATAACTTTCAATTGTTACAACAACGAAGTCTTTTAAGTTACTTACTATTTTGGTTTTGGTTAAGTAAAATATAATCGTACCGAATCTTATCAGATGTGTTATTGTGGAAAAAATATTTCAAAAAATAAGATACAATATATAGATATGAGTAAAAGAATAAAGCGAATAACTATTGGTTTCCCAATATATGTTTTTGTGTGTGATCGTAACAATAATTGTCATGTCAGTAACGAGCCCCACAGATGTTGCTGTTTAATTAAAACTTTGAGCCATCGTTATCCAACCCTTCGACGTTATTGGTCCTTCCCATGGCTCTCCAGTCGTAAGCTGTCTATAAACTTTTCGAATTGTTCCAAATTTGGAGATAAAATTTGCCATTTTCAATAATATTTGTCGCAACCCACCTGATCTCGAGTGTTATTGCGTTTAATTAACAAGTATCTGTGAAGGTTGACGCACCGGCTTTTAGGTTTAAAGCTGTCTGAAATTCATTAGTGTTGAAAACTGAATGCTTGCGTCACAAACAGACATTGGTGGAGAGCTTGACCCAACTATTATGGAGAACAATTACGAAAGGTTTCCGTAGACCCTCGTTACAACACACTTGGAAAACACCTCGAGTCTTTAGACAGTGCGGTCATAAGGAATTCTTTAATTTAAATCGGTTCGTTCATTGGGAGTGTAAAATTAAATGCCTTTGTACTAGTACGACTAAAATATTAAGCTTTATTCTTCCCAAATATTTTATGAAAATAATATATCGCCCTAAAAAGGGGTAAAATGTACGAAACAATCAGTTGTCGATGACAACGATGATGTTATTGGATTTCTGATGTCATTTCATAACACATTTATTATTCAAACTTGGCTAAAATTAAGCAACAACAAAAAAATACCTAGTTCAGCTATTATTTTATTTCTACGATCGAGCATGTATGTATGTATATCAAATATTAGGCAAGAATGTCATTCAAATTAAATGAAAGACAATGTAAGCTAAGAAGTCAGCGAGCGTAGCAGAGCTGCATGTAAACTATTGCTACGGCCTACGGGCCACGGAACGCTACGGTGCAGTGCTACGGTTCTACGGGGCTACGCTTGGGATTTTATGAATTCATCAGGTTTGTTAGAATAAAAAACATTAATGTAGGTACTTACGTAGGTATTAGAAAAGCAAGTGTCTGCCTATTTCATGATTTTTTATGGTAGACTGATTAAAGTTTGATATATTTTGTATGACTGTCTGTTGCTAGAATAAATAAAAAATAAAAAAAAGAATGTGAGATTAGACCACATGTAGAGTAGATAAACATACATTTTATTCCGAGATATGAAACTGTGTTGTGTAGCTTTTTTATAGAAATAATTTTCGTAATAGTAAAGGCTAGTTACCGTTTTGCATGAGTATAATGTCTCCACTCCCTGTCTCCCACAACCAAAACAATAGATCTGAAAGTCAGAGAAAATCTACATTACTAAATCAAAAACTAAAGGTCCAAGGAAAATATAATGTCAAATAAAAGTCTTATAGCTAACGAGCTATATTCAATCAACTTCGCGAACGAAAAATCTTCTTCGAATCAGGTAAAAGTACACCTTATTGTACGGCCGGTTTTTATTCTAACTATTTTTATATTTGTAAACTTTATTGATGTATTTTACTTTCTTATATTAATATCTGTTTCCCTATAGGTAGTTATGGTAATTCTTAACCTTCCTCGAATTTATTTTATCAACATAAGGTAGTATTCTAATAAAAAAAATAAAAAAAATTACATTTGATTTGTTTTAGTTTTAGATATCTCATAGTAAATCAATTATTATATTCACAATTTTGTTATTCACTGCATGACTAATTTTTAGGTAATCATCTAACGAGAACTTGAATGAAAGGATTAGTGTTAAAGGATTTGATAGAACTATGCTACGGATACACAATATATTATATACATACAATTAATAAAATCAATAATACGAAATACAGTGGACTTCAATTCTGGAACAGTATTTCTGGTGGCTTGAAAAGCCCCATTTCAGTGAATATAACAGAAATTCGGGTAACAGAATTTCACACACCCATGCAAAAGCACACACCGCATGTGAGCATTTACAAAATAAATTGTTAAATTTCGACAATTTGTTGTTGTTTACGAAAATTAAATTCTGAAGCGAGCAACGGTAACCACATCTATCAAAACAGAAGTAGCGGTACCTATTATGTAAATTGCGGTATTCATCTGTTTCCTCAAATTAAGAGAAGCGGGATTATAAATTGAAGGATTTAGATGGCGGGGTCCTCATTAAAAACTTTTATGAGTTTCTTGAACTCACTTGCGTATTGCGAACAGATTGACGTCCCAATTTTAATGAGTTATTGTGGACCTTCCCAGATCCTTGCCGATATGATCTGGATAAATTGGACTCCATTGTTTTCAGATCAGTAATCATAATCCCTGATATTCATCCACTGCTCTATACCAAACCGGAACATGCATATTTCAAAACAAATAAAAGTGTAGTTAATAATGTAAATAATTGTAGTTTGGAAGGCTTTAGAATGCGCTTTGAGATCACTAAAATACAACGAAATCATTCGAATGCATTTATCCCTTTTCTATAAATAAAGATATCTAAATGCTGTAGTGCAGGCCGCTGCGCGGTGGTGAATAATAACCTATTCATTATTTTGCACAAAAGATTTATCTTAATCTACTCGAAATTTATATGAATAATATGATATATATATACCTATTGGTTAATCTGTACTAGTCTCATATTATCAGCAGAACAAAATAAGGGTATGTTGTTAGTTATAGCATTTTATAATACGAATTTCTTTTTGGTCAGGATAAAATCGCATGAAAAATTCTAGCGGCAGGTAAGTTTGTTAGTCTATAGTTTATAATATTGTTTGTTATTCATAACCTGTAGGCAGTGCGGTCAACATCGAAAGCATCATATATTTTATTGGTAGCCAGCCCGGTAGCGAATTAAGAGCAATTCACATCGGCCGATTTTCTGTCGTCGGACTCGCTACGTGCTACGACAATCCAATTAATAAGCAAGCCTTTCGCATTCACAGTGAATATCAAATGTTTGCACGACAGCCAATTGGTCGTTCAAATAAAATATTCATATTATAACATTGTGGCCATAATTGCGCTGCGTACACAGCGCCCACTGGAAAAACGAAATAAGGCTACATTAAAACTTTATGAGTTTGTATACATTTAAAAATAATAATTATTATTATAGGTTACTAATTGAGGCCCCTTCTAAGACATTAATATGTAAAACAAATGTACAAAATATACAAACAAATGTACAACTATAATATATAAAAAACTTCTTCGAGGCTGCCGCTGCTGCCGATCGGCAAGGTTCCCAGAAGGCAACAATCACAACTTAAAAAATGGCCGATACAGTAACATTACAACAATCCTCAAATTTTGTACGAAAATAAAAAATGCTCGAAGAGGCTAGGCTTAGGCTTATTTTGTGCTGTACCGTACTGTACATGTGCCTTTTCATGCCGTTAGTTAGAATTATATGACGTTTTGACTACACAAACCAAACCAAACCTTGTTAATTATTTTACAAAAACAAAAAAAAATATCTACCAAGAAGTGGCTGAATACTGAATTCATCTAAATCTACATGCAGTAATATATAGCGTATATCTATTCTGTCCATATTTCTGAGGTCTACTCACTGTGATAAGATCTGTTCAAGATGACGAGGACTGAAAAGGTCTCTTTACAATGGTGTTGTCAGAGGAATAACAGATTGCTCAGTCGCGGTTGCCTTGATTTCCCACAAGATTAGGCATCTCAATGAGGGTAAGGAGTCAACCGCACTTCTGTATCTATAATTCTACCTTAGTTATTATGATTATAATTTTGTATCTCCAGTTCTAATCTTTTTGTTCAGAATGTTATATTTAAAAAACTACAAAAGCATTACTCATAAAGTAACGTAAAATAAAAACTGTTATTGAACAAACAAAATATCTAGTCGTTTTGCGCGGATTCTTTCTTCGGAGATCAAATATCTCAATAGGAAACCCGCAACCATTCATATCGAAGAAGTATATTTATGAATACTTTTAATGGTTTTATATTTGAGTGCTGAAAGCAACCCACTGATGTAACCATTAATTTCCAAATATTAGAAATGAAAAGGACAGCTTTATTTGTTGAGCCATGAAAGCTCATTTCAATAGCTCAAAGGTAAAACTAATAAATATAGTAATTTTAGTAGAGCACAACCTATTAGCGTCATTTGCCGAGACGTAATTGTCAAGCGTTTCAGTCGAGGGGCACAGAGAGAGATCCTCGTTAAAGTTTTACGACAAAACATTCCCTATTTGTATCGTTACAATCATAAATTTGTCACAGTTGAACATTGTGAAATGAAAACATCTAGATAACAAAGTTGAAACGCCATTTTCGTATCACTCCCGGTTAGCTTTAATGTTATGTCAATTATATTGTTGATGGGACTTGTTTTGGTATTGACTTGTATATACCTACATACCTACTGTAGTCTGAAACAATTCGCAAAGTGATATGTGTCGTGCTTATGTATAATAAAACACATTATGCAATTTGACATTCGATTAAGGTATTTTTTATATCTTTATTTATTTGGATTTTTTTATATCTTTAGTCACCTCCGTAATGCTTCAAAATAACAAAACACTAAATTAAATTCCAAATTATTTTGGGCCTTAATTCCACAATTAACTAATCTGTAAAGCATCCTGGCCTCCTCCGAGGCTTGAGAAGCCAGAACACTATTACACCAGCCGACATCTAAAACACTAATATTTAATTGTGTCAACATGCGCCATCTCCACGAACGGTGGTAGGGTACTTTGTGGTACCCGACTGGCTGGCTACCACCCTCAAGTTGAAAATATGTCGCCAAACACCTATCGGTGTGTTCTGACAGCTGCACTTGAGAGCCAGTTCCCATCTAGGCTTTGTGTGCTTACCACCTTCGGCCACATCATCACTTACCATAGTGAGATTGTAGTCAAACACAAGCCTATCCAGAATAAAAAAAATAAAAATCTCCGGACCTCGTTCCGTACACATTCCATAATTATATGATACACGTCTTCAACGGAATCACATTCTAAACAATTAGGTGTAATCACTTTGCCCATCATAAAACCAAATTTATTAAGAGGAATGTAGCCTCAGAGCCGTAACTATATCTTGCCTTCCCATATTAGACGCCTTGTACCACGGGCGACAAAGTAAATTAGGTTGAACAGTTTTATACCAAATACCTTTTTTCAGCCATCTCTCGTCAAAATATTCTGACCACAAAGGTTGTTTTCTTTGATAATGAGAATGTTAATCTATAATGAATCCTCGTGTACTTAAACAAGGTTGTAACAAATTACGTTGACGAGTCCTAAAAGTAGGTTTTTGTCACAAAGGCTTATATAAATAATTTTATAACATTGTGCTTGCTATATCCAGATGAAGATGGTATGGGACTGTGAAGATGCGAATACATCTTCATCTGTTAGTCCGGCCCGGAATGTTTACGCAATAAAAATTCCATGTTGACGCGTCCTCGTACTAAATTACTTTTATTAACGTCAAGGCGCTTTAATTTTGTACTGTTTGGTGTCTCAATATGTCACTGGTAAATGGTTTAATAATAATCCTATCTATATATAGTTATTATATTATATTTATATATTAACTCTGATATTCACATCATTAATTGGGAATAAAGTCTGAGTAGGTACATTTTAGTCGAAATTTGTAATTCTATCTGCAATGCTGTCTATATTTTCAAGTGCTTATCTTAAAACACTTGATGATACTATTTTATTCAAACATAAGCCTCATTATAATAAAAAAGAAAACCATCAAAACTGTCTCTACCGTACCTTCTACGCAGCTTATCATTTCATATGAAGATGGAAATAATTCAAATACAAAGTTATTGTTTGTCTTATTTGACTAGTTTTCTTCATAAATTGTGAGCTGTGGTTGGAAATATAGGTATATTATACCACCGAAAAAAATCGACAAATACAGAGACAGTCAACCAGTAATGCTCATATTGACAAAATAGTATCTACAGGTTTTATACGGTATAGTATATCTCTTTTGGGCTTTAACGGATAGAAAACATATACATACATAAACTGAGCACGTTCCTAATAGCATACAAATTGGATTAATCTTTACATCCTTGTACCTATTTACCTTAATTACGGTATCAATACTTACAAGCGATTAGCAAACCAACATTCGAATACCAATGACCGTTAAATGCCAAGCAGGTGCCCTCTGTTGTTTATATACGACAACCCTGAACGCTTGTTTGGTGAAACATCTAATTTATAAGTAGGAAATTGTGTCACACTTCTTATGCGTTACTTTAGTTATTTATTTGATAGTAAAAATAAACAAAAATCATTTGACCCCTCAGCTTCCGCAAAACTACACTAGTAGTATCTACATACAAAAAAATTAAATTCATGAATTACAATTTTGAAGTAGGTAGATATTTATTTTACTCGATGTTGATGCTTTAATATTTTTGATTTAGTTTTTGATAGTCTTAAGTTAGATTTTTGATCATAGATTTATCATCTACACTAAAATTAGACTATTAAGAGCAATAAGAAAATAATTTTCGAAATTCAACTCCTAAAGTGGTAAAAAAGGGGTGAAATCGCGGGGCAGAAAGCTAGTTAAATAATGAACTAACTGAATAGCTGTTTCATCACATAAATTTTCCAAAATAATAGTAGCTAACTAAACCTACCTAATTTAAGTGTTTAATTCTATAAGTATATACCTAAATTAAGTACAAGGTACATCAAATATTTATTAAATTATCTACTAGCCCCTAACAATAGGACAAAACACAATTACAAACAGGAGTTTGACTAGCAAATACGATTCCAAGTGGATGTAGGTAAGGAGTCTCTTGACAAGTCATGGGTTAAACCAGTTTACATTAGCTGTAAACTTGTGTAGGTACGGTACCCCTGCCTCTAGGGAAGATTGCACTGAAGTGTGTTTGTACCTGAATATTTAATCAAATTAGAATTGTACAGCGCGCTATGTATGGTACGAGTACTTTGGTACCTATCTTATTATAAGCTGCAATACTATTGGCGATGATAGCTCAGTGTTAGCGACGTCGTACACCGCGCGGCTTTCGGTGAAGGAAATCTTCGTGAGGAAACCGCCGCACGATGGAAAGGTACTTTATAGTACAAAGCCTGGCTACCAACTTCAAGTTGAAAATCTGATGCCGAGCACCTGTTGGTGTGTTTCGGCAGTTGAACTTGAGAGCCAGTCTAATAAGGTGTACAACACATTGGATATCCCGCTGGTATTGCTAATAAGAACGGTATTCACTTACCATCAGGTGACAAGCCTGCCTGGTTGTCATTTGTGCTATATAACAGTGTTGAACTCCACTTTTAAATGGCTTTGATATTTGAGATTGACTTGTCACGTGTTTTTATTATTATTTTATATCAATCCCATGCAAAAGTTGAACGATGATTGTCGACAGACATCTCTTTAGTATACGAAATATGAGTATTTTTATTTACTTTTCTACGAGCTTACAAAAATAAATGATTAAAACAATTCCCAGTTGCTTCCAATTAATTTCCTTTCAATATCCTATGACTTTTTAATGTTATTGATAGTACCTATACTGAACAGTGTTTCATTATTATCAATCTGAAAAATCCTAAGGTTCAGAGTTATATCCTTGACTCATTTATTTTCCGTATATCCGTGTGGTTATACCGCTCTTTTCCGCTCGCTGGTAACGGCACACATAAATTAACGGTTCCTCGATTAAGCGCCTTCAGATGCCGCAATGATATAAATTCACCCTTCTGCCTTCCACTCGGGATAAAAATATTGATTTTGATCCTTTTACTCTTTGATTTACGTGTCTTTGTATTGTTAGGGCACTGATTTTGAAAATTTTACCTAGAATTTTACTTGGGTTATGGTTTTTCAAAATGGTTAGGTACTATCCAACGATTTGGAATATTACGATTAGCTTTTACAACTGTTATTTATACGTAACGTAATAAAATGTAATATTTTAGTTGGGTAAGCACCTAAGTAGGTATGTATGAAGGGTACTTAACCTTTAAATATTATTATCATTATGTTACATAAATATTTTACTACTGAAATATAAAAGGGTATTGAATCTATCGCTTGAGTAACCTTTGTCCAATTTTGCATGCTCAATGATATCCAGAAAATCTGTGGAGCAAACAAAAAAAAATCTGTTCGTGTTAAATTGTTTTTGGCTATACAATACAACTGATATCTTTTCAAAGTTGAATTAGAATTTTAGTAATTTAATATAATTCATTGATTTTCTATGAATATCTGCCTAATTGGTTTCGGAAACCAACGGTATCCTTTGCTGTATTATCATTTTTAAGGTTGTCAATAGGGATATACCTAAGATAAATTATCAAACACTATTTTTTGTATAAATATCATCTAAACATGCTTGGAAACATCGATTTATTGTTATAAAGTTGATTTTACCTATATACATGTTTAGGACGTCACACGTTTGACATGTAACATCAACAATATCTCTATTAAAACGTATGAATAATAAAGCAATAGATAGATGGTGATCTTCTGTGTCAGAACATATTTAGACAGAACATATTTATTAAATTGCTGATTTGTTACCATTGAAATTAGGTGCTAAATACATCATCACAGAAAGCTTGGTACCTACTGCACTACTACTTGAATACATTTAACTACAATTTAATATTATACAGTAGGTACTAAAATCATTAGTAGTTTTATTAAAACTCTACTATTCAAGTCATAGGTTAGTCATCATAGCTAATCCCTTTTGTATTTACAAATGGAATGATTTTATGTACTTTACCGATACCATAATTTATTGGTATATTAGAACTAGAGTATAATAACTACATTCGAACAAAAGCTTAACGTTTGTGGAAGCGGTTCTATAAATATTTAAAAATCCTTTCTCGTTGCGACTCGCGTAAGACGATTTGGCGTCCTCCCTACCTGTACCACTCGCTACTTGAATGTGTACTTCTAACATGTTATCTATCTACTGCCAGATTGATTAGAAACAAACAGGAAACCAAATTTAAATAACATAACTATTTAAATGGAAACTATTTATTTACTAACTTGTCATATACCTATCTGTAAGTTTATTTACACAAAAGACCTCTTGTAGATGTATTAAGGCTGTGGTGATGGAAGGGATAACGTTTAATGAAAACATAATCTTTTATAATATTTTACCTTCGTATCTTAATAAGATTTAAAATCTTGTATTTAATATTCTATAAATTTCACATTTTATATTGTAGTCGAATAAAATAAGATTTTTGTTAATATATATATCGGTGGATAATGAGTCGGTTGAGTATGTATTTTTTCGCGTCGAAGGATGTGGGTTGGAATCCAAATATGGGCTTGAGGTGTACGGTATACTCTAGACACACAAGAAATGGTTTTGACTTTGACTTTAAATATGATCAAAATTAATGCGCTACATAGGCATGTCATTAAACGTTACACAGGGAAGTGAGCAGGTACGTAATCAACTATTTACATCTCAAATAGTTCACAACGACCGCTTAGATAATATCAAAGTAGCTTACACAAGTTAAGTGCGGAAATCCGGTTGCAAAGAGTGGAATAAAATTTCACTTATTTAATTTCGTTTGTAGTTACTACTGTTAATGTTACTCCAAAGTTGCACTTGCACTGAGTAAGCATTCCAAACACTCTACAACAGTTGTCGCTACCCGTACCTCAGTAGGTACCTACGGGTACCTACCTAGTCTCGGCAACTTTTTAATTGGCTGGCCAGATTGAAAAAAAGTCAAGAGTCCTTCTGAATTTAATTAAATTTACTTTTGGCCCATCAAAATAAATCCCTTTTTTCATTCAGTGTTGCTCTTGTCTAAAATTGGATATAGTTTATACAATAAAGTAAAATAATGCCGGCTATCTGTAGCTTAACTGTACCTATTGTGTTTATTACAAAAATATATTTCATGACTTGTAATAGGTATACAATAACCGATTTAATGCTGTCACGTCCTAAATAAATCGCCGATAGAAAAAAATCATAGCCATTTTAAGCTTACTACTCGCATTTTATTAGGTACATCTGACGCTTAAAGTCCTTCTAAATATCAGTACTACTCTTTCGCCCCGCGGTTTCACCCGCGGTCCGAGGGATCTTATCTTTTCCCGAGATAAAAGTATCGTATGTTTTATTCCAGTATATAGACTACCTGTGTGCCAAGTTTCATCAAAATCCGTTCAGCCGTTTTTGCGTGAAAGAGTAACAGACATCTATCCAAACTTTCACATTTATAATACTAGCTGTTCCGCGCGGTTTCACCCCCGTTCCCGAAGGATTTTATCTTTTCCCGGGACAGAAAGTAGCCTATGTGCTATTACAGACTATAATCTATCTCCAAGCCAAATTTCATCCAGATCTATTCATCCGTTCTGGCGTAAATGAGTAACAAACATACATCCATCCATCCATACATCCAAACTTTCACATTTATAATATTAGTAGGATTAGTAAGATTAAGTAAGATATATAGTAGGATTAGTGGGATAGTATATCCATAGGAATATCGATGATATACCTATTAGTTAGGAGATATGTTAAAGATCTCATAATGATCATAGAAAGGTCATTAATATATCCACATTAAAGATTATCCTATTTTTGTTCTAATTAAGTTTTCCTTTCATGTTTTGTTTCATAAGTAGGTATCTTCATGCCGTAATTAAGAGTAGAGTTAACATTACGAATATCCATTTGAATTATTCATTATGTAGCCAGGCTTCCATTAAATGCTATTACGAGTAAAATATAGTTAAATTAGATATTGCGTATTTAATACACCATTCCCTGGGGTACATAAAACGTGGAAATGAAAAGCTCATTTGAATGAAATCCTTTTGATATAAGCTTCCGATTCAACTTCGAACAAGTGTGAACTTTGATGAGAATTGTGGTTGAAACAGATTACAAAACCTTATTGGTCGTTAAATCATAACGTCTTTTAATATTGATCGAAGGCAAAGATTACACGTAATGGGATTTCAAATTGCTGATCTTTATCGTGACAACTTTGATGTAGAGACTTAAAATGTCAATTTTGTGTTATTTACTTAGGTAAGTTTAAGGTTTATTTACGTTATTATAAGTTCTTATGGCAAGCTGAAAGATGAACAAATGAAGGAAAACTAATTTTAGACTCTTTGGCTCCCTGGCAACATATAGGTATTTATAAGACGTAAGTACCTATATTTATATGATAGTATTCCTCAAGTTGATGTAGTTGATCGCCAAGCAAGCACATCACATCATTAATATATTATAAAATCTGCAAAAAATCATGGATCTGTTTCTAATTCGGATGAAATTAATTTGTCTTTTATGTAGAAGTTCCTACATAATGTGTATATATGAGTAAAATATGTCCCTTTGTGAACATTACCCCTCTGTCTATGTTTAGTACCAATATATCTATAAAGTATTTATAAATATTGTCATCAATAGGTACATGCGTGATACAAGATATGATCAACGAGTGTATGGTAGAGTTGTAAACTATTAATATGCGCAGAACTAGGGGAAAGTTGTAACTAAGGTTTTGAATTTAGAACAAAAAATCAATCATTCCAACTTAGCTGAAATATTATAAAAAATATGAACACAGAAATGAACCTTCCTTCCTATTTGCTACATTTCCACTTACAGCATGCGTCCTTATAGAAGGCTGTAGGCAAATTAATGCAACGGGACACTTAGCAGACTATAATAGCTATTGAAGTTAGAATGGAAGAGAATAGGGTAGATTAAATTACACTTGATTCAACTTACTCTTCGATTTTACCAACACAAAAACAACATCAACTTATTCAATATTTTCTCTTTCTATTATTTAGATTATTATTATCATTATTTAGCTAGGCGGTTTTGACGGAAACTTCACAGATCGATAGCTGATGCCATAAGGAGTAACTTGGACTTGTATCCCAATAGTATTTCAATAGTTTAGTTTAGTTTGTTAAAAAATAAATAAAATATACTTAAAAAGCAAAACCTTACATAAATTTAAAAAAATATCCAAATCCTTACAGCCGTTTCCAAGATACATGAAACATATTTTTTCAACACACTTGCTCATAAAGTGGCCCTAATTTTACCGCAATTAGGCACGTAATGACACGTATAATAATCAAACTGTGACTTTTTCATTGCTATTATTCACAAAGTGAGTTATTTTTTGGTTGAGTTGCTTTGTTCTTAAAAAAGTTTCGATACAAAAAAGATCGTGTTCAATATTACAAATAAATTAATGTACCTATTGCTTGCTCATTTCACGCAACTTCGTATTTAAAATAGATATTTAAAAACTTGTACGTTTTTAATAAATAAAATTTTCACTCAAATATAACTTTTGTTGTCTCTTTAATAAAGAAAACTTTGAATTATAGTATCATTTTGTACGTGGCTAAAAAAAAGAAATGAAACCTCATTCTTTTAATCTATGGCCCATCGCCATTGTTAGATAAAGATGACGACAATGAGATTGAGCAATTAGAAAGAGACGTTGTCCTAACGTAGTTGTTATCTTTCTCTTTCGCACTTGATAGGTATTTGCTTCAATTAGGTATGGAGAGTACCCTATCCAGGTAGTATAGGTAGGTATATAATTCTTGAGGAAAACTGATAAATTTTTCCCGTTATTGCGAAAAAAAATTCACAACTCGTTTTCACTGTTGAGATTATAGTTATTTATTAATTAAAATGTCTACAAGTACTAGTTATGAAAATGATTTATGTTTTACACCGCCCGATATAAGATGTGAAGCCCTTAACGTTATGGAAAGTTTACTACCTGAAAACTCCAAGAACAAATAGGTATCTATTATCTACTAAATAAAATGATTTTTTAGTATTATTTTCTTCACAAGTGTGTTGAAAAACGTCGTATGATACTCGTGTGTATGTATTGATGATTACCGTCCTCGGCTCTCTTATGACCCTCACCTAACGGCTCGGGTCTCAATTGCGCCTCAGCGGTAATGACCGACTTTACACACTTGTACCATAATGTACTATTATATATAAGAAAGTAATAATAATATAGGTATATGCATACGTATATTTTTCTTTTTCTTAAAACAAATAACGATTGAACGAAAAGTAGCACAGATGTACTATTCACTCGTGCTTCTAATAGGTAACTAATAATACACGTATTTGTGACAAAATATCAAATCAATCATCATAAAATCAAATAACTCGTTCAAAATTGAGACGTGACGACCATATTTCTACAGTATCTTTTAGCGATTCCTGTGACATTTCGTTCCTATGAATAAATAAAGAAACAGGCCTAGCAAGGAACGATGTAAGTGAAAGAATCTTCTTCTTCTCTTCCTTATCCCACGCTAGGTGTGGTCGGCACAACATGTTTTCCTCTTCCACTCCGCTCTATCACTAGTCGTCTCCGTACTCACACCTTTCATATGCATATCATTCTTCACGCAGTCCATCCATACCTTCTTCGGCCTTCCTCTACTTATATATCCATCCACACTCATGCTCAATACTCTTTTTGTTACATGCCTTTCATCCCTCCTTATGACATGCCCATACCAAGCCAATCTATTTCCTTTCATCTTTTCAGTCACTGGTGCTACTTTCAAGCTTCCTCTGATATACTCATTCCTTATCTTATACATTCTCGTAACGCCACACATCCACCTCAGCATTCGCATCTCAGCCACATGCACTCTTCTCTCATTCACCTCTTTCATTGCCCAACATTCAGATCCATACATTACGACAGGTCTTATGACGGTTTTATAAAATTTTCATGGGCATTCGTCGGTCACATGTGGTCCCAAAAACCTGCCGCCATTTCATCCATCCTGCATTAATCCTGTTCGTCACATCTCGGTCAATGTCACCGTCGTTTTGGATCAGGTACCTGAAATCTGAACATACTGGTAGGAATTCACCATTTAAGGCTATATGGGAAAAACTAAGAAGTAAGTAAGTGAAATAATATGAAAATTATATTATTTATGAATTATGTATACAACGTGCGATAATGTTATAAGGGCATAAAGAGCAGATTTCATGTATTGTATATGTAGCGTTGTAGTTCACGCTTCTCCACGCGTCAATCTTTAACATTGATTTTTCAGTACGTACCTATATTATGTAAGTATTATGTGTTTATAATTTTATGTAAAGTTACCTTGGTATCTACGGTCTTATACCGAATATTATAAATAACGGATTTATTTGGAATACTAATCCGAAATTTATCCGATGACAATGCAGCATATAAATTACTGCCGCTAAAATCGATACATCCAAAAACGCCTCGGTATATTTTAATTTCAAAAGATAGATTGCGGAAACTTGATATTCTGTATTAATTATGGGATGGTTTATGGGTGTATGGGAGCTGAGTGGAGATGGCTAAGCCTCAATATCCGGCGGCCGCGGGGTGTTTTCATTCGGACACCTTTGTACGTGAATGCTATAAAGGGATTGTATACCAGACGCTCGCAATATTTTCATCAAACTGCCCAAACCCGGAACTGAAACAGACTTAGCTTCCAATATATTACTCTGAACATTCTCTCGCGATTTTACTTGGTAGGATTAATCTGACAATATCGACGCATGAAAGGCAATCCTTACTAAGCGACACAACCTACTTACGTTAAATAAGTTATACATATTATATACCATATACGTATTTGTTAATTGTATCTACTAAGTCTATCTTTACAACTACAATGTATAGGTAAATAATATACGAGTTAACTTCCGATTACTTTCGTTATTGTCAAATATTAATTAATAACATTAGGAAACTCAATAAAAAAAACTGTTAGTAAATAAATCCAAACCTAGAACAGCTCACTATAAATCTGTTTATGAAAACCACAAAATCTAAATAAAACACTTGTTCCATAAGTAATAAAGAAATGACAAGTAACAATGGTTCCACAATAGGGTGATTATGCGATAGAAATGTACGTGCACCGCTCGAGCGGTTGCATAAAATGTATTCCTCTTGCTACCAACAAAGACAACCCTTTTATTCTTTTCTGTCGTCAGCGGCGGCGGTAGTAATTCTCGTCTTTTAACAAATGGAAGACATTATCGCCGTGTCTGGCTTTTGTATAAATTCATGTAGAATAAAAGTTAGTAAAAAAGTTAAAGCGCTTAACGTGGCTCTAGCATTTCAAACCTAACGGATATTTTTCACGCCTGCACGCGAGAGTGATATGCGCGCATAAACTTTTTATATGCAGAATTTTTAGCATTATATTCCTTATAAAAGAGCCCTAAAACTCAAAGTAAGTAAATTATGTTTTTATGGTTGTTGCTAAAGAAAGATTTTAATTCAAAGGTTAGGTTATAGAAAAGCAAAAGTATATTTTCAACGATTCCATAAGTTCCATAATTTGCAGAAAGGTATTAAGTAAGACACCGAGGACTTGGCTCTCGAGTGCTGGCCTGCTTTATCGACATCTCGGAGGTCGGCGCGCGGCGTCCAATCACGGCCCCTTCGGTAGTCATTGGCCTCTCTTAAAGAACCCTTCAGTAAGAGCTAATACTTCATTAGTAACTCATTAAAATTACACCAGGTTCTTTGATTACCGACTATTTTGGTTCCTAATATTGAATAGAAATAAATGAATTTTCAGCTAATTTTATATTTTATAATCCAAGGTCTGCTCATGGGGCAAAATATTAACTCCTTGAGGATTTCCATAAAAGGCTAAAAGAATAATAAAAAATATTAACATTTATTCTTAGAATTCATTAACGGTAAAAGGTTTCACGTTGTAGGTAGATAGATAAAATACATTTTTTATTAAACTTACCACCTACTTGTACGCCCTTTGTATAATGAACAGTCTCTAAGACCATTGGATAGAAACAATGACAGAGAAATAGGAAATAACTCTATCAGCAAAAGTTCCACCCAAGTTATGCCGCGGCCCCTATCGGATAACGCAAGCTCGGTGCGTAGTTATCCGGTATAACGTTCAATTATAACAAAGCATAAAAGTTGCTAACAAAGAGAATGAGCCTGCAAGTTTTGACGTCCCTGAATACGGGCCTTATTTATAGCTTCCCGAGAGATTACCATACCTACCACCACCACCCCTACCACATAAACAAGGACATACTTCATTATACTTAAACGTGCACAGACCCTGAACAACGTAAAAATTGACAGTGAGCTTTGTTTGAACTGACTGACTTGACTGTGCAGAAAGATTTGTTTTTTTTATATTTTAAACAACAATCGTTTACAGTAAAACAGTCAACTTAGTAAAGTTATCGCCCCGCCGGGGATACGGAGGTTACGTCATCGTTAAACTGTATTTATTTCAGTTTCAAAAATTCGTTTTGGTACCTATTCTATAAATGATTCTGTGGTAAATATGAGTACTCCACGTGAATATAATCTTTACAATAAGTTTCACAAACCAGAAAATCATGAAAATCACGGCTTCAAAATTCTATTCTATTTATTCAACTTCTTCTATTCTATTGTTGAAATAAATAGGTATAATCATTTCGACATTTTTACATTATTTTTCAATCAATCAAATGAAATTGAGCATTGTTGTATGAAACAGCAGAACAGCTGTTTAAAACTTTCAACGCACAATCAAATAAATGGTTCACAATATTTAATCCATTTCTCTTTTAAATTGCCGGAAATATTGAGTAAAGCGATATTATTTGTATTTACTTATATATTGATAAATGATGAAGCATTTGAATGTGAAACCGTATTAAATTATAATATTTAATCACCAATGTTTTTACGCTAAAAGGTTTCAGAGGAAACGAACCACTGAACGTGGAAAATTTTCCTCGTTTAATCGTTAAAACTATAAGCTGGGATTTTTCATCCAGTAGGTACATGAGCTTTTATTATCGATATCTGTTTATAGCTTACTCATATACTTCCTTTGTTGATATTTCGCTTAGTTACCTTTTAATAAACGATTTACAGTTTTAATCTTTTACAAATATTTAGGCTTTTGGAATATGTAGTAGATATAACTCGTAGGTATAATAATAAATAAGTACACGAAGCGATTGGATTCTTAGTGACGATATAGAACGTAAATAAAATATTTTAATAAATTACTTAAATATATTTATATCGAACGTTGCTACCAATCGTTTTGAGATTTTTGCATACAACATCAGCGTGCCAGGCCACAGGGTACAGTTAGTTTGATAAATTTGTTGACTAAGTATTTCATTATAACATAGCATAGATCACTTACAAGTCTCTGAATCCATTAAAATGCATATCATATTATTTTATTATAATTAACAGAAAACGTGAATATGATTTAGGTATATAAAATTAAAATACCTAATTCAGAAAATTTTAGGAAAGATCTTTTGAAAATAACGAAATACTTTTGGATTTCATGAGTAATAAATTGTGTAACTACTCGTAAATTGTTATTTTGTTGCATGGAATGTATCACATTTGTCATGCTAGAGCGTGGTTGTGATTTAATAGTAGCGGTCCCTGTAACAATGACTCGTTAAACTTTTAAGAGGGCCCTAACTTCCGTATTACGCACCAATTGTACCCCTTTATTACATACTATTATGTTACATTGTTGTAATTAAATTTAATTAAAAAAAATATCTAGCTTTGAACGCAATATTTGTTTATTTTGAGTTTAAACGTAACATCTATAGGTACCTACTTATTACTTATCTATACTAATATTATAAAGTGAAACTGAAAAGTTTGTTTTTTGTTCGAATTGAAAAATTATTTTAGTGTTGGATAGCCCATTTATCGAGAAAGCCTATACCTAGGCTATATAACATCACGCTATATTGAGAAAATCCCACGGGAACGTGGGTGAAACCGCGGGAAACAGCTAGTTTAAGACGTCATTCCGCTTATTGAAACTACCTACGCAAATTCTATGTAAGTATCTACTAAGTTGGCACTTGGCAATACTAATGGTAATGGAGTGGCAAGCTCTTACGACTTTCGAACAATTTATTACGTAAAATTTTGTTTGTTCTAGAGAATTGTACTTATCATAAAACAACTTTTGCCTAATGGCTTAGAAATTGCAAAAAAAGGATCGTAGAAATTAGACACGATAAAATGTAGGTAGTAGTAGGGGAGGCAATGATGCTAAATTTGTAGTTACTCGAGCGTCTTTAGAACCTACTGGAATTTGAAGATTAGGTGGAATAAAGAAAAAAGGTTATGTGATATTTTCCCCTTCAGCGGTGGGGGGAGCGTCTACAGGGTTTCAAAAATGTAAAAAAAGCAGTCACCAAGAAATACTCGAGCGCGTCAGATATTAATAGGGTAGTCGCGCCACGTCTATCTGATAACGGAAATATCATAATCTGCCGATTTGCACAAGCATCCCATCTAGGCTTTGTGTGCTTACCACCTTCGGCCACATCATCACTTACCATGGTGAGATTGTGGTCAAACACAAACTTATCCAGGATAAAAAAAAACCGTGATTCGTGACTGATTTCCTTCAAAATAAAAAAAAAACTAATCGCGCTCGAGAAAATCCAGGTGACGTTTTTTTTTGCAACTTTGCGAGTCTCCAATTTTTCGTCCAATCTCCAATCTCCGTCACGCCCAAATTGTCAGATACCTAACTCAGTAACTAACTTACCTTACCTTAATCTGACGCGCTCGAGTATTTCAAACCATCGATTTTTTTTTACTAATCTGACGGGCTACCCTAAACGTCCGACACTATATAGAGGGCTCAGATTTGGTGAGAGTACTTCACAAGGTGCATGGTTGCCCCCCTTATGTTAATCTGCCGCGCTCGAGTAAATCCCGAAATCCCCTATTCGCCTCCACTACCATAGGTGCTAAGGGTAGGTACCTATTTATGCATCAACATTACGACCATCATATAAATGGAATATAACAATATCGAATTAGGAATAGGGAAGACTTGTTTGCTGGAATATCAAATATTAACTAAACTACAATTCTTATATTATGCAATGATATTAAATGTTTGTACTTAGGTATAGATAGGTTACCTAACGCACACATAAATACCTATATCTACACTACATTGTCTACATTACGATATCTCATGGCAATGGCATTTTTTGTTGTTTTAGGTCACTTTTACTTTTGATTGCACTCGGTACGTGAAGTGCATCCGTTGATGCCAGCGATGCGACACAGTTCAAGTTAGGCTGATTAGCCACTCTTTAGCCTCCCGCTTTCGGAGAGCTTATAACCTATCTACACCTTTTTACTTATAATATTATTGATATTATGTTATACTTTATTATGATTTATGATATTTTTTTGCATACAAAGTGAACTTTAATGTGAAACACTCTCACGTCGCGTCGTTACGGATGTGTTACATCTTGTTTATGGACACTTAAACGCATCTCGAAGTTCCCCACAAAAGCTTTGTCTTTCGCACGAAGTAAACTTGTTACGATGTGGTTCGGTGTCTACCCCGTGGTTAAACATTGTTGCCGTCGTGCCACTTATTTCTACTCTATTTGTAATTAACATAATGATTTAAACAAATATTGACTTTAAGTTTTAACACTTTAGTTTCAGTTTACGTAGGTATGACTCCGATTTGTTGGCCCTAAGCTGCACTACAACAACTTTAAACAAAATTCTCCACGATATTAGGTACTAGTTGTTTACATACCTACAACTGAAACCAATTAAATATTATATACCTAGGTTGGCTTATTCTACATATTTCTCTCCTGTGTTGCAAATTTTAATTTAACAATTATTAATGAATTCATAAAGAAAATATTTACATTATATAGCTACAATTTTAAAACGAATCTAATGTAAAACCTAGTCAAAAAAAAACTCATTAAAAAGTAATTAGACATTTTGTTAGAATTTTAAGTCAGAAGTTTTGAATTGTTTTTTTTTTCATCATATTAAAACCATGCATTTTATTACAAAAATATGCCTTTGACTATCTTTTGACGAAATATTTCATTTAAATATAATAGGTATAGTATCTATCAATTTATATAAAACCAAGCCATATTTTACCACGAAATGTAAAACTAACGAAATAATGTTAAAATTAATGTTGTATTTTTTATAACTGTACTGGTACTGAACTGTAAAGGTATAGTAATAGGTATTACTAAACATTCACAAAACGACATACAATGGTTAGCGTGTGCTATAGCACACAAAATTGTGTTTTAAGGGACGTAGTAAAAACGTACATTTGAAAGATACTTTTTTTCTAAAAAAAAAATTGGCAGCTCTCATGCCACACACAGGTCGTGGGTTCGATTGCCACCCACTTATGTTATGAATTATCGTTGACATGTCAAATTTCTGAACAAATAAACTCTATTATTGCATTAGAAACCCTTTGATATTGAGTTGTGTGTAAATTGAAGGCGTGTCGACAAAGGCTATGTCAAAATAAACCCCAGGCGTAACGGATATTGATGAAGAGGGAAAACCATCCTCACTAGAAAGTTCCATATCTGACCACAGTGAGCGGATGTGAATATACGTACTTTACCTATAATATACCACCACCAATATAAATATAGGTAATCAGATCTCTAGAATTGAATAAGAGAAACATCGTATATTACCATAATATTTTTAACATTGAAGCATGGTTATAATAATATAATAACAATAAGTATAAAACTAATTTTGATAGAAGTGTTAAATAAGTATTCAACTTATTCATGTTGTTTTATTAAAATCTTTTATCGTATGAATTAATTAACTTAAGTAACGATTCCTGGAATGTTATATATAAGCTTTCAAAATATAAGCAAATAATTGATTTAATAAATGTTGGGAAAGATATTGTAGGCGTGTACTTACAAGTATAATATTACAAGAATTTTTTCTTGAAAAAAATCACAAGTCACGACTTGGACTATTTATTAGCTTGCAACATTTAAGTTAGAGCGCGTTTTTAGTCTTTCTTACGATAAATGCATGTAGAGTTGCAATGCTATTCTCAATGCGTCTCACTCACATTAAAAGCGAACTAACACGACCTTGATTTGGCATCCTATAAACATTTGGTAAGCACTTGCGAAGTTAAGTGTCATTCGAAGTTTACAGAATGCGAAATTGATATCTCACCTGAGATTCAGCTTTCGAGATAGGTACCTACACAAACATTCTTACAGAATAGCATTTCTGTTGCGTGCCTACTCCAAAATAAAACGTAGGTAGGTATACCTATTTTATTTCTTCTTTAATGGCTTCCTACCCCTACTTATTGATAGCTTAATCATATGGGCTTTTGGCCCCATTAGACCGTTGAAACATCAAAGCATGTAGGTAAGTAGGTAAATCACTTTATTTTATACGAGGATATCCGCGCTTGAACGGAGAATGATCGATATTTGGCCACTACGGATGATTATGTACCTATATCGCCTGCAAGGATTTAATTAATGTGTTTGTCATCATTGACGCATGAGTGACATTGGATCAGAAATGTAATTTAAATATATGAATTTACAAGGAAAATCCACTATAGAAAAACAAAACGCCTTACTGAGTGTCTAGCCGGACTGTCCTCAGTTTAAGTATTCCGAACCGATGGTAGAGTCAATTGTAACGTTTATAAGTGCATTACCAGGGCCTCTACAAAATACCTACATTATGTCTCAGTCTTGAGTTTGATTTTGAATTTACCTTACGTCGCTTTTACATAAGCCAAACTATCTTATCTCTAAATATATAACACAACGTCGCTTATCCGCAGGTGTACCTACATACAGAATATAAGTACATGACATGATGTGTATTCGCTTAGTAACTGTTCTGCTAAACTACGGTGTGGATGCAGTTTTCGCCATATTATGCCTCATTGGTATTTAATAGTTAATAGTAATAAGTACTGTTAGTCTTATAAACATTATTTTGGAGACTTAATTAATTAACATTGCTTGAAATATCTCAAATAAATCAAATTTATGTTCCTATACTACAAAATTTAAAGGTGTATACGTAAAAATGCTATGATTTTATATGTTTACTAGCTGTCCCCCGCGGTTTCACCCGCGTTCCCATGGGATCTTATCTTTTCCCGGGATAAAAATATAGCCTGTTACTCAGGGATAATGTAGCATTCTAATGGTGAAAGAATTTTTGAAATCGGTCCAATAGTTTTTGAGTTTACACCATATAATATTAGTGTAGATATAGATACCTACTATAGTGGCAATAAGGTAGACATGGACTAAAAGTATTTAGGTTTTGTAAAATTTTATAGAAATTTGTCTCTCGACTCAAGTCAACAGTTTTCATTTTATTTTTATTTTTTTAACTCATTTATTCAACTTACAATCAATTACATTGCTCGTTTAGATAACGAAAACTTGTTTCATTGTCCATTACCCTATTTATTTAATTTATCGTGCATTGTGCGTGTTGATTTAAATACGAAATGGTGTATTTATACCTTTCCATAAGATACTTATGTGTTCATAGTTACCTGTGCATAGCGATAGATGATCGAGATATCGTACATGAGTAAAATACACCGACTCTAATGTTACTTTTTTGATAAAGGTAAGTGACAATCATATGGAGAAGGCTACCAACCTACTGGGAACCTTATCGGTGGGCAGCAGATACAACTGCAGTGAAATTAGGTATACACTCTATGATGTGAATATTAATGTTCATTTTTAATAATCGCCACAAATTAGGATGACGTTTCAAGAAGTTTTATCCTTGGCTGAAGCTCAAGCGGCTGTGCCCATAATACAGCTAGTGCAGATTGGCCTAAGTCTAATTACTACACTGACATCAGATCCCGAGGAATATCCTAAACAAGCAGAGGTTTACGGTAAGGTTGATTCAAATTTTAAAAAGAGAATTTTATATTAATTGGTACGAAACGCATCTGTTTCTACCATGAAAAAAATTATATCATTGAATTATGCCTGATAAGAAAACTTGTAAGGTAGGAAGTATTCTACACTGACATCGGGCCCGACCGGACTTGGTTTCCATAGTACAAGCTCTGCTTAGTTTGGGATCAGATAGAAGTGTGTGAGAAACGTCCCAGAAAAACAATTTGTAGTACCTGGACAGCCGCCTCATGTTGAAATTTTTTCGTAAATCAGACAGGGGTTCAGGCAGTTGCACTCCAGAGGCTCTGTACCTTCTAGGTATTGTAAAAGGTTAGCAACACACAGGAGATAGCAGTCTTTCTATCAGGTGACACACCTGCAAACTTGTCAGACTTCCGATATAAGAAAATATTAGTTGGGGAAAAGTCTTTTCGCATTATAGTATGTATGAACTTGTAATAAAATATCTTTGGCTATACTATTTGTATCTGGCTGGTTTTGGTATCATTGAAAGTCTAAATTTTAAAGAACATAAATCCAAATTCAAATTAGGAAAATGTGTGATTTTCATTTGTTTTTGTACTGTCAAGATGAGTGAATCTAATGAAGAAATTCGATACTTTTAAAAATTTTACTACAAACAAGGTAAAAATGTACGGCTTGCGTAGCCGCGAAAAAAATTGCGATGTTTATGGACCTAGTGCAGTGTCTGTGAGAGTAGCACAAATTTGGTTTAAGCGTTTTCAATCCGGAAATTTTGATGTCAAAGATGCACATCGCTCTGGTCGACCTATTACGGATAAAATGGATGCCATTTTTGAAAAAGTGGAGCAAGATCGGCATATCAGTAGTTACAACGTAGCTGAAGAACTGGGAATCGATCACAAAACAGTTTTGGCGCATTTGAAAAAAACTGGGTACACAAAAAAGCTCGATATTTGGGTACGTCACGATCTCACTGAAAGAAACCTAATGAACCGTTACTCATTTGTGATTCTTTATTACGACGTAATGAAACCGAACCATTTTTGAAGAAGCTGATAACAAGTGATGAAAAGTGGATCACGTACGACAAGAACGTGCGAAAAAGGTCGTGGTCAAAGGCCGGTCAGGCTTCACAGACTGTGGCGAAACCCGGGTTAACTCGCAACAAGGTGATGCTGTGTGTGTGGTGGGATTGGAAGGGCATTATTCATTATGAGCTGATACCAACAGGCAGGACCATCGATTTTGAACTCTACTGCGAACAACTGATGAGATTAAAGCAAGAAGTTGAGAGAAAGCGGCCAGAATTAATTAACAGAAGGGGTGTGGTTTTTCATCATGATAACGCTAGACTTCACACATCTTTAGCCACTCAGCAATAATTAAGAGAGTTTGGCTGGGAGGTGTTAATGCATCCGCCGTATAGATCTGACCTTGCACCTTCAGATTTCCACCTGTTTCGGTATCTTCAGAATTATTTAGGCAGTGTCAGGTTAACGCCTTTAAGGCATTGTAATAAGGTGTACAACACGTTGGCAGTCCCCTGGTGTTGCCAATGTCTATAGGCGACGGTTGTCACTTACCATCAGGTGACCCGCCTGCCTCGTTGTGACATAATAATGCAAAGCTCACGATTCTCAACTGTAGAAGATGAAGAAAATTCGGAAATTCTACTAAAGGCGCCATTATCATCTATGAAGTCTCAAGAACAAAAAAAACCACAATCACCTCAAACCACAAATACCCACATTGAAGTACCAAACGAAGGAGAAAGCAAATACAATAGACATACAAAAAATAAAGCAAAACAAATATACATTTTTGGGGGACAACAATGTAAAGGCTTATCAACAAATCTAGCAAAAATGAGATACAATAGTAAATACGAACAATACAAAATATCATAATTTATAAAACCTGGCGCTAACTCGGAAGAAATACTTAAATTATGTAATTTGTACGAATTTGATGACAAAGACAGAGTGATTTTATCCGTCGGTGAACATGATAGTAATCCTACAAAAATTATGACGGAACTAAGCGCCACACTTAAGTATTTGAAAACATACAAGGTATTTGTTTTAAGTGTCTGTGAAAATAAGTTTTTAAACAAACAAATGGTAAATAATATGTTAAAAATAATATGTAAATCTTTTTCTAATTGTACTTTTTTGGACATCGAATGTAATAATAATTATATGAATAATCATAGTTTGCACTTTTGTCAAACCATAAACACAGCTATCGATCAACTAGATTACAATTTGAAATATCTGACATTCAATAAACATAATATGCAAATAAGGCCAAACACACTTGACAAAGAAAATCGCAATATAGGGAACTACTCACCAGCCTTACAAAAGGGAACAATACCATACTATTTTAAAAGGAAAACTTGTATGAAGGATGACAAAAATATGACATCGCCAATTTGTGTTACACAAAATACACCGAAACCTAAAAAAGGCACTATACCTTTTTATTTTACGAAAATAAAACTCGACAGTAATATTAGACAGCCATGTGGCGACAAAACTCTTTTTCGTACCTTTGACTGATAATAAAAATAATAAGCAATTTTTACGTATTCTACATCAAAATACTTGTGGTTTCCTATCCAAAAAAGACATATTAGAGTTAACTTTATGCGACCTAAATGACATGAACAAAGAACCAGACATACGTTGCTTTAGTGAGACATTTATTAAGACAGGCGATGAGAAAAATCTAGTTTTGAATGACTATAAGCTAGCTTCAAGTTTTTCCAGAGAAAAATCACGAGGTGGTGTATGTATTTTTGTTAAATTAGGTATAAACTATAGAAATAATTATTATTTGAAGGAATATTCATGTCGTGAGAACTTCGAATGCTGCGGTATAGAATTATTAAATCATAGGATAACCATAATCTGCATCTATCGAACACCGCAGTCAATTATTAATATATTTTTTGAATATCTAGACACTTTACTACATAAAATTTCCTTAAAAAGCAATAAAATAATATTGGTCGGTGATTTCAACATAAATACCTTAAAATTGAATAGAATTACGCAAAATCTTATTGATGTTATAAACAATTATAATTTAACATTGCACATTCATGAACCAACAAGGCAAAACTCGTGTATAGATCACATAGCAAGTAACATTAAACGAGCTCGCGGTGAAATACTTAAACTTGGGATATCCGATCATGAAACAGCTCAAATGTTATATATACCAGTGACAAAAAAAACATGTACAATGACAAAATTCATTCATAAAATAGACTATAGCCCTGAAAATATAAATAAATTTATTGATTGTCTAAAAAAACTAAATTTTAATGAAATGTATATTGAAACAAATGTGAATAAAGCGTTTCACGTGTTCCATGAATGCTTATGTTTATTTTATAATTTATGCTTCCCTAAAATTAAATGTAAACTTTCTAATAAAAACAGATGAAATAAATTACTAAAGGATTAAGACGTGCTTGTAAAACAAAAAGGTGGCTAAGAATAAAATTTTATAGACTCAAAACAAACGAGAATATGAATAAATATAAAACATACTCAAAAGTCCTCAGAAAATGTGTAGATTTGTCACAGAAAATAGTTAACCATAAACATGTTAGTACTTCAAAAAATAAATGTAAAGCCTCATGGCAAATAATAAATCAAGATACTGAAGAAACTAGTAACAGTTTCATAAATAAAATTGTAATAGAAGAAAGAGAATTTCATAAGCCCATAGATATAGCAAATGAATTTAACAAATATTTTGTCGGAATAACCAACAAATATAATAAACGCTATAACAATACAAATAAGAACATTGCTAGCTCTAGTATTTATCTAGAGCCTTGTGACGATATTGAGGTAAAAAATATTATAATGTCACTAAACAACACGAGTTCTGTAGGGTATGATAACATCGCGACAAAAATTTTGAAATCTTGTGCTGATATACTTGCTCCGAAACTCACATATTTAATTAATCTTTCCTTTGAACATGGAGTATTTCCGGATGATTTAAAGTTATCCATAATTAAGCCTATGTATAAAAATGGTGAACGTTCCGAACTAGGTAACTATAGACCCGTTACACTGATACCGGTTATGTCAAAAATATTCGAAAAAGCAATACATAAAAGGATAATTTGTTTCATGAATAAATTCCATATAATTAAGAAAGAGCAAAACGGATTTCAAAAAGGTAAATCGACGTCACTTGCGGCATTCAACCTTATAAATAACATTATGAATGGCCTAGAAACAAAAAAACGGACAGTTGCTGTATTTTTTGACATGTCAAAAGCCTTCGACTTTGTATCGCATAAACTGTTACTAGAAAAACTAGAAAATTATGGTATAAGAGGACCTGCACTAGGTTTTATACAAACTTATTTAAATAATAGGAAGCAATGTGTTGAAATAGCTTCTCTGAGTTAACATTCGACACTTATTTACAACAGATCTAGTTTCCTAGTTAACAATTATGGAGTCCCTCAAGGTAGTGTATTGGGACCTCTTCTTTTCCTCCTTTATATAAATGACCTTCCAGATATTACACAAAATCAATGTACGCTATTTGCGGATGATATTTCTATTGTAATAAAATCAAATAAATTAGTGAACTATGAAGCAAAAATAAATGAAACAATAGAATCTATAATAAAATGGCTCAATGAAAATAATTTAAAAGTAAACCTCAAAAAAACCAGCTTTATGCAGTTTCAAACTCAAGGCACAATGAATAAAGCTCTAAAAATCTCTCACAATGATATTCCAATAAATGAAGTGAAAAGTGTAAAATTTTTGGGTTTAACAGTTGATAAGCATTGTAATTGGAAAACTCATGTTGAACAAGTTTTCAATAAAATAAATAAATTTGTATACGCCTTAAGACAGCTGCGTAAAACTGCGTCATTACAAACGGCATTGTTGGCATACCACGGTCATGTGGCTTCCATACTTAGATATGGTATATTGCTTTGGGGAAACTCACCAGATTCCAACAGAGCCTTTATCTGCCAAAAAAAGTGTGTTCGGTCTATTATCGGTGTACCTCCATATGAGACATGTAAACCATTGTTCAAGGATCTAGGAATATTAACCTTACCTTGTTTATATATCTTTGAAATAGGCGTATTCGTAAAAACACATCCAGAACTGTTTGTAAGGGCCAAAGATGTATATCCCAAGAACACTAGGGATGGAAACAGATTAGTGCACCAATGTGTCCCACGGACTACCCTATTTCAAAATAATAGCCATGCTATGTGTATTAAAATTTACAATGCGCTGCCAGCAGCTATTAGAGATTTACCTTTAAATAAATTTCAATTTCAATTAAAGACATGGCTTAAGGGACAATGCTTCTATAATATTAATGAATTTTTCACTGACTCTTGTAAAAAGTAATTTTAGAATTAATTTGATTGTTCTATATTTTAAGAATTAGATTTTGACATAAAAATTATGTATAAAATGACATTTGTATGCCAAAATGGCTTAATGTGCGATATATATATATTTTTTATAAGTACCACAAACATTTGTACCACATTATGCAAATAAAGCACTTTGACTTTGACTTTGATAAAAAAAAATAACATCACGAGAGGACTGCCAAAACCACTTGTCGCGGTATTTTGATCAGATATCCCAAAATTTCTATAGCCATGGTATCATGTCCCTACCTACAAGATGGCAAAAAGTTATCGAACAAAATGGTACCTACATACTTTAGTTAAATGTAAATAAACTATATTAAAAAATGTTTTGAATTTTCTGGAAAAATGCGAAGAAACTTTTTCCCCAACCTATTATAATGATAATAGTTAAATTAGTAGTAAGAATATGCGCGTAGTAAATGCACAATGATTTCCAGAAGACAAAGTTGGCTGGAAATCTGATAATCCTTCCAAAATCCTTACAATTTCGTTTGTTAATAAATTAAACTTACATAACAATTTAGTAAAAGTAATTTAATATTTCAGATAAGCAGCAATTCGATTTTATATTGGTAGGTGCTGGTTCAGCAGGATGTGTCCTCGCTAACAGACTTACTGAAGTCGCCAACTGGACTGTGCTACTGATTGAAGCTGGAGACGACCCTGATATCAATTCAAATGTAAGTAAAAAATAAATCATAAATAATCTACGACTGTCTTAAGTAGGTATATACTCTCTTAAGTTTTCTTTTTCACTTTGGATAAGCTTGTGTTTGTTTATTTGTTTTGCAGATTTTTTTGGAGTCTGTTTCATTGTGTGTTGATGTGATGTGATGTGATGAGTGATGATGTGGCCTTAGATGGTAAGCACAGAAAGCCTAGAAGAAAGTTGTTGCTATTGATAGAAATTAAATTTCTTGTGGTTCTAACTTTTACAAGTTCTATGAAATATACTGCAAACAAATCAGCAAAACAAATTGTGGAACACATGCTACTTCTTTTTTTGAAATCAGTTGAAACTAATGTTCCATTTTCAGGTTCCCAGCTTATATCCTCTACTTGATTCTTCCCCGACCAAAGATTGGAACTACAACACAGTCGATGATGGATACACAGCTAAAGCGCATAAAGATAAAACCATTCATTTGAGCAGAGGAAAGATGTTAGGAGGATCCAGTGGGTCCAACTATATGTTCTATGTTAGAGGGAATAAAGCTGATTATGACAACTGGGTTGGACAAGGCAATGAAGGTTGGGATTGGGACACTGTCTTGAAATATTTCAAGAAAAGTGAAAAAATGACCGATGGTACCATTTTAAATGGTCCGACTGCTTCTTTACACGGCACGAAAGGATATTTAGGTATAACAAGACCAGATTGGAAGGAGACTAATGATATTTTTCAGGCTCTTCGAGAGCTTGGTTATACAGTTGAAAATGACACAAACGGGTATCAGCAGTTAGCATACTCTACTACATCTTTCAACATTAATAAAGGTGTCCGTCAGAGTACTGCTGTCTCATTCATTAAGCCCATAAAAGACAGGTCAAATTTGTTCGTATTAAAAAATACATTTGTGAGCAAAATTCTTATTGATGAATATAAAATAGCTATTGGAGTGGAAATTAAACTACCTGATAATAATGTAGTACAACTTTTATCCACTAAAGAGACGATATTATCAGCTGGTGCTATAAATAGTCCACAGCTTTTAATGTTATCAGGCATAGGACCCAAAGAACACTTAGAAAAACACGATATTAAATTAATACTGGATTCACCAAATGTTGGAAAGAACTTACACGATCACGCACAAGTGATATTTTTGCTAACAGGAAAGAAAAGTCTCTCTTCAATCAAGAAAAATTTTGATCTCTTATTAAATCTAGACAAATTCCCAGCTCCTACGTTTTTAGGGCATGTCGCGCTGAATAAATCACAGACATATCCAGATTATCAGTTATACGGAGCCATTGCCCCAACTGGGTCTGCGCTATCAACAATTACATGTTCACATATACATAAGTTGAATGACAAAATTTGTGCTAATATGGCTAAAGCTGGCTACGACAGAGAAACACTACTTGTTGGCTGCTCTTTACTACATCCTGAGTCTAGAGGTCAAATTAGACTTAAGAATAAGGATCCTCACGAAAAACCTCTAATTTATACAGGATTTTATACTGTAAATAAAGATTTAGACAGACATGCCTCGCATGTTGAAGATTTCCTAAATATCCTCAATACAACATTTTTCAAAAGCATAGAATCAAAAGTTGTTGATTTGGAAGTAGAACAGTGCACTGATTATGTATTTGGGAGTCATGATTATTGGAAATGTTTTATATTGAATACTGTAAATACTCAGTGGCATCCTGTAGGCACTTGTAGGATGGGTCCAGAAAATGTTGGAGTAGTAGATGAGAGACTTAAAGTCAGAGGTATTGAAGGATTGAGGGTGGTGGACGCTAGTGTAATGCCTACTATCATCAGTGGTAATACTAACGCACCCACTATGATGATCGCTGAAAAAGCAGCTGATATGATTAAAGAAGATTATGGAAAGTTTTATTTTAAATAGTTATGTAAGAGTTTAAATTAGATCCTTTTGTTATTGACAAAATGCCTTGGAAATGCTTGCATGTATTTTTTTTAGAAGTCCATAGCCCGTTTACTGGTGTGTGATTCCCGTCGCCTATGGACATAAGCATTGCCAGGGCAATTGACAAAAAATATTTTTATTGTTTATACTTTTGAAACAATTAGAGTTTAACCTTTTAAATATTAAATAAATCATTTCTATTTATTATGTTGCTTACTGTATCAAAAAATAGGAAAATATTTCAAGTTACTCTGTCTCACAACTGGCGTAATAATAATAATATGTAAGACTAGCTTTCCGCCCGCGCCTTTTCTCGCGTAGAACACAAAATATGCTCATCTTTATTATTTTATAGAATCATAAAAATTACATGGAAATTGAATAAAATGAGCATAAATCGAACTTTGTTCATGTTTTAATAGCTAGAGCTTTAGTCTTTCATTCCGGAGGTCTCGTGGGATCGATTTCCACGGGGAGGTATAAATAGTGGAAAACCACTTTGCTTTCAATTTCTGAATCCTACTAGGATTAGTCTAAATAATATGGGTTAGTACCTACTCCAATTAGCTTACACGCTAACATAGATGACTTTTGATAATGATATCAGAAAGTTAAAATTTAATTAAGAACTTGTATACCAAATTTATGGTTTTTCTGTCTGCCACCCTTAATGACTGACCCTGAGTTTAATTTATGGTAATTTCAAAGCAGACCTTAAGGGGGCATTGTAATCAGTGGTTTTCGAGGTATGAAAACTGATACCTCCCGAGCACATCCAGTAGGTAATCATAGTGGACTCTATAATATTTTTTTCAGTGCTGATACTCGCAGTGTAGTCTCGTTACATGCAGCTTTACAACAATAGTATACAATTTATTTTTCATACAAACTTTAACATCCCTTTTTACCCCTTTTAGGTGTGAAATTCAAATAATCCTTAAATATGTGTTTGTTTAATTTTATTGAAGAGCATAAATACTAAATTTCAAGTAATTTTGATAATTAACAATTTATTTTTCATACAAACTTTAACAACCCTTTTTACCACTTCAATTAAAATTTGAACCCTCGTTTCATTCCCTTAGGGGGTGAATTTTGAAAAAAAAAATCTTAGCGGAAACCTACGTCATGATAATACCTGCGTGCCGAATTTCAGCGCAATCCATTCAGTGGTTTTAGCTGTGCGTTGTTCGATCAGTCAGTCAGTCAGTGAGCCAGTCAGGTTTGACTTTTAAATACATATATAGATTACAAGGATTTTAAAAACGTTATTAGTAGTAGTACCTATGTGTTAGATTTTATTTAATAATTTCACCGCAATTAGGCACATAATGACACCTATAATCAAACTGTGACTTTTTCATTACTATTATTCACAAGTGAGTTATAGTGTTTTTATTTTTTTTATTTTATTGGTTGAGTTGCTTTGTTCGTAAAAAAGTTTCGATACAAAAAAGATCTTGATCAATAGTACAAATAAATTAATGTATCTACCTATTGCTTGCTCATTTCATGCAACTTCGTATTTAAAATAGATAATTTCAACTTGTACGTTTTTAATAAATAAAACTTTTACTCAAATATAACTTTTGTTTTCTGTTTAATAAAAAAAACTTTGAATTATAATATCATTTTGTACGTGGCTAAAAAAAAACCTCATTCTTTATTCTATGGCCGATCGCCATTGTTAGATGAAGATAACAACTACATTGGGACAACTTCTCTTTCATTCATTCAGGGTAAGTAGGGTTAGAAAGAGAGAGTGTTCCAACGTAGTTGTTATCTTTCTCTTTTTCGCACTTGATAGGTATTTGCTTCAAGTAGGTATGGAGAGGGTCCTATCCATGTAGGTAGGTATATCATTCTTGAGGAAAAATGCCCAATTTTTCCCGCCATTGCGAAAATATTCTTACAACTCGTTTTCACTGTTGAAATTATAGTTATTTATTAATTAAAATGTCTACAAGTAGGTACTAGTTATGAAAATGATTTATGTTGTACACCGCCCTATATAAGATGTGAAGCCCTTAACGTTAAGGAAAGTTTACTACCTGAAAACTATCTAGGTATTTTGTACTAAATAAAATGATTTTAAATAAAATGAAAGCAAATACATTAAACTATCTTCGTTCTTGTCTTACTCCCATTTGTCCTTTATTTTCTTTTAGTCAATTCACTGATTGTGATGTTAAGAGGCACATACTTTCCATCTCCTCTAACGCTGTTGGTTGCGACAACATCAGCCGTAAAATGATCCTTCCTCTTTTAGATTTCCTTTTACCTATCATCACATCTATCCTTAACTTTTCTGTTACATCTGGCTCTTTTCCTTCTCTATGGAAGGAAGCTGAAATTATTCCCATTCCTAAAAAATCTAATCCTATCTCTTTCGCGGACTATTGCCCCATATCTATCCTACCTTTTCTCTCAAAAGTTTTAGAACGACTAGTTCATCATCAATTGAGCTCTCACCTATCTAGTAATAACCTTTTGAATCCTTTCCAGTCTGGTTTTCGTCCTGGACACAGCACTGTAACAGCGCTAGTTAAAATAACCGATGATATTCGCGCTGGTATGGAGAAACAAGAGCTTACAATTTTGACATTATTAGATTTTAGTAATGCGTTTAATTCTGTAGACTTTGACGTTCTCCTCGCTATTGTGTGCTCTCTTAATATATCTCCAACAGTAATTGACTGGTTTCGGAGTTACTTGTATGGGCGCCACCAGCGTATACGCATTGATGATCTGTATCTACATGGTGTGAAACTGCTGCTGGCGTACCTCAAGGTGGTGTTTTATCTCCGCTTTTATTTTCTATGTTTATCTCCTCAATAACCAAAAATATTTCTTCTCTCTTCCACCTTTATGCAGATGATCTCCAAATTTACAGACAATCTTCTTTTAATTCTCTCCCTAGTGCCATTTTATCAACAAATACAGACTAAAACCACATGTCCAACTGGAGTGTGCGATATGGCCATATCGTTAACTCCACCAAAACCAAAGTGATTATTATAGGCAGTAAATTCCTTATTAATCGTATAGTCTGGGATCAACTTCCCCCTATTACTTTCGATTGAGTTAATATACCTTTTAGCACTACAGTTAAGAATCTAGGTATTATCCTTGACCGTACCTTATCTTGGGTTCCACAAGTTGCGGAGGTCAGTAGGAGGCTGTTTGCTGCGGCCGGATCTATCCAACGGCTGCGAAATTTGCTTCCTATTCACACCAGAATTGCGCTTGCTAAAACATTGCTTCTACCGATTCTTGATTATGCTGATGTCAGCTATCTTGACTTAACCGAAGAGCAGTTAAATAAACTTGGGCGACTTCAAAATTTATGTATAAGGTTCATTTTTGGTTTACGCAAATATGACCCGTCTCTCAATTTCGTCAACAACTCAAGTGGCTTCCCATCCGCCTTCGCCGGAATACACAAATTCTTTGTCTTGTTTATAATATATTGTTTAATCCGTGTGCCCCAAATTATCTTAAATAACGTTTTAAATTCTATAGTTCCCAACTACATCTTCTTCGAAGTTCCCATACTCTCCAATTAAAATCTCCATCTCATACTACTCATTCTTTTGACCAGTCTTTCACTGTGGAAGCTGTCCGGCTTTGGAACTCTCTCCCTCTCGCTATTAGACAATCTCAAACGATTGTTTCATTTAAATCGAAACTAATCTCACACTTTCACTCTCTCTAAACTTTGTCTGCATTTCCGTTCCTACTCATTGTCTTCTGTTAGTATTACTTATCTCTTGATAATAATTTCGCTCATATTTATTAGTTTATCATTATATGATATTTGTTAGTTTATACATTATTTTATTTTATTAGAATGTATTAGGATTTAAATTATGATGTATCTATGTTTATGTGTTTCACATTTTTTATTAATTTGTTTGCTTTTCATATTAAATATATCCTATTACCCTAGGTTGCCTGGAAGAGATCGCTTCAGCGATAAGGCCGCCTAAATTGTTTTCACTGTTATTTGTCTTTTGTGTATGTAACCTGTATTTTTGTCTTGTGGTGTCAACAATAAAGAATATTTGTATTTGTATTTTTTAGTATTATTTTCTTCACAAGTATTTTGAAAACCTCGTATGATATTAGTATCATACGAGGTTTTCAAAATACTTGTGTATTAAACCTATAAAAAGCCATATTATTAAACCACACCCCTGAGACGAGAGTGGGTGGGTCGTGCTGTACTCTTTTTTTTTCATCGAATTGTTCATGAATAACACATAAAGACACTGCAAATATTATTACCTATTTCGGCTAGCTAAATAGATAGATACAGGTGTTTTCTATCGCTCATATACTGATGGTCAATTTTAAAACTTGGCAAATTTTAGAATATCTAGGGAGCAATACCATAAATTATTTTCTATAAATGGAACAAAGAACCTTATAAAAAGTAAAAATATATTATGAACCATCCATTTAGTACCTATTTACTACCTCGAACTCGAACTCTCGTACTAAGTAGATATTAATATAAAAGTTTAAGAAGTTTTGTTGTGAATTTTGCGATAACATTCTTATGAAAACTAAACGAAGTTTCAGGAGCGAGCACCTAGTTGAATGAATTTTTCATTTTCCTTCTACTGTGCGTAAGACTTGAGACGCCAAATCTTTTAGTGGCTGGCTCTTAATCCGCATATGATAGCGAGGGATACAAGTGACTGTACATTTAAACTCCGCACTGTGTGTGATGTATCATGACTGTAGTCACACTTTGTGTAGAAGCTTGCCGGTGGCGTCATGTTCCCACTCCACGCATCTGTCAGAGTGACACGACAAATTGCCAACCAGTAATTGGCAACGGCCTGTCGCGATGTAAAGCCTCGAATTGGGTTACTTTTATAATAAAATAGACTATCTGACAAGCTTCAAACTCTACAAGCCCTAACTTCACGAATTCTACACCTTAGTCAAAATATGTGGCTTAATTGGTCGTTTCGTTACAAGAACTATGTACGAGCTACCTATGCATGAGAACTGGAACGCGGGTACCGCAGAAAACAGCTAGAAGTAGTACGGTAGTACTATTAACTATTCTGTGTATATTAACTATATTAACTAACTTACGATGGTGGAATGGAATATACATACATGTTATCTAATTTAACGAAAAATACACCTAACCTACTTACCCCACACAAATCTGAGAAATACGCAAAGGAATTGAAACTACATCGAAAATCTGCAGCAAGCATCTGCGCACCAAGTGTTTTGGCCATATTATGTAGAAGTGAGCTGAATAAGCCGTACTTTGTAACAAATCCGGGACTTTGGTTGGATTTGCCGGTGTCCGTTTTGTGCTTGTTATTCCAACGCTACCAGACCGGTGCAGCTTAAGTGTAGCTCACACACCCGAGATTGAAACCCTCTCCTTACTAAATCAACTGAATCGAAATCCTATACAAAAGATAACTGGGAAAGCTGGTGAAATTCATCCGCATAAGTGACTTATATTACCCAACTAACTTATACCTATGTATTTCGTCACTATTTGCTGAACACTATAACTCAAATTCAAATATGTAGGTCATACTAATTACAAACAATGTCTTACACCGAAGACATTGTTTGTAATTAGTATGACTTAAATTAACACAAATTAGCTTTTTAAAGTGAAATGATAATTGTGAAATGATATTTTCACTACAATGAGTCTACGATCGCTGCGAAAACTACGACAAAACAAAACACTTTTCTCTCTCTCCAATCGTGTAGGACGTAATGTACACCTACTTTTGGGACGACACTCGACAGTCTGCAGATGATTTTTACTCATGAATACTTTAATAATAAATTCAAAGTAAGTTTTCGTCTAGAAGTATTACCTAAGTTCACCTGAGGCGGTTGACTAGCTTTGCCTATGGACCGGGCTATTGCCATAGATAATCCCAACCAAGGCTATTGCCAATGTGTGTTAGGACCAAAGTATTCAATAATAAATAACTACCTACGCAGTTCGCAATATTTAGCTGACTTTTCGAAAAATACAGCTGGCATCCTGAAACACTAAAATGTCCTCAATAATTAATGATTAATGATATGGTTAAATAATTACCTATTTATACTACCAGGAATAGGTAATTTATTATGTAGGATTTTATAAGTATACCGTTCATCCGATTGCGATGAAACATTTTTGGTGAGAACGTACGTATGCCAGCGTACGCAGAACATGCAGCGCAGTTCATGCGCAGAACATGTGCCTACCTACGCAGACTAACAAACAACAAAAAAAAATTTAAACCCATGTCGTTGCTTTTTTTGAGAAAAGCCGACAGTAAACTCAACAATTTCTCTTTTCAAAAAGAACTTATAAGTAATTGTTACATAAGATATTGTGTCCTGCAAGAATAGTGATCGATCAACATACTTATATCGTATTCAGCCGTCGAGTGAATGAAATAAAATGTGAAATATCTATATGAAAACAAACTTATTTACGAAAAAACAAAAATATTATAGTATCATACTAACGGACCCGGCAGACGTCGTCCTGCTCTGAAATTAAAACAAAACTTAGAACCCGATTCCAGCTCTACCTACCGGGTCCAATTTTGTTTTAAATCATCGAGGAACCCATTGAAATACACACAAAAAATTTCATCCAAATCGGGTCCGGTCACAGTTTCACAGTTTTTGTTACCGTACTCCTCCAAAACGTCTTGATTGATATTGATGAAATTGTATATGTATATTCATTCAGTAGGTCTGAGATAGGTTATTATCTATTTTTTAAACGACTTCAAAAAAGGAGGAGGTTATATGTTCGACTGTATGTATTTTTTTTTTTTTATGTATGTTCATCGATTATTCCGCCAATTGTCAACCGATTTTCAAAAAATTTTTTTTTGTTTGAAAGAGTACACTTTGGCGGTGGTCCCATTATCACCAAGTCAGGATCTGATGATGGGATCCTGGGGGAAAACGAGGGCAACCCTAAAATTTTATAAGAAATGTCAACCGATTTTCAAAATTCTTGTTTCATTTGAAAGAGTATACTTCGGCGGTAGTCCCACTGTCACCAAGTCAGGATCTGATGATGGGATCCTGGGGAAAATGAGAGCAATCCTCAAATTTTATAAGAATTTACAGTATTTTTCATTCATATACGTACTTATCAAAGCTATTTCCATGTGGTAGTCATCATCTTATGTTGCAGAGCTGATGATGGAAGGTACAACTCCTTAAAGGTTAGGAGTTAGGGGATATTTCTTTAAATATTATAGTCACGTTTAGACTCGTATCGTCGTCTCTTTGTATATTAAAATGAGCTGATGATAGAAGGTAATATCTTTATCGGTTAGGAGTTGTCCTAGATATTAAATGAAACGCAATATCAAGTAGCTGCTGAGAAAGAAGCCTTAATCATTTAGGATATATATTCTTTATTTTCTTTAAAAGTTTATCTATTTATGTATTCCCTCATCTAATAGCGTGATGTTATTTAACTTATGTACTTACTAATATATTTTATGTAGTTCCTGAGATTAGTGCGTTCAAACAAACAAACAAACTCTTCAGCTTTCTAATATTAGTATAGATAATGTAAATTAATAATAGGCTTAATTTGCTCGAAAACAATTAAATATTTCTTGAAAACATTGAAATATAAAAAATGGAAAAATAAAACTTTTTATAAAAAAATAAAAACGACTTCAAAGGCAAATGTTGCACTAAAAACCGAAAAATAAACTGAATAAGACATTAAATAAAATGGAAAAAAAATATTTCAATAACTAAATAGACCAAAAACTTTAATTATGTAAACTACCTACGCACCTATTCAAATTATTATTCTATAAATACCTTTTGATCTGTTTGAAGTCGGTGCCAAGCCCAAAAATACAATGAAAGAAATAATAAATGCCTTCAAAAGCATCGCCAGATGGCAGTTCAGCCTCCCAGGGAGGAGATTAAGTAATCCCTGGGTTCGGGAACTCACTCTATCTGCGGGCGGCCAGCGGTCAACCGTTTCACCGGATCTCCCTAACCGCACGCCAACATGCTGCGCCTGCACTACTCAATAGCGACTCCATAATACCGCCGGTCCCTCCGCCGTCAGCACAGTGCCTCCTCTAAGGAGCTCTGGCAACCTTACTCACCGCAGGAACACGACACCACTTGAGGGCAGTGTTATTTGGCTGCAATATTCTGTAAGGTGGAGGTACTTCCCCAATTATGAGCAGAGTTATGCTATGTCCTCCTCAAACCGTACGAAGCCTATTAAACCTATTAGGCTTGGCACCGACTTCAAACAGATCAAAAGGTATCTATAGAATAATAATTTGAATAGGTGCGTAGGTAGTTTACATAATTAAAGTTTTTGGTCTATTTAGTTATTGAAATATTTTTTTTCCATTTTATTTAATGTCTTATTCAGTTTATTTTTCGGTTTTTAGTGCAACATTTGCCTTTGAAGTCGTTTTTATTTTTTTATAAAAAGTTTTTTATACCGCTAGATCCCTCGGGAACGCGGACAGCACACACAAACCGCGGGGGACAGCTAGTAAAAAATAGATAAAATCCTATTCTCAGACCTACTGAATCGGTCAAGTCGTTTCGGAAATAATTTGTTACCATACTCCTCCGAAACGGCTTGACCGATTTTGATGAAATTTTATATGTATATTCAGTAGGTATGAGAGTAAGTTGTTCTCTATTTTTTATACCGCTAGATTCCACGGGAACGCGTATCCCACGGGAGAAAGCTAGTAAAAAATAGATAACAACCTATTCTCAGACCTAATAAATGTATATATCAAGTTTCATCAAAATCGGTCAAGCCGTTTCAGAGGAGTACGATAACTAAAACTGTGACACGAGAATTATATATATTTTAGATTTTTTATTGAAAAAACATGCTGTCAATTAGGTGGGAACTTTTTACTTTAGCTTACCTAATATAATTTTGCCTCCTTTTAACAATTGCTTTATAGTTATTGTTAATCCCGAGTCGGATTTTTCATTTGCTCAGTAAAAACGTAACGGCTGAAAAAGGAAACTCGCTGACTAAGTCACTCAAGGGAAAAAATAAAACGAGGAGCCGTCCTTAACGACCGTCAAGGGATGTCATTAGCTGATGTCCTGCTGCATGACTCGAATTAGATTCAACTTCCATGTTATTAGACACCACTCTTAGGTACCTACCTAATGGTATTGAGGTGAGGTAAATGACAATTTATATTTTTAGTGAATTAGTAGATAATTAAGTGTTTCGATCCCCAAAACTAAAAGAAACTAAATAAAATTCTATTAATCGCGATTCATATTATGTAGGTAACTATTTTTTTTATTTCTATATAAATATAAATTTACTTACAAAAGCAATCTGCCAAGTAGGTTTCCGAGGCGTATATACATTACATTTACTAGTCAAACTATTTTGCTGGCATCGCACAATGAAAGTAGAAATTAGGTAAGTAGATAGTAGTGGATTCGTATCACGAAGTGCAATTTATTATATATTGGCGTAATGCCAACATTAGCTGGCCTTGGGAACTTTTAATTGGTTACTCCAACAATCACTTTTAGATAGGGCAATATTTTTTCTACTTCCAGTCACCTCAACCTACGGAAAATGATGGCTTTAATAGCTACCTATTGCATTTTATATTTACCTACTAGTAAGTACCTGCTCTATTGACTTTTAGAAACTATGTTTAGTTACTCTTTGTGACTTGAATTAATCGCATTGAAAAAAGGTAGTTAGATCAAAGGGGAACGAGATGTGTTCTGTTCTAAGAGTCGGATGCGAAGTGTAGTGAGTGACTGATAGGTAATCCTTTGCTTTACCATGGAATATTACTAATACCTCAGTGGTATGGTACCTAAGTTGTTAACTGCTATGTACTACCTAAGTATGTACCTACCTGTCATGTCCGTCATCATTGTTTAGTCGTGAGAAATAAGAAAACTGATTTGAATTCTGCAAGTCTATCGCTATTTTGTCCCAAAACACTGAATATTTCTGTCCCTGATCCAAGAGTTATAAAGATTTTTAGGTGGTTCTGGAAGAACCAAGGCTGTATGTGTCTCTTTAAAAATAGCACCTGCCGCAAATTTCATTGCACCAGAATTTGTCGAATTTTATCGCTTAATATCATATTTTGTCGATCCTTGGTTGATAAGGAATCTCAATAGATATCTATAGTACTTTTACAATTTAATTATTTGTAGGTATTTAAGGCACTATTAATTTATATACAAAATCAAATAAGAAATTGAAAAATTAGTTTTGGTGTGAAATTCCCGTGAGATATTCTTATGAACAAGTGCAAGTCTATTGGCTAGCTAGTCTGGTATTTAGGTAAGTTAGGTATCTATAAAATTATTTATAGACCTATTTGTTGTTTTGCCGCCGGGACACACTTGACAGTCCGACTATTTTTTTTATGTAAATCGAAATAATTTATGTAGCGTACCTACCTTATGAATCTAAGCTTATTTTTTTAAATCTGATTTTAGTGCCGACTTCTTATCAAAAGTTAACTTTCATAACTGTGCATTAGAGTCAGTCTAGTCTAGGTAGGTAGTACCTAGTCGTAAGTGCCTGAGGTCTGTTTGAATAAAATAATTAGAACCGGTGTTCCGACTAAATTTTGATGGTTTTTTTTAAGATAGGCGTTTAACCACATCTCATTGTCGTCAAAGATAATAAAAGTTCCACACAAAGCCTAGAATAGCAGTGGGTCTACCCGAAGTTGATTGATTTATGACAAACATTCATATTAAAAGCACGTTTAACTATCAGAAGAATACATAGGATGTATTGCTGTATACCTAGAAGAATGCCGAAGAAGAAGGTATGGATGGACTGCGTGAAGAATGATAGATACGCATATGAAAGGTGTGAGAAGGTAGGTACTGAAACGATTAGTGATAGAGCGGAGTGTAAGAGGAAAACAAGTTGTGCCGACCCCATCTAGCGTGGAATAAGGACAGGAAACAGAAGCTGTGTAAAGAATACCTACCACGGCATGTTGGTGGTAAAAGACAACTGAAGCTATGCTATAGACCTAGTAATTGGATGAAAATAGCGCCATCTGTCAATTATTCACCAAGGACTAAGGTAACTTGGACCAACCAAGGACCAACTCGAACACTGTTTGTGTTTCATATCCTTTGGTACCTGGAAAAACCGTCAGGGCTTGTAAATGTAAGTTTAGTTCAGAATTTTATCAACAGGTGGCAATCAAGAGTTATTCTAAACAGCGCTACCTATTGCATTTATATTCAATAGATATGAATGATAAGTTGACCTACATTTGAAGGCTTCATGAATCCCTTGGTGTGCTTAGCAACAACAGTGACTAAGGGAGATTCTTTATTCAATTAAAAAAATATTCTGTCTTTCGTAAATCGAAAGAATGCGGTTTTCCCTAGCACTAGGTACACTTGGCCCAATAACCATCACTTAAAGTGACTATTCGTTTCACAATGCTTGTGTAACAGTAGGTAATAGGTACTTGACAATAAATTTATTACATAAACTTGCTTATGTAACCTTTACATAATTGAATAATAACATTACATAACTTGAGTACAGAACTAGTATGGCATGGTTCTGAAACCAATCAAATAAAACTCTTGTGTTAAATTACATCATGTGTACATTTAATATGGATTTATAATAATTTAATGAAAAAGTTTAGGTAAAGACAAATTTAGGTGTAAGAGTTAGTATATAGATTTAGGCTGCAACAGCCTAGAAAAATAACTACATATACTTAAGACTATAATGTAGACAAAAATACAAGATAGAATTACTTATGTGTATCTTTTTGATCCTCAACTTGTGCGACTACATCACTCTTAAATTTCTTAGCTTGAGTCTCTTCGGTATCATTAGTTGGTTCCTCCTTACATAATTCATTTAAATTATACTTTTTATATGTATAGTAATTGTCCACAACGCTTAATAGGCAAATACCTTTGATTATTTCAACTATAATACAGAGGCCTGGGTTTTTAAGATCAGCTTTATTATCACCATTCTTCAGAACCACCATCTCTGCAAGTTCTTTGATTACCAAATCCCGAGACACACTGCTATTGAAGCGTTTATTGAAGATAACAGCAAATGTACAAGACTCTTTCAAAAAGAATTTGTCAAACAGTTTTCCAGCACATTCCATAATATCAGGCAGGTTAGCTTTGCATGTTGCCATTATTGGGAGCAGACGCAGGACATGACGAGTCTTCTGTAGCCTTGTCGCAACAAGATCTTTAATAATAGCGCCAGTGAGCTCTTCTGGGCTAGGTAAGTTTGTCTTGACAAAGATACAGTTTGATGCACCTGTTTCAACTACTTGGAATCGTTTATGTCTGAGAGCTTTTTGTGAATCTTTTTTCATGGATTCTACTTCACGTCTAAGCAAGTCACCAATATCAGTCTCATCTTCAGATTCACTCTCAGACCTTTCTTCGGGGCCGGAAGTCTCGGGAACGTCTGTAGTGGGCGCTGCTGGCTTCGATTCATCGAGATCTGGATAAAGCTTCTGAGCATACTCGTTAAGAATGTTGTAAACTTCTTTCACACAATCTTTTTCTCTGAAGTTACACGTGCAAAAAAAGCCTCTGAAGCCGGGTTCCAAGAAATACTTGTTTCTCCGTTTTCTAAAGTAGAAGTTTTTCTTCTTTCTTGAATCTCCCATTATACAAACTGAAAACTCAATTAATTTAAAATAAGGCTTTTTATGTCAGCGATGATATAACAATAATTATGTGTTACGTATTGAAATGAATTAGCAATTCAACAACACAGCAACAACACCCGATCGACGACGATATGTCAAATTAATCTGTCATAGTAATGTCAATTATTGACAATGTAAAACGAATGTCAACTGTCAAAGCTAAGGAAAACATCAGAAATTATATATTCTAAATGGATAGGTAACTCTGAATACTTACTTGAAGCAAATACCTATCAATTGCGAAAAAGAGAAAGATAACAACTACGTTGGGACTATCTCTCTTTCTAACCCTACTTACCCTTAATGAAAGAAAGAGAGATTGTCCCAACGTAGTTGTTATCTTTCTTGGAAAACATAAACAGGCTGTCTCAGAAAATAGTGTCAAGCGGAAGCCCAGAGGTAGGGCACCTTTAGAGGTACCCGTATCACTCCATGTATGTTCCGCGATGTTTCGTAGTTTACGAGTTATAACTTCTTTTAATTTTTTTTACTCAATTCCGATTTTATTTTCCGATATATATTTTTTAATCATTTTTAGTCATGACCATAGATACAAAGTATTTCAGTCGCATACATTTTCTTCAGTTTTAATTTCTTCTTTTATGTTATAGTCACACACACATAATGTTCTCACACGAATTTCTATGCGGTATGAGCTTGGTATGAGTTGCCTGGTACAAATCTTCACGAAGTAAGCGTTATGCACTCACTCGATACGTTCGGTTCTGTCCGGCACAAACTATTTTCGGAACTGTTGTTTTCATTTAATAGTTTGATATAAATCTGCAAAAATATGTGACACATTAGGGAGGTGAGAGCTGTGAAAAGGACGGGGGAGGGGTCTAAAAAACATGAAATTCGTGTGACGTAATTAATGGATGGCCCCTAAAAGAAGAATATTGGAACTATAAATAAACAACTATGAAATTAATATTTATTATTTAGAATAATAATTGTGATCAGCCGATCGAACCACTAATAAGATTGGAAGCAAAAATTTGGGATGGAAATAAATAAAGACTTCCCGCTTTTAAAAGCTTGGTGTGCATCTATCTATCTATGTAACGGAATCTTTGAACGTGATTTTCACACCTTTCCAAGCGACGGAATGATTTGAAACTTTGCACATTTATGAAGGACCTATGACAATGCAAATAATTTGGGGGCACGGCAGTGCCTCCGCCAAGTCTCCAGCAAATGAACGTGATTTTCATACTTTTCAAAACGACGAATTGATTTTTTAACTTTGCACACTTATCAAAGACCGAAGACAATGCAATAATCTGGGGGCGCGGCAGTGCCCCCGCCAAGTCTCGAGCAAAAAGTGGCACGGCCGTACTTACCATCCTTTTCTCGAAGCAGTTCAGGCCATTTTCGACCCCCCTATAACTTTGTTGTGGATTTAATTAAACCCTGCATCGTTGGCGCATTATAAGGGGAGAATAGTTTTAAGGCGATGATAGCTCAGTGGTAAGTGACGTCGATACCGCGGCGAAGGTCGTGGGTTCGAATCCTACAATGAGCTTGAGCTTTCGGTGAAGGAAAACATCGTGAGGAAATCAGGAAACCATAGCACGGTGGTAGGATACTTTGTAGTACCCGACTGGCTGGCTAAAAAATCTGTCGCGAAGCACCTATCGGTGTGTTCCGACAGTTGCACTTGAGCCAGTTCCCCATCTAGGCTTTGTGTGCTTACCACCTTCGGCCACATCATTACTTACCATAGTGAAATTGTAGTCAAACCTCGGAACAATAACCAGCATGGAAGCCGGGCTAAAATAAAAACCGAGTACTATACAGTTTATTCATTTATGTCAATTAGCATATCGTAATGTGGGAATGAAACAAAACATGGCTGTTTGTTTTTATTATTTTTGAACGTGTCACAAGCAAAATGTCAAATGGTCCTCTTTGGTCCTCTTATAATGCTAACAAATAAAGTGATGTAAAAATTGTTATCGATAATAATTTCAATACTGTTTTTTTTTCAATGCAGATTTCCTAATGATGGTGAAATGAAAATTAAATGGAGTCAGTGCATCAATAGGTTTTTCTCATACAAACTTCCACCCCCTTTTCACCCCCTTAAAGGGTGATTTCTAGGATAAAAACTATCCTATGTTTTTTCTCGGGACTCCAACAATCCCTATCCGAATTTCATCTAAATCGGTTCGGCGGTTTAAGCGTGAAGAGGTAACAGACAGACAGACACACTTTCGCATTTATAATATTTTATAATTATATTAATTAGTATTAGTATGGATTTTAATGATTAATAAAGACATTAAATTAATAATTGTAGTTTCATTTATACTTGTGTCAAATTTTTATCGTCTCTTTCCTACCACACTTGACTGATATTCCGACGCCGAAGTTCCGTCATGGTAAATCCGTTAGTAAACCACAGCCACACTTGGCAGATTATCCGTCGACAGCCAGCGCCTATACTGATAATAAATTATAATAACATGGGAATGTTAAGAAAAGGATAAACTATATTAATTAAAAAATATATAATAGAAAACTATTCTATCTATAGGTACACATAATAAAAATGTAACGGATCGCTATCTGTACATGGAAGATATATGAGAAAAAATATTATTGGGTCCTTTATCAACGCAATAGCACCCAAAACAATGATTGTTAGAATTTTGTCTGTTTGTGCAAGCTAATCTCAGAAACGACGTATTCGGATGTGGTTTTCACTGATATATTGTGGTAAGCTTCACTTAACATTTAGTGTTTGTTTCATGTCAATCGGTTCTTAAATAAAAAAGTTATGTCAATTTAAAGAATCACGTCGAACATTTGTTAATCCAAAATAAACCAAAAGATTGAATTTGAATGGAATTAAATATACCAAAGTCACTTCCACGGGGACGAAGTCGCGGTCACAGCTAGTACTAACTATATTTACTTGTTTGCTTTGATGACTTATATCGACACGACAATGTCGATGATAAGCCCATCACTAGCCAAAAAATAGCTTGTCACCAACAACACAACCTGCATAATAAGGAAACAGAACGGTATTATATGTCTCTTTCCCACGCATTATTAACGTCGAAAGTAAAAAAGGTAAAGTATATGCATTTCATTTCTTATTTTAGCCCGGCTTCCATGTTAGTTATTGTTCCGAGAGTCAAACACAAGCCTACCCAGAATTAAAAAAAATATGCCGAATTGAACCTTTTGAAAAAAACCAAACTAAAAAGTAGAAAATAAAATTAATAGTTTTTACTAAAAAAAACACGCTTTTATAAAAAATCTAAATAAAAGGTAAAAAATATTTTTTAATAAAATTAATTGTTTATAATAATTATTATTTACTGACAAAAGTTAATATTGGCTAATTAATAAGGGTTATTTCCGATTCGACAGATTTTCGTTTCTAACAAAATATATAACCACAAAGTGTACAGCGATCACGAAGCGCAGCGAGCACACCCATTTAGAATAGGTAGCTGTGCAAGTCGTGTGACTAGGTTTATTTGGTCACTAACTAACGAATATCAGTATGATAGGTACCAGTTACAATTTTTTTTAATTTCTTCAAATATCTGACTTTGTTCTATCAGACGATTGCGATATCATCAATTCAATAAAAAACAATATTCTGTTAATCATTAAATTTAATTAATAAAAATAATCTAATATAAAGTTTATACATTTATATTATACATTATAGATTATTTTAAACATAATTTATACAAAAATAAAATTGAGATTACGTTTTAAACAAAACTACAACATACTTAGTTCTGTTTTATTTTTTTATTAAAAACCTAAAATTATCCTTATTGAAATAAAATTGAAATACTAAGAGAATACTTTTTGGCGACATATTGCAATGACATTGAGTGCATTGACCGAATAAGATAGATAAAGTAAAGTATATGTACTTTACTTTTTAAATCTGCAATATTTCGTTTTCATCATCGTTGGAAGATTGGCGACAACAGGTTTATTATTCTTGGTACAAACAGTGATACTGAAATAATAAAAGATTAATAGATATTTTTAATCCAGTAAACATTAATATGATTTGTAGCAATTCGGGTTTCTACTGTGCTAATAGCTTAGTGGTAGTGACATTGAATGACGGGACAAAGGTAGTATTTTCGCATCCTACAATATGCTGAAGCTTTTGTTGAAAGAAAACCATTGTGAGGCATAACATAGCGGTAGGGTTTAAAATAGCTCTGGTTAAGCGTTTTTCTGCAATCTATTTCCCAACATTCTGGGGATTGTTTTGGTAATTACAAACTTCATTCCTTTCATCCCATAAGTCAGTTGAACTAAGTGGCAAACAGTATTGTTAGGTAAAGTTATTTGGTGAACCAACTGACCAAGTTCAATACTTCTGGCTGCTTAAGCGATGTTTGTTGTATTAAAGCTCATTATTTTTAATTATAATTTACAACAATATTTCAAGAATTGTGAAGTTAAACTTACGCAGTGTTGTATTCAATAGAAGATAACTTCATGTATTCCACATAAATGCTGGGAGATTTGATAAGTCGCCACGTCATAGGGTTGAATAAGTTAGCTTCATATTTCCACTCGACTATGACAGACATTGGAGGATATCCCGAGTCTTTTACCGCAATCATTTTGGTCTCTAAAAATCCGGGCTTATAAAATTTTCTGTAATAAAAAAAAATATAAATAATGATATAGATATTTATGTATTTCGGCACGCAGATAGATATTAGGACGTAGGTATCCGCTAAGAAAGTATTTTTCAAAATTCATCCCCTAAGGGATGACTGGAGGGATTTGATTTTATCAAATCGGTGTCCAAAGTTTGTATGGAGAAACGGGATCGCGGGTGAAACCGCGGGGCGGAAAGCTAGTATTTAATATATAATTTTGTTTTACTGAAAACTAATGAACTCTAAAATATAATATCATCGCCCAAGATTATGAGTTGGCCTTAAGATAGATATTGAACATCATTAGGAACGGAAACACGCTTTAGATATGTTACGTAAGCGAGAGCTCAATAATCTATTGAACAAAGAAACTGGTACCTAAAGATCGGGCATTAAAGCTACAAGGTTTTGAATTATTCTAGTTAATTAGAATTTCGATTATTTATTATAGAAATGAACAACGTTCTTCAATTAATTTAATCCTTTGGAACGCAATTAGGATGTTTGTCCAAAATCTTCCAAAAACATCACGATTCAAGTTATTGTAAGCAAGTTTAATATCCAAATAACCAACTTACTGTTCTTCATCCAGAAATTTGTGATTACTCTTGTTATTATTTCTATCAACCAGTGTTATAGAAAGCTTGCCAGACTCAGGTCCGTGAGTTCTGCTCTCTGACGAGTTTGATACTTGTAGAACTATTTCGTAGTGTACCCCTAAAAATATAAGACATGTTAGTTATTTAAGTCTCTATAATTAATCTATGATCATACGACGTATTTCAAACAAATTTGCACAACGATCAGTAAACTTATTTAGGCCACTAAACACATGTTATATTAACTGTTTCTGGGTATTTATCATACCTGCCTGACTGATTAACACGCTCAGTTGAAAATCTAATGTTAAGCAATTACTGGATTATTCTGTTCTCTTTTTTTGCATACGTCCTTAGACCTTAGTAAAAAGGCGATGATAGCTCAGTGGAAGTGACGTCGGATACCGCGGCGAAGGTCGTGGGTTCGAATCGGTGAAGGAAACATCGTACGCAAACCACGGCACGGTGGTAGGGACTTTGTAGTACTCGACTGGCTGGCTACAACCCTCAAATTGAAAATAACTCGCCAAGCACCAGTTGGTTTGTTCCGGTAGTTGCACTTGAGGCAGTAGCCTTTAAGGCATTGTAATAAGGTGTACACCACATCGGCATCCCGCTGGTATTGCTTATGCTTAGGCGACGGTAGTCACTTGTCATCAGGTGACCCACCTGCCTGGTTGTCAATAGTGGTATAAATAACATAACTCACTGCAATAAGGTATCGAGCTGCCCGTCATTGCGTACAATGCAATATTAGAGTTAGTGTCAACGAGTCCACTCATTTGCAGACGTCTGTATGTGCTGTACGAGTGGTAGCCCATAGGGATACAGTAATGTCTCAACTTGTCGCAACTTGTGCAGTTACCCGCTAGAAAAGACTGGAAAATATATGACAAAATTGAATATTTCTTTTAATACATTCCATTGTATTAATACTTGACGGGCCGGTTGGCGTGGTGGGTTCGATTCCCATCCAGGACAGACATTTGTGTGCATAGACATGTCTGTTTGTCCGAGTCTGGGTGTAATTATCTATTTAAGTATGTATTTACAATAACAAAAAAGTTTTTATATATTACATTTATATATCAATTATCTGATTTCCATATTACAAGCTCTGCTTAGTTTAGGATCAGATAGGCATGTGTGAAAAATTTCCCAAGATATTTATATTTATCTATACTAATATTATAAAGATGAAAGATTTGTATGTAAGTATGTTTGTAACGAATTGGCTCAAAAAGTACTAGACCGATTTTAAAAATTCTTTCACCATTTGAATGCTACATTATTCCAGATTAAGAAAGGCTATATTTTGTCCCGGGATTAGATAAGATCCCACGGGATCGCGGGTGAAACCGCGCGGAACAGCTAGTTTATTATACACAAAAACTATTAAACTGGGGTGCTCAATGCTGGATTGTCATTCGAAACATTATCAACAAAAATATGGCATACTAGTTTACCGCCCCGCGTTTTCACCCGCGTTCCCCAGGGATCTTATCTTTTTCCAGGATAAAAAGTATCCCATGTTCTATTCCAGGATATGATCTATCTGTGCCAAGTTACATCAAAGTCGATAAAGCCGTTTTTGCGTGATTAAGCAACAAATATACAAACTTTCACAAGTAGGATATGCTTTTATAGATACGAAATTGCTAATCAAAGAAAAATATACATTCGACTTAAGATAAAAACTGAACATGTTTCCACGCATGTTTAGTATTTAAGTCTTTTGTGACACTGCATTAGTACGGTTGATAATTTTGATAATACTTATAAGATAGGATACAGGATGTCCAGTAAGTGGTACAACAAACTTAGGGGCAGATTAGTGGACCTATCAAATATAAAAAATTACTTTAGTAAAAGTGTCACCATTTTCGAGATATTTAATATCTAAAATTCAAAAATCAATACGTAACAATCAGTAATATCGAAATAACTCGAAAACTCTCGGTGACCTTTTTATTGAGCTCATTTTTGTATATTTGGTAGGTGACCCGCTCACCTATCTCCCCGTTAAGTTTGTCGTACTACTTACCGGACACTATATATCAATATACACACCTCATAGGACTCGCACTGTATAGCTATGAAGGGACATGAAGGCGCAATACTCTCTGTGAAATACTCGTAGCTTCTTTCGTGGTTACAGCCGACGTATTTCACGACTTGCTGGTACATGTCTGCAGTTATAATTTGTCTACCAGAGTTGGTTTGACAGCCAGGTTGTGTAGAGCCGCCGTTTGGAAAAAAGTCCACGTGGCCGATCGGTTCTGATATACCGAAACCTGCAGTTTTTTTCTTCATTATTAACCGCACAATTTTATTTTTTTATTTATTTTAGTTGGTACCCAAGTTAATTAGGTATGTTGTTATGTACCCAATGTTTGGCCTCCCCTAACATTTTATTTTAATTTAAAACCAAAACATAAAGTTAAAAGCTATAATCCCTACCACTGCTTTGGTTTCTACACGATGTATTCCTTCACCGCTCTAAAACTCAAGATTATTGAAAAATCAGAAAACATCTACAAGTTGAAAATATGTCGCCAAGCACCAGTGGGTTTGTTCTGGTAATAGCACTTGAATGCCGGTTTTTTTTTATTCTGGATAGGCTTGTATTTGACTACAATCTCACTATGGTAAGTGATGATGTGGCCGAAGGTGGTAAGCACACAAAGCCTAGATGGGAACTGGCCCTCAGGTTGCCTTTAAGGCATTGTAATAAGGTGTACAACACATTGACAATCTTGGCTAATTTGTATATGCGACGTTAGTCACACACTATCAGGTGCCCCGCCTGCCTGGTTGTCAGTGCGGGTATAATTAAAAAAATAGAACTGTCTCAATCGCCAAACATGTGCTCAGAAAGTAACGTATAACCCGGATATATATAACTCAATATTGTCCAATATGACGATTTAATTAGCGTTCCACCTATCGAAGAAATATCTGTCGGTTTGTACCTGAGAAATATAACGGCATGGCATTGCTGTGAATAATATCCACATATTTAGCATCGGATCGGTCCAGGCGCACCAATGTAACGGTTTGACTAAAATAGGGCGCTGCAGGGTCCAATCCAGTAATCCTGCCTAATTTCAAATTGAATTTCTGAAAATTATCATCAATTTTATTGCTTTGTAATAAAAAAAATTTTTTAGTTATTTTATAGCTTTGAATTTGATGTCTATTTAGATACAAACCTTTTGCAAAGAATGACCGCAGTACCCTCCTAAGTGAGCACCCAAAGAATGTCCGATGAAATGGAAATTATCTAAACTGGATAGTCTTAATGCTTTCTGTAAATAATAAGAAATATTTTTTTAAAAAACGTCTATAACAGCGTCAAATGGTAATTAACTATTTTGGTAATTTACAAAAACATCTTACATATAAGAATATCAACTATTATAATATGTAAGATCTTTTGTCAGGAATAATGCTATATTGATAGTACTGCACTTTACAGCCATTTTCTTTGGAGGTGTGTGATAAGTTGTGTTCAAACGAAAAGAAATACTAACATAAACATTGTGTATAAGGTGTGCTGTCATGACACCGATGAGTCTGATGTTAGCCACCGCCAGTCCGTAAGGAGGCTGGGATCCACCTCGCCAGTCCACCACAAAAACTGTTGCTGCCTCATTGCCTTCCAGGTTTAAGAGAGCATCTGTCATTTTTTGAATCTGTATATAAAATATATGATTTTTTAAGGTTCAACAAACACTATACACACTATACTAGTAATAAAAAGTATTAACAGAAAAAAAAACAACTTTAACAAATGTGATCACAAACTACTTTAAATACTTAGACTTAAACATACATTGAATTAAACATGTAAAAGATATAATGGAAAAATAATAAGAATGCTGAGCAAAGAACTATGTGAATAATATGTAGGTATGTAATGTATGTAATAGAAAAGTTATATTTAAAAATAACAAAACATGTTCACTTGCTCCAGCTTCTCGGATCGGGGTTAAAAAGTATCCAAAGTCAATTCTGGGACCTAAAGGCACTAGGTACATACCAATTTTCAAAGTAAAATTATAAAGTGTTTGGCATTGACTATTCAATTAAAATATGCGAAATTAATTCGCGAAAGTTTTAAAAGTTCTATTCACGAATATGTTTTCGGTGATAAAAGCATAAAATAATATACAAGATGTAAATTTAAACAATTCCTACAACTCAGATGATAAACAAATCAATAATTTCGAAGAATTTCACCCTTCACCCTAGATCAGTTGCAGTATTGATCAGACTCAACAAATAGACTGTAGTTATTATTAATTTCAAAACAATAACAAGTAGTTACCCAAGGCTTATGACCTCCTTCCAAGAATCCATGAGATATGAAATAAAACGGTCCTTGCGGATCGAAATTAGCATTCTGTATTTTCTCCGTACTGTCTGCGTGTAATAAAACTGGTGTTTTCCTATTTCTTCTAGTAAATGCTGCATATCTGTAATCAGATATCATAATGAGCTTATGGTTATTACACAGAACTTGTATCACTAGGCTATTACTAAAGGATATGATCTATAAGGTTTATAGTTATGATAACTAAAACTCTGAAGTAAGTTTGAGTAATCGGACAAATCTCGATAATACTGCATTAATTCTAGTGTAAAAATAAACTCATTGTGCCATCAGCAATAATGTCTAACTAAATTGGGGCAGTATGTTAATTTACTACCTAATTAGGTAATTGACTATCGTAGACATTCGCAGACTCTTGAATGAACAAAGGGGCACTAGATAAGAATATATGTATCGCCTTTTCGAAAGTGTAGTAACGTCTCTTATCATTGCTCGAAAATTCTCGAACAATCAAAGTTCAATATACCCCAAATAAGCTTTGCCCACTAGATAAAGCGTACATTGCAACAATTTATAAACACATTGTTTAACATAGGGCCGATGTGGGACGTCACTATGCAATTATGGGACGTAAACATTGTTTTGTCTCAGCTTATGATTGATTGATGTCACGGACGAGCCCCCGCGCGTTATCTTACTGAGACATGATATGTAATATAAATAAAATAGGTACCCGAAGCGGATCTTGTAATTAAGTCCTCGGGTTGTTGATAAAGCGAGACCTCTAAATGGATCTAGGCCTTATCAATTTACAATATGTTACGTTTGATTACGAGATGAGGATAAACGACTTTATCTTAAAGTACCTCACCGTACTTACACCAAATTACAAAATTTAATTTTGGTATCGATTATGACATCACACGGCGTGTTGAAAATGGTAAGTAATGTATAATGTAAGCATGTAATATTTTTTTTAATACAGTTGCTAAAAAAGTGGTGTATTACAGGGACGTATAGCGTTCGGGATGTGGGCTATTACATACTAGTGCTTTTTTTTACCTTTACCGCACTCGTGCGTCTCTTTCCCAACTGTCAAAATAATGTCTATTAAAAAGAAAAACCAACCATGAAGTTTTTACTAAAGAGTTTTTGTGATTCATACAAATACGTATATTTCTAAAAAGAAGCTACTAATTTATTTCAATATCAGATTTAATGATTTAATTGAATGAGTTAGGTTAGGTTTCATTTCATTTCATCTCATTAAATTTCATTTTAATTTCATATCAATAAAAAAAATATACTGAAGACTAAGCTGTATGGATAGTTCCCTTTGGGTGAAGAAAAAAAAAACTCTGCTTATATTCTACGGTTGGCGCCATTTTCTAGAATTTTTTTTTGCGAGTTTAGTTGTTTGTTGCACAAAATGAGTAATTTCGACCCTATTTTTTTTTTAATTAACACCACCGGAATCACTATAATTGCACAAACATTGTATGACAAATATACATGAACAATCATACGAAATTAATAATAGTTTGTCTCAAACAGTAAATATGCAACCTAAAACATCCCCAGTAAGTTTAAAAAACTGTACCAATTTCAATGTACATGTGTACTATAATTTTTATAAGAAATAAATGATTAGTTAGTTGAGTTTATTGTGTTTTTATTATTTTATTAATTTGCTTCATTTTTTCGCAACTGTATTAAAAATAGTCGTTCAGTACACTTGCGGAACCGTCATTGCAACTTGTTCCGACTGTCAACCCTCGCCTTCGGCTGCGCCTCGGCTCGGGTAGACATTTGTCGGGACTCTTTGCAATGACAGCCTTTCCGCACTTGTAATGAAATATACTATTATGGTTGCGGAGTTTAGTTTATTGAAATGAAAATAATTATTATGTATTTTCTTAAATTATGGTTTATATTAGGTATTTTTAATTAAAGTGAAATATGTTTCGCTAAACAATCACCATGTTCACTAAAGGTAATGCACGTGTACTTATTTCGTTATTAAAATGAGTTAATTACAGTCATGCATGTGTCTCTAATTTTTGAAATCAGCCAAAAATAAACATGGGTGTATTGATTCTAATTACGATAGATAATATTAGTAAAAATATATATAGTTTTTTCATTAGCTTGTGTTTAACCAAAACTTATGCCTACGTTTCATTATTTGTAATACAATTATTATTGTATACCTGGATCGGTGTTTGTTACTTTATCATGCCGTAAAAGCTCGAACTTTGATGAAATCTGGCATAGATAATGCGAGCTTTCCTTAGAATAATATACCTATGGCCTTATTCATAAAGATTTCGACTATTTTTAGCAACTGTTTAGCAGATTCTTAATTCGAATTCTCTATAGATTCGAATTAAGAATCCGATAAGCACTTACGAAATACCATCGATTTTATTATGAATAAGGCCATTATGGCCTTTACGTCACTTTTTGTTGCATGAAAACATGAAACTACGGCGAACTAGTAAGTACCTATATACTATAATTTTAATTGGTTTTTCTACGCAATTAATTGGAAACAATCTTACTACTATTTTCGATTTCCTCGGAATAAATAAGACTACTATATTGACTATCGTACTCCCACAGTATTTATGCTTGCACTTCAAATTAAGGGGAAGGCACCGAGAGCTAAATATGCTGCCTAATTCCATCACACATGGACCCAAAAAGATTTTTGCTATCCCAACCTCTTGGACAGAAAAACGAACCATTCATGATTGACATAAAAAAAAAATTATGCTCGTGAAACCTGCATGAAGATTCATGAACCAATTTAGCTCGATTCAGAAAGTATCATCGTAAATCACACAAAAACATTATTTTAAATGTAGAGTTAGCACATTACATGAAAATATTACAATTCAGCAACTTGAATCCGGTATGACACGTCCAAATTCAGTAAGCAGTTTATGGTGACTTACCTGACAGCCATTGCTTCTGGCGGCACAGGGAAATAGTTGTCCGGTCGGTGTTCTGTCCAAGGGTACGCCTTCGAGAAGCAACCATATATGCCATAGCAGCGCTCTATCTCAACATCGTCTAAAAACAAAACCAATATTTTGTCTTAAAATATGTGTAAGCTGCCTAACGGATACATTTCTGATAACCAACATTTTTTAAATACAAATACAACAAAAAGTTAAGCAATCTCATCTTACACCTAAGCAATAAATATAAGCCAAATAGGTCGTATAGAAACTGAAAACTAACCACCAAAACTTCCAGGAAAATTGGTAACATCCGTCGAATTTTGCTTATCCATCAATACCATAATGGTTTGTAGCATAAGTGTGGCACTTGTTTTATTGTACATTGTTACTTCGACAAGTATCAATCACGGTAAAAAGGCACAATTGTTCGAAGAGACAACTGTATAACCTGCAACGCACGTATACGTCACTGTGTACGTTATCAATTCCGTTTCAGCTTTAGAGTAATATGATCAGTGATTGACTCGAGCGCTAGTATAAACAACGAAGTTGCTAATTGCCTAGTTGACAGTATAATGTGAAATGAAACGAGTAAACGCTGCCAGTCCTTTTTATAGGGGTTGTGGATGCACCGCACACAACCTACACAAGTACTCGTTATTACCTAACAGATCCTCATTGCTTATAGTTCGCAGACGTTCCGGGATACGATGATAACGGGGTTACAACGTTATCAGGCGCGGCTATTTGTTAAAAACGATTGACGCACGAACAGTCTGGCCGATTATAAATATATTGCCGTTTGTTATAGGTAGCTCGCGGCACGTGGTCATTTTAATTCTACTTACATATTTTCAGAGAGAAACCCTACACCACACAAATAAGGATAACACAATCACCTTTGAGGCGTGATAATATATGACGCCCAAAACTATAATTATCCTTCCCCTTTACTATTATGAACAGTTAATTCCTTTATTAATAGACAAACATACACAAAAATATGTATGAAAACACAGACATAAAATACCACAAACATTATATTTAGCAGAATTGCGATCTTTACTTCCAAGTGAATGGGAAAGGCCAAGAAATCATTCCATAGTATATTGTTTTATAGCATATTTTATTTTACAATTGATTATTTCAGTCACATGCTTATCATAATATGATATAATTAATACATTTGTATACATCACCTCAGCCACTCGCCCATAGCCGGCAATCTTCTGATGCCGGACTTTCTGTTCTAGCTCAAGTCTCATCCATAATTTAGATAGTCAGTATTAAGTTGCAGACAAGATACATATTATAAAATATTAGGTTCTTACTTATGAAATTGCCGATCAATCTTTCATTCTACTCGAAATTTCAAATTCAAATAAATTTTATAATACATGTCCCCCGCGGTTTCACCCGCGTTCCCGTGGGATCTTATCTTTTCCCGGGACAAAAATATAGCCTATTATGACACTCACAAATAACGGTGGTAAAAAAAATTCAAAGTCGGTTCAGTAGATCCAGAGATTACCCCCTACAACCACACAAGCTTTACCTCTTTATATTAGTATAGATTTGTTAATAAAATCAGTTGATCTTTTGTTTTCCCGCCATTCGAATTTTATTTGATATCGCTGTTTCTATGACCATGGACCAATATTACCGACATTTTTTGTTTGATGCGATGAAGCGGTGAAATAAGCTATGAAAGAGTTTATAGACTCCCCGTTCCCAGCATTTCGATGGGTGAGCCATCAATTAACTATTAACTTCCATTAAATGGCAAAAGTGATCGCCAATAATGGCAAAAACTTCAAATTAATCAAAAATATACTTTTCATAAAAATATTTTTAAACGACTTCAAAAGGAGGAGGAGGAGTTTCTCAATTCGACCGTTTATATGTATATTTTTTTTTATGTGTTCGCGGATAATATAATTTATTATTTTTATATAAAACGGCAATTTCATATGTAAGGACGTAATATAAATAAAAATTACCTATAACATAAAATAATAAGATTTAATAATTATAAAATTCATTGTCAACAAACTATGGACTTTGAATTTGAAATCACTGTCCGATAATGCCCTCTTATTATCAATTTCATATTATTTTGTACACATTAACGTTAATCAACGTTATAAAAGTAAGATACATAAAAACATCCGGGAGTACGAGAATTGTCTAAAATTAACTATAAATTACATATTTTAAATATTATAGGCATAGTTTATCGTGATAGATGGCAGTTGCCTCTTAATAAAAGAGGTCATAAGGCAAATAGAATTGCAGTGTAGTGTGACGCAGTTATGATCTATTGTTTGCATTTCGTGTTTGACTCAAAGCAGTTTGCTTTGCAGGGATCGAATAATTAAACTTTTTTATATGTATTTCAGTCTAGAGAAAACAACAAATCAAAAATAATTATTTCACTCAAAATATTCCTGTCATACAAAGTAAGCTACTATACAAAACATTTTTAACATAATTCGATAAAATTGTCTAAAACCAATAGCAAAAACAAGATTTTACACACATAAATAATTCTAAAAAATATTGAATCAATGTTCAAACGCGTTTGGTAACGGCATTGAGCTACGAATTTACTTTACGTGACTTATTCTTTGACGGAGTCGATGAAAAGTTACAATTGAAAGCCATCTCATCAGTAAAAATGTCGGACATTGAGAACGCCTCATTTTTATTAGTGGATTGTACGAGAAACTTGTCAAAATCTTCTATAGCTAAATTCTCTTTATCGTCCAACTTCGCCTCTGAAAAGCGGAAACTAGTTATTTTCTTCACAGAATTCTGTGACACGGGATAAAACTGTACGCTATCTGTGGAGTTTTCATCTTTAAACCCACTATCGACTCTCATCCAATTAACATTTGATATTTCTTTTAAAGCAGTCTTATTAGTATTTGATATGTTGGTAACTGTCAGTTCTGATGGTTTTATGGCACTTTCATAATAACTAGAGGCGTTCGCATAGAATGTATTCTCATTAAAACCACTGTCGATTCTCTTAAAACTACTTGAATTATCACCACCTAACTTGGTGACGTTATTCGTATTAGCATTTTCGAAATGAGTTGAGTTTTCAGTCAAAAAATTGAGATCAACATTGTGAAAGTCTATTTTTTTATCCTCCAAGCTGAGTGGATTATCTGAGCTATTATCTAGGGACATGCGTACTGGACTTAAAAACACGGGCGCACGAATTTTACTAATTTCATGAGATAGTATGTTGCTTTTACACTTCCCTTTTATAGGAGTTACGTCTAGAATGTTCACAACGTTGTGTATTTTAGAAGACAGTTGCATTTCACGTGAATGGTTCTTGGCGGATTCTGCTTTCACCAAGCTATGTAGACTAGCATCGTCTACGATTGACCATGTCGCTGGGCTGTCTTTTGGCGTGCTAGATTCTGAGTCAGCTAAAACAATAATGTAATTAATAATTGTACTAGAAATTAAAAAAAACATTCATAAACTACTCTTCTAAGGCCCGATTTTTCAATCACTGAATAAACCTCGGATAAACTACCCGTCTGATAAGTCCATAAAAACTGTTCTAATATCAAGTAAACAGCCAGAAATCGCTTATCTAGCCATTGAAAAATTAGTCTTAATACGAGTAGGTACATACCTTGACAATGATCATGGAAAGATCCGTCAATACTCATGTCTATACTGAAATCAAGTTTTTGAACAGATCGACTTCGATGCAAACTTGACATACTTAGGCTACGTTTCTCCGAAAAGGATAATGACCCTTTCCTGCTCCTTGGCGGAGATTCTTTCAGAGATGCACTTCTCTTAAGAACGATTTTATCTGGTGTTATTTTACAGAAACACGTGCCATGTATCTTGTTCTCCGATTCTGGCACCAAGCAATTGAGACACTTGGCCATCGATTCGGCGTCAGATTCAGGTGATGCGAAGTTATTTTTCTGAAACGTGTTAATCAAATACTAGCGACCTAGTACCCGCTTTGGTTGGGGATTTCGGTTTCTTGATGTAACGTAACGTAAACGGCTTTATAGAGCTTGATAACCCCAATCAAACACTAATAGGGTAGTATCCAAAAACGAAGTGACGTCACAAGCCCCACTCCTATATTTTGATGATCTATAACTTTGTATAGGTATTTTTATTGATTACATAAAGCAAAAAATACGTGTCCAATAATTTTTGATAATCTTACCGACGGACCTTTATTGACCCAGGACACTACCCTATTTGCCGTTTTCTGCCAGTAGATAGATGAAAACAAACTTTGACTGATCAACAATACATTTAATCATACACGAGAGTAATCCTATGAGAGTTCCGTTTTCCCTTTTAAGGTAAGGAACCTTAAAGTTCATCAGTTTAATTTCTCACTTTTTCTCAGTTAGTCTCTCACTTTAGATCTATCTGCCTCTTTCAGCTCTCAAAATATCAATAATTCAAAACCATAGTAATTAATAAAAACGAATGTTTAGGCTATAGTACAAATGAAATATAAGACTGTAAATAGATTAGTTCAAGATCTACGTGAAAGTTTAAATCATGGAATGGATTGGGAAGAAACTTTGTTGATAGATAGATTCTCCAAAGGAAAGGTCCTGTGAAAATACCAGATCGTTGGAACTCGGGTAAAACTGCGAGCGGAGTACCCGACTGGCTAGTTACCACCCTCAAGTTGAAAATCTGTCGCCAAGCACCTATCGGTGTGTTCCGGCAGCTGCACTTGAGAGCCAGTTTCCATCTAGGTTTTGTGTGATTACCACCTTCGGCCACATCATCAATTACCATGGTGAGATTGTGTTCAAACACAAGCTTATCCAGAAAAAAAAATACAATTATAATGACTGTGTATTGCCAAAATAAAATGAAAAACGTACCTCCTCATCACTGGAGGGTGATGCTTTATGAGTCACTGGTGATATAGAAGCCAGGGATGATGACGTAGCAGAACCCTGATCTTTACACTTAGGAGTTTGAAATCCAATGGGACTGTAACATTGATCACTAATATCCATGACATCTAAAATTTTGTTTCGGTAACATGGCTTGGTACTCGGCATAATCTCCTTTTTCAATGGTGTACCAAATGTACGCTTCATGCCTTTTGTAACTAAGTCGCGACTCTAAAATGGACAACCGATTAGTTAATACTAATTATCCCACTAATATTATAAATGTGAAAAATTGGGTGGATGGATGGATGTTTGTTACTCTTTCACGATAAACGGCAGAACGGATTTTGATGAAACTTGGCACACAGGTAGATCATATCCTGAAATAACACAGGATAATTTTTATCCCGGGAAAGGGTAAGATCACTCGGGAACGCGGGTGAAACCGCGGGGGACAGCTAGTATTGTACTCGTATAGTATATTTAAACCTGCTAATATCAGAAACTGCTAGACTGATTTGATATAAGTAACAACGCTAAATGAAGCCGCGCCTAGCTAGACACAACTAGACGCGGCTGAAAGGAATTTGATGCAACTTGGCACACAGGTAAATCATATCCTGGAATAAAATATAGGATACATTTATCCAGGGAAAAGAAGAACGCGGGTGAAAACGCGGGGCGGAAAACTAATCATTCATAAGCCAAAAACTTCTACTGTCAAGCTACCATCTAGACTTAAGGCGACTTTTTAAGGCGATGATAGATCAGTGGTAGTAACGCCGTTTACCGCGACGAAGGTCATGGATTCGAATCCTACAATGAGCTTGATCTTCGGTGAAGGAAAACATCGTGAGAAAACAACAGCACGGTAAAACTCGGTGTTGCCTTGCAGTTGCCAAACAGTTGCCTTTAAGGCATTGTAATAAGGTGTACAATACATTGGCAATCCCGCTGGTATTGCTAATGATATAGGCAACGGTAGTCAGTTTACCATATGTGACGCACCTGCCTAGTTATCACAAGTGCTATAAAAAAACTTTACATTAACACAATTTTAGCTTAATATGACTCTGCTAAACATATGCCTGGCTGTAAATTACTGGACAGGCTTTCAGTGACAATACATACTAGACAACACTTTTGAGCATACAATGTAGACTCTACTAAGCATCTTTATAGAAATAAATACATAGTAATAATCGGGGTCAAGTGGTAACATTCCTTTTTACTTACCAGTACTTCATCTGGGTTGAAAATAATAGGTGTATGAGCGTCGTAACTCGACGGTGGTCTTTGTTCCACATGTATTTCGTCATCAGTCTGTTCAGAGTCATAATGTTCCATGTCACTGTGTTCCTCAAAGAACAACTTTCGTCTAAGAGACCCGTTGGCAGTGATCTCATAATCCTCAGATATATTTTGGTCCTGAAATGTAATTCGTGAAGTGTTTATCACTACATAGTATAAAACGTCGCTTTCCGCTGTCTGTCCCTATGTATGCTTAGATCTTTAAAACTACGCAACGGATTTAGATGCGGTTCTTTTTAATAGATAGAGTGATTCAAGAGGAAGGTTTTAGTAGGTATATAATTTGTCAAGTTTTTGTATACAATGGCTAAAATATGATATTTGTTGTGTCGGAAAAAAAAGGCGTCTGAGAGCTTTCAACGAAAACGCTGCCCTTTGAGATATAACATGATGATGATGATGTATGGTGGAATTGTGTATCTTATGTAGGTCTAAAAGTAGAGAATATCTTTATTAATGATTCATTGCCTGTATTTATATAGAAGTACCTAGAACTAAAACTATTACAAAATAGGTACTGGGGGTTTTAGGCGGAGCGTTTTGAAGTAGTTACGATAATCGTTATTTTCAGCAAAGAGGCTAAATACATTTCGCATCAATAGTGTCAGATAAACCAAATCCCCCCTTTTCACCTCCTAAAAGGTAGGATATCTAAAAAGCCCTCCATAGTGCACGCCTACATAGTAAGACAAAGCCTTACGTAAAATTACACGTTCCTAATAATTTGAGCTGTGTGTAATTATGTTAGTCAAGTTCTCTTATATTCTTAAACTACTTTGCACCCCGCAGTTCCACCCGTATTACACTTTTCTACCTCCTTAGGGATGAAATTAGATTCATTCTTCTTTTATTCCTACGCGATATGTACTCATCTCGACATAAAAGGTTCGTCCTTATAGAAAGTATTTTGTAACCTTTTTATGTTGTTAGTTTATATTCTATTACATAAAAATTAATCCCTATTTCCTTGGTCACGGCATCACGCGTGAACGGCTGGACCAATTTCGCTAATTCTTTTTTTGTTGTGTTTGTTATTGTAAGGAGAAGGTTCTTACATTAAAAAAAATAAGAAAATTGCTCAGAAACTTCGAAATTTTAAGAAAACTTAACGAACATATTAAATTTCCTAAACTTAATATAAACATGGCGTTTGACATAACTGCCAGTTGTGTGACAGTTGGCGCAATCTAAGTTTCTTTTTATTTTCATTTCATGGCAGGACAATGTCTGCCGGGCCCACAAGTTATTAATACATGACAGTTAGGTACCTGTGTGAAAGTGCAGAAGGGTTGGAGTAGTTTTTCAATTTCAGGAGGCAGTTCCGGCGGCAATGTAAGAATTGTTTGTGCTGAAACTAAATGTTATCATAAAAGTACCTATAATAATCAAAATAAAAATAATTAATCTTGATAATAATCAATAATAAATAAGAATTTAAATTACAATTTTCTGTACATAATTATGGAAGTCAGTTAAAAAAACATTGTTTAGGGTGTGTTTATGATTGCTATGTGTAGCAAAAATAAATATTGAATAATAGTACACTCATAATGTAGCTATATAGCTCACTCCTTCTTAATTTAAGTGACCCTTCCTGGCAGAAAGATCATCACATGTTTATATACTGACAATTAGTCAATTCTGTAGTCCAACATCAGAAGAATATGTCTATCCCTGATTAAAAAAATATTATCTTTACATTTATTTAATGATTCACAAAATACTAGACTGTTTGTCGTATAGAATTTGAAATGTGAATTCTTATTAAATTTTTCAGTATAAAAAGAATCAGAAGAACTGCTTACAGTATGTATCCTGGGAGCCATATCTCTGAATCATCCTGCACCTCAAATGAGTACCCAAACAGTTTACGCTCCCAATTACACCCACACCTGACACTAAACTTGAAACACACAATACACACAACCACATATGCAAATGTGTATATTGTAAAAGATTAGGTATTCAGGTGCCCTCATAACCATAAAACAAGTTGAATCTTACATGGGGTACCTAGCTTCATCAAGACTCTACCACATACTTTACATCTACCTGCTACTTCTTGTTTAGGTACATAGCTCCGGATGTCTCCCTGCCAGGTAGAAACTCACATTTAATTGCATAGAAATAGATTTTGCATATTTTTTTAAACACTTACCATCATTAGTACATATTTTTTGCTCTTTGATAAAGCTGTTTATATGAATACTGGTACCAATAGAAGTCTGTAATAATGGTTTAACTTTTTTGGAAGACTCTAATGGACTAGGTATTACGATTTCTTGAGAAAAAAATCTGAAAAGAGGAAGTTTTAGTAAATTAATTCTGTCTTAAACTAAATGTAATCTAATCTTAGTAATATAATACAATAGTCATCATGGTCTTTGCAAGTGAGATATCAATTTGGCCATAATTATGGACACATTACTTTTTTAGTAAGCCTTGTTGGGTGAGTATTTTTTATAACAATTAATATTGTATACAAAAGTATATGTTAAATTTTTAGCTTAGGTACCAAAAGTAATTAAAATTATTTAACTTCTAGCAACCCACCCCAGCTTTGAATGAGTAGGAGAGCATATTACACCAAAAAACTTTTTTTCCGTATTACTGTCATATCAGGATCAGTGCTGTTGGCATGTTTTTTTTTTTAAATATCTTCGATTATTTACACAGAACTTTGAGTAATTGATAGTACCTACACCTAAATCTGACTCATGAAAATCCCCACAACATTGATAACAACGAGGAATTACTAAATAATTGAATAACTTTTACAGTAAACAAAGGCCATTATTTATTTTAATATAAAAATATAAGTTAAAAAACAAAACTCCACAACAATCCACAATCAGCAAAAACAAGATAAATCGAAAACAAATTTCTGGAATTTATTTTGTTTGTAGTTTTGTAACAGCTACCCTATTGTGAACCAAGGGTTTATAAAGACAATTACTTAACTTAAAACTAGGTAACATAACAACTGTACTTACTTCTCAGTGGCTTCCTCAGCTATTCTTTCCAATGCTGGGTCGGGTGAGGGCTCAAACTGACTGTTGCATGCGACTATATCCGCAGGCACCAATGTACATGCCTGATCAATATCCCATCGGAACGAACCCTTGGTTTCCTTCTTATATATTTTGCACATACCGGGACTGTAATGTACGTAGGTACTTAGAAAATCTGTGTTTCAACCCAATATAAATATTCAAACAAATAACAATAATAAAAACGATCTCTTACCTGCATATAGGTTTGTGTAGCTTGTCAATGAGCACTTTATCGAAAGGATTACGTACTTTTCTATTAGTTGGAGGTGGCGTAGATTTGTGAATAAAATTGAGACAATCATTTTTGTCACACATTTCAAAAATTATTCGTTATAACTTAAAATTAGCTAGTAGGACCCAGTATTTGTCTGTAACACAGATTCATAGATAATACACTATATCAAAGAGTAAAGTAATCAAGAATCATATATTCTAAATGGATTGGTAACTCTAAATACCTATTTGAACAATTTGAAGCAAATACCTATAAATTGCGAAAAAGAGAAAGATAACTACGTTGGGACAATCTCTCTTTCTAACCCTACATATTTTTGTTAATTCTGGATAGGCTTGTGTTTGACTACAATCTCACTATGGTAAGTGATGATGTAGCCGAAGGTGGTAAGCACACAAAGCCTAGATGGGAACTGGCTCTCAAGTGCAGCTGTCAGAACACACCGTTAGGTTTGAGGGTGGTAGCCAGCCAGTCGGGTACTACAAAGTACCCTACCACCGTGCTATGGTTTCCTCACGATGTTTTCCTTCACCGAAAGCTCAAGCTCATTGTAAAATTCGAACCCACGACCTTCGCCGCGGTATCCGACGTCACTTACCACTGAGCTATCATCACCTTAATGAAAGAAAGAGAGATTGTCCCAAAGTAGTTGTTATCTTTCTCTTTTTCGCAATTGATAGGTATTTGCTTCAAATAGGTATTTAGAGTTACCAATCCATTTAGTATATATAATTCTTGAAAGTAATGCACTATAAATATACTAGTGTCTTACTTTAATAATCAAAGGTCTTACCAAAGAATAGTCTAGTGTAGAATGTAGAATAGCTATCTAGCTGTAATCTGTGCACTTATTTTTTACTTATTTTTTTTTAATAATCTTTAGTCGTTACCATAGATACAAAAAGTCAATACATTTTCTTTAGTTTATACTTGTAACCAAAATTAACACACACGAAATAATTTCAATTTAAGAAGTAAAATAATGCACAATAGTCGCTGTTTGAATATCGAACTAGCATTTTTTATGAAATGAAATGAAATGTTTATTCATCCAAATAGGCCTTCACAGGCGCTTATGAATTGTCAGATTCTAATTACTCTAATGACTCTAGTGCACGGTTCGGAAGGTTGCTTTTGCTGAGAAGAGCCGACAATAAACTCAGCAATTACTCTTTTCAAAACAATCTTAGAATTATTACATAAATGTATGTCCTGCAAGAACGAGCGCTACACCCAAGCATGAAACAGTAAGCATGTTTCATTAATGTTTACTTATCCTGAGAGTGAAAACATTATTCTGGCAAGATTACAATGAAACAACTGAATAATCATGGACTTTTTGGCGAGAACCTGTGAAGTGACGTTGCATCTCAGTTTTATTTTTATTAAATGCGTATTTTTGATTTTTATTGAACAATATCGGTGGTGTTTGTCCAATAAAGATCAATCTAAGTGCACAAGTGAAATTAAATCTTTCAAGTTTTAGTAGAACGCCACCAATTTCACTAAAACCTGACTGGACTTATACGGATGAAGACTAGACTTTACTGTGATTGTGATAGTCACATAAAATTAGAATATTGAAAATAAATAATGGTTTAGACTTGATAGTTTTGTAACTAAAGCCTTTAAAATAATTTAAAAAAAATTAACGTCAAAAGCGATGCAATATAAAGCACCTTACGCACCATCCTACCCCTCTGCACAGCCCGTCAAAGTCACGTTGCTGGACGTAGAATACAACTGAAAACGTTGAATTAAATTCAAAAATATATTTTGTAATTTTATGTAACTAAAACTAACATTTCCTGACTACTTTTTGCCTAAATTATCTCAATAATGTATTTATTGTCTTTTTCTCGTATAGAGTAAAATACATCTTATTCATCAAGCTACCATAGCAAAGCATACCACTCGCGGTGATCCGAAGGAAATGTGTAATAGTCAAAGTCAAGTCAAAACCATTTATTCAGTTTAGGCCCTAGGAAGGCACGTATGAAGGTCGAATTAACAGCCTTCAACAGAAAAGAACCGGCAATAAACTATACAAGGATTTTGGACCATCTGACTATATTGACTTTTTTATGTTTAACAATTTTATTCTTAAACTTAAAACTGGAGGTTACCTATTGCATAATATAGGGTTAATATCTCTATGATGAGGAGGTTCACCGAACTTCATCTAAAAGGTGCGTTCGGTGAGTCCTCATATGTCATGTCCCTAAAGAAAAAAAAAAGAAAATAAAAATTTGTTATTTTGTTACTAACCTAGCTATGTAAGGATCCAAGTTGTCTGAAATAAATTGGTTACTTTTTTTAATTTATGTATAAAACAAAAAACACATAATATAATAGATAAAATACATGAAAGATAAATTGACTTTTTACTCAGTTTTTATTATGATGTAAATCAATAATTTCACTAATTTGTATGATAATAATTCGCTTTAGAAATATTAAAATAACAGTAATAGGGATGGTGATGGTGACATATCAAATCAGCTTCTTTTTGTATGAAATACATACTTGTGACGTCATAAATATACACCATCAAAAGACCTACTCTTTGTCGTTAAATTGGTAATTAAATTCATGAAAAGGCGGAATATTACAACGAGTTCGTTATTTTCGAGTATTTTTAAATGCATTTTAAAAATTATCTAACACAGTTAGTGTTAGATAATTTTTCTTGAATATAGGCATCATCCCTATTATATTATTATTATTTTTCAATCCATGAATCGTCCAGAAGATAAGCTGAATTTGGCAAACCTAGTGCTCGTGTTTAATTTGTTTTGTTCCCATTTAGACGTGTAGTCAGTAGCAACAGTAAAGCCTATTCATCGCTACATATCAGTAATCTGTGATTCATCACCATCAATCAAGTATGCAAGAGCCACGCCCATCTGCGCCAATGTCACGGCGGTGGGAGCGCTTGATGGATGAAAAATGCGTCATGCAGATCCAGTTACAGTAAGCGGTCGATTTTCATCGTGCATCGTGGATGACCTTGCCGGGCTGTACAGCAAGATGGATGGTGCATAAGGTGCTTTAGATGAGTCAAGCGAGCGGCCACGATCATAAATTCCATCGACCACAAACAAAAGAGAGTTCATGAGAGTTGGATTGGATTTGAAACAGAGATTTTCTTTATTTCCATGCAAAAGTATGAATTTGAATTGAATTATTTTACAGAACGTCACCGCACCGATCCAAGAATATATATCGATCAGACATTGCACGCATAGGTAAATGGATGCACAGATAATATGTTATGTACACGGCGTTATTTAAAATAACGAATTTCGTCTTGGGAGAGAGGTAAACTCAAAGAGGATAAAAACACTACGTTTTAGGTAAACTTTTGCAATTTTGCATGTCTGTTGATTATAAAGATGGAAAATCTCAATAAAAGTTATGAGCCAATGGATATAGATTTGAGTGCTAATTCCGTTCATGAAATGGATATTTCGTTTATTGAACCTGTAAATGATGCTGAAATTGTTGTGAAGCGCGAATATATTGAAACTCCTTTAATATGTGCTCCTGTGTCTACGCAAAATTTCGATTCAGAAGCTGAAGGTGTGACACTAAAACCTATTTTATTTCAAAACATTAAGAAGTATCATATTAACAAGCAATGTACAGTGGTGAAAAGTTATAGTATATCAATAAAAATAATACTATCGACTGTATTTGCGGTTTGTCTATCAATTATGGCATATCGTATTTTTGATGTCAAATGTAGTGGTTTGAATTTGGAACATTTGAGAGAAACATTTTCTTACAAAGTGTATGGACAAACTGAAGCAATAATTTCAATAATAGAGGTTCTAGAAGCTAAAGCTGAAAGTAAAATTTTACTTTTTACTGGTGGCACAGGTGTTGGTAAAACATATGTTGCCTCAATAATATTGGAGAACATTGGATTTTCATCAAATATGTATCACTATACAATGCCTAGTTTTGCAAATTCATTTTCAGCTGACTTGATGCTTGGTTTAACTTTTTGCAAAACTTCAGTGGTTATTGTTGATGATGTTAGTATTGAAGATTTAGAAGTAAAATCACATATTGAAGATGTTGTTTTGAAATCAAAAATATTGGAGAAAAATGTAACAATTATTTTAATCTACAATTGTGATAACACAGGTGGCTTTATTAGAAAATGTGATGATAAGTTTTATACAGAACTTTTAGATAAATATAAAAATATAAGAGCTCTGAAAAAAGTTGTACAGTTTAAACCATTGAATGAAGAATGTCTTATTAAGTGTATTGAAAATGAAATAGGAAATGTGAAAATTCATGAACAAGAAAAAAATAGATTACTGAAAAATTTCAATGTGTCCCTGAATGGCTGCAAAGGAGTACATACAAAAATGAAGTTTTTGAACATTGTCTAGAATTAAGGTATGATATATTAGATAGGTAGTTTTGTTTTTATGTAAATAAGTAGTTCATTTATTGTTTTTAGTGTAGACTTCAAAAGCTTTGAGAGACTAAAATAGATATCAATACTTTAGTAGTAGTTAGTATAAGTAGTTGTGTTATAGATTAAAAGCAGATAGATTATTGCATAATTACTTCTATTTGAACACTAAGATAGAATCTGAAAATGAAAATCATTAAAAATTATTATAGATCAAAAGAACTTTATTTTAGAGAATTTTACATGATAATCGGCAATGCAGAGGTTCAAGAAATTATGTTGAATACAAATATACTGATAATTCTTTATTACACCTACACTTCCACGTATGGAATTTATTCTACAACAAACTTAGCCTTCATCATAATAAAGAGCAAATTCTAAATGAAATTTTGGTGCATTAAGGTACCAAGTACTTTTGTAATAGTAATAATTCTAACTACAAAACATACAAATTAATCTCAAATATATGTATAGTTGCCTATACATGTATTTGGTGCAATATTGATTGTAATTTTGACTAAACATATAATTGTTCACATTCATTAAATGTAAAATACAATATGTGCACCCTATTACTTAATAACTTCAATACAATGTTGACACACATAAAATAAAAATATATCATTTTTAATTTGTTACTAGAATGAAACTCACCCCAAAATAATGCTTTTTATTTCAATAAATATTAAAGATTTAAAATCTTAATAATTTCTGATGAATTGTATTGCTGTAATTATAATATACCATAGCATTGGTAGGTACTGTTATATAATCATGCTTTTTTAACAATATTGCACTGGCACTTGTTTTAAACATATTAAACACTATGACATTTGTGACAGTTATTCACTTTGCGGTATAATAAGTACAGGGATTTTATAAAGGACTCAGAAATATTTTTAAATGGTAAAATAGAAATATGTGTGCAAAAGGCCACATCAAATAGTATATAAGTAAGTAAGTACATCTTCAAATTTAAAATAATTTTATTAGTAATATTATATTAATGTTTGTTAATCGTTAAGATAATAAAAGCAGCCAATAGAAAAAGTTGAAATATCATTTAAACACCCCTAAAATTTTAAAGCCAGTGAGATAAATGCATACAAACAGGTAAATGTGCATTATTAACAATTTGTGGGGAGATGCTAAAATTTCAATATTGATTTAATACATGATAAAGTAAGCATTCCCTTTTAGAATTGACGTTATCAGGAACACTGATGATATGAAGGAAGACAATTCAAATAAAGTAAGTAGGTACATTAAATATTTCTGACTTAGAAAGCTTTGTTAAGTTTTCTGGAAGATAGATGATACATTTGTGGCTTTGTGCATCTGGGATAGATTACAGGATAGTTATATCTGATTACATACCGACCTGTATACCTAATAAGAGGCATTTAAAAATTAATAAGAACAATGCTTCTGTATGGGTGAAAAATTAAAGAAATTGGATAGGTAGGTACTGATCAGGTGACCCGAAGACTGTTGGTTACTTAGACTATCAGGTGTCGTAACCGTTAATATGTACCTAGGTAGGTTACGAAAAAAACGGTGATACATAATGTAAGGTCAGTTCCCCACTAAGACGGAACATCAAGCGAAAGTGGAGCCACGTGCAAAAAATATGCATGCTATTTACTTTCAACCAACAAAACTAACGTGACGACTTTATATTTTATGTCATTAAGGCAATCTACTAAATTCTGATGTGATTTTAGTTAGTAATAAGGTATGTACCTAATCGTTTGTCAGTGTAGAATCAAAAAGTATAAAACTTGTTGTTCTCCTATCTTTCTATAAGTAGAGTAGACTAAGCAAATTTAGAGCCACCTGAGAGTACACCTACTATTCCATACAAAGTTTTTTTTTTTTAAATCGCATGGCAAATCAAAATGAAATTTTGTAGGTAAGTAGGTACCTACCTTTATTTTACCTTTGGATAAGTTTGTGTTTGACCGTAAGCACATAAAACCTAGAAAGAAACTGGCTCTCAAGTGCAACTATCGGAACACGCCGATGTGAATATTTTCAACCTTTTCTATTCTTACGTGAATATTATGTAGGTATCTTCAAAAACTGCAGGTTCGCTAATATATCTTCAGAAATAACCAATAAACCAACTATTGAAATAGGTACCCTTACTTTTGTAATGAAACGAATAAAAATACGACAAATGATTATAAATATGGTAAAATCATAATAAGCTCGCCAGCGCTCGCTAAATTTCTACGCGGCCTATTATACTGTATGTACCCTTAAAGATATAACAAAATCACATCAAGAACATGTCACCAACAAATTTGACATCTATCTATAGGTAGGTAATAAACAGGAATATCTAACGGAAAGTTGGGCTACCTTTAAAAATGAATAACCTACTGATAAATAAATATATAGAAGTTTAAATGTGATAATAAAATAAATTGAAATTGTCTTTGATATCTTTTCCTAGGTACCTATTTTCTTGTTGTTTGGATGATCAACTATCTCAATAGCTAAACTAAATACAGAGTGTTGCTGCTCGACCTATTTTCTAGATAACAAGCATCAATAGGAAATAATTTATATTATGTTATTAGCCATGTAATGTTGTAGACGACACTTTAACATGCAATGTGCAAATCAATATCTATGCTATGTACACAATTTAAGTTACTATTATGTATATGTTCAAAATTAATTTAAAAACATTGATTAAATACTAAATATGCGTAACAATAAAGACTAGAATACATTTTTTTACTTTTTACAGTTATTGGCACTAAATTCAATGACAATGGCACAACTATGTACTTTGAATATGAAAATACCACCATAATTAAGTATGAACAATACGTAGGCAGATTTTAATATAGGTAGGTATTATGCATTGTACAATTATTATTCCAACTTTCTTGATGTTAATTGGTAAATTAATTTGCTAACTATGCTAAAATATGTTACAAAATTGTAAAAAACATGGTAAATGTAATTTTAATCTAATTACATAATTCTAGGAAATACTGAATTTACTGTAAACCCAACAGTCATAGATCCAATACGTGCACTTTTCAAGAGTGAAACTGTGCAAAAAACACTTTACATTAAGTACACATTAATATCACTGTTGACGAAGCTCATCTACTTATGTGAATTTAAACACCAACAACCAGGCCATTCTCTTGCACAGTTAACACTTTAAAATACTATGCTATTCTCAATGTAATTAATATTTAAATACTTTTTATAGTAATGTATAAAACTAAGTTCGCAGATTTTAATTGCAACTCGAGTGACAAAATATATATTAGAGTAACAATTCTGTGTAAGGAAACAAAAAGCTGAGATAACAACATTAAAATCTAAAATTGACAAAATTGATATAATTCTCTTAAATTATAAGAAGTTACAATGAAACTGCACTAGCAAATATCTCCTCATAAGTCGCTCAAAAGTCGATATTAATAAACAACTAGTTGTAATCATAGAAAGATATTTCTAAATGCATAGTGCCAATAACTGCATGGTTTATTAGTTACTTAAATCTTACTAACTAGGTATTTGATAACAAATAGAACACCATTTTTAAGCACGACAAAACATTCATAGTTTAAAATGTAGAGAGACTTACTGAGAAATGTGCTAATAATTCTAAACCTTGTTTTTTTTTGTTGATTTAGGTACTTATAATGTAGTTAGATTCAATAGTATCAGATCTGATGGCATGAGATTGCATTAAATTGGTGATCAGCAACGATTCGCTACGATATTCATTGACAATCATAGACTGTAGCCGAGATCAGAGAATTCTGTAAGTAGGTACATTCTATTCAATCTAGAATAAAGCATTGGATATTTGACGATATCACATTATAGCCTCGTTGTGATGCTTATTTAAGTAGTTTAGTATTTTTTAAGATTTTAGGTGTTTGAATGGACACGAGCTTCTCTTTGATGATTTATAGTGGCGAAGATAACATTTATCTATTCGTAATTAACTTAATTTGGGATTACAAGGAATTCTAATAAAATTCGTGTAATTTTTTAAATAGCAGAATTAAATTTTTTTCAAGACACCGAGTTTTTTTTAAGAGGTCTGCAAGATTATTCAATGATTTGGAAAGTTGCAACTGCTGCTACAGTATCACCGTTGCAAATTATTTGCCGTGTATGACCGTTATCCTCTGGCGTCATGGATTGATTTGTAAACGGGACTAGTTAGGAGCGATGGAAATGTATCGCTGTCCACTTGTTAAGGCGTTTGTGCCATATACGAGTTTCTTGTGACTGATGTGTAGCTCGTCGGCCTTCAGCATCTACACTTTGTGTTACACAGACATATGCTATGACGGCTACATCATCCCCGAGGAGATGAACTCGAGGGTTAAGAACCATCGTATTCGTTTTTACTTGGGTTGGTGTGTTATCAATAAAGAACTTGTGGAACTCTACACCTTCCACGAGATTACCTAGTGCGTCGGGATCGAACGCTGTTACGTTGGGATCGCATAGTTTGGAATAAGTCTCGTAATCGCCATTGTTGATAGAGTCAATCAGTACTTCTGTAACTTTGATCACTTCAGCACGGCGTAAAGAGGCATTGCTATCACCACGAGTCTTACTGAATGAATCCACTTTTGTAAGTGCCTCGTCATCGTGCTCTTTGGATATAACAGTACAGGCTCTATCGACGCCTTTCTTGTCTTTATCTAAGTCATCATCTTCCAAAGTTGTACTGCTATCAGTTGATTCCTTTACTTGTGATCCATCCCCTTTTTTATTCACCATTGACTTTCCGGAAAAGTTTCGTGTAGCGAGCATTGTAGTTAAGATTGCGCCTTTTAGTTTGCGGCGAGCATTGAATTTCTTCAAGCAATCCACCGTTTCTTGTCTGTGCATAACAGAAGCAACACGTTCTCGGTGGCAAATCCATGGGTGTTTCAAAGCTTCAGAAGCAGTTATTCTCTTGCTTGGATTAACAGTAAGCATCTGGTTTATGAGGCTTTTTGCTTCGGGTGTTACGGTATCCCATTCAGGTGACGGATAGTCGTACGCACCAGCTTTAATCTGACCGTATAGGCGATGCTGATCTTCATCCCAAAATGGAGGGTATCCTACTAGTAATATGTATAGAATCACTCCACATGCCCAGATGTCTACTGGTTTTCCATAAGGTTCTTTTTTGAGGACCTCTGGTGACAAATAGCCTGGAGTTCCAGCAAATCCAAACCATGCTTGTTGTTCGCCTTGTACTTCTATTGCCAAACCAAAATCAGCTAACTTGACAGCCGCCCCTTTAGCTTTGCTGGCCAGTAAAAGATTCTCGGGTTTTAAATCTCTATGCACAACTCCATTATGATGACAATGATGAACAGATTCCAGAATTTGCTGTATACAGTGAGAAGCATCAGCTTCAGAATAAAATTCTCGTGCCACAATATCTTCAAATAATTCACCGCCGGTTACCAAATCGAACACTAGGTAGTGAAAATGTTCTTCCTGAATAGAATCGTGCAGCCTGACAATGTTAGGATGTTGAAGTTTCCGACAAATCCGGGCCTCCCTTTCCAATTTTTGGAAGTCTCTAGCAGATAGTTTTTTCGTATTGATAATTTTGGCTGCAAACTCATAACCGGTTGATTTTTGAACCGCTCTTCTAACGATTGAAAACGCTCCTTTGCCTAGTTCTTCTTTTAAATCATAATTATCAGAAAATCGAGTGCTAACACTTTCACGATTGGGATTGGCCATTTTATTACACAATATACTTACTTTTACCGGCTTCAAGTGGGTAATTTCCGCGTTAACTTTGAGCACGAAACTTTACTATTTTAGTAAATAACTGAAACAATAAGAAAACACATTAGTATATAAAAAAATTTGCTTTATGTAAATAATAAATGATTATTATGAATGTAAAAGTGAGTTCAACCTCTTAACCAGTTTTCGTGGAATTAGACCAAAAAATCAGAAAATGTTTCCATAGGTCACACCTCGAGAACGTGGGTAAAATCGCGAACAGAGGAATTGTATTAGTTTCAATCGTCATCGATTATGTTGTAGTAAAAAAGTAAATGCTTTAGCCCTTAGCTGTTTTGGACCATAAAGTGCATTAAAAATACTCTGAACTAAGAATTTATTTAAGAAAAATATTAATTAAAATTATCTGGCAAAATACCTATAGTTAACACTCACTGCTTCCTTCAGAATAAAATAGTTCTTAGGGAGTTGTGTTGACATAAATTGGATTATTAATGTTTTCTTTATTTCATGGATTTTGCAACATTCTATTAAATTAAATTCGTTCATAAACTAATTTTAAATAGAGTATTGAGTCTGTCCTACATAATTTAGTACCAATGATTTAAAATTTCAAATATGTATAAGTAATATATTTTCAGAAATAACTGATTATTTCTATTGCACTCACAAAATGGTCAGAAAATAGATATCAAGGAGCCGACGTTTATCCGAATGAAAATCGTCGACACTATTTTGGTCACTCATTCTATATTGAAGTTCTGCATGCTCAATATAAAACGCGTAGATGCCTAGACAATTGTAATCGTTGTCACAAACAGACTTCTAATATTAACACTACGGCACCGGGATGACATTTAGTTAGCGCAAAATAATCGATACACCATTGTCTCAACACATTCACCAAAATTCTGAGGGCATTTAATCCAACTAATATGATTTAAAATACCTTTCACGTATGTACTAAATTTCAATTATTTTTACAAACAACATTTTAAAAATAACACTGATAATTCTGAGCAATTAAATGCTCATTGTACGACTTTCAACGATATTCTTAGCAGAGGTAACTGGTACAAACGACAACCGATGTATATAAATTAGTATTAATTATGTTCACTACTTAAAAAAACCCGCGAATCCCGATGATTATTACGTAGAAAAGTATTGATTTACCTATTAAGTGCCCATTTTACACAAAATTCTATGAGATGATGATCAAATACGAAGGGCCTGGCCCTACACCTCAGTCTCCTTCGGCTCCGGACACGAGCTTCGGGGTCAAACTCATAGACATTCGAGTGTTGCTAGCAGTATGTGCGTTAATAATTTGTTTTCCAAGTCTTAAAACTGGGAATTTTTGTAACAACAAATATTTACTAGGTGTAAATAATTTTATGAAGTGTTAACTTTCTCACAAACTCGAAATTTTAACACTCATAATGTAGCGTCTTAACAATTTTTATGTCCATATATTTTTTGTCATGTAAATACTGAATGTGTTTCGGAAAATCGATATACTAGCGCATCGCTAAACCAAAGAGAATTGATAAACTGGTTCGCTGCGCCATCTAGCGTACCCTGAGCTTTTTAAATTATGTCGTTCGGAAATACAACGTGAAAATTAATGTATACATGTAAAAAAATATGATTAGCGTTTAATAATTCAAAAGTTTATTTCTTTTATTGTTTCAAAGCAATAATTTGCTTCTTATGCTTTTTTATTACAGCTATAGGCGGTCTATCGACTATGTTTTGAAAACAATTTCTGAGCAGATAAAAATCTATAACTACACGAAATAGGTGCATGCTATTAGAATTAGTTGTCTGTATTTTTTGTCTAATAAATTGTCTTTATTTAATAGCAATTTAAAAACCTAATATTAATCCCTCGGCTCGTAAATGGGACACTCCCAAAACTTAATGTGAAAATAATATCTTGAAAATGTGTTCTTTAATATTGTAGAACATTTGTTTGTTCTATCATCAATAGTTTCCGCAGCGCATGAGATGAAACATATTTTATGGCTATTTTTTACAGCTTGGGTTACATTATTGGAGTTTTAGTAGGAATTCCAATTTTTTTCTAGTAATAAATATAGCCTAGGCATTCCAATGTTGAAAGAATTTTTAAAATCTGTCCAGTAGTTTTTGAGTTTTTTCGCTACAAACATACAAAAATACAAATCTTTCCTCTTTATAATATTAACTAGCCGTTTTTTGCTCGATATCATCACGAGGCTGTATCTCAAGAACCGCGATAGCTAGACAGTTGAAATTTTCATAAATGATGTATTTCTGTCGCCGCTATAACAACAAATACTAAAAATAAAATAAATATTCAAGGGGGCTCCCATATAACAAACGCTATTTTTTGCCCTTTTTTGCTCGATATCAATAATGGCAACAGGTAGGCACTTGAAATATTCACAAAATACTCAGAAGTATTTTTACTTTAATAATAAATAATAAAATTAAAATAAATATTTAAGGGGGGCTCCCATACAACAAACGTGATTTTTTTGCCGTTTTACGGAACCCTTCGTGCGCGAGTCCGACTCGCACTTGGCCGTTTTTTTTTAAATATAATTGCAAATTTACGGTTATCGGATTTATTCCTTTACTTGTGCTTGTCAACGGAAAGTTCCATATAGGTATTCGACCCAAAACCTATAGAGTACTTCCGGTTGACCTAGAATTGTAATTTTTGGTTAAAAGCAAGGTCTTAGCACAAGTAAAGAGAAAATTCCGAAAAATGAAAACAGTTGAAAATTAAGCAATATTTTGGTACTTAAGTTTTCGCGAACATTTAAATTTGCCCATATCTTTTTATCGTGTTCACTCAGGACCTTGATTTTTATACACCTCATAGGGACTATAGACCTCAGTATCTGGTATAAATTTCAATTTGCTAGGTCCACTCGTTCCTGAGAAAATCGGTGGTGACACACGGACCGACAAACGGACAAGAGAGTGAAAAGAACCCTTATAAGGGATCCTTTTTTTACCTTTTGAGATACGGATCCCTAATTAAGTCGATGAACTATGTCAAATGGGATAGGGTATGATTGATTTTGGGTTTCTCTTATCGATTTAATTTTGGATCTATATCGATTTAAAGTTCATTAGCAACCATTCTCACTTACATTTTCAATAAGTATTTTATGAAGTTCTTATAAATAGGTATAATCGTATAAAATGTTAAACATGACAAATTATAATTACTTATTGTACGTAATATAATTCAATGAAGATCCCAGAATGGTACAGTTTTGAAAGAAATATGGCCGATGATGATTACCACACAACACCTAGATGGGAGCTGTCGGAACTCACCGATAGGTGCTTGGCGACAGACTTTCAACTTGAGGGTGATCGCCAGCCAGTCGGGTAGGTACTACCAAGCACTTTACTCCTCTGTGGTACCACCGTGCTAATTGTTTCCTCGCGATGTTTTCCTTCGCCGAGAGCTCAAGCTGATAGTAAGATTCGAACCCACGACCTTCGCCGCGGTATCCGAAGTGAGCTATCATCGTCTTAAACCTACCACCTACACCTACCGTTTTAATTAGTAATTGTACCTACGTTTAATAAAATTAGAACATTTTAATCAAAGCGTCGTTGCATCGGGGGAACGCTAAGTACCTACATAAAATAGTAGTAAAGTAAAAAATATAAAAACGGCTAAGCAGATTTTCTTTAAATATAGCTAAGAACTATGGTTGCTAGTATTGAAAAAATTATAAGTAGGTAGTCCACGTCATAAGTCTGACCAAGTAACTGGTGCTTGTATTAAATATCTATTGTTATACACGGTGTCCCAAAAATAACACGCCAGAGTGACACTGGAGCTAGATTGGCTTCAGGTCTATCAGATAATATCATCATGATTTTAGTAAAAGTTTCATGGTTTTCGAGATATTGCCACTTTTAAAAAAAATACACAATTTTTTGGTCTTTTTAGGGTTCCGTACCCAAAGGGTAAAAACGGGACCCTATTGCTAAGACTTCGCTGTCTGTCCGTCCGTCTGTCTGTTACCAGGCTGTATCTCAAGAACCGCGATAGCTAGACAGTTGAAATTTTCACAAATTATATATTTCTGTTGCCGCTATAACAACAAATACTAAAAACAAAATAAAATAAATATTTAAGGGGGGCTCCCATACAACAAACGCGATTGATTTTTTTTGCCCTTTTTTGCTCGATATCAATAATGGCAACAGTTAGGCTCTTGAAATATTCACAAAATATTGAGTTGTATTTTTACTTAAATAATAAATAATAAAAATAAAATAAATATTTAAGGGGGGCTCCCATACAACAATCGTGATTATTTTGCCTTTTTTACGGAACCCTTCGTGCGTGAGTCCGACTCGCACTTGGCCAGTTTATTTTTCGCCTGTTTTGGCTATAAATAACTTCTAAATTATAGGTTTTTTTCCTAGTTGGTTGAGACAATCAAGTAATCATTTCATTTGAAACTAGTACGCTATGCTCAAAAAATAACTAAGTTGTTTCGTTTTAAGTCAATGCGAAAATCGTAACTAAAATTTGTGATAAAAAAAATTGTACTGGACTGAATCAGCAAAATTATCTTAAAAACTAGCCTATTTAATGTTATTTCGAAAATGGCATAACATTCGTAGTTTTTTTTTGCCACAAGTTATAAATTCCAATTTTTGTCATTTAAGTCGTGCAACTTCGGAAATACTACAATTAGAAAAATAATACTTAATAAATGGTCCAGGCGTCTTTTGTCGCCAAATTACTCACAGAGTTTTTTTTAAAAGCATAAAAGTGGCAATATCTCGAAAACCAGAAATGTTTTACTAGGGTCATGTTAATGTTATCTGATTGACCTGAAGCCAATCTAGCTCCAGTGTCACTCTGGCGTATTATTTATGGGACACCCTGTATATACTTTCATACATAAGAATATATGTATTTCGTACGCATATTCGATAAGATCTTAATTTTATGGATGGATTTAGTTTTGGTATTATTGTTGGTTGTGACTTGCGAGACGTGACAATATAGTTACCGGTCGTTAACGGCGCGGTGGGATAAAAGACCCCTTGTGAACGGGCCATAGTTGATTCACAAAAATCAAAACTGGTTCGCATCTTGCGCAAGTGCAGGGGGATCAAACAAGGGCTTTTAGAACGGGCCCTTCCAAAATTCGCCGGTGCACAATGCACCCTCCGTACCATCCCCACGCGAGCACTCTTATTATTACGCGACTCCGGTTCCTGTCCCCATATTGTTCAAATTATTTTGGTATTGGCATGACGCGTTGCAAAGTTTTCGTCTCGGTACAGTTACTTTAAAAAAAATCTTATTGAAAAATAAACGGATATTGATATCGCAGTGGAAAATTGTGAAGTGAGATTGAAGAAACTTTGTTTAGCAGGTAGCAAATTTTTGAAAATTATTCGCTCGATGGTATTCGATCGGCTAAGTCTTCGGTTCTGTCACTTAATATTTGCAGAGAAGGGAAGTATTAAGGTTTCGAACGCTGCGGTCGTCTCAAGTTGCTTTTCTCATGACTGAACGTGCGTGTAAAATAATAACTTGAGAATAATATGTGTAGTAGGAGCGTCGGATGAACGGCGTGCCGCGTGCAGCGCCCGCACGGCTTTGTAGTGAACGAGTATTATCGATCGTGGACTATTACGCTATCCGTGAAATTCGTTCTGTGAATTCGGTGATCGCTTCAATTTGGCGGGAGTAGAGCTGGACGAGACGCGACGCGGATTGTATGAAGCGTACGTGAAAGTGGTAAGTTAACGAATGAACTTGTTGATTTCATCACTTTTTTGCCTTATTGTACCGAATTATGCTATTTTATTATTATAAATTATCGCGTTTAGATTTTTTATTTGGTGATTTAAAGTAATGTCGATAATTTTAAAACAATAATTTATCAATGCCATTGTTCCGTTTTCATATATCACACATAACATCAGATTAGATACATACCTACTATAATACCTAAGCAGCATACTGTTGCTGCTAGTCTACTGCTAGATTTAAACATTTTTGAATAGAGAGCTTAAAATATATTGCACAATGTGTTAATAAGAAAATATAAGTTATAGGTATACATTCAGCCATAGATACATGTTGCAAAATGTACCTAGGTCCCTAAAGAAAAAATCACGCATAGCCGGTTTGTATTTTTGAAGGGGGACGGCGAATTTGTGAGGGTTACGTGGCCACAAACGTTTCACCCCGTGAAGGATAGTTTGTGGGAACTAGATGTCGATATGAAACATTCGTATAATAATTTTTCAAGATTTGCCATTGACCGAGGGTATCCATGTAATTAATTAAGTAGGTACTGTCTAGTCTAGTATATTGAATATAATCTATGGGATTGACATAATACCCACAACTACTTATCTAATACATTACAATGCTTCGAGTTCCGTTTTTTGCCTTTGTAGTCCAGGACTGTACATCCTTTACTATAGTTAGGTACCTACGTTATTCCGGGATACATTTCTTTTGATTCATTTAATCCCAAAGCAACGCAAGAATAATCATTAAAATCGGTTCATATATAAATAGAAAATTTGTAGGTATATCTGTCGATATATAGAACATTTGTACCTATACCTAGTCTTGTTATAAATATTGTTACAAGGAAACATAGCTTTTTCTATTTTATACATGAAATATTTAATAATGCAGTGTGCATTCGTTTAAACATTAATAATAGCATTTTAAAATATGAAGCTAATTCAAAAATATGACCATTGGCATTAATAGAATAATTTAAACGTTATGTAGGTATTGACGGGTCAGTTGGCGTGGTTGGTTAACACACTACCTATCACGCCGCAGGTCGTGGGTTCGATTCCCATCCAGTACACACGTGCATGAACATGTCTGTATGTCCTGAGTCTGGGTGTAATTATCTATTTAAGTATGTATTTACAAAAAAAAATAGTATATGTATGTAGTATCCCACCAAAAACATAAATGTAAAAAAGGAGAGCCAAGTTCAATACAAAAATTATTCTCTGCTGTGGGCTTCGCCGCAAAAAGAATGGAGATCTGAGATTGAGTGCCTAGTTCTATGCAAAATCCAAATATGTAGTCTAAGGGCTGACTTGGCTGGTTTTCCCATACGAATTAGTATTAAGTACCTACTTTTACACAGTCATGGAAGAGCCTTATGTTCGATGGGTAGTTTCTACCAGCAAGCCAAATTTTCGGAATAATAAAATAAGAACCGAAAGGTAACAGGTTTAGAACATGCGAAGGCTATATAATTCGTATGGGAAAACCAGCCACGTTAGCCCTTAGACTACATATTTGGATTTTGCATAGAACTTGGCACTCAATCTCCGATCTCCATTCTTTTTGCGGCGAAGCCCACAGCAGAGAATATTTTTTTATTGAACTTGGCTCTCCTTTTTTACATTTATGTTTTTGGTGGGATATCATTACTTTTTGTAGGTAAGTACATATCCTCGTAACGCCGTGGGTCCTTTTAAAAGGACAAATTCAAAACTAAAAGTAGACTTTATAAATATAAAACAATTGCATTGCCAAGCCTACAGCAGACAATAATTTTAAACTTAGCAATTTTGCTGCATAAATCGAAACCTTATAGGTTGGATATCGAGAGACAACCAGACAGCAAGACGGCGCTCGCGCTTATGAGCGCGGCTGCCGCTCGCTCGGCCACGTTCGCGTCAACGGTTCGATTCGGTTGTCACAGCGCACCAACCAACCCCGCCCGCGCCGCTCCGGCGTCACTCGGCGCGCGCGTGTCGTGTATATACCGAAAATCTAAATGCCTATTATTTTATCATTATTTATGAGTAGGTAATGATTTTACACTATTGATGTGCGCTAAATATAAAAATCATAATTAATCCCAGTTAATAACGTAAGTACCCTAAGTAATATTAGGTATTTATGTTAAGCGTTCATAATAGAATCTAATTATTTAAAAATTGCCAATTTTTTATTTATTCCTTTGTATTCATCTTATTACCTATCTGCATACCAAATTTTAACTCTCTAGGTCATCTGGAACTGGGTTAGAGTTTTGGTCTATAGGTCAGTCAATGATAAAAATGAGGAATTTTGGACATTAATATCTAAATAACCGTTTGAGATAAACTTATGAAATTTAGAACACATATGTATCTCGCAAGTCTCAATATATGAGCCAAATTTGATACGTTTATGTAAAATAGTTTTTGATTTATGAGGGGGTCAAAAGTGGCTCCAAATGGTTCGTGTAATATTACACACGGTGCGGCTCGCCAGTTCTGTTTCTTGAACTTGGCTTGACACGCTCTCGCGTGTCTAGATATCAGTCATCTGGTTTCCATATTCCAAGCTCTGCTTAGTTTTTTTTTTTTTTTTTTATTCTGAATAAGCTTGTGTTTGACCACAATCTCACCATGGTAAGTGATGATGTGAAATTAAATGAGATTTAAAATTTGAAACCGAAATTATTGAAACGCCCTAAGTGGCATAATGTATCTCAAAACATAAAGGTTGGTGCTTTAGTTCTATTGGTAGGAGAAAATTCATCACCATTACGGTGGCCACTAGCTAGGATTGCCAATGTATTCAGTGGCTCGGATGGTCGAGTAAGAGTAGTTGAAGTTAAGTCTGGCTCGAGCATTCATAAAAGATCTATTAACAAAATAGCAGTATTGCCTATTTATGATGAAAAAAAATAATTTTGTTTAGTTACAAATCTAGTCAAAATTATTTGGCGCCGGAATTTATGTTCAATTTAAAACATAAGAATTTTATCTGTGGTCGCTCTCTCTCTCTGGTCTTCGACGTTCTAACCTTGTACTGTGTAATTGAGTCAGCTAATAAAAAACAATTATTAAAATTATTTTATGTTTAATTACAACAGGTGGTAAGCACACAAAGCCTAGATGGGAACTGGCTCTCAAGTGCAGCTGTCGGAACACACCAATAGGTGCTTAGCGACAGATTTTCAACTTGAGGGTGGTAGCCAGCCAGTCGGGTACTACAAAGTAGGTACCCTACCACCGTGCAATGGTTTCCTCACGATGTTTTCCTTCACCGAAAGCTCAAGCTCATTGTAGGATTCGAACCCACGACCTTCGTCGCGGTATCCGACGTCACTTACCACTGAGCTATCATCGCCTTAGTTTGGGATCAGATAGCCGAGTTTGAAAAAATTCCGAGGATATAAGTAAGTATAGTCAGTTGTCGATTGAATGAAACACGCACTTTCTCCATGGAAAAAATCATCACTGCCAATCTTATGGATTGTTTTAGCGACTCCAAACTATCTTGGCGTTTAGAGCATACTGTCTACTAGAGATGTCTACAGATCTGGTGAATTCAGAAATGTTCCTTTCCAGCCACGCTTGTGTGGATCGATCTTTATACCCCGGTGCTGAGATTTACTGAAAGGACTATTATTGTTTATGGAACATGTAGTTGTTACTAGGCTTAACCACCTTCTCAAGAATTGTACCTATCTTGATACACCTGGGCCGATGTTCTGATATGTATCTTTTTCACAAAAAATTGTCCCCACCAAACCATTACTGACGCCGGATAATGCCCACGTTTTCGCTCGCAACTTCGTCCGACTGGAATCCGGTTACAAAATCGACGCCAGTGTAGGCCCTAGGAGGTTACTTATGAAGGACGAGGTACAAAAGTGGTTGTAAACTTTTGTTTGGCCAGCCTTCAACTAATAAGAACCGGCAGAAACTCGACAACTTACTTAATAGTTTCTGGCTATATTGGCATTTCTTTTATATTGCCGATGTAAATAATAAAATATTGCCGAATTTCCATACCTTTTATCCATTCAGCCGTTTAGCCGTGAAAACCAAGCAAACAGACAGACTGGTTCATTCGTATTTATAATAATATTAAGATACCTTACCTATACAGGTGTCCGGTAAGTAGTAAATTACATTTGTAAAAATTTCACCGTTTTCGAGATATTTAATATCTAAAATTCAAACATCAAATATCGAAATATCTCGAATATGGTGATGTTTTTGTTGAGAATTTTTTGAATATTTGGTAGGTGACCCGCCCACTTATCTCCCCCTTAAGTTTGTCGTACTATTTGCCGGACAACCTGTATATAGGTACATAAATAGTACCCAAATAATACCATAGCATGTCGAATAAAGAGACCAATACAAAGATTTAGTTTTCCTGAATAAAAAGTACTCAATATAAGAATAAAAATTATTACCTATGGGTACATCCCAAATTTTGTTTTTATCTTTAACGCAAGTAAGTGTGTTACATATGATAACATTGGTTCGTAAGTGAATTGGAAGGCTTCGAACAATATTTACTTACGTTGGAAATATCCATCCATCATTCATAATAGAATAACGTAGATGTTTGTGTGTTCGAATAATAGTGCTTACCTACCTACAGACGTCGCCAAACTTTTACATAACTATGTAGGTAGTTTGGTAGGTACCTACCTAAAAAATGACCACTGGCACCGCTTGGAAAACGGAAACGTTGCGGTGACATATACCTACATACAAACGTAAATGTCTCATGTCTTGACTATGTACATTTACAATGAAAAGCGTGCGGAAGCCACGTGATCGAGGGTCGCGTAGGTCGTATCTGTGTAGTATGACGTCATATCCGTCGCTACGTTACCTTACATTTCAGACTTTCTTCAACAGCTGTACAATGTTATTTAGCGTGTAGCTACGGCGTAGGAACTTGATATTTATTATGGATATGTATGAGAGACTGAAATAAAAACGATGACGAGTTCTATTCAAAATGTACGTACACGTCGATACATTTTGAATAGAACAACTGAAAAATGTTCTAAATGTATGTACAGTGACGGAATGAAAAGGTTCGTCAATTTCCAAATTGATTCGTTCAACGTATCGCGAGCACATACTACCTTTTGAAACTATGTTATAGAATAGACTCGAATTATAGAAAATAATGTTTAACTGTTCGTTAATAAAGTTCAAAATTATTCAGATCAAGTTGTTTGACTATTTATCTTTTCAACAAGACTTAGATAAATTAAAACCTTCTTGTTGGTTCAATCTGCCATTATTATTTCAGTTCAATAATATTCAAAACTATTGTCAATCGGTGAATGTCATCATTGCAAAATATCATAATTTCTCCTAAATACCTAACGATTTCATAATGCCAAGACCTTTAAGTGTTGAAGAAAGAGCAGCAATTATTGCCGAACATGGAGCTGGCTACAACATCTCCGAGATATCACGTCGTCTAAATGTGACCAGAGATAGTGTGATATTCTGGATAAGGAGACATGGCGAAGAAGGTGCCACTAGTCGATCATCGTCACAATAATTCTGGTCGCCGTCCTATTCTTAACGCTGCACAAAAATCTGACATGAGAAGGCAATTTGAAGAAAACGGCTTTGTGTCAACGAGTCATTTCGCCCAAATATATAATGTTTGTCCAAGAGTGATAAGAAACGCATTACACTCAATGGGATTACATTATCGACGACACGTAAAAAAAGTTGCTCTGACAACGGCTCATAAGGAAGCACGCTTAAGATTTGCTCAGACTTATTTGAACTTCGATTGGAGTACCACTATATTTACCGACGAAAAATGTTTTAAGTCGAGCCAACATGGAAGGCTTCATTTGTGGAGATTTAATAGTACGAGATATACAGAAGACCATGTAGTGCCCAATTTCAGTTCTGAATGAATCTCGGCCAATATATGGGGGTGGATGTCAGCGGATGGAGTAGGCGATCTCGTTCTCCTTCCTTCAAGGGCAAACACAACACACTATCTGTCTGTTTTAGAAGACAGTATGCTACCAAGTGTCCGTACCGTCTATCCAGCTGATTAGGTACCTGAGGTCAGATATGTCCAGGACAATGCTCGCACGCACACTGCTCGTATTGTGAATCAATGGTTCAACCGGCATAGCGATATAGTGGTGATACCCTGGCCGACAAGATCTGCAGATTTAAACCCTATAGAAAACTTATGGGGTTTAATGGTACAGCGATGGGAAAATAGAAATGAAAGGACCAAAGAGGCTTTAGAAAACCACTGCCGAATTATTTGGGAAGACACTAGAGGCACGGATCTATGCTCTCGTCTAGTGGGTTCCATGAGAAGTAGGTTAGAATATGTGATTGAAGCTAATGGTGGTTATACCCGTTATTAAAAATAAATGTCATTAAACTTATTCGTAGTTTTCATTAACTTTTGCTTGTTATTTTATAGTTGTCATTTTATTGTTGTTTTAATACATTTTGTAACATAGAAATAAAATTAATAGTTTAAAAAAAACAAAAAAACACGCTTTTATAAAAAACCTAACTAAAAAGTAAAAAATGTGTAAACAAAATTTAAATTAAGGATTAATTAATTTTATTATAAAAAAGCGTGGGGTGCTTAAGATTATATGATTAAGATTATACCACTTGGCTATGATCAAGATCTTGATGGAAGTAGTCATTTTGAAAATGTCTTAAAAAGCACCCCACGCTTTTTTTTATAATAAAATTAATTTTTTTGCTAATCACACTATCCTTAATTTAAATTTATTGATTTTTTTTAAACTATTAATTTTATTTTCTACTTCTTAGTTTGGTTATTTTCAAAAGCGTGTTTTATGAAAGTAGGTTCAATTTGGCACATTCTCCCCTTTTAATGCGCCAGCGATGCTGGGTTTAATTAAATCTGATCGTGGTCAAAGTTTTACAATTACAAGACCTTACTAACAAGTCTAAACACGGCTATGATACGATATTCCATCACGAAATGCCAGTGCCTATCTTCCGACTCCATCACCAGACCTTGAAACCTAATCGTGGTCAAAGTTCATTACAAGACCTTTCTAACAAGTCCAAACACAACTATGATACGATATTCCATCATGGAATGCCAGTTCCTGTCTTCTGGCTTCATCATCGGACCTTGAGATCTAATCGTGGTCAAAGTTCATTACAAGACCTTTCTAACAAGTCAAACACGGCAATGATACGATATTCCATCATGAAGTTTTAGTTCATATCTTCCGGCTCCATCATCAGATCAGTTCGACAGTACCATATTATTGTATTGTCATCAGAACTACATACAGCTGTCAATTTTCATGACGCTACGATCCTTGGAAGATGGTTAAATTAGCAACCATAGATTCCATTACACAGTTTTTTTTTGTTGCTTGGCAATCATCCTTTTAGGATATTTCTGCCAATGTCAAAGTATTTGAAATGGTCTTGGTCTATTTGTCACAATTTTTTTACATAAGTTTTAGTACTTTTAGTCAATACAAAGTCTTTCAATCGCATACATTTTCTTCAGTTTTAATTTCTTCTTTCATGTTATAGTCACATTCTCAAACTCACTGTAATGTCCAGTTCTCGTCCATACATGTCCAGTCAAGCTTTAGTGAAATTGGCGGTTGTTCCACTAAAACATTCACGGACTTTTTGGGACATCCTGGAAAGTCACGATACACGCTTTCATTTTACTTCACTTGTGCACCGAATTTATTCAATAAAACTCAAAATACACGAATTACAATGAAAATAAAACGAAAATGCAACGTCACTCTGCAAGTTCCCGCCAAAAAGTCCCATTACATAGTTACATACAAGTGAACCTAATAAAAGCGTGTTAAAAACAAGCAAAACCTTATACGATAGCAAACGTCATATTTATTTAAATGTTAGCAGCACTGTTTCTTGCACTGGTATGTTGGCATAATTGATTCTTGCAGTACTAGTGCAAGCGAAAACCGACTCTAAGGTGACGAAGCTTTTCATTCTGTGACTGTACATATAAAAATACTTGCCCTGCCAGACTGACTGACTGACCTATCAATGCACAGCCTAAACCGCTGTAGTTAGAAACTTATAAAATTGCATACAAGTTTCTTTTTAAACGCGGCATCCACTACGAATAGGTATTTTTCAACCCCTGAGAGGGGGTTTGGTTGAAACCGCAGAGCTAGTAAATTTTTAGGTACAAAATTACAGATATTATTAACAGGCAAAAGTTTGTGAGTTAAGAAGGTCCTCGGAAGAATTTGTTTCTTCCGAGTTCTGTGGGCTACTTTCTATAACCCTGAAACACCCAAGAAAGTGCGAAGGATAGTTTGTAGCAAGGTAACTATTATGAAAAAGGGTCTGATTCAAATCACGGCTTTAGTTTGCTTGCGACTTCCCAACATGGTTTGGTTAGACCTGATGATAACCCTAGTTTTACAAATAGAACTAGGTTATTCATCAGGTTTTATTGTTTTATTTACTTAGAAGTTGCAGTGGTTGACCTATTTGCGAAACTGTGTTTGTGCAACTAGAATGTCTAGTCTTGTCAAAGTCAGCTGATAAGGGATCATCACAGGAAGCGACCGGCCCAATATAAATGCTAATTCCTTGATAAGATAGTTGGGGTATCCAAGATTAGAGCAATCATAGTAGGTAAGTACCTATGTATGTGTAAGATGAATATAAGCTGCTTTTTCGTAAATAACAACTAGGCAAGTAGGGTATCTACTTATTATTTCTTAGAAGGATGTAATTAGGCTCATACAAAGACTTGATTTTTATATACCTAATCGGGACTATTATTATAGTCCTCAGTATTTGGTATTTTCAACTTGCTAGGTCCATCCGTTCCTGAGAAAATCGGTGGTGACACGCGAACAGACAGACGGACAAGAGAGTGATCTTATAAGGGTTCCTTTTTTTACCTTTTAAGGTATGGAACCCTTAAAATGATATTCTAAAAGAATATTCGGTGATCTGCTAACATGCTTGACGCTTGTACGGGATATACTTATAATATATAATTTGTCTATACATTATTATTTTTTACATACTTATATTACCTACACAAAACAGTGAACGTGATCTGGAATCAATAGTTAGGTAATGTTTTAATGTTTTGTATAGTCGATATCAACTACCTACACGAGTTTATTTTTTATAGGAGAGTTTATTGCCGGCTCTTCTCAGCAAAAGCAACCTTCCGAACCGTGCATTAGAGTCATTACAGTCTGACAATTCATATGCGCGTGTGAATGCCTATTTGGAAGAATAAACATTTCATTTCATTGACGCTAGGTGCAGTTAAAAATTTTGGAGTTAGTGTACCTAGTACTTGTACCTAATGAATTTCCACGATACTAATATGCGACGATAAATTGATTTTCTGGTTGTTCTGATTACCTGTATAACTGATTCGAAATCTTTAAGCACTTTATAAACAAAAGGGAGTCGAGAGCGAAGGTAGAGGAAGCATTTGATCTGACGGCATAGGCTAGCCTAGCATACCTATATGGGTTTTACTGCCAAGGGGCACCAATATAGGTTTTACATCAACAAATACTAAACTCAGCATACAATTGAAGGATCTACCCACAACACTGGTATTCTGCCTAAGAAATAACATAGGTAGGTATATTTCTAGATTAATTATCTAGTTGCAACCTCTGTCTAGGTTACCTGATATTGGTATTTGAAACAACTCAGATGTTATGCGACTATGCGTAGGGAGGTTGGTCGACACCGGACACCGAAGTGTCTCGGGTTACACACAATCCATTGCTGATTATTCCACGCTACGCAACAGTTGATTTTATATAGTTTTAATTAATTATTGATATGTAGGCCAAGCAACTAGTTTAGTTCGCTTAATTCGTGTGTAGGATATCTGTGAACCGGCGCCTTTGTCGGAAACTTAATCTACCTATTAAGCACATCACAGTGCTTAATAGGTAGGTATTCTGTAAGAAACAACTGAAAACTATTTTCAGTACATATCACTGCTTTGACTTTTTAGGTTCCCTGCTTGGTCACCGTGAGGACCCCACCGCCCCAGCTTCTACATTATAATAATATGGCAGTTACGTATTGCACCTACGGAAATGAATACTTGACCCAAATAGATGCATTGATTTATCTATGTTGTTATAAAAAAATCTCCTTTCATTATTGAACGATTCTCGTAAAATATGTGAGCAGGTTCAATAATTATATGGATTTTTTTGGCGATTCAGTTTTGGATTTATTTCAATATGACTCCGCCATTTTGATCCATGCGAAAAATGCTTAAAAACTACAACTTACATAGGTACTACTACTTTTAAGTCTAAAACTATACCTAAGAGCCACTAGTTAGTAAAGATTGAGTAAAATATCAAGAATATCCAAATTCATAAAGCTAAAAGATATCGATGATAAGATCACAAAAGCTTTGAGAATGAGGCTTGGAATGAATTGAAACTTTTCCTTTACGTGATCAAAATTCGAACATTTTATCGGATAAATAAGCGAAAAAAATGCCGGCGCGTATCCTCGTTTCACCAAAGCTCTGGCGGACCGTACCAACAGATTTGTTTTTGAATTATTCATCCCTTGTTTCGATGCTCCAGTCCTATGCTTCAGAAGCGTATTTTTACTGTTTTCGGGATCAATGTAAAATCTGCTATGAGAAATTCTATCAAATTCAAATATCTTAACAAGTACCTAGATATCGGAAACCGCCAACGACGAAATAAACGTAGGTACCTGTCCTGTAGGTATCTAAAAAATATGTTGCCATTTATATAGAAAGTAGGTAATTTTGTAGGCTTATGTTAACGTGACTTGATATACGGTACTTGTGGTCGAGAACTCGAGATCTGATATATATAATATACGATCAATATTTGCTATTGGTAGTGCTAATGTCTATCTATAAGCGACGGTAGTTACAGAACATAAATTCCTAATTACTCCATAATTCTCTTAAAATTAAGGGCCTTGTGAGTTTCAGAGAGCAAAGTTAAAGTTAAATTGTGTTGATTGAATGATTCTCTGTGGTTGGCTAAAGAAATAAATATCTTCCTTTAAATAAGAATCGATCTAGATAAACTCAAAAGTTAAAACAGCTTTTACTCGTAAATACAATCCGCAACTTAGAGAGCATTAATAATGAATTTTCGAGTTAAAAGCTAGGTACAATGCGAAGGCATGTTGAGCTTCTTCTATCTGGCTTTTAACGATCCACTTTGATAATGTACTTAATCCGAGTTCTATACGAGTTTTCAGATACGCAACACTTTAATGTTATCTACTGAATCTTTTATGTATTCTTACACATTATACTTCTTTAATTATAATTGTCCTCCCCGCCCGGTCACCCTCATTATGTAGGTACAGACATTGGTTGAGTCAATTATTATTGATGTGTTTAAAAGCTTAATTAATTAGTCAGTAGGTAACGAAACTTCATTGAAAATTTCAAAATATAATTTTATTTATTATAAGAAAATGTTCAATAGGTAATCGTAATAATAATACCTATAAGTAATCGCCTGAAAGTTATCACTTCCACATTAAACGCACATTCAAAATCTCTATGCATCTAATAATGTAATCCATGGTAGATCAGAAGAAGTTAAAGCTGCAAGACTGCAACGATTCGAAAATCATATATTTTTTAAATGTTTTCTTGGAAGATTTACAGCTTTACAACAAGTGTAAAAACATTTATTATTTTCATTTAACAACTTTACTGTATGTCATTTACAAATTTTCACAAAAATATAAATTTTATATTATATAAAAATGAAAAAGAATAATTTTAGGAGAAAATAAGTGCTACAATACTAAACGTAACGTGTATACACGTTCAAGAACTATCTGTGTATAGATTTAAAAGTTAGTTAAACAAAAGTTATGTTTGAAAGGGTACTATAAAGTTTCTGATTTTGTAGATGACAAGAATGCATTTAAATGAATTGCTCGCTTCACAAGCTATTTTATGAGTTTCATATTTTGTACCTACTATGTGAAACTATTTTTAAGAATTAAATGTAATAAGTCTAAGTTGCTTTTTAAAAAAAGAGTAATTGCTGATATTATTGCCGGCTCTTCTCAGCAAAAGCAACCTTAAGAACCGTGCATTAGAGTTAAAAAATATTTTGTAATATATCTAACATGTGATGATTAAAAATACTTGTAATGAGTTTACTTAATAAAGAGATTTTTGAATTTTAATTTGAATTTGATTAATACAGAGGACTTTAGTCCGATCTATTGATTGCTTTTATAAAATGTTGAAGCGTGCCACAGTGCCTATAGTAGCTACGCATCGTACGTACGAAACACGCTTTTATTTTTCCCCACAAAGTAAATAAAGACGCTAAACAGAGAGGGTCGTGATGAAATTCGCAGTGGCGGCCGTGCGTGCCTTATCTTCCTATGTGGAAGCTTTTTCCTACATGCTCCAGTACAGTCAACCCCTTCTAGCTACTCGATATTTAGATGTGCATTATCTTTGTGCCTATAACTTTGTTTAATTTATTAAGCTAAGAAATACTGAGCCTAAGATATGCCTTATTTGAAATCTTTATTGTGTAATTCATAGATAATTTAGGTAGGATCTAAAATTTCAGCCTGGATACGAATTTGTATTTGTGACCTTTTATTATCGTATGTGAAGTAGTACCTAATATTAGTTCCAGTATGTCAAATTACATAGGTACCTATATATTATCATTAAAGCGAAAGAGAAATTTTATTAATGTACTAGTTTTCCGCCCCGCGGTTTCACTCGCGTTCCCGAAGGATCTTATCTTTTCCCGGGATACGTATCCTATATTTTATTCCAGTTCATCCGTTTTTCGTCATTGAGCAACAGACATCATCCAGTAATAACTCCCAACTTTCACATTTATAAATATTAGTAGGACTAGGATGTATGGGAGGTAGGCAGGATGTCCCTTGTTTAGCGTGATACGATTTTGACAGGGCGAATACCTAAAAATGATTTTTTGTTGAATGGTAGTTATTCAATTTCATGTTGATCATACCTACATAAATTTTATAAGAACGTTTAATTTAGTTTTAGTTTTTTTTAATATTATAAATTAAATATAATATAAAATAATATATTTTCTTTAATATTCAAAGTTCAAAACCATAAAATCATTAAATCAATAATTAAATAACCACCTCCAGTGTTTGTGGATTAATCATATCGATATTTGCGGAGAAAAATCTCATTCAAAGTGGACCTGTCAACTAACGGACGAGTTTGAAATTCACCGTAAAACCTGGGGAGTATTGTGATAATTATATTGTATATTCTAATCTAAAACCTTTAAATTAACCTATACAGGTATATGCGAACACTTTAAAGCTCAGTAGATACTTTGAACAACGTACTGTACTCACATACTCACCATATCAATCTCCCTTTGTTTGACATAATTTGTGGAAACAAAGTTGATAATAAAATTAAATACAACTATCCCACACAAATTACAGACATTTGACACTGTACAAGTAATATATAATATACTTTTTATCAAAAATAATATAGCATTTCAAAGACCCCAAATAAATAATTGTTTATTGCATTACTTATATCTCATTCATTTACTTAGCACATAATTTCAACTTATAGTACCTTATTGTAATATAGTATTATTCACAATAGTAAAAAGTACCTATACAGCCAGTTTAATTTTATAAATCAATAACATTGTCACCGGTAGTTTACTAATAATTATATAGTAGTTAACCTTCTCTTCGCTACTCAGTTTTCTGTGTTTATTCTCAGGTCTTGTGGAATTATGTCCATAAACATGATGACTCGCAAGGCCTGTGCACGTGACTTGGAGGACAAGCTTAAAAACACTCTGCAAGAGCTTAAGGCATCCCAACATCTATGCAATAAACTCAACCAGGAGCGTGAGGAAAGCGAGGTGGAGGTCAAAAATATTGTTGATAGGAATAGTCAACTGAAGAAGGAACTGGCTGAGCTTCATCACAAATACACTGAAGTCCTCAATCAGCGCGATCAACTTCAGGACATAGTAACATCGTTTAATGATTGCAGTGACGCTCATGAGAGGGCTCTTACTCGGATCTCCAAATTAGAGATTAGTCTAAATCAGGCCAATGACCAAATTAACTGTCTACAATCTGACATCAGCTGTCACCAATCTAATAACACCATGTCCCTGTATGATGAGCTGATTGGGAGTAATTCTTGTCATCAATCAGTTGGTTCTTCTTTGGTTACTATTGATTTAACTAATGAAAGCTTGATACCACAGCAAATAAATAATAAATTATCAAGCCATAATAAAATAAAAAAATACCTAAAACTCAATAAGTTTATTAAGAAAACAAAAAATTACATTAAAAAATGTCTTAATAAAAATTTAGGATTGAGAAAAGAGCGTTTGAATCTTCTAGGAAAATTAAAAGAATGTAATAAAAACTTAATAAATACACAAAACAAGTATGAAACTGACACTCAGCAACTGCTCTCTGACCTTGAGTACAAAGAAAAATGTCTTAAGGACTTATTTTCCAGATATGAAAATGCTCAAAAAGAAATCAATGAGCATATACTGGCAGCGACCCAACTTGTTGACCTATGCAAGTACAATGAGGAGAGACTTGTTTCTATAACAAACACTCACAAGATATGTGACTGTAACCATTTGTCTGCTGGTGGGTCGCTTCCAGTGTTTTCTTGTGGCCAGGGTGCTGAGCAGGGTGGCAGTGACAAATCAATTTGCTCTTCTCCACCAATTGTAAATACCGTGGTGTTTTCAGATGAAATAGGGACTGACTTTGGCTCAATTATGTCTAATCACCTCAACCATTCTCTTACAAACTATTGTATGCCGGGAGCATCTTATTCCCAAATAATAAATAAAATATTAGCAACTAAATTTGATAGGCAAACTATTATTGTAATATTAATTGGCCAAGCAATAAATATAAGTAAAAAAGATTTAATTAATAGTTATAATTCCTTGATGAAACTAGGGGTAATGAATGTAATGTTATGTGCTTTTCCATACTGTTCTAAGTACTCTGAAAAAGATAATAATTATATATGGAATTTAAATAATTTAATGTACAACGTGACATTTCGTCATAGTGACGTTTTTACTTTTTTTGATTCTAACAAGTTTGTTAGTAATATACAAATGACTCGGGATACTTTAATAATTCCTAAAAAATGTAAAAAACTTATTGCTACCCTTGTAGCATATAATATTAATAGGTTAAGGAATGGTACAGTATTAATTAATAATACAATTTCCATTAATATAAATAATAATTTAAACGGTTAGTTTCGACAACAGAGAAGCCTAGTAGTTCCATTGTACTAATTCACCAGAATATTAATCGCTTCTTTGGCAAAATTCTTGATATTGATTTATTATTAGATAAAATTAATCTAGATATTTTATGTTTTACGGAGACATGGCTCAGACCAGAAACTATGCTTTTTAATATTAAAAACTTTGTAGTAGCCAGTGTATTCAACAGATTATCCGCTGTAGGCGGTGGCTCAATTATTCTTTTGAATAATAATATTAAATTCAAAGAACGGAAAGATATTTGTAGTCTCTCGGTTGAGCGCGTTTGTGAGGTGTCTTGTGCAGAGTTGGATAGCTACATAATTGTTTGTGTGTATAGACCTCCAGCATCAAATTTAACACTTTTCTTTAATATAATGGAAAATATTCTCCACAAATTATTTAATTCTCAGAAGTCCATAGTTTTATGTGGAGATTTTAATATTGATATTCTAACCAACTCAAATGAAAAATGTAACTTTATTGCTTTATTAAAATCATTTAACTTAGATTTGTTGTTCAATGAGCCAACACGGTCAACACCCACTTCGTCTACTTGCATAGATAATATAATAAGTAATAGCAGTATATTAGGTAAATCAATTATAAGTGGTGTTCGCTCTGATCATATGGCTCAAATAGTAAAATTACCCTATGAACTAAATGTTTCTAAGAAAGTAAAGGAAATTCGACCTATTACAAAGGTGCGATTAGATAACTTAAAAAATAACTTAGAGTTCAGACTAAACTGTAAGACAAAAAATAGTAATGAGCCCAATGTTTTATATGGAAATTTATTAACTAGTATTTGCGATGAACTAAATAAAACCTGTCCTATCAAAAAAGTGAAGGTAAACGGTAAACTAGAGTTTAGTGATTGGGCCACTAAAGGAATTCGGAAAAGCAGAGATAAGTTGTATGAAATTTATCATTTAAGATCATTCACTCGTGACGAGGCATTCCATAAATATGTTAGAAATTATTCAAAATTATTTAAATTAGTATGTCATCAGGCAAAATCAATATACTTAAGTAATAAAATAGGTAAGGCTACCAATAAAATCAAGGCAGTTTGGAATGTCATAAATACGGAATCTGGTAAAATTAACAATAAAAACGAGCAGCTCACGTTAAAAATTAATGATAAAATTGTGTCAGATAAGTTGGAAGTAGCCACTGCTTTTGAAGATTTCTTCACAAGTATACCAGAGGAAACCACTAAAAGCCTTAACTCGTGTCCCGAAGCGGCTGAAGCACTTCTTAGGCAACATATTCAAAAATCTTTTCCCAGTTTTAAATTTTGTCACGTCACTTCTAGTGATATTTTAAAATTATTTAATAGCCTTAATTTAAAAAATACAGAAGACTTATGGGGATTGTCAGTAACGATTTTAAAATCAATAATAACAGTAATTGCACCTATTTTATCGGATATTTTCAATGAATGTATTGATCAGGGTTCTTTTCCTGACCTAATGAAGTATAGTAAAATAGTTCCAATATTTAAATCAGGCTGTAAAGATAATCCTTCTGATTATAGACCGGTATCTGTGCTTCCTGCACTTAGTAAAATCTTTGAAAAACTGTTGCTCAATCAAATGTTAGGTCATTTCAATAGTTGTGAGATACTGCATGGTCATCAGTTCGGTTTCACGAAGGGGAGATCTACATCAGATGCGGCAGCAAAATTATTGAAGCACATCTATGAAGCCTGGGAAAACTCACAGGATGCCATAGGCATTTTTTGTGATCTATCAAAGGCGTTTGACTGCGTTGACCACCGTACTCTGCTCCTAAAGCTTAATTATTATGGTATTCGTGGAACTGCTCATGAACTTGTTTTGTCTTATTTAACTAATCGCCAACAAAAGGTACGAGTTGAAGGTACAACGTCCAATGGTTCTGTAGTCAAAATGGGGGTACCTCAAGGTTCCATACTTGGGCCATTTCTATTTCTAGTATATATTAATGACTTACCGTCGGTCGTAAATGGTCTCTCAGATGTAGTCTTGTTTGCTGACGATACTTCATTCATTTTTAAAGTAGATAGAAAAGACAAAGAACTTACTAGAGTAAATGATACTTTGTCAATAGTTTCTAAATGGTTTGCTGTAAATAATCTTTTATTAAACTCAAAGAAAACAAAATGTTTAAGATTCGCTCTTCCAAACGTACCGCAAGTAGACAGTAGGGTATTAATAGATGACAGCAGTCTGGGACTAGTTGATAAAACTGTATTTTTGGGTATAACACTTGATATTAAACTACAGTGGGGTTCTCATGTACAATCTTTAGCTAGTAAATTGAGTTCTGCTGTATTTGCTGTTAAAAAAATTAGACAATTGACGAATGTTGAGACGGCCAGATTAGTTTATTTTGCATATTTCCATAGTCTTTTATCATATTGCGTTTTACTGTGGGGAGCTGCTGCAGATATTGAAACAATTTTTGTATTACAAAAAAGAGCCATTCGTGCAATCTACAATATGGGTCCACGTGAATCATTAAAGGAAATATTTAAGGAAATAAACGTAATGACTTTACCTTCACTGTATATATATGAAAATATTATGTTCATTCGAAAAAATGTAGATTTGTATAAATCAAATGTAGAGATTCATAATTTCAATACAAGACAAAAAGATAAATTAGTTGTTCCGTATTTTAGATTAGCTAGAGTTAAAAAGTCATTTCTTGGGAATAGTGTTCGCTTTTATAATAAATTACCAGCATCTGTTACCAAGATGACTGATTCTAGATTCAAATCGTACATAAAAAAAGTTTTGAAAGAAAAAGCTTATTACAAGGTAGCCCAATATATTGAGGATAAAGATGTCTGGAGGTAGCTGCACTCTGTACAAGTACCTACACATTGTTTTTTTTTTTTTACTGTTAATTACCATTTTTTTTTTAATACGCTGTTATTAGCTTGGTATTTTTTGTTTTAGTTTACTATGTAGGTAACTAATGCGGGTTATAATTTTTTATGTATTTTTGTATTACTTTAAGAATAAATTTGTTAAACATTTGAAAAAAAAAGCCAATATAGTCAGATGGTCCAAAAATATTTAAAAAATGTAACCTTGCTGAGTTTCTTGCCGGTTCTTCTCAGTTGAAGGCTGACTTCCGAACCGGTGGTAACTTCTGTAATTCGACCTTCATAAGTGCCCTTCTAGGGCCTAAACTGAATAAATGGTTTTGACTTTGACTTTGACTTTGAAATAATAGCTAACTTTAAGTAGGTACCTACTATCATATTGGTAACCAATTACGTAAATCTTAGTAATATTTTAAATGTGAAAGTTTGGATGGATGTATGTTTGTTACTCGTTAACGCCAGAACGGCTGAATGGATCTGGATGAAATTTGGCATGGAGATAGATAATAGTCTGGAATAGCACATAGGCTACTTTTTATCCCGGGAAAGATGAGATCCCTCGGGAACGCGGGTGAAACCGCGCGGAACAGCTAGTATGACATTTTTTTTTAATTTCATCATTTATTTTAATTTTCCAAGACAAAAAGAAAGTAAAGTAAAAATCCCCGATTGAAAGTTGTCAAACTGCCCTCTATTTGGAGATGACGACCATCAAAGGACTTCTAAAGGGGACAGGGAATTGCGTTTAATATCGGAGATTCCGACCTTTTAGACAGCACCAGTTTTAGTTTCAACTGAAATTAAAAGTTCAAGTTATTTTGTTTCAAGTTATCAAGCTTTCTATGTGGACCTTCCAAACTGTGTGGGTCTTTTAAATGCTTCATATTTTCGTCGTGTAATTTATACATCTGATATAAGTAGGTACATAGAATTAAGAACATAATGAGGAATCTTACTACACAATGATATTTTATTTATTAAGGTTAATATATCTTTAAAAATCCACACTACATTATGATATTCTCATAACACACGATGGCATTTTTGCTTGTTTTAAGTCGCTTTTACTTTTAATTGTACTCGGTACGTGAAGTGCATCAGTTGATGCAAATGATGCGACACAGGTCAAGTAAGGCTAATTAGCCACTCTTTAGCCTCCCACTTTCGGAGCCCTTATCTACACCCTTTTACTTATAATTACATTGTTACTACATATTTAATTACACTCATTATGTAATTATGGACTATGTTTTTTTTACCTTCACCATAGTTATAGTGTGAAGGGGTGGTCCCTCTAAATATGGAATATTGCCCAAACACATGAGTGTCCCGATATAGTGGATGAGTAAACGGGGGCGATGGAGGGTCGCAGACCGCATGTCGCCTGGCTGTCGTCCCCTTGTGCGACCCTGCGACCCTGTCCGCATATTGACGACCGCTAAAACTAACGATCGTTCAGAAATACTCATGAAAATTGCTCTTTACATTGCTTATTTATCCGAAGTTTTTACCACATAATTGTGGATCTGATTTTTTACCCAAAATACAAACCAACGCCCTTGTAAATGTTAAACGTTTTGAAACAAATTATGTGTCACTTTATTACATGTTTTTAATTAAATAACTTGGTTGATTTACCTACTTATTTGTGACTGCGAAAACGAAATTTGATCACTAGATATTTGGTGATGGAAGGTGATTTATTAAAACCTAATCGTACATATATTATATGTGAGTCTAAATATAAATATCATTATTACTTTTGCCGTAGTACTAAAATACGGTAACTAAGTAATTTATGTAGGTACCTACTGTTACTGGAATACATCAGTCCATAAAAAATATTGTTCGATCTAAAGTTTGCGTTTACACGTAACATACGCGTGGAACTTTCGTAAAAAATACGTTTATGTAAATATCTGAGAATACGCCCGTGTTTGTGCTAAAAGTATGTGATTCCTTATTCTCCAATCGAACTGAACCTCGTAAAAAACATTTCATATACCTACTTATGATTTGTGACGTACAGACGTCTCGGTCCTTTTATATCGACTGACTTTCTTGTATATATATAATGTTGGATAAAATATAATTAATGAATTATTTGATAAGTTGTATGTTTTTTTATCTTTTAACTTATTTACACTAAAAAACACTGTCTGATTGCAGATACCTAGATTTTTATACATTGCTTAACATTCTTAATTTGTTTTAATGAATTCCTTGAATTAAAGGTTGAAAAGTAACAAGATCAAAAGAAAAATAACGTCTATGTAATTAACAATCACCCTTTAATAAAATAGTCCATTAATTTAGTCGGTTATTCAACAGTTTCTAATTTATGTAGGTAGCTATAACTGTATACATTTGTAAATGTGAACGTTTCATCTGTGAAAATTGCGTTTCTTTCATTGCTTATTTTATTTAGAGAGCGCTTGTACTTGTAGCTCTCTTCTTGTAATAAGTTCCTCGGTCGGGGGTTGGTAGCGACGACGCAAAGCGGCGGGGCGTAGGTCGATAAAAGTTATTTAATAACAAGAAATACCTAGCCTCCGCGATGTAGTGGTAACACCACGTGATCCAGCCTAGCTATTACCACCCCTATTCATTTACATTAGGGGTCAAGTTACAATCGTCTTACGTCTGGTCTATAGGGATCCTATACGGGTGGTGTTTCCTTAACTAGAGCAGAGGATTGATCGACTAGCCGACGTTAGTTATTATTATTACTGTATTGCTTTAGCAATTGCATTGAATACGAAACATTTGACGTGTCGATTCAACTTTGATATTTGAAGCGTTTGTATCGATTTATCCCTCGTTTATATTGCATCATTAAATCACGTAGGTAAGTAAGCGGTTTTAAGGGAATGCACTGTTGATTAAAATTAAGTTTAATTTTTATTAGATATCCATTATAAACTTACGTTTTTTTTAAATACAAGATACTACTAGGTAGATGTATTTAGGTAGATTTTCTGATGAATATACGATAGCCCTAGGTGCCATCCGCCATCTTGTTTACAACATTTTATATTTTATCTTGTTTACTGGGACAGAGGTAAAATTAAAATCTCCTATTTAAAATATATCAGCGGTAGATACTCATAGATACATTTTATTCTATAGGTAGGTACACAAATCGATAAGATGTATACCCACAGAACACTATTACTCCTAGCGGAGTGTATACCTATATTAAATCTAGAATTTATTGACCAACATCAAACAAATGTCACCTTTGGTTATTGCTACAAGAAAATCATACCGATAAAAAAGTATTTTCTTTTTGAAACGAAATGAGAAAGTAATTCCCTTATAAAGGTCACTTACATTCTGTCAACTTGAGGGTAACAGAAGTTTGGGTTTGGAAATAAGTACTAAAGTGTCTGAATTCTGAAGTACCTAATACCTGAAATCAGAACCAGTTAAACCACCGATGCACTCTTTGGGTTAAAATGAGTCCTGACTTTTCGAGCTCCTTAATTTTTTTCCGTATCTACATCACTAGGTCCAAAATTAGCAGAAATTTTCATTAAATCCTAAGTAACCTAAACGGACTAACATTACCTTTCTACCGGACTGCCGGTGGATGATAATGTTTTTCGAGCGTATAGATGTAAGTATGTAGGGATGGTTTTGGACGGTATTCACTTAACATCAGGTTACCCTGATGTTATAGACATTAGCATTATAGCGGGATTGCCATGTGTTGTTTGTACATAGGTAGGTATACCTTATTACAATGCCTCAAAGGCAACTGGCTCTCAAGTGCAACTGCTGGAACACACCAACAGGTGCTTGGCGACAGATTTTCGATCACATCTTAAATTTTAAATCCTATGACATTTTACTTATTTAAATAATACCTATCTTATTTCCTAATGGAAATTTAATGAAAAAGAAACAAAAACAAATTAAAAGAAGGTAATCTAAAAACCATTCTTTTCCTGTGTCCCAGGTACATATTCAGTTTTGTAGGTTGCTAATCTAAATATAACTTGATTGTCAGTAACGGTACTCGGACTTACAGATGGGAAGCAAAGAAATAAAAACATATTTGTGTTTAATTTTAACACAAATAATTATGTTAGGTACCTATCTACACACCCATTTACACAACCACCAATTGAAAGATTATAGTTTGCCTGCAAGAACTTTACAAAAATTTAAGATACATTAAGGGCTGATTTTTCAATGACTAGATAAGCGATATCTAGTTATTAATTTGAAATTAGAACAGTTTTTGTATATTAGACGCATAGCTTATTCGGGGTTTATCTAGCTAGTGATTGAAAAATCGGCCCTTAGATAGGTAGATATTATAGAGTTTGTTTTTCGCTTTTATGTTAGTATTTTTAATGCAATCGGGTTTTTTGTGTCATTAATTTAACATTCTGTAATTTCATATTTTTATCGCAATTAAATGTGTTTGCATTATATTGATATTCATCTTAGGGGTGAGGTAGGTACATAAACATCTACTTCAATTATGCATCACTATGTACCTATCCATGATCCTCTAACTAATATCTCATACCCTAGTAGGTACCTACTCCCGATAAAGCTTCCAGGGAATAGAAATGCTTCCGATGAGGAATACAACCTCAATTGAACTCATTTTTATATTCACAATTGGTATTGTTGGGCAAGTTATCCACACAAAGGATATGTAAATGTAAAATTGGAGTGAGGATTACATATTCTAGTTTTGCTAGGTTTTTCGTAAGTAGGTCGTAAAATGCTAATGTTATTCAGTGCTGAAAATGAATTACTTAGTATAACTATGCTACGCCTTTGTTTTTAAGACAGGGCCGTGCCTTATTACCCTACTGGGCTAGATGGAGGGTTATTTTATTATTTGCTTATTAGATACCTACTAGTTTTCCGCCCCTCGGTTTCACCCGCGTTCCGGAGGGTTCTCATCTTTTCCCGGAATAAAAAGTATCCTATGTTTTATTCTAGGATATGATCTACATGTGTGCCAAGTTTCATCAGAATCCTTTTAACCGTTTTTGCGTGATTGAGCAACAAACACACAAACTTTCACATTTATAATATTAGATAGTAGAATAATAAACGAAGCAAAGTATTATAAGTACCTGTTGTTTGTATAGGTACTTATCGAGTAACTTATGTAACTAATATGTCTATGGTTACCTATACCTTTTGGGGCTGACTGTGACTACAAATAATTCATACTTACATTATCATCATAGTAACAGCAAATTATCTTGTATATTGTTTTGGTACTTTGCGGTTGTTATGATTAACAATGCTGGAAGCTGCGAACTAAATTGCCTAGTAGCCGACAGAGTTGTATCTAAAACATTAAATATGCATTCTCATTTTAAGATCAATAAATACGTTTTCAGTTGTAGGTACCTACTGGTTACCAAAATTATAAACCAAATTCAATTTTAATTCAAAATTGTATCACGTACCTACTTCGGTGCTTATAGTCCAATGTCCAATCTGCCTATTTTTAGATTCCGAGTCAGTTAATATTTTTCTGAAAGTAGGTACCATGAAACCGTACGAAGAGCCTTGTAAGACTTAAATAATTGTATGTGTTAGTAATGAGATAATGTGCTCCATAAACGGAATTGTGCAGCGGCCTCGATGAGACAGAAGCAGCAGCAGCAACGTGCGGGGCGTCGCGCCGACTGGTACCGCGGTGTTTGCATTAAGCCATTTACCTTTATTAGTATTAATTTAGTAGAATAGAGGCGAGCTGCAACTCGGCGCCCGTCTGCCCCATAGAACTAGGTCAATGACAGGCCCGCCGAGAATAGAAACGCCTCTTTAGGGGTGGATGAGCTCTATTGTTGCCTCTGTATAACTGGTGAGAAATGGAGATGGAGTTATAATTTACTCTTCCATGGCTCTTCATTTGACTGTACCTACAGTTACCTACTCGTATAAAAGTGCTGATTGTTTTTCCAACAGTCAAAATAATTGCATACCTAACCTACGCATTTTCTGTCGGTAAACCAAGGGGTGTGCCGGAATGGAGGTATTCAAATTAAAACGAGGTGTGAGGGTGCAGCGGACCTACATTCTTTTTGGGACAAAACCCAGTTATATCTATTAACTTGACAAAACTTTATTTATCACGAGCGCTCTAGGTTAGACAGTACAAGTAAACATATAACGTTATTAAATTACGCAAAAGCCTTTTTTACTTTGTGGATAGGGAAATTAAATCTATATCTGAAGAAAAAAAATCAAAGTGGAGATTTACGTTTTCCGTGTGTTATTTTACTTATTTTCTGTTTAAATATTTTCTAGGTTGTTCTTTAAAAATAAAGTCTTACCACTGCATCCAACTATATTATAATGTTTGGATGCAGTATCCAGAGGATCCAGGAGCGGATCCAGGAGTGGATCCAGGATCCCTCCTGGATTCGCTCCTGAGCTCAAAGAACGCGGCATTAACAAATAAGTGAAGATTCTTGGAATTATTAAGGCGAAAACTAGGTCCTACATTTGCTGTTCCTAAAATATACAATGTATACCCTATGGAGTACATTGCAGCCCTACAAAGAAATGAAAACAGACGAGGAACAGCCACCATTTTGTCTTATTATCTTCAATTTGCCCATCCTTCCCACTCCTATCTAATTCCTTGAGGAATATTCCCTCAAACAAACAAAAAGAGCTAAAGGACATACCATTTCTTGTGTATTTAGATTACGAAATTGATGTTTTTAGATTCGTTAGCAGTTTTGTTTCCATTTTTGAGTTCCATACCTACTCAAACAAAATTTTAATAAAACATAAGTACGTTATCCTACCTACTCTGTGCGTGCGTGTTCCGTTAGAAATGTATAGTTGGTTTGCAACTTTATGATTACCTCGTAAAATATTAGGTACGTACCTAACTCAACTAGTAGGTAGGCACGTTGAATAATAATAATTCAATTAACTATTTGGGGCGGGATTATTCAGCTGATTCAGTGAAAGATGCACTTAAATACCTACGTCTTAAAATAATTGAAATTACATAATTTTTGTGTCCCAAGTTTTAATTATCTACAAATACAAATATCGCGCTTTGATAAACTTAATAGATAAGTAAATGAAAATCTCAAAAGTTTGGAAAAATCATTTTAGTATGAAATGAGATTCCATAAATCGTATGGTTTTGTAATGAGAAGATATCTGAAAAAAATTATGTAATTATAACTGGAAATTATAAATAGCACACAATATTCACATTCAAAACAAGTGTTGTCAGGGTAAAAACAAAGCTGCATTGTATAAGTGAAACAAAACACGCGCGTGACATGCAAATGAACACAGGTTATACAAACACTATTACCTGTGTTATTACTAACAGTGTAATTTCTTTGATATTGAGTAGATACAGTAGATATCATTTCGCTAAAGATATAATTACGAATAATTCTTATTCTCAGAAAATTTTCATAGACTTAGATTTAATTTTCATAAACGTCGATTCATATTCAAAAAGCTTACAAAATTTAATACTATACAGCATCTAGGCTAATAAAAAATAGGATTTAAACGGTTAAGTAAGTACCTACCTACAATTGAAAAAGTTTAACTGGTAAAGTTGGGTCCATGCAATGTTATTTCAGCGAACTAACTGTTATTTAATTAGTTTTAGTTTCTATTTTACTGCAGAAACTATTCGCATCGTATTCGTAGGCAACTAGTGCGACGTCAAAATTATAGTACCTACTCTAATAACTAGTTATTAGATATCAATGTACCTACTATAATAATATGTAACCTAATTACACACAAGACCGCTCCTCAAAACAATATCTGCTATTTGTATTTTGTAATAATTTACCTATTACTCACTCTTTTTTTGTTACTAGATAGTACCTAGGTGATTTCCATCGGCTTGGAACTAATCTTCAATGTAAATGCTAATGCAATACAAGGGGTATTGCAAGCGTCTATTATGCTAGGGTAACCGCTTACCATCAGGTGAGCTGTATGCTTGTTTGCCACCTTAGTGGTATACAATGAAGATTTATTATTTTGTTTTTGTTTATTAGTTCTACTGGCCGAATTCTACAGATATAACTTTTAGTTCTATCGAAAGCGTTTATACAGTTTTGTTCTGACTACTACTTCTAATAAAACTGCCGCTGAAAATATGATCCGTTTAAAGGATATCAAGTAATTAAATAAAATCTTAAACCTAATTTTGTTGTGCCGTAACAATCAACTTTTGCCTCGGGATATTTTAATTTAATTATTTAGCAGGTGGGTACTGAAATGGAACCATGTACCTACTTCAAAGTGCATTATCCCGCCCGCCCTAATGCAAAGTTACTTGCGGGCTTGTGCCACGACAAATTAATTGTTATGGAAGCCCTATTTTAAGAGTTCGTTTACGATTCGGTTACGCAACCAATATTACCTGAGTTCGTTCTAGACCTTTGCAAGCTTTGCCAGTCGCCCTCGTCAAATATGTCATTTGCAGAAACAACTCCTTTTGTACAATTTATGTTAACTTAATTTGTACCTATCATAGACATTTATAATTAGGAATACGAAATTCATGTATAATATTTACATAGGTACCTACCTAATATTGTTGTTTATTGTCTCGTCGTCTTATAGACTTTATATTAGTTAGAGATCTGGATACGTTCTCCTATTTGTTTGGGGTTTATATTATTATATACGTGTCATATACGTCGTGAGCGCTCGGAAGGTTAACACGGTTCGGTGTCGTTCGTTCAAATAAAATATATCACCAACATTTGGCACATTTTTATAACTGCTATTTCAAAGGAGTTAACTAAGGAAGTTCATAATGAAATGTTCATGCTGTAACGCTAACTTCAATGATGGGGTACAGTGTAGCAGGTGCAAAAAGCACTTAGATTTCGGCTGTGCTAACATCTCGGAAACTGGCTGGCGAAAATTGGGCGTGGACCGAAGAGCGCAATGGAAATGCTCATCTTGCCGATTGTCATCTCCAGGTACATCACCAGGTGTATTAACCCCTGAGCCAGCTTCTTTAGAAGCCATTTTGAAGGAGATTCAGGATCTTAAGTTGCAGTTATCAACGCTTCCTAAACTAATCGATGAGGTACGTAGCATTAAGAGTGAAATTATAGAACTCAAACATGCTTGTGAATTTAATGGTGCCAAGTTAGACGAATACGACAATAAACTAACAGTGTTTGAGAATAAAATGGATAGTTTCGAGAAACGTCTCAATATGGTGAACTCGCTAGAGTCGGAATTAACAAAAACCAAACTGGAGCTATCTAGTTTTGACCAACGATCTAGATTAAACAACATCGAGATTAAGGGTATTCCACTTAAAAGAGACGAAAACTTATTCTCGATAACGGACGCTATATCTCGAAAGGTAAATTATGCCATCGAAAAAAATCAAATAAATTTTATTACCACTACACAATACGAAGGAGAAGTCCATTATCGTCAGTTTCATAAATAGATACGTCAAGGAAGACTTCATTGCTGCTGTACGTTCTGTAAAAAACATATCTTCAACTGATCTTGGTTTTCAAGGAGAAGCAACTCGGATTTACGTAAATGATCACCTGAATGCTGATGCCAAACGGCTGTTGACTAAAACTAAAGCAACCGCTAAGGACAAGAACTTCAACTACGTCTGGGTAAAACACGGTAAAATACATGTCCGAAAAAATGACATGTCACGAGTTCAAATAATTTCTAACGATTTGGATTTAAACAAACTTGTTTAATCAGTCACATACTTATGTATTACATATTATTTTTTCCTTTTTTGTTTTCTTACAGCTACGATATTAATGTCATATTAGTAATCACTGTATACGTATTTTTTTCAGCTCATGTAAATTGTAATATTATTAACTTGCATATTGAACAAATGTGTAAAAGGTTTAGTACCAATGCTTCACTAATGACTTGTCTTTGTTACCATTGTAGTCCTTATCGCGCTGATCTACTCGAGCATTATTTCAATAACATATTGATCTCTTTCTACCAGCTAGCTTTGTCGCCCTATAGCTTGCTTACTCGCACACTTGCTAACGATAATACAACCCGCAAGTTTTTTTGCTTGCTTTTATATTTATTTACAAATACCCTCATATTATCACTTTTCTGTTTTTTAGTTTCGAATGATTATTATTCGTTAAATTACTATGGAGTTTATTATGGTATTGTTTTTTCTCGTTCCAATGGCTAACAGAGTAAATAATTTAAATATTTACTATCAAAATGTGCGCGGGCTTCGTACTAAAACCGAGAATTTTCGACGTCAAATTTATCTTAACTCCTATGACGTTATTATTCTTACCGAGACGTGGTTAGTGGATGGTTTTTCAAGTTCAGAATTGTTTGACGATCGTTATATAGTGTGGCGGCGTGACCGTAACTATGAAACTACTAGACAATCACGGGGCGGTGGAGTGCTGATAGCAGCACGCAGAGATATACCTGGCATATCTGAGCCTTTATTCAATTCGACAGCCGAAGACTTATGGATTAGTGTCAGTTTGCGTTTATCTAATTCTCGTACCTTCCTAAAATTACACATTTGTGCAATATATTTATGCAAAGAAAATCAAGGTCTCTCTTTCTCGTCGCAACTTCAAAATTTCGTATCCAAATTAAATAATACTGTTATTAACAATCCTTCAGATTGTTTTTTGGTGGTTGGCGACTTTAACTTAAGTAGTATATCTTGGATATGCCATGATAATGGCTCAAGTCTATTACCCTCTCATTTGCATTCTAATGATGAATACTTACTTACAGACGAATTAAATACTTTAGATTTACGTCAATATAATGCAGTAACTAATCATTACGGGAAAATTTTGGATCTTGTTTTATGCAACCACGAAGTTGTGGTAACGGAATGCCCTGATCCGTTAACAGTAACTGATGCATATCACCCAGCACTACTTATAGGAGCTAAATTTATCGAACTTACCGCCTTGCAATCGGCACCACGTACTCGGTATGTGTATGAGAAGGGTGATTTCGAATCGATCAGCAATGACCTTAACGATTTGGATTGGATGACGGAGTTCGCGCATACTTCGATGGAGGAATCAGTGGACTTTTTCTATGGGGTATTGCGTGACTTACATGATAAATATATACCAACTAAAAGGCCCATTGATAACTCTTTCCCGGTATGGTATAATACTCCGCTTAAAAAGGCTATAAAAGAAAAATACAAGTATCTCCGTAAATTTAAAACTTACGGAAACCAAGCAGACTTAAATTCATTTAAAATACTTCGTAATAGGGTAAAAATGTTAGAAACTGATTGTTATAATAATTATTTAAAGTTGTCAGAAAAATCAATCGCGACTAATACAAAGTACTTTTGGACATTCGTTAGTAATAGGTGCAAAACGAATGCAGTGCCGAGTACCTTCACATATAATGGAACGATTTTAAATACTGGTGAGTCTATATGCAATGCATTCTCTTCGTTCTTTTATTCTAGCTTTCTTCAGCAAACTAACAACACATCAAGTTCGGATTTGCTAAATAACCCTGGTTTAATGACATGTAATTCTAGTAGCACACAGATAATAGTTAATACCAATGACGTAATCTCTCTTCTTCAAAAATTAGATTGTACGAAATCAGCCGGCCCAGATAATATATCCCCAAAATTTTTAGTTAAGTGCGCTAAATCTATTGCCGTTCCCATTTCATTTCTGTTCAACAAGTCGCTAAAGTCCCAGTCTATGCCCAGTTTGTGGAAATCTGCATTAATTACACCAATTCACAAAAAGGGTTCTAAAACCGACGTTATGAACTATAGGCCCATATCGAAACTTTGCATCATAGCCAAACTATTCGAACGGCTAATATATAACCAACTTTATCCATCTCTTAGATCAGTGTTCAGCCCCTCACAACATGGTTTTCTTAAAGGACGATCAACAGTTTCAAACCTTATTCTTCTTAATGATTACATTACAGGAGCCATGGATAAAGGTAGTCAAGTGGACGTCATTTACACCGACTACAGCAAGGCATTTGACCGCATTGATCATAGTATTTTATTACGCAAGCTCTATAATGTAGGAATTCACGGTGATCTTCTTAGATGGTTTGCCTCTTACATTAACAATAGGTCTCAAGCTGTAGTTCTAAATAATTATGTTTCTTCATGGGTTAGAGTACCAAGCGGCGTACCGCAAGGATCGTTAATTGGCCCATTGCTGTTTATTATCTATGTTAACGATATTGAATCTTGCTTCCAATCCTCCTCTTTATTGTCCTTTGCTGATGACATGAAAATTTATACTACGATCTCATCCACCGATGATATGACAGCTCTTCAAGCAGATTTATCTCGCCTGGATGATTATTGTAGACACAACAAACTGGATCTTAACCCATCAAAATGTGCAGTAGTGACTTTTACACGTAAAAATGTACCACTACCTACATATTATACCTCACAAGGTGAGTTGCTCCCTAAGCGCGATATTATTCGTGATTTGGGAGTAATTCATGATTCCAAGCTTTTATTTGATGCACACGTCGATCATGTAGTCGCAAAGGCATCTAAGTCACTTGGTTTCATCTTGCGAATCTCTAAATGCTTTAGTGATATCAAAACCCTCAAGATTCTATACTGCACTTATGTTAGATGTCATCTTGAATATGCCTCTCAAATATGGAATCCATGCTATAACAAGTATATTGATCGAATAGAGCAAATTCAAAAAAGATTTATAAAACATATTTGTTATCGACTTAACATCCCATATTCAAGCGTAAATTATCTAAATCTATGCAAAAAATTTCATTTAATGCCTCTTACTAACAGACGTGAAGTTGCTGACTGTACATTTGTCCAAAAAATTTTTTCGACTGACATCGATTGCCCTGATCTTCTATACAAATTTTCTTTAAACGTCCCAGTCCGTTTTTCTAGGCACATTCAAACAATACGAATTCCTCCAGTGTATACTAACTATCGTCAAAACACCTTTACCGTGCGAGCTAGCAAGACCCTTAACAAGTTAATTAGGGAATACAATTTTGACCTATTCTGTACAAGCATTGGCTCGGCTAGACGGCAGCTAAACCTTAATTTCTTTAAAATTTGAGCATCTCTCTTACTTTTTCTTGCCAAAATTCAAAATATTATTGTTCATTACTAATTAATAGACGTTACCTTACGAGTTAATCCACTCACACTTAATATTATCATGTATTCTAACCGTGAGGATCTGTTAATGGCTTTCTGTTTTTTATGTAAAATTCTAGATTATTAAATTAGCTGTAGATCTTCCTTTCATAAATAAATAAATAAATAAATAAATATTGTTACTGCTACTTTTCACATGTGTCCGTCTTATTACACTGATTATTTTTTCTTTATTTTACTCGTAATATTTATTCTATAGTAAAACCCACTAAACAATTAATTGCAGGATATACCTATGACGTAGTTGTATTGTAATAGTAGGTACTACAAATATCTAATACTTAGTTATATTAGAAGACATAACTAAACCTAGGTTATAGACACACAAAAGGTTCCAGATCAAGATAATAAATTGTTTTTGGTGAAAAAATACTTGACTTGCATGTTTTACGATAATATCGTAGTCATTTATCTTCCAGAAACATAAAATTACTAACGGTATTTTTCAGATGTCAAGTTTGCTGTTTAAAAGTCTAACTTTTTTTGGTTCATTGTTATTCGTCTTCTTTAGAAGTCGAAATGTTTGAAGTAGGCCAAATTGCGAATGAGGACACTAAGGAACGCGGTCGAGGTGTGAAAGTTTAACGACATTAAATATTTACAAATTTACAGACCGGGAGCGGGTCTGAAAACGCGTTCGCTTCGGCTTCTTATTTGATTTATACTTATATCTACCTATAGCAATTCAAAACTATACTTATATACATTGTGTACAAGCAAATAATAGTTAGGTACCTAAACTTTATCTCAATTATTATTATTGTTATAAGGTATTTGCACTCCGTTGTCATTTTAATGTGTATTGAATGCCTCTCAAGATTTGTCTCTGATCTATGCATGTGATTAAATCGTTGGCAATATTGAATAAATTATTTCAATTGCTATATTCGTGCTCTTTTCCGTCGAGAAATTCCGTCATATCTTCGATTTCGATCGTGGTATCTCTTGGCTAAAACGAATTATGTATGACCAAAGAAAGAAATGTTTACTTGAAGTCACATTTTAAACATGATACATGTACCGTCTTACATACCTACTTTGCCATACGTCATAACCTAAAAATTGGTTGTATCTTATAACATACTCGAATCGAAACACAGTTGCTAAGTAACTCGTAATCGGATGAAAGTTTTCTATATAGAATTGCGTATGAAGTTCCGTAAGTTCATAAGCCCAATAGTGTCAAAGACTATAATCGTCAGAGGCTCCGCAATAAACTGCTATTAGATATCGTATATACGAGTAACTTTACCTAACTGGTAGAGTAATTGCTGACATAAAAAAATGGATACTTAGTTACAAATAGGTACAGTAAGTTGCAATCAAAGGTACCTACACACCAGCCACATCACCGTCACTGGTCGTTCACAGAAGATACTCTGTAGAAGTTCAAGATCGTTCCCCACATATGGATCGCTGCATGTCGCTGCTGGCATTTCTAATTCACCACTTGATAGATCAGTGAAGTCGGTGTTTTACAGAGATTTTTTGATTGTTTTGTTAACTCGAATGCTTACTGCAAACAACAGCCTCCAAAAGTGACTATTGGCTCAAGGGTAGGGTCTATCGGTTTTATATTATCAAATTTCCAATTTCAAATACAAGCATAAAGTTATATCAGAAACTGTATCGGATATGGGCTATTATTATTCTTAAGTTTTGCCCTATAGTTTACTTGTCTAGCATAATTCAACACCGAAACAATTATTATTATTAAAGCTTTATTTTTCCCATACAATATTTTTTTATTACATTTCAAATGTTTAGTTATATTTTATTTATTTTTTTGCATGGTCCCTGATTGGGTAAGAGCCTCCTCCATCTCTTTCCATTTTTCTTTATTGCGGGCAACATTCATCCACTGTGTTCCCATTGTTTTTATCAGGTCGTCAGCCCATCTTTTTCTTTGTCGTCCTTTATTTCTCTTTCCGGCCATTTTGTGGTTTGTAGTGTCCACCTTTTGTCCTGGTATCTACATATGTGGCCCGCCCATCTCCACTTAAGTTCGAGAGCATGTTGGAGAGCATCTGTCAATTTGGTTTTATTGCGTATTTTCTCGTTTCTTATTTTATGTATCCTTCTCAGTTTCAGGATGCTTCTTTCCATTGCATGTTGACAGGATTGAATTTTGTTCATTATTTTATTGGAAAATACCCATGTTTGGCTTGCGTAGGTTAGACAGGGAAGAATGCAAGTGTCCATTATAAGCTTCTTAAAATCTAGACTATAATTTCCTTTCAGGATTTCCTTTTGTGCCCAGTACTTTTTCCAGTAGGTTGCTGTCAAAGTGAAGAGCGTTTTCATCTACTCCAGTGTTTTTTACAAAAATAGTGCGAAAATCTGTTCGAATTACTTGTGAAAGTGCATCAAAATACAGAAACAACATCGAAGTTCCTTTTTCGCAATAAATTCGAAGACGAAGGTGACGATTGAGGAAAAAATCACGTTAAAACTGCAAAAATACTATATATAACTATACCTATACGTGTATAGTACCATCATCAATCAAATCGAGCAACTGTAAATGTCAATGAACGATTTCCGGTCATCTGTCATCTAAACGTCAGTGCTGCCAATAAAATAAAATAAAACTATCACAGACAACTGTTACTCCCAGGGTTGACAGGTAAAAAGTGTTGCCACAAAATAAAATAAAAATACCAAATTAGTAAAAATGGAGTCCCAGTTGCGACTAATATTAGAAAAAATGGACGAAATGAAATTAGACTTCAAAAACCAAACTGAAGAATTAGCCGAAAAATTCAAAAATAGTCTCTCAATTACAATAGAGGAAAAGCTAAAACCACTGTTAGAAGAGAATGGAAAACTCAAACAAGAAGTCAATATTTTACAAACGAGAATACAAATTCTAGAAAGAGATGCAAGAAAAAACAACCTAATGCTACATGGCGTCTCGGAAACTGAAACCAGCGCTGCCGATCTTAGACAAAACGTATTAAAGATCTTAAATGAGATAAGTAGAAAAACTGAAGGCATGCAAGAGTGGGATCAATGGGAAATCAGCAACATGAGAAGACTTGGCAAGAAATATGACAACAACAAAAAAAGGCCAATACTTGCAACATTTACTCTAACATGGCGTAAATATGAACTCTTAAAAAATAACAGAAACTTCCCTACAGACATATACGCTACCGAAGATTACCCTAAAGATATACTCTTAAAAAGGAAAGAACTGAAACAAAAGAAAGAACAGGAAGAAAAAAATGGGAAAACAGCCTTTATACGTTACGATAAACTTATAGTCAAAGACAGAGATGCACTGGAATCCAAACGAAAAAGATCGCCATCAAAGTCACCGCAAGAAGACGAACAACAAGACGTAGACGTAAGAACAGTAGCACCGAAAAAAATCAACAAACGATACGATATATTTCGTTCTAGAACAAACTCCACCTCACCGAAACAATTAGTAAAGTATAATTACTCTAGTATCGGCTACGATTTTCGGTGAAAACGTAACTACCCTAATAGGTATCTACGTAGAATTATGAAGTTCTACCTAACAGTTGGTATGAGTGTACAATTTATTCAATTAAATTCTATAGATTACTATTTTTGCCGCCATAACACGCAAATATTGACAGTGAGACTAGATAAATAATAATTATTGAATGTAATAGGTGTAAGTTGTTTTTGAAAAGAGTAATTGCTGAGTTTATTGCCGGCTCTTCTCAGCAAAAACAACCTTCCGAACCGAGCATTTAGAGTCTGACTATTCATAAGTGCCTGTGAAGGCCTATTTGGATGAATAAACAATTTCATTTCATTTCATTTCATTTCATTTCATTTCATTTCATTTCATTTCATTTCATTATATCTCCGTCGAAATGAGCTGGTCGGATTACAAGTTTTATTCTTTCCCTAATCGTTTGTGCTAAGTTTTCTTAATTAAAAATATGGGGTTGGCAAGTCAAGTGATCTCTGAATTTTCAGGCGATATAAAGTTGAAGACGAACGATTTCCCTTCGACAAAACGCAATTTAAGAAATTTACCTATAAAGTTTTTATTGGCTTTCCTAAACATTTTAACATAAAATAATTTTAAGCATATTGTTCCCGCCCGAATAATAAGTTATGTCTCTACTTTCAACATTGAACATAAGCGTTGAATACAAATAGGATAATCACAGAGGATAATAATCTTTATAATGTAAAAATTATGAATGTTTTATATTTGTGTGGATGTGTGTTACTCAGTCACACAATGGCTGATTAACTAATTGGATCGTGGATGGGACAGTCGTCCCAAAACTATCTACAAAAATTAAATTCCAGAAATTAAAACATGACTCATAGATAGAATAATTTCTATCTTGGAACATCAAAACATTTCTCGGGGGCAACAACAACAAAGAAGCTAACTTTCTTTATTTAGTTATAATCTTATATTGCTGATCGAGCTAATAAAGTCTTCGAGAACTAACTTCATCGTGTTTGCATAGAGCTACGTATTTCATTTAAACAGTACCGTACCGGAAGTAGGTAGCTAGTTACTCCTCATCGAACAAACAACTTTGTCGGGAGGAAGAGGAGCGCCGAGGATGTAAGTGTACCTGCGTTTGCGGTCTGTCAAAGGCAAACTTTATGAGCCTTTGCGTAGCCATGCTAGGCAGGCCTACTAACTTTATATTATTGAATAGTGATTGTGACGTAAAATTAGCCCAAAAGGGGTGCTCTATGATTCAAACTAAGTTAACAGAGTTGCTTTTGCTTCTTGTGCCGGTACTAATAAGCCAGTAAGATAAAGATCTTGGCGAAAGGTTGATAAAATTTGTAATCCTATCCACCAATAAAAGTAGATGGCGTAGGTAAGTCATTAAAAATATGATACCACACGTAGTGGTTTATGACTGTGCTTTGTAGGAAACATTAAAGGATGATGTCGATAGCTTCTTGGATACAACGTGCTAGAAGCGTCCGTACCCGACACAGTAACTATTTTGCTCCTTACCCTACTAATATTATGACTTAGTACATAGGTAAGTACTTTATTTTATGGACTAAAGAACTCCCCTATACAAAACGTGAGGTGAGTGATAAAAATACTTGAACTGTGTTTTTACGATATTTTTAATAACTTGTCACATTCACGAGAATTATGTGTTGCGGCCCGTATGAATAGGTAGGTTAGGTACCTATAGGAATTTTGCAACAGGTATAATCTCGTAAATTCAATAAGACCTACATGTATATGTGATGTAACTTTTACGGCACAGGAAAACCGCGACTTCAGGCGGACAGTTGGCATCGACACCTGCCATCGGAGCCTTATCGAAAGAGATGGCCATATATTATGCTGGTTAAGCATTCGAGTTACCTAACAGAGTGAGATGTAAAACTCGTTCACTGCTCGCCCAGCGTTGTGCGGTTAGACCAAAGATCGTCAGAGGTTTAATCTAGATATCTACTTATGAATATGACGAAATATCTACAAGTTGGACTTCAATTTGCTTTTACCAGCTTTCTCCTTAGTTGTATTATAATTGGGTTGGGTATCACAGACGGGATTAATTAACTGTAACTTAAGTAAATATTGTACCTAAGAATTTATCCAGTTTCTAACCAAACTTTGCTTAGCAAAATTCGAAGTAAACGATTCTTTACATTCTGCTCTTTAGACGAAATAATTACTAAGGTTTATCTTCCGATCATTTCTTCTGAAATGTTTAGCTACATATGCTTAAAATTTATTTTATTTAGAGACTCTTTATTAAATTCTTCTGTTATAAGTATCTCTAATTCCTTATTTAATTTACCGCTATTTCCTTCTATTTGATAGTTCACATTGTTTGATGATCCTCCATAAGGTTTGTAAGGTTGTAGTAGCTTCTCTCTGCACCTGCATCCCCCTGGCGTAGTGTAAAATATTTGAAAATGTATCTTAATGTACCTACTTATAAAAATGTAAATAAATGTAAGAAAGATCCACTGCTAAAAAAATTGCCTTGCTGAGTTTCTTGCCGGAGTCTTCTCAGTTTAAGTGTATTCCGAACCGGCGGTAGAGTCAATTGTAACGTTCATAAATGCCTTACCAGGGCCTAAACTGAATAAATGAGTTTTTAGTTTGGTGAATCATACTAATCCTACTAATAGGTCCTATTATAAATGTGAAAGTTTGAATGTTTCTTGCTCAATCACGCAAAAATGGCTAAACGGATTTTGATGAAACTTGGCACACAGGTAGATCATATTTTGAAATAAAACAAAATATACTTTTTATCCCGGGAAAAGATAAGATCCCTCTGGAACGTGGGTGAAACCGCCGGGTGGAAAACTAGTAGATAATGTAATAATTTATCAATTTCATAAGTATATGAATGCTTTGGCAAACATCTTATGACCCGCTTAGAGCCACTAAGGAGAACGATCCTAAATAAATAACGTTTCGACTGAACTCAGGACACTGTGCACTGGACCGGACAAAATGTACCCACACGGCGGCTGCTTGATTTCTATTTCGCCCACGAATGAAAAAATATCACGACGGTTTTGAAAAAGCCTCATAAAAGAAGCGTCTCATCGAATTTTTCACGGGGATTTTGTCGAAAATTTTCCTAGTTACCTCCATAATGTAACCACGAATCTAACTTAAAGTATTCAGTTTTATTAATTTAATAATACTCATTATTCAAAATGTATGTCTTAGCTTTTCTGGCAAACATGATGATAAATATTCATAACTCGTGTAATTGCCCGTCGATCATGACACGCTTATCAAAGGGTAATGAATATTGTTTATTAAGCTGTAGCGTAGATAAGACTATAATAATTTGACAATGCATACCTACAGTGTTTATACATGATGTGATGTTCCAAAATAATGGCAATACCAGGGTAATTGCCAATGGGTTGTCCAATTTTTATAATGCCTTGAAGACAACTGGCTCTTAAGTGTAGGTACGTAACAGAACGATCGAGACCAGTCCAGTAAGTCCGCTCCATGGTTTCTTCCACGAAGATTTCCTTCACCGAAAGCTCAAGCTCATTGTAGGATTCGAATCCACGTCCTTCGACGCGGTATCCGACGTAATTGTAGGTAATCTACCACATCTTTGTTATGTGCAATAATTATGATGAAATTGTTCCTTTGAAAAACTCCTTTTAGATTTTGATATAATAATGATAATTTTAGTTTATAATTTGTTGCTACGAATCCGTAGTAATTCACTTTTATCAATAACAACGTTATCTACGGTTCGTAGTTTTGCTACAAAACCTATAGACTCGTAGCACTATTATATATCGTGTTACCAACCAAGTTCCGTTTCTTGTAGTTTCAGTGTTATGAAGTCAGAAAAAATACTACCTATCCTGCGAATAAATAATAAGTCTACTTATTCGTAGTACCTATCTTAACAGTGTGCTCGCATTGGTTACTCTACAGTTTTTGATAAGTAAGTGGGACATTAACGGAACAGGTCCTATTTGACCTACTTTAGAACGAAACAATATACTTGATAATTTATTTATCTTTTAATTACTTTAAAGAGAGTGTTTGATAAAAGAAATACCTTAACACACGGTCAAGTAATTATAACCTATAACATTTGTACCTAGAGTTAGTAGATACCTATACAATTGTTAAAAGTGGACTAGGAATATGACAATAACTATTGTGACTTGAGGTTTAAATTAAATCGTAGGTACTAGCTATCGCTAGAAATGGGGGAATTAATTTGTTCGTTTATGTATTTCAGTCGGTTACTTTATTAGGTCACATACTGACCGGTGCCGGTGGCGTGCGTAGGTACACATGAGTCGATAAGGGGTAGGCGTACTTCACACGTTTGTACCGGCCTTTATAACACCCATGTTATGTTTATTTTGGTATATTATCCCATTATTTGAGCTTACGTTCCGCTTGCTGTATAGAAATAGCTTACTATTCGATGTATTTACATAGTTACGTTAATTTCTCTATTGTTTATGATTCTGTATGAGTAGTAATAAGAATATTTGTTTGTGCTACAAAAGTAGATGCTACCATGTATTTAATTGAACACTAAATCCTACATTAAAATAAAGGAATAAAACGAAACCTAACCGAGCGAAAAAAAAAGTATGAGAACTGAAGCCAAAGAAATGGACGTTAGGTAGTAACTTAGCCATTGTGAGCACATAATCCTTAAAGAAAGTAGAGCTCATCGTATAATTTAGGTTGATAATATAGGTAGTGAATCTACTTAGTATTTTGTTTAGAGATACGGAGGGTTGCTTGTCTATTGAATCTACTATTCAATTTACAACGAAGACTTGGGGTTGTTATAGATATTCTCGTACATTGTTACAAATTGTATTGTCTTCAGACTCCAATATACGGGTTCATGATATTTCAGTAATTGTACGAGTATATACGTAGTTTCAAAGTTTATTCGAAAAGTATTTTAGGTAAGTTTCTAAAGTAGTATGTTTAGGTTAGCTCTCCCCTTGGCGCAGGTGGGACGGTCGTCACAAAAATTCTTATAAAAATTAGAGAATTCCAGGATTCGCGATTTGAGTTATAAAAACAAGGTGTGATTTTGTAATCTCGTCACACAATAATATTGTATGGTCTCACAAATCATCAAAATGTATTCCAACCACGCCACGCCCATACCATTCATGTTTGAGCAGTAGGTTCTGGCTGTAATTGAATAAAGTTGACGGTAATAGAACTGCATACCTAACAATCACGTGCCCAACTTTGGCCGTTGTGGAGTTGACTCCTGGCTGCACCATCAGGTGAAAACCACAACGCTATGGTTTCCATTAATGTGTGTTGTTAAAGTTACTGAACGTTAAAATAGTGGCCCAAAAACTTACAAGTAAAGTAGTACGTAAGCTATCTAGTTCTAATAGTACAACCACTGTGTAGTTTGGATTTCCATTCCCATATATAAACACTAGCTGTCCTCCGCGGTGTCAGCCGCGTTTCCGAGGGATCTTATCTTTTCCCGGAATAAAAAGTAGCCTATGTGCTAGTCCAGACTATAATCTATCACTGTGCAAATTTCATTCAGATCCGTTCAGCGGTTCTGGCGTGATTGAGTAACAAACATCCTAACAATATTAGGTACCTAGTAGGATATATAAAAACTACTAGCTGTTTGCCGCAGTACACCCGCGTTCCCGTGGGATCTTATCTTTTCCCGGGATGAAAAGTTGCTATTCCAGACTTTAATCTATCTCTATGCCAAATTTCATCCAGATCCCTTCAGCCGTTCTGGCGTAAATGAGTAACAAACATACATCCATCCATCCATCCAAACTTTCACATTTATAATATTAGTAAGATATAGCAGGATTATAGTAGTATAACTAAAACCCACACTAACAATGAAGAAACCTTATTGATTACCTAGGTTAAGTTTGTTAATTAATGCCAATATCAAAAATAAATAAACATCGTAATTAAAATCAAGTATCGACAAACATCAAATGGTTCGTCGAGTTTCGTCGATTTTCATTTCTGTACACGAACGTTAAACGATATCACCACTTCTGATTGAAAACGTAATTGAAGCATTGATTGGCAAAAGGGGTGATTAATGAAAAATCACCCACTTAATTTTTTAAATTAATAATCGACGTTTATAAATTAATTTGTTGTTTTCCAATGGTTGAAAGGTTTACCGCTTTATGTTCACAGGTCGGTAGTTTTGCTGTTTGCCATGCTGGCGGGTGTCGTCGGGCGCCATCGACGCTGTCAATGGTGATAACGTCTAGAAATGGTTCCCATAACCAGCGTATCCCATAATCCCATAAATTTAAAGGTGATGATAGCTCAGTGGTAAGCGACGTCGGATACCGCGGCGAAGGTCGTGGGTTCGAATCCTACAATGAGCTTGAGCTTTCGGTGAAGGAAAACATCGTGAGGAAACCATAGCACGGTGGTAGGGTACTTTGTAGTACCCGACTGGCTGGCTACCACCCTCAAGTTGAAAATCTGTCGCCAAGCACCTATCGGTGTGTTCCGACAGTTGCACTTGAGAGCCAGTTCCCATCTAGGCTTTGTGTGCTTACCACCTTCGGTCACATCATCACTTACCATAGTGAGATTGTAGTCAAACACCAGCCTATCCAGAATTAAAAAAAAAACATTTAAATGTACATTAGTAAAATATTAAACCTCCATTAATATAATTTTATAAAGGGGTTGTTGTTTTGATTTTATTACTGAAACGAATCTGAAAATTCTTTCAACTATGGAAATCTACATTATTACTGTCCAACATTACAAGGATACTGATATTTTATTTAATTACCTCGGGATCGCGTGTGAAACCGCGGGCAGAAGTAGTGTAATACATTCGGTAGGTAGCCAATGTAGCTGATGTATTTTTTTTATAAATCAACTATGAACTGTTTTATAATTACTACCTACGTTGTTTGACTAACTTCTATCTATAGTATACCTACACCACAAAATGGGTGGTTCCTATAATTATGTTCCTATGTAAGTAGGACTAGTACGTAAAGCATAAAATAACATATGTTCATTACAAAGTGTGGGTTAAGCACGCTGTCCTTTCATTAAGAACTTGTCTGAGTAATTTTGTGATCTTTGCACGGGTAGATTCCTACATGGAGAACGCAATAGTTGGTAAGATGTTAAAGTTGTTGGCATATATTTTTATGATGATTAACATTTTCTTACTTAGTCTCTTTTATAAACAACTTTCTATTGAGGCAATGTAAAGAGCGGTAAAGCTAGCAAACATTGTTAACAGTTATTTACAGCAGAACGCAAGCGAAGATGCGGAAGCGTTATAGATAATAAAGGATATTTACGAAGGGTTCCATTGTTCCCTCTCTTTGTGCCCACTCGAGATCTATTTACTCATCGTGATTTTAGAAAGACTTCAGCGGAACTTATGTGAACCGACATCAGGGCGTTTCAACTTCACAAATTATTGAGCTTAAACTGAATCAAAAGAAAATGAAATAAGTAATAACAAAGCTTTATTGACAATTGTTTATCAAGTTTCATTCTCACCGATTCTCGGGAAGTTAGACAGTCCTTTTATTGTTCTTCAGTCGAATATTCAGTAACTCAAAAACAAAACTTTGAATGCTCTGTTTATCTCTCCAGTTTTGTTACTGAAACTACTTATAAACTAATATTTGCATTTACACGTGACTTCCTTTGTGTTGATATTGTTGGTTCTCTTATAATCCTGGTTTAACATTTATTATTTATTACCTAATAAATAATAAATGTTAAACCAGGATTATAAGGTCGATTAATTAATGGTCCTTTATATAACGGGCCTTTTCAACTTTTTCATAGAATCTTTCATATGCATGTAGAGTCTAAAAGTCTAAAACATAATATAGATATTTTAATGAATTTAAAAATTGCAATACTAACAGAATAATAATTCTCTAAAATAGCTTTCTAACCTTCCAGGGCCGTGAAAATTATAGGTATTAGTTGTGAGTTATAAAGTACCTAAGTATAAGTATAGTTTTATTACGTAAACCTATATTGGAGACTAGTTTGCTCTTGGGAGTTGGGAGTGGTTGGAATTCGTAGTAAAATATTAAAGATAAAAGAAAGAAAGGTACAATAATTCTTATCTTAGATTTTCTAGACGCCACCAAGTGAATATACCGTTTGCTGCCATTAAAATATTACTTAATTAAAAAATACGTTTGAGAGGAGTAAATGTATCCAGTATTTTATATTGAAAGTGGTTTTCGTACTTGAATTAGCAAGACGTCATTTACAAGAATGTATTACTATGTTAGGTATATAACGAGTGTTTTTAATATCTATTCGCGCACAAAATATTATCAAAATATTATTTTGACTAATCTCGAATACAACCTGTTACATTTTTTTTCCAACAAATTGAATGGTCTAATTTCGGTCAGTGGGCGAGTTTCTCATTTAAATACTTTTATTTTATTCATGTTGCGTGTTTTTGTATAATTTTGTGTTTTAAATTTACATAAGATTCTGTGTGTACCTAATGGTAAAAATGATCTGGCATTTAATAATTATTTAGATTGAAGTTATGTGTAATGCACTATAGGTACTAAGCGTAAAATAAACCTCGTAAAAATTTATACGGTTTTCAGGATATTGAAACGAGAAGCAGTAAGTCTCTTGAACTCACATTACTACTGTGCTATGACCGCAGTCAATGAAACTGCGACCGTTTATATCCAGTTTCGCGAAATTTCGGTGCTCGCAAACGGAACACCCACTTTCGCCGACATGCATGAATACTTACTTTATTAAAGAGTCGCTGTGCTATTTACTGAAAACTCAGTTATGTCCTACAGCGTTAAACTATTTCTTTATTTTTTCCAATAATAGAGTATCAGATGATTTAGCATTTTATTTCCTCCATCTCACGAAATAAAGTAATCGACACCTGTTTACTCATTCCAATTTTTTATTTGTGTGTATGAACAAGGTGATCTTGAAACTTTCTTCTCATCATATACTTTTTTTTACCTAAACGGAGGCATTTAAAGGTTTTTCTCGCAATTATTGCCTTGTTAAAATAATGAATTGCCTTTTAAATCTGATACCTATCTAAAGTTCTGTTAATTGAAAACTGAGATGAGATTCGTAAACGATTTCGTTCTAATTTTGTTTGTAAAACCACTTGCCCGGTTCAATATTTTATTTAATCACTTTTAATACTAACATCTCATAGCTATCAATTTTTTTTTTGCGTTGTAGGTACGTGTAGTTATTCTCATTACTTATTATTAATATCAGTTTAACTTATTCTATTCAATCTACATGTTAAGTTTCAGCAACACAACGTATCCAAGCCGAATTATCCATACAGTAAAGTTTTAATTAATAAGGTTCGCTTCAGGGTCGCATATTAGTTTGAAAGCCTTGTTAGTTAGTATCCATGTTTCATCAAAAAGACGTTAACTCAAACTAAAATGTATAAATCAATGCAAATATTATTAAGTTAAAGAGTTTTATATTTCTTTATTACGTAGGTTTATTTGAATACGCTTATCTGAAGAATTACCTAGTCCCGTTATAAAAAAAATAGGTTTAAATTGGCCTCCAACTGAAATTTTCGTTGACACACGACACTTGCTAAGATAATAAACAATCTTTCCTACTAATCCTACTCCTACTAATATTATCTATAAGTAAATGTGAATGTGTGTATGTTGGGATGTTTGTTCCTCAATCACGCAAAAACAGCTGAACGGATTTTGATGAAACTGGGCACACAGGTAGAACATATCCTGGAATTCAAATATGGAATCTTATAAATAATAAAAAGATAAGAATAGAAATAAAAGTTTTATATCCAGATAAAACGCGATTTTTCTTTCATAACGGTACTTACATCCGACGCAACGAGATCTCTAGCGTCAAATGACAAAGCTTGGCTGGCGCCTTCATGGCCCATTCACAGTGGCATAATTAAATGCACTTGTTCTTTATTTAGTTTTTCTTGGAAAATGGTTTTATTTTACATATTTTGTATACTGCCAGCTACTGTTATTATAATAGATGTAAGGCCCGTTGTTATAATTTCATGGTCTTATGTTTTGAGCTAAAATAATGTGATCCTTAACAAAATAGAGTATTAGTTTTAAATAGTTCTCTGTTCTATTTTATTGTTCACTATTTCCGAGATAGATAGCCTGAAGTCGATAATTTTAATAACTGTAATACCTATTATCCGTACAACATATTATAATTACGTAAGTATAATGAATTTGTGAAGCTTCTTAGTGTTTGTTTACTGAACTGTAAATTACGTTTATATTAGATGGCTTGGATTATGTAAGATTACATAAAAGGTGAACTCAAACCTTCCTAAGTGTTTATTATCAATTATGTTCACTATAAATTCTACTAATAAATAAGTGCGAATGTTTATGTATTTGTTACCAATTAGCTCCGTAACGGCTGAACAGATTTTCATGAATCGTTTGTTTCGTTTGAGTCCTGGAATAGGATACTTCATAAGGGATTTCACAGAACGTGGTATTTTTTATTTTTTATACCTACTACTTGTTTTATTAGCAGAAATATTTAATACATTTTATGAAGAGAAATTTTCCAGAGTATTTATAAATGTGAGAATTTGTGACCACTGTAGAAAGTGGCTCTATTCATAGTAGCGTCGGACTAGAACGTCCCTAGAACCGAGCCAAACCTTTGTTAAAGGAAGTATCCCCTTACATGCTTTGTCTGTAGGCCGGCAGCTTAGACGGGATGCGCCCAGCTGATTGTCCTGGACCCTTCGCGCGGAACAACTATATGCTTTAAATATCTATCCCTCAACAACCAGCATCAGTGCAACAAGCGCAGTGGACACAGCAATCATCGCTTCAACACCCATTTTACCGCGAGTGACTTCTAACCGTTAACAATTTTATCCAAAATAATCAAGTGTTTCAAGATAAAATAAAAATATTACTTACCGCGAATATGTGTGTAGTTTTGCGTTTTACGGCATTGAACAATCCCTAACAGTTAATTACGTAGATAAAATCGCCAATAGCTACTTACTCGTATAATAGTAAGCACTACGTGTTTGCTGTTGCGATGAAGGTCTTGTACCTACAGTAGGTTCGCGACACAAACTGTGTTCGAACGTGAAATTAAATACGTATTCTAGAACTAGATACCTATGTAGGTTAGGTAGCTGACATTTATTATCGAGAGAGCGAGCGTGTGAAGTGTGTTGGTGGACGTCATACTCGTACAAACTAGCTTCTGATAAAAATATAGGAAAGAGATCTTATTTGTTTATTCAAAAAATGATACAAACAAAATTGAAATACCTGATTTAGCCATCAGGTATCGTTTCTTTTCAGTTTAGTTAGGCTCCGCCCGTCTTAAAAGCTATAAAGATCTAAATAGCTCTACTTTTTCTTTAGTTCGTACCTCTTTTACATTTAAAATGTTCATGAATAATCAATTTCTACTTCGTTGTATACTACCTTTTAAAAATTCAGGACAGGGAGGGGCTAAACTAATTATTTTATCAGCGTCGAGTAAATGAAGCAGTTTAACTAATGTATTTATTTCATGAGCGAAAATGATAACGATGAAAATATAGGATTGACGTGAAGGTTTCAAGTTGTCTTAAGTACCTACATAATATGTATTTATATGCTCTTCCGAAAATTTGACAACTTTTAAGATTATTAATTTTGATCCAATTTGTAGGAATTTTGGCAAATTTGAATCTGTCTAATAAAATTATACTTACTAAAGGACCGAATGAAAAACCCGAAAGAGAAGGGCAGCATTTGAAGTGAAGGAAGAAACATTTTCAGCAAATATTTTCGCTTTCGAACTCAAACACAAATTTTTGTTTTTAGCATAATATGCCAAATTGTTTGTCCAGACAAAAAAGTTTCGGCGTAATATATCTCATAATCATATTAAGCACACGTGAACGAATTATATTCATATTTATTGAGTTGTGAGGGGATCGTAGATGGCGGGGCGCGGCGGCCGGGTGTGTTGGCGAGGCAAGATCGATACAGTGCCGGGTGCCGGACAGGTAGACTAGACGTAAATAATGGAAGCGTTCAACGTGGAACGTAGCCCTCTGAGGATGCCTCATGTCAAATGTCAATATAAATCACATGCGATGGTGGCACGTGGCTGACTACTCTCTATTAGCCCACATAAAATAATGTTTATCGACCAAATCGAATTTTATTACATTGTCATAAGAAGTGAAGTATTTAATTGTATATAATCTCAAAAATACAACTTATTTTTATAATTACATGACTTTATGAAGTGAAAATTTAAGTTGATTTACTAACATTAAAAGTAATGCCATGATCTATGTAAGTCACCATTCACCACAAACAAATATTAGATCGAACGTGTCTAAAGTGTTCTGAATAAAAAGAGTCGAACACTTAAATTTCTGTCGCAAAACTAATTGGATTCGAATTAGATATCCTTGTCCAGCATCTTGTAGTGTTCATTCAAGGTGGCTAGGGGGCGCCTCGCCTCATACTTCGCCGCTCCGTAGCTATTCCCCTCTCGAGAACTCATTTACCCCACCGGATATTAGTTGAGCGGAAGATTCTAAAACCTAGGTAATAAAAGTAACTATGTACGTATACAACGTGTTATAATTAATCTATTTGCTATTCCAGGTATTTCTAAGGTGATCAAGGAAGGAATATCAAAGAAGTACAAATGGAAAAATAAACATGAATTGAGACTGAAGTATAAATGAAGATGGATAAAATCATCGAGGTCCATGATTTGGCAACTGCATTCGAGTGTGTGGATAGAGTGGTTATTTCTCTAGCACCATTCGAATTCAGTGCTCGAATATGGACGATCTGCATATAACTCCTCACCTTGTAATGGCTGAATTCCTAAGGAACCTAACTGATGATACCTATCACGCCATAGGTCGTGGGTTTGATTCCCATTCAGGGAAGACATTTGAATGCATGTCTATTTGTCCTGAGTCTGGGTGCAATTATCTATTTAATCTATGAAATATGTTTTATATTCAAACGAAAATATTTACATTACATAGCTACAATTTAAAAAACAAAAACAAAACTAATCTAATGTAAAAACTACCTAAAATAAACTATAATAGTGCGTCGGAGAATTCCTCAGCATCGCCGTCGACTGGTACCGTTCCCAAAAGACTGGCAGCATAGCCACGTTGAATGGCAATGCTTAATATTGGGCCAAAGTAAAAGCCAACTTTTTGGTCTATTTAATTATGTACCCACTTAAAAATTTAGAATTGTAGTATATCAGTTATCTGGTTTCCATAACACAAGCTCTGCTTAGTATGGGTTCAGATGGAAGTGAAGGATATTTATTTTTATAATGAACAACTGAACAATTTCAAGATTTGGTAGAAAATACTAATGGCACGACTTCGAAATTTACTTTCAAAAGTAGCTTCAGTGATATTGTATCATCGCATATAAACATGTTGTAAGTGATAGCTTCAAACTAATTCCTTAATCCAATTTGTTTCCTACAGCTGAAAATAAACGATTTATTTATATCTATAAGACAGTGCCTACACCTAAAAGTTTATAGATATATATGAAATTAAAAATCTTCTTGTCCTTATGCCACGCTAAGTGAGGTCGGCACAATATGTTTTCCTTTTCCACTCCGCTCTATCACTAGTCGTCTCAGTACCCGCACTTTACATAAACATAAATCATTCTTCCTGCAGTTCATCCTTACCTTCTTCGGCCTTCCTCTACCTCTATTACACATTCATGCTCTAGCTCAATACACTTTTACGTTATATGATTTTCATCTATCCTAAAAAAAAAAGATAATAAAAATAAATTAAAGCGTAGTGTATTTTATTTATCTCAATATTTGATTTTCATGACAGAAACAGCTAACAAATTGGTAATATACATCGGTTGTAACGAGATAATATAATTTACTCGTAGACATAGTTACTACAGTTTGATCCAGTTGTAATCTAAATTTTATATTCCATTTTTTATTTTATTTGTTTCGTTAGGTACACTTTTTATGTTGTATTAAATATCACATATATTTAGAAACTAGTGAATATTAATCGTACTTTATGTATCTACAATATTAATGAGAAATTATGATTGATGTTGCGAAATTAGGGCGAATGGCGGTGTTAAAATTAAAATTATATTTTCATAAACGTATACAGTACTGTATAACTTAACATACATAATAATATGTACTTATGTATAAGTAATTAATTTTGCGTTATATAATGAAGAATTAAATTAAATCCCTTTATGTTAAGCGATAATTCAAAAAAATATTTGAATACCATTAATTGGAGATTGGGTTTCAGAAATGGCTTACATTTTAACTAACTTCAAGTTAAATGACTTACATTACATAATTTAGCCTGTAATCAATTTTATCGACCATTATTATTTGAGTGAATAAATAGGAACCTTCTTTCTACTTCACTATTAGCCGTAGATAGGTTTTAGTAGTAACTTAACAACACTTTCCTATTCATTACTGCATTCGATAAATGGGTCACCATCATCCCAAAGCCTTCACATATTTAGGTCACTTACCAAATACTAACGCCACCTAGTGACGAATGTATTGAGCGATCTGCTGCAATTTTAATGTAGCGACAAGACTGATAGTAGGAATAAAACATTCCATATTCTCAGCGTTTTGATTTATTTATTTTTGTGTTATTATTTACTAGTAGGATGTTTAAAATAGCACAGCTGATATGTATTTAATCTAATTAATTATCAGTTATCGTTTTGCTACTTACGTTGAAGGCTACTGCTAATGTCGATGAGGATTGAGATGAATCTGCTTCCACTATGTCTTTAAATTACTACACTATGTATTATTGTTATCGTCTTTAGTCTCCGGTCGGCCACGGGGCTCATTGTCGAGATGTATCTCAGTGGTAGTGACGTTGGATACCGCGGCGAAGGTCGGAAAAATCATAATGAATGTTATCGATAAAAATAATGACGTTAATAATAACAAATTTAGATTGCAAATGTGTTATGTTTGTAGATTTTTTCGTTTCGATAAAAAAAAATTGAAGAATTAACGAAATTGCATCTTTTGATACTGTAATATCTTAATAAGGGAAGGAAGTAATACTGTCATCAGCATTGATCATGTCTGCCTGGACTCCAATCTAGCTGAATCTAGCCTTTTTCATATGTTATCCCTATGAAATGACAGGGTTGTTATAAGTTTCACGCCTTTATATGAACTGTTGAACAGTTTTTTTTAGTTGGTATTAGCCTTTTTGTAGTATAATGTCATTTCACAGTCTATCAACCGTTAAGCTTAAATAAATTTCGAATTTGAACTCGATTAGAATTAAATAGAACAGAATTGCTCTCTTTATATACAAAAAACCCAAACTAAGCAGAATTTGTAAACCAGATAACTGCAATGAAAACTACATTTGTAAATATAATACTTATATCCATTAATTACCCAGACTCAAAACATTCATACATGTTCGTCACACATCTGTTTGTCCTATCTAACGTTCTATGGTGTAGCAGTCAGTGCCATAGAATCAGCTAAGGGCATGCGTGACCAGTGACCTATCAGACACTACAAAATAATGTTTTGGCGCGTTAATAACATAGACATATCAACTGATTTACACCACTGGACTTTCTTGCACATACAGGATATCATGTTCAATGTACAGAATGTTCAAATTGCACCACAAATGGCATCGAAACTGTAGGTAACTAGTTTTGACCAGAATGAGTCTTAAACTTGCTTAAATTGTAATTTTACGTTATGAAAAACGAAAATGCTAATATCTCACTCGCCATAAATACATCTCCTAAACATTTATATGTCCTGGACAGGAATGTAAAACCTAAATGAAAATCTATGGTATCGTAGAAGGAACAATGCCTCTGATATGTAGTACGTCCAAGGCATTGAACAATTTCCTCTCCTACCAGCTACGAGATGCATCCATTTTAAACATAAATTACAACACTATCATTAAATTCTTCAATTCATATTGGTCCCTTTTGGCCATCCATGGGTGGAACGCTGCCAGTCTGCTGGGAATCTTCCCAATCGGAAACAGCCGCAGCCCTTTGAGTAAATTTTCTACATGGAGGTTCTAATGGTATCTATTCGTTGTGAATGTTGTTTCTGTAGAAACAAAAATAAAACAAACATAATAATTTGAAGGCTATGTGTATTTGCTCGTCCTTATCGACATTTTTCTTAATTAAAGTGCATAAATAGGAAGTCGTTATTTACATGCATTGAGAAACCAATAAAATTTATACATCATAAAAATTGAGGATACACCCAGCTACCAACACACTTTAACCACAACATATTAATAAAATTATGGGGACTTTATTACCTGTAACTACAACTTATTTTGATAAATTAAACAATAATGAAAAGTAATTTAGCCCAAGAAAGAACACGATGCCTTTAGAGTAAAATATTTAACAACAATATTTCACATTCACTTAGTTACAAATAGTACCTATCTTAAATTTCGACTGGTTTTATGTTGTGTTTTCGAACTTCGAAGTATCAACACTTAATGCCTACACAAAGAGCGTTCATTTAAAATACGAGGAACATACAGATATCGAAAACAAAACTATGTTATTCATACAATTACATCTCATAGAAATATTATCACTCAAACTATCAATGCTTTCATTACCATTCTTATTATGACTATTATTTACAATCTTATATCTACTAGTGAATTGTGCAAAAGCGCTCATATCGAGGTAATAACTTACAATGTGTAACTGGTGACTACTAATTGACTATTTATATACCATAATAATATAGTTAAATAACTCTCAAAATATATTACCCGAAACCTAACAAGGTAACAGAATTGTCATGGATTCTAATCGTCTCATAGCAAACGTTTACATACAACTGACACTCGTTTCTACCAAACATTAAAATAATAGCTCTTTTTATGTTAAACAAGTGGGAATTTATTGATACTCAGTTAGCATCATGAAAATGCCTCGTAAATTTTACAAGACCGTAAACCGAACCACCCGTAGTCTTAACTAGCGTTATTATATTACGACTCCACTCCTTGAAATAATTTTCGTAGTTTGATCTTTAGATTTCTCATTTTCTGTATCTATGTTGTGTTTGGAAGATTGTATTTTCTTCCACGTATCACCTAAAGCTTTACTAAAGTGGTCGTCAACGCCGCCTTTACTCGATGTCTGTGTCTTATCGTTGTCTTTTATTCTGGATGTTTGTATTTGCTTCCAAGTATCGCCGAGGGCTTTTGCAAAGTGATCATCTACTGATAAACTGGCGTCATCGACTTCCATAGCGATGATCTTAGCTGGTTTCGGGGGTTCCTCAGTTTTAAATTGTATGGGGCTGCTGGCTCTGTCCTTGGTATTTGGTTTGGGTCCCGGTTGGGAGTCTTCAGCATTTTTCTTGAATAACTTCATGTAGTTATCACCGAGTGATCGTCGGAAATGTTCGTCTATTACTGGGTCACACATTGACATTGAACCTGCGTGGACGGGATATTATCATTACTAAGTACATTTAATAACATTCATACTAATAGGTATCATTATTTACTAACAAATATATGGATAGGATTATGTTCATCATAATATGGGTAGTAGTTTAGGGACTACTAGAAATGATAGTAGATATGTCTAGTAGAAAGTTAAATACTAAGTATACTTTTACTCATTTATAGTTTCTAAATATAGAGTTATAAAAACTGCTCACAATAGGATGGTTTTCTTATAATATCATTTTGTCGAACAATCGACCAAGCAGATTTTAATTGAATTGAATGATTAGTTTTTTTTTTAACAAGTATAATAACAGTTATTGGTACCTAGTTTATGTTAGCGAACCGACAGCAGTTTTTTAAACTTTTAAAAATAAAATGATTTACAATAGCTATGTTATCTGTAGGTACTAGCGGGTATAAATATTGACAGTCGCATATACTTGCATTAATCAATCTAATATATAAAATTCTCGTGTCACAGTTTTCGTTGCCATACTCCTCCGAAACGGCTTAGCCGATTTTGATGAAATTTTTTGTGCTTATCCGGTATCTATGAGAATCGGCCAACATCTATTTTTCATCCCCCTAAATGTTAGGGGTAGTCCACCCCTAATTTTTTTTTTTTTTTTGAGACAAAATTTCTAATTTCTATTTTTTTATGATACAACATACAAAAATACATACAATCCCCAATTTTCACCCTTCTACGATCAACCCTTATTTTTTAATAGCCATTTTAGTAATTTGAGTAATCGGTCAAGCCGTTTCGGAGGAGTATGGTAACAGGACCGATTTGGATGAAATTTTGTGTGTGTATTTCAATGGGTTCCTCGATGATTTGAAAACAAAATTGGACCCGGTAGATGGCGCTGGAATCGGGTTCTAAGTTTTGTTTTAATTTCAGGGCAGGACAACGTCTGCCGGGTCCACTAGTAAATATGTAAAATTTAACAAAACATTATATTGTTTTTAAAATAAGACAAAATGCTAGAGACAATCTACGTGGGGGACTTGTTACGATGGATATTGGTAAGATAACTTACCAGGGGGTGTATCGTTGCTCTTAGTGATGACTGATGGTCTGTTGTATGGTGGTGGTGCGGGACGCGACCGCAGCCGCATATCTATTGGTGCTTCGTGCTTACTGCCGGGGTATTCAGGCGGTGCTCCTAGAACGAGACGAAGCTAGGATTTAACATAAGAGTCAGATACATTTTAAGGCGATGATAGCTGTGGTAGTGACGTCGGACACCGCGGCGAAAATTGTGGGATCGAATCCTACAATGAGCTTTGAGCTTTCGGTGAAGGAAAACATCTTGAGGAAACCATATCACGGTGGTAGGCTACTTTGTAGTACCCGACTGACTGGCTTGGTAGCCCTTAAGTTGAAAATCTGTCGCCAACCACCACAGTGTTCCCACAGCTGCATCTATGCTTTGTGTGCTTACCACCTTCGGCTGCATCATCACTTAGCATGTTGAGACTGCGGTCAGACACAAGCTTACCAAAGGATTATGATATTTTTGTCCCGCGTTTTTACATCAATAAAGACTGACTGTAGGTACCTACCTACAATATTTAGGTAGGTACCTACTTACTATTTTTGATGCTGTTGGTACACTTTTTAAGAATCAGATTCCAATAGCAACGCTGAAATACGGGCGTTAATCCCCTGAATTTCAATAGCACGAGATAATCCCCGATTGGAGTTTCCGATAAAAATACGATGAATATGACAGTTTGGTATGAAAACGAAATTGTTAAGAGCTTAGCATAAGCCATTTATTGTTATTAAACCCCGTTTTAATTCGAACATTCCATATTTTTTTTGGTCTCTATTATGCAGTAATAGAAGTGGAGGCAATTTACCTTTTTAGATCTACAGGTTAGCTATACAATTAGGAGTTGCATACATAATATACTTATAGGATACTATTGTGGTACTTATTTATTCATATTACTTTTATATGATGAAAATAACGACCCTGTTTGTTATTATTATAATTTTAGGAAATAGTGATTATGTTGCTTACTTTTTCCATTTAGGGTTAGGTTGGCAGGCGAATCATCTGTCTCGTCAGATAGCTCGCCGTCACTGTGGGGCTGCGCACGCGCCACCGATGGCGCACTGCGTCTCTCATTGAATGACTGCGATCGAAGCGCCATCTTGCCGTTCTCTCTGGAATGTATGATTTACGTAAGACATTATAGAAACATATTAGTTATATGTTTTGTTGTGATTATGTTCAGGAAATTACAGATTAGTGCATAAACACACATTTGTTAACTGAAAAAAAAAACCTACGTTGAAGCTATTTTACTATGATATAATTTAAAATAACATACTCAAACGGTAGCTATACGTATCTAATAACCAAGCTTAGACCATGGTGATTAAATTAATGTCGAGCGGTAAGTAATATGGTAAAACAAATCCTACCGAGGTCTATAATCGGGCAGGCGCGTCGACCGGCGGTCCCGACGCCACTTGCCCGTCATCTCCTTTGGTTGGGTCCGCGGTGCTTCAGGGGATAGGGTGCGGTCTCCTTCGGACTCGCCGCTTGACGCCGTACTTGGGGTCTCTGCAAAAGAGGAAAAACAATTTTGAAATGAAATTATATATTTTCTTTAAATTTTTTGTGTTAAAAATGTGTGTAAATTTGAATTCGTTAAAATGTCACAAACAACATTGTCACATTGACAATGTTGAGAATATGATGCTGTAACTTAAACAGTAGTAATGGATCAGGAAAATCCATTTAAAGTAACCTTAAATATTTATTTGTTGATTGTTTTACAAATATGTATAAGTACCTTAGTACTCGTAGGTACCAAGTATCATGAAGATATAAAATATGTGTTACAGATCACAATACATTATAAATAATTAAAAAAATAACAGAAAATTAAAATCTTTGGATACTTATTTATAATAATAATTTTTATTTTCATTTACATAATACATGTTTATACTTAGTGTTGGAGCCTCCTTTTAAGCATGCAATGCCTGTATTAGGTGACTCCGCTCCGATTTATAAAATAAGTATCTCCTTTCTATTCTCACTTAAACTTTATGTATCACTAGTGAAATAGTCACTAAGTGGCATTAATGTCAGGTTAAGTTCGTCTTAAGCTAAAATAACAGTGTAGCTATTCTGGAAAAAAATCTATTAATGAAATTGATTAGTATAGTAGGTACCTACCTTTTTCTGGAGACGGAATCCATGGTTGCCATAGCGGCAAATTGAATTTAGGTGATTGCGGAGGTTCCATTGCAAGGAGTTGCAGACTATTCAACGTAGTCCGAGCCAAGAGTAACAAGCAGTCAGGTAGTTCCATCATCACAGTACACACACAATTCACAATACTCTTATTAGAATAATTTAGTTTTTTACATTTCTAAATGAAAACATACTCCTAATTAACAGATAATCTCTATTGATGATCAGAAATCAATGAACGAAGAACCAATTTTAGCAAATGAATCTAAACGATCCTATAGACCAGGCATTGGCGTCCCGACTCAGGTAACACTGAAGGCCGACTGAATAAAAAATGAACTGGAAGAGATTACATTGGAATAAATAAATGAGATGAACAAAAAACAAACCAAAAAGGAAAAAGAGCATCACGCTACATCCACGCGGCCGGACGTTGCGGCGCTTCCTTCGAACCTTTCATGCACAGGATGTTACTGGAACAACCAGTTTGACCACATAGCTACCTGCTGTTCACATCGTTGAATCCAATTAGAAAATGCAATGCTAAAACAAAGCAAAAATCAATCTTGACAAATAACCCTTCTTGGGTATAACTATCGAAGCTTTCTTGTCATTTATTACTCTTTGATGTCACGGGGCTAACTGACAATGTAAATTCAGTCATCTCTGCCCTCCACCTATCTGTACGAAACAAAGGAAATGATGACATCACAAAATTTCGAAGTCAGACTGCCGATATCAGACAGTTAACATTTGTTGTTTTGCAATTTTGATCGGTGACCTTATTATCTCAATTTAGTGGGAATTTATACATGAACGTATGATCAGACACGTTTTCGGAGTAAAAAAATAATGTAGGATGTATTCATATTATACCTACAGTTTGATTAATTCAATTGTTTTATTTCCGTATGAAATGTAAAAAATATTTGTAATAAAATAATATTATATATTAATATAATAGCATCATGCTGTAGTAGGAACACATCAACCTGTTCGGTCCATTCATGAAAGTGCGTGCGCGCAGGGTGCGGGGATTAATGAACCCTCTTCACTCTTCTCCCTCTCTTCACCTGTACAACCTCCAATTTACTTTGAATTATACAATATTGTGTTTTATTTCAACAAAGTTAAGGCTTGAATTTGCCTGTGATTAGCTGATGTGATAATGTAGTACAAAAATAGGTACTATTTTGGAGCCTGTAGTGTTTAATTTACTTTGAGATAGAATGTGGAATTGAAAATTAAATTACGGTGGTTGTATCCTTGAAAGGTTGTGTTTTATTTTGGTACGAGCCGGTGGAGAGGTGCGGGGGTGGGGAAGTCGAACTGTGAGAAGTTGCCGCATCTCTGTAGGGCTGGAATAGGCATTAACTTTTTTTATTGTCTAATAGAACAGAGGCAAAGGTTTGCCGACAGGTAAAGTTTGGCGCCGTTGTTTTAATTAAGTCTGAGTGATTCGCATAACATAAACATAATATCTAAATGAAAAATAAACACGAAAATTATTTTTAATTATTCTGGCAAAAAACAGTCATCACACGAGAGAAGAGATTACAAATAATAATTATATTATTTGACAGCAGTTATTTCAAAGCAATTGAGATAGCCGGTATCTGCTTGCAACTTAGGTCAAATTAAACGTTAAAATGGCGCAAATCTTATTGTTTTTTAGAAAGTTTTTATATTTCAATCATAGTAAGAACATGTTTTATATAGCATTCAGAGGAGTAGGTATAATTAAACAGGCGTTTATTGCTTTTTCTACGTTCTTTTATTTTAATTGTGTTCCGAGACGGCTTCGTTCAACCGTTACGATACGCCACCGTAGTGAAGGGACTACGTATTATCCTATCGTCAGCTCCGACGGTTTTCTATTGTATTCGGTAATTAATCTAGGAGGTAGATATTCTGAAAGTTACTAGAAATATATAATCAAGTATATAATAGAGAAATATTAAAGTTATAACCTTCTGTTATCGGTTAAAATTATTTTAGTAACAAAATACATAATACCTACGCGGTAACATTAACTGTTATTCCACTAATATTTTATTAGGACGAAAAGAGGTACTCAAAGAAAAGTATGCAGATAGCTTATTTTATGGAGAAGGACAAGCCACTGTTATCCAAAAATCCGGTCAAGTGCGAGTCGGCCTCGCACACCCAGGGTTCCATGTAAACTTGTATGTAGGTACACAGTAATCGAGTCTCGATTTTTTTTTCCGATTACATAGATTTTTTGCTGATGTAACTACAACTTACGGTTTCAGTACGGAACCCTAAAAAAATAGCACGATTCCGCGTTAAATTAATTCTACGCTGATGAAGATGGCAACAATATGTAAGTATACAGATAATGCAATCAAACATTCCAGTAAAATATCTAAACGGATATCAATGTTTAAGCTTTAAGTCTCTACTTCCTTCCTTTCATAATATTATAGTTGTTCAATTATTTAGCAAAAGGAAGGATGTGTGTAATTCGGGGACCGCATGCGCAACCGAAACAGCCCTAGGCGACCATTCAAGTTGGATGCTCGATTTTATTAGCTTAGGGGGCTGCTTATTTGCACGCATATCGATCGTTGTTATAAGTGCCTGCCTACCTACACTACGTAACTTGTATAATTTTAATATTTTATACTCTACTGGTAACAATTTGTTCTTCTTTTAAATCTGAAATATTACTATTTAACAAAAATATTTTTTTCTTGGGATATTATTCACGCACGGCCGCTTCATCCCGAGCTATGTTTTAATTACACGTAGCAACTGTTTAATCTGTGTTTGTACTATACAAAGCATATAGCTAACATACTACTTAATGTATTAGTGGATAACATACCTACCGTACATAGCTAGGTAATATACTTACAGTTCAATAAAAAAATAAAATAAATGAGATATATACATAATGTGTACGAGTAGACTAAAACATTCTGCATTTGAATGATTGCTTCCCAAGTTCGTAAATAATTCCACATGCATCCGATAGGTTTTGGCTCTTCGACCCATTATACGGTAATGCGTTAGCATTGCATCCTATATGTGTATTGGTATAATAAGAGTTGGATTGATGAATAATCCGTAGCAGAGGAAAGTTGTTATTTCAACTTGAGGATGGTAGTAACAAAGTACCCTTACTAACCTCATTGTAGCTTTCGGCCTTTAAACCTCGGCAATGTTGCTAACATAGCCCCAAAAACTCTATATAATTTAGTGTAGTTTTTCTGCGAAGGCAACACTAAGGGTAGATTCTTTGCCAATAAAGCCACGGTAGAGTAGCGACTCATCTGGTATTAAACACCTAAGTGTAGATTATTTTTAAAATCAAAAATTATGTATATTTAAATTGGCCATTTGCGTGAAGTCAGTAGCCGCGTCCGTGTCTGGAGGTTGTAAGAACGGCATCTGCATAACGTAGGTAGCGAGGTAGCGTGCATTCATTTTGTATAATAAGTAGAGGAGCGCGCAATGCCCAGAGGCACGACAGAACAAGAATTTGGTAGCCAGTGCCCAGTAGCCGTCGCCATAATACTTATATTTGCATAGTCAGTGTATATGTAATAGCTAGAATTTGAATAACTAGGTACTGATTGAAAGCGTGCTAACACGAAAGGTGCCTCTATCTTTAGATACAAAAGCCTACTAGACCAAACCTAGGATTTTACGCTTGACTAAAACAAATAGGTAGGTAATTTATTTGTTTAGCAAATCGGTTGTCAATCACTTTCTTCAAACACTTCCTTATCCGGGTGATGAATGAATTGTAGTGTGTGGTCAAAACAAATTTAGGAGACGGAACAGTTGATTGTTTTATAAGAATGTTTTCAAAACAACGTAATTGTCCTTTGAAATCAGCAATAAAGATGTGTCGAATGATCTGTTTGCATAACAAACGTAGGTAAGGTAACGACTGTTGCGGAAGGCGGATGCTTGCAGCGAAAGTGCGCGGCTGCGGGAAGCGCCACCTAAACATTCCGCATTCCGTTTCATTCATACTCATACGAGCATATACTTAACTGCTTAATTATTGCTACTCAATTCTTCTATTTATACCTTCAGAGTTAAACTTAATCGCCTTCAGCTGATGTTTATTAGGCTATATTATAAATGTTCATTTTATTCACATAATTTGTAATGAATGACACACGATGTTGGTCTGCGATGAACTCCCGAAATCTCAATGAAACTTGGGCCTCAAATAGATTATACCCTGGAATAAGAGATAGGATTCTTTTATCCTGGGAAAAGATAAGATCCCACGGGGACGCGGGTAAAACCGCGGGGGACAAAAGTGGTTTATAACGGGTAGCGTCATCTAGTGGACATTAAACAACCTATATAACTCGTAAAGCGATACCAGAGCCATCTGCCGTTAACAATAAAACTGAAATAGGGAACAAGAGGTATCCAGAGAGGATGTGCTTTAGAGCTTTAATAGTGTCTATTACTTTGTAAAGATGGAGACGTAATAATCGGTCAGAAAACTTAAGTATCAATAAAATTCAACTATCAACCTGTTGTTTCTTAGGTGGTACGATCGTCCCACTTAAACAATAAGATAACAATTAAATAAAAAATTCCGCGAGCCAACTAAAGTTATATATATGTATATATAATTTGTAAATTGATAATTTTGTAACATAAAAATGAGAAAAAATCATCGCAATAGCTTAAAAAGTAGATTATTAAGAGACGCTTAGGCCAGTGCAATAGTACGATTGCAAAATTTTTATCCATGATAGGTACCCATGATATATGTTCTTATTTTATTCATAATATCAACCAATTGATAGAACCAAGTACCTAAGCCATTTACCATAATACTGGACTTATTAAGAACAAAAAAATAAAAAAGCCAAGTCATTATAAAAGAAAAGTATCAGTAGTATTTTTATATTTCGTTAAAGGATCCAAACACATTAAGGTACCTACATATTTTGTAAAATTGGCCTAAAAGACTAGTAGAGACTGTTTTGTTTTGTCTTAAATTCAGCATTATGACGTCGTTGGATTTTTATGTATGCCTTTGTAGTTCGACAACTAATAAAAAAAAACAGGTTTTTATTTATTTTCATTACCAAATAGCATACCTGTCATCATCGTTTCTCATACAACAATTGATTTGTAACACGTAAATCTGCAATAATGAGTAGGTAAATGACACCGAAATGATAAAAAATTACGACAAAAATTTACCTAGTCCTCATTGTACCAATAGTGATTTTACATCGTTTTGATGCCAAGAACTCATTCCCCTTCCTTAACTAAGCCTTTCATATTAATGTTACATCACGGATGGTAAAAACCAATACTAAATTTTAGAACCCTAATAAAAGGTTTATGTAAGATAATCCGTTGCATACTAAAGGGGAAGCTCTTTTGTATTCACCCTAAATAATAATAAGGATAATCTTACGTTAACGGTTTTTCTTATACTCGTATATATTAAATTATTTATTGGAAAATATCATAAAATAATCTTATAATCATTGGTTGAGTATAAAATGTTTATTTAATTTTATAAAAAAAACTCTCAGTGAAGCTAGATAGGTGGCTTGTAATTTTTATCAATATGCTAACAGTATTGCCAGTTTTCTTTACATAGTTATGTAACCAACAGCTATGAACTAGCCACATGAATACATATTTTATAGGGTAACGTAACGGAGGTACAAATATCTAAATTAACAAATCAAAACGATGTCGCTGGTAAACGCTAGTCTATACCTACATTATGAACAAACTAGTAGTAATGCTCCTATCCCTTACTTAGCTGGGTTGGACCATGACGGATGCGTACCACTGACTTCACCTGCATATCGTTTCGCCCGTGACCTTCCTTTGGTTAATAATTATAGTAATTAAAAAACTTCTTTTTACTAGTTTTAATTTAACTTGATACGTTCACATGGAAGTATTTTACAAGATAATGCCTATATGAATTATAAATCATGATAATTACCAAAATATATTTTTTTCTCGCCAATTACCTACTATACCTACTAAATAAAAACTTAAGTATATACATTTATAATATAAAATTGTTAAATTTGGTATCTATAAAATGTTTTTCAGAATGTTTGCAGCAGTTTTTATGTACGTCAGCGCATTTCGGTCGTAAGTAGCAAGTACCTACAGTTTTGGAATGTGGTAATACATAGTAACGCGAGAGTTCCGCAGGAAATACACTTACCTACATTATGTAAAAAATTGCTTACAGTTACATAGGTTTCAGTTACACTGTATGAAAAAAAACAAAAATTCTGCACGATGTCTGTGTAGGTATGTTAAATTTTGATATTTTATAATTATGTAGATATTTTTTATGATACTTAATATATTTTATGTGTTGTAAAAACGAGCTATATATTTTTTTATACCACAGGTGTCAGCCAGGCAGACGAGTCACCTGATGCTAAGTGAATACTGTCGCCTAATAGGCATTAGCAATACCTTACACCTTATTACAGCGCCTTAAAGGCAACTGGTTCTAAAGTGCAACTGCCGGAACATACCAATAGCTGCTTGGCGATAGATTATCATCTTCGAGTACTACAAAGTACCCTACCACCGTGCTGTGGTTTTCTTGCGATGTTTTCCTTCACGGAAATTGCAAGCTTATTGTAGGATTCGAACCCACGACCATGGTATACGACCTCACTACTACCACTGAGTTATCATCGCCTTAAATATTATAAAATATGTGAAAGTTTGGATGGATGGATGTATGTTTGTTACTCATTTACGCCAGAACGGCTGCATGGATCTGGGTGAAATTGGGTATGGAGATAGAGTATAGTCTAGAATGACACATAGGCTACTTTTTATCCCGGGAAAAGATAAGATCCCTCAGGAACGCGGGTCAAACCGCGTGGAACAGCTATATATATGTACCATGCATCTCTGAGTTTTATAAAGTCATTTGTTCTTTACCTACATGTAGAGCACCGATAAAACTATCTATAAATAGTTTTATATCGCAATTGCAGTTCAAGAATGATATGTTGGAGGCAACGTTAGGATTCAATAATAATTAGCAGTGTCGCCGCCCAAGGGTACCAAGAAAATAATATTTTTTATGGCAGTGTATCTAACACAGTACCTATATATCTGAATATAAAGTAGCATGTATACACATAGACATATTATTAATATTATGACAAGACAATTTAGGACATGTTATGTAGGTATCTCTATTATTCATTGTAATTACCAATCATCAAAAGTGTATCGAATGTAAAAAAATACGTTCGATAATTTCCAAAGCTAAATTTATTTATTTATATCACTCAACGTCAGGTTAATGAAGATAAATAAAGTGTTATGTACGAAAATGTTAGTTAGGTAAGTAAATATTAGAGTAATTTAATCAGGTTTCCAATCATACATAGGTAAGTGTTCGTTCTTTATTTAGTATGAGCGGTACATAGCACGCTAACTATGCGTTAGTCTTTATTGTTACATAACATAAAATAGCACCACGTACATTTGTATGTTTGTACGTGGTAGCCCTGACATGCTTCGTTGAATTGAATCGCGACTTAGCTATAAGGAGATCCCTTATGTGGACTCTGTCAGCCCAATGTTTCATTCCTACATCGTCTTCGACGCATGTAAATGGAATTTTAATAAGAAAATATATAATTTATTTTACAGGATTATTAGTAAACTGTACTGACTTTTTACAAACCGAAAAATTTACCGAAAACAAACCTTCAAGATTTAGTTGTTCTATCTAACACATTTCAATTCTGTATTTATTTGTACCTATAGGCTACCTACGCCTCCCGTTCGTAGCAATAATTTCGGTACATACTAGAGTTCGTAACATTTAGATTTAAATATTTTTATTTTTTATGAAAGTCTAATGAATTATTAAAAGTCGCAGAACAATACAATTGTTGTTTATGATGTTATTAATAAAGTCCTGAGACATTATAAGTGTTTTACCAATAACCCTGTTAAATTTGAAAGACTTGAATAAGATGGTTTATTCAGAACTCTTTTATGATTTATAACTGACTATGATGCATACAAATTCTCCATAAGGTGTCAGCTAATGTATCCAAGTTAAACTTGGTTATTGTAAGACGTCTCCAAGCGTCGTCGTCTGAATTCCATAATACCCACCCATGCATGTTTGTGTAGAACACACCTATTTAAAATTTATTCAGAACTATATTATCTTCAATGCTAAGTAAGTACGTACCAACATTCCAAACATTCCTAATGGCGTAAACATTCAAGTATTCGAAGACACGATAACATGTCTGCATGTGAGGTCAAGTGAAAAATCAAACGCCTTTGAAGGCTATTAACATTCCTTACTTATTAATAAGTGCCGACAGTGGCGTGTCTGACCGAAGTCATGTCCGAGGAATCACGGAACAAATTGCAAGCGTTTGTTACTTGAGAGAGATACAGCTCGGAAAAATGTATGCTAATTAAAAGGGAAGTTAAACTTGTCTGATGTACCTACAGGACATTCTTTAGCTTAAGGACCGGTATGCCGGTAATGTTAATTAATTGAATATTTTTTAAATGCATGTCTGTACCTTCTTCATTACTAATTGAAAAATTTATGACTCGCCAATTAAAAAAATAATTTTGTTCCTGAAATACACTTATTGTATCTTGACTTGACGCATAAAACACCTTTGGTTGAGTATTTAGCCCCTGGGAGTCTCCTTTTTATAAAAAAAATTATTGAAATTACATAGGATTACATAACTTTTAAATCATAAATTAGGCAAGTGAACAAGGATTGATTTAATAGTTTATAAGTAGTTGGTAAGTAGGTAGTTGATCGACAAAATATAGTTGGTGTTAGCAAACTCTTATTAGATCATTGAAACAATACGCGAGACGGCCCGAATAGCTGGAATAGCTGCACTCTCGCTTCGCTGCCAACGAAATGGAATCCGTTGCCATTAGAAATTCTACTCTACGTGATGACTTCATTGGTGCTGAGATTCCATCGGCGCGTGCCATGTCTCGTGCTGTCCAACCATTCAGTGTCACTGTAACACGCACATATAACGCTTTTTTGCGATCACCTAACCGCTGGAATTTAATAACTGTTGTACATAAGCTTTCATATTTTAAATAGCGACGGGGCCGTAAACGGAGCGATGCATTCATTTTGCACGACAAACTTGTTCGTCACTTGGACGCGAGTTGACGTGCGTGAACAATTGACCTAAATTTAAAATTTACGATGCTGAAAATAATATGCGTATGTTCTGACAACAATAGTGATCACTGATTGCATACCGTCCTAAGAATGCTCGTAACTGTAGTCCGCAAAGCAACCTACATTCAGCATTCTTTTCGAAACCGTAACACGCCGCCTCTGCGTTCCGGATATTCACGCGCACGCCATATTCACCCCAATATCATGCACAATAAAACCCATTTCGATTCAATACATACGAAAGAATGCCAAGTATTGCATTTCTAGAGAGGTGTAAAACGGTCTTGTACAAAGTAGCGTATGATTGATATGATAAATTGATAACCACGATGAGATTTGCTAACGCATCCTCGTTTCATCGCCTCCCATCGTCAAAATTCTACAATTTCTACGACTAGCTATGAAATACAAACATTGCAACAACAATGTTTATAGTTCCATACAAAAAGTAAATTGGTGAATTTCTTAGTAGGTGTAGCGAACATGGTACGACCAAATTCCTGAACGCTTTCTCTGGTGGCAGCGTCGATGTCGCGGTCGGCCCGTGGTCGCGTCCATGTCTTCGTATTTAATCTATCTGTACTCGCCGTAAGTAGAGTTACCATAAAATAAAATACCATCTTAAATTGTTTATGAAAATGAGTTTTTTAAGATCGTACAATCCTACTGGTTCAGAAGAAATAAGCTTTTTAGTAAAAATAAGCTTTTTCTGAGAGAAAGTACGGTTTGAAAATAAAAGAACTTCGAATAAAATATAGGCTATCAACAATAGGTACATCCCCTGGTTTTTAAAATATGAATCCGTATAAATTCTGCTGATTTAATTGTTGAGGAATGTAGGTATCAACTCGTGACTAAATACAACATTGACATAGCGGGCAAATGTAATTGATGGTGGAAATATTGAATTTCGTATACCTATGTTTTATGGTAACCCTTTGGACGAGTTGAGCTCAGCAACCATACGGCACGCGCTCACGCACGCTTGGTACCTCGCATTTGCCGTGCCCCGTCGCCATCGCACATCGCACGCGCTGCAACGAAAGTGAGCGCCACCCGATGCGGGCGTGCGCCCGCGCCTCAACCGCCGCTGTCATTGAGTTGCATAATTATCCGCGATCCAACCATTGTTTGTAAACACTCAATAAACAAGAACACATCATTTAACAAATTGCGTGATCGTATTTTTATTAGGTAGGTACTCAAATTGAACACAAGCTACTGGCATTGCTAAGTAAAATTTTGACTGAGCTGCTATTTTTTTTAATCAAATATAAATATTATTCCGAATTAGGTAAGTGAGTTTTGAAATTATTTGTATAGGTAAAGTAGATACATTTCAATTTAAAGCTACTGAAGGAATCTTATCGATAATGTAATAATTTTACAAAGACACGTAACGTAACGTTTACATACATTGGCATGCGGATATTTGAGTTGGAAGGATGCGAGTCGGGCGGGCCGGATAGCGGATAGTGGGTCGGCGAAATTCGCGCGGGACGCGTTTCTCGTCGCCTAGGTAAATATGTTCTTGCGGTGCTCACAGAAAGCTTGCTTTCCCGTCCCGTCGAGATATAATTCCATTGTCAAGTTATTCTCTTGAGAGAAAGGCTTTATTAATGTTTAATAATCTAGCAACTCATTCATTTAATTGTAATAGTCGTGGGGTCTGTGAGCGTTTTTGCAGAATCCATGTTCAACCCGGATGTAGCGGTCGAATGCGCGTTGAAAAAAAATAGTTTAAATAGTCGATGTGACGACGGTCATATAGCGGCTGCCTTGCGAGGAAACTCGGTTTAATCGTCAATGAAGCCTTTTATCGCGAACAAGTACAACTCAACTCGATAGACAATGGCATCCATTGTCACACAATATAGGCCGCGTAGTTTTTGTGGACATTCCATCGAATAGCTGCTAGACACGCAGGTAAATTCTTACAATAGATAACCACTTTTATAAAAAAAAACATATTTGAAAATCCTGTACCTACTATAATAACCGTGCCGAAACAAACATATATTTTTTTTTATTAGCAGAGAGTTTTATAATGTAGCTGTCCCCCGCGGTTTCACCCGCATTCCCGAGGGATATTATCTTTTCCCAGGATAAAAAGTATCCAATGTTTTATTCCAGGAGATGGACTACCTGTATCCCAAGTTTCATCAAAATCCGTTCAGCCGTTTTTGCGTGAAAGAGTAACAAACATCCGTACCATACAACATTTTTTTCCAAACTTTCGCGTTTAAAATATTAGAAGGATGTTGTTATTGTAGTGTTGTAGATTAGAAAATGTTGTAACAGCTGAGCAGTTGGTAAGAATTTGGTACACAGATAGATAAGGAAACTACCTACATATTAATATACTGGAACTATCGATAACACATAACACATCAACTGACAAATACCTTGATATGTATTTTTTCGTGGTTGAAGTATTGATAAAATCTTAGCTTTGGCAATTTTTATCCCTTGCTGGGAACCTTCCGAGGAAGTTTTTTTTTAAATACACATTGTATTTTTTGTAGATTTGTTGTAAATAATATGTTTAATTTCAATTATAAGTTTAAAAAAATTGTTATAGTAGTAAAGAAAAAAGTAAAGAACTTTGAACATAATGTACCTACCACAAAAAGATATAACTTTGATGATAACAAATCTCGAGAAGCTATCGAATTAGCTTGCACTAACTCAAGCAGCATGGTGATTCTCAGAAGAAGAAAAGAGAACGAAAGACAGCGGGGAATTCTATTTTAACAACATTATAGAGCATAAGGATAATACCAAATATATTTTTTTCTTCACAGTATCCAGCAGCTATCCTTATAACTAAGGATTTTAGATGATAGTTTAAAAGATCTAGCTATAAGTTTAATGCAAACGCATCTTGAATGGGCTTTCTAAAAATAGTTACTATACGCTATAGCTTCTTATAAAGAAACAAGCACGCAACATTCTCGTTGTGGATGTCTATTAAACAATGTCAGCTGGAATCTGGAATGCGACCCGCCTACAAGGCCGCGTTACATCTCGCATATATCTACGTAGGTACGTACAACAACGTCGATATTATTCGGTGGCCGGCGATGGCGACTTTACTACATTCTATTGATCGACTTACCGGATGTTATATCGTAGACATCTGACCATCATATAGTTACACGTACAATAATCCACATGTTTTCGACATAGATATGAAATAGATGAACCAAGATTTAAAACAGTTTCTTAAGATTTAATTTCACTTTCCCTTAATGCAACAACATACCAGTTTTAATCAAGCTACAATAATAACTGTGCCCTTCTATGTCACCTGTGTTTCCGGGTAAAAAGTAGGCTGTAACCTTTTTCAATAAACGAGCCATTTGACACAATAAGAACTCAACTCGGAATAGTGCGTACTTCCCGAGATGAACGCGTTCAAACATACAAACTCTTCAGTACTTTTAAAACTTTCGCGAACTAAATTCATTATAGTAGATTATACCGGGTCTATTCGCGCACATAATAATCAAAATATAATTTCGACTAACCTCGACGTTTCGATCAAGTTACATAGTCTACTATAGTATAGTAATCTACTATAATGAATACAAACTCTTCAGTTTTATAATAGCCATTATAGTACACATTAGATACTGATTGGCACTTTGGCACTAACACTAGCTCTAGCTAGATACAAATGTCTACATTGTACACGTTATGTGAGGTTATTTGATCTGCAAACTCTTGAGCTTGCCTTCTAACTGTGAATCGATATTTTCTACTGTTATATGGCCTTTGTTATAAAATTCTCTGACTACATTGAAAATATACTCCAATAAATATGTATACATATCTCTCTATATTTACTAGCTTTTAAATTAACTTGATTCAGTTTTTTATGGATGAAATTAGACTAAAAGAGTATTTCGCGAGAGGCGCTGTGCCAATTTTCCTATAGATATAGAATTATAATTACACATCGTAATATTAAGCGTATGCTGAATTGGTCTAAGTAAAAGATAGTCTAATAATATCAAACATAAATAGGTATAAAAATATTTCAAAATAAATTGTTACCAAAGCTGTCTGAATCGCTGGCAGGGTACGCAGGGCACGGCTGTACCATCGTCGCAGCCCGTGACAGCACATCCAATGCACTCTCCACCTTCTCCATTATTTACCTAAACAATAAAACAATTATAATAGTATCAAAAAATAACAACAGTACTATGATACGCCTCCTAGGACCCATCTATAGACTTATAATGTATTCAAAGATGTTATGAGCGTTTTAAAATATGTCATTCTTTATCATACAAAATTGGCAACGAGACGCTGAAGGAATCTGAATGTCTGGCCGTGTAAAAATATTTGGCATGGAAAATAAATATCGCAGACTTAAAGTCATATAGGCATGCGAATACCAAAGAAGCGGAAATTCCTCGCGGAATGTAAACGGCTAGACGGTGGACAGACGTGCGCCAAGTCGTACGACCACCACGTAAATAAGAGAGAGGAATCAGATAATCAAACAAAGAGTTGTGAAACGTGGCGATCAGCCGCATACCGCAGCCCGGGAACATAGCCAATGGACCACTGTATGACAAATCAGACTACGCTGCAATACACAAAAATATTGCCTTTGATTTGATTTAATGATATTGTACCCGTCGATTTGATCATGATCGTCGCTAATATACGATTCTACGTTTTTCAACGTCGTTCTTTTCTTATGAATAATTTTGTTTTATATACCTACACTATAAAGCTAAAAGTACGTAGTATCTCCATCATAATTTTCGTTGTTTAAAAAAGCTCAGTGTAGGATAGAATTCACCACTATATGCAACGTCACTCTCGCTAAGCTAACGTTTACACTGAGATTTGCTTTGATTTGTCTTGAAATAGCTACTATGCTAGAAATGTGTACATTTATTTAATTTAATTATGTATAATTAATTAATTACAGAGCTATATTATATTTTATTATTGCTTGCAAAGCTTTACTTTTTATTGCATGATGCCGACCAAAATATTGTGATAATAATAAACGAGATTCGCATAGTTAAATCTGCATACCAGGCAAATATTTTTATGACCGCTACGCCAACCATAACAAATATAACAGATTGTCATTGCCCAATTAACTAAATATTTTTGACGATAATAACAATATAGAGTTTCTTGGAGATAACATCGCATTAATTAATGATACTGATGTACATTATACGATTAAGAACATTCCATGCGAAGCTAACATACATAAAGAACGAATTCCTTTGATATATCTAAATGAGAATAATCGACGTGAAATTCCTGGAATGTGAAGAAGTATAATGACATTACATTCTAAAGCCAGACAAGATTCTTTTATTCCCATGAAAGGTACGGAGGTGCGTAAGAAGGGAAGAGTAAACAAAATATATCGGAATGACGAGTGATGCGATGACGACGTTAATGATGAGGAATTTGGTACATTAACCACAATAGAATTTTTCTGGCCGGAGGCGGAGTCACGAGTTCCTATGGAGGTGGTATGTCGGTCTATACATCGGATGGATCGTTTGACACTATTCAGATGGTCTTGGAGCATTGTACGTAATGGATTTTGACACGTAAGCTCTATTACAAAACGTGAAGAAATGCCAGCGCATATTTGACTGTAGGTTACTTTTACAATCGAATTCTTCTAAAACGAAGTATTGTGAAATTATTCGCGTATAGGTGCACGCCAAATAATAGAATCTAATAAACATAGCCCGTACATTGGTATGCGCTGTTTTTTGTATAAAACAAACAATCAGAGAAAGTTATTTACGCTTTAAATGTCTGAAGTAGACTTTGGATGCTAAGCAGTTCACTCGCATGGTAAATTAATCAGAATATTCATCGAAGTAATAAAGAAATATATGACGATTGAATCTATAATAGCAGCTGCACGACATCTGCTTCACATAACATTCTATCATGACGTTTTGTTTAGCGTTAATAAAAACTGCGATAGATAAATTGTTTGGAATTATTATGTTCATGTAGTAGAGCTAAATAATAATCTTTCCCTTTTTGGCTCTTGAAAAAGCAATAAGTATCACTATTCCCTAATCATATGGGTAAACCATAGGATAACCTACTAGAAGTGCAAGTATGTAGTTACTCTAAGACCTAAGGTATAGCCCTATATAACCTCTTTTATATTTAAGTACGAATTTTGTCTATTGAACTGTATTTTTGCAAATAGTTTAACATTTAGGCAATGACACAATAGAGTTAGTCGTGTTTAATCTGTCCCGGTAATGTATAAAGCCTGTCCCTTCTCAAGGTCGGCAACGCTTCAGCAACCAAGTCGAGGTTGTTCCTATGTCAACTGCAATTCATGGTCGCGAGCAAATAAGTACATTACATAATATTTAAAGGGGTTTAATTCATCTAGGATTCAGTGTCTCATGTTGCAACTGGTTGAATTATTATCTTTTTATGCTGAATCCCAAATAAACTTAGTTTTGAAATAAGTCAACATGAAACGTATATTTTTTGAGTAATTTTTATATATCTGATTTATACAATGTAAGTATCTTATTCGGGTCATAATGTTTATGTCTCAGCAAAAAATGCGCGTGGGAACTCCCTATATAAAGTAAATAGGTACCTACCTACACTCAAAATTGTTATCACCAGCTTGCTAGTCTCCAAACGAAAGCCACATGGTGGTCGAACCTTGACATTCCGAAAGTTAAAAATAATTCTCTATTTCAGTTACCTAAATGAATGCAATTTTTCTAAAGTAACTCTTAATACTCAGTGTTAAGGTAATTATTAGGTGTTTTTGTTGTTATGTCGGCAGTGAGCCCGCATTTGGGGTGCGGTGAATGTGTATTATTTTACGACGATCGCTGCGCTACCCCTGCTGTGCGGTGCGACTGCGCACGTGGGCCGCCGCGCCCTGCCCTGCAACTCCTGCAAGGGGACGCGGCAGATGTTCGCTAGTAAACTTGTAGGGTTGCCCAAATTATATACATCGAATGTTTGCGTGTGTGTCAACTGTATTGCGTTTTTTTTATGTAACAGTAAGTAACTACAGTAAAGCTATCAAATTAAATTGCTAACTAACAGTGACATAAGTTCGCCATCTTTAATTAACTAAATCTGAATCTAGGTATATATTTTACATAGGTACACCAGCATAAATTTAAACATAATACTTTTAAGAAATGTCGACGACAAATTATTCAGATTATATTTTCAGATAGGTACCTACTATAGGATATGCACGGCAGTGCACCACGCCAAGGCATTTTGTAATATAATGTCGAGCTAATGTAACAGTTCGATTAAAAAAGCATTGAATAAGATAGACCTAGATAGAACCAGTTTCATCGTAAACCTTCAGTAATATTTACTCATGATTACTAATTGTAATGTTATGGTAGATAAGTAATATTTATTTATTACCTAGCTTGTTTACCTTAATAATTGTTTCAAAATGGGGGTACAGTCTAATTGTTCATTGGGCCCAATGACTTTTACGGTTTTTGGTTTAACCTAACTTTTGAATGACGAATGTTATAACGTAGGTATGTGTCAGAGTTTGAGCCAAAAGTAACGCCTGTTCAAAATACATATCTACTAGGAATAAATGTATAGGGTCACCGTCAATATGGCTAATCGGACGTTTTATCGTGTTCTTATCACCGCGTACAAGCGGACACATGCGTCTGTGTGGGAATAAAACGTTCATACGTCGTCGCTTATGGTCGCATTCCACACTATTATGTTCGCGAGATTCCATGCCTTGTAGCTTCGCTGAATGCCTTGTTGTGTTGCCTTCGCTTCGGTTCGCGGCGAATTTTTTTGGCGAGCCGCGTTCGTAAATCAAACCGGTAGATAACTACTCATTACTATAGGTATAGTAACGTTAGTTATTTGACGATAGAGCCGACGGCTTGCAATTATGTTAATATGTGAAACGACTGAACTATTCTGTACTTAAGTGTACCTATGTTTGTCTATTGGAAATATATATATTTAACTAGACAACCAAAAATAATAAGTTATATTGTTTCAATTTGTAATAAATAACATTTTACTGTTCCGTAAAATTGCACAGTTTAATATAAGGTCATTATAATTGAAGATTAAATTTAAACAAAAGAGTTATGTTTGTAAAACAATGTAATCAAGAAAATACTCACGAAAATTGTTTTCCCACGAAGTATCACAATGTGACTTATGGAAATATTTTTTTCTCACAGTTTTAATAAATATAAGTTTAATAGCACGTCGCACGATAAGCCAGTGAAATGTTACAACAGTCTATATTACTGAAACCTTCATAACAACGTAACTAAGCCGGCAAAGTACGAAAATCAATATGTAAGTATCGGAATCGCAATAACTCCGTCTACATTCGTCTGAATAACACGACACGCTACTTAGTTCTGCGACGCAAAAAATATACTGACTTCTATAGTTTATTATCCATTGTCCGTCAAACACACTGATGCAGTAAGTATTTGTTGTTATTTCATAAAATCCAACTATCGCGCCACGACTCTGTTGACGAAATAGTCAGTCGCGTTTGACATTTGAGCCGAGCCCACTGCGATTGGAATCCATGGAATGTCAAATATTTTCAGTGCTGCCATCTACGTACAAGAATCTCAAGTTTGTCGAAGGCGGCACACTGGAGCTATATTAACTTCGTTTCCTATCAGTTACCGTGAATGCATAATAAAGAAAACATAATTAAAGCGTATTTTGTTGATATAATTATCTATTAAATAGACTAATGTCTTTTATTTAAAATTTATATCAACAGTGAACATAATCCATAAAATACGAAAGTGCGATCGTACGTTTGCAAATCCAATGGAATGCGTCTAAGCTAAGGCAGCCTCCGAGAGACGTCACTGACGCAGGCGTGATGGTAGGCCGCGTCTGCTGCAGGGTTATCGACACATGGCGTGGAGGCGAGGAGTAGGGTCGGCACTCGGTTTGCGCATGTAGCGTAGCATAACTGAATGTTTCGGTTCGATACATTCAACAGATTTTTTAATTCAAATTAATGAACTTTCGTTTCTCACCACCAAAACATTTTCTAGTTTTTGGATTTCCTTCTATAGACACCTACTGTAACTTAACTAGTTAATAAAAATGGACGGTTCATGTGATTATTAGGTATATTTTTGTTATAATAAATCATGATTTAACTGATACTGTTGGCCGACTAAAGTTATTTAGAATAGTTTGTTTTCTATATTTTAGGGAGTTAAAAATTGTATGACAAACGTAACGCCATCTATGAATACCCATATGTACCAGGTTTAAAAATTAGGTACGCTTTTTTTACAAGTAGGTAACTAGATGGCACTTATTACAAATAGGGATCAATCAGGTTATTTAACTCAAAACTACCAGTTTCGTGACACAATCTTTATTTTATTCTAACACAACATTCTTAATAAACGTCAGAAATAATTCAACGCATTTTCAACATAAATTAAGCCAAAAGTTACACTACACGATCATTCCTCATTTTCCTAAAACGGTAATTTCATAATAACTGCATCTCTTTGCTAAACCTAAGGTCATTGTAACTTACAATTATAGCTCATTGGATAATTCGTGTTCACAATCAACATACAAGGAATTGGCTTTATCTAACTATAAGTATAACGGTATCTTTAAAATATGTCGGTGAAGATAATTATGTTAAAACTGATGCTGTGCTCTTTCCATTCGGCAGATGAACCATGCGACGAAATACGAACGACTTGGCCTTATTTTAACCATATTTTTATTAATCGATATTAAATTCTCAGTTTTCGAATTATAATAATATGGTAAGTTTGCTTCAGAAATCTTAGAACAAGGAATACAGAACATAGCCCAGTTTTTGATAAAATTATTGTAGATTTGTTTACACCACGTAGGTACTGGTAGCCATCATAATACGTTATACTTAGTTAGAGAAAGCTTCAAAACATCTAGGTATATAATTAAATTTATCCTCATCACTCGTATCTTTAAAATATACATTTCTTTATAATTTATAGACATCTCACTTGGGAATAGATTAGTAGGTTTACTTAGGGCCTAATAAACTAATTTGGTTCCATTTTTCGTAAGTGGTAGGTATAACCTTAGTTCAAGAATTTTTTTATACTATAAAAAGATTCAGATACCAATAAAAATAAATCGGTTATTTTTAATTAGATACATTTAGTTAAACAAAATGCAATGCATATTACGTACTATCTTTAATAGTATACATTTCCGTCCTTCTTTTATCCCAAAACTAAACCCGTGCACGTTTTGTATGAAAAGGAGAATCACATAATTTCTATTAAAATACTTACTTACTCGTAATTATATTGGTAGGTATAATGTACCTACTGTTTTTGAAATTATATAATTAGCTTACGCCTGTCTTTGATTTTTTCTGGATGGAAGGAGCTATAGGAGTTCAAAGATGTTATACGCTTTCAATGTTCACAAGATTTACATATTTTTTAGCTACCTATTTTGCTGTAGCGTTCAAATAACGATGTTTATTAAGGTGAGTCTGTAGGTCTCACTCAGATATAAAAAATCATTAACTATAACATCATTGCACTCATTTTACATAGTAATATCACGCGTATCTATCGTTTGATATCGAATTATCAAGTAGTGTAGTACGTGGAATGTCACACTCAATATAGTCATTTGTGACTTTTCACATTCCTGATCGTTTTTCTTTTTAATTCTCGTCCAGGATTTTTCGTATTTCATCGATAGGATTCGAATAGGACAGTCAGCAATTGGTAAAAAAAGTAAATGTCCAGTCCTCATTATTTTATACTAGCTGTCCCCCGCTATTTCACCCTCGTTCCTATGTTTTATTCCAGGATATGATCTGCCTTTGAACCGTCAAAAATCCGTTCAGTAGTCATCGCGTGATTTAGTAACAAACATCCAAACTTTGTTATTTTATAATATTAGTAGGATGGCACGTAAAATACATAAATTTTAAATATTTTTTCATGTAATTAATGCATCTGAATACGTTATAGATTTTTATAAACTTAGCGAGAGGTTCTTAATGCCACAATAGGGAGATATTCAAGGCATCTTCTTGTTAATAAATGTCGAAACTATAAATAATATGAAGCATAAGTTGTGACGTTACAAAACTACTAACAAAAAATATTCTTGATTATATTGTTATTAAAAATCATAGAATGGATTTTTTTTACAAAATAGGTAGGTACCTTCTTATTAGATATATTTGGAAAATCGAAAATCTGTAGGCACCTGTACACAGCTACCAAATTTAAACATTTAAAGTCCTAAGAATTTAAATATTATATTCTAACTATAACACTGATATAGTTAAAGCTACCTACTTAATATACTTTTACAGGGATAAGATTGGATACTATTAAACATAACATAACTATACAATAAATAAAAATACTAACGTAATGAAATGAGGACTAATATAAGATAGTAACGGGATCAAATAATGGGATCATTTGAACTCAAGACCTATGCTTGCACCTACATGTGCATAACATACATTTTGATAAGGGGCTAAACGCATCTAACATCATACATCATACTCGTATGCATAGGTATAATATGTTATACATATAATTATTGATGAAATAATTATTACTGAATGCATGGTATCTTTGTTAAAAACTCAATCAATTGAGTCAATTGACAAAAATTGTGCATACATTAAAAACTGTTATAAACAAATTAATTTACATCTTATGAAATCTAGTTTTAAATTATTCCATCCAGTTCAAATAAAAAATACTTTACGAAACAGGACAGAGAGTTTCAGGTTTTATTTATTTAAGTCTAGAGTTAATTTCTAATGTAGCTAATTTTATGTGATGTTTTGGTAACCTGCAAACATATTTGTGACAACTTAACAAAGTTAGACGGAAAGGCTAACATAAGCAAAAAAAGTTTAGGTTTCGCTATGTCACTATTTTTAAAATTTACTAGAATTCCGTTAATGAAATAAAAAATGTATAAGATTTGGTCTATTATTTTTGGCACATAATCATTAGATTAGTAACAGAGTAAGTAACAACAAAATCACAAAGAAATTTAAAGATAAAAGATAAAATAAGTTAAAAGTCTTTGGGTGCTCTATAAGTGAAAGGAATTGAAGAAAGAGGTGAAACATACAAAACCTCAAATCTTTTCGTTTTGAAGTTTAAATTAGGTACAAACAACAAACTGTAATCAAATGTTAGGAATATTATTAAACGTAGTCGAAGTAGTAATATTGGGTATCTGAATCCTAAATACGTGGTCATAAAATATTCATTACGTGTTTCGAGAACTTGTCAATTTATCTCAATATTTTTAAATTGTTATTATTTTGTGTTTACCTACAACTAGGTTTAACACTACAAGTTTTCCACTTTCCGATTAACCTTGCGTAATACATATTTTAATGATCGTTATATTGCCACAATTTAATATAATATTGCCACAATTTAATATAATAATTGAAATAAGAAATCCTAATACTAGATAACTGTAATTGTCACCGACATAATTTAAACTTTAATCCCGATTCATAGATTCCTTTTTTGTAGCTTTGGAACCATATCCGTGAGACAAGGGGTTAAATGATTTGATATTCTACTCTACAATAGATAGTTTATAAGTAGAGTTGTTTTTACTTATTATCGCGATTCCTGGAATTCAAGTTTTTTTAAGGATGTTTTGGAAAGTAAATCCCAACTGGAATTAAACTAAGCTGGCGCAAGCAGCCAATGATCATTTATCAACAAAAAGGATATAAACTATTTAAGTATGGTGTAAGTATATGGCACAATATTTTATTGTTTAGTAAAAATAAAACCGCCTCCTTACTAATGTGAAGAAGAATGGACAGAAATATCTTTTAATTATAAAATTGTAGACGTTTAAGAATGAAACAATAAAATAATCTTAATGATAGAGATAAGAATTGAAATGAAGATTTAAGATGTTTGAGCTTGAAGAGGGGGGAAGCTATCAAGGTTTTAAAATCTATTTATTATACCCTACTTTATGTCGTGATCTTCATAAATTATGTAAACATGTGTACCTTATAATTATTTGGTAGCTATACCATATACTCTATATTTTTAAATATTCTTAAAACTTCAGGGGACGGCTTATAAAAACGTGTTAACTAAAAAACGGTATTACATTAGGTACTAAAGTTTTAACAATATTTTCTTCATGTAAATAAGTTATGGATAAATAAATATTTTTCTGTTCACGCATTTTAGACATAAGGTATCAACAAGAATATTGTAGTAAGAGGTCAATTATTTTTAATTTAAGTAGTGTCATTTTAAGAATCAAACATCGGTCGTATTAATTTAAAGTTTAATTATTTTAAACAATAAAATATAAGAACTTTGCGTTTGTTTTCTAAGATGTATTTTATCACTAATATATTGGATTATTCAGTAGGTCTATATGATATGGGTGCAATGCAAACGGTATGTTGACAAAATTGTAGGCACTAAGATTATTTATTGTGAATTATCAAATAAAAATTTAGGATTTGAATTCAACAATTCTTAAAATTTTATTGTAATTCTGATTCTATTGTTATAACTAAATTAATTTAATATCACTATATCTTTCTAACAAAAAAAATAAAAAAGTATCCTTTAAGAATTTTAGTCCAGTCAAATTAGCTCATTTTCTTGATTTTTCAACGTTAATATTATTAAAATTAGCTACGACTATTATACCTTTGGTTTGACATCTTTAAATATTATCTGTCCCTTTTCAATTATACTTGTAAGAGAGATAAATATTGAGACGGATTTAGTTTTTTGTAAACAAAGGAGTCGTCTACAGTGATATCATTATACCGGGTGTCCGGTAAGTGGTACGACAAACTTAAGGGGGAGGTATGTGGGCGGGTCATCAGTGGCGGCGCTAGGCGTTGGCGACGTCGGCCACCGTCGACGGCCTCGCGCCTGAGGGGGCCTCGCAAAAATGTTTTACATGTTACCTATTTATTTTCGTTTCGCCAATCATCCTGGCTTAGGTAGCCATTAGTAGTACTTTACGGGTATTCAGAATCACCCGTCTGCCAACAAGTTTCGCCCGGATTAGCGTTTTCATACACACTGCAGAGAAAATGTATGTATTGTCATTTATTTCTGTCATCATTTTCGTATTATTGCACATGTTATTGATGTCATAAAAAATAATTAAAAATATTTTTATGTTCAAAGGAAAACAATTTATCAAACAAATTGATGTATAAATGCAATACTTACTGTACAGATATAAATATCTTATTAATTACATAATTTATAAATAATTTTATATAATCATTATGTAGCAAAACCGCAACGTAAATTCTTTTTCTCTTAAAACGTAACTAATTTATATAATTTTATATAATATCACATTGAAATTAATTTAGGTAGTTATATAATATTCGAAAATGATATGTTGCCAAGTAATTCTTCATATTACGGACCTTATAATAATTATTAATGTATATGTAATACGAATATACATATAAAATGAATTATAAATTTTGTAAATATGGAAGGAAGGTAAGTAATCAAAATTAATTTATTCATATAGGCCGTTCTCATACTTGGATGGCTCAATTTAATTATAAAAAATATTTTTGTAATAGCGCTTGGACAAATTGTCTATTAATGAGACTGTCCTCCACTGTCGACCAATATTATGGAAATCTTACGATCCAAAAACATGAAGACAATATTTCTTATATTGTTCCTTCTATGTACAATTTCTATACTGTATCAAAAAAAAAAAATCAAGTTCCCATATAAAGTCACGAGTTTTAAAAAATCGTGGTAAATATTATTATACCTCAATAATTTGGACTTTGCAGGGAATTCATATTAATATTTAAAAAAAACTATGAATTTTGAGCATAACTAAAATTTTAATTATTTTCTCCTAGGAAAGAGATTTCCATGTGTCATTTTATGCTTTAACCACAAAATACCTGTATAAACAAATACCCAGTCATTAACGGCACGTAATGTCATACTTGTACGTATACTTTTACATACCTACATATTATTATGACTCTGGAATTTACCCATAATCAGTTTTCGTAGGCATATGCAATGTTTTAGTAATAAAATTTTATTGTGTTACAAAAACAATTGCCTGACAAAAAGAAGTGGTCGGTCACGTGACATCAAGGGACGGCGATCGCCGACATCAGAATTCTGACCCTGAGACGTTCCCGCAGTGCACGACGTCATTCGTAGAGGTCTCGTAGACGACGACTCGCCGCATCTACGACACTGCATGCGACGCACGCCTAGAGGCCGTCGCCACCACCATACCCCTTCTACGGATGCTTCATAACTAGCTTTGTCGTAACCCGAACTTCCTGAAGCCACTTCATTGTCGTATCCCGTAGCACCGTCGTATCCCGTAGCCCCCTTCTCGTAGCCCGTAGCGTTATCTTCATCTTTGTACGATGCAGATGTAGAAGGTTCGTACATTGTTTTATCGTAGCTCGGATCATAACCTATGGGTGCATCATTGGCCTTGTACTTGGTCAAATCGTATATACCTCGGTCATAGCTGGTTGATCCTTTGTAACTTGTTTCGTACATTGAAGAGACGTCGTAATCTGGTTTTTGCCATGCTCTGTCGGACCATGTGGAAGTTTCGCTGTCACAGGGTGTCACGGGTGCGCTTCGGATTGTTTTTGGTGCGTAATATGTAATCATGTCGTCTGTAGGTGATCCACGTTTCTGAAAAATATATTATGAGGGCTCAGAAAAACAATAAATTAATTATTAACATATATTTAAATTAACTGAACAAAAAAAATGTAAGGTACTACGAAGAACAATACTAGAATGTAGTCTCGGCACACGTATTATATCTTCATATTGGGGTTGCTAATGACATCTGCTTTTGTCCTTAAAGTATTTATTTCCAATTAAACTTAAATCGAAGAGTGGATATTGTTAAAATATTAAACAAAAAATATTAAAGAAAATAAACTAGGAAATATTCCTTTCCACCAGGGAATGATTTAAGAAATAAGTATGTCCTTCACAGAGTTCAAGGTATCCATATAGCACGTGTGTTTTATACCCCTCAAGATTTGTCAATTATTACAAGCGTATCTATATTGTTTACATATCATTATTGACAGTAATACAATAATTAAAGGCAACAATAGCTCAGAGTAGAGACGTCGGATAACGCAACGTAGATCGTTGATTCGAATCATACAATGAGCTTTCACTGAAGGAAAACATCGTGAGAAAACCATAGCCCGATGGTACCATACCAGCCATATTATATAATTTCTCATAAAACCCATTATAATAAATCGTAAAAATGAATTGAGAATATCTTTATGTTAAGTCTGGTAAAAAAGTAATGCAATTGTATTAGCTCTTTCAAAACTCGTGAAACTTATCAGTTGTAGGTATTCTAATACCAACCTTCATTATATTGAAACTAGGTAGCTTGAAGCGTCACACTTCCTGCAGAAATTTTATCGGACAAACTCCTTGTCGGTTATCTCCAGAGCGAATCATCACCATGCCATCTACTTCATCACCCACTTGAATCACGATTTGATCACGGAGCAACATCAAGCCATTATCACCGTCCGATACCTGGAAAAGTTAAACCTAAAATTATAAAGTGTTTCAGAGCTTTATTAATTTACATGTAGGTACATCTGTACAGCCATTAGCGATAAGAAAACTCCGTCAGTTATTTTTAAGTTATTTAAAAAAATACTATCTATCAACATATATTATTACGTAAATATGAATATTCTTCATCAAATTTCGATAATTACTTGTACTGAGAAGGTCAGATAACTGATATCTATCAATGGATTTTTGTATGCTTTTTCTCTTTGCGTTCCTATAAAATTAATTTTATTTTTTTATTTTTATTTATTTAATATAATATTCTATTTACAACAAATGTACAAAATATACAAACAAATGTACAACTATAATATATAAAAAACTTCTTCGAGGCTGCCGCTGCGCTGCTGCCGATCGGCAAGGTTCCCAGAAAGAAGGCTGGCAGCGTTTCCTCTTTAAATTATTTTAAATCAATGCAAAGCAAATAATGTTTTACCTGAAGATTATGCGTGACCTGGAGTGGTCTCTCACCGGCTTGCAATTTGGTACAATACTTTGAAGGGAAATAACCAATCTTGCCCAAACATTTCCCCTTCCACCAATCAGGGTCAGTGGTGTCAATCACTGTCACTTTATATCCCGCTTTTAGGTCCAATTCGTCGGCATGACGCGACTTGAAGTTGTACAGGATCACATAAAGATTTGTTGGTAACAAACGCTGATGTTTCTGAAAAGTCAATATTAAAACGTGTCGGATAAAAATATTGGGCAAAATATTTGTACAACTGATTGCAAGAATTATACCTCACGACATCGTAAACTTATTTAAATAATTGCGTAAAGAAAGCTTCCCCTAACTAGGTCAAGATTGCCTGAGAGAAGCGTTTGCGCTCCGGATAACTAGTCAGTAAATATTTTTTGAAGGAGAATATTAGTAGACGAGGGAAATGTATAATTTATGTTTCAATGCACTCAAAATCAATATCTTCTTCGTCTTATGGTCAATGTAATGTAAAGTATTAATAAAAAAAACAATTTGTGGGAATTCACGCAAAAAGGGTCCAGTAATGGGGTATTGAGTTATGGTAAGATTCGGTATTTAAAAAAGTCACTTAAATAATAGGGCGTAAATCTCTGAAACTGAATGCCGATCACTCACTGAACCCTTTATGCGTTGATTCCCACATTTTTCATCTAAGATTCAAGAAGAAATATTACATATTTTTAAGGTACAGTTAAGATTACATTTAGTTTGGTTCCTATAAACCTCTTAATAGTAATAATATTAAGGGACCACTAAGCCACGGTGAATGAATACTATTTAACTTTATTCTGCATAGGATTGCTTCTAAACTTAACATAATGATACTCACACTGGTCTGCTTAACCGGCGAAGGGCATGGACTAGCACTGTTCGAAGACAGGCTTTTGTCTGGCTCGTCAGGTAGTTCCACGCTGCTCATACGGCCTCCTCTAGCACTAAGAAGCCTCCTACTGTGTACCGGCGATGATGGTGCTGTATAACGTATTCATATGTTCTAATAACCTATCATCGTTCAATGGTTTTTTGAAGAGAGAGAAGAAGAGAGTTTTTCAAGAATGTCCATCTGAATTATATATTTTCAGGCTACATCATGTATAATTTATAACCTTGTGAATAATTCAGTGTACATTATTTATTGGGGTCTTAGATTTTGTATAGCCTTCTGTTAATTTATGAAGCAAAAATTTTAAGGCAGTCAAACAAGTTCCTAACCGTTTCCGTTCCAGTTTCCAGCTGAGCGATTATCCGCCTTATCAGTTGCGTGAGAACCAATTAATGCGAAAACCGAACTTTACCCTCAAACGTAAAGAGGTTGAAATAAAATTATAATTTCAAAATATGCGATGTATATACGATCGATTATTCTCCTGTTCGAATGATGTACCTAATTGTATGCTTATGCATTTAATCAAATGAACATGGTCCATCTAAGGATATATAAAAACAACAACAATCAAAGCATCAAGTTACATGTAAGGTAGGTACATATCTAATAAACAAGGCAGAAAAACAGCGCTATATCAGAAAATCAATAAAGCTCTAATGAATAATATGATCCTTCTGGTAGGTATTGTTATCTATTTATTATACTTATTTGAAAACAATAATAGTAGATAGATGTAGATAATAATGTTGGATTTATTCGTGATGTTGTAATTAAGTGGATTCCCCATGTAGATATTTATATGGTAGAGAAGAAGATGGTTGGAGATTAACCCCGTGGTGAGAGGAGAGAACTATATGAAAACTTAATTTTTTCATGTCCCCAGATTCTTCTTTAATTTCAGACATTATTATTAAATGAATAATAAACATACTAAAATATTGTTTACGCCCGGTCATCTGATCCCAACAAAGCAATTCTTGTATTTATTTTACTCATTTGAAAACAATAATAGTAGATAATAATGTTGGATTTATTCGTGATGTTGTAATTATGTGGATGCCCCATGTAGATATTTACATGGTAGAGAAGAAGATGGTTGGAGATTAACCCCGTGGTGAGAGGAGAGAACTATATGAAAACTTAATATTTTCATGTCCCCAGATTCTTCTTTAATTTCAGACATTATTATTAAATGAATAATAAACATACTAAAATATTGTTTACGCCCGGTCATCTGATCCCAACAAAGCAATTCTTGTATTTATTTTACTTATTTGAAAACAATAATAGTAGATAATAATGTTGGATTTATTCGTGATGTTGTAATTATGTGGATGCCCCATGTAGATATTTACATGGTAGAGAAGAATATGGTTGGAGATTAACCCCGTGGTGAGAGGAGAGAACTATATGAAAACTTAATATTTTCATGTCCCCAGATTCTTCTTTAATTTCAGACATTATTATTAAATGAATAATAAACATACTAAAATATTGTTTACGCCCGGTCATCTGATCCCAACAAAGCAATTCTTGTACTATGGAAACCAGATAACAGATATAATATTCCATTATTACTAATTAAATACATACCAGCTTAGATACACCCACGCTCAGAAATACAGATTTTTTTTATCCATACAATGTAGGTATGTGTTGGTTGGGAGTCGAACCCATTATTATTAGGAATATAGAAATATATATATATACATTATATCTAATATATAAAAAATACAATAATATAACTTTTAAAATATTATATAATACATACAGTAGTCACGTAAAATAAAGCATATTTATCTTTGTAACACTCTATTTCTAATCATTTTGTAGACCAAAATTCCTTAGCTGCTTTATTGAATTGATTTAAATAAAATAACGTACATGAACGTGTATAACTATGAATTGTATAGTTATTTGTTCTATTAAAGTCATGTCTCATGCAAGCTGCTCTGTAGTCTGAAAAAAAAAACAATATGAAAAAATAAATGCATGCCCAAAACACTAAATAAAAATATGAATTACAGATAACATCGTAGATGATGTTGAAATGAATCCTATTACGATCGATTTTGAAGATAATATTTATGTTATAGATTTAAATGATTGCCAAGACCAAATAGACAAAATTCAGAAAGCCAATTTTTGTAAAAGAGTTTATGTTCAAAAGAGTAGATAATATTATAACGACACAAATCGAAAGCATTAAAACGATAAGTAACACCAAAAATTTTTATCAGCATCGGAAGACGTTGAAATTGCACCACATATTGAGGCTTTCTAGACATCATTAAACAACGTGGAGTCCTATATATTCTATAACACACAAGCTAAGCCAAGGGAAGTAATTCAGGTGAACATCGCTCGCACATAACACTTCTCGACATAAATTTCTTAGCCAGAGTCCAAATAACGGTTAACCCTCTTCATTAATTTCAATAAGTTCAGCAAAAGGCAAAAAGGATAAAAGAAGGAACTTGGTAGAAGCTTAAAACTTTGCACAATAACTGACTTTATAAAGTTTCGATTATCAGAATTATTCTTTTCCAAGTATCATCCTTTATATGCCTTCAGGTTTTAGCTAACAAACGCAGATAAATTTATAAATTTCCAAAAATAATTTTGTATTTTCGTTAAATAAATTTTAGTTTTTATGTTCATACATAATTCGTATTTCTATATAAATTGGTAAACAAGTATTTTCGGCTTTAGGAAGCAATAGGAAAGTTTAAAGCGTGTAGTTGTTTGGACTCAGGCTTAATTATTACTGCGATGCTCGTACATAATACTCGGCTGCCCTGCGAGGGCTGCTGATCGCGTTGTGGTCGTCTCCTCAGCTCCCCGCATTCCGGTGAGTCCAAGGACAGGCTCTTCATTCTAAGGTTCAACTTTTGACGTCTCGGCGAGTGCGGCGCTATAAAATTGACGCAGTATAAGCATTGGGCAATCACTTACCAATACTGTCTTTCAGGCTACCAATTCTGTTTCAAACATGTTTGTTTTGACATTTGAATGGAAATTAACATAATTTGGTCAAGGATGTTGTGTCTGGAAAAATGACAATGATTCTAGCAGCACTAGAAATGTATATGGAAAGAAATTTCTAAATTTGTATGCGAGGTATTTGTGAAAAATAATTATAGGTACCTACACAATTTTTTTTTCAATTGTTTCTGATGAGTATACTACAGTTACTGTTAAATAACACAACAATCTTATAATGTAAACAATCTCTAACTACAAGCAACTAGATAATTATACTATTATTAGATAAAATAAATCAGTAGATATAATTTAAAAGTAGTGCATAAGCGGTGCAAACAATATTAATACGAAATTAGATGTAGATAAAAAATGCAAAAATACTAGAATCGAGAAGAGATCCTAACAAACTACTAGATGTAATATAACAGGATAGTAAAATAGGTTTGTAAAGTGAAAGCTTCTCATTAAACAGTACTGCGACGTAATTCAGGTGGCTATTGTAGAATGAGATCTATCAGATGCAGCATGTCATCAGTAGCTCTTGATTGATAGAACAGGTAACATAAAAGTGACATGTTATGAATGAGTTTAATAACAAAAATATGCTCGTCAATGCAACGAATCTCTCATTTAAATGGAAGTTGTCTACGGGGATTCGTTTTATATACGATGTTAATAATGGTACCGGGTAAGGGACTGGCGCGGTCTGCCTGCCTCAACATTTGGGCACTCTTGGAGTTCTTCATCGAACCTGTGTGGACAAGTAAACAGGAACGAGTCTATAATTATTTCAATATTGTTTTTACTGAGCCCTGTCAAGCCCTGTAAATTAATGGAACGTAAATATAAAGTCGTAAACAAAGCGAAAACAAACTAAAACGTTAGTCAATTTGTTAGTACATCGTAGGTATGTTACGTTAGTGTTTAGATTAACTGACTTTAGGTGTTGTGACGTTATTCTGCTTGGCGTGAGTTAAAGGATAAGTGAATTTGATAATTCTTGATGCGATAGAAGCGAAAGTTTTGAGTTATGAAGGATTATTATAAGTGCAAGTACAGCGATTTTGTGATAAAATGTTGTACTGCGGTAAGAAAACGCATGCATTTATCGGCACGCCGTGATAAGCCATGCACCACTTACATTCGAACCCGATCGGTTGTAGTTAAACTTCTCCGAATTAATAATAAAATAGTGCTTGAGGAAAATTACAAAAAATAATGCTTAGATTTGACTTTTATTGTAACAATAACAATATACATATCACAGTACGCGGGGCGCTTCGGGGTAATTATTAGAAAGACATCCGAGAAGCGGCTATCGGGGACAGGCCAAGTAGCCGCGCTGAGTCAGTGCTCTTGCCTACGAGGCGATATAATTATAGGTTTCATTCCCGAGGGGTACACTCGTTGCGAATCATTTTTTCTTGCGGACGCTCGCCGTGGACTTGAGTATCGAAGGCGGGGGATCACCGTTCTCATTAATGAAACATAGAGGTTGGCCGAAAGGTCGCGTCGTTGTCTCCTCCAACTCTGCAAAGATAACGCGCGAACGAAACAAAATAAATAAAACAAAATTATATCGTAAGTAAATTGAAATAACACATCAACAATAATAAATAACATAATAAATTATAAACAATAATAAAAGGAAATATTTGGGTTTGGAATGTTATTTTGTTTGACATGTGAATCGATAATGCCTATATTTTATGAAATGGTAAACCCTGTAATGGGACATATTCAAGCATCTAGGGTGTTTGCCGAGCTTCGTCTAGTTTTTAGTCCTATTTCTAAACTAACACTGCAATCGCGAAAGTAAAACAAATGAACATAAAATATTGAACACACAACAAAAAGGAGGCACCGTAACCCAATAAGAAGACGGGACAAACAAAGCTGTGAATCTTAGAGAGCGATGCGCTACGGCAGTCGAGGGCGCGTACTTTCAGGCAGAGAAATGGACCGGTGCTGCGGCGAGCCGCGGCGTGACCGCGAGCCCCACATGGACAAACTCTTGACGCCGGCGAAGAGCCGCCGCCGCACGCCGCCGTCGGGCCGCGTCACCCCGCCTACCGACAAGCACCGCTCAGTATCGACCGCATCCTGCCCCGCTGCGCCCGCGACTATACAATACGTGCAAATAACAACTCGATACTACTGAAAACGAGTGATCTGAGTGAAGCTGCCGGACGGCCGTCGCGCGACGCGGCCGCGTTCTGCACGACGGCCGGCGGCCTACGGGTACGGCGCGACTCGAGCGGAGAAGCGAGCGAGCTCGGGTGCGGCGCCAGACCTGAGCTAGAGGAGACGGGCTGCGGCGCCACGGCCAGCCCGGCGGAGGGCCGTGCCGGCGAGCGCGCGGGCGGCGTCTCCTCCGGCGCCGGCGCCGACACGCGTACTACCGGGCCCCCGCGCGAATCCCCGCCCGCACCGCCCGGCTTCGCTATTTCGTTGGCCCGCTTCAGAACTTGGTAGGTCTGATCCACTTCCTCTTCTGAGCATCGAGCGAAATGCGGTTAGAGTCAAGACAGTGATACCCAGAAAGATGAGGGTCACATGAAACTCTGGATTGTTAATAATTAAAATGCGCGAATCGGACGAATGATGTATGTCTCGTGTTAGTGAATATTTCGGTTCTGTACAGTCTGATCTAGAAGGGTTTGTCGAGAGGTGTTAGTACAACAGAACGCTCGGCATCGGGAGGGTGCAGAGGGGTCACTCCTCACTGGCTAATACTATACCCTCGTCATAGTAGTTATCGAAATCATCATCGAACACGACAGATCCCTTGAACGAGATCTTGGTTAGCCTCTGCCCTGGCAGCCAGCCGTGCTCCACCCCTGGACAACGTGAACTTAGCTTCTGAATGTGTAATAGCTAATGCGTGTTCATGATGTATTGTATGTGTTCAAGGCAAGCTCAATAGGGGATGTGTGACGTAGGTAGGGTTGAAGTCCTGCCTGCTATTGCAATTTCATGAGAACTAAGAATGTTTCAAAATGCACTGTCTTCATTTTACAGGTCATCAGTATGGCAATAATTCATTATAATTATAAACACTTACCACAACCTCCGGTGGCATGTTCTAATATACATGGGCAAATTAAAATTGCAATAATATTTATAGATAGATCTATAAACATAATATAAACTATATCGAGATAGATATTAGGTATAGTTATTTACTCAAATCATATATTCATTATGCTCACCCCCACTAAAGAATAGGTACTATTTGCGCCCATTACTGAGCGGGTTTTATTCAGATGGCATTAGTTATAAATATTAGTAATAGCGGTTACCGTTTTTATCAGAACTTACTTTCATCGTCGAAGGCGGTCTCTTGCACTCTATGGGACTCTATTTCCGAAGTGCTCTTTTGTCTGCGCAGGAGCCTAGATTTGGTCTGGCACTTGCCAACCTGTGGCATGCAGTCCATATGCACGTTCATTTTGCACAACCGACACCGGAGTCCCTGACGTGTGTGTCCTGTGCCATCAAATAATTGAAACAATAGTTACGTCCCATACAGGTTTTATTGATCTTAGGAGAGCTGCTTAAAATACTATCTATGTTTATAAATTTCAGGGTTGCTAATTGAAGATGTAATATGTAAGTAGAGTAGGAACAATTGCAAAAACTGACTTAAAATGTAGAGTCATGATAATTAATTCTTGATCATACTATTTTACTTAATAAATGCAAGTGTCTCGATGTTTGACGTTGAAGCCTGACCTTGTTTAAACTATTTTAGGTTGAGTTGAGGATTGGGTGAGATATCAAGTTATTTAAAACTAATATACATAAGTGGATTTAGTAAACACTAATGTATACTTACATATATCTGTAGGTACACATATCATATTAATTAATGAATCTACACAAGAAACAATATAACACATTATCACGCATGTAGTATTATCACGTATTACAATTGGGTTGTGTCCTAAAAAAATCTATTTAGTCCGTCAGTTAGATTACCAAAAATATTGGACACTTATTTTTTATTTTGTTCCGTAAACGAAAAATGACGAGGATACAGTGCGTTGAAATTTCGCGTGACGTCACACCGTGGTACAAATTTTACCACGAAGTGACGTCACAAGCCCCCACTCCTATACTTTGATGCGCTATAACTTTGTATATTTTTATTGATTTGATAAAGCAAAAAATACGTGTCCAATATTTTTTGATAATCTCACCGACGGACTAATTAGAATTCATTTTTATTGACCCAGTACACTACCCTATTACAACTAGGTACCGCTAATATTTGGGCTTGATGAAAAAGTAAACATAGCCGCGTTTATACAAGAATTTGTTCTAAAACTTCTGGAATTGGCTTGTCAGCCTCCTAATAATTATTGGCCATTTACAAGACATCAATCAAACTGGTAGGATACTAATTTATCTTGATATGCTTGATAGTCTCTGCTCTGAACTAGAACGGTAAACTTTTTAGATTACCTACATTTAGATTTTTGAAGTTGACATGAAATAAAGCTACGGAAATGAAGTGTGAAAAGTTTGAGTAAACGAATTATTCATGTAAATAACATTTACCTACTCGTGAAACACAAATAATGAATTTGTTGTAGTGCTTGAATTCTCGGCCTTGATTTGCGACAGGTGACATGGAACAATAAAGTGGTAATGCCACACTAATGCTAAGGTAGGTCGTCTACCTCTTTGTCACCTCTACATTGATAAAGTTGGTATCTAAATTGTTCAGTCAAAATTCGCCAGTTCGACGAACTTCAACAGCGCTATTCGTGCTTGGTACAATAGGTGGAGAATTTTATGTCTACTCATACTAAACGGGTGGCTATGTTGCCATTCAATTGTAATAACTATTCGTTCAGATGCCAGGCACAGGCGGTGGCAGTCATTGTAATAAGGTGGTTAATGGTTTATTCAAATTGTAAAACATCATTGTCTTGATAGTAACTTAATTACTGTATCAAATAATATATCTGTGATAAGATATAGTATCAAATGAATGTTGAATTGTAGTGTCCCATATTACCAATTTGTTTATCATGAGTGGATAACGGGCCCGTCTGTACCTATAGATACATGGTTTAAAAACTTCTCTATTAATTAAAAAAATACTACAGGAATAAGTAAGTATTTACATAGATTAAGCTCAAAATACTTGTTAATCTAAATTGGTTATTTATTACATACTTGCAGGGATATGCAGAGAGAAACTACTACGCCCGTATGTTTTTGAATTTCGTGGTTACGTATTTATTCATAGCGGATTATAAGTTCATACGAGTACGAGCTGAGATTATGGTAAAATTTTGCCTATTACATATACATTTTTTCACTTAAAACTACGCGAAGTATTTTCGCACGAGATATGCTTTGCTTATGAATTGTATGTATATACCTGCTACAATTATACTTAAAGGTATAAGACTAATCAATGTCAAATAGTACCTTATATCTACCAAGATAATATTATTATTTTATATTACTAAAACTGGCAGATACAAAAACATTGTATCTGTGTACCTACATTTAGGTATCTAGTTCGTCTCATTGGTGAAGCAGAAAAAAGATAAATGAGAAAATCAAATTCTCCGAAACTTACCTCTAAGCACTTGTGAGCAAACGTCGCAAGGGGTGATTTTCTTATACGTATATTCTTGAAAGTTATGAGCTTCGGAATCACCGCCAGCGCGCATCGCCTCTCGAGCTCCATTCCTCCTAAAATTTGATCAAATTTGTAAAAAATACATTTGAGTTATAGTTACGTATTACTTTCCTAGCACCGGTATTAAGGGAACTAATTTATTAGCAACGTGTGTTCATCGAATTGAAATAATGATATCAAACTAAAACACAATTATGTGTAATACATCTGCAAAACCTGTTACACAAAAATGGCAGAACTATAATGGCTGCGTGATGTAGACAGTGGAGGATTATTTATCACCATGACACCATGCCTCTATAGACTATTATTATATAGACAGCTGTTTATATACGTCACTGATATCGATCGTTGTAGTTCTAGGTGAAGGGTACCGGCACACAACAGTCGTATCTATGGTGGTCTAGCTAGGTGATCGGGAATCATTCCTGCCCCCAACATAGCTTGTTTCGCCCCTAATTACAATTACCTTGAACGCCGACGTTCATGTTTCTATCACAAACTCTTCTACAGAAATGAGACTACCACAAGAATTATTCAACAAAAAGAGAGATAAGGTGACAACAATTTTATTTATCGCGGTAAAAAGTCAAGCTTCGAGCATATATATACAGGTATAATTAAAGGTGTTTCCAAGCAAATATGTTCGCAGAAGCGTGTGTAGGAGAACTAATAAACTGGTGACTAATAAAGACTAAACTGAATGTTGTGTACACACTTAATTGTAACATGCTAAATGTTGGTAGTCTACGTGTGAAGGAATGAGCAGTAAGTTCGAGTAGTATAGTCTGGGGGTAATAGGAACACATTTATCAACATAGGCTCACACCTACGGAGCTGTTACCTCATTGCCATAACCGTCGACACCGCGTGGTACATTTGATTTTTTCTTTATCGATGCAAAAAGAGAGAAACATCAAGATGAACATAACACACGATATAAATGTGATTATAAACTAATTTATAAGTGATGTGCAGGAACCTGTGATGTAGCAATGCGTACTATATACAGAATCACAATAATTAGAATTTAAACACATTAAAATCTTTTGGATTTGATAATTATGTAGAGCATTGAGACCATCACAGATTATAGGTTGTTAAGATGTAAGTGATCCAATTATCTGGGTAGGTATCATAACAAATAGTTAGATAACTTACACCCAAAGCAATGGTCATTTGCTTATTATATAAATTTTGTAAGTTAATACACTGTCTTTCGATACGCTCGCGCTGTAGAAACTTGAACTAGTTGTAGTTCAATCATTAGTTCAAGAGAAATAAACACAAAATTATATCGAGTCAAGTACTTCTTCATTCGTATTGAATAAATACTTCAACATTTGTATACATCTTGTTATCTGGAGTTATATTTACTCATGAAATTTTCCAGCTTCATCTGATTTTTTTGGAAGAGACTACGAAAAAATATGTAAGTAATTTCTTTTGTCACCTCTGAATTTAATAGCTACGTCGTAACTACATATAAATACCTATACTTAGGTACCTATTAGATATGACAATTTTCTAATTAACAAAATTTTCATTGAAAATGAAAAGGTATCTATTAACCTTGTTAAGCACGTTAAAGAAGCCTTATGAATTATGCTCGTCCATTTAATCTTATTTGTGAATATAGGTTTTTAATTCGCTTAGGTACATAAGTATATATTATATAATATATGTCTGATCAATTGTTTTACTAGATTTTTGTAGTCAGTACATATTAAAACAGCTACATTGCATGAATATGTCATTTCATAGAACAGCTGTTATACACAGCTCAGATCAGGTTTGTTCGATTAAATTCAATCTTGCTTGTTCAATTATGGGCTAACACGACGTTGTTTTAGTGAAATATTGACAGCGGAATATACAAGTGACTCGAGACTCTCTGAACACAAATGCTTCAAATTGGGATCTATAAAGTATGTTAATAAATATAAGAGATACGTCAGATGTTGATTTCCAAATAAACATTATTAAAAATAAACCCAGATCACATACTTGACTAACTGTTGTCTGTTAAATACAATCTCTGAAGGTAAATCTTGCAAGTGTCATCTATTCATATAATCATTTGATAAGTTGTTGGCAAATAGGTACAAATATTAATTAAACTATTATTTAGACCTCGCATCCAGCCTGTGCCAGTAATTGAAATCGTTATACTCAACTAGAGATTACATAAACGTTGATTGGACTATAGGCTTCCAATATGTACCTATAAGAATCTACCTCATAATTTGCTAGCACATAATTAAATAATCAAGTTACTAGTAAGCATACATGCAGAAAATTACTCAACCTTGTTCTTTAAAAGGTTACTTAATATAACGTTAGCTCAGGAAAGAGCTTTTAAAACATTTTTAGTTTCGAACTTTCAAGCTTAACGCTTAGGTACCTGAACATCTTAGTGCGAAGAAAGTTTTCCTGTTTACCTGAAGTGACATTAAATCTATGAAACTATTTATTCAATACGAAAGTTCGTTCACTAGAAAAGCTTGAACGGTCGAAATAACGAATTTTGTTCTTACTTTTTTCCTAGCATAAAATTCAAATTAGTTTCAACAACTACAGGTCTTTTTTAATTTAATTTTAATAGGTCTTTAATAGTGGGCAAGAGAGCCTGCGCTTGATTGTGATTTCCCTCATATATTGACACATAATCCTAGAGAAGAAAAATGTTGTACCCCTTTTTCTCCTCTTTGTGTTATCAATAAATAAAATGGAAGCATTTTTTTTCCTAAAATTTCATGGTCGAATTTTGACCAGTGGGAGAATATTAGTATGAATTATTTAATTCAGTATTTACATAAGTATTTTATGTTTTTCATATTTACTTCAATAAACGAGTGTGCTTAGTAACTGGTTTAAGTTAGGTATGAATGAGTTGTATATGTCACTATGTAACGTAGTTCGTCTTACTTGTCAGGTGGGGCTGCATGAGGTGGTGGTGCACTCGGTGGTTTCAGGCTGCGGAAAGCCTTCAACCACTTGTTCTTCATACTCCCAGCCGACGAAGACGAGAGCTTGCGGTCTACTGCCGTGGCGCCACTTTCTGCTTTAGCCGCAAACAGCTCTCTCTACGAAAATATAACACAGTTTAGGCAATAGCATATAGGTACTCGTACCAATTGACTATTTTTTGCAACGATTAGCAAAATTTTAAGAAAGATAAAATATTTCCGTAGCTTTTTCCGCCAACGCATCAGCCTGGCCATCCAAAGAGGAGGTTTTTTTTGTTAATACATTTTATCCTACTAGCATAGTGTGTGTATATACTGTTTGTTTATCCCTAATAACTACTTTTGTTTGTTTATACTAACTATCAAAATAAAACAAAGCCAAAAACTCAAGAACAGTTTTCGGAACACGCCGATAGAAGCTAATGTTGACAGATTTTGAATGCAGGTACGTGTAGAATAAAAGCCTAATGGAGACTCTGAAGTACATTTAGGTACACCGTGCACCTATACCTATAATAGCACACTTACTGATATTAATTATACCTAGATCAATCTCTATTAAGTTAGGTATCTACTAGGAAGAAAATACATAGAGCAGAGATCGCCACAGTGTTCTATTTTGTTCAGCTTTGTTGGCCTTACTCCAGCCAGCTTAGACCATTTAGCAATTCATTAGCTATAACCCAAATCGGGTTAATATTAGTGATAATAGATACTCTGTATCATGACGAACCATATTACCATAGCCTTAATGAATAGTTTGAATCTTCGCCAGAAATTATCCGATAAATGTGAAAATGTTGATGCCAACCATTTAGTAATTTAATATAACGCTGACCTAAATTGTGATCAAACTTATCTACAAATTCACGTTACTAAACAAGTATAATCTTAATTGTTTACTAGGTTAGTTAAACTAAAACATAAATTAGGTACTTCGTACGTAGGTAGGTATAACGCCACAATATTTTAAATTAGTATTGTACCACAGCAATATAACGGCAACACAAAAGTTTAAGATTAATTTAATGGTTTGTGAACACTACTTTCATCATTTAAAATGAGAGTACCACTCGGTGTGGCCCAGCTTTTGATAAAATGAAAATCGGCTATACAAACTAACGACAGTAGGTAGGTAGGTATGTTTATAGTCTCAAAGTTTATGTAGGTATGCTTACGTGAAATTAATATCGCACTACATTCAGTCAAAAAAATCCGGCCCTATCATCGGGCAAATTAAAAACAGTTTCTTGCTTTTTAATATCACATTATTATATGTGTTATACGTTTCACTGGCAGATAAAGATAATTTCCACTACAGTAAAAAAATAGATTAAGTAATCCTACTTCAATACTTACCTATACTTACATTTAATACAGTAACCAAAACTATTACTAGAAATAGAACACAAATTATACATTCCCAGGTCTCCATTACTTTAGGTCTTGGCTTACCGGTGTAATTTTACCGATAATATAGGTAGTGTGTAAATACATTAATGTAACAACTGGGCAAGTTCATGGCCTTCAAACTTGGCCAGTTTTAGGAGTGATTTTAATACTAAAAAAGAATAGAAAACTTAAGGTGTAGGTTAGTATACGAGTACTCCACTATTTCCAACCCTGCATTTATTCGTTATAGTTTTATCATCGTATCAGCCGGAAGACGTCCACTTTTGGACAAAGGCCTCCCCCAAGGATCATATTATAGTTTATAGTCTGATTTTTAATTAGCTGGACTAAACTGACAGTTACGAGCGCAATATGGTTAAAATTACTGTTTCATGGTTTGACCATATCACTTACAGGTATTCTCATTCATTCTTTTAAGAAATAATTTCTGAGTAAAGAAATATTTCTTACGACAACTGTCAAATCAGTCTACCTAATTAAAAATTCAAGTATAGTTTAAAATAATATAGTTTTATACATATTCATTATTATTTTTAAAAATAAGTAGGTACCTACTTATTTACTTATAGTTAGTTAGTCTTAAATTGCTTGCTTTTACACAAATAGATCGAATTACATAAATCGTTTAAAATATAGTACATAGTACATATACCTAATGAAATGAAAAATATTTTAGTTACCTATTTCAATATTTCTTGTGATATTTTAGTCAATTACTGAAAACGGACTTAACGCTTCCTCGTTATATTTTAGGAAAAAACGAGCAGAATAATATTTAAGTCTTACGCTCAAATCTTATTGAAGTTTCACAGACGTGAAAATAATGCTATTACGAAGAAGGATTTAAAAATAGCATGGATAATTCTGCGGGCGAACCGTGTTGGTATTAGGTACGATAACGAACCAAGTTATAACATAGTTAAGATTACCTTTGGTTTAGCATCAAAATAATATTTAAAATAACTTTTTGAGATCAGACTTAGGAATGGGTATTTTTTTTTATTTTACCCATTTCATATGTAGAAAAAGCCTTCAAAATTTATTGAAAGTGTAACTTTGCAGACGTACAATCTACAATAATAGATATCAATGGATAGCCATGAAATGTCATACAAATAAAGTAACACAATTAAGTATCTTTGAAGACTACGAAACTATGGAGAAGGTTGATAGGTCAACAGGGTGTCTACATGAAAATTATTAGTTTGTAAAATAATCTAAATAATAATAACAAAGCGGATTAAAACTATTTACGTATCTGATTTAAAAAATAAACTAGGTAGATAAATATAGCTAGGTAGATAGGTATAGTAGACGGTATAGTAGAGAAATCAACGGGTTTTTTTTGGTTCGGTGATTTCCACTCGATGGACAGGGGGATTTCCACTTATGTTTCTAGCGACAGTTTTTCATCATGAGGGTGATACAAAGTACACTACTACCTACCATCGTGCTATGGTTTTCTTAAGACATTTTTGTTCGACGAAATTTTAAGCTCATTATAGGATTTGAACCCAAGACTTTCGCTGCGGTATCACTAAGCTATTATCACCATAAAGAATCGGTGATGGGTAGATGGTTTGATTTGGTACAATATCACTATAGTTAATTTATAACTATGATCTAGCTAGTCAAAGATATATAATACCATACTGTATTTTTCTGTGATTTGATCAGTCCCATCAAATGAAAGCCGAAATCTTCAAACGACATGTGACATGCCTATGAATGTGTCTTTCATTATCTGTGCCGTGACAATTTTTTATGAAAACAGAGAGCTGCCACGATTTCCATTAGCGATTATCGATTAAAACAACCTTCACCTTAATAGTACGCGACTCAAGATCAAAGGCACTGTTATCGAACTTGATACACACATTGAAAACATGTGGAAACGGTCGAGACGTGAAAATAACGGATTATGAATATAATTTTGTTTCGAAGAGATGGAATTGACAAAAATATATCTAGGTACAAATCATAAATATTAATGGCTACTTATCTACGGACGGTTCTGAACTTCTATACAGATACATGAAAATAGTATGAAGTACCAATCTGAATGCATCAGGCAATACTGTATGTTAAATTATCTGTAGTAGGTAGGTAGGTACCTACTATTAGTATTTTTCTATTAAGTATACAAGACAAAAATTTACGTAGTTTGCCAACTAAGAGACTACTACGAATTTATCTTTATTTTATAGGTACCTACTTTATTATAGAAATCTAATACCTTCTACAAAGATGAACGAACATGGTGGTAGGTTACTTTGTAGTACATACTCATCAGCCTGGCCACCATCCTCACTCATGCTGTAACAAATGTTACCAAAAACATGCCAAATATGTTCCGGCAACCAGGTTGGTAGGTACTCATGAATGCTAGCTATTAAGTCATTTAGTACCAACACGGTGTCTATTCAGAAAAAAAACAAAAGAAGGGTAAAGAAGAAGTTTTTAAGTTGATTGTTGGTAGACTGTATTTTACATATTTTATCAGAGGTATAACAATGTGCTTTCTAATGGTAATTATTGGATTTTTCCACAATCAAAGGGTGAAATTTTCGTTTTTTTTTTGTTAGAGGTCGCTAGGCCGTTTACTCAACAAATGACGGAATAATAGGTAAATGGGTACATCGAGGAAAAACTTAGTTCTTTATGTTACAAGTGGATGGGTATTCAATTCAAGTTATTAAATTCGCATTTTTAACAAGTTAGATATTTAATTATGACATTAATTAACCCCAAAAAAATAAACACAAATAATTCCACAGAAAGAGAAAAATAAATTTATATTAAAATAAAATCTTTTTTTAACTCTTGTTACTAGGTATTTGGTCGTGGGTAACCTGCCCACCTATCCCTTATTGTAAGACTACAATTGAAGTAGGTAACGGATGCGTGTAGTGTAAATTTTTCCTAAATATATTAAGGTTAGGTTACTACAGACAGATAGAAAATAACAAAGCATATTGGACCTGTTTACGGGCGGATGGATTCTAACTAATATGGGCATAATAGGTACCTACCCACTAAGTAATAAATTAGTGCTCATATTATTTTGTAATAAGGTAAAATATAACTCTCAATATATAAGTAGGTATATTCTTTAAATTAAACCTTGTCAGCATATAACAAAGACAAAGACAAAGAAGAAAAAAGTTTCTGCTATTATAATTCTGTTGTTTAATTATTAAATAGCCTCTTACCAAGAATTTGGTCTCAAGTATTAAACCATGAATGTTTTGAAGATTTGTATTAGCTATACTAAATTATATTTATTTTATCGTAATACCTACGTTTTAGGCAGTTAGGTAATCCTGTTTGGAGTGGAGGTTAGATAGGTACCTAGTAATACATAGTAGGTAGATAGATTTCAGAGAAGGTAAATATCACAACATCTAGGTTCGTAAATAACAGACATAGCACAAACATTCATCACGCTCTATGTGAAGTGCGAACAAAGTTCAGGCAGGCAAGCGTTCGGCGGCATGAAACCAATTGCGTGAGTTTTGGTTTATCAAACGGATTTTTGTGATAAGGCTTCTACATAGTTACAGCATAGTTAGATTTACAACTTACAATGCCTTGAATACTTAAGTGCATCAAGATAGAGGTCACGATTCGCGTGAAGCACAAATAAAAGCTGCGACCATAAAGCTGCTTATCTCAACGGATGGTAGGTAGAGGACGGGGAAACGGGTTATCTAGTTACCTATTATGTCTTTATTCGTACCGTCTTTAGAACCTATTCTTTAGCCTTGCGCCCTTTGTGATAAGCTTTGGGGTTAAAAGTTAAATATTTCTAGTTAGGGCATTAGGAATGACACCACTTGACTTGGTGTTATTTTTATTATTGAGAATAATTATTAGGTAAACTCAAATTAGTATCTTCTGGCAAAGAGTATCAAGATACCTACCTAGTACCAATTATACCTATGAGCTATTACATTTTAAATTAAATACAAACATGCATATATCTATCTATTACTTATGAACTTATCTTCAAGTAACAGCTGATAGCGGCTTGTGCGGTTGCAATAACTCGAACAATACTTTAACTAACTACCTATCGTAGTTGTTTGTCGAAGTGGTCAACGTTTTACTATTTGATTGCTATGCATTTTACAAAGCTGTTGATTTAATGGAAAAATAAGTTTCTTCTTACGTTTGTAATTAAAATCCTACACGCACATACCTAATTCCCAAATAATTAGAGAGAGTAGGTAGGTAGGTACTAAGCAGCCAACTCATCTTTGTATAATAACTTACATCATTGAAATAAGCTTGTTCCAGTCTTTGTCGGGTCTTGTTTGCTTTGCTGTAATCAGGAAGACTCGACTGCCGTCGCACACGCATTCTTTGTTCCCTTTCCATTGTCATGAGATCAGACTTTTGGGACAGCACTAAATAGTGCAACCTATGAACTATATCCATGTTTCGATAAAATTACATGAGTCAACAAAATTAATCAACTTTCTTGGAATCACGCGATTTATGTATTAAAATTACTTGATGTATCTTAGAAATAAGAGTTTGTAGTCACTTTTCTCATTGAACTGCTTATGGTTATAAACAAAATGAAAACAAAATTTCACTATAGAACACGGTCAATTAAGATGGTATGTCTGGTGAAATTAGAAAGCAGGCAAGAAACTTTCATCCGCTAGTGAAGGCGGGCGCGGCGAGACTGGCCTACGGGCGGGCGGGCGCCGGATGTAGCGTGGCGGCGCGCTCTGAGGTTTCCCAGCAACCGTTTGCAAACAACACTAAGTAATTTAAAACAGTAAGATGCAGTGACACTCGTATATCGAAAAGCCGCAATACCTACACCCATTACGTTAAGGTTGATATTCGCGCAACTTGCGACACGATTCGTTCATGCGGTTTTAGTTTTCGCAGGTAGGTAGGTATATGGTATTTTTTCACCGAGTGGCAAAAAATTGTGCTCATCCATTTATAGCGATCTTTTTTGCTTTACTTAATAAGTATATTTTCATCAATATTTAAAAAAAAACTTTGTCTTTTCAATTCAGAAAATCTGATTAGAAGATGACATAGAGCCGAAGATGAAAATGACGTGTAGATGTCAATGCACACAAAATCTAGAAGGTAACTGGCCCTCCTGTGCCAGAATAGGTAGATACACCAGTATAAAGGTATATTGTGACTTTATAAAGATTACACAGATCCTAAGATACAGGTTACCCTAGTTTAAGAGGCAGGGTTGTAATCTTTTTGTGTACAGATTTCTACAGCATACCTAATGTAAAAACTCTATCATTGTTTTTACACATTACACTTAAGTATAACACATCTAGGTAACATTTACAAGCACTAGTTTTATTTTCAGAACTTATAACCATTCAAAACAAATAAAAGCAGATCTAAAACCACAAACATGGTAATTTTATAGTATGTACGTCTATATAATAGTAGACTTGAGAGTTCATTTAGAGAGAGAGTTCATTGCAATGTGGCTTGGACATTTTTTTTATACCACAAGTGACTACCTGACGATAAGTTTTATACCATCGCATATAGACATTCGCAATACTATAGGGATTGCCTATGTGTTGTCGACCTTTTTACAATGCCTTAAAGGCAGGCTGGCTCCCAAGTGCAACTGCCGGAACACACCAACAGGTGTGTACACTTTACCCTTATCGCTATTATACCCTAATTATGTACCTACTACCTATATTACAACCTGTATGTACTGTAGGAGGATATTATAGTGGAGATAGCTTCACGTGATCTCTAAACTTACTTATTATAGGTGTGGTTTGATTTGATAATGTGTCTTAATGGTGTAAAAAGGAATAAACAAATTTTTCGTTATTTTTTATTAGTTAGGCAGAAAAATCTACCAATAATATAAAAATCTCACAAATATTTAATTATTTGGTGATCATTAATCAAAGACCAACTTTAACACCAAAATCTTGAGCACATAACAATTATGTGTTTAACTATACTTTATCCTATATTATAACAGTAACACAATTTAGTATGTTTTCTTACTATACAAATAAGTGCTCCCAATATTTTTATGCTACCATTGAAAAGTGGAATCACAGACAAAATTGGCAAAAAGATAAAGTTAACAAAAAAAGTTATAGCAATATAAGTAAATAGAATAATATACTATTCATATAGAAATGTAAGAAAACAAAAAAATAGAAACGTAGGAAACACAATCTTGACAGATAGAGTATTGTGTAGTCTAAAGTATTTGATATACCATAATGGTGCTGATTCTGTTGTTTTGCAAACTAAACTAATTTATCTCACTATAGCTCTTTCTAACGAAATATATATATATATTTCCAGGAAAAATTTGTACCTACCGCCGAATTAGTAGATATATAAAAATTGTCTTGTCATGTATGGAAAAATAGTCATGCTCACTTTTGATGGTGACTATATATATTTATGTTGTAAACAAGCAATTGCACTAATTCAACCGGCTAAAATTGTTGTTTTGTATCAATAAGAGTTATAGCGACATTAAAATAAAATTTGTTGTTTCCAAAAAACCTAATCAGCACCAATGACTTGTTATAATAATAGTAAGTTTGAGTACCCAATATTAACTTCAGTAGAACCATAAAATACATTCAAAAAATAATTGAATCATGCCATGAGTGTAAAGAGAATTTCTAAAGTACCTAATATGTAATTGGTTTGATAAGCTTTTGTAACACTGAAACAAACATTTATTGCATTGAACCTCATTGCTTAAAGTATAATTTACAAACATTATTCCACCTTTTGTAAAAAAAAACACCTCTATCTGATAAACTTATACTTAGGGAGAATAAATCAGAATATTAGTTATTTTACCACTTACTGTAAAAAAATTGTACTGTCAAAAAATCCATACATGTAGCCCATTGAAATCTGACATTTATTTTAACTTTGTGGTGGTGCAGTATTGGAATTTCATAAAACTGAGATAAGAATTATTATTGCTATGCATTAGTTATCTTAGTAAGTGACCTATAATAAAGTGGAGTAATATAAAATTAGTGAATTGTGACAAATATGAATGATTAGTTCAAAATATTTGTAAGACCTTTTTTATTAAGAATGATTTCAATTCAATAAACATCATCTTGATCTAAATACATATAATTTGTATAGATTTTAAGTAACATTATTAAATAAGTAATAGCAATTTAACTTATTGGGGCATTAACAATATGTACTTCCATCTAATAGAAACAATTTTAACTAAGTTTATTATGTTATTTACAAACATCATTAAAACAGTGTACTTAGTTATTAATATTTAGTTCATTGTACTATACTATACTTTATTAGATATTATGCTTCACCTACTTTGGATTTACCATTCAATTTGCCAAGTTGACCGAGCATAAGGACAGTGTTTATTAAATTTTCAGAATAAATTCGCTGGTTAGTCTCCATTCGCCTTAATTTTTGAACAATATACTTAGAAAAAAACTCAAGCTCATTTTCATTGGCAGTAATTCGAGGTTCACTATCATTTATGTTGCTATGTTTACGCTTGGTCCCACTTGGACTATTCTGAGTCTCTGACATATGTGATTTTCTTTTAAGTGTGTCACTTGATTTATTATTACTAACACTATTGTTATTGCTGTTGACAAATGCTTCATTAAGGTCTTCACTTAAATCATTTGCTTCTTCTTCATTAAGTTGTATAGTCAAATCATCAGGCACTGTTACCATTGGTATATGGTTATCAGAAAACAATGGTGTTGGCAGGAAAGATACTCGTTTTCGCACTTTCACTATATTACTTTTAGGTTTTATTGCTGATGTCTCAGTTGCAGCAACAGTATGCCTGCGATTTATCTTTTCTTTGATTGAATCATTTTTTTGTAGCCGACTTACTGTTTTATTACTCCAGAAATTGACTTTAATCTTGGGTTTTGGTTTAGGTTTTTGCTCATTTGGTTTAGATTTTGTCAATACAGAAGCAAATTTATAGCGAATATTATTGTCTTCACTAATAATTTTCTTTTTGGATGGTGACATTGAAGTATTTAGATACTTAGTATTAAACTTATATCTCACATTATCATCATCAGATTGATAGCCATTCTTCTTTAAATTTGACTTCTGTGTTGTGTTAGGTTTCATTGTATTAGAAATTATCAGTTTTATAACAAATAACCTTCACTGAATGTAAAGGTTTATGTATCTGAAAAATTAATAGAAATGCTAATTAAAACTTTGGGTCACGGATGGGGGAACACATCTCAAAATCCAAAACTACCTACAAAAAATAGAATTCCAGGTAAGTCTCGCCATTCAAGATAACAAAAACATACATACTTAATATAAATGGTTAAAATTGGCATTTTATTGATTTCCGAGGGACTGCTTTACGTTTTCGTAGTTTCCGATTCTAATTAGATACTAAATAAAATTAATAATACAAAGACATTGATGATAATAATAGTGATATGAACTTGTTTTCACTATTATATAAAATTTATGTTCAAATTTATTAATTACAAGTCACAAATAACCTAATCATAATATAAAAAAAAATTGAGGTTATAAGTGTTATCGTCTTTATATACATTACAAGATTTTATAACACAAGACATACTTTCACAGCTCGAAGAATAGTTTGTTAATACATTTCGCAAATAATAATCCCAGTTTACCATTCATATAGAAAATATGTTCCGTCATCAATAATCTTAATGAGTTGATTACTATTACATAACCGTACCATTTATTAAAGAAATCTTACCTTTGTATTTGTTCATTTTATTTCATAAAAATATCCACTGACTGTCAGTTTTCGACTGGTGTCCTAATAATTATTGTGATTATAAACACAATGCGCACAACAATTCAGTTAGGTACTTTCGTGAAGTTTCATGATGACGCAGTTGCCGCTACGCAAAAGCAATTTATCAGTTCAGTGCTGCCAGCTTGATATCATAAAATCGGATTTAGGGCTAAGCGAACATTAGCATGGTTAAAAAAAAATAAGAACTCAGATAAAATATTTAATCCATTCATGTATAAAATTTCCCAAGACGTTTTAGTTGATGTGATGATTCAGAAATTATTGATTTCTTGACATTTTTTTACAGCATTTTATTTCAGCAAAAATTATATCAATTTCAGGCGAAAAAAGTTATTTGGGTAAACTGACCCTTTTCCATATAATTTTAGAATTTCATCGAGCAGGGCTTGACTTTTTTCCCATATTCTATACTTTTCTTTTCTCTGGTTAGAAAGAAATAGCGAGATTAAATTAGTTTCGCTTGTATTTAAACAACAGAATCGGCGAAATTATTTACTAGTACATCTTGATTAAACATTTAAAAGACATTTTAAAGATACATTTAATATGGAACGTAAGAATATTCCAGATAAGCTCTATAATTACTACTGACAGACCGAAGTCTTGGCCAAGCCAAAAATCAAAAGTTCGGGAATTGTCGCGCGTCATTTGGTCTACTTTGTAAAGCTCGTGGTTTCACTTAGCCGACATAAACGGACGTGATATTGTTCTGATATTGTAAAGCGAGGTTATGTTGTATTTTTTCTTCACGAGTATGGGTACCTAAGTAATTACTTATGTTCTTGGTATTATGTAGGTACCTATTCAACTTTTTTCACTCAAATTGACAAACGTTTATGAAATCTGTAGGTTGATAAATTCATTTAGAAAAAGAAAGTTAGTTCTTTTCTACACTTGTAAGTTAAGTAAGTGAGTATCGTATTTTGTTTTGTGTAACTATCTATCTTGTTTAACATGTCGAATACAAAGTGGGACGTGCGCATGCGCACCACACTGATACCAACTGCTTAAGTATAGATACTGCCATCCACGAAGACGCACCTCACTCTTTTTTCCTAATCCCTTGAGTGCAGGTGTACATCCTTTTGTTAGTGTTTATAATAAACGAAATTTTGCATCCTCTAACTAATGGTATTATCGTGTTTTATTTATTTTAAAGCTTATATTTGATATTTCTCTCCCTAGGTGTAAAAAAACGAAAAAGTTTTCAGGGTTTTTAGGGTTCCGTACCTCAAAAGGTAAAAAAAGGAACCCTTATTAGGTTTCCGTACCTCAAAAGGTAAAAAAAAGGAATCCTTATAAGATCACTCTGTCTGTTCGTGTGTCACCACCGATTATCTCAGGAACGCGTGGACCTAGCAAGTTGAAATTTATACCAGATACTGAGGTCTATAATAGTCCCTATTAGGTGTATAAAAATCAAGGTCCTGAGTCAACACGATACAAAGATATGGGAAAATTTAGATTTTCGTGAAAACTTGTAAGTACCAAAATTTACCTTAATTTTCAACTTTTTTTATTTTTCGGAATTTTCCCTTTACTTGTGCTGTAAGACCTTGCTTTTAACCAAAATTGTCAATTCTAGGTCAACCGGAAGTACCCTATAGGTTTTAGGTCGAAAATCTATATGGTAGTTCCCGTTGACCTAGAATCACGAAATTTGGCAAAAAGCAAGGTCTTACAGCACAATTCAGCACAAATAAAGGAAAAATTCCAAAAAATTAAGATAGACCTCTGAGTTGTATCGGCGCTCATACAATATAGAGGTCGACCTTTTGAAAATTTTAAAAATCCTTGAGACTCCATTACCGTGATGTACGAACCTATTTACAAGTTTGTACGGAACCCTCGGTGCGCGAGTCCGACTCGCACTTGACCTGTTTTTTTATGTCTACATCATTTTTGTTTTCGGCTGTAAGTAAGACTAAAGCCGAAGCTCCTTTTTCGTTTTCACCTGAAAATCCATTTTCGGTTGTACACTAATAATTACAATGTTGGCAACATCCACCGTCGGTGGCCAACACGTACTCCGTAAACGCGCGCGCGGGAAAACTGACAACATGACAGGATGCATTTCGAAATGCTGCTCTGTGAAAGCAAATGGTGAACATTTGTGTACATATTATTATTACTGTAAAGCACAGAGTACTTTTGCTGTAAACGTATCACGTTTTAATCCTGTGATACCTTAAACGAAGAAGATAAGCGTGATACCTATAGTGTCCGTGATGGTAAATTGTGTGTTTTTTTGAGTAATTGTTCTGACTGAATGTACCATTTTCTTTTATAGGTGCCATTTATGTATTTTGATTTAGAAAATGAGTAAGTATATGAGTACCTAAGTGTGAGTGTGAGTGAGACGTCCTTGGTGAGAGTAGGTACCTACTTATTACTATTACCTAGGTACTAGCTGTCCCCCGCGGTTTCACTACTTCAATAGTTTGACAAAAGCGGAGGCCGGCGGAAAAGAATTTTAAATCTACATGTCATCGGTCTTTGCATTGCATGAGTGGAAATTGGTTCTGATATCTATGGTATAAAATTGGTTCTGATATCTGTGGGCATGAGGTTTTCTCAAAATCTATAAGGCCGGAACTCGAGAACGACTTTACTGACTTCTTTAATGTTTTTTTATATCTCCTAATACTTTGTAGAAGTTTCCTACGGAAAGAAAAAAAAGAAAACTGTTTCAGAAAAATTAATAGCCGCGTACTGACTGAGCGAGCAGCCTCGCGAGGCAGCCGCGCGAGGCAAATCCTCGGTTGGTCAAGACGAGCCTCGCCCGAGGAATCATGCAGAGCGCCGTACTGACTGAGCGAGCAGCCTCGCGAGGCAGCCTCAGACGTTTGCCTCGCAACGTTTCCCGCGCGAGCTTACATTTGCATGAGAATGCGCGCGCGGCAAAGCCGACCCGGAGCGAGGCTGAGCCAAAGTCGAACGTTTCCCGTTTGTTCATTTCTCGGTTTATGTTTCTCCACGTATATTCTCTTAGTCCTCTGTTGGCATAATCAGGACGTTGCGCGTCCCAATGAGTATTAATTTGAGACACTGTTCTTTATTCATGATTCCGTGTTCTCCGAACAAGCGAGGCAAAAAACAACCGTCTTGACTGCGCGCGGCAAACCTACTGAGGTGCTTTTGAGCATGGACAAAAACCGACAACGTTTGGCTCGGGCCACGGCACGCTCGGGCGAGGCCTCGCGTGACTGCCGCGCGAGGCTGCTCACTCAGTCAGTACGCGGCTATTAAAGTGTCTCAAATTAATACAATTATGCTTTTTGCATCATCAAAGCACAACTCTTCAAATAATCTGTTCCCAGCTTGTAATCTGTTTTTGAATATCGTTTTTATCCTAAAACGTTTAGTTTTTTTTCTTTTCTTTTTCTTTTTTACAAGTTGATGAATTAGTATAAAGGTAGTGATGGCGATAGCCTTCCGAACGCACGGCCTCATGACAATCTTGAGCAGAACTGAATGTCCACACGTCTGTAGATCGATCAGTCTGTTGGTTCGTGTACATACGTGTTAGTTCTCGACAGACGCAACAAGTGTGTACGCAAAATGAACATTAAGACCGTAGCTACCACAGCTATTTATTTATTTAGTACTTTTAATTATTAGCCATGCATACCCCAGAAGGGTCTGGTGCCCACCCCAGGATGATGGCTAAATAGTCCAAAATTCTAGGCTGGCCAATTAACGTGAAACAAGAGGAGAACAGTTACCGACATTTTTTTAATCCTACTTTTTATTGAAAATATTAATATGCCATGCAAATTTTTTTCAATTCTAGACATATATTTTTTTCCATTTTCATATCGTTTCATGCTGGATTTTCTTTATGGATTATTTCTAATTGAAAAGGTCGGCAAGGTACCCTGATTTTTTGCAAACTTTTAGATACGATTCTAATTAATAATCCTACTCCCTAAACCTGAATTAGTGAAAGTCGCTACTAAATAATAAATATTCACTAATAGAGTATGCAAAAAATATGCAAAGTTGAATTAAATGTGTGCTTACACAGGCAGTTTTCTGCTTAATACAGCTCCAGGAACTTATATGTTTCGTCCCTGCTCATGTTATTCATTTAACGAAAAAAACTGCACTAAGCACGCGTGCACTCTCATTCGCTTACCAATGAACACTGATGCGTCGTGAGACGTGTGGACACGCGCCGATTGCTCGCGCTAAAACCCTTTGATCCGTGCCACAAAAACCGACAACAAACGGATTAGTGCCGAACGCTGACGGTAAATACCTACCACAGACGTGCAGATCACCCCGTCTACACGTCGGCGGACGTGACATCCGCAGCCGCCGCCGTGTAGAGGAGACATTTGGCTCAGCCTCGCTTCGGCTCAGCTTTGCCGCGCGCGCAGTCTCATGCATATTTAAATACAGACCGAAGCTGCCTCGCGCGGCAAACGTCCGAGGCTGCCTCACGAGGCTGCTCGCTCAGTCAGTCAGTACGCGGCTAATGACTAATGGCCTTATTCATAATAAAATCGACGGTATTTAGTAAGTGCTTAGCAGATTCTAAATTCAATTTCTCTATAGAAAATTTGAATTAAGAATCTGCTAAGCAGTTGCTAAACATCGTCGATTTTATTCTTACGAACTATTTGTCTCGGTAGCCCTATTTTTTACCTACACAATAAAAATGACTATAAAACAAATTTGAGGAAACTCGTTACATTATTTTAATTAATGACATGCAACCTCTAATTAACTTGAAGGCATACCCAAGCATACCAAAGATAATCCTAATGCGCCTTTTTTGTTTTGATTGACTCTAAAATATTTGACGGCTGGGGACAGAGTGGTTTGTATGAAAAAAAAAAAGAATGGTTGTTTTTACTATTTTCCTCGTATGTTTTACGTTTCCGAACGAATCTTCCTCAGACTTCATCAAACACAACAAAAAAGAAATCAGCCAAATCGGTTCAGCCGTTCTCGAGTTTTGCGCTTAGCAACACATTTAGTGATTCATTTTTATAGATTTTATTTATAAAGATTATTAATACTCCCGAATATAAATCCTGACTGATTTTATTTTTCTTGTTAACACCAAGTTTTCCAACTATACCCGGAAAAGTCTTACAAAATCATTATCAACAGCATTTTGATATCGTGTAGGATCAAAATATAGGTACCTAACTTACATTGTACCTATTCGTTTCCCAAGTAAGTGGATAGGTACCATACAACATACAAGTACTACGGCATGTAATCAGACACTATGTACTTACCTACCTCACAGATTCCTAGGTCAGTACTTGTTTAATTTAGTTTTAAGGGCATAAAAATCTATTAAATAACATAATAAGTAGGTACCTATAAATAATTAATTATTTTGTTTTTGATGCTTAGGTAGGTGCCTACATGGTTGTATTTTTACGCAGAAGTACCTAATGAAACATAACTTATAGTTGGACTTGGAAAACAAAAGAACGATGAAAGCTTTCGCTCTCCTTTTCATCTTCTATGTGGCATGAATAGAATACTTAACGCTTTACAAGCAAACGTGAAAGTTTCATCTAAGTAAAACAAAGGCTTCAAATTTCATAATCTATTTGAGAAACCTATCTCAGAATTATATAAATACTTAAGCAATTGTATTATCTCTCAACCTAGAATTCATATAAAATTAGGTAGATTATTATTTAGGTACTGCAATTACTTACTCACCATATGATTTTTCATAGAAATCCAGCCCATTTTGGCACGATACTTGATTTTGCGTTTATTTTCCGTGATTACAGTTTATAATTCACGCACTAGTCGACAATTTGGACGGAAACACGTGCAAATTACAATTTTATCGAATTTGTTGTTAACGCAGTCGACGCAAGTGACGCAAATCGGTAGGTTATGTCGGTCCGGACCGCGAGATCTACTCTCAGACTGAAGTGGGAGGCTGTGCGCAATGCGGTACCTACCTCTACCTACCGCTAAACTCAGAACATTCCTTTTACACGGACCATACTCTACTCTCTTCAATAATAAATAATATTGACAATTTAAAATAAGTACAAAATAAAAAATATACATTATTTGCTATATAACGTACCTAAATAATATGTGCTAATTATAAATAAATTGGAACCAGTTTTTATTACAGTAATTAGATACTTAAATTTTTTTACCACGATTTAACTAATGTTCATTTTTAATTTAAAAAAGGCGGTCTCATAAATGAGCTAACTATTGATCGCACCGCACCGCGGTGTTCATTCCGCATGTGCCATCCTAGACCTAGACACCGACATGCGCATTCGTAGTATCTACTTTACAATGTAACACAACAGACAAACAAATTAGTCACATGGATATTTGATGGAACAATAATATTCTATTAGTAAAAACAACAGGAATAGAAGATATATTGACGAAAATGGCCCCAGAATGGACTTGCATCATAATTTTTTATTTAGGTGTTAATTAATAATAAATAAAAACTGTATTAAAATCTAAATAAATAAATTACCTCCCCTAACTCTTCCCCTGGTGACAGAGTAGGGTTATTTAAATGCTAACGGCAATGTCTCGCTGAAAGACGAGGCTTATATGGGCTAAGTAATCAGCCCTTCCACCATCCGCTTAGAGATTTCTTCTAAACAAGTGGCGAGCTCGATGATCCCAGGTTTTGACTCCAAGCTGCTCAAAATATATTCTTACGTACTCGATAGCAATATTTTGCTCCGTTTGAGTATCTATACGATGCGCCGGCCTTTGAGCTTGCTTACAGTAAGGTAAAAAAACTTACCCTAGCAATGTAGACGGCGATAGTTTTTTTTTATTGGTTTTGTGATTGTAACGAACGTGAAAGGTAGATATTTGTTTTTAAACGGAATAATAAGTAAATTGCAAGATTTAACTTACTAACAAGAGTTAGGTAAATTATTTTTTCAGTGGGCACCAGATAATCTCACTCTAGAGCACCTATCTCTCCTATTTTCAGCAATTAAGTAATGCGCATTGGTTAATCGGCAACGGCTCTTTTTGAACATTTAGGTAAGGTGCTGACTACCACGCCTATAGGTCGTGGGTTCGATTTCCACTTAGGATACATTTTCAGACATTTATTTTGTCAATGTTTAGAGGGGTAACGATACATGCTTATTTAACTGTAATGAAATGATTTATTATTTCTATGTTATCTTTACGATTGTAAAAACATACCTATTGTTCGGCAGGTTTATAGCACGATCATCCGTGACTATGGCATAAAAGTAAGTTCTAAGTAGTTCTAGGTAAGTAGGGTACTTCGTAGGCGTCGCGCGGGGATGTTAGATTACAGTAATTTATTTTAAAAAATGCGGAAACTTACTTGAGCTCTAACGGCGGCTAGATGTAATTGTGTAGCCCTGTAGTCGTATTTCTTCAAGGAGATATCTTCCTGAGAAAAGGAAAAAAGAATAAAATGTATTCATAATATTGCTTGTTACAGAGCCATCTATACTGTTTCGTGTGTACTGATTTAACTTTAGTTCGTATCTCACTAATATTCTTGAGCGAGTAAATATGTAAAAGATGTCACTAGTTACTCCATTTGTATATTTTGTAATAAATGGAATATTACGTGTCAAAGTCAAACTTTTAATTTGCAGGTAATAACTTCAGGACCAAAAATGGTAGCCATCATTAGATTATCTACTCACTCTATGTATAGAGGTTATAAATATATTTTGCCTTATAGTGGCTGAAGGAGTATTTATCAGTTTATTTATTTACTGGAATAAATTATAACAATATCAATAATGAATCTAACAGCACCCTGTGATGGTTTACTATCTACATGTGTAATAAGATTGGTACATCGCCGCTCGCGGTATTCTCCTGGAAATAATTTCTCCTACAAAACAACACAGTGCAGGTTCGAGAACACTCATCATATTCTAGTATTACCCACCTACTATCTTTACAATTCAGAACTCACACATAGCGACAAATATTTTCAGCAAAGTTTTCACAACAGATCTTATTGTAAACAATTCCACGTGATCCAATGTACCTTTGATTAACTACTACAGTATAAAAAAGCAAAAAGTAATATTTATATACAGAATATTTAAATCTCGCGCTTTCGATTAATTAATTATTATTAGGTATATTTATTTAGGTAGGTAAGTAGGTTACCTTTTCAAGCTATTCGAGTGGAGTGCTCTATGAAAAATATTTAAAGTAGGTAAGTACTTGGCGGGAACTCGGCGGTAGGTAGGTAACTACTGAACTATATTCTATTATGTTTTATTCTCCAATATCAGAGTGAGCGTGAATTTTTAATGATGTTGAAGCCAGCATTATGTTTTCGCTTTATTGCTTAAAAGACGTATTTCACCCTTATATTTGGGGTGAATAATATTTTCGTCAGTAGGACTGTAGGTCCTTATTTTGTAATACTTTTCTGTTCCGTTGTTTGCATACCCTAATAACATACTTTTAATTCACATCGGAGTTTCAGTCTATTCAACCCCTAAATATTCTACTTTGATCTCAGTGGTATGAAATACTTCGATTGTTGAATAAAACCATCATAAAAATGTTCATGTCCATCCTTGCGGTCTCTGACGTCACTACCAGCTACGCAAAAAAGTACGCCATATCTAGGGCATTTATAATTTTAAATAAACTGAGATTTGCTAGGATGGATAGATTCAACTTACTTGTATCTCGTTGACTTTACTGTAGAGATTACTTTCTAGGCTCCGACTTTGAAGGCGGGCTAATGACTCGAGCCCATCCTGTAATGATAATCAAACATTAGAATATTGGTTTAAAACACAGTAGGTATTTACATACTACTACTAGCATACTGTTTCGTAAAATCCTCTTTTGGGGTTGCGTTGGGCAGTCATTAAAACTTACATTTTTCTGGGTAGGACCTATCGACAGATATTCGTATTTTGATTTTTGGAGATAAATGAGTAAGGAAGTGGTAACACGCCCATTGTATCTACTAATTACAAAAACTAAATGTTCATTTGTAAATTATTATTAAGTAGTTCTTTTTAGGGTTCCGTACCCAAAGGGTAAAAACAATGTTCTAAAATTTAAGCTAGTGGACCTACAAGGATAATAAAAACAAGATTCATCTTCTGAGTCGCGAAAATGTTTTACTTATACATTTTTGGATGGATCTTTGAGCGCTCAAAAGGAAAAAAAATAGGATCACTCTGTTATCCGTCTGTCCATCTGTCAAGACCCTTTTTCACAGGGATGCGTGGAAGTATCATGTTGAAATTAATATCAAATAGTCAGTGAGTAATGAAAACATCAAACTTCTAAATAAAAGCAATTAAAAGATATGGCCGTTTATGCCGCATATTTTGACTCTTGCAAGGGAATCAAAACCTATAGAGTACTTCTCGTTGATCTAGAACCATGAAATTTGGCAATGTCATATAGCACAAGTAAAGGAATAAATCCGGAAACCGTAAATTTCCAACTAGGTAATTCCGAAAAAAAAAACAACATGGAAGAAATCTTCGAGACTCGATTACCGTGATAAACGAACTATTTAAATAGGTACCTACAAGTTTGTAACCCTCAGTGCAGTGAACCCGCAGTGTTCCACAATAAAATTTCAATGAGTAGGGACTACTTAGAACAGTTTATTGCATTGAATATTTTCTTTACCTGGGTAATTATAAAGAGTAGTCTTCCGTAAATAAACCGTGAAAAAACAGCTACGCTACACGCCTATCTAAATATAAAGTGGTCGAGAGGAGAATTATTATGTTGGGTATGTATGTAGGTTCCTGGGGGTCTAAAAAGGTCACTTAAGCAATGTTGCTGAATACAATAAATTTCTCGAATTCACAGTAGGCATCTTGAGGCCTTTTGTGTGGTTTTTTTGACGAGCGTAACTACATCAAATAGAATGAAGATATCAGTTGCGAAAATAGAGCTACCGAGGTTCTAATGTTGGAAAAGTTCACGAAAAGGTTTTACAAACCTGCAGTTGCTTGATTTGTATTTCTAGGTCTTGTGAATCTTTCCGCAGCTGCTCGTAGCTGAGCCGCGCCTGACCGCCACCCATTCTGTCCAGCAACATTTCACCATGAAGTACCGGCGGCATACACTCCTGTATAAAAATGATTTTACATTTAGGTACCTACCTACTATAGTAAAAGGAGAAAGCCGAGATAGTGTAGTGCAAAACGGATAGAACTTAAATAACTTTAAGCATTTTGTTTTATCAATACGTCATTATAACATTTAACTTTAAAATCAATTCCGTGGCTTTTTACCATTTGGATAACAATGTTATGACGTAAAAGTAAATAACCCACAACAGTGTTGTTTTTCAAACAAAAAGAAGCCGTTATATTATACTTAAGTACTTCATTTCATGCATTTTTCTAACATAGGTAATATTTATTAATCTATTGTGTTATCCACCAAGATGTTTAATAGATCTTAGACTCAATTAATACTACTTATCCATTTGACTGTTGTGGTATCTGGGCTCTAATCTTGGATTAACTGTATGACAGCTTCATTCTAATTGAGAACATAAAGGGTTTTAGTGTTCTAACTTCATTTGATCTTAGAATGATTGCGATTTGAGAGTTCATTATATCAACAAGATCAATACCCGAGATTAATTCTACGCTCTGAGGATTATTTCGGGTAATTGAAAACGCCTATGTCTACAGTAGATACCCAATTGTTAATTTATTCGCAGGAAGGGTAACGTGTTATTGATTGATTTATTTCTATCAAATTCAGTAATAGTTACTCTATTTGACATAATGCCGTAGAAGTTGGTACAGTCAGCAACGTAAGTAAGCCTGCCGTGGTTTTCCCTAGGTAGTAAATACTGCATGGGATTCTTTGCCGTTTTTTATACCACTAGTGACAACCAGGTAGGCGGGTCACCTGATGGTAAGTGAATAGCGTCGCCTATAGACATTAGCAACACTAGCGGGATTGCCAATGTGTTGTAGGTACACCTTTTTACAATGCCTTAAATCCTTAAAGGCTGTGATGATATTTTGTATCTGGGTTTTTAGGTACACATTTAAAAATACCTGTTAAGATACTTTTGTTGCTGACTGTATTAATTATTTTAAAATTATTACCACACCTAAAATGACAATTATTATCAATGTGCGTATTATAAAGTGTTAATGCTTTTGTACAGAAAAACTATATTTTGATAACAACCTAGGTTATGGAAGTTTTCTTGTAAATATTTTATACTTAGATTGAAATTCACACGTAAAGCGCAGGTGATCGAAAAGGTTTGGGCAAAATTGAATTTTGCGATGCGAATGATTGGATTCTACATTGAGTAAAAGTACCTAATACTAGTATGTGAAGCATCTGGTATCGAAGGTAATCATTATGTTAACGTTATTTTTATCTTCATCTCATATTTAATACCCCAAATTGGTAGATATCATCTGTGTTATCGAAATGTGACACTACCTGCATGCTTATTAAAAATAAAGTAAGTAGCTTTATTTGCTATACATTTTTTACCTATACCTACCTACAACAACATAATTTGGTGATGGTATATTTCAGATTTTACTATCGTCTAGCCTAATATAGGCTTGTGCTTGTACATCTCACCATGATAAGTAAGTAAGTGAGTGATGATGTTATTGTGAAGGCCCAAGGTGATAAGTAGGTACGTGAAGTCTTTAAGGCAGTTCACGTGCAGGTGCCGAAATACGTCGATAATTGCTTTGAGACAGATACGATTTTTGAAAGTAGAAAGTAGTTACATACTTAATGGTTTTTAATTAAAAATAGGTGTTAGTATTGCTTGCGGTTGACCATAATTTCAACATGGAAATGATGACATCGTTAAAGTTAGTAAGCTGGAGCTGAAAAGGACTTCTGATAGGCGCTTGACGACAGACTTTCAAAATGTGGGTAATAGCACAGTCTATACTGGGGTAATAGCCTGCCAGACGGATACTCGAAAGTTCAAGCATATTGTATTGTATTGTATTGTATTGTATTCCATCCCTATCGATTGATCTTGCCAGGCTTATGATGTTTCTGGTGTAGTTAATCAAGTTTATTTCAGATGCAAATACTAAAGATAGATAGAGTCACATAGTCCGTTCATTCCTCTTCATTATGAATATAATAATAGATGATTACATACCGCAGGGACATCTATAGGTGGGTCGTCGGGCTCTGGAGGGTACGGTGGCAGGAACGCTCGTTTCGGTGGTCTCATTGGCGGCTGTGCGGTAAGCAGCGCGCGGGCAAGGTGAGCTAGATCTGCTGTGCTGGACACAGCGCGCGCCTGCGCACACAACGACTCGTAGCGACGTAGCTGGGTGTTGCACTGATGACGAAAGTACTCAACTGAACTCAATTGATTACAGATAGAACTTATGCTGTTTTGGTGATAACCACTTTTGAGGTAAAAATATTATGATACAAAAACTAATTTGAAAAGATATTATTAGTTAAACATGAGTTTAAGGGATTCATTAGAGTCATTCAAGTCAGAGTATCACACGTAAGTAGTTTTATCAATTCAGCATTGGTACGTTTTCTATTACAACGTCACTGATATTCTTTAGGACAATCTATTACGCCATCAAACTCGCACTCGACTGTATTATTACACCCACTCGATACCTCTTATATCTTACTATTGGCAGTGTTATGTACCTACAATTGGTTACCCTGACTGACAACCAAAATAGTGGAAAAAGTGACTTGGTTATCAGTTCTCAATTAAATTAATTTGTGTATAACCGCTATATAACATAAAAAGAAAATCTAAATAAATGGAGAAATATCGACGTATAAAATTTTAAACCAGGTGTTATTGTTAAAACAAATTATCAGTCCATTGGAGAAAATTGGTTGTCGAATCTATTAATTTACAAATAAGTAATTAAAACCGGTCTCGTTTTGAGCACCTTTGAGTTTCTCGTAAATATTAATTTCGTTTATACAAAGATTTTACCACTTTCAAAACCATCTTGGAATCATGGAAATGGAATAATTATTATTAATTGAATCAGATACCCAATATTTTGTCGTTATAGTAATTAATTATTATTTTTTTGTTGTAAAAAATATCAACAAAGTCTTGTTTCTAGATTTAAATAATATACGAAAATTATAATTATATTAATTTAATTTTCCACCCCACGGATATTTAGAAAATTTAAGATTGCTTTTGAGCGCGGTTAGATTTAATTATTACATGATTAATTGCTTTTCGTGTAAATAAAATTAGATAAATTTATGAGTTAATTATTAAGAGTTTATTAGATAGAGTCTAATATTCTCATTAGCCCAAAACTGAGATCAAATAAATGGTATGGCTTATGAATGCCAAAAGTATGTAACTTTAATTTACCTTTTCAGTAATTATTTCACCTTCTTGACAAATGGCATCGCTGACGGCTGAAGTCACATCTGTTAGTATTTCCTCCAGTTCCTAAAAGCAAAAAGAAATATGTGTAAATATTCTACCTACTTACTCACTCAACTATAAACTAGTATACTATAAAAATAATGATACATCGAAAGCTAACGAGATTAATTAATTATTCTAACAATAAAATCGGTTTCTGACGACTGCTGCTTCATGAATGTCAGTTTAATTAAACCCGTAGTTAGTCTAGCTGAGTCTGAATTCAGAGCCAAGCTCCTTGAACTACGGGATTCATTATAGGGCTGTCACACGTAACAAATAACGCTACCAGTATAGACGTTCCTTCGGTCTTTCGGGAATCATCCACCACATGTCAAAATCGATCGTCTAGGGAGACATCCAACTTCGTTATGTTTTCCTTTCACTAAAAGTTAAAGTTAGTTATATTAGTTTTCTTAGTATCCAGCAACCCTGATAATGTTTCGCAGATGGATTCCCGGTCTAAGTTAAAGTTGAGATGAGGGCTGTAGTATACCATATAAATGTTTGATGTAATATAAAGTTAGATATTGCTGTGTTTATTTACCGTAGGATTGTTTTATATTTATTCAGTACTTTATCATGTTAAACTTTAAATCATTTGAAGTGTAGCTTATAATTATTATTATTGATCAAATATGTATGAAGGTACCTACTCAGGGATAATTTTGTCTTAGACATTTTAACCCAATTCTTGTAATCTAAGTCACGGGTAAAACACACACACGTCACAGGTACGCTAATATGTACTATAAATATGTCATGTTCTATCTAACCGATATTATGTGTTTTGATAGATATCATATCAATAGGTTTTGGAGCCCTAAACTGTATGGTAACAGATTCATACTTTGAGACAAGAATTATCAAATTATAATATTACTTCAGATTTTAATGTAATCTATATATATAAATGTAGAAGTCCTGACTGATCTATCAACGCCCAGCCTAAACCCTTAGACCTAGAAAGCTGTTTTTTTTCCCAGGTGTTGTTTTTAAAACTTGACCGAGGAATGAGAACGGATTTTTCGAAATTCAACCTTTAAGGGGGTGAAACGGTGTTGAAAGTCCGCCATTTTTTGAAGCTAGAACCAGGAAACTTTGTTTTAGGCTAAAAATTAAAAATAATGAAACACGTATTTTAGCGTTTTCTAAAATTCAACCCTTAAGGGGGTGAAAAAGGGGTTGAAAGTTTGTAGGGAAGTCGCATCATTTTTGAAGCTAGAACCATGAAACTTTGTTTTTAGACTAAAAATTAAAAATAAAGAAACACGTGTATTAGCGTTTTTTTAATTCTACCCCTGAGGGGGTGAAACGGGGTAAACGGGGGTTGAATGTTTGTATGAAAAATGAGAAGGCCTGACTCACTGACTCATCATCGCCCAGTCTACAGTCTACGATCTTGGACCTAGAAAGTTGATTTTTTTGACAGGTATTTTTATTTTTAAGATGTAGACGAAGGATAACATAGGATTTTTTGAAATTCAATCTCTAAATGGGTAAAAAAGGGATACGCGGGTGAAACCGCGGGGCGGGAAGCTAGTATAATATACGAGTAATTTTTTCTTTTATAATCAACAAAAATTTTGTAATGTAGGTATGCGTTCTTTAAATCACATTTTAATTATTTGGGGTATGAATAGAAATGCTCAAGTAATAGCAATTTTCGATGTGGTGCCAAAATGTCTACCAAATGTCTGCAGCTGCTTCCGATCAAAATTACTTAAAACAAGTAAGTATGCACGTATGCATTCAGAGAATAGCGTAAAAATGCTTTTATAATTTAGCTGAGCTGAGACAAACTAGGAATACCGGATTTGTGTCTGTTAGAAAAAATAAATAATTATTATTTAGATTACCTGCAGTATGGTCGGCAGAGTAAACTTATGGTACTGATCCAGCATAGCATTTGTCGCAGTCAGCTGCTGAACGTAGGTGTTATGTGAGTCGTAATAAGTTGCTAATGCAGCCGGACTGGAGTTGTTGCAGTAGTTCAGGAACGCTGCCCTGTAGTCTTGCCGGCTCTGAAAAATAATAAAATGTCTATAATTGTAAAGGCCTGTTGGTTAGGTAGGTATTCCGTAAAAATTAGAGCCTTTATTTTGCCAAGTCCATTATGTATTTACTCGCATTATACAAAAACTCCAACCCGATGGTTTTTGTCGATAGAAATTGTTATTTATTTCACAAAGCAAATAACGGAAAATGGTATTGTTGTAAATCTTCTTCTGAATATTTTATATTTGCTGCTACGTTTTTATTGGTAGCAAATTGAAACCGTTAAATACATCGGGCACTGGGGTGGCCATTATTCCTAGCAGGTTAATGTCCTATAAAAATTATATCTTGATAAAGTATATATTTATATAAATAATAACTTTGAGGGTTGATTGCAAGGATTAAGATTTTTAAGATTTCAGAAGGCAGAAGATGGATGGGTACGAGATAAGTTTAGTTAAGGATATTTAACTTCTCCTATTATACGTAAGTAAGCGCATAATATTATATCAACATGGAGGTATCAGGGGAATGACCTTATTAGTACCGTGGGTCCATTTAAACCTCACTGGATTTCTGGCTCAGTGAATTTTCAAATTTGAAACCTAAATGTGGCATTTACTATACATACATGAACAGTAAGTCAAAATTATAGCATTATTGAATGAAATCTTCATGGAATTTAGGTTTAAACAAAGACTTCCGCAGCACCGATAGTTGGGTACCTAAACCATTTAAATTATGTGATGAATAATTTACCATGCCCATGTGTTTGAACTAGAAACCATAAAATATTTTTACTTATTTCTTTACTTCCACAATCGGTAAAGAACCATAAATGGAATAATATATTAAATATGAATTCAATGTGCGGAATGAGAAAACGTCGGCAACAGTACGTTTGCTTTTAGTAAAATGCCAGTCAAGATAACATTAAAGGCTCTACAATTCTACATAATAATAAAAGGGTAAGGTACTTATGCAACCACACAGTTGATTGTGCCAGCCAGTGTGTTCCAAGCCAACCTTACTGTGAACACATACGATCTCAATAAATTAATATGCGGTGATTTTTGCTTCGCTGAATAGATTTTATATTCCAGTGGTTTAATCAATGGAATAAATATACACGCATGCCTCTGAAATTCGTCCAATTTAGCGCAGCCCTAACTGATGCATTGTTTTAACTGTAATTAAAGTGTGAGAATGAAATTGCTGTTTCGATAGTGTGGAGATATTAATCAATTTTTCTAATCGGAAAATTTTGAACGGGATGTTTGTTTGATTGATATCTGGAAAATGGTAACACTTTTACTGAGGTCATTTTTGTATTTTTGGTAGATGACTTGCCCACCTATATCTCTCTTAAGTTTGTCGTACTAACTAACCGTACACCCTGTATACTTAAACTAATAAAAAGCTGCCCAAAAAAAAAAAAACAAGAGTCTCCTGGAAAAGCACTGTACTCTTAAATGGTAAATATTCTTATAACATCTATGATTATATATACCACAAATATTTGTTCAAAGGCGACATACTAAACGTTTATAACATCTGGATTTGATCTCGGGAATATCAATGAATTATTTATCAGTCAGTTCACAGTGCTATTCCAGGAGACTCTTGTTTTAAAAAATATAGAACTTGAATTATTTATGAGCTTTGATTATTTTTAAGAATATTTTTAAAAGCGAACGTGTCTGCAACTCTAAGAAAATCATGGGACAAATTCACTCTTAGTAAGTGCCTCCAAAACATATTGGATAATACCAGCTTCAAGGAAAAGAAAAGAATGTAATCTTCTTACGAAAGAACTCGAGTGTCATTTCTCGAAAGTGCCCGAGTGCAGATACAATAATCTCTACAGTTCTATCTGTGATAGGATGGATGTTAAAATCCAATTTTTTTAAGGCTATTTCCGGATGATGTCCCAATACACTCGTTCACTGTATCTGGTCTCGGGAGAGAAATGGACGTGAAATTGGTCAATCGCAAAGCAATATCAATTTATCTAAATCGATAAAACGATATTCTGTAGGTATTGGAACCGAACTGATTGACTACCTACGTGACATACAATTTTTATGATTCGTCTTTAAGAAGAAGGGCAAACGCGTTACTAGAACCTTGTTTTCCTGTAAAGTATCCTGTGTATTATATTATATATTTTTTAACCGACTTCAAAAAAGGAGGAGGTTCTCGATTCGACTGTATGTTTTTTTTTAAATATTTCAGGATATTATTTATCATTTTGCCAAGTTAAATCCAAATCCGTTCAACCGTTACGGGACTGAGTGTAAAAAATATACGAACACACAAACTTTCAAATTTTTTATATTCGTAGGATAAAAGGATAAGATAAAGTTCAATAATCATACGTTCTTTGCATCATATAGTAGGTACCATTAGAATTGATATTAATTTGAGATTTATGTGTTTTTTAAACAGTTGGGTAGGCTGAGGGACTCGCGTTCCACTTAAAAAATTAGATAACAATTGAATGTAGAATATTAGTGACTTTATTTCAACACATTCTATCTCACTGGATAGCAAAAGTCCCTTCCGTGTTCCTGTTTTTTCTCTGTAAATTTTTATTTTGTCTATAGGTATCTTCCATTCCATTAATTAAAAAGTGGTCTAGTATTTTATCTAATACTTATAGAATACATATTTTGATGAAAATACCCACATACCTTATTTAACTGATCATCAGCCTTTCCAAGAATGACCTCACATCCTTCTCGATGGGCGAACAGTTTCCGTGCCTGCACTTTCATGTGGAAAGTTTTCTCTATCAGTGGTGTTGCCACCAATCGCTCCAAAGATGACGCTGCATTGTTGTATCCCACTACGTCTGCTTCCACCTCTTGAAGGAACGTCTCCCAAGTATGGAAGAGAGATGATGGACATGATGCTCTGTAAAAAAGAGGTATAACACTGAAAATAACCCTCCTTCTGTAGACGGGTAAAAAGAGAATACTTCAATAGTTATCATTTGCAGTTATACGATAGATGGGCTGGCTGTCATGGTAGATACCTTGTACGTTATCTACATCACTGGTAATGGGTTTGATTCCCACCCAAGATAGTATTTGAACATTTCTGTATGTTCCTAATTTGGGTTTAAATATCTAGAAAATATTGTTCACATTTGAAAAATAATCGCATGTAAAGAAAGTATGTAACTCTTTCTAATAGTGTCAGAAATCGCATAAAATTTACTGTTTTTTTTTAACTAAAATTATTCATAAATGGCGTACCTACCAACGTTCAATAAGAATAGAAAATTGATTTAATCAATAGAGAGAGATTTAATTGTCTCTCAATCTACTTAATTATTGAATTGATAACAACATGGTAGGGGAGGCGAATAGGGGATTTCGGGATTTACTCGAGCGCGGCAGATTAACATAAGGGGGGCAACCTTGCACCTTGTGAAGTACTCTCACCAAATCTGAGCCCTCTATCTAGTGTCGAACGTCTAGGGTAGCCCGTCAGATTAGTAAAAAAAAATCGATGGTTTCAAATACTCGAGCGCGTCAGATTAAGGTAAGGTAAGTTAGTTACATGCAAAATAGTGTACATTTCAATAATCTGACAATTTGGGCGTGACGAAAGAAAATTGGAGACTCGCAAAGTTGCAAAAAAAAAACGTCACCTGGATTTTCTCGAGCGCGATTAGTTTTTTTTTTATTTTGAAGGAAATTAGTCACGAATCACGGAAATATCTTAATCTGCCGATTTGCACAAGCCGAAGTAGCTAAAATCATTATTAAGTGTATAGTCCAGGAATATTATGATTTTCACCTCAGAATGAAAGATAGTCAGCTATTAACTTGTATAAACCTTTATTTTGCCACCCTAAAACTTGTCTCAAAAGCTACTTATCTTAGGGTGCCCGCGACTACTGATTTTACAAGGTCAAAGGTCAAAAAGTCATTTATTGCAAATATCTCGTTTCCTATGGGTTTTTTGGTATGTGTATTCATAATAAATATTGTAGAAGATTAAATTTTCTACAACTTTTGTCCAAACATTTTTTCGATATCTTGAACCATTTTCGAGATTTCGATATTTTTTATATATTTTTTTTTTCAAAGCGTCAGATTAAGGAAATCCCTCAACATAATTGTCAGATTATGGGTCAGTACAACAAGGCCATCAAGAAGAACCGCCTGTATAAAAATCTGACGCGCTCGAGTAAATCAAGGTCACGATTTTTTTTTGCATTTTCAAAAATCGGCCCTGACTGATGGTCGCGTCCAAATCGTCAGTCTTTAAAATAGGAGCTACTGGAGGGTTCACTTAACATCCCTTATCAATGTCTGACGCGCTCGAGTAAATTTTTTTTTTAAATATTTTCGACCCCTTCGTACGGCCACCCCCACCACGCAAAACGGCAGATTATTATTTTTCCGTTATCAGACAGACGTGGCGCGACTTCCCTATTAATATCTGACGCGCTCGAGTATTTCTTGGTGACTGTTTTTTTTTACATTTTTGAAACCCTGTAGACGCTCCCCCCACCACTGAAGGGGAAAATATCACATAACCTTTTTTTCTTTATTCCACCTAATCTTCAAATTCCAGTAGGTCCCAAAGACGCTTGAGTAACTACAAATTTAGCATCAATGCCTCCCCTACCAACAGTTCTATTGTAATCTATTCTGTTAAACTAATGTAATAGATTATCTAAACTAACATTATAAAGAAGAAAAAAATGATTTTTGTTTGTTTCTTTGTTTGTTACGATTTAACACAAAAACTACTCAACCGATTTGAAAAACAAACTTGAGTAACATGGGTTATATTTTTTATCCCGGGAAGATCCCACGGGAACGCGGGTGAAACCGCGGAGGACAGCCAGTGTAGTATATTTTAATTGTTTTGGAGCTTCAATCATTCAGTTGTATTATTTCTCAAGAAAAGGATTACTGAAGATTAAAGTTTAAAAAGACGCACTTACTACTTGATAAAGAACTTAAACAGCGTTTCTTAGAATTCATATTCATTATACATAGTTTTGGGACGACTGTCCCATTTGCAAGCCCAGGGATTAAAACGAAATTTAATATTACAGATACAATTTTATTGAGTTAATATGAAACTTTGTAATATAGATATGTTTTCGTGCCATAGCCTAAAACCACGCTAAAACCTTTATAGGAAACTCAGCAATTTTCGTGTGTTCCGTCCGATAAATTTAATATCAATAAAGTTAAAAGCTTTTACTTTAACAATCCGACCGCAACAGTAATAATACACAAAATGTTTATTTTATGACAGAATTGAAGTGTTTTAGAGCTATGAAAGAAGTATGGAAATTATAGGTAGGTACTTTGAAATCATTATATATATTTCATGAATTCAAGAATAAGTGTTTGAAGATATTAATAAGTTAGAACTAGACTATAAACAATTAAGGCTCAAAAATACAAAGGTAGGTACATAAAATATATAAATATACTTGGCTGCAAAGAAATTTCATTATAAGCAATGGAAAATCAAGTTTGCTCATATTCTAGTATTGACAAATTATCAATGTCTATTAAATTCTAAGTCACTTATTTAAATACTGTATTTAATCTTTCTTTACGTACCTATCTAAATGACGGCATTCATACAAAATTAGTTATTGGAATATTGTGTACCTTATCTGATGCTGGTGATTAGATTTCTATAAAAATCCAAGTATAATAACTAATAATTAACCTACCTAAATCTATTTAAAAATCTGACTTTGATTGAGCAAGGATTGTTGTATTCTTCATCCTTTTGACTCATATTTTCTTCTTCTCTATTCTAAGCCCCGAACAGACATAAGCAAACCCAAAAAGAAGAGCAGTGATTTATTGACCCACTGACATATTCCATTTATATCTTTCACTAGTGAGCTTCACTCCAGTATAAAGTGGAAAGGCACTACTGAGATTGCCTACCGAGAAATGGGGTCACAAGCTTTTGATATAGCCAATTTAGGGCGCATCCTCGATATGCAATTTTATAAAAAATAATCCCTTTGTCATTAGTTTCAGGAAGATAGTATTCCAAGCGCGGCACTTAATGGCGATGTAAACTTTTATGACAGGATTATTTTAATTAGTTCAGATACTAAGAGTCTGGACGTATTCTGTCTGAGCACATTGGGTATAGCGGTTATTAAAATTACAATAATTTGAATTTCAAATCTGTACAATTAAGGCCTAAGTTTACTTTAGCACAAACAAAATTCTCTTTGCTTGAAATGACAGGTAAAATAACTGGAAAGATCCAAGTCTTATATATATTATGTATAGTTTGTAGTATCACAATATATGTATCTACTAGTGTTAATGAATGTATAGATAAGTACCTACTATATAACTTTCGAATGGGTTCATTAAAGTAAAGAAATAAAAGTTGCTCTTCCCCAGGGTTTAAAGTATCACCATACCAAACTTCATTAAAATCTGTTCAGCTGTATATCTAGACAGACAGATTATCTCTCGTTTTTAAAATATTTGTATACACCATACACCACACAAATAGGTCGTTCATTTGATTTCATCTTAACTTCTAAGTTATGTGATGAGCGAATACTTGATTATAATTTCATATAAAAATATCCGAATGTTATAAAGTGTGATAATCTCATTAAAACTGTATTTCAGATCGATAAACATTTAAAGCTTGGTATACATGCCAGAAGATAACGAGGCAATGCTAAGTGCTCTTGGCCCGCTGACAGACGTGCTGGAGTGGACATCAGTTTGCGGCGACCCGTCTCAAAGCAGTCCACTCACTAGGAAATCATCTGCATTCGAGATGGTGACTTAACATTAATTTTTAATACCACTTACTAACTAAGGAAGTTCTTTTATAAAATCAAGAATAAAAAATGTTTAGGGAACTCATCGTACCTATATGTAATTTATTGTTAGTATTTTTAACCCAAATACTTAGGTAGTAAAAGGTGAAGCGAGTTTTCGTCTTTTTTCTAATGTAGGCACGCCATTTAAATAGCTATTTGTCTTCACAGCTTTAACTCTTTTGGACAGGGTCTACTTTTACGGTTACGGCTTTTTGACTTTACGAGAAAAACTTTTGCCGCTATGCACTGATTCCATACGTTTGCTATAAAAATCAAGGGTTCTCAAGATCAGGTAAACCGATAAAAACGTTTATTCTGTAATCTTTTTTTTTTTTTTTTACATCACAATTCTGACAACCAAGCCGACGAGTCACTACCTTCCCCTATCGACATGAGCAATTTACTTGAGTTGACTTTTTAAATCATACCATGGATTTTAGTCTTAAACTCCATAATAAAGTAGTTCTAATTGTAAGTAAAATAATAAATAATATGCATAAAATATACCTAGAAGATTCTATTTACGGACTAACTTGTCTAAGTTAATATTCTGAGCTGTTAATAGCATTAAAGTTGAGTGAAGTGAAGATTATCGGTCCATGCAAAGCTTTTATCGGGTCATTGAGTTCATAAAATAAATCCCCTGGATTTCCAAAATCCAGGGATTTTACTTAATGAATTGTTTTAAAATATAAATTGTATCATGGACCATTTAATTTATCACATAAACAAAAATATTTTTTTGGAGACATTTATTTTGAATACTTACAAGTATACTCAAGATTATCATGACGTTACTAACTAACAGACTAAACCAGTGGACCCAGAGATTTGAAATTTAGAAGAAATAGGTGTTCCTTGAGTACCCACTATGCACTAAGCAAAGTTATTCAAAGCTCAAGGAGGTAAAAGTTGGCGAGTAAAGCGGTGAGACGTAAAGTAAAGAAAACGGTAAGACGTATTTTATCTTTAACCAGTTTTTAAATTTCCGCATGTCATCCACAACTGCGTAGAAGAAGAAAGATGCAGTAAAACAAGAACTAAATTTATTTAGATACATTGTTTTTACAATAAAATAATTGCTTATGTTTAAAACAGAATGAGGAAATATTACAGTAGGTGGTAATAATTATCTACTGTTAAGGCCAGGTAGACCCATTTTACATCACTTTGATTCAATTTTTAACAAACAAAGAGTTATTGTTTAAAGCCAAAAAAAATACATATCATAGTTCACTATATGTACTTAGATAATTCTCGGTTCAAAACATGATATCGAAAACTTCACTCGATAAAAAAAAATTCCGAAGAGGGGTCTAATTCGATTATTTTTCTTATTTTACTTGAAGCATATGAAAGTTTAACTTCCAAAAAAAATATCTAAGCAAAGTTAATAACATATAGAACAATAATCCTCGGTTACATTTTGCAAAATAGTTGAATTATTTTAATAATAAATTATTATATAATACAGCGGCTTGCGGACGTGGCTTCAGTCGCCCGCCGGGCCTTGACGAGGTAGGACCTGTGTTCCTTTTGCTCTCGCACGGCTGTCACGTTGACTTAGATCGGACGATTTATTCACACTACGTACGAACCACAGTATAAACTAAGCGGTTGTCGCTAGAGAATAATTTATTGTTTTAAAATTGTATTCGTCTGTGTGATCGATCATAATAAATTCGTAAAACATAACACAAAATTCAAATCCAAGGTGGCGGCTGCGCGAATTATCAACTTTTTCGTCATGGATGTCGTTTTTATGGTTTTCGAGGGTGCTGAAGCCGATAGTGCTGTCAAAATCTAAATCCAAGATGGCGGCTGCACGAAATTATCAACTTTTTCGCCATGGGTGTCGTTTTCATGGTTTTCGAGGGTGTTGAAGCCGATAGTGCTGTCAAAATCTAAATCCAAGATGGCGGCTGAACGAAATTATCACCTTTTTCGTCATGGGTGTCGTTTTCATGGTTTTCGAGGGTGTTGAAGCCGATAGTGCTGTCAAAATCTAAATCCAAGATGGCGGCTGCAAGAAATAATCAACTTTTTCGTCATGGATGTCGTTTTCATGGTTTTCGAGGGTGCTGAAGCCGATAGTGCTATCAAAATCTAAATCCAAGATGGCGGCTGCGCGAAATTATCAACTTTTTCGTCATGGATGTCCTTTTCACGGTTTTCGAGGGTGTTGAAGCCGATAGTGCTGTCAAAATCTAAATCCAAAATGGCGGCTGCACAAAATTATCAACTTTATAATTTACGAAATTACTAGACGAATTAATTTACATCTTCGATGCAAGTAAAAAGAATCGAATCCACGACCCCTTTTTGTGTTTGTTAGCCCTCCGCAACGCCCCATTATAGTATTAACAGACGTTCGAACTTGGTACGGGCCGGACAGCGGACTTGTACGGCGTACCAAATCCGCTAGTCACAACAGACGGCCGGATCCAGTCCATCGACACTGCCTTACAAGCTAAATTAGGAACGTACTTTGTACCAACATTGTATTATAAAAATAATCCTACTAAATTAAAACGAGTACTGATTCCTTTGGGTAGCAGGTGTCTTAACGTCTATTTGATTTAGACGCATTATACCTTTTTTTACTGTTGGTAGAATTGTTGAGGTATTATAATCTATGTTTGGATAAACAGTTTGGGTTTTTTGTCGTGGTGAAATTATTGTGTTATACAGTGTTTTATCTCCGATTTTGAAATCACTATTTAAGTTTCTTACATTGTTTTGGAACGAAGTTCCTAATAGTATTAACAGACGTTCGAACTTGGTACGGGCCGGACAGCAGACTTGTACGTCGTACCAAATCCGCTAGTCACAACAGACGGCCGAATCTCGCAGTAGCCGCGTGTCGTGTGCACAGTTCAGACTTCATGCCTCCGACGTTACCCAAGCGCGCTAAAATTGCGATTTATCTTGCGGCAACAGTAATACCGCTACAAGCCTCACTAAAAAAAAAGGAGTGGGCAAAAACGTATTTAAAATACGTGTGGTGTCGTGGGACACCAGATAGGAACGAAGTTTTAAAAAAAATATTTTTCAAGTTATATTCGATAAAGAAAATGTGCGTGTCAGCTCCTTTTTTTTTAGAAATACATACTTAAATAGACAATTACCTACACCCAGTCACAGGACAAACAAACATCTTCATAGACACATGTCTGTCCTGGATGGGAATCGAACCCACGACCTTTTGTTTTAAATACATACTTGAATATATATATATACTCTTCAAGGCGATGATAGCTCAGTGGTAAGTGACGTCGAATTCCGCGGCGAAGGTCGTGGGTTCGAATCCTACAGTGAGCTTGAGCTTTCGGTGAAGGAAAACATCCTGAGGAAACCATAGCACGGTGGTAGGGTACTTTGTAGTACCCGACTGGCTGGCTACCACCCTCAAGTTGAAAATCTGTCGCTAAAACACCTATCGGTGTGTTCCGACAGCTGCATTTGAGAGCCAGTTCCCATCTAGGCTTTGTGTGCTTACCATCTTCGGCCACATCATCACTTACCATGGTGAGATTGTGGTCAAACACAAGCCTATCCAGAATAAAAAAAAATAGATTATTACCTACAACCCAGTCACAGGACAAACAGGTATCTTCATACACACCTGTTCTGGATGGGAATCGAAACCACGAAATTTTTTTTGTAAATACATACTTAAATAGATTATTACCTACAACCTACGAATAAGTTATCAGGATAAACAGACATCTTCATACACACATAATAATATCTGTCCTCGATGGGAATCGTACCCACGATCTTTTTTTTTCCGCCATAGTGCATTGACGCACGTGCTACCTACCTCCAGAACGTTTCGATCGTGACTGCCGTGCGTTTGTCCGGTCCGAGCGTACATACGCGCGGATTTGGTACGGAGCGGACCAAATCCGACGTGCAAACCATCGGACCGGACCGAACACGAAATAATAATAATTATGTTCGACAGACAACTCTCCAGACGAACGGATATGGTACGGAGCATACCGAATCCGCTGTCCGGACCGTACCGTACCAAGTTCGAACGTCTGTTAATACTATTATACTATTAATGCACTATGGCGGAAAAAAAGGTCATGGGTTCGATTCCCATCGAGGACAGATATGTGTGTATAAAGATGTCTGTTTGTCCTGATTACTTATTCGTAGGTTGTAGGTAATAATCTATTTAAGTACTTATGTATTTACAAAAAAAAAAGTCGTGGATTCGATTCCCATCCAGGACAGGTGTGTATGAAGATATCTATTTGTCCTGTGACTGGGTTGTAGGTAATAATCTATTCAAGTATGTATTTAAAAAAAAAGGTCGTGGGTTCGATTCCCATCCAGGACAGACATGTGTCTATGAAGATGTTTGTTTGTCCTGTGACTGGGTGTAGGTAATTGTCTATTTAAGTATGTACGAGTATTTCCAAAAAAAAGGAGCTGACACGCACATTTTCTTTATCGAATATAGTTAACTATAAAATATTTTTTTATAAAACTTCGTTCCTATCCGGTGTTCCACGACACCACACGTATTTTAAATACGTTTTTGCCCACTCCTTTTTTTTTAGTGTGGTTTGTAGCGGCATTACTGTTGCCGCAACACCAATCGCAATATTAGCGCGCTTGGATAACGTCGGAGGCATGACGTCTGAACTGTGCACACGACACGCGGCTACTGCGAGATCCGGCCGTCTGTTGTGACTAGCGGATTTGGTACGACGTACAAGTCCGCTGTCCGGCCCGTACCAAGTTCGAACGTCTGTTAATACTATTAGGAACTTCGTTCCAAAACAATGTAAGAAACTTAAATCTCAAATAAATTAATTATGACTCACAACATTTTTCATTCACAACATCTATTCAAAATAATATAATATAAATGTTAGGTTTTCCCGATGACTACCTTCTATAATAAAACAAGCAGACAATTTAATAAAGTAAGTTGACCTGCTGCCTACACGACACGTTTACTTATACTGTGACAGATTTGGGTTCATGTGAGTTCACGCCGGCAACGTCTGCGCTCGGCTCGCCTCGCGTAAAGGATGGTAGCGTTAAATACCTACTTTGCTCGGTCTACCTGGCCTTAATTAGTTTAGAATTAGTCGCAGGTCAACTGTTAACAGGTATTTCCAAGCTTCGATGTGACATTTCGGTTAAGGGTCTGTGAAACTAATCACCAACATCATTCGCCTAAAGGGCAGGTCGGGTATTTAACTGGAGGAACTAAATTGCCTACTTGTACTTGGGAAATTGCCACTAGACCGGGTGTTGTGAACCACACATTAACGGAACATTTTCCCCTCAATTAGTTATTTACTTTACAGTTACATGTTTTTAATAACATGCTTAATTCTTTATTAATCTCTCAGCATATTTAAGACTAGCTGTTTCACCCGCGGTTTCACCTGCGTTCCATATGTGAATCTGTTTTTGTTCACAATTTTATGGGATTTTTTGTGCGAAAAACTAAAATTCTGTTTCTAAAATAAAAGTAGCCATGTCAATCTTTATAAAATTACCTATCTGCCAGTGAAATGGACTGACATTTTTTTTTGTTATAGCTAGACCGTCTTAAGCATTTATTAAGCTGTTTTATTGACATTACAAACATACACTTCAATTTAATTTATCTACTAGCTGTCCTCCGCAGTTTCACCCGCGTTCCCGTGAGATCTTATATTATCCCGGGATAAAAAGTATCGAGTAAGTAAATAGTCCTATCTCTTATTTCAGGATATTATCTATTTGTGCTCCAAGTGACTATTTAGTAGTTTCGGAGTTCATCGCGGACCAACATCGTGACAAGGGATTGTCATAATTAAGATATACGAGTATGTATGTATATATATAGAAGGCAACTTATAAACTAAAGATTTAAATTGTTTGAAATATTAATTTGTATGCTACGTTTACTACTACTCTACGTATTTTAAGATCTAGTAAATAAAATACCAATTTCCGTTTGTCTGTCAACTTAATGTTGAGAATCAATTTGATACGGTTTTCTCGAGTAAACAAAGGCAAAGAGGATACGTTTTTAGATGTTTTTGAAATGACACGAGGGAGCAGAATGAAAATGAATTCTTTTATTTCAGTCTTTACAAAAGGCCAGCGATCGTATATTCCACATAAAATGCAGTTACCTTACCTTACATTTGAACGTGAAAAACGATAAATTTTAAAAATTCCCGTGTTATGTAGGTCCGCGATAAACTTCGAAAATTCTAAACCGATCTTTATGAAACTGGCACACAAATACATTATATCCTGGAATGAGAGATAGGATACTTTTTGTTCCGGGAAAAGAAAATATCCCTCGGGAACGTGGGTGCAACCACGGAGGACAGCTAGTTTAAATATAAAAGGAATATATCAATTATATCCATACCATTGCATAGATGTTATAATTTTTTTTGAGAAAAGAAGAGGTAATGACACAGTGAAAGTCCTAATATTATGATTTATGTCAAGTACCTGGGCGACCCATTTCCTTCTAGGCTTTGTGTGTTTATTACTACCATCGGATAGGTACTAATAAGGTAATGTATATCGCTACGAACCTTTAAACTACTTTATGGATGCTTTCATGCCATGCCCTACATGTGCAGCTGAACTTAATTAATTTAAATGCCAAAGGCAGCCATTTCAATATCGGAATAATTTTACAGTTATTATAGAGCATGTTGTTGCTGTCAATTAATGAAAGCCATACAAAATATGCGATATTAAACATACCTATAGTCGGTTCAACGAATTAGAGCCGGGGTACGTATCTTATAATGGAGTTTTACCACAACTGACAAAATGTCGCGGGACGCTGAAACTGTGATTTGGTTGCGGTTACCGCGGGCTTTATATGTAATACTGTACATGAGTTTTAGATAAGAGCACATTCACTGCTTTACACTTTGTAGTTGTTACACTTTAAGTTCTTACTCAGCCTTGAACTTTCCCCTCCCTCTACTCTATCTAATAAGCCTCAATAGAATAAAAGTTGTATTTCTTTTCTAGATATCATCATCATTATCATCTCGGCCGAAAGACGTCCACTGCTGGATATAGGCCTACCACGAAGTTTTCTACAGTGACCGGTCCTGTGCAGCTCGTATCCAGCGGTTTCCCGCGACCGTCTCTAGGTCGTCGCTCCACCTTGTGGAGGGCCTGCCCACGCTGCATCTTCCGGTACGTTTTGTCTCTCCGAATCTTTCCACCTCATCGGCCTTCGGTTCGTCAAGCTATGTCACTCTCGTCTACTGCCACTTCAGTCTACTAATGCGTAGGGCTATTTGATCACGTAACGAAACTTCGAGCATTGCCCTCTCCGAGTAACCCCCTTCGCACACGACGTCGTAGCGTAAGCGTATCGTTACGGCGTCGTAGCGTAAGCGTATCGTTACGACGCAATGACAATAAACACCTCCTATGATTCGCTGCAACACCGCTTTGTGTGCGGACTTGTTTGAAAGTGTTTATGCTCGTACTGCTCTCGTCTTACGCGCGGATTACGATACGCTTACGCTACGACGCCGTGTGGGTAGGGGGTAACTGTGAGCCTTCTTAAGCCTTTTAGTGCTGGTAACACACATTGGTCGAAGACTCTAATCTTTAAGCACTGAGGTAGTTCGGACGAAAAAACGTTGTGTAGCTCCCGAACGCTGCCCAGCTGAGTTGGATTCGACGATTGACCTCTCTCTCGAAGTTTGACCTGCCGAATTGTCTGCCCTTTAAGGCGATGATAGCTCATTGGTAGTGACGTCGAATACCGCGGCGAAGGTCGTGGGTTCGAATCCTACAATGAGCTGGAGCTTTCGGTGAAGGAAAACATCGTGAGGAAACCATAGCACGGTGGTAGGGTACTTTATAGTAGGTACCCGACTGGCTGGCTACCACCCTCAAGTTGAAAATCTGTCGCCAAACACCTATCGGTGTGTTCCGTCAGCTGCTCTTGAGAGCCAGTTCCCATCTAGGCTTTGTGTGCTTACCATCTTCGGCCACATCATCACTTACCAAAGTGAGATTGTGATCAAACACAAGCCTATCCAGAATTAAAAAAAAAAAAACTTAAACTAGAAACTCGTGGCACGATAACACCTACCTATGTGTTATTGTGCCACGAGAATAAATTTGTAAATACGGCAATATATTCTGAATAATTCATTGAAGTTTGTTTGAAATCCATTAAAATTACATTGAACTTAAATACATTTCTTTTGAATAAGCGTGTCACAGTTGATAAATTGAGCAGTGATTTTTGAATTATCATCAAAACATCATTTTAGTTCAAATATATTCTAATGTCATAATTATAACATTTAATCATAGTAAGTATCTTCTCAATAGATCTTGGATTTGCAATCAATCAAGTGTACCTACTAAAGTTGATAATGACATGTAATTATGAGTTTACATTTACAATCTATGGCGAGATGGCGTGTAAATAGCCAACACCAGAATTGTACATAGTACGAAACTAACCGACACACCCTCTTAATCCCAAATATCCTGACGCGCAGACAATGAAAAGAAGGCCCACGTACCTGGTATTCCTGCAGCCTCTTCAAGAGGGATTCACAGTCCGGGTCGTCTGGGTAGATTCCTCTTCTTGCATGCACCAGTAGTTATTTTAGGGTTCTGAGGATCCTCGTTAATTTGCGGAGCGGGTTTTAAGCGGTATAGAATAATATTTTATATTTTAGTTGTCAAAATATGGACAAAATGCGGTTGTCAACGAAGACATATTTTTCTGAATATTATTTTTTCAAATGCGGTTGACAGTTCAGAAAAGAAACAACTCCACGGAGGCGCGTCACGAAGGAAATCTTATTTTTCTCGCAGATCGACGCTACTAATTCCCTCTATCCAAAGCATTAGGCCACCCAAGGAAACGTGAACCTTTCTGCGTGATATTTAAGAAAAGAGGGCATATCAGTCAGTCCTAGATGTTACAATTCTAACATTGACGCTTCACCAATCTATTTAATTAATATTACCACATGTTACTAGTTAACCTAATTCTCACAGCTACTAATTTTTTAATTTACTTATATGAAGTGGTTAACTGTGTCGTAGCAGATTGACGTGTACTACTGCTGTAAGCACTGTAATGGGATTAATAGTCTATCTACATATTACTGCAACAAATATAGGTACATTATAGGTATATACTCGTATATTTCAATGAAAACAATTTGCAGAATTCGATGTAAAAATCTACTTCAACTAAAGATTGTGGCTTGAATTCTTACAATGAGCTTGAGCTTTCGTTGAAGGAAATAATTTTTCCTTGGTAGTACTTTATAGTACTCTACCAAAACGGTAGGTATGTACATTATAAATGGTCAGCAACACATTGGCAACCTCTTGTTAATGCTAATGTCTATTGGCGACGGTATATAGTCACTTGCCATCAGATGACCCACCTGACTGCTTTTTTCATATACTCGTATGTATGTTTGACTCGCAAAGATTATATGTAACTTGCTTACTAATATAGATGGTAGTATGTACCTACCATAAAAATATTTAGGTAAGTATAATAATATACCATAAACCGGTATTTGTGTACAAGCTTCTAAGTACAATATAATTATTATTTTTAAACTTTTATAAAATTTGAGCTAAGTGATGCCTATTTAAAAGTCCAAACGAATTAGTAAATGTCGTCTAAAGAGTTCATTCAAGTCAAACTCGATTTAGAAACAATGTAAGCAATTAATCTTTAGAAAAAGTTTATTTATTCCATTAAAATTAAGTAAGTTATTATTCAGCGATCCAAATGATTCCAAATTAAAAATGTCTCATTTCTCTTTGATTGACAAACAATGCCGCAAAAGTATATTTAAAAGAAAATTGAGTTTATTATTCTGCGATGCACTATTATTTATCATCACAATCTAACACATGTAATTTGTTAAATTGCAGTCAATTCCTTATCTGGCGTAATCTAATTAGAGCGTTTAGTATACTGTCTGGTAAAATATCTTACTACGAAGTAAGTAGGAAGTTTAATGATTCGTTGCATTGGCGTCTTCTACAGATATAGCTTGTGCAACCATGCACGAAAGAATTGTAAAGTGAGTGAGTTTGCCGTATGAGATTATATGAAAGATGTAGGTACATAATGTAGTTTCATTTGAAGGCGGCATCAAGAGCTTGGGCTTGAAACTACATCCCAGACATCACTTATGCACGAGTCATCCAATTAACCAAGCGACGAAGTATGCTTGCCCTGTAGTAACTTGGATGCATATAGTTTGTCAAATTGAAATATCCGTACCAGATAAACCAAAATAAATATAGTGTTAGTAACAGTGCTACCAAACAGCTATCGATCGATATTTTAAGGCGATGATAGCTCAGTGGTAAGTGACGTCGAATACCGCGACGAAGGTCGTGGGTTCGAATCCTACAATGAGCTTGAGCTTTCGGTGAAGGAAAACATCGTGAGGAAACCATAGCACGGTGGTAGAGTACTTTGTAGTACCCGACTGGCTGGCTACCACCCTCAAGTTGAAAATCTGTCGCCAAATACCTATCGGTGTGTTCCGACAGCTGCACTTGAGAGCCAGTTCCCATCTAGGCTTTGTGTGCTTACCATCTTCGGCCACATCATCACTTACCATGGTGAGATTGTGGTCAAACATAAGCCTATCGAGAATTAAAAAAAAAAAACTAAGTAAATAATAGCTTATAATCGTCAATTCTCAATAAGGGATGAGAATATCTCTAGTATTACATTTCATGTCAAAAGCAAACATGTAGGAAGGTATTGAAAAATATTTCGTGTAAATATTTTCCTTCCGGAAATTTTAAAAGTGAGCATGTTGTTACAATATACGTCGCATTGCGGTAGATGTAGGCTAAATGGATTAAATGTGTTAAACAATTATGTATTCTAACTTCTTTACCGAGCTAACCTTTATTTGGAATTATCAGAGCTTAACATAAACCACGGTATAAATCATGAGGCTAGAATACCGATTTCAATACTGAAGTCTCATCATCTTTCTCAAAGGGGCTTTGTGAATGTTTGGATTCGATTAGGGGGTTGTGAATTTGATTTAGAAAATAAAATATACGCTATCCATGAAATGTTTGTTATTAGAAGCCAAACCTTTGATGGCGTAATATTTTATATCAAAATGATAATAGGTATACGTTTGGCATACAATCTATTAAATTTCAGTTAGACTTCATAATGGATTATCGTTTACATAAACGACAAGTAGGCCTTAGGCTTAAAATTGCTTGTAAATATTCAAGGAAAAGTTCCAGTTTAATGCTTGAATATCGTGACCAGCAATTTAAAAAGAAAAAAGGCGCTGGTAGTTCTTAAAAAGCGTGAGATTGCGCTTGCCGTCCCATTTCCGCGAGCGGACGATGCGCTGTAGCTTCGGGCGATACCGGGACAAAACGATTCTTGATAAAATAGATTTACTCAGTTATTACGATTGACTTGGCTGCTTAAAAATATTTTCTGTTTACCTCTAACGTTTTACTAATATGTGCAGTGCACATTACAGTAAAGTCAAATTTTTCTAATAAATAAAAATGAACATAAGAAAACCAATATTTATCAAAATTACGCTATAGGTATTTTAATTTAGTTTAAATTTATTAAGAGAATGAGAACATATTTTATGTGTAACATAGTTTGTGTTAGGTACTTGTACATAAAGAGTAAAATAAAAACATAGCGTTTCGTCGTTAGTACCTACGACGTGGCATGTCTTTAGATTTGGAATTTATGGACGTCTTAGTAGGTACATTCGTGTATCTAAGATAAATCGACTATTGCTCATAAACTAGTAGGTACTGATGTAAAAAATTTAATATAGGCATGTTGGAAAAGCCTTTTCCTTGAACAATCTTTGAATCATCATATACACACAACAATGAAATTATCAATGAAGTGAAATGAAAAATATAAGAATTGAATGTATAACATTACATTAATGCACGGTTGAAATAATGTAATCAGACATTCACCCGGTTTATTGTTGGTTTGTCGTGTACATACATGGCGGGGGCACTGTAAAATATTCATGTCCGCATGGAACGGTTGAGGCACACGGTATTGATCTATTTACTACGACCACATTTTTGAGATCCGAAGTCTATACAAAACCATAAAGTTTCGTAAAGTCTGTCTGGCTATGTAAATAGTTTATAATCTATATAAAGCTAAGGAAAGCTAAATAATTTCTTTAAACATTTTTTAACAATTATTTTATTTAATTTACAATATAGACGCTTTTACCTTGCCAATTTGATGCAAATGGATCAATATTGTTTTGATGCTAACGTCGAACGCTACTGCTCACTCAGCCTTAGATTGAGAATCGTCAGCCTCCACTAGGCCATTGAAGATTTTAGTTTCCGGGCGACCATGGTGTTCATTATTGTTGCAAGCCGTTTGTGCCGCGTTGCTGCCGCGACGAAACTCGTATCCCATAATTACTCGTATTTTTATCGTGGTATATACACGATATATAATCTTTGATACTAATGAAAATGATACAAATGTAGTGAAAACAAAACACTATTCAATATTATATTAACATTTAGAATTTATTGTAATACATAAATCACATTTCCAATGGCCAGTATCGTAGAACGGTAACTTCATAGGTAGTACCGATTATTTTTCTTGACATAAAATAATTATTTTAGCGACATAGCATCAAATATTTTCGAATATAAATTCTGAACATAAGTTGAGCTACGTATAAGATGTAGGTTTCTTTGGAATTCCATTTTCAGAGGTAAACATGAAATTACTGAAAAATTTAGATACTATTATTTACAAGTACCTACGTCAAAAAGTACAAAATATAATTAGTTAGATTTCTATAACCTTTATGAATTTATGAATGTTTTCAAGGCTTTCAAGGGAAATAAGTTATATATACCCATCCAATAATTAATCAAGACAAGTACCTATTTTTTTATGCCTACCAGTAATTTAAAAGTAAAAGTTTCGTAAAGGACAAGTTATATGAAGGGTTTATGTTTTGGGTGTAAGTCTGGAGCGCCAGACTAAGAAATTGGTATGCATTTCTTTTCACCGGATTATATCAAGGGCTTTAAGAGCATTGCCGTCCTTCATAAATTTTATACGAAACTCGGCTAGCCTTTTGGCCGCGAGAGTTTGCAGTAACTAAATCCCTTATAGAGTCATTAAATATAAGACAAAAACTGACGTGCGCGCCCGCGTCTGACTTACTCTTAGCCGTGATTCATAGTGCATTACATACCTAACTGTATTTTGAAGTAGTTTTGTTTTTTGTTATTAGATCATTAAATTAAAAATACTTATAATGAGTTCACTTAATAAAGATATTTTTGAATAAAATTTTTGAAATTTCATAACTACAATCTGCTGTGCGATTTTATATTTTAGTCTGGGATATGTATGACAATCTTCGTCCAAATTTAATGGTGAAGTCGTGTGATTGAGTAACATGCCAAAAACTGAAAAAGAGAATATTTAAATAGGATCTTTAGTGTATTATGTTCCTCTTAGTAACCGGTCAAAACTGACTCTTTCTTTTTAAAGGTTGGTTTTAAAAAGGGATAGATATCTGTCGACAGGTTATAGAAGAGTAATATAAAACGCGATCTATTCGTAAATTAATTATCTACTTTCCCTTTCATATTTATTGACATAAAACGTACGGTTCGATTCCACTTCAGTGGATTCGAATCAATGAAATACGCTTAGTACGGTGCCATGTTTGTATTCCAAAGGTCCATTAATCAGTGGGAATTGAGGTAACTAACCAATAAAGAGTCAAAGGTAGCTCTAGAAAATGATGGGGGAAGCACGTGATCGGCTCAATAAATTTAGTTCGGCAAGCATCTACAAATTACAACCGCTAATGGCCTACAGAGTAAGTATTATCCGAAAATTTTAGAGCTGTAGAAAATATACTGATTTAGATTCAAATTTATAGTTTAGTTATATTTCTAATTTAGTATGTAATTTTAGCCTAATACAGTAGACTCTCGTTAATTCGAAACTCGAGGGACTCTTAAAATATTACGAATTATCAAGAGTTTAAAATATCAAATGTATTAAATAACCAAACCAATTCGTGCGGAACTGTGTGTCAAACTACATAATCATAACAAAAACAAAGGCTCGTGTACGATGATTCAAGTTTGAACTTGTCTCAAAATGTACTTACCTCAGCAAATTCTGCAATATTTCTGTCTCTTTCTCCCTGCACCTTTGAATTGGCGAGTGTTTGACGCTGATGTGTTCAAATTAACGCGTCGTTTTGTTACTTAGCAATGATTTTTTCGTTCAAATTACCAAGTGCACAAAAATGTATTGATTTAGTTCGAAATATGAAGAGATAACCTCGGGAAATCGTGGTAACTTTGAATTATAGTGAGGTTCGAATTATCGCAGGTTTGAATTAACGAGGGTTGACTGTATTATAAATTGTGTAATAAATGTGGAACTAATATATAATTTATGTTGTGCACACTCACTAAATATTGATATTTACCTAACAGAAGAATAATGACTTAAGTGCTCGAAGGAAGAAACTATTTATAAATAATTTCATCCAGTTTTTACTCCAAAAATGGCTTCCAAAGAGAGAAAAGCATCTTCCAAGCTGTTGCCTGCAAAGCTCGCACGAGTGACCTCGCGTAAATTCATAAAAGGTAGGTTTGTTTTACCATTCTCTTTGAGATTGAATTCAATGAAAATAACGTTTCTCTTTATTTTACCTTTTAAATTATTAATATACCTATTCGAAATAACCTCACTCACAAACGTCAATTCTATAGAAGTGTTTCATGGAACATTACACATTACAAGTGATTCAAAGTATTTCCAAAAATAGTTTTTTTTTAATTCTGGATAAGCTTGTGTTTGACCACAATCTCACCATGGTAAGTGATGATGTGGCCGAAGGTGGTAAGCACACAAAACCTGAAGACAAAGATGAAAACTAGCTCACTAGTGCAGCTGTCGGAACACACCCAAAGGTGCTTGGCGACAGATTTTCAACTTGAGGGTGGTAGCCAGCCCTACTACAAAGTACCCTACCACCGTGCTATGGTTTCTTCACGATGTTTTCCTTCACCGAAAGCTCAAGCTCATTGTTGGATTCGAACCCACGACCTTCACCGCGGTATCCGACGTCGCTATCACTGAGCTATCATCGCCTTGAACTATTGATACCTACATTCTAATATTGAAAATAAAAATTCCAAATGTGAAAAATTCGAATACCCCAGATGTCATGTTCGACATATTTACCTACTTGATTCCCAAGACGCCAGTTTGTTTGATCTTTATTATTCACCCAGAATAATTTTCTAATGTACGGTCGTACTTTTTGTAAGCTTTGGGTTTTCCTTGATGCCAAGTATCAAAAAACTGTTGGAGAAAATATGTGTGGGAACAAAAAATGGACTTTTTTTGTGGTAAACGGAAATATTTGGAATATTTTGGATATCCTTATTGTTACACAAAGCTTTGATCATATTATATTTAATACGGCAACTCGGCCAAATCTTGGCGAACTTCTTAGTTGCAGATAGGTACAAATCAAAATTCTGAACCATATTTATAATGAAATGTCATAAGTATCATTTAAATACTTTCCAAGCATATTCAAAGACAAAGGACATTTTTCCGGGTAGCCCGTTACAATATTTTAAGAGCCACTTTGAGTAGATTCAGGTCGTATTCTTGATCCTTAAATGTTACTAACTTGTCCTACTTTTATTTATCTCATACAAATGTTGTGTCGGAACGAGTCTATTATAATAAATTGTCAAGATTTAATTTAACTTTATTAATGTATTTGTTTAATACTTACTATTATATTATGAAACGTAAATACCAAAAAATCGAATCAAAAAGTATTAGTTATATAAGTATACACTTTATAATATACAAAACTTTTATTGTTAACACACCTGAGCTTTATTAAATTTGGAAATAAGATATTCTGAAAAATAAACGCTTATCCCTTTTGGGTCACCTTAATTATTTCAACACTGGTTGAAAATTCATTAAGAGCCCTGCGATTTCTCTAATTATTCCGAGTAGATTCGGCTAACCGTTATAATGAGGGGAGATCTGACATAGGCTGCCCGGTGATATTGCTGCCTTGTTTACCCACTGAATCCAACTACCCCAAATGTAATTATTCTTCAGATATCTGGGACTACCCTTGAGTATCATTCAACACCCTTTTCAAAAGCTCAATGTAGATAGAGATGGTAAATATTTTTACTGGATATGCTACTGAAACCGATTCCATACATTATGACAGCAAATCTTATCTTACTACTTATAAATGTGAACGTTTGTTAGGATTAAAACGTTTGTTACTCTTTTACGCAAAAACTGCGGATCATATTTTCATGAAACTTGGCACAAAGGTAGATCATATCCTGGAATAAAATATAGAACACATTTTATTCCGGGAAAAGATAACATCCCTCGAGAACGCGGGTGAAACCGTGGGGGACAGCTAGTGCTGTATACCTACTGGATAGATATTACTCTGTTTCTAAATTCGTATTAGGTATGCGTACGTAATTAAAGATATAAAGATTTATGAGCAGTAGCCTTTGTCCCTGCGTGTAAAATTACGAATCAATTTTATAGATGTTAGTTTTACGATCTTCCTGGGTGGTTCTTTACAAATATTACTTGGGTGGAAGCGTAACCCAAATAACACGTAGGCATGTGCGTTGCTATAATATGAAGATACATTGTTATAACATTCAGAATTTTGTACAAAGTTGTTGTGTAAGTACAAAATAAACAGCCTGTAATCCACGGGGTCAACGCGGGTGAAACCGCAGGGGACAGCCAGTAAAGAATAATTGTTGAATATCGTCAGTATAGCATAACTATAAGACGTAAATCTATTAGTACTTATCTAATAAATACTTAGACAATAGTGTATAATGATAACTCGTCGAGGGATGTTGAAGGGTCACATAATGTCATTATCGTAATAAACGTAGGTACTCTTGTTTACATATACCGGGATTATCAGACATTTCTATGAAGCCTTCTCTCTAATCCATGGATATTCTTTATGTTGTCTTATGTCTCAGACGTTTATTAACTCGACGAACTCAAGACAAGTATGAGCTAAACTTTTCAACAAACAAAGACAGTTGCACAGATGTTCTCTTTTGAATGAATTTGTGCCTTGTTAATTATACATATATTATAAGTCAGTTATTTATAAAATTATTGCTATTTATTTTTAATAAGGCCTTAAAAAGTGTAATTTTTACCTGTTCATTTCTAGTAGCAAACCTACGGATCAATAGGTATATTGCCATGCATCGCCAATACTCTCTGCTCCCTCTCAATATCTGTGTCATCCTTACAGTTTTCAGTTTAAAAGTGACCTAGATATTTAAATTCCTTAACAAGTATGAGGACCGATCAATTCAGTGTAATAGGTGGCACGTTTTTAGGACAGCTTTGAAAAACATAAAATGACTTTTAACCATGTGATATTTTAACCAATGTCTAAATGCATAGTCCTCACACACACGTAGAAGCTTTTCTACAGCACTGACGTATATTTGGTTGGTGAACCGCCCACCAATCTCTCCCTTAAGTGTGTCTACTTACCGGACACCCTATATAAGAGACTTTAATGACAAGTATAGCTTTTTTAGTGATTTAAAAACAGTATTTTCTTTTAAAAACCAATTTAAAAAACACTTGTTAAACAAACAAAAAACAATCGTTTCCTAACTTAGCGTATTATTTTATTATGTACCTTGTTATGGCTTGGTATTGCTTGGTGTGGTTTGGGTTGGCAGATTATAAAATTTATTGACATGTATGATATTGATTTCTTTCTGTTTTTAATTTTATTCTTAAGGCTTTAGCTACAAGACTATCAGCCTAAACTGTTTTCTTTATTTTCAATATTCCTCTTTTTTTCAATATTCCTCATGTTATGGTCACGTTATATCTCACTCACAGTAAAGTCTAGTCGTTGCCTACACTTATTTTTATTATTATTTATTTACTTATTATTTTACATTGATATATTCATATATATATTTTTATGTCTGTGCCGCGATTGACCGTGCACTATCTGAAAACCAGCGCTGCAGCATCATATGCTGCAGCATATGCTGAGATAGTTGCCTTTTTTGGCCTCACACAACTGTTTTGTATAATGTGCATCTGTTTTTTGCCGTCTTTGTGTGTGTCCAATATAAATTTATTTTTCTTTCTTTCTTTCTTTTCTTCTTTCTTTTTAATAATTGACAGAGAAAGTGTATGAATAATAATAAGTCTTTAAATAATATAGGAGGCGGTTTCTTTTTAAATAATTCTACAGTACGATTTATTTAAAAAAATAAATGCCTTTGGGAGTCTAGACAATACTAAGTGACATATAAAAATGTATTTAATATTTTAGAAATGACGACCCTATGTAATCCCGATGGTAGAGTAAGACTAATAAATCTTTTCTATGAAAATACGATACACTCAATGCATTATAACATATTTGTAGAGTTATGTTCATAACTAGCTGTCTCTGCGGTTTCACTCGCGTTCCCGTGGGATCATTTCCCGGGATAAAAATATAGCCTACATTACTCACGGATAATTTAGCATTCTAATGGTGAAATAATTTTTTCCTCGTTATAATATTAGTGTAGATATACATACATAAATAATTATAATTACATTTTTGGTTTTAAGTCTTTTCTGTAGTGTTATTAAACAAAGTTTACAACATAATTACGTCACACAAGTTAGAAAATTGTCGGAATACACGTTAGATACTAACGCCGAGTGTTTTAGATCTTTACCAATTTACAATGCATAGATACGCGTCGGTCTGTCGTATGGTTCCCATCTGGGCGTGTGCCAACCAGCTGGTTGCCGCATGCCGTGAGCGTAGTAGTGATGCCAATCGCTGATTATATCCGTGTGACATGAGGAACATAGAACTAGTTGCTACTAGAATGTATCACATCGAATTTAGTAAGTAGTTACCATTATTATTCTCGTGAGTGGAGGTGCCGCAACGCCATTTAATCATCTATTTAATGAGTGATTTGCACAAAAATATCATTTGTACAGATATATTGGTGACAATACTCCAGAAAGAAGTTAGTACCTATGGTTAGCTAAAACTGAGGATAGTAGTTATTATTATTCTAAGAAAATGTATTATTTTTAATGACGCAATTAATGCCATCTAAGGTCTTTATTTAGAAATGGTGGTAACAATAGCATTAAAAGATAGCAATAAGATGACGTTCAATAAGTGCTCCTTAAGAGTCCCAAAATTAAATAAAACATTTTGATTTGATTTGATTAATGGTAGTATTGAACTAAAAATATATTCTATTATAGACACCGTAAAAATAATAAAAACAAGTGCATTCGAATACTTACAAACTCAATTTTTTGCAATGTGTTATCTTTGATATTTCTAGTAACTTTGTATCTGTTGAAAATATATTGTCTACTGTCAAGATCACGACCAAGCTCACAACGAGGTTAATTATGACAGACGTGTGCTACCAGGCACCGGCGGCACCGTCAACTGGGCGGCTGAAACGACATCGCGTTTTTCCTCTCTAATCGCTTGGGCCTGATTTATTACAACCATCACATTTTTCAGGGCTACATCTAAAAGTGTCATATATCTTCAAAGATAACCTTATTTATAAATAAGTAATTGATGTTTAAAGTATTTGGAAAAGCACGGAATTTTGGTGTTGATTTACATAATATTTTTAAATAGGTACCTATATTAAACCGATTATAGTACATATTTGAAACATATAAAAAACTATAATAAGTGGTTTTATTTTGATGAGATCTTGACCACAGTATCTAAATATAGAGTTGTGAATATTTTTTGTATACTGTACCACTGTTACACATAAGATACATATGTATTTAGTTCTAATATTTTATTTTACGATCTTTATATTGCGACAATTTGGTTTTGCGTCAATTTACATATTCCTTTTGTACTAAGTACATAATCTATTTTAGTGTAGGTACTTTGAGGTGATACGTAAAAAACGTAAAAAAACTTGATGGCAGGCCGACTGGGCGGAGCTACGAAAGTGACAGAGTTATTTACTTCCATATGCGAAGAAAGAGAGCGCAACTATGCGCTCGCCCCCAAAATAAAATAAAGTAAGCGCCAAAGCAAATAAAAATTGATTAAAAATTAATTACGCTATTTATCAAAAAGATTTTCGACCAGAATTTTCAAATACCTAATACCTATATTTTGAATGGAGTTAAACTATGAAATTCGTTATGATTTTAGAATAAAATGCAAAAATAAAAGAAAGAAGAGGTCTTTTCGGAATTAAATTCTATCGAGGAAATATAATCCAATCGTGTTTTCACGTCTACCAGGAAGTCTATTGCAAATAGTCAATAAGCATATTATTAAAAAAAAATATCTATGAATTATGCCATAGTGAAATAAAACTATTTCATCAAGCTCAATTATTTTTTTGGTATCGCCATTCACGAGATGCGTACGTCCCACATAGTTTTTGGTTTTACGGTAACAGATGATATATCATCATTGGAAAATACATGTGGTTGACTGTTTTAAATTTTATAAAAGACTCTAATAACTTGTAAATAAAACTAGTTAATTATAATAAAATGTTTAAATATACCTCAGTAAAATCAGACTGCGATTTAGTTCGCACGGTCGAGGATAACCCCACGTCCATGTAATTTTAATTTATGGATAGAGAACGTGTTTTATCAGAATTTTGTAATAGTTGTTTGGAAACTGTGAACAAACTATTTCATGCAATAAGTACGGTCAGCCATTTGTTAACGAAAACCATGGAATACTTTGCCAGTAATTTATATTCCCAGAGTCAATATATCACTTTGTTATAATGCATAAATAATGTGGTTCGTTTATGATTTTATGCGACACATAATATCTAATACAATAATGACATTCATGTATGAAACAATCATATCTTAAAAGAACCTCGCTAATCATCGTATTACGAATAGAAAATGATTATTGCAAATGAGGGCGACAGAAAGAGCATACCAGGTATTCCAAAACTATTGATCAGACTACAGTTTATAAATTCGGTTTTATTTTTAATATTTATATTAAACTTTAGCTTCAGGCATTTATGTATGGCTTATTGTTCTTTATTTACCAACATATATAAAATAATGACATTAAATAATTAGCTCCCAAAATAAATTATTTATCTTGACATTATTATGTTATACGAGTACTTGTAATGTTTTGTGTTGTCAAGAATAAATGTATTTCTTTCTTTCTTATATAATGCGAGTAAGATCCAAAGTAAACAAGAAACTTTTTTTTTTTTCAAATTAGTGTCAAGTCAATTTTTTTGTAAAAGTTATCATGAATAAAGTAAAAAGTCTTCGCAAAAGGCATTGCCACTCTCAAATATGGACCCAAGAGTCGTCATTTTCCCTTGAGGGCTTTGTTGAAATGCTTTCAGTGTTTCACTGCCAGTTATACTGACAACTGTCACTTCGAAATGACTACGAGTACGATATCAAGGTATGTAATCAACCTAATTAGATGGTTTGCAATATTAACATTATTTAATATATAATGTAATGTGATACAAAGTTAGTGGAAAGCATTCATCACGATTACTTTATTCAGTTAAACATTTATTTTATACCACGTGACAACTAGATAGGCGGGTCACCTGATGTTAAGTGAATACCATCGCCTATAGATATTAGCAATACTACCCTGGGATTGCCAATGTGTTGTCGACCTTTTTACAATGTTTAAAAGGCAACTGGCTCTCAATTGCAACTGCCGGAACACATCAACATGTGCTTGGTGGCAGATTTTCAACTTGATGATGGTAGCCAACCAGTCGAGTACTACAAAGTACCTTTTATTTCATCGATAGTTCAAGCTCATTGTTAGGTTTTGAGCCTGCGCTGCAGTATCCGACGACTCTACCACTATCATCGCCTTATTATTCTTTGAGATCATGAGTGAAACACATTCACATGAGATCATGAGCTTCCTGTCCGTGGTCTGAGGCCTAGATAGAATTATAATGATGATAATCACTATGAAAATGCCACATAATCACTATGAAAACTGTGAGTTCCGTTTTTAAGGTAATATTTTTGCTCTACATCTGCTTCAAGGTTTACGGGAAATTATTACATTATGTTTATGACATAACCTTTAAAGGTAAATTCAGGTTTTTATATGAACTTATTGCTTTCAAACATATTGCGAATTTAATATCGATCGTCAATAAACCAAATAATAATATTATCATCCACCACCTGCTCACGTGGAAACATTCTAATAACATGTTTTACCATCATGTGGAACGTGTTATCATATCAACATGATGAGAAAAGTTGAAAGGAAAATTCAATGAATAAAGATACACAAAAACGCGCAATAAAATATAGCTAACATATTTTTAAAAGCTAAAAGATTTTTAAAAACTGGCATTCCCATAATTACAGTAATTAAAAACGGGTGTTTTTTGCTCTTTTATTTATGCTACTTCCTGTTGGCCATTTACGATCCTGAAACCACCGGTAGGTATATCAAAATAAGCTATAATTTGTTCCAGCATTATTTCATAGTTAGGTATTAGTACTATTTAATGAGTTTTTTAATACAGTTGCTCAAAAACTGGTGTATTACAGGGACGTATAGCGTTCGGGATGTGGGCTATTACATACTAGTGCTTTTTTTTTACCTTTACCGAACTCGTGCGTTCTCCTTCCCAGCTGTCAAAATAATGTCTATTAAAAAGAAAAACCAACCATGAAGTTTTTACTAAAGAGTTTTTGTGATTCATACAAATACGTATATTTCTAAAAAGAAGCTACTAATATATTTCAATATCAGATTTAATGATTTAATTGAATGAGTTAGGTTAGGTTTCATTTCATCTCATTAAATTTCATTTTCATTTCATATCAATAAAAAAAATATACTGAAGACCAAGCTGTATGGATAGTTCCCTTTGGGTGAAAAAAAAACTCTGCTTATATTCTACGGTTGGCGCCATTTTCCAGAAATTTTCTTTGCGAGTTTAGTTGTTTCTTGCACAAAATGAGTAATTTCGGCCCTATTTTTTTTATTAACACCACCGGAATCACTATAATTGCACAAACATTGTATGACAAATATACATGAACAATCATACGAAATTAATAATAGTTTGTCTCAAACAGTAAATATGCAACCTAAAACTTCCCCAGTAAGTTTAAAAAACTGTTCCAATTTCAATGTACATGTGTACTATAACTTTTATAAGAAATAAATTATTAGTTAGTTGAGTTTATTGTGTTTTTATTATTTTATTAAATTGCTTCATTTTTTCGCAACTGTATTAAAAATAGTCGTTCAGTACACTTGCGGAACCGTCATTGCAACTTGTTCCGACTGTCAACCCTCGCCTTCGGCTGCGCCTCGACTCGGGCTAGACATTTGTCGGAACTCTTTGCAATGACAGCCTTTCCGCACTTGTAATGAAATATACTATTCTACATTTATGATACGCTGAAGAATAAAAAAAATATAACACCATATTTTACCTTGAGCTATTTAGATGTATTTCACAACAAAATTTAAAAACAGGAATAGTCGCAGATGTTGGTCGCACTGCGACTATTCCTGAATATAGGCTTTGACCTCATCCATAATGCAAGGCGAGTCGGCGGCCCTCCATATGTGAATACCCTTATGTTCAAAACAACAATGAAGGATCCATTCAAGGTGTTACGTGCGACTTTTTGCATTAGCGGACGAGCTGAAAAAGTCTTTGAGAAAATGTAGGTTAACGTAACCTGGGGACGAGTCTGGAGGAGCTTAAATAATTAATTTGCTTTGTCACGCTAAGTGAAACTTTTATCGATCATTATAATTTTTGAATGAGTTTTAAGTTTAGATTTTTTTATGAAATAAAAACCGGCTAAGTGTAGGTTTAAAATCCTGTACAAACATAATAGTTTTTAAATTACTTCGTAACAGTTGTAGGTACCTACCTAAATAGGTCACAGTCACATAAATTAACCTAGGTATTTAAAATTCAATTCTGACTAAATGTACCTAAGCTTTATTTATTCATTAAAGAGTTTTTTTGTCAGGTGGGAATAGTCACCGAAAGTTGTTTTATCTGGCGAATACGGTAAACTGTAGACGGCCCAAGGGCTTTAAAGGGTACTAAGAATTATATAGTAGCCTGCACTAGAATTACTTTTTCAGCGCTGGAATAAAACCGGCGGACTCCATTCCGTACGTACCTAATACTGTTTTATTTATTCTTATTCTTACGCTGTTCTTTATTTAACCTTTGTACCTAGGTCATAATTATTTTTTACGTTTTTTCTCTCCATAACAACGTTCCTCAGACTTCATCAAACACAACAAAAAAAAAAACAGCGAAATCGAATCTGCCGTTCTCTAGTTTTGCACTTCTGATTCATTTTTATTTTATAGAAGATAGTTTTATCCAAGTATACGCGTTATTGTGCGTATTTTTAATTTCAGCTCAGATATATTAGATATCAATTTCAAACACAACGCCTACTTAGTAAGTTAAACTAAACGTTTCATAAAATGTTCATTAGGGCTCCAAAACCAATCTTAATTCAGACCAGTTTCCTAGCCGCAAACATAAATCTAGAGCCTGCAAGCAATTACGTGAAAATTTACTCTGACTACCTTTATTTATTTACAAAATGTTGAAGGAAGAACCGAATCACGTACCTAAATCTGCGGCTAAAACTGGCATGTTTAGTGTTGCCAATAGCGAATTAGAAATAGCAAAGCCTCTTTAGAACCTATCTTTACAAGTGTAACAAAAAAATCGTAAACCAAATATTTTTTATTCGTTTATTTTTGGTTTATATTTATTAGAAAGGTAGGTTATCTATACATTGATGACATCATAGTAACAAAGCGCTCTTTTGTGTTTTCCATATTCTGGTGAAAGGTTTTCGAAATTGGAACGTGCGTTGGTGGTGTTTGATTGACGGAATAATTATTAGGATATGGTTTTTTTTGTAAAAAGTCACTTTACCGTCCCCAGTGTCATATGCAGCGGTAGAAGTTGTACAAGTTGCCTACAATTTTATTTATTTTCAATTAGTAGGAACGTGTTTCAATACACCATGTAATTTTCCAAATAACAGTGGATTTTAACTTCTACCTACTGCACATTTAAGTATTGAACTCTGAACGTAGTATGATTAGATAGGGATAAACTAATATTCAAATTGAATCTTTATATCGACGTGATAATATTTATACATATATATATATGTTATTATTTATTTCAAATAAGAAAAACTTCGACACTTGAAACTTTACGGCGAAATCTTAGAATTTTTATGTAGGTAGATGAGATGCCCGATAAAAAAAATATAGGTAAGTAGGTACCTAATATGTGATTAAAACGAAATTCGATTCATCGTTTTTCTTTTCGAGTCTCTTGTTTTTATTTAAAAGCTTTTCATCTCTATGACTAGTTTCAGTAAACTGTAACCAACAAAATCGTGTGCTCTTTCATTAAAAAGGGATCACAATAATTCTGTTGTTTTACCTTTACAAAATTGTTTTATTAATTTTGAATTCTCAGCACAGATTATTTTTGTATCAAATTGACGTATACAGTAGAAGAAGTACTTATATAGTGATGAATTCAACACATACAATACATTTACTTTTAATGATTTATTCATCTCATTGTATACCTAACTAGTTTCACCCGCATTCCCGAGGAATCTTATCTTACCCGGGATAAAAAGTATCCTATATTTTATTTCAGGATATGATCTACCTGTGTACCAAGTTTGATCAAAATCCGTTTAGCCGTTTTTGCGTGATTGAGCAACAAACATCTAAATTTACAAACACATTTATAAATAGAAGCAATAACATTTTATTACGTTGTACATAGTTTCCTGAAGGCGAAATATATCTGAAAGCGAACTCAATAATAGTTATCGCTGAAGTAAAATCTAGGTTATCAAGGGTATTGGACACAGATAATGGCCACACATTAACTTGATCACATTAATGTACTTACTTATACTAAAATGGGTAATGGGTATTACAATAATAGGGGAATAACATTGTTACGAGTTTGTGGCTTACCCGTTTGATAAAAATATGATGATGGTAACTTGTATGCATCTTATGGTTTAAACAGTTAAGAATATTTCAACATTATCTAAATATAAATTTACTGTTTTTGTTATCATTAATTTCCCTTTAATCATCAAGTTTTCAAGAAAATTGTAACATCATTATCATTTCACTTCATAAAACTTCATTTAAACAGTTTTCTGTGGACATAATCTTTCATATATTTATTTACCTATGTACAGAATATACAAACAAATGTACAACTATAATATATAAAATAATTCTTCGAGGCTGCCGCTCCTGCCGATCGGCAAGGTTCCCAGCCTGGATTTCTTAAGATGGCATTTGGTATTAGACCTAAAAAGGGTCGGGATTACTTTTATGATTTATTTTATTGGCCCGCAAACTTACACCTCGAAGTTTCGAATAAAGAATAGAGACATAATTCCTTACAGTTGGAGTGGGACTCACGGGACGAGGTAAGTAAATTTATTTGGGACAGACTGCCAGATTTAACGTAAAAGTTGAATACAGTATTTATTTTTGTTGGATCTATTTTTAATGTTACTCTAGCATACACATTTAGAACGTATCTTAAAAAGATAATGAAAGTAAAATGCTTCTTTAGCGAAAATATTGTGGAAACAAGACAATTCAGCCAGCCCTTCAAACAATAAGTGCCAGCCTGCCAGAGTAATTGAAAGACACAGCAAAAATTGAAAAACCATTTAATTTCAAATCCGGAGGTAAAAGGCCACAAATTGAATGTTACACAGCTAATTATACTTTCTCAGTCTCCCATATACTCGTAGCTGATCCTCGAGGCTAACGCGTAATTGCCCTCAACTGTCTTCAATTGCTTCCCCCTAGAGAACAGAGTCTTCCTTTTATTTGCTTCTAATTGTACGGCAAAACTGTTTTCAATTTGATTTGTCGGAAATTGGATTGCCGTGCTGACCTTTGATGAAGATGCTAAAGAGAGGTTAGTGAAATTCTTGTGATCTAACAAATTATGTAAAATAATATAAGGTTGCTTTAACTCCGCAATTTTACCATTCCTCTGGATGTCAACTATGCATGGAAAATATACGATGTCCGCTAGTTGTGACGCGGAATAACGAAGGTGTAATCAGATACGTAGTCAGTGTTAGTTATACCTACAAAAATATTAGTTTTTAAAATTTATTTAAAAATTATAAAACTTAATTTATGTAAAATTATATGTAGATTACCGCAAGCAAACCATACTAAAATACTGCAAAGAATACATTTCTTTCAGTGTATGTAAATTTCTCCCAAGTTATTTAATATCTTCACCGTTAAAGCAAATTCTGTATAAATTAACTCTTTAATGTAGGACCACTAAGTTACCTTTTCAGAATTTACCTTTGTTCAGAACCAAATTAAGGGTAAGTGATCATGTGAATTATTTATTTTGCTAAAACGAAATTATAAAGAGTTTATAAGCATATTTTAGCACTTAACAAAAAGTTTAGTTTATTTGTATTTATTTACTAGCTGTTCCGCGCGGTTTCACCCGCGTTCCCGTGGGATCTTATCTTATCCCGGGATAAAATATAGGCTATGTTAATATGGAATAATGTAGCATTCAAATGGTGAAAGAATTTTTAAAATCGATCCAGTACTTTTTGAGCCAATTCGTTACAAACATACTTACATACAAATCTTTCCTCTTTATAATATTAGTATAGAATACGAACAGTAGGTACTAAGTAGAATTCGAACTCACGACCCGACCTTCGTCACGTTATCCAACGTCACTACCACTGAGCTATCATCGCCTTACATCTAGTAAATACTAAGAATTGATACCTAATATAAAGAACCTTCTGAAGTGAGAGTAATTACCTGGTATATATTGAGAGTTCATAAGGTCGATATTAGAGCCCAAACAGAATAAAGTTTTGAGTTTGAAAGTAAATATCTACATGGTATAATAGAGAGTAGGTTCCTGGTATTAGGAGTGATTCTGGTAGGTATATATTCAGATTTTGCATGAGAAAATATTATGATTAGCAAAATAGTAACATCACGAAATCCGTCAAAGTGGAAAAACTAACAAATATCTATATAGTCAAGGCAAGTGTTACGGAGGCAATCGGATCGCAGATGCGCTGACACGGCAAGGGATAAGCTTATTACTACAACTTATTGAAGCGAAATGTTCCAAAAAAATATGCTTGCATTCTAAGTATTCGAAATTCGTATATGAGAATCAGAACATAGCTATATGTAGCCCTTTTTAACGTCACTACGTAATACAGTATGATACTAAGTGGGGTTTCACTTCAAATGCTTTGATTCATATTTATAATATTGTAATCAATTCAACTCGATCGAAACGTCGAGGTTAGTCAAAATTAATATTTTGGTAATACTCTGTGCGCGAATAGACCCGATATATATCTAATACTACAAATATGAAGTTAGTTGGCGAAAGTTTCAAAAGTACTAGCTAAGTAGTAGTGACGTATGCAACATGCCGTGGCGAAAGTCGTGGGTTCGAATCCTATTCTGAGCTTGAATTTTCAGTAAAGGAAAATACTGTGAGGAAACTAGAGCATGGTGGTAGGGTACTTTGAAGTATTCGGATAGCTGGCAAAATTCAAAATTCTTTTGTCAAGCACCTACCGATAGCTGCGCTGCATGCATTTGAGAGCTGTTTTCATTCTACTTTTGACCACATCATCTGTCATGTGTAAAATCGTTGTCAAGCACAAGCCCATTCAATGTAAAAGAAGACCTAGATTTCAGACCTTCTTTCTGTTTACATATGTATTAGTCTCGTTAGAATGAGCTAGCAGACACAAATTAATACTATTGTGTCACAGTGAATACCTAATATCCTTCTAGAGGAGTGGCTTTGCCTAAAACTAACACTGTCACAAACAGTAATCTGATTATCTCTGTAGTCAACGTATTATATTAATAACAAAAGCAAACTGAAGTATTCATCTGGAACATTGTAATTTTTTATAATATTTTTTTTAGTTGTTCCTGGTATATACGTTGGAATGCTACGTAAAGAAAAAAGTATTTGATATTTATTTTACCAGAATCCTTGGTGGGAATACACCGCACCATATTTTCATCGTGGACGGATAGAGTGACAAATGAAAGAGTTTTGCAAATAATGAACAAGAAGGTGGAGGTGTTAAATACAATCAAGAGACGTAAGCTCCAGTATTTGGGTCATATAATGCGAAATAACAAATATGAAATACTCCAGCTGCTTATACAGGGAAAGCGACCACCTGGAAGAAGGCGTACCTCGTGGCTCAAAAACCTTAGAACGTGGTTTAACTTGAGCACCAGATCTTTATTCCGCGCAGCTGTGTGCAAGATCAAGATAGCCTTAATGATAGCCGACCTCCGGTAGGAGATGGCACCTAAAGAAGAAGATATTTTCATCACAATCGGACCTTACCAACGACCATCATTTAAATTTTAATTATACGGAAGTCAAGAGTACCAGTCGATTAACTGAAACCAGTGAAACAAATAGACTTCCATAAAAGTTAGACCATAAAGGTACCCATAACAATAAAATGCTATCGAGAAACGATTTAAAAGATATCATGTTATTAAGTACCTATCACGTTCTTATTACGTGTAATCATAAGTATAATGAACAATTCATACAAAGTAAAACTTTGGCAGGTAACATGACAAGTAAAACTATCTACGAATCAAGCTAGTAAGTAGGTAATGTAATACACTTTTATTTTAAAACGTCTACCATTCCTGTCTGAGGTCGAAGTAACCTTTATTTTGATCCATAATACATAAATATTTCACAAGACAAACGATTATGTAAATGGCGGAGTTATCATATTGATATTATCGACAGACATGCAAAAAATATTTTTTTCTTTAAGTAATACCAAAGGAAACTAAAAAACATTTGAAGCAGATACGGAAAGCTTAATATGAGCACATTAAAGTGATATTTTCTTTATAGGGTTGTTCTACCTCTAACCACAATATTAAGCGGGTTGTGGCAAGAAAGGCTCATAATTTCACTGAATAACCCGGGTTTTAATTTTTTATTTTTTTTATTTATTTATTATTACAGTATTAATTATTATAATAAGATAAAAGTAGAAATTTCGGTGAGTCATTATGTCCGGTAGCATGACCCACCCCTTCACTTGCCACAAACGTCGCGTCGGGTCTCGCGAAATAAACAGGTTACCTACATTATTTACGCTCTTTTAACGTTTTCATTCCAAACGACATAATTAATAACAATTTATTAACCTTTTATTTTTGTAACGGTTTGAAGTCTCGGTGTAGGTACTTAGAATAATTTTTTTTGTACACAAATTTGTTTACAAAATGTTGTTATTATTGGTACCATTTAGAAAAGGTAAACTTTAAAAAGGTAAACCGCAAATCCAGTAACAATAATGTTGTTAATGCATTTGACAGAATTTGGAAATGCCTACGATATTATCGGCAGTTTGAGATGTTCACTTGCGTAATGGTGTAAGTTTCTTGATAGTTCCAACGTTTTGGGTATCATTATTCTAAGGTTAAAACTTAATAATTGAGGTGGATATTGTTGCTACCTGGCTACTAAATTAAATATAAATAAAGGTATATATTTTGTAGAAAATTACTTGTTACCAAATTTATAAATGCGTGGGCAAGTCTGTTGCTTTGTGCATGAAAACACGAAGAAAACTTATTTTCACATAAACTAATCAATTTACGCAACAGACTGTAGATATTTCTCTTAAACGAATCCCGTAATTTGAATAAGCTGCATTGGTTTTATAAAAAAAAAAAAACAAATATACGGTCGAATTGAGAAACTCCTCCTTTTTAGGGTTGCGTACCCAAAGGGTAAAAACGGGAACCCTATTACTAAGACTTCGCTGTCTGTCCGTCTGTCTGTCACCAGGCTGTATCTCAAGAACCGCAATAGCTAGACAGTTGAAATTTTCACAAATTATGTATTTCTGTTACATTCAACTACAGCCTGGTGATCATATCGAGCAAAAAAGGGCAAAAAAATAGCGTTTTTTGTATGGGAGCCCCCCTTTAATATTATTTTATTTTGTTTTTAGTATTTGTTATTATAGCGGCAACAGAAATACATAGTTTGTGAAAATTTCAAGTATCTAGCTATCGCGGTTCTTGAGATACAGCCTGGTGACAGACAGCCGGACGGACAGCGAAGTCTTAGTAATAGGGTCCCGTTTTTACCCTTTGGGTACGGAACCCTAAAAAGAGTTTGGATTATTTTTTTGGACTAGTAACATTCGCTGGTGTATGAGAACTACTCACCAAAGTTTCATCACAATCGGATGAATGGTTTAGGTTAGGTTACAAAAAATTATGTTGAAACCGAAAGACGCCTTTATTGCTTTTAAAATTTCTGTTAACGCTGTTAATAGGTAAGGTAAGGACTTACCTTTCTTTTCTGAGTTCACTATTCCGCTTCCGGAAGTTGGCGACGAGGATCTGTAGCTCGGATGAGTGTCGCTCGTACAACTGCGACAATTGCGTCGTGAAGTCGGACACTGGAACAAATTGTTGCACTGGATTATTATGATATTAGTTCAATATGTATAATTTTATATATATATATATATATAGATAGTAAACGATTAAACAGTAGTAGCTAATGATTAAACAGTCGCTGGAATTTAATTATTTTTTCTTAAATAACGTTTTTGGTATTTAAAGATAATGAGAATATTTCTGATGCCGTTTTGTATAATGTGCTTCATTTCAGAGTAGATCTACCCCGTATATGTAAAGTGGTAGGTGATATGAAAGTAAAAAATATGGGGGTATTTGTTTATTTATTTATTTGATACCTTAATATCAACTATAAATATGCACAAAGTGACATTTGTGTGTATCTACATTTACAATAATCAATGTGACTCATCAAACTAACAACCAAAAAAATGGGGGTAATTTATTCAGACTAATTAATACAAAGTGAAAGTTAAATATAAAATCAATTTTAGAAAACATGGTGTTTGTTTTATCTTTTTTTTATTCCGATAATCGGGTCACATTTGAAATAATTAATAATAAAAAGAACAATGAATCATTCAGGAGAATTCGCGAAAAATAAATTGTATGGAATTGCTAAAATATTCAATGAGTTTATTACTCACGGAGTAAATTTACTCACCAACCAAATAAACAATTTCAACATATTAAAATGGATAGAATATAGAAAACGCAGACATTACTTTATCAGCTTTTTGCAACATAACATAAGGCGGCGTTGTACCCGAGGGCTTAATTATACACTTTTAATACTCCTCGGTACGAGGGAGCAACGTTAAAGTTTCCACGTGAACATTTCTTTATCGCGGGAACCTCTCATTATGGGAAACTTCACTTACATAGATACTTGGGCAACTAACTTACATTATTAAAAGGTTATAATGGCATAATTACTTTAGTGATCGTGATACCAGGGTCGTTACAAATAATTCTTCGACACTCAAGTGTAAGTAGGAATTATAAGTTCCCATGTAGGTACCGCTTTTGCCATGTTTACATTCAAAAGAACATGTTAAACCATCAACATTTATAGTTATTGTCCATCGACGGATGTCTGCTTTGCAATATCATAGGCAAGCATTTCAATAAAAACGATAGTAAAATTTTATTGGCCTCGATACACATACATACCTATGTTGGCCGAATAATAGTCAAATGTTAATTTTAAATCAACAAAATATGAAATTTCAGAAAGACAATGAATTATAATTAAAATACAGAGGAAAAATTAAAACACGAGCATCGTTGCTTAAATATACATTGTGAAAAATAAAACTGCGCCGGGGGGGACAAAAGACATTCAAATAAATTTAAGTTCCAAGTTCTGGCGCTTCAAGTTTCAAGGCGATAGCACGCCCGAAGTCCCCTGAATAGTTTATGAAGTCAAGACCAGTTATATTGCCTTCGAAAAACTTTTACGAGAGGTGAATGTAGGGTCACGTAATTGGCATTCCTATCATCCAATAGCTATTGTCCCTTAGTAATGCTATGTCAATGTCATGTATAGGTAAACCTACAGATAATCTGTCCTACATATTATGTATATGTTGGGTTGTCGTTTTGACAGCGAAAAGGGAAGAGCTCCATCCGTGTATGCCCGAGAACCGCAAGCCATCTGTCCATGATTGGAAATAACCCTCATAGGTACCTATGTGATGAAGGTTTCAATAATTTTACGTCAAAACGATTTCCATTAAATATCTACAGAGAAATGACACTAAGTAATCAAAACCTAGGATGGGACTGATGGGAGTACCTAAATATCCGCTATCACTGCCTCACTGAGTTCATTTTGAAGTACAAAATTGGTTACTAATACTTTTTTTCATTATTCGATATTTCATATTCATTTTCACGCATTCAGTGGATTTCATATTCCACTATTCGATGTCTAAATAATATCTTAAACCGTGTCAACCCCTTAATACAGTCTTTTTACGGTTTGGAAAACATCAACATTTTTCTATCTTTAAACTACTATCATTTCTGGAACCTTTTTGGTTTAAAAAATGATAAAAATCTTTGTTTTTTGCGTATTTCAAACACTTTAATAAATAAAATATTAATTAAAAGCTCAAAAAAAGGGCAGCAATTTCATCGAAATTACGTAGATAAACCACATAACAAATGAAGGTTGGAATATGAATAATAGAGCTGTAAGTTGTTGTAGACAGTAGGTTCAGTCACCCCGCTCCGGTTTCTTCGTTTATACCCTACAAAACCGTAACCCACATGTTTGATTCAAATTAATTTTGACAAACATGATCTGAATATATAATTACACAATTCAATTAAGATTATAAGCGTATATTTTGCAAGTTAAAAATCTTATCTCATATTGGACCAATAATGTAATGAAATAGAAGCTTGCATATTAACCATGGTGTTGTTTAATTAATTAGTTTACGATTACTAGGCAGGCACCTAATATCTGGAAATTGTATTCGTTAGATTAATTTAAAAAAAATTGCCTGTACAAGAAACGTAACATAATTTCACCTGATGATAAAGTAATTCTTTATTTAAGGAAATCAGCAAGTTTTTTATGGGCATGTCATGAAGAGGAATGGAAAACATATAACGAAAAGAGTATTTATTAAAGGTGCGAGTACTTACTATAAAAGGTAGGTATATCTACAAGACAGTGTGCTATCTGACAATTATATTATACTTATTAATACTTATATTGGGTACTATATTTTATTTTTATCAGATATAGATATTTCGGCTTAATTTAATATCCATTTCCAAATATTTAGATGTTTAATTAAAGTAAAGTTTAAGGAATTCATACAGCTCGTTTATACTGTTTCTGTTTAATGTGTAAGGTATATATCATCAGAATTATTTGTTGCCTTCGCAAATATTAGCTTTGACACAGTAACTAGTTACATAAATAATAAATTTGTTAAGTTCATTATACAGTCTAAGTGTTACTGTAAATATATTTAAATAACTAAGTAGTAAAATCAAGTCCAGAAATTTATTATACGTCACAGTTTCAGAATACGTAATGAAAAACAGGACACTCGTAGATTTATCTTCTTCTTGAAACAACAAATTGAATAAGGCAACTCATTTTTAACCGACTTCAAAAAAGGAGGAGGTTCTCAATTCGACTGTATGTTTTTTTTTTGTATGTTTGTTACGCGATTTCTCTGCCAATTATGAATAGATTTTGATGATTCTTTTTTTGTTTGGTAGATCATGCTTCAGAGGTGGTCCCATTTAAATTTTATCGAAATTGATTCTCCACTTTTTGAGAAAATCAACAAAAACAAAAAAAAATATATCTCGTTTGATAAACCTTAGTGAATCAAACTGAGTCGTTGAGCATGACTTTTTGAATTTGGATGAAATTTAGTGTGTATACTTCAATGGGTTCTTCGATGGTTTTAAAATACAATTGGACCCGGTAGGTGGCGCTGGAATTGAGTTCCAAGATTTGTTTTAATTTCAGGGCAGGACGACGTCTGCCGGGCCCGCTAGTTATATATTATATTTTACCGGCCAGACCCGATTTCAGGACAAACTAGTAATAGTTTTGCCTAGGATAACATATAATAAGGAATAAACTTTAAAAATTGAAAAATAAAATTATTTTTTAAAATAAAAAACAAAAACCGACTTCAAAACTGTAACCTATACCTATGTACAAACATAAACTAAAAAGTAAAGAATAATATTTTAATTTCAAAGCAAGAGCCTTAAAGGACAATCAACAAAATTATGGATATTTATATATCTATTTAATATTTATAAACAGTTCTTTTTGGAGTCGGTGCCAGCCAAGAAGGACAGTTTAATTCTGCCTTTGTAACAAACTTTCGAAAAGTAGGGGAGCGACGGCGCAGACCTAAGGAACATTACCGCAAGGAGAGGTGTCGTAAGACGTTTTCTCGTATGAACACTTCGTGTCCAGTTCAAAACTGTCCTTCTTCTTGGCTGGCACCGACTCCAAAAAGAACTGTTTATACATATTAAATAGATATATAAATATCCATAATTTTGTTGATTGTCCTTTAAGGCTCTTGCTTTGAAATTAAATTATTATTCTTAACTTTTTAGTTTATGTTTGTACATAGGTATAGGTTACAGTTTTGAAGTCGGTTTTTGTTGTTTATTTTTAAAAATAATTTTAATATGATAATATGTTAGTACACTATATATGTAAGTAGTATTTTTTGGTTTAACGTTCTTATTTCTTGCAACAATATTACTTTTCGAAGTAGGTATTAATACGATTTGTACCTACTGGAATCCAATACGATACACACTCCGTTGATTCAACAATTCAACAATAAAGGCGATGCTTTCAAGTTCACGTTATGAATTTAACATCAATAGTTTCACTAGCCTTTAATCTTGTCATGTATGTCGAGCCTACCTCTGTGATGTCTAGATAGTGCGGGCCACCATTTCATTATTTATAAAGAGGAAGAACTTCAATGCACGGATTATTACGGTAAAAGGCCGCTTATCATAATATATCAGCTGCTAAGCGGTCAGTCGGACAGAACCCAACTGTTCGCCACCTTCTGCTGCGCTGATTAGACATAATTTTATATACATAAAAAAAGTCCTCCTTAGGCTGTCTATCTCTCGCGATAAACTGAAAAACTATTTTTAACCGATTTTCATACAGTTTTCAACAATCGATAGAGTGGAACCTTCTTCATGAGGTTTTGGTGTATAATTCAATAAGGTTTTGCGTATAGGTATTATATGACCATGTTTGTTGAAGATGTCGGAACAAATGATGCCGACAGGTAGCTTTACTGGGGCGTGCGCCGCGTAAACCAATACAGTTCTATACCCCAATATGATACTAAGACAGACGTATATTATCCGTGCCAATCTGGGTCGCTATAGTCCATGCCATATGGATTGGCAATAAAGGTCCATCATCTTCACCAACATGTCGCTCGCCATACAAACTTATCGCAAAAATGCTATCGCTTGATTATCATGATACAAATTTCGGTACCATGATAATCAAGGCAAGGACAGTTAATGACCATTATTGCCAATCCATATGGAACGGACTATAGTAAAAACAAAAAAAAACTATTTTAATTGAATTCAATATACAAAACGTATACCCGTTTATAAGTGAACTTTGTAAGTAACTGAAGTAATAGGATAGAAAATTGAGAATTCAATTTGAATCGTGAATAGTTATTACATAATAGCGGTACGATTTTAGGAAAATATAATCCAAGGGCGAAAATTTCTAAAGTTGGATTGAATCCGTCGAAGTAACTCAGGCTGTGCCTCTCATTTAAAATGGTTCTCTTATTATTTTAATATTAGGATAAAACAAACTTTCTGCTCCACTATCCCCTATGTAACCCTCTTACGGGTTAAGTTTTTCGAAGAAACTATAGCATGTGATAGGGTACTTTGTTTTTTTATTCAAATGTTCTATTTGAACTTACCACGCACTTATGGATTGTCAGACTCTAACGCATGGTTAGCGAGGTTGTTTTTGCTGAGAAGATTGAAGAACGAACGAGGAGGGAATGTTATTAGCTTTTTCTCCTTCCACCTTTGGCGATATAATAACGAGTACTACGACGAGATCGTAGTAAAAAAAACTAATAAATAAATAAAAAGTATTATTGTATTTTATTTCACTAAAATGTGATGCGACGGAACTCCAGCAAGAGTTAATCGGTTTTACCCGTTGTTATACCTGCAGCAAAGTTTTAATTTACGTGTAATCCTAGGGGATAGCTTTCCTTACCTCGGAAACCAACGTTGCCCGTGGCATACAAGTAGTTGAATTAGAGGTCATGTTGCATCAATATAAGAACATTTTAACGTACTCGTAATATACGGTAATGAAGTTACATAATACGAAAAGGATGTTCAAACCAGCGCTTTTAACTTTCAATTTTAAATCAATTACGATGTCGATTGGTTTCACAGTCCTGCTGGACTAGGTATGCAGATTATTAATCAAACGTCCGAATGAATCGTTCAGTGCACGATCTAGGTGACTCGAGGATGTAAGGGTGAATCCACGTCGACTTTTTTAGAAAGAGGACGAAGAATGTAGCTGAATATATTTTTATTTTGTGGCTAGCCGTGAAACGATTCTTCAGAATCATAAAAGTAAAAACATATAGATTATCTCTCCGAAGGCTAAGAGGGTCTGTATTATAACATTTTTTTTTATTCTGGATAAGCTTGTGTTTGACCACAATCTCACCATGGTAAGTGATGATGTGGCCGAAGGTGGTAAGCACACAAAGCCTAGATGGGAACTGGCTCTCAAGTGCAGCTGTCGTAACACACCGAAAGGTGCTTGGCGACAGATTTTCAACTTGAGGGTGGTAGCCAACCAGTCGGGTATTACAAAGTACCCTACCACCGTGCTATGGTTTCCTCGCAATGTTTTCCTTCACCGAAAGCTCAAGCTATTGTAGGATTCGAACCCACGACCTTCGTCGTAAGTAACGTCGGTATCCGACGTTACTTACCACTGAGCTATCATCGCCTCAATGACATTTCTTGTCAGTAGAGCGGAGATGTAATTTTTCATCGTTTTAACATGCTTTAAAAAGTTTTATCGAAAATTTTTAGCATTTATAGTAATCTTTAGAAGATATTTTGATTAAAGATATTAAAAAAAGTATATTATATGAAAGTAAATTGGTTACGAACCCACGCGACGGATTTAAGGTAGATTTTTGATAGTTATATACAGACTGAACATTACAGAATCACGTACGAACAAAACTTAGTATAACAAAGGTCCGACCAACTCGTAAAGCTGTTATGCGGCGTCTATAAAACAATATTAGGATAAAATGCCACATATTAAAGGAGACAAACTGAGACATTAAATTAAATTACTCCATTTTCAGAAGATTCAAGGTAGCGTATAGTGTATTTTATCGGCTACTTCCACAATGATGTCTTCGAATTATTAATGATTTTTAATTAATAATAATGTGCGAGTTCTTATTAAGTGTTATTTTAATAACATTATTTAGTAGAGCAATCGGTAGATACTATTAACATCAGTAATTTTCAACAATGCAGTAGTTAATGATAGTAAGCACAAAGTTAATAGATTTCATTTAAAGCTATATCTAGCTGAGACTTGCAACAAATAAGCCAAAAGAATAAATAAAGATCTTATTGCTCTATTCTACTCGTAGCTACAAATGATTTTATTTATTCGGGACCCCGTTACTGTGAATTTCATTATAAATATTCTGTGTGCTCATTCCAAACATAATAAATGGTTTAGAGATGATATACAATACCTACCCAAGCATAAGTACTAAAGTGATTTTAGAAGCCTCACGTTAGAAGTTGCCGCTTTAGGAAACTTGTTTGCTAAGTTTGTGTGCAAGTGAGTTTCAGCCAAATAGAGTTAGCCAACAGAAGATAGGTATGTGTTCGTTGGCAGCTGTGCCTGATATGTAGCATATTCAATTGTGAACTTATTTGATTAGATTTAGTTCCAATTCTTGTATTTTATCTATAAGCTTCATCTAATCTATATCTACTTGAATGCTAAGGACGTATTCTTCAAAACCGTTTGGATAAATATTGTTATTAATTTCCCTATACATACTTCCACCTCTTAAAGCACAAATAGTATACTACTTCAACGATTGAAAGTAAAGAGCCACCAAAACATAGTCCAAAACAGTTTCCCATAGCCACAACAAGATCCAGCGTAGTGCGAGCCACTTGTCTTGTCACGCGTTGATATGGTGTATTGCTTAATATAAATTGAGCTGGTTTAGGTTTCACATTTTTCTCAGGTTCAACAAGTTTTTTGGCTACAACATCGTAATCTGGTTCAATACAAGATGGCAAACATTCGCAGTCCAATCCCATTTCATTAGTACCCGGAACTCGAAGTTTCCTTAGAACCTTAAAGTTCTTCGTTAAACACATTAATCCGTTTAGGTCACAATATCTATCTTTGTACTGTATCGGTGATAAATGATGAGTACAGTTGCAGAGCTTCAGCTGCGCTTCGATGCGACATTGAATAATGCAGACAGAGTAGCTGTAGTAATTAAACGATATATAGTTCTCAGGCACTTCGTCAGGAAACCTACATTGACGGACTTCGGGTGTGGTCATAGAAACTTCTGGTTCGTTTACTACATCCATGATAGAGAATATAACCGTTGATTGTGACCCATATCTGATTATAATTCTTCGGTCGTACTCCATATTCCAAAAGGGCACATCTTCGGCAGCATGCAGAAACGCTTCGTAGTCTTGAGACAAGGTAAGTTCTAGTGTTCCCAGTTGACCTCTGTTTTTAGAAGTGACGTAAAATATTTGGTTTCCCTCTGCGTGTTTATTGTTTAGCGAGTAACACGTACCATACTCGGTTTGTAGGGGTTTGAAATTCCTGCAACAGTTTATTGGCTGACCATTCCACTTGCAGTTTATGAAAAGGTCTTTGCATGGTGTTCGAAATACAGAAGTAATTTCATGGAAGTCTTCGGAGCATACTGGTTCATTTACACAAGTAGATATGCAGCTATAACATGTTCCACCGAAGAAAGCTACATCTCCAATAAATCTATCGACTTTATCTTGGTTACGTGTATTCTGCGTATTCATCCAAATTTTCTCAACGTTGGCCACTTCGCACACAGTGATTGAAGCAAAAGTTGTATTCCAATCGAGGTAGTCAGTACGAGTGGTGAATCTTATGGTGTTTTCATGGTAATGATTGAAGTACTGACGTATTGTTGCAACGGCTGCGATCCACACTTGTACGTAGATTAATAAGTAGGTAAATTTATAAATCCAATGAATATCTTTCCGAACAAGGAAGCTAGGTCCGTGAACTGTTAAATTACGACAGGTATATTTAACCCTACGCCAAAGCAAAAATGCGTGTTCATTGATTTTTGAATAAAAAGCCAGCATTTTACAGAAGCGAGCTTTTAAATCTGTGTCAGAATGCTGATAACTAAAGCAACAATGAATTAAAGTTAACCAAACCGCTATTTAAATAATGTATTGCTTTTAGGATCGCACGAAATGGATCCATTTAGTTGAGGTTTTTAGTGCGGTATATTACATACAAGAGTTAATGAAGTTATATAATAGCAGTAAAATGAGATTAGAAGCCTTGATAAAAAGCTTTATGTACGACACGCATTTTAGTTGAGTAAGTTTTCATCAATGTGGTTGCCCTCACTAAAAGCGGCTTATTGTTTTAAAATATCGTTAAACCTACATTATTACATAGTATTTTTAAAGTCTTTAACAAGCCATCTTCGTCTATACAACCATGAAGATAAGATGAAGATCTTAGTCTTCTTGCATAGATCACATATACATTGGTACGCGTGTCTCATTGAGGTGACGTTGATCTAAATCGTTTTTTTTAGAAGAATGATCGGTCAATATCCTGGAACGGTTTATCACAGCTGAGGTATTTGTCTTCCGGGACTATTTGTTTGCTTTAAAAACAAAACATTTTGAAATGAACGCACAAGGCATGGTAGTACATTAACTATATTCATTATATTTGTAGGTACTCGTATTTTACCCACTTCTCTGTATGCAGCAAAATGGCCACTATATTTCGAATTTACTATTATTGTGATTGTATTATTAAATTTACTAAAATATTAAAAGTATTGGTTAAAAATTATAAAATATCAGACGAGAAACAATCTTCTCTACATAATATCTCTTACCCAAGTTGGGATGAGTTCAAATTCGATTACCTATATTATTCAATTATTTCAGGCTTAAATCGGATTTGTGCCAGCAATTGGTACCTATTATTGGGAAAAATTTATAATAAGGTAAACCTTGTCTGGTGTAATCAATAATCGATATTATGTACATACCTATATCTAGATATATTTCTTTTTGTTTGCATTACACAAGTATGGTTAATTTTCAGATATAAAATCACAAGTAAATTAGAGCGTTTTCGATTCTGTGACACACATAATATATCGCATACCATTTGATGTGCATTTTTGTGGTTCTCTAACACAGCAGATCCTTTTGAGAGAAATGAATTTACTGTTTTAGCATCAATTCATATTACCGTTAGAGATTATTTACTAAGAAATGAAGCGATCAGATTATGCATTCCAAAAGTGAACATGGATGCTGTGGAACACGTTGGTGCCGTTCTGCATTTGAAGGCGCCGCGGCGTCCTGGTCAGTCAGATTTACTTCAGTCTGCTAATCACCGGAGGTAACATTCAAACATTTTTGTAATTTTTGGAAAAACCTGCTTTAGTGAAAAAATCCAAGTAATCTCAAATCCCCATTGAAAATCCAAACACATTCATGTTCACATCACATCAGACGTAACATATAAATCAACCATGACCATGTTTAACTAAACGATTTGTTTGGGTTATTGTTAGTTATGTCTGCATATGTGAACCCCTGCGGGTATTAAATTCTTTCCCCACTCATATTTTGTATTATGTTAGGGTCCCTCCTTGCCGTCCTCGCAAATAAAATATAAATCTGAATCAACTGGGATGATCTGGAATACAATACCAAATTCTAATCTACTGCCATAAGTATGCCTACATGCTACAACATAAATTATAAGTAGGTACTCGTATACTAAAAAAAAACTAAACGGTAAACATTCACGATAACAATCACATAGTTTTTGTATTTTTTTTGTGCTTAAATATTAATTTCAAATATATTTTGCTGTTGGCGGTTTGCATTACCGACTATTTGTATAACTTTTTATTTTTAATACTAAAACAGCAGTTATGAAAACTCACAACAAGTAAACGGTAATGATACTCCCAAAATAATTCAATCTCATATTTGAAACGACATTATGAAGTAGGTTAAAGCTTTTCGCGACACTGATGCGTGCTTAACGCGTTTATTTAGAGCACTGAAAAGACAAATAAGCGATAGGCGGGCTACAGCAACCGTTATGAGGGTGTTAAGCCGTCAACCACAACCCGGTAATCAAGCGAAATGAATAAATAAATACTCGCATGTCGTGGATTAACATAGGAGTCTATCGTGATAGGAATCCGCACGTACGTTAGGTTAATGTTATGTATACTTGAATACTATAGGTTCGTATTATTGCCAACAATCTGACTGTAGTAGGTACCAAAAGCTAATCGATTTCTTATGTGAAAAAGTTTTTCATTAAAATACTTTATTTAATTCCTAATTAGATACCTACAACACATCAGTGTTGTAGGTATCTAATTAGGCACTACGTTGATTGATACTAAAATATTTATGGATTTAGTTTGAAAATAAAAAAAAATGATTAAACTGAAATTGATAAAGATAATATGAATCTATCTTGGACGAATAAACCACCAAGGAATCTATGCATAACAATGTGTAATTGGAAAGTGAAACAATAATTAACACTAGTGTTCGCCTACTGGTCGAAATTTGAGTATGTAATCTTTATTTAAAATTTTCAGGAGAAAATACTGTTTCCATTCTTTTGATAACACTAAAGCTCGTGAATAGCTACTAAACAATAAAGAAAATCAAAGAAAAATCGAACAAAGTTTTTTCTTCACGTAATAATATAATGGTTCATGTTTGAGGTTTTGATAACATTATTGATTGTATGGGTCTGATGGACTATGTAATAGGACCAACCAAATGGACATTGACGTTAGCCACAATCTCTAGTGTATCTGAGACGGAAAACAAATTAAGGAGCGAAATAATCAAAGTCAAAACCATTTATTCTGTTCAGGTCCTAAGAGGGTATTTATGAAGATCGACGTGTTCGGAAGTCAGACTTCTATAGATATAAGAACTGGCAAAAAACACAGCAACATCAGGCTTTTTAAATTAAAATGTTTAACAATTTTATGTTTGAACTAAAACAAAAAAACCTATTTATTATATACTTATTTCACATTTCATTGAATTTTCATTAAATATTTTAATTTTAAACTTTGATGTTGAATTCCAAAACTGTTTGTTGTCCGGGTCTCATTGGATATCTAATAACACAAAAGACACCTTATGTGCTCTGAAAAAATATTTTAGCATTTAAAATACTGCCTAAACCTAAATGCACCAATAAAAAGCAATGAAAGTATTTTTTCTTTCCAAGTAAGATAGAAAAATACTTTCTTCTAGTACCTATATCACTATGTTTTATACTTATCAAAAAAGGAAAAAAAAAACTTAAGTAGAAATTTATATTCGTGTAGACACGGATGTTGATTCTTTGATGAAAAAATCTATGAGTCCGTCAGTTATATTACCAAAAAATATTGGACACCTATTTTTTATTTTGTTCCGTAAACGAAAAATAAAATAATAAAAAAAAATAAAAATAATTCGTGGTAAAATTTGCACGTCACAAGCCCCACTCCTATACTTTGATGCGCTATAACTTTGTATTTTTTTTTGTTTTGATAAAGCAAAAAATACGTCTACCGAATCAATAATCTTACCGACGGACTAATTAGAATTCATTTTTATTGACCCAGGACACTACCCTGTTGTAATTTCAAAACCAAGAACGTCGAAACATAACTTGAAAAGACGTTTCATAAATGAAACTATTTGATTCCTTTGTTAGTTCTGTTATGAATTATTTAGTGGGGAGACTAGAAACTTTGGTTCATGCTAGTTGAGCGGTGCATTATTAAGTGATACCCAAGTCCGTTTACCTTTGTCATTTACAATGGAGTAGGTATACTATTTTTATATTTATTTAATTATAGTTTTTTCAGTGATGGAAAATATTGTGAGGAAACCTACATACCTGAAGGCATATTCTGTGAAGTCTGCCTTATTTATTTTTATTAAATAGCTTAAATCTTTCTGAAGGCTGAGAGTTTAAACATTCAATCCTACTAATGAGTTCGTGATCGTAACATCTTTCAACGAGGTAAGTGGATAATGCTGGTAAACAGAATGCGACTGAACTTCATAAATGTAATATTATACTAAAACTGCTGTTGGATGTCCTAATAAATAAATAAATAAAACTGCAGCCGCTGGAGTGCTGAAAAGTATGTACTTGGAACTATTTAGCACGCATTGTTGTTAAATTTTTACTTATACTTAAATAAAGTTTTCACAAAGTCTGTGAGCCGATTACGTGGATTCAGCTAGACAGACTTAATCATCTTAGTCCATTATTCAAACAAAATAAATTAGCAACTTTGATTCTGAATTAAGCCCGCTTTCTAATAATATGAGTTTAGCATAATAAATAATAATGAACTAACTTCCTAGACTAGACAGACACTTAAAATTTAAAAGTAATCCACAAAAGTGTTTTTACACTCTAGTTACACGTAAAACTTATATAATAGAGAGTTTTTATGTGGTAAATATCTACATAACCTTTCAAAAAATATGAGAGATTGATATTGACAATTCAATCCACTTCTCGGTAACATTTCACATATCCATTCTTGTTATGAGTCAATACAGTATCTCAAATCTATATCGACTGACAAATAGCGAGTAGAACTTCGCTGAAACTATGCCATACAGATAATTTTATTAAAAACTACTAGCTGTTTCCCCGCGGTTTCACCCGTGTTCCCGTGGGATCTTATCTTTTCCCGGGATAAAAAGTAGCCTATGTGCTATTCCAGACTATAATCTATCTCCATGCCAAATTTCATCCAGATCCATTCAGCCGTTCTGGCGTAAATGAGTAACAAACATACATCCATCCAAAGTTTCACATTTATAATATTAGTAAGAAGTAGGATATATTATTAACATACTGATCTCATCTGATAATTTTTAATTGGTTGATGGTTGGAATACTATTCTAGAAGGTATAAGAGTATAAGACCTAGATTGTAGATACGCATTAATAATATATGCCGGTGTGTTCTGGCAGTTGCACTTGAGAGCCAGTTCATCAAGGCTTTAAGGTATTGTAAAAAGGTCGATAAAACATTGGCAAACGGTGACGGAAGTCACTTACCATCAGGTGACCAGCCCGCCTGGTTGTCACTTGAGGTAGGTATAAATAAAAACTGAGACTATATTTGAATCTCAATTCCTAGTTCTAAAGTAGGTATATTTAGTTGGTTTAGTATTTAGGAATTGAGATTCAAGTATAGTACATAGGTTTTTTATAAACATAAAGAAATGTTGTTATTCTTGGAAAACACCACTAAATTACTCGACTTTGGTAGTTAAGTCAAGTAAGATAATATATTTTTCTTTTTGGGCTTTATTTATGTCAAAACTAAGTCAGTAAAACGTTTATTGTGGCAAATTTTTGAGATTCTGTTAAAAGAAAAAGTGCCTTCGCTTGATTGGTAATGTGAATTGCAAACAGTGGCGTTAAAATTGCGTTGAGGAAAAGCTGCCTCGTTTTAAATACCCTTTTATGTATATTTTTTTGTTACGCACTACTTGTTTTTTGTAATACAATTAACATACCAGACTACTTTATTCTCTTAAATCAATGTTTACAATTCAAATGTGGTGAATTTGTTATAGGCCAAATGTTGAAAGAATTTTATTTAATCAAAATGTGTGTAAGTACCTCCTTTTATTGTATTGAATCACATGTTTTATGTTAATCTCATTTTGTTTTTGGTCAAAATTAAATATAGGTTCATTAATATTCAAAGAATTTAAGTGCTCGAGCAAAGCTCGTTTTTGTTGCGAGATTCGAGTTTGAATCGCGACGAGCTCAGTGATATATATTTCTTTTTAACAAAAATTTAAAAAGTAACTAAGCCTTTTAAATTTTATTCTTTATAGAAATAAGAGCTATTAGGTTTCTGAACGTTTCATGAGCCAAAAAAAAACTTCTTGTCGTGCTCACTATGATGTGAAAATGACTCGTATGTAGTAAAAGTCTCTTAACTCTTAAAAGTTAGAATTAGTCTTAATTGACTATTATAGTTATATTTTTTTTATAAAAATGTAGTATATTTTAATATCCAATTTTTACATTTCGTGAAATATAGTAAAAGGAATAAGAGATATATGGTTAAGGGAGAGTTAGTATTTTACTGCCCGGTCGGGAATTTAACAGTAAAAATACAAAGGCCAGGAAAGATTTCTATTGACGTTGAAACGTGTCTTGACCGATTTACACCATAAGTAGGTAACATCTTTTACGTGAAACTTCCTTTGTGTAAAAGACGTGTTTCGTGAATATTGTTACACTTTGAAGTGCAAAATAAAAAGGAAATGTATTGGAACATCTTAGTATTCAGCAATTTATGTTTTTTTTTATATCACTAGTGACAACGTGGCAGGCGGGTCACCTGATGGTAAGTAACTACCGTCGCCTATAGACATTAGCAATACCAGGGGGACTACTAGCAATGCCAACGTGTTGTACACCTTATTACAATGCCTTAAGGCCAAGGGCAACTGGCTCTCAAGCGCAACTGCCGGAACACACTAACAGGTGCTTGGCGACAGATTTTCAACTTGAGGGTGGTAGGCAGCCAGTCGAGTACCACATAGTACCCTACCACCGTGCTGTGGTTTCTTCACGATGTTTTCCTTCACCGAAAGCTCAAGCTCATTGTAGGATTCGAACCCACGACCTTTGCCGCGGTATCCGACGTCACTTACCACTGAGCTATCATCGCCTGAAACGATTTGAACTTGTTGATTTATCGTGACTGATTGTATGTAATAATAATAATTCAAAATAATGTAAGTGTAAGATTGTGCTCACCTGTTTTTACTAGTTTGAATGTGACTTGTTGCTGATTTTTGAGTTGATCGTTATGTACTGGGTGTGTCAGCTCACGAAGAGCCATCTCAATGGATGGCTGTTGCATGGTGGAGGAGCGAGAAGGCTGAGCCTCCCTCGATCGGCTCAGCTTACGGAAGAAACTGACTTTCTTCGGTTTTGAATTTGAACCTGTCAAAAGGTACAACAATTAATAAAAACTATTTTTTATTATTATATTAGCGGTACCAATAAGTAAAACCAATTTATTAATTGAAAAACAAAATCAAAATACGGTTAAATTAAAACCTCATGAGAATGATATGATAGTTATAAGGCATATTTTTTCATTAAGAAGTACCATGCTGAATGGATGTGAAACGCAGTATCTGTTAATCGGTGATTAGGCGCACTCAATCCCAAAACCACATTCTCGTTCAAAACCTTCATAAGATGAACGTTGAGGCGTCGGTGTCGAAGGCGTAGAGGTGCGGGCGGAGGTTGCAGGTGAAGAGGTGGGCTCCGAATAAGGCCGAGGCGGAAGCAGGCTGAGCGATGACTCCGTGGGAGAGGGGAAATGCGCAGCTGATACATCCGATCTACGGTCTGGCTCTGGAGTAGTCACACGTATGTTAGCCCCAAATTGCGGAGTACTCGCTACCTCAAATAGTGCATCGAAGTCACGATCGAATATATTCTTCCGCGAAAACGCCGGTGTGGGAAGGGGAGCAGGAAGTTCAAATTCATCGGGAGCAGGGGTTCTAACAATTTTCCCGAATTCATTGTCCTCGTGTCGGCCGAGTTTTTTTAGGAGCTTAGCTTTGGTGCGCTCGCGCAGTTTGGCCGGGCGCTCGAGCGACGGCGTCGGCGAGGCCGTCGCGCGCTCCGCGGGCTCCGGGGGCGCCGTTTTGAGGGGAGTAGGAGCACTGAGTAGGGTAGGGGTCGAGGGTGGGGGTTGCGCGCTGGACGGCGCGGGCGGCAGCGGACCAAAGAGGACGTCAAGCGTAGGCCGCTGCCGTGGCCGGGGCAGCGATTGCGATTTGTATGTCAGGGAAACTACTTCATCCGCAGGATATATTACGTACATCCCTGGCGAGACCGCATCGCGCAGGCCCCTTGCGCCCTCCGAAGAGGATTACGCGCGTCAATTGAGCTTACTTCTGCATCGGCTGAAAACTTATAGCTCTTAACAACTGTTCTTTCAAAAGTAACGGTTTAACGACTATAACAAGTTGGAAAGCTTAAGATGATCTAAATATTGGAATGTTTTTGATAGTAGTTTAGTTGCCTTTTGCGAACTTAAATGTTGAAGAACGATAAAGGAATGTTTTATGGGAGGGATTTTGAGCCATGATTAGAAAGTAGGGAGGAGTTTTCTTCGGATAATATCAGCCATAATTCCAAACAACGCATCTTCAACCTAGACAAAAAGAAAATTAAAAAATAATGTTAAATATTTTTTGAATTAAACAAAAATAAAATGAATGAGAGGAGGTATAGAAAGATGAGTGCGTCGGTACCCTTGTTTGAAACAAACAACAAACGAACAGGCTTGACGCTCGCAGAAACATTTGTTGACATTGGAAACGCCTGAATAATATATGCAGGAACAATTGTGTTACAAGAATGTACGGTATTTTTATGTACTTACTATTTGATACTGTTTATTTTTGTTATCCATAAAATACCTTACAATAACGTTATTAAAAAAACATGATCATAATATGAAGGTATAATATTATTATTAAAAACGAATATGTCGTAGATAGATCTAAATGTTATTAATACCTACCTACATATTAAGTAGTAATCAGCTTCAAAATTTATATCTAAATTCAGTAATGAGATAAACGTCACGTAGAGCAAAACTCTACACTTACCCCCAAAATTTGTTGTTTTTTTTTCTATTTTTGTGTGAAAATCTTAATGCGGTTCACAAAATACATCTACTTACCAAGTTTCAACAGTATAGTTCTTATAGTTTCGGAAATAAGTGGCTGTGACATACGGACGGACAGACAGACATGACGAATCTATAAGGGTCCCGTTTTTTGCCATTTGGCTACGGAACCCTAAAAAGCGCCTGTTCTAGTTAATTCTTATACGATTATTAATAATTTCGATTAAAACACTAACAAAGGCCCAAAACAAATATGTATAGATTTAGACAGACTAGCTGAAATATACTGTAAACTAACGGCAACTGAGACAAGCGGGTCAAGTATCACCACAATAGTCGAGGGCTTCGGTCGGAGTAGCCCTCGAAATTTTCACAACGCGAACTTAGCTATTCTGGCATGGACTCATTTAAATTTCACTTCACTTGCGTTAATTAGAGTGCTGGTTTACAACCAAGGCACAAAGCTTGACTCAAGTCTGCGTCACAATTTTAGCTCAATTTAAAGGGCTTAGTTTAAAAAGTTAATCCTACGCATACCATAAATACGTTTTTGTCCATACTAATATACGTATAAAGCTGACGAGTTTGTTTGTTTCAACGCGCTAATCTCAGGTACTACTAGAGATGAAAAATTATATTTGTGTTGGATAGCCCATTTATCGAGGAAGGTTATTAACAGGCAGCTATTAAGGCTATATAACATCACGCTATGACCAATAGGAGCGGAGCATCAATGAAAATTGTTGCAAAAACGGGGAAAATTATTAACAAATGATAAATATTTTCTCATTTAAAGTTGTTTTATGTTGAAGAAAAAAACATAGATTGAAATAATTAAACGACGGATAAATTACCCAAATTATTATTGATTAAAGTTTAAGTTCAATTTGTTAATTATAACAAACTATTAGGTATGTGTAATCAAAGATAAATCCTTTAAGTATGAACACATAATCCTGTTACGTTTAAAGTGGACGACCAAGCAAATAGCTACATACACGTAGTTTCAATGTTTGAGTACCGGTGATCATTTCACGGCTTTGCAACGCGATCTCGTTGTTGATAAAGGACTAGTCTCCGGGGATACGGAATCCATTTTGGGGTACTTTGAGGATTATTTTGTTATTACAAATAAATTAAGAGAGAATCCATAGAGGTCTCTTAACTCAATATACTCGTATCTGTTTGTGTTCCTAAAACTCATTGGATAAGTACGTACCAAATTTTTTGAAACATCTATACTTAGGTATATGTACAACGATAAACGTTTTAACGAACATAAAAGTAACGAGAACATTTTTTTTCGAATATTTGCTTTTGCAATTGATTTTATCTGGTTTCAACTTCGCAATGAGTAAAGTTTGAAACTGCCAACGAATTAATTTGTAACTAAATAAAGAAAGAATCTTTACAAAACTTCAAGAGTCGAGGCATCGATTTGTCGTTATTCTGGGACAGACGATTATAAAATATTTTTTTCCAATTATATGAAAAACACGTGAAAAACATACGAGGTAAATTATAAAAAGATAAGGTACTAAGTTATTAAAATAGAAAACTCCGAGTACCAGCTTACGCAGTTTCACGTTTTTATTATTATGTTGCATCTAAAAGTAAACATAATTAACTATACATATCAGATATTTTTGTCAGATAATTATTACATTGTCTACGTTTATATTATGACCTACATAAAATTTAGTCAATACATAAAATAGGTCATTAAACAAAAACGGGAAACTTCTTTGAAGACTAACAAAAGCTTATTTTCAAAGCATACGATCGAGTCTAAGACGTTTGGAGGTGAACTGGCAATTTTCTCATTGAAACGTGCTTTTAGATGGAAATGCAGATATCGAATGTTTTTCTATTCACATAATGCTTACAGGTTGATCTATAAATAGGAGAGTTAAGAGGGCGGTTCAACCCTGCCTTCCGGGTTCGGAAATGAATAAAAAGGTTGAGTTCGTCTTCACAATAGAGAGTCGTTGGACCACTTTTTTCTCATTAAGTGAAATTATTCTTGGAGGTAACAAAAATATCACGTTGCTGTATATATATCTCACGTCATTTTCTTTCTTTAATTAAGTTCCACGTTATATTAAGATTTTTTATATGGGTTCTTACCCATAAGGGTAAGAACCATAACATAAGATTAATCATAAGATTACTTTTTAAATGGGATCTGAATCTGAGTGAATCTTTAATAAAACAATGATAAAAAAATGTATAGGTACATTTATTAAGTATTTATTTATACTTAATAGATTTATTAAAAGTATATACGTGAATTTATTGAACCGGCTATCAGGAAAAGTACTTTAATGATATTAGTTTTGTAAAGCAATACCGGTTGCATTCGTTCTATTTCTTGGCAAGTAGAATAGTGAATGCTAGCACGAACTTAACGTCGTCGTGGCATTTCGCTATTAGAACTTTTGTTGTGAGAAAATCTTGCACCCCTATTTTTTTGTTATTCTCCATTGAATTCTCTTTGTCTGAAACTACGGCAACACTAAAAATTATGGTTTAGGAATTATCCCTACCCATGATTTTTATACTTCTTTTACGATAATTACAAAAAAAAAAAAAAAAAATCTAAACAGTCTATAGGTATGTGTATAATTGCATTCTAGTTGTGAAAAAATATTGGATAAGTTTACGCTCACTCACTTTTCAGCAGCGAATATTTCATTTCTACATAAAAAAATTACTCGATAATTTTAGTATTGGCAACGCTTTTTATCTAGTGAAAGATTTGAGGAGGTAAGTTCTGCCTACGCACCGCGACTTCTAATTATTTTATTTTTTTGTTAAGTGGTAAATGTCTACCGCCATTATTTCGCGTCAACGCGAAAATAAATAACATTATCATTATCTATAGCCCTTGACTCGCATATTTTTAATCTGCAGCGGATGTTATTCTTTAGAACTGACAAGGCCGCGACTTTGGAATATTCTCTTTATAATTTCAGTAGTGTAGTCGTAAATATTTGTAATTCCAATAGCTCTTAATGATCAGTTCTTAAAAATGTAAATTAAAATGCCCCATGCATTAGATTTACTTTCTCTCCAGATATTTTTTTTACAAGGAAAACTTTGTAATTTTTTACTTTTTTACCTTTCTATGCAAGAGTATTTAAGATATCAAGTGTCGGTATCTCTTTTAGCTATACACACAATTATCCAACAATATGAGCCAGCAACTTTTGAAGATTCTTTAAAATATATTTAGTATACCTATTATTATATTATTTTTATTATTATAGCCTTGTAATGTACGAATACTTATTTAGGTATTTATTATTTGGTATTAATTTAATACTTTTTTATCGTAGACCGCATCGTAACCTAACATCAAGTGAGATAAGGTTTGAATGTAACCAATGTGGGCTACAATAAACTACTCTAAATCACAAATTCGTTGTGTAAGCAACACGAGGTTAAGCACTGCACTAGAGGGTAAAGAATTTCTATAGCATAAACCTATGCATTGCATAGGACCCATTGACGGTCGTCCCAAAAAAATATTAGAAATGGTTTAAGTTATTAATAATCATAAATTTGTTTAATTACCTTCCAATATATAAAAACCTTCCGTTGCTTTCTGATTTCATGCATGTTTCGGAAAATGTATAGTTATGCATAGTATTAAATTGTGGTCTCGCAAAAGATTCGCTTTCGACGTTAGCGTCAAAACAATATTGGTCCATTTGCGTCAAATTGGCAAGGTATGTCAGCGCAAAGTATGCGTCGAGACGTGCCTTGCACTGCTCAACAGACACACAAATGAAGGAATTTTGAACCGCATTGTTACCTGCGATGAAAAATGGATTCTGTTTGATAACCGCAAGCGCTCAGCAAGTTGGTTGGATTCTGGTTCAGCACTTAAACAATGCCCTAAACGAAAACTTACCCCTAGAAAAGTGATGGTCACTGTATGGTGGTCTAGCGCCGGTGTGATTCATCGCAGCTTCTTACCGAACGGGGTGAGCATTACTGCAGATGTGTACTATGAAGAACTGAACACAATGATGGAGAAGCTGGCACATCTCCAACCAGCATTGGTCAATCGCTCGTCTCCGCTGCCCCTGCACGACAACGCGCGACCTCATACTGCACAGCAGACGGTCTCCAAGTTGCAAGAACTGGGGTTGGAAGCTCTCCGTCATCCGCCCTACTCACCAGACCTTGCGCCTACAGACTACAACTGTTTCCAGAATTTGGATAACTTCTTGGCGGGAAAAAAATTCAATACCCGAGAGGCAGTACAAAATGCCTTTGAAGAATTTGTTGCCTCCCGTCCACCTGATTTCTTTAAGAAGGGCATTGATTGCATGGGTGATTAATTCGATTAATAAAAATAAAAAATACATGAAAAAAAATCGTTTAAATTTTTTCATACAAAACGGCAATTTCATAGGTAAAGACCAATATTTAAGGTGACCAAAGTTTCGTTCGAGTCACTACTTAATTATTATTTACTGTAAAATAAAATAACGTCACTTAAAACGCAATATGCTGACGTAATGGAAAATGCAGAGATGCTCGGCGATTTCCGCATAAAATTAACCCAGTAACGCGTGAACATCGCATAGTAAATGAAGTAAGTGTCGACTGTCATTAGTAGGGGAAACGGGCTATTGCGGGGTGCAACTCATTTCCCCCGGGACATCGGTTTCCGATATGAGAGAACGTTCGATTGCATTTGTAATGTGTTTCCCGATTTGTGTACGAGAATAAACATGTACCTACGTACATCATCTGTAATAGGCATTCTCGGTTTGTACATAATGTTGCAAACACTGTTATTGTTACTATTGGTAAGCTAGTTTAGATATCGATGCATTGTTTTGGAGGTAAAACTTGTCGATTACAAGAATGCACTAGCTGTTGCTGTAGGTACATACCTAATTTTTGATTTGGGGATTATCTCATTCCACCCAGTCGGCTAATCACTGATCCTGTTTTTACAGGAGTTACAAAAATAGGAAAAGTCTATTATTCAAATAATATCACAAACTTTCAACTGCAAAGTCTCTAACTAGCTTTTCATACGCTTTACGTGGAATTGAATTTATCGTTGATTTGTTTATCTTTTTTGAGTAGTTTATGTCCTTCTTTCTATCTCTTTGTTTTTCGGAGACTAAGTCATAAAGATGTAACAAACAGACAGACAGAGAGACTGACAGTTACTTTGGCATCTACCGATAAGAGAATCTACCGAGACAAAATGGGTGGTTATTTATATTTGTAGCGAAAAATATTGTAAGCTTTTCATACAAATTTCTGTAATAAATTATTACAATTTGTTGTGGTCGCAATGACCTTATATGTTAAAACGCGACCTGAAATTAATGACAATAAAAACATTGAATAATACCCAACATAACAAACACATTAAAAACAGGAAAAAAATGTGCGTGTTCATAACAATCATGTTTCAAAATAAAAAGGTTTATTCTTCGCCTGGAGGAAAAACTATATTCAGCAACGAAAGTAATTTTACTGATTGAACAATCCAATTGATGACGTTTTGAAACTGGAAATTCATTTAGTTGTAGATAATTGCAATGGTATTGTTTGAAGGGTCAAAGCTTAAGCTCATTATTATTCTTACCAAAATAGGATAATGTGATTTAATTTGTTTAGTCAGAAGCCTGTCGTAAGTAATATGGCTTCGTTTAGTCATTGGATGTAAATTATAACTAAAATTACAACTAAAATTACGTGCCTATTTCATTTCATAAAAGGAGAGTAAAATTAATTGAAACTACTGCTAAACTAATCATGAATGTATTTGCCCGACATTTTAATTGTTTAAACGGCTAAATATAGAAATAGCAACGTATTACCACTAGCTACAAAAATAATACAAGTAGGTACAGATAGTGCGATCCACAAAGACGCACCCACTCTGTTTCCTAATCCCTTACAAGCAAGTGCAAGTGTACATCCTTTTGCCAATGTTGTGGTGATTCATGTCGATAGAAATAGCAACGTATTACCACTAACTACATAAATAATACAAGTAGGTACAGATAGTGCCATCCACAAAGATGCATCCCACTCTTTTTCCTAATCCCTTAGGTACAGTCCAAGTGTATATCCGTTTGCCAATGTTGTGGTGATTCATATCGATATATACATATAGACACATCGATAGCACTACAACAATAGAGAAATGATGCATATTTGCAGTGTAAGGGAATAGGAAAAAGAGTGGGGTGCGTCTTTGTGGATGGCACTATCTGTATAGAATTTAGTAGCCGTAGTAGTATGTCAGACATTAGTATTATTGTAAGGAGCATACCTCACGTGTAGCGGCTAAGTTTATGTGGGTTGTAAAACGTAAACGAACCATCAAAAAAGCAAGTTTATTACAGTTGTAAATGACAGTGGAGTAACTTGAATTCATACTTTATACATTGAAAACCCGATTTAACATTTTCCGAGTAGGTATTACTCGAAAAATGTTAAATAAAGAACCGCAATGTTTTATAATATCATGCTTTTTATTAGGTACCTACCTATAGGTATGTTTTTGCAACACCTAACCATTATACTTCTTACTTCTAATACAGTATTCACCCTTAGTTTCTGAGAAAAAAATGTTGATAGAATAATGTATAATTACATTATATTTTTTATTTGGTCTGAGTGCCTGATTATTCAATTTCAAATAAATATAAAATCTACAGTCGTGTATGTGGCTTCATCATCTTTACATGTACTGTAACTTCATAAAATAAACGTATTGTACATACATTGAACCCGTTGTATTAACAACGCGTACAATAACTATTTGTCTCTTGCGGCTTTCCCAGGATGAAAAGTACCCTTAATTTCCTTCACCACAATACAAGCTCATTTTAGGATTCGAAGCCACAACCTTCGCGGTATCCGACGTCACTACCACTGAGCTATCAACATCGTCATCATGTCAGCCGGAAAACGCTCACTGCTTTTTTTGAAATATTATTGTTGTATTCCTAAGGCTGCCCCCTACGTTACCCGTAGGGGAAAGCGAATGAATCTGCAGAAAGCTTTTATTATACATATAGAGAACTGACTGACATACTTATTATCAGTGCAAAGCCCAAACTACTCACCAACTCACTCCATTCACCAGCATTTTTTAAATTTTACCTTTATTTATGTAGGCAAGCAGTAAGGATGTATTTTTGCAACCTCAAAGGGGGTGAAGATTCATAAAAAAAACATGCATTTTGGTTGGAAATAAAAGCGTGTTAAAAAGAGTGACTTGTTTCAGGATATTCACCAAAGGTTGTTCCGATATTCACACCTAAGCGAGTAGGTAACAAAATATTTATCGCCTAAGGACATAATAAATATAACGAGGCAAGTACCTATGATGAGGTAGCAATTTTATGTGAATGTTACCATTTAGGATCCCAAGAGCTGCTTCTAAGAGTGGAAAAATATGCCCACGTAGCGTGTGTTTATTACGAACGAAGGAATTCCCAGCGAGCTCGTCTAATGAAAATTTATATGACGGTCAGTAATGCCGTTGGGATAGCCGTCTGGTGCCACCGCGGCACCCTTTTGCTAAAGGTTTAAGTCTATTTGAAAAATTACTGTTATTTGTTAATGTCGCCCGAAAAAAGAATTATTTAAAGCATGTACCTACTTGCTCTCAAATCATTTACACATTCGTACAATATAACTATACTTTTGCATTCAAAAGGTTTGTTTGGTTATCAAAAATCACTCCTTCCAAAATTAAAGGCGTTTATGAAGGGCGCATTGGTGCGGTTTAAATATCTTATTTTGGCTACTATGCCTATGGTAGGTTATGGGTTCTCTGATGACTGTTTTATCTCTGTCTGGGTATTGATGTAAAAGATATATACCTATACTCAAAGTAAGGATTCAATTTTTTTTTTCAAGATATAGAACAACACTTAACCCTTAACACTTTTAAAATGTTTAAAATAAATTCATGATTATTTAAAAAAAAGTGTAAAGAAATTATTTATGAAAATAAAAATATTTTAATTTATGTAAAAGTCTAAATCTAATATATAAAATTCTCGTGTCACAGTTTTAGTTGCCATACTCCTCCGAAACGGCTTAACCGATTTTGATGAAATTTTTTGTGCTTATCCGGTATCTATGAGAATCGGCCAACATCTATTTTTCATCCCCCTAAATGTTAGGGGTAGTCCACCCCAAAATTTTTTTTTTTTTTTGAGACAAAATTTCTAATTTCTATTTTTTTATGATACAACATACAAAAATACATACAATCCCCAATTTTCACCCTTCTACGATCAACCCTTATTTTTTAATAGCCATTTTAGTAATTTGAGTAATCGGTCAAGCCGTTTCGGAGGAGTATGGTGACAGGACCGATTTGGATGAAATTTTGTGTGTGTATTTCAATGGGTTCCTCGATGATTTGAAAACAAAATTGGACCCGGTAGATGGCGCTGGAATCGGGTTCTAAGTTTTGTTTTAATTTCAGGGCAGGACAACGTCTGCCGGGTCCACTAGTTACCTGTATAAAATTATAATGACATGAAACGAATTAATGATGACTATAAAGTATCAAGATATAAACAAACAAATTCAGACACACTCATAACTTTCCTCAATTCATTATTACCTGATTGCTAATAATTCATGTGAACAGCTTTGCAATCAACAAGTGTTTATAGCGAAACGATTAAACAACATTTCAAACTTGACCGACATTTACCGCAGCACTTGGCCGTGTAACAAATCCGTGTCATACACAACGATCCTACGTCTATTTTGGCAACTCATTATCTAAACGTGCCAGAAGCTAGGAGACTGTGCGAACTATGTGCATATATTTAAAACTGATATAACAAAATTTGATTATTATATTGAACTTTACCGGGATCTAAAGATATCTAAAACTACAAATAATTTAAATGTTTATAGTTTGTTGATAACGTTAAAAAATGCATGTTTATTTATGCTTTACAGTAAGTACCTACATATATTTACTTATCGGTTTCAAAATAAATAATTAAGAGTATAGAAAATAATGAAGAAATAAAAAAAATATAATTCATGATGAATCAATAAAATACCTAATATGTCTAAGTATACAAACAACCAATGTTTAATTTACAGTATTACGTTATACTAAACTCTGTAATAAGAATTTTTGTATCATCAATCAAAACGATTGGAGTCATCTATCATCACGTAACGAGTAAACGTGACGGCTCGATTTTTATTACTATATCGATTTATTGATAGGCCTTCCCTAAGTAAAAATACATACCCTTAAAATAAGCTTATACTATTGGTTTTGTTTGAGTGAATGGGGGATAATGTATAAAAACCTGAGCAAAAGGTCAGCCTTTCACTTTTCACGCTTAAGTCCAGGAAAACCCTTTTTATCGGATTTCTTATACATTATGTATGAACGATAACTACGTACTATATGCTTATGTGTAAGGCGATGATAGCTCAGTGGTAGTGACGCCACATACCGCGGCGAGGGTTCGAATCCTACAATGAGCTTGAGCTTTCGGTGAAGGAAAACATCGTGTGGAAACCATAGCACGGTGGTAGGATACTTTATAGTACTCGACTGGCTGGCTACCACCCTCAAGTTGAAAATCTGTCACCTCATCAGCAGCAGCTATCGGTGTGTTCCGATAGCTGCACTTGAAAACCAGTTCTCTTCTGAGTGTGCTTTCCACCTTCGGCAACATCATCACTTACCATGGTGAGATTGCGGTCAAACACAAGCTTATCCAAAGTGTAAAGAAAAAAAAATGTACAAAATTACATCTTTCGGAATCAGATGACCGTGTGTGAACTACAACTATATTCTGGATTATTTCCAGAATATAGTTGTAGTTCATAAAAATCAAGTTAAATAGCATTACAATAATATCAATAAGACGGAAAGTTAATTGAGCTATTTCCAAATAATAATATCATTAATAATAAATATTTTTTATGCAAACTTTTTTTTTATATCTTATTCTAAATTTATTTTGTATAAAAATAATCTTAAAACCTATGAAAGTAAAGTAGTTAGCTTTATAAAATAAAATAGTTAATCTAAATGAAAAATTCACTGTCAGAAGGCAATGTGGCTAGGATGCAGGTAAATTGATTCTCTGACCAACCTATAAGCCAGCATTCTGGTCACGAGATGCGTCCAGGCGTTTTGATATTTTGCGATCAAAGTATTGAGCATTTTTCCCCGTAGCCCATTATATAAGTACTCTTTGCACGTATCCTAGGTATCAACTCTAAAGAAATTTTGAAATTTGTTTGCAATAGATCAAAACAAAATATTTTTCGACGTTTCCGCACGTAAGCACATAAAAAGGTAAGGTTTCAAGCTAATTTAAATATTAACTATTTATGCGATCAAAACATGTAAATAATTTCTATCAAGACGTCTTTAGTTAGTCTTATAATATCGTTTTATAATAGTTAAACTGTTACTATAGGTTAAAATTAAACAACTAACATATTAAAATTACTTTTAATATGTAATGTCCCTAGAGTGTTGCAGGTAATTCGTGTTTGTAAGGGCTTTGTTGAAACTACCTGGAACTATAGGGTAGTGTTATACAACTAATTTCCGGATCTAACTCGGGCTTGTTTCATTTAGTAAAGCCTTAAAATTTCGAAAGAAATAAGAAATTAACGAAAATAAATGGTTCATTTGTTTGATTGTTTATGGTTTCACCATGGTTTTACCCATTTCTTTGCGTGTTTTATTGTAAAGATACATTTAAAATAAATTTGTTTTTAATTGGAATTTTAAGAAATATTGTATATATTTTGAGTAAATTAACTTTAATTAAGAGAAAATTTTAAGATATTCAAAATTTAAAAAAGGGATTGATAGAATTTTTTAGAGTTATTTATCCTTTCTCTTTTAGAGTTATTTATCTGTTTGTGTGTATTATCCATACATAACATACAAAACACAATAATTCCAAGAATCGCGATTAGAGTTATTAATGAAAACTTAGAATGGGGTATACCCATTATTACCCATAAAAAAATAAATATTTTAATTTACACTCTTATGGGTGTATAAATTAATAAAAACAAATATTGCACCTTTATACTTCTTCGAATATTCAAATAAGTAAACAAAAGAGAAATAAAACCGCTGTTAAATAGATTATATAAAAACATATAATTAACATTGAATTGGGTGAATAACCAAGCGGTATTCAACACGTCAAGGGTGAGTAATTCCGCGTAGGGTGCTAGGCGGGCGGGCGGGCGGCCGTCCGCTGCGAATTAATAATTCCACGCGACACGCATTCATTTCATTAATAAATTATTATCCGCAGTTGACTTGCTTGCCACGCCTAGTTTTGTTGACATTTTATTTGTTTTTTTATAGTGTTGATTTTGTCATGTAATTCAGCGGTGGAAATTGCTGATATGATACACAGATCAGTGCATAATTGAAAATTCAGAATAATTTATATTATATTTTGTAGGTGTTTTTTTTTAGTTTGTGTGTTCAAAGATGAAATAAATATATTCAAATTAAACAACGATGCATAGTTTGATTCAAATATGATTTGATATTTAGAATCTATACCAATATTATAAAGAGGTAAAATTTGTGAGTTGTGAGGTTATGAGGTGGTTTGATAGGGGGAAATCTCTGGATCTACTGAGCCGATTTTGAAAATTCATTTACCAATAGAAAGCCACGTTGTGTGTGAGTGTCATATTCTATATTTTTATCCCGTGAAAAGATAAGAACCCACGGGAATGTAGGTGAAACCACGGGGAACAGCTTGTCTGTTAATAAAATGAAAAAAAAAAACGACTTTAGAATTATAAAAATACAATAATTATTAAATAAGACTGCAGTAGAAATAAAGTGAAAGCAATACGTTATAACTTCTAGTGAAAACAATATCAACTAAGCCGATGTTGACAATGATCTCGTTACACAGCTAGATTTATTGGCCTCATATTTTAAGGTAAAAGTGTGCGGTGAAATGTAATATGGCATTAACATTTTTATTGTATTAATTCTTTTGATATAAGATTTTTCATGGAAAGAAACAGGCACCAATTATTTTAGTTGTTTATATCGCATAGAAAATGATCTTGATTGGTCGGTTGGCGTAATTTTATTATTGGGACGACCTGAAAATATGAAAAAGTGAGAAGCAAAGCCTATTTTTGAGTTTAAGCTAGTACAAAGTATATCGGCTAAAACTTTGACTTGGATTATATTGATATTTAGTCAATAAAATATCCTGCGATATTCTATTTACGGTCATCTAATACTCAACTAAAAAAAAACTTATAAATATACACGTACCTACTTAGGTATTTATATAAAACCAGCTGTTCCGCGCGGATTCACCCGTGTTCCCGGCGGATCTTATCTTTTTCATAGAAGCCTATGGTATAGCCTGCTATTCCAGTCTATAATATATCTCCGTGCTAAATTTCATCCAGATCCATTCAGCCGTTCTGGCGTAAATGAGTAACAAACATACATCCATCCAAACTTTCACATTTATAATATTATTAGTAAGATTATCAAGTAATAGGTATTTATTATGTACCTATTTCAAAATAAATTTGTTGAATGAAATTCCATAAAAGTGCTTAAAACCCTCGCTTACTTGTACTTCAATCACTTTTAGCGACCGCCCAGAGTTTTAAATGCTCCTCAAACTTTTTTCAATTTACTCGAGTATTACGGTCCGTGAAATTTAGCCTAAGAAATTCTATTTTAAGTTATCAGATTTTATTACGTTATCTATTACTTGATCCAGGATTTAGTTTTACAGCCGTATTGCTATATTTATTTCACAAAGACATTTTCACCTCGCATTGACGATGAGGGGATTTTCTAATTAGGTGAATTTTGGAAAATCCTTTCTTAGCGGATACCTACGTTATAATAACTATCTGCGTGCCAAAGTTCAGTGCAAACCAATCCAAATTTTAATGAGATGCAAGTAAAAAATAACAAAAATGACAAAACATCGACAAGGTTTCTTTGTAATGTACAAATAGAAATAAATACGTTCGTTATATTCTTGTAGACCACCTCGTACTTATATGTAGGTATGTGTTTAAGCAAAGAGTAGACATATTAATCCATGAGCTCGCGGATGAGACGGTCGTCCCGCAACTACATCATTTTATTTTAATCCTAGGACCGCGATTCCAGTTAATAATTTAATTCAACAAATGAAATGAAAATGAAAATATTTTTTATTTAAATAAGCCTTTCCAAGCACTTATAAATAGTCTAGACTCTAATGCACGGTTCGAAAATTTGTTTTACAACCTAGAACATAAAAAGTTCCTAAGTTAAAAAATCTTTTTTAAAAACAAGCTTTGGATTCAGAGTGACGTCACTTTATTTTTTGAGTTATTCTCAGCAAGCCCTTTCATTTGATACCCATATTGTAGGATTGCAGAAAAAATAATAGTCCGCTATCTTAGGTGTTTCGCCATATTGGATTTAGAATGACGTCACACAGCTGACCATGCATTGTCATCTAAACTAAACGTGTAAACAAAATTTCAGCTCAATCGGTTAACGATATCTGCTTCAAAATTGAGTTGCAAGATTCACCCCGGAAAAACATACATACTCGTACATTGCAAGCTAATATAAAGCTTGTAAAATATTGTCATGTATTTTGATTCTAAGCTGTTCAGTAATGAAAAATGTTAGCTCATTTGTGTGATTCCCATTTCACAGATCAATTAATGCCATGTGAATGTCGTAAACTTTCATTAACTCGCGATGTGAGGGTAGTAAATTGTACGCTGGACAATAAAACATTTAGCACCGGCTGTTAACTTGCTTCCGGCAGACGGAAGAGCATTTAGCTACTTTTTAACTTCCACAGACAGTGCAGTCAGTTAATCACATATTCTAACATAATTAAGTAACTGTTGATGTCAATTAACGTTATTCTGGTTTAGGGCATATAATATTTTTCATTTAGCTTTCCGTTTCTCGGATTCACTCTTAAAGGAATTAAAATAAAATATAATGCAGTTTTCTATAGGTGTAAGAATTTTCATTACAGGTTTAGTATTTTAAATTGTTTCCATTAAAAAGAAACAAACATATTTATTAGTTAAGACAAGATATTTGTTTTTACTCATAAAACTATTTAATTATTATGACTCAAGTTGCTGTTTCGAGAAAATACTTTATGGAAACTATACAAGAATGTGTCCCTGGAGCCCCATAAAAAAAAATTACTAAATACAATTACATAATAACTGTAATTGTATTTTAAAAAAAATTACACGCTCTTATTAGCTTTTGTAACTAACAAAGTAGAATGAAAACGAGTTCTAATACCAAAAACTAATGCATATCTTAAAAATAGAGCATTCCACATAGGTATATATATATTTTAATTGTCTATATTTATTACTTATATCAAAAATTTCCCCAAGTAAAAGTTTTTCGTCGTCGTATTTTATTAGATTTATTTATTTATTTAATGGTAAATAAATTAAAGAAGAAAACGTGTGACTAGAAGGTATTCTTATTAACGTTTCATTGCATCATCATGTCAGCCGAAAGACGTCCACTGCTGGTCAAAGGCCTCTCCCAAGGATCTCCACGATTACCAATCTTGCGGTACACATACTTCAATCTAGTCACGGGAAGCCCCATCGGTCCACCTTGTGGGAGGCCTGCTCCCGTTCCGTCTTCCGGTTCGTGGTCGCCACTCGAGAACCTTTCCTTTCTACGAGCTTTGTGCCCCGCTCACTGCCACTTCAGTTTGGCAATTCTTCGGGCTATACTTTGTTTCGCCTATGGATTTCGTCATTTCTGATTCGTCCCATTTATACACCTTAAAATAGTTTGAGTACCTATCTTTGTGCTTATCTATTTCTAGCTAGTAGGATTGTCTATGCATAATTAACACTTCAATCAACGTAACACGACGTTTTGACATAATCAATCATCAGGGCATAATTACCAACTTAACTTTAAAAAAATAAATATCTACTCGTATTACAATTTTATGATTAAAAATCCCAATATCTTTTAGCGTAACTACTACTAAATTACACGTAAATATTTTTATACTATTTTTACTTTACCTAATAGTGCGTTATAAAAATTACAGTAGATGATAATTATAGTTTTCAAATTACTTTTCTATTCTAGTTAAACAAATATTTAGATTTAGATCTATATCGATACCTATATCTATCGATGGAAAAAAGTTCACTATTTTCGAGATATTTAGATATTTTAGATTTTTATGTATTGATTTTTTAATTTTAAATCTTACTACTCTACTATTACTAAGGTCATTTTTGTATATTTGGTAGGTAACCCGACCACCTATCTCCCCCTTAAGTTTGTCATACTACTTACCGGACATCCTGTATAATGTATGTCTACTTTATTTCAATTATTTGTTAGAATGCATGTAAAAAACCTGCACTGCAAGACGTAGGTAGGTAAAAGGTAAAAAAAAGGAACCCTTATAAGATTACTTTCTTGTCCGTCTGTCTGTCCGTGTGTCACCATCAATCATCTCAGGAACAGGTGGACCAAGCAAGTTGAAATTTATACCAGATACTGAGGTCTATAGTCCCTATCAGGTGTATAAAAATCAAGGTCTTGAGTCAACACCATAAAAAGATATGGGCAAATTTAGATTTTCGCGAAAACTTCTAAGTACCAAAATTTACCTTAATTTTCATCTTTTTTTAGTTTTCGGAATTTTTCCTATACGTGTGCTGTAAGATCTTGCTTTTAACCAAAATTGACAATTCTAGGTCAACCGGAAATACCCTATATAGGTTTTGGGTCAAAAACCTATATGGTAGTTCCCGTTAACCTATAATCACGAAATTTGGCAAAAAGCAAAAATTTAAAAAAATAAATAAAGTTGAAAATTAAAGGGTGTTATACATAGGTATACATGCATAGTTACCACCAATTAAGTTGTATCGGCGTTCATACAATTTAGAGGTCTAGCTTAATTGGCACCAACCTCAAATAAGGTAATCGAAAAAAAAAGAAAAAAATCCTTGAGGCTCTATTACGGAACCCTCGGTGCGTGAGTCCGACTCGCACTTGACCGGTTTTTTTTTGTATTACTTCTACTTAGAAATTAAATTTTACATAAACATAAAATCAATACCAAATCTCCCTATCTCTTTTTTTAGGTTTCTTAGGGCCTTTTAATTGATAGCAACAAATGATGTAGGTATTATTATCAATATCGACCACATCCTCACATGAAAAAAATGAAATATAGGTATCTAACCATTGAAATTAAACTTCCCCTACATGATTATGCAAACAAAAATAAATATTACCTAAAGTTCACTGATGCAATTAATACTCAAAATGTGTATAATATGATTCATTTTATCAACACGCGGTTTATGAACTGAAGCGCAATAAAAGTAAGCCCAGTATACGCATAAAGGAAATATTTATTGTTACACTAAAATTAACATTAAATCCGAAGTGAAATGAGAACACTGCGATTCATATTCCGGTTAAAATATAAACGATACCTTCGAATTTAATAAAACTTGCAGAACGGGGACGTGTGAAGACGCAACGATATTACGATGAGGCGTGGATAACATTGACATTCTACTGGAGTTATAATATTTATAACAAAAAATCTAGTTGGAGTGAAGTTGTGATAAAGGATGGAAAGTCATATCATAGACATATTTTGCCTTTTTATTGGTTTTGTTGATATCCTTTTCGTAGATTTCATTAATATTAAAGGTTATTTCGTCGTACATGTCATACATGCGGTTATGTTTACGTATTTTTTTACTCTATTATACTCTACCAAAAGGAAAACGTCACAGAGGAAGACCCCACGCGAGATGGCAAGACGACATCACAAAGACAGCTGGCTTAAATTGGTTACAAGTAGCGAAAGATAGAGACCAATGGAATTCTTTGGAGGAGGCCTTCACCCAAGGAGGGGTTCATGCTAAATAAAAGTAAACTGTTCTTGCTAGCACGTACCTACTACAAGTATTATCAATTAATCATAGTTATTTTAAATTTGCATATTATATACATAGGTATAAAAATGTTGTTGATTTAAAAGTGTAAAAAAATAACAATTATATACGTATAGTAGGATACAATAGGTTATATAATCATAGGTATAGATTTAGATATAGGTAGTCACAGATCATATAATTTTATAAATTTCTTGCATGAAATAAAAGGCTTTTTTTATTTTTATTTTATTATTAGACTCTACACATACTTAATTTAGGGGATTCTAATTCAAATGTTTATCAATTGATTGCTAGTAATGATTTTCGTAACTCGTTTCTTAATGAAACAAAATGCGATCGTCATTGATAACGGATTTTGCAATATCACCTATTATCAGTTCATGTAACTAAAGGGTGAAAATATTGTATGATATTTTGAATATTGAATTTCCAAGATTCATATAATATTGGTATGACAAAATAGCAAAGTGATATAATTATATGGTCTCGGTAACTGATATCTCGGTCATAGATATGACCCTAAAGATTCTGGGATCGATGCTTGGGTTGGGCAGGTCGGTTGTTTAATTATTTTGAAAAGTATCATCAGGATCGGTAATAAATCCAAGAGACGACAACAATGCTCACCTTATATCGGGACGTGTTATGTTACAATGGGACTTTAAATGCACTGGGATCTCTTCTACTTCTTAAATATTTTTAGGAAATAAAAATATTTATTAAATAATCTTAGGAATTAAAAACAATTCAAATGAACACTGCATTTTATAAGCTACTAACTGACCTGACAGACGCTGCCCTGCCCTAAAAATGAAAAATTTGATTGCAGCGCCACCTACCGGGTTCGATTGTTAATGCAAACCATTAACTCAAACACGTACTGTTTTCAGTCTAGTCGTGTAAGAGGAGTTCAGTGACAAACACGCGTATAGAGGAAATAGTTTTTTACCCCACGGTTTCACCCGCGATCATGTTTTTTTATACAAACATTGGACCTCCGTTTCATCCCCTGAATTTCGGAAAATCCTTAGCACGTCATAATAACTATCTGCGTGCCGGATTTCAGTGCAATCCGATCAGTGGTTTGAGCTGTATGTTGAAAGATCAGTCAGTCAGTAACGATTGCCTTGAAACAAAATTAAAAAGGAATAGATTAAGTTACATAGAAGATGTATTTTGAAAAAGTTATTTATAACACCGGTTGTTTTGTTCTGTTCCCTTCGTAGGTACTTTCACACCTACTCGATATTGAATAAACGCTACGTTAAAGTTACGGATGACAGATTCTAAAGTAATCTCTAGTATGTAAGTATCAAAGATATTTTATTTTTATTTTGTTAATTTCTGAAAAAATGAAACAAACGGTTATTATATTTAAATCGTTTTAAATTGTTAAACTTATTAAAATCCGACAGAAGTAAAATTAAGCAAAATAATCTATAATTGTGTTATAAATATGCTTAAAACAATCATGGTAAACATACCTACGTATACTCGTATTTAGAGAACAAAGTGTTTTTGAGCACAGCCTATTTCCCCAGTCACTTGCACACTTGTAATTATTGGACGCACTTCATATAGTTTTAAACAGTGCGTCGACTAAAGTGTATTTTCAGGAGTTATTTACAACTTCTTCCTCAGGATCGTAAAATATATGAGGGGCTGCCACGTGGTGGTCCCACAGAATAATTTATAGTTCCACGTCTCATAGTAATTGCCAGCATGTTAAAAATGGGTTTTTAAACGTTTCCATAAGTAATATATCACACGGATCAACCCTGTCAAATATAGATACGTACGAAATGATAAGCACTTTAATTAACTTTTGTAGGTATAATGCGGTATTTTAACTTTGATGAAATTACTTTTAGAGTTTTGTCCGTATTTCAAATTTATAATCGATCCATGCTTGATCATGCTTCATATCTATCTTTAGATTGGAAAATTACTTCAATGTGTAATTAACACGTGAGAAAAAGTGACTTTATCAATCTTAATATTATTCATTAAAATAAACTATTCAAAATTCCACTCGTGTAAATAGACTGTCTAATGACTTGTCAGGACTTTTAATAATTTAAATTTTCCAAGTCTCATGTTTAATTAAATCAGTTTGAATAAGATTTTCATATTATACAAGTTCGTAACTTGTTAGTTTTAATAGTTAATGAGGGCAGGGAACTTTCATATTATCGTCGAAATATTACACGCAAAAATTGTGTAATGCTAATTTAGTGATTGCTACGTCGCGGATGGGCCAACAATTTGAAGTTGGGCCTTGGCGGGTGTTGGTGACAATGAACGGACTACGACTCACGAGCTAAATTTACATGAAGCTGCCCACCTGCGGCCGGGACTCAGCACTCAGCTGTTCATCTGACGTACTACTGGCTCGAACGATTTCCTCAAGCCACGACCTTCCAATTTGTTAAGCGCCATATATGACGACTACCTTCCGGATTGATACGATGTATTTTGTTTTTTTTAATAACTAACTAAAAATGATTGTACTGGGCGCCATACTATTATCGTTATTTGATATTATAATACGTTCTACTACTGATTAAAAAAAAAAATGTTTTTCTTGAGAACATTTTGTTTTTATCTTTACAAAATACATATTGGAGAAGATATACTTTTTCGTTAAAAATCTTTTTAGATCCAACCATTTCAGTTGAGATGTTTTTTCAGGGGGCCTCAATAAACTAAACTTGTTTCGTTAAAAGATATGAATAGAAAATGGACTGAAAATAATATTTATGTTAGAAATTGATACCTATACCACGAATCCTATTCCTGTAATGTTGGTGAACTGATTTGTAATAGGATTAGGTACTATTTAATCCGGTAACAAAGCAGGTACTTATTACAAACGAAGTTCTACATTAAAAGGTTTCGTGCGCATTGCACGGTGACATATTATAGGCCGTCCGTAATGACCACGTTAATATTCATATCGATATGCAAATGTCTGATTGAAGCGCCCTCGGTCGCTCGGTCGTTCATTCAGTATCAATAATGACAGGTATAATGTCCGATAAAAATTTTTGTTCATCACAGTACATTTAATAGAATGAAAACACGTTTGTTTCTATAGATATAAAACATGTTCGGCGACACATAAATAAATTAACAAATCGTATTTATTCCTACATGCGCCAAACTTTAAAGAGTTTTCATAGTCTCCGAAGAGTATTTATGTAAGAAATAAATACTCTTCGGGTATTTATTTCGATGACGGTTTTAAGGGTTCCGTACCCAAAGGGTAAAAACGGGACCCTATTACTAAGACTTCGCTGTCTGTCCGTCCGTCCGTCTGTTACCAGGCTGTATCTCAAGAACCGCGATAGCTAGACAGTTGAAATTTTCACAGATGATGTATTTCTGTTGCCGCTATAACAACAAATACTTAAAATAAAATAAATATTTAAGGGGGGCTCCCATACAAAAAACGCAATTTTTTTGCCCTTTTTGCTCGATATCATCACCAGGCTGTATCTCAAGAACCGCGATAGCTAGACAGTTGAATTTTTTACAAATTATGTATTTCTGTTGCCGCTATAACAAAAAATACTAAAAACCAAACAAAATAAGTATTTAAGGGGGGCTCCCATACAACAAACGCGATTTTTTTGCCCTTTTTTGCTCGATATCAATAATAGCAACAGGTAGGCACTTGAAATATTCACAAAATACTCAATTGTATTTTTAATTTAATAATAAATAATAAAATTAAATTAAAATTTAAGGCGGGCCCCCATACAACAAACGTGATTTTTTTGCCTTTTTTACGGAACCCTTCGTGCGCGAGTCTAACTCGCACTTGGCCGGTTTTTTTTAATATTTACGTTACGTTTTTTATTCGAGCGAATTCATTCCATACTATTATTACAAGTAGGTAACTATATACCTCTATTATTAGGTTTCCAGCAGGATATTATGTCCTTGGTCTTATCACAACTCTTGCCAAAGCAAGTCAATATACTTACAGGCATACCATAGGTAATTCCTGTTTTTTTTTCATGTAATTCCTAGAGAAGTAATTTAAGCTAATTCAAAAAAATGTTTTCGGTCGCAAAGTCTAACTAATATAGGTACCTACGTCATGAATAATTATAAGATTCGCATTGGAAATTATAGTTTTGGTAATTCCGGTCCTTGATCCAGCGCTGCAGATGTACCTATAGGAGGTGGGAACACGTACTCAATACCCATTCATAAAAATGGCAAATTCACGTAAACAATAATTTATATCGAAATATTATGTCATTAGGTTGGGGAAAAAGTCTTTTCGCATTATAGTATGTATGAACTTGTAATAAAATCTCTTTGGCTATTTGTATCTGGTTGGTTTTGGTATCATTGAAAGTTTAAATTTTAAAGAACATAATTCCAAATTCAAATTAGGAAAATGTGTGATTTTCATTTGTTTTTCGTAAATTTATCTACAAAAAAGGTAAAAATGCAACGCAAGCCGCGAAAAAAATTTGCGATGTTTATGGACCTAGTGCAGTGTCTGTGAGAGTAGCACAAATTTGGTTTAAGCGTTTTCAATCCGGAAATTTTGATGTCAAAGATGCACGTCGCTCTGATCGCCCTATTACGGATAAAATGGATGCCATTTTTGAAAAAGTGGAGCAAGATCGGCGTATCAGTAGTTACGACGTAGCTGAAGAACTGGGAATTGACCACAAAACCTCACACATCTTTAGCCACTCAGCAAAAATTATGAGGGTTCGGGCTGGGAGGTGTTAATGCATCCGCCGTATAGTCCTGACCTTGCACCTTCAGATTTCCACCTGTTTCGGTCTCTTCAGAATTCTTTAGGCAGTGTCAGGTTAACATCACGAGAGGACTGCCAAAACCACTTGTCGCGGTATTTTGATCAAAAGTCCCAAAATTTTTATAGCAATGGTATCATGTCCCTACCTACAAGATGGCAAAAAGTTATCGAACAAAATGGTAAGTACCTGCATACTTTAGTTAAATGTAAATAAACTATATTAAAAAATGTTTTGAATTTTCTTAAAAAACAAAAAAAAACCCGATTTCCCGCCCCTTACAATAGATAATCAACAAATCCAGCGCTCAAACCAAGAAAAATATTTAGGGCTGATTTTAGACATTAGATTGACTTTCAAACCCCACATAGATTACATAAGATCTAAAATTATTCCATTAACAGGAGCCTTACGTAATATTGCGACATGTGTACCGTCCCGAATAAGACACACAATCTATAATAGTCTGGTTAAACCGCATCTTGAATACCTTATACAAGTCTGGGGACAAGCTGCAAAAACAAACTTACATGACTTACAAATAACTCAAAATAAGGTTATTAAAGTTCTTTTTAATTACGACTACCTAACACCTACTAAAGATATTTACAATAAAACTAAACTAATCAACTTACAAGAATTATACACATATCACACATGTTTATTAATACGAAAAATAATAACTAAAAATATACATTCACAGATTTCACTCAATCAAAAATCACACCGCCGCAAGAAATAGGGATAATATAGAACTACCCTCTATTAGAACTTTATACGGTAAAAAGAATTTTCAATATGAGGGAGCTCAGCTGTATAACAAATTACCTAAAATAATTAAAGATTCTTTGACCATAAACACTTTTAAAACTAGATTAAAAATGTACCTCATAAATAATAATAACCGTTAACCATAATACCGGCAGATCGAATAATAAATGTAACTCTTATATTTTGCAATTGTATAAATTTTCTCATATTAAGTGAATATGTAAATGTTCTTTTGAGAAATAAATTCTTTAAACCGAAAAAATGCGTAGAAACTTTTTCCCCAACCTATTATTTATACGTTCAAGATATTTAATGACGATTTTTAAGATTTTTTATTGAACAATGAACTAATGTATGAAACATAAAAATAAAAAATCAGTTACATTATTCGATACTTCATTAATTATTTTCTTTAATTTTTGTTTATGACTTTGTAATGATTAGAATTATTGATAAAATATACGAGTACATATATGCCAAGATTGAGCAAAAAAGTCGCCCTTATAGTAGGCAAGTAAATTAACTGCGACATATACTAAGAATTCCTTCTTTGACTACGGAACCCTAAAACAGTCTCTCTTGCGCCTAGATACTACCTACTTTGTATTCAAAATTTACAAGTACGCGAAAGTCCTAAGTGGTTTATTTTATAAACCACATTCTGAAAACTGGAGATAATGGCATACCTAATTACTGAAGTGCGATTACTTAAATTAAATAGAATTATTAATGTACCTTCGCCTTTTATTACTAATTTAGGTATGTGAAAAGTTAGAAACACTGTTTCAACTCAACATATTATATCAGACCCTTTGTAAGAAACTTGTGACATTTAGATCAGATTTTGTTAATTAAGGTAAATCTCACGAGAGTATAATTAAATCTCACCACAACGTTTTTGTTTCGCACGAGCTTGGAATCGTAATTAGCTTATTTGAAGCATTTTATCTACAGTACACTTTTCGCATTTTTATTCATTATTGTGATCGTGTAACCTAGTTCATACATTTATTTTGTATTTACTCAAATACTAGTAATACATACTCATGTATAAAATATATACATTAAGTCAAATCATTTTATTAGATCATTATATTGTACAGGCAAACAACCATAGATGGATGTGATTTTAGGAAATTCAAACAAGCTTTAGTCTTACAAATATTGATGGCGTAACATTATATGCAAGATTGAGATTCATAGCGGTGATCTAACAACCGAACAGTGAAGAAACGGCTGAAGAAAGAGGATAGATTACTATAATGTGCTTCATCGATCTTTTATCTATATAGCCAAATAAAAATAGACCCATTTAACTTATCAGTGAATGAATATAGGACACAGACTATCATGTCCGAATTTAAACTCGACTACTACGGGATTATTCCGTACCTAAAATATCGATCTGTCTGTCGACAGTAGTTAGATTAGATTCCTATCACAAATATTGTTTGCGAAGCTATCGATATAATATCAGTACCAAAAATGATTGGGAGTGCCCCTCTCAAAAATCCATACCTACTTAAAAAGGCAAAGATAAATAACTTGCTATACAAAAAACTAATACAATATAATGTATAAAATATAATTGAATATAATTATGTAGGTACTTCATTTTTTTTCAGCCGTAACGATTTCATTTACTCACTAACTTTTTACTACGTATAGCCTACATTCATTATATTTTTTAAATAATATTATTTTAAGGTTAATAATATCTACTGCTAATAAAATATCATTTTCTTTGTCAACAAGCTATAGTTAAAAGCAGGTACATAACCTACTTTTAATTATAGCTTCAAATATTATTGTTATTAAGACAATAAGCAGTAGTTATATTTAAAAAAAACTATCTAAAAACCGGTACGCAGTCTGCCAGCAGTCATACAAATGATATGCCCTGAAGGCACAAAATAATGCATGAGGCGCTCCCAACAATATAAGTGCCAGAAACAATTTCCCTGAAAAGCAAAAATATTTTTCCGTATAAAATTATATTCGGTCTGGCAAAATGATACCCATTATTTATTTGATGTTTACAAGAAGAACACCTCTTTTCTAATTTAAATTTGTTACATGAATAAGAAAGTATATAATATAAATATAATATAAATTTTATAGATTTAATCCGTTTTTGCATGTAGATATGTTATTGATGGTGTAACTATGTTAACGATGATGATATCATGATACTATAACAAAGGTATTAATTCTACCAAAAATATTTCATTCAAAGTAGGTTGCCACAGGACTCACAAGTTCATAACGTTTCCACTGTTTAAAAAGATATCAGATCCCATGTAGAGTCAAAACTCTAACTCTATACAGCCTATATAAAAGTTTGGCTCCGTTGGAAATAAACAGTGACTGCTTTTCAGATTTTTTTGCAAGATCGCCTCTTAAGGGGCGTAAGGGTGAAATAAAGGTTGTAGTCGAATTATCTTTTTATATTCATGTTTATATTGTAATTGTGTATATTTTGTACTAAACTGTGTATTTATGCTAGTCAATATATTAATTAATTAAGCTCGTATTTATTCAAAATTTAACTCTTAAGGGGCTAAAATATCCTCTTCAATATCATCAGGTCGTATAAAAGTCAAATTTATCAATGTTAAAGTTATCTAATTAAATAATTTTAAATGTTCTTTGCATGCCTGTTTTCTGTCTTTCAGGTTTAATTATCACGCTAATGAGTAAAGTTTAGACGTAAAATAATTTTCTCTTATTAGTCAAACATGGCGTATATTCTATTAAATTCAGATTTTTGTTTTTTTGTAGACGTTGCATAAGCCAGACATATAGTCACCATGCCGTAGCCCGCGTGAGTATTTTAAAAGCAATATATTAATTTGTTTTTCATATTTTGTATTAAACTCCTATACAGTTAGATGAGAAGTAAGAGGTAAAACAGTAAATAATAATTGATTTATATCTTCAGCAGTTATATGTGTATACTAGCTCTCCATCCCGGGGTTTCACCCGCGATCCCGTTTCTCCATACAAACTTTGGACCACCGTTTCATCCCCTTAGGCGGTGTATTTAGGAAAATCCTTTCTTAGCGGATCCCTACGTCATAATAACTATCCGTTCTGTGGTTTGAGCCGTGTGTGGATAGTACAGTCAGTCAGTCAGACAGTAACGATTCCCTTTTTATATATACAAAAGATATACAAAGCTAATGGGACTTCCGAGAGGTAGGATATAGGTACCTATTATCCTATAACTAAGCTAAAAGTTTTGAGTCTCATTTCATATTCAATTATTTTTAACTTCTAAGCAGGGGCAGAGTTCTGTGTTGAACTATCATCTTAATTCATAGTATTCACAAAGATAAGTTTAAATTAAATTTACTCGGTTTATTATACGCATAATAATTATTTATTTTGCTCAAATTCATTTAAAAGTTGGTCAAGTACTTGTTCAAATTTATGTTAGTAGATACGTATATTTTGATAATCCTAATTAAAAAGTAGCTTATAATTAATTTCGAGCTTCATTAGGCTTAACGGAATTATCTGCATTCTCTATTACTTTTATTTTAAGTTTTTTTTTGCGTTATAATTTATTACATAAACCTTATGTAATTTTGTGATTTGCACTTGAGATGTATACGGATTAAGTATTGTACATAAAAATCATGTTGCTTGCTTTCACCCGCGTTCCCGTGGGATCTTATCTTTTCCCGGGATAAAAATATAGCCTATGATACTCACAAATAACGTGGTTTTCTATTGATAAAATATATATTTTTAAATCGGTTTAGTAGATTCAGAGATTATCCCTGCAACCTCACAAACTTTACCTCTTTATAATATTATTAGTAGGCTACCTATTAGTATTAGCATAGAAAAACGGATGTTTGTGAATTAACGAACTAATAGATAGATACTCGTAGTTAATTCTATAACGCTTTGATTGTAAGTAGTTCTCACCTTCTGTTTAATTTTTTATCATGTAAAACATTTACCTATCATTATTGTATTTACCTACATATACCTACATGATAGTTGACAAATACAATTTATTTTCTTTCTTTCTTTGAATGTAAAATAAAAAACATACATAATCTTTTTTATTAAAAAAGGAACATAAAATAAACGTAATAAATTCTTAAAAAAATCAAAATGAGGAATACCACCTTAAGACTTTAATTAAATAAATACCGAAACGAAGTCTTTAGACATGGTGTGTTCAACCCTAGAAAGGCGTTTGGCATTGTAAAAATATTTTATAAATACCCCGCGATGTCATTGGACTTGGCACAGAGCGGACAGAATAGATATTATAAAACTTACGTATATAATTTGCTTACATATTACGTAGGTACTGCAACGTTTAACTACATAACATGGCATAATACTCATATATATCGTGCAAAAAGGTGTAACCAATCACTGAATAGATATAATATATCTCTGTCCGGGTTTAGTTTTCAGGAAAAAGTGTCCTCATTATTAGCTAAATAAAAGTAGAAAACTGGCACTCGCACGAAAACATGTTTATTTTAAGATACAATTGTAAAAGCTTTACTTCCGCAGAACTATTATGTGGTTCCAAATATAAAAAAGATACTGAAACAAATTTTCGATTAATTTGTGTTTTTTTTAATTTTATTTACGTCAAAAGCCTGGTAATCATCTGGGTGAGTCAATAGACAGTAAGGGACATACAGTCGCCTATAAATATTAGCAAGAAGACGGATTCGTAATGAGTTTCCAACCTATTACAATACCTGGAAAGTATTGGCTCTCAAGTGCAACTGCCGGTGAACACAAGCGAGTACTACACAGTACTTTACTACCGTGCTACCGTGCAATGTTTTATCTATAATTACTGGTACATAAATTAAGTATTTTTTATATATAGGTACTTATTTTTATTCGTATAGAATTATTTTGTATGAAAGAGTAATATAATAGAAATATCTTACCAATTCAATGACTTAGAGAGAAGTTATATTAAACGTATACAATATTATACTAAAACACCCACTAATAGTTTGTTAACTATTGTACTTCTAACACACTTAACTATTTTGTCCAACAAACACTTCAACTATATTTATTCACAATCTATTAAAGAACAACACACTGATTTTATTTTACTTCAAGTGTCTTTGGTCATTTACTTAATGTTCTAGGGGTTACTCTATAGATTAAAAGGGTAAAATAATGTCCAAAACTATTTGTAAAACAGTGTAAACAGTTCATAAACCATGTCGTGTAAACTTTTAAAGGTTGCAATCAGAAAGTTTCAGTCGTTTCTTGTGTATAAATAGGTTTTGATAAAATTTAACTCTATGATGCATGATTAATTAAAAGGAAAAGTGTTTTAAAGCGGGGCTACACTGTTTCTAGTGGACCGTGTTAATTAATCACTATGAGTCTTTGAAAGTCGACAAAAGTTCGAGCTAGTGACTTTGAATGTCATTTTACGCTCATTCGAGAATTTCAAACGAAAGATATTGGTTGTTAAGGGGTTGATAGGAGAGTGAAGTGTTGTTTTCGTTTGGTCGATCGTAGTCCATCGGGTTGTGAGGAATATCGCGTGAAATGGCGCGGGCGGGCGCGGCGCGGCGGGCGGCGGACGCGCTGGTCGACGTTGGACTGCCGTGATGCCCTGACTGATCCCTGCCGTCAGGCCGTGCCGTGCCACCGAGCGACAACCCTCGTTGACATGCACTCTTCGCTCAAACGACATGCAAACTCTGTGCAATTTTGAAAGGCTGCCGTATTTTTGTGCACCCTATTCGATACGATTGCATTAACCTAGTTTTTGTAATTCATTATTTATATTTATTTCTTGTATTTTTTTGATATATGGGATGTAAAAAAAGTATGCCTATTTAAAGACAATACCAAAACATTTAAAAGACTAAAACACAATATAGGTAGTTAATGCAAGAAGCAGATATGAGGTAGGTAAGCTCCTAATATGATGTTAAATTAAAGGTAGGTACATGACGAAATCTTACAATAGGTATGCTATAGTAATTACCTAATTCTTTTCAGTGAATAATTATAAAGGTATCGGAAAACCAATTAAAGGTCTAATTATTTTATTATTTTCGGAAGGATGTCATTAAAGAATCTGTGCACGCGCAACGGTTGACGTGTCGCGTGTGACGTCATCCGCACGCCTGTCGACGTACCGGCTATTCTTGTCCGCGCGACATTTCCGCGGAACGCGTAGTCCGACGCGCTGAAAATATTTGACGACATTCAAAGGTCAATTGCACAAACAACCATAATTCTCTCTGTTTTCTGTCTCTATGCAAATCGTTGTCTTACATTTGTCGTATTATGATGGTTGACTGTTGATTATGATGGTTGCTAGCTGTAAATTTTAGGAGCAATAATTCAGTAGATACCTACTAAATAATAAATTTTCGTTATATTATATTGATCGATGTTTGATCGTGATTAATAGTGTAGCAAAACTTTAGCTGAGACTATAGCAAGACCTGAAGACTAAGATAGGTTTAGATACGTATAACCCAAGCACTGTGAGTGAAGTATAGAGCATCCATATTATTATATTTACTGAGTGACTGAATCATTTTGAAGAAAATAAATCTCATATTCATTTTCTTCGACGCAATAAGGAGGGATTATAAAAAAAGTACGTATTTATGTGAGAAATCTTAAGCCACCGTTTTTTTTTAATAACACAAAACTACTGTTCCTATAATTTTGATTCGTATTATACAAGAAATAAAAAAAAAAACTCAAGATCAAACTCCTGTCATAAAAATGTACATTACATTACATTGTAGAGAGTCAGAACCGCGGCTTTTATCATACTGAATTTGTTATTTCGGTAATCTTTTCTCGTGAAAATTCCGAAAGACATGAAATTGGAATCGAAAGTGAAATAACCGTCAAAGGGTTACAGTATATAAAAGTCGATGGATGAAAGTAATATTACCTAGTAATAAATGTTAAAGTGAAATTCTCTTTCCTTTTATGCTATCCCTAGAATATAACTGAGTAAGTAGTTACATATCAGCTAAAATTAGAAATGCTTAGGTATACTTTTAATAAAGCAAAAGTTATTGTTAGTTTGTCCTTCTTTTACCCAGCAACGGATCGACGTGATTTTTTGCAAATAGTAGAGGCCGTAGAGACAGAACCTGAAGGTACTTTACAAATTTGAAAATGCATATACATACCTTCACAATGTTTTCTATACCCAAGATATAACTTGACGTGATTATAGATTTCAAGTTTATGTGTCAAATGAATATAAAGATAGAGACTAGCTTTTACTTTTTACCTTTGTTTTCAACCGTGCTACTATCAACCATTAAATTATTAAACATTTACTTAGTTATTATCAGTATGATTAAGGTGATATTTATTTTATATCCTAAAACATGATATAGGTGACCATAGATTAATAAAAATAATTAATACGATGCTCAAAAATCAAGCGGATGACGACATCACGAAATGTCTCAGAAGATTCAAAAAATCTAAACTATCTGTAGTTTTAGAATCCGTGTGTCCTTTTTCGTGTGATTTTTACGGTTCTAAATCTATGGTCTAGCTGTCCTAGTCTAAATCTGCGGTTTCACGCACGTTCCCGAAGGATCTTCTCCTTTCCCGGGATAAAAAGTATCCTTTGTGTTATTCCAGAATATGATCTACCTGTGTGCACAGTTTCATCAAAATCCGTTCAGCCATTTTTGCGTGAAAGAGTAACAAACATCCATCCATCCTACCATAAAAACGGATCTTCGAAATGTATGTACGGTCGGCCAAGAAAGTGGTGTGCCAGTTTTGATTTAGTTTCCAAGTCATTGAAAATTACAACAAGGTTCAAACTAAAAAGATATCACTTGAAAGAGATGCATAATAATGACATGAGTTGTCATAAGTTGTCAGATTGATCTGCAAGCGAAACTAATCTTTATTACCTATGAATCTGCAAGCGGCATTCAACCTTAGGGTGGTACCTACACCACTTTCTTGGCCGACCGTACCTACGCTCATAACTTTCGAATGACTCAACAAATTGGATTATTCTTTCTTTTATGCATTCGTAATTGTTAAGACAAGGTTTGTATAAAATAATAAAATCCACGGGAACGCGGATCCCACGAGAACGTGGGTGAAACCGCGGGAGCCAGCTAGTTTATAATATTATTGGGATGAATTGTTGCTGTCTCCGTTATGCGTCACCTCAAGTGAACGACAAAGCAAAACATGATGTCAGAGACAAAAAGTCTCCAAAGACGTTTTGTAGCACTGGTATTGCTTTACTTAACTTAGTGCCATCTTTTCTAACAAAGAGCAACTAAATCATTTAAGGTATATTTTTATTTGTTGGTTATCAGCATAATATCTATCTGCCGTTCTAGTTCACTCAATAAAACTTAGATGGCATGCAAACATGTACATGATTATCTGTCTTACTACTCTACTACTATTATATTTTTGTTAGTGTATCATGATAAAAATGAAAGTTGGTTGAATGACATACAGAGGAGAAAAAGGGTACAAGGTTTCTCCTTCACGTTTATATGCTCGGTTGCCAACCAGGTGACAAGTTCTACCAACAAAGTGCTCTATCTACCACCGTTCTATGATTTTCTCGCGATGTTTTTTTTTTCGCTGAAAGCTCAAGTTCGACTTAACACGAGATATAAGCAATGCAGTTTTCCACTAAGACGTCTCCTGCCATAGTGTTGTTTGATGTTCAAATAAAATCTCTAGAAAAATCTAACACAAATTGTAACACCCACCTTAGTTTCATCTTTTTTATCTTCTATTCTATCGCTCTATTCTATCATTCTATATAGCTCTTTGGGCTTATTTAATTAATCCTAATAATTACATCGTGCTGTATAGCATTAGTGCTAAGACCTAAGACTAAAGGTGTTTGAGTGGACGACTATCTGAATCAAATAATTCCTGAAAATTTCAAGTCTCGGTCGGACGGTCTAAAAAAATGATATAGTTCCTTAGGTTATGCGACCTATAAACCTTGAATGTCTGTTTTTTTAGAATTTGAGCCAGGGTGTTTGGTTCAGGCCCCTTCTTACGATGCATTAGTCTGATTTAGCTCTATAACTATCACGCCACTTGTGTGAATAATGCATAATTAAATTATATAAAATCAATGGACCAAGATTTGAATTGCTCTAAACTTTTTTTTTAATATGAAGTGTCTACTGTCCAGTCTAAAATGTTTATACTAGTTGATAAATATAGGATGTAGAACAAGATGCTTTACCCATCATACTAATACCATAAAAATACTTAATCTTATATGCAGGTAATTGTATATTTTCAAATTCAAATATTAATCTCAAATTACTTAATAAAATATCAAATTACCTATCACAAATCAAACTCTTTACAAGTATTTTTAATCGTTTCCTAATTTAAATAAAAAAATAAAGTTTATCTCTATAAAATATTCTGTTATATTGTTCAATATATACTAATGATAATTCAATCACAGTAAATAATTTTATCTTTGGCTTCATGAGATATGTGAAAGGTACTCCATATATATTATTTATAGGAGGCTTCGGGGGTACCTACGCAATATTTGGGTCAAGTAAGGGTCAAGGCTACATGATAGGTACTCCTCGTTCTGCCCTGGCCTAATCTTTAGAACATTTAGGTTTAGTTAATGATAAACAGCCAATCAGTTTCACAAATTAAAATACTATCGAGTGTTACACAAAATTAAAATAATCTTAATATTAAATTTATGAAATTCCATAACGTTTACTCCGCCATGATTCTACCCCAAAGAGATAAGTCAGTAGATAAAATGTAATAGCTATCGAGTCTGAAGACGTCTGCTTCTAAATATAACCACTCCACCCCCTGTAGATTTTCTCCTGTAGGTACTACGAGTATTGATGTATAGTTGAGACTTTGTATCGAAGACAAAACTGATAGTAAACTTCAGACATAATGCGTTTCAAATTGAGGTGCAATAAAATTTTGATGAAAAATTAACTGTTTTCGTTTTTTAGTTGATCCTAATTATCATAATATAATTCTCGTTTTCTGATTTTCGAAGCGAATACTTTTGTTTGTTTGTATGTAACTTTGACAGGCTGCGCGGTCATCGTGCGCGCGCACCTATCCGCCATCTTGGGTTTTCATCCCATTTCCATTTCAATAGACTAAGGAGTTAGTAGGACGTAACAGCTGTGAGCGCGAAACTAGGGATGTTTCGGGGTTATTTTTTTAAACAATTGAATATAACCAATGTCATACGCACATAACTAAATTTAGAAGAGTTTTAATACACAGCGATAGACGCAGTCGTTTAGTTTACGAAAATTTTGAGAAGTGCAAATTGTGAGTTACGAAACAACATTACCAAATTATCGATTTTGTATGTTTCAAATCGACATAGCTGGTGGCATTGTGATCAACGTTTGTTAGTAGTTTTTTGTAGAGATAATAAAAGTTGTGTTGTATGATTTGGTAAATAGCTGAAGGTAAATCGATTAACGTGTAAGTTGCACCCGATCTCGTTGCGTGGTGCGAATATAAAAGAGAGCTAACACGGCGTTCTTCACGACTACATAGCCCGAAATCATTATTGCGATAAAAAATTATAGTGAAACGTTCCCCTAGCGTCCCTTTTTCGACTTGATACAGGAATACTGATAAAAGGTTCGTATTGATAGATTCAGTTTCAATTGACACACTTTGCGTTTGTACTGATTACAATGCTTGAAATATTTGCATGTATATATCGATAAAGTGATTTTTGATACCTACCGATTTTATGATTTGCTTTGTTCAAGTTATAAAACATTAACGCAAATTCTAACACTTTATTTTTATTTTATTAAAAATAATAATGAATATATCTTCTAGTCCATTAACCCTGGACTCTCATCTTCATACTCCCTCTATCTTAAGACTAGAAGTCTAGTTTATAGTGGAGACATTTGGTGATTATTATCGTTATCTCTGCGGCATATGAATTAGATTATTATCATTATTATACAGATTATTATGGTAAAAATAATGAATATAATATCATCTTCACCATCTTGGGAATCTAACGTAAGACCAACGATCTGTTATAGCCGAGTCATAGACCGACTTTCATACCAAAAAGAAAAAAAAATGTCCTGATTTTATTCTTAATCACGGATTTATTGCGCATTACATTTATTAAATGATAGGGCTTTTTAAATTGTACGAGAACAGCAGGGACGTACCATTTGATAAGGGTTGACAGCTGTCGATATAAAAATAAAGGGAGAGGGAATGCACACTCGAATAAATTCAACTTACGAACTATCTTGAAATTTTTATCGGCTAAAAGAAAGAGATTTTATATAAAAAAATACCATCCATCTGTGTGTTTAATGCCTAAAAGGAGCTCGAGCTTCTAGAGGAGGAAATGTTCGTGCAAGCCATAACACTGTAGTAGGGTTCTTTGTAGTTCTCTTCAGGCTGGCTACAATTAACCCTACCATATATTGAAAATCAGTCGCCAAGGTCATGTGTGTTCGTGTATACTGAGCTGCGCATGAAAGCTAGTTCATTTCATAAGTTTATCTAAAATAAAAACAATACATATTAAATAAGCAATAGTGATTTAATAAAAATAATATTCAAGAAGTACTTTTAAAATTACAATTCTAGAATCATATTATATTATATCACCACCTCAATACCAATTTCTTTGCTTTTATCATTCAACAAGACTCGGAATATCCTATCTCGTAGGATATGACGACATGCTACTATCAGAGTAATTTCCATTTCAAATCGCTACGCTTATATTTCTGTTGCCATTTCAAAATGCACTATATCACATTTCAAATAAGTTCCATTCTTATTTTAACAAAATGATTGATAAGGCATTTGAACAATACAGACATACAAGTTAATGTGGGCTTATTTGTAAGTTAATACAAAGCGGCATAAAGTCGAGTTTCACTAATCAATATTAGGGGAAACGGTGGTGTTTTGCAAAACGATATGCTATGTTCAGTATAACAAAGCCATGTCGAAGCAATGGTACTGAAAATAGTGTTAGATAAGGCAATACTGTTATTATGGATTCTTTAAATAATGGAACACAAAATAGTTTAACCAAGGATGAAGAGGTGATGTTAACCAAACATGGGTCAAAAAGTGTGTGTTATGAAAGAGCTGCTTTACTAATATGATTATTACCCTCACAGATGACTGGCGATGCAAAATGGCAGAAGGATGCGGCCGATCAGAACTTCGATTACATGTTCAAACTTTTAATAATTGGCAACAGTTCAGTAGGAAAAACTAGGTAAGAGCACTTCTTTTAATTTATAATCAGCGATTGTTAGACGGTTTTTTTTTCCTAAATCAGTTAAAACAACCATACGAATAATACGATTTACGAATGATTTAATTTAAAATATATAAACGTTTTTGAGAACTATGATACCAAATAGGTACTACCTACAACTGCCTAAATTGTAATTTAAGAAACATTACGAACTGCATTATGCTAATAATAGATAAAGTGCTAACAATGATCCACATTTTAGACCTTGAATACACAATATGCAGTCACCATGAACGTCCTCCTAATCGATAGCTCGATAACTTACAAATTATTCATGGACAGTAACTAATCTAGAAAACTATTTACTTAAAACGAGTTTACGATGTATTAGAAGCACCTACTTATTTAATTAACTGTTTGAAATACAAGTAAATGTAGTGCTATAACAACCTACAAGCAATGTATATAAACCTTTATAGAAGACGCAAATTCCGGAATATTTTTTCTGAAAATGCGCAATATTTCTTGAATTCTCGCTGTGTATTTCACGACTAAAAAAAAAGAGGAAATACTTACCCTGATCAAAATGGATGGAAAATGCGTACATACTATGTCAATTCCAAATAATTCGGAATTTAAATTAACTAATGTTGTACTCGGACGTTTTACATCGAAGTCAAACCAAGTGCAAAAGCTTAGTAAATATACTCACTTTATTTCCAGCTTCCTGTTCCGTTACGCTGACGATTCCTTCACTTCAGCCTTTGTATCTACCGTGGGTATAGACTTCAAGGTCAAGACAGTCTTCCGTCATGACAAGCGTGTTAAATTACAGATATGGGTGCGTATATCTTTTGATCCAATTGAGAAAACTTGATCATAGATTCAATAGATAGAACGAGATGTTACATTTTCTGATCTTATGAACTGACTCAATCTTCGCAGATAGAGTTCCTAGTTGATCATATTTTAATTTTATCATGATTTGACTAGAATTTGAAGTGTGTTGATATATAGGACTTTGGTTCAGATACAAATTTTGGATGGTATTGAATACACACACACAAATTGAATTATAATAAAAAATCATTTGGTAAAACTATTTTTTTTGAAAACTTGGTCAGTCAAAAGTAGGTAGTGCAGTTATCAAGTACGTGCAAAGTTTAAATTAAAGAAGTTACTATGCAGTAAGTTTAGGCGATGATAGCTCAGTGGTAGTGACGTCGGATACCACGGCGAAGGTCGTGGGTTCGAATCCTACAATGGACTTGAGCTTTCGGTGAAGGAAAACATCGTGAGGAAACCATAGCACGGTGGTAGGGTACTTTGTAGTACTCGACTGGCTGGTACCACCCTCAAGTTGAAAATCTGTCGCTAAGCACCTGTTGGTGTGTTCCGGCAGTTGCACTTGAGAGCCAGTTGCCTTTAAGGCATTGTAATAAGGTGTACAACACATTGGCAATCCCCTTGGTATTGCTAATGTCTATATGCGACGGTAGTCACTTACCACCAGGAGACCCGTCAGCTTCGTTGTCACTTGTGGTATAAAAAAAAAAAGTAGGCTAATAAGATATCAAAATGTACATGTAATAATTACCCATTTATGACTTGTAATATATTTATTTTTTTATAATTGTGACACGTTCTTTCGATGAAGCTTAAAATATTCTGAATATCTTTTCAATAAATTTTCAGGATACCGCTGGTCAAGAACGCTACCGTACAATCACGACAGCGTATTACAGAGGGGCTATGGGTTTCATACTAATGTATGACATCACCAATGAAGAGAGCTTTAACAGCGTGCAGGATTGGTTAGTATTTTGACCAAGTGTCATTAATTATAAAAATCTAAAAAATTACTAGTTATTTTTAAAATTATAATAAATTTAAATCATGTTACATACCACAACAAGTAATGTGACATTTGTCCAGGGTGACACAAATAAAAACTTATTCATGGGACAACGCGCAAGTGATCCTAGTGGGTAACAAGTGTGATATGGAAGAGGAGCGCGTGGTGAGCTCGGAACGCGGTCGACAGCTGGCTGAACAATTAGGCGTAGAGTTCTATGAAACCAGTGCTAAAGAAAACATCAATGTTAAGGTAATTACCTACCTTCATACTCAAAATGATAACCATTTAAATAAAGTAAATAAAAACAACAAAAAAATAACAATTTTTAATCAACATCTCATACTAAATGTGTGTTATGATTGCTGGCAACAATTCATACTACAAAAGTTTGGTAAACATTCTACAGTTACATAAACATTGTTGTTTTTACACAAATCAGTATTACATGCTGAGTTTGTTTTTCTTGTCTATACGGGGCGAGTTGATTGAATCGTTGAGAGATCAGTTTGAAGCGATGATGAGCGCTCGTTCGACGTCGAAGGTCGGCATGTAAAATTATATTAATTATAATATAGCTCATTAGAGCTTGAGCTTTCGGTGAAGGAAAACATCGTGAGGATATTATAGCAAAGTGGTAGGTACTCTATTTGGAAATATTTCGCCAAGCACCTGCCGGTGTGTTCCAGCAACGACGTATGAGAGCCAGTTGCCTTTTAGTCATTCTAAAAGGTCAGCGAAGCATTGTAATCCCACTGGTATTGCTAATGAATTAAAAATGAGGAAATCATAAAATTTACAAAATCCACTTAAAAAATACTGAAACCTCTACCATTACCTTCAAAAGATGATTATTAGCATTTTGGCAGGTAACTATCGATATAAGCCTAGGTAGACGCATTCATGAAAAAAAGACTCAAAATGTTTGGATGCTTAGCTATTCTTTACGTGGTAGCTATATTACGATATAGGTTGCAATTGCATCACATACTGATGTTGTAAATACTATTTTGATGACCTGAGAACCTTTTATCTCGTTCCCAATCAACGAAACAAGCCTATGGAAATGCTCCAAGTATTTTTTAATAACTCTCTACTGATTCTGTATTGTAATATAAAATATCTATGTAATTATGTTACGTTTTCTGGCACAAAGGCTTGTACATTAATAATAATGAAGTCTGACTCCTAAACTGGGTCAACAGAATACTACATGAGAGTTTCTCCTCACAATTTATTATTTTACATTGGAGAGATACAGTACGTAGTATTATAAGTTTATGGCTTAAGATTATTTTCACAACCATAATTAGGTAGAGCCTACTTAGTATTACAGTACTGTAGGTAATTTCACTAATGATATTTGAGATTGATTTTGAGCTATTACCAAAGACAAATAATTACAAAAAAATTAAGGATATTAAAATTACAGATTAGGTAGAGTAGACTTTTGCCTAATCTAATAACAGGACCGATGAAATAACAGGACCGATTTTATTAGATAAATGTGTTTGTGACAGATTTTAGTATAATCTGTTTATCTTAAAATAGCTGTCCCTGCGGTTTTGCTTGCGTTCCCATAAGATTTTCGCAACACAGCGTGATGTTATATAGCCTAGCCTTACTCGATAAATGAAACGCTAAAATATTTTTACAATTCGAACCAGTAGCTCCTGAGATTAGCGATCAAAAAAACTCTTCAGCTTTATATTATATTAAGTTTAGAGTTATTCGACTTATTGGTTAAATCAATATTAATATTCGTTTCTAGGCTGTATTCGAGCGACTGGTAGATATAATCTGCGATAAGATGTCTGAAAGCCTGGATTCTGAGCCAGCCATGTTAGCGGGCGGCGCTCGTGGCCAGCGACTTACAGAACAACCCCAGGGTAATAGCAGCCCGAATTGCAACTGTTAATACAACTCACTCTACGATAAAAAAAGAGGTTTGTCTCCACTAACATTGTCATCATGACACTTACTGTTGCATTTGCCCTTTGTAATTAATTATTTTTACCATGTTTTCTCAACTGAAAACGCTTACAAAAAGTCATAAAAGCAGGATTCTAGTTATTTATCGACTGAAAACATCATGTTTTTTTAAAATATTATTTAGTACTTTATGTTCGAGTTTTTCTAAATGCTTACGTCTCTAATCATTCCGTAACATACATTGATTGTTACGATTTCATGCATAAAATACTTTAAGAAATATAAAAAATATAATTGTTAAAACTTGTGTAACAAAATATAAAATTATGTATTAGTATTATTAATTCAATAGGTGTTAGATAGCTACTATATGTATATTGTGAGCTGGAGTAGGGATCTGATTCTTCTTATAATTGTTAAATTTTATAATAATGGATTTATGGTACATATGTTTTATGTTATTTAAGTAAAATTATTTAAATTAAATTATTGAAAACAAAAATTATGATTGTAAACTTAGAAAATATTTAAAATTTACAACGAGATGTATTTTATGTACTACAAATCCAGATACCTTATATCAAATATGTCTTTCACGTTTATTTTTTTTATTAAAAAAACAGTAATAAACTCGGACCAAGGCAAACTTATAGGTTTATTTACATAACAAGAAACAAAAAGGCAAAATTTATATTGAGTTAATTTATGACGATCATATTGAATTACATTGTTATTCCTAAACGTGTTCCGTTAATATTTTTATAGTTTTAATTAATTTGCTTATTTAAATTATAATCATAATTAGATCTAACTTACGTATACTTACATACGACTATAGTTGATGGCTTCATGATTCAGCCACAGAACAAATAAAGAAGGTAGAAATCAAAATCAAAAACCATTTATTCAGTTTAGGCCCTGGTAAGGCACTTATGAACGTTACAATTGACTCTACCACCGGTTCGGAATACACTAGAATGAGCGTACGTAAACAATAGTCTCCAATGAAGTGAAGCAACGTGCTCGAAGCTGTGTATGTGACTTGCACGTACCTACTTTATCCAGCATAAATCGCGTCGCACAGGAACGCGACCGGCTTCCTTTTTCAAATTCAGCTTCCTTTACTGTGCTTCGCTTTAAGTGCGTGTCTACCTTTTTTATTATGTCTGAGGATTTAGCGTAGAAAATATTGATCAGTTTCTTGTTATACTTTGTCGTAATATACCTAATCGATGTTATATAATGTTACAGTGAATATTTAAAAGCTCATTAAATATTTGCTTCAAACTCCTTTGGCCTCATAAATTTAATGTATTAACTATGATTCAGATTACCTAAAGTGTTTGTAAATACGTTAACCAATGTATAAATAACTGTATAGTATTATATCTACCTACATAATAAAATCTGTTTGTATTCTTGTTACCTATGCTATGTTAATATATAACTATATGTAGGTGTTTATTTCATCAATATCTTTAGGGTATGTAACTACTTTAGGTGCAGGAATTACGTTTTTTTATTTTAAAGTTTCAGGTTGCGTATAAAGGTCTTGTCACACAAAATGATTGTTTCGCAGTATATTGATTTTCCTACTACCTGTCGCCGCCGTTTAATTAAATATCTCACTCGATCGATTCTATAGAAATTTGGAATACTCACCTTTGTCCAGTATCTTATAGATTGTCTAAACAATTCACCATCTATCAAAAAAAAATTACGCACGCTGTACTTGCAGTGAAATATGTAGAAATATTATTGAATCCAAATCATTAAAGGTCATACCTACAATCTGGCAAAAATGATAGTCCGGTCCGGCTGGAAAAAGTCTATGCGACCTTCAAATTAATGTATGTTTTTTTTTCATTAGCTCAATTTAAATTATAAAAACAAAACGCTAAGAAATTAAACTTTTGTTGTGACCAGACCTGCACTTTGTAACTTTTTAATGTATTTAATGTGCATTCCCGGCAACGGGTGGTCACTATCTATTATGTAGAAGACATAGACAATACGAATTATATCAACTTCTGTTTAAACATGAGCACATTATTTTTTAGAGTCTTATTAGGTATATTAAGTAAATTAGTTAAGAAAAGGTGTCAGCATCAATTTAATGGAATATAAACATAATATACGTACATACACATGTTGGTCTAGGGAAATTAATTTTAATTTTCATTGAAATATAACGTAAGGGCATGATTTTGAAAATATCTTTATAATATTTTGTTTCTTAAGACGCCAAATTATAAGTACAATTAAATAAAAAATATTATATACGAAAATCACAAATATAATGGAACTATGGGGACTGTACCCTAATGAAAACATTATTTACATGCTTCCTTCGCGCTTGTGATCAGATTGAGATTACGTAACAAATGCTTGATAATTTTGATCACAATTCACAAGTCAATTTGGGGGAGAATCAATTCGACTACTTCATTCTGTTGACCCATGTATGTATTTTTTTCAATAATATTATAATTTTGTTATACCTATCATATCTGAAACTATAATTTATTTGGATATGTAGGTATATGTATGTAGAATCGTATTTAGCGGTGTGAGTGAGTCTCGTAGTGAGGCATAAAATGGCATATCGTAGTGACTGGCTTAGGTAGATTAATATGTTAGCAGATTTGCGTAGCTGTCACTGTTTTTCAATACTTTTTACATTATTATTATTTTACGAGCACCATGATGAAACAAAGTTTCTATGCTAAGTTTAATGTTGCAATCCATATTTTGTTTTATTTGGGTTGAGACACATTCAAGCGAGCGTCTTCGATTCATCGTTCCGCAAAAGGTTAATCAATTAGCAGTATTGGTAAAATGTATGCTATAATATTTGTTGTGTTTTAAAGGAATTATTTAAAATTACACCAATGTAAAAGATTCACGAATATAATATATAAATATATTAAATTGTGTTTTAATTTATTCATACTAATAGTTTTAAGGAGTGTTTCTAGTTAAAGAGTGATACAAAGATACTTATTATCTCACTATTAATAAAATTATGAACTTCACGTACAAATACAGACGCGTACATCCCATCTAGATGGGCCTAGGCTTTGTGTGCTTACTACCTTCGGCCACATCATCACTTACCATGGTGAGATTGTGGTTAAACATAAGCTTATCCAGACTAAAAAAAAAGGAGTAACATTTGAACAACCGCAATAAAATGAAACAGGAACCACCTAAGGTTATTGTTATGTTACTAAAAAATATGATTAACAGCAGATAATTATACAACATAACTTGAGCTTTGTCCCATCCCGACCTATGTTTATTGATGACGAAATAGAGCGAGAATTTCCTTAAAATCGGTTGCAAGTTTTGTAGCAAAAAAAAAGAAAACCCAAAACGTGATCCTAAATAATATACCTGAATAAAAGAAAACTTTGCTATAAAAATGAGTTTTGCTATTCAATAATGTGTGATAAACTAATTAGAAAATCGATTGTTTTGACAATTAATAACTACACATGACTGACTAGACATGGTATTGGTACTGATAGACAGAATTTATAGATACGTACCTTCAACAAAAACTGTATCGTAAAACATAAAAACTGTTCGAGTTGCTGGCTTACTTTTTAATATCATATGGGATAATTTACTAAATGCAATCTAATAAGGGATTTTCTGAAATTATATTCTTACAACAGATTTTTGTTTTCTAGAAGTATTCCTATGGTTTAATGTTACTAAAATAAAATGAACCTATTTATACATAGTCAAGAAAATACTAATGAACTGTGGCAACTTTTTGTTCCCCGCTCCACGGTTGAACTTTATAACAATTTCAAACTTACAGCTGAAGTAACTTTATTCGAAAGTAACAGGTGGTGCTTTAAACATAAAGCGCCGATCTAGTATTACAAAATTTATAAACTTTGAATAAAATGTCTAATTTTGTTAGTTTTGATTAGGTACATCGTGCTGGGTCGATGTTTTTTTTTATTTATTTATTTATCAATATAAAGTCATACATATCAATTTGTTTGTTGTACCCTATAAACTTATGAAGGTTTGTCTGTGTACTTTCGTCTTATCATAATTATAATAAATACAATATAAAATGAATATAAAGCAAGCTTATACCTAAACACTCAGCAACCGCACACCAGTGCGTGCAGCCATGGAGCACTCACACCAATATGCAACCACTGAGGGAGCCGAGCGCGTGTAATTAGTAATACTATATGACACATCTTTCTAGTACTGTAGTAAACAAGCTATTGAACAGGCTGATGTTACACCAAGGCTTATTGCAAGAACAAAATAGTTAGTACGAGATGAATTCTATGTTAAGGTTATAAATATATAAAAAATATTATCTAGGTACTCTTATAATATTATAAAAAGGAAAGATTTAAATTTTTGTTTGTAACGACGAAACTCAAAAACTGTGAACCAATTTAAAAAATTCTTTCACCATTCACCATTAGAAAGCTACATTTTCTACTCTTATAATATTGTAAAAAAAGAAATAATTATAAAGAGGAAAGATTTTGATCTTTGTTTGTTTGTAACGAATAAACTCAAAAACTGTGAACCAATATAAAAATTTCTTCACCATTAGTAAGCTACATTATCCTTGAGTAAAACAGGCTGTGTATTTATCCCGGGAAAAGATAAGACACATGGGAACGAGGTGAACTCATTCATAATTTATTTGCGTGATGTAGCTTATTGACGTATTAGTCCTTATACTTTGTTTTGTAGTTTTTATTATTAATTGAGTTCTAAACACCTTAGGGATATTGTTTAGTAATGTTGGAATTAGGTAATCAGTGGAACGTCTTCCGTAGTAATTGTTAGTTTTAGGTACGTACATTTTATGTTGCGTGATTTTCCTGGTAGGTAGTAATTTTATGCGCAACCGGTTTGAAATTGTCTAGACTGTCATGTTGTTCTAGTATTAGGTTGAGTTTAACTCTGTCGTGAACTGGTACGGTGTTACAGTATTTAAAAATTCCTAAAATGTTGTCATGAAATTGATATTTGATGTTTTTCGGCAAAATTAATTTCAATAAGCGGAGCTGAAGCGCAGATATGTGTTTTATTACTTGCGGTTCTGTACATGTCAGATGTCAAAAAATTAAGTGTAGTCACATTGTGTAAAAAATGCATCTGATGCCAATTAAACAAGAAGTGAAGTGAAGTACAGATGTAGGTATTTTATATTATTTACAACCTATAACTTCAAAATCTCGGTTTCACTTTTTTTCTAGACGTGATAAAAAAGTATCTAATGTGACAAACGGTCTGTGAAAAATAGAAAGATGGGAAATAAATTTATTTGTCATGTAGGTATAATAGACGTATGCAAATTATTTTTTTCCAAAATTCGTTTTGACTATACATATGTATGAGTTACAGTATTTTCGTAAGGTTTTCAGTAGAATTTTGTAGTTGAATACAAGCTGTAAAATACCTATAATGTTGGGCAATACCAAAGACATTTCAAAATAAAGAACAATACAAAAAATATTTGTACCAGTGTAGCCGTGGGTTGTTAATAAATAAATAGTTATAATTTATTTATTGACAACCCACGGCTATATGCTAGTCTGCCATTTAGCCGTGGGTTCGGATTCTACCTATACCAACCGGCTCGCCGAAGACGTAGGTAGATTAAGGTGCATTCAAATTATGGAAATCCTCCAGTTCTTCTCTGCATGATGTCCAATACAATAGCAAATGTGTGAAATAAGAATACTTAGGTATACCTACTTGGTGTCTTGGATGTTGATAAAAAATAAGAGATACGAGTATAATATATTCAACCTTGTATCTCATATCATTCAACTCCACAATATTATATTCTAAGGTCACCGACGAACGACCTTGAAATCGCGAAATATTTGATAATCCTATGCATGAAAATGATTTGAGTAATGTTTAATAAAATTGTTGTGTAATAAAAAGAAAAGAATAAAGAGTTTAATGGAGAAAGAAAGAAAAATTATTTAAATTCTATAAAAAGGTAAGTATTACCTACCTACGTATGATTATGATTAACATGCACATGAGAGCTAGTTTTTCTCGGTTTTATGTGGTTCAACACAGTATTTTTAAGGTTCCGTAGGTAAAAGTTCCGATTTTTACTTAAAATCAAAAATCGTTACGAATACTTGATTTCAGTATTCATACAATGTGATCAAAATCAACTTACATATCTAAGTTTGGTATTAAGACAGTTATTTGGGGCATTTATTGTGTGATTTTTTTATTATAATTTTTTTAATGCCTTAAGTCGGAAAGTAACAACTTACCCCGACTTGGGGTAAGTTGTTAACATGCCGGGGTAAATTGTTACCATATCTGATAATGCTGTTATTTGTGAAGTTAAAAACAATAAACCATTAAACTAAGTCTGTTTATTCAAGCAATAATCAACAATATCGTAGGAATCATCAGGTAAACATTTGTATCTATGTTATAACAAGTAATTATAATTTGTACTTAAACAATTTGAACCATTTAATAATTAACAGCTTTCTCAACTAACTTGTAGCTTTTCAGCCTTGATTATTAGTTCAGTCTTCAACCATATTGCCTTGTCTTAGGAAAAAAACCCATTCTTCTCCAGAACGTGCATTAGAGTAACTGTCACAGCACACTAGACAATAATAATCTCCAAACTGTCCTCTTCACACTCAGAACTTTCACTACTCATTTGCAAAACCTGTCATTTAACAGACTTCCCCTTTCCTTTTTCATTTCCTTTCTTTGTTTCCCTTCCCCTTTCCTTTGTTATTTCTCACTTTCCTTTTATTGCTTTGCTCTTCTGCTAAAGCTTGTTTTTCTGGAGTATCAGTTAAAACTGTGAACTTTCTAAGACGTCTCTTATTTGTTCCAATCTAATCCTTGGCTTCGGAAAAACTAACTACTTCTGGACAGGAAGGGCCTTGATCTCCCAGTTGTTTCTCAATGACACCAGATGATACAGGCGGATTAACAACCCCAGATGGCCCTGGCGCATCAATATTTTTCTTTCATCATTACTAATGTTAACAGTTTCAGATACATTATCATTTATTCTGCTAACTTATCTTCCTGTTCTGCAGTAAAAATAATTTTTTTTGTAGCCAATAGCGATATTTTTTACTCCAGATCTTAACTTTTTGACAAATCTGTATCAGGACATATGACAAATATCTAATTCCTTGGCAACAGTTTTTATTTTTCTGCCATCTTTGATAACTGCTTCCGCTACTTTTTGAATCAACTCCTGGGATACAGAAACTTGTGTTCATTTTCGGGTATAAGTTCGCATGCTACAAAAGAAGAAAATTGTAATATTTATTATTCCATTCTTCACACAAATTAATTGGGGTAACTTGTTCCGAGGTCACAACGTGCCCCAAAAAAAAGGAACATCTAGCCCCAAGCACACGTGTTGAAAAAAAGCAAGATATAGAATAGATTACGAAATATACGTAATTTACGCATAGTGTACCGAAACAGTAGATAAATTATTTAATCAAAACGCTGAAATACTTGAGGCTAATCGTTAAAATTCGTGAAATAGACCAAAAAGATCAAATATGAAAATATCTACTTACGTGAACCAGCGACGCACGTACTGCTATTCCAATGTTTCGGGTGTTACTGGCCTTTTTAATATTGCTGCCATCGGTGCGCTATCGCGTTCCGTTTCTCGATATGTTTACTCAATATTCCTATCTCTTTTCCTCCCGAAGTTATTTCAATCGGAACAACTTACCCTGGTAACTTCTAGCCCCGCTCTCCCCCTCAAAAGGTAAAAAAGGAACTCTTATAAAATCACTTACTTGTCTGTCTGTCCGTCCATATATCCGTGTGTCACCACCGATTTTCTCAGGAACGGGTGGACCTAGCAAGTTGAAATTTATACCAGATACTGAGGTCTTATAGTCCCTATTAGGTGTGTAAATCAAGGTCCCGAATCAACTCGATAAAAAGATATGGGCAAATTTAGATTTTCGCGAAAACTTGTAGGTACCAAAATTTTCCTTCACATTCAACTTGTTTTATGGGTTGGCTTTTGAATCCAAGCGCAGGAATTGGGAGTTATTAAGGATTGTAATTTGTAGAGATTGGTTCCCTCTTTCATTTTTGATATATCTCGGCCCGCGGCGATGCTTGGTTTTTTATCATTATTTTAGTGTGCGTGAAAAGGAACGTAATTTTTTTCCAAGAAAAAGAGTTTTTGAATCCAATCAATCGTTAACTTTTTTTATTTCCAAATAGATGTGACTGCAATTAAACAAAATATTATGCAAATAATGAAATTATTACGATTAAAAATAAGATTTGTCGTAAATAAATATTTGTTAACTCGTTTTAAAAAAACAGTTTTTTTTTATTGTGAAAAACGAAACGCAATTTCTGGAGTCATGTAAGTAAATGTTGCTAACTTTTGACAGCTGTTGTCATACATCAATATTTAGATTTCTTTGAACTTTCATATCATACCTGCCGACTCGCTCAAGTTGCGGATTCCACCTGGAACAACTCGCTTTAATCGCGCCATCTTGAACTGTCAAACGAACACGCGCGCCTACATTGAAATTATCGCTTAGCGCTCCCAAGCCGCTCATCCGTTTAAAAAACATAAAATACCTCTAGAATCATAGATAAATTGCCTACGGAAACAATCCTACTAACTGTAACATTCTAATAAGACCGGAACACAATCTTATTGGAAATATCGTTGTTCGGAAAAAAAAATACTTTTTATTGAAGATTTTACGTAAATTTCTAGATACCTTGCTTTATCGATGTAAAACTAATTACTTACAGTCAAGGTATCATTGGAGAATGTGTTTTTTGGTTTTATTTGATCCCATACAAAATGAATAAGAAATTCGAGTGCGAACATGACTCGGCATGATTTTTGCCAACTTGCAAAAAAATCGGGCAAGTTTGAAAAAAAAATAAAAAAATTTGACGGCTCAAACACGGACGTATTATATATCACTGGATAGGGAATTTAAAGGCCTTTTCACACATACCATTAGATTTACAAACGTCAGTGTCCACGAAAAGTTATCGCGGTGAAAGTGAAGAGCCACCAAAGTGGCTTTGGTTGAGCCACTATTTTGGCTCTGGGTAGCAAGTGGTACTATACATTTGTACGACGATCGTGAAGCGCAGCGAATGATTGCCGTTCAATTCGTGGTTATTTTTTTATTTTATCTACTGGGTAAATATTGAGCATTTCATGAAACTTAACCTCAAAATTCAAAATTGAATTTCTTGAAAACTATGCATCTCCGCGGCGCGGGAGTGGTATCAAAAGTTACTCCTTCTCTGACGATTAGATATGTTGTCAATAGTAGATATTCAAGAAGTAAATAATTATTACTAAATTACATTCATATATTATTATATTATCTACTATGCGAAAGTCTGTCTGTCTGCTCGACTTTCACACCTAAACTCATGAACCCATTTTGATATCATTTGGCTTTTTGCGACTTGGTAAATAGAACTTGAAGTAACAAAGGTACCTTTTGTAATCTTTTAATTTTTATTGATGTAGTAATAATTTAATCACAAAATTAAGCTCTAGTGTGGTTCCACTTGAAATTCACAAAAATCGTTAGTACTAGTGTTTAAGAAAGGTGTCAATTTGGTTTCAAACTCTTGCCACGAACAAATGCGTTCACTGCATACTGGTATTGGCTCCTCATTTAAATAGAAAACTACGTTATAGTCGTCTTCTCCATGTGTATTGCATCTGAAATAGAGTCTTAGATTAATATTTAATAGAAAATTCGGGTAAAACTAAAACTATAGGCAATTAATACCATATTGCTTACATTAGGACATCCTACAAAGTTATTGTACCTACGAGGATATTGTGGAGTGTATTTATAATAATAATTCTTTATTTGCGAAGAAAATAAAATTAAGAACATAGATTGAGTTACAGTTCATGATTAAGTTTAAAAAAGATGTTAATAAATTTTGGATCCTTTATCTTGAACTATGATACCCTGTGCTATGGGGGGCTAGGTCAGCTCGTATTTTACAAACCTATTTAGGACTGCCATTAAATTTACTGAGAATTTTGATAAGTGACTCGTCCTCCATTTCCTTTTGGGATTTTTGAATGCACCAGTTAGTGGAGATTCATCTTTAAAAAGATTTAATGCTGTGAAAACCATATTTAGCATAGTGACATGTGTAAAGTATGCAGTGATTCTCTTTCCATTGCCATGTCTAACTTGTTGAAAGGTAGTCAATAAGTCTGCCAATGGAATCTGTCCAAACTTTTCATTGATTTTCGTTCCGTAACCATTTCGGTAGTAATGTTTCAAATCGCTTATATATTCCAAGACTTTCAAATCCTCTATGGTGAAAAGTGCACACCACGGGCTGAATTTATTTTCAATACCAGACCAAGTATATCTACAAAAGTCATATATAGATTGTATATGCTTATCGCTCAATGGTACATAAAGGATAAATAAATCTAAATAAAAAAGTCGTTGTCAGTAGGCAGCGTGCCCAGAATGCTGGCAGCATTACCACGTTGTATAGCAATGCTGATTCTTTGTGCGAGGTATATGCCAGCATTCTGGTCACGAGATGCGTCGACCAGGCGTTTTGACATTTCTCGGAAAAGGTGGTGTGCACTCGGCCTCCACGGACCCAGAGTTTCAACCCCAAACGGCTCAAATATGTAACTTGTATCTAAGTTACTGTATTTGCGCCGCTTGAGGGTCTCTGCTGACATGGCTGCACCACTGCTCTGGAAGATGAGACGGTACTAAGGTATAAACACACGTGGCATGCCAAGTGTGTTTATACCTTAGTACCATACCAAAGGCCGACCCATCTTCCAGGGAATAAGTGTCATTCCATCGGGTCTCTTACCATCGTCACGAAACAAGCCATTAGGTTCTAAAATAGCTAAAAAAATAATTAAAATAATAAATATCCTAGTTTTAGCAAAATACATGAATCAATCGTCAAACTTACAGCTAGGAAATCTGTATTCATTACATATTTGTCAGCTTCAACATAAGTCCTTGGGTTCGTTTTTATATCTCTTTGATAGATTCCACATGTTCCATACGGCTGTAATAAATAAACAATGTGTATTTTACGTAGGTAGGTATCAAAGAAAAAAAAATGGGATTCATATTAACAAAATTTTTTATAATTATTTACTATCATATATCCCATTTATATAAATAAAATAACTTCATTAGTTTAAAAAACCTTACTGCCAATATATCATATCCAGCTTTGGATTTTTCTATTACTAATTCTTTATTTTCAAGCCCTTCAATAAATCCTTCTGCACTTTTCTGCATTCTACTTCCATGAGCTGGTCGAAACAAGTAACTTCCTTCTTTCAGATTTGATAAAAGCTCAGGGAATGCCTCTTTATATCTACTCCCAATCCCCACCATTTCTGTGTATCCTTCATCGGTAAGACCATTGGGCTCTTCTATCATTTTCGAATCAATCACCCAATTTTTTAAATTTTGTATGTCTTGAGCGCATAGTGAGCTATTACCGTTTATATAACTTGCTATAACATTATCTCTAATGTCAAGAGCTTCGTCGATAGCCTTATGAAATTTTTGTTCTGGATATCTTTTTCCATGTCTTAATATGCCCCAGATCCCAACTGGTTCACAGTCTGTTAACAGAAATTGTTTAAAATAGTAGTTATTAATTATTAGATATAATTATAAATTATTACACGACGTTTTTATCCAATTTGTTTGTATAATTTTATGGATTTTAGGTGATGGCAACATTACAGAGAATTTGTGAATTATTTTTAACAATAATGTAGGTAGGAAATTATAATATGTGAAATGACTACTTTATTCATCTATACATATAAAAGGATAAGTCCTGACTGATCTATCAACGCCCAGGCTAAACCTTTAGACCTAGAAAGCTGTTTTTTTTTCCAAATGTTGTTTTTAAAACTTGACCGAGGAATAAGAACGGATTTTTCGAAATTCAACCTTTAAGGGGGTGAAAAAGGGGTTGAAAGTTTGTATGAAAGTCGGACATTTTTGAAGCTAGGATCATGAAACTTTGTTTTTAGACTATCAATTAAAAATAAAGAAACATGTGTATCAGCGTTATTTAAATTTATACATCTGAGGGGGTGAAACGGGGGTTGAAAGTTTGTATGGAAGTCCGCGATTTTTTAAGCTAGAACCATGAAAGTTTGTATTTAGGCTGACAATTAAAAATAAAGAAACACGTATTTTAGCGTTTTCTAAAATTCCTCCTCTGAAGGGGTGAAACGGGGATTCAAAGTTAGGAGTTATTTCCGTTTCTTGGTATGAAAAATGAGAAGGACTGACTCATCAACGCCCAGCCCTTAATTTTTTCACAGGTATTGTTTTTAAGATGTAGACGAGGAATAAGAAAGATTTTTTTGAAATTCAATGTCTAAATGGGTTAAAAATGGATACGTGGGTGAAACCGCGGGGCGGAAAGCTAGTTATAAATAAATGCTTTGATAAATAAATACTTAATGGTAATATTCTAATTGCTCAGAGAAACGGGTTTAAGATTATTTTATTCCATGAAATTATTAATTTTTCATTTGGAAATATTTTTCAATGTTCTTCACAAAATATAAAAAAAACAACAACAGAACATAATATCAGAATTATTTTTATTAAACAGAAATATCAGAAAATCAACTAACATACCTTTCAGTTTAACTTTGGAGTCCCTTATGTCACCTCTTAATGTATTATACGGCGTTTTGCTTGCAAAATAATTATATGGACATCCACTATTCCAATAGCAGAATGATGAAGTCACCGATATTATGTAATAACTGACAAAAACTGTTAATATAATAATTTTATTCATTTTGGACAAATTACTGGATGTGAGACTATATTCAACATTCTAGACATGCACACGTTACGATAAATGCATCACGATTAAAACATAGGTAGCTGTAAACATAGTGTGTAGGTATCAAGTATCCTCGCGAGACCGGTTATATTAAAATATTTTTTTAATAACAATGAATTAAAGTTTGGACACATCATACATCTATTATTAGATATCAAAGATCTATTTAAAAGAATTAGTGCTCGCCCTCTGATCGAAATTCGACCAAAAAGTTTTTAGGAAAAAAATCTCTTCAATAACTCTCAATAATAAAATAAAAAAACCGGTCAAGTGCGAGTCGGACTCGCACACCGAGGGTTCCGTACAAACTTGTAATTGTTCGTTCATCTTATTTTTTTTCGATTACCTTATTTGGGGTTAGTGCAATTAAGCCAGACCTCTAAATTGTATGAGCGCCCATACAACTCCGAGGCCTATCTTAATCGGTGGTAACTATGTATGTATGGGGACATCCTTTAATTTTCAACTTTTTTTATTTTTTGGAAATTCTCCTTTATCTGTGCCATACGACGTTGCTTCGTATCAAATGTCAAGTTTCGAGTTCACGGGATGTACCCTGTAGGTTTTGTTTCCCTTGCGAGCTTCGGCATAAACGGCTGTATCTTTTGATTACGTTGGCATAGAAGTTTGATTTTTTCACAGCTTCAAGAAACAGTAGACTTGAGTATTTGATATAAATTTCAGCTTGATACCTTCTCGCGTTCCTGAGAAAAAGGGTCTTGACACACGGACGGACGGACAACAATGTGATCCTATAAGTGTTCCTTTTTTACCTTTTGAGGTACGGAACCTTAAAAAGGGGTAAAATAATCATCTGGACTCGAACCGTCAAAAATCTGGCTTCGGGACCGCCCGATTTCCTACCTCAGTTATCATAACCTTGCATTTAGGCGTTTGCCTTCGTATTCTAATGATATTGTAGCAGTTTTTCATTGCCTTAAAACACGGATAAAACGTCGATTTATCGCCACTAAAACCCTAAATTCCATGAAAATCGTTGGAGCCTTTACCGAGATTCAAATTATATACAGGGTGTAATCGTTAAGTGTGTCCAGGCGTATCTATTCCGTAACTATAACAGATGTCAAAAAAAATAAACTGATATCAAAAGTACGTTACCTAATCAATAAAATGACATCAATAACTTTTTTTAAATCAAACGAGAAGTATCGAAAATTTTGATATTAAATACTCCCATACATTTAGTATGAGATTAGTAGAAAGGTTTTAGTTTCCTTATTTTAAGTGGTCTAGTACTCAAAATACTTTAATATATCTGATTTTATAATTACTTATGATATGATAATAATGATTTTCAAGTAGATATAGGTGCGTGTAGATTAATTATCTTACCACTTCAAATTAGTAACAAACTTTGTTTGGATATCGCATTAATTTGAACTGGCTGAAAAGCAACACACTACAAAATTCTGCTTCGAATACAATGATAGTAATAGTTAATACTGTTTATGATTTATGATAGTTATAGTAATTACACCTGAAAGAAAGAAAGAAAATAAATTTATTTGTGGCAAAAAAATAATAATAATAATACAAAATTTGATATGATACAAAATAAAAACTAATAAAAAAAACGATAAGAGTAAAAATAAAAAAAAAATAGATTATATTGCCACAAAACGGTCCCAGCTCAGCATAGTGCTAGTTGTTAATAACTAACGCTGGTCTTCCGTTGGGACCGGAACGTGAGCGAGACGTCACGAACAGACAAACGGCAGCTTACACTATACGATAAAAATATATATATATATTTATAAATTTTGCAACATTTAATAACAAAAAAGAATAAAATAGGATTAAACATTACTAACTAACTACACAATGGCAAGGCGAAATAAATGAGCTAACGAGAAACGTAACACCTGTATATACATATGTACAAGAATTGTTCCTTTATACAATGTGTATTTTCTCAACTTGTTCAAACGAAATGTGCGGATGTAAGACACAAAATTATTGATAAAAATCGGGAAAAAAAGTTGATTATGTTAGCAATCTCAAAAACTAACGCACTTTAGTTTTTTTTTAATGAAAATTTCACCTTTTGGTTTTGTCATTGTTTCTTTTTAAGTAAACTATGTATTTTCTTCTTATTAGTGTCATTAGAAAGCTAGCCTAGTAAAGTCCACCTAGCTGACAAGATAAAAACTTTTTATAACAAAATTAAAACGACTTCAAAGACAAATATGTATCACTAAAAACCGAAAAATAAACATTACTGAATGTAAACTACCTTGTACCGATTCAAATTATTATTCTATAAATACCTACGGATTTGTTTGAAGTCGGTGCCTAGCCTAATAATGGGTTGATAGGCTTTGTACATGCGCCCCCGCCACATCACACCACCCCTTGCGAACACGCTAATCTCAGGAACTACATAAAATATTTGAGTATTGGATAGCCCATTTGTCGAGAAAGGCTATATAGCCAGCCAGTCGGGTACTTTGTAGCACCCGACTGGTTGGCTACCACCCTCAAGTTGAAAACCTGTCATCAAGCACCTATCGGTGTGTTCCGACAGCTGCACTTGGGAGCCAGTTCCCATCTAGGCTTTGTGTGCTTACCACCTTCGGCCACATCATCACTTACCATGGTGAGATTGTGGTCAAACACAAGCTTATCCAGAATAAAAAAAACATATCTAATCTAATATATAAAATTCTCGTGTCACAGTTTTAGTTGCCGTACTCCTCTGAAACGGCTTGACCGATTTAGATGAAATTTTTTATGCTTATCCGGTATCTATGAGAATCGGCCAACATCTATTTTTCATCCCCCTAAATGTTAGGGGTAGTCCACCCCTAAATTTTTTTTTTATTTTTGAGACAAAATTTCTAATTTCTATTTTTTTATGATACAACATACAAAAATACATACAATCCCCAATTTTCACCCTTCTACGATCAACCCTTATTTTTTAATAGCCATTTTAGTAATTTGAGTAATCGGTCAAGCCGTTTCGGAGGAGTATGGTAACAGGACCGATTTGGATGAAATTTTGTGTGTGTATTTCAATGGGTTCCTCGATGATTTGAAAACAAAATTGGACCCGGTAGATGGCGCTGGAATCGGGTTCTAAGTTTTGTTTTAATTTTAGGGCAGGACAACGTCTGCCGGGTCCACTAGTCTAATATATAAAATTCTCGTGTCACAGTTTTCGTTGCCATACTCCTCCGAAACGGCTTAACCGATTTTGATGAAATTTTTTGTGCTTATCCGGTATCTATGAGAATCGGCCAACATCTATTTTTCATCCCCCTAAATGTTAGGGGTAGTCCACCCCTAAATTTTTTTTTTATTTTTGAGACAAAATTTCTAATTTCTATTTTTTTATGATACAACATACAAAAATACATACAATCCCCAATTTTCACCCTTCTACGATCAACCCTTATTTTTTAATAGCCATTTTAGTAATTTGAGTAATCGGTCAAGCCGTTTCGGAGGAGTATGGTAACAGGACCGATTTGGATGAAATTTTGTGTGTGTATTTCAATGGGTTCCTCGATGATTTGAAAACAAAATTGGACCCGGTAGATGGCGCTGGAATCGGGTTCTAAGTTTTATTTTAATTTCAGGGCAGGACAACGTCTGCCGGGTCCACTAGTATATATATATATAACATCACGCTATAATCAATAGGAGCAGAGCAAAAATAAAAAAAATTGAAAATTCGCGGAAAAATGTATTTCTTTTGAAAGCTTCCGTTGCGTGCGCTGAGTAAGATCGTGATGAAACTTGGCACACAAATAGTTTATATCCTGGTATAAGGAGACACATATACAAGGTACATTATATGAATTAAAAACATTGGCTTGGTTAAAGAATTATCCCATAACGGTTAGGCCGTTAAGGAGTTAGACCTACCATCATCAGCTCAGCAACATGAAATGATGACTACCAGATAGAAATAGCTTTGATAAGTACGTATATGAATTAAAAATACTGTAAATTCTTATTAAATTTGAGGGTTGCCCTCGTTTTCCCCAGGATCCCATCACCAAATCCTGACTTGGTGACAGTGGGACCACCGCCGAAGTATACTCTTTCAAATGAAAAAAGAATTTTGAAAATCGGTTGACAATTCTTATAAAATTTTAGGGTTGCCCTCGTTTTTCCCCAGCACCCCATCATCAGATCCTAACTTGGTGACAATGGGACTACCGCCGAAGTATACTCTTTCAAATGAAAAAAGACTTTTGAAAATCGGTTGACAATTGGCAGAGAAATCGATGAACATACATAAAAAAAATACATACAGTGGAACATATTACCTCCTCCTTTTTTTAAGTCGTTTAAAAATGAATTACTATATCAAACAGAAACCTGGTTCAAAATAACAAAACTAATAAAAAATTGTAAAAAAAACTGTTTAATTTTTTTGATCCGTATCTTTAAAACTGGGTCTTTGAGGTAGACTTTTTTGCATGTTTTATTGAATTTCATGATTTAATCTACAAAATATTTATCGGTCTATCTCTTTTCGTTGTTATGATAATCACCGCCAAAGATCAATGTAATGATCAAATGTGCGGATGTAAGACGAAAAAATGTTGATTATGCAACTTCTTTTTTCGATTTTTATCGATAATTTTTTGTCTTACATCCGCACATTTCGTTTGAACAAGTTAAGAAAATACACATTGTATAGGTATACAAGGTGTAATCGTTAAGTGTGTCCAGGCGATTATTCCGTAACTATTACAGATATCAAAAAACTTTAAACTGACATCGAAAGTACGTTACTTAATCATTAAAATGACATCAATAAGTTTTTTTTAAATCAAACGAGAAGTATCCAAAATTTTGACATTAAACACTCCCATACATTTAGTACGAAATTAGTAAAAAGGTTTTAGTTTCCTTATTTTAAGTGGTTTAGTACTCAATTTACCTTAATCTCATTTTATGATTACGTATGATATGATAATAATGATTTTCAAGTAGATATACGTGTATATTAATTATCTTACCACTTCAAATTAGTAATAAACCTTGTTTCAAAATCGCATTCATTTGAACTGGCTGAAAAGCAACACACTACAAAAATCTGCTTTGAAAAAAAAAATTTGTATTTACTAAGAAATAAATGTTATTCAATTAAAATATAGTTTTAATACTTTGTTAGATTAATAAACAGTTTCCTTAATATCAGTAGTAACATAAAATAACCTTTTAAAATAAGGAAACTGAAACCTTTCTACTAATCCCATACTAAATGTATGGGAGCGTTTAATGTCAAAAAATTTCATACTTCTAGTTTGATATAAAAAAAAATTGATGTAATTTTATTGATTTGGTAACGTACTTTCGATATCAGTTTTCATTTTTTGGATATCTGTAATAGTTACGAAATAATTGCCTGAACACACTTAACGATTATACCCTGTATGGATAGTAATAGATGCAGTTCAATAAAATTCAAAAACGTGTATTATTACATTTATTATTTAGGTGTGTATTTATTTATTTATTTGGGAAGCCACTAGATGAGGATAGCGCAAGACCTGTCGTTGTGGAGATCCTTGGGGGAGGCCTTTGTCCAGCAGTGGACGTCTAATGGCTGATATGATGATGATGATGATGATTAGTGTAGGTAGGAACGCGTTAATTTTTTTTCCTTGAATCAATTATTCGACACATCTCTAAGTTCAAACAAAAAAACACATAATAAAGAAAAAACTAAATTGCTTAATTATTTTTTCTACACTTGTAAAGAAGAGAAAAACCAAACGATGTAGATACGTACCCTAATTAATGGGGCCAGAGAAATAATCTAGCCAATAATTTATTGCAAAATGGGCATTGCAAATCGTTAGCCTTAGTATGACTCGGTAGTAATCTTGAAATTATATCTTAAATTAATTATAATTAATAATTTGCTATTACTTTTTTTTATAATTTACACAATTTAGAAACCTTTGATAAATCAAATATATGGTACAGTTTTGAATTCACAAAAATCTGTTGTTGTGTTGAGGAAAGGCTTTAGTTTATCTTCAAATTCTTGCCAAGAGCACACTCCCTCTTTGCAAATTGGAATAAGAGGTTCTTCATTCAGGTAGAAAACTACATTGTGTTCTTCTCCGCCATTTTTATTGCATCTGAAATCATAAGTTAAGTCAGTTTTATACGTTGTTATTATATACTAGCTATTTAAAAAATCAGTAAACCCGACCACCCGACATCATAAAAATATTCTTAATAAAAACTAAAGACATTGCCTGCGGCTGCATGAGATTTGTTTCATAGTCAACCCTTTAAAATAAAATAGATCATCTTGTTTTCAACTGTTTTTTAAATCACTTCTAAAGAATTCGGGTTTTTTATTTTTTTTAATAAAAGGTTTTTATTTAAAAAAAAATAGTTTTTTTTTAAATCATCAAAGCATTAAAATTCTGTCTGTTTTGTCTATCGATTTTAAGAATGATATATTGAATTTTATTATAATAATTATGAATTTTCACGTCAATAAGATCTTTTATTTAATATTATAAGAACTTTATCATCACAGCTTTATTATACGTATTTGATTTAAATGAGAATGGTTGCTAACCAACTTTTAATTGTTATAGATCCTAAATGTTCATTACTCCTAAAGGTACTGACTTTTGTAACACAGGTATATACCTAGCTCAGAAGTCAGGGACTTCATGTAATCTGTGTAAATTTTATGTGAATAAATAAATTATTATTATTATTCAAAATGAAAAATTATACGATAAACTTTAATTAAAGATGATTTTCAATGACATATTCAATGATACCCCACATGAGATAGTTCATGGAGTTATTTTTCTTTTTCATAATAGGTATTGCATTGGTTGTCGTCATATTTCTTTTTTTTTCATTGTTTTATTTTTGTGTTTTTAATACGTCCGTACGTCACCAAAGGCATGAGCTGAAAACCAGCGTTGTGGTTTTATCGCAGCATTATGCTGAGCTCAGGCCTTTTCTCACATCACTGCGCGCTGGCTATCTGCATATTATTATTCTCATTGTGTATTATTTTCTTGTCATTGTCTTGTTTTCGATGTGTATATTATGTTTGTTTTTGTGTGCAGTTGTGTCAGAATAAATGTTTTCTTTCTTTCTTTCTTTTTTTTAAATATAATTTTGTTTACTGACATGTTTTAAGTGACACTCACAAGATTAAGATAAATCAATTGACGTAAGATTCATCAAAATCGGACCACGCGCTGTTAAACACATTACCCTCCTTTACGTCGTTTTGTTGGGTAAAAATAGTGGTCGACCAGTAAAAAGAGAAGGACGAATTAAATTTACGAAAAAGCTGATGCAGACTATCCCTCATTGGGTGAAACGTACGAAACAACTTATATTGCATACACGTACGTAAGTATACGAGCTTTTAAGTACCCCATTTTTTAGTAGACTAGCCAATGAATGTCCATAACGCCTTAGTATGGAGTTAAACAAAAACAAGCTCAAATAATATTGTTTAAACCATCAATCTATCCATAAGGTTTCTCTAATTATGGTACTTCTATCACTTAGATCAACGAAAGAAACCACAAGTATTTATATTTTTTAGTTTCCCCCTTAAATTATGTCAGATACCGAGCTAAAATGAAATAAATAAAATACTAACTTGTTTAAAACAACTATTAAATTTGCAGAAAATATAGAAAATTTACTACTCCTCCATTTCCTTTCAGAGTTTCTCTGTGCACTAGTAAGGGGACTTTTGTCTTTGAAAAGACCTAACGCCGTGTACACCATGTCCATCATAGTCGCGTGACTGAAGTATGCTGTTATTTTCTTTCCATTGCCATTCTTAACATCTTGAAAACTTTTTAATAAGTCTGCTAACGTAATCTGTCCAAATTTTTCATTGATTTCTGTGCCGTAACCATTTCTATAGAAGTGTCTTAGATCTCCAATGTATTCTAAAACTTTAAGATCTTCGATTGTAAAAAGGGCACACCATGGGCTTAATTTATTTTCGATTCCCGACCAACTATAGCGACACAAATCATACAGAGCAGTTATATTTTCATCTGTCAGAGAGTAGTCGATTCCAAGACGTCTTTGCATTCTGTCTTTGGCCTGTAATATGAAAACAGTTACGTTATTAACATTTAAGGAGTTTTAATTTAACACTATACAAACACATTATATTTAAGTACAAATTATATATCTATTGGGCTTATAAAAGCAGGGACACTTATTGATTAAAATCATATACGTTCAAAGTTTATATATGTATATATATGTACCACGTTGATACATACAAATTATCAAAGCTGTCACTTCCTGGTCTTTTGTGGTAAATGTTTATAAAAACGGCTGAAGGCATAAATAGCTCAGTTCTGCTTTCCTATGTAATGTGAAACGTGGTCCACGTGTCCGACTGGGCTATGCTAAAGGTTTTGATTTTGACTTTGTACAGAGTCTTTGGTTGCACGAATTGTATCTATACCTATCTGCGAGCAATCTGAGTCTAGCAGTGACCAACGAGCAGGTCCGAAATTTGTTAAAAACTAGTTCAGTGATTCAAATAAATTAATTTGCATTTGCATGCTTATTTTAATAACCAGTTTCATTTTTCGTATCCCTGTTACTCGATCATTGGCTTTGAGTGCTTCACCTAAAAAGGTTACCAAAATGATTTATACCTTCCAAATAGTAATTGTTTTTTTTTATTCAGCACCCCAAATACGATGATAGCTCAGTGGTAGTGACGTCGGATACCGCGGCGAAGGTCGTGGGTTCGAATCCTACAATGGGCTTGTTGAGCTTTCCGTGAAGGAAAACATCGTGAAGAAACCATAGCACGGTGGTAGGGTACTTTGTAGTACTCGACTGGCTGGCTACCACCCTCAAGTTGAAAATCGGTCGCTAAGCACCTGTTGGTGTGTTCCGGCAGTTGCACTTGAGAGCCAGTTGCCTTTAAGGCATTGTAATAAGGTGGCACTTTGGCAATCCCCTTGGTATTGCTAATTTCTATAAGCAACGGTAGTCACTTACCACCAGGTGATGACCCGTCAGCTTCGTTGTCACTTGTAGTATAAAAAAAAAAGATTTTTTAAAATCATTCCAAACATTCCAATATCAATGTTTCGATAGCATTGACTGTTTTTGCACTTATTACATTTGTTTTGTGTTTTGCATGTGTTACCTACATAACCCTACTCCTTAAAGATGAATCTTTATTCAATTTAAAAAAAAAAAAAAAACTACAGCGTCAAATCAAGAACATTTACAAAAAAACGAAACAAGTTACAAAGAAAATTATCACGTTTATACCTATAATAGTTCACAAGCAATTCTATTCAATTAACTTTGCAATTGAAAGCTTTGACAAAAACTAATAAATTGTTTTTTTTTATAACTATCGAACCTTATGGTGGTACGCATGACCCAACATGTGCCCAAGCAAAGACATTTAACTTATTACTATAGACCGGCCGTAGCGAACAAAATCGTGATCCAATACTTATGTCCTAGTGGTTAAAAGTCCCTCAGTCTAGCTTGGTACCACTGCCTGTCAAGACGTATTTGTGTCCACAAAGAAAATCATTTTCTGCGAAAATATGCTGAGTTCCGCATTACGATACTGCAAATCGCGATATAGTAAAACGACTGGACCTAACTTCGGCTTATTTTCGTAAGTATTATTTATAGGTATTTACTCAGTAATTAATTAGAATTCAATAATTTTCATAAATAGTTCTAGAACATTGCTAATTTTGTAATAACGCTCTCTATTTTCGAGTAGCTTAACCTTGCCTCGTAAGAGATGTAATGTTGTTTATCGATTTTGTTATCGATAAAATTTTATGAGGTAATCTTTTTCGGACTTTATTGATGAAAATATTCAAAATTTTAAATTAAATAAATAATTTAATTTAAAAAAATTATATTGAAACTACTGCATTTTATTGCTTTCTATTTTTTGTATTTGTTTTAATCTATTGTGTATGTAAATGTGAAGAAATAAACGTCTTTTATTATCGATAGTCGATACCTAATATCTAAATGGTTGGTAACATCCCTATCACGTATGTTTGCTATTCAACGATAGATGGCATCACTGAGGCATGGAATGGGATCACAGTTTTTCTATGACATTTCTTCTGATAGCCGTTCTATTGTATCTATATTTAAATTTCTTTGTGCCCAAGGTACATGTTATGTATGAAAAACCAAAAAATGGCCGGTATGTTTGTAGGTAGGTATCTGTATGTTTATCAAATCCACTCAATTAATTAAATTTAGCATGAATAAGTCTTTACGCTCGATAAGAAGGTCATGGTCTAAGGAACGCATATCTAGAATGTCAAAATACTAGTAGGTATATCTAGAGGTAGGAACAGCAAACACTGATGCTTTTGAGTCAATGTTACAACCTGTTAGTGGAAAATTCACATAACAAGACATTGGTCTGTTTCTGCCTATTTATTAATTTAATAGCGTGTGTATAATTTTAATTTTAAGCTAATTGCCAAGGATTTTTATTTCTTATGAAAAACAATTAAGTTTTAATACATCTAGAACCTACCTATAATAACATGAAGCCATTATAAAATTAACTTTTTTGACTTCACAATTAGCATGTTATACAAATTACTAATCATAATTTAACTTACAGCAAGGTATTCCGAGGATTCTCTATATTTCGTTGCTTCAGCATAAATCTCTGGATTTCTCTTGACATCTCTTTGATATTTTCCGCATGTTGTATAGGGCTGAAATATTACATGACGTTAAAAGTTAACAAACAATGTTTAAGTGTTTATTTATTATTTAATAAATCAACATACATCCATAATATCGTAATCCAACCTAGAGTCTTCTATAACTAAATTTATGTTTTTAAGTCCTTCAACAAAACCTTTAGCACTATTTTGCATCCATTTGCCAAAAGCCGGTCGAAGTACGCAATCTTCCTGTTGAAGATTATCTAATAATTTAGGGAAAGCTTGTTTCAATCTGCTTGCAATTCCAACAGCTTCCTGATAGCCTTCGCTTGAAAGTTGATGTACCTTTTCAAACATATCGTTATCAACTTCCCAGGCTCGTAAGTTTTCCACGTCTTGAGCACAGAGTGAACTGTTGCCATTTTCGTAACTAGTTACTACATAGTTCCTAATAACTATGGCGTTCTTCATTTTTCTTCCAAAATCAATACCGGGATATCTTTTTCCATGTCTGATCAATCCCCAGATACCGACTGGCTTACAATCTGTGGGGAAATTTTGAACATTACAAAGTGAATAACATCATATGAAATGTATTTTTTATTCAACTAATAGTCAAATGTAGCGATCAGATACCTACGTCTTCGGACTTTGGTAACAATTTTCTAAGCATACTGAATAATATTCATTGGTAAGTATTCAAATATGTTTAAAGCCTGCCTAATCAAAACAAAATTAACTGTGGCACTCGGGGACTGCCGCGATAAAGCTATTGCATAGCATTATACTTTTCATCCCATCTATTCGAAAACGACGACGAGGTAGTCGCTCCGCCGAATAATAGCTGAATAATAATATAAAAAAGTCGACGAGGGAGTCCCGCCCGTAGCTGAATAATAATATTAAAAAAGTGTGTTGTCTTTAGATTATTTTTTTAAAGCTATACAATAGCATAAAAAAACACACACACACATAAAATATACGTGATTTGTATTTACCTTCCATCGGGGATACGAGACTCACCTGACGGGTCATTGGAAAACTTATATCTATAGGGCTGTCTCTTTTATTTTCCCTTAATCGATTTTTGTTTAAGATTAAGGTAATCAAGTAAAACTTGTAATGAAAGAATAATATTTGTTTAAACAATATGAATTGTTCTCAACAAAGATAATAATCAATCAGTCTTTTCAATTTTCTTATTAAATGTATAAACATCTAACAGAAACATATGTTGCTTTGTATCTGCCAAAATATATTGAGGTAATAATATTGAATTGCAATTAAGGCGATCATAGCTCAGTGGTAAGTGACGTCGGATACCGCGGCGAAGGTTGTGGGTTCGAATCCTACAATGAGCTTGAGCTTTCGGTGAAGGAAAACATCGTGAGGAAACCATAGCACGGTGGTAGGGTACTTTGTAGTACCCGACTGGCTGGCTACCACCCTCAAGTTGAAAATCTGTCGCCAAGCACCTATCGGTGTGTTCCGACAGTTGCACTTCGGAGCCAGTTCCCATCTAGGCTTTGTTTGCTTACCACCTTCGGCCACATCATCACTTACCATAGTGAGATTGTAGTCAAACACAAGCTTATCCACAATAAAAAAAAATACTATTTACGAACGATCAAACTCGAGCGAACTTATAACCACTTGTTTGTTTGTTGTAACATTGACGTTAAATTGTTGACTTTTTTTGCGATATTGCTACACATAAAAAATTACCAGACTAAGTAAGAAACACATCACAACCGAATCGCTAAAGAAGCGTGTACAGCAAAAAAAACTTTTGAAATAATATCAAGATATTTTCCTATTCCCCCGCAAGAGCCTACAATTAATCCTGTTTAGAAATATAAATAAATATTATTATCAGTGTTTTCTATTTTATTATGCAAATTCTAATGACGAATCTCTTACTGTTATTAAATTGAAGCTTCGAAAGTGAAAGGATACCTTTTTACTGCGATAGTCATTGTACTCAGAGAAAGTTACGTCAGCTCCATAGCAACAAGCTTATACCTAGTACCTAAGTCATCTGAATAGTAATTCATGGATATTAAGCTGTTTGGTATGCTGAGGGACGCGCGGCCCACTTAAACAATAAGATAACAATTGAATTTAGTATATAAGCGAGTTGAGTTATAAAATGAAATAGATATTAATTACTTTTTTATAATTTGATACCTGTTTTGTCAAATAAATCAAATTATGCCTCTTGCATTCTTTAATTAGATAATGTTTTTATCTTATTAACATACTTACATAATGGTTATAATATAAAACTTAAGTTAAAAAAAATTACCTGTTAGTTTAATGATAGAGTCCCTTATGTCTCCCCTAGCAGCATTGTATGGTGTTTTGCTTGAAAAATATTTATACGGACACCCAGTGTTCCAGTAACAATATAACGATGTCACAGACTTTAAGTAAATGCAAAGGAGTACTGCGAGTGAATACTTCATGATGGTTTTAAAATATTAGTGTTTAATATTATTACCTCACAACACGTTATTTGTTCAATACGAATGTCATACAGACATTGATCCACGGTCGCGGCCGAAATACGACTAAGCTTCAATTTAATCTCAGAACAATACTTGCATGCAATACCAGCGACGATTTAATAATAGTAGGTATTCATGTTGATTCCTTATCGAGGATTTTTATATCCTCATCCATCACATAAGCCCTGCAGTGAAGAGGAAAAAAAATCATTATGATAGCATTGCACATCACAAATAAGTATCATATCTACTGTGTTATTCCACGTGCGCACGCATTACGTTAAATGTTTGTACCGAAATTTGTCAAGACAGTAATCCTATTCAAAATTATTAGAACACTTGTGTCATTATTGACTAAGTATAGGTATTGTGGCATCGTCAACTTTGTGTACAGCATTATTTATTTTTATTATGTTACTAGCTCTACCCCGCGGTTTCACCCGCGTTTCGAGGGACCTTATCATTTCCCCGGGATTAAAAGTATCCTATGTTTTATTACAGGATATGATCAACCCGTGTCCCAAGTTTCATCAAAATCCGTTCAGACGTTCTTGTGTTATAAATGGTGTAACTAACCCGACTCTGTTTTATATACAGGAGTCCGATAAGTACCTAGTACAACAAACTTAAGGGAGAGATAGGTGTGCGGGTCACCTACCAAATACATAATATACAATAATGATCAATAAAAATGACACCATTTTCGAGATCAACCCCGCTCTACTTGTTGTATGTACCACTTACCAGACAACCTGTATATATTGATTATGTTGCAATAGTGTTTATGTATAATGAACTAAAAAAATACAAATTATTCCTTATGCAGTTTATAATAAAGGCAGATGATCATTGTTGTGCTTACCAACCATCGCCACCACGCTGTGCGCACCATGGTACCTTCAATATTCGTATAGACATCTAGAAATTAATTATTTTATTTATTTATTCGTTATTAAGTAAGTAGTTTACAATATGATTATAATGGTGTATCATAAACTCTTTCGAGTTTTACCGTACACCATAACAGTCTCCTCATAAGATATTAATTTATAAGTAAAAGGTTCACCATAACATTTTAGCACATACAGTAGATAATATAATTAATAATGTGGGTAGGAGAAATAAAAAACCTTTTGTTGAACGATCCGTCCCACTCGGTCACAGACGCGTATCTATACAGGTTGGTGTTATTTTATGATTATCTGTAATTACCGGCCATCTTATTTTACAAAACGGCATAGATTATAAAAAACTCAAGATATTTTAAGTAACATAAACGAAGATTGATACTTTTTTTGTTTAATTACAGCAATTAATTACTTATTAGCAAATACTACCTACTAATTTTATAAAAAGGAAAGATTTGTATGTAATGTTGTAATGTATAAATAAAAGCTAATTTTCTATTTTAAACTTCTATATATTTTTCACACATTGTACATGACAGTTAATCAGAGAACTCTAGATGACATATATTTAAACACAAATATTATTTATTCTTTAATCAATACATATATAGTAGCCAGTATGATTTAAATAAACTTCAACATCCTCCCCTTAATCGAACAGGCTACATATTTTTTTTATCATGACTGTACACAGACAAGATACATTTTTATCATCCTGACTGTACTTTAAACAAACATGTCATAAAGATACACAAATGTCATCTAAAAGTAAACAAAGTAATAACTAGTCAAAAAATTAAATAAAAAATAACATATTAAAGATATCTAATGTATCAAACCTATGCCAGATACACAACGTTGGTGTTTGCACCGATTCAATCCTTTGGTCAAAACATCGGCCAACATTTTATCCGTGGGCAGATACACTATAGTTATTTTTTCACTTTCGACTAGCTCTCTAATGAAATGGAACCGGACATCGATATGCTTGGTTCTATTGTGATGTACCCGATTCTCAGCCAGCTTCTTCGCGCTTTGGTTGTCATTGTACAGGGTAATTTTAACAAACTCACCTGTTAATTCGCAAACAAGGCGCTGCAAGTAAACGGCTTCTGTGGGCGATAAGGCTACATATTTTTTTTTATCATGACTGTACACAGACAAGATACATTTTTATCATCCTGACTGTACTTTAAACAAACATGTCATAAAGATACACAAATGTCATCTAAAAGTAAACAAAGTAATAACTAGTCAAAAAATTAAATAAAAAATAACATATTAAAGATATCTAATGTATCAAACCTATGCCAGATACACAACGTTGGTGTTTGCACCGATTCAATCCTTTGGTCAAAACATCGGCCAACATTTTATCCGTGGGCAGATACACTATAGTTATTTTTTCACTTTCGACTAGCTCTCTAATGAAATGGAACCGGACATCGATATGCTTGGTTCTATTGTGATGTACCGGATTCTCAGCCAGCTTCTTCGCGCTTTGGTTGTCATTGTACAGGGTAATTTTAACAAACTCACCTGTTAATTCGCAAACAAGGCGCTGCAAGTAAACGGCTTCTGTGGGCGATAAGGCTACATATTTTTTTTTATCATGACTGTACACAGACAAGATACATTTTTATCATCCTGACTGTACTTTAAACAAACATGTCATAAAGATACACAAATGTCATCTAAAAGTAAACAAAGTAATAACTAGTCAAAAAATTAAATAAAAAATAACATATTAAAGATATCTAATGTATCAAACCTATGCCAGATACACAACGTTGGTGTTTGCACCGATTCAATCCTTTGGTCAAAACATCGGCCAACATTTTATCCGTGGGCAGATACACTATAGTTATTTTTTCACTTTCGACTAGCTCTCTAATGAAATGGAACCGGACATCGATATGCTTGGTTCTATTGTGATGTACCGGATTCTCAGCCAGCTTCTTCGCGCTTTGGTTGTCATTGTACAGGGTAATTTTAACGAACTCACCTGTTAATTCGCAAACAAGGCGCTGCAAGTAAACGGGTTCTTTGGATGCAGATGACAGAGCCATGTATTCGGCTTCTGTGGACGATAAGGCTACTGTAGGCTGTTTCTTACATTCCCACGATACGGGTGCATCAGCTAATTTATATAAGTATCCTGTGTAGGACCTTCTGTCGCCACCGTTGGCCCAGTCAGCATCCACAAAACCACAAAGAGGTTTTTCAGTCTTTTTAAATTTAAGACCATAGTCTAAAGTACCTTTTAAATACTGCAGGATACGCTTAGCAGCAGTCCAATGCGCTTTCATAGGGTTCTTATTGAACTGACTTAAGAAACTAACTGCAAACAAAATATCGGGTCTTGTGTTGATTGCTAGAAACATCAAGCAACCAATAAAATTTTGGTAAGGGACATTGACAGCTGGTTCAGTCTGAGAACGCAAGTCAATACTAGTGTCCATAGGAGTGGAAACAGTTTTGCACTCCGCCATATTAAATCGGTTCAGCGTCTCTAATATGTAACGTTTTTGATTAACTTTCACATCGTTAGTTTCCTTTTCTCTAACAACGTGTAAACCGAGGCAATAGCTGAGTTCTCCTAAATCCTTTACACCGAAAAACTCCTTTAACCCATTTTTTTAATAAGATAACTCGATTTGCTTATCATATATTAAAACCAAATCATCGACATAAATTGCTAGAATAGCAATGCTAGTAGCACTCCTTTTGATATAAATGCAGGGCTCAGACTCTAATTTACTATAGCCTAATTCACGTAGCACCTCATCTAATCGTTTATTCCAGGCTCTAGCCGCCAGTTTAAGACCATAAAGTGATTTGTTTAACTGGCACACCTTAGTCTCCTCACCATCGGCTACAAATCCCTGAGGTTGTGTCATATACACCTTCTCCTCTAATTTCCCATGAAGGAAAGCTGTGTCAATATCTAAATGATGCATTTTCCAATTCTTTTCTGTGGCTAATGCAATTAATACCCTTAAGGATGAATATCTAACTACTGGCGAAAAAGTTTCCTCGTAATCAATTCCGTAACTTTGATGAAAACCTTTTGCTACTAAACGTGCTTTATATCTACTAATTACACCTTCAGAATCTCGCTTTAGTTTATACACCCATTTACACGGTACGATTTTCTGTCCTTTATTTTCTACTAAAGTCCAGGTACCGTTACTCATCAAGGATTTATATTCGTCCTCCATCGCAGCTATCCACATATCTTTATCAGGACGTGAGACAGCATCAGAAAAAGAATAAGGTTCGTCATTTAACTCACCACTTTGCATCGCCGAACAACAGCAAACCGAACAATGATAATTTACAGTTTTTCGATCCCTTAACTTGTACCTCCTATCGGTTTCCACAGGCATCACATCTTCTTCAGCTGGTACTATTGATGTTGCAGGAACAGGATAAATCATAGGTAAGGGTGGTACAGCAGCAGAAGTGCTTGTACTTGCCTCAGGATCATCATTCAAGGCTGACTCTACAATTGAGCTGCCTTGCACCTGTAAATTGTTAGTGTTAGAAGAAAGAATAATATCTTGACGATGTGAATCGTCATCTACCTTAGTGTTCGAGAAACAGTCCTCTAAAAACACTACATCCCGACCTTTTACACATTTCCTAATGTTGGTGGGATCACGGAATCTATATGATTTGTTGTCATCGCAATAGCCAACAAATATGTACTCTTTTGCCTTAGCATCCAGCTTTTGTCGATTACAAGACGGCACATGTACATAAGCACGACAACCAAAGATTCGTAAATGAGCAATATCCGGCAATCTATTATACCATAGCTCATATGGAGTACGATTTTTCAAAGCTCTATGTGGACACCTATTTTTCAGATAGGTTGCAGTACGTACCGCTTCTTCCCAGAAGGTTTTTGGCTAGCCACTATCTTGTAACATGCACCTAGCTTTCTCCACTAAGGACCTATTCGTCCTTTCGGCAACGCCGTTGGATTCAGGGCAATACGGGACAGTAGTTTGGTGCTTAATTTTCCCTTAGAAGCCAAATACGCTTCAAATTCAGCATTGACATACTCACCTCCGTTATCAGTACGCAAGTTCCTTATCTTGTGAGAAGTTTCCCTCTCAATAAGAGCTTCAAATTCTAAAAACTTTTTCTTAACATCCGCTTTAGAGCGTATAAAATAAGAAAAAATCATTCTAGAAAAATCGTCCACAAAAATAACTAAATACCTATTTGAATCTAAAGATAAAACGTCAAAAGGTCCACAGACATCTGAATGTACAACTTCTAACATTCTGGTGCCTTTCTTATACTCAATAGTCTTGAAGGGTTTTCTAATATGTTTGCCTTCAATACAAGCTACACAAGGGTTTTTATCTAAAGAAGAATAATCAATACCTTTAGCTTTTCCATGACGTAGTTGTTCCAAAGCAACACGGCACAGATGTCCAAGTCTCCGATGCCACAGGTTCGAAGTAACATTCGCTTCCATAACCATAGCGCTCACCGGATAAATTGGTGTATGATCTAGCCGGTACAAACCACCAACGCTGCATGTAGCATGGCCTACTGTTGTGCCTACTACTCTTACATCATTATGTTTGTATAAAGAACAACCTTTCTTATCAAAAACAATCGTCAACCCCTTTTTAACAGCCTTATTTACAGATATTAAATTTGTACATAAATCAGGAACATACATAACTTCTTTAATACTACTAAGTTTTAATTTATTGTCTTGTTCAAGTTCACCATAGCCAGCTGAGTTTACTTTTCTGTTGTTGGCTAAAGTTATGTTCTTGACCTCTGACGAGTAATTAAAATTTGTAAGCCATTCTTTTGAACAAGTCATGTGTGTAGAGGCTCCGGAATCGACATACCAGTCCGTTGGACTTAAGTTGCCTCCAACACCTAAGGCGGAAATGAGTGTTGTTTCATTACTTACTCTTCTTTTGCCTTTCCTGTGTCCCTTTCTTCCTTTGTGGACAGTCCGGACGCTTGTGTCCTGGCTGCTTACATTGGTAACAAATAATATTCCTTGGTACGACTTTATTCGGCTTCATTCTTTCGTTCGTAGCAAGAACTAATTCCTTCGATTCACGTTTTGCGCTCTCGTTCAGTAACTTCTGTTTTACTAATTCAGACGTAACCTCGATATTGCAGTTCTCTAATGCCATTACTAACGGATCGAATTCAGTTGTTAAGCCTCCTAACAATATAGCTCCTATTGAGGAGTCATCAATTTTCTTGCCAATATCGGCCAAATCTTGCGCTGTACTTATAACCGCATTGATGTATTCCTCAATCGTACTAAAATCAGCCAACTGGTACCTGTATAGCTTTCGCTCTAAAGAAAGCTTTCTGCCCATGCCTTTGTCCTCATAGGCATTAGCCAGAGTATCCCATACCTCTTTCGCTGTAATACAGGCCCGTACGTGTGTGATTGCAGATCCATCAAGTGTCAAACACATTTTGGTCAACGCCTTCAGGTCTCTATTTTTCCTATGGGTTTCCGACGTTGTGTCATCCTCACTGTAACCTACAACTGCAGACCACAAATCCTCATGTAATAAATACATTTTCATCTTGAATTTCCAAGAGGCATCTCCATCTTTTCCTTGAAGATTCTTTATAGATGTTAGAGGAGCTCCGGAACCCGCATGAGTATTACGCACATCACCACACATGGACATCGTTATTCTGGGCCCATAACCAATTTGTTGTAATGTATAAATAAAAGCTAATTTTCTATTTTAAACTTCTATATATTTTTCACACATTGTACATGACAGTTAATCAGAGAACTCTAGATGACATATATTTAAACACAAATATTATTTATTCTTTAATCAATACATATATAGTAGCCAGTATGATTTAAATAAACTTCAACATGTAAGTATGATTGTAACGAATTGGCTCAAAAAGTACTGGACCGATTTTAAAAATTCTTTCACCATTTGAATGCTACATTATTCCAAATTAACATAGGCTATATTTTATCCCGGGATAATATAAGATCCCACGGGAACGCGGGTGAAACCGCGCGGAACAGCTAGTTAGCAAATATTATATGTAGGTACCTATCTAGGTAGAACAAGTAAATAAAAGAAATAAAATTGGCACAAATATTTTATTTTCTCAACTATCTTCATAATATTTTTACTAATAGGACGACAAATAGTAGTTTTAACGACGCCTGTTTTGGTAAAAAATAAAATACACGATAATTAAATAAAATCGATCGTGGGCACCCCGTCTTAAATGTCAGGTTATTGCATTGTTAATTCAGGATAAAACATGATTTATTATAGCGATAAAATATTTTGATACTAAACATTTTTACGTTTTGGGATTTGTCAGGTACAGTGGGTGAAACATTAGGTAAATGCCATAATTAATATTATAGTATTTGCTGTACATCTCATTATATATCATAGGTATTAAAATTTAATATTTTTTTAATGAATTCAACACAAAATACGCATATTTTATATTATCAAGTCATTTATATTATTTACATTAATATACAGATAAAACCTTGAAACTATCTAGTTATTCTAGATTTTCTAGGTAATCTAAGTATATATCAATAAAATTTCACTAATATTTAAAATTGGCGTTTCGTATTTTAATACTATACCAATATAATCTTATCACCTAGTCTTCAAAAAAATTATGTTTTAATTGAAGACTTAACTTTCTCTGCAATTGATCATTTAAAACAATTCCTAGTTATTTGAACTTTAATTTATAGCTAGTTAAATAACTATGACACCAGTTTCAACATAAATTAACATATTGTACAATCATACTAACATCAACCTACATTTTAAAAACCATATTGGACAACATTTTGACATTGACATTCAAAGTATTAATAAAATGAAGTCCTAACTTTTATTATTCGACATTGCAAGTCACAAAACCAAAACATAAATGAATTATATTAATTGCCTACAGATAACCGAAAAGAGATCTCTATTAATGATTTATTTTCTATAAAAAGAAATTATATTTTTTTTTAACTTTAGGATAAGCTTTTGTTTGACCGCAATCTCACCTTGTTAAGTGATGAAGTGACCGAAGGTGGTAAGCACACAAAGACTAGATGGGCACTTAAGTGGAGCTGTCGGAACACACCGATAGGTGCTTGGTGACAGATTATCAACTTGAAGGTGGCAACCAGCCATTACCCTACCACCGTGCTGTGGTTTCCTCACGATGCTTGCGTTCACCGAACACTTAGGTTAGTATATTTAAATATATTTAGCCACTGTAGGTGATTTATATCGATTTAAAGAGATATAATGTTGAACGATTACATACAATCTTGAAAATAAACTAAAATTTTCATACAAGAATCTAATCACAATCTATCCAAATGAAAAAAAAACATGTCAAATCTTATATAAGAGGTCTTTAACTTTTTTCAGTATATTTTATTCTTGGGCTACTTATAATCGATTTTATAAAATTATTTTCATAATAATTTACATAAATACCTACACATACATTATAGAGAGGAATGCATAAGACTTTAAATATCACTAGATGACTCACATCGAATAGATTTATCATGTATGTATGATAAATGTAATAAAAGAACGTTCTCACATTTGGTCCGAAATTGGAATAACAATAAAAACAACATTTAAAACGTATATCCTAATAAATAAAATTATCATTAAAGGTTGGTTAATTAAAGTTTTTAATTTGTAAGAAAGAGAATAGAAAATTTGAACACACTAAAACTGAAAACATAAAAGAGAAAGACAAAATAGGTATTTGATGGATTCGGGCGTAGATATTTGTATTAAATATACGCGGACTTATTGTTTGAATAGGTAAAATACCTATAACAATATCAAAGATTATTCAATTAGTTTGTGGTTATTAAATTTACCTAACAATCAAAAGCGGTAGTATAAAAATCTAATCAGAAAATATTGCTTATTCTTTTCATAAATAGACTCTTGCTTATTAGAATGAGTTCAGGTGGTAGACTCTGGAGTGATGAATTGAAAATTTTCTTTTTAATATAGTATAAGTGCCTACGTATACGTAGAGAAGGAGAGAAAAAGTCTAAACTAAAGACTACAAGGGTGCAAATCTAGAAAGAAGTGCGTAAACTCTAACCTATAAAGTTACTTTTGGCAGTATTTATAATATTCATTTTAGTTTAGCCACGCACTGCCATTAGATCTAATTAAAAAGGTATTTAAGGCTTTAAACTAAAACTGTCACAACGCAGCATGTCTGCCGTTATGAAATTTACCATTATGTAGGTAGTCAAGGTTGTAGTAGCATCTTTTTAGGTTGGATGGGGAGAGTCCTGTATATTGTTTGCCTTACTTTAAAGAAGCAAACATATATTCTCACTGTTGTACATACGAGTATCTATTAAAGTATTTTTAAAGAGAGGAGGAAGAACTCTCAGGAAGACCTGACAGTAGTTATTTACACCTTCTGTTTGAGGGAAATAAAAATATATGGGTAGCAAACTGTAGGTATACGATTGTATTTATATTTAATATACCTACCTACTAGGTACCGTTTGAAAGTTTGCTCTTCGTTGTGTTATGTAGGTACCTTTACTGTATTCATACTGTATTCTAAGCCTGATTTCTTACACCCAATAATATTTGCCCAAAATAATAAAACCAAGATGAAAACTGCGAAGTTTTAATAATATTTACCGATTTTGGTATGAAGGCTGGATGCGTCAAGAGACCAAATTGTGTAAAATAAGTAAATAGAAGAATAGAAGTGAACGCAAATAAAAATGCTCCGACCCTAAGTGATTGGGTTTTTCAAACAAATGTGTATTTTTAAAGGTCGTTGAAACCACTACTACTTTTGTGAATATTTCTGTATCAACTTAAATAATGATATTTCTCCAGAGGCAAGTATTCGTTGTGAATAAAATTATATAACAATAACATAAATATATTACGTGTTTTACTACTATTTATCAATTATGAGCTATTGAAATAATGCCAAAACATTAATCATTTGTGATGTATTATATATAATCTTTGATTATTAAACCATAATACTCAAAGATTATAATACACGCACAATGCAAACTACAATCATTTGTAGTTAGATGAAGCAAATTGTCAAGGTCAAAGATTGAAAGTTTGAAATAAGAAGTGTTCTGTTTAATTGAGAAACAAAAATGTACACGACTTTACATTGCGGCTGTAGGTAATAGCTGTTTGGCAACTCTTTTTCGCAAGGAACAATGAACTGACACGAATTTTAACCATTCCGTATCATGCATATCCAACCACGCTACAATCATTGTTATACAAAGCTGCAAAATAACATAGTCGTCTTTATGTAGGTAAATAATATTGTCTGCGTAAGCTATGAAAATCTTCTCGATTTTACAAAAAATAAATATTACATTAAAATTTAAAAGCCAAGTTATTTTAAATTAATATTTTTAAATAAATTCTCTTTCGAATCATGTGGGCTTCATATAGTGAAAATGAAGTGCAGCTATGTATAATTTAGAGACCTTATTAGTAAACACGATACGGTTTAATAATAAGGTTAAAGTGCAATAGAAAATTCCTTAAGCAATAGTTTTATTTATACGACAGCTAAGCTATTGTCATTGGTTGCACATTACTATTCATAGCTATTTAATTGAAACAAGTCAATTGTATTTGATTGCATTTGCTATTATTTATAAACCGAATAGTTAAGTCAATACCTACTGTTGTTTTTACTATAATTTAGTCTAATTTCACAATAAAATCCATTGTTAAAATGAAAACATATATTACCAACTAGACAATTCAGGTTAAAGCACTTTAAATCCCATGGTCATAGCTATATAATTCATTTACATACGTAGATTACTTATACATTCAATAATTTTGATTCTACTATTTTACCTACTTAGTCCTAATAAAAGCTTATATTGATTAACTGGACGTAAACTGCTCCAATTTCACCCAACACGTACCATTATTTAGATTGTTTGACGCAGATACAATATTGAAGAAGCAATTTAATATAAAGTAAGGCAGCCCTTCAAATACAATAATAATAACAAGACACTAAAATGAACACCGATTGTCTATCTAACGCCTGTAGACGTGTCCGCATCAAACAATGTAAAAAAGGCACTAACTCAACCACTACGGGCATACATTTGTCGATACTCCTTATCGCCACCGCGCCATACAGCGACAAAAGATGCAAAGAGAATCTCTACAGACCGTTTTCTTTCCAGGTGAAAAACGAAACAACTCCTTCATCCCGGATCTTGTTTAGGATCTAAATTGGCCCGCCTCTCCTGCAGGGCTGCTAATAATGATTCCCGAACTTCTCTTTCTGAACTTCGCCACAATCTTATAAGTTCATCTTCTGATAACAATGACAGTTCCGACCGCGCTCCCATCGGATATATTCTAGGATAAGGAGGTGCCGGTGGTACATCTTGATCTTCAGAAACTAATATCTCTACGCTGGCCCGAGATGTCGGGCAGTCCGTACTTATGTAATTGTCAGATCTCTCTGAAACATCTTGATAAGATCTAGTAGAAGATCCTTCAGCTCGTCGAATCATAGGAGATGGGGTCCGAAGGCGAGTATTAATATCTGGTGGTGAACTGGTTAAACAGCTCACATCGCGACTTAATCTCCGGCCTATGTTATGACTGGTGCGCTCATAAATGTTGGATACAGAATCCGACTCAAGAACAGAATCGGTGCTGAATCGTCTTACGTTCAAACCGACAAGGTTGCATCGTTTTTTGCGACCTCTAGGTGAACGGATTTGTCGAGGTGAACGACCTTGCTTTGGTGAACGGCTAGAGGTGTCTGGTGAAGGCGACAGGAATTTAGACTCCGTGACATCCTCAGATGTTTCTACAACTTCAGATGTTTCCACTACCTCCTGTTCTTTTATAGAACCCAATGAATGGTCACGCTGTTGTACCCTAATAAAGTAAAAAAAAAATTATTTACTTTACAAATCAATTAGTTTATAAATGTAATTTTCAATAAGGTTTGATGGGATAAAAAATAAATACATTTATACCGGTTTTACTATTTTACCTTCTTATTGCCTGTATCATTTCATATAATTGAGCTTTACTTTTACGTCGTCTGCGCTGTTCGTGTTCCTTCTGAAACAAACGTTATCTCCTATCATATCCTGACAAGTTGCAATATTTTTATGTATTTAGTTCATTTAGATATTAAATCAAGAATGTAGATGTAAAGACAATTACCCTTTTGACACTCTTCTGAAAAAGTGAAGTGAAATGTCCTTGACGAATAGTATTCACCAATTCTCTAGCAGCATGGTGTGGTGATACTAATTCCACACAATTTATAAATCTGTATAATTTCTGGAACAAATTAATTATATGAGTTTTATGATATTATTTTGCCGCCAATCGGAAAGATGCAAAGAGAATCTCTACAGACAGTGACTGTATCGGTAAAAAATGGCACATAAAAATCCAAGAAGATTATTCCACAAGACAAGTACCCGTTTAGTGTTAAAAGCCGCTCCGAACTGTGGTTCGCTCAACATAATCCCACCAGGAGCCATCTTAGGCTCACGCTTGAGTAGGGCAAACAAAGTGCCCTCAAAGTGTGGAAGGATGCCTTGCAAAGTTACGGCGGGCGGGACGATCGCCTTTGACTTCAGTAGATATTGTTATGAAATATACTCTACTAGAGGGCATGTATTATAGTTTCGGTAAGCGGATTAAATACAGCGTGTAAGTATACCTACACAGAAATAGGTATATTTTCAGTGTATGAACGTTTTTGCGGCTCACACATACATTAAAGTGGTAAATTTCAGATGCCGTGTTTGCTTGTATTGTACATCTAACATAATCTTTGTTTTGTAAAAATATATCTAGACAGATACAATATTTATTTTCAGATAAAAGTGTATAAACAACAATCAATTTAAATAATAAACTAAGACTAACTAATATATTACAGATAATCTAATTACACAAATAAAAATAAAAAACTTTGTTTTAGCATCAAAGAGATCTGACACTTATACCAACGGTTTGAGAGTATATCAAATCCATAACTTCTATCATGTTTGACGTAATAATACTTAGTATGACTTTGAACCTTACCTGACTAAAAAACATAATGTTTCTACTCCTCCATATAGTTCCTTTCGGTTGGTGTCGTAGTACAGGCAAAGTGTATTTATAAAACAAGTGTTCCAGAATCAATATGAGGCAGCCAACAATCATTCCGACACCGAGCAATATAAATACGCCAGCTACAGCTGCAACACCTAAAATTAAGATTTTTTTATATTATTATTGCTGAACTAATTAAAGATAACAAAAATGAATTTCCATACAAATTAGTAAATTCAATTAAATGTTTGATATTTAAATGTCTATTAATTATTCCTAGCAATAAAGCCTGCCCAATACATGAGATAATGACGTCAAGATCAACGTTTTTAATAATAAGACTTTTAATCGTATTAAACTAGGAACACTATATAAAATCAATAAAATATTTACATTACTATAACTATATTAAAACTAATCTAATCTAAAAACTACCTAAAATAAACTATAAAAGTGCGTCGAAGAATTCCTCCGCATCGCCGTCGACTGGTAACGTTCCCAAAAGACTGGCAGCATTGCCACGTTGAATGGCAATGCTTAATCTTTGGCCAAAGTAAAAGCCAGCCTTTTGGTCACGGGAAGCGTCAACCAATCTTTTGGAAATATCCTTAAATAGGAAATGAGCACTCGGGCCCCACGACCCGAGAGTTTCAACCCCAAACGGCTCGTAAATATAATTACCTATAAGGCTATTATATTTTCGCCGCTTGAGGTTCTCAGCAGATGCAGCGGCACCGCCGGCAAGACACGCTGTGCTAAGAAGATGGGATGGCGCAAGAGTGTCGACACACGTTGCGTCCCACACTAGAGGCCTACCCATCTTCCATGGAAACAATGATAATAAGATAGATGTACCTATTTCAAATTAGCGAAAGAATATCTCCATTTCAACAAACGAAAAAATAAAACATTAAAGAAGAACGAAAGATAAAGAAGACGAGATTAAACTTAAGGTGACAAGTAGGCATATCGCTACGAGGAAAAAATATAACAAAACATTTATTTCATACAGGTATTATATAACCTTCCATCCGTTCCAACTTCGTTATATTAAGATGTAACTATTAATTAGCCGTACCTATTTATAGCTACTTGCTATATTTACTTATAATTTATGGGTTTACCCCTCGGAACAATGTTTACCCAATCTCTCAAATTAGCCACTGCTACTAACTTAGCTCATAGTTTTTTTTTCAGTTGATTTGCAATATGTTGATATGCAATGGAAAGTACTTACTGACTAGCAAAATAAATTAATATTGTTTTTACAGTAATAACTCTTTTGAATTGTACTTTGACATCAAACTATGTACCTATAGCTATTGTCCTTGATTTTGTCCACGATTTTGTCCACGTATTCATTTATCGTAAAATCTGTTTTTTTAAACCCTTTGTTAACATTAACCTCCTTTGCGTCGCGCATTCGAATAAAAATACAACATAGGGGTAGATTTAAAGAAAAATGTCGCCTATGTCCTTTCCAAGGGTTTGAAGCTTGTTTGAAGATAACCAAATTTCATTAAAATATCTTTAGATATTTAGCCTTGAAAGCCAAGCAGAGAGGCAAAGTTCCATTTGCATTTATAATATTATTATTGATTCTTAAAATTCACTCAAACACATACGGCGTATGTACTGCCTAGATTGCATTATTTAATATTCTCAAGAAACAAAAACAATAATATTGTAAAGTGATTAAAAATATGTACCTATATAATATTCCAATATTTTTATAATATTTATCGATTATGTTCTCTTTACAATGTTAATTCAAAAAGTTCAAAACTTTTGCAATATTGAATATAGATATGAAAAGTTGAACAAAGCGATACATTCTGAACAACGACTGAACACCGCGAAGTTTTATCACACTTTCTGTGATTTACCTCGAGATATCTTACAATTTGACCCGCACAAAAGGATTCGATGCTTACATTTTTATTGCAATCGTCAAAAAATGGAAAATTGCGCTGCAGAGTTATAGTATCGACAATATTTTTTTGAATAGAAACGATACATCGAAAATAAAATATAGCTCAGATAAATCGAATACAATTTCGAATTGTTTCGATATACCGTATATAATTATTTCTTCCAATCAATATTTTTTTTTTTAAATTCCCAGACTGATGCTAATCGAAAAAGTAACCAGTAGTTTCTTTCTTTGTTTTTATATGTTTGTAACGAATAAACTCAAAAAATATTGGACCAATTTCAAAAATTATTTCATCATTAGAAGGCTACATTATCCCTGAGTAACATAGGCTATATTTTTATCCCGGGAAAAGATCCCACGGGAACGCGGGTTAAACCGCGGGGGAACCAGCTAGTATTTTTAAACGACTTCAAAAAAGGAGGAGGTTATATGTTCGACTGTATGTATTTTTTTTTTTTTTTTTATGTATGTTCATCGATTTTTCCGCCAATTGTCAACTGATTTCCAAAATTTTTTTTTTGTTTGAAAGAGTATACTTCGGCGGTGGTCCCATTATCACCAAGTCAGGATCTGATGATGGGATCCTGGGGGAAAACGAGGGCAACCCTCAAATTTTATAAGAAATGTCAACCGATTTTCAAAATTCTTTTTTCATTTGAAAGAGTATACTTCAGCGGTAGTTCCACTGTCACCAAATCAGGATCTGATGATGGGATCCTGGGGAAAATGAGAGCAACCCTCAAATTTTATAAGAATTTACAGTATTTTTCATTCATATACGTACTTATCAAAGCTATTTCCATCTGGTAGTCATCATCTTATGTTGCAGAGCTGATGATGGAAGGTACAACTCCTTAAAGGTTAGGAGTTACGGGATATTTCTTTAAATATTATATTCACGTTTAGACTCGTATCGTCGTCTCTTTGTATATTAAAATGAGCTCATGATAGAAGGTAATATCTTTATCGGTTAGGTGTTAGAATATACGTTGTCCTAGATATGAAATGAAACGCAATATCAAGTAGCTGCTGAGAAAGAAGCCTCAATCATTTAGGATATATATTCTTTAAAAGTTTATCTATTTATGTATTCCCTCATCTAATAGCGTGATGTTATTTAACTTATAGGCTTTCTCGATAAATGGGCTATCCAACACTAAAATATTTTATGTAGTTCCTGAGATTAGTGCGTTCAAACAAACAAACAAACAAACTCTTCAGCTTTCTAATATTAGTATAGATAATGTAAATTAATAATAGGCTTAATTTGCTCGAAAACAATTAAATATTTCTTGAAAACATTGAAATATAAAAAATGGAAAAATAAAACTTTTTATAAAAAAATAAAAACGACTTCAAAGGCAAATGTTGCACTAAAAACCGAAAAATAAACTGAATAAGACATTAAATAAAATGGACAAAAATATTTCAATAACTAAATAGACCAAAAACTTTACTTATGTAAACTACCTACGCACCTATTCAAATTATTATTCTATAAATACCTTTTGATCTGTTTGAAGTCGGTGCCAAGCCCAAAAATACAATGAAAGAAATAATAAATGCCTTCACTAGCATCGCCAGATGGCAGTTCAGCCTCCCAGGGAGGAGATTAAGTAATCCCTGGGTTCGGGAACTCACTCTATCTGCGGGCGGCCAGCGGTCAACCGTTTCACCGGATCTCCCTAACCGCACGCCAACATGCTGCGCCTGCACTACTCAATAGCGACTCCATAATACCGCCGGTCCCTCCGCCGTCAGCACAGTGCCTCCTCTAAGGAGCTCTGGCAACCTTACTCACCGCAGGAACACAACACCACTTGGCAGTGTTATTTGGCTGCGATATTCTGTAAGGTGGAGGAGGTACTTCCCCAGTCAGACGGCCCCAATTATGAGCAAATGTTATGCTATGTCCTACCTCCTCAAACCGTACGAAGCCTATTAAACCTATTAGGCTTGGCACCGACTTCAAACAGATCAAAAGGTATTTATAGAATAATAATTTGAATGGGTGCGTAGGTAGTTTACATAAGTAAAGTTTTTGGTCTATTTAGTTATTTTATAGACACGTAACAATACCCGACTTTCTTGCGGGAACTTGTGATGTGACGTTGCGTTATCGTTTTGTTCATTAAAATCGTCTTAACAGTTATATGGCAGTTTGAAAAATATCGATGGGTTTTTGTTCAATCTAAGTGCACAAGTGAAGTGAATGCGTGCATCGTGTCTCTTCAGATAGCCTCAGAAATCATGTGAAAGGTTTTAGTGCAACAGTCTCCAATTTCACTGAAACTTGACTGCACAGTGCACAAGTCATACAAGGGATGACAACTTTGCTGTGAATATGACATAACGTAACTATAACATAAAATAAAAATAATAAATTCTATTGCCAGCCAAGAAATAAAATTAAATAGCCCTATACTTGCAAGTAACGCGTAATCGCATAGTAATTCAACATGCTATTATTTTATTCCGTATAAAATAGTAGGTAACTGCTCCCTTATTCGGGGTTAATCCGAAGTAAGGTATAAATACGATGTGACGGTGTCAGATCATTTTTTGAAACGATGAATCCCATGTTTAATCTTTTAGGTCGACTGGTAGTATAATACCTCTCCCTTCACGTAACTCTGAGGGGTCGGATTAACGCGGGGGTGGCGATAAATTCTAATGAAATTTCCGCAAGAGGCGAGACAGCTGACTGCCTACGTAGGTAGGTATAAAGAATATACATTAAAATAGTAATGAATGATTGTGTTATGATGAATAACAGATTACCTATTATATTATTATTTATATAATCTATACATAATCTATACGTAGGTACTTAAACTGTCTATGGAAAAATGTATTGAACAACATTTTACCTAAAGGTTTCGGCTGGATACCATAATCTGGACTGAGCTTGAAACAAGGCAATCCACCATACCATTTTTCTGTTAAAATATCCATGTAACCGTTTGACGAATACTTTGCAATAACTGCTGATATGCTGTCCTGTAACAAAAACAAATACATATTATGTTTTGTAGTGTATCATGTTAAGCGATGATAGCTCAGTGGTAAGTGATGTCGAATACCGCGGCGAAGGTCGTGGGTTCGAATCCTATAATGAGCTTGAGCTTTCGGTGAAGGAAAACATCGCGAGGAAACCATAGCACGGTGGTAAGGTACTATGTGGTACCCGACTGGCTGGCTACCACCCTCCAAGTTGAAAATCTGTCGCCAAGCATCTATCGGTGTGTTCTGACAGTTGCACTTGAGAGCCATTTCCCATCTAGGCTTTGTGTGCTTACCACCTTCGGCCACATCATCACTTACCATAGTGAGATTGTAGTCAAACACAAGCCTATCCAGAATAAATAAAAATAATGAAAAAAAGAATATACCACTTTTTTGTGCGTGGTTGTGCTACGATAAAATAAAAGTAGACGTTTGTAAATGTCACCGCTTTGGACGATCACACATAACAAAAAACAGACGCTATTGTTTTTAGATCTGCGCCGATTTGCTCGTATTCAACGAAGCTTTGAGAAATAAATATATTTATGAAATAACGGCGTCATGGCTCGAAACAAAAAGTCTCTTTCTGATCAGTTGATTTATGTCAATGATCCGCGCTAACCTCATGGGTATATTGAACAACGTCAAGATAAAATGACGTATAATCGGCTGAGCCGGAGCTACATGACACCCGACTATCGATCACACCATTAGAAGGTTCGTGTGCGTCATCCATCAATCTTAGCGTGCAAAGATCCGCCGTCCCCCGCCACTCAAGCTTCCTAAAACTCCTCACTCTCATGTAAATCCCCGCTACATTTCTTAGAGACGTTGCTTAGTTACAGCTTGCTTAATTTCGGGGACATTACAATGATTAATGACTATATAGGTAAACTCTTATATTGCTGAAGTTTGACACCAGAAATGATTAATATTTGTGAAATAAATTAAATTTCATATTCATTTTTAATTGAGTCCATAACTCATACAAAGTAACTACTAAAGACCGCATAGTTTATCTGTAGAAACCAAAATTCGGGCCGGTTTTTCAATACAGGAAAATTGCAAAAATGTATTTCTAATTATAATTTTAGATTAAAATAATATGAATGAAATCTTTTTTAAAATAAATTTTAATTAATTTATCATAAAATTAGTAAATTACCTTTAAGGGAAATCCTTTTGCCATACCAATGGCATATGTATCTTCAGCAAGTGCATGATCTCCAATCCGCTGTAGTTTACACCCGTGATCAGTGGCACGATAATAATCCAAAACTGGAGTGTCGGCTATCAATAGATCCAAAGTACCGTTTCTGTAACAATCATTATTATTTTTATTACCATTCGAAATATATGTATCTGAGGTGTGTCTATAAGCCAGTTAAGGTAAGTATTTTTACATTATAAGACAGTCGAAATATTTACTAAGTAAACAGATACGCACCCTACCTCGTAAACGAGAAGCGTTAACCCGTGAGCAGCCGGATCCCTTAAGCTCGAAGTGGAATAATAAATATACTCTGTCACCACAATAAAAAGTGCAATAAAAACAGTCACTTTTCAGTGCGATATTAACCTAATCCCCTGCGAATAAGGTACAAATTTTACCTCACATCAATGTATAGAATACAATCGCCTTGCTCTTACCAGTGAAGACTCTCAGAAAACAACCCTTATGGCTTTTAACGGTTAAAATATTATTATCGCTACTTTGTTTTGGCTTATGTTGTATAGCTTAATTGGTAGGATATAAAACCGGGTACTAAATTTTACTATAAAGTAAATGTACTGAAGAGTATTAAATAGCTATCGGAGTGCTGTGGACTTGAAAATTTTATGGGTCAATAAAATTTTGTAGGTTTTTTTTAATCATTTTACAATACCTTATTGATGAGTATAACCATAAGAATAATATATAATCTATAGTTATGGTATAACCTTAATTTGTATAAAAATGTTAAATAAATTGTTACATATTAGGTAAGTACCTAGTTGTTTTAAACGGACACTACTCTATTACTTATTGAGGAAGTCGTACCTACTCCTACATGTTCACTATTAGACAACATTACTGTACAACAGTACTGTGTTGCCTAAATACACTTAACAAAATTAGTCACTTGTAGCTAAAACTAGCAAACTATCTATAAATGTACTTAATGGATTGTAGTTTTACCTGAGACGTTGAATACCTTCTTCTATATCTTGAAGAGCATAGCGTCGCATCTGTTGCGCTAACTGTGGATTATTACGTTGAACATAATATTCAGAGACCGATGACCTAGCTGTCCCAACTCGCAGAGACAGCCACTAAAAGACAAAAATTAAATTTCTCCAATAAAAGACTTAACAGAAAGGAATATTGAGTTTAAGTTCATAAATAGTACTTACATTGCTCCGCCCCTGATAATCATCTACAGCATTATGAAAAAATAATCCCGCTATTAGAGCGGCAATATTAGCAGTGTAACTGGCGACAAATATCACAGAAAAGCCACCCCAGACATTTATAAGGAACTTGTTAGGCCAACTCTTAGGTGCTTTAAAGGCAACCAAATGACCACATAGCAATCCCCACATTACCCATAAAGCACTCGATATGCTGAAATTCTTTGACCGTTGACGTCCCCATGGATTTAGTCCAAATGGTGATAACCATTCGTATATTGCGACAGCGATAGCGGTAACATTCAACGATGTAAATATAGCAATCCAGAGTTCAGGAGAAAATGGCAATAAAAATGCTAATAAAGGTATATCAGGTCTCTGATTTGGTGCAGCTAATATCGAAATTCCACTAAAAAAGTAAGGTTGGCTGTAATCTATTACTTCTGCTCTAGCTGCCGATACGCTAAGACCTGCAAAAGACATGTGTGCAGCTCCAGATACCAAATCTCCAATAATACCATTCCATTTTTCAAAATCTTCGAATGCGTTTTCTTCATACGTGTATTGTGAATCGTCTTCAGTTTCATCTAAAATATTACGATATTGAGAGCGGTAACTCTGTTGATCTGGTACAAAATCACTAGCCATGCTTTTGTATTCATTTATCCTACGAAAGGGTTTTATAAGTTTCCTCGATCCATATAAGCCATCTTCAACTAAATATAAATGGAAATCAAATTCAAGTTCCTGTGCTATATTTTCTAATAAGTCCATCGCAAGTCCATAACAACAATGAGTAGCCATTTTGGAATAAATGGGTTTAGGCGTAGGGAAGAAAAAATCTTCTGTGTCTTGATCGCTGTCTCTTTCGAGTTCATTGAAAGCTAGCGTAAGATTATCTCTATCAGAAGTCTGTGGGCGATGGCATGGCAAGCCGCGAAGGCATTGGCCGTCTTCATCGAGTTCGCCTTCCATTACAAAAGGTGGAGTTAGAGCTGTTACGATTCGGAATATAGTACGTGCACCGTCAGATTGTCCGTGGGCAACAAGTCGACCGCCAGGCCATACAATTGTGTGGAGTCTCACACTGCGGCCATTTATGCGTCCCACCTGCCGCCATAAATTGCTTCCATCAGCTGATACTAAATTGAGAAGTGCAAATGAAGCTGTAAGTGTATACTCGGGGCGTTCTGTACCTCCTGCTAATGCAGCCGCAGCTGCCATACGCGTTTCTCTGTAAATAAAATAAAATATTGATCAATTAATTCACATGTCACAACAAACTAAATAGTATCTTGTATTTTAAATTATTCTGAAAACTTTTTGTTCATTTTATCATGAAAAGTGAATTTACTTCTTTTCTTAAGTATCTTTTAGTTAAATCCGGTGTATAACTCTACATTTTATTTGAAATACCGGTTGACACACAATCTATCACGCCACAGGTAGGTTTGATTCTATAATATGATAAGTCATGCCATGACGAAAGTTATGTGTTTGAATACTATAATGTTGTTGTCCTTGTTCACTAGTTATAAGGCCCGTATCATAGCACGAGTACGTAAGCTTTTTTTTTTTTTTTTTTTTTTTTTTTATGTCAGTAGGTTGACAAACAGGCAGACGGTCCACCTGATGGTAAGTGGTCACCGCCGCCTATGGACATTTGCAATATCAGGGTGATTGCCGATGTGTTGCCGACCTTGAAGAGCTCTTTTTACGCCCTTTTTGAAGAACCCCATATCATAGCGCGGAGGGAAAACCGTAATGGGGAGCTCATTCCACATCCTCATGGTCCGCAGAAGGAACGTCCGGCTGAATCGGTCGGTGGACGATCGAGGCGGCTCGAGGATATGAGGATGAGCTCCACATCGCCGGCGAGCAGTGCGATGGTAGAATGGTGATGATGGCACCAAGTCGAAAAGTTCTTGAGAACACTCCCCATTATACAGACGGTAGAACACACAGAGAGAGCCAATATCTCTCCGGAGGCTGAGAGGTTCTATACCGTTGGTGAGTTCGGGATCGTCAACGACACGAGTGGCCCGCCTTTGCACCGAGGCAAGTGGATCAAGCTGATAAGCGGGTGCGCCAGCCCAGAGATGTGAGCAGTACTCCATATGCGGCCGAACCTGCGCTTTATAAAGCTGCAGCCGCTGGAGTGGTGAGAAGTACTGCTTGGACCTATTTAGCACACCCAGCTTTTTTGAAGCCAGTTTGGCTTTGCTTTCCAAATGACCTCGGAACTGGACATCACTCGCAATGTCAACACCGAGGATCCCGATACTCTTAGAGATGGTGAGAGGAGTGTCTTCAAACTTTGGCGCTGCTATGAAAGGGGTTTTTTTCGTGGAGAACGCGCAGACTTGTGTCTTCGAGGGGTTAAATCGGACCAAATTACGTCTACCCCATTCCGAGACCCGCTCAGGTCTCGGAATGGGGTAGACGTAATTTGGTCCGATTTCAGACACAAGTCGTATTCGGCTTTCTTCCACCACGACAAAGAGGTCTCGACTTCAGACACAAGTCGTATTCGGCTTTCTTCCACCACGGACCGAGGGATGTTAGCGCGGCCGGTATATTGAGCATCACCAGTACTGTCGTCTGCATAGCAATGAATATTGGGAATGTCCAACATGTCATTGATATGCAGGATGAACAGTGTGGGTGATAGCACGCAGCCTTGCGGTACGCCAGCATTAATATTCTTGATATCGGAGCAGCATCCGTCAACGACGACCTTGATGCTCCGATTTGCAAGAAAGCTGGACACCCAAGTGCATAATCCCTCGGGAAGTCCGTATGACGCTAGCTTCGATAGAAGTGCCCTATGCCAGACCCGGTCGAAGGCCTTAGCGATATCTAGGCTAACTGCCAATGCTTCGCCTTTACTTTCTATGGCTTCAGCCCATCGGTGCGTCAGGTATACAAGAAGATCACCAGCTGAACGACCATTACGGAATCCGTACTGGCGGTCGCTAATCAGCTGGTGCTCCTCTAGATACCCGAGGAGCTGAGTGTTGATGACTCGCTCCATCACCTTAGAAAGAAGGGAGGTTATCGCTATAGGCCTGTAGTTGGACGGATCTGTTCGGTCCCCCTTTTTGGGAATCGGATGAATAAAGGCAGTCTTCCACGAAGAAGGAACACGTCCGGTGGTATAGGAAAGCCTGAATAGGCGCGTCAACACTGGAGACAACTCTGGAGCACACGTTCTTAGCACAATGGCGGGGATTCCGTCTGGCCCACTCGACTTTCGGACGTCAAGGGAAAACAGAGCTCGCCGAACCGTAGTTTGCGTGAAGCGAACATCCGGCATTGAGCTGCCACAATACGGGATGGTAGGCGTTGTGGCTCCCCCGTCGTCAAGTGTCGAGTTGTCCGCAAAGAGAGCTGCCAATAAGTCGGCCTTCTCTTTTGCGGTGTGGGCCAGAGAATCATCCGGTGTGCGTAGCGGTGGGAGCGACGATCGACAGAAGTTACCCTCGACAGCTTTGGCGAGTGACCAGAATGCTCGACTTCCAGAAGGGAAGCTGGCAAGTCGATCGCCAATTCTGCCGATGTGCTGGAACTTCGCTCTGGCAATTTGCTTTTTGCTGGACCAAGAGGCAGAGTTGTATATTTTTCTCAATTTGGATTCCTCCGGATCATTTTGAGCATGCGCTTTTGTCCAAGCCCGGTAGGCATCTTGCTTAAAGCTAGTAGCCTCAGCACTAGGCCTATCGAACCAGGGCTGACTAGGACCACCAATGGACACTACAGAGCTTGGGATGTAACATTCCATGCCCTGCAGTATGACATCGGCGACCGAGTCTGCGCAGCTATCCGGATCATCCAACGAGAAACAAAGCTGCCTCCATGGGTAGGACGAATAGAACTCCCGCAGTCCATCCCAATCTGCTGACCGGTAATGCCAAACTTTACGCGTCTCGCGGGGTCGAGATCTTTCTGGTTGCGTGAGAGGCACATCAGATTGGACCAGGCAATGGTCAGACGATCCAAGAGGAGCGCCGACGGAGACCTGGTAATCATCTGGGTGAGTGGTCAACAGAAGGTCCAACAGAGATGGCTCATGGTTCTCGATATCTGGTATGCGGGTTGCGTCCCGTACCAGTTGCGAGAAACCATAGGCCAGAGCAAAGTTGTGAACAGTTTTCCCTGCGTGGTCGGTCCGCGAAGACCCCAGCCACTCACTATGGTGAGCGTTAAAGTCTCCGAGAACAATCACCTCGGCTGTGGGATACTGTTCCAGCACCCTGTCGGTCGCTACCTGAACGCGCTCAAAGAAGCGAGTTGTCTCAGCGTCGCCACGATGAGACCTGTAGAGGCACGCGTATATACGGGTGGACCCACCGTAGTCCACGCGCACCCAGAGAATAGACAGGTCTCTGTCTTCAAGGTTGTTTAGACGGCGACAACAGATACCCTCCCGGACGAACATGCATACCCCGGCCTTTTGAACAAACAAATGTTCTAGACTGTAGCCAGGGAAGTGAAGATATGATGTATCGGCCGGGCAGGCTATCTGTGTCTCCGTCAAAAAGAGCAAGGCCGGCTTTGCTGTCTCAAGGTGGTGATGGACAGCGGTGATGTTACTATGAAGCCCCCTGATGTTGCAAAAGTCCACTCGAAGTGTGGAGGGGGTAGCCGCTGAAAAATGCCTTTTGCTTCTTTGAACAACCATAATTATTAAAAAGTGGGAAAAAGAGAATTAATGGAAGTGAGCAGTTCGCGCGTTAGCGGGGGCAAAGAGCGAAGGTTGGGGGTCGATCTTGATGAGGTGAAATATTGTGGGGCTGACATGGGGGACGAGAGGGCCCCCGGTCCCCCCCGGGAGTGCCTGCCGGGTTCCACTCCGGTCTCCTCCCCCGGCACGACAGACACTCGCCGGGATTTTACACCAGCTGGCGGGACAGCCTCCTGGGCCGGAGGTTAGAAGTTATGCCCAGGTTCGGGTCCCCAACTAACCGGCGGGCGGCCAGCGGATAACCGTTTCACCGGGTCTCCCTGGCCCCCACGTCAACCCCACACGTCACACACAAGAAGACCGACAAAACACATCGCAGGACCCCGCCAACACGCGGACCGTACACTTCGGAAAAAGAGGGGGGGCTGGCTCTCGTGAACCCTGTTGAAACACAGCGGGAGCTGCTTTACAACAGACTCACTCACAAGGGTGGTCGCTAGCCAGTCGGACCGAAGTCCTACCACCATGCTAGGTAGCGTAAGAATTATGTGGGGCCGCCGCCTGATCCACCACAACCTGGAAAGGGAATCAGCGTATGCCAGAGCCTCGTTTGTTGGTCGGCAGGGTGCACCACGTGCAGGTGAGGTTGGCTTGGGTCAACAAGGTGTTGATATGACCCCTTACACCCCAAAAAGCTTAAGTCGAGACTCAAAAATAGATAGTGTCTTTCGAGATAAGATGTAGTTTAAAATTTTACTCATAATATAATTTCACACAATACGAGTATAATATAAAAGGATTTAGATTTAGAGAACCAGATCAATGTTTTGTTTCAATCTGAATTACATCCTTGGACATTCTACACACAATACATGGTCACCTGATGTAGGCAAGACTACTTTGGAAACCAACTGATATATTACTTTTTAAATAATATATTACAAATTTATACGTCCATGTATACCTACAATTAATATCCGCTAATATTTATCCCACTATATAATATTAGGTTATAAATGTGAAAGTTTGGATGGATGGATGTTTGTTATTCTTTCACGCAGAAATAGCTGAACGGATTTTGATGAAACTTGGTAGATCATATCCTTGAATAACACTTAGGATACTTTTTGTCCCGGGAAAAAATAAGATCCCTCGAGAACGCGGGTGAAACCGCGGGGGACAGCTAGTTTTTAATAAAAATAATCATTATATCTCTGCGTACAAAGGCGTCCACAAAATACAAACTAGGGAGGCCTTGTTTTGTTATTGTTGTAGCTTTTGTACATCCATGATCAAAATTATATTACATCATAATTCAAATGAATTTAAAATTAAAGTATAAATCATGACATAGGTATTGAAAAATAATACCATCGTAAATTAATAGCGTAATTTTGCTCTGGGACGGGGAAATGGGTGTGAACATGCAATATCCGTAACGACCCGTCGAAAACCCACCTTCGAGCGTGTTGAATCCGTACACCAAAATTGATATCAAAATATCATTGTATCGCATGCCTCTATACTTTATCGATATTTTAAATTATTATGAATTAATATTACCTTAAAATTTTATGTCATCAAATACATAATATTTAATTCAGCATAAAATGTACAGCTATTCATTCACTTTTTCTTTTTTTTTTTTCAATTTATCGCTACATTTGAATGTTTACCTGATAACAGATAAAAAAAACCACCTACAGCTCAGTAATTAACTACTACATTTTATGTATGGAAGTGTACAATCTGTGTATTTGTGTATCATGCTTACCAAATATTATTTATACAAAATAAAGTTCGCCTTTCCCATTTAATCCCATCTATAGAATCCAATTTAACGCTAGGGTTTACCAAGTTAGAACAAACGGACATGCAAGTATTGATTGTACTCGTAGAAGCGCAATGCGGTGCGTATAGAAAAACGTCCGTTGTAGTTCAGCTGATTAAATTAGCTTTGAAGAAACATAGGTATAACCCTTAAAAGTATATAATATGCTGATGATAAGATGCGGTCATTATAGTAAACAGGTTTTGCGTAAAGTCGACTATTCTCCTGACCTATTTAGCTGCCCTAAATTCAGTACCAACTAAAAAAGGAAACTATCTGCGTAGAGTCATGTCAATAGATAGCGATCATTTTGTTGAGTCATCCCGCACAGCCTGGCAGTCTGCCAAATATTGCTTCCAGTTCCGACCGATTTATGATAATGCGATCATGTTGGATTTAACCCAATAATATTAATAAAAATATTGTTTCTTTATCAAGTCATCTTCAATCATGTCTATCAATAGGTATATAAGAAAAAAAAATTATAAGAAAGAAAGAATAAGTCTAATCAAAACTATAAATTTTTTCTCGAACTAAGAATAAAGTTTTAACTCCATTCGTTGGTTGGTAGGCTCTCTACAATCCTCTTAATACGAAAGGCTTTTTACACAGCTCGATCTATTTACCACGTTGAAAATCCGTGAGTGTAAATTAAGTGCCTTCAAATTAATTAATACCCACTTCTGACCTAATCATTGAAGGTTTGAGTGATTGAGCCACATCAATTTGTTTGAATTAGGTATAAATGCGAAAATATTAAAGAATTATGTTTACATATTTAATAGGTATTCTGATGGGGACACTTGAATATGTTTTTATGATTAAAAATGATTAATTATAATTAATAATTTTTATTTAATGTTACTACATTTTTTTTTAAAAGAAAAGTCTTTTCAAATCAATAGTCGTAGCAATAAAAAAATGTTTAACAGGACAAAGATCATTTCAGTTACTCATGTTAGGAAAACTTATTTTTTCTATTCAGCTGTAGATGGCGGTACTAGTTCTGTTTTAATCTACAGTAGGCTACCTATTATAATAATAGATAGGTCTTTACCTATGAAATTGCCGTTCTACAGTACTGGCCATTTCAAATCGAAATTATTTTTTTTTTGGCTAAGAATTCTAATTTCAAATTAATTTTATTTTAAAAACATGTTTTTTTTTCCAAAAGAAGTCATTTTTTTTATTGATTAGTGTTACATTTTCATCGCATTTCAATCTTTTTCGTCATCATGGATACGTTAAAAATTCGAGTAATTATGGAATATGAGTACCGTCGTGGCAGCAACGCGGCACAAGCGGCACGCAACATCAACGACGTTTACGGAGCTAACACTACAAACCAACGCACCACCTGTTATTGGTTTGCTCGCTTCCGTTCTGGAAATTTCGACCTGAAAAATGAACCCCGCGGTCGTCCGAAGACTTTGGTCGACAATGACGAATTAAAGGCGATTGTGGAAGCTGATGATACACAATCTACGACTGAATTAGCAGCAGCTTTCGACGTTAGCGTCAAAACAATATTGGTCCATTTGCGTCAAATTGGCAAGGTAAAAAAGCTTGACAAATGCTCCACGTACTCAATTATCGCCAGCGCGAAGTACGCGTCGAGACGTGCCTTGCTCTGCTCAACAGACACACAAATGAAGGAATTTTGAACCGCATTGTTACCTGCGATGAAAAATGGATTCTGTTTGATAACCGCAAGCGCTCAGCAAGTTGGTTGGATCTTGGTTCAGCACCTAAACAATGCCCGAAACGAAAACTTACCCCTAGAAAAGTAATGGTCACTGTTTGGTGGTCTAATGCCGGTGTGATTCATCACAGCTTCTTACCAAACGGGGTGAGCATTACTGCAGATGTGTACTCTGAAGAACTGAACACAATGATGGAGAAGCTGGCACATCTCTAACCAGCATTAGTCAATCGCTCGTCTCCGCTGCTCCTGCACGACAACGCGCGACCTCATACTGCACAGCAGACGGTCTCCAAGTTGCAAGAACTGGGGTTGGAAGCTCTCCGTCATCCGTCCTACTCACCAGACCTTGCGCCTACAGACTACTACTTTTTCCAGAATTTGGATAACTTCTTGGCGGGAAAAAAATTCAATACCCGAGAGGCAGTACAAAATGCCTTTGAAGAATTTGTTGCCTCCCGTCCAGCTGATTTCTTTAAGAAGGGCATCAATAAACTGCCACTGCGTTGGCAAAGATGCATTGATTGCATGGGTGATTACTTCGATTAATACAAATAAAAAATACATGAAAAAAAAATCGTTAAAATTTTTTCATACTAAACGGCAAATACCTAATATATCTAGGTAGGTACCTATATCGATCGTACTCACTATCTTATTAGGTATATATTGTATTCATAAAAACATGAACATGATAGATGAAGTAATTAGTTCTGTAAAGTTAGTCCAATTGCTTGTCTTCAAAATGTGTCATGGCCTGTCCTTGGTATTTGAAATGACTATTACTTTTATTAGAAATAGTTATAGTGATTTTATTAAACCAAAACTTCTCGTAATTTATAAATTTAAATTTAGTTCGACTTAACTACGGAATAGCTTTTATAACGTTGTTATTTTTTTTTTTAGTTCAGTTAAATACACCACTATATAATTATAAAGAAAAATATAAAAGCCTTTGTATCATTTAAAGCAAAATGTACCACAACATTGGCTGGGTGTTGGAATAATAACTGAAGTCTTACTTAGTACAAATCTAGTAATATGCCGACATGACCGAAGCCGGTATAAATAACTATTGTCAGGTAATTAGCGCCATTAATTGCAATGAAAACAAATAGATTATCATCCATAATGACCATAAACAAGCATTACTTATAGAAAACCCGAAACACAAGCTAATTAAATAATTTTATTTATCAAATGAATTCACTCGGGTTTCGTTCATAAGTATCCAACCAATCATTATTTGATGACATTTGGCACATATACATCATACCTTAGATTTACATAGGTAAGTATAGTATGGCGATGATAGCTCAGTGGTAAGTGACGTCGAATACCGCGGCGAAGGTCGTGGGTTCGAATCCTACAATGAGCTTGATCTTTTGGTGAAGGAAAACATCGTGAGGAAACCATAGCACGGTGGTAGGGTACTTTGTATCCGACTGGCTGGCTACCACCCTCAAGTTGAAAACCTGTCGCCAAGCACCTATCGGTGTGTTCCGACAGCTGCACTTGAGAGCCAGTTCCCATCTAGGCTTTGTGTGCTTACCATCTTCGGCCACATCATCACTTACCATGGTGAGATTGTGGTCAAACACAAGCCTATCAATTATATAAAAAAAAAAACTTTATAACGGAAAGAAAAAATAAAGAGGAATACTTGAATGAACGTTTTGATCAATGAAAATGTATACTGCTTTGAAACTCCTAGAAAACATTTAAATTTCAGCCTCGCTTAGAACATAAAAGAGTGTTTTAGCAATCGATTACTTACAAGATGGAAGTTAAAAGTGATCTCTAACTAATTCAAGCTTCAATATACTAGATAGCTGTAATTAGTCACATGTCTTCGTACAAAAGAGCCAAGAATCCAGATTAGTTTCTACGATCTAATCTATCTTATAATGAAATATTATTCCTTGATAAAGAAGTTGAATAATGCAATTTCAATATTAAATATTATTATTACAATACCGTATCTTAACAATAACTTAAAATTTAATGCACAGACAGAATTCGAGTAGAATATTTTTGTAATAAACCAATAAAATCAAGTGTTATTTTGCTAACGGTAGAAAAGTACTTTGTAAAAACTATACTATATTCATTCGTAAGTAACTACTACTTTATTGTGAAAAGCAATAGTCGTTTCATTTGTTGTATTCATGAACTCGGGAAATGGCTGCTCTATTTTTCATTTGCACAACTTTATTACTGGGGCGTTGAGTTAACACTTATAAATAACAACATCTACAGGGTGTCCGGTAAGTAGTACGACAAACTTAAGGGGGAGATAGGTGGACGGGTCACCTACCAAATATATAAATATGAGCTCAATAAAAAGGTCATCATTTTCGAGATATAAGTATTAAATATTTCGAAAATGGTGACACTTTTATTATGATTCTTCCACCTATCTTCACCTTAAGGTTTTCGTACTACTTACCGGACACCCTGTATATATACTAGCTGCCCTCATGGTTTCATCCACGATCCCGAGATATAAAGTATTCCACGTTTATGTCCAACTATGCTAAAAATGAAGTTATAACTCGTATTGTTAACACTTACAACAATAAATTTACCACCGTTGATCCTTTTCAACACCATAGCAAACTTAGCTTTCGTAAAAATATCATAAAGAATATTTGTGAGACTGAATAGACACATACCCACACACAAACTCAACACAAACACCAATACACCACACACGCACATCCCACACACATAACATAATATGCTATGAATAATGTAAAAATATATAGGTATATTACGCTAATTATATTAGGTATTGTAATTAATATATAAGTTATTTTTGTTATATAATTGCACAATATTGTTGGTTAAAAAGGGGTTACCTGTTATTGGCCTTACTTCTAATTTAAATATTTTCTATTTTAATTAATCTATTTTGTACGCTGTTGGTTACCTAAATGAATAAATAAATGTCTGTTAAGCTACTCCTCTACCAATAACATACAGACAGACATATAGAATCATATTCACTTAGGATTTATAGTTGAGCTGCTTGCTCGGTTGCTTTGATAAACATCCCATCAAAAACATAAATGTAAAAAAGGAGAGCCAAGTTCAATACAAAAATTATTCTCTGCTGTGGGCTTCGCCGCAAAAAGAAGCGGCGAAGCCCACAGCAGAGAATAATTTTTGTATTGAACTTGGCTCTCCTTTTTTACATTTATGTTTTATCATTACTTTTTGTAGGTAAGTTTGCTCGGCCACGTTCGCGTCAACGGTTCGATTCGGTTGTCACAGCGCCCCACCCACCCCGCCCGCGCCGCTCCGGCGTCACTCGGCGCGCGCGCGTCGTGTATATACCGAAAATCTAAATGCCTATTATTTTATCATTATTTATGAGTAGGTAATGATTTTACACTATTGATGTGCGCTAAATATAAAAATAATAATTAATCCCAGTTAATAACCTAAGTAATATTAGGTATTTATGTTAAGCGTTCATAATAGAATCTAATTATTTAAAAATTGCCAGTTTTTTATTTATTCCTTTGTATTCATCTAATTACCTATCTGCATACCAAATTTTAACTCTCTAGGTCATCTGGAACTGGGTTAGAGTTTTGGTCTATAGGTCAGTCAATGATAAAAATCAGGAATTTTGGACATTAATATCTAAATAGCCGTTTGAGATAAGCTTATGAAATTTAGAACACATATGTATCTCGCAAGTCTCAATATATGAGCCAAATTTGATACGTTTATGTAAAATAATTTTTGATTTATGAGGGGGTCAAAAGTGACTCCAAATGGTTCGTGTAATATTACACACGGTGCGGCTCGCCAGTTCTGTTTCTTGAACTTGGCTTGACACGCTCCCGCGTGTCTAGATTTCATGCAATATTGTAAATTAATTGTCAAAACCAGCAAGTCCACAAGTCGGTAAACAATGTTAGAAGCAAACAATTTATGAAAGCAAAAGGCAAACTTCTCTTGTGTACGTGTGTAGGTATTGTTTTGTGATTATGTTTCAAACCACACCAAGTTATAACATTACTGTTTACGCAAATTCATGTCAAAGTGACTTGACAATGTTTTTAGAGAAACAAGGGACCCTTTTGCATATTTTATTTTCCACAAACTAACGGAACTTTCGTCTAAAAAGGGCTAAACCAACTTAGTCACTATGATACGGAGCTCAATTCTCCAGAGGCAAAATAAGGCACTTACTAAAAGATAAGGTTTTGAAAAGTTGATAGTGGGCGAATTGAAAAGTTTGAACTGCCGAGCTCAATTGAAATTTTAATTTTAAAAAATATCACAACTTGAAGTTATATGCTTAATTGCATAGTCCTGCGAGTGTTTTAATATCCTTCTTGCAGATCTTTATTTCACGTTAAACTATTTTGAAAATGTTTTTATAAATTAATGTGTCCCTTTATAATCCAATAATTGAATTTAACAAACCATTGAATTGAAATAAAAAAAAGTTAAAATGAAGTTGAAAATGTTAATGTTTAATTTACAATGGTGTTAAAAATACTCCACCCACAGTTAGTCCCACTACTCACAATATTTTGATAAGCTTAACAAGAAAACGATGTACATGCCTATTATTTTTTTAGAAAAGTACAGAGCGGTTTGCATTTCCTACATCTCTATCAATAAATACTGCCAGCACAGGTTCACTTCCACTACACACTCGAAAGCAGCTTCTTATGACTTAATTTGGGTTTGGGACATGTTTTGCGAAGGAAGCTTCCAACTGTCATACGGGTTCTACTTTTAATCACAAGTTTAGGGAAAATAAGGATATATAACAGTTTTTATGAGGGGCAATAATATTTTTTTCTAGCCAGTGTAAAACACTTAATTTTAATATTCGTTGACACAATGAATAAAATATTGTATTTCTTTTAATTCAATCTCTATAATGGGGTGAAAATAGGTGCAAAGCTTGTATGGATTTATTTGTGTCAAGGAAGGAGATACACTTTCGTCATCGATTTTAATGTAGAAAAATATGCTCTCAGCCCTGACCCTTCCATAGCAAATCGCTTTAACATATCTACGTAATTCATGGACTGAGCCACCCTCGTCACTGTCGGGTCACACTAGGACGCGACGGATCGCAGACTATGGCAATAAATAAACTAAGACCGCTTACCGTCTACAATTAATTTTCGTACTTTTGTTTTATATAACGAAGCCATTCAGAACAATAGAATAACATTTTCTTTTAAAGTTAAACAAAAGCTAGCCTAAACAAAGAATGCTACGTTGCGTGTAAACAAAGGTGCGTAGGTAAGTGGAATTTAAATTCAAAGAGTTTTAGGTTAATTGGCTTATAACTTAGGTAAATTCTATGTGTAACATTATCATAATGAAGTCTACAACCTCATCATAAATCGAAAGACTTCTCTTTATTTTTCTAGCTAGCAGCGGTAAACTATTTTGAGATTCGAACATGAAAACAAAACACACTTGAAAAGCTGTATAAGTAACAAGTAACATTGACAAACAATGACAAATGGTTTCAATTACTATCCCGGTAAACCGTTGTATTCCTATTTAAAACTTCAGTGCGGTTCTTGAACGAACAGTTTCTGGTTGACCAACGATGTTTCCTAGATAAGGCTTTATATAACGTAAAGCGGGCTCCGGTATAAACCCACCAAGCTTTGCTTTTAGATAGTGGGACATAAAAGTAATCTCGAGTCGTTCTCGGACCCGCTAGTCAATTCGCTTTTATGATGATGCTTCACGCTTGTTACCATTTTACTTCATCTTTAGATTAGGTACATACAAATATTTGAAGTGTTTACACACAGATTCTTTTTAAAGCACTGACTGTTTTCCTTATTCATAAAGTTAAGTAATATGTTAGTATTGATTGCATGTATAGGTCAATTATGTGATTTTTTCATTATTCCTTGGTTCAAACATTTTTTACACGCAGGTAGGTCATGTTATTTTCATTTCTGTTTTCATTTTCCACATCTACTCGTTACATTACATATATATTACCCATATAATCTATATTGTATATAAAAGGAGAAGTCCTGACTGACACATCAACGCCCAGCCCACACCCTTAGACCTAGAAAGCAGATTTTTTTCACAAGTGTTTTTTTTAAAACGTGACCGAGGGGGTGAAAAAGGGGTTGAAAGTTTGTATGAAAGTCCGCCATTTTTGAAGCTAGAACCATGAAACGTTGTTTTTAGGCTAACAATTAAAAATAAAGAAACTCGTGTATTAGCGTTTTCTAAAATTCAATCCTTCAGGGGGCGAAAAAGGGGTTGAAAGTTTGTACGGACGTCCGTCATTTTTAAAGTTAGAACCATGAAACTTTGTTTTTAGGCTAATAGATGAAAATAAAAAAACATGTATTTTAGCATTTTCTAAAATTCCACCTCTGAAGGGTGGGTTCAAAGTTAGGAGTTATTTCCGTTTCTTGGTATGAAAAATGAGAAGGACTGACACATCAACGCCCAGCCTACAGCCTTACCTAGAAAGCTGAATTTTTCACAGGTATTGTTTTTACGATGTAGAAGAGGAATGAAAGGATTTTTTGAAATTCAATCTCTAAATGGGTAAAAAAAGGATACGCGGGTGAAACCGCGGGGCGGAAAGCTAGTATATTTTTAAAAAGCATATTTAGTACCTACCCACTTTTAATATCGCTTTCTATCCCACTAATATTATGAACTGAAAGTTTGGATGAATGGATGTTTGTTACAAGGTACAAGCTGGATGTCAAATAAAATTATCATTAGAAATAGACAATCAACTTTTGCATGGCAATGACGTAACAGAATGATAAAATTTTAACCTGTCAAAGGTTCACCGTGAATAATAAACAAGTAGGTATTTATTAATTTTTTAAGTATTATAATAATTAATTAGTTAGAAACTTGGTCTGTGGGTGAATGTCGTCAAATTTAATATAAGAAGGCGCAACGACGAGACAGAGATCCATCATGGTGAAGGTCACAATCACTCATGCCGCCCTGCTCACCCCCAATATCTACTTGGTTTTCTTCTCAACTCGAACTCCTCAAACGAGGTCATTAGCCGATTTATCAAACAGTGAAAAAAGTATTGGCGTTGATGTATTTTGTCATTGACTGAAGATAAAATATAATTTTCTTTCAAAGTATTACAAATAATGGTCAGTACCTATCTATTTCAAATTAATTTTACGTGACTCAGTAGTAATTTAGTGAGCAGGCGGGATTTTTAAAATGACATGCTTGATTAATGTATACGCATGACACATCAAAATAATTTTATCATACCAGTTTCAATAATTAATCACATAAGTAAAATCGACAAATAGTGAAGTAGCCCCATTAAGTTATAAGCAAATAAATACTTAATATTTGTTATGTAACATTTATTAGCTCCATTTCATCAAGGCGACAAATACTTGGCATATTAATTAAAACTAACGCGATTACATATTATAATGCAATTACACAAACCACATTAACACTTACCTAACGAATTCTGTAGAGAAATCGGCGGCTGCATCACTTGGTTCATCCCAACAAGAGGCAGTAGCGTCACTAAAAAACTGTGCCTGCGCCGACCATGCATCACATGCTTGCAAAACACGTCGAAGCGCACCTACCGCCATTCGCACGGCTGCGCGCACAAACAAACGATCTACAAATATTAAAGCATGTTATTAAAAAATATATAAATAACTGATGGAAATCTAATAAATTAATATTTTCATGTACGTTGGGTACAAAATAACTTACCAATTATCATTGGCTGCGGGTGTAAAGCCAATAGTCCTACAGGAAGACTTTTAAAGATCACAGTAACATTATCCATAAGTTCTTCATTCTCCTTGTCAATATTTTTTATTGTTTCTTTCATGAAATATTTATCGGTTCTCTTTTCGATTGTATCTCTTAAATTATGCAGTGTAGACGTATGCACCGTGGGATTCATTACGAAATCACTAATATCACTTGATAATTTTACCCTATCTTTTATTTCTCTATGTTCATCATTATTATCTACAACTTGTATTAAAAATGGATTTTGAACCATACTCGCACCATCTACATTTATACTATTTACATATTTATTAAACGATTCATTTTTCATTTTCCTATAACTAATACGTCTACTGTAATTTTTATTAATGAAGGTCATTTTTTCCTTCTCAATTGAATTGTTTTCGATTTTAGAAGTTTCAACGCCTTTGTTATTTACATTTAAATTTCTAACTATTTTCAAACTAATATTGCGACTACTATTATTTAATTCACTAAAATTATCATTTTTATTTTTTCTGTGGACATTGGACGCTTCCGTGTTATTTATAGGCTTACTTTGATTAATTTTTACATTGATTTCGTCTGCATTAGTTATCAGTGTACTGGGGAACTTTAAATCTCTTGGCTTATTATTGTCTACAACATCTCGTTTACTGCGCTCAAAGCGATCATAAATTAACGCTTCATCTTTATCTCTTAAGCTCCCAAAGTCTGGATCGTTGTCTTCGGCAAATTGTGTTCTGTTGCCGATGCTATGGAAGACATCAATATCTCTGGATGCATCTATCCATAGCCAGAAAAAATGTCCATCGAGCATATTCAGTCGCTTCGCCTCGTCCATTACGAGCTTTACATAATGGATGTCACATATCAAGACGACGACACCTCGAGTCAACCTTGATACTTCAGCTAGGCGTCTGCAAAATAATGGCAACTCGTTGCAGAAAATGGTATGAACTCGTGAATTATAGTAATAATATAAATAAAATTAATGAGGCAAAGTACATACATACCTGAAAAGAGCATGTCGGGAGAATTTTTTTGGAAGCGATAGCCATTTTGGATTAAGCGGTTGTGTAGTAAGAATTGAAGAAAGGTCTTTCCTCAAGTATAACGTAGAATATATATCTTCTTCAGCAAGCAAAGTAAAGGAATGCCAATGGGTATGTAGTAGCGTGGCTCTGAAACAAAATCCAAGCGAGTATAGTTGATAACCTGATAAATTTTATTCCAAAAAAAGAATAGTATTTGATGTTTAACATTTTTTACAAACCTTAGAGCATGTAATGTTTCTCTAGCAGTAATTTCAAGTCTAATTTCCAGCGGAAGCATTTCCTGAGGACAATAACTTTATGATATTTAATATTATAATACACTATTTGTAGTCGAACAATGTCCTTTGTTATCAATATACTGACGGAAATAGATGCTCATAATTTTGTAAAGCAAGTCACGCAATTATTATCACAATTTGTTCTTCAATTGAAATGTCCCAATCATGTCGTGCTTTTAAGAGCGTTATTAGTTCACGTCTCATCCTAATCGACGCTAAAGTGGGTAATAAATGACCATCATTTTACACCCGACACCGCGATCAAATCTTCAACAAAAATAAATCCAAGCAGTGCGCGCAATATTTCATCTAAAAAGTTTTCTTATAAAACGTGGAAAAACATTCCCTGGTTTTTATAACATTACACTCATCATACGTATGACAAAGGCTATATTATTTATTTTGCTCTTATTTATGTTAGAAACGAACGACGATAATGAGTTCTTTACTAATCCAGTCAATATTATAAATATAATTGGAGTTACATTGTGTCTATAGACTTTTTGTAAGCAATGATTATATTAATACTTGAAGAAAACACTTTGTGCCCCTTTTTCTGCTCTATTGACAAACAGAGAAAAAAAAGGGGCACAAAGTTTTTTCTTTTGCATTTATTTAGTAGCATTAACGAGCTTTAGTGTTATCAATATAAAGAAAAAGTTATGGAATTTCGACCAGTTAGGGAACACTAGTCATATCAAATAGTCTTATTAGCTGATTAAAATACTCACAATTCGCAATGAAAATTCAGATTAGATTTTTGTTAAAATTTAACATCTATAATAATGATTAAATTCCATGTTCACTGACATGGTTGTGACACTTACGTTGGCAATGGTATGAGAGAGATGCAGGTGTGATGGTGACGTTCGCAGAACAGGAACGCCGGCGCGCGTGGCTGCTGTGACCACGGCTGCTGCAGCAGACCCGCCTCCGCAAACCAGCAGCGTTGCCACGCGACGACTGCCGAGAGCCGTGCAAGTCCGCTCCAAAACTCGGGCACTGAACCTGTAGTTATTATTTAATTTATCAACAATGTCCTAATGCTCTAATAGAACTACATAGGGAACAGATTTTATAAATTACGCATTCAAATAGTTTTTCCTATAACACGAGATATTAGAGCAAAATTTCCTTAGTTCGCGATCTAGTTTAGTCCACTATTGTAAATGTTGGTCTTATCTAATGAAAAGAATTTAATTTTTTAAGCTGTAAAAATCTTAATTCTGATCATGAATTAGAATACCTAGCTACTATAATATTATAAATGCGAAAGTATCTCTGTGTGTATATCTATTTATATGTATTTTGGTATAGAGATGATAATTATATAATATAAGTATTAAAACTAAAACAAAACTTAGAACTCGATTCCAGCTACCGGTCCAATTTTGTTTTCAAATCATCGAGGTACCCATAGATATAGGTATAGGAGGTACCCATTGAATAGTTACTCAAATACCTACTGAATATACACACAAAATTTCATCCAAATCGATCCTTTGTTACCATACTCCTCCGAAACGGCTTGACCGATTTTGATGAAATTTTATATGTATATTCAGTAAGTCTTTGAGTAAGTATTTATCTATTTTTTATACCGTTAGATCCTACGGAAATGCGGATCCTACGGGAACGCGAGTGAAACCGCGAGGGACAGCTAGTAAAAAATAGATAACAACCTATTCTCAGACCTACTGAATGTAAATATAAAGTTTCATCAAAATCGGTCAAACCGTTTCAGAGGAGTACGGTAACTAAAACTGTGACACGAGAATTTTATATATACTTATAGAAGAGATAGATAGATAGATAGATATAGATGGATGTGTACAACACACCCGACCTTAACTGAGGGTAAACTTGCTAGCAATTTAGTCTCACTCAACCAACCAACGAAAATAAGTTCAACGTGATAAATTAACGTATAAGCTGAACGGCGATAAAAAATATCTGGAAAGACAGCAGAGTATTTTTTATATTACAGCTGCGGATAAAGTTCAAATAAATAAATCGTAACCTTTTACACTCTTATTCATAAAGATTTCGACGATTTTAAGCAACTGTTTAGCAGATTCTTAATTCGAATTTTCTATAGAGAATTTGAATTTAGAATCAGCCAAGTACTTAATAAATACCAACCGTCGATTTTATTATGAATAAGGACATTATTATCTACACAATATTTATGTATTATATAAGGAAAGATTGACATTTCAGCGCGCAGTCTAAACTATTGGGGATGTATGTGAAATTTTGCACCGAGCTTCCTTTTGTAATTTTAGCGTGCACTAGGAACACAGACAATATAACCTAACTAGGAAGAGTTTTGGAAATTTTACTCCTAAGTCTGTTGTTTTTATGTTCAATCCAAGAAAAATTAATTTAGTATTTTGGTTGAATTTTTTTTTTTTTAACATCAATAAATTATAAATATATTATGTTTCCGATTTTTTGAATAACCACTCCCTAAAAGCAGCATATGCTACATAAATTTTCTGATACTTATATAAACAATCAAGTAGTAATATAGCAGAATTCTAACCACAATTAGATCTGTGAGTATCGTTTACTCGGATCAGAATGCGCCACATTGACCTATTAATGTTCAATAACATTGACATACAGTCAGTTCCAAATTGTCTTGCAATGCTTTAACGTTTTGGTTTCCATCAAACAATTTTGTTGCACATACCTACATTTTGATACTGCATATTGGTTTAAAGGCAATCACTTTTATTTTTCCGAAGCTGGAAATAGTTGTTAGCCGATTTCATATTGTACTTTATTTTAAACTAAAAGTGACCATTTACCTGTACAGTTTTATTAAAATCTTTGCAAAAAATGCGCAGAAAATATTGCGTTCATTTAAATAGGTTATATAACCATAAAAATTGAAAAATAAATCAGCCTGTAGATTAATATAATAAAATATAGCCTATTGCTAACAAAAGAACCGCACTTCATATTCACTTCAGTCTAGAATCAGTCTTTCAATACCTCAGAAGTCATTTTAAATTTAAAGCCTTAAAAGCCTCCTCTGCCTCGACTTTGTGCGCTTGTGATCATTTATAAAGCAATGTCTGCCCGCGAGTTTCCAAAAGTATGGAGTCGTTTTGAACGAATTGTTGAAGATGGTAGAATGTTGAAGTTCGAAACAGAAGACATTCCGGAGTCTATGTGGAGCACTGCAGTGGAGTTTATGCTGGGAAACTACATAAAGGAGGATGTGTGGTGGATTACCGCTGGTCAGACTTGAAATTATTAGATACGTCTCGAGAATATTTTAGTGTAATTTTTTGAATAATAAAATACAATCAACGAATCTCGGCATCAATTCATTATCATACACAAATAATTAAAAATAAATAGGATCAATTTCAGTAAACAAAGATTAATTAACTAATGTTAATCTGGTCTTGGCATGTGCATTTTTTGCAATTAGCGAGATCCCGCCTTATGTGGAGGATGGAAGACTCACGCAAGAAAACATGTAGTCATTAGCAGGATCATGACCCGCCGTCCAATTATCTCGGTGCCAGATAAAACACCTTAACTGTGGTGTCATTAGATACCCTTTTCGTTTAGGCTGCCGTCATCTAATTGCTGATATTAAAAGTTGGTTTCGCACCTTATTTACTGAGGATCATATTGGCTACCTTTAAGCAAAATCAACAGGCTTGAAACAGTTCCGGCTTTCGTTTACATTGAAGTTATAAATTAAATGGCGAATGAGAAAATCGCAAACTTTGCACGCAATCAACCCCTTTTTAGGTATTATAAGTTTTCAATGGTTGACTTAAATTAATAGACTATTTTAATAAAAACAGATATTACATTTGTATCAATATGAAGTTTTACTAAGTACCTAAGAAAAGTCTTTTGTAGGAGACTTCAACAAGCTCTGCTCATTGCCAGCTTATAATGTACGAAAACAAAAACGAAGAATTAGTGTATAGGTAATTTTTTTATTTAACACCTCGAAATTAAATAAAACTTTATATACTCATGTATAAAAAATGCCCCAAATCGTTCCCTCGTGTACTTGTGTTGAATAAATTATGGAATGTTAGCTAGATAGGCGATAATTAATCTTGTCGTATATTGACAGGCACGGCGCAGAACTTGGAGGCAGTTCAAGAGTACCGTGTGCTTCTGACATCGATCATTAGGCAGAAAATGAGCGTAGCCTGTTTTCTTGCCGAAGGAGACGGTTTCGGTCGCACACTCGTTGCCGTTAACATGTGCTTGCCACAGGAAAAGGGACGATTAATTAAACACCACCAGGTAAAAATTACTATCTTACCTATGTCTAAATCCACCAAATTGACGTGTTCAAATGACCTTTGGTTATAAGAGTAAGAGTAGGTATAGTATTTTGAAGCTACTCTAATTCAAATATTAGCATCAAATATAAACTACTAAACCCTATGGATCTCATACGATTAGAACCAAATATTTTTAAACGAAAGGCCAGTTAAATACTAAAAATAATATCATAGTTTTGAGTAGTAGAAAATGGTTGATTATTTATTTTATGTGAAGCTCTTTTTCACAAATATTCTCAAATTGAGTTACCGTTGCATTATTAAAACTTTAATGGAATATAGACTGCGTAAAGGCTTCATACAATATCTAGATTTCAGTCCGTTGCCTTCGCCATTACTCCCCTTCCATTCCCATTTTATTCTCGCAATTCTACCTGTTCGAGTCGACCTAGTTTCTCATCACACCATTACATTATTCCATTGACTTGTCTTGCACTGAACTAATACGTGTAAATTTATATAATATGATTATGTCACATAAATCAGTTTAAATATTTATAAGTATCTATAAGTAGATATATCATGTCGTTTAATAAAAATACTATGATTCTCGATATCATTTGATTTACTTGAGTTCAAAGAGGCTCATTAGATTTGGCAAAAATCACTAGTTCTGTATGCGACATTAAAAACTCCTAACAACAAATATATTTTAGAATCACTCTAATAAAGTTTATTGGTCAAAAGTGGTATAAAATCATACTTCATCATACTAACATTATAAATGCGAAATGTATTTGACGTGATTTTTTTTCTCTAGAGGATAGTATGGAATAATAATAATATTCATACTCGTAATTCTTATACCGCGAACACAGGATGGATACCGTTACAATGGTCTTGGGTTCGAATCCTACAATGATTTGAGCTCTCGGTAAAGGAAAAAAACGTGAGGAAACCTTAGCACAACAAAAACATACTCTGTAGTAACTGGAGGCTACCACCCTTATTTTTAAGCAACTATCGGTATATTCCGACAGTTGCAGTTGAGAGCTAGTTGCCTTCAGGGCATCATTAAATCGACATCACTTTTTCACGAATCTACCTGCCAGAGTTCATGTTTGTAACATTTATACTTTCTAAGATTTCGATATACATATAACAAAAAACTGGCAATCCTAATTTCACAATTTACAAAGTATCGCTTGACGAAATGAAAGCACGACGTATTAAAAAGGAAATTTATTGTTTATTTTCCTCCACAGCCTAAAACAAAAGCTGGCCTGTTATCCCTACGCATGTTCGTTGAAGCTATGAAAATAACAGCCATCTATGACAAATACAACGTGAATGAATTTCTTCTGGGGGCAGGACTTTCTGTTACACCAGAATACAGGGGCTTGGGTATCGCCGTCGAGCTACTGAAGGCAAGGTACGATTAATATAAACGCACAACTATAAGCGGTATGTAAAGGTCAAATAAATAAAGGAGAAATTTATACGGTAGGTGTAATTCCTGAAGTATCAGACTCTGTGTCATCATTACATGAACCATAAACAAGATAAACAATGGTGTAGAATATGGGGTGTTAGGTGGCTGCTAAACGTAAATAATGTATCATCCTTGCACATGGTCGTTACCAAGCTCTTCGTTCCGTGATAAAAGTTATACAAAATGTTTAACGCTTTATTTCAAAAATGATGTAACGATGGAAAAATTTTGTTGTAGTTTTTTGGTAAAAAATAAAAATTGAGGCAATATTTCACTAATATTATAAATGTGAAAGTTTGGATGGATGGATGTTTGTTACTCAATCACGCACGTCAGAACGGCTGAACGGATCTGGATGAAATTTGGCACAGAGATAGATTATAGTCTGGATACAAGATATTTTTATACCGGAAATATCCCACGGGAACGCGGGTGAGACCGCGGAGGACAGCTAGTTATTAATAATAATTGCCTCAATTTAAACTACTAATATGTTTCCATAAAACATCACTTACTTCACTACACTTACATCACATCTACTTTTTACATTTCAGAATAAACCTCGCAAAAGCACTGGGTTATCGTGCAACTGGTGGTATATTTAACAGTGGATCATCACAGAAATCTGCATATAAAGTCGGTATGGAGTGTTTATATGAAATACCGTACAAGAAGTTTGGAAAACAATGCAATATTAAATTCGATACCGATACAGAATATTTAAAAATATTTGGTACTCGCACGGACTGAAATTAAAAATAAGGATTTAAATATTTTAAAGCATGTTGGTATGTAAATTTAACAATTTTGCTTTAACCAGTGCAATATTATAATCATGATGTGAATATCAGCACAAATTACCTACATAAAATAAACTTTATTTTAACAGTAACGATCGTATTTGTTGAATATAGGCATTTGGAATTTGAAGAGTTCTTAAATTATTAGTACTTTTAAAACTTTCGCGAACTAAATTCATTATAGTAGATTATACCGGGTCTATTGATTGATCGAAACGTCGAGGTTAGTCGAAATTATATTTTGATTCTTAAATTATTACCTATCAATTATTGTCTGAATGAAGTTGGTTTTTACCAACTGTTTTTTTTTATTATAGCTATATTTTATTTTCAAAGTTACCTAGTGACTTTTGTTATCGCTTTAGTAAGAAAAATTATTGAAAAAGTACTACGCTCTCTTAACTATAGTCAAAAATTGAGAATTTAAATAATAAAATAATATAATTTCCGAGTTATAAATCAAATTGGAATTTAAAATGAAATGTCATATTTTCTTTACTCATTCTATAGAACATTTAGATATATTTTATTTAATATATTTTAAAAAGGTTAAATTAAACTTTTACTTTCGAATTGTACAATGAATGGAAAGCGCAGCCTCACAATCACAAGATGTAAATTCAATGAAGTAGCTGTATCATTAATAGACCGGAGTGGCTTTCAGGTTTATTACTACCCGAGTGTGGTGCGGTTATGATAAATAGTGTAACATTACCAAAACAACAATAAATATTCTTACCCTTTAGCTGAACATTAATGTAGTAATCATTGTTACTATAATTATACAACACTTGTAAATTAATATTTACCTCATCAAGTTTTCATATTTTGGAGAAAAAATCTTATTTTTAAACATCTCTCTCATTTATTACAACTGCAGTATATACTCACTATCGACAATAGTCGTTGCTTCGCAAATAGTTCAATACATTACTGGATATATCACATTAATGCCTATGAGTAATAGCAAAAAACGCGCCTTGTTATAAGCAAATTGATATCGATGGTTATGTCTTGTTTAGATTTGTAGTTTGTGTAAATTCTTTATCTATTTAACGCTGATTAAAGCATTATGCTTACTGTCAATCGTCAAGTAAATATAAATTCAAAACTGAAAAGAAATTAAATGAACATAGCTACTCTCTTAGATTAATTTTATGCACATTGAATGATCGAGTTCTCTGAGGGAAATCGCATAGAGATAAATGGCTTGGGGGATACATTACCTACTGTCTGAAGTAGTGACTGTAAATAAAAACTAGCTTTAGTTTAATGGTGATATAAAATTTTTAATGTTAGTTAGCCTATTAAAAATAATTTCAGGTGATAATAGATGGATAACACTTGATTTTAACACAACGTTATTATTTTTATGAAACAATATATTTGGACATCGAATAACTCCAAAAAGAGTCATGCCGAAGTAGAGGATGGAAATACCGTTGTTGAGATGTCGATAACAGTTTCCATGCACATCCCCCGAAACAAAACTCGTCTACAAACAAAGCCTTACGACGATGTTCAAGGCTCTAAAGTAAATAACGATTTTTTGTAAGAATCCAAATTGTATAGAAAATGCTATCATCCTTCTGAAGCCATTCCTGGGAATCAAATAACAACACTATTGCGGTTTGTAGATCCAACGCATTGTGATCAAATGGAAACTTCAACAATATCCATAAAGTGTTTCACTTCGTTCTTGTATTGCTCTTTTTAAATCGAAACTAGTAAATAGTTATGTTTTAAGGTTGTTGTCGGGTTATGTGTATTGCTACGAAGACAGATTGACTTTGAACTTAACAATTCGAGGGTTTAGCAAGATTCATTTATTTATTATTTTCGAATGAAGAATTTCAAATCGAAAAACAATAAAAATGAGAATAAAAAAATGTCACACTTTTTCATATTTCCATGAGCAAATTTTTTTTTGTATAAATTTTGTGACAATTCAGCAATGGATTTAATTATTTCAGTATTTGTTTAACAGAGCATATCCTACCTTCCATCTTCCGGTAGCTCGATGTAAAGTGGCAGCAGCGTGATATTCCGTAAGTAAAGCGGATTGTCGCCGGCAAGGTACGTGTGCGAGATCTCTGCGAGCGAGCGGTTGAACGCGCTCACGACGGCGGAGGCCGAGGGCGGCGCGGCGATGCCAATGTAGAAAGCTGCACGGGCATCGGCCTGAAGCACGCGAAGCTCGCGACCCGCAGCCGTCGCCGCGGTCGCCGCGGTCACCGTGTATGCGCACAAAGCCACGCATGCGTACCACGCCACGCACAGCGTCCACGTGCGTCCGCGCATCACGGCCCCGCGCACCGATCTCACCGCCGCGCGCGCACCGCCCGCCGCCCGCACCGCGCCGCCATCTCCGACACCTCACTCTCACCAACACCATCCACGCTCAAAGTTTCACGCACTGGGACAACATTTACTCACTAAGTATGTTTTCCACGTGTGATATTTTCACAGTACTCGATGACTGACAGACTAAACTGAATTTATGGACGGGAAAAATTATGAGAAATGACTCTTCGTTCCCAATTACGTTTATTCATCCACGTACACATATCTGTAACAAAAAATAACTTGTGTATAAAAAACAGTCTTCACAACAGATATTTAGTTATTTACGTAGGTGAATTATATCTGAAATCTTTAATTCACAGATGGTTGAACATTTTTTTTCGCTTAAGCTTGCCCAGCTCTGATCACGATCACAAATTGATGGATTGATGAATACCTAATAACCGTCTAGCTTTTTTATTATTTAAAAGGCATTCATAATGTGGCACCTAATAAAAGTATCCAAAGGTACTGCAATAAGTTACTTAACACGTACCTACACATATGCCTTGATAAATCTTATTCACTCAGAGAATTTCGTTAATTAATTTACGTACTTTTTCGTCGATTCTTCTCATCAACGTCGCACTCAATTTAGTGGCCGACCCGACATGCCCGCGAGCACGTGTCGCGACATAACCTATTTATTCTCTCGAAAAAGCGCGTTCAGTTAACGCCGCTCATTAATTATTTTGGATATACTTAGCCGTACAAAAACTTCGTCATTATTTATGTAAATATACCAACAACATAAATTAATTCAAATAGCACTACAAACTGTTCACTTGGTAGAAAATTGGGAAATAAACCATTGTTCTAAATTTGAACGGTGGGGAATAAATTTCCCTTGTTATATAGTTACAAGATTGAAGGGTTTATCATGAAAAAACATTCATTGTTAAGAGGATCACAAGTTTTAAGGTTGAATAATGCGTAGATGGTTCAAACCCAAGTGTGCAAAGTTAAAATTATTTTAGGCTTGAAACCCTCGTCACGGTGTGACGCCTTGACGTCGCTAATTGAAACAGACTTAGAAACCACCACCGGTTTACTTTACCTACAGCTTTGATAGTTAATCAAAGACCTACAGCTTAAAATCCATTGTATTTAAATAATAATTCAATTTTAATTAGGTATTAAACATTTACAAAAACGTTCAAAAGTAGACCATCTTAAAAACATGTTAATGCTAATAAATTCCTTTAAGATATTCAACATTTATCTTCTTATGTGTTTTATATAAATGCGTGATAAAAAGGACAAGACCTGACTGACTGATTCTTTTTAGTTCAGTTCAGTTCGTTCAGATCCATGATATTTGAATGATAATGTAATATTTTTTTTGTAACGTAAAAGTACAATTCAAATAGATTTTATTAAATTCCTCCCATAAGCGGATAGAGTAGGTAATAAATAGAGGTTTAAACCTACTAATAATAAACCTACGTTTGTTTGAAAATCTGTTATTTTTATTGATTGAACCAAATAACTAAAAAAGTGATATAAGATGTACGTATTCAGAATATTTTGAAAGTAACCCTTAAAAGGTGAAATAGGAGATGAAAGCTTGTATTAGAAATAATATTTTTTCTGGTCAGTAGAAAATTGTTATTGCTTATAGATTCAATAGCTCAAAAACGTACTATGTAGATATTTACTTCTGAGCGGTGTTTCCGAAAATTTCCCTTACCTAATCCAATTAAAAAAGTTTTCATGGGAAAATATAACTAATTTTTATGGCAAAAACAATATAAGATACACTTCATACGTATTGCGATTTCTTCTTATAACTTAGGGGCAGTAGAGATGAAATAAGAAAGTATCTACCGAAATTCAACCCGAGGTGATAATAAAATCGATAAGGGACTATAACTAAGTAGTTACGCAGGATATTTAATCTGGGGGCACGGCAGTGCCCCGCCAAGACAAGCCAGCGAAGCGAAAACGCAGGGGCACTACCTACCTTTTCTCGAAGCGCTTCGTCGTATTTTTGAACCCTCATAACTTCGCTTTGGATTATACCAGATAAACAAAATTCTCAGGATATGATGCCTATAGCAAACTTATTAAACATATAAAGTTTCATTTGCGTAGCTGTTATACTTTAGATTTTATTGATATCTAAAAACCCCCGATTTCGTCACTGACTGATGATCATCAAAATTCATAAATGGTACTTCCTGAAGTTCTAGAAAGCTGAAATTTGGTATTTAGGCTAATATTAGTACACAAACAACAAAAAAATTTTAAAACTGGAAACTTTTATCCCCGAACCCCTTAAATAGGGAATGCGTCAACTATGTATGTATGGGGACACCCTATAATTTTCAATTTTTTTTATTTTAATTTTTTTTTTCCTTAGTTTGTGCTGTAAGACCTTGCCTTTTGCTAAATTTTGTGATTCTAGGTCGACGGCAACTACCCTATAGGTTTTTGACGGTTTTATCCCAGGAACGGGTAGACCTAGCAAGTTGAAATTTATACCAGATACTGAAGTCTAATAGTCCCTATTAGGTGTATAAAAATCAAGGTCTTGAGTCAACACGAGAAAAAGATATGGGCAAATTTTGATTTTCACGAAAATTTGTAAGTACCAAAATTTAACTTAATATTCAACAAACTTGCTTTAAACCAACAACCTTGCTTTAAACCAAAATTGATAAATCTAGGTCAACCGGAAGTACCCTATAGGTTTTGGGTCGAAAACCTATATGGTAGTTCCCGTTGTCCTAGAATCACGAAATTTGGCAAAAAGCAAGGTCTTACAGCACAAATAAAGGGAAAATTCCAAAAAGTAAAATAAGTTTAAAATTAAGGGGGGTCCCCATACATACATAGTACCACCAATTGAGATAGACCTCTGAGTTGTATCGGAGCTCATACAATTTTGAGGTCTAGCTTAATTTGTGAAGTTAGAGCTTGTAGAGATAGGGCGTGTAGAGTTAGAAGCTTGGATCAACATGAGATCTGATTACTTTTTGACAGTGCGAGCCATGTGGTGTCTTGGCAGCACTCTTTACATGATAATGTTTTTGGTGGGATTTACCTTTTCCGGATCCATTAAACGTCCAGTGAATTCATGATATACTAGCTTCTGCTCGCGACTCCGTCCGCGTGGAATTAGTAATTTGCGTAGCTTATTTTTTATCCAAACTATCCTTATACCAAATTTCATCTAAATCGGTTCGGCGAAGAAAGAAGTAACAGACAGACAAAATGAAATTAGTTCAGCGGTAATTGATTTCCCATACAAACTTCCACTCCCCTTTTCACCCCCTTAAAGGGTGATTTCTAGAATAAAAATATCCTATGTATTTTCCCGGGTTTGCAACAATCCCTATACCGAATTTAATCTAAATCGGTTCGGCGGTTTAAGCGTGAAGAGGTAACAGACGGACAGACAGACAGACAGACAGACACACTTTCGCATTTATAATATTAGTATGGATATGGATATAAATAAATAAAATAAATAAATATAAATATCCTGGGACATTTTTCACACACGGCTATCTGATCCCAAACTAAGCAGAGCTTGTAATATGGAAACCAGATGACTGATATACTACATATACTACTTTTTTTTTGTAAATACATCTACGAATAAGTAATAATTCAAATACATACTTAAATAGATAATTACACCCAGACTCAGGACAAACAGACATGATAGTATGGATAGTATGGAAGTATGGATTATTTTCATTTGATATTGTTTGAAACACTGATTGTGGTGGTTAAAACCAATCGTATTGCCGATAATTTTTAATCAAATATACCAAAAAAGAATACCTTAAAAAGTATATGCGATAGCATGTATTTTCCGTGAGACGATTATCATGAGTTTTTGTTTTAACGTAATAAGATAAATTCCCGGCGCCTGTTCTTAATAAAAGAAATAACATAGTTCATTTTTATAAGGACGATAACCTCATTTGGATAAGTTTGACAAAACAAAACCATTAAAAATTCCGCAGTTCCATTAGCATAATTATTTTTTTTAAAAATCCATTAAATTTCCAATATAACTGCACTACACTGATGTCACTTCTATAAATAATAAATTCGCTACTTAGATATCTACAAAGTTTCTTTTGTTAGTACCTAAATGTGTGTGATAGTTCCAAAAAGAACCATGCATTATGACTCAGGTTAATATTATGCTTTAGTAGGAAAATTACGGGTCAATGCTTTACAAAGAACAATGAAAAATCCGACCGATGTTTTATTTTATGTTGAACCTTTATACTTGGATATTATTTTTCTTGATAGTATTAAGAAGTTCTGTATCCTACCAAAAATATTAATGTAAAAAAAACAAAAACCGACTTCAAAACTGTAACCTATACCTATGTACAAACATAAACTAAAAAGTAAAGAATAATATTTTAATTTCAAAGCAAGAGCCTTAAAAGACAATCAACAAAATTATTGATATTTATATATCTATTTAATATTTATAAACAGTTCTTTTTGGAGTCGGTGCCAGCCAAGAAGAAGGACAGTTTTGAACTGGACACGAAGTGTTCATACGAGAAAACGTCTTACGACACCTCTCCTTACGGTAATGTTCCTTAGGTCTGCGCCGTCGCTCCCCTACTTTTCGAAAGTTTGTTACAAAGGCAGAATTAAACTGTCCTTCTTGGCTGGCACCGACTCCAAGTTTAATGAGGCCAAGTTCAGTACAAATATCGTTTGGGGTGATTAGCGTCACCTTTAAAGAGTTGTAAATGTCATCATTTCATCTATAACTTTTTTTAACATCGAACATCCATATTTAATTGTCTTCAGTTTGCTTTTTTTGTATATTCCTTATGTTTTACTTTAATGCCTTTCAAGTTTTTAAGTCTTAGTAAAATTGGGAATTCTAGTCTTTCAAGAGGGTTTTATTAATATGTAAAATTGCCATTGATCTAATAGTTTTTGAGTTATAGGGGGTCGGTCAAACGTATCTCAAAATAGTTCGTGTAAATATACCTACCTACAAACTGATGGTGCGTCGCCCTTTTGTTTCGACCTTGGCGGATACAATATTAGGTAGGATCCTATAAGTCTTTGAGTGTATTATCCTAAATATGTTTTAACATAGTCAACTGAAGTGTCCTGAAACATTAATTTACTCTTAACTGTTATACTGTGGTTATGCTTCTCACGTGCCGTTATTAAACTTGTAGCAACTAACCGCTACATGTTTCAAATTTAATTAAATGGAGACAGCTGTGGAAGCATTAGTTACAACTAGAAGTGATTTTACTTGTTCTTGAAAGTTATGATAGTGCAATCCTCTTCTTTTTCTTTTGAGAACTTCAAAATTACACTAATATTTAGGATTTCATTTACACTTAAATACCTACATCTTTTATGCGATTGAACGTAAAGAATTTTATTAAACGCTGAAACCAATGACACATAAAAACATTTACACATAAAAATACGAAAATGTATCTCTATATATGTAACTAGTGGACCCGGCAGACGTTGTCCTGCCCTGAAATTAAAACAAAACTTAGAACCCGATTCCAGCGCCATCTACCGGGTCCAATTTTGTTTTCAAATCATCGAGGAACCCATTGAAATACACACACAAAATTTCATCCAAATCGGTCCTGTTACCATACTCCTCCGAAACGGCTTGACCGATTACTCAAATTACTAAAAAAAATAAGGGTTGATCGTAGAAGGGTGAAAATTGGGGATTGTATGTATTTTTGTATGTTGTATCATAAAAAAATAGAAATTAGAAATTTTGTCTCAAAAATAAAAATAAAAATTTAGGGGTGGACTACCCCTAACATTTAGGGGGATGAAAAATAGATGTTGGCTGATTCTCAGACCTACTGAATGTAAATATAAAGTTTCATCAAAATCGGTTAAGCCGTTTCGGAGGAGTATGGCAACTAAAACTGTGACACGAGAATTTTATATATTAGATAAGACAAACTACGACGAAAAGCTGTACCGATCACTTCGCTGTGGAAACATCCTGTTTCTCACTCCATTTATTCAGACTCGCATAGCGTTTTATAACTTCACACCAGAGATTTCCTGGTTCGACTTACCTTCCACGAATCGACTAGCAACATTCACATTTTAGGATGCCTATTCAAAATAATATTTTATGCAAACCTACCTACCTACTATTACTTGCATGTGTGTGGTAGGAGTAAAACTTACGTAATACCATCATAGGTACATCGGTACAATCATAAAACGTACACACATCAAAAAAAGTTTGTGATCACTAGCATAAGCTGATATAATTTCTTAGATTGAACTTTATCAAGAAAAAATCTTTGTTATGTGTTTTCTTTAAATATAAATAGGTACCTTGTTTGAAATTAAAAAATAAAACTCTTTTTATGTTTTATAAAAAAAAATTGAGTAGGTAATCATAATGATGATTTCAATTTTTCAAAGTGATCGCTAACTTTTTTTGATGTGTGTACGTTTTATGATTATGTGATTTACGTGATGGTAAGTGACTTCAGTACGTCTACCATGACTTTACAAAAACCGCACACGCTCACGACTGCGTAAAATATTTGTATGGAAAATGTGCACAGCGCCACTAGCGGTCACGTAAAGAACTAAAATTGGTAGAACGCACCATGAGTCAAGTGAGGGTTTACGTACACGCTATTGTGTGCTCACTTCGAGCAACGTTTCTTACTTCGCACCGAATAATGCTGCCTCTTTCTAACTATACTGTAAAGGCAGAGTAAGTTATATACTCCCAAAAAATCTAAGTATTCAGTTATAACCCTGCTAATTGAAAACGTCATAGACGAATGCTCATTTGTTTTTATTCTTAGTGATTTTTAAATTGATATGGTTGTATACCGTCACCGTGTAGTGAGCCAGTGAGACGGAGCGTCGCGTCGTCCCGCTTGCTCGCTGCGCTGCACGCCCCGTCGTCAGTCAGTCGATCGTGCGCACTAGGTCGTGCGCATGTGTGTGTGTGTGTGCTGCTGTGGTGTGTGTTTATAAACAATACGTTTGTAAATAAATAATACATAATGTACTTTAAATAAGTAGGTTTTTTTATAGAAACATGTGTTTGTCTGTGAATGTTTCAAGCTTATAGTTGAGGAATGTGGCTTAGGATTAAAATTGTATGTAAGTAATAGTACCTAAGTATTTATTACTTTATGTAATTGTTCTCAATAATATCACGGCCTATAAACCACACTGATATGTTCAAGTGAATTTCCAAACTAAAATATGCTAAATAACTTATTGCCCACATTATTTCAACTCAAAGTCAAATATATCTTTATTAAGTAAACTCATTACAAGTACAACAAAATAACACTCAAATTTTATAAACTTTCATTATAAACTACAATGAGTAGGTATATAAACACTACGTAAACTATACGATCGAAGATCTCACGGTTCAATTTGCCCGTGAGTTACTTAACTATACTCAAGACGGTATTTCTCGATGACATCTGTCAAATTTGTGACTCACGGTACCGATATTCTAAAAGCAATGGATAAAAAACGTTAGTTACTAGCGTGTAGGAACAAGTTTAACCAAAAACTATTCGATGCGCGTTTCTCCGGTAGCGTCTGATGTGTGTTTTTGGTGGCAACTCATGCTAGGGGCACAGTTGCCTATAGACATTAACAATACCAGAGGTTTTGCCAATGTGTTGTCGAACTTTTTTAATGCCCTAAAGGCATGAAATGTCCCATAAATAACACGCCAGAGTGACACTGGAGCTAGATTGGCTTCAGGTCAATCAGATAAGATCAACATGACCTAAGTAAAAGTTTTCTGGTTTTCGAGATATTGCCACTTTTATGCTTTTAAAAAAAATCTCTATGAGTAATTTGGCGACAAAAGACGCCTGCACCATTTATTAAGTATTATTTTTTAATTGTAGTATTTCCCAAGTAGCAATTTTAGATTTTTTTAACTTTTGGAAGAAAAAAAAACTACGAATGTTTTACCATTTTCGAAAGAACATTAAATTGGCTAGTTTTTAAGATCATTTTGCTGATTCAGTCCAGTACAATTGTTTTTCACAGTAATTTGTCAAGTTTTAGTTAAGGTTTTTGCATTGACTTAAAATAAAACAACTTAGTTATTTTTTGAGCATAGCGTACTAGTTTCAAATGAAATGATTACTTGATTATCTCAACCAACAAGGAAAAAAAACTATAAGTTAGAAGTTATTTATAGCCTAAAACAGGCGAAAAAAATACAAAAAAATATTTTTAATGGCCATATCACGAAAACCAGAAAATTTTTACTAAGGTCATGTTGATATTATCTGATAGACCTGAAGCCAATCTAGCTCCAGTGTCACTCTGGCGTGTTATTTATGGGACACCCTGTATGTATTTGTTTATATTTTATTGTATATTTATTTGTAATGCATAAACTCATTTTTTTAACCGATTTTAAAATTTCTTTCAACTATAGAATGCTACATTATCCTCGAGAACTTGGGGGAAACTCCGAGGTGAGAAGCGTACTGAATAAATGTCTAAAAATACTTCAGATTACATATATTTCAAGTAGAGGTTTACATGATATTAGTGGTACCTACTCTTAGTTTGCGGAAACTTAGGTAAATTATGAACGTTCCCACTGCCTCTTAGCGTCGGAAGTTTCGCTTTAAATTGCGTTAATTTACTTGAAGATGGAGATAACGTTTAAGCTTGTGATTTGCATACATTCCCGACCGTGCAATAGAACGATATCACATACAAATATTACTTACTATGTACCTACTAATTGTAAAACAAGATAATTACTATCGCAAAGTCTTTTCTATGAGGAATTATTTTTATCGTTTGTAACAACCGCACATAGAGATACTACTCTTAGCGACTAAAACGTTCATTGTTTGTTACCTACATATTTAATGCTAGCTGTACTTGAAAAATTGTACACATACCAAGGCTGTATGACGATTCACAAGGGAAATTTGAAAACGATCAGAGCAAACATGTTGCTGTTCTGTGTGTGTAACCGACATATTTATCTGCAGTTCTTTTCTAAATGGGAAATAATCAAAGTTTAATAACTTTTCTATAGCACAAATTTCCTTTTATTAAACGACTTCAAAAAGGAGGAGGTTCTGTGTTCGACTGTATGTATCTTTTTTATGTATATTCACCGATTTCTCCGCCCATCGCCAATCGATTTTCTAAATTATTTTTTACTTTCGATAGCATTTTGTTTCTACAATCTCGGTATGGTAAGTAATGGGGATATGACCTAGGTGATAGCTTGTTGGCTGTCACATTTGTCGTTGCAGTAGATATAATATGTGAGTAATATTGTAGCCTTTTTACATGAATGTGGAATTTTAAATAAACATTTTCATAAAAAATATTTCGAACAAATGAACCCCTCGCCCCACATCTTATTTTGAACAAGAATTTAGTTCGCCATAGTTTCAATAGTATTAATAGATTAAACAGTTTATATTACAGAAATAAAATGTATTGTAAGTATTAAATAGAGTCCGTATGCTTCAGAAACGTTTAGACGGCATAGGAATCCCTTGGGACTTTCTTCGAGAAAAATTTAAGAAGAGACTTCGATTTCCTTAGAGATATGCCGAGCTTCATTGCTCGTTTCAAAATGGTATTTTAGCTACGAACACAGCAAAATAACATTTAATAAAATTAACGAATGATTGACTTAAATTATCCTTAAAACCATTGTACCTACTCCTAATTTAAAAGCATGGTTCGTTTGAAAGTGATTATAAAAATTAATTTTAAATGCTATAAAAACAATGAAAAGACATCGTTCAAAATGGCCCCAGAACCAACAGGCATGAGACTTGCACCGTAATTATTTATATATTTTATTATATTAGTTGCAAATATCTATATCCAACGGACAAGCTGCCTTCCAAAATTATTTTCTAAAAGTATTGTAACGACTACGCCATCATTTTTACCATAAATCAACTTTACTAGGACTAGACTTTACAGTAAATGTGAAAATATAACGTGACTATAACATAACAGAAGAATAATTGGCTTAAAGGGTTAGATACCTAGCCAGTGCTAGCATTTTTGCTTGAATTATCTCATCGATTGTGATGATAAATGTGTTAAGTTTATTCTTATCCAGCTTAATAAAAAATTAAATGAGTGTAATAACAAAACTGACCGTTATTTTATTCATCATTAATCCAACATTATTTTATAGGAGACTAGGTTCAGTTGTGAGCAATAAATTAGTAAAGTAAAACACTTAGCTGCAATGAAACGGACCCGCCTGTCTCGCTATATGAGATTATTTGTCTCTCAAGGGGCTAAGCACTACAAAAACAGAGTACATCAAATAAATCGGAGTCGTTAGTGAGAACTTCACTAGCACAGTAGTACCGATATCGCTCTTGTCGACAAGCATCGGCGAGGGAAAACCGACGGGATAAACGCACGAGGGGCCTACATGATAACGACAGCTGTAAAAATGTGCTTTGTATGCAAAATAGTATCTTACGACTGCCTTTGATAGGAGAGAATAAATGTTAAATTGACTCGGTTGTTATTGGTTTTGTTTGGAATTAAGTATACTAGTACGTACGATCAGGTTATGGAATGAGCTCCATGTAGAGGTTTTCCCTAAAAACTACAGCATGGGGTTCTTCAAAAGAGGAGTAAGAAGATTTATGCAAGATCGGCAACGCACGCTTCTGAAAACAAAACGAAACTTGCTTGAAGTTGGCACTACACAACCGTAACATAAACCTATGTACACGTCGTAAATGGTGAATATATCATGCAACTAGTTACGTTGTAGAAACTATGACACAGTTCAGGTAAAATGTATGTTTATCGAGGTACCTACTTGTGGTGGGGCCGAGTGATTTCAATGAACACACATGGTTGCCACAACAAAGGACGGTGTACGCTCGACCTAATACCAGTGCAAATACTGTTTAAAACCGATGAATAAACCGCTGGGTTCAATTAACATCGCTAATTTTCAGTTACATACATTTGTTCATCTATTTTATCCAAAAATTACCATTGTCATATCATAGGCAAACGTTGTTGTAGTGCTTTTACTAAATCACTAGCTGTCCGCCGCGGTTTCACCCGCGTTCCCGTGAGATCTTATCTTTTCCCGGGATAAAAATAATGTAGCTTTCTAATTGCTAAATGATTTTTCAATCAGTAGAGTAGTTTTTGAGTTAAATCGTAACAAACAAACAAACAAAAAATCAAATCTTTCCTCTTTATTATTTAGGTCTTTACCTCTGAAATTGCCGTTTTGTATGAAAAAATTTAAACGATATTTTTTCATGTATTTTTTATTTGTATTGATCGAAGTAATCACCCATGCAATCAATGCATCTTTGCCAACGCAGTGGCAGTTTATTGATGCCCTTCTTAAAGAAATCAGCTGGACGGGAGGCAACAAATTCTTCAAAGGCATTTTGTACTGCCTCTCGGGTATTGAATTTTTTTCCCGCCAAGAAGTTATCCAAATTCTGGAAAAAGTAGTAGTCTGTAGGCGCAAGGTCTGGTGAGTAGGACGGATGACGGAGAGCTTCCAACCCCAGTTCTTGCAACTTGGAGACCGTCTGCTGTGCAGTATGAGGTCGCGCGTTGTCGTGCAGGAGCAGCGGAGACGAGCGATTGACTAATGCTGGTTAGAGATGTGCCAGCTTCTCCATCATCGTGTTCAGTTCTTCACAGTACACATCTGCAGTAATGCTCACCCCGTTTGGTAAGAAGCTGTGATGAATCACACCGGCATTAGACCACCAAACAGTGACCATTACTTTTCTAGGGGTAAGTTTTCGTTTAGGGCATTGTTTAGGTGCTGAACGAGGATCCAACCAACTTGCTGAGCGCTTGCGGTTATCAAACAGAATCCATTTTTCATCGCAGGTAACCATGCGGTTCAAAATTCCTTCATTTGTGTGTCTGTTGAGCAGTGCAAGGCACGTCTCGACGCGTACTTCGCGCTGGCGATCATTGAGTACGTGGGGCACCCATTTGTCAAGCTTTTTTACCTTGCCAATTTGACGCAAATGGACCAATATTGTGTTGACGCTAACGTCGAAAGCTGCTGCTAATTCAGTCGTAGATTGTGTATCATCAGCTTCCACAATCGCTTTTAATTCGTCATTGTCGACCAAAGTCTTCGGACGACCGTGGGGTTCATTTTTCAGGTCGAAATTTCCAGAACGGAAGCGAGCAAACCAATAACAGGTGGTGCGTTGGTTTGTAGTGTTAGCTCCGCAAACGTCGTTGATGTTGCGTGCCGCTTGTGCCGCGTTGCTGCCACGAAGGTACTCATATTCCATAATTACTCGAATTTTTAACGTATCCATGATGACGAAAAAGATTGAAATGCGATGAAAATGTAACACTAATCAATAAACAAATGACTACTTTTGGAAAAAAAATCATTTTTTTAAAATAAAATTAATTTGAAATTAGAATTCTTAGCCAAACAAAAATTATTTATATTTGAAATGGCCAGTACTGCAGAACGGTAATTTCATAGGTAAAGACCTATTATTAGTTAAGATAACTGATAAGAAAGTTAAAAGTCACAGTCGCATAAATAGTAGATTGTTATACAAGGGGCTAAAATGACCCATTATATACGAGGTAGTTTTACTCCCGAGCTTTAGCGAGGGACTAAATAGAAACCGAGTTTTAATGGGTTTTAGCGCCGTGTGTTACACTAAACTTTTCACTACGATTGCGAAAAAATAAAACAATCCAATACAATATGAAATATGTAGTTTATAATTTTTTTTTTGTTTCTTCTGTAGCCGCAACACATTGCATGCATTCTAACAGAGATTTTCAAAATTAAAATGAAGTTCTTTTTTTATGAAACAGTAATAAGTCGAGTCTTTATTCATGATTATTCTACTTATGACTAAATACTTTTTCGTTTTTGTAGGCTCATTGTCATTTGACACACAAAAATAAAAATAAAAATACTTTTTCCCCTAGAGGATGAATTGCTATTTTTTCACCGCTCAGGTACGCTACAATGACGGTCTTTTTGAGCAAGAGGAGTGAAAAAATATTTTGCAATTTTAACGTTTAATAGTAGATTGGTCATACAAGGGGCTAAAATAACCCATTATATACGAGGTAATTTTACTCCCTAGCTTTAGCGAGGGACTAAATAGAAACCGAGTTTTAATGGGTTTTAGCGCCGTGTGTTACACTAAACTTTTCACTACGATTGCGAAAAAATAAAACAATCCAATACAATATGAAATATGTAGTTTATAATTTCTTTTTTTTTGTTTCTTCTGTAGCCGCAACACATTGCATGCATTCTACCAGAGATTTTCAAAATTAATATGATGTTCTTTGTTTATGAAACAGTAATAAGTCGAGTCTTTATTCATGATTATTCTACTTATTACTAAAGACTTTTTCGTTTTTGTAGGCTCATTGTCATTTGACACACAAAAATAAAAAAATAAAACTTTTTCCCCTAGAGGATGAATTGCTATTTTTTCACCGCTCTGGTACGCTACAATGACGGTCTTTTTGAGCAAGAGGAGTGAAATAGTAGATTGTTATACAAGGGGCTAAAATGACCCATTATACTTATACGAGGTAGTTTTACTCCCGAGCTTTAGCAAGGGACTAAATAGAAACCGAGTTTTGATGGGTTTTAGCGCCGTGTGTTACACTAAACTTTTCACTACGATTGCGAAAAAATAAAACAATCCAATACGATATGAAATATGTAGTTTATAATTTCTTTTTTTTTGTTTCTTCTGTAGTCGCAACACATTGCATGCATTCTACCAGAGATTTTCAAAATTAAAATGAAGTTCTTTTTTTATGAAACAGTAATAAGTCGAGTCTTTATTCATGATCATCTACTTATGACTAAAGACTTTTTCGTTTTTGTAGGCTCATTGTCATTTGACACACAAAAAAAAAAAACTTTTTCCCCTAGAGGATGAATTGCTATTTTTTCACCGCTCTGGTACGCTACAACGACGGTCTTTTTGAGCAAGAGGAGTGAAAAATATATATATATAACTTGGGTACCTACTAAAATACTTTATTATTTGTTATGCTTTGTTTACTTCGCTTGTCAGTAGGAACCTAATCTTTTTTTCGATTGAACCAACGTTACATAATGCTTTGCAAATATAGTAGAAAACTTTTAACACACCGTTTAAAATTATCATTCGATACAGCTGTATCGAATTGTAGGGTAAACATTCACGACCGGAGCAAACGATCTTCATTTGATTGGAAACACTCAACTTTTGCTACCCTAACATTTTAGATGCCTACACAAAGGCCACATAACGTAAAATTCAATCATTCAGTATCATTTTCCTTTTCCATTTACGAGTATAAGATACAAAATCCGGTCAAGAATTTAGTATTTGTTGTTATAGCGGCAACAGAAATACATAGCTATTGCGGTTCTTGAGATACAGCCTGGTGACAGACAGACGGACAGACAGCGAAGTCTTAGTAATAAGGTCCCGTTTTCACCCTTTGGGTACGGAACCCTAAAAATGACACTTCGCTAATAAGTATTTCCGTTTATACCTAAAACACTTTGTTCCTCCTCTCAGAGACAAGTTTCTAGAAAAATACGAACAATTAAAAGACAAAAGGCTGGGAGCGCCAAAGTGGCGCCAACAGCGACTGAATTCAGTAGGATGTCTCATTCATTCAATACAAAGTAAAGTTACTTATTCGTAGATTGTGGTATAAACTTACATTTCTTTAGTTAATATGATCCTATTTGAATTTTAAATCTGTTGAATCTTATTGAGTTATAAGTTAAACTGCGAGGCGAAGTTATTCAGACGACAAATGTTACTGCTTAAATGAAATTTTTTGTTGACATCGCTTCAAGTAAAATCTTTGTCTTTTAAGTTTTATCTTGACAAGTGAAACCAAATTAAAATTAGGAACGTTTGGATAATGCAAATTTTAATTTAAAATAATCATGATGTAATAATGAACATTAGAAAGAAAGTTAGTTGATGTTTACAATATATGTATATTATGAAAATGACAATGTTTTTTATTCAAATAGGCCCTTATGAATAGTCTAGTCTCTAATGCTCGGTTCGGAAGGTTGCTTTTGCTGAGAAGAGCCGGCAATAAACTCAGCAATTACTCTTTTCTAAAACAACTTACACCTATTAGGTACATTTAATCATTATTTATTTATCTAGTCTCACGATAAGATAAGAGATAGTAAGATATTAAGACTTGTCCGATTGACTGATTGACTGACCTACCAACGCATAGTCAAAAACCACTGGAGCTATAAATTCGAAATTTTGCACCCCAAACCATTTCTACTTCACTAAGAAAGTATTTTTTAAATCAGTGACACAAAAGTCAGGAATCAAATTTATAATATTGTATGCTTAGAGAACTTCCGTAAATAATACCTAACCATTTAGCAGGTAGCGCGTAGTGACTTCATATACGTAGGAACTTATTTAGGAAAGTGGTTGAGCCTGCATATTATATTATACTTGACCTACGTAAAAGAGGCTTTGAGAAGACTGAGAAAAACATAGGAAGTCTGTGGTGGAACGTCAATTTACGACAACAGACAATCTCGTTTCGGGTGTCGTTCCATTAAGACCCTCCCCTAATGGCTTGTGTAACTCGACAACCGTATCTACACGTTATATCCTTCCAAAGCTTTTTTCATGGGTAAAATTAAAAAGAAAAGAATTATTCACTCGTAAAACGATTTGTTTCACGAATTTTATATATATATTTGACAATTATATATACAATCATTCGTAAAACATTTTTTGCAATCAGACAAAGGATGCTATGTTTTCACCCATTCTATCGGAAAAGCAGTCATTAAACTTTATGCGTGACTAGTAAAAGCGGTTAGATATTAAAGCCCTCAACCCATAAACATTTATTTTAGTACTTCGCTGTATCTATCCTATCTTCAGAGCTACGTTTAGTAAGATTAGCGAATTTAAGTGAGAATAAGCTTGTCATATTTGCCTCTGAATCGATAACCATTGAAGTTAAGAGAACCTACTCGAGTCAATTTCACGTAAAGGGCTGCCATCAATTTCAACGTAATAAGTATCGGAAAAAGCTTTAAAAGTGTTGGAGTTCTGATCTGAAACATTATCAGTAGGTAACTATTGGAATTACAAGGTTTACATTGTAAAAACGAACTGGTTTTCGTAACAAGCCAATATGAAAAACGGTTGTATTCATAAAGGATCAATACCAACCCATTTTGAGAGTCACTTCATTATTTTCTATAAATAGGAATTATCCCACCCAAAAATAGGGTCGACCGACACCCATTGGCATTTCCCCGGTGTAGCTAATGTCTATAGGCGGTGGTAGTCACTTACCATCAAGTGCCCCACCTGCCTGTAATTAGATCTCTGACATAAAAATTAGGACTAACAAATTGAAAAGTTAAAGTAACTTAGTATACAACGTGACTTCAGTGTAGATTACTGGATTTGGTCTTTGACAATAGAAAGTCTTGTATTTGACTAGAATCTCAAAAACATACTGTCAAATTGAGACCATCCACCTTTTTTGAAGGTTAAAATCGGTTAAAAATTAAGCGTCGATGTACATGAAGCGCTTACTCAGGTAAATGCTTTGCGATAGCTCTATAAAATTTTGGCTCATTGCAGAACTAGAGTCCACTCACTACCTTCGCTATAGTATTCACTACCACTAAGAAGTATAATTGTCATAATAACTCTCATGTCATAGAATATTAGTTACTCAGCATTTAGATGTCTCCTAAAGTATTGTCCTTAGTGGAGAACCTAGATTTTATTACAATTGTATCAGAATAAATCAATTATAACCAAACAAAAAGCCTGTGCTTTGTGAAAACCCGTACGTATGCAAAATTGTATGAAAGCTTTCTAAAACACAACGCAGGAAAATTTATCACACAATGGTAACAGCTGCGAGTGTGTTTTCACAAAAATATTCCAATTACAACCTAGGCGTAATTTGCGGAAATCACGGAATCGAATATCGTACAATACAAATCATGTGACACTGCTGAAATATTACATTATTCTGCGAAATTCCATAACAACCTTTCAAAATTTACTGACAGTATACAGACAAATACTTAAACTTTATATTCCTAATATTTCAGGTAAAGGCCAGCGTAACAGTTAGCAGTTTTCTAATTCTTTCGACAACAACGTTCTACATAGTTCTCTCTGCCTTTGATTACTGTGTAAACATTGTGAAATCTGTTATTATAAATGCAAGTTTTTGCGTATGTTTATAGTATGGACATTTGTTTCTCAATAACTCCGTACAGACAAATATATGGACACAACACTTTGCCTCATTTTACTTAAAAATCGATTTGTGATCTATTTCGGAAAATTTATAAATTATACAAAAAAAAACTATTTTTCCCGATTTATAAATAGTTTCTTCTTTGCTTGTGTTTGGCTTCTTATATTTTTTTCTGTTTAAATAAATACATATTCTAGAAAAATATACCTATTATGTACTTTTTATGACCACCATCTCATCGTGCTATGTAATATGTCTGAAAGTGATAAGCACATAAAGCTAGTAAGGAAAAACTGGTTCACACCAAGAAGTTACTCGGCAGCAGACTCGGCGGCGTACAGAAAAAAAACGACGGCACCCTGTTTCATGAATAAACTTTAATTAGCTAATTGCTTATCATTCCCATTATATTTGCAAATTTATCTTCAAATAAACAAAGAAAATGTATAAAACGTGTCAGCGAAACCGCTGTCAAAAGTTAAGTCAAACATAAAATTAAATCAATGAAAAATAATAATATGTACATAATAAGTGTCATGGACACGCAGTCACACACTATCCCTAAGATTAGAGGTATTAAGTTAGCAGATTATTTGTTGGGTAAGTAGAATGAAACGGCTCGGCATGATTATGGAAATCAGGAGACGGAGATTATCCGGCTCGTTGAATACTGATGATTATTTCGAGTAAATATTTTGTACGCAGCAATGGGCACGGTTTATTTAAATTTATAGCTACAAGAAGAAGAATTAAGAGAATTCAGATTTGTACTTATACTTTTTTATCCATAAATTTTAAATTAAATAATTTAACATAATAATTTTAAAAATACATGTGGTAGCTACTTGACTAAGTTATAGTGTCGCTGACGTAACTCAGCTAGAGTAACGAGCGTTGGTCAAGAATGGTTAGCACTAACCGATAGTTGGATGCCCGTAAGAGTACCAACTTATTTGGGATGGTTCCAAGTCAAGATGGCAATTGCACCGGGAACTCGAATAAAATAAAGTGTAAACTTTGGGGATAACGACTTCAGGGGCAACTAACGGCTTGTCGAAGTGAAACCGACGCATTGCCCAATTCTAATGTCATTCCTGTAGTTTCTTATTGGTTGTGAAAAAGGGATATATTGAAATTTATGTTACATTTTCACCTACAATTTACATTAGGTATTAACTGTTATGCAAAAGGAACAATAATTTGAATCAAGTTACAATTCCACGCTATCATGTTTAAAATGAAATATATTAAATAGTATAAAAAAAATAACAATGCAATGATACTCGTATAATAACAGCTAGTAAATTATCAGATAATATTTTTAAATTAATTTCATATTTTAGAATCGAATATTACCCATAAAGCATCTATCCATATATAAAGAACGGCCATCGTGGAGCGGCCTGTGTCCAGCAGTGGACGTCTTCCGGCTAACATGATGATGATGATGATAATGTATATAGGTGGTAATATGAAGATAGACTAACGGCACTTAAAATAAATCTGCGAGCACATACAAATTAGGCAATTTTATATATAAAGAAGTATACATATATATTATAATTTGTTTTGTAAATAATACCTACGTGAAAACAAACTGCCAAATCGTGATAAAATAATGGAAGCTTGTGTATGTTTTGAAAAAAATATGTAACAAAGAACATCGCAATTCACGTGTTTATTGTCGGTTTGCGAGTTCTAATCTAGTCTAGTCTTATAAATAATATATTTTTTACTGAGATATAGTAAAAAAAAAACATTATGGAATAAGGAAATTTAAGCTAATTTAAGTCGAAATGATGAGCATGACGTGAAAATTGACTTGGCTGCTGCGCATCTGTACGCAGAGATAATTCGAACATTATAGGAAATGTTACGAATCATGATTCCATCTCATTTATCATCTATAGAACATTCCTCAAATGTGTGTGACGTTTCTCTACTTAACATCAATCGTATTTAAAAATAAATAAATAAAGAGAAACTCAACGATCTCCTGTTACAAACCCCGAAATAGCCTCTTAACGAAAATTACTTTGTCCCTGTGAGCACAAACCACCAAATATTCCAACGCAAGCACTTAATTAAAACAAAGTGTATTTAGTAGTTAAATAGTTCCAGAGAAAATGTTACGCTTGCTAATGCTATTATTTAATCGAACACGTGATCATTGAATAATAATACCTGAATTTAAACAATTGAAATATATCTACTCTCCCTACTCCTAGTCCTATATTCTAAATATAACTCTATCAAACGTGGAAATTCAATAATAATGTTATATTTCAATTTTTAACTCCGTTGTTACTAATATACGGCATTTCTATAATTTTAAAAATAATCACAAACATGTTAGAAAGCATATTTTTATTTAGGTATCATTGGTGACTTTTTTTATATCAAACGTTTTTCCTTAGAGTTAAGTGTTGGAGAAATTCAGCTGACAGCGATTAAATGAAGTCAGTTAATTCATTATTTATGCAATGATGTCTCATATCATTACCCACAGAACGTGTAGCGAGAGTTAGAAATAAAGCTTTCCACTCAAGTAGATCTATATAGGCCCGCCTTAGGCTTAGGGCTCGTCATGCATATTCAAAAGTGGCGGGCTCGAGCCAAGTGGCTCAATGTTACTTTGCGACGCTAAACTGCCGAGTCGAGGTCGGCAAACTAATGCTGATGTTTAAATGTCCCGATTTATTGGATGTTAATTACCAAACTCATTTGAGACCTTTAGGAATTTGTATAGGTGGAACGAGCATACAAATAAAAAAAATCTATGAACTCTGAAATTACTTGTGAAGGTTATACATACACTTAATGTAATTACACTGACTGGCAGGCAACATGTGGCTTTGATTCCCGCCCACGACAAACTTTTTTGTGCGTAAACATCTCTGTACGTTAATAATCTCCATATATATTTATTTAATTATATACATACATTCACTAGTATAATATTAACAAAAGTATATCAGTTATCTGGTTTCCTACTTGTAGTATTATGATCTGATTATTATTTAAGAATAAAGCAATTATGCGCATAAATTTAGGTAGCAATATGAAATTTGTGCAGGTACTAATTTCATATTGCTAACTAAACGTATTTCTACAGAATATTATTGTTTGAAAATAATAATTCCCTATATTCAGATAAGTGATAAAATTTTGCTATATTTTCGGCCAGTCGATCAACTGTGGATGGTTATTAAAATGATTTTTAATTAAAACAAAATGGTGCGAGTTGCAGATAAAAACACCATAAATAATAGGTAGAAATAAAAGGCAGGTAGATACATGTAGGACCCATAACTCAATAGCTCATCGCAATAAAAGGAATTTTTGGCATACGTGCCTCGCACATAAAGTGTCCGTAAAATAATTGGTAGCAAGAAAAATATTTTCGCTATTAAAGATAAAGCGTTTTCATATGATTTTGAGACATCACTACATATTACTCTCCTCTATGGACATCACACTGACTTTTGCAATCGGATTGTAAATGTATTTTAAATAAAATCTGAACTGTGATGCTCAGACACTGATTCAGTTAATACAAATGCTTATATGTATAAGTAGTATTAATAGGTATGCTATAATAGGCCCTACTATTATTCTCTTTTTATTACCTACAACTTTGCCATTCAATTTTTTTCCATTGGACTTGTAGTTTTGCCGGAAATTGAGATAAACCGTTTTTTACCCTTAAAACCCCTCCTCCCTTCCACTTCCCGACCTCAGATCGGCCGTAATTTATTTTTCCTTTCATTTTTGTTATATTCTTTTCCTTTTCCAATTGGTTTCAAACTACTATAATTTTTTTGTTTCAAAAATTATCGTACTAGGCTAGTACTCATAGTAAAGTTTTTTTTTCAGAAAACTAAATTTTTTCACAATTGGTCAATACACAAGTAATAAATACACAAATTCAACACCTAGAAGGGTAAAACAAGGAATCGTGTGTACATCGCAGGTTTGAAAGCGGGTAGGTACCTACTGTTCTGGACAAAACTAATTAATGTTTTGTGACTTTCGAAATGATTATTGCTTCACTCGCTACAAGAAATATCTTCTTGGCACGTATATCAAATGGGAATACAAACAGACAGTAGAACAAAAATTTAAAAATTATAGAAAATAAACTAGGTAAATGAATTAAATTTTAGTCATGATTTTTTAAATTATAAACAGAAAGTATGCCTCCTGCTGTGCTCAGTGTAATAATATCACTGTGGTTTTCTATGCGAGAAGTTGCTCGAGGCAACGCGACAAAAGGACACATTTCAGCGATCCAATAAGGAAAATGTTACGTGGTATTGTCTGTAAAAAACACCCAGATGGGAGCTCTGGATATTGGGCAACATTTGCCAGTTGGTGCCAATAAAAACACTACCTTAACTGGATTAGATATCCCGTAGGCATATATTATTTACAAATCCGTAACTCAGTAATCATATCTTCATAACCAATTAGGAAAAAGGTTGTCTCAAAATCGGATCATGTTTGCAGTCACGTATTTGTTCTCTTCGACTCACTCCGCTGATTCAAGAGGGTAGTTAGTTACAGTTTGTCCCCAAAACACTCGGATATTTACATGGAAAGTTGGCAAACACTCCTGTTTCGGACGCACGGACCCTTAATCCTGAGTTATCGGTTAAAACTTTGAATTCTCTGTTACGACAGTTGGCAATATCATTATTAGAGTTTGGATTAAACTTTCTAGAAGTCAAAAGTCAAATATATATGAAACTCTCACCACGTACAGTCATATTTGTACATATTATTGTATTAACAATATATTATGTTAAATCTGCTTCATTCAATTTGGTATTTATGTTTGCGTCTACAGTAATGTACTATAACTATAATATAATTGAATAATTCTGAACGTCGCCATGAGCAAAAAAATTTCGAAGATCGTCCAATTTCTTTTCAATATATACGTACATAAATCATGAATTCGTGCAGTGAATTGGAATTAAAATGCTAATGCCCTGTGAATCAAAGTTGAGTAGGTACCTACATTCTAGTATGAAAAGATTTTAAGATTAAATTGTAAGATTAATACCTATGCATAAAATTTATGACTAAAACAAGATCAATAAGAGTTAGAATACCTCTACATAAATGTCTATTTAATTCTGATTCAATTTCTTTCTGAATTTCAAACGATTTTAAAGCTAATATTTGCTCCAGGATATTAAATAATTACAATCATAAGACGCTAAGGTTAAGGCTTAATTTTTTTAAACTCCACTAAGTTGACAAACACTTTACACGCCGCATACGGCTTTTATGGTAAGCGGTTACCGTAGCCAATAATAGACGCTTGTATGACGCTGATTCCAGGGGTAACTAACTATCTCTCGTGCGTTTGTAATTCTTCAAATATCTTTTTACACCCTAAACATTGATATTGGAATTGAAGAGATGTATTTTGTGACGTAAACCTTTTAATATCTTTCTAGATTTCGGCGTGCTGTTTTATCGTCCTCTTTAGAATAAGAATGGCTTTATTCAACCTGACAGCTATCACTGTGATAAATTTCATATCAATGCTTACATTATTCCATAAGAAATTAAATAACACACACTGATCATACTTCCCCTATGCTAAATCGATGAATTACACATAAAAAAAACTAATTCAATACCTACCCAGAAATTAAATAATCCTATTTGCGTTATGCGTAGTATTACACTGTTTCTATTTCGTTGGATATCTTCGGTGAAATGTGGTACTACTCTACCTTCTTGCTGAATAAAATAAATAATAATTATTATTTATTTATCTCAAGAACCGCGATAGCTAGACAGTTGAAATTTTCACAAATTATGTATTTCTGTTGCCGTTATAACAACAAATACTAAAAAAATAACATTATTATTGGGGGCTCCCATACAACAAACGCGATTTTTTTCCCTTTTTTTGCTCGATATCAATAATGGTAACAGGTAGGCACTTGAAATATTCACAAAATACTAAATTGTATTTTTACTTTAATAATAAATAATAAAATTAAAATACCATTAAATTACCATCTACTAACATCGGTACCTTGCTGGACGATACATCTTTAACTATCGCTCTTTGCTTACGTTTGGGTGTAAATACGAACGAAATTCATCGCTGTCATTGTGGTAACAACGTCGATAGGCTAGGTCACCACGGTCTATCATGTCGTTGTTCAAGTGCTGGCCGTTTATCACGACACGCAGCAATCAATGACGTCATTCGTAGGGCTTTCGCCACTGTTCACGTGCCGGCCATTTTAGAGCCGAACGGAATATCACGTGACGATGGTAAGAGGCCCGATGGTATGACGTTGTTGCCCTGTACGTCTACCATGACTTTACAAAAACCGCACACGCTCACGACTGCGTAAAATATTTGTATGGAAAATGTGCACAGCGCCACTAGCGGTCACGTAAAGAACTAAAATTGGTAGTACGCACCATGAGTCAAGTGATGGTTTACGTACACTCTAGTGTTTGCTCACATCGAGCAACGTTTCTTACTTCACAACGAATAATGCTGCCTCTTTCTAACTATACTGTAAAGGCAGAGTAAGTTATATACTCCCAAAAAATCTAAGTATTCAGTTATAACCCTGCTAATTGAAAACGTCATAGACGAATGCTCATTTGCTTTTATTCTTAGTGATTTTTAAATTGATATGGTTGTATACCGTCACCGTATAGTGAGCCAGTGAGACGGAGCGTCGCGTCGTCCCGCTTGCTTGCTGCGCTGCACGCCCCGTCGTCAGTCAGTTGGTCGTGCGCACTAGGTCATGCGCATGTGTGTGTGTGTGCTGTGGTGTGTGTTTATAAACAATACGTTTGTAAATAAATAATACATAATGTACTTTAAATAAGTAGGTTTTTTTTATAGAAACATGTGTTTGTCTGTGAATGTTTCAAGTGGATGCTTATAGTTGAGGAATGTGGCTTAGGATTAAAATTGTATGTAAGTAATAGTACCTAAGTATTTATTCCTTTATGTAATTGTTCTCAATAATATCACGGCCTATAAACCACACTGATATGTTCAAGTGAATTTCCAAACTAAAATATGCTAAATAACTTATTGCCCACATTATTTCAACTCAAAGTCAAATATATCTTTATTAAGTAAACTCATTACAAGTACAACAAAATAACACTCAAATTTTATAAACTTTCATTATAAACTACAAAGAGTAGGTATATAAACACTACGTAAACTATACGATCGAAGATCTCACGGTTCAATTTGCCCGTGAGTTACTTAACTATACTCAAGACGGTATTTCTCGATGACATCTGTCAAATTTGTGACTCACGGTACCGATATTCTAAAAGCAATGGATAAAAAACGTTAGTTACTAGCGTGTAGGAACAAGTTTAACCAAAAACTATTCGATGCGCGTTTCTCCGGTAGCGTCTGATGTGTGTTTTTGGTGGCAACTCATGCTAGGGGCACTGGTGTCGTGGTAAACCTCTAGTGTGGGATGCAACTTGTGTTAATACCGTTTCACGATCCCACCTAGAGTCAACATCCAGGGTGGCGGGCGCAGCGGCGACTACAGCGGAGGATTTCAAGCGGCGCAAGTACACGGCCATCGGCGATGGTTATATATTTGCGCCGTTTGGAGTGGAAACTCTGGGACCGTGGGGACCGGAACCGCGTAAATTATTTAAAGAGCTATCGAAGTTTCAATAAGGCGCGCGCCTTATTGAAACTTCCGGCGACCAAAGGGCTGGCTCGTACTTTGGACAACGAATAAGCCTCGCTATACAGCGAGGTAACGTAGCCAGTCTTTTGGGCACGTTACCCATAGACAGCGATCTAAATTCTGTGATTTATTTATAATTTAGTTTTATTTATAGGTATTTTAGTTTTATTTCTAATTTAGTATGTATGTAAAATTAAAATAAAATAAATATTTACGGGGCAAAAACGGCAAAAAAATCACGTTTGTTGTATGGGATACAACAAACGTGATTTTTTTGCCGTTTTTATGGAACCCTTCGTGCGCGAGTCCGACTCGCACTTGGCCGGTTTTTTTATATTACAAGTTACCCGACAACCAGGCAGGTGGTTCACCTGATGGTAAGTGAATGCTGTCTTTTATAGACATTAGCAATACCAGGGGGACTGCCAATGTTTTGTCGACCTTTTTACAATGCCTTAAAGGCAACTGGCTCTCAACTGCCGGAACACCAACAGGTGCTTCTAGTAAAGTATAGGTAAGTACCACATGTATGCATCAAACGTGACGTGCTCTAGATTCATAAACTGTCTGTGTTGGTAAATATAGACGTACGCAAGATCATAGAGGCATTAACATTGTCAGGTGGGACCAATTATTTACTGTACATTTACAATTAAACTGTGAATGTGATAATAACTGGTCAAAATATTAAATTAAGCGAATTGTTGCAAATTGTCAGCAAATTATTAACGACTTATTCTTTGCACACGGATTGCAGGTGTCCTTTATTTTTTTACGAAGTATGCGAAAGAGGTAAAGCCGCAATCAGTTAATGTATAATTCTTGTAATAATAAATCTTATAATAATAATCGTATTAGTTAATGTATTTATGTATTTGGTTACTAAAAATTATGTAGGTATGTAAGTTTCGAACAAAAAATGCTTGATAATAATAAACTATTACCAAAGACATTTAACTTGTATCTATATTTAAATTTCTTTGACTATTACCTACCTGCTAACAAGGTATTAATTTCACCAGCACACAAGCTAGACTAAATCTTTAACAATAATATCGATTTTATAGCTTTGATTATTATATTCTAGTATTTTTTTATGTTGTAAATTGTGCCCTCCGGTTTATTTAAATACAGGATCTACACAAAAAAATATATTAAGCTCAATTTCCATTTCGTTAGTTACGCAACAATCTATCCTTAAATAAACCATCATTTTATATTTCCGAGCACGTGATTCATCTACAATTTAATAAAAATGAAAGAGATATCCCTCTGAGACAGACAACTTTATTCGTGGTAAAAAGTGGCTCTTTTATCGTTATAAATCGTACGCATTCAACCATGTTATAACACAAATAATATGACAGTTCTTTCGTAGCAAATACGAAAATGTCAGTATTATCGATAATATTCAGAGTATAGCAAATTAACACCACTTGTATTTATGATCTTTGAAATTACATATTTGTGGTTAAAATCCTTTAAAATGCATGCAAATTGTATTTTTGCGTATGGTTAATAAAATTCACATTACTTTTAACTCTAGTACTGATTTGCACACACAGTTATGGAATTGATATATCATCATATCAGTCGGAAGACGCCCACTGCTGGACAAAGGCCTCCACGATGGCCGGTCTTGCGATACTCTACTGTGATATATAACAGTTATATTATAAGCCAAATATTTTGATTTATAAAATTCCCTTGTCACGATGTTGATCCGCGATGAACTCCGAAACTACTAAACCGATCTTGAAGAATAGATTATATCCAGGAATAAGAGATAGGATACTTTTATCTCGCTAAAAGAAAATATCGCATAGGAACGTGGATGTAACCGTAAAGTTACATACCCAGGAACAAACCTATTTATACAATACAATGTTAAAACGGCGAACCTAACCTTAAAGCTAATCCAACATTTATTCCAAACAAAAATAATAAACATCATTTCTAAACTTATTCCAAATCCGATTTGGGAAACAGTCTCCCTTCAGAATGTTAATTTAAAAAGATCACAATGAACAAATTGCAGTAGACAAAGCGAAATGATAGATTCAAATGAGGGAATCTAAATTCAGTGATTGTTCACATTTCGTGCCTGAAAATTTAAAATCAAACTTCTGGGCATGCTCGATGGTAATTAGATGCCTATTTTACGTGCGGGGATTGAAAGAATTGTGCAAAAAGTGTAATACGAGTACCAAAACATACATTTGTCGGCTCATATTATAGATATATTCACATTTATTTTTAACGTTTTATTACTTTTTACATTGAAGTCTGACAAATAGGTCACTTGATAGTAGGTGACTACCATCGCCTATAGTCATTAAAAATACTAGGGGAATTACAATGCCTTGAAGTCAACTAAGTGGCTCTCAAGTGCAAATGCCGGAACACATTGATAGGTGCTTGGCGACAGATTTTCAACTTACGGATGGTATCTATCCCGCCAGGCGAGTACTAAAAAGTATCCACCCTACCACCGTGCTATGGTTTCTTCACCATATTTTTCTTCTCCGTAAGCTCAAGCTCAATGTAGCTTCGTACGCATGGCCACGATATTCAACGTCACTATACCCACTTATCTATCATCACCTTAATCATGATTTGATTGTTATTTGTGTACTTATGAAAATGAAAATTATATGCTGAAAACTGTCAATGAAAAATGTTTTATGTTTTTATCAGTCTATTATTTCATTGTATTGTAATAAAAATATCACCTATGAAGATATAAAGATAAAAACCTCAAAGATACATTTTGTTGTATTAAAACCAGATTCGAAGAGTTTAGATAGCTTTCGACTCACAAAAAAGGACCGCCGTCTTTTAGTGCCCCATAAAAATTACACCGCTGAATCGTTTGATTCGCTTGATAAGATTTTTATTGCGTATATATGGCGATTACTTTTCACGTAGAAAATAAAATATCTTCCATTCGTGAGTATCAATAAACTTTGTTGATATAAATAACCTCTGGTGGCAGATATGAATGCTGAAGGAATAATAAAAAAATATTGCACTATTTTGCATATCGTCTAGTCGGTGAGTAGGTATACTTATAAAGGGACGTGACATAGTAAGTTTAATGAGAACAAGCGCCAAGCTTCGTTCGCGACCTACAAACTCTTTTAACTACGCTCAAGTATCATCAGCTCTCGAACTTATCTTCATTAATCAAACATCTTCACCCAAGGCTTTAAACGCTTACCTTTTATCAATTTCAATAGTATTTATTTGTATACCATACAATGTTTTTTTTTACACATATGTATTATTCAAATTTTACCAGGAATAAAATCCTTTCGCGACTTATAATTAGGTTGCAACTTGGAAAGGTATTGTCTGGAATTCAATTGTTGTCTAAACACAAAAAACCTACTTGAGGCAAACTCAGTAAAATCCTTAAGGAACAACAACAGTGGTAGTTCTAATACCCAACATTGACAGATAACAAAAACTCATCAACAGAATCTGTCTTTAACAACTTTGAGATAGCGGTCGATGATATTAAAAGCCTTTCCTCTGCTCTGTGATAATCAGTTTTGTCCTTCTATAGAATCTTCGGGTTCGCTCTCCTATCGATTTTATCCTATCCAAACTCTGCCTTGATTTATGATAGCTTTTAATTTTCTTTCTGAACGTCGCGTCGCGTCGCCCGTCGTGAAGTCGAGATAAATATAACAGTAGCAATATAACGACTTCATAAAACACTGGTAGCATATGTTACCTAGAAACAAACAAGTAGATGGTTTTCTGTGATTTAATAAAGATCTATTGATGACAGATGGACCTACCTATTAAATGTTTTTCTAATTATTTTATATCAAAGTATATTAAGGATCAATACCTATCATGGTAGAATCAAATCACTGAAAGATATGAATATATGTATAACGTACATAGTTAGTAGATTCGTAACGGTGGCATTCGACCCCTGCCTGGCAATCTCAGCGTACGTGATGTGGTAGACAAGCTACAAGAAACCGGGATAAGGTAAAATACGGAGACTTATTGAGAACGGGTTTTTCAATCAAGTCAGCTTACTTGTAAAATCCGACACTGAAGGTGCTGAATCAAAAGGTGCAAAATTATGGTAAAAGTGCCACTTTAAGCTTTATTTTACGACGTACCTAAGTTAAAACAAATATTACGTTGTCTTGGTTTATTTTGAATATGTTTTTTTTGACCCAGGATATTTATTTATATTACATCTAGTCATAAGTGATATTGAAGTTGAGGATAACTAATTACCAGGTATTCTTAGTTTAGTTTAGTTTAGTTTACAATCTTTTTCGTTCAAACTTCATTAAAAAAGGATAGTGACAACCTGGCTGGCGGGTGGGTCACCTGATGGTAAGTGATTATGGTCGCCTATATAATAGACATTAGGGGGATTGCTGTTGTCTTGTACGTCTTATTAATTGTAACAAGATGTGCAATTATCGCAACACACCGGTAGGTGTTGGCGACAGATTTTCAACTTGATTGTAGTAACTAGCCCAGGCTCATTGTAGGATTCGAACCCATGACCTTCGCCGCGCGCGGTATCTGACATCGAGCTATTGTCGCCTTTGTGTTTGGTTAGAAAGAAATATAAAGGTATTTCATTTCAACAAGTACCAAATTAAAGGACAATTTTATAAACAAATGTGATATTTTGATTCCAAGCAATCACAAATAACTGACAGCAAGAGCTGGTGCCATACAAACATTTGTTGCAATTTAATTATAAAAGAGTTCAATTATTTAGTTTCATGTTTAATAATTTATCTTCTATGCATAATATTCTATTTCAATCCACAACATAGATTATCTACAGTAACTTGTTACCTTATTCACGTTAATAATTGGTACATAGCGTATTTATTCGAAGAATACTGGCTTCATTATTTTCTTCTTTCAACCCTTTTCAAGTTAATTATGCTAATACACCACAAAGTATAATTTAAAATTAATATTAACCCTTGGACTTTGTTGGCCTCTTTAAATTTGAATTAATTCACTTATACATTTACTCGTATAATAAAACACATGAAGGAGATTCATGAAATAAATATTTACGAATTAGAAAGATTCAAATTATATTGTACAAAGGGAACAAAGAAATTTATACATTTCAATACCTTTAAGGTTCACCAAAATAGAACAACTGGCAAAATACCTTATAGGTAGGTACTATAACTTTTACCTCTTTTGTAGACGCCCCACGCCATTGGAACCTGCAAACCAGACACCAACCAACCAATTTCATCCCACACTACCGACACGCTTCCTTACGCTCTATTCATGCCGAACGATAAATTAAGAGGAACACTGAGCTAGCTGGTTTAAAAAATAGCAAAACTAAAGGTTAACTTAACATGATTAAATAACCTTATCTCGAATAAACTACCGAGGTCATAGTGTCGAGAAAACACCAGCTTTAAAATAACGAATTTACCTACCCATGGCCAAATGCGCGCTCAAGTGGAAATTGCCTCCCTCTTTATACAGGCTTTTAAAGTAGCAAACAAAATAATAATGCATAATATGTATTCATCTCAACTCAAACTAAAATTCAAAGGAGATGTTTCATTTTTGGACTGCACATTGTACACATATTAAAAATAAGCTAAATAATTATTCAAACCGATAAAAAATACCTCATTTTATTTTTGTTGTCGATAAACGCTGTACAAAAATATCTTTTATTACTAACAAATATTTCACAGGGCAACATAAACCGCCATATTGCATAAACGCAAGTATTATGTATTCTACCTGGATAGGAAGCTATCCATACCAATCTATCAATTGCGAAAAAGAGAAAGATAACAACAACGTTAGGAAAAATCTCTCTTTCTATCCCTACTTCCCTTAATGAAAGAAAGAGAGATTGTCCCAAGGCAGTTGTTATCTTTCCCTTTTTCGCCATTGATAGGTATTTGCTTTAAGTATGTATATAGAGTTACCTATCCATTTAGTATACATATTTATTGGATGTGACAGAAAGCTCAGCGCGAAACTCGAAAGCCACAATTATTGCTCTCATTTATTCTAGCTTGTATTTGTTGCTTGTATTTGTTTTTAAAATATATAAATGATCTTCCAAAAATTACAAGACATAAAATGGTTCTCTTTGCAGATGACAGCACAGCTATTATAAAATGCAATAATCCAATTAATTATCAAAATGACATTAATAATTCTCTCTTGGACATCATAAAATGGCTCGACAATAATAATCTAGTAATTAATTTAAATAAAACAAAAGTTATGCATTTCCACCTAAGGCGTGTTATTTTTTTTTATTTTTTTTTTATGTCACTAGTGACAACGAGGTAAGCGGGTCACCTGATGGTTAGTGACTACCGTCGCCTATAGACATTAGCAATACCAGGGGGACTGCCAACGTGTTGTACACCTTATAACAATGCCTTAAGGGCAAGGGCAACTGGCTCTCAAGTGCAACTGCCGGAACACACCAACAGGTGCTTGGCGACAAATTTTCAACTTGAGGGTGGTAGCCAGCCAGTCGAGTACCACATAGTACCCTACCACCGTGCTGTGGTTTCCTCACGATGTTTTCCTTCACCGAAAGCTCAAGCCCATTGTAGGATTCGAACCCACGACCTTCGTCGCGGTATTCGACGTCACTTACCACTGAGCTATCATCGCCTTAGTTCAAGTAGATATAAATATTACCTATAAAGATTGCAAAATAGAAGAAGCAAGTAGTATTAAATTCTTGGGTATCATAATAGATAATAGACTCACTTGGAAACCTCACGTTGAAGAGATGTGTAAGCGATTGAGTAAATCTGCATACCTACTTTCTCAACTGTCCAAAAAAGTAAATACTGAGACTCTACTTTTTTTGGGGACAGTCAACAGATAGGAAGCTGGTGTTTAGGTTGCAAAAAAGTTGCATAAGGTCAATGTGTGGTTTAAAAATAACAGATAGTTATATGCCATATTTTAGATCATTAAAAATATTAACCCTTCCAGCGTTGCATATCCTGGAAACGGCATTGTTTGTCAAAACAAATCCACAACTCTTTGAAAAAGTCTCAGATTCAAAGAAAAAAATCAATTCGTGCTCAATATGTGAATCAACTGTGCCATGTTAAGTGTAAAACGGCTTTAATGCATAAGAGCTTTTTTGGTATAGCTCCTAGAATATTTAATAAGATACCTGACATAATAAAATGTATGCCCTTACAAAAATTCAAAAAGGAATTGACTAAGTTATTATTAGATAAATGTTATTACGATATTGATGAATTTTATATATAATTATGTATAATTTCTATTTCCTTTTTTTGACATATTTTTAATTTCATGATTTTATTATAATACTATTTTAATTTTCATCATTATACCTCTCTTATCAAACCATATTTTGTATGCCTTTCATGGCAAAACATAGCGCACACATTACTTATTTAAGATCTTTTTACCTATGTTTCACAAAATAAATGTTTCTATTTCTATTTCTTGTATTTTGATGCGTTTGAGTTCTAGATTGCACAAGAAACGAGTATTTGAATTCGGACTTTGTGTCCAGCAAGATGTACAAAACAGATTCGACTTTCACATAATAATAACTTAATGCAATTTCTTCTCAAAATCAATAATTTAAAGATTTAATTCAGTAACTTGGTAGTATAGTATTTATTATAAAAGTAAAACTGGGTGGTGAATCGGCTGTATGGATAAGTCAATAAATCAATTGTACCTATTGTAAATATGTTCCTTGCTATTGTTAGTCAATCAATTTATCTATCAAAGAGGATAAAATTATCTATTTAATAATATTATCAATGTTGTATTTCATGTCAGTTTGACAGTTTGACGTAATTGTAATCGTCGTCGCCATTTAAAAAACATGCAATGAAATTGCCATAAAAAATGTCGAAACATGCCTTGTACATGAAAACAACGTAAAATTATTAGAAATAAGTATTTTTCTCATGTTTGATTTATTTTTCCACGACTTTTAGTCAAGTGTACAATGTGCAGTCCAAGACTCCATACAAATCTGAAACATCTCCTTTGTTTGATATCACTGTTTTTGATGCATGTGATATCTATGCAAGTTATTACTTGAATAATAATAACTACTTAGTGTTCGCCTGCTGGTCGTAATCTTTTTTTTAAACAATATGAATTTACAAAAGAACGAATAAGAAGAGCCAACCGGTTAAAGGTGGAAAAAACTAACTTAGATTTTTTTATTTACTTATGGGCGGGAACTTGCGAAGTGGCGTTTCTTCGTATTTTCGTTTTATTTTATGAAATTCGTGTATTTTGAATTTAATTTAAATTTAAGATAAAATACAAATAATAGGTATTATTCATGTTTGAATTTTTTCTTGGAAAAATATTTAACTAAATTATAGGTAATTCTCTGGTAATCTGGTACGTAAATAATTTTATAATGATACTAGTGGCCCGGGCAGACGTTGTCCTGCTCTGAAATTTAAACAAAACTTAGAACCCAATTTCCAATTATTTCAATTTTTTTTTTGGGTTTTCCCTGTTTTTTTTTTGTTTAAGCCAACCCTGTATTTGAGCGAACAAAACAAAAAAAGAATTATTCGAATCGGTCAAGCCCTTTTTGAGTTTTAGCGAGACTAACGAACAGCAATGATTTTTTATTATATTTAGATTCGATAAAAAAGGATTTTTGAAATTCTACACCTAAAGGGTTCCATCGGGTACGCAGGTGAAACCGCTATTATAATCTATGTAACTGTATCCTGTATATAAAGTAATGCTGATCGTTGGTAATCGCATCACATGAGAACGGCAGGACCGATTTGGCTAATTCTGATCTTAAAATGTTTGTACCTAATAGTTCAAATGAGGTTTTTATGGAAAAAAAAATAGAAATGTTTACCGGAAAATGGAAAATTTGGGAAAAATTTAATGCTTTTTTCCGTGAGATTTTTTGGAAAGCACAACGTCTGTAGGGTCAGCCGGTAATTAGGTAGAGTTTAAAGACCGAAAACGCTTATTAGGCGAAAACAGCTTACAACGCGTTTAACATGTAGGTAGGTACACCTCGTAATCCGTATTATGGTACTTATAAAACGCCTACGACGCCGATGTGGCAAACACAGAGACGGGACACCAAAATTTCATTTAATTTGACAACATCGCGATTTAGCTATGATGCGTTCTGTAAGTCAATAGTTGTTTCTGTAACCAATAAAGATTAAGTACATACTGCACTTTTTATTAATTAATACCACAAAAACAGTCAAAATTATGACAAATACTATGCAGTGAGTTTTTGATTTTCAAATAAGGTATTTGCGCACAACTCTTTAAATTTAATAAAACATCAATTATTGACTATGTACTAGTTGTGAAATTTAAGAAAGGATCCGAAACTCTACTCCTACCTAACGGGGTAAAATAGGTGATCGCGGATGGAACCGCAGGTCTTAATCCTATTTATTGATAAATAAACTCACGAAACAAAGAAGAATGGGCTGATTTATGAACGTAAACTCTTATACAATAAAATACAGAGTTAAGGTTAGATATAGTAGGAGACTCAAGATAAATTCGGTATTGAGATGTTTCTGAAGATTTTTGATATCTTATATAGTTCTAGATAAGATTTATTGTTTTTCATAAATGGTTTAGTGTTATTGCATCTCAGAACCAGCTGAGCAAATCATACCTAATGCAATTTATGGAACACATATCTAATAACCCTCCGTTTTGCTTCACCGTAGTCGGGTAAAAATAGGTTATCTTTTTCATCGATTTTATATGCGTACAATATTCATTATAATAAATATCTTGGTAAATCAGTCTATACAAAATAACCTAATATAAAAATCTCCGTCTCCGTTTTTCTCTAAATAAATATGGACAAAATATGGAATTGGGTTCAATTACAGCAGTAGGAGAACAAAAGCGACGAGTTACGACCACTTTGTTTAGCCCTTGTCTTACACAGAACCACCTACGTAATAATACGTAGACTAAAAAGTATATCTAGATATACTACGACGCGAGTAGCGTGAGACCCTTGTGAGACGAGAAGGCGTGGATATTTGTCACCAGACAAATATCCTTGCTTGTTGAATTAATTCAATCTTGACAAATAGCAAAATTTTTCTCCCATTATTTTAGTGCTTTCTTCAACTAGACTTAAATTATCCAGAAGAATATTAAACTACTCTAGTTATTATTCAATCTAAAAATCTAAGAATCTTACTCGGCAGATAAATTGATGTCATGTCTTTTAAATGATTTATCTGTCTGCCTTGTGACATGATAAATGTTCTTGATTAAAACATAATTTTTCTAGATATTTTTACTGAGTTTTTATGTGAGTAAAATGTTAAATTAAGACACGTAAAGTAATGGATGAATAAACGATATGAAACACGCCACATTTATGAAGATATAAGTTTTATAATATTAAAGAAAACAAAACAAAATACCAAACATTCTCCTTGATACCCGAGACTTGAACCCATTCTTTTTACGACTAATACAAACACTACTAAAAGTTTTCGTTGAAATTATATTTTCACATTTCATAAAAAAGCTTATTATGATTTAAGGGCCTCGCCGTTAGTGTAGTGGAGGCAGGAGGATCTAGTTTAACGACTACGAGGATTTATGTCGCCACATCGTCCTCAACCGCTCTAATAAGTACGAGTGTATGTTTGAACCAGTATGAACCCACTGTCAGGCTCTTAAGCTAGCCGTGCCTGTGGGGCGGGCGGGCGCCTTCGACGAATTCGTGTATTAAGAGACACCAAAACTGGTAAATATTCACATTTGTCAAACATTTGGAGCTTTCATTTGCTGTTTAAATATTTCATTTTCCTCTCATAATGTGTCCACAAGTATTTTATAAAAAATAAACAAGCTTGCGTCCCGCGCTTTCACCCACTTTGACGAGACATTTTATCTTTTTCAGGGAATCTCTCTGCAAAGTTTCATCCAAACCTGTTCAGCCGTTTATGAATGATTATCCTTTTATATATATAGATTGAGTCTGAAACATATTTATTTTATATGAATAGTATTCATATTTCACTATTGAAGGCTTCAAAATCCTAACTTTTCTGTCTTAGATTAAGAAACGAATATATCAAAACCACAGTGTTTGAAACAGTGCGATTCCATCGCCCGCAAATTTTCACATTCAACTATTCCACAAAAACCAATTGGCCCAGCCAGTGTCATCTACACTGAGACGTGGGCATGTGAACTAGCAGCTTTGGCTTATCTCAAATGCTCATCCACACATATTAGATTTACCCTTTCTTTGTAACCCATTTTGCTGTAGTAAGGAAATGTCTTCGTCGCCTTAGTTGACTTACGTATATATGTACTCGTATAAATATATGCGTACCTACTATGTGAGAATAAAACCACACGACTATTTAGGCAAAAATCTTCTCCCGAAATACTAATTGTATCATGTGAAAAATACCTACACCTATATGAAGAAAGAAAGGAAAGAAAAAATATTTACATATATAGGACACACGCAAAATCAACTTACAAGTATCTAAACCAATTGAACTCCTGGGTTATTCTAGGTTTCACAAAGCAGTTGAGATAGTATTCATTTTTAAACTTTTAAATTATTGTGGGCCATATGATATTCTATATGCCACGTTTTATCAAAATCTTAATTGACATAGGTACACTAACAAGACAATAGAATAGGAGAAATAAGAAAAGTAAAGGAGATTCAGCTGAAGTTACAAGTTGTGTAATCACAACACATTTAATTTATAAATATTACCTACAATAATTTCGGCTCGACGTTGAAAGCCTGTCACAACTCTATAATGGCGACAGAGCGTTGACACATCTTGTCTCGTCTAATTGAGGGTGTCGCTTATTTACATTTAACTTCTTGATACAAATGAACGAGTACCTACCAGTTAATTAATAGATGTTTATTATTATTTGTATATCTTCAATAATGTATTGCGGTGTAAAACAACATGAAACTCAATATGTTTCCTCTGTTTCGATCATAGAACTATAATAAAGCATTGGTACCTACTCGTACAATGCCTCAGGCTGCGGTGGTCATACATTGATTCTCTGCCGAACCGTATCTCACACAAATGTATATAGGTAGGTATAGTAAGATCTACTTATTCATTCATGTGCCATTATTATTTCAAATGTATGCACCTATTCAAAACATGAGCAGATCGCACTCTAGAACATTCTGTAAATTTCTATGGATTTAATACCATATTTAACTGCACTACTCTCCCTTTTGAAATATGTAGCTGAAAAACTTTTACTTATTTACACATCAAAGCAAATACAATATTTTTGAATAGGCGCCAGTTTACCGGAATATGAAACAGTCAAGCGTTATCTGCTTGACAGGCTGGGGTGCTTAAAAACATTCACCAAACTGCTTGCCGCTTCATACAAAACTGCGCCATTATGACCAGTCGTTTTTTTGCGGTATTTTCATTGTTCGGCTCATTGACGTTTTGCGGTTGGGATAATTTACAGCTTAGAAAATGGTCAGTTAACCAGGCTAGAATGAGAAAATACGACTGCCTTTTTCATATGGTTGACGATAAAGTTTCCAATATATCATTTAAAATTTTGTACTACGTAAAATGTAATATTCAATTAACACTAGAAAAAGGTCGAACCTAACGTTTATCATACCTACAAACTTTACTTGACGTTAAATGTTTTGAAGCTACTTTTATTTAAAAGCATTATTCATTTATTTATTATTTTCAATGTCTTCACGATCAGAGGTCATCTGGCTCCCAGAAACATATTGTCAGTGTAACTAATGTTGTTAATAAATTTACAATCTATGAAACAGCCGACGCCGGCGGATATGAATATTAAAATGGCAGAGCGAAAGAATTTCTAAATTCACGCTGTTGCGTGGGAAACGTTAGACAATTTTTATGAGGATGAGACACAAAAACATGTGTCTATTAATCAGAATTTATGTATGACAATGTTTAAGGAGCATGTTACTGTTTTCTTGTAACTTTGCTACACAGTTTATCACTAGCGTTAGTCTTCGCTTAGTAACTACATTAATCGTGTCACGTTTCAACCGAAGCAATCTAGATTTTATCATGGTGTACCCAACATTTTATAGTCCCACGGGTGGCATCACGGCTCTGCATCCCACTCAAATCCACAAAAACTCCATTCTTTATGGAAGCACGTATTTTTTGCTATACATACGTACCTATTCATTTAGTCATATTGATCGTGTTATTCCAAACTGTTTGTTTTTCATTACGGTTTTGAGTGGGCGTTATTTCCAATGCAATTAAAATATAGGATTCCGCGAGTATTAAATATTTCTTGACGAATATTTTAAAGTAAAATCTTGAATTATCTTGAATTAATATAGATATTAAGCTCCAGTCATAGAAATAAATATATATACCTACTCGAACTACATTATGTAGGTACCTACTTCTCTAATTGTATTCCGAATCAATGGACGATTCCTTGTTATTCAAATTAATACAAAATGGTCAAAAGGAGAATGTATTCGGATCAAATGGAGCATCCATCAAAATAAATCTCCATTGTCGGAGAAAGTCTATTCCACATCAGAATTCTCATTGAGGATTTTCACTCTACGCAGTACCCTAGAGACACAGCTAACCAACACCAGTGAACTTGTATACACATAACGAAGGTTTATGTATGCTACTTCCACCTTATGGAAATTACTCCCGACCTTTCATGTCTAGTATAAATTGGAATATCTTCGTAGAAAAACGGATAATAAGTACAGTAAAAAGCTAAAATTAAATTTGATTTTGTTTTTGCACAATATTTAACATCAATCTGTAGCAAATATAATATCAATATACCTATGTAATTTACGAAGTTTTGGCCAACTCTAAAATTCATACTGGCTGGCGATTTCCAAAATATATGAAACTACAAAAGCCTTTTATTTCTTCGCCAAAACTTGTTTGAAAGTAAAAGATGATTTACTGCAAAAGTTTTATTACTTTTGTTTTTGGAATGTCCTTAATCTTGCGATATATCAATGGGTCACTTCACTTGAAAAGTAGAGTTAAAGAAAAAACTCTTGAATATTTAACTTAGGGAAAATAAACTTTTATAATAATATGGTCTCTCAAATCAACGGCTATGTATATTGCTCTACCCACTACATAATATAATATATTTACCTACCCCTATAAACATAACCAGGCATATACTTACCTAGGTAACTTCACGCAAAAATATTATAAATCTGCTTAAGTATAATTACACCGTGACACCTATCCCTACAAAGGGGGCTAGTGAAATATGGGTCAAAAACTGTTCCTTCCCAGTTGCTTCCGTGATGTACTCATTTCCAACCTTTTTCATGATTTTCCCTTTTCATCGCCTGGACACTGCTCCTACTGACCGACCCAATATCCCTCCCTATTCAATTTTGATTGGTAGCCTCCTGCTAGGTTATTTATTGCGCTATAAGAATATAGTTACTAGCATCTTGCTCGCTGCGTTCGCGCGCTGTTTGTAAAATTTATTTAATATACAGGCTCTGTATTTTTCTGTCTCAATTGATTTCGATAAAATAGATTAAAATAGCGTCGCTAGAAGCTCAGGGCCTTGCTTACATGTTTTTAAGAATAATAACTTTTTCAAGCACTTAGTTTAAATAAGTTTGGTAAGATACAAAAATAACTAATTCCTTACTACTGTTATATTGGAGATATGCTACCTACCTGGTTACAGACATTCGTTAGCCTAATTAGTTAATAAGCTTTAACAGTCCATTCATGCACGGGAACCTAAAAATAATTGAATTGAATTGATCTTGAAACCCGTGACATACAGACAACAGAGTGACAGCAATAGGGCTTCGTTTTGGTAAACTCGAAAATGTTCTACTTTTTCTTTTACTCTTTTAGCATTAACTCCAAACCATTTTAGATAATGTATTCAATGTAGGTAGATAGATAAAATAAGGTTTTTTTTCTAAATTTAGTTATTAAACCATAACGTGACCGTAACCGTAACGTGAAACGTTCTTTACAAACACAAAAATAACGCCTCATTAGAAAAACAGTACCCCAGACAGTACAATGTAAGAACTCGGGTACCTATAATGAAGACATATTAAGCTATTTAACTACAAAGTAAATAATAGCAACAAATTAAGCATTTGAGTATTGGTAACGTTTAAGAATAAACCGAAATTTTATTTAGTAAAATGAAAAGGTCTGTAAACTTAGCCAATAGATAGGTAAACAAGAAGGTTTCAGATGTTTGCGTCTGTTGGCTTCGTAAATATTTTGACGAATAGGTATTTCCTTTGGGGCACTCCTCAAAGTTTATCCGTCCCAGCCGAGTTGACATAGTTCCGTAAAATAACACTTCGCTTCTTCGAGCGTTTTTTCTCAGCTATAAGTTTCACAGAAAGGGTGAAGGCTAAGGAAAAATCTTTTAGCATTTTGTGTTTTCAGAATTTTAAAGATTTCTAGATATTTTGGTACTTAGTATTATTTTGCATCGTATTTTATGGCGAATTCGGATTCAAAATACCATGGAATGAAAAATTATGTAAACAAGTACAGAGATATGATATATATATATATATATATTATAGAAATTGCTATAATCTTAGTAAGTAACTTAATTTTAGAAAAACATTAATGGTACACAAAATAAAAAGCTATACAAATAAGGAGAAAATAGATTTAGATACAGGTAGAAGTAGAAAGGACAAAGTTTTGAATTCAAAACAGAAATCAACACAGTCAAACTATTTGAATTCAACGCCTTAAACTGGTATCGCTTCTGTTCGAAGTTAGACTGTAGTATTTTAATTACTTCAATCAAAATTTAATCTGTTTAATTTGTTAATCAACAAACGTACAAATAAAATATTTTAATACATTTAGATAATATTTGCATTCAATGCAACAACCTTTATCATTTAGTATTGTAAAATCAATTATTTATTTATTAGTTGGCAAACTTAATAAATAAATCTCATCTTCATTACATATTATTATTATTTTATTATTTACAACAAATGTACAAAATATACATGCAAATGTACAATTACAATACATAAAAAACTTCTTCGAGGCTGCCGCTGCTGCCGATCGGCAAGGTTCCCAGAAGGCTGGCAGCGTTTCCTCTTTGGATGGCCAAGCTGATGCGTTGGCGGAAAAAGCTCCCCGCCCGCCGGTCACCCGAGGCCTCGATTAATTTTTTACATAAAATATTTGCGAAACGACGAGCTTCAGACCCCCACGGACCCATGGTCTCAACCGCAAAAGGCATAAATTGATAATTTGGACCAATACAGGCGTACTTTTTGAATTTTGAATTTTCCGCACCTTTCGCAGCCGCTCCCGCGGCTTTACAAGTCACCGGTAAGTGAGATGGCGCAAGTGTATCGACACAAGTGGCATCCCACACCAACGGCTTGCCGACACTCCACGGGATCAAAGTCATACCATCCGGCCTCTTGCCGTCGCCACGCGAAATACCGACTGGTTCGAGTACAGAAGGCACGCCGGCGACAACAAGAGCCCTACGGATAATATCATTAAGAGCCACGTGGCGTGAAATACGACCGGCGCTTTGAGAACACGAAAGCCCATGATGGCCGAGCTCATTGACAAGATCCCCACAGCGGCAGCGATGAGGATGATTGGACCTGGAACCAAGACGAAGACAAATGCACAAGCTTAATGTTATGCGGTCTAACAAAGTCCCGATATTACTAGATGGAATGGCTTGCAACCAGTGACCTGATTCACTCTGAGAGACAGCTAACAAACGTGCCCGGTCCGAATCAGTAGAAAAATCAGAAAATAAAATTTGCCAAGTTTTTTCGCAAAGAGGTTTGTCCCATTCTCTCTGAGAGTGACTCAAAGTCGGAATATTTTTGCCTGGACAAGCTACTTGCCAAGCATTTCTGGCATCGGATAGGTAAGAAACCACAACAGATCCAATAGTTGGTTCCAAAACAGATCTGACGAGGTCACTCACACTGTATACCGAGGACAGAAATGCCGGCAGTGATACGCTAGAAATTTTACGCACTCCTAGGCCACCATATCGTACGGGTAGGGTGGCTTGAGACCACACTTTGTTGTCGTCTAGGCAACAATTTAGGATTTTAGAAAGAGAAATTTTGATCATGTTGTCCAAAGTTTCTAATAATTGATCGAATTTGAATAAGTGGGTGCAGCGGAGTAAATACGTAAACTTCGGCACAAAAAGACATAGTCGTACAATAAAAAATGCATAATGCGCATTTATGTCATAAAGTCGATGAGAGGATTCATTAAAATTTTGTATCTTTTGCTCAAAAAACCCAGGAATGGATTCATCTAAGACGGGGGCTCCGAGAAGAAGAAGCGAATCCCTTGAGATTAATTTAATATTTGGTGCCAAATCATTAAAATCTTGAATAATTTTGGATTTCTCAGATTCAGGAACAGAATCTGAAACTAGGATCTCGCATTTGGAGCAGTTAAAATCAAGACCAATTTTTTTAAATTTTAGGGTGGATTTGTATATTAACTCTCTCTAATTCCCGGAATGAAAATCAAAATATTTTTATTAAAATACAAGCACTTTTGACTTATCTGGTCTGTCTAACCCACGATTGCTTTTGCGAAATAAAGACGGAGAGGCGGAAGGAGGAAGACAGTCGTCTGAGTCTTCCTGACAATATGTATTATAGCAGACCTGCAGCATCTGTTTACAGGCACAATATGAAAAGTATGTCTTACTTATTATTATTTATAAAAATCCGTCATCACGGAGTTAAGTGGTAACAAACACATTACACAATTTACACAAACCTACAAACTTTCGCTTTTATAATATTAAGCTGGATTGAACTAAAAATGAGAGAATAATCACGTAACCTGTAATAAATGTTTCTATTCTAAAAAAAAAAACCTGTGATTACTTTCAAAATTAACAGCACTACAGTAAACTAATTCAGACTGAACATCCCATTCCAACGTTATTTATGTCAAGTGTGGCGCCTCTGCTGTTCATGGTATTTTATTCATTCCTGTCACATAAATCACCGATTAAGCGCCTATCATTAATTGAGGAATAAAAAATATTGACGGTTCTTGTCAGTTTACAGCGCGACCTATATAAAGAGCTCAGAGCAATAGAGTAGGTTTATAATGACGGAATAATTTGTCGAAATCTTTATAATATAGCCAGTTGGAACGTATGAACGTATGGAATGGAGCTAAATCGAAACTGTCATCAAATCCAATATAGTAACATTACGACGTTAGATACCAAAATAAAATATTTCGTATACCTATCAAATTTATTGGATTTGATAAGGTTTACAAAAACTTCACCACTTAAAAAACAATTCAATACATCAGTAGTCCACAAGGCTATAATAACAAATAGACCCAGACATTATACTCTAAAAAGGCTATATCAACTAAATGCAGCTTAAACTCAATAAGTACCTAAGTTCAATCAGTTTCATAATAATTACCGATTGCAAAAATAATAATAAAAGCTCCCGCAATCGGCGGGAGCCGTCGACGACGACAAAAATATTTAGGTGCCTAAGGACATGACTGTTGTCATGGTTACGGTGTCAGGTTATTTCGTTACGTTTTTTTTTGATTCGGTCACCATCAAAGCCCGCGATAAAAGCTATACAATAGCTTAAAAAGTGTCATGTAGGTACATAGGTTCAGAAAGTAAGTAATTGTGGATTCTCTCCCCATTCTACTGACTAAACTTATTTTTAATTATTTATCTGTTTCTTATATTTAAATATTTTTTTGTAAATTCATCAGTAGGTGTACGATTTTTGCTCAGTATCACCAGTACAATCTTATTTTGCGACAAATTTTATCAAAAACAACATTATGTGCACTTTTTGTACGAAAACATAAATTTTAAAATACATTAAATTTTATTTATGAATTAAATGAATTTCGTAGCAAAAAATATATACCTCATAGTCACTTTAAAATGTTATTAGGTGTATTGTTTCGTTTGTACATGATTTTTAAAATGTTTCATTAAGTAACCGAATAAGTCGTACCACACGACTTAAATTGATGAGTACGAAGACAGGCTCAAATCACATGAGAAAAATATGAAAGCAGTGGAAAACCAGTGTGTGGACCTCCGTAACCACTACAAGAACTTGAATCTGAAATATGAGGTGCTTGACAACAAGGTAAACCAACTAGAACAGTCTCAATTAGCAAATCATCTGGAAATTTGTGGGGTAAAAGAACTGGAAAAGGAAAATGTTGAAGAAATATCGAAAACCATTGCGGCAAAGATTAACCAAAACCCGGAAGATATTGTCAAAACTTATAGAAAGAAAAAAGGAAAAGGAGCCCCATCAAAGAAAAGGGAGACTTCGGTAATTACAGTGATGCTGCGAGAAGGAGCGCGGGACCTCTGGCTAGAGGCGGCAAAGGGAATGACCATAACCAATCTAGACTTAGACAGAAACGAACAGGAACGAATCTACCTCCGTGAAACCCTCACACCAGCGACCGCGTTCCTCTTGTGAAAAAACTAAAGAAGAATTAAAAGGGTGGTTCAAATACATATGGTGTAAACATGGCTCAATATTGATAAGAAAAAATGACAAAGAAAAAATTTATACGATTAGATCATTAAATGATTTAGAGAAGACAATCGAGGAGTTTAAACTGCAACAGTAAGTCATAGCTAGTAATTTTATATTTTTACTACATAAAACACTTAATTACCTACATATAACTGATTAAAATTAAATCATTAGAAATGGATGATATAAACTCTGAGATCATAGAAATAACTTGCGACACATGGGATGATTTTTCAAATAAACTGCCAAGAGATACTTTTTTATTATCATTACAAGTCAATATACGATCTATGTTAAAAAACTTCACCCAACTTGAATATATAGTGCTAAACTGTAAAAAAACCATACATATTATTATTATAACAGAGGTCAACATTAAAGAGGACTGTGCAGATTTATTCCAATTACCGGACTATGACATGTTCACAGAACCTAGAAAAAATAGAAGAGGTGGAGGGGTAATTCTCTATGCTCACAAAAGTATAAAATTCAATAGAGATCAAGTAGATGTGAAAGAGTTTGAATGCATAACAGGAGATATTGAGTTAGAAAATCATCAACGGCTAGGGATATGCGCCGTGTATAGACCACCTGACAAAAGCAAACTCGTATTTATAAACGAATTATCCACAGTGATAAATAAATTTTCGCTTAAGAATACTTACTTGATAATGGGAGATATCAACCTAGACCTGAAACAACCCAATCCGGTTATAAGTAAGTACTTAAACTCTCTGTATGAAATGGGATTAGAAAGCGGAATTAACCAGTTCACTCGTGCCGAAAAAAGGGGAAATGAAATAACAAGCTCCTGTATAGATCACATATTCATACGCAATTCCGAAGGGCAAACGGTGTATACGAGTGTAGTGAATATAGCACCGGATGACCATTGTATCACAAGTGTTGCGTTAACCGACACCAGCTACGGCGCGGATGACTCATCACTACTGTGTAATACTAAGCGATCCACAATCATTGATACGCAGAAAATGTACAAAGACTTATGTGAAAGTGATTGGTGTACACCGCTCGGGTATGAAAATCCTAATCAGATTATGAATTATATTTTTAATAGGTTTAAATCAGTTCACAAAAATTGTAAGCTATTTAAAAAACACCGTATTACCGGCAAAAGAAAAATTTGTAAATGGGCAAACAAACAGTTGTACAACATGTGTAAAAAAAGAGACGAATTATTTATGATATGGAAACAAGATAAAAACAATGTGAAAAAACGATTACTTTACAATAAATATCGCAATAAAACGAATAGTTATGCACAATTTATCAAAAATAAAAATATAAAGAATGAAGTTAGTATCAACTTTAAAAATACAAAAAAGCTATGGGAGATAATAAATAATTTAAGTGGTAAAATAACTAAGTGTATAGACAATATATTAATAAAATCCTTCAATTTAAACCCTTTAACATTGGCTAATAATTTTGTTCAGGAATTTAAAAAAAATGTCGAAGACATATGCCCATCATGTGAAAGACAAATATTAGAACCGACAACCTATATCAATAATTCTGACAAATCGATAAGAATTAAAAGGGCAAGGGAAAAAGATATAGAACAAATAATTAAAGAAATTAATATGAACAAAAGTCCAGGATATGATGGTATAAGTGCCAGACTACTAAAACAATTATGTACATTACTAACGCCGGTTATAACACATTTAATAAATCAATGTTTAACTACATCGGTTTATCCAGACCAATTAAAAATAGGAATTATTCGCCCAATTCATAAAAAGGGAATTTACACAGATTATAACAACTACAGACCGATTACGATACTATCATGTATCGATAAGATAATCGAAAGATATTTGAGTAATGAAATTAATACATTCCTAAATAAAAATCATATTATTAATACAAAGCAATTTGGATTTCAAAAAAATAAAAGTACTAGTCAACTACTTAGACAGTTTACCAATGAAATAAATAAATATTTAGATAAAAAAATGCACGTTTTAGTGGTATTTATAGATTTTAGCAAGGCATTTGAAACATTAAAATATTCGACTCTTTTTAATAAATTATCTCAAAATGGCATACGGGGGCCCCTTCTAGAATTATTAAAAAGTTATCACCAAAATCGTTACACCTCAGTTAAAATAAATAACCAGTTTAGTAAAAGGATTTTGACAGAAAGGGGAACGGCCCAAGGATCGATAATTGGACCAACCGAATATTTATTATATGTTAATGATATGTGCAATACTATTAAGGGAGCCTCTGTATACCAATTTGCCGATGACACTTGTTTGTTAGTTGCCCATAAGGACATCACCAAGGCACAAGAATTATTGCAAAATAACTTCAATATGTTATTTAAATGGGCTCACGATGTTGGACTTGTGATTAACGCACAAAAAACGAAAGCTATGCACATACGAACATCGCACAATATAACACCTGTAGTGCCAGCGATCGTGGCTCATGAGCATCAATGCCTACACGATAAATACACTAACACTGACTGCTTGTGCCCGCCACTCCAGTTCGTAGATCAGCATATGTACATAGGCCTTATAATCGATAACAGATTCAACTGGAGACAGCATAAGGACCATGTTTGCTCGAAATTAAGATCTATAATGGGTAGATTAGTGATCCTCAAACATAAATTAAATTACAAAACGGCTAGATTAATATACCTTGCTCTGGCTGACTCTGTTATCGGTTATGGTTTGGATAGCTATGGGAGAACGTACAAGACTTATATAGAAGAAATCTATTGTGCTCAGCTAAGATTGTTGAAATGCATTATACCTAAAAATATTAAAGAAAAATACATTCATAACGATATAGATATATTTAAATTTACAAATGTAATGAGCGTTTTTAACAAAATTAAATTTAGTATACTAAACTACGAAAATGACCTTAATGATTTAGAAAAGAGGGTACGTCCCAAAAACTTAAGAGAGTGTAGGCACAGTACATATATTATTCCAAGATATAACAATGTACATGGTTCCAGTACGTCTACCATGACTTTACAAAAACCGCACACGCTCACGACTGCGTAAAATATTTGTATGGAAAATGTGCACAGCGCCACTAGCGGTCACGTAAAGAACTAAAATTGGTAGTACGCACCATGAGTCAAGTGATGGTTTACGTACACTCTAGTGTTTGCTCACATCGAGCAACGTTTCTTACTTCACAACGAATAATGCTGCCTCTTTCTAAGCTGCCTATACTGTAAAGGCAGAGTAAGTTATATACTCCCAAAAAATCTGAGTATTCAGTTATAACCCTGCTAATTGAAAACGTCATAGACGAATGCTCATTTGCTTTTATTCTTAGTGATTTTTAAATAGATATGGTTGTATACCGTCACCGTGTAGTGGCTCACTACACGGTGACGGTATACAACCATATCTACCGTGAGACGGAGCGTCGCGTCGTCCCGCTTGCTCGCTGCGCTGCACGCCCCGTCGTCCTTCAGTCGGTCGTGCGCACTAGGTCATGCGCATGTGTGTGTGTGTGCTGTGGTGTGTGTTTATAAACAATACGTTTGTAAATAAATAATACATAATGTACTTTAAATAAGTAGGTTTTTTTTATAGAAACATGTGTTTGTCTGTGAATGTTTCAAGTGGATGCTTATAGTTGAGGAATGTGGCTTAGGATTAAAATTGTATGTAAGTAATAGTACCTAAGTATTTATTCCTTTATGTAATTGTTCTCAATCTCAATAATATCACGGCCTATAAACCACACTGATATGCTCAAGTGAATTTCCAAACTAAAATATGCTAAATAACTTATTGCCCACATTATTTCAACTCAAACTCAAAGTCAAATATATCTTTATTAAGTAAACTCATTACAAGTACAACAAAATAACACTCAAATTTTATAAACTTTCATTAAAAACTACAAAGAGTAGGTATATAAACACTACGTAAACTATACGATCGAAGATCTCACGGTTCAATTTGCCCGTGAGTTACTTAACTATAATCGAGACGGTATTTCTCGATGACATCTGTCAAATTTGTGACTCACGGTACCGATATTCTAAAAGCAATGGATAAAAAACGTTAGTTACTAGCGTGTAGGAACAAGTTTAACCAAAAACTATTCGATGCGCGTTTCTCCGCTACCGTTTGATGTGTGTTTTTGGTGCCAACTAATGCTAGGGGCACAGAACACTACATGTTTTGATTCCAACACTCTTGAATGAGTTACCGGAAGAACTTCAAAACATTTATGTACAGGGTGGCAGGTTCAAGCAGAAGCTTAAAAAATATTATTGTAATGCATTCCAAATTAATAAGTAACCACGTATGTATATACATATAACTATGCTGTAAACGTACACAGATAAACCCTGTGAGGTTTTCGATGTGCGTCAGTCTTTTATTTTTGTATGTTTTTTTATGTATATTGAACAAATAAAAAAAAGTAAAAAAAAAATAATGAAATAATATATAAGTAGAAAGAAATATCAAAAAAAATATATTTTTGAATTAAAAGCTACATTAAAGAAGCCTTGAGGCATTACATTTTACAAGAGAAATATTACAGTGACGCAGCTACGTCCTGATGTTTCTATTCTAATTACGTTTTACCCCGCGTTATCTAAATTAACTTTGGGAACTGTTTCTCAAATTTTTCCTAGTGTTTTTTTATATCAATCTTGCGAGAATATGATATGCCTATTACTAAGTATATTATACGAGTTAGTAATATATTAATCTGGCCACGTATTCCATCGTGTTTAAAGCTCCTAATAATTGAATAAAACTAAATCACATCTTGTTAGATTTTTATCGCAAAATAATATTATTATTCCAGTTTATTTATCCAGGCAATTTTAAAAATATAAATATTATACAATTTTAGCATATAAGTACTTAGCGCAAGTACGTAACAACCTCAATACGGTATTTTTAAAACGGTTTTACAAATCTCCTGCTTAAACTTTTTAACAACAGCAAAAAGGTAACAGTGGATTTTGTGGCTAAATTACTTTTTCACTCAGCACTGCGCAGAGTCTAAAGCGCCTTACACAAGCAGACCCGACGTGTTGGAATTAATTCCATGTTTGTTTTTCTCACCGCGACTAGGTAAACATTTTCTCTCTGGTTGGTCTATGTACTGACAAACATGCGCTGATTGTGGCCATAAAGCAAATACATGAATTTTTCTTGTAAACATCAAGGAAATGCAAGTATCAGTTTCATCTGTTTCGTATTCCATTTGAAAATTACAACAGATAGATAGGCTTTTGTTTTACTTGCTGTGTAATCTACGTTGTGTATTGTACATGGGTCTATTATATATAGGTATACATCGGTACAATAATCATATTAATTTCAGGAGTCATTAAATGGCTGAAGAGAAAAAAAATGAAACTTTCAACCTGTATGTTTTATTTACAATTGCCCAAGTTCCTTCTGCAGGAACGAAATAATATATTATTTTTGTCCCATCTAATAATAAAAATCCGAAAGTTTATTTGTTGGTTTATCCATCTTTTAGGCAGCAATTATTCATATGCAAAGAATTTTTGTACATGGATATGATTTTTTAACCTATTTGTCTCTACAGGGCATGGTATATAAAAACTATGTATTTACAAATAAACGCTGTAGGTATAGATACAGTAGCTATAGGTAGATAAAGAAAATCTAACACAGTTTTAGGAGAGAGTGTCTTAGCCGTGGTTACTTTATAACCCTCCGGGATACAGGCGCCGGGAAAGTTTAAAAGTAATGTATGTAGACTCTATTAAATAATAATAATAGTGTTCTTTTGTAACAGTTTACTGTCGTTTTTATTAGATATAAATTAGGAATTAATCGGACATAAAGTATTATAGCAAAGTTTAAGTCAAATATAGTGTAGAAAAATTATGTTAAAAGTTAGTTTTATTAAAAGATTCATTTAGATATTCATCGAACGGTGAACCCTGCCAAATGAAGCAAAGCCTGAATGATATGAAGAAATCAATAACGTCGGGCGTGTGGTAAACTCTCTATATAATAAAGGTCGGATATCTTGCTAAGGCCAGATTACACTGCCAAAGCAAACTCCTGCCTAGTAGATTTATTAGTTTACCTTCTTAAATGTCTTCTATACTCTATGTATGACCTTATTTAGGCCAACATGTTTATTAAAGCAAATTGAGCTAAAACGCAACGCGTAAATAACTGACAGATATTATTATATATTAATTACAGTAATATAGGTAATACTGAAATATGAGAACCATTACGTAAAATAACATTAGAGTACTATCTATTTCGTAATCCCTGAGTGATACCAATTCGAAGATGTTAATGTATTCGAAAATACTTCGCCGATATTATTGGTATCTCGTTTTACTCATTGACTCTTTTTCGATCATCGAGTTTATAAGGACTAAACTTTCATAAGATTTATAGCATCTGAGTACGTCCAAATTTTCTGCACGTAAAACTTTTTTATGCCCTATTTGATTATTCGAACTTCAGCTTTACTTGTACCCCAATAACGAAGATTAACTGTGCCTCAGAGGGGAATCAGAATTTAATTGCAGAAATGTTTGATATATTTGGCAGTATAATTTGAACATTCACTTACCAAATTGAACTCTCACTGTGCCCAGGTATATCTATGCATTATGTAGATTGGTAGATATACTGACGAGTGTCTCTATATTTAAGTTATTTGATTAATGAGTGAACTTGTCAGATGCCACTTCAGATTAACTAGATCAATTTAAAAGAAGTACCCCGGGTTTGTACCAATGTATCAAATGTTATATACTTACAATGTTAATAAAACCAACTTAATTTCCTATGCTTTGTGTATGTACTTATCTACCTCCTATGGCCACATTATCATTTGCTATTGTGAGATTTTGGTCAAATACGGCCTGTATTGTATATAAAAGGTAAACTAAATTAAAGTAAAATATTATTGTTATTGTTCAAAAACAATATCACCATGGTAAGTGATGATGTGTATTGGGACCCCCGTGGGATTTGATTTGTACAATAATTTATTGTTTACTAGCTGTAAAAGGCTGGTAACACATATCCTGTTATAATTAGCTGCCAATTACAGTTTAAAAAAACAACTAACACACAGACAGACGAGCGGGCGTAGGCTTTGAGTATGAATACCTAAAAATATTTAAACTGTTTCATAGTACAAATGGGTACATCATTATAATTTGGTATAGGTTACTTTGATGCTAGATTTTTTTTTTATGTCACTAGTGACAACGAGGCAGGCAGGTCACCTGATGGTAAGTGACTACCGTCGCCTATAGACATTTGCAATACCACGGGGACTGCCAACGTGTTGTACACCTTATTACAATGCCTTAAGGGCAAGGGCAACTGGCTCTCAAGTGCAACTGCCGGAACACACCAACAGGTGCTTGGCGACAGATTTTCAACTTGAGGGTGGTAGCCAGCCAGTCAAGTACCACATAGTACCCTACCACCGTGCTGTGGTTTCCTCACGATGTTTTCCTTCACCGAAAGCTCAAGCTCATTGTAGGATTCGAACGCACGACCTTCGCCGCGGTATTCGACGTCACTTACCACTGAACTATCATCGCCTTGAACTTGATTGTGTGCAAAGTAACAAGCATCATCACTCTCTTTTATTTTATAGCAAATCCCGACGTCTCTCTTCTGATATAAATTTTGTGTAAAGCAACAGATTTGTTTCACCAATCGACAATGGATTTATTGTTTCGAAGCAGTCTAAGTCAGTTGAGTTTCTAAAAAATCTTAAAGTTTATACACAATATTTATCTAACTATATGTGTTTCACAGAGTAATTCAATGCTACGCGATCAATCAGTTCGCATTATCATGAAAGTGTCCAAATATAAGGATATCTTAGAAATATCGAATTCCTGACCGCTCCTGATGGAGGTTTTAAGTGAATTTATCTTTTGTATTACCTACTTTGTTCAGTACAAAATTAACTAAAATAAAAACAACGATAACTCCGTAGCATTGACGTCGAGTGCCGTGACGAAGTACTTGGGTTGGAATCTTGAGCTTTCAGCGATGGAAAACATCGTGAGAACCATAGCATAATGCAGGTTACGTTGCAGTACTCTCTCAGCTGGCTGACATCCTCAAATTGAAAATCTATCGCCAACCAATCTAACTACAACCGCTGTGTTCCGGTAGTTACGCTTGACTTGCTAAGGCTTTGTAAACGTTGGCAACACATTCCAATCCAGCTGTACGATCTGACATAAAGCAGTGTTTATGTAATCCAAGGCACAAGATATATACATAAAATATTTAAAGTGGTTCATGAGTGAGTAGGTTTTACAAAATCAAAAGGTAAAATCGAATCGAAATGTAAAACGCCCTCTGCCCCATCCAGAACATTAAGTCAAGTAAGTCAATTACAAATACGTATTTTGTTTATAAGAATTACTAAAAGTATAGAATAAATCAATACGTCTAATAGAATTGGTATGTTTCACTAAAAAATCACGTATCATGATTATTCGACTCGTTAACAACGATTTTGCACACAAAAACATCAAATAATTATATTCTCTTTTACATTTATTAGATAATAGAAAATAGAATAGTATCAAAAACCACATTCATTGACCACAGACACAAATAAAATGATTAGTTAGGTAACGTACTCGTATATGATCTGAAACAACAGTTAAAATACAATGCTGATGTTTAAGAAATGAGTTGATGAAACAACCTTTACTACTATCTTAGATAGAACTGACAGACCTGCAATAGTCGCTGGTTATTTTAAATTTCAAAGTCAAAACCATTTATTCAGTTTAGGCCCTAGAAGGGCACTTATGAAGGTCGAATTACAGAAGTTACCACCGGTTCGGAAGTCAGCCTTCAACTGAGAAGAACCGGCAAGAAACTCAGCAAGGTTACATTTTTTAAATATTTTTGGACCATTTGACTATATTGGCTTTTTTTTTTCAAGTGTTTAACAATTTTATTCTTAAAGTAATACAAACATACATAAAAAACTATAACCCGCATTAGTTACCTACATAGTAAACTAAAAAAAAAACTAAAAAAAAAAATTATTGTTTAATCCATAGTACAAATATATTTATTAGGTATAAAAAAGGTTAGTTTATCATCTAATCCATATTTAGGAGACTCAACAGATATTTAATTGTTATTTTAATGAGATAACATAATATTTTTACTACCAATCATTCTGGTGTACTTGTAAATCGTATTTCCCCGTGAGTGAAGAGGGGTCGGTAATATTATTATCTTTACATTTCCCTCAATTTTATAGGGCGGAGGACATACTGCATGGGCCCGACATAATGGAAAGCTCTTGAAGCTTTAGGAAGGGAAATTGCGGTCTCTTCAAAGGAGACACCACATACTGGATCAAGTATTGAACGTTATTGTAGAAAGCTTTAGTGGATTTTGTAAAGCGTTCTTCTATTTTGTAATATTTCACGACAACATCAAGTTTATTCAAAGGTTTACAGCATACTTTGTTTAGTGATGATAGCTCAGTGGTAAGTGACGTCGGATACCGCGACGAAGGTCGTGGGTTCGAATCCTACAATGAGCTTGAGCTTTCGGTGAAGGAAAACATCGTGAGGAAACCATAGCACGGTGGTAGGGTACTTTGTAGTACCCGACTGGCTGGATACCACCCTCAAGTTGAAAATCTGTCGCCAAGCACCTTTCGATGTGTTCCGACAGCTGCACTTGAGAGCCAGTTCCCATTTAGGCTTTGTGTGCTTACCACCTTCGGCCACATCATCACTTACTATGGTGAGATTGTGGTTAAACACAAGCTTATCCAGAATAAAAAAAAGTGATAAAAATTACGCCAGTACAAATTACGCCAACAAATAGTTTGAACTCCAACCATTTTTCTATTTAATAAGCGTTTTATTGGTCATTACCATATCACATAAACTTTATAAGGTATTCAAGTATCCTCTGAAACAGCAAAAAGCCATAATAAATACAATACTTAGCGTATATTAATTGAATCATTTAATGAATCAATCCATTAATGCTTTAATCCGATACTGACAAAAAGAAGACGTATAACTATTTAACACATACAATATATCTGTATATAGAAAAGATCTCACGCAGAATTTCCAAGGATTAGAGGGAAAATAAATCGTGCAAACGGGGCAATTTATCGCTCTTCTAAGCCCTGTTGACATACACTTAACGCACCTCAAATTGATCAGGGGCCAAAAAAACTCGTATATTTATTTAATACTACATAATTAATATTAAAACAAAAATTGTACTGTAGGTAATTTTGGTATAAAGAAATATAGGCCCAATAACAGGAATAAATTATAGTGGTATAAAAGCACTTTGTTCGTTGCCTTCCTACATTTTTTTTATCCAATAACTAAAATATCAATGAATTTTTAAACGGTTTTCATACACGTTCATTCATGAATCAAAAAGCCGTGTGTGAGGATATTTATTTATTTGTAAAATGAATCATTAAAATGTGTGTTTGTGTGCATTTTTGTCTCTTCGAAGCTAGTGTATAGGAGAGAGAAGAGAGGTTTCAGAAATCTCTTCATTCAAGTAGGGAGACGAAGTGAAAACTCGGTTCGATGCATTTGAAATCGACCAATCAAGTTCGGCTTATACTGCGCTGAATACGAGAGCAACGGCTGAGCGTAAACTTATGCATTCTCTCCATAGAAAACTTTAGTCACACAAAAATTCGCTATCATATCATCACTCATTTCAATAGATAGTCAGTATATTTTATGAGTTCAGTATGAGTATAAAGCAAGCAGTTTTAAAGCTAAATACACTCGCGTGGTTTTAAGTGCCATTTCATCTTAATTACTTATATTAAATTATTTCGAAATGCATCATAATAAATGAAACGTCATTTTTTTACATATTTAAATAAAAATTACCTATCTATTCATGTTACTCTTAACAAAGCTATTTGTAATCTTTTCCAACTTTGATCAAAGGATAACTTTCTGTCGGTAGAAGAAAATGTATAGCGGACTAACTTTTCGCTGATACAATATTGACTGATATATTGTATTTATTTATTAAATCCGAATACTATGAAGTTACGAGAGACTGATATCAAATTGATTGTATAGAATATCTGCTTGTCTCTTGACAACAACAAAGGTTTTCCCGAATACCTTTTTTTTTTTAATATTTTTATTTTTTCATCGTTTCATAAAAAGGTTAATTTTATTTGTGACATTACAGTAATCGCATTATGTATTTCCCTCTTCGTATCGATCTTGACGACGAAATATAAATTTTAGGATGAAGGTACATGGATACCTATTTCTTTTATTTTTATAAATTCTTAATTTTAATTTGGTATTTCTTTTATTATGGTATGGCATATTTAATTAATATCAAGATTATTTACTATTATTTTATCAACTTAACCTAATTACATACAAATTTACGTACAAAAGAAATCCGGTAAAAAGTAAGTAGGTACAGGATGGGAATTCTCCGAGATAAAAATCGAAGCCTTGGGTGACAATTCGCTTTTTGCGATGAATTTGTTTTCGGAGAGACATCTTGTCTGTCGGCTTCACTACGTGTGATATATGTCTAAAAAAGTTGTCCCAAACGAATGTTTAAATACCTGTCAACAAATTAAATATATCTATCACAATATTAATTTGTTTGGGTACGCAAAGAGGTTTAAAAGCGCCTTTCGTGAAAATTTTAATCCATAAATTATTTCCTTATTAAAATTGCGGGCTAAGTATTTGGTAGCGAAATCGTTGACCTCAAATTGCGGTCAGAGGTATCTCAACTAATGTTTTCCAAGACTTATTCACGACTCGCTTAATTTGTAATGTAACCATTAATTTGTTAAGTTAAATAGCTTAATAATGTTTGCGTACCGTACCTATATTAGTTTCTACGTATAAACCAAAAAAACAAGTTTATGTACTTATGATTATTTTGTCTATTCCTCAATTCTTAATTCAATTTGTTGTGTTTTGTCTAATATACTCAGTTATAGATGGACTCATGCAATGGTACTTAATGTGCCAGTAAGGTTTTTTTATACCACTAGGTGGAAAACAAGTGGTATAAAAAAGGTAACAAAGCTCCACAAGTCTTCTACTTCACAAAGGTCTTCAATACTACAAAGACGTCATTATTCAATCATTTTTTCTCATTATGTATGTCAACAGTACGTAGCAATTAAGAAAATCATCTATTTTCAAAACTAACAAAGTTGAACTCCCTGTACAAGACAGTCTAAAGAATATGTCAAGTTTATTATTACATTGACATAGACTCCAAAAGTCTCTAGTATTTCCTTAGCTATATAGTTATCATAAGGATAACTAAATAGTACCTCAGTAATGCAATTTGATATTTCATTTGCTATTTCAGCAGAGGAAACTTCTCTAAGTCGTACAACGTTTATAGGACAATACTCACTACAGGGATTTGTCTTCATGACCAAGTTTGCCTTGTCTTACAAAGTTTCTAAAAGATGAGACTTATAAATTCTGCTTACCCGCAAAACTTTATATTTTTCAGTACCTACCTACATATTACGAAGGTACAAAATGCTCGAGATGTATTAGTTTCACGTAATTAAAGCTGAGCTATCCCAGTTTATATTATATTACATATATATTCATGAAATATCAGAAACATTAAATTATTTCCGTAAATCTCATTAACGGTTAACATTATAATATCTAAATACCATCATCTCAGTAAAAATATTTTCATACAGGAAACGAGTTCAAAGTAAATACTGAAAATTATTATTAATAATAGGATCCAAGTTCTTCTTACATTGTAGTCATTAGGTATAATAAAAAAATACGAATTCGGGAAAAACCCAATAGAGCGCTGCACTTTCAACACCTTGTTAAATATTTATGTTCCTACTAGATATTGAAATAACAAGAACATTGGATTTTTTTTACTTTACGTCGATAACATGTTGAAATTATTGGAATAAACTAAAATTATTAGTCTTGCAAGCTATGTTTATTTTTATGTAAAAACAAGACACAAAAAAAGTATACATTACGATAACATTTCGCTTTGTCCAGTTGCTAAGTTTATTTTAACGTTTTGTGTAGGTATTGAATTATAATAAATATCATAGAAGCATAGATCAATGAATCGTCGCGCCGCGGAGCGAGGATCAATTCTTAATCTATGCATAGAAGTATGAATATCATAAAAAATACGCAGGTATTCATCTATACACGGCTGAACCGATTTGGCTGAAAATTGGTGGGGAGGTAGCTTAGAACCAGGAGACGGACATAGGATTAAAAAATACTAAAAATTCACAAAAAAAAAAGAATAATAATAAGAAAATTATTTTTGTCATACATTTAGTATAGAACGACTTTTTGACATGTCTCGAGATCGGACTGACAGATGGTTTAATTTCACAATTGGTGGAGCTGGAATCGGGTTTTAAGTTTTATTTTCAGGGCAGAACAACGTCTGCCGGGCCCACTAGTTATGTATAAAATTATAGTGAACACGCACAATATTTCAAATGGGACAAAACCAAACAATTTGAGGCTAAACTTACAGAATATTACGTACATAACAAACGCTGTATGTTTAGCCGCTTCTGCCTACGAAAGGGAGTCATTAGGATTGTGTTTATTTGAATGTTGCTTAATAAGCGGTAAACCTTCCGCCAACGATGTCCTCTGAGAATACAAATCTCTGTGAGGCTATAGATAAGTACGGTCGTAAGTCAATGTCTAAAGATAGCTGTCTGGTCATCTAGCAATTAATACAATTGAGATAACACAAAATTTATTAGGTATATTGTACGTAATGAATGTCTAAGATATTTTCTGAGTTATAGCTTTCACCTTACTAGTCGTAGAACATCGTGAAATAAAGTGTCACCGCCATTTTGATATAAACTATTTAGTTTAAAAACACCTTTATTAACACTAGTTTTGCAAATGTGGGTATTTATTGTAGGTATGTGAATTAATGTTGATTAAAAATGTATTTGGTTATCTATATCTCGTCTCACATATTTCGTTACAAAAAAAACCTGTATTGGAACGACAATTTGCAATACGGAAGATAATCACGAAGCAGAAGTTTCCTTATCATTAATCTTAGTGGAGTCGGAATCTTTTCTTTTAGATTATGTTTTTCGTGATTCGGCACTATTTCATCGTTATGTAGGTATATTACATCATCCTCCTTGAAATATAATTATGTTAAATATAATCTGCTCAATCATTTACAATAGTGTTTTAAACTATAAAGAAAATATGTAGGTTTTTTTTTATTCTAGATAAGCTTGTGTTTGACCACAATCTCACCATAGTAAGTGATGATGTGGCCGAAGATGGTAAGCACACAAAGCCTAGATGGGAACTGGCTCTCAAGTGCAGCTGTCGGAACACACCGATAGGTGCTTGGCGACAGATTTTCAACATGAGGGTGGTAGCCAGCCATTCGGGTACTACAAAGTACCCTTCCACCGTCCTCACGATGTTTTCCTTCACCGAAAGCTCTAGCTCATTGTAGGATTCGAACCCACGAACCTTCGTCGCGGTATCCGACGTCACTTACCACTGAGCTATCATCGCCTTTTTTATCATCGGTTTACTTATCTAAACTCAAACTCAAACTCAAACTCAAAATGTTTTATTCAATTTTGGGACACTTAAGGAACACTTATTGAACGTCTTATTGCTATTTTTAAAGCTATTGTAACTGTTACCACCATTTCCAAATAAAGACCTGTCAGGAGAAGAAACGGCGAAACAAACTCCCCGGTTTTTTTTTTACAATAGTCCCTCTTTTCTCTTTTAAATATAATAATGGATACATTGTATAATATCGTTTAAGAGGAGCAACTCATTGCCATGCTTTGCCATCATTCATATATTCTGCTACTGTATAGTAAGCTTTTAGACATAATTTGTGTTTGATGACACGTTTAAAATTTAAAAAAGGTAATTCTGTAATTTCTCGAGGTAGCTTATTAAAAAAACGTATACTTTGCCCCACAAAAGAATTGTTAGTTTTATGTAATCTTACAGTAGGAACATAAAGTTTGTCCTTCTTTCGAGTATTAATATTATGCAAATCGCTATTCTTTTTTAAGCTCTTAATATTCTTTCTTACACATATTAAATTTTCAAATATAAATTGGCACGGTACAGTCAATATATCAATTTCTTTGAACTTTTCCCTAAGTGAATCTTTAGATTTCATATTATAAATTGCACGAATAGCCCGCTTCTGCAACACAAAGATCGAGCCAATGTCAGCAGCATTACCCCATAGAAGAATACCATAGGACATTACGCTATGAAAATAACTAAAGTATACTAAACGGGCTGTATTAATATCAGTTAGGTGTCTAATTTTCCACACCGCAAATGCTGCAGAGCTTAGTCTATTCGACAACTTATCTATGTGAGGGCCCCACTGCAGTTTGTGATCCAATGTAACTCCTAGGAAAACTGTTGATTCCACAAGGTCCAACACTTCATTATTTATCAGTATATTGGTTTGTGCTTGTTTAACATTAGGCATTGTAAATTTTATGCATTTCGTTTTCTTACTATTAAGTACTAGATTATTAGCACTAAACCAATGCACGACGTCCGAGAGAGCATTATTTACATCGTCAAAGTTACATTTTTGTCTATCTATCTTAAATAAAAGAGAGGTATCATCTGCAAATAATACAATATCATGTTTATTATTTACCAAATGAGGCAGATCATTGATATATACTAAAAATAGGAATGGACCAAGAATTGAACCCTGTGGAACGCCCATAGTTACGGGGCACCCTGGATCTAAACCAATATTCAAATAAATAAAGTACAACAGAAGTATCTATCGGTAAATAAATTCTACAAAGCTATATAGCAAGTAAGTAAGAAGTAATTTTGCTAATGGATTATTGTAAAAGCAGCCTTGAGGAATTTTCACAAATACTAGTAGACTGTACATTTGTTGTAAATTATAAATTAATAAGTGCAACTATAAGAAAAACCTTGGAGAACAAAGAGTATTGCTCTTCGGCATTTCTCGATATCCAACAGGCATTTGACAAGGTATGGCACAAGGGCTTACTGTATAAGATCAAGCAGACCCTACCGCACAGCTACTTCACGATCCTGGAATCCTATTTGTCTGAAAGGATATTCTACGTTAAAGAAGCTGGGGAAAGCTCAGATTTTTATGAAATCAAGGCAGGTGTCCCCCAAGGATCAGTACTTGGACCTGCCCTGTACACACTTTACACAGCTGATCTACCAACTTCACCTGATGTCACTACGGCAACGTTTGCTGACGATACAGCACTACTTGCGAGTGATAAAGACCCAAAGCGAGCTTCAGATGTACTTCAAACTGCACTAAAAAAACTGCATAATTGGCTCCAGGACTGGAAAATCAGAGCAAGTGCTGCTAAATCAGTACACATAACATTTACTCTTAGACAGGGCAACTGCCCACCAGTGAAACTTGGAGATAGCACTCTACCACACAGCGACTGTGTCAAATATCTGGGTATGCATATTGATCGCCGCTTGACTTGGAAACAACACATTAAAGCCAGGAGAGATGAGATCTCAACCAGACATCGAAATCTTTATTGGATGTTAGGACGAAATTCAAAATTGTCTCTGGACAACAAGCTTCTAATATATCAGACAATTATAAAGCCGATCTGGATGTATGGCGTTCAACTATGGGGCTCTGCAAAAGACTCCAACATTAATACCATACAAAGAGTACAAAACAAGATTCTGAGGTCTATAGCAAACGTACCATGGTATATCACCAATGCCGAACTGCACCAACACCTGTCCATCAATACAGTGAAGGAGGAAATACGAAATTCCTCTGAAAAATATAAGAAACGGCTAACAAAACACCCTAATGAACTGGCACGCCAGTTGACCATTCAAGACTATACCAATCGGCTCAAGCGATACAATATCCTAGAGCTACATAACCGATAGTAGCATCAATTAGGCTACCAAATATGAGTTGGTGCTCTTGCTGGAGAGCCCACTCTGCACGCGAACAGCTGAAACATCACATCCGCTCATAGTCCCAGGACTGATTGCTGATTACATAAAAACACAAAAAAAAAAAATAATAATAATCTGCTCAATCATTTACAATAGTGTTTTAAACTATAAAGAAAATATGTAGGTTTTTTTTTTATTCTAGATAAGCTTGTGTTTGACCACAATCTCACCATAGTAAGTGATGATGTGGCCGAAGATGGTAAGCACACAAAGCCTAGATGGGAACTGGCTCTCAAGTGCAGCTGTCGGAACACACCGATAGGTGCTTGGCGACAGATTTTCAACATGAGGGTGGTAGCCAGCCATTCGGGTACTACAAAGTACCCTTCCACCGTCCTCACGATGTTTTCCTTCACCGAAAGCTCTAGCTCATTGTAGGATTCGAACCCACGAACCTTCGTCGCGGTATCCGACGTCACTTACCACTGAGCTATCATCGCCTTTTTTATCATCGGTTTACTTATCTAAACCAATATTCAAATAAATAAAGTACAACAGAAGTATCTATCGGTAAATAAATTCTACAAAGCTATATAGCAAGTAAGTAAGAAGTAATTTTGCTAATGGATTATTGTAAAAGCAGCCTTGAGGAATTTTCACAAATACTAGTAGACTGTACATTTGTTGTAAATTATAAATTAATAAACATAATTAGTTGTTGCTAATTTCTGATACAATAAAACTCAAATGTTTGAAGAATTTGTAAAAATCACCGGAACTTGACACAACAAAGTTATACATTATTTATCTCTGTGGTAAAACTTTAAAGTCACTGTATGTACAACACGTACAGAGACCGTGATGTAACTAAGCAAGAACGGGGACTGAAAATACAAAAACTTTCTGAGACCTTGTGCCTAAGGGCCTGAAGCTTTTAACTTATATCGAGCGACGTCACGGCAGTTTTCAAGTGTTTGTTAACAATGTAGATACGCTGGTTTGTTTCAAAATTTACCTCCATAATACGATTCCATTAACATTTTCTAACATAATTTCTACACAATTTAACATTAACTAATAATGGGTTTTAAATATACCGCCCTTTACGTAGTAAATTATATTCATTGGACCGCAGGGCCAAATAGGTATTCTCAACATCAATAAATAATATAAAGGCGATTTAACTTGCCAAGTTAGTCAAGAAGTCGAAGCTACTAGTTTACTAACTATCAGCTAAATTGGAGGCAGCACAGGGGCAAAGTGCAGCTGCAACGAGTTAGGCGGTACCTAACACCCGGTAGTAACAGTTAACTACCCTTCAGCCGTGTGGAAATCTTCACAGCGCCACTTGACATGACGTCTCGCTTTCACAATTCCAGCTAAACGGCCTATTTGCATACAAAAGCGCCTAGATATGCTTACACATATTATATTCTCATATTTTAGACTTGGTCGCCGAGATTTCTTCTTACAATGTACGAGTAGGAATTATGTGACCACGTAGGTACATTGTAACAAGATGATACAATATTTTGGTTCTTGTCTTTCCTAATTAAAAGTTGGAAACATGATGTGACATTTATTTATTTCATTTATTACGCTCCTTATTACGCCCTAGTAAGTAATAAACTAAACCCAGTAATGAATACATATTGCTACGAATGTGTATACTCGTCTATGAAATCATGAGCTATTGCTTAAGAAAAGGATTTTTTTACATTTATCCACATAACTTACAGCTATTTGTTTGCAATTGTGTATAGCTAGGCGGCGCTTTCTTCCATGTTTTTGTAAATGATGAATAACATAAACGTACATACCTTTGAACTATATTTATTAATATTAATTCGTACAACAGCGTGTTTCAGACATCTAGAGCATTGTTCATAGAGTATAAATGAAATGAGATAATGACCGCGAACCGGGCGGGCGCGCGAGGTCGCGGCGGTACAAACGATCCCTTCTGCGCCGGGTGTCACGGACTTTGACTAAATTATGAGCCTGCGGGCACACTCGCCCGATAAATACCCGAGTATTAAGGGCTCGGAAAATATTGGAGGGAAATAACTTCATTTTTTCACGATCTCGTATTGTCGCCAGTTTGTTTTACGAGTTTTTGTCTTTTCTATCTGATTTTGCATTAACATGTCAAGCCAAGTTATTGTTGATTTTATTATTTTTTGTTAAAAATAAACATGACGTTTTCATTGGTGTCGTTGGTTAAAAACTACCTATCACGCCACAGGTCGTAGGTTCGATTCCCACCCAGGACAGACATTTGTGTGCATGAACATGTCTATTTTTTCTGAGGCTGGTTGTATTTATCTATTTAAGTATGTATTAAGAAAAAAAGTTGTAAGTACGTATATTATTTTGTAGTAGTATATCAGTTATCTTGTTCCCATAGTAGGTACAAGCTCTGCTTAGTTTGAGATTAGACAGCCAAGTGTGAAAAATGTTCGAGGATATTTTTATGAAACATGCCATTTTTAGTTAGTTAGTTAGTACCTACCTTTAAACTTGTTTTCGTGGAATTTCGATATTGTGCAAATAAATATGAAATTAATAAATAAATATTGTGAACAATTTCCCGGACATTCCTCACACGCAGCCATCTGATCCTAAACTAAGAACATAGAGCTTGTGCTAAAGCTATAGGATAACTGATATAAGTACAACTTTATATATACCTACCTACACCCACCTATATATACTAATATTATAAAGAGTTGTTTATTTTTTGTTTTAATACCTTCATCGATTCTAAAAAATTCTTTCACCAATGGAAAGCTACATTATTATTGTCTAACATAGGCATGCGAGTGAAACCGCGAGGTGGTAGCTTGTATTTTATAAAGGAGATAAAATTGAAAAGTTATGTTATTAGTGTAGCTAAAACCACGCAACTAATAGATATTAATACTGAATTGGAAATAATAACACGCATATATCAACTAGGTAGAGCTCATAAAGATCCACATTTAGGTTCTTAGTACGTAACACATATTTATAAATATATATCATATCGTAATGTGCATATTAAATAAACATAGTTTTAGAAGCTAGATTGTGCTCATAGGTTTAGCTTTTATCCTTAACATATCCACTGAATTATAATAATAAGATACGAGTAGAGTAAAGAAAACGTTCTAGAAGTTGAAACATCAGATTAAATCAGTGAACATTGTGGAAATGGCTCCTCAGTGGAAATTGCTTTGTTTCGACCTAACTCGCCCGGGGGACATATACCTACCTACCTACTATAAAGACAAGGCGACCGCTAAAATGTTGCTGGCAGTTGAATCATTGTTCTTAACGTCAAGAATGCTCTCTTATATAGTCTATGTTTTAGCGACGCGGAACAGTGCTCTACTATTTCGGTTTGACTATAAATTACTGTCCTTATCATAATAAGAATTAAAATGTACCTAAAGTTTATCTTGTCTAACTACTGTAATAAATTTAATTGTTTATTGTAATCTTGTGGTCGCTAATGACCTTAGATGTTAAAAAGCGACCTTAAATAAATAATAAAAAAAAAACAATTTTAAAAGCATTACATATTTGAATATGAATTTCAACATTTTGCAGACAAACTATAGTTAAACCTATGAATGCAAAGATGTGTTTGTTGGTTATTTGCATTAGAGTTCATTTATGGAGCGCAACTGACATACACTATATTTTATGCCAGGAACGCGAGTAAAATCGCGAGGCAGAACCTATTATTAAATAATAATTAGAATGTCTATCAATCAAGTAACAAAAACACATTTAAATTATTTTCTGTCATAAAATCTTACACAATTCCAGTATAAAATTAAATAAATATTCCTACACAATATAAATACAAGTATTATGTTATTTATTACGTAAAAATACTTATTTTAATAAAATGATTCTTGTTTGAATGTGACTGTAGGAAAATTACAGCAATTTTAATTAGAACCAGTGTTTTCCTTTAGTATCTTTTATATAATTGTTTTAAATATAATTTAGTTTTAGTTTAATTAGTTATTAGCGTTACTCTTATTCATTGTATTAATTGCTTAAAATGTAACTTTATAATATACTAGCTGTTCCGCGCGGTTTCACCCGCGTTCCCGAGGGATCTTATCTTTTCCCGGGATAAAAAGTTGCCTATGTGCCTATTCCAGACTATAATCTATCTCTGTGCCAAATGTCATCCAGATCCATTCAGCTGTTCTGGCGTAAATGAGTAACAAACATACATCCATCCATCGATCCAAACTTTCACATTTATAATATTAGTGGGATAACTTTAAACAAATTAACCAATTAAACAAATCGTTGTTTATTTAAATGAATAAAAAATCCTCAGGTTTAATGAATGTTGATCATGAAAAATTAATATAAAGTTAATTTTATTTCATACCAGTTTTTCGCCCGCGGTTTCACCCGCGTTCCCGAGGGATGTTATCTTTTCCCGGGCTACAAAGTATCCTATGTTTTATTCCGGGATATGATTTACCTAGGTGCCAAGTTTCATCAAAATCTTTAGCCGTTTTTGCGTGATTGACGAACATTTACCCAAACATACAAACTTACAATTAATATGATTAGCAGGAAGTAGGATTTTCACTGTTATTAAAATGGGAAACAAAAGTTTTATTTATTTAAACTCGGCTAGTAAATAAACCCGACATCTTTTTGGTAGAACTTATCATCCTGTCACTAGATATTTTAGTTCTAATAAAGCCTTAGCACAAAATCTCTGTACCTACCGAAGCAGTGTCACATTGATAAATCGATTGCCTAACAAGCCTATCGGACTAGCTCCTGTCTGTCTATCCAATGTGATATATAGGTACCTACGTATCACTTCACAATATCTAATTTACGGTATTACTAATATCGAAACGAAGAGAAGAAAAATCCATTTCTTTTCATCAGCAATAAACAAAAAGTTATATCACTCATACACACACACATATAACTTTTTTTTACATATATAACGTAAAGTATGTATATAATGTAAAGATAACTTTGTCAGTAGTATTACTTTGTAGTTTGGATTAACCTGCTAATACCAATTAGACTCAATTTATGAAGCTAATTTCAATAGGTATGATAATGCGCATATTTCAGTCTTACAAATGCGTCGTCAAAGCAACGTAGGTATTATGTGTAGGACGAACTTTCGTTATTAATATTCATGAATTGTTTACAATATGGAATTAACATAACAATTTTAAAAGCGCTACGCTAGGTAAAATACATACTGAATGAATAGTATCTACTATTATCACTTTAATTTGTATTAAAACGTGTCTTATTTTGCAAACGAATTGTAGATAATATTATTTAAAGAGGAAACGCTGCCAGCCTTCTGGGAACCTTGCCGATCGGCAGCAGCGGCAGCCTCGAAGATGTTTTTTATGTATTGTAATTGTACATTTGCATGTATATTTTGTACATTTGTTGTAAATATTAAATAGGTACTATTTTAGTTTTTATCATGTTTTGTTCCAAAATATATTTATGGAGTTATTTAAATGTAATCTACCTACTCCCTTTAAATGTAATCATATTGCGTGATATTTAATTCAGAAATAGAATACATAACTAAGTGGAAAGATATTCTGGCACTCATACCAATAACGAAGGTGTGTTTATTGGTTTGTCCTTATTACATATACAGAGAGATTATATACATTTTTGTATAGATAGTGTTTATGGAACGGAGGCAAAAGCTACAATTTGATTCCAATATGTTAACATAGTGCGCATTTAGTTATGTCAGAAATCTGTTAACCAGACAGGCGGGTCACCTGATTCTAAGTGACAGTCGCCAATATACATTAGCAGTAGGTACCATGATGATTGCCAATGTGTTGTCAAACATACCGATAGGTGTTTTGCGATAGAATTTCAAGGGTAATAACTATACATTCCTACCAATTACAAAGTAGGTACCTACTGTACCACCGCGCAAATATTTCAGTCTTACAAATGCCATCAAAGCTACGCATAAGTGACTTCAATTTACATTTTGACGAGAAACCACAATACTCAATTAATTAGTACAGCAAATAGAATTAAATCTACCTGCGGCGTAATCAGATCTTGTTTTCCCTATGAGTGCAATTAGATTTATCCGCAGCCACTATAACGGCTCTCGCAGGCTTTCCAGTTTTATTGTGTTACTGTAATTACTATGAGACCGTTTTTTTTTCCATGAGGATAAACTTGTGTTTGACCGCAATCTCATGGTAAGTGATGATGTGGCCGTAGGTAGTAAGCACACAAAGCCTAGCCTAAACCTAGACAGGAACTGGCTCTCAAGTGCAGCTTCGGAACACACGGATAGGTGCTTGGCGATTGATTTTCAACTTGAGGGTGGCAACCAGCCAGGCGGGTACTACAAAGTGCCCTACTACCGTGCTATGGTTTCCTAACAATGTTTTCCTTCACCATCAGTTCAAGTTTATTGTAGGATTTTAACCTACGACCTTCGCCCCGGTATCAGATGTCACTACCGCTGAGCTATCATTGCCTTATCGGTTTACATGTGGCTTGCCTACCAAGGGATAAGTTGTAATAAATCTTGGGTAAAAACGTTCGTTCCCCGTACCTAAAACCCGTTCATGGTGGCAAAAAAGTACCTATGTGTGTATGAAATTCGGAAATGACTAAACGTTTTATTTATCATAATTTTACGAAACTTTAATCTTTAATGATACTGCCGAAAACTAAAATACTAGATTAGTTAAATAACTTCTACAACGTTCATAGGTCACTCGCCGGCCAAGAGTAATTAGGCAGACCTCATATATCTCTGAAAAGCTTTGTTCATAGTTTTCACGAGACAATACATAATTCCCCAACTCGGTAACATACGGGTATTAGTCAACTCTGCTCTCTTCTAATCCTATTATATCGACAGAAAATACATTTACTCACAAAACTTACCGTTGAATACAACAAAGCGTACAGGCCGAGCTTGTAAATACATACTATTGGACTTAGTGGTGAAATGGACCGAAATATTCAATAAATCAAACGTTAACTTTAGGAGAAATGCCAAAAATCTACGTTTTTAATCTTTTTATTTAGTAGCAGGTTAAAAGAAAACTTACTATTTTATTTATGGAATACAAGAATTGGATTTTTCGTTGTCAGATTTTTCTTACTTTTAGCTACAGAGTTACGAAGTTTTAATCACTGTCATAATTTTAATAATAAAGTAAGCATTTTCTTTTCCTGTTAAAATGATAGCCGTAGTGAGAATCTAGAACCTTAAAGTGGTTATTTTTATTCGTAACTCGCTGTGTAGACTTAATTCCATTTAGACCTCAAGGCGTAAATATTTGAACTTTCAGTGCCCTTTAAAATTTTGGGTACTAGACAGATTATTTTAAAAGTATGATCCGGTTACATAAATAGGTAAATAATCTTAGTATATTACTTATTTCTTAATACGTTTTGAAGCTGGAATCTAAATCGTATACCGACAGTAAAATAACAATATGAAGATTCTATGAATATATATCGTTTAAAAATGTAGCAGAAAATTACAGGCGGGTTTATCATACGGGTTTTTAATTAAAAATGGATATAGTTTTCTTTTTTCAATGTAGCATTTATTTATCCGCGCTGTTGGTTTGATATGTAGGTATAGATGTTTTCCGTTGGCTCCAACCATTAATTTCTTCTGAATTAGTGCCATAAAAGACATCTCCCGGAATTTTTTGATTGAGTTTGTTTTCATAATAATAAATTGTTAACCTTTAATTTAAAAAATAAATCGAGGCCTCGGGTGACCGGCGGGCGGGGAGCTTTTTCCGCCAACGCATCAGCTTGGCCATCCAAAGAGGAAACGCTGCCAGCCTGCTGGGAACCTTGCCGATTGGCAGCAGCGGCAGCCTCAAAGACTTTTTTATAAAATATAAAAAATAAAGTGTACATATTTTTTTGTATATTTTGTACATTTGTTGTAAATAAATAAATATCGTTGAATTTATTATAGTTTTATGAAATGTGTAAGTTTTTAGGTACTTATTTCTTGGAATAGGTTTTCTCAATTGCCATTGTACGAACAAGGTACCTCCGGAGAAAAGAGCTCTCGGCCGTTTGTCTTGTAAATTAATGATTACAAAGAACTTAATGGGCAAAGTGTACTTACTAGTTTAATAATTAATTTTATTATATAACGCTTTTTCTCATTGCAAACAAGCTGATAGAAATGTCATAAACATTCTACTCAGCTAGCTACATTTGAAATTATCAGTGTTATAAATTACGTACACGTTCATAAAGTAACGAGCGAGCTCGGGCCGCGGCGGCGAACAGACTACAGAGATACCTACGTAGATATGTTCTGTTCTGGGTTATCTTACGTAAGTTAACAAGGTATAGGCAATGTCATAAATTCAGGATACTCGCGCTTATCTCCTTTGGTATTAGTAAGATCAGCCACAGCGGCGGCGCTAGGTCGCGGATTTGATCTCAGCGCAGCCAGTTACGCAACCGAACCGCCGCACTTGATGCACTTGACACCAGACTACATGAAATTGTTTATCCATTCTGTTAGTTTGCATGCATCTTTCGGCATTCAATATAACGGCACGGTTTTCAGCAACGTCCATAAAATAACTATAATATTGATACATAATTATGTACTGAGGTATCCATTTTCCAAACATAGTACTTATAGGTACATATAGTCTGAAAAGCATTTGTTATTTTTTGCGGTGAAACTAGCTAAAACGTTACAACATTTAATATAAATAAAATAGTTTTAACTAATCTAAAACATTAATCTTACCTGAACTTAAAACATCCGAACTTTTAACTAACACCGACGATATAACATGTGGTGGTGTCACTGAAAATTATTTTCAGTCCATGTCCATAGTTCACGTAGTACACGCACTGTTGTTGAGAGAAAGTTTATTGCGTAGCGTCGGCGCGGGTAGGCAAAAGTTGCAGGTGGACGGGCGAGCGAGTAGATGTATCGCAAGCTGCCCGAGAAGTGGCGGCCAAGGGTGTCGGCGGGGGCGAGGATATCCGAGGGCACATCGAAGGACGCATGCGTACTCGGGCGTCCGCGCCCGGCGCGGCGCCCGGACGCTGACGTCACGCGAGAACGAGATTCGCCACAGTGCCGCCCGTTTCTCGGAACTCGGCCCCATACATTTTTCACGTTCGTGTAACCGCAACTGAAGTCAGTCATGTCATGTAGTACAAGAAACTAGATTTAAACTCAGCTTGATAAGAGTGACGATGAAACCTTTTATTTGTATTTGGATTCATTAGATACTTTTGGATTGTTAGAATTACGATTTAGCTATTTTGTAAAAAAAAAAAATATCTGCGATAGGTAGGTAATATACCTATAACGTAACAAAAAAAAATATTTTTATTTAAACATGTTTTCACTTGTTTTTCAAAATTCATAATTCTCCAATGAAATATAAGTAAGTAGGAAGCTATAACTTTTGTATTTTAAAACCCGGGCTGTATTTGATTAGTTGGAAATTTCATTGCTGTCCAAACTTTTTTATTTCTCTAATTTTTCACTCGAGAATTGCTAAAGAACAAAGCTGTAAAACAATTTGTGGTAGAAGGTACCGAAATTAAATATAAATACTCTTAAGGCTATGGTAGCAAAAAAGACTGAGAATGGAAGCCTTTTGGAAAGTTCACGTTCCTCTCTTTGATGTAAATATTTTCAGTTGAGAACAAAATATTCAACTGATACAATTTACATATCTAAAACAAAAAATCTTTGTTAACTCTCTTCTAAGCTTTCAGTTAGCTATTTTAAAATGTTGCAGTATTTTAAAAAGAAGTAAATACGTATAGTTAGGATATTTGAATGTTTTTACGAAATTAATCTTTTGTATGTAACACACACATCATGGTGAGTTTGTTGTCTGTTAAACGGAAGGCTATGAAAAGAAAAAAAACTAGATCAACAAATAGAGACGCATAAGTAAATATGTACACATTCTTGATTTGAATTCTGATGAAAATTATATATTTTATTTATATTCTATTTAATATTCACGTCTTCCGTTACAAACAATCTTATTTTTCGCAGTAATTAAAAAATTATAATAAATATGTCCTACCGAAGTATTTGTGAAGGTCTATTTGAGTAAAATATTTTTGATTTTGATGTTTAATCTTTTTTTTTACGCACATAAAGGTAAATTTATTTAAATCTCTCAAACGTTTAATGGTAAAAGGAACAAATGGAATGGAAACTGCTACTTCAAAATCGCCTAACAATTACATGTATTCTCAAATTAAATACAAAGCAAAAAAAAGGTACATAGAATATAGATATTTTACATACACAGCGTACTTTTTATAATTAAAAAGATGTTATGTTTTTTGTCCAAGATTTTGCTTAAGGGGAAAATTTATAAAGAATTGTGTTGTGGAAAATTAAACATCGTCTGCTACGAATACAGTCAAATAATTAAAATGAAGTAAAACACTTGTGTCAGATTTTATATGAAACTTATAAGTGAGAACATGTTCTCAAGCGATTTTCAATAACTGGACCCTATAATTGTAGCAAAAATTTCTGCGCACAGTCAATTTATGTTAAGACTAGCTGTCACCCGCGGTTTCACCCGCATCTACTAGGGATCTTATCTTTTCCCGGGAAATATGTACCCTATGGTTTATTCCAGAATATGAACTACCTGTGTGCCAAGTTTTATTAGAATCCGTTCAGCAGTTTTTGCGTGAAAGAGTAACAAACATCTTCACACACATTCATCCAAACATACTTTTACATTTATAATATACATAATTATATTAGTAGGCTAGCAGGATTATCGCGTTTTATTTTTGTTTTTATTACTTATACCCAAGCTTATACCTCACTTAGGTATGTGTCAAGCACACAAATCATTTCTATTGAAACAAGTTGATTGGATTTTATGAAATGTTATCAAAAACCTTAGATGATTATATTATCCCAAGAAGCTTTTTAATTTAATTAGCTCTTGGCGCGCATAACAACTCGTAAAAGATGTAGGTTTGTAATTATATGTCCAAATAAATGTATACTTGGTATTTAAAATTATATATATACTTACAAAATGTGTGTGTTATCTCTAATCATTACTTTCCAGATTATCTGAGTACCTTTTTTTATTCTGGAGAAGCTTGTGTTGACAACAATGTAAATGTAAGTGATGATGTGGCCGAAGGTGGTAAGCACACAAAGCCTAGATGGGAACTGGCTCTCATGTGCAGCTGCCGGAACACACCGATAGGTGCTTGGCGACAGATTTTCAACTTGAGGGTGGTAGCCAGCCAGTCGGGTACCACAAAGTACCCTTCCACCGTGCTATGGTTTCCTCACGATGTTTTCCTTCGCCGAAAGCTCAAGCCCATTGTAGGGTTCGAACCCACGACCTTCGCCGCGGTATCCGACGTCACTACCACTGAGCTATCATCATACATATTACGTACAGTTACTGAGTATAGTACGTACCTATTATTGTAGGTACAGCTAGTATTATACACCTATTATTGTAGTACAGCTAATATACTTTAAAACATTATACAAAATAATATTTAACAAAGAATCCAATAAGTTCAAACATTCAGGTCCTTTGTCCTTTAATGGAGCTTGGCTCCGGAATCTCCAATTAAATATAAGTAAGCAATTAATTGTACTTGATCCTGTGACACTTTATGAAAACCAATTTGATGTTGACATGAATAATAAATATTTAGATTAGTGAATACTTGAGCATAATTATACTTACCTTGGAGGAAATTAATTATTTACTTCTTTTAAAACAACGCTTTACTAGGACAACAAAATATTGCAATCAAAAGAAAGTACTACATTTATATTAATAATTATTTAGAAAATATATTATATACTAGTAAAGAAATTGGTAACTACTGCCTCATGTTTTCATAAAATACACGTCACACGTAGGTACTGTGTGTCCTGATTAAAATTTCATGAAATGGAAGGTATCCGTGGAATGAAATGAAATCCTCGACAATTTTGTATTAGATACTCGTAGGGACGGAGTGAGAAAATCATTTAGCACCTACTCGCTTCATTTTCTCTGCATATTGTATTTTTGTGTTGCTCAGCACACACAAACATGCCTTATAGTTAAGTATGTATTGTATTTGAATCATTAATGATTACTAGCTTTCTAAAATTTCGACTTGAAATTATTTACGTCAAGATGAAATCGGTATCTTTCAAGTAATTACGTACGTACTACTTACGTACTACATCCCCTAAGTTTCCACAATAAATACCTAAAATATGTTTACGACATTAAAATCAGCCAATGTTTTTGATTCAGTGGTGTAATTTTATTATTACCTAATGAAGAGTGATTTCAATAAAATAACTTTATATGTTTACCTGTCATATTAAATAATTGAAATCTTATACAACCTGTTCACTAAAGAACCAATTATAAAAGAACAAGGACTAAGAATTCATTGATAGTGAGATACGTCTTGCGCGAGTTTAATATAGAATTCCTCTGTCGAACTCGATACCGATAGATGATCGATCACGAACTTCTCGCTTTATTCTACACGAAATTACGACTTACTAACTGAAACACCTGTATAATATATATATTGGAATACATGTATTGTGTTTCACCAAAATTTCGCGCGTGTTGCGGTTTTACCTGACTGATTAACAAATGAGGTGTTCTAACATGTCTTGGACGTGAACACCACATGCGCCAGAAATATTGTTAATACGTATATATAATACTAGCTTTCCGCCCCGCGGTTTCACCCACCCACGTATCCATTTATTACCCATTTAGACATTGAATTTCAAAAAAACCTTTCTTATTCCTCGTCTACATCTTAAAAATACCTGTGAAAAAATTAAGGGTGTAGGCTGGGCGTTGATGAGTCAGTCCTTCTCATTTTTCATACTAAGAAACGGAAATAACTCCTAACTTTGAATCCCCGTTTCACCCCTTCAGAGGTGGAATTTTAGAAAACGCTAAAACACGTGTTTCTTTATTTTTTATTGTTAGCCTAAAAACAAAGTTTCATGTTTCTAGCTTCAAAAATGATGCGACTTCCCTACAAACTTTCAACCCCTTTTTCACCCCATTAAAGGTTGAATTTCGAAAAATACGTTCTTATTCCTCGGTCAAGTTTTAAAAACAACACTTGGGACAAAAACAGCTTTCTAGGTCTAAAGGTTGAGGCTGGGCGTTGATAGAAGATAGAATAAAATTAAATAATAATGACTTTATTTTTTACAAAATAAGGCAAACAACATAACACCCAGATAATTCTTTAAGTTAAAGATTTCTGACAAGTCAAGTCATTAGGTATATCACCTAACCATCGATTCTAAGAAGATTCTAAGCCAAGAGTCCCCTTAATTACCATAATCACAATAAGATAACGAATATTTTATTCAGGTCACCAAGTTAGATCGATTCTAGAAACGAAGATAATGAGAATGCATATTTTTTTGTATTCCCACCGCTGTAGGTATCGGTGCCGCGCCTTGGGTGTTTTTTTTTATATCACAAGTGACAACGAGGCAGGCGGGTCGCCTGATGGTAAGTGACTACCGTCGCCTATAGACATTAGCAATACCAGGGGGATTGCCAATGTGCTGTACACCTTATAGAATGCCTTAAAGGAAAACTGGCTCTCAAGTGCAATTCAAAGTCCGGAACACACCAAAAGGTGCTTGGCGACAGATTTTCAACTTGAGGGTAGCCAGCCAGTCGAGTACTACAAAGTACCCTACCACCGTGCGATGGTATGACGGACGAGAAGCGGGGATGGCGTTGGATGTGATGCAGGGAGGACGTTGAGTGTGAAATCATAGTAGGTCATCACGGGCATGGAAATCAGAGCGTGGTGGCTACTTAAGGTACAGCACAGAAACTTGCACTTAGGTTATTATCTATTATTATAACACTATCTATTATTTGAAAGTAATTAATTGTAATATGAATTGTTTTTCAAATCAGAATTGATAACGCTCGTTTAGCCAACGACCAGCTACGGCTACGGCTGTAGTCCAAATTGAAGCCCCTCGATCTATGTCGAAAACATCCGGGTCATTCTTGAAGGGATATGTACCAACCCATATCGCAGGACCGCTTGACCCATTTTTTTAAACAAAAAAATCGGACTGAACAATAATAATGTAAATAAATAAAACCAGAAACAATATATTCTAATATTATTTTTCAAATACGAGGACTTGTTTTATGTTTACGTCGAAACCTGAATCAATTTCAGTTATTTTCCGCAATTGGGTAACATAAACATGTGTTTTGGACGTAGCCTATTTGGGTTAGAATATATTACGTGACCCAACCACAGCGATAATATATCCTTTTCAAACTGTACTGTAGTCACTTATTAAAAAGTTCCTTTACTTTTATAATCACTGTAGATAGGCGTAGTCTGTACGATTTTCATAAGGAAATTTATCATGAAGAGTTTAATTTATTTATCTTTTGTTTAAAAACATTTGAAGGTTTATTACTACTAGTTAATTGAAAAAACGTTATTTTAATTAAGCTGTCATAATATGGGATAAGTATGTATTAAAAAAACTAAGCTGAAGCCTTTTTTAGGATCACTGAAAATTCATGGCTTTACCAAGTTTCACAGGATAACTCATTGATCCAATGATTGAGGTTAATTGAGCTGAGTATTTATTCGTCTTTGTATATCCGATTAAGTTAAACCTTTAAACATAATAGGTAGGTACGTGAAGTTATTTATTTTATGTTTTCAGTAATTTTTTAAAATAATATTTATAACTGATCAATTTATTTATTTCATTAATTGTATCAATATATATTTTGTTTAGTAATTAAATAAATTATTAATAATGTAGAGTTGGCTCGCATCTCGTTTTATTAGTTTTATATACGGATGAAAATCGCGACAGATACGTCCTCTATGTTATTTATACCGAATGTGGCTTGCGGTATCTTAACTCCGTAAATAAATTGAATGGAAAGCTATTTTCAAGTGCTTTGTTAGGCATGATAGAGATGGCGCTGTTTGTTTGCTAGCATCATTTTATAGTGACAGTTCGTCATTGGTAGAAAAATATAAGTATACTAGTTTGATATTTTGTGACCCCTGCTAAATTCTGACCTTGTATTTTCTTTCAGTTAGGAAGTTACATATAACACACGGTCTAAAATATATGTAGGTACCTAAGAACCTATGTCTTTGGCTAAAGGAGAATTGAAGGTGGTATTTTATGGTTGCCTCGACCGTCACCTAAAGTTTTTCCCGCTTTTTATTATAGTAGGTACGAGTATACCTACCTAATGTACTTATAACACACGAAATTGATGTCAAATAATTGTAATAGTAGTATTTAAGTTTTACTAATTATATTTGTTGAAGTGTGTTTAATTCACATATTATTTGAAGCATCTCAATAGATATTTTTTGGTTTCACTCCAATCTAATATTTTAATGATAAAATGGCACATTATTACAAAATATGTACTAGGCGACCTAGCTTTGCTCAGGGCAAATATAGCGGGCAAGTCTATTTTTTAGCTTTGTACGTAACGGTTTTTTTTTTCAGAAATGAAAATCTAGATATATCCATTGTTCGCCCCCGTTAACCCCCACGTTGTAAGATCCATCGAGATCACTAGATCCATTGTGAGAACTTGATATAGCTATGTAATATCATTGGCTATGTAATTATATTGCGTTCATATATAATAGTATAGAATGAAAAGGTCATTACTAAAATTCAAAACTATTGTATTAGTTAATCGTTATAAAAGGCTTTCGAACACCTTGGCACATGCCCGACACGCCGACAGCCAACCGAAGTTGATAATAATAAGTCGATACCAGTTTCTCTCGTGTATATTATATCACTAGTTATACATAACTAATACATATAAAATTGGAAAGAAACGTAATCCCCCGCGACCTTGACGTTCACTACATGTTCACTAGCAGGTATTCAGCGGATCTCGTGTTCGATCCGACTCCGGTTCCAGCCAAATGCCAATACCATAAACAAAAAAATATTATATTACTAGCTGTCCCCCGCGGTATCACCCGCATGCTCGAGGTACTTTTCCCGGGGCAAAGAGTATCCTATCAGCCGTTCTTGAGTTATGAATGGTGTAACTAACCCGACTTTGTTTTATACATAAGATAGATTACAATTAAACAACACTCCACAAACTATCAAACAATGTCATGGTTAGGCATAATGTGTAATAATATTAATACTTACTTTATAGAATAATTAAATTATGAATAGACAGATACCTACATCGTAGCATTTACTCAGTGTACAAATAATATGTACTACGATTATTAAGTAACTTAGAGGTAAGTACGTGATGTGAGCTGCCAAGGAGTTCATTAATTAAAAATTATAATAGCCTTTGCCTGGAATTTTTCAAAAAGTATTCCCTAATTCGAGGTTGATTAAAAAAATGTCGCCTGAAATTCAAGGAATGTATTATGTTTGTGCTTTGATTATTAGGCTGGCTAGATTAGTGTTTGTGTGAAGTAGATACTTTTGTTGCAAAAACTTTGCAAAAAGGTTGAATCAAATAAAAACCGGCCTTTTTATTTTTGATAAGTTTTACGTAAACAAAATACCTATCGAGAAAAAGATCGATCTAAAGATTTAAATATCGCTTCGAAATGAACACATTAAAAATATATGTTTTCCTTGAAAATTATTTCTTAAAAGTTATTTTTGTTTGCTGCATGTAGTCCAATTATTTTATTTATTTTCTTCGCACTTTTAAATAAGATTCAAAATATAGTTATTTTTTACTAGTAGGTATTACAAATTAAACACATGATTGTTTTAAGTATTTATGTTGTACTACAAACTAACAAATTATTTTTAGGTTGTTGAAAGATTGGAACCCTTAGGTATACATATAATAATAATACCTAATGAAAAACAGAAAGAAATATCGTCTCGTTGATACACTTGCTATTTATTTTGTATTCTTTGTCAATGGGGATGTTGACTGACATATAAAACCAGTTTTTATTAAACGTGAAAACGATAGTTAGTATGAAATACTGCCATGTGACTTGATGTGACGTCATAAATATACGCAATCAAATGATCTACTCTTTATGGTAATTAAATTCATAGAAAGGATGAACTTTACAACGTAATTTATTTGCAACTAGTGTTCCACCCGGGGCTTAACCCACGTTCTCGAGGTATCTTTTCCCGGGATAAAATGTTTTTCCATCTATCTCTATAATAAATTTCATCTAAATCGGTTCAGCGGTTTAAGCGTGAAGAGGTAACAGACAGACAGACACACTTTCGCATTTATAATATTGGTATGGATTTTCAAGTAGGTTATGTTATATGTATAGGTACACCGAGGTGTACTGGTAAGTGTGAGATATGTTTTTTTAATACAGACAACATTCCAATTGCATACATTTATTATCCATTTACCTTCTCATTAATTGATTTGGTTCGAAACATTAATGCAGCAGCAGGCTTAGAATTAAACGGCGATAGCGCCAGGTACCAGCTATATTTACGAGTCTTCTATAATCTAAGGGACGGTTGAACAGTGGTAGAGTCAACATAAAACGTTTTAAATGCGTTTACAAAGACTAATCAGAACGAACTAGTTTCAATTTTTATGTACACTAAAATCTTGGCGCCAGAATCATTCCATTTTGATTAATTATTCCCGTTTACCCGCTTTATTAATGCATACAAATATTAAAAATACATTGTTAATTGAAGGTAATTATTAAGACTAATGATACAATGATTGTTATTAGTCTAGCAGCTACCACTATTGATGCTATTCAATCGCCAATGTCTGCTAATGATATGCATAGTCAATTACAATTCACGACTCTGTTGCCATTCTGATTATAATAGTGCGATTTATGACTGCAGACTCCTCATTTTGCCTTGCCGAAGGCATTATTTTATAACACAACGATGAACCACAATATTAATTTAATAAATCTCAGATAGAGCGTATTCTATAACATTATTATTTAATATAATATTTGTAGGTATTACCGAAAAAGTATTATTATTATGACCATCTATAAAAAGTCTACTTTTTTTCTAGATATTGCTGCCACCACCTAAGGTTACCTCATAGCGGATGTAATAGGTAGAAGATGTTATGGATGCTTCTGCGTTTAAGTGAACGGTAAATATATACACAAATATCTTACATAGGCATAATCAAATATTTTATGTGCTAATATATGTAGGTATGTAGGTACTTACTATAACAAATAAAAGAAAAATGAAAGCACCAATTATTATTGAAATAAATAAGTGTCCTTTTTTATAGTCGTGTATAAAAACCACATAATATTAAACCTTTATTACAGAAACAAGGAAATCCGTTGAGTAGAACTAAATCATTTATTCAGTTCAATGTATGCGTATTATAAGTCATTAACTAATTACCTCCTTTTTTATGGACTAGAAGGATCTAGCCCGAGGAGCCACGACACCCTTATGCGGACTGTTCGACGAGCGCACGCGCGTGTAGGGCAGCCCATATAAATTGTAAAAAACCGGCCAAGTGCGAGTCGGACTCGCGCACGAAGGGTTCCGTAAAAACGGCAAAAATATCACGTTTGTTGTATGGAATCCCCCCTTAAATATTAATTTCATTTTAATTTTATTATTAAAGTTAAAATACAACTGAGTATTTTGTCAATACTCCAAGTGCCTACCTGTTGCCATTATTGATATCGAGCAAAAAAGGGCAAAAACATTGCGTTTGTTGTATGGGAGCCCCCCTTAAATATTTATTTTATTTGGTTTTTAGTATTTGTTGTTATAGCGGCAACAGAAATACATAATTTGTGAAAATTTCAACTGTCTAGCTATCGCGGTTCTTGAGATACGGCCTGGTGACAGACAGACGGACTGACAGCGAAGTCTTAGTAATAGGGTCCCTTTTTTACCCTTTGGGAACGGAACCCTAAAAAACGATAGTTGGAAATACAGTGAAGTCACACTGACTTAGTGTGACGAAGGGGGACGGAGTCCAAAAAGGTGAAATTCCGAGTTACATATTTTATGGGCGGCCCCTTACATATATTAGCAAAATATGTTTAATATAAAATGTCACTAAGGCAGTTATTAAAATCAATTGAAGCGAATCACGAAGAGCTCATTACAAAGGTGCGTCACCTTGGAGCGCTCCATATCGGAATTCGACATTCTGAATAAAGTGGTGAATCAATACTCGGTGGGTTTACCACCGAGTTTTAATATTTTTAAAGGTCTTCTTAAAATAACTTACGTGCATTTGTCTTCGTCTTGGTTCCAGGTCCAATCATCCTCATCGCTGCCGCTGTGGGGATCTTGTCAATGAGCTCGGCCATCATGGGCTTTCGTGTTCTCAAAGCGCCGGTCGTATTTCACGCCACGTGGCTCTTAATGATATTATCCGTAGGGCTCTTGTTGTCGCCGGCGTGCCTTCTGTACTCGAACCAGTCGGTATTTCGCGTGGCGACGGCAAGAGGCCGGATGGTATGACTTTGATCCCGTGGAGTGTCGGCAAGCCGTTGGTGTGGGATGCCACTTGTGTCGATACACTTGCGCCATCTCACTTACCGGTGACTTGTAAAGCCGCGGGAGCGGCTGCGAAAGGTGCGGAAAATTCAAAATTCAAAAAGTACGCCTGTATTGGTCCAAATTATCAATTTATGCCTTTTGCGGTTGAGACCATGGGTCCGTGGGGGTCTGAAGCTCGTCGTTTCGCAAATATTTTATGTAAAAAATTAATCGAGGCCTCGGGTGACCGGCGGGCGGGGAGCTTTTTCCGCCAACGCATCAGCTTGGCCATCCAAAGAGGAAACGCTGCCAGCCTTCTGGGAACCTTGCCGATCGGCAGCAGCGGCAGCCTCGAAGATGTTTTTTATGTATTGTAATTGTACATTTGCATGTATATTTTGTACATTTGTTGTAAATACCCTTTCTTATGTTTTACATATAATTTTATATATTTTACTATTAAATAAATTAAGTACTTACGTTATGTATGTGGAAGGGATGTACCTTTTTACATTTTTTTTATTAATAAACTTAAAAAACAAAACAAATCATGAAATATTGAAATGAGTCATTATTATGATGCGAAGACAAAATAATATAATTTGTTCTTATGCCTATGTTTATAACGGTTTATAAGCAAACCTATCCACTACGTTATAGATCGCAAATCAACTAAAGATGCATGAATCGCGATTTTTTGTTCTCGTAGGTATGTAGATTGCGGACGGCTGTCCGTCTCGATATTCAAGAGATTAACCATATTCCATAAAAAACGCTTAATTCAATTATGTTTCTGCATTTATTTATATTATTACTATTTTTTAATTATACTCCAATGCATATTTAAAAACATAACTTATATTATCCCACCAAAACACAAATGTTAAAGTTTGTCACAAAGGACGTTTAGGGTTGTTGCTGTCACCCATAAAAGAGTTGAGATCAGAACGGGTGCCAAATTCCTTAAACTATAAAAATGTAGAACTACATGCTTCAATTTGTTCAAAAGATATTCTGTGATATTCTTGTTCTGCTTGAGTTTATTGTTTGTTTATTATGTCAGTCATAATTAAATTATATTGATTAGGTTACTATTTGCCGCCATAACACGCAAATATTATCAGTGAGACTAGATAAATAATTATTGGATCTAATAGGTTTAGGTTGTTTTTTGAAAAGAGTAATTGCTGACTTTATTGCCGGCTCTTCTCAGCAAAAGCAACCTAAGCCTGTGAAGACCTATTAAGATGAATAAACATTTAACTTAATGTGGAACTTGGCTATATAACTATGTATAATTGTTCTATTTTATACTAAAAACAGATTAGCTGCATATAAATCTGGCCAATTTATTAATAATTAATATTATTCATTATTTTACCTGTTCATATTTTTAATGAAGAGTAAAGCACGATTTACATGTTCATTAATAATGTTGCTAGTTTTGTCGATTTCAGCTAAAGCCTAACTTCATTGAAAATACAAAAGTTACTATGTCGAATTGCATTCATTGTATTATTTTATTAATATCGAATAATAATTGATATAAAATTTTGATTTCAAAAGCTGTTCTTTAAATATTGATATTCGATATTGCAGCATTTTTTTTATTTAAATTTTATTTTAGAATTCATTTTCATGCTTCCAGGCAAGATTTTTAATCAATAACCCAGACGTTTGATATATGCCACAATAAATCAAGTTCGTATTTTATTAACTCAAACAAAAGCAGTTCCTTGTTGTTTGTTATTTGAAATCTGGTTATAAATTATGGTCAACTCGTATGGCTGAAATGATTTATAACTGAACGATAAGGTAACACGTGTAAAACAATAGGTAATTACCATAAAGAATGTTCATATAGGCTATTTCATGTAGGCTTAAGTGGAAAGGAGAGCAAACATATATTTATAATAAACTTTAACACGGAAGTTCTGTAAAGGTTACCATAAAAGTACCTACCTAATTATATGTGGGCCTATATTGACATAGTTTTAAACTGCAAATATTCTAAACTAACTGTCCCCGCGGTTTCACTCGCGTCTCCGAGGACTCTTATCTGTTACCGTGATAAAAAGTATGTTTGGTTTCATTCCAAGATATGTGCTAAGTTTCATGTAAATATACCTGTGTGCCAAGTTTCATCAAAATCCCTTGAGTAATTTTTCAAAATAGTAACAAATATATTCACACACATCTTCACATCCAATTTCCAGTACACATACTTATAACTTTAAATAATAAATAAATAATAAAATTCTGTCGTCTAAGTCCATTATACATATAGAATAGGTATGTAGGTATGTGCCCAGTGCAGATTACAGACTCAAGATAATATGTAGGTACTTGAATTTAACTTACCTATGTCATATTTTGCAAAATATTTCATTATCGCCGAAAAGCACATAACCCAAAGATCAAACCCTGTAGACTCTTAATGTTATGAAAATTGAAAATCTCAGTGGAAGCGTCTTTAGTAACTTCAGATTAAACTTTTAGGACAATACCTAAATATTACCTAGTGAATAGTATTCTTGCGCTTTCTTAAGCGTAGGTAGGTTCTAAAATATATATATTTAGTTATGAAACATTACCTAAAAACATTCTGAAAGTAAGAATATTGTATTGCAGCAATCAGGAAGTCATATTAATATCAAATAAAAACTTGCTCGTTATGTTGAGATGTGGAGACAAGAAATTAGTGTTTTCTAGCTTTTATTATTACCGAGAAAACGATAAATATATTTTTATTATAATGTGCAACAATTTATGTTGCAATTATCTAGTATTTTACAAAGTTTAATAAAGGAGAATGGATAGACTATCCGATCCATTTCTGTTAAAACTGCGTAATATATTTCAGATCATGGTCAGTTTGCTTGAGAAAACAATGTTGATGTTTTTTAATGTGTGGTTTTTCAAAAAATATGGATTTTCAAAGTATCATCTTGGTATACAATAAAATAATAGCTCAATACACGTCGTCCACCCACAACATGGGTTTTAATTTAAAATTAGAAATTTTGAATTAGTCCATATATCCAATTTCCTAATCGAAGCGGGCGTATCTACTGAATCAAATTATTTGGTTGCGTACGAGGCCGCGGTGAGCACGACCGCGCCAGGCTTACCATTCCATCGAGGTGATAGACAATGAGATTGATGCAAACCCTTGAGCGCACTCAGGTTGCAACATGAATCCTTTAGCATTTTAGCGCCATACAGAGCTTATTAGCTAACTCAGCATTAACCTCGCCAAAGGCATAATATGTTGACCCTTATTGCACTTTAATCTGACACTTAACCAACTGCAGTATCTAAAAAATCAAAGCGTGAACAAGATGCTCTATCTATTTATTTTTAACTAACGGCAATTGGGTATATTTACAAATCGGTATAATCGGTTGTTTAAAACGAATAAGTTTTTGAATGGGCGCAATTTCCTTGATTTAAGAACGTTCTTAGTTCTAGATTATTTCACATAATATTATCTAGCTATATTCGTACCTACTTATCGCTACAAATGATCAGTTGACGCCTAACGCCTCGCTAATTTCTTGCAAACCACAACAGGTCAACCGCCAAAGACAATTCTGATCGAATAACAGACAACTTTCAGATCAAGGTTTATTATTATATACTTAGTCCTTATTAATATTTTATCGAATAAGTGACATTGGTCACGCTATTGAAAGTATTTTATTATAATACCATGGTATGATATCAAAATAAAATTACACATATTACTTTAGATTTTTTGATTAGGTACCCGCTGGTTCTTATCAGCATTTTCATGATATTTCGACAAAACTGCGTATTCAATTAATTATTATTGCATAAGTAGGTTTTAGGATCTAGATATAGTTGATTGTGATTTTTTTGTGACGTTTTTAGCAACTACACCGGTTTTTTTATTCCCTTCAAATTGCGTGACAAGCAAGGAAATAAAGCAATACCTTAATTCCAATGATCCGTGACCAATACTTTGCATAGCAATAATTTACCTTTATCTTGCAGAAATATTCTTTCGTATTCATACGATACCGCAAAAATAAATTTTCCAACTCGCGTGCCACAGTTGAAAAGAGAGACCTCTGTTTTTCTCTTTCACAGGCGTGCAGAGTGGAGCAGGCGACGACGGCGCTCGGCGCGACGATGGCAAGGTCTCCCGACCGAACTACCTAGTGCCGCAGGCGCAAGCACGCCGCCGCGCGCCACAAGTAAAAGTAACTTTTAACAATACCTTGACGGCCGCCTATGCGCTGCGTACGTCAGTTTTGCCAACTCTAGCCGCAAGGCACACGTATCGCTCATTTCTTATTTCGGACATCGTAATCAGTGACATTTTCCGGAGAGCAAAAAATTTCCGCAACGTAGTACGCGTACCCATAAACATTTTCTCGGTGGTTAACTTTAACAGCAATATTGTGATTGACGTCGCTATAAAGTTCAATAACGTTAATGAGAATTTGAATATTTTGTAGTTATTTGTTGCCGGCAATATTGGATGTTACGCTCACTTAAACGTAAGTTTGTTTTTAATTCTTTATTAATTGTTTAACCTTGCAGCACACTCTACCAATATAATTGATATTACGGTCAATATTTCTATTATTTAATAATTCTTTAGATATCATAAAAAGCAACATAAAAAAAATTAAGTCGCACGTTTAAAATTCATCGATTCATTTCGTTTAACAGTTAGTAGGTACGTTACTTTAATAGTATATTAATGAGGTGATGAAAGTGGTAGTGTTTTCCGCCTGTAGTTGCTTATGTGGTCACCCGGCTAGTCGGTGAGCGAGTGATTAAATCAACTTGCAATCGGATCACTAAAACTGGTTTCAAAGTTATTGTGGACACGTGTTGCCTAGTTGAGATCGTAGACAAGGTAAGTACACTGTTATACTTACCAAAGCACACAAACACGTACCTACAATAAATTTCATGTAGAGAAATTTTACTGTGGTAGACAGGTACCTACATGTATTACCATTTTTGTGTCAGACGTAGGTATGAGCTTTACCTCACTGGTTTTGCTTTAAAGCAAGTTGTCCATATTCTTTTACTTCAAAGTTGTATGTCAGCATTATTTATATAACTTTATAAATGTTATAATTTCAACATCAGAAATTATTAATATTTAAGACGCTGGAATTAAGTGCACGCCTATAGCAGCTTTACCCACATTTTATAACACCATACAAGGATTAACAATACCGTGCGTTGGTATGCACCAGAGTCCAGCCTTGGGGACTACATGATATCGAAAGTACAATATGATGAGCACTGCATATTTAGCTCACGAATAAAGTATACCTAGTACATGATATTTGCTTTCCCCTGCGTACTTACTGATTTGCATGGTAGGTGTGGTGTTCAATAATACTAAATTTAACCGCGACTCATTTTCTTTTTGATAACGTATACAATATGTAAAAGCCGTGGATGCTTTTTCAATTACACATAGTGTAATGATTGTTTTGTGACTACAATTCCCACATTTATACGGTTATTAAAGGGCCAGTTAATAATTCCCATAATAATTTCAATGTAGAAGATAAAAATATTTATAAGTATATCTCCGACATTATTTTGTAAGTCTCGTCACGTCATGAACAAAACATTCGGATTTAATACGCAACGATACATTCCACTTATTTGAATTTACAAAATTTACCGAAGTCGTAAGTAAACGTTTTTTTACGGAATGAGCAATCGATTTTGCTTTAACATTATTTTCACACATCCTAATTGTTTTATTAATGTTGATATTGAATCCCAAGTATGTTCTCTTTCCCATAATTTAGTGGTTATCGTGACTGTGAATTATGATATCGAATCGTTTAAGTTTTTTTAACTAATTTTCAATGTTGTAATATACTCGCCTACTCGACAATTTATTGGTTATACATAATTATATACATGCTAATTTTAGTTTATAAGTAATCAATCAATTTGCGTATCTACGACCTTTAGGTAGTGGCGCAACTAGTAACGCGCGCGCACTTAAGTCGCGCTCCACTGGACACTTTCCATCGACCCCACTGAGTGAAGAAAGCTTGTCACAAAAATCAACAAAACAACCTTGATCACTTTATCTATGAATTTAATACAGTATCTAAGACATAGGTAACTGAATAGTTCAAGTAGGTACGGTCTCTATATTCCATCTTGATAACCACGACTGTAATCTATCCCTTTCCACTACTTTGCAAATCAGATTATTTTCTTTGACATCCACTAAAATTGTACCTATTCATATTATTCAAAACCATATTTAAAATTCGATGGTAGTCACGCCTATTACTTATATGAATTCATATCAGCATAACAAAAACTGATGTCCAGTAGTGCAATATGTGTTTTGTTGTCAGCAATATTGGATAACGAGGTGTTTCGACAGGTGTTTAGCATGCGGCCAACATGATGCGACCGGCCTCGGGCAGGCTCTCTAATATCTGATGACTTTGACTCATCCCGGCCTTCACTTATTGTAATAATAAATTGCTTTACGGATACACCTATCTTTAAGTTAAGATAGTGTCAAAAAAATTACCCAATAGAAAATCAATAAAACCTTTGAGCTTGCCAATCGTTTATAGAGATGCAATTATTTTTGTAAAGAATGATTGCAAAAATCCCAAAGCTGCATTTAAAACACAAACTTCGCTAATAGCATTAGTCCATTGCAGTTTTATATTGCTGAACAGAATTTGAAGAACTCCAAGGTTACATCTATTATATCATGTATCAGCGTTGAGAGTGCCACGTCTATAGGAGTAGAGTAGCCAGTAGCACAATGCCGCCAATGTCACGATAGTAAATTCCAACACAATGTACCTAATGTAAAAAAATCCATGGATTTTTCATGGAATTGGACACCTACTTAATTTAATACATCCGTCGCAACTAGATGACATGACCTAACCGATTAAGTTCTTTATGGCGGCTGATAGCGACTAGTGTCACAAAAGTGTTGGTTGCGTCTAGCCGCGAAGGTCGGCAGGTCGCGTTCGCGCGGAAGACACCCCGCGATGCGCCCACACTCCGCGTGCAAACTGACGCAAGCGCAGCGTAGTGAGGCAATGCTGCAGCATTACGTGCTTGTACGTGCCACCGCTCAGCACGACGACCTATTTAAGTTGGAACAACTCGCTTTGAAACCCTCTACAATCACACTAATTCTGCATTGATCGGATATTAACAATAGTACCGATATCTAGGTATTCCGCTTTACTTCCAGCTGATTGCTCTCGAGTTGATGTTACGTTGCACTATGGTACAATTTTGTCGCAACTTCAGATTACCTGTAGAGACTTTACTGTATTATTAGGTTGTAAATTTATAGGTCTGTACGATTTTTTTAATGTTGATTACGAACATTATGCTTTAAAGATAAAATTTGATTACCTGCCTGCTTTAGAGATAATATTTGATTACCGGCTTTTTGCTTAAAATGACCTAAATGCACCTATTATTGCATTACAGAGATTTTAATATTGGCAAATCATAGTCGATAACACACCCTTATCAAACAACATTCTATGTAAGTAATATAAATCATCATCAGCTTGCCCTGCTCACAATTATTTGGGGTCGACGCAATATGAGCGCTTCTTCCATTCGACTTTCCTCTCTTCTCATAACATATCCATACTACTTACGACAGACAGTTCTCTCTTTACTTTTCAACATTCCACTTATGTACTCATTCTTAATCTTATTCATTCTTGTCATTGGACCTACATATAGCTCAACATTCACATCGCAGTTGCATACAAACAACATTTTCAGTCATGCGTTAAAACAGGTACCATGGAATCTATCACGGAAGTACCATGAAAAACAAATCACAAAAAAATCTATATAAATTGCAAATAAATATACTTACTAATCCGTTTATGCTAACTCTAAAGAACTAAATTAAATATGGTGGCATTGGCGCCTTACTCAAGTCTTACTTAGGGTATTTACCAAAGGTTTTACGCCAAACATTTAATTTCCGTAACTTCGAAATGGTAGTGATCATGATTCTGAGATTTTGCTGGCTAATTGAAAATAATGTCCTAGGTACACTATTCGCAGCCTACTCCACCTAGCACACCCAATTCCACGAAATATAATATTTTGGCTCGTTATATATACAGGATGTTACAAAACTACCCGTAAAGCCGAAAGGAGGTGAAATGGGGCCTTATAACGAGTACATTCACAATATTTATTATTATATATTTAACCGTAGTAAAGCTGTATAACATACCCCAAAAAAATAAAATAAAATATTGTTATTTTCACTGATGTGCAAACCCTATTTCAGTAAAATTAAAGAACAAAAAACTACGCAGAAAGTACCTATATTTCTACCTAATTCGCGGAACGACAAAAATCATAATTTGTTTTCCAATTTGACATTTGACTTGAGTTTAATGACATCCTTGTATTGAGGTAGCAAACATTTATGAATGAAAAATAGAAAAACTATTAAAGTAGACAATTATTAGGTAAAATAGGTAACTTAGGCCTTTCTGTTATTTAATCTGGTTCACTGACATGACAGCTTACTAGGGTTGAAAAAATGTTTGACTTTGATAATTAATTATATTTTTACGGGGTATTTTGTAACACGTTGTATATACTACATTTTCAAGGCTAATTTAATATGTACCTAACTTAAAACCGGACATGATCATAAAGATGGATTCAAATAAAATACATGTATTTTATGGTAATTATTTGTTGACATAATAAGTAATATTTTAAATGTGGAAATGTACTTACTCGTATGTACAAACAAACCGTGTACTTCTGCATTACAATTTAACTGGGTACATGTATAACACGATCAATTGCATTAATTTATTATTGCTGGCTATTAATAACCAATCGACGATAAGCAATCACGGCGGTTGCTCACGCGACATCAAAGATGCACAGGTCGATGACCCACTCAATGAGCAAATACTCAAGCGGTGACGCCGCGCCGCATGCCTCCTCCATGCACTCCATTGTAATTGAAAAGTAATGCCTTCACAAATAAGTCCATTTTCATTTAATCCTTACCAAAAAAGAATCGCTTACTGCGAAGCTGCGATGCCGCGTAGGTAAATAACTCTTACTTACTCTCTTGTTAATTTTATTGCAATTTTTTACCTCTTGCACAGTGTTACATTCCACTTGCCTTAAATATTTAAACTGCTTCTTTACGCTCGCTTTAAATAAACACTCTGAACAGTGAAAGGAAACTCGCACTTTGCGTTACTTTAAGCCTGTATTTTTGCGTGTCATTTTTAACAAACATTGACTTTGTTCTGTGGTAACCAGAAATGTAACGAAACAGTATTATAAAAGTCGTTTTCATAAGAAATCACTTTGTTATTCGTGATGTTTTAGCTACTCGTATCAACCAATTTATTTATTAGATATAAATATGAAAAACTAGGATTATAAAAAAAAAATGTCTATAATCTAGTCTTTTTAGTAGCAATGCGTACATTAGTTGTGGAATTGCTAGCATTACATTATTAAAACTATAATACCTAATGGTACAACTGTTCACTGTAGAATATCCTATGCTTGAGCAGATTAATATACTTGTACTCTAATACTTAAGAGTAAGCATGTAGGTACCTACTCTCGTAATAGGCTACCTCACGACCATGGCTGCACACGAACTGCACAGTATGTGTTGTGAAGACGCATTAGACAACTAATTGTACAAATGTCCAAGTGATAAGTTATCGCCATCGTTGTCGGTCACGATCTCACTAAGATCGCTCATTCGTCCAGCAAACCTCCACTTTCTATCATCAAACGTTACGAGTACAACCGACGAGTGACATTTGCAAAACTAACACTTTATTTATTATCCTACTCATGCCAAATCACCTTCTTGCCAAACATACTCGTATAATAGTCTGGGAGTACGTTTACAATCCAAGCTATAAATAACATGATATTCACGAGCACATATAAATGCGATCAGTGTTGAGTATGAACGAGTGTAAACAAATAAATTCAAAATAATTGTTTGTTTCAAAACATTAATTAACGAAATAGCTTAGCCGCCTTAGAACGGATATCAAGCTTGACACAACTGCTGTCTGCTGGTTGCACCTTTGACCTTGCACGTGCCACTTTCAAAATAGCACCGCATTCCATAATGTAACACCGCGGTATTCACGCGACTTGCTGCTGCTCTATTGTTCCTTCATTTAAACTTTACCCATTGGAATTCTTGACATATTTACTCATTCGTCTTCCGCACTCTGCGATGTAGGTACACGGATATGTGTTTCTCATTTTTAAATCATCTCGTGTATATTATAATAATAGTTGTCCCGGTTAACTACACAACACATGCCCTTAAACATAATACTTATAATCAACAAATTTAATCACAACTTCTTAATGCAGACTAGAACTCGATTGAAATTAATAAACCGATGAAAATTTTAATCAACGTCCGTGATTGTCGAGTAGGTACATAAGCGTATCTAAAATGTTATTCAACTTGACGCAATAATAGACTACCGGATTGAATAGCTGTATCGTGACAGCAAGCTTCCGCCAGGTGTCACAAAAAGTAAAAATTCAGTGGCAAACAGAAGTTAAAAGAAGTCGTGACTTGTAACCAGTGAAATTCGTAGCAAGCGCGCCTGCGACTACGAAACACAACTTGTTTATTTTTAAAGTTGTCGCATTATCCCTCCAGTAAAATTGCAATTTATTTTCACAGAATGTTACTACCGAGTCTTAGTCGGCAAGTTCGATTACTTTTATTGATATTTCACATCAGCTGTGGGATTCAGGAAAAGTTTTGACCTTTTGAAGCTGTACGGGCAATTATACATTATTATTTTGACCTTTACATTAAAAGGTAATGAAGATACAAATTGGTTAGGTATCATAAATCTACAAACCATGGCAGAAGCAATGTCGCACGGGTCGGCTTATTTCGCAAAACGACTGAACCAGCCCAAACACAATTAACCTACTATTTCCACTTAAACCTGCTTAAGAATATATACGGCATCATGATGAAATAACATTTATAACAAGGCAATATTAAAACTATATCAGTCGTAATATCTTGCGTTATCGGTGAAGTTATTTTGATTGGCCCTGAATCTGCTAAATGTGACCAAACTATTATCTGATTCCGTATTTATCAAGTAGAGGATTAGATGAAAATATTGAATACTATCATATGTGTAGTTTTAGTTTCGATAACTTTGGAGACATTTCGTAATTTATGTTGTGGGAATTTAGTTATGTGGAAATTATTGGATAAATGTCTAGTAGTAAAACAAGTAGCAATTTTCTACAGTGACAACATTGATTTACAGAAATTCATAGTCTCTAAACCGTTTATTTTTTATGACATTAATTAATTCTACTATTGGATACTTCATAAAAAAGACCAATTATGTATTTAATAACTACCGAGGTAGCTAAAAGCGAACTCTCAGAAATTGTTGCGTGCCAACGTAATTGCAACGGAACTATTTACTGATTATGTTTATAAATATGGCAACACTTGTGTACAAAACTAACTAAAATTAAAGTACTTACGCGATTTTTAAGTAATTTGTAAATAATTATATTGAGCAAAGTTATAAGTTTACTGGCATTTGAGACTTTTCCGTATAAGGTTCGGTTCGGGGTTTGAATATAAAAGAAAGCATGCTCGAATCTTTTGATGTGTGTGAACACGTCAGTCACGGTGCCTGCATGTCTCTGGTCCGTCACGTTATAAAATATACCTTCCAATGTAGAGATCAAAGGAGTTTCCTACCGCGGACACTCAGGTTGTGGAATGAGCTCCCCGAGGGATTCCCTGGGGAGTACGCATGGGGTTCTTCAAGAAGGTGTGAAGAAAATTGTGCATGGCAACACGCAAGAGATACTATAGGCTACGGTAAATGATTACCATCAAGCGAGAAGCAGCCATGTTTGACATCTTACTGGTAAAAAAGTTGTTTTCTGTTTCCCTCTTTGTATCCATACTAATATATTATTATAAATGCGAATGTGTATCTGTCTGTCGGTCTGTTACCTTATCACGCCTAAACCGCTGAACCGATTTAGATGAAATTTGGTACAGAGATAGATGGAACCTTGGAGAAGGACGTAGGACTATTTTTATCCCGGGAAAAGATAAGATCCCTCTGAAATGCGGGTAAAAAGGTGGGGGACAGCTTCAGTGGTACATCTTTAAAACAATTTAATACTCATAACCAACTGTAATATTAATGAGTAACTGTGACAGGTACTGTTTTAATCAAGGGGAAGCCGCATAGCGAAAGCTAGTAGGTAAATGTTGTTAAAAAAGCTAGTAAATTGTATCTTTTACGTGTATTAACCATGCTCAAAATCTTGTACTACAAAACCATTCGTAATTTTAAATTGTATTCACACAAAAGACTCAAACGCGCCTTCAATTATGAAGAGTGAAATAAAATCTATACTTTATTTAGGAGTAAGATAACCGAAACTTAATTAGCACTACTCTCCCGTTTAAGAAATAGAATAAGTGGTTGCCTACCATCCTACTATCCTCATTTTATCTTTAGTCAACCTAGTTAGGTACCTACGTAAAAGCTTTAATATCATTTCATAGAGCTGTATTGTAAGGGCATTTATTTTATTTATTTATTTATTTGTGACAGCTCTTCAAGTTGCACCTCACTTGCGTACGCATGGTTAGGTAACAGAAGACGCGACCGTCACATCTAAATGCCACCTAACTTCCCACGGCTACCATTGTAAACGTACTGTGTGTCTAGTTCAATAATCCAGCCTACTTTGTCGTACATTTTGGTGTTCTGAAAGGAAAATATTTAAATTTCGATTTTACAGATTGTAAAAAACCCTACTAACGTATATGACAAGTTTTAACATAATTTCTTGTTTCATTAAATAAAGTGAATAATTAATGTGTCAGTTATTGTGATTCGTGGCATCGTGTAGGTATATTGTTCAATAAATTCACATTGCTTATTAAGCAACGAGTGCAATGCCTGTGAAGTGTCGTACTTTTGGCATACGATAATGTATAACCACTTCTTAACATGTTACTTATGAACATTTTGTGGTGAATTCTACACGAGGAAAACACAAGCACCTATCTAATATGTTTTGTAACCTATAGTGTCACGAATACAAAATCACTATTGTTCGATTTCAAAATGCGGAACTCCGACGATTTTAATGTACCTACCGAATTGAGCAAAGAACAGCCTTAATCTTGTTTCGTCAAGGTTTCAAGGCTGACTAAACAATGAGGATGAAACGAGCAAATAACATGAATTACGATTCGCTCTGCTAATAGAATGCACATAACCTACTCGTATTTGCGAATACGCAAGATTTCCGCTCCACTCAAACCAATAACGTACTTAAGAAGCTATCAACTAATTACGGCCTTACAGCTTTAACAGATGCTTTGGAATTTATTTTACTAATCATATATTTATAAATTTATCTATTTTCGGACATCCAACGGTATGTTCATTAATTTCATATTAAATTAAATTTCTAAAAACTAAAGGAAAACTGTACAGTTTATTATTATAGAATGTATTCGAATTTCTGCGAATGAAGCATCTCGCTTAGCACGTATCGTGTCGAGGAAAATTTTGTAGTGATATCGACGATTCATTACGTTTACGTATTGTATCGATTATAAACACGGTGGGTGAACAATTATTGCATTGTGTGATTGGTTATTATTTGGCAGGCGAGGTCGCTACGGGCGTGAGGTGCGTGACCCCGCAGTATGCCTTGAAACTTGGACTTTTTGTGCCAATGAACAATAGTCACAATCCAGGCTGGTCACCTGAAAAAATACTAGACACGCTTTCATTTGTCTATATCTAACTTGACAACATACTCAAGCTACATGCACTTAATTGTTAATCCCGGATTTTGGTTGAAGGTTTCGTTTTGAATCATTATTGTTTGTCGTTTATGATATTATTATTATACCTACTCGTAATCCAAGTTCATGTAGGTAGGTATTATCCAGAATTACCATACCTTTTGAGTAATATAAATTGTTTTCATTTTGTTGAGATTGATGAACTAAATAGTTACTCTTTAAAAATAATAAGTGTAGCGACATCTATCTACATATAGATATAGTTCGCACGACTCCTAGATAGATGGCTCTCCAATAACCTACATCGCGCTTACGAAGTTTTCCATGAGATCTGCATATACATATACAAGATTCCAACATCATCAGTTGGACCGCGGTCCCAAGGCACGATGACCTAGCCTGGCGGAAGATCTTCCTTTTTCAATGGAGGAGTCTAATACCTCGCTCCTCCATATAAGTAGGTACCTCTTTTTAATTCTTAATATGCAAAAGTTTGTTTGAACGACCGACTGTTTCGTGGATAAATATAAAATTATAAAAAAGGATAATATAATCCTTTATCCCAGGATTAATACTAACTACTATCCTACTTTATACCAAAATTATGAACTCGCGGTTTCACCCGCGTTTCCATGGGATGAGGAAAAATATTATTATGTATAGCTTATATTAGTCAGGAATAATGTAGTTTTCTAATGGTGAAATAATTTTAAAAATCGGTCGAGTAGATTTTGAGTTTAATCGTAACAAACACTACCTACTCACAAATAAACATACTCATCTAAAATTTATAATTAGTATATAAATTAGTAATATTAACTAATTCTGGGCTGAGATATAGATTATAACCGAACAACTTAAACTTAACTAAATAACTTTAACTTATAACCAACAACCGAAGGATAGGTACCTACTTTTGATCTCGGAAAAGATAACATTCCTAAGGGCCGATTTTTCAATCACTGGATAAACCTCGGATAAGCTATTCGTCTGATAAGTCCATGCAAAAACTGTTCTAAATTCAAATTAACAGCCAGATATTTGTTTATCTGGCTATTGAAAAACCAGGCCTATGTAGAATATAATTAAACAATATAAATAAAAATAAAGTAAGCCTTTTTGTTTGACAAATAAAATAAGGAAGCCTTTTTTTTAAGCATGTAAAAATTACCTAGTTAGAAAAATATGTCGCCGGTTATGAGACCACGCGGGTGCGCGCGCGGGCGCACACGACATTAACACCAACCGGTCTGATGGCATTCGACCAGTTGTCAACTTTAACATTCTCAATCACCTCAGTGAGATGACCCAACCTCTTTCGTCACCGCCCATTTAATATATCTTGATTTTCGCAAATTTTACGACAAATTATAAATGCCGAACTGACAACATATTCTAAGGTGATAAAAATATTTCTATTCCTTAGTTAGAATGATTGTCACTCAATTCAGCATTTCCTGTGCCAGTGACGAAAAGTCGGTTAAACGTAACCTATTGCGCAAAGAAATAGTGTGACCTTTTGAAGGATTTCAATGTGACTGCGGTGGTGTTGTGTAGTATGACTAAAAGAGTATATTGTGGTTTTCTATTACACTGTATTAGACTGTTAACAAACTAAAGTATTACAATATGTATGTAGGTATTTCGAGTATGATATGCGGTATTATTTAATGCGTGTCAATGTGAAGAATGAAGAAGTTTATTGGTCTAAGAGGTACATACATAGTATTCGTCTGTCATCGATCGATGATTACTATTCTCAGTTGTCTGTCAACACGATTGCTGACATTATTTCTAATGAACTGTTATATAAGTTTGTTAATATCAGTCTTCAGCAATAATATATTGTACGGTTATTATAAGTCGTTATGATTGACCCCAAAATTTACAATCAAACTTGAAACGTAGAATAAAAAGTCAACATCAGTTTCTTTCTATGTCAGTCAAATGATAATAAATAAATAAAGATCCTCGGACATTTTTCACACACGGCTATCTGATCCCTAACTAAGCAGAGCTTGTAATATGGAAACCAGATGACTGATATACTACATATACTACTTTTTTTTGTAAATACATACTTAAATAGATTACACCCAGACTCAGGACAAACAGACATGTTCATGCACACAAATGTTTGTCCTGGATGGGAATCGAACCCACGACCTTCGGCGTGATAGGCAGTGTGTTAACCAACCACGCCAACCGGTCTATAATGCATCCATTATGGATTTGAACTCAAAGAACAGCATCTATTTTATTGATTTTCGTGTTCATTTATTCTGATTTTCTTTTGTTTAGTACATTATACACCTATTTGCTTACTGCGAAATCTCAGGTTGGCTATTTTAGAAAGTAAAAAAGTAGGTTCCTATGCCTTTTCATTACGAACAATTATTTGTCCAACTCATTTTATCTTATCTAAATCAAATGAGAACGGTTTCTCTCTGTTTCGGCAACTCTGTGTTTGCCAATCAACTACCTGGTTGATATTTTGATGCATATTATTTTTTCCTCAAGAGTTATTTACGTTTAACTGTAAAGAATTTGATACTAAGAACTATATAATATTAAAAATCTTCCTTAGAATATTAGAAAAAGGAAAATTTAATCGCTAATTTGCTAAGGATTTCAACTGATTCGGAATTTTTATTCGTTATAACTTACCGTATATTTTTTCTTTAAATATGTAATAGTTACCTAGAAATCAGAAATATTTATGTGTGATACATATCAATGGATATAATATTAAATTATGCTTTATGTTTTGCCATGAGAGACGTACAATAGTTTTATACAAAGCATATACGACCCGCCTCATAAGTGCTCGTCTAAATTAAAATTATGTATTTCAATAGATAAGTGATGAAATACGCAAAACCTAGAAAAATCTGTCTCTCAAAATCAGATTCTGGGATTCACCGATACAACAGATATGCTTGTTAACTAGAGGATAATGGAAGCTTCGAAAAGGTGCCACGGTTCAAATGTGAAATAAAAATGTGTGTAGGAAACTATTTTTTTTTTCTAATACGTAGGTATAACTGAATGCAACGTATAGTTTAATTGCATCGTCATCTCAGCTATCCCTAGTCCGTGTATTATATCTACCGTCAAATAAATAAAATCGGTGTATACGACCCCAAATAGCACACAATATCTAACTACGAAGTGCCCAGCCATCGAGTAATATAATAGAGAGAAATAATACATATTTGTATGTATATAAATATTGTAGAAAGTACCACTACATAAAAAAATGCCTTGCTGAGTTTCTAGTCGGAGTCAGTTTAAGTGTATTCCGAACCGGTGGTAGAGATGATTAAATGCCTTATCAGGGCCTAAACTGAATAAATGAGTAATAATAAACTTAATATATAACTCACACTTGAACTTGTTTTTGAAAAATCTACCTTAATTTGTTTAATTAGTTATAGGTAACATGAAGGGCACGATTCGGCGATAAATGAATTTCACGCATATTTAAAATTAAAACAAGCTCTCCCCGTGGTTTCACCCGCGTTCTCGTGGTATTTTATCTTTTTCCGGTATAAAAATATAGCCTATGACACTCACAAATGACGTGGCTTTCCATTGGTAAAGGAATTTTCAAAATAGGTTCAGTAGATCCAGAGATTACCCCCTACAACCTCACAAACTTTACCTCTGTATATAATATTTTTAACAAATGTTCGACGCGGTTCTTTAAATTGGCATAACTTTTTTATTTATAAACCAATTGACATGAAACAAACATTAAATATTAAGTGAAGCTTACCACAATATATTAGTGAAAACCACAGACAAACAAACAAAAATTATAACAATCATTGTTTTGGGTGCTATTGCGTTTGATAAAGGTCCCAATAATATTTTTTCTGATATATTTTCCATGTATAGAAAGCGATCCGTTACATTTTTATTATATGTAGGTATATAGATATATTATATGTAGAGATATAGATTCTTAAATGTTCAAATAAAATACATTTATTCCAGGATATGAATCAGGATGGTCCATCGGAGTTCGTTACTATGAGGTGAAGACGCCGAGAACACGATGCGGGCTAGCATGCGAGCCGACACCGCCTAGCAAATACGACCTCATTGCGCTTTTCCTTACGAGATTGAGGTAAGTTGACAGCTATACTAACTGTAGCTCAAATATATATTTATACTTTTGAAATGGTGTGTAACGGGTTTATCAGAACCTACCTGGTTTCAGGCCAGTTTTATTTATTTATTAGGTAGTCCGTAGGTATACAACCTATATAAAAAATCTCATAGATAAAACCATTTCTACCAATTATTTTTTACACAAATATTATAAAGAGAAAATAATCGACTGCTTGTATATTTGTTTGTAATGGACAAAAAAAACACTTAGCTGATTTAAAAAAATCTTTCACCTACCTACGAAAGCTAGTTCTGTATAAAACGTATGTGAGTAAAGGTACATCTATCTGCTTTAACAAATAAATAAGCAGCAGAGGTCGTATGTGCAGCGCATTCAATATCTCCGACTTGAATTTATGGGAATTTCTCTAATGTAGGTAGGACCTGTCAGGAATTAACAAATACAGTGCGTGTGTTTCAGGCTAATTTTTGTTAATAGATGCTATTTTTGTACAATGAATAGACATTTTAACAAATCACAGTTTGATACGTAGAGCATTGTGAACACTGATGAATTAAACAAATAACGAAATGTTATACGAATTTCAAATAAGAGATAGAAGAGGCGACTTTTACGCAAACAATTTTACAACTTAAACTAGGATTTCCCGGGCGATTCATGCCCATCATTTCGAGTTATTAACACAAGCGCTTTGCCCCCATTTAGCAGAGTGAAACTCCGATACGTTTGTGTGCCAAGGCCATTGGACAAATTGATATTACATCTAGTGAGAGTTTGCGGCACCGACCTGCGCTTACAAATTCACCGTTTGTCACGTTTTTTATGCGACTGACAGAACTCACCAATTATCAACTATTTGCTTACAACTCGATGACTATCTTAGCGCTACATTATTCTTGCAAAATTATTTCCAGGCAAATGGGGAATTTGTTAACTAAATGAAAACTAGATTGTGTCGAATACCTAATTATACAGAAATCAAACGAATTATTGATATTGCGAATAATAAATCTGTGCATGTGAATTGCCAGTTGATAGGTCAACAAGCCGCTGTCGCCAGCTAAAATTAGCTCGAGTTATTTTTGTATTTTGATAAGAACCATTCCAATATAATGATCTGTACGACCGTGCGTTCGACCGCCGCGCCCCGTCTACAATTAATTACCAGAGTCGATGCACGCGTTTACTGCGCTTTGGCATAATATATACCTACCACTGAAATACATAACAACTTAAAAAATAAAACTGTATGTACCTACAGATTAAAGTGGGATCCAAAAAAAATATTTTTATATATTTTGATTCTTTCAAAATAATTATGTGAAATGTTTTCTATAGTAACGTGATTTTTAAATGAAAAATCCATATAGACAGAGGATACATCTTAACCGATTTTGGAATTGGGATTTCTTTAACAAAATTAGGTGTTTTAATAACTTAATAGTTTTAAATGGAACTCCAAAAATAATGTGTTATACATTTATGTTTGAAATCTTCATGTGTGTTGTATGTTTGTAAGTATCTATCATATAGTATCGAGATTCGTCTGGCGTATATTGAGATTAGGTTCATTTTGTTAATAGGCATGCTATTTTACTGAATGTATAATTCAGTTTTTGTTTTTTGTGCAAATGAATTAAAAAAAAACTAATATTTCCGGCATGAAAATTCTGTATACTTACCCGACTAATGTATTTATTATAATTACTGCAGCATAGGTAGTTAAATCGTATAACAAGTAACGATAAATGCATTATTGAATAGTAATTGGGTAATAATCATCGAATTACATTAAACATGAACTTATTAAATATTCGTCCGACTGCACAAAGTAGGTACTTACTACTTACCTACCTACTTATAATATTCCAATGCAACTGATTGCGATATTATTATGATCGATACCGATCAAGCTCATCAATCATTCTAAAGGTAATGTACGAAATTACACTAATGACTGATCGCAAATGGTAACATTGTTACATTGGAGATTCAGAAACATTGTTTGACCTACTTTGCACTTTCGGTGAAGTACATATTTTGAAAATTATAATGCCAGAATTCAAAACTTTTTAACGTATGTGACGTTAAAAAGATTTTTTTTATTAATCTAAAAACCCAAAATGTCCGCAACAAAAATAAGTAAATAACGTCAAATGATAACATAAAGAAAAATTACTCCTAAATTCAATTGAGTTTATATATTATAATAGCACCTCCCATTTTGTGTAGAGTCGCGATAACAAGTAATGATTGACAGCTGACAAAACAGTAGGCGTGAACGGCAACCTTGTGTACTCGATTGTACACCGCTACCGGAACTCACACATGCTACCACTATATAGCTTTCGACCTTACTTGCTATCCTATCTACCATCTAAGGGACTAAACACATTTTACTGAATTGATTAATACTAAATAATATTTTATTTATATTGGATAGGAGTTTAAAACTCCATTTATATAAGTACGAGTGTGTGATGAGAGTGGATGATATCTAAAAAAAGAGGGGAGATCAAAAACAGCAAAAAGTATGCAATGTGTTTACATTATAAATTGATACCCTGAATCGAAAATTATAACAAAATACCTATCACTAGTGAAGTAGGTATGTTTATCAGAGATCCGTTTTAGTTTGAATTCGAGACAAGCGAAACAGGCCTGTCAGTTGATATAATTAATACACCTTTTAAAATACATGAAATATCGAATGTATTCGCGTGGAATATGAAGGCATTTAGTTAAAGGTCTGTTGAAGATATTCTGCGAGCGAAACGACCGGAGAAGTGTAACAAAATGTCAAGGGCGAAGGCGCGTCAACCGCTTTGCTTAGTTTACATACCTAAATTCTAAAGAAATTCTTCTTCTGTATAAGATAGAAATAATAAATTAAATACATTCAACTCGCGTGATGACCAACTATACGATTTTATCAAGATTTCATAAAGATCTCGTTTAATTAATTTATTGATATTGTATCTGTGACATTACAGTCATTCCCAACACAAGTATCATTGATTACTTACTGGGAAGTCTCGGCGTAAATTTTGTTAAAATGATTTCTGAAATAAAGCTAATTTTATTTATTATTATTTATTACAATACCTACTGCGATTTAGGTACGAAATTTTGATATCGTAAATTATAGTTGTTTGAATTAGATCCTAGGAGCCAATTCGTAGATTATGCATTTTATATGATAGGTATTGGTGAAATTTACCACAGGAAATTAATTAAATTTATTACACTATCAGAGACAAACAATCTGAATCAATGCTAACACGGTGGTAAAATGTTTTATAATTTTACCTGAAAAGTTACATTTATTTAAATTGTAGAATCGTTCTAAAATCAAGATTTATAGAAGAAACTAGGTAGTGATATTTAAAACCCAATATTATGTATCCTCTATTCTTTAAACGTTAAATGACGGTTGGTATTTACCTCGTGCATTATCTAACGATTTGGAAACTGGAATAATATTGAAGTAAATTTATGATTATGAGAATATCGAAGTCTGCAATCAAGTAACAAAAAAATTAAGCAGTACAATAGTGGTACTAAGAAATTTTAGTTTTTGTTGTTAATTCCAAACGTTATGATGAAAGTAAAAGTTTGGTGCCTTGCATAAGATCCGTTTACGCAGTCAATGTAGATTAACTAGCCCAACCCATGTTATACCATCTTGTAAGAAATCTGCCAATTATAGATAATTGTTCAGGATAAGTTCAACCTTGAGTTTCATAGCTACTTTAAAACGGATTCGATAAACTTGAGAAAATAGTGAAAATACCTATCACTTAATTATAAAACCTACTCGAAATTTACTAGTAGATTCACCTAGTTAGATAATATGTGATCATATAAATCATATAATATATGAATATAGATACTATTCAAATTCCGAGGCTTAGTTTCCCAACAATAAAGACTTACATTTTCTTCCGACATAATAATTACTCCTTAATAACAGGCGTGTACGTACGTACTAACTTCATATCGTGACTTGTATATCAAATATGGTAACTGCTTATTAAATATCAATTACCAACTAATTTCAATAACAAAATTATTTGGTAACATAGCAATGTTACAAAGACATACCAACCAAGTGGGCTCTACGTGAATACAATTTTTGATACAATTTTACGTAATTGACGCGTTCCATGAAAACGAGGCAGAGTAAAAGCAGGCTGTGTGCGTTCCGAGGTTGCGCAATGTAGCGAGTAGCGCCCGCGCAGCCGGCCGCGGCCGTCACGCCTGCCCCGACTGACGAGGCGGCGAGGCGGTAGCCAGCAGGCCCAACTGCCCTCATATCAACCTATAGTATTTAGCTAACAAATGACAACGTGAAGTAATCTTACAATCAGCTTCGTGTACCTTTAAAGAAAAATGGCCTCGAAGATTAGAATTAAGCATGGAAAACATAAATGGTGCCCTTGGCTTACAGCAACAATGATTTGCAGTCGATGAGCACTTCGCTACGCACTCACACCCACCATCCACCGCAATCGCTCAACAGTAGGTATGCATCCAATGGGTGAATCATCGGAATTCCATTCATAGTATCCATGAAAGTGAATTTTATTATAATTCTTGACTTTACGTCGAGATTTCTACTTTATGACTTGGCGACTCCGTATGTTAATAAGAAACAAATGCAGAGCTATAGCTAAATCAGATGATTGCTAATAATTATTCTGCTCACATCTATTCCGAGATCTGGTATATTTATTGAAGCAGTATTAAAAGTATTTATTGATCTCTATGTTGTCATTGAAATCAACACTCGTTGATCGTGTTTTGTTTTCTTAAGACACAGATTTCGATTGATGCTTGCTTTCTCCATTGTTATGGTAGGGTATAGCAGTTGCCACTGTTGCTGTCAAGAACGACGGCACGCCCCAGATAGCGTTCACACATTGTGATATGAGATTGAAACAGAAATTGCATTAGTAATTATAGCTGAAAGTGTTGTACTTTTATCCAAAATTATCTATTTCTATCGATGTTATTGAGATTCAATACCACACAACTATACGTGTTAAGTATGAAGAGTTTAATAGAAATCATCCCTAGTCAATCAACCTGACAAGTACTCTCACTTGAGTGCGGAAGTCGTCCTACTCTAGTAACATCGCGTAGCGTGCGCGATGTCTGTCCGGCCGTGAAGTTTCCTAGCCACAAATTGTTTCACATTTTGTATGCTTATAACAATGTTGCACTACTTGTTTCATGACTATGCTTAAGTGATATTTAGTTAGACTAAATTATTAAACTAGCTTATTTATAGCATCTTATAACTTGCCAGAATTTCAAAATAATTACTTACGGATTTAAGTAGATATATGTAAGTATTTATGTGAAGTTATCAAATCAGAAAAGCAATAATTATAAAAAGGTTGCTTTGATGGTAGATTTTCTAGGAAACGTAATACGTACTGTTTTTTCGCTACTCAACAATTATATCTGGATGAATTAACCGTCCTGTTGTCAAAAGGTCGAGATTCATTGGAACATCACTTTTGAAATAAGATATTTCGACTAAACCTGTTTTTAAAGCCAGATACACATACTTGTAACGCAATGTAAACGTGCGATGCTAGCCGCCTCGTAAATAAGAAAACATTAGCGTATGGCCACCAAATAAAAGGTCATGGGAACAACATCTGTAGAGGAGTTATGATCATCACGTCGTAGATTGAATGACAAAATAACTTTTAATTGCTACGTTCAATGTACAAATGTAATTATATACGCAGAAAATATATTCTAGGTATCTTCTGCATACAGAAAAAGACAAGAAAAACTGTTTAAAAACATCTTTTTGCAACGTCTTGTTGATGTTATGCACTTCATTTTCAATGACTTTATTACCTTTGTTTAATTACCTTACTTTGATTTACCTAAGATAAATGAAAGTTTATATGCAGTTGGGCTAATACCTACTCGTACCTACTATTAAAGTTGGAAATGTTTTTTAGGGTTCTTTGAGAAAATTATAAAATGTTAAATTTTTACCTTATGGTGAGATTTTGTTGTCTGTCTGACCGTCTGTGTGGCTATTTACTCAGCAATTAAAAATGCCATTGACTTGGAAGTTTCAGCTATACAACCTGTTACATTGAATATACCTTAGGTCTGTAATGGGGATACGTATTTGAAGATAGAATAAGATTAAAACTGGGCATAATTTTGGCGAGCTTTGTTTGCAAATAAAAAAAAACAAATTTTAATTAACATATTTTTTGAGCATTTTAGAATGTACAAAATCTCCAAAGTATTTTTAAAGGCATAGATAGCGTTTTGCTTTACTTACAACAAATATATAAGATACAATACATATGTATATAAAAAAATCATGGGCAAAATGGGGCGAGGGAAACCGCTCTAGTAAAAAGCAATAATTGTGATATTTTAAAGATAAATGTAACAAAATGTTTGTTTCATCTTATAAATATTATTTGTACGGTATCTTCTCGAGTTAATCTTGATGTGATTTGATGCAATATAGGCATATTATTTATGTAACTTATTAAAAGGTTTCATAATTCTGCATAAAATAATCGTTGATATCGCGAGTTTAAAGTTTGATATATTTACTTTCTTAAAGTTATTATTATTTCATTCAAAATTATATTTTCTGATACCTATATGATGTGATGATTGTGATGTAACTAAGTATCTCGTTTTGAAGATTAATAACACAAATAACATTCCACAACCTGACTGTTCTACTCTACGAAAGAGAAAAATAAAAAGCCTGAAAGAAAGAAAAGAAAAAAGTGCATGAATGACCGTGCATACCATAGGGTGCCGAAGTACTTTAACTTAATTCAAATATGAGTTTTGATCGCAAAGTTGATCGAATATAGCTCGCGAACTATAAGACTGTCATTAGACGTGATAGTTCCTTTGTAAATTCAGTAATTTCATTCAGTTTTTTTTTCGTAGTTTAAGCTGTGACGAACAGATGGACGGCTAAAGAAACTTTGAGGCTTAGTTATGTTTGGCTTGACTTCGGAACCCTAAAAAACTACAGTTTCATCCTTGGAGGACTTGGAACAACTAATAAATGGGAAATCTAAATCATGGTACAGTTAAGGATATTATCTCAAACATATTAACAACAAACAAAACAGGGAGCAACTAATATGTTAATGATAATCATTAAAAATAATCAAATTAGTTACCTACCTGGAGAAATTACATACCTACGTAATAAAAATTTCTTGGTAGCGAAAATTTACGCGAAACGAAGCGATGATAGGTAATTTTTATGTTTTAAAGATGCAAATTTATTAACCAATCTGCGGTTGTCAGTTTATAGTATAAATTTCAACAAACGCCGAACTCCCTCATCATTTTTAGCTTTACCGCTTTGCTTTTAGAATACGCTTAGTATAATATGAAATGTTGCAGTTCACGTTATCTTAAAATCATATGTTTGAAGACATCAAATGCAACTAGTTGGTATTGCTCAGTGAGGTCAAATGACTAACGAATGATGTGATCTTTTATAATATTATATAATCGGCGGCGAACGCATGGGAACTTTTCTGTTGAAACTGCTACCTGTTCTTAGAAGTTGTACCTAACTAAATACCAAATGTTGGTCTGGATGTAGGTATATGGACTTACTTACTTAAAAACTTTTGAATTCTATAGAGACACGTTCACCGTTTTTATAAGGTACCAACCGACATCCGATTAGGTAATGATATTAATAAACTCCGTAATTATTCTATTATGCGTCCATTCATCATTCTAAATTACCGAATAAACAATAAAAAAAACTTATGAATGACAGAGGAAACGTCGCGGAATGCGACGGAGGCGGTGCGTTCTGTCTGGTACCTATTAGATTGTGAGTCGCGACGATGTTCTTAACCTCTGTACTACACTTGAGTAAGTGTTATTGAAATGATTTCAATTAACTTTATTATTTTTGCGAACTATGTGTATGCGTTTAGGTGTAACTATATAGGTACGTATACTATAGGTACGTAGGTAAAATAACAAATCTCTACTTAAAATAAAGTCTTTTATTTTTAGTAATGATGAGAGATTAATTTTTGAAACTTCTACATATTACCGCGTATTAGTTGGTTGTTTTAATTTAATGGTTTTTTTTATTGTAAGAGTATTTTGATTTGAGTTGATTTTAAATTTTGTTCTCTAATATATTTTTTGCAATTTTAGAGTAATTTTATTTAATACTATTTTTAATAGGTATTTTTCATTTCGAATATAGTCACTACAAAATTAATATTTTGCAGATACCCTGAAAACAATATTTATTGAGTTCTTTAATGAATAGTTTCCTATTGTCGCTAACTCTTGTCAATTGAACCAGCTTTCCAAGAAGTGAAGTCGCGTACCTACCCACACACTTTCCTGTCAGGATTCATCGCGTGTAATACTTATGCGCATACACATATATCTTCGACCTTCATCACACATTCCAGAGTATACTCATCCAGGATACGCACTATTTGCTGAACAGACAGAGGCCAATGACCTTATTGCTATCTAGGTAGACAAAACAAGTATCTATTGGCTTTAGTATTTGACTATTATCTTAGGTAAATGCAGATCACAAAAGGTTGTTTCGTAGGCTACATTAACTTTAATTAAGCCTGTTTTTTTAATGTTCTGAAAAAATATATATTAAAGGAAAACCTGGTGGAAAATGGTAAGCTGGATTTTTCGTCGTCACGCACAATTGATTTAATGAAAGAAGCTTGGACCATATACTTAAATATATAAGAAGTTGGAAAGGGAACATAGAATACCATCTCACTTATTTTTATCTTCGTCGCAGCAATAGTGTAGTAAGTGAATCATTGTCAATCAGACTCTTCACAGAGCTTGTTACTCGTAGATACATTATATCCAAACATGACACACACCGTAATATGACTCGTAATATAATAGGGCAGACGCTCACGTCCGCACTCCCTCAGCAAGCGATCTAACGAGTTTCGGATATCATCACAACACATTGCGAAAATCAAGTAAACTCTACTAATCCGATACGTTGAGACTTTTTCAAGTACCTTTTGAACATTTCGTAACATACAAACAGATGTGATATAAGATGAGTTAACAAAGAGTAGTTATATCTTACAACCATAAACGTATAACAATTGTGTGTAAGAACGGTGTAGGCGAGAGAAGTGTTATTGATAAGGATAATCAAGTCGTGAATCAGTCTTGGGATTAAGTATACTCATACCAACGGTAGTTAAACGATCCCAATATGGTATAGATAATGTTTGCCACGCGTTTAGGCAGACATAGGTCACAATTATTAACTTAATTGTCTAATATAAACCCATTGTTCGTAGTTTTGATACCTACGTATTATATCGCATGACCTATCTACGATCTTATTTATTCGCTTTTATTCCTTATTTAGACAACTCATTTCGCAATAATACGAGACCCCAATTGTAATAATGTTACTAGATCTAAAGATATTTTCACATTGCCAAACTGGTCAAAACATATCGTCGATCAAAGGCCGCTGTTATACAATGATTCTTTTTATCCGTCACGATTTTGTCTTCCTAGAAGATATGACTGTCTACAACGGATTTGTGGTATGACATTTGGATAAATTATTATTTTAGTGTAAGGATCGAAATTGGTTTTGTATCGTGAGTGTCCATCACTGTTTGTTGTCCGTCTCGACTCTAGTGGTGACTTGATTTGTTGTGGGGTAAAAAGCGGACGCAACTTGACGTCTCACGTCGCGAGAATTCAATTGATGTTCATTCTGCGTTCATTACGCAACAATAATTGCGGCAGACAGCAGACCCCACTACAATACACGATTTAAAGCGCTCATCTGTCATTAAATTTCAGTAATTATGACGTTCCTTGTAAGCAACCACGTGTAACGTAAAATGAAATATTCTGACGTTTGCTAGTAGGTATCTAAATAAGGTAACGGACTATTATTTATAAGTGTAACATTATTAGAAACCAATTGCATTATTATCCGTAAAACTTCAGCTATCTCTGATAGTCACTCTGTCACTTACCTAGTCGCATTTAACATGTACAAAATATACAAACAAATGTATAACAATATTATAATATATAAAAAACTTCTTCGAAGCTGCCGCTGCTGCAATTTTATTTGTTGGTTTCACATCCCGCTATCTCAGCCGCCGAGTCTTGTCTTGAGTATCTCACATCGCATAATGAATGACATAACGGACTGTGGCACTGCGATCGGCCCACACCACACGCACCGGCCCGTTATATTACACCAGTCATGCGCATGCGCAGCTTTTTGTTACGTATAGATACTATATGTAGGTACGGAGGCACTATGCATATTATAGTCAAGTAGGTCCTCAATTTTATTAGACTGATTCGGCTATAACCACTTCATGTCATTGTTTGGGACTTAAAATTGATTTATTAATGATTGTGTTTGTTACTTGTAATTCGAATTACTTACATAAAAATATCTACACGACATGAATTAATACGAATTCAGAGCACTACATAGCGCCATTTTTACATGATGTGCAAATATTTATAAATATATTTTTCATTTCTAAATATAAAAACGATAATTCGTTTAATTTTAAACTACTTGAATATAATCAACTAACTGTGTCGTAGCTGATGTAGCTAGCTCTAGAAACTAGATTCGAACAAAAGCGTCTCAAAAAAAAATTAATTTGTCTGTTTGACTTTTCAGATGTTTTCAGCAAAACCATTCAAAGCTATAATCGACCTTATTATACGTGCTATCTAATCTATATCTCTTCAAATGAAGTCTTCCTATTAATGGCCTATTAACAAAGTTCTATCTTAGCTCGAATCTACTTAAATACTTATACATAATAATATGTGACCTTCCACCAACAAAGATATTATTATTCAAATTTACATACGCAAATAATATTTCATTTGTTCACTTGCTCAGTGTACAGACTTTAAATACGGATCACACACGCTGACACCTGATTGAATGGTATTGGCTTTGTTTTTTTTTTAGATTGTGGTGATACCTAGCCTCCTGTGCGAATAAGTAATTTAATTAAGGATAGCGGATTCCTTTTGAAGACGCAGGTTTTACGCAAGATGCAACGTCGCCCATGTAAATCGTACACATTGTACCTAATTATACAAATCTTTGAACTTTAATCAATCTCGAAGTGCCATATGATAAAATAAACAAACATTGTACAATTTAACTACAAACGGCTTGTTTTATAAGGAACCTACTGACCACTCGCCACTTGAAACTGTTCACGTTTTATATAACACGATCAGTTGTTGCGCGATCTAATTCTCCGCCCACATAGAACTGTAATTATAACGAAACTTAACTAATTACAATGACGGACAATCTAACAACCAATGTGTCAACCACACAAAAATAGTTCAACTTTAAAACAATATGAACATTATCTAAATACCAATCAGTATAAGGATCTAAAATATAGCCTAATAATTTTATACATTTGAGAATGTTAACTGTGGTAAATTAAAAATACATTAATAACACAAATACTAAATCACATGACGCTGAAATTTAATGTTTGTTACACTTTATTTGTTTCAATAAACAAGACACCTCATTAAAATGGACAAGAATAATTTAATAACCGACACTTAGGCAACTGTTTGTTTCTTTAATTGGACGATGCTTCCAAACAATAATATTGCACAATCCATTTTGATTGCTTACAAAGTGGTTTTTTTTATTGTTTCATTACAAAGGCTCACATGTCCTTTTTTTTTATTTCAAAATGACAATCTTGCTGATAGTAGGTACTCTTGATAGTTAACACCAGTCAGTTAATTAGTTACCCACCGTAGTATATAGATATTGAGGAGGTTAAAATAAGGGATTGCGGATGGAACCACGAAGCGGAAAACTAGTTAAAGAATAAAATTAACTATATCAAAAATATTTCTACAAGTGAATTGGACACTCGGCGAGCATCTTAATCTAGTGTCAGGTAATACAATCGCCCAAATATTTACAAAACCATAAATGTAGGTACTGTAGGACAAATGGGTGTTCCTTGTTCATTACGTTCCAGATAATACGGTTGTGCAATAACTGGTAACGTAGGTAAATTCACGTTCTAATTAGAATGAAATGAAAGAAAAGTTTGTTGTTTGGTTATTGAAATCCGTGCAGTCGATAGTACGTACCCTTCTGTAGCCTACAATCAATGCTTTAACTAACATTTAGCCTGTTCGTCTAAGCAATTTAATACTCACATTTAAAGAAGTATATAAGTATGAATGTCTATGTAGGCGATGTGCTCTAGTTTCGTGCCGGTCTACTGGCCATTGGTCTTACATCAAGGAAACCACGCCCTAGGACAATCTGTCACAACCACTCGTTGCGACAGCTTTCACGGTATCGGATAACATTCACCACTATTGTATATCAAAGGCACCAATAGAACCTAAATAATAAATCATTACTTAATGGCTAGGCAAAATAATAGACTGGAGTCGACTGTCTCAATATTAATCTGTAATTCTATATTTTTTATTCGCACGTTTCTTTAAACGTTATAATGACTCAACTGTTTCCATCCTGTAATAGTTTTATTTGCGGAATTAGACAATCTACCTATTCGTTATTATTAAATTCCAATCGATTTGTTTTTATTTCATAATCGATGGACGTAAAGATAATGGATCAATACCTACAAGGTTTGAAAGTTAGATATCGTCTATCATGGCTATACTTTGATACGATTAAATGTATCGCAGTGTTACAAATTAAATTGAAGTTACATCACAATGAATCTTGTTAATGGTATTGCTAATGAAAAGGGATTAACAAGACGAAGATTCAACTTTCTAATAAAGATTTGGGCATTAATGTAATAATAGCTTTAACTATCACGTGAAGTTGTATTACAATAAATAATAATTAGAAAGGATGGATTTTTTAGTAATTACCTGTCAAATTTATAGCACGATTTAAAGCTTTGAATACAGTAGCTTTATTTAACTCTCCGATTTATTCACAACCTTTATTGTTACTATATTTTATCCAGATAAACAACATTATTTAATAATATTAATTGACTCAGGCATTTTGTTTTTATCATCGATTCCAAGCATCACTTGCAAATTTTGAGACGGAAGGACAAACATCGCATCTTGTGGGTAGATTATTATAGTGAAGTAAGAGATAACCTACATGGAGAACGAGATGAATGAAAAAAGAATGATTCGATGATTCCAATGATCGGTGAGAGTGTCTATATCGCGTTATGTTTTAACAATGTCCGTCTTGTTGGAATGATTAATCAAATAGCGAATTCTTCTAGTCCAGTTCACCGATTTCATGCACCACTTCCTCAATTACCTACCTTTAATAAAAGTGGAGCATTTTACACATCGAAATTTTTAATTGTCATATTATGTAATAGATGAGGCATATCGGAACAATTCATTGTAGAGATGTTTAATTGTAAATGTCGCAACACTATTGTTCCGTTGAGATGTGCATGTGAATAGTTCGACCTACCTATTGTTCTCATATCGTTGCTTTGTTTAGGTATTACATCGGTTTATTAAATTATAATATGAGTAAACATTGATTATAGGCTTTTGTAAGTAATTTGTATGTCAGAACTCTGACAAACAAGCAGGCGGATAACTTCAAACAAACTCTAACTCATTTATTCAGTTACGATGAGGCACTTACGAACGTTACAATTGACTCTACCACCGTTCAGAATACACTCAAACTGAGAAGACTCTGGCAAGAAACTCAGCAAGGCAATGTTTTTCTCCAGTGAAAATTACTTTACGATGATAGCTCAGTGGTAGTGACGTCTGATACCGCGGTGAAGGCCGTGGGTTCGAATCCTACGATGAGCTTGAGCTTTCGGTGAAGAAAAACATCGTGAGGAAACTATAGCACGGTAGTAGGGTACTTTGTAGTACCCATGTATGATAAGACAAATGTGAGTACCCAGACAAACCTTTCCAGGTTTATAGGGTACGATAAACAAATTATTATGTATTTCTTAAAATTAATAAAACAAAAAAAAAACTGGCTGGCTACCATCCTCATGTTGAAAATATGTCGCCAAGCACCTATCGATGTGCTCCGACAGATGCACTTGAGAGCCAGTTCCTATCTAGGCTTTGTGTGCCTACCACCTTCGGCCACATCATCACTTACCATGGTGAGATTGTGGTCAAACACAAGCTTATCCAGAATTTAAAAAAAAACATTCACAGACTACACTAGCAATACCAGGGGCATTGCATTGTGTTGTCGACCTTTTATGACGGTACTTTAAATGCCTGGCTTTTAAGAGATACTACCGGAATGCACTAATTATTGTAGACTAATTAACTTTGTTGTGTATTTCAGATGAGGCGGCAGGCTCGGATCTCGGGCGGGGGCGCGCTTGCGGTGCGCACCGCCTCCGCCTTACAAGGTGAGCTAGTTTGTTAAATTCTGGAATTTTTGAGTATATTATATAATATTAATTGTATAACGTACCTACTTTAATTGTAGATAATTTTATCTTTCATTACAGCTGTGTTAACTTATATTTCAGTATGGCTGTGGTTGCTGATATTCATATTTCAAAACGAATTTCGAATATCGAGGTCCATTCAACCTGGGGTAAGACTTAATAGTACCTACCTATATTCCTATAATATGGTGAGTCCAAAGTAAATAATAAATACAATCAAAGATTTATTTATAAAACAAAAAAAGAATCATCAAAATCAATTCATAATTGGTAGAATGATCGCGTAACAAACATACAAAAAAATATACAGTCGAATTGAGAACCTCTTCCATTTTTGAAGTCGGTTAAAAAGTACCTAACCTAAGGCGATGAATGCCGTGATAAAGGTCGTGGGCTGGAATCCTACTACGAACTTCGCTTTTGCTGTAAGAAAGCATCGTGAGGGATATAGCATGGTGGTAGCGTAGCCTGGCTGGTTACCAACGTTGAGAGGAAATTTCCTTCTATATAGGCTATGTATGCTCACCACTTTCGGATACCTTAATTTGGTACCATAGTGAAATGATTATCAAACACAAGCCTTTAAGGCAAGTAAAAAAAAAGGTTTGAAATGTTGTCAGAGTCAGACATAACTTAATTGTAGGTGAAATTCATAAAGCCAGATTTTTCCGTTACTTCGAAATTTAAATAAACATTATTATAATGTAAAAGTAACAATTGATGGATATATATTATTATGTATCTACCCAATGTTTCAGTATTTGGACTTCGACAACCTGCCCGACACGAACTTCACATGCGCGGGAAAGGTGATCGGCGGGTACTACGCTGACCTGGAAACCTCGTGCCAGATGTTCCACGTGTGCACGGTGGGCCAGCAGGACGAGTCCATGGACATCAAGTTCCTCTGTCTCAACGGCACTGTCTTTGATCAGGTAAAGAATATACCCATATTATGATTTTAATAACAGTTATTGATATATCCAGATTGATTTTTATTAGACCTGCATAAAAGTAATAAATATAATTAACAATGTTACAAGATATCAGGAGCTTGAGCATTATCATTACAAAGTTTAAGCAATCTTAGCGTAAAATCTCTGCGAAATACCCTAAGTCATGATAGCGATTTTAGTATAAGTACCTATAAGACAGTAATTTTTGCCTTTACAATAAATAATTTAGTTGATATTTTCTTGAAATTTGTATCATTTCAGCCTACAATACTCAAGCAAAATCACCTAGTATAAATGATAGAAAACTGGTGGCTCAGTCTAAAATCATGTTGTGTCCGAGGTGAATAGGAACAAACACGAGGCTAGGAATATATTTTTTTCTATAAAATTAATATATTTTATCTTTTTTTTTAAGGAGACAAGAGTGTGTGAGAGAGTAGACGAAGTAGATTGTACAAAGTCTGAAAAGTTTTACAGTTTAAATTTAGAATTATATGGTAGCAGCACCCCATTGCCCACAATACAACCAGACCAACAGAAACCTCAAGCTCAACCAACCGAACAGTCACAAAAACAAACCAAGCCAACTCATAAACCAGAATCTGACCCAACAGTCGATGAATCTCCATCTACGTCACATGATAAAATACCAGGACACTCGCAAGATGTTCCTGATTCTACTGAAGATCCCATCCAAGATATTAAAAAAGAAGAACCTAAAAACCCGCACGCAGTTTCACCCACACATCCACCGTTACCGTTCGTAGAAAATGAGGAGCTCACTGAAGGTAATGAAATAAGAATTTATGATTACAAGTGTTCAACCACTAATCGAAATTCGACCATAAAGGTTTTAGGTCTGTTACCATTTTTTATTATTATATGCCGACCAGAATCTCATGGCAAATGGGGAAATCAAAATTTGTTGTGTGCAATACTGGGGGAAATTGGATTAAACGATCTTGACACTGATTAATTTTTATTTATGTCTTTAGTATTAATGAACATGATCCGAAGCACCTAATATCGGGTTTTTAGCATAGGAAAAACTTTCATGAAAAATAAAACAAAATAAAAGAGGTATTTATTATAAATTGCTCTTCCAGCATTTCAATTATTCTATGATGCTTGATGAAATCATTTTCAATTTTCTTTACATGTTCACGACATTTATTTATATAGATTATTTTAACACATACCTAAATTACTGACATTTAACTGCTATTTTTTATTGCGAATAGCATCTTCATTCAGCATATAGTCCACCGAGGTGGTCTGAGACAAGAGCAGTAACATCGAAAACCCCTATAAAGCTAGCTAGAAGCTACAATTAAGTTTGTAAGAAAAATATAAAATAAACTAAAGGTATCAAAACAACTCAGTCCGACTTACTCGTAGATTTCGTATGATTTGACCAGTGAAAATTAACATTGCCATATAAAAATCACAATTTTTTATTTATTTTTTATGCCATGAGATTCATACACGATAACATTAAACATCATGAATAAAAAAAATAAACAAAGGAGGATAATGGTATTCTATACAATGTGTATTTTCTTAACTTGTTCAAACGAAATGTGCGTAGGTATGTAAGACAAAAAAATATCGATAAAAATCGAAAAAAGAAGTTGCATAATCAACTTTATTGCACATTTGATCATTACATTGATCTTTGGTGGTGATTTTCATAACAACGAAAAGAGATAGACCCATAAATATTTTGTAGAGTTTGTAGATTAAATCATGAAATTTAATAAAACATGCAAAAAAGTCTACCTCAACGACCCAGTTTTAAAGATACGGATCAAATATAAAAAAATCAAGAGTTTTTTTTACAAATTTTTATTAGTTTTGTTATTTTGTACCAGGTTCCTGTTCGATTTATATACCTTACTAGTGGACCCGGCAGACGTTTTCCTGCCCTGAAATTAAAACAAAACTTAGAACCCGATTCCAGCGCCATCTACCGGGTCCAATTTTGTTTTCAAATCATCGAGGAACCCATTGAAATACACACACAAAATTTCATCCAAATCGGTCCTGTTACCATACTCCTCCGAAACGGCTTGACCGATTACTCAAATTACTAAAATGGCTATTAAAAAATAAGGGTTGATCGTAGAAGGGTGAAAATTGGGGATTGTATGTATTTTTGTATGTTGTATCATAAAAAAATAGAAATTAGAAATTTTGTCTCAAAAATAAAATAAAAAATTTAGGGGTGGACTACCCCTAACATTTAGGGGGATGAAAAATAGATGTTGGCCGATTCTCATAGATACCGGATAAGCACAAAAAATTTCATCAAAATCGGTTAAGCCGTTTCGGAGGAGTATGGCAACGAAAACTGTGACACGAGAATTTTATATATTAGATAATGACAACAAATGTACAAAATATAAAATGTAAAACTATGATATATAAAAAACTTCTTCGAGGCTGCCGCTGCTGTGCCGATCGGCAAGGTTCCCAGAAGGCTGGCAGCGTTTCCTCTTTGGATGGCCAAGCTGATGCGTTGGCGGAAAAAGCTCCCCGCCCGCCGGTCACCCGAGGCCTCGATTAATTTTTTACATAAAATATTTGCAAAACGACGAGCTTCAGACCCCCACGGACGCATGTTCTCAACCGCAAAAGGCATAAATTGATAATTTGGAATACAGGCGTACTTTTTGAATTTTGAATTTTCCGCACCTTTCGCAGCCGCTCCCGCGGCTTTACAAGTCACCGGTAAGTGAGATGGCGCAAGTGTATCGACACAAGTGGCATCCCACACCAACGGCTTGCCGACACTCCACGGGATCAAAGTCATACCATCCGGCCTCTTGCCGTCGCCACGCGAAATACCGACTGGTTCGAGTACAGAAGGCACGCCGGCGACAACAAGAGCCCTACGGATAATATCATTAAGAGCCACGTGGCGTGAAATACGACTGGCGCTTTGAGAACACGAAAGCCCATGATGGCCGAGCTCATTAACAAGATCCCCACAGCGGCAGCGACGAGGATGATTGGACCTGGAACCAAGACGAAGACAAATGCACAAGCTTAATGTTATGCGGTCTAACAAAGTCCCGATATTACTGGATGGAATGGCTTGCAACCAGTGACCTGATTCACTCTGAGAGACAGCTAACAAACGTGCCCGGTCCGAATCAGTAGAAAAATCAGAAAATAAAATTTGCCAAGTTTTTTCGCAAAGAAGTTTGTCCCATTCTCTCTGAGAGTGACTCAAAGTCGGAATATTTGTGCCTGGACAAGCTACCTGCCAAGCATTTCTGGCATCGGATAGGTAAGAAACCTCAACAGATCCAATAGTTGGTTCCAAAATAGATCTGACGAGGTCACTCACACTGGATGATATTTCGCTTGAACTCTTGTATGGAAGGGCTTTAAAATTAATATGCATGTCTATGAATCGGTCAAATATTATTTTGGGTTAACATTCGTACTCGTATAAGATACTTTTAATACCGGAAAAACTTGAGGAATACGGGTAAAACCATCCTGTATTATGTAATAGATTATAAATTATATTATTATGTTGATTTTTATATAGGTAAAATAGGTAGAAAAAATTTACTAATAGGATGATACGAGAATTTAAAATAAAAAATGTTACCAACGTCATGAAAGTACATAGGTGTAGGTAGACTAATAAAATACCAAGTTTACATTGCTATCCATGCATGCAATAAACATGCGTCGCCGTTTCTTCACATTTGTCCGCCTATCCGAGCAAAACAGTTAGATATACACAACACAGTCACAATAATATGATGGTCTCTTCCTAAAATTCACGTCTTGATGATGCCTTACCAACAAAACATCATGAAACACAAAAATTATGTAAATATTTATAGTTTTTCAATATTTTTTCCAGAATATCAAGACGAAGGTGATATTGATGGTGAATATGAAGACTACTCCCATACTACAACAACTACAACAACACCAACAACAAGAATAACAACCACAACTACAACTACTATGCCACCGCCGACAACTACAATTGTGTTACCAACTTCGTCACATTATGTATCTTCAATACCGCATTATTCGTCTCCATCGCCAATATTATCTTCACTATCCCCACCAGTTCCTTCCTCTTTCGCTCCATCTCCAACTGGACCTTCGTCACTTCCTTCTGCACCATCTGCACCAGCGCTACCAACATTAGATCCGTCGCTTCTCTCTCCACAAGAGTTTATTTACCATCATAGAAGTCCAGGTTCTGGAGCCATTTCGTTCCATCGTCAAAGTTTTCGCCCAGCTGATGGGGTTTTTATAACTCACGCACCGCCGCAGCAGTTTGACCACTTTCAATATGAATCCTCAAGAACTGCTCCAAGACCGTCAGCACCACGACCCGCGCCTTTTGTACAACGTCCTCAACCCACACCATTCCGAGCGACTACGTTAGATCCGCGTGATCAACTGTTACGACCAGGCCCAGCATCTCAGCCTTCAGAGAGACATGAAACGTCTGTTAAACATAGAACACAAAACTACCCTACACCTTTACAATTCAATACATTTTATTTCGACCGCAAAAGAAGCGAAGACACAGTTCCAGAAACTGAATCATTTTTGTCTGCTCGAAGCGTTGCGCCACCTACAGTAACCGAACGTCCTCCAATCAAACTCAAAAGTCCACCTCGGGTTATTGTCACAGCCAGCGCTTCAGTCAGTGACAGTAACGGTAAGCGTTTAAATTACACTGTTGGAAATGTCGTCAGCGCAGTGAAGCCAATTGTGCCAATAAACTATGACGATTATAAAGAATCCGATCTTATATTCGATCCGTTCTTTCTCGATGTGCCAAAATTACAAAAACGTCGAAAAACCAGATCTAATAGAAATGGTCAAATTTTCACATTTCCTGTATCTGCAATAGTATCTGCGGATTCTGTATCAGAAAAAACTCAGGTTACCACATCTCCAGTGAAGTCAAGAGCGAGTACCATTGAAAGTACTCCCACGAGGGCAATGATTACCACAACGACGGCTGCTTGGAATCCTAATGATTACGTTGACGATAATTATGAACCTCATGCTTACGTTCCCCCCGTACCACCTCTTGCGATCCTGGTACCCCATGCATTAAATAAGTATAAACAACAAGAGAGACTAATAAAGAAATTAGTCGAAAAACGAACTCGAGATAATAAAGTAGAAAAGGACACCGAACAATCGAAGCTGACGTCGTCGTCTGCAGCGCAGACAACCTCTAGTCAAAGCGTGGGCGCAGGCACGGTGCCCCCCGCTCCGCCGTCGCCCCCGCCGCCTCTCGAGGCACCTGCCTGCTCCAACTCGCACTCCACTGACTGTCGGACTCGTGCCTAATTAATTAGCTCACATTATGTTTTATAATGAAATAGATAGTTTCATATTTAAGTAGGTAGAGAAATTTTAGCAATTTGTCTGTAACATTTGACATTTTGACATAAAAATGATTTCAGAGATTATGAATACATTTTATTTGGATTCTGTCCCTCTCGCGCAAACCGATCGGATAACGATAAGTTCCTTTAAATAGGTGTGTGTGATATGTTTAATGCTACTCTATATTACTCTATAAGAGTACCCAAATAAAATTGCTTCGCAGTCGCAGTGTCTTGTGCACCATTTTCAACTGTATAATGTATGTATGTTTCAGTCCTAGTTTTGTAGCCATGCAAACACCCCTGTTAAAAAGGAACTTTAGAATAATATTTATATAAATTCCTTATTATTGTTATTATTACCATTGTAAATACGTACATTTGTGAATTTATTCCTACGTTTTATTTTAAATGTACACATCCTTTTGTAAGTACCTAGCTATATTTTATGTAGGAAAACTTGTAAATATCTAAAATTATACTGATGTTTCTATGTTCGTATATTGTTATTTATTTTACTTGCGTAGATCTGCCGTCGTCATTTAGGCTAGTATCTGACTGAAATTATGTTCAGAGAGATGATAGTTGTTAGGTATGCAGGTACGGGCGGGAAGCGAGTGAAATAGACAACGGCTCGTAGCGCACTAACATTTATTGAAGGAACACACGGAGGGGCGCAGGGCGTTGCCCGCTATACATAGATACCTACATATACAACAATTCCTCCCTCTAGTTAACCATAACTATAAACAAAAACAAACTAATTCAAAAATATTTCTTATAACTAATGTCGAGACGTTTACGTAACGATCTCATTGGAGCTGCTTTCGGAGTAACACTATGATCAACTACCCGGGTGTCACCCTCGCCTTCACCTGATTGTGTTGCTGGAGCTGGAGCACTAACAACATCCAAATTGACGTCCTCCGAAGACATAGAAGCATTTGGCTCTACTATTTCAACCCTCCTCTCTCTGCGAACATCACTGGGATCGACATATGATGACGAGTGTGTTGGTTGATTCCGAGGAGTATTCGGTAATGTAGATGGCAAGACAAGTACTGTAGACGATGGAGGTGGAGGTGGCGGCGGCGACGGCGGCGGCGACGGCGGCGGCGACGGCGGCGGCGACGATGGCGGCGGGGATGTACATGACGCGGATGAAGAGAACCCAGGTAAGTATGTTACTGAACTAGTATGTGTATTATTACAATGTTTGTTACTTGTCCCTTTATAGAAAACTATCTGATTTTTATGTCTTTTACTACACTCTGAGCTGATATTGTCTTTTATCAAGTATAAAACCTTCCCTATTCTCTTAACAATGATCCCTTTACACCATGTGTAATTATTTTTGTTAACAAACTTCTTATATAATACAAGATCATTTTTCTTAAACATGTTTGTTTTATTTTGCTCCTTTAGCTTAGTTTGCATACACTGTTTATTTTTGACATAATTAGATATAGCCGGTGATGAGGGTGACGACTTTTTTGGATTAAGTAAATCCAAACGCGACCTCAACTTATGCCCAAAAACCATTTGTGACGGCGAAAACCCAGTGGTAGTATGTATAGAATTACGATAATCCATGAGATATTTAAGTAATTTCATTTTAGAATCCTTGACTGTCAGACCCGATAAAATACAAGACTTAATTCCCTTTTTAACCACTTTGACCAAGCTTTCAGCCTGGCCATTGCTGGCTGGGTGATATATTGGCGATGTAATATGTCTTATTCCGTTCGACGAGCAAAAGTTAGTAAATACTTGTGAACAAAAAGCCGTGCCATTATCACTCACTAGTGTTTTTGGTACCCCGAACCTTGCCATGTAGTCACATAGTTTCTCGATGACCGCACTCGAAGTAGTGGTGTTATTCATACTATACACTTCTACCCATTTAGTATGTGCATCTACAACAACTAAATACATACATCCTTTAATTGGTCCAAGAAAATCAATGTGTATCCTATCAAAAGGGCAGGGTGGAAATTCCCAGCTTGAGATAGGTGCGCCCGGGGGTGAAGGGCGCAACTGGATACAAACTTCACACGAACCTATCATTCCTTCAAGCGCTTGATCTATTCCCGGAAACCAAAACCTTGATCGCGCTTCCGCTTTAGTTTTTACTATGCCTAAGTGTGAAGAATGTAGCTCCTTTATGAGTGTTTGGTATAAACTTTCAGGAACGACCACCTTGTGACCTCTCATAATACACCCGTTTTCAACGGATAATTGCGACCTACAAAGATGAAACGGCTTAATTCGAATGTCATCTATTTTAGTTGGCCAGCCATTTAATATATAAAAAATCACTCTATCTAATAGTATATCTTTACTAGTCTCTTCACGCAACTTCGACAAGGTCACTGGCATACTACCATCCCACACGAAACAAACGTACGAAGCGCGATCGCATGTAACCTCACCGTCGCGGCACTGTTCGGTACACGTGCACTCGCTATGCGCGAGCGCCGGATTGAGTTTGTGTCCGGCCGCGGCCGGCGGGGAAGGTAAGCTCGCGCGAGATAGGTAGTCGGCACTATTATCGCCACTGCGAATATATTCAATAACGTAATTATAACCGCTAAGGAATAAAGCGTATCGTTGTAACCTATTGGCGGACACCTCTGGAATTCCCTTATACGGTCCAAAAATAGAAATTAAAGGTTTATGGTCTGTTCGCAATATGAACGGTTCCGACCTGCCATACAAATATTGATGGAACCGTCGCACGCCGTATATGATAGCAGTAGCCTCTTTTTGGATCTGAGCATATCTTTTCTCCGCGGCATTTAAGGTTCGTGACGCGAACGATATGGGTTTTTCAACGCCGTCCGAACCAACTTGCGATAAAATTGCCCCTAATCCACTTGGGGAAGCATCCACGGTTAAAATCAGTTTTGCATTTGGATCAAAATGGGTTAGTACTTGATCGGAAGTTAGTATGTCCTTAATTTTATTAAAAGCTATTTCATGTTCGTCCGTCCAGTTCCATTTACAATTTTTTTTTAGTAACTCGTACAAGGGGCTGAGAACTGTGGATGTTTGGGGTACAAAATTTCTGTAGTAATTAACTAATCCTAAAAATGATTGTAATTGATTAACACAAGTAGGAGTGGGAGCTTCCACCATCGCTTTAATTTTCTCTGGAGCCTTTTTTAAGCCTTCCTTAGTAATGACGTAGCCTAGGTAACTGATTTCGTCCTTAAAAAATTCACACTTTTCTTTTTGCAAGGTTAACCCTGCATTTTGTAAGCGTTCTAATACAGCATTTAACCTGTCCATATGTTCTGTCCTGTTTCGGCCTGTTACTAAAATATCGTCCAACAGACACAGAACCCCTTCCATACCTGATAAAACACACTCAATAGCACGCTGGAAAATAGCAGGCGCGCTCGCCAAACCAAATACCAGGCGAGTGTACTTATATAAACCGCGGTGTGTATTAATGCATGTCAAGAGTTGAGACTCGTCATCCAAAACAAATTGATTATAGGCCATAGACAAATCTAGCTTACTAAATTGCTGGCCCCCATGAAGCTTTGAAAATAATTCATTTACTGTGGGAAGCGGGTATTGTTCCACAAGTAACTGTTTATTCAAACTAACCGAGTAGTCTGCACACAACCTTACCGCCCCATTTCGTTTTAATACTGGCACTATCGGGGATGCGTACTCGGAGTATTCGAGAGGTTCAAGAACACCTAAACTGACCAACCTATCAATTTCTTTCTCAACCTTGTCCCGTAGCGCGAATGCTATCGGACGCGCCCTAAAAAATACCGGGTTTGCGTCATTTTTCAACACTAGTTTAATTTTATATTTGTTAAAAACTCCTAACTTGTCCGAGAATAGTTCAGGATATTTTTGTTGAAACTGTTTAATACAGAAATCGGATTCTTGACAAAAATTAACAGGCATCAGTTGTAGGTTAAAATTGGATATAAAATCTCTGCCTAAAAGTGGAGGGCCACCGTCACGGACCACGTACACGTCGAGTTCGTGAGTTTGTCCGGTGTATGAGACAGGTAAACGGATCATTCCTACACACACAATATTTCGACCGTTATACGTCATCAGCTGTTTACTAGTGAACGATAATGGCTTATTTATAAAATGAGTTTTATAATAACCTTCCGAAATAACAGTTACTGCAGAACCGCTATCTATTTGAAATTTAAATGGCAACTTATTAATGAATATCGTTTCTACCATTGGATTTCCTTTTAAAGAACGGATACAATAAAGCTTACCGTCATCATCGTCGGCACTGTTAGGTATGCAGGTACGGGCGGGAAGCGAGTGAAATAGACAACGGCTCGTAGCGCACTAACATTTATTGAAGGAACACACGGAGGGGCGCAGGGCGTTGCCCGCTATACATAGATACCTACATATACAACAATAGTGATATCGGATGCCGTATTGGCTTGAAAGCCTCCAGCAAATGAGGTCAATCTGCGGTGGCAGTCACGGTATCTGCCGGTCCAGACCGCCTATTCTTGCGTTTTCGACATTAAGGCGATGATAACTGAGTGGTAGTGACGTCGGATACCGCGGCGAAGGTCGTGGATTCGAATCCTACAATGAGCTTGAGCTTTCGTTGAAGGAAAACATCGTGAGGAAACCATAGCACGTTGGTAAGGTACTTTGTAGTAGGCCCGACTGGCTGGCTACCACCCTCAAGTTGAAAATCTGTCGCCAAGCACCTATCGGTGTATTTCGACAGCTGCACTTGAGAGCTAGTTCTCATCTAGGCTTTGTGTGCTTACCACCTTCGGCCACATCATCACTTACCATGGTGAGATTGTGGTCAAACACAAGCTTAATGCGAATAAAAATAAATAAAACATATTATCACTTTCGACATCTATGGACAAAATAGAGGATATTATTTGTTGTAATAATCCTAATAATCTATGGAGTTGGATATCTTCAAAACCACTCGGGCCAAAATCAAAAGACCGCGCCTGGCTGGACCATCCTTGTTTTTATTTTAGTCGTTGCGTGATGTTGAGTGTATCAACAGTACATAAAAACTTTATTCATAGATAATACACTATATACTAGACTTTATTCATCTGTGGCAGGCAATGAGGCTGCCTAGATTATCAACAATTTGCTACAATTATTTTCATCTTTGAGTTTAATAATAAAATTATTACTAAAGAAATATTTACGAATACAACATAATCATGTCTGAATCTACAATAAATATAATGAGTGTAAGAGAACTGATTGATAATGCTTTTGGTGATCCGGACGTAAGATTTCGATTCATTTATAATTTTACACGTATTTTGAAATGAACAATAATCAAGTCTACGATTATTTTATTTGTGTTCACTACTGAAAACTTTAGTTTTCAAGTCATGGTTCGGAGTTTGCTCCGTTTGATCGCACATAACATTATAAGATATGATTTTATAAGATAGACGAACCATGAGCTCGAAAGAAAACGATCAATGCGTCTTATTCCCGAAATAATAGGGCTTAACCAATGGGTGCAGGCAGCAGGGTGCATGGGGATGCACTCGCACCCCTGTCGGGAAAGAAAATACGTAGAAAAGATTAAGCTTTTTTTTATTAAGTTACTGTTTCAATAAAAACATAGGGCGTCTAGGTTGCTGTCCAAAAGTGTCCTCCTGATATTTCAAAAAATTCATGCAGGATCACTTACCAAAAATAATTTAAGTAGGTACCTAGATATAAATAACGTTGTAACATACGAAGTGTTTCATATTGAACCTCAAGCAAACAGACAGATGGAGCAGTTTTCGCATTTATAGATAATATTAGTGCAGAAGTATGGATTAAATAGGATCGAATTCGAGCATGTCATTTTAGGAACTAGTACATAGAGATTACGATGGAACTTGCTATAGAGATAAAGAAAAGTAGACTTAGCTAGTTACCTACTTTCATTCTTTTTTCAAATCTTTAAGTAGGAGTAAATAGCACTATTCCGCGATAAACGAATTCCATGCAGATGAAGTCGCGGGACAAAGCAGAAAATTATAAACTGAAATAACTAATTATTGCCTTTGAATAAACATTTACCTACATTATATGTTTTGTTCTATCAATTATTGCTCTCTCGATTATTTGCTTTGGCAATAATTGGCGCCCAAATCCATAATAAGATTCAAATATTTTTAACTTTCAGATTAACGTTGTGAATCATAAGCTTATACAAACTATACTTTTTATCCTAGCAAGACAATTAAGAGTTTTAGAAAGACGTGTAGAAGTTGTAATTGGACATACCCTCCCAAATGCTACCGGCTCTAAACTTAATATTACTGAAATTAAAATGCATACGAATCAGAAACAGAAAGGAAAAAGCTTGAAAGATGCAGAGGTAGTTGATGCGACTGAAAGAGTATCATTTGACAGAGAAGCCAAACCAGAAACAACAAAATCTTCATCTGGTAAAAAAACAAGCGATAAACAGTCAACAGGCAAGTCGTCTGGAAAATTAACTGATGATAAAACATCGACTTCATCGACTGCTCGCAAAAAAATGCCCCAAAGTAGAGATAAATCTAAGGAAACGGTAAGAAAAATATTAAATTATCTTTGTTTTTAGATATTTATAGGAGTTTCTGAATATTCTATTGACAGTGCTTAACAATAGTTTATGAATTTAGTCACAGGATTCTCACAACCTTCTGGACACAATCGAAGAGCAAAGAGAAAAAGTACTTCGAGTAATTCATCAGGTGCAATTTTATGATCATGCTATGAAGAAAAAATTTGTCTTACTATTTTTTTCAGTTTTTTGTCCATGGTGATGCCTGCCGTTTTTTTATTTCTATTTTTATTTACTGTTCTACAGTAAGTATACTCCACTGTTTACTTAAAAAAAAACAGGTAAATATTCATTTTCAAATTATCAATAAATTTGGGGTTAATCATCATTGCTTACCGTGTTTTCAATTAGTTGTTAAATTTTTTGTTAGAATATAATATGTTCAATCAAAACGCATCATACAATTCAAAAATTTATTGGATAAGTTAGTCTATAATATAGTTTTACACTCTAATTTATTGTTTTTAGAGAGCCGATTCCCGTGAAGAACAAGATAAGTCTCCAACACCGATGGCTTCACTGGACTCTGTAGGTTTGTAACAGCTTAACAGCTACAATTAAAATAGTTATATTTACGTATGCACAGGTTTGACTATGACACACAAATTATACATTACCATAAATAAATATATTGCCCACAGAAGCGAAGTACGAAAAACTACTCGTAGGTAAGTTATGCATCTAATTATGTACATATTAAAACTTCGTTTATAAAGTTATTTGGATATCATTTGTGGTTTGAAATTACTAATATAATTTGACGTATCTTAGTGGAACGAATACCTTCAGCGGAAGCTAGAGCAATTACGTGTGAGTTTAATTTTCTATTATTATTATTATTTTAATGAATGATTTCTGATTTTCTCACGTTTATTTTACTTGTACCTATTGCTCAGCTGGAAAGGATCATGGAAAAGGCGCCCGTGTACCTCGACTATCAGTTGTAACTCAAGACCAATTTGAGAAGTTATCAGCAGAAGTCCGAGAACTTCAAGCTTTTCACGCTCCAATAGCTAAGCCAGGCTTTCCGGATAATGCTCAACTCATGGCAGATCTTCGCAAAGGTGCATCCCTAACAGATGCAATGGCGGCTCTACAACTTTCTGCGAGACTAGAAGCTGCTGAAAAAGCACTTGAGCAAATGTTATCACTCGTCACCGAACTAGCTCGTCAAACACCTGGTATAGACTTGGAGATTCTTTTTGCAGAGGTTTGTTTAATAATTAAGACAACTTATAATATACTTAAATGGCAAGAAAAGTTTAAAGTTAAACTTACATTAATTGACAGGTTGATACAAAAGATTCTTCTAAAGCCAAAATGCCTGCAGATGAATCTAGTAAAGCTGAAAAACCTCTGAAAAAGTCAATAAAAAGCAAAGCAATTTCTACACCAAATACTGTCGTAGATACTGTTGAATTGACTCCAATCGAAGAGAGTACTGCGGAAGTCATTGATGAAACCAGTTACAAAAATAGAATTTGTAGGCCTGATCTGGAGTAAGCAAATTTTCGACCAGTTTCAGCGGTTGCCGATATGTTCCCGATAGCTTATCTAATAGATATCTGATAATGATAATGAAAACAGATATAGATTAGCATATAAAGATATCTATCAGATTAATCGTAATTCAGTGAAACTGGCCCTTATCACATTAAAACTTGTGTATTTTTATGGAATATAATTCTTAAACTTATATTTAATTATTTTAGTACTGCCTTAAAAGAATTGTATGACGATATAATAAAACAAGTGACTACGATAACATCCTCCAGTTCTACTAAAGCCAATAATGCCTTTCAAAAAGTTTGCAAATTAGGTAAAAACTCTTTTATAAATTAAATGAAACCTAAAAAGAAATGTACTTTTCAACTATTATAAATAATTCATTTATTTTCAACTATTTCAGAGGTAAAAGTAGAAGCATCCTTGGAACTGGGTGATAAAATGAATAACTTAGAGACGTTAGTTACTAACTACGCAGATCAAATAAATATTCTTGACACGAGTTTGTCTTCACAAGTGAGTTTTCAATTAGATATTGATCGTTGGAACGAATGTCAATAATTATGTCAGTAAATGTATAAAGTTGTATAGCGCTGGATGCTCTGAAGTAGTTATGTCAATCACAGTGAAAGTAGTTGTATCTTCAAGCCCTATAGTTGTAACAAACTTTCATGAGCCGGTATATTAATTAGCTTGAGAACCATACTAGGTTTAGACCTAGTAAGGTTTTCAAGCTAAATCCTTAGGGATTTCTTCCTTTCTAAGCTTTGTGTTTATGAACATCAGCTACGTCAATGCTTACATCGATGAGATTTAAAAATGAATGCCTTAGCTCGCGGTTGAGATGGTCGTTTAAAAAACAATTTCAGGAAACGCGATTCAAGTTATAAATATATAAATATTTAATTACCATAATTTTGAATTTATAGATGACAAACTATCAAGAACAGTTAACACAAATGCAACATGATTTAGAAATGGGACTAGAAACAATGGCTGAATTACTTGCAAATACTGGCGGAGATGTTGCTGGTACAAAAAATACATAAAATCGTATTCCAAACTATTTAAAAATACTAAATAAATTTAAGTGTGCTTATTTATATACCTACTTTTAATTTAATTTCAGCTATTGCAGAACTTAATGGGCAATTCAATAATCTACAAGTGGATATTGACAATACTTTATATAGACAAAAAGACCTAAAAGATGCCCAAAATACATTAGGAATGGATCTCCAAGTATCTTTTAATAATGATTTATTAGAATTTCACTTTTTTTTGTGTAAATATTATAAACTAGCTATCCCCCACGGTTTCACCCGCGTTCCCGTGGGATCTTATCTTTTCCCGGGTTAAAATTTGACACTCATCAATATCGTGGCTTTTTATTGGTAACAGAATTTTCAAAATCTGTTCAGTAGATCCAGAGATTACCCCTTACAACCTCACGAACTCACAACCTCTTTATAATATTAGTTTAGATTAAACCACTTTGCAGGCTTTATGGAAGCAAATAGAGCTGCTAAGGGAAATCAAATCAGATCGAGATGAAGTTGCAGATGCTCTTCGCGATAAAGTGGGTATTGGAGAATTGAATGGGTTCGTGTCATTACAACAATTTGCCGCTGTACAAGCAGATTTAGAAAATCGTATTTCTTCTGCATTTGATAAATTTAACAATCAGGAGATTGTTTGGCAAGTTAGTAACCTAATCAAGTGAAAACTCAATAATGAAATTAGCGTTCTGTTTATTTAAACATAATATATTATTTGGGTTTCTAGAAAGCTATAGAGGAACTGGTGCGTAATTTAAATGAGAAATGTGATTGGATTTATGTAGTTTCACTGAAAGATGACATTGAAGTGCACCTGAATAATCTCAAAGATAAAATATTTGCTATGATGGAAATTGTCGGAGAGCCTCGTGCTGCTGCATTAACGAGAAAAGTCCACCGTGATGCTACTTGCTTATCCTGCGCTTCACCAGCATTTATGAACTTAGAGGAGCCAGCTATTGTTCCTGCTCTACCACAACTTAAAGGGTCAAGAGGACCGATAATAGATGTTGAAGCTCAATCCAAACCTAAAGAAGATGGAGATCATGGACTTTGTTACCCAGGCTTACAAATACCACACCCAAAGCCTCAAGGGTAAGAATCCATCTTATACCTGCCTGACATACTTGCTGGACCGAATTTTAACTTTATAATTAATTTTACAGAGCACACGTATGTAATCGATATTGTGGCGGTTCACATACACTATTACCTACGACAATTACTCGAGCTCCTCTTGGCATGATAATAAGCCCAGTATTACGACAAACCTCAGAACTCGGAAGTGATGGAAAGGTACCTGTAATTTTGTTTTAATTAAATTAAACTTAACATTGTTCTAATTTGCGCACATTTTTCAGGTATACTTAACGGATAATTTAATATCTAGGAAACCTTGTTCACAATGTAATGCTCCAAAAACAAAACATCATGAATCGTCTGACCCTGAAAAAGGTATCTAAAAATTTTGGTTTCTAATGTAATTTAAATTATGTATTATCTTATTAGTCTGTAGTAATATGTGTACCTACCTATAATTTAAAAACATTATATTTAACCTGTTTCAGCACCGGTAGTAGCTGTTGATTCTATTTTGACACAAAATGACATTTCGCCTTTTGCAAACTCTCTGCTGCAGCCCAATGGAAGTGTGTCCGTGACACCGCCTCCACCTATTGATGACGAATGAATTGGTTTCTGTAATAACTAAAAACTTGCATTGTAAACAGTCTATAAAAATATCTTAAATCTCACTTGATCCCGTATTATTCAACAAGAGCAAAGGCATAGCGTCCTATTTCAACGTGTTTTGTAGAAACTAGTCCATTTTCAATACTGATTGGGGCTTAATTCTGGAATTTTTAGGTTTAGAAAAAATATGCAATTCATTTTATTTTCCGGGATTTTAGGTACCTACATTAGTCAAATCGGCCATGAAGTAAGTTTTAGTGGAATGGACACCAACTTTCCTGACTTGGACCAACCTTACTGTAGGTAAATGTGACATAAAAGAAATATAATGTACTTAGGTATATAACGCGAATATGACATAAAAGAAAAATAATAATAACTTTAAATTGGCAGAAATGTCTATTATTGCCATAAAATACCCACTGAGCCTTACAGTTCTAGTAGTCACATATTTCTAGACCCTGCAAAAGCCTTCGACACTATCTCGGTGTGCCTCGCCTTGTGCAAAAGCTTGAAGATCACGGAATTAGAGGCAGTCCTCTGGCATTGCTATCAGATTATTTAAGTAACAGAACCCAATGTGTTAAGATTGGAGAATAAATTAGTGACGTACGATTCTCATCCGAGTGTTTTATTGCGTTCGAAAACTATCAGGCGCTTCACACTATTTTAATAAGTTTTCAACCTTCTTGTCATCTGTGCTTTTACTTTGGCTATCATAGCTCGGAACAATAACTAGCATGGAAGCCGGGCTAAAATAAAAACCGAGTACTATACAGTTTATTCATTCATGTCAATTAGCATATCGTAATGTGGGAATGAAACAAAACATGGCTGTTTGTTTTTATTATTTTTAAACGTGTCACAAGCAAAATGTCAAATGGTCCTCTTTGGTCGTCTTAAAATGCTAACAAATACAAAAGTTCTATCTAAGACGTCAAAATACTTACGTTGGCTATCAACTTAATTTTGTAGTTTTATGTTTTGTTGATACGAGTCGGGAGTTTGACGAATTTACTAAGTGAAAAAAGCAAGTTAATTATTAATTTCTGTCTGAGAACGTGGCCAGAAAGTATATACGAGAGGTGTACAGTGCCCTGGACAAGATGTCTTGTGTTGTTGAAGGGTGTAAAGCCCATAGTTCGAGAAAAGAAAATGAGAACGAAACGTTAACATTTAATCGGTGAGTTTAGAGGTATATTTTTCAATATTGGAAATAAAAAAAGTGATAGACGATAAATAAAAATAGTACTTTATGCCTATCTACTCAAAAGAATTCACGTATTTGCTTTATTTTATGATTTTTCTGAAAAATAAAATTGTCGCAAATATAGGTTACTAGTGATGTAAAAATGGTTATCGATAATCATTTCAATACTGTTGCAGATTTCTTAATGATGGTGAAATGAAAATGAAATGGAGTCAGTGCATCAATAAGTTTTTCTCATACAAACTTCCACCCCCTTTTCACCCCCTTAAAGGGTGATTTCTAGGGTAAAAACTCCTGTGTTTTTTCCCGGGACTCCAACAATCCCTATCCGAATTTCATCTAAATCGGTTCGGTGGTTTAAGCGTGAAGAGGTAACAGACAGACAGACAGACACACTTTCGCATTTATAATATTTTATAATTATAATATTAATTAGTAAATTAGTATTAGTATGGATTTTAATGATTAATAAAGACATTAAATTAATAATTGTAGTTTCATTTATACTTGTGTCAAATTCTTATCGTCTCTTTCCTACCACACTTGACGGATATTCCGACGCCGAAGTTATGTCGTGGTAAATCCGTTAGTAAACCACAGCCACACTTTGCAGATTATCCGTCGACAGCCAGCGCCTATACTGATAATAAATTATAATAACATGGGAATGTTAAGAAAAGGATAAACTATATTAATTAAAAAATATATAATAGAAAACTATTCTATCTATAGGTACACATAATAAAAATGTAACGGATCGCTATCTGTACCTGGAAGATATATGAGAAAAAATATTAATGGGTCCTTTATCAACGCAATAGCACCCAAAACAATGATTGTTAGAATTTTGTCTGTTTGTGCAAGCTAATCTCAGAAACGGCGTATTCGGATGTGGTTTTCACTAATATATTGTGGTAAGCTTCACTTAACATTTAGTGTTTGTTTCATGTCAATCGGTTCTTAAATAAAAAAGATATGTCAATTTAAAGAATCACGTCGAACATTTGTTAATCCAAAATAAACCAAAAGATATGCCCTAAGTCACTATTCCACGCGGACGAAGTCGCGGGCACAGCTGGTACTAACTATATTTACTTGTTTGCTTTGATGACTTATATCGACACGACAATGTCGATGATAAGCCCATCACTAGCCAAAAAATAGCTTGTGACAACCTGCATAATAACGAAACAGAACGGTATTATATGTCTCTTTCCCACGCGTTATTAACGTCGAAAGTAAAAAAAGGTAAAGTATATGCATTTCATTTCTTATTTTAGCCCGGCTTCCATGTTAGTTATTGTTCCTAGTATCATAGGGACAAAAGTGCCAGGAAAACAATAACATAACAATAGAATATATTTTCTAGCAATTCAAGTTATGTAATTTGTGGAGATGAAATAAAAATTAAATATTTTATTATTATTTTATTTATTCACCTTGGTAATACCATAATATAGTCATGTACCAGCCTCTCGGAAAATGCTTTGGTACTATCTGACAGCCTAATCTACCACCGCACGTGCTCTTAAATTAGATTTGAGTTTGAGGCTGTACGGGCTAAAACCCTCAGACATGCGTCTGTCCTGCCCTTAGAGCATTAAACCACTCTCCGGGTCTTGCCCTGCGCCTCGTTGTAGTGCCCGCACCGGGGGAGTAGTTTAATAAGTGCTCTAAGTAATAATTGTTAGGAGGACTGTACCTTCAGTCTCCATAGCAACTGTTTTTTCGTTATTTTGTTACTTGTCATTCTATTGTAAAATAAAACATTCGTCACAAGTTCCAACAGTATTTATTTTACTTTAATATGGTAGCAGAGCAAAAATAAAGCTATAAATACGTTGATCACGATGGCGTCGGGCTCAAGTACTAAAATTGAGACTTTGAATAAAGAAAATTTCGATACATGGCGAATTCAAGCAAGGGCCGTACTCATTAAAAATAAACTATGGAGTGTTGTTGAGAAGCCGCTGGATCTTGAAAAAGCTGATGAAGAGAAGAAAGACAAGGATCTTTTGGCTCAATCTGAGTTAGTTCTTCTGATTTCACCTTCCGAATTAAAGCAAATAAAAAAATGCAAAACAGCTTATGAGATTTGGACTACGCTGGATTCCATATATGCTAGCAAGGGACCGGCTAGAAAGGCTTCACTTTTAAAGCAGTTAATATTGTCCAAAATGGAACATGGCAATATTCGAGAGCATTTAAATAAGTTCATGGACGTGGTAGACAAATTGCAGGATATGGACATTCATATTCATGAGGATTTGCTCGCTGTTATGATGCTATACAGCTTACCACCTGACTACGAAAATTTTCGTGTAGCTATAGAATCCAGAGACGCGTTACCGAAACCTGAAGATCTTAAGGTAAAAATTTTAGAAGAATCAGAAGCCAGACAAATTAATAATGGTTCCAACAACAACAACAATACTAAAGATGAACATGAAGAAGAGTCGAATTTCATAAAAACATGTAAATTTTGCAAGAAGAAAGGACATGTTATCAATGAATGCAGAAAGCTGGAGAATAAGAAGAAGAAAGAAACGAACGAAGAAGTTCCTAAAACTTCCCACGCTATATGTATGCATTCCAAAAGTAAGAGTTCAGATTATGAAAATAATACATGGATTCTTGATAGTGGTTGTACATCGCACATGTCTCATAACAGAAACTATTTCGGAAATCTCGACAAATCTAACTTCCAACTGCTAAAACTAGCTTCCCAAGATGCGACAGCTGATATTGCTGGTAAAGGCCAAGTCAATATTATGCTAGATGTCAATGTTGGAGGCAAAAGTAAAATTCAAGAAGTTATTTTGAAAAATACTCTCTATGTGCCAACCCTATCCTCGAATTTAATATCCATTGGAAAAGCCACAGAATCTGGATGGACTGTCCTATTTACAAATAAAAAGGCCACAATTACACATCCTGAAGAAGGTATTATACTCGATGCGCCAAAAGGCAAAGATGGGCTGTACTACTTAAATCCTACATCATGTAAATACAACAAAAACGATAAATGTAACTTCGCAGAAGACACGAAAATTCATAAATGGCATAAATGTTTAGGTCATATGAATGAAGGTGATATGAAGTTGGCATTGAAGAATGAGACTCTTATCGGTTTAGATTTCAAGCCAGATGAAATACTTGGAGATTGTGAAATATGCATTCAAGCAAAGATTAAAAGACTGCCTAGTAAACCCAGTGACACACTACGCACGACAAAACGACTCGAGATAGTGCACAGCGACGTCTGTGGTCCAATGACTCAAACCCTCGGTGGAGAGAAATACTTCATAACCTTCATCGATGACTATACTAGATACAGCCGAGTCTATTGTATAAAACAAAAATGTGATGTATTGGACAAATTCAAACTTTACAAGGCAGAAATGGAAAATTTCACAGGTGACAAAATTATCAGTCTCCAGTCCGATAATGGTTTGGAATACTGCAATCAAAATTTTGACAACTATCTGAAAGAGCATGGTATTACAAGACGATTAACAGCACCATATACACCACACCAGAATGGTGTTGCAGAACGCAAAAATCGTACCTTACTGGAAAAGGCTAGGAGCATGATGATCGAATCCAAAGCACCTCAAAGCCTTTGGGGAGAAGCTATTCAAACTGCAAACTACCTTTCCAATAGGAGTGTCAACAAAACTATATCTGCACATTTTGGTACTGTTACTACACCTTATGAGAAATGGGTACAAAGAAAGCCTCGCATCTTCCATCTGCGTCAGTTTGGAATAAAAGCCTTCATACTTTTGAAAGATGGCAAAGAACGTGATAAATTCAAATCGAAAGCTTTACCTGGGATGTTTGCAGGCTATTCAGATACTTCCAAAGCTTATAGAATTTGGGTACCTTCAAAACATAAAATCATGATTGCCAAAGATGTTCGATTCACTAACAAACTCTACTACACCGAAACACAAAATTCAATCTCGGAAATTACAAAATCTTTGAAGGATAACTATAAACATTACGCCGAAATAAACTTCTTTGACGATGACGATGATGTTGAAAGTGAGTATGAGTCAGTGCAAGAAAGTGATGAACAAGAATCAGTACAAGATAATGATGATGAACAAATACCTATCCCAGATACAGATGTTAATGACACTATTATCGAGATAAATCCAACTGATGAAGTAACCAATAATGAAGCTTCTCCGGTACAACGAGTACTTCGTGATCGAAACCTTCTCAGAAAACCACAAAGGTTTGATGAATTTGTTCTCGCTGCTACTGAAGAGTTTAACAGCTATAGAGAACCCTCAACCTATCGCGAAGCTCTAGAAAGCACAGACAAAGAGAAGTGGTTAGGAGCGATGCTGAGTGAAATACATTCCCTTAATGAGAACCAAACATGGGATCTTGTTCCTTTACCAAAGAACAGAAAAGCACTGCCTTGCAAGTGGGTATTTAAAGTTAAGACCAATCCAGACGGTAGTGTCGAACGACATAAAGCAAGATTGGTAGTAAAGGGATTCTCACAGAAACCAGGGGTAGACTATGACAAGACATTCAGCCCTGTAGTGCGCCTTACTACCGTCCGTGCCCTATTAGCAGTAGCTGTAAAAGAGAAATTATCTCTCTGTCAGTTTGATGTGTCGACAGCATTTCTTAACGGTAACGTAGAAGAAGAAATCTATATGAAACAGCCCGATGGTTATAGTGATGGAACAAACAGAGTGTGCCGCCTGAAAAGAAGCTTATATGGCCTCAAGCAGGCTCCAAGATGTTGGAACACCAGTATACATGAATTTCTTGTGAGCTCAAACTTCAAACAGAGTACTTCTGATCCATGCCTATATATTCGAGAGAATGGAAAATCTAAGGTGTTGATTGCACTTTACGTTGATGACGGGTTAGTTGCATCAACTACAGAGGATGATGGAAAGAAATTCATTAATGAACTACAAAATCGCTTCAAAATTGTAATAAAACCAGCTTCATATTTTCTTGGTTTGGAAATTGAAAGATCTGATAATGGGAACATAACATTAAGTCAAAAAGCTTATACAAAGAAAGTACTAGAAAAGTATAAGATGTCTGAGTGCAAACTAGTCAAGACACCAATTACAAAAGAGGCAGTCAAAATAGATAATTCATCAAATGAAAAAAAAAGTAATTTAATCTTCCCTTATAGACAGGCTGTGGGTTCCTTAGCATACCTCATGGTCGCGACTAGGCCAGACATAAATTTCGCCGTCAGCTGCGCTTCGAGAAACCTTGACAATCCATCAAAAGCAGACATTCTAGCAGTAAAAAGAATACTACGCTACCTAAAAGGTACAATGAATAAAAGCCTAGTATTCGGTTCGTCAAATAATGTCCATAACAAATTAATCTGCTACAGCGATGCGGATTTTTCAGCAGCGCACTCAACGTCCGGCATACTTTGTTTGTATTATGGACCAATCAGCTGGCGGAGTAATAAACAAAAGACGATAGCTTTATCGTCAACGGAGGCGGAGCTAGTGGCAGCTTCGGAGACAGCACGGGAAATGATATGGCTACAACAAATGTTGGAGGAAATCACGAAAACTGAAAAGCCACCACTTCTTTACATTGACAATGAGTCAACAATAAAGCTAGCGTACAATCCGCCATACGAGCAACATAGTCGTACCAAGCACATACAACGGAGGCATCTCTATGTCAGAGAGTGTGTGGCAGCTGGCATGCTTGAGGTCAAGCAAGTTACAACTGAGGACCAACTGGCTGATTGTTTCACAAAGCCCGTATATGCACCCAGGCTGGAAAAGCTAACTAAAGCTCTTGGCCTCAGTTCCTAAAAGAGGAGTGGATGTTAGGAGGACTGTACCTTCAGTCTCCATAGCAACTGTTTTTTCGTTATTTTGTTACTTGTCATTCTATTGTAAAATAAAACATTCGTCACAAGTTCCAACAGTATTTATTTTACTTTAATAATAATAATATGCTTTGAGTATTAATCAAAGATAATATGACTATAACATAAAAGAAAAATAACATGGTTGACTGATAGTCTTGTAACTAAAGCCTTATTGGAATAAATTAAAAAATAACTCTTTCTTTCTTTCCATTCTATCTTTCTCTTTCATACAATATATTCTAAATGGATAGGTAACTCTAAATACCTATTTGAAGCAAATACCTATCAATTGCGAAAAAACTAAAGATAACAACTACGTTGTGACAATCTCTCTTTCTTTAATTAAGGGTAAGTAGGGTTAGAAAGAGAGATTATGTTATCTTTCTCTTTTTCGCAATTGACAGGTATTTGCTTCAAATAGGTACCTATTCTCCGACTAGTATATAGTTATCTGGGATAGGTATTCAGCTCGTATTTAGAGTTACCATTCTTTCATCATTCGTTTCGTTTATCATTCTTGCTTTCATATTTGTTTTCTTTTATCATTACCTATTTATTTTACATTCATTTGGTTGGTTGGCTTTTGGTCTTGTTAGAATTCATTCACAAATGATATTTATTTTGCAAATGTGCAGAATACATGTGTTATAACAGTATATAGTATTTAAGAACCTGATTTTTTATCAAATTTAATAAGGTAAGTAATGTAATTTCTGTTGCTGGCCGTGTTGAATTTGTTTCATTTATATGAAAGTTATGTTGCAACATCTTACAGGTTAGGCTTCATAAAAAAATGCATAAAATTTTGGAGTTCCAAGCAGTGGTCCTGGCTGCCGGCAGAGGTTCTCGGATGCCTGATGTTGGAGGTACTGTCTCGAAGTGCCTCTTGCCTGTAGGACCATACCCTGTGCTCTGGTATTCATTGAACATGCTTGAAAAACTTGGATTTCAAGGTAAATTTATTAGGCCAATCGTATTTTCTAGTATCTAACTGTACCTAGTGTTAAGGAAATTAAATTTGTTAGAATTTAGTTATTTTTTATGACATGATGATGTCTTGTGTACTTTACAACTGGCTTAAACTACGCAGGACATATCCAGTTTGGACTTTATTGGTAGTTGCTTGATGATCTTTTTTTTGTCCATAAAAAATTATCTATTCCTATGCAGTAGCAAACCCAATAAACATTTCATTTCAAGGTTTATTAAAATCAACACACATTTGTTTTCAGAAACCATGGTAATTGTTTTAGATGAAGATAAGTCAAACATCCTAAATGCCTTAGAAAAATGCCCTTTGAGAATTAAATACGAGTTGATAGTCATTCCTTCAGATGAAGATTGGGGCACTGCAAACTCTCTAAAACTTATAAGCAGTAGAGTTACCACAGATCTACTTGTTGTGTCTGGTGATCTAATCACAAACATTAACCTTAATGAAGTCCTTAACTTGCATCGCAAACATGATGCAGCACTAACCACTTTATTCTTCAACAATGGGCCTGAAGAATGGATAGAAATTCCTGGACTCAAAACTAAAGCTAAACCAGACAGAGATTTAGTTTGTATTGATAAAGAAACACAAAGGCTCGTGTTTTTAGCTAGTGCCAGTGATTTTGAAGAACAAATAACACTACCAAGAATTCTAATTAAGAAGTATGATTCAATAAGCATGTACAGCAGATTGTTAGATGCACATGTTTATGTAATGAAACAATGGATAGTAGACTACCTTGTTGATTCTGATAGATTCACTTCATTAAAAGGAGAACTTGTGCCACACATAGTTAAAAAGCAACTATCCAAACCTAAGAACCCAGCTGAAAAGAAGGGCACCTCTGAAAAGAATATAGATATTAAGAAAGATATTTTCGATTTTGCTGTAGAGAATGGTTATGAAAGTAAAATAAGGGAAATGTCAACATACAATGATCATAAGCTCGGAAGTAAAGGTGTCTACTTCAATGATGTCTTGAGATGCTATGCGCACATACCTTCAACAGATACATTTGGTATACGAGTCAACACACTTTCAACATTATGTTTATCTAATAGCAAGGTGAGCAAAAATATTTCTTTCACAATGTTTACTTTTAAATGCACATCATCTTATGAATTTTCATCTAAAAATGCTTTGCTAGAACTGTTGTCTTCTGAAATAAGAAAATACATCAATTTATTAATAAATTGTAAAAAGTTAGTTAATGTCCTAGGAATAGAAGTATTAATCTAGATTGAAAACTACCCTATTACTAAGACTTTGCTGTCTGTCTGTCACCAGGCTGTATCTCAAGAACCGCGATAGCTAGAGAGTTGAAATTTTCACAAATTATATATTTTTGTTGCCGCTATAACAACAAATACTAAAAATAAACAAATATTTAAGGGAGATCCCATACAACAAACGCGTTTTTTTGCCCTTTTTTGCTCCATCTGTCTGTCACCAGGCTGTATCTCAAGAACCGCGATAGCTAAACAGTTAAAATTTTCACAAATTATGTATTTTTTGGCCCTTTTTTGCTCAATATCAATAATGGCAACAGGTAGGCACTTGAAATATTCACAAATTGAGTCCCATGCAACAAACGTGATTTTTTTGCCGTTTTTAGGGTTCCGTATCTCAAACGGTAAAAAAGGAACCCTTATAAGATCACTTTCTTGTCCGTCTGTCTGATTATCTCAGGAACGGGTGGACCTAGTAAGTTGAAATTTATACCAGATACTGAGGTCTATAGTCCCTATTAGGTGTATAAAAATCAAGATCCTGAGTCAACACCATAAAAAGATATGGGCAAATTTAGATTTTGGTGAAAACTTGTAAGTACCAAAATTTTCCTTAATTTTCAACTTTTTTTATTTTTCGGAATTTTCCCTTTACTTGTGCAACTTTGCTGTACAATTTTTAAGATTCAAAAATTTACAATTCTAGGTCAACCGGAAGTACCCTATAGGTTTTGGGTCGAAAACCTATATGGTAGTTCCCGTTGACCTAGAATCACGAAATTTAGCAAAAAGCAAGGTCTTACAGCACAAATAAAGGATAAAAAAAAGTAAAAAAAGTTGAAAATTAAAGGGTGTCCCCATACATACATAGAATCACCAATTAAGATAGACTTCTGAGTTGTATCGGCGCTCATACAATTTAGAGGTCTAGCTTAATTGGCACCAACCTCAAATAAGGTAATCGAAAAAAGGTAATTAAAATAATTCTTGAGGCTTCTATTACGGAACCCTCGGTGCGCAAGTCCGACTCGCACTTGACCGGTTTTTTTTTTCTAGTATTGATAGTGTGCATATAATGTTATGTTGAAATATTATGTTTTATACTTATCTCTCAAGGAAGCTTTAGAACTCAAATTATAAATAACAGCTGTGCCCCAAACCAAGATGCCATATGACTTAACATGGTAACCTTATTAAAATATAGGCTTTGCTCTAATCCACCAAGAGTATGGTTTCATAAAATTTTTAATTTCAGATACTGTCCAAATGGGAAGACCTAACAGGATCCCCTGTTGATGATAGGATCCACCCAAACAGTGATGTTAAAACTAAGCAAATAGACGAGCTCTGTACAGTTGGAGAAAAAAGTATAGTCAATGAAAAAACATCCATCAAAGGCACTTTCATTGGAGCTAATTGTACTATTGAAAACAAGGTTCGATTGACCAACTGTATATTGATGAATAATGTGACAATCAAAGAAGGGTAAGTGTTAAATAATAAATATACTCCTTGTAAAATAAGTATACTGTTAATTTTTAAATATTGATAAAATCTAGTGATGTCATAGAGCAGCTGTGACATAACTAGATAAAATCTTAATGTCACAAGATAAATAAATCTTATTACACAATATGAGCCATAAAATTCAATTAATGTTATGTATGTATAAATAAAAATAAGTAAGTAGGAATGTAAATTTCGTTTGTAAGTTTCTTTTTAGGGTTCCGTACCCAAAGGGTAAAAACGGGACATATGGCAACAAGTTGGCACTTGAAATTTTCACAAAATACTCAGTTGTTTTTTTACTTTAATAATAAAATAAAATAAATATTTAACCCTTAAATATTTATTTTATTTTCCCATACAACAAACGTGATTTTTTTGCCATTTTTACGGAACCCTTCGTGCGCGAGTCCGACTCGCACTTGGCCGGTTTTTTTTTGTTTTGTAATACTCGACTGATTTCGAAATACTTTCACCATTAGAAAGCTACATTATCCCTGAGTAGCATATTTTTATCCCGGGAAAAGATGATCCCACGAGAACCTTAGCTTTTCCTTATCTCTTACAGTGAAAGTGTGCATCCTTTCGCTAGTGTTGTAGTGCTGTCGATATGTCTATAAGTATATATCGATATGTGTATACTGTATATGAAACACTACTAGCGAAAGTATGCACACGTTCACTGTAAGGAATAAGGAAAAAGAGGATGGCACTATATCTATAAGATTAATTGTCCGTAGTTGTTTTCTGCAAGACTGCATCGTGTATACGGGCGCAACAGTCGACGCTGGATGCTCCTTACAATTCTGTCTCGTGGGTCCCCATCATGTAGTGCCTGCGTCGACTACCAGCAAACACCAGTTGCACGCTGAGACTACCGACAACATGATCACGTTAGGATGATTCACCTGTGTTCCAATGCTCTAATACTTACATAATATATTATTTATAACTGTACTGTTCTTTTATTTAACATTCAATTAATACATCCTGAAAGTAATTTGCGAGACTCGGGGTATAACAGAAACCTCATTCCTCTGTAACAAAGACTTTTATCTATCTTTAAATCTCTTTGTTCTGTAAGTTTTCCAGAATGTTACATGAGAGGGCGAGAGGGAGAGAATTACATTTGTACAACATATTTTTAACACCTTATTATCCTTAATATTAATTTTTTAATCTCAAATAATATTATTTTGATCATTCAATTTTTTCATCATCTTAACCATTACATCTTTTCTTACTACTAACAAGGCGGCACACGGTCAGTAATAAAAATACAGTAAATTATAAAAGTTTCTTGCAGCGTAACTAATCTGAACATCACTAATCCGAAATATAGTTAGGTGTGTGACGTATTAGAATACCGAATGGACATCGAATGATAGGTACCTAATTGGATATCAATGAGGTAGTCACATACTCTCGGAAGTCGCCGGAAACTCACAAAATATTGGACTTGAAGCCCTATATAAAAGATTACGTACATGAAGTGCATGGTAACCTGCTTTAATTTAGTCAGTTCTTTTACTTTGGGTAAGCTTGTGTTTGATTACAATCTCACCATGGTAGGTAAGTGATGATGTGGCCGAAGATGCACACAAAGGGTAACTCTTATCGGGCGAATAGTTATTGCAAGAATTCGTGTACCTAATACTTTATATGTAGGTACAAATATACCTAGGTACTCTAAGATACTATCTATAAGTTACAAATGAATAGCTTTCGACTTATCTAATTTGAATAATCTGCCTGTGTAACAGACTGGATTATTACAGCTACTTAGATACACATATTACAGATGCAAATCCATTTACTCTTTAACTAAAGTTGTTAGACGTCAAAAAGAATAAAACACACAATTACCACGTCTCGGTATGCAGATTAATGCGTCAAGATAAATCAAACTAAATAGAACATGAATTAAGTATTCGAATGAAACTATGTCATAATTGCAAGTAGGTAGGTATACCTACTTAATATAATTAATTTCTTTATGACGTTATATAAGTAAGCAAGCACTGCAGTGCATCTGATATCTGTTACAGTCATATAGGAAAAGACCTGAATAGAAGTGAAGAAATGCCTCCACCGCGACCTATAATAACATTTCTTACTTCACCATTCTATTAAGATTTAAGCTAGAGTTACTATCAGTAGCCAACGTTACACGCTTTAAACATATTAATCTACCTGTCTTTAATTCAGTTCATCCTTTATTTAACCTCTTCAGTAGGTACCTATGTAGGTAAATCAATTGTCACAGATTTAATGTTTTTTTTTAAACTTTACTTGATAAAGTCCTGTTATTGTAGACTAACGATCCGCCCCGCGTTTTCTCCCTTTTAGGTGTGAATTTCGTGAATAAGAAATAATAAAGTATCTATTAATATTGTATTTGAATAAATAAGCCTTCATGTTCATTTTCATATTCACAAAATATTTTCATAAACCCCTACTTTATAAGAAATCGTAAAGATCTATCCTTCCAAAAAAAGGAGCGTCCTTGCGTAAATTGTTCACCCCTAAAATGTTTTTTTTAATACCTACCACAAGTGACAACGAAGCTGACGGGTCACCTGGTGGTAAGTAACTTGACTACCATTACCTATAGACATTAGCAATTACAATCCCTTAAAGGCTCTCAAGTGCAACTGCCGGAACACACTAACAGGTGCTTAGCGACAGATTTTCAACTTGAGGGTGGTAGCCAGCCAGTCGAGTACTACGAAGTACCTACCCTACCACCGTGCTATGGTTTCCTCACGATGTTTTCCTTCACTGAAAGCTCAAGCCCATTGTAGGTTTCGAACCAACGACCTTCGCCGCGGTATCCGACGTCACTACCACTGAGCTATCAACGCCTCGTTTTCAACATAGTAGCTGTACTCGCCTACATTAATAATAAAAATCCTTTTACCAAATTTCACTTTCGTAGGCCTAGTTGCTTGAGAAGAAAACCTGGTAGGGGAATGGTACGTATTTCTGACGTAGGTAGGCAAGTAATCGCTCCGTTTAAGTTTGTTCAACATTTCTCTACTAGAATTGGCATAGCACCTCTCGTGGAATACCTATTCATGGAACTAATTTCTCCTGTCTCTTTCTCTGTACAATTTTTTATAGATTCAATCGCACTTGTAGTGCAACTCTGATAAACAGTCAGCTAGTCAGTTTCTCTTTATAAATAACTAGCCCTCCACCAACCGCTTCGCTGAACGACATCACATCACCAATCATTGAAAATCTCGACTTTTCTGTACTATAATACCTTCCTCTTGAAGCACTCTATGCCTATTGCTGAAAACTGCATTAAAATCCGTTGAGTATATACCTAGTTTAAAAGATCTAATCGAACAGACAGTGAAAGCGACTTCATTTTATACTACCTATGTACCCAAAGATAAAGGAGATTAGATACCTACTTATTTTCTGATTTCTAAATCGAAAATAAGTCGACAGTAGTCATAATTGGTCAAATCAATACTCCACATCAAGTTTATCTTGATGCAGCTATTTTAATAGAATAAGATTTGAATATGTTACCTACCTGCTGAATTACCTATAGAATGTATTTGAAAATTTTGAATGTAAAATGGATTTTTATTGCTACCGTGAAGCAATTTATATTTCCCAAGCTCTTAAGAAGAGCAGCACTATTACCCGCTATTAGTATTGCAATAGTTTATTATAATCAAAATCGTGATCTGAAAGGAAAAGCTTTCACAATCTTTAGTAAATTAGCGGTGTACACAAGCGCCACTATAAGGCTGTTGCAACTTAAATATCATTGGACATTGCGTGCAAGTTGATTGGGCTAGCTAGCTTCATAGTTGATGCAACAAGTATCTGTTCGTATGTATTTCCTATTATATAACCTACTACTACAAGTTCTGAAAACGTAGCTCTTAAGAATAGGTGATTCTAACGTAATCTGAATCATACAATTTGATAAGGTTTTACTTGTTTTTGCTTTATGAGCATGCACTTGCACTGCTTGTTCCTAATCGATATGCCTTTGTAACGTTATTACTGCTTAAAACCCCTTAGCTCACGGATGGGACGGTCGTCCCAAACCTAGCTACAAAACAAAAATATCCAGCGATCGCGATTGAAGTTATTAATAACGTATCTACTCGTAGGTACGTATCATTTAGTTAATAATGTTATTTACATGGCCTACTTATTTACCACACGGAAATGATTACCTCTTACGTCAAACAATCATTTTATCCTTATTTTGAACAGAATTTTGTCTCTACCGTCATGGTAGGTAGGCATAACAGTTGTAGGTAATAATAACATCCTGGGATATTCTTCACTCACGGCTATCTGATCCCAAACAAAGCAGAGCTTGTACCTGCTATGGAAGCCGTAGTTAACGGAGAGGTTTTTTTATATCTACCATGAGTCTGACAAGCCATCAAGCGGTCCACCTGATAGTAAGTGACTACCGTCGCCTATGGACAATACCAACCAGGCCATTGCCAATTTGTTGTCCACCTTTTTCACCTAAAGTGAAACGGAAGAGATTTACGTAGATAACTAAATGTAGACACTGTACTGACACTATTGGTTTATAAGCAATATTTTGTTTATTTAACTAGGTACCTATACTTATGTCTGATTGTAGAAGTTTGTTCCTTAATTAAATACCTACTACATATAGTATTTTTAAATACACATTTAAATAGATAATTACACCCAGATTCAGAAAAATCACATGTTCATCTACACAAATGTATGTCCTGGGTGGGAATCGAACCTACAACTTGTGACGTGATTACCAACTACGCCAATCCGCCCGTCAAATAACGCATAATTGTAAAATAGGCACCTATAATCGTGTAATTATTTTACAGTAAATGTGTGTTGCTCGTTGAAGTCTTTTATATGAATACCATCATACTTAGGTACACTAATTAGCCAGGGTGTCTAAAAAGGCCACTTGAGCTATATAATTGTCTAGAATTCCTATCCCGAATTTACAACAGACCCTAAAGAATTTCAGCTTAGTAGGTACCTATATCTATATACTCACTCATATTTTATTAACAGGTCCAATGTGATAAATTGTATAGCTTCTGATAATTGGAAAAAATATGCTCAAAATAAAATAAATAATATTTAAAATATAATATCGCTTGAACGACCTCTTTAGACCCCAAGCCGAACGTTATAATATTTTCAGCGAAGTATCTACCTATATCTATATAATACTCACTCATATTTTACAATCCAATTCACATACAGGTCCAAATGTGATAAATTGTATATCTGCTGCTAATTTGAATAAATATGCCCAAAATAAAATAAATAACATGTAAAATATTCAGTAATAAGTACCTATTCCTTGAACAACCTACCTAAATATTATAACTTTAAATTATTAAGCTGCCTGTATTAAAATTTATTCAGCTCAAGATTATACTAAACATACAAATTATTAATAAAAACTTGCCTAAACTAAGTAGGCCTAGTTGCCTTGGCCTTATTGGTTATTATTTATAACGTACCTTTACTGACAAGCTCTACCTACGTTTATTTATTATATTATAATTTTATTTCGCAATATAATATTAATTTATGTTCTGGAATTGATGATCTCACATAAATAATTTTATACTTTAATGTTGTTTTCCCCAATCATGGCTATATTGAATATTTTAGGTAGAATATTTAAATTTAACGCAATTTTCTAGATAGAAAAAAATACTGCGGGATTGCAAACCCTAATTAATAACAATCTATCATACCTACACTGGTGTAATTTTCAATAATTTGGCCACGTAACCACACTTAACTCCTGTCAAGATTTGAGTGTACTAGAACTACCTAATTAATTAATTTTATGTAAAAAATTCATCGACTCCTCGGGTGACCGGCGGGCGGGGAGCTTTTTCCGCCAACGCATCAGCTTGGCCATCCAAAGAGGAAACGCTGCCAGCCTTCTGGGAACCTTGCCGATCGGCAGCAGGTTTTTTTTATATATTATAGTTGTACATTTGTTGTAAATAAAAATACTGTTAATATTACACATTAAAAATATAAATAATATTTTATGTCAAGGCAGTCCAAACATAATTGTAAGTTTACGCTCTGTTTGATGTTCTAATACTTTGAGAGGTTGTGCTGTCATTATTGAACTACTGAAGAGACTATCCTTATTTATTCAAATATTTTACTATGAAAATTGTCTATAATTGGTTGACGATTTTTCAATTACCAATAAGATATTGAAGCAACAGTAGATACATACCTCTCGTTATTTTGCTCATGGTAGAGGTAAACTTAGGTATCTCTTTTAGAAATAGAACTGCACTTCCTTTTATTTGTTGCGGTCGCCTGAAAAATAATATCTGATCAGTATAATACTTTCGATGTAACGCGACAATATGCCTTAATTCATTGTAGTTATGTTTAACTTATAACACTGACATTTTGCGGTACTAGCACATCCTCCTTTTCCTTCCATACGCGTTCTCCGGGGTGGAAGGTTTTCTTGCGATATAAGTATCCAAATGACCTCCCGTGACCAAAAGGCTGGCTTTTACTTTGGCCAAAGATTAAGCATTGCCATTCAACGTGGCAATGCTGCCAGTCTTTTGGGAACGTTACCAGTCGACGGCGATGCGGAGGAATTCTTCGACGTTTATTATATAGACTAGACTTATATAGACTTTTATAGTTTATTTTAGGTAGTTTTTAGATTAGATTAGTTTTAATTGTAGTTATAATAATTTATAAACGTGTATATTATTATTGTGTAATAAATTTCCTAAAAGTTTATTGTAAAAAAAAAAAAAAGTATCCAAATTCTTTCAACCATAACAACGTGAATGAGTAAAAAACATACACACATAAACATAAGAATTCACGAGTCTATTCGCACTCAGTGAGTTTAGTTCGCAAAAGTGTAAATAGAATTGGTACACACAAATTTTCGCATTTATAAAATTACTAATTTGTAGGTACATTTGACTGTACTTTTCAATGTATGTAGGTATACTTATATTTTGTCGCCGAACGTATTGATTCTAACTAACCCTCATCTTACAACGCAACAATCACTGAGGTCAACGTTCGCTACGCAAAAAGAAACAATTCGTTTTGAAATTCAATAGTCCTCTCTTCAGGATCAACCAAAAAATATATAACTAAATAATATATTGGCTACTCTTAGATATGTTGATGTCTTTTAGTATTAGCTCTGTGGTATTAGGGCACAATGAAAGTGGTCCGACGTCTGCAGCCGGTCTGACATCGAAGTCGGCGTATCATCGTCCGCGTCGGTGCGGGCGCAACACCTAGAGCAAAGCAAGCCAGGCCAACACAGTCCATGCAGTACTTTCCCGTATCGCGCACGCCCGCCTCTCTTACAACACTCGAAAACGTTCCGAAATTACGTGATTCCATTTAAAGCCATTCCTATTCAAAGTGTAGCTACATATAAATCCCTCGAATATATGCGATATAAAAACTATTGTATAACGGGTTGCTGTTTAGTAATATCCCGTGTTTTTTATTGTGAGCTTCGTGTATTTGCAAGCGATTTTTTCAGTGTATTTAATTATTGAAGAAAGCGAAACCGGGACAGTTCTTCTGAGAGCAGTTTATTTCAAGCTCTCAGGTGAGTTAACCTTATTTTATTTTACCCAAACAGTATTCATTCAGCGCCTCAGCGGTGCTAGCAATCTGTATATAGGTACTATAGGTAAATGTTATGGTAATGTTAAATACCTACTCGATAGTATTTAGCTAGCTATGTGAAATGCGGAACATATCAGCTCACAATGTTATTTATTACGATCGCGTTTTTAACTTGCTTTAACAAATAGGTCAAATTTTAATAATTACTGGTTTTTACACAATATTATATAATGTTAACCTTTACGCCGTGGTTTTCCTTGTCTTCCAAACTCTAGTTTTTCGGTATGAAAAGTAAAGTGCTTGTTTCCAATCTTAAAGCAAAATCACCGCCAAAGATGATTTGAATAATCTCTTTCATTCAATTATTACAAACCATAAAATCTGATAATTTAATGTATCACAATATCTGCAAATTTAAAGCATCGTACCAAAACATCTAATTGTTTTATGTAAAATATTCATTATTTCTCTTGGTAATCCATCCTGTAACTAAACTCATAAAAGCGAGTGAACGAAATCGTAAGTAGGTATTACTACTACCTACTGTATTATGTCATGATTTACTATCATGTATGACGAAAACAAAATGAGAACACTAGTCCAATGTCAAGTCAATTGGTCATAAACAAAGACAAAAATTACGTCAAGCGAGATACTTAGTGGTTATTTCGAGGAAATGTTTCCGAGTTCGTAACGTAGGCGCGTCACGTAAAAACATCCACGCCTCAATGCAAACAACGATCAATTTCTATGTTAACGTAACCATTAAAAACAATCATTACGTTTTTCTACCATTCTTCTACAATTTATTGGAAAAATACGTTAACATTTTTACATCACACTTCTCTACCATCCTAGATACCTAGCAGTTTTGAAATTCGAATGACTCGCGTATCGAACAAGTCTTGTAGGTATGCGTTGCGTAAACTAACTATAGTCTGTTTTTTTTATTTACGTATATTTTATGAAATACAACGTAAAATAAAATTAATTAATTAATTTTAATCCATCCAATCCACCCCTAATGTAGTCCGCGCTGGGAAGACTAATGTGAAATTCAACCCCTTAGGTCCAATCCAATCCAATCCCCAATAGGGATCGCAAGTAAATCCGCGGAGATTTTATTATTTACGAATATAACAACTGAGGTTAATGAGACTTAGTGGTTTTATGTGGACGTTCTAAATTGTTGAACAAAGTAAGTACATATTTGTAACGGTTTAAATACATTTCAAATGAAGATACTTATATCAGATGCTATGTTTGTACCTTCAATGTTCATGAGATTTGCATGTGCAGATGTAATTTATATTTTGATTTGCATGTAAGTTATAATATCTATAAAACAAATGTTACTTACATACCTGGTACTGCAGCAAAATTTATGACCATATTAATTATGAACGTCTTGACTGAAATTACTTTCTGGCAATTAATTACTCCGTAACAAGGACTTAAGGATATAACAAAATGTTTATAAACTGACAAGAACTATGTGAAAATAAGTCCTTCATTAACTGTACCCTTCGATCAACGATCGAAGACTGTATGTACCGAAACATATGATGACTGAATAACTCTTTCTATTTAGCAGATTCGTTGTGTAAAATTATTTGGATCCGATTTACAATTTATGGAATTTTAAACGTATTGGAGAAAACTGCACCAACTGTTATTATGTATAATATTTATATTATTATCATGCTTAGACTATAGATATAGACTATAGACTATAGCGTTACACAATTTAATATGTGGAGCCTTGGTGCCCGCGCTATAAACGCTTCGCACGTGCGTGCATTAAGCAAGGTATTGCTAGCGATGCCAGGACCCTAGTGACTTCAACGCGCTTGCAAAACGGATCGCTTTCCAATTACTACAATCTACTAAATTGTAGGAATATGTTACAAATTATCATTATTCATTCTTAATTAATTAGAGAAGCTTTCAATATATAACAGATACTCATATAATGATAACCAATAATTGTAGTGGAACTCAGTGGCTTCAAACGTAATTTATTGCAAGTTTCAATTCAACTGAATTAACTACTGCCTGTAGACGATTATAATTAAAATACATTTAGCGTTTACACTTCCAGACTCTGTTAATTACACTATTTGTGAAACGTGGTTCTCACACGCAAGGTAGTGGTTACATCTATTGAAATCGCTTCATGAACGCCCTCGAGCATTTCTCTACAAATTTTCTCATCGTCCATCTAGCACTGAATGATAGGAATAAATACTTAACTAATTACAGACCACTAGTCTGTAATTAGTTAAGTATTTATTCTCAGAAATCTCTAGAACTCGAGATTTTTTATTTCAAAACAGCTCATGAGCTCATTGACTTTTATGTGGTTTTAATATACGATTTTCTAACTATCGAAGTTTAGTCAAGGACAGCAGTTTAGGCAATCCCTTTACCCAGAAATACTCCTACAACTAGAAATATGTATTAGCCAATCATATGGCCTCACTGGTTGCATATTGGAATGCATGCGTGGTTTGCAAGATACTTCCTTATTTTTACAATCATGTAAAACCTTATAAAGGTCATAATAATATTCTACAAAGGAAAATACCACAAATATAATATTATTTCCATTCAAATAATTTAAAACAAAATGAACAAAATTGATTTCTGCAAACTCTAAAGAACTAAAATGAACAATTGCGACGTTATTATGGATTATTTATAATTATATAGGTACACTAACCGCAGTATTCAGCGAAACATAACCAATCAAAATCACTCTGCATAACCTAATAAACAAGGAAACAACAACACAAGACAACAAGTGAAAAACAATATTGATTTATTCACTTGATAACGAAAACCTACTATAAGTATAATATCTTTTACAAATGATATAGGTATATTGACTGTAATATGTATGACCTCAATGTTATATAACACAGTACTGATGTCATTTTAATAACATCGTATTACACTAGGTCGATAGACCTCTAGGAAGAGTCGGTGATGTGTGACAGTTCATCGCAAATTACACAAGAGAATCATTTGATACGGCAGCTGTAGTGCAGTGCAGTGCAGTAGGTGAATATGTAAAACTGATTGCACAACTGTTGCAGAACATTACGTCCCTACGGTTTAATGCACTGCTTCTGTATTACGGCACTTGCGATTTATTGCGATTCTTCACAAAACAAAAGAAGTTACTGTCGTATTTCATTTGATGCAATTGATCCTATTCCACAAAATATTTCACGATATTGACTGAAACTAACAATTAACATAGGTTAACAGATATGGCTTACAGAGGAGCACAGAGTACTTGTAGATCACGCGGTAAGGTAGTGGTTGCGAATGGCATAGACACGAAATGTTTGATAGAGAAGAAGGTGGTACATAATAATATGCTCTATACAGCAACGAGAAGTAGCGAATAGATCATCGAGATCTAATTTTGGTTCATGAAGATCTAATTTTCCTTCGTGGAGACCTGATTTTGCTTCGGGAAATTCCTATACATTTTAGATTCATATTAGTGATGTTCTAAGATGGATCAAAATAACGGTAAATCTTATAACAATTATCCGATAATGCGGCCAAAAACCTAATAATAATCACCGGATGAACCGGATGTCCAACCAAATTTAAGTTGTTAGTTGTCACGCAATTTAATTACTTATTTTGTCTATATTAGAACTCAAGTGACGATTTGTCGATGATGCATAAAGATAACTCTTGTTACCGTTACCGATAAAATTTTAAGTCAAAAGAGTTCTTGTTCAGACAGTTAACAATCAATTATGCTTGTTTGTATGTTATGCAAAATGTTGACATCATAGATTAAGTATAGATCCTTGCGCCGTTTTATTAATCTAAGGTTGACATGACCTGGATACTTCAAATCATTCTCCTGTGACGAGATCATTTTCAATATTTATACAAATATATAATTCCTTTGTCACGATGTTAGTACGCGATAAACATCTACCTAATGACACGATTTTTTATAATATTAGATAGATACTAGCTATCCTCCGCGCTTTCACCCGCGTCCCCGAGAAATCTTCTTTTCCCGGGATAAATAGTATCCTATCTCTTATTCCAGGATACTCTATTTGTGTGCCAAGTTCCATCAAGATTTAGATAAGATAGGAAGTCATTATCATACTTCACTACTTGGTCATACATAAATGCAAAAGTGTTTTTGGTTTATCCTTCTTTCACGTGACAGTACAGAAAAATAACATGGTATCGTTATTTTTTACATAGAAATAGTTTATGGCCTGAGAGTTATTATGGCGAGTAAAACCACGGAATAGAAAATACAAGGTGGAAGTGCCACGCAGGTTTTGCGCAAGTGTCACAATTATGCGGAGATCCGTACAACATGCCATGTTTCATTTACTTATTTTGATATTGACTTGAACCTAAAATAATATTATATTGTGAATCATGCCTTATGGACCTTTTTACGTTAAAAATTAATAGCGGGATGAAAATTATTCCGGGACGATAAGTACCATTAAAAGTTAATTGATTTAATTCAAAATAATTATTTTACTGACAAATAAATAAATATAACCTTCTTGCCGAAGTTGATAAATGTAAGACATTTATAAATGGAAGCTAATTATATAATTGTTTTCTGTGTAATTATTACAGTCACTTGCAATGTACAATCAATCTGCAAATATGCCAGTTTGGCGATACTGGTACCCATACTAAGAAAGGTTAAGGGCACTTCCCTTGTTTTTTCATTTCTGTTGGTAAATCAGATTTAAATCTCAGTTCTCAGATCAATCTCGGTTCGGATCCTAGTTAACAATAATGTTATTGCGTTTGACCTTTGATTCGTTTTAACAGTTTGGTTAGAAAAACTACTGAAAGGTCATCACAATGTCAAGAGACAAATGAGTGATGATAATATTCTCGTAGGATATTATTAAATAAAATGTATACCTACCTATTTATGTATACTTAGATATTTTCACCAGTTTTGAATAGAAAATAGAATAGACTGGATAGGATTGGATTGTGTTTGTGCCACCAGCAAGTGGTGAATAGATGATCTAGCCGTGGTGACTTATCCAGTAGGTATGATTCATAGATATAATTACTACTATGAATTTAGTCAAGTGCGTTGTTTATGATCACTCGCAATATGATTTATAATCATGCATGTAACTATTTTAGGTATATTTTATGCTTAATGTAAAATGCCTGCCTTGCCTGTCAATTAGCCAAAATGTTTTGCCATTAAATATTAATATGACACTGGTTTTGATGTAGCTTTTATGTAGATCAGTGTGGCCTTTACCTCACAAGCCTTAACTCACAGTCAAGGCTAGAAGCCTTTGGCCCGTTATAAAACATAAATCATTTTAAAATTTGCAATAATCGCAACGCACTACCACAATGAGAACAATATCGCATTATATTTTACTACTACATTAAAAGATATACTGTCTTTTGTTTACTCTACCGGACTCATGATTTTATAGAATTGATGACTATAAAGACGGATATCATGCCAATAAATTTAGTTCCCAGTTTAAGCATGTCTAAAGAAATAATAGCGTAGAAAAGTCGTTTTCATTTTTTTTGGTGATTTTTTATTTATATGTAGGTATTTTATTAAGGTTATTGTATCATTTTGCTTCTTAAATGATTTAACTGTATATGTTTATTCCCAAAGCCGAAATTAAAATAATTGTACCTATTTTGGCCTTATTTATAATAAAATCGACGATGTTTAGCAACTGCTTAGCAGTTTCTTAATTCAAATTAAATACCTTCGATTTTATTATGAATAAGGCCATTAATACGCGTATTGAACAAAAAATATTAAAACACCATTCCATAGAATTAACTCGGCGTCATTCATGATAAATATCTCGCTTACTTGGACGATAATTACTTTTTTCCTCGTACCTACAGTCATTACAAATATTGAACTTTGTGTCGTTTAGTTACTCAGACCTCCAAAATTGCAGCCTAATGACCAACACATTACCGACCTCAATATAGTCTATGACATAATACTCATAACAGTTTTTTCTAGTTCGATGCTCCCAAACTATTGTGTCTCATAATATCCATCGTCTGTATTGTAATGCAACAGCGGTTTCCCTGGTGCAACAAACTACAATTTTTAAAGAGAATGTGCATGAAGCTTCTAAAATAATAAAATTTGTAACTGAAATACGTAACTTTGTAAATTTTATATCAAAATAAGTTTTTAACCTGTGTTTCCACAAAATTTTCGTTATTACTGACATGAAAACATCCATCTTGAGCTTTCTGGAACATTGCAATGAATCCCCTATAGACCAGCAGATTAAATACCGTGAAGGTAATCTTAATTCTTAGACAAACTCTCATTTGGAATGACAATGTATAACTTCCTACAGGAGATAGTGTGAGGAGCGAAATATTGGAGTAACATAAAATAATGGAGTAGATAAGGAAATAATAGGAACCATGTGAGGGGCCAACCAAACAAAAAAATTAAAAAAAAGTTGACTTTCGCTTGGCTTCTAGGAAGGTTAATACTGCCCCTACAATCTATGCTAAGTGCTACCGCTTGACGAAACTCACAGATGTTTCTTGTCTGGTTGATAAAGTATTATTCGGATTATCGGAGCGCGACGTGCATAGCAATTGATCCGTGCTTCAACTCGAACGCATTTCGCATCGCAATCATTTTACTACTTAGTCTAACACAATAGACTTTGTTCTCTAATATACAAATTTGTTTTAATCCTGACAGTGTTTTATCAAACACCTGTACTATTTTTAAAGACCGCTCCACTGTTTCCAACTTTAGTTCTGAAATCTGTGGTTTCCACTCTCGGTAACACGCACAGCCTACCTCTGAGGTTAGAAACTTGTAATTTTACACACTATATAAATTGAACTATTTTACGGTGTTTATAATATACGGCATCCAGTGACTAATTAAAATACTCTGAAACACGTAAATCTTCGTCAATTTCCAAGCGTAAAGTTTTATAGCAATTTATTTAATGCAATACATCCTCGCCTCCAACCTGAAAGCAGTAGGTAAGTGAGAAATCAATTTTCTAATAACTTTCATCAAGCTAGTGGAAAAAGAAATTCTATACGGTTGGCAATGGAGAAGCCAAACCAGACCAACTCTCGAGAGAAAATAAATACTTTCGCTGACTGTTGACGACTAACTGACCCAATCCTGTGTATAATATAATAAATTATTAGTGAGTGATAAATACAGCTTATACAGCTCGAAGAGTGTTAATATATCTATTAATAGGTATTAAATGTGGGTACCTAATGCTTCCTAGACATTAAAAAAATTTATATTGCATATTTTTAATTTATCTCAATCCAAAATTATAAGAAAGCCAGCTCTTCACATAATAATAATAATAATATTCAACACATTAACTTCGTCTTTTCAAACGATATACCAATGTCACCATTTAAAATACAAAACCAAATAAATATATTATAAAATGAGATATAAGTACATATGGCTTTTAAAACCTGATAACCTGAGTGACCCTGTGACTTACTGTGCCACTGGTAGTGGTCAGTGTGAGACGAGGGCGGCATGGGCATAAAGCAAGGACGTTGTACTGTTTAACCATATTGCACTCCGCTGGACAACTCTCGCGACACTTGGCGACACGGATTTCGTCACTCGATGTTTGTTTGGATGACTTGTAAAAACTCTTTTTCAATGTAATGCAAACATCTTTGTTTGCTGTAGACGATTTCATTATGTTTGATCGATTTTTTACTCATATATTATCATGTTCGGACGATTATTATCATATTTAATTCGTATTTTTTCTAGCTCTCACTCTATTAGCCAATGATATTATAAGTAAAAAGGTTAAGATAGGTTACCTACACTAAATTCGATCTTAAAAATGGCCGAAAAATAGCACTCCAATGCACCCATAAATAACATAATATCCACACTACATTACGATATTTTATGAAATATCGTAATGTACACGATGACATTTTTGGTTGTTTTAGGTCACTTTTACTTTTAATTGCACTCGGTACGTGAAGTGCATCCGTTGATACCGACGAGACGCGACATAGGTCATGTTAAGCTAATTAGCCACTCTTTAGTCTCCCGCTTTCGGAGCGCTTATAACCTATCTACACCTTTTTACTTATAACATCATTGCTATTACCTAGAGCATTGGACTGGTTTGAGTATGCATTTTGTACACTTGTAGATATATAAATATTACACGAAATTCATTTACATTCACATTTCTAAGGGCGCCCAATAATCTTCAGGTCACTAATAATATTTTAGATACATTTAAGATTAACCTGGCAAAACAACTAACTCGCCATACAAAATATGTACACTCAGTTATAATGTAACAAAATAAAAACATATCAATTATGATTGGTTTAATTTATAGTTAATTATTCAGCGCAATCCACTCTCACAGGAAACAAAGCATTAGATCTAGTGTGCTGTCATCAGCACATTGAGCGTAACACAACTGCTGTTTTTTTTTGGAGCTGAGATTACTTTTATAGAAATCAACAATAGACACTCGCTACTACACATTACACACCTCCCACGAAGAGGAAGTAATCTAAAGTGACCGCGCCACCATCGACGCATTTTTATTTGAGTGATATTTCTTTCAATATGACTGTCCAGTTTCACTGATAGATATTTTTAAATAGGCTTCTATTTTCCAACACCTCTATATGAAGTTTGGTTTGACATGCTGTATTGTGAATTGACATATTGTTCATTAATAGCTCAACAACCATTGAACAAAAATAGGCTTTTCCACAAATCAACTTAGAGTACTTACCCAATGAATGTAAGTGCAATCACTGGATAGGTACCTACATCATACTTGTACCTATCAAAAAAAAACTTGAGAGGAACAAGGGACACCCGCATGGAACGAAGTTATATAAGTAATATAAGTCGAGAGAGTATATATATATATATATATATATATATATATATATAAAAATAAAAAAACTATTAATATATATATATATAAATAGAAATGAAAATATCTGGCTTGCTTTCTATAAGATAGAGAGAGAGATACAGACAGAGAAACATGCGCACGCCGCACAGCGGTCGGTGACTTTTGTCACCGACACAAAAAATCACCGATATTAAAGTGTTGGTGATTTTCGTAAGATTTTTTTCCGTCTAGCCCCCTTTCACAACGCGCGATAAGGAACTTCGTTCCAATAAAAAAAAGACAATCATTCGTAGAGTACCATATTATGGATGTAACAGTTTTTATCTTTGTCTTTACATCGTAACCGAAAATTAACAATGTCGGCTTTAAAGATTTATTACTTAGGTATAATGTTACGTAAATCTAAGCGGAACAATAATTTTATCAGATCTGTTGTAAAATATGTATTCATCTGAGTGTGACATTCATGTTAAATATGCAATGAATAGAAAATTCGGCGACTAAATCGTTACCAGGTTTTTTTTTTACCGTGGATAAGCTTGTGTTTGACTACAATCTCACCATGGTAAGTGATGATGTGGCCGAAGGTGGTAAGCATACAAAGCTTAGATGGGAACTGGCTCTCAAGTGCAGCTGTCGGAACACACCGATACGTGCTTGGCGACAGATTTTCAACTTGAGGGTGGTAGCCAGCCAGTCGGGTACTACAAAGTACCCTACCACCGTGCTATGGTTTCCTCACGATGTTTTCCTTCACCGAAAGCTCAAGCTCATTATAGAATTCGAGTGAGGTAGTGAATAGTGAAGGTAAGTATTATGTTTTGATGCGACCACATTTGTTTTATTATACTTAGGCAAATACACTAAAGCTAGAAGAGAACTGCCTCTCAAGTATTTTTCAAGACTTTTTGTATATATGCTCTTACATAATAAATCAACATCTGAGAGTACTCAATAGTATTTAAACATCGCTTTCTCTAGTCACATAGTATCGAGCAACTTTTGAATTACTTAGGTATGCAATGCAGCTCTCATAATAAGAAAATAACTGGTATCATAATGAAAATATCACTATCACATTGCTTGGAACTACATAGTATGTTTTAACTGATATAATATCTTCAATATTAACAAATTATTATTTTAATATCCTTAGATGATTTCATGACATTCAAATACTACATGATTACCCACATGAAATATTGTTATTTAATTTATGTAATAATATAAATGGTAAAATATATTTATTGACAATATGCATAATGTGAAATGATATTTACAAAAATATTACGTAAACTTAATCCAAATTAACTACCTAATTGTTATTAAACACCAATGAATGACATAAGGTGATATTGAATTATATCATTTCAAAATTAACGGGGTCAATCAAATTAAATATTAGATATGTTTTTCTTTAAAAAGTATCCCACTTTATTACCTAATATAAATAAATACTAGTAATATGTTCTACGAAATTCAAACGACACGTTATTTATTTACTATAAAAGTATAAAAAATATATTGGCACGAAAAGAATCGATAAAGTTTAAGTCCAAAAAAAAACTTATTTAATCAATATTGTCATACCAGACAAACATGGAGAGTCTCCACATTTAGTGACCGTTCACCTCATAAAGTTTAAGATTAATATCATAATATAAATAAAACACGAGTCTCAATATAATCAGACTCGTTTGTTCAAAAGTATTCCCAAAGGTATTCAATATCCAAACCTATATGTACACAAATTAATATGATATAGCCTAACTCTACAGAGTGCATTCGGAACTCTCTCGTGCACCTGTGACCTCATTAATAACACGTCTTAGTCAACTGATACAAGTTTTTGTCCCACAGGCCGCCACCAGCCACCAGCCATCCGACCCAAATTTTAACATACACCATTTACATGAGAAAACTGTTGTTCTCACTTCATAATTACCTCTTCTACAACATTTATCGATTACTTAGCATTAATTATGTGAAAGCAAATAGAAGTAGAAACGGTGACACGTGAAAGTTTGCATTTTGATGTAAATTTTAAAATACGATGCAACGGCTGCATAGATATCAGGAAAAATATTCAAATATCGTGAAAGTAATGAAAACGAAGGTCAAGAAGCTCAGAATTTATTATTTTTGATTCACCTCCACTAAGATTTGTTTTTGAAATAGACACCTGTGGCAAATACGTCTACATAAATCTTAATATATAAAATTCTCGTGTCTATGAACTCCTAAACTACTGAACCGATGTTGATGAAACTTGGCACACAAATAGATTAAATCCTGGAATAAGAGATACTTTTTATTCCGAGAAAAGATAAGATCCCAAGGGAACGCGGGTGCAACCGCGGGGGACAGCTAGTAGGTATATCATACTTAAAATAGCTCTCATTTTCTTCATAACCCATAATAAGTTTTTATTTCGAGTTCATGATTGTAAACTACACATAGCTGGGCATTAACTCGTTAACGAAGTTAACATTTTGATTAATGGATTAACTTTTAGTAAACTTTTAAAAATGTTAACGGACACGTTAACTTCCGTTAATATGCAGAAGTCCGTTAATCGTTAATCCAATGCCTAATAGTTACCGCACGGCACTGAAAACTCTGACAAGTGCCGGGCGGCGCGTGGCAGCGAGTGAAACAAAAACAAAAACAAAACTAGATATATTTTGCCGGCGCGTGCGAGTGAGAAAGAAAACTGTGAAGAGATTTGTTTCGTTTGATCATTTAATTACTTAGTGCCGGTGCTTAGACTGACGAGTGTTTTGTTTGTTTGTTTGTTGTTATTATAAATCACTGTCAGTGATCATTTGCGTGTTAAAAAGAGTGCAGTGTAATTTAGTTAGATAGAAAAAGTGTACTGTGCAGTGTACTGTGTAGTAACTAAAATAAAACCATATGACGGATGTTGGAAGACATGGGATCGGATCGGATTCCAGCGGATTTTAACGGATTAACGATTAACGTTAACTAGCGTTAATTCTTCCGAAATGTAACGCTTTAACGTTTAATGAAGCTAACTTTTTTTGTAGCGGATTAACGATTAACGAAGTTAACTATTTGATTAACGGTGCCCGGCTATGAAACTACATCATATCATTTACTCTTTTCACGTAATATGCATTTAATTATGATACCTATATATTTATAGTGCCTCTAGTTCGATATCTTAAACATATGTATATCGTAGTAAATTATGCAAAATTACCGAATCGTGCAGAGAAAGTAACAAACGATAATTATACAAATTATCAGGGTGTTTGGGATATGATATAATCAGCTAGAAATAAAAAATCTAAACAATATTTATAATTAATTAAAATGATACCCAACACAAAAAAATGTAAAAAATATTTTACCAAAAAACAATTTTACACTCCATACACATTTGTCAATTACTGTTTGTTTATTAAGTCATAAATTAAATTTGTATGGATTATTAAACAGTTTGTTTGTTAAAATAAATTTATTAACAACATAATATATTTTTAATACAGTTGCTCAAAAAGTGGTGTATTACAGGGACGTATAGCGTTCGGGATGTGGGCTATTACATACTAGTGCTTTTTTTTTACCTTTACCGAACTAGTGCGTTCACTTTCCCAACTGTCAAAATAATGTCTATTAAAAAGAAAAACCAACCATGAAGTTTTTACTAAAGAGTTTTTGTGATTCATACAAATACGTATATTTCTAAAAAGAAGCTACTAATTTATTTCAATATTAGATTTAATGATTTAATTGAATGAGTTAGGTTAGGTTTCATTTAATTTCATCTCATTAAATTTCATTTTCATTTCTTATCAATAAAAAAAATATACTGTAGACTAAGCTGTATGGATAGTTCCCTTTGGGTGAAGAAAAACATTATATTCTACGGTTGGCGCCATTTTCCAGAAATTTTCTTTGCGAGTTTAGTTGTTTGTTGCACAAAATGAGTAATTTCGACCCTATTTTTTTTTTAATTAACACCACCGGAATCACTATAATTGCACAAACATTGTATGACAAATATACATGAACAATCATACGAAATTAATAATAGTTTGTCTCAAACAGTAAATATGCAACCTAAAACTTCCCCAGTACCTAAGTTTAAAAAACTGTACCAATTTCAATATACATGTGTACTATAACTTTTATAAAATGATTGGTTAGTTGAGTTTATTGTGTTTTTATTATTTTATTAAATTGCTTCATTTTTTCGCAACTGTATTAAAAATAGTCGTTCAGTACACTTGCGGAACCGTCATTGCAACTTGTTCCGACTGTCAACCCTCGCCTTCGGCTGCGCCTCGGCTCGGGTAGACATTTGTCGGAACTCTTTGCAATGACAGCCTTTCCGCACTTGTAATGAAATATACTATTTTAATACAGTTGCTCAAAAAGTGGTGTATTACAGGGACGTATAGCGTTCGGGATGTGGGCTATTACATACTAGTGCTTTTTTTTTACCTTTCCCTAACTCGTGCGTCTCTTTCCCAACTGTCAAAATAATGTCTATTAAAAAGAAAAACCAACCATGAAGTTTTTACTAAAGAGTTTTTGTGATTCATACAAATACGTATATTTCTAAAAAGAAGCTACTAATTTATTTCAATCAGATTTAATGATTTAATTGAATGAGTTAGGTTAGGTTTCATTTCATTTCATCTCATTAAATTTCATTTTCATTTCATATCAATAAAAAAAATATACTGAAGACTAAGCTGTATGGATAGTTTGGGTGAAGAAAAAAAAAACTCTGCTTATATTCTACGGTTGGCGCGATTTTCTAGAAATTTTCTTTGCGAGTTTAGTTGTTTGTTGCACAAAATGAGTAATTTCGACCCTATTTTTTTTTAATTAACACCACCGGAATCACTATAATTGCACAAACATTGTATGACAAATATACATGAACAATCATACGAAATTAATAATAGTTTGTCTCAAACAGTAAATATGCAACCTAAAACTTCCCCAGTAAGTTTAAAAAACAGTACCAATTTCAATGTACATGTGTACTATAACTTTTATAAGAAATAAATGATTAGTTAGTTGAGTTTATTGTGTTTTTATTATTTTATTAAATTGCTTCATTTTTTCGCAACTGTATTAAAAATAGTCGTTCAGTACACTTGCGGAACCGTCATTGCAACTTGTTCCGACTGTCGACCCTCGCCTTCGGCTGCGCCTCGGCTCGGGTAGACATTTGTCGGAACTCTTTGCAATGACAGCCTTTCCGCACTTGTAATGAAATATACTATATATCTGTTCAATATCATGCATGTCCATATTTTATGGCATCGGCATTTTCGTAATTCTGCGGTGTTTGCCACCACGTTGCAGATTTTTAGGGTTCCAAAGGGTAAAAACGGGACCCTATTACTAAGACTTCGCTGTCTGTCCGTCTGTCCGTCTGTCTATCACCAGACTGTATCTCAAGAACCGCGATAGCTAGACAGTTGAAATTTTCACAAATTATGTATTTCTGTTGCCGCTATAACAACAAATACTAAAAACAAAATAAAATAAATATTTAAGGAGGCTCCCATACAACAAACGCTATTTTTTTGCCCTTTTTTGCTCGATATCAATAATGGCAACAGGTAGGCACTTGAAGTATTCACAAAATACTCAGTTGTATTTTTACTTTAATAATAAATAATAAAATTAAAATAAAATAAATATTTAAAGGGGGCTCCCATACAACAACTGTGATTTTTTTGCCTATTTTACGGAACCCTTCGTGCGCGAGTCCGACTCGCACTTGGCTGGTTTTTTTAAATCTCATCGAAGCTACGGTAGCTTCAATATGACAACTTCAGTATTTTAGTCGTGAAACCGAAACAGATCAAGCTACTTATTTTCCTTCAATATACCTATGCGGTAACCACTAGGGCGCGAAAAAATAATCGGCATGTGCTAGCCAGTTTATACAAATATTTGAACAGACTTTGAATTATCATCAAAAAAATTGATATTTACCTACTAGTTGAGTATTACTTTACTAATACTTTGAATAATAATTAATAACTAGTAATGAACAAACATGTCATGTGTCAGTTTTTTTTTTATATATCTATTATTATTTTTATAATTTACAAACGTATTTTCTAATGTAAAACATCATTGCTACATTCGCTGATGTCACATAGGTACATACATGCTTAAGCATGGTAAATTTAATTTAATATATTCAAAAAATATTTGCAATAAATACAAAGTTACACATGATTTTTTTTTGGGTTTTGCTACAAATACAATACAAACACAACTACAAATACGAGGCCTTCACAGGCACTTATGAATAGTCAGACTTAATGCTCGGTTCGGAAGGTTACTTTTGCTGACAAGTTCCGGCAATAAACTCAAAAAATTCTTTTTTCAAAAACAACTTATACCTATTACATTCAATAATCATTTATCTAGTCTCACTGATAATATTTGCGTGTTATGGCGTCAAAAATAGTAATCTATAGAATTTAATTATGACTGAATTGTTTGGGATGAGATGGGCGCGTGTGAAAAATATCCCGGGATATTATGAATAATTTTAATCAAATATCTTAGATAACTTACAGGACATAGCATACATCTCTCGTACACACAAAGAGACAGCGACCGTTGTAACAGACAAGTACAAAAGGAGAAAGTATCTCGGCCGAGTGCATGCCGCATGCGCTTGAGTTGCACCAGTCCATCTCATTTATACTCGTCGTGGTAATGTTTGATGATACGAAGTCATTCCTTAGAGACCATACGCAGTCTTATTAAACACTACTTCGTCATATCACTGATGGTAGCTACTTCAAATTCCGTTGTGGCATTTTGGTGAAAAAAATCATCTTATGTGAAATGGTATGTTAAAGGATATTTAGAAGTAATTATTTAGTAGTACAACCATAACCCTCAAGTTGTAAAGCCCGTAGGTTTAGGTAAGTGCTTGGCGAAAGATTAAGTATTCTTATTATTATTGATGTAAGTTTGTAAGGATACCAAAAATTTTATTTATTTAAATTCTAATTTAACTATAAGTAATGATTTTAAAAGTTGATATGTAAGCATTCAAGTATAAGTATTAGATAGTTCTCTATTCAGTTGAAAGAACATTCATTGGAAAACGAGCTTCTCGAGAGAATTAAAATAAAATATGCCCATGTTACTCGCTAATAACGTAGCTTTTTTTTTTTTTTTTATGTCACAAGTGACAACGAGGCAGGCGGGTCACCTGATGGTAAGTGACAATCGTCGCCTATAGACATTGGCAATACCAGGGGATTGCTAATGTGTTGTACACCTTATTAAGGCGAACTGGCTCTCAAATGCAATTGCCGGAACACACCAACAGATGCTTGGCGACAGATTTTCAACTTGAGGGTGGTAGCCAGCCAGTCGAGTACTACAAAGTACCCTACCACCGTGCTGTGGTTTCCTCACGATGTTTTCCTTCACCGAAAGCTCAAGCTCATTGTAAGGATTCGAACCCACGACCTTCGCCGCGGTATCCGACGTCACTTACCACTGAGCTATCATCGCCTTAAATTATATATATTTATAGGTCAAATAATATTTAAAATATCTTCAGTATTTTTTTTATATTATCCATGACAAACAAAAACACATTTTTTTAAAATATTAATGTAAATATAAAAACAAAACTCATAAAAAACTATAGATATCTACACTCAAAATTTGTACTAAATTATCCTTATATTTTAACGCCACGCAGTTAGTATAACTGAATCCCTATATAACTCTTATTTGTAGAAATACAAAGATAATATATAATTAATTATGTTATTATATACCAATCCTAGGTGGTTAAGTAATATAAACAATGTATCACAGCATAAACAAACCGTATATGATAGTACCATACGATATGCGATCGAAGCGCGTTGATATCTTTTATTAGAATAATACATTCATCGTTCGATGTAGCGCGTGCACTTTTATAACCCACTTTTTAAAGTAAATAAACCTAACAATATTATTTTAAGGGTGATTGTGAAGATCGCAACGTTAAAATAGTACTTTTAAATTAATATTCAATAAAAAATTACTCTGAACTATGATAATGCAGCTTATCAGTCCAATCACGTCAAAACTTTCGATTGGTTTACCTCAAAATCGAAATACAAGTCATGTCATTATTCTTGACACGATGCATGCGTTTCTGGTACACTAAGAATATACCGTTTAAATTACTGCTGCTCGATTTACTATTCACTGTACACTATTTCCTTAATGCATGTAAACAACCTCAGTGACGTTAGCACATAAAGTACACATACACACAATCATAATGTTTCAGATGTATTAAATACAAGTTCATATTCATGAGCTCTTACAAAATTTACATTGAAACTGAAAATCGAAACGTTTATATTTTAAAACTAAGAAGATCAAAGCATATAGGTAATATAATATTCATATTCAATTTTCGGTGACAGATTATAGTTACTCTTTCACTATGGTAGCTTATCCTAAATAATAGTCATAACCTTTCTTATTTTTACTTTATTAAGAGAGTGTATACGGCACTTTATGAAACCGCTCTCGCATAACTATTGCTCCTCACGATATATCTGCTTATTGATTATATTTACTGTCATCTAATGATAGCTTTAGCCTTCGGTTAAACTTCCCGTAATAATAACTAATTCTATTTTAAATCTACATATCTTCAATATCTGCTAATAAACCTCACAAGTTTTCTAATTTAATTATTTATGAGGTGGAAACATAACATTAAAAATAATGATTTAGATAAAAACGGTTAAATGTAATTAATTCTTTGCTTAAATATGATTACATGACAAAAAGTAATAAAGTGTTAGTTACTAAAATCAAAGTGGATATTTTTAAGTGTTTGGGCAATGCAATTCGAAATGCAAAATAAGACATGCAACGGTGTCCTAAATAGTTAGCCGCTGGCGTAACTTGAGCTTACTAGGACAGGTCAACGCTAACAACATTTTCTTATACTGCCCGGACGAAGACTTGTATGTCTCTACTCCAACACCTACTTTATAAGTAGGTAGTACGGAATCTTGGCTAAGTTACAATCGGGTCACATAGTCACTGTGGTGTGCACAGAGTACATACCTTCATCATATCTGAGATAAATAAACTATTCGTGTTCCAAAGCTATCAGCTCTATTGCAAGACTTTGAATGGGGTAACCAATTCCGCCACCATAATACGCCAATATTGTTAGTGAGACTAGATAAATCATTTTAAGTCAAATAAAATAAAGTCGGTTTTGATTTTAATTGGTGAAATTCCGAAATTTTGTGAGCAGTTTCGATAATTATATGGATTTTTTTCATGGATTCAGTTTTTGGGCCTGCGAAGTAGTACCAGAGTCAGTTTGTTACTAATTCAATGACAAAATATGAATAAAATCTAATTTGGGAATTACCTACATAATATTTTATCCTTTTTTCAAATGGGTATTGTAAACAGCAGACGAAGGTAGGATTGCATTATTATAAAAATAAATATTATTCATCTTGCAGTTGAGTATTTTCATGCATATTTACTTTGACCACAACGTCGACGTCAATTTCAAAGTGGGTCAACAAGATTTTGCCACCAAATAGAGGTCACTGACCAAACCAATAACCGAAATGTCGGCACTGTGTTAACATCATTCAATTTATGATTGACAAAAGGTTATTTTCAATAATACATAACCAAAATATTATGTAAGCGAATATGATCTTCAAGCTCTTTAATGTTGAACTAGTTGAAAGATCTCATCTTGATTTTCATCTTATTTATAACACAGGTGGAATGAAAAAAAACTGTGAACGTATTATGTAAGTACTTAACAGATCTTCTATCATATTGCGATATGTATAATACCGTCAAACTATCGATGACGATGATCCATATAGCACCTACAGCTAAATACTTACTATTATTTTTTATATCTGAAGACTGACATGCAGGTTAAGGCGTGGTAGTGACGTCGGATACCGCGGCGAAGGTCGTGGGTTCAAAATCTACAATGACCTTGAGCTTTGTGAAGGAAAACATCGTGAGGAAACCACAGCACGGTGGTAGGGCTTTGTAGTATTCGACTGGCTGGCTACCACCCTCAAGATGAAAATCTGTCGTCAAGCATCTGTTGGTGTGTTCCGGCAATTACACTTGAGAGCCAGTTTGTCTTTAAGGCATTGTAGTAAAGGTGGGTAACACATTGGCAATCCCCCTGATATTACTAATATATAGAGGCGACGGTAGTTACTTACCTCATCTGGTGGAAAGTGACTACCGTCGCCTATAGACATTAGCAATAACAGGGTGATTGCCGATGTGTTGCCGACCTTGAAGAGCTCTCTTTACGCCCTTTTTGAAGAACCCCATATCATAGCGCTGAGGGAATACCGTAATGGGGAGCTCATTCCACATCCTAAGGAACCTTTTACAATACTAAGATGGAAGCTAGCTCTCAACTCTCTCAACTAACGGAAACACTGACAGGTGCTTGGTGGCAGATTTTGAGGATGGTAGGCAGCCAAAGATAATTCCTCGCTAAATTTTCCTTCACCGAAAGCTTATTGTAGGATTCGAACCCAAAAGCTTCTTAACAGTATCCGATGTCACTACCTCTATCACTACCTCTACCGAGCTTACATCGCCTTAGCATTGCAATAGCAGTGGCTATACTTAGACTATTTAATAATCCCAATTAAGACATCATAACTATCATATTTTCCAAAACTCTAAATTATAAATGTGCAATGCTCTACTTAACAAAATAGTAAATAAGAATAGCAGCTTGAGTTCAAGGTGTGATATTTGAATAAAGCTATAAATATCTGTATTGTTTGCGCAATTTATGCGGAATTAAAACGCATCAAACTACAACTGGCTCTGAAAATAATCTAAAAGTGGATCGCATTCAAATGCAAGGATTACGTAAAGGCCGGCCGCGGCCGAACAAAGGTTGCAACAGTGTTATTTGGAACTTGCGCAGTGTGTAGGTTACGCCTAAATACCGACAATTGTTTACCATCGTGTAAATGATAATGTAACATGATAAAAATATGAACTTGTTCTTAGATCATCAATCGATCACGTAACTGACGTAAATAACTGATTAAATTATTCAAAATAAATTTACTCAATTACGAGTAAATACTCATTATATAGATTACAACTAATTACATAGATATTTTTGTAAATCTTTTCAAATTTTATAAATAAGGTCTAACTAGCGACCTGCACCGGCTTCGCACGGCTAGCAGAGCATATACGCCTATATTTTTTGTCAGTTGTAGTGTCGTGATAGTATATATATATTACGCGACGCACGCCAGTAAAGCTCCCAGTTTTGTTCTGACATCTTCAACAATCACAATCATATTTCAGCCAATATATACAAAACTTTAATGAATTATACATAAAAACCTTTCCCATGAATCACTCCATCCATTGGTGAAAACTGCATAAAAATCAGTTTTTGAGATCATCGCGAACATGTATACAGATAGAAAGACGTGGCGTTATTTGTTTTGTAAATATGTAAGTATAGTAAACTAAAATATATAAAACTTATCAATTCTTTTCATTCCATTATTATTCTTAGCATACTTAATGTCTTTATTAATTGTCGATTAAAAACTAAAACTACTTATATAAATTAGAGCCATAAATTGGAATCATTTGAATACTCGTAAGAATCAGTTTCTGTGTGATAGTTACTATATTGCATCATTTGCATTCGACTTCCGCTACCGTCTTCCACCAGCACTCGTATGAGTGACATTTCTTATTTATACAACCATGTTGGTCGATTCTTTTTTATTAGACCTATTGATGAGTTCGCCATGATCTTCCGGCGTTATTTATCTCGCGATTGATCTAAAGAGTCCAAATCTCGTTCTTTTTACAAGTGAAAGTGAACAGTCTCATCAAATAATCTCAATAGTTCATCTCATTTATATGCTCGGTTAAGATCCAATTAGTTTGTTATCAATAAATTATTTGGTGAACAATAAAATCTAATGAATTTCTTATTTTATTGCGGCAAATGTATTTGATATTTTCTCAGGATTTCCTCAGTATCACTAATGATTAATAAAATAATTGTTATTGTTGTTAAATCAATAAATTATGGAAAGTAGAGTAATGCGTAGATACGAGTAGTAATGCGTCGACTAAGTCGATCTGGCTCTTATAGTCGCGACCATCAGCGCGTGGTTTGAATTCGTGATTACTTACGATCACTTTCGTAATAGACCTTTAGTCCAAATAAGCCGAAAGTTACCTTGGCCAGTCATCAAAGAAGAACAACATTGAAATAGAAACATTCTTAGGAAATAAACAAATGTGGTAGTGTGTTCATTACAAAGCAGCGATCAATAAAAATTGCAGCAATTTTAGGTACTTATACTTAAATACTTTGTAGTTCTGGGATAATATCGTGTGGGTCACCTCTTCCCAAGCTAAGCAGAGCACTCATACATTCAAATAATCTTCATTCAACAGATATCCACATCATAACAGTTAGGGTATCCAACCAACATGACAGTCGATAGAATTTGAAATTTAGAAAATTCATTAGTCGATATAATTTCACAACGATAACCTAATAAATAAATTAAATATAATCAATGAATTAGTTGTACTATAGAAACGTTACTAAGTGTATATAAGATAAAAGATAGAAACAGAAAACATAACTTTCTTGAAAGTACCTGATTGTGCTTTTGTTTTTGTTTTTTAGAAAGCCTAGCATAACAATGGTGTACATGCCAATTCTCACAAAAGCCAATATTTCACACATAAAACCTGTGACACGGTTACTTAGGAATATTTTAACTGAGAAATCTACTGAACAAAAGAAAATTAGAATGTCTGTTTATCATAATCACCTGGTTGCAATAACGTGTAAATCCCAAGTATATAACTTGTAAGTACATACTACAACGCCAAGGTATCACATATCGACCTTCGATTTAGTAACTGTTACCAATAATTTATACCAACCTTACACACTAACAATTTCACTAACATTAGGTCGGTACCATTGATTTCTGTTCACCTACAATTCAAATTGTATAATTGAAAATATAACCTATAATAGGTATCTTCCTATTGCACATCGCATCAGCAATTTTTTATAAAAACAACTGTTTTAGTTTAGATAGACCACGTTATTGTGGTTATGGATTAAAGACACTTATAATCGTCAATATTATTAATTTTGGCACTAGATATGAGTAGATACAAGGAAAATAGTGGCTATATCAATTCCAAAGTGTTGTTTATTGTAAGATACCTAACATAATATCCTCGTTCCACTACATTTGCAGCAAAGCTAGAAAACTTTGAATAAAATCATTAATCACTATAATCAGCTAACATAGGCCCTTAGAAAGGAGGCAATAAACTCATTATTGTAGTTACAGAGTGCTTAAGCTACGTGTTATATAAGATTTGCAAGTGGAGTTTTCTTCCGTATACCACCACTGAAGCAAGGAAACGGCCCGTGAAGACAAATCGCAGTGTTCTCGATCATGGCATAAAATTCCGTTTATATAGGTATCACGTAAAATAGTTATTTAGTTTTTTCGCATCTTTTAAATCCATACTTCCATTCTAATAGGTACTAATATTATAAATGTGAAAGTGTGTCTGTCTGTCTGTCTGTTACTTCTTCATGCTGAGACCGCTGAACCGATTTGGATGAAATTTTATATAGAGAAAGAAGATGAAACCTTGGAGAAGGACATAGGATACTTTTAATCCCGGGAAAAGATAAGATCCCTCGGGAACACGGGTGTAACTGCGGGACGGGAAACTAGTATATCAATCAATATTGTATGTATTATCTTTTAACAATTCGCCTTTTATTCTTTTGTCACCCTAACCAATCCCGTTCCAATACATAAACCGTATCTACAGTTTTAAAAATCAACCTTCAGAAAATGTGCGTATATGTTTCAAGGAAAACCACATTTTGAAAGTAATTTCAACTTTATGTATATCCAATACTTAAGTTAATTGTGATCATAATTTTTACTCAAAAAACATGTTATTTCATTGTTTTTTCCTCAGATGTAAGACATGTTGCGGCTTCACCTTACAGACAGACATCTCCGAGTCATGTTATGGTGCATACTGCTGGGTCTCCAACCAGCTTTCGCTGGTATACTTGACCCTTTCAATTGGGCACGGTCGGACCGCATTGAGGTCAACATACCGTGGCTACCATGTATGTAGATACTCTTATCATGTATTATATCAGTAAGTAACATTATTTAACATAATAGTGATGTAAGATAATGCATATTGTTTTCAGTTGAAAACGAGACGAGGTGCTATGATGAGCTGGGATGCCTAAATATCACAAGGAGCTGGTATCACCTTATTCACCGACCCTTTAACGTGTTTCCTTTACCAAGGGTCGTCATTAATACAAGGTAAGTGGAATGTAATTATGTACTCTCTTATATTCTTACTTACAAAACTATAGTTAAATACTTTTATAATTGTTTTCAGATTTATTTTATACACAAAAAAAAATCCCACCGATGGACAACTGTTAAACGTGAACTCTAATAAAACAATAATAAAGTCAAACTTCAGTCCACGAAAGCTCACCAAGATGATAATTCACGGTTTCATAGACACTCCTCTGTCCAATTGGGTTAGTAGGTATTGTCACTAAAATTAATTGCTCAACGCAAGCTATGGCGAAATAAAAGTATCAATCAATTTTCAGAAATAGATTAACACTAGAAAAACGTTGTTAACTGATTGTTGTTATTTTCATAATTCAGGTCAGTGAGATGAAAGATGAGCTCGTAAAAGGTGGTGACTTCAACGTGGTTATTGTGGACTGGGCTGGTGGTAGCCTGCCCCTCTATACGCAAGCCACTGCCAACACCCGGCTGGTCGGACTTGAAGTAGCACATTTCATCAACACTTTACAGGTACATAATAATATCTAAAAAAATAATTTTATTTTATTGTTTATAAATTAATATGAATACCATTTTAACAGAAAGAGCACGGTCTAAATCCACTTGATGTCCATATCATAGGCCATTCGCTAGGTGCCCACACTGCAGGTTATGCAGGAGAAAGAATACAGGTAAGTGTTAACTTTACAAAATACATAAATTTATATCATATTGCATATTTATCCTAGTAAATCTACATAATTGTCTTTGATGTAGTGTCTCGTTTCATAGGGATTAGGAAGAATTACTGGCCTCGATCCTGCAGAGCCGTATTTCCAAGGAATGTCAACACAAGTTAGACTGGATCCTTCTGACGCACAGTTTGTCGACGTCATACACACAGATGGGAAAAGCATTTTCCTTTTAGGTAATCCTAAATACATACGTAATTATAATCGTAAATTCTTCATAATTGCATGATCGCTTTTTATAATCCATACGCACGTTCATTGTGTACAGAACTACAGACGTAACAAATAAACTGATATCACGTTTACTATTATACAATTTGAGCTTTTTTGCTTCACAATTCATTAAATTTACTAACACTTACCTATATTATTATATGATATTTATCTATTTGTAAATATGTATTACGCTTTTTCTGCTTATAAAATCAATCATTCGATTCATTGTCATTGTACAGTTTATTATATATTTTATTGTTATATATATATATCGCATTTCTTTAACTAATTTATAGACGTGTTTATTTCACGCGTGCGACAGATTTTGTATTTATGGCAGGATATGGGATGTCGCAACCTGTGGGACATCTAGACTTTTATCCAAACAATGGGAAAGAGCAGCCTGGTTGCGATCTCACTGAAGGGCCGTTAGTCCCCCTGACACTCGTCAAACAGGGCCTGGAGGAGGCTTCTAGAGTTTTAGTGGCTTGCAATCATGTGAGAGCCATTAAACTTTTTACAGAATCTATCAATGGCAAATGTCCCTACATAGGTAAGTGAAAGACTTAATTTTCTTAGGAAATTGTTGTAATGGTTAGATCCTTATAGTTGGAATCAAAACTGTTGAACATTTTTCAAAAATGGCTGATATATTATATCTTTTACGTTTTCAACTCCCATGGCTTTGCCATTTTAAAAATTTCTAAAAACTGAATCAACAAAAAAAATCCACATAATTATCGAAGCTGTTCACAAAATGTCACGAGAATCGTTTGAGAAATGCGACTTTAAACAGACAGATGGACATACAAAAGCATTTTTGCCCAAGCTGAATTAAACGCTGAAACGGAGACGCTTCTCTCGCTCGGTCAAATATTAAGGAAGTAAATACGACATAAAATGTATAATAATGACACTCCTATTAAAATGCGATTTCTTTTTTTCGAGTTTTGCAGACAAACGGAAGCTTATTTTTTATATATAAAAGGATTAAGCATTTCATTTTTTTTTTTATTGCATGATACAATAATTTCAGGACATCAATGTCCGTCGTATCAGCACTTCGTGGCTGGAAAATGTTTCCATTGCGGCCACGGCTGTGCTGTAATGGGGTATGATATATGTACATAAATTTAGCTTTTTATACTAGCTGGTTAATTAATAACTTTTAAACACCCAATAAATTGGTCAATCTTTAACAAAACGTATGTTGATAAAAATTTCAGATTCCACGCAGATAGTTCTCCAGGTTTGATTACAAATAAAAATAATCAGACAGAGAATGAAGTTTACCCTTCAGAGGAACATGATACTATTGGTGCCAAATATTTCCTCAGCACAGGGAAGGAACAGCCTTTCTGCCGTACGTATTTTTTTCGATATAAATCTTATTATACTTACCTACCATTAAATAGACATTCGCTTGACCGTTTTGTTCATGTGTTAAAATGAAAATGTGGTCGAATGTGAAATGTGGCCTGTCGTTTTCAGAGGTGTTTTGAATATCGGTCGCTTAATAAAATATTGTAAAAAGTTAGAATTAAGAATTGTCTACATTCAATCTAAAGCAAAGCAAAGCAAAAATCGTGGAATCCCACAATGAACTTATGTTTTTGATGAGGGAAAACATCATGAAATAACCATAGCAAGGTGGTAGGGTAGTACTACCATACACGTCTGGCTGACCCCAAGTTCAAAATCTGTCGCCAAGCAGCTTTATCGGTATGTTCCGGCAGTTGCACTAGAATGCCAGGGGAAGCCACACATTGGAAATCTTCCTGGTATTGCTAATAAATATCCATAGGCGACGGTAGTCACTTACCTTAGGTGACCCTGTTGCGCATAGGTGCTTGTGATTAAGAAAAACCAATAAACCAAGGTTCAGGTACTACATGTCTAGGGGGAGGTGAGGGTAACACCTGATAGGGTATATCCGCCTCTGTAAGTGGGTACTCTCTTAATATTTGCAAAGTTTGAAACTAACCCTGCATATGCTCATTGATCGAACGAAGTGTGTGTCTGACGTCACTAGCTAGCTTTACTGCAATTAATGACCTCATCGTATATAAATAACACCGTACCTTAATATACAGAAGTAAAACACAATATAGTCTATCTTACTCACTGATAATGTTGCTTTCTATATGTGAAAGAATTAAAAAAATCCGTTAAGTATTTATTGAGTTTATTCATTTTAAACAATCATCCAAATCCAGAAATCTAATATTTTCTCTTTAGAATATTATTGTAGATATAGTACTTGGACACCTAAGAATAGAATGCCCAACCAATCACTTAATAATATCTATGTCTAACTGATATTACGATCGTGTTTATGTAATTTAATTTTCAGAACGACATTATAAAGTCGCCATCCAATTAGCAAATCCTAAAGGTGCTGAATCATGGGTCCAGGTATGTACTTTTTTTTATTTTACTTTTTAAAATCAAGGGTTTCAGATGAGACGGTTATCAAACTATATACCAGGCCACTCAGAAAGTTTTGCTACAAAAAGTTTTTATGTATAAGACACTGGCCACTTGTAATTATTTTGAAAACTTCGATAATTTAAAAGTAAAAATACCACTATTCGATTTTCAAATTTCCAATGAATGTGCAATGATTTTTTATGATTTCAAATGTGGCTTAAAACCTGATGAGTCATTTGATCGACTTCGAATTGCTTTTATGGATGAAGGACCTTCAAAAGCAATCATCTACCGCTGGTATAGCGAGTTCAAACGCGGTCGTCTTACTTTGGTGGATGAACAAAGGAGTGGTCGTCCTACGACGGCTGTCACCGAAGAAAGTGTGTTGGCAGTAAAAAAAATTCAAGAAAACAGACGAATTACGTACGAAGAGATTCAGCATACTCTGCTGATTGGTTCAGGAAGTGTTCACAAGATTTTGCACGAGCACCTTCGCGTAAGGAGGATAGTTTCCCGCTGGGTACCGCACAACTTCACCGAAGCTCAGAAGCAGGCCCGTGTGGATTGGTGCCGTGATATGATACAAAAATTTGATGCAGGCTTGTCACGGCGCGTTTACGACATTGTGACAGGTGACGAATCCTGGATTTATCAATACGATCCAGAAACAAAGCGTCAGTCGACAGTTTGGCTGTTTCAAAATGAACCAACGCCTACGAAAGTGAAGCGATCGAGGAGCGCAGGAAAAATTTTGTTCGCTAGTTTCTTCACTTTGATGGGGTACCTAATTTCAATTCCACTTCGAGACCAAAGCAGCATCAACGTGCCTGCCAGAAGTTTTTTTTTTTTGAGCAACAAGCGACCGAACCCCCGGCTCCGCGGTGTCCTTCTTCACCACGACAACGCGCCCGCGCACTTTGCGACCAAAACGAGGGACTTCCTGGATTCCACACCGGTCAGAGTCTTGGGATACCCTCCTGGATACAGTCCTGATTTGGCTCCGTGTGACTTCTTTTTATTCCCTAAAATTAAAAATCAGCTCAAAGTGATACAGTTTTTATCGCCGGAAGTCGCGCTAGCAGCGTTTGAGAAGGCCGTGGATGAGGTGTCTGCGGAGGACTGGAAAAAATGTTTTGAAAATTGGTTCAGACGCATGAAACTTTGTATAGAGGCTGGAGAATGAGAGTTCTTTGAAAAGATTTAATAAAAAAAAATATTTCATAGAAGTTAGTTTTTTAGTTTCTCAAAACTTTCTGAGTGTCCCACGAATAAAAAAACAGGAATTACGATTTCAGTTATTTAAACAACACTATATATAAAATGTACTTATTTAACTTTATAGGGTTTCCTGAAAGTCACATTGCTGTCAGATAGAGGAGTCATAAGAGGAATGGACTTAACACCCAGTAACTACGTAAAGTAAGTTTTTATTTTTAATAAGTATACCTACATAAATTTGATTAATAGAATCTAATTATTCCATTCGTATAAAAAAGGTATTCGCCGCCTGCCACTTAGTGTCAAAATGTTTGAATGTTGAATGAAACCTGTTTGAATTTTGGTGTTTAGATTTTTTACAATTATTTTTCTAATCATAGCGGATCCGGTCTATATCTGAATAGGTCACAAAATAGGCATATTGAACAAATGGAACATTTATGTATTTGAGATCTGGAAAAAAATTACTACGCCGTAAATCTTTAATATTAATTTAATTTCAGATTAGAACACGGCACCACATATACTACTGTAGTTATTAATCCAATGGATCTTGGAGGGAAAGTAAGGAAGGTAAATATAAAAATAATATCTATTGTCAGTTAATTAAGCTCTGTTTCGTTTGGGATCCGTTACTTATGGATACACTTATTTCAGGTAGAGCTATCGTGGGAGTACGACATGAACGTACTGGAACCGCGATCTCTATGCATCCTCTGGTGTAATGACAGATTGTACGTTAAATCTGTAGTAGTAGACCAGATGGAGCTGCCTAGTAGAGGGTAAGTTATCCAAAATACGTTACGTTGCGTTACGTAGTCAATTTACTTCCTTATAAAATTCCCTAAAATACTAAGGGATATTTTGCTTTGTGGTCTTAACATTTTCAATAATTACCATATAGCAATAATATAATTTACCACACACATAATATTAGTTACATACATAAAATGAATATTTTTTTATTCATACTTTTTTACCTAATAACATCAGGTTTGATACTTCAAATCTTCTACTCAATAAACGTTATTTGTTACACAAATGTCAGTGTTGTGTTCATTATAAATATCTAACCATTGTATGAAATATATTTCAGGAAACGAAATGTAGACTTCAGCAGCAAATTATGCACTCCAAAACGGGAATTTGCTGAAATCCCCAACAGAGGCTCTGCCAGTTTCTATGACAACTGTGGAAGATAGCTGTGATATAAAATCACATAGGCTTTAAATTGTACATTAGTCTATAAACATAGACTCGAAGTTTAATTAATAGTGCCCAGATGTGGGTCCAAGACCTGGGGCGATGGCGATAAACGCGTGTGTTAATATGATGTATAAATACAGAGTGAAAAGAGATTGTGTTTAAATTATGAACGATTGTATTTTTTTTATTGTTATATTGTTGTTCATTTATTATTTAATCATGAGCAATAGGTTTATTACCTATAAGATGTACGCTTGGACATTCTAATTACCTGTGGCAATACTTTTATCAAATATATTATTTTTGGAGAAAACATATCAACCACGTAAGTATGTACATACTGATAGTTTATAGTTCTGGTAGGTAGGTATAGTATAAGTCGCATCTTGTAAGTATACTTGTTAAAAACACCGGAGCCTCAGCTTAGAGAAGGTTCCATTTCGTTCAAGTACAAACCCTACTTTTATCAAATGATGTAGCTACGTAATATTTTTAGGTATATTTGATACAATAAAATGGACTAGTAGGTAAGTCTAGAGATGAAACGCGTATACTATAGTATTTGGCATTTCTGGTTATTTACTATCGACCGGATACTGTAGAAATTCAATATTCAGTCGAATATCAGATGTTCCGTAAATGACTCCTCGTGCTTGTACTGTGTCAGCACCACTCATAGTAATATTTATTTTAGGGTACCGTATCAACTGTATTTTTCTTAATTTACTTCGGCTTTTATATTATTTCAAGAACTTAAAGTATATATTAGGTACATAGTTGTAAAACACAAAGATTTTGGTCGGTTTTAATATTCATATTTGTTAGGAAACGCCATGTTTTAGTTGTGCGATAAAACGGCACCATTTTTCAACGAGCACAACCTTGCGACATGGAACGATACAAAATGCCGACGTTCATCACTACAGTTTTATATAACGTACCTAGAAAGCCCCTCTGCTAAAGTACCTAGTGTACTTTAGCAGAGGGGCCATTGCCAACGCCTTTGGTTAAATTCTGTAATCATAAAAGTGGATAATAATGATTATTATCATTGATTTATTATGTGCATATTAAAGTGGTATCTGGCGCTTGTCACAGGGTGCGAGGATTAGTGTGTGGACAGCTAGCCCGTTCATTAAATGTCGGCATTAAGTTGAATGCCTAGGCCAGTCGTTGACTGAATAAAGATCCTTAACTCTAAGAGTTAGTTGATTAAAAGCCACTAGCTGAAAGGGCATCTTTGGAGAAGACTGTAGGTACTTTAAGCAGCCTGATGGCTTCAAAAATGTATTAGTCGCCACCAATACAAATATAGCATCGCCTATAATAAAGAATATTTTTTTAATGTTTGTCTTATTTATATGTAACAGTATGGTGTACCTAATAATGTAATCAAAATTAAATACTCTTTGGTAATCAACTGACAGATATTTTACCTACTGGTGACTTTTACTTGATGACGACAGGACGTATAGTGCCCAAGGACGTTATAATATATATATATATATAAGATCCTTGATAGTGCCACCAACTTATCTGCGAACTGAAGGGTGGCGCTAGTAGTCAGTCACTGAAATGAATAGGTAACTGACAGTTGTGACATTCGAATGTTCATGACAGACAGCCGTAGTTCCAATGAGGATCCGTAACGTTTTTAGTTAAGAATGCAGATTTATAGAGCTAAGAAATCTTTGACACACAGTGCAAAAATTTTTGTTCTACGACAAAAATTGACGAAGTTATGACCGAATTACTAGCGAAGTGCACCGCCTTCGCGGTAGCTATAACGTCACAGTGAGGGTCGCCGCCAGTTAGCCGTTGGCAGCGATAAGGCGCGCAGTGGATTGTTTCTTTAATTGTGAATTTTAAAACAAATAAGTGTCCAATTTGTGTCTAATTTACTTTTTTTAACTATGTATAAATATTGTATAGTGCCGAAATGTACAAACAATTCTATTAAAACGCCAGAAAAACCTATTTTTTAACGTGCCGAAAAACCAAAAACATCGTAAAACTGACCGACTAACTGACTGATCTATCAACGCACAGCTGAAACCACTGAACAGATTTCGCTGAAATTCGGCACGCAGATAGTTATTATGACGTAGGTTTCCGCTAAGAAAGGATTTTTCAAAATTCACTCCTCAAGGGGATGAAACGGGGGTCCAAATTTTGTATGTAACTCAGTCATTTTTTATTTGAAATGAATAAAATTTGGCATTTAGCCTCTAAATATAAAATAATAAAACACGTATTTAAGGATTTTTTTTAATTTCAACCCTTGAAGGGGTAAAAAGGGGTGTTAAAGTTTGTATGAAAAATAAATTGTTTATCATCAGAATTACTCAAAAGTTAGTATTTATGCTCTTCGATTAAATTAAAGATCCAAATTTACGGATTTTTGAATTTCAACCCTTAAAGGGGTAAAAAGGGCTGTTAAAGTTTGTATGAAAAATATTTTTTTTATTATCAAAATTACTTGAAATTTTGTATTTTTGCACTTCAAAAAAATTTAAGAAACATGTAATTAAGGATTTTTCAATTCCAACCCTTAAAGGGGTTAAAAGGGGTGTTAAAATTTGTATGATTTTTTTATACAAATTCAAAATTTTGTATTTATGCTCTTCAATAAAATAAAGAAACATGCTCTTAAGGATTATTTAAATTTACCCCTGAAAGGGATAAAAAGGGGTGTTGAGGACTGTATGTTTGTTTAATCGTGTAGTCGACGCGGGCGAAGCTGCTGGTGAAAAACTAGTAAATAAATAAATCCGAATTAAAATCTAGGTTAAAGTTTGTATGAAAAATATTTTTTTTATTATCAAAATTACTTGAAATTTTGTATTTTTGCACTTCAAAATAATTAAAGAAACATGTAATTAAGGATTTTTCAACTCCAACCCTTAAAGGGGTTAAAAGGGGTGTTGAGGTCTGTATGTTTGTTTAATCGTGTAGTCGACGCGGGTGAAGCTGCTGGTGAAAAACTAGTAAATAAATAAATCCGAATTAAAATCTAGGTATAATAACAAAATATTATATATTTTTTGCTTTATATTCGAGTCATCCTAACTAAGTACATACTGAACGAATGGTTTGTAACAAAGAACGAGATGGCAACCAATATTTAGGTTTCTGTCATACCTAGATCCGCTAGTGTAGAGAACCATGCACTAAATAAAGCGCAAGTAGGTTAAAAGGCCATTCGCGAAATGATAATACAGGGTTACAGGGAAAGTCGTAGGTACTCAATATTAAAGGACGTTCTTATTCAGCTCCTTTCTGATGGATTTGGTTTGTAATATGGTGTCCGAAACTTAACCGTTACGGAGACAACTTTAAAGATTATTTAAAAATAACCTTTATTTTTTGCTTTATTATCGATTTTTTGGGATTAGAGCTGTTAGGGTCCCATTTTTTATGTTTAAGGCAAAAGGTTAAGTTAGAAGGCATTTCAATTAATAGAAATGATTAACAAAAACTGAACCTACTACTAACAGCTTATAAATACTGCCCGAGGATGGTTAGAATTAAAGAATTTTAACTAAGTGTTTTTAACATTGAAGTGCTTTTTTTTTTAAAATGTATGGAACTTATCCGGCAAATGATTTTAAAAACTTCTACGTCTCTTTAGCTATTCATAAAGGTAACACTTGCTATTAAATCGGCAAAACATTGACCAAATACCAGTTTACCAGAACTAAGTGCTGGCCGGCCGCGCTCGTTCCCTCACAGTGACGTCACACGCACCCGCGTGCATTGGCTTTCAGCGACAGGAACGGCAAATGTTTATTACTTAATATCTTCGTAAGTAATGGTCCGATTCAAAGAGGTCCGATTTGGATAATTCAAAAAGATATATCATTCTAAGTCATAAAGAATAACGTGGAAACTAGTTCTATTGAATTTGCTATAACTTTCCTGATTCTCATTTTCGCTATTTCACAGATAAGTTGGTAGGAGAGTAGAGAGGCCAATATTGGATGGATCGAATTTAGGAACAGACCCTAAATTATATTCTCTGTATGTGAGTGACGTCTCTTACCTGTGAGGACTTTTTGGCGAGAACTTGCGAAGTGACGTTGTGATTTGCCCAATAAAGAACAATCTAAGTGCACCAGTGAAGTGAAATGAAATGAAAGATTGTATCTTGACTTTTCAGGTTGTCTCAAAAAGTCCGCGAAAAGTTTTAGTGGAATGGCCATCAATTTCACTAAAACCCTACCAGACTTGTACGGGCCAAGACTAGACTTTACTGTAAATGTTACAATATAATGTGACAATAACTTAAAAGAATAATATAAATAAAGAAACTGTACTTTTCAATTGTGTCTACGTGGGAAACACCGTATTTTTAATGCATCAACAACGTTAGTTCTCTTGGTAGTTTGTGTGCATCAACACGGTATTATTATTGAGTTTGAGTTGAATCTAAGTGCACAAGTGCAGTGAAATTAAATGAAAGCGTGTGTCGTGACTTTTCAGATTGTCCCAAAAAGTCTGTGAAATTTTTAGTGGAACAGCCGCCAATTTCACTAAACTCTGACTGAACTTGTGCGGACGAGGACAAGACATTGAGAATGTGACTATAACATAAAAGATGTATGCGACTGAAAGACTTTGTATCTATGGTCATGAATAAACATTAATAAAAAAAAATTACATTATTTATTTCACAACATTTGACATTGACATATTATACTTACGAATTGTTACGAATAAATAGTAAGAAATACGTAAGAAAAAGAAATATGGACAAATTAATGTATCGTAAAATGTAAATAAATAATTATTGTCTTATTATCAAAAAAAATATCAGCATTATATCCTCTGGATACGTTTGTTTTAATTAGGAAATTATAATTTATTTACAAAAATTAAAATGTCTTCTAGGACTTCTAAACTTGTGCTTGGTTTATCATGTGCAATTACAGTTGGTATTGTATCGTATGTCCACGTGAAGCAACAAACAGATAGGTAATTAATATTACTTTTGGTCTGCATTAATTTAACTATCTTGGTCACTGCCTCCACCTGATAAACAAACTTTCTGTATTCTAATAAATTAATGTACATAACATGTCCAAACAAAGCAATATATTTCTAAAAGATGATTTCCCACTTTTGCCTTAGTTACAGTATTCAAATTATGTAGACTGTGCCTGAATTTATTTTACTCACATCAATAAGTGCCAGATGCCTCTATATGTAACCCAATATATAAACTCTGTTCAGCAATGAACACAATATATGTCAGATTTTTAACTTGAGTGTGCCAGTAGAGTACTACAAACCACCTTACCACTGTGCTATAGTTTCCTCACAATATTTCCCTTCACCAAAAGCTCAAGCTCATTGTAGAATTCAAACATCCTTTGCTGCCGTTTTCGACAACACTATCACTGATATCACTTATAATATGTAATTATGTACCTGCTTCTTCATTTTATTGACTGGATTTATAAATATCATATTGTCGGGGATAGTGCAAATCCACATAACTAGCATTGGATAATACTGCATATTTGACAAATGTTACCAATTTAGATTTCACAGGAAATGCATGCTGGATTCTGCGACTAAATTAATAACTTTAACACTTGTTAATAATGGTAGGGGAGGCATTGATGCTAAATTTGTAGCTACTCGAGCGTCTTTGGGACCTACTGGAATTTGAAGATTAGGTGGAATAAAGAAAAAAAGGTTATGTGATATTTTCCCCTTCAGCGGTGGGGGGAGCGTCTACAGGGTTTCAAAAATGTAAAAAAAAACAGTCACCAAGAAATACTCGAGCGCGTCAGATATTAATAGGGTAGTCGCGCCACGTCTGTCTGATAACGGAAAAATAATAATCTGCCGTTTTGCGTGGTGGGGGTGGCCGTACGAAGGGGTCGAAAATATTAAAAAAAAAAATTTACTCGAGCGCGTCAGACATTAATAAGGGATGTTAAGTGAACCCTCCAGTAGCTCCTATTTTAAAGACTGACGATTTGGACGCGACCATCAGTCAGGGCCGATTTTTGAAAATGCAAAAAAAAATCGTGACCTTGATTTACTCGAGCGCGTCAGATTTTTATACAGGCGGTTCTTCTTGATGGCCTTGTTGTACTGACCCATAATCTGACAATTATGTTGAGGGATTTCCTTAATCTGACGGTTTGAAAAAAAAAATATGTAAAAAATATCGAAATCTCGAAAATGGTTCAAGATATCGAAAAAATGTTTGTACAAAAGTTGTAGAGAATTTAACCTTCTACAATATTTATTATGAATACATATACCAAAAAACCCATAGGAAACGAGATATTTGCAATAAATGATTTTTTGACCTTTGACCTTGAAAAATCAGTAGTCGCGGGCACCCTAAGATAAGTAGCTTTTGAGACAAGTTTTAGGGTGTCAAAATAAAGGTTTATACAAGTTAAAAGCTGACTATTTCTCATTCTGAGGTGAAACTCATAATATTCCTGGACTATACACTTAATAATGATTTTAGCCACTTCGGCTTGTGCAAATCGGCAGATTAAGATATTTCCGTGATTCGTGACTAATTTCCTTCAAAATAAAAAAAAAACCAATCGCGCTCGAGAAAATCCAGGTGACGTTTTTTTTTTGCAACTTTGCGAGTCTCCAATTTTCTTTCGTCACGCCCAATTTGTCAGATTATTGAAATGTACACTATTTTGCATGTAACTAACCTACCTTACCTTAATCTGACGCGCTCGAGTATTTCAAACCATCGATTTTTTTTTACTAATCTGACGGGCTACCCTAGGCGTTCGACACTACATAGAAGGCTCAGATTTGGTGAGAGTACTTCACAAGGTGCAAGGTTGCCCCCCTTATGTTAATCTGACGCGCTCGAGTAAATCCCGAAATCCCCTATTCGCCTCCCCTACCATAATAGATAAAACACTAATTAAACTCAATGCAAAAATGAGCCCAAAATGTGTTGAGATAAACAAAAAAAAGATTACACCTTCTGTAAAATTATATGTTTTGCCTCAACTCGCCTACTTGAATACCTCCATGAGTTTGGATGTTTGCTGTCTTACATGAATGGTTTCCTTGACGTGAATATTAGTTTATTAAAAATCTAAATTAAGGGGTATCAATTAGTTGTTTGACCACATACATTGTTACCATAGATATCAGCTACCTGTGATTGATACATTTTATGTTATCCATTAACCTCTAACATTCTTTACTCTACCATCTGCAGGTTTGGAGATTAAATACCCAAACTACCATAGTTTCATTTGTGTTAATGATTAAAATATAACAGCAATTTCTTTCATACTTATTAAACTTGTATAAAAAAGATTGTAATTACTTTTATTGTTCACTTTACAGGGAAAAAATGCATGAAGGTGTAGTTAAGGATGTAGAACGTCAACAAAGGAGAAAAATAGAAAACTTATACATGTTACAGAAACAAAATGAACTGACCAAACAACTAAAGAAAGAATTAGAAAATCCATAAAAATGCAATGTAAATATCTAAGTAGCTATTTATTTTTCACTAAATTAATATAGGTAACATCAAGCTAGTTCTTTTTTTCCTTTAACCAAACATCTAACATTACATCCTTGAGGTTCAAATGTATTCCTGTGGGCTGTTTCTTATCAGTACCATCTATAAAGCCATCAAGTTGCAACTTTTCTTTAGCTACTGCTGCCAAACATTCGAAAGTTCGTGGTTCCCAACAAGCCAAGTCTGAGAGTGATTTCTTATCTAACACAATATTTGCTCTATCCAGGCCCTCCTTCAAGCTATAGAAAGTCATATTGTGTTGTTCACATGCAGCTGTGATACGTGTAGTCCAGAGATCTTTCATGTCTTGTTTCTTTAGTTTTCGAGCTTTGGTTGCGTACACTAGTGCACGATGGACATTACGAACCGCGATAGAATAGCAGTTTCTACGTCGACCAATGTAGTGAGCGGCTAACCTAAATATCCGTCTCTTTCTCCAAAATTCATCGGGACCGCGACATCGTACCCAATTAATTACAGACAAGAACACCATTCTGCCTGAAATAAACTTTATTTATGAATGAAAATTAATGAAATATGAATTACATTCAGCCGAAGAATTGGGTTAGTAAATTTATGACCACAGATTACTGATATGTAGCTAGCTACAGATGTGACAGTAGAATTTGCCTAGTTTCTACATTTGCAGTTATGGCGCTGTTGTCGCTTTATCTATAATGGCGCGACACACACACATACAAAATCGAATAGTGCTGTCAATCTATTATTTATTCAATATGGCTGTTATCGATAATTTTTTGTGTAGTGTAGTGATGTACCCGATATCGACAAAATCTACTAGGGTTTAGGGTATTTATCCTTTTATTTAGGTAGATAATCAAATAAAACAAATTATCTATTTTGTGGTCATTTATTTGCTTTCTTTTACCTATGAGTTTTATATTTTCTTAGCGCTACATATTGCATGATTCTATTTTTCCACTTAAAATTTTATTTATTATATTGCATCAATTGTGGCATTGCAGGCGAATTATGAGTGCTATGTAATATTCAATTACATCTAGACTGGTTGTGTCAATATATTTAATATGTTTTGAGGGTTTTATAGATTTTTGTCAAAATTCTTGACGAGGAGAATTTTGTTTCACTGTGCCTCTAAGTTTGCCCCTTGGTCATCTGGCGATCCATTGACGCTGTCGAATAGATGGTCACCACTACTGCTGTAGTCTCCATTGTCTCCATAGGAGTGTTGAACCGCTTATCTGAAGTATTGAATTTGTTTAAATAAACATTACAACAGAATAAGATAGAACAAATAGATAGTGGAAACATTGGAAAGTTGGATGAATAGACAGATAGTGTTTCTTTCCATGGAATTTGGACAGGACAATGTCTGTTGAGTGAGCTAGTAATTTAAGCTTTACAGGGTTGACATTACTGTCTGATTCTGTCATAGCCTCTGTGTAATTAATTTATCAAGTAAGATCAATTTATTCATACCTGTGATGGTAATTGTTTCTCCTGTTGAGTTGTTATAATTTTGTTCTCGGCTCTGACAATTATTTTCATGCTGTATATGATACCCTGGAATTATTAAAAACATTGAAGCATTAATGCCTAGTAGTATAAGTAGATTCAATAGAAATGAAGATGATTTGTGTAGGTATTCAACTAAATAATTGTTTTGTGTAGTGAGAAGGGCAACAAACGTGTAGGACAGAGGGCTTTAAGAGCACCCGCAGACATATAATATTGTAAGTGGGCCAACTATTGAACAACTTATTTGCATTTTATAATTTAATCAACTAAAGTTTATAATTGTGCGTAAGAGCTCCCGCAGACATACAATTGTAAGTTGAACAAAATTTAAATTACTTTACTGTTATAATTTCATATTAAAAATATTTTGAATTAGAAAAATCTATACAATATTGTAAACATAAAGCTACAGAAAGTGGAAGGATACAGATTAAGTTGGACAAGATGTGTGTCTGAAGGAGCCCTAAGATGACAACTAACTGTTGCTCTAGGCAAAAGTTAGTTGCAAGCTAAAGTATAGTTTACATTAAAAGTTCACATTCATACCTTTAGCAAGTGGTAAGCCATGAGCAATTTCCTGTTCCGTAAACAAGCAAGGATAGGAATAACGGGTTCGAACACCAGACTGGTCAAATTGAGTTTGATCAAAATGTTTTTCATAAAAACGTTTAGTCATCAATAGGTTCTTTGTCAAACCAAGTAATTTATCGTTCATGAGTATGCAAAATAGTCTGCGAGTTTTACTTGTTGAATCACAACCACCAACACAACACTTATATGCACAACGCCATGACGAGAAAGTATGGAGCACAGTAAAAGAAATAAATATCACTGATCACTGTACGGAGTACAGCAAAGCGTGGAATTGTATTGTAAACAGAGGAAAACACTAGATAAACTGCTCGACTCGATGTGATATGAAAAAAACAATGGCCGATTTACATTATTTACCTTTCAAACTGTCAGAGGTGTCAAACTACCAATGACGTAGGTACACACACATTGACACAAAATTGAACACTATAAGCAGAGCACAGATTAATAATATGTAGCAAGCTACAGCAGCGCCAGAACTGTAAGATTGGAAATAGAGCTGTCACCCTTTATGACAGTACACGTTTTTTTTCGCCCCTTCGGAGCAGGCTATAGTCTACGGACCATACTGCCTAGTCTTACGTATTTATTTTAAAACTCTACCTACTCTAACAAACAGTTAAGCGAGGATTAACACCACCAAATTCTCACTTGTAGAGATGCTCGATATCGATTTGATTGATCGATGACCGACCTGCCACTTCCAGTTTTGTCAAAAACTTTAGACACTTATTGGCTCACGGTTGTTTTACGTAGCTATGACCGATATTTCCTCTCGGAACAATAACTAACATGGAAGCCGGGCTAAAATAAGAATTGAAACGCATATACTTTACCTTTTTTTACTTTCGACGTTAATAATGCGTGGGAAAGAGACATATAATACCGTTCTGTTTCGTTATTAGGCAGGTTGTCACAAGCTATTTTTTGGCTAGTGATGGGCTTATCATCGACATTGTCGTGTCGATATAAGTCATCAAAGCAAACAAGTAAATATAGTTAGTACTAGCTGTGCCCGCGACTTCGTCCGCGTGGAATAGTGACTTTGGGCATATCTTTTGGTTTATTTTGGATTAATAAATGTTCGACGTGATTCTTTAAATTGTCATTTTTTTTTATTTAAGAACCGATTAACATGAAACAAACACTAAATGTTAAGTGAAGCTTACCACAATATATTAGTGAAAACCACATCCGAATACGCCGTTTCTGAGATTAGCTTGCACAAACAGACAAAATTCTAACAATCATTGTTTTGGGTGCTATTGCGTTGATAAAGGACCCAATAATATTTTTTCTCATACATCTTCCATGTACAGATAGCAATCCGTTACATTTTTATTATGTGTACCAATAGATAGAATAGTTTTCTATTATATATTTTTTAATTAATATAGTTTATCCTTTTCTTAACATTCCCATGTTATTATAATTTATTATCAGTATAGGCGCTGGCTGTCGACGGATAATCTGCCAAGTGTGGCTGTGGTTTACTAACGGATTTACCACGACGGAACTTCGGCGTCGGAATATCAGTCAAGTGTGGTAGGAAAGAGACGATAAGAATTTGACACAAGTATAAATGAAACTACAATTATAAATTTAATGTCTTTATTAATCATTAAAATCCATACTAATACTAATTTACTAATTAATATTATAATTATAAAATATTGTAAATGCGAAAGTGTGTCTGTCTGTCTGTTACCTCCTCACGCTTAAACCGCCGAACCGATTTAGATGAAATTCGGATAGGGATTGTTGGAGTCCCGGGAAAAAACATAAGATAGTTTTTATCCTAGAAATCACCCTTTAAGGGGGTGGAAGTTTGTATGAGAAAAACCTATTGATGCTCTGACTCCTGACTTTCATTTTCATTTCACCATCATTAGGAAATCTGCAACAGTATTGAAATGATTATCGATAACCATTTTTACATCACTAGTAACCTATACTTGCGACAATTTTATTTTTCAGAAAAATCATAAAATAAAGCAAATACGTGAATTCTTTTCAGTAGATAGGCATAAAGTACTATTTTTATTTATCGTCTATCACTTTTTTTATTTCCAATATTGAAAAATATATCTCTAAACTCACCGATGAAATGTTAACGTTTCGTTCTCATTTTCTTTTCTCGAACTATGGGCTTTACACCCTTCAACAACACAAGACATCTTGTCCAGGGCACTGTACACCTCTCGTATATACTTTCTGGCCACGTTCTCAGACAGAAATTAATAATTAACTCGCTTTTTTCACTTAGTAAATTCGTCAACTCCCGACTCGTATCAACAAAACATAAAACTACAAAATTAAGTTGATAGCCAACGTAAGTATTTTGACGTCTTGAATAGAACTTTTGTATTTGTTAGCATTATGGTAGGGGAGGCGAATAGGGGATTTCGGGATTTACTCGAGCGCGGCAGATTAACATAAGGGGGGCAACCTTGCACCTTGTGAAGTATTCTCACCAAATCTGAGCCCTGTATGTAGTGTCGAACGCCTAGGGTAGCCCGTCAGATTAGTAAAAAAAAATCGATGGTTTGAAATACTCGAGCGCGTCAGATTAAGGTAAGGTAAGTTAGTTACATGCAAAATAGTGTACATTTCAATAATCTGACAATTTGGGCGTGACGAAAGAAAATTGGAGACTCGCAAAGTTGCAAAAAAAAAACGTCACCTGGATTTTCTCGAGCGCGATTAGTTTTTTTTTTATTTTGAAGGAAATTAGTCACGAATCACGGAAATATCTTAATCTGCCGATTTGCACAAGTCGAAGTAGCTAAAATCATTATTAAGTGTATAGTCCAGGAATATTATGAGTTTCACCTCAGAATGAGAGATAGTCAGCTATTATCTTGTATAAACCTTTATTTTGACACCCTAAAACTTGTCTCAAAAGCTACTTATCATAGGGTGCCCGCGACTACTGATTTTTCAAGGTCAATGGTCAAAAAAACATTTATTGCAAATATCTCGTTTCCTATGGTTTTTTTGGATATGTATTCATAATAAATATTGTAGAAGATAAAATTCTCTACAACTTTTGTACAAAAATTTTTTCGATATCTTGAACCATTTTCGAGATTTCGATATTTTTTATATATTTTTTTTTTCAAACCGTCAGATTAAGGAAATCCCTCAACATAATTGTCAGATTATGGGTCAGTACAACAAGGCCATCAAGAAGAACCGCCTATATAAAAATCTGACGCGCTCGAGTAAATCAAGGTCACGATTTTTTTTTGCATTTTCAAAAATCGGCCCTGACTGTGGTCGCGTCCAAATCGTCAGTCTTTAAAATAGGAGCTACTGGAGGGTTCACTTAACATCCCTTATCAATGTCTGACGCGCTCGAGTAAATTTTTTTTTTAAATAATTTCAACCCCTTCGTACGGCCACCCCCACCACGCAAAACGGCAGATTATTATTTTTCCGTTATCAGACAGACGTGGCGCGACTACCCTATTAATATCTGACGCGCTCGAGTATTTCTTGGTGACTGTTTTTTTTTACATTTTTGAAACCCTGTAGACGCTTCCCCCACCGCTGAATGGGAAAATATCACATAACCTTTTTTTCTTTATTCCACCTAATCTTCAAATTCCAGTAGGTCCCAAAGACGCTCGAGTAACTACAAATTTAGCATCATTGCCTCCCCTACCATTATAAGAGGGCCAAAGAGGACCATTTGACATTTTGCTTGTGACACGTTCAAAAATAATAAAAACAAACAGTCATGTTTTGTTTCATTCCCACATTACGATATGCTAATTGACATAAATGAATAAACTGTATAGTACTCGGTTTTTATTTTAGCCCGGCTTCCATGCTAGTTATTGTTCCGAGTATTTCCTTAAGCCCAATAATGTAGGTAGGTACCTAGTTAATGAGAGTTATCGATACTTCCACATGGAATTAAAATAAAATTAGTTTAGAATAAATTAATATTACCTACACATAGGTAATGTATGAGAGTTTTATGTCGTAACGAATTCAGAATCTGAAGCATGTAGCTTTAGGTAATTGGTATTACTGTCTGTAGGTACTTACTTAACTTAATAAACAAAGATCTTCAGATTTACCAACTCCGTTTAATTCGATAAATTTTTGCGACCTGAATCCTCATTTTCCTCAGCTAAACCCGCTGCCCTGCAGTTGTAATAACTTAGGTTAGGTAATGTTTAGGTACTTAATATATTTAGTCGATCCTACTTATTACCTCCTACATGCAATATTATTCTTCAAAATTGATTCACCTTTCAGTATCCACCTCTACTATGGGTTTACTCTGGCATCGTACTAATCTATACTCGCTAGCGAATATCGTAACAAACTTTGTATGAAAAACTGTGATGCCACAACTGACCGCTAGAGGCGCAGACGCGCTGCAAAAATTCGTTTGTTGTAGTCGCTAACGCGTATCGATTACGTTACCTACCAGACCAAACTCATGGTAGAGGTACTGTTATAAGCTGCAAAGGAAACTTTTTAAATCAAAAAGAAATCCACATAAATATTAAAATTATCCATACTGTATCTACATGATATAACCTACCTACCTACCTAATAGACGGGGTAACCTACTTTGATACATACTAACTAACCTATAGATATCCTTATCTTTTTCATCTTGCATATGCCTGGAGGAGTCATCATCGTCATCACTTTCTTCAGGATTTAATTGATAAGAGATACTGGACGCATTGAAATTATCATTCACCGACATAATGTGCCTCACGTTGTATTTGTTTTTAAAATGATCATTCCCTTTCTCGTCGGTGTCGTTACGAATAATAAAATAGAGGATCAAAGCCTGTTTCATAGCATCAGACTTATAAGTTAACATCATCAAAGGTTTGATCAAATTATGAAGGAAGATATATCTTCCTTCATAATTCTCTATCTATCTAGATAGATCTCGATTGAATCTATCTAGATTATATAGCATACATAATTGATTATAAAAATAATGATTAAGATAAGAAAATAAATGTTATTAGCTCTCCTACATTTTTACCATGGCATGTTTGGCACCACAATCTCAACAAGGTCAGTTTTCTAATACGAACTAAGTAGGTACCTACCTACTTAGTCATTTTTTTTAATTAGCTGGAGTAAAATGTCAGTTACGAGCGCAAAGAAAAAATGAATGAATATTTATTACCAATCATTTAAGCCCAACTTTATAATATGTCTTTGCATAAATAGCCAAATACTTTACAATGGCCTATAATTCATCCATACTAATATTACAAATGCGAAAGTGTGTCTGTCTGTCTGTTACCTCTTCACGCTTAAACCGCTGAACCGATTTAGATGAAATTTGGTATAGAGATAGATGGAACCTTGGACAAGGACATAGGATACTTTTTATCCCAGGAAAAGATAATATCTCTCGGGAACGCGGGTGAACCTGCGGGGCGGAAAACTATTAATTATAAACATTAAACGGTTTATTAAAAATGTGAAGTCTTACCTCGGTTATAATAATCAAGAGAAACACGAATAAATGAGCACTCATAGTAATCATAATAAATCTGTGCATTTTCTGGCCACATCCCGTGGTATTGATAGAATAAGTACCCAGTTCTGACAGGTAGTTAAAAATGCATGATCCGCTTTTGCAGCAACTGGCGATAAAAATAAATTATTCATCGCCATTTTATTGTTTTACGTACAGGCAGGTGGGTCACCTGATAGTAAGTGCATAGGTACCATCGGCAACACATAAAGGTAACCGATGGTACCTATTCACTTTGGGGGGAGGCCTATGTCCAGTAATGCTATTCTGTAAGAACGTTTTGAGATATCAGTTTCGCATTCTGTACACTTCACTTATGCGTGGTAGTGGCTCAGTGCGGTATCCGATGTCACTAATCGGATACCGCGGCGAAGGTCGTCGTCGCACGGTGGTAGGGTACTTTGTAGTACTCGACTGGCTGACTACCACCCTCAAGTTGAAAATCTGTCGCCAAGCACCTGTTGGTTTATACCGGCAATTACACTTGAAAGCCAGTTGCCTTTAAGACATTGTAATAAGGTGTACAGCACATTGGCAATCCCCCTGGTATTGCTAATGTCTATAGGCGACGGTAGCCACTTACCAAATTGCGCTTGCGTTTTTAATTCCATTAGTACTTAGGTATTCCGCTAGAGGCGCTATTTAATAAATATTTAAACCTTAGAGGCACACTATCGGTGATGGGCTTCTCTGTCACAGTAGTTCTCTTATAGTTACGGTTAATTGTGCTAGGATCCCATTCATAATCACGTATTTTATCATACCAATCGTGTTTGAACCAATCCTTATATGAATTAAGCTGAAATATAAATATATATTTATTAAGTAACAATCCTACATAAATATATTATTGTCAATAAGAATTTCTAGTATTATTTTTTAATTTTCCTTTATGATGAACTTTAAATACTTGACTAATTTTTAAACTTATCTTATGCTATAACTAATTATGTATTAAAATATAAAATTACCCCGCAGCATTTCATTGACCATTGCATATTGTCTATAAAGTGCTTGTACCTTGGTACACCTCTATAGTGTTTCATACAATTCGATATATGATTATATGTCGTTTCTCCACATAAACGTATTCTTTGTACGCAGAGTAGAGCTGCCACAGCGTTAACGACTATTATCCAGACTATACACAGCCAGAGAGGGCAACATAGTACTTTCGATTTGTGACTGCGAATTATTAATTTATTTGCACCATGAATTTTATAGCTTTCCAACTATAGAAATGTTTAATAAGTCTCTACTAACATCCCAATTTAAACCGTTTCTGCAGTAGCGCAAGTTCAAACTAAATTCAAGACAAGGATAGATCTGTGTGTTCGTAGTACACTTTTTTATGTATTCTGACAAGCAGATAGGCGGAATAGCAGAAAGTTTTTCCTGTGTTGACAATGCGTTGAAGGCAAATGGCACTGTAGCTAAGCACCCATCTGTGTATTCCGGCAGCAGCCACTCAAGAGCCAGTTTCCTTCTAATCTGTATGTTTATTACCTTCGACAGACTGTCAACAAAGCAACAAAAAGCTTTTGCAGATTGGGTGCAAAATTGGGAAGGTTTTAAAGAACATCACGTTACTCGATTTTCTTGTTATTTGCTATGAAGTACAGGATATGGATGTTAGTAGGCAGCATTAGGAGCCCCGATAGCAAAACAAATGCAATAACAATATCTACTGAAGTCATAAGTAGCATGTCACCAATACCTGAAAAAAAAATGTAAGCAATAGGTAAAGCGACGTAAAGATTTGCGCAAATAAATTATGCATGAATATAGGTACATCAAAAAATATCTGCATGAAAATATATAGGTGCTAAGATGATAAGTAGTTTCGTACATGGTATTGTTACCACTTATAAGTACCTAATTTATAATTAAATAATACATCTCAGCTCTTTTATCACGGTAGTTATCAACTTAAATTATTTATCTTATAGAACCTTGACACATGATATTATCTTGAATGTACACATGTGTATAATAAAATATTACAACATATGTAAAACCTACTGCCTACTATTAATGTTCTTTGGCCGGTATTTAGTTGGTATTCATAACTTTATTTATTTTTAATGAAGTTTAAAGACGACCGTATCATTCGCGAGGCATGGGAGTTATGCATATATATCCCCCGCGGTTTCACCCCCATTCGCGAGGGATCTTATCCTTACCCGGGATAAAAAGTATCCTATGTGTTATTCCAGGATATGATCTACCTGTATGCCAAGTTTCATCAAAATCCGTTCAGCCGTTTTTGCGTGAAAGAGTAACAAACATCCATCCAACTTTCACATTTATAATATCAGTGGGATGTAGAAACATTCGATTGCCGGTTTTATTATACTATTTAGCTTATATAGTTTGTACTAACAAAAGAATAAAATTAAGGACCATGCTATAGCGAACATAGATACAATCCACAGGAAGCATGATGCCCACACTACGAATGGATGATTTGGACCTTTGTAGTTCATAAATGATTCTGGGCTGAAATAAAATTGATGAAATTATACAAGAATATGTTTATTAAAACTCTTTAAAACACTTCAAAATATTACAAAATGAACACATTGACGGTCGTGCCGTGCTTGGTACAATCGACATTGACATAACAACATTTATAAATGTCCTGTCTGACGTACACATGACAACTCCAATTAATTAGAGGACTCCATGAAGGCTGCATACTTCTTTACTAATATCCCAAAAAAAATAGCATAATTTTATTCTTAAACAATAACGTGATACATACCTAGTTATTTATATTGTCGTTGATCGACCAACTGAAAAATGTTGTCATAAAATTTTACCATTTCATTATCAATTACCACTAAATAATGTTTTTTTTACATAGAAAAGCGAATAGAAAATGTTCAGACTAGTCAAAATCAGGTATGTATTTATATAGCTTATGTACATAAAGTCAGAAAAATAAATGCGATATAAATATAGGTATAATACATAACATAATATTTAATTGTTAACAATATAGATCTACTTAATATATTTATTTATATTATTTTAAAATATTTACATCAATTTGAGCCTTCATTTGTAAATTTAACATACCTACTATTAATGTACATAATTTGTACAGTTCAATATTAACATTATTACAATTCATTATGAAGACGTAAAAACGACATTTGATATTAAAAAAATACTATACACCAGAATATCACAGCAAAAATCGGCCTTCTATGTAAGATTTTGTAACTTTTTATAAGGATGAGTTTTTTATAAAGGAATAAGTGAAGATTTTTATTACGAATGTTTAATATTATATAGTAAATATATAGAAGTCCCACTATTCAGTGATCTTGTCAGTTTGTGTGACGTCACCCATTACCTTAATATTATCAGCAACGACAAACTCGCAGCCTGTACTCACAACTATGTCCTGTACTTGCACACCTTCGGCCAATTCAGTTAGAATTAGGCCTTTTTCTTTATCCACTTCAAATACACACTGAAAATAAAACTCAATTTTGAAGACTGTGGAATGGTGCTAAAATGTCAGTTCAAATTCAAACTTGTAAATATAATTATTAAATTAATGAACTGAATATAAATATATTTTTGTATATTTCTTTTTCAATACCTATAACGTTTTCCCTGTTTATATTGACCATCTATACTACTTGTCCTATTTTTTTTATGCGAATACAATCTTGTAATTTGAGAGTTAATTTCTACTAAAGTATAAATTAATTGTATAAAATAAACATTTATGAACGTATTTTTAGTCGTCACTTGTTTAAATCCCTGTTTATTTAAGTGGGTATTTTATTTTCCAAAGTTCAAAATTGTATATATTTAAATATAAAATACTAGCTGTCGCCCGCGTTTTACCCGCCAATAGATAGATCCCTTTCCCGGGATAAATTGTATCCTATATTTTAATCCAAAATATGATCTATCTCGACACTAAGTTTGACTCAAATCCGTCGAACCGCTTCGAAGCGTGGTCAAACAGCAATCTGCGAATAAGGATAAAATAGTTTAAAAATTACCTTTTCTGTAATGATCATATCGACGCAGTTCTTCCCTGTAAGCGGCAATGTGCACTCGGGCAGTATCTTGTGAGAGCCATTTTTGGCTGTGTGTTCCATTGTGATCACAACCTTCGTTTTTGGTGCAGACACTAAATCCATAGCTCCACCCATACCTTTCACCATTTTACCCTGGAAATAAATTATTTCTTGGTACTATTCTTCTGTTATTAACATACTGATAAGCTTGTGTTTGACTGCAATCTCATCATGGTAAGTGATGATGTGGTCAAGGTGGTAAGCACACAAAGCTTAGATGGGAACTGGTTCTAAAGTGCACCACCATGCTATGGTTTCCTCACGGTGTTTTCCTTCACCGAAAGCTCAAGTTCTTTGTAGGATTCAACCCAGGACCATCACCGCGGTACGACGTCACTACCACTGAGCGATCATCGCCTTAATCATTTAGGGCCTAAACTGAATAAATGGTTTTGACTTTGACTTTGAAATACTTACTGGAATCATCCAATTAGCTAAATCACCATAACGCGATACTTGCATCGCACCAAGTATTGTTAAATCAATATGGCCACCGCGGATCATTGCAAAACTATCGTCGGATGAAAAGAAAGACGCGCCTGTAATTAAATAAATATTTGTTATTTTGGAGAATTAAATATCATTAGTAAACACAATGCGTAAGTAGTCTTTTTCTTTGAATCTGATACTTTCGAGTTTATTTTGGCTAGGTTAAAATAGAATAGGATAATGAAATACAGTAATGCAAAATAATAAATCTCGCGTTTATAAGTTGTCACAGTACCTATGTTTCAAGTATGTTTCGTCACAGTATTTTTAAAATTCACATAAATTATTGACGTACTTATTAGGCAAAATAAGTTAGAAGATTTTGACTTTGGTTTATTTCATTTAAGTTTACAAACCTTCTATCTTCCAGTTATTAATCTACAAACCTGGTAACACAGTCACTGTTTCTTTGCCAGCATTAATAAGATCAGCATCCACCTGTTCTTCAGTTGGGAATGGACCAAGACCCAAAATACCATTTTCAGATTGGAGCAATACCTTGACATTCTTAGGTATGTAGTTGCTCGCCAGCATTGGCATTCCTAAGAATAATTTTATTAGTCAGATTTATGAAGACTATAAAAAAAATATATATATACCATTTTTTAAATTAGATAGAACTACATACCAATTCCAAGATTTGCATGCATTCCATCTTTAAATTCAAGAGCAGCTCTCCTGATAATCTTTTCCCTAGTTGAATCGGACTTTTCTTTTTGGACTGGTTTACTTATAGTTTTCCTTTCAATCCTCTTCTCAAACTTGTCACTCTTAATCACTCTATGTACATATATTGATGGAATATGTACGAAGTCTGGGTCAATTTCATCTACAATTTCTTCGACTTCAGCTATTGTTATTTTAGCTGCCCTACACATTGCTGGATTGAAGTTACGGGCACTTTTTCTAAATATTAAGTTACCATGTTTGTCAGCTTTCCATGCTTTGATTAGAGCAAAGTCACCAGTTATAGCTTCTTCCATGATATAATCTTTGCCATCAAACTGTTGAACATTGCGTGCAGAACTTGGTATGTCAACCTAAAAAGTGGTTAAGTATATTAACTGGGTGTAAAAGAGTTTAGACCTCAATAGTCATAAAAACAATTGAAAGTTAGTAGCTTATTTACTTTTCCATCTTTGGTGTACTTGATAGGTGATCCACCTTCCTGTATCAATGTTCCAAAGCCAGTTGGTGTGAAGAAGGCAGGAATGCCAGCACCACCAGCTCTGATTCTCTCTGCAAGTGTGCCTTGTGGAGTGAGCTCTACCTAAAAAGTGATATGTCATAATCTTCAATTAATATTAACAAATTATAAATTTATCTAAGATATTGTTGTACCACTTATTTCCACTTCCTATAGACAAGAGTAGAATAGAAAATATTTATTAGTCACAATATTAATAATAAAATAAGTTTCCTCTATAGGTTTAAAACCCTTACCTCTAATTCACCGCTTAGAAATTGTCTCTCAAATTCAGCATTTTCTCCCACGTAAGAGGCAATCATTCTCTTTATCTGTTTGCTCTCCAATAATATACCTAAGCCAAAGCTATCAACACCTGAAAATGTAAATCATTATTATAAAGTCTAATTAATTGTAACCTATCTGTTTCCTAGGTTACACTTTTATCTAAGGAGTTGACTTGACATACATACAACATATTATTACGAGTTAATACCAATACACATTGGTAAAAGGTACCTGCATTGTTTGAGACAACAGTAAGCTCAGTAACGCCTTTATTGTTAAGAGCCTGGATCAGATTTTCAGGTATCCCACATAAACCGAAACCACCAACCAAAAGTTTTGATCCATTCTGTATGTCCTTAACAGCTGAGTTAACATTATCATAAATTTTGTTCTTGTTTGATGCTGTACTGTAGCTGGTGTAAGATAATATCTGGCAAACAATAAATTAATATATAAATACTTATTAAATAAATACCATTATATAATAATTACTTATCCTCACATAGGATCAAACTTACCTTGCCAATATTGTAATTTTGAATTGAATATACTTTGGATTTGAATAATATTATCCTTCCTAAAGTTGTTACGGCCATGGTTTATATTAAAAACTTTCTTACTTAGTGTCGGTGAAAAAAATATTTAATTATTTTCTAGATATAGATGAATAGTTGACTTTCAAGTTTAGCGATCACTCATAGCACAACTCATAGCACTGTTTAAATTAAAACTTAAAAAAAAAGAAAACAACTTCACTTCTTGTTGACATTTAATTTTGACATCAGCAGACCCTTAGACGAATAATCGTCTAAGAGCAGACCAGTTATTATCAAGAATTATGTATTGGAAAGAGAGATTGTCCCAACGTAGTTGTTATCTTTCTCTTTTTCGCAATTGATAGGTATTTGCTTCGAGTAGGTATTTAGAGTTACCTATCCATTTAGTATACATAATTCTTGGTTATTACAATATTACTTTCCTCTTAAATGCATGACACACAGACAGACTGGACTGATTAGACAAAGATACTTAGTTGTCATTTCTGCCGTACACGTGGTACACGCAAGAATTATATATTGGTACACGTATAGTAACAGACGAATCTTTACGTTGAATAATACCTATTGAATAAAACTGATTAATTATGATTTTGTAGGAGGGAGACAACAATGTGTGTGTGAGTGTGTGTAGTGTGGGTGCGGTGACGTGGTGTCAGTCAGGTGTCTGCACACACGTTGTACCTATCTATAATCTTCACTTCTCGAGATTGAATTTTGAAAACATTATTGCCAATAAAAGCTTTTGTAATGACTAGTTTAGGGTTGCCAACCGGACTACCCGAGATTCAAACTATCTCTATACCAAATTTCATCTAAATCAGTCCAGTGTTTTAAGCGTGAAGAGGTAACAGACAGATGAGACATACACACTTTCGCATTTATAATATTAGTATGGTATTTTCCCAAGTGTACTATGAATAAGCAGGTATATTTGATTCTGAAAAATACTATATTCAGCCGAAAAAATGTTGGCAACCCTAACTAGTTACTTTATTAATACTGTTGAGAAGTAAATTAGGCACTTCTGAAAACTCCACTGTTGACTGTACCTACCTACATCAAAGCATTTAAAGAAGGCATTTCATTCTCAAAATTTCATGTTCCTAATATCCGTAGCTTGACCTGCTGTGCGCTGATATGTCAGTCAAGAGGTCAGTTATTTAGAGTCAGATATGGATCTAATATATAATATACCTACCTACTACCTATAAGGTACCTATACTTATTATAGATACGTTTTCTCGAGGTCAACTAGGTCTGGTTGATATCTTGTTAAGCTGGTTTCAATAAAATTAATTTAATCAAATCACTAGGTTCACCTTTGTTGGGTTATTTATATTACCTAAGGCCGGACTTACACTTGTAAATTACTTACATAAAACTTACGAAAGCAATTTAAAGTATTAAGAAATTACGGTAAGCTAAGTACAAAGCGTGTTTACATTTGCAAATTTATCGTAAGTTAATTTACGTAAGCCTACTTACGTGAGCAAAACTTACAAGTGTAAGTGCGGGGTAATAGTAGTGATATATAACCTATTTAAAAAGGTATCTACCTACCTATTATTACACTAAAATTTTAATAAAATACCTACCTACCTATAGTTATGTAAATTCATAATTTAAACAAAAGTACCTACAAACAAAAGGGCGACGCACCAGCTGTATATATTTACACAAACTACTTATTTCGAGCTACTTTCGACCTCCCATGTCTCGAAAACAATTAGGTACCTATACACTTTCAATTTTGCATAGGTATCTCACAGACAGAGGTATGTGGAGTAGCGGTATCTAATATGGCCCTCTTGAACACCTAGAATCCTGTGAATAAAACTATTATTAGGTCTTAGTAGTTCTTGAGTTATTAAAATTTATACACAAACACGCGTTTTAAATTTTATTCTTACGTACCTATAGATTAGTGGCCTACTCTCAGACCTACTGAATATACTTATAAAATTTCATCCAAATTGTTCCTTTGCCGTACTCCTCCGAAACGGCTGGACCGATTTTGATGAAATTTTATAAGTATATTCAGTAGGTCTGAGAGTAGGTTGTTATCTATTTTTTATACCGCTAGATCTCACGGGAACGCGGACCCTACGGGAACGCGAGTGAAACCGCGAGCGACAGCTAGTAAAAAATAAATAAAAACCTTTACTGAGACCTATTGAATATACATATAAAATTTCATCAAAATCGGTCAATTTTGATGACATTTTAAATGTATATTTAGTAGGTCTAAGAGTAAGTTGATATTTATTTTTTATACCGCGGAGTACGATATCTAAAACTGTGACACGAGAATTTTATATATAACGTGTTACAAAATACCCCTTAAAAATATAATTAATTATCAAAGCCAAAAATTTTGTCAACCTTAGTAAGCTGTCATGTCATGGAACCAGATTATTTAACAGAAAGGCCTATGTACCTATTTTACCTAATAATTGTATACTTTAATAGTTTTTCTATTTTTATTCATAAATGTTTGCTACCACAATACAAGGATGTCATTATACTCAAGTACTTACTGGCTTCAAAAAATGTCAAGTTGGAAAAAAAAAAGATTTTTGTATTCGCGAATCAGGTAGAAATGTAGGTGCATTCTGCGTAGTTTACTCTTTAATTTTACTGAAATAGGGTTTGCACATCAGTGAAAATAATAATATTTTTTTATTTTTTTGGGGTATGTTATACAGCGTTACTACGGTTCTTAAATATTGTGAATGGACTCGTTATAAGGCCCCATTTAACCTCCTTTCTGCTTTACGGGTAGTTTTGTAGCATATAGATAAAAACGACTTCAACGGATCAAAAACGGTTTCGAGGAATGAAAACATCGTGAGGAAACCAGCTCGGTGGTAGGGTACTTTGTAGTAGATAGGTACTCGACTACCACGTTGAAAAGTTGAAAATCTGATGCCAAGTTGTGTTCCGGCAATTGCACTTTGAAGAGCCAATTGCCTTCAAAGCAAAAGAAAAGGTCGACAACACATTGTCATTTACCATCAGGTACAACTGCCTGCTTGTCAGACTTCTTAAAAACTAGGTAGGTACCGAAACCTACAATACGATGACACTACGAAGGCGATACGAAGGTGGTTCGTGTTCAAGCCCCGATCTAGTGATAATTAGGTAGGTATATCAAAATTGGAAAAAATGGCCGCCAACGAGTAGGTAGATCTATAATATATATCACTAGTGGCCACCATATCGAACTAAGTATTTCTGAGTATTTATTTAATGGAGCGATCGCTCTAATTGAATAAAAAAAACAAAACAGTATATTTCTTATTAATATATTTTTTCTCCATTCATTTTAGGACTTTAATAGGTACAATATTCAGGTGTTTAACTAAAAAATCAACTAAGTATAATAATTTTAGATACCTTGGATGGTACCTCTGCCAATATCTATTTTCACATAACAAATATCATAATTTTATTGAATTACCTATGTATGTACATTTAAAAAGTAAGTAGGTACCTAGACAGGTACGTACCCTAGCTAGTGACTAACATGATAAAAAGCAAAATACATAAATGCACCAATTACTTATTTTAAAATTAATCTATGAATATCTTCTAAATTTCCAAAGCATAGATGTAGGTAGATACTACCCTCCCGGAGACAAAGCTTCTTAAGAACGTGCAAAATTGTTACCTATTCTGGTAGGGTTGTCACAATAGGCTAAGATAAATTAAAAAAAAATATGGTTGAATAGTTTTATTATTTAGTATGATAGAATACTTTACCAATTATTTACTCTTGCGATATTCCACTTGGAATGACAGACAGACAAACAAGAAATTAACTTAATAAAAAACATGGTAATCGATGTGTCCCGAGTAAGTGAAACCCCTTTAGAATACCCCGAAAAGCGTGTTATTTTTGCTCTATCTTCCTTTTCAAGATATAGCTGTTTTTATCTATTTTTTAATTTTAGCTATAAGAAATTAAATTAATCGCAATTATTTTTTAAAATAAGGGGGTACTTGAAAAAGTAATTATCAAATATTTACTTACCTATTGTACTCCTTGAGATAGTTAAAGTATTATTATGTTTTTTCTAGTATTATTCATACACACAGTACAATGAACAACCATTATCTATATATAATATAAATGAGAATTAATAATAAAACAGCATGTTGTTAAATATTCATTAAAATATTCAAACTTGCAACTAACAAAACAAACAACGTGCGTCGCACTGACTCTGAGATCTGTGCCAGAGCGTACGCGACAACCAGCCAGTGGTCACGCGCACAAGCCCCGCGTGCTTGTAGTAGTGCAACCGATTCAGCCTCTGTGCCTCTGCTCCCGGTGTAAATTTGCGGCTATTAACGACTATATGTGTAGGTATAGTTTTGTTGGTGTGGTGGACATTTTGCACTTAGATAGGTAGATACCAATAATAACTTAAAACGTATGTCATGATGCATCCAGAAATACGCAGCCAGCCATTAGCAGATAACAGAGTCGTGCGTGACGTGAACTGTCACACAGCGCCTCTCGCGGAATATTCATGGTCCGACTTACTAGTTTTTCTCATACGCTAATTAAATGCTGAATGCGACAGTAATCGTTTACCTACTCACTTCCTAACACTGACACTGAGTGTAGTTTAAAGGCAGGTCGTCTATGGCCCCGCCGTTGTGAAGGATATGCATGGATCTCACTAGCTGGGATCTAGGGCACCGTGAAAAAGTTAATGGAGTCTAAGAGGACTTGACAAAAACAGGGGCAACTATAAACACCAACTTAGATGGCGATATCGGCTGTCACCAGCAGCCATGGCAAGGAAACAGACGCATCAAATACTTAGAAAAGATACCTAACTACTGGCAATTCTAATATAGTACCTACATAAAATGGGGATATCTAAATAAATTGCCTACTCTGTATTTTTAAGGCACAAAAATGGCGTATTAGCGATAAAAAATAATCCAGAGAAAATTTGAAGAAGCATAAATGTAAGGCTTACAGACAGAATCTTTGCTAATATGTGTGATATAAGTAATTAATAATAATGTGGCATTCAATTTTGATTAAGTAATGATTTAATAATAGGTAGGTACTTAATTGATAATTAGTTATTATTTTTTTGTCAGTGCTTGAATTCGACTAGGTAATTCAGGTGTTATATTAGCCGCTAGAAATTGGCATAGAGAAATTGAAAAATTGTCAATTAATAAAGTCTTTCATTCAGTTCGTATGTACTTTGGGTATACCACGTACATACGAACTGACGTTACGTGGGGCACTTCATACATATCTCTTCGATTTTAGATGAATAGGTCTTCAAAATGTATATCATAAACTACTTTTTTATTTAAGCCGATAGTTGGTGAGATATACTACGCTCCTAATATTGTTGAGATAAGTTGTATAATTTTTAGTTACGGAATATTTAACGTTACAACGCTATTGCGTCCGCAATACTAACTTTGGTCTTTGAGAAATATTCCGAAACACAAACTTAAATATTTACTGTTGATTAAATACCTAAACTAATCTCATTAAAAACTTGGCACTTTGTTAATGCCTAGGGACCATACACATTGCTCGGTCTGACACGCTGTAGTTCTTCATAATATTATAATAATTTAAACATCTATTATTATATATATTATGTATCATATCTTTGATTTTAAAATAAATTTAATGTACCTACATAATTCCAGTTTCAATTTAGGATTGAGTCATTTTTACACTTATCTATAACTAACTACTTATAACTAAGTAAGTAGGTATAATTATCATCTATAACAATATCATATCACAATACATCTTTTGTACAAATTTTTACAGCTTTCCATGAGCCACGTTATCTTTTAGTTGAATAAATATTTATCATAATATAATATAGTCACATCCTAAAAATACTTTAGGAGAATATAACAATATATTTTCTAGCTGAGTCTACCAGATCTAGCATCAGTAATGACACCCCAAAGTTCAATAATGAACTCGTCTGTGAATCCAAATTCTTGTAGGTCGCTGTTGTCGATGGCATCTGCCAATTGCATAGAGTTGGTCTTGCCTTCTGCGAGATCCCACATCTGTGACGCTAACTCAGAGTCATTGATGCCCATAAATGATTCTAGCAGCCCATTAATTTTTTCAATACCGGCTTTAGACTTTTCGTCGTGCTGAAAATAAAAAAATTACCTCGGATCACGAACGTCGTTCTGTCAGTCTACATTAACTTTTGATTTTAATCCTGCCGCCACAGCACATTTTACTTGTAATATACTTCTTTACTCTGTGTAATATACCTATTTGACACAATGGGCGATGATAGCTCAGTGGTAGTGATGTCGGATACCGCGTTGAAGGTCGTGGGTTCGAATCCTACAATGAGCTTGAGCTTTCGGTGAAGAAAAGCATCGTGAGGAAACCACAGCACGGTGGCAGGGTACTTTGTAGTACTCGACTGGCTGGCTACCACCCTCAAGTTGAAAATCTGTCGCCAAGCACCTGTTCGTGTGTTCCGGCAATTGCACTTGAGAGCCTAATATAGCTATTATTATTCATCTTAAATTATTAATTGGTGAAAAAGCTATTAATTTTCGTAAAGATGTTTGATTTAATCCTCTAATTGCTCTAACAATAATATTAATTATAACTATTATAATTTAAAAAAAATATTTAATTAATATAACAATAAAATTATAGGGGTAATTTTTTGTCAATATTAAAATAAAATTAATAAATCATGATAATCCTTCAATAATATTAGGGTATCAAAAGTGGAATGGAGCTGATCCTATTTTTATTAATATTGTAGAATTAATTATAATAGAAATTAAATTATTACTTTCAAAATTAAAAAAAATATATATTTTTAATAAAATTGAAAAAGAAAAATTTATTGAAGCAATAGATGGAATTATTATTTTTTGTCTTTAAGGCATTGTAATAAGGTGTACAACACATTGGCAATCCCCCTGGTATTGCTAATGTCTATAGGCGACATTAGTCACTTACCATCAAGTAAGTCTGCCTCGTTGTCACTTGTGACATAAAAAAAAACAATCATTTATGTGAGTATAGGTACCTAACCATTTAAATAAAATTCGCCCAAAATAATCCATTGCAGCACCCTCTAAAGTGGCTAGAGCATTACATGGTAAATCGTAGATCTAGCTAGAGCATTAATCGGTAGATAACTAAAGTCGGATTTTTAATTAGCTGGAGTAAACTGACAGGTACGCAAAGTGATTAAGATTACTGTTTGGTTTAAATAACCATATCACTTTTTATCAGTAATAGCCGATCTAAAGTCAGCGATTACAAGTAGGTATGTATTATTTTCATTCATTATTTTAAGAAATATTTTCTGGGTAACGAAATATTTATTACGACAAATGTCAAATCACTCTAGCTAATTAAAGAACTTTAAGTAGGTAAAGGTTTACTATAGCTTTACTTACTTCGTTCTCTATAGTTGCTTGTCCATTCGATTTAAACCTGAGAGTTTCTTTTCCGGAACCATAGGCTTGTTTTTTTCCTGCTTTGGCACCACTTGATTTTGGACCAATACTTCCAAAACCACTTTTTAATGGTTCTACGAGTCGAATTATGAATGTAGTTCCTTTAGGAATATCCTTCAATATCTTGGCCACTTCATAATGCCTCTTACCGACCATATTTTCTCCGTCCAATTTCTCAATGTGATCTCCAACCTGCATAAGAATAATAGCATAAGAGAAGTTATAAATAGGTAGTATACTCTCTAATCTACTGAAAAGGCGTTGGCCGCCCGGGACTTTTCTTTATAGATTTGCATTGAAAGAGATGAGTAATGTATTTACTACAAGGTAATTAAATATAAATGATGATAATTGTGCTGATTCTGTTGTTTACATACGAAACTAATTTAATATCACTGTAATATATGAGATACTTCTTGTTTATCATACTTACTTACATCCTACTAATATTATAAATCTGAAAGTATGTTTGGATGTGTGTGAAGATGTTTGTTACTCGACGACTAATTTTGATGGGGTGACTAATTTTGATGTTGAAAAAAAGCAATTGGACTAATTTGGAAAAAAAACACTAATATCATGAGTCCTTTTCTTATAATAAGATACCACCTACACTATTAAATTTGCCTATACATAAATTTAAGGAACGTATTAAGAATGTTTTAATACAGAAGGCGTACTACCATATTAACGAATATTTAAATGACGACAAGGCTTGGGTGTAGCGCTCGCTCTTGCAGGACATACATTTATGTAATAATTCTAAGATTGTTTTGAAAAGAGTATTGTTGAGTTTATTGCCGGCTCTTCTCAGCAAAAGCAACCTTCCGAACCGTGCACTAGAGTCATAGAGTCATTAGAATCTGACAATTCATAAGCGCCTGTGAAGGCCTATTTGGATGAATAAACATTTCATTTCATTTCATTATGTTTTGTGTTAGAAAGAGAATTTATAAAGAATAGAATCAACCATGTTTAATTAAAATTTTGCCATAAAAAGGGAAACCAAAGAAAGTCCGGTAAGATTTACGACTTGGATAATCGAGAATGGTGTCAATGAAATAGAGACTGCCTATCAATATGGGAAGAACGCATGATGGTAAGTAAATGAAATTAAGCTGGTTATATCCGCATCAATACAATTAGTTTTAATTCAGTACACTTTATTTTAATTTCAGAGATAAGGAAGCGGGTGATGATAAGCGACACATAACAAACACGCTTCTATTTAAAACCCGACCAATTAATATTTTAATTTCGTAACGGAATAAGTACGTAGAATCAATCCGCTTTTAATTCACGTCATCTTTTCTTTATTAATCATGCAAATATATGAATCATGGCCACAATGAAGCGCTAACAAATTTCAAGGAAAATATAACATTGGAATAAGTACAATACAACCACAGAGATACAACTTCGCCTTCCAGTAATTCTGCGCAGCTACATAGTACCCATATAGTACAGTACCTAGGAACTTTAATGTTACTTATGCTTACCTCTATATGTGGTATTCTCGCAACTATAGAACCCTCTTTTATCCTCTTGATAAAAGCATAACCAGCTCCATTGTCTGTAATTGTTAATCCTAAAGCGTCTTCTGTCTTCACAATTTCTATCTCCTTGGGACGACCTTTTCTGTGTGCGAATATGAAATCTTCTAGTCCTATTTGTCCGCCAAGAAGCTTTTTCATGTCCACTTTGTGGGTGTTTAGCGTGCAGAAGAGAATCTGAAACATGTTTTGAATATGTTTTAGTTATTTAATATTTAAAAAATGCGTTATCAATAATATATAAATATTTTAATGATGAAGGCTCTTATATCAGAGTCTCATGAGAGTAAATGATGTGAATGGCAATTACTAAAAATCTGTGCCGTAGCCCAGTTTCTGTACTGGCCATACAGTTTGTAACCGAGTCGCTATTCATTTCTGATGACACCCAAGAAAGAAAGAGAACCAAGCGGTGCGGCGGTCTGTTACTCGCGTTATTTTGTGAGTAGTTTCAGCTGCTCTAGATTAGATATACCTACTGTGTTTAGAAAAATCGGAAAATAGATCAAGAACTCAGGATGCAAAGGAAATCTATCAAGTCCAATGAGAGAAAATCTCATTTTCGAATTATTTAAAAGAACTACGGATGTATGCTAAACATTATCATATATATCTACATATACATATACATATCTACTATTGGCCGGTTTTGCCTTACATTTTATCATTGTTTCGCCTACAATATGGTAGTGTGATTGCCTAGCTATGTAGGTACCTATTTTACCTATGTAATAGCATGCGAGAATTTATGTATGTAGATAGGTACATACAGTCTAATCTATACTGTAATACAGTAGGCCCGCGCGTGTAGTTTCGATATTGACATCACATTGGGTTCTCCGGTCCTTGACCCATGTAGGTAGGTCATGGCACAGGCGGGCAGGCATACATACGGCAGCGAAGCGTATCTGCAGTCACTTGCCTGCCACGTTGTTCATATCATAACGAGAGATACTGCGCCCCTGGGCCGTGGGCCCATCCATTTCCTGGCTGCTCAGCCGTGCGTGAATCCGCACAGTAACATTTTAGACTAAGTTTAGTCACAGGCTTAGTTAACTGAGTGAGATGCCGCGGATTGAGGTTATGGCCATAGGTACGGAGGCACGCACATAGCCGAACTTATATTGTAGCTTACACCTGCTTTGATAGCAATATAAATAAGCAATTGGATATTTATCCTTTGACTTTGATTGTAAAAAGGCCGTGTGTGGCAGACTAGCCTTGATTCGTAACAATAAAGTAGAAATATTGCAGGTAGCTAAAACATTCAACTGTGGTTTTATCCTATTGGTAAGTAAGTATTATAAATGTAAAAGTATCACGCAAAAACTGCTGAACGGATTTTGATGAAACTTGGCACATAGATCAATGGATTAAAACATGGGATACGATTAAGGAATTACCTACCCAACAAATTTCAATCGCATTTCTTTTATGTATATTCCATAAAAAACTACCTGTTTAGCCAGGAACCCAAATATCTAACAAAATATGTTACAATAATATATCCCTTTTATACAAGTAGGTACTTAGAATATTTGCGAAATCTTTTTTACATTTATATACTTATGTACCAGGTAATATCAGCTTCTGCCCGTGTTCATCCGCGTGGAAGTTGGAAAAGACCACTAATGCTACCTACCATATAAGTTATGTATAATAAGGTATATTCTAAGAGCGTATAGCTACTAATACAGCTGCCTGCGACAGCGTTCCGCGGGAATGTGGAATAACAACATTGCATTGAGTGTATATAGGTACTTATCTGTCCCCCGCGTTCACCAGCGTTCCCATGGGATCTTAACTTTTCCCGGGATAAGTATCTTACCTCTCAAGTTGGTCCAAACTGCACACAGTGTGCAAACATTAAAATCGGTTCATTCGTTTAGGATTTAATCGCGGATAAACAACGTGACACGTATGTTGGTGGTATGGTAGTAAAGCACCAAATTAACATAACAACATACGCAGAGGATAGGATATTGACATAATAACTATAATGACAACAAAAATGTATTAGTTTCTTTTTTTTTCAATAATTATGGTGGCTACTTAATTTACAGATTAGATTATCTGATAATAGTTACTACGTAAACTAAGTACCTAGGTATAAGTACTGTGACGTTCTTTAAATTTTAAAATTAGTATAACATTTTATCTAGATAGATATAATATCTATCTCGCTTTTATTAAATCTACTCCATCCGGCGTTTTTTTAATTTTTAATCCTAGGGTTTCCGAAAACGACGTTTTGTTTCTGATTTATATTTGGAAATATCTTTGATTAACTTAGATAGTTAATCAAAGGGAAATATCAAAGAAAATAACAAATTTAATTTTACTTAAATCAATTGAAGTAGGTACTTTTACATTTACAGTCAATAACTAGGTATGTTTTAGGAACCATTATAGAACTTGGCACGCCTTCCTCCAACCGTCAATTGCTAAATTGGTAAAACAGTGGTAACTTCAGAAACTTCATAATTAGGGCTTAAATCTACACTAATATTACAAAGAGGAAAGATTTGTATTTTTGTATGGAACGAATAAGCTTAAAAACAACTCGACCGATTTTAAAAAATCTTTCACCATTAGCTAAATTAGGCCTGAGTAATATAGGCTATATTTTTACCCCGGGAAAAGATAAGATAGCACGGGAACGCGGGTGAAACCGCGGAGGACAGCGCTAGTTGTATAATATATAAATGACTGATTAAATTTTAGGAAGTAGATCAAACGGGGCGTAGTGTGATGTACCTACACAAAAGCCTTGACGACAAGTCAATTTCGAGCGTTTCACAAGGCGTGAAATATCAGGAAATTTTACTGTCCGTGTAATTTTCGGCAGTGACCTTTACCTTTACGCTGCTATCGTGAAAGGGCGTTCAAGGACTTTAATTCATTACGAACCCTATAAAAGATAAGCCTCTGCCTACCTATACCTACCCTACTTATTTAAACCTGCAGTCGGCCTACGATCTTGGTATTAGTTTTATTTTTACCAAAACGTTTACGTAACTCAAGAGTAAATACATATACAATTTAGTAGGTACCTACCTATATACAATTAGCAGGACACTAACTGAAGACAGTTCTGAAATATATAAATAACTAATAAAACTCTAAGCGCACAGAGCGCGCCGGCTGCAAAGTTTTCAAAAAACCACCGCATCTTTATAATTATAATAACTAAATACTATGGTGAGATTGACATATTATTACATGTTATTATAACATGTATCTACACACTATCGCTCCCGGTCAGACTCGAACAGCTAAAGCAACGGGAATATTAAACTATATATGATGAGATATAAAGAATTATAATAATAAAAATCATGTTTGATTTATGAGAAAACACAGTGCGTTTTTATATTCTCAAAAAACTTTTTGACTAGACATAAATTTTACGTCTTTGTGATGAAATATAAGTAGGCAGGTGTTCATACTAAACTACTACCTACTAACTAACTATGATTTTAAGAGTAACATTTGGTCCAAATTAGTGATTCAGAAATAATGGTGTTTCTGAAATAGTCATTATCTGAAAAAAACATCACTTTTGCTACGGAATCCGAAACTGTGCATAGTATGGCAGGTACTTGGCTGGTTTTATCATTAAAATCTTGGCATGATAAGTTTGACTTAATTTTGATAGTATCACTGAATACACTACATATACATTTAGATATACATCAACCTTTTTTATCATTTTATTACTATTATTTCCATAAACTAAAACTCAAAACTCATTTATTCAGTTTAAGCCCTGGTAAGGCACTTATGAACGTTACAATTGACTCTACCACCGGTTCGGAATATACATATACAACATAACATACATAAAATATAGGGTTAAGTAGGTTTTCTAGGCTTTGTGTGCTTACCACCTTCGGCCACATCATCACTTACCATGGTGAGAGTGTGGTCAAACACAAGTTTATCCAGAATTTAAAAAGAAAAGTAGATTGGAAATCACCGACAGTGAGAACGACCTCATTACCTACATACCCAACGCTATGAAACTATGTGTGTTTGGGATAATTTTTCCCTATGAATGAAAAAGCGCCACGTGACCACGTTTTTCGGAGTCACCTGGGCCAAGAAAGGTGATTTTGTGCGTCAAAACAGTATTGATGTTTGATACTCTATCACAACAGGATACCAGGTGGTATTCCCACCGGTAGGATAGATAGGGTATAATCACATTCTGACAACTGATAATGAAATAGAACCGATCAAAAAACAATGACTTTTGTCATGAAAACGTAATGAATTATCTACATGTTGGGATGCATGAACGCTGGGCGACGACATCAGAATAGCCAAAGTAGGTAGAAGGAGAAATGGTGAGAGATACAAACTACAAGGACAAACTACAAGCTCCGGCAAGGCAGATAAAGACGTCCGTGAATACGGCCTAGGATTCCGTTTCGCATTGAGATTGAGTTGACCCATAACAACCAGATTTGTTACGCATAAATCGTTACTCTCCGAAATATATGTGTATAGTCATGGGTTCAGGCACCGATCCAAGGGGGAGGGAGGGGGGGCAATGGATGCAATTGCCACCCCCTAAGTTACGACCAACTCTTCAAATTATCGAAATCGTCATAGCGACATCACTAATTCTTCGTAACGAACGAACATAATCGAAATCATAAATAACTGAAAATTTGTAAGAAATGAGCTAAAATTGCTTAGTCGGATGCAGATTTTTTTATCATTTATTGGACAATTCCAATCCAGTACCTAAATGTTGTAGCTTATTCAGAAAAATACTTGGTACCAAAGAAATTTAATGTTTTTGCTTGGTACCTATATTCAGCCGAACAAATAGGTAATTAGATACGTATCTAATCGTACGTACGTACGTAATCTGTATTCTTTGCGTGTAGTTAACGTAAGTTATTCTTTTCTTATCACAGTTTACTTTACTTCGTCCATGAAACCTTATGACAGCATGCCTGAGCATGCCACTGTTACCTAACACACGCGTTACTAAAATGATGTTGATCCAACTATATTATTATATCCACTTACTATAAGTATTATGACCACTACTAGGTAAGAATTATTTTATTTATTTAGCACACAAAACACTAGACTAAGTACATCGGTGGAGATTTGTTATTAGCATTAAGATATTCATTTTCTTTGTTAGATAATTTTATTTGCTGTAAATCTTCCTAAAAATAAATATAAATAAATAAATAAATATTCTAATCCATGTATGCCTAACTAAATGCATCTTAGCAATAGAGTTTAACTGATATTCACTAGCCTAGAAGGTATAAGATGTTACATATATATATGTATTATAAGAAACTAAACCATTATTTAAAAAAATCTTTTTCATTTTGCACTCCACAAAAGTGAGGTTTCTTTGAATAGTCTTGAAAAATCTACTGTTTTACTGTTTACGAAATTTGAACCGTTAAAGTCTTAATGAACGTTAAAGTGGACATTTTGCCTGAGTTAAGTTACCCCCTACCTATTCAATTCGACTAGTTTAAAATCGAATGTTGAATTAGGTAAAGTACTTCGTACGCCTCAGTAGGTAGGTATACAACGGTGTGCAGTCCTAGATGCAATTGACCGATTTTTCATTTTAATTTAGAACCCCAAGCTCGTTATTGTTGAATAAGTCTTAAAAACATGTCAGGTTCTGTACACAATATTTCAATATTTACCTATTTATATTTAGGTAATTTAAAATGCAGTCCTTTGAGTGAGGTGAGAATGCATGCAAGTTACCAATAAGGAAAACAATCACGTAATGAGTGTCTCGACTTATGAGTCACCAGCAAAATTCGATCAACTTTGCGATCGAAAACACATTTCCGAATTAGGTAAAGCACTATGGCATGCACTTGGCATTGCCACAATTAGGTCTACTATGTTATCAACAACAATGACTGAATCATTAGTAGACTTTGTCTTTTACGCACGTAAGTACTTCACTAATAGTTACCTACTAAGGTAGATACCTACTTACTTCAGTAGAAATAGCTCCAGTGTGATGCAAAGTTATGAAATAAATAGGTACATAAGAATCTTGACGTTTTAGTAAGTATAGTAGACTACTAGATAATAAGTCAGTGAATGGAATGTTGATGTAGATAGATACCTACCTAAGTACGCCGATGATCTCACATTGTCCATATATTAATTAATCTGGCCGAAATAGAGAGGGACCTAAACCTAATATTATAGTTATTATTTTATAGAATCAGAACAGTTGAGAAAACTGCATCAAAATGGAGACTAACAGATGGAGAAATCCTACATAAAGTCGCTCAGTGGGGTCAAACCCATCCCAAACCAAATACCTAGGTCTGACCTAGGTAGTTCGGTACTATTATTTCCGGCACTGCACTCTGAGTAGACTACGGATTCGACTTCATCGAAGAATACCTACTTAAATGGCAATTACAATTAGATAGATAGATACTTAAGGAACCACCTACAAGTACAACCCGTATAAGACCAGTAAAACGAGTAGTAGTAGTAGGTACATGATAAGGAATGTCACTTACATCTTCTGGTGGAAAGTCGTAACATTCCGCTATCTTTTGGTATAGTTCCTTAACATTTGAAAAACCGGAGATAAGGCCAAGAGGGCTGCCATGCGCCTGCTGGCAATGGAACACTAGTTGCGATTTCTGTGACCCATTGTTGTTATCCAATCCGTTTGTCTGCGGATGTGTTTCCTCCGCTGGTACCGGCGCAGGCGGCACTGGAGGTGCCGTATATTTCGGCCCCTTCTTCTTAAATAACGACATTGTAAAAGAGCACTACGTAACGGTAATAAGTTTTCCTTTAGCGAGAACGTCAGAGCGAACACATTCTCCACCGTGCACAATACAATTTTAATCACTACACTATCGCTTATCTTGGTAGAACTTTAAAATATAGCGTCACGTCATAGCATACGATAACTTATCTATCACATTCGCGATATCGGTTAGATTATGCGATGTTTTTAAGAAGGTTGGAATGTAATGTGCCGGAATGGTACCTATCTGCTTATGGAGCGCTTTTAAGTAAGTACACATCGACGTACCGAAAGTCGTCGGTCGACTGACTGACTGACTTGACTACGGTCATATCATGACAGCCGCGCCGCCGCACCGCCCGCACGCAATCCATAGGCTGAGCGGAGAGCGGATGTGGTGTGGTGGCCACGAAAACTGACCCGCGAACCATTTCTAATTTTCTAAATTTGAAAGTCCTGGGAAAGTTCCTTGTCATTTCAAATAACAGACAGTTTCTAAATTCAATAATAAATATCCCAGTTCGCTATTTCTTACGTAGTCAACGTCCCTTGAGCGAAATACGCTATGTTTGTTTCAATTGCCTGCCTGCCGTGCTGCTAAAGTTAAAATTGCTTCGCTCGCAACCGGCGAGTCGGCAAAATTACTAGTCTATCTATACTATGGCTAAATCCAACGCACCCGCGCTCACCAACGACGTCTTTTTTATGAATAAAGCATATAATACAATCAAAGAGTATATATAGTCTTTGAATACAATACATACTACCGGAGGGCTAGGCGGTGCCGTGCACCGGGGCCCCCAAGCTCAGGGTGCCCTCGGACCCTGACCAGCAAACCTCGTATCGAACTAGCTAATAATCCCGATAAAAATACAAGTAAGTGTAGACCAAGATACTCATAAAAAAAGATATGGTGACTAAAAGTTCAATTTTCGGCAAAAAATAATAATAATTAAAAAATTATCGATAAAAAAACGATAAGGCAAGAAAGGGTAAGTTAGGCCAGAAAATATAGTCAATGACCCTAGCTACTCACCCCTACCGTTTGGCAAACGTTCTTCCTAACACCCTGTATAATTATATTTAAACTGTTTAGTTAGGGGCCCAGTTTTATTTTTGCACTATATATGGCCTTTGGTAACCTAGCTACGCCTCTGAATACATAGTAGATTGCGTCGGGTGTACCTACTACAACTAGGTATACATATATTAATAAAAACCGGCCAAGTGCGAGTCGGACTCGCGCACGAAGGGTTCCGTAAAAAAGGCCAACAAAACACGTTTGTTGTATGGGAGCCCCCCTTAAATATTTATTTTAATTTTATTTTATTATTAAATTAAAAATACAACTGAGTATTTTGTGACCCGTACCCAAAGGGTAACTTTGGGTACGGAACCCTAAAAAGGACCAGCCAAGATATATTATGAAGTAATAATCACCTACATATCTGGTTTCCATAGCACAAGATCTGCTTAGTTTGGGTTCAGACAGATGGCCGTTTGCGAGGAATGGCTCAGAATATTGAAACACTCGGCCGAACAAATCTAGACGGAAGGTAGCCCTGGACGAAACGAGCGCACTGGACTCGCCATTCGCTCGCTTTATGGCTTCAGCTCTGCTCGCACGTCATCGGTCAATTGGATTGTGATATGCATTCCATTCCATTGTTTATAAAACCTCATACACTAATTCAGTATCAAAGAGTATTATAATCACTACGTTCTAATAAGTAATAGTAGTTATACTTAAGCGTTTCTAAGAAACGCATAATTAATTGGGTACCTACCTATAAACTAATGGGTAAGGTACCTATTAACTAAGTACGATGTTAGTTAGTAGAGAAATGAATATATATTTCAAGTACCTGAGGGATCTTATTTTTTCCTATGACACGTATCTTTTCCCTTGATAAAAAGTAGGTATGTATCTTATCTCTCAAGTTGGACCAAACTGCACACAATATGCTTTAGTTAAAATTAGATTGATAGAAATAGTGGGAGGGATGGACTATCTGGATATCTCACCATGGTACGTGATGATGTGGCTGAAGGTGGTAAGCACACAGCCTAGATGGGAACTGGCTCTCATGTGCAGGTGTCGGAACACACCGATAGGTGCTTGGCGACAGATTTTCAACTTGACGGGTGGTAGCCAGCCAGTCGGGTTCCCTCACGATGTTTTCCTTCACACCGAAAGCTCACTGTAGGATTCGAACCCACGACCTTCGTCACGGTATCCGACGTCACTACCACTACGTAGTAACTATTTAGTAATCTGTGCTACCACTGAGCTATCGTCTCCTTATTGGTGTGTTTTCTTTAAGACTGTGACAAGACATTGGCAATCCCCTAGTATTGCTATTAGGCGACGGTATTAACTTACCATCAGGTGATCCACCTGCCTGGTTGCCACTTATGGTAAATACCAGCGACGACTATTATTGCAGAACACCCTGACGGGATTGACTATCACAGATATGAAAGACTGCACTACTTGAGATTGTTATGAGAAACCAAGTATCATATTTTTTAAGTTGGTGTGTTCCAGCATTTACACTTGAGAGCCAGTTGCCTTTAAGGCATTGTTAAATAAATAGAAGGGAATAATAACAAAATATATATAGATTTTAAGTATTTTTATTTGTTGGGATGTAAATCTACGAAGAGCCTACAACTTTCTTAGGTGTAGGTAGGCCTTCTTTGAATCCATTGCGGAAACGCCTCCTCACAATCTTCAGGTGACGCATGCGGCCAGTTCCTGTGGTCTTCCTACGCTTAGCTTTCACTGACCAGTGGTCTGAAAAACACAAATAGTAAAAATATTATGAACTATATTTTACCCACTTACTATTTTGATTATTTATTGATTAATAAATAATCAAATACCTCATTGAACAATCTATAGTTTGAAAAAGTAGGCATCAGCGGGGAGCAAACAGTTTAAATCCAACTAATTAATCAGTAAAATGTCATATTAAGAAACATCATCTACATTTCTATGTATGTACTATTTCTCTTCTCTTTCTATGTATATAAAAAAAAACATAATTATGTAATCTGTATTTCACAGAATTTCACTTGCACTTTCTTTTAGTATGCCATAATGTAATTACATAATGGCTTCTGAGAATTTGATCCTTAATAGCAAAATTCAATAATAATATAAGATCAAATAAATTCATGAAAATAAAGTAGAAGATAAAGATAGACTTCTTCCAAAGTTTTTCGAAAATCACCCCAGAATGTATGTGGCAAAGTTGTATAATAAATATTTTCTTTATTATAATATTTATTATACAACTTTTCAGGTTTGTAAATAAAATTATTTATTTTCATGGTATAATAGGGGGGTTATTTCCGTTTCGTAAGATATTAGTTTCGTTAGATTTTCGTTTTGTTTCTAAACAAAAAAAAACCTAATCAATCCTTTTTAGGGTAAAAATGGGATCCTATTACTGAGACTTCACGGTCTGTCCGTCCGTTTGTCTGTCACCAGGCTGTATCTCTAGAACCGCAATAGCTAGATAGTTGAAATTTTCACAAATTATGTATTTCTGTTGCCGCTATAACAACATTTTTTAAATTATTATTATATTCAATCAGATATTTCACAATTGGTTAGGTTCTTGAGTTGTTGAACAAAAAATACTAAAAACAAAATAAAATAAATATTTAAGGGGGGCTCCACTACAATAAACGCGATTTTTATGCCCATTTTAGCTCGATATCAATAATGGCAACAGGTAAGCAATTGAAATATTCACGAAATACTCAGTAGTATAAATGAAATAAATATTTAAGACAACAACCGTGATTTTTTTGCCTTTACGGAACCCTTCGTGCGCGAGTCCGACGCGCACTTGACCGGTTTTTTAATATACTTAATACACCGCAAAATTCAAATATGTATAACTAATAAACAAACACACATATTTGCTTCCATAGTATATTGGTTAGGCGAAGCAAGGTATTCTGTGACTGATATCTTCAATAGATCTTTTTATCTAAAATATGGTTTACTAATTTTCCACCCTATGGTTTCATCTATGTTTCAAAAGGATCTTATCTTTTTCTGGGATAAAAAGTATTCTATGTTTTATTCCAGGATATCTACCCGAGTGCCACATTTATAATATTAGTATGATATGAAATATTAAGTAATTAATAAGCATTTTTAATCTAAGGCTAAATGAATTCAAGGAGGAACTAGAAGAAACTACAGTTCACACCAGTTCAAAAGTCAAGTCTTTAACAGAGTAAAACTGTACTGTAGAGACTATACCTAACTAAACATAGTTATGCGATTGTATAGAATTATATTTAAAAAATTATACTGGTCATATATACATTGTTAATTAAAATGTTTGCTTGTCAGAAATATGAATACATATTATTTAATAAAAAATATGTTATAAAGAATATTTCTATTGATGTACCTACTTATTACAAAGAAATATTCATGCATGTAAACATCTCTTCAATCAGTGTAGGCATAGGTATTGTAAGGAGGGAATAGCATAGGGAACAAACAAAAAAAGTAATATAAGTTGGAATCGTTTCAAGTTAACAATGTGAAGACAATACATACATATGTTTCTTTAACCTCAACTGCTTATTTATCTCATAACCTATAACTAACAATTTCACACTACATAAAATCATGCAACCCTGGGGATGACGTTCTTGACATGTGTGTTATCAAGAACTGCAACACTATTTGTTTACTATTTGGATCTCTAACACAGCTATGGTGCGACAGTGAAAATATAGAATATGTATTTCACAATCAGTAAGAAACTACAAGTAGTGAATTTTGAACTGTGTACTTACATGATCGTAGTTTAGCAGCAGGATACCCGCATTGGGCACATTTGGATTTTTGAATATGATATGAAGATCTACCACATCTTCTGCATAAAGTGTGGGTCTTGTTACGACGCTTTCCAAAGCTCGAAGTACCCTTCGTCTGAAATATACATTTGAGGTTATAACTTAATACCGGTCTAAAACAAATAAATAATCATAACACTACATTTTGAATTGTATATAAAGAAATTAGGCAGTCATGATTTAATCGATTTTTCACTGAAAAGTAAGATTAATTGAGATTAAAATTTTGTAATAAAATACACTACCATCTTGTCAGAATTTGACAATCCAAGGAGAAAATAAACGAAACAGTGTTACCAACTTCATAAAAATATCCAGACAAATATACCTAATAATAGACTATAATCCAATAATGGACTTTTTGAAGTAATGTTGCATTTTCATTAAATTCCTTTATTTTGAATTTTATATCGGTGGAGCTTTATCCAATAAAGATATTTTCAACACACCTGCTCATAAAGTGGCTCTAATTTCACCGCAATTAAGCACATAATGACACCTATTTAATAATCAAACTGTGACTTTTTCATTACTATTATTCACAACGTGAGTTATAATAGTAGATTGTATCATAAGGGAGCAAAATAATGTTTTTAAGTGACGGATTCTAGTAGAATCCTGAACGTAGCGAGTGATTCAAAGTACGTCACCCGAACCAAAAATATATTTGCAGCCGGTGTACTTGCAAAAAAAAATTGTATCGTTTTCTTCAAAAGTGTGTTGAAAAACGTCGTATGGTACTCGTGTGTATTGATGATTACCGTCCTCGGCTCTCTTATGGCCCTCATCTAGCGGCTCGAGTCTCAATTGCGCCTCAGCGGTAATGACCAACTTTACACACTTATACATAATCTACTATTATAAGTGCACAAGTGGAGTGAAGTCAAATAAAGCGTGTATCGTGGCTTTATAGGTGGTCCCAAAAAATCCGTGAAAAGTTTTTGTGGAGCAGCCGCCAATTTCACTAAAACTGGAATTGTACGGATGAGGATAAGACTTTACTGTGAATGTGATGTAACGTGACTATATGATAAGAAGATTATTATAAACCTATTTGATACTTGTGAAATACACAAGCCGTGTGTATTTCGCACGCCAAACGAACAAAAAAAAATCTAAAAATGAAATTTGTACCTGAATACTGCGATAGTTGACAGTTAAGTCACTAAACCGTTTTTGTAGTCAAATCTTTTTTTTGTTGCTAAGACCTAAATAAAAGTTCTCACTTCTAGCGACAAAGTAGCTAAATTGGCAACAGTGTAAAATAAAACGGAGGGTTTTTTGGAGGGAACTTGCGAATGACGTTTTTCTATTTGAGTTTTAATGAATAGTATTTTGTTTGGTAGCCATTCAAGGCCAACGCCATTTAAAGTTCTCCACTTAATAGATACATAGGTATTCTATAAAAAAAACGTTAGCTGTGTTAGGTAGTTCTACTAGGTTTCTTTGTTTCTAACGAAAAGTCTTAAGAACCTAACACCATTTCACCATAACTATATCTAAATATCACTATATCCTTAAACATTTTTGTCTTTAACTCTCTACAATGTTGATGTAAATTGTCATAGGTATTGAAACAAATACCCTCGGAACAATAGTTATTGTTCCGAGCAAATGCCTATCAATTGAGAAAAAGAGAAGGATAACAACTACGTTGGGACAATCTCTCTTTCTTTCATTAAGGGTAAGTAGGGTTAGAAAGAGAGATTGTCCCAACGTAGTTGTTACCTTTCCCTTTTTCGCAATTGATAGGTATTTGCTTCAAATAGGTATTTAGAGTTACCTATCCATTTAGAATATATAGTTCTTGCACCACACACTTGATTGAATTCAGTCATTTCAGTCATTAATTATTTTAATGCAAGCAAAGAGTATAATAATATTGATTGAGACTTTTTGGCGGGAACTTGCGAAGTGACGTTGTGTTTTCGTTTTATTTTCATTAAATTCGTGTATTTTGAGTTTTATTGAATAATTTCGGTGGTGTTTTGTCCAGTAAAGATCAATCTAAGTGCACAAGTGAAGTGAAATTAAATGAAAGCGTGTATCGTGACTTTCCAGGTTGTCCCAAAAAGTCCATGAAATGTTTTAGTGGAATAGCCACCAATTTCACTAAAATTAGACCGGACTTGTACGGACGAGGACTAGACTTTACAGCGAAAGTGACAATAAAATGTGACTATACATAAAATATGAATATTTAAAATAAAGAAATGGCTTAAAGGTCTCGATACCAAGCCAAAAATCTTCTTAAACAATAATATTGATTTAACCTGTATTTGTTTGTTTCTGTTCTCTGTGATCACAGATTACTGATATGTAGCTAGCGTAGCTAGCTATCTGTGATCTGTCAGAGTTTTAACAAAGAGTATGTTTTAATTCGAAAACAATTACTACACTGCACCTTACCTGAATTTGCAATATTTTATTATTTCGGCACCAAGGTATGTATCTTCTAAACCATGGTTACCTATCTAAATCATGTACTCTTGATTGATGTTCGTGCGTTAATTTAAATCTCATCAAATTATCATCTTAAGCTTGTAAGCACTTTATCGAGATGATAGCTCAGTAGGGAGAGACAACAAAGGTCGTTAATTCGAATGCTGTAACGTGCTCGAGCTGTTGAAAGAAAACATAATGAGGAAACTATATCAAGGTGGTAGGGTCGGTGTGTTCTTGAATAACTTGTCTGGTCAGAGAATTGTCATAGTGCCCACCCCTATGACAATTTACATCAACATTATAATTCAAATTATTTTACACACATTCTTCAAATAATAATATTGAAAATTGGATGAAACTTGGTTAGTGTGGTACCTATTTGCTAGTTTACTGCTGGATGTAGGCTTGTACTTATGAACACTAATTGAACTCAATCCTGTGTCTACTACATCCCACTATCTTTGTATGAATATCGGTTCTTATAGTTAATATTTCATAACACTACTAGTTCCATCTAATTAAACAGTGACAAAATTAAAAAAGCAACACAGCACATAAAATTTTATCTACTTTCCTTCTACTAAAACTATGCTATGCTATAAGTATAATTTAATTGTGGTTATAATTATTACAGATGGTACCTAAGCATTATTTATAGCCTTGTTTTTATGTGGAAAAAGGGTGCACTTACATAAATGATTTTTTTAGATACTGCTGAAGATGGAACTACTAGATGTAATGAAAAATTTAACTATAAAACACACTCAGAGTGAAAGTGTACAAAAATTGTTTAAATCGGTAGCAGCAGATATTGATGATATTCCAACAGAAATAGTTTTTGCTGAATACTCTGACAAAACTTTACTGATTGTGTCACAGTATCAGAAGATTGGGAGCATGTTAATGATACAAAGAGATCAAGTACACAGTCCTCTAGGTTCAAATGATATTTATACAACAAAAGTTATTTTTGGTGCTACAGGAGAAGAGCAGCAGGTTGCAGCAAGATATTTGGCTGAAGCAATTAATATCACAAAGCCGCTGTGCATTTTTATAAATCTTAAATCATATGATATTGAAACAGTTAAAGCTTGCAAAGATATTATTTTAGATTTTAAGCAGGAACAAATTAATTAAATGTCTTCAACAAATTTGAAACAATTTCAACAAGTGCACCGATTCTATGGTCAGTTGGTACTTGGTCCTCCAGGTGCAGGAAAAACTACATATTGTTATAAAATGTCTAAACTCTTGAAGAAATTGGGAAGAAATGTTAAGGTTATCAATTTAGATCCAGCTAATGATTCATTGTGTTACACTCCAGACATTGATATAAGAAAGTTGATTAGTCTTGAAGATGTAATGGATGAGTGTAAACTTGGACCTAATGGAGCAATGTTATACTGCATGGAATATTTGGACAAAAATATTGACTGGCTTTTAAGTCAATTAACCTTTGAAAATTCTACAAATATAATTTTTGACCTACCTGGCCAAGTTGAACTTTACTCACATCATCAAAGTTTGAGTAACATTTTTGCTCATATGTCTAATAATGGAAACATACAGCTGTGTGTAGTACACTTAGTTGATTCACACCACTGCTCAGATGCTGGAAAGTTTATATCAGCTCTTATGTTATCACTGATTGCCATGTTAAAAATAGGGTTGCCCCATATCAACTTGCTGACTAAAACAGATTTGCTTGATAAACATAAGGATAAATTGAATTTTGGAATGGATTTCTATACTGATGTTTTGGATTTGAATTATCTGTTAGATAGTGACAACTTTACAAAGAAATATAAGAAGCTGAATAGTGCTTTTATTTCCATAATTGAAAACTACAGTTTAGTTTCATTCCAGTTAGTAAATATGCTGAAAGAAGAGAGCCTCATAAATGTAAAAAACTTAGTAGATAAAGCAAATGGATTTGTATTTAAAGCAGAGGAAGGCAGGCATATCAATAGTATGTTAGCATGTGCTATGGGTGTTGGCGAATCTGTAAACAATGATTTTGAATAATAAAATTAATGTATGTAGTTCAAATGATTTTTATTCATATAATGTTATTTCCTACCTATAATACACATTCCAAATTTAGATCCCACGGGAACGCGGGTGAAACCGCGGAGGACTGCTAGTATTATATATAAATGAATATCTATTTCCCTATACTGATTTCATTCATCTTTTTTCTTAAGTTTTCTTATTCTTTGTAGAACGTAAGTACTTACAAGAAAAAAAATAAGAAACATGAAAAATGACAGGTACCTACTTGTATAAAATTCCCCTACCACGATGAATTCCGAAACTACTAAACTAATCTTGATGGAACTTGACACACAAATAGATTATATCCTAAAATAAGAGATATGATTGCTATGATACTACAGAACCCTACGTGGATGACTGGTATACGTGGCCTACCTCAGTTCGGCAAGCAATGCAGATGATTACTGACAGTTTGAAATGCCAGTCATGAAAAAAAAACAGTAGTTTGATGCATATACTAATTTTCGAATTTCCAGATGCCCAAAAGTAAGCGCGTGACATATAGTCAGCTATTGGAGACAGAAACATTAATAGACACATTGTTAAATGAGGGTAATAATAAGAAAATTCAAGTTCACCTTCTTCATCAATACAATGATATTAAAGATGTTACGCAAATTGTGATTAATCACATAGCAAACATTGAAGATACCACTATTACCGAGATACATAGAAGATTAGATCTTAGTGAGTGAAATAAAACAGTTTATAATAATGGAACGTTTTATTTGAAGACAAATACAACTCTTTACAATTTAAATTCATCCAATAATTTTTGGGTTCATAAACTAAAAAAGTAATGAACAATTTTAAAATTTTACACTGCAGGTATACATAATTTCCTAAGTTATAAGTGTTTTCAAAAAGCCACAGTTCCACGTTAGCTACTTCAATTACGAAAATGTTATGTATGTATTACATGACAAGTATTCTAATATATTTGATTATTACATTAAGTTGATAATATTAAAAATGACCATTGTCAGCAAACAAGTTTGTAAAATGTTGTGAAGGTATAATATTATTGAATAATCTAAAACTATAGAGAATAATGGTTTTAAAATAGAAGAAAAAAATATTCTACTTCTTTCTTTGAAATATTCCTAGTTAAAGATGACATGTTTACAGCGAGAATATGATTACATAACAAAATTCACATGTTTCATACAATGCTTTTAGTTATAAATTCGCCTGATGTTGTATTGTTTAAAATTAGTTTCCATGTCATCTTCCGCATGCTTTTATGGTTATTACATAATTCTTAAACAAATCAAAATATATTGAAGTTAAAATTCTAAATGCTAACATTGTGTTTATTCAATAAGCAAGCAATAATATATAAATGTTTAAATGTATAGTAAAGTGCAGTCGCGCGCGAGGCGACAGCTCTGCTAGCGATAGCTATTACATAGCAATGTGAGTGTTGTCGCGGTGCTGTTACACGCGCCGGCCACAAGCACCGTGCCACTGCCCTGCCACAGTGTTCAGTGGCCACGTTTCGAAGTTAGATGCAGTTAACATTATTTTGCAATTAGTCACTTGGAACAGCGTTGTGGCTGCTGTATATTGTGCGGATCGCACTAGAGTTCTGATCATATTTGATTTAAAATCAATTCAATGTTATTTATTATAGCAACATAATAATTTATTATGTTGTAAGTTCCGGCCATGTTTACAAGCGTTCAAAATTGTAAAGTCTTCATTTAGTTCCATTTTCGACTGGCTTCTTCTATCCAATTATTTTAAACATTTTTGTAATCGAAATGGAATGTAACTATTATGTTGTTAATTGTGACAGTTTTACCACCAACCGACTTATCATAGCAAGACTTTGTCTCAAATATCCTCGTTAGTCATTCCAGCTAAATTTAAGTATAACAATATAACAAATTTACAAAAATACATATAAAATGAAGAACATTCGCATTATTGAATTTCCAAAAATGCATATAAATATATCACTAACAAATCTAAGATTTCCTATCGAAATAATACCCTATAAGATGTGGTAAATTCAAAATGCGAATGTTCATCATTTTTACTAACCGTGTATCGTTAGACTTAAATCTATGAGTTTCAGACTCGTTTCAGGCAGTCCCACAGATTTCAAAGCACCATCAATCATTCAATAAATGCAAATTCTATACTAATATTATCATTCCACCTACCATTACAGTATTAGGTTTCGACTTAGAGCTTACGAGAACATTTCAACAATATACATATCAGTCATAGTTAGCATCTCACCCGCAACATATAACCCGTTACTAAACACCTTTGCATCCCAGGATACAAAGAGGTCTATCCAGACATGTAATATATTTAATATAACATTCTCACACACGCTTCAATTATTACCTAAATTATGTATCAAGAAATCCCGAAAACAAGTCTGAAAACATTGGTTTAATCTATGCAATCAGGAGATGTTGCTAATCGACGCTTGTGAATTTTTAGTTTTAGTAGGAAAGCTAAGATTTTTGGGTAAGACAGGCTCCGTGAAAATTTGTGTAACACTTTTTTGTAATGTTAATACAAAATCGAAAACCTGAATGCAGATTAGTTAGGCAAAATTTTATTTGCAAAAAATATCCTTGAGGCATATTGAAATAATTTCCTTAAATTTTTTAGATCATTTACTAGCGGTTCTAATCTATCTTTGCTAGGCGGTTTCATATCATAAATATATTTGAGTCATAAAGAAGTTAGACAGAATTATATTTATATACCTATTACTTAATATTTTTTTAAAGATAAGTTTTTGTTGTGGAACTTTATGCCAGGCGATCGGATATGTTGTTTGAAAGTCGCGTTATGTATGGGTGGGTTAGAGTGCGAAAAAGAAACGAGGAAAGTTCGTGTTTCTCTACCAGTTGATTAAAATAAATTTTAATTCTGTAAATTCATAATTTCAATCATTTTTAATCCATCCATAAAATACGTAACTCAGAATTTCACCTTTTTGGAACCCTCCTTTCCCCTTCGTCACACTTTCAAGCGACCGCCCTAACAATATTACGTACATATAAGCATATCAGACATAAAAAAAATGTTAGATAGATTTTCTCGGTGCCCCAAATACTTGTTCAAAAATCTTTAACAGCTTTCGGACTATACTCAGTTTGCCTACATATTAATGTAAATTTTTGACGTTAGTAAACAGACATATTTATTACGAACGTGTACACGAGAATGATCATTTTGGTTGGATAGGAATATCACCACGCGCTTTTTAGGTTTGCCAACGTCAAAAACATACTCGACCTGATATGGCGGATTCCATAGACAAAACCAGCTTAAAAATAAAAAATAATGATTTGGTAAATTGTAAATATACTATGTGTAAATAAATAATGTCGACTCAGTACTTCATATGCTTAAAAACAAAACATATTAATCATACTAAGTCATCTCACTTTTCAATTAAACATGACTTAACAATCAACAGGTCAATTTAGAAATACATATATTTTAAATATCACTTGTCGAATAACGGGTGCTCTTGGGTTCTTTTTTATCTTTCTACTAGATATCATACTACTTCGCGTAATAAAACCTTTTCCATAGGTCACATCGTTATTACCTAGCATATTATTAATCATGGTATGTAGTACTTACAAAATAACCAGAGAGGCAAGTTTGTCTTATTAGGGATAACTGAGGCGTACCTCAATATAATCGTCTCTTGTCTTTAATATTATCATTAATTGAACACCATTATGTGTCAATTAAATAATATAAAATCAGTCTCAAAATTGGGAAGTCTTTTAGATCTTCAGGCACGTATACATTATTACAGGTGTTTGTTTACCTATCAGGTAATACCTAAATCTTTCGTTATTATACTGCGTAAACATTTAATACACAACCCTTAAATACGTGCTACTCGAATTTACATTCTACTTTTATTCTCTATTTCCCAAGATGTTAACATCCATTTGAATAATATGAAAGCTTGTGTGTTACACAATATCTTCCTTGTTAATGTTACGTAAGCGTCTTTGTATCATGTGTTACCACAGGCAATTTTTTTACGCAAAAATAGTGGCAAGCTTTCCTCAAAATAAAAAATAAAATAACCTAAGTAGTATATATATTAGCTAAGGAGAAACAATTTTTATATTCTGCATCAATCTCAACCATACATGCATTCCGTAACTTTATTGCAATCAGTTGCAATTTGATTAGAGTTCTAAATCGTTAGAAGAAAATGTTTACAGTTGGATTCAAGCAATGGTTGAAAATACAGCCATCAGAACGTAAATAACCGCTATATTCATTCAGTTTGTAACGAATTGCAACAATGTTACGTGTGCAAAATACGCAGATACTAAACAAGAAACAAAAAAATAACAATTTGAAATTACCTTTGGGCATTAACAGATTAGTTAGAAACTGGTGCATCACCTTGACCAATGTGTTCATTTTCGGTATTGTGGCATTGCTCCGCCACCTAAAATATACAAATAGTGTAAGTCAAAATAAAAAGTAATATAAACTAGTGTCCGACCGAAACTTGATTCTTTTTTCTGAAACAGAAACCAAAGGTTCCGTTTTGGTTCTAGTTTCGGCCGAAACTGAAACTGTTATAGATGTGTTAAAATTGTTAAATATTTTTCATAAAAATATCAGTAGACCGTTATTTCAAAACATATGAACAATAAACCACTCGTGAAACAAATTCACTTATAAAAGTGAGAGCATTCTTAGTTTTAATTTTAACAAATGACGAGACGAACGAGATCCGAAATTACGGGTAGCAAAGGTACGGCACTTTTTTGGCCGAAACCGAACCTTCACCCGAAACCTTCTGAACCCGAAAGCGAACCTTCGATCGGACGCAAATATAAACATTATAGTTGAACGAGGAAAGCTGTTGTATAGTCCTGGTAATTTGGTTGTCGTCTTAGGGCTGGCGTGGTCAGTATAATTCATTCTGCGATCACCTTGGTGTTGTCGAGAGGTCCGTTGGATTCCAATGTCTGGGCGACATCACATTTCTGACTGGTACTTTTCTTTTTGCCTTTGCCAACATTCTTCTTGGAGTTTTTGGCGGACTTTGACTTTTGAGATAGTGCGCCTGTTTAACACCAGAAATGTCATCATTTAGATAAATTACTAGTTTGAAGTGGTAAATCCATAACTTTGTATCGGCTGGTAAGTCGTACAAATGTTATGAAACTCTTTAAATATCTTATTTAATATTATTTAAACTTTAGTCTACATTTACAATAGGGGTGTGCAAGGTGGTATTCAAGAAAAAATAATAAACTCCAAAATTTCTCCACTATCGTTTTGACAATTTAATAAAAAGTTGCTGATTTGGTATGTCAGTCAACATCCCTATTAGTAAGTATGGATTTTCTATCAGTAATTCGTCCTCGCAAATTTTACGCTTTTTGCTTTTACATTTAAACGTTCGCGCGTTCTTAATAGGAATACGTAGCGAAGAATACTTAGGGTCTGACAAGGATCACCAATTAGTTACATTCGGGGTCCAGTATTTATAATGATGTGACTGTCGCGGTCTGCCTCACTTGTCTAATGACGCGGTCTGTCCCACATGTCGCATGACGCGCTCGGTGGCGCAATGTGTTGTTTACAAGATTCATTCTAGGCACACTAGATGGCGAGACGCCTACGATACAATATTTAAAAAGCTATTCCAATCATATTATCGAATAACATAAGAAATATTTATTAATATGTTTTAGCAAAAATAGTTCACACCTACCTTTAATTGTAATCCAACTAATATTATAAACGTGAAAGTATGTGTGTGAAGATGTTTGTTACTCTATTCACGCAAAAACGGCTGAACGGATTTTGATTAAAATTGGCACACAGGTAGTTTATATCCTGGAATAAAACATAGGATAAGATCTATCGGGAATGCGGGTGAAACCGAGAGGGACAGCTAGAATATACATAAAATACTTCACGTAAAGTAATATACGCTTTCTATTGAGCTGTATAGTTATGAACTGAATAGTGTTTCTATAATACTAACCGTCGGCGTCAGTATCTTGAGCAGTGTTGTCTTCATGAGGACTCCCTTCTTCAGCTTGCAAATTTAACTCATCTGGTCTTACGGTTTTCCTGTGAGATCATAGACATAACAGCGTTAATTAACTATAAAAAATATAGAAGATATGTTACAGCCTACAGGACAAGCATAGTGAAGTACATTAAGTTTACTGTTTACAAAAGAAAGTGCAGTTCATACGTGTAGAACATCTCCAATAAAAAGCGAGCAAGTCCATGGACATACTCCCCAAGCGCGGATTCAGATTTTTCGTCAAGTATGGGCTAATTCGCGTATAAAATAAATGTTATTTAAAAGCCAAATTTTCGTATCGATGAAGCGTAAGCTTTCCTACCCTAGCTCTTATGACAGTGATTCTTAATTGAACTGATAATTTTTTTGACTCTACCTATCTTGTGAGATTACATCCTATCCCTCTCGCTTTATACCTTTTGTGAATAATCTACTATTATAATTCATCATCTCAGCCGAAAGATGTCTACTGCTGGACATAGGCCTTCCCCAAAGTTTTCCAAATTGACCGATCTTGAGCCGCTCGCATCCAGCGGTTTCCCGCAGCTGGTATTTTCGGTATAGTGTCGGGTCAGTGCGGCTCTGGGGTCTTTGGTCGCACTGGTAACAGGTTTGGCTACCGAGGCTGTCCATAGAACCTCCACCTCTCTAAATCATCTGCTTTAGTTGACGCTATGGCATAGCATAGCGGCTATGCCACCTTCCTTTGTTTTGAGCTTCGTCAACTGGCTTTGCCCAATAGACATACCTCTTGCGAACACTTTGGAGCCTTTATTTCGCTCTACCGTTTCCCTTACACAATTTGTATTAAAGGAACGGTCCTGTCGCAAGGATTTCCATATCCGTCTATTGAGCTACCGATATGCGTCAGAATAATCTGAAGACAGTAGCGTCATGGAGCGCCGGTCAGCCATGAGGTTGTTAGTATAGTCGGAGTTTTTGCGGTCTATTTGTATAGCGGAGCGATCGCCGTTTCAGCAGTCTTGGCTCTGGCGTGGCACATCTTTTATTCCGCTACTGGATTATCGTTGAAACTTTGGGTCGTTAATTTGCGCAAACGAATTAATTATTGTTCTACTGACCTACCCTCACCTACACTTTTACTGTAAGGAATTAGGAAAAAGAGTGTGGTGCTATCTATAATGAACTTGAATGTATCTCACCCGTTGACAGTGAGTGTGGCAGGTTTGGCAGGCTCGTCATCTCGTCTCGTGCGTCGCGGTGCGCGCGACGACGTGCCTCCCCCGCCGCCCGCGCCCTGCCCCGCGCCAGCCCCCGCGCCACGCCCACGCCCGCGACCCCGCCCGCCGCGCGCTCCACGCCAACCGCGCCCGCCGTACGAGTTGCGAGGCGGCGGAGTGTAGCCCACGTAGCTCACCTGCCCGACACACGTGCAAAATACAGCACATTAATAAAATACTTAAGAAGTACTACTACTGAGTATAGGGTATGTACTCACCAGCGGATAACGTGCAGGTCTAGTGGGATAGCTGCCGCCGCCCCACTGTCCGACGACGACGCCAGCGATCTCGAGGCGAGCGCCGCGGCCGCGTCCGCGCGTCCATCCGCCCACCACGCCGGCCGCCAGCGGCAGCGGTGGCATTGCGAACTCCACCTCGAGACCCTCCAGGATCGCCTTGCGCATGCGCTCCACCTGGAATATTCACATAACATGTCACTTCACGTACCACTATTATTATTATGAAATTAAACCTGTAAAAATCCAAAAAAATCGACAGGAACAGGATCATGGCGGCAGACATATAAGTACATTTATAAAATTACATTTAAACTTTTACTGGAAAAATTGGTCTGGTTAAAATTTCCTGGTTGGAAGATAAGATAGCCCTAAATCATTTTTTTTTTATAAAATAGGTAATCGTTTTCTACTCATAGATTTCAGTAAATAAGTATGGGGTGTAATATTTTAAAGTAACGATCGCTCGGAAACGCGGACGACAGCTAATAGGGTGTAAGTAAGAAAGTGTATAAGGGGTACCTTAACAACGGTGTCAAGGTGGTTGTCGCAGAGCTGGGCGAGGTGCTTGCAGTGGCTGGCGCGGTGCAGGTTGCGCTGCAGCAGCTTGCCGTCGAAGTACAGCCACGGCGCCGCCACCAGCCACGGCACGGGCGCGCCGCACGCGTCGTTGGCCACTAGCGCCGCTTCAGCACCCGCCATCACTAGCGCACCCAGCTGCACGCCGCGACTGTTTATGCCGTTCACCTGTACAGTACACACGTGACACGATGTACATACACCTACTAAACTTTCTTTTTATCTAGTTTTTTAAGCAATTTCAAATGTTATAGTCACTAGTCTAGTCCACTTCCGTACAATCCATCCATCCATATCCAACTTCACTACCACTGAGCTATCATCGCCTTAAATTGATGTACAGTAGAAATAATTTTGGCCTTACCGCCATTTCTTGTAAATGAAGAGCATTCATGAGATCATTGGAAAACGCTGTAGCTAAAAATGCATCCAATTCCTGTCGTCGCAATATCTGAATTTGCGATGTCATTATGAATCTGTAAACATAAGCCCATTTTAGTATGATGATAAATTATAAAAAAACTGAGGTGTGTTTACCAACTCACCTTAATACAGTTGCCAATATGAGCAGATGCTGAGGCACATAACTTGTGTTTAACATGAGCGGAGTATCAGAGCGCATGCATGAGAGGAAAGCTCGCATTCGGCGGCATTTATCATCCTGTGCAGTTCTGTGAACAAATTATTACCATTAATATTATTTGTCAATGATTAACGCATTCAGTGCTAAGCGTTAAGACTATAGCACACTGTGCGCACCGGCACGCACTCATATATGCGTCGAGTAGCACTTGGAATTGTCAGGCTTAACGCATGGCACTGATTGTGTTAAACAATTTACTGAATTCGATGAAAAATGACACCCTTCAAACACAGTTTCATCGCAGTTAAGTCAAACATCAAACTCTACTAAGGGCAAACCTGTAAAAGGGCACTTATGAAGGCTACTGACACATTTTACCTACATTTCAAAACGAGCTAAGTTAATAAGCTTACCCGAACCAAAGCCTCTGCACAGTTGGAACCGGCCAGTCCAGCACAATGCCAGGCACCATCTCTGGGTTCTTGCCAGGGTTCACGCGTGAGTAGATCCATTCAGCCACTTGCACGGTGCAAGCGCGGTCGTTAATACCAAGTGCACTTGTAGTGCCTTCCTCTGAAATATGATTTAAAATTAAACAGAGATACTGACTGACTGACAGCACAACATATACTACTGGGATTATGAATATGTAAAAATGCTTCCTATTAAAATGTAAGCTAAGTGTGGTTTTATAGTGACGCTTATGGTCCGCGCGGGTGGTAAGCGCGGCCAGTAAGCGCGCGGATGACCCGCTAGAAACTATAAAACGAGTTTAGAGTCACGCGGTTTGCTGCCGCGGTTTTCGGCGGCGACAGTACTCTTGCGCGCGTCCGACCGGCGAGACTGTGCAACGTAAAAAGCATCACAGTAAAACCACCCTAAGGGGTTTTTGGAAATTCAACTTTTTAAGGGGTGAAAATGGGGGATTTCGGTTGTATGAAATTCACACAGCTTACTACATATAACAAAGCATCCATAGTAGGGAATGTAATATCGGAAGGTTTTCAATTCCGATACTGATTTCCGATATTAGATCTCAATTTAGAAATTGCACATTTTATTTATAAATTGCATAAATTCGGTTAGATTGAGTGCAATAAAAACATTTTTAAATCGATTTATTTAATGTGGTTCTATCATTGGTTTCTCATTATTTTCCTATACTTCTTACTAATTAACTCAGAATCAACAAAACTTCTTATAATTTAAAATGTTGCACAAAATCAACAATTAGGAACAATAATTACATATTAAAAATATTTGTTTATCTTATGACAGAGCTGATGTAGCAGGCATGGACCCCGTTGTTTTTCCGAGTCCAAGATTCTTGAATTTAAAACCTCCAAATGCTCTGCAATTAAGGTTTATGTTCATATATCTCCTGTTTCGAAGAGAGGTCCACTCGTCGAGAGTCGTTGTAAATCTTTCTCCCTTTTCCTTCATGAGCGTTACCTATGGTTTGCACAGTTTCACATTTGATTTGTTCGGCATGTTCAAGAACCATTTTTGCAATAGTATTTGACGTTTTCGGTAAGTCGTATCCACGTTTTTTTGAAGAGTTGCCGGAGATCTTGACTTTCAGATAAGAATCTGAAACTTGCACCATTTAAAGCGGTCATTCGACAAACAATAGCTTCCATTGATTCTGAAGACCTGAAGTATTCAGTCATTAGTTTCAGTTTCTTGAGCTTGGGTGTCTGCTCTTGTGATGATGTTGTTGATGTGCTTGGAGCAATCTCCGATGAAGGGGTTCCAACTGCAGTGATGTTTGCGTGCACAGTTCGTAAATGTGTGTGCAAGTCTGTTGTAGACCCACCAGTAGTTTCTTATTTTTTTAAACATATCTGGCACTTAGCTATTTGGCCGTCATCCGATCTATGAAAATGATCCCATACATTTGATGAGCGTTTGTTCAGAAATTTTGAGAATGTGTCTTTATATTTTGATGAAGCCCTGCAAAGAAAATAATTATTTTATGTAATGGTGCTCCTTCACAGCTTTCGCCTTCGCCTGTAATGTAAACAGTTCAAGATTCGATTTTGTACGGAAAAGTGGTAATTTGTAGTTTTGTACTTACATCGTAGCCACATAAAACACAAACAAACACTTCTTAACTTAAACAGTTCATGAGCGCAACTGATCAAAATATACTCTGTGCAACGTCTGATTGACAGGATATTTTGTTCGTTTGTGCGACGCAACTCGCAAGACGTACCGCGCAGGTAAAGATAACAGTATTATTGTTCTTGTATCGCATGCTTAGAGAGCTGGCATCAGGAGTACGGTAGCGCCACAGTATAAAGATATAAGCGCGCTGTGGCGCTCGACGCTACACAAGGATCTAAAATATAGGTTTAGTTTAAAACTCAAAATGTAGAAAAAATTGTCCGATATCGATATTGGATCACTCAGTATCGGAATTGTAATATCGGTACTTACGTTCCGAGATTCCGATATTCCGAGTTTTTTTTTTTTTTTTTTTTTTTATGTCACAAGTGACAACGAGGCAGGCGGGTCACCTGATGGTAAGTGACAACCGTCGCCTATAGACATTGGCAATACCAGGGGATTGCTTAATGTGTTGTACACCTTATTAAGGCGAACTGGCTCTCAAGTGCAATTGCCGGAACACACCAACAGGTGCTTGGCGACAGATTTACAACTTGAGGGTGGTAACCAGCCAGTCGAGTACTACAAAGTACCCTACCACCGTGCTGTGGTTTCCTCACGATGTTTTCCTTCACCGAAAGCTCAAGCTCATTGTAAGGATTCGAACCCACGACCTTCGCCGCGGTATCCGACGTCACTTACCACTGAGCTATCATCGCCTTGAGGCGATTCATGCCCTAATCCATATAGACTCGATTTCTTTAAATTCTAAACCTGAAGGGTTTATGTAGGGATACTAGCTTTTGCCCGCGACTCCGTACGCGTGGAATTAGTAATTTGCGTAGTTTATTTTTTATCCAATCTGCTTTTTAGGGTTCCGTACAAAATAACGGACCTATAAAGGTCCACTCGTGCGTCTGTCTGTCCGGTCATGTCACAGACATTTTCTCCGAATCTACTGGACCAAATCAGGTGTTCAAGATGGTAGGGTGGTGTAATTCTATGACCCAAACAGATGTGCAAAGTAATATTTTTTTTTAAATAAGATTAATTTTCGGGGGACAAATTAGGAAATAAAAAAAAATATTTTGCAAACCTTACTGTGTCATATATCAAATGAAAAGGCTCGTCTCTTAACCTTAAATAAATTTTTGTTGTTATTCTAAAATAAATAGTTTTGATTTTATTCATGAAAGAAGACGAAAATTGACCAATACCCCCCGGATCTCCGAAACTACCGAGCCTAACATTTTGAAAAAAATAATACAAAATATAGTTCATTGCTTGTAGATTACTGGTAAACCTATGAGAATTCTATAAATCAATTGAAAATAAAGTGGTAAACTCAATATAATACGATACTATATAGTACGGAACCCTGTCCACGCGAGTTCAACTCGCACTTGGCCGTTTTTTTCATAAATCTCCAGGCAGACAGTCATAAATCAGTTCAGCGGTTATTAAATAAGGAGTCCCGGGAAAAACATAGGATAGTTTTTATCCTAGAAATCACCCTTTAAGGGGGTGAAAAGGGGGGTGGAAGTTTGTATGGGAAATCAATTACCGCTGAACTATATTCATTTTGTCTGTCTGTTACTTCTTCACGCTTAAACGGCCGAACCGATTTAGATGAAATTTGGTATAAGGATAGTTTGGATTCCGGGAAAAAATATAGGATAGTTTTTATCCCAGGAATCATTGATATCCTATACAACCTTTCACCCCCTTAAGGGATGATTTCTGGTATAAAATCTATCCTATGTTCTTTCCCGGGACTCAAACTATTCCTATACCAAATTTCTTCTAAATCGGTTCGGCGGTTTAAGCGTGAAGAGGTAACAGACAGACGGACAGACAGAAATTAGTTCAGAGTAAATTGATTTCCCATACAAACATCCACCCCCCTTTTCACCCCCTTAAAGGGTAATTTCTGGGATAAAAACTATCCTTTATTTTTTCCCGGAATCCAAACTATCCTTACACCAAATTTCATCTAAATCGGTTCGGCCGTTTAAGCGTGAAGAAGTAACAGACAGACAAAATGAATATTGTTCAGAGTAAATTGATTTCCCATACAAACATCCACTCCCCTCTTCAATCAAAAAGGTGGGTGGATAATCCCTTAAAGGGTAATTTCTGGGATAAAAACTATCCTATATTTTTTCCCGGAATCCAAACTATCCTTATACCAAATTTCATCAAAGGGTAATTTCACCCCCTTAAAGGGTGATTTCTAGGATAAAAACTATCCTATGTTTTTTCCCGGGACTCCAACAATCCCTATAACGAATTTCATCTAAATCGGTTCGGCGGTTTAAGCGTGAAGAGGTAACAGACAGACAGACACACTTTCGCATTTATAATATTAAAATAGTATGGATTATATTTTAATGATAATCTGTTATTATTGATACAATAAAATTAGTTTTTAGCTATTCTACAAATATTATAAATGTGAAAGTGTGTATGTTTGTTGCTCAATCACGTAAAAGCTTAACGGAATTTGATGAAACTTGGCACACAGGTAGATCATATCCTGCAATAAAAAATAGGATACTTTTTATCCGGAAAAAGATAAGATCCTTCGGGAACGCGGGTGAAACCGCGGGTCGGAATAATAATATGACATATTTTGTAAACTAGAGTATCGAATTGTAGGTCAGTAGGGACAAAATGTAAAATAGCCTGTTGGCGGAAACTGTTTAAATCCGCTACTGCGTGGAACAGAAGCTACTTAATTAAAAACAAAGAGTCAACTGTCGTCAGCTCTCAAAATGTAATGATAATCACGATTAGATACCTTTAGCTTTCTGTGCCATGAAGCGATGGTGATGCATGTTATATAAAATGGCATACACATTCTGCCTGATGGGTCTGTAAAAGTGATGTATAGAGGGTATCTCGCGGTGGTTATCATCTTCCATGAGGACCGGCAGGGTCACTTGGCGGTGCGTGAGAATAGACAGCAGCTGCGGGTGCATGAGACCACGAGCGTGGCGCTCGGCGCACGTTCGGAGCACCTCGGCCGGCGCCGGCGTACAATTATCGTCGCTCTGAACTGGTTTCAACATTTGACGACCCTATAAAACATTACATATATTTACTAATTTCAAACAATTGTAATATTACGTTATCACAAATCTTTAGTTCATTTATGTATATTGTATCGAGTAAGTAGCTTTTTTGGAACGAGGTTCTTTTACGCGGCTTATAGTAGAGTTAACTGGCAGAAATCGTCACGTAAGAAAAAAGCGTAATGCCCCCCCACACGACTTTTTGCTTTGAGAAAATGATATAAAAAAGGAATTTCGTTCCTGACGGAGGTCCCCGACCGCACTCTTTTTTTTAAAATTTAATCTGCGATCAGTCGGGGTAGGTACTATAAGTAGATGTTTAGTGAGCTCTATGTGAGGCTGAGTGTGTCCTCCAGCGAGGGCAGCTACTCGTTTTAATGAAGGATAGAGTAGGTAGCTGGAATGTTATTCACACCTCTTTGGTCGGCAGCTGTTTGGCGAGGCCTGCGTCCCCGGCGGCGGTGTCGATCGACATCGCCGCTATAGCGTGGTGCACGTCATTCGTCCTCTCTTCCATACTAAAGTCAGCATTCATTGAAGCATTTGCCGTTGCCAATTTGTAATCTTCCAAGCCTTTTTGCTGTAATTTATCGAGTTTGCAGTTTTCAATCCCAAGTGCTTAGTGTAAACCATAGTAATAAATGAAATGTGAAATAAATTAAAAAAAAAAATTAAATATGTAAGGGAGAAATAAATGAGGTAAGAAAATAATAGGGTCACTTGGCACTTAGACAACAGCACATTAAAATTTTGATTTGTGACATGCAAAAATGTCTGAGAATTTATTGAAGCCAATGGTGTTAATGGTAATGTAAAAGGCGTGGATGACCATAGCGATAGATTGATTTTCATAAAAGATTAAAACCTCGTGTTCTGAAGATTCAGTTGCCAGCTTTGATGTATCTAAATCAGAAGAAGTAGATTGAGGACTGATATCCGGTTTTTGGTTCTTTTTATTACTTTTGGGGCGGCGACCTGAAAGTATGAAGTATACTTAGTACACTAGGGCCTTTCGCTTCAAAATATTTCCAAATCATTTATTTTTATCAAATCTAACCAGAAGCAGTTCTGTATTTCAGGAACCCATCTTTGGTACCATTCAAATAATACTGTACAGCTTGTTTAAGTTTGGCAGCACGGAGATCATTCAGGTCACCAAAAACATCAATGCAAGCAGCATCAACATCAGATGATGGCAGTTCACGCACATATTGGCACACACTCTTCACTAAAGTTTCAGGAGGGACTTGCTGCTGAAATATGTTAACCTAAAATTAGGCCGCATAAAATGCAAGCAATAAAAACAAATTGAATACTCAAACAAGCACAATACAATACTATAAAGCAATAGACAACACGTCTTGTAACCAGTGGCATAGCTAGGTAACCAAAGGTCCTGGTGCAAAAAAACTGGGCCCCTAAACTGTTCAAATATAATTAATTATACAGGTGTTGGGAAGAACGTGTGCCAAACGGTAGGGGTGAGTAGCTAGGTTCATTGGCTATGTATTCTGGCCTAACTTACCCTTTCTTGCCTTATCTTTTTTTTTTCTACAAGATTTTTTTAATTATTTTTATGTTTAAAGGAAGTTGAACTTTTAGTCACCTTAACTTTTTTTATGGGTGTCTTGGTCTACACTTACCTGTGTTTTTAACAGGAGTGTATGCCTGTTCTACTAACACCGATATTTCTTTTAAATAATGAGTAATAAAATTATTGTGAGCTATCAAAGTCTAATCTAATATCTAAAGTATAATGATTGAACTATTTAAATAACTAATCTAACAAGTAGAATTAATATAAAATAATAATAAATTTAAAACTACTAACATAAATATAGCTAACTATTAATGATTAATTGCGACACCCTATCAGGTGATGTACTCGTACATACCTCTTAACTTACTAATATTATGTTTGTGTACATTCATGCAATAAAATAAATAGAAATTGAATTGAAAAGAGATGTAAAAAGACTAACTTCAACTTTAAGTTCATTTTAAAAAAAACTTTTTTAATTATATGTAAACAACCGATAAGGCAAGAAAGGGCTAGTTGGGCCAGATTACATTACCAATGAGGCAATGACCATAGTTACTCGCTCTTACCGTTTGTCACACGTTCCTCCTAACACCCTGTATAAATACTTTAATGATGCAAAAGCTACTTTATCATCAGCTCTAAATATTTGAAAGATTTTTTGCAATAAAGATAAAATTTATTTAACCTATTATTTTTATGACGTTTCCTTATTGTAATAACCCGCCCTAAATGTGACGGCGAATCTTTCAAATTGGCAATATAATTTTGGGGAATTCCCCTGTAGGTATTCTTTCAAATGAGTTGTCATTATTAAAGTCCTGTTGTAGCTAATTTACATTCCGAAGGTGGGAGAATTATTAGTTAGTTCGATACGAGGTTTGCTGGTCAGGATCCGAGGGCCCCCTGAGCTTGGGGGCCCCGGTGCACGGCACCACCTAGCCCTCCGATAGCTACGCCACTGCTTGTAACATAATATATAAATAGAGAAGTTGAAAATTTACTTGAAAAGAAAACTCAACCTTCTTTTGAGTGATTCCTAAACGTTTATAGAAATCTGTGAGACTCTGTTCAGAGAGAATAGTACCACCAAGTAGTGCAGCCATGAGGCAGAGACGATCTTGCGGTACTTCCAGCACGTGAGGCAACTCGTGTACCATGTACTCTTTAGTTTCCAGTGAAGACTGTAAAGTGAAATAAAGGTCTCCTTATACTTAATATTGTCCACTGACTGATTAATGAAATACTCAGATAAAAAATTACCCTGTATGTAAGTTTCAACTGAGATGAACTGAAATATCTTGGAGGCTGAAAAACCAAATATTCCCCAGAGCAACCCACAAGCCCAGCATAAGTTTTCTCTCGACACAAACCAACTACTTCCTGGCAATGATCATCTGAAGATACCATCTGAAAGTTTTAATATGACAGTTATTACATAAAACCTGTTTAATCCTACTAATATAATAATTGAAAGTTTGGTTTGATGCTCAATGACACAATTACAGCTGAACAGATTTTGATGTAACTTGGCACAGAGGTAATCATATATACCATACTTTTTATCTCGTGAAAAGAAAAGATAATGCAGGTGAAACAACAGGGGGGAAAACTATTAATTAATATTTATAGATAAATCATCACTTACAATTGGAATATTCAGATATCTAAGAGCTGTTCTCAAGCATGAGTGTAGTCCTGTAGGTGGGACCCACCACACTTTAGGAGGTGGGGTGCCTTTTGTACCAATGTGACGTAACACCTGTTTGAAAATAATTTTACTATCAACATTGAGTTCAAACATAAATAAATTGATATTTAAATTAAAGTAAGTTTTAGAAATTGCCATCAGTGGGGAACTAAAAAGAGCATGTGCCATTAATGAATAAAATCTAAAATGGTGCAAATCATACCATCTCATGGGCACATTATCTCTGTCTTTACATATAAACATTTTTTTTCACGCACGCAGTAGCTTATGTATAACACATAAATATTAAATATGCTTTTTTATCAACAATGCCTTTAAAAATTAAAAGATTTTAATTGTTTTGCAGATCTGGCAAACAGATCTACAAAAAACAAGTAAAAAGCAAATACTAGAATTATAAGACTAATGTGAAACTAATATCATGGATCTGAATAAACGGCTATATTATTATTATTATAATTGCTTTGCAGACTTCTGACATAAAAGAAGATTTGTTTTTACTAACAGAATTAACTCTCTGTCTATATGTTGCTTGGGTTTGGATCCAATGTTGAGGTAAAGCTGGTGGTGTTGGGTGGGCACCATTGAAGCAGACGCACAGTGCCACTTGATGTTCAGCAAGAGCTTGTGCTAATGTTGTTAAAAATTGCACACAACGTGCCCACTGTCCTCCACATGCCCAGTCTATAATAAATATAATTACTCGGTGTAATAATTATTAATGGATGGTGTCATTCTACACAATCCAAGTTTTTATCCAAAACAAATTTTAATTAAGCTATAAATAATATTGTTTATAGCACAGTGTGACCTAAACCCGCACTTTACGCACGCTTTTCCGTGACCTAAGTTGCCTATTTGTGCACGGAGAAGCATGCGTAAAGTGCGGGTTTATGTCACACTTGCTATAGTATACGATACATGTGTCCCCGAAGTTGTCTATTATTGCACGGCGTTTAGCATCCTCGCTGCGCTCGGGCGCTAACTTCACACCGTGCAATAATAGCCTACTTGGGTCACGCGTATCGTAATGTACTATTACTTCACAAATCATCTCTTATTTCTCATTCCCACTTAGCAACAATTAGACTGCTAAAAAGGTTTATTATCATTATGTGCAGTGATTTATTAAAATAAAGAAAATTAAATATTTATTCATCCTAATAGGCCCTTCACACACACATATAAACTGTCAGACTTTAACACATGGTTCAGATGCTTGCCTGCTATTGCTGAGAAGAGCTGGTAAAAACTCTAAATATAAATAATAACAATGAATAAAATAATTCTTCCTTTTTATTATATCTAGCTGTCCCCCAGTTTCATCTTAATTTATAAAGTTGCCTGTGTTGCACTAGTGTGACACTAAGAGTGTAACACAATAGTTCACCAACCCTTACCACAACTCCATCAATATGTGTTGAGGTATTGCCACAAAAAGGTAGACTTAGCATATGCAGTAGTTTATAAATAAAAATTCATGGTTTTCAATATGCATAGTTTTTTAACACAAGTGTGTTACAATATATTATTATAGTGTGTTATTATGCTAGACAATTTTCGCAATATGAATGATCGGAAAACGATCACACAATTCCTTGAAATAATAAGTGTAAGTACACTGAATATTTAAATTAAATGTAGGTATTTGGTACTGTAAATTATAGCAACAAAAGACCTACCAGAAAAATAGCCTCCGTAGAGACGATCCAAGCATCCTTCCGCATCTAGAACTAAGCGGAAGCCGCCAGCGTGGTTTCTGGCGATCCGAAATAAATCAACTCCTACTCCTTCATTTTCTAAAAATGTTTGTAGATCTTGTATACCCATGGTTTGAGAATTTCTTGATGATTCGTTAACGAAAACGTTCGTCTCAACAAATTTTATACGCTGAAATTATAAAGATTTTTTTTTTTCGATATAAATACTACATCCAAAAATCCAGATTTATGTTCGATGCAAAATGAAATTGGAATAGTCTAGTTATTATTATCCGTAACATAACAACCATCTAAATAAATTAAAATTGGCTTTATAAAAACAAAAATATGCACAGCACCAGCGCACGGCAAGGAAATAAAATACCGGTACGTACAACGTAACGTAGATGAGAAAGATGTTTTAGTAAAAATAGAAGAAATATAAAAATAGTTGGTACTAAGGGCGTAGTTTTAGGATTGAGAGAAATAAAAATATCCACAAACCTTCGGCTACAAAACCATGCCAACAGAGAAATTATTATAGCCGTAAATTAAAGCGGAAGCTATCAGCCATTTGTAATTTTAGTTAGAACCACAGGCTCGAAATTCGAATCGAACATAAGAGACACAGACTGACTAAATTCTAGCGTACCTTCCTTAATGACCCGGCCGTACATTATAAGAATAATATAAAAATTCTCACGCGTGCAGGACCATGTATCGGGAGTGAACCAGCCGTCACACACCGTGCACCGCTATCGCACTATATAGGAGTAAATATGTTCCAAAGAGAATATAATACTACCGTTTGTTCTTTGGGCACTATCAGATGCGGTGGGTGTAACACCCCTTTTTATTCCGTTCAGGGGTGAAAATGAAAAATACTTAAATACATGTTTCTTTGATTTTATTGAAGAGCATGCATAGGTACTAAATTTCAATTTATGTAATTTTATTTTCATACAAATTTTAACACCCCTTTTAACCCCTTTAATGGATGGAATTGAAAAAAAAATCTTATTTACATGTTTCTTTATTGGTATTGAAGTGCAAAAATACAAAATTTCAAGTAATTTTGATAATAAAAAAAAAATTTTCGTACAAACTTTAACAGCCCTTTTTACACATTTAAGGGTTGAACTTCAAAAAGACGGGGTAACGAAATGACAATTAATGTCATAAATTTTTTGTAGTGCTTGACACTCGGAACCTCGGAACAATAATAAACATGGAAGCCGGGCTAAAATAAGAAATGAAATGCATATACTTTACCTTTTTTACTTTCGACGTTAATAATGCGTGGGAAAGAGACATATAATACCGTTCTGTTTCGTTATTATGCAGGTTGTCACAAGCTATTTTTTGGCTAGTGATGGGCTTATCATCGACATTGTCGTGTCGATATAAGTCATCAAAGCAAACAAGTAAATATCTAGACACGCGGGAGCGTGTCAAGCCAAGTTCAAGAAACATAACTGGCGAGCCGCACCGTGTGTAATATTACACGAACCATTTGGAGCCACTTTTGACCCCCTCATAAATCAAAAACTATTTTACATAAACGTATCAAATTGGGCTCATATATTGAGACTTGCGAGATACATATGTGTTCTAAATTTCATAAGCTTATCTCAAACGGTTATTTAGATATTAATGTCCAAAATTCCTCATTTTTATCGTTGACTGACCTATAGACCAAAACTCTAACCCAGTTCCAGATGACCTAGAGAGTTAAAATTTGGTATGCAGATAGGTAATTAGATGAATACAAAGGAATAAATAAAAAACTGGCAATTTTTAAATAATTAGATTCTATTATGAACGCTTAACATAAATACCTAATATTACTTACTTAATTAACGTAGGTAACGTTATTAACTGGGATTAATTATTATTTTTATATTTAGCGCACATCAATAGTGTAAAATCATTACCTACTCATAAACAATGATAAAATAATAGGCATTTAGATTTTCGGTATATACACGACGCGCGCGCGCCGAGTGACGCCGGAGCGGCGCGGGCGGGGTGGGTGGAGCGCTGTGACAACCGAATCGAACCGTTGACGCGAACGTGGCCGAGTTCAATACAAAAATTATTCTCTGCTGTGGGCTTGACAATGCAATTGTTTTATATTTATAAAGTCTACTTTTAGTTTTGAATTTGTCCTTTTAAAATGACCCACGGCGTTACGAGGATATGTACTTACCTACAAAAAGTAATGATACGAATTATATAGCCTTCGCATGTTCTAAACCTGTTATCTTTCGGTTCTTATTTTATTATTCCGAAAATTTGGCTTGCTGCTAGAAACTACCCATCGAACATGTAATCGAAAATGACTGTGTAAAAGTAGGTACTTCATAATAATTCGTATGGGAAAACCAGCCCTTAGACTACATATTTGGATTTTGCATAGAACTTGGCACTCAATCTCAGATCTCCATTCTTTTTGCGGCGAAGCCCACAGCAGAGAATAATTTTTGTATTGAACTTGGCTCTCCTTTTTTATATTTATGTTTTTGGTGGGATAGTTAGTACTAGCTGTGCCCGCGACTTCGTCCGCGTGGAATAGTGACTTTGGGCATATCTTTTGGTTTATTTTGGATTAATAAATGTTCGACGTGATTCTATAAATTGACATAACTTTTTTATTTAACAACAGATTGACATGAAACAAACACTAAATGTTAAGTGAAGCTTACCACAATATATTAGTGAAAACCACATCTGAATAAGCCGTTTCTGAGATTAGCTTGCACAAACAGACTCTAACAATCATTGTTTTGGGTGCTATTGCGTTGATAAAGGACCCAATAATATTTTTTCTCATATATCTTCCATATACAGATAGCGATCCGTTACATTTTTATTATATGTACCTATAGATAGAATAGTTTTCTATTATATATTTTTTAGTTCACATAGTTTATCCTTTTCTTAACATTCCCATGTTATTATTAATTTATTATCGGCGGAAATTCGGTCGTTCTGTCGCGGACCGCTCGCACTCAGCGTCTGCTCCGTCCGGCAACTTTTTTTTTTCTACGTATGGGAAATCAATTACCGCTGAACTAATTTCTGTCTGTCCGTCTGTCTGTTACCTCTTCACGCTTAAACCGCCGAACCGATTTAGATGAAATTTGGTAAAGGGATAGATTGAGTCCCGGGAAAAAATATAGAATAGTTTTTATCCCAGAAATCACCCTTTAACTGGGTGTGAAAAGAGGGGTGGAAGTTTGTATGAGAAATCAATTACCGCTGAACTAATTTCTTTTTGTCTGTCTGTTACTTCTTCACGCTTAAACCACCGAACCGATTTTGATGAAATTTGATATAGGGATAGATTGAGTCCCGGGAAAGAACATAGGATAGATTTTATCCCAGAAATCAAACCTTAAGGGGGTGAAAAGGGGGGTGAAAGTTTGTATGGGGAATCAATAACCACTGTACTGATTTATGACTGTCTGTCTGGAGATTTATGAAAAAACCGGCCAAGGTTTATGAAAACGATCCTTTTCATTTGATATATGACACAGTAATAATAATCATTTATTTGCTAAAAACATGGTATATATTGGTCTTAAAATAATAAATATAAACAGGTCGTGCATGTTTTGCTATGATGGCGTGCAAATAGTCACTATATTTAATTATTTAGTAAGGTTTGCAAAGCTTTTTTTTTTAATTTCCTAATTTGACGCCCGAAAATCAACCTTATTTAAAAAAATATATATTTACTTTGCACATCTGTGTTTGGGTCATAGAAATACACCATCCTACCAAATTTCACCTGATTTGGTCCGGTAGATTCGGAGCAAATGTCTGTGACATGACCGGATAGACAGACGCACGAGTGGTCCAATAAAAGTCCGTTTTTTTGTACGGAACCCTAAAAAGCAGATTAGATAAAAAATATGCTACGCAAATTACTAATTCCACGCGGACCGAGTCACGGGCAAAAACTAGTAATGAAATAACAATCAATCATTGACCTTTAAAAATAATTGTTTTAGTTAAATGTGTGCGAATTTTTTCGGTGGGTACACTTAACTTTTTTGTAATGTAATGAATCCTGATTTTAAAATAATTTTGTGCAATAGACTTAATGAGTAGATGTCTATGTTCTTCATATAAAGATTGCTCCATTGAATGATCTTTTAATTCACAAAAAATCTGTGTTGGCAATATATTAGCTGAGACTTTATTGATCATCTCTAACATATTTCTTGGTTGGCCAAGACACTTTGAACCAATATGCACTTGATATTATTTTACAATTTTTTCAGAGACTTGACAGATTCTGTTTAAATCTGATGTTGGCTTGAATAGGCCTCCCCAATTTTTTATAGCTATCAAGGATTTTGAACGAGTATGTTCGGTGTATTCAAGACTTTCTATGCATTTTTCGCATTTTAATGTTTTCTTCAATTTCTTTCCAATGAAACCTGCTATATATTCTACTACATTTTTAGAATATTCTGAAAGAGATGATGGGCACAAAATATAGTCATGATCAGTTATGTCATCAAAGGTATCATGTAACTCGGGCTCTAAACGTCGCCTACAGTTGGTGCTGTCGTCAATAGCTTTTTTATAATTAGGAGTACAATTCAAAACCGTTATTTTGTCAAGAGGAATACAATTTCCGGCAGCACTCTCTTTGAATTGAGCATGAACTAGTAGTTTTTGTAAGCAGCGCAAAATATCCGTGCCGAAGGATTGTTATTGAAGCCACATTTTGATCTGATGGCCCCAAAAAATTGCTCAAGGTGATCTTGGCTCATTTTATAAGTACATATGTACTTCAAAGTATTATTATCTGTAACAACGTACATATTGTACAGTTTGATGAGAGATGACATGCATGTTAGAAAACCACAGAATCCGGTGGATCTGTTTCAGTGGATTACTTGAGTTCCATCTCCAAGCTTCAAACCTTTTATATAAATTTCAGCTGCTGCAAAAAATTCAATGGTTTCCTCTACATTGAAAGATGTTAACGCTCTTTTCCATCCCTTTGCTCTCATATTGCGGCTGTTCATTATCTCAAACAGGTTATTAAATATCCTGATGAACATGATGGTCCCATCACAGTCTGCAAATTCTGGTATGCCTAATTGCTTACAAAATTCTAAAGCATCACCCACAGACTCACTTAACAACTGAGTTTTCAGTGCAAGCGCACTTTCATCTTTTGTTTAACGAAATTCACATGTTCATTTTTCAGCTTTGTTCCTAAGTGAAGCTCTTATTCATTTTGGATTTTGTTAAGGAGTTGTATATAAACCCATGAAACGGTGTTCCCTTGGTAATCTATGAAAGTTTTTTTTGTCTCCGAAAGTGTTTCGGACTAATTTAATATTGTGGCAGGGGTCTGGCCACAGAAATATTTCCTGTCCGTCGTGCGTGAAAGATGATTCCGATTTAATATCACAGCCTAAATGTGCACACATTGCTTTGTTGGTAGCAGCACCGTCAAAGGTAAGACTTACGACATTAATACCACATGTTTTTAAAAGCGTAAGGCATTGTTCGACTAGCGCCGCTTTCTGCTGCGCGGTGATACTATGGATTAGGAAATATCCAACAGGCACTTTAAATGTATCGTTTATTGATGTTACCATAAATGTCAGGGCTTCTTTTGCTAATGGCACATCATCTATATCAAGATCACAACCAACGTTACTATAGCCAAAATACTCTTTACCATCCCACTCCACTTGCTTCCTTATAGCCATTTCATCCATAGCTAGGGCACAAAATATAGTTTTGTGCCCTAGCTATGGCTAACAAAGCCCCTGTTGTGAATCCAGGTCTACAATCTAAACATTTATACCATGCTGAAATACTTTTTGGATGTGGTAATATGTTTTCAAATTGTTCCCTGACGAATGAGTATGCTTTTGGGGATAAATAATGCAATGTCACTGCGATTTTTTTTACTTCCAAGCTGAACTCCCTACTAAACACATCATCACATTGTTTTTGTAGAAACCTTTTTATAATTTCATTTTTGTTTATGCTATCTAACATATTGATGTATATCGTTTCGACATTTTCAAGTCGTAATTTATCTAGTACGACTGTGTAGAGATCAACATTTTTTTTTGAAAGACGTGTATTTTGTTTTGTTAAAGTGTTAATCCGTCGTAGACGGCGTTCTGAAACATTTTTCAAATTTTGATTTTTTTTTCTCTAAAAATCTGTATTTTTTTTCATTTGTAGCTTCTTGTTCATTAGTAGATGTACTTGATATTTTTCTCTTCATGTTGATTTCTGTGAGCGATTCCTAAAACAAGTATACAAAAGATATCAAATCTCTAATAGCGTTAGATATTCATATTACCTATTTTGTTTGATTATCAGCAGCCTTTAAATATACTTTTAATGATCAGCTTGCAAAATGGTAACACTTTTACTAAGGTCATTTTTGTATATTTGGTAGGTGACTTGCCCACCTATCTCCCCCTTAAGTTTGTCGTACAACTTACCGGGCATCCTGTATAATTGAGTTTCTTTTTAATGATATTTTATATTATTATTAGGTATTGTTAGTAAGACAGACTAAAAATAAAATTAGAAAAGACTATACCTAATGAAAGTGAGTTTGTCATGTCTTGTATAGAATCAGTCGTAGCTTTGCATTATTACATTGTTAAACTACTTATGGTAGGGGAGGCGAATAGGGGATTTCGGGATTTACTCGAGCGCGGCAGATTAACATAAGGGGGGCAACCTTGCACCTTGTGAAGTACTCTCACCAAATCTGAGCCCTCTATGTAGTGTCGAACGCCTAGGGTAGCCCGTCAGATTAGTAAAAAAAAATCGATGGTTTGAAATACTCGAGCGCGTCAGATTAAGGTAAGGTAAGTTAGTTACATGCAAAATAGTGTTCAATAATCTGACAATTTGGGCGTGACGAAAGAAAATTGGAGACTCGCAAAGTTGCAAAAAAAAACGTCACCTGGATTTTCTCGAGCGCGATTAGTTTGTTTTTTATTTTGAAGGAAATTAGTCACGAATCACGGAAATATCATAATCTGCCGATTTGCACAAGCCGAAGTAGCTAAAATCATTATTAAGTGTATAGTCCAGGAATATTATGAGTTTCACCTCAGAATGAGAGATAGTCAGCTATTAACTTGTATAAACCTTTATTTTGACACCCTAAAACTTGTCTCAAAAGCTACTTATCTTAGGGTGCCCGCGACTACTGATTTTTCAAGGTCAAAGGTCAAAAAATCATTTATTGCAAATATCTCGTTTCCTATGGGTTTTTTGGTATATGTATTCATAATAAATATTGTAGAAGATTAAATTTTCTACAACTTTTGTGCAAACATTTTTTCGATATCTTGAACCATTTTCGATATTTTTTATATATATATTTTTTTCAAACCGTCAGATTAAGGAAATCCCTCAACATAATTGTCAGATTATGGGTCAGTACAACAAGGCCATCAAGAAGAACCGCCTGTATAAAAATCTGACGCGCTCGAGTAAATCAAGGTCACGATTTTTTTTGCATTTTCAAAAATCGGCCCTGACTGATGGTCGCGTCCAAATCGTCAGTCTTTAAAATAGGAGCTACTGGAGGGTTCACTTAACATCCCTTATCAATGTCTGACGCGCTCGAGTAAATTTTTTTTTAAAATATTTTCGACCCCTTCGTACGGCCACCCCCACCACGCAAAACGGCAGATTATTATTTTTCCGTTATCAGACAGACGTGGCGCGACTACCCTATTAATATCTGACGCGCTCGAGTATTTCTTGGTGACTGTTTTTTTTACATTTTTGAAACCCTGTAGACCTGTAGACGCTCCCCCCACCGCTGAATGGGAAAATATCACATAACTTTTTTTTCTTTATTCCACCTAATCTTCAAATTCCAGTAGGTCCCAAAGACGCTCGAGTAACTACAAATTTAGCATCATTGCCTCCCCTACCATTATGTTACCCGCAGCATGCAATAAATAACTCAATATAAATATATCAAATAAATACATAATTAACTACATACCATGACAAAGCTGGATGTTTCTTTTGGTATATTTAATGTAGGAACAGCCTCGGATTTCAGTCGTCTCCATTTTTTATTGTCATTAGGCACAAATGCGTCTTCGGTAAAATGCTTAGAGCAAATTTAAGCGTACTTTTTTGAAGTCCAATTGGACCTATTGATGCACTGACTCCATTTTATGTTAATTTCACCATCATTAGGTAATCTGCAACAGTATTGAAATGATTATCGATAACCATTTTTACATCACTAGTAACCTATACTTGCGACAATTTTATTTTTCAGAAAAGTCATAAAATAAAGCAAATACGTGAATTCTTTTGAGTAGATAGGCATAAAGTACTATTTTTATTTATCGTCTATCACTTTTTTATTTCCAATATAGAAAAATATATCTCTAAACTTACCGATGAAATGTTAACGTTTCGTTCTCATTTTCTTTTCTCGAACTATGGGCGTTACACCCTTCAACAATACAAGACATCTTGTCCAGGGCACGGTATACCTCTTGTATATACTTTCTGGCCACGTTCTCAGACAGAAATTAATAATTAAGTCGCTTTTTTCGTTTAATAAATTCGTCAAACTCCCGACTCGTATCAACAAAACATAAAACTACAAAATTAAGTTGATAGCCAACATAAGTATTTTGACGTCTTGGATAGAACTTTTGTATTTTTTAGCATTATAAGAGGCCCAAAGAGGACATTTTGCTTGTGACACGTTCAAAAATAATAAAAACAAACAGCCATGTTTTGTTTCATTCACACATTACGATATGCTAACTGACATAAATGAATAAACTATATAGTACTCGGTTTTTATTTTTGAACGTGTCACAAGCAAAATGTCAAATGGTCCTCTTTGGCCCTCTTATAATGCTAACAAATAAAGTGATGTAAAAATGGTTATCGATAATCATTTCAATACTGTTGCAGATTTCCTAATGATGGTGAAATGAAAATTAAATGGAGTCAGTGCATCAATAGGTTTTTCTCATACAGACTTCCACACCCTTTTCACCCCCTTAAAGGGTGATTTCTAGGATAAAAACTATCCTATGTTTTTTCCCGGGACTCCAACAATCCCTATCCGAATTTCATCTAAATCGGTTCGGCGGTTTAAGCGTGAAGAGGTAACAGACAGACAGACACACTTTCGCATTTACAATATTTTATAATTATAATATTAATTAGTAAATTAGTATTAGTATGGATTTTAATGATTAATAAAGACATTAAATTAATAATTGTAGTTTTGTTTCATTCTCACTCAACAATTAATTATCTTATTTTATTATTTTCGTATGATGTTCAAATCTTGCCTAGCTAAGTGAATCGGAACGTCGTAATTCGACGGCACGCGCGTATTGGTTGCAATTTGGAGCGACCTGTGACTGTAAGTCTGGTAATCCTTAGAGTAAATATTCCCTTCATATCGTACCTATTCACGACGTAAATTATTGTGAGATCAAATTGTGCAATCACTTCATATAATTATCGTTAAACGTACATGTTTTCATGTTTCTATCGTAATATAAATCTATACCATCTATTACTGACTAAATTATTGTATAACTAAACTCGCGAGGAATTTCTAATCAATTGTTATGCTAATGTTTGATTGGTACGGCCGTCCCACTTAAGAACCAACCGGTATATTCATTAAACATAAAATAATTTTATAAAATTATCACATAATTCGGAGGTAAGCTGAAAAAACTTTCGAACGATCAACCAGCGATCGGTTTGTGCCGGCTGCTAACGTAATATTCTCGGTTACTAAGTGAGTGATATATCTGTGTGCGTACATACTATTCAATACACTCATAAAAGGAGTTTCATCTATAATCATTTGAGTGTGCATTTACGGTGATCGTTGTCTATAGTTTTATTGAAACTTGTTTAAATTTTTTCTTTTATAAATTCATTAACGTAGTTGTGTTCATACAATGTCGCTCCCAATTAAGCATTCAACTCGTAAAGTGAGTACTTTAAAGAAATCTAAGTCTAAATCTTTAGATATCGAATATACTACGCAGGATTTGCCATCATTACGTAGGAAGCGATCTATCGCTTATAAACGGTTAACCAAAGCTTTAGAGATCGGCACGTTAGCGGTGAGTGATCCGTCTCAACGTGATTTATTCTTATCCTATCATCAGGAAATAAAGCAAGTTGCCGCGAATTTTGAAGATGCACATTTCACAATTCAGGTAATTTTGGATGATGATCCCGAAAACGAGGATAATACAATCCAAGAAAGTTTTGACGAAATGTATTATAAGATTTTATCAATTAATCGAAACTTATCAAAAAGTGACTCGTGTCGTTCAAACGTTAGTTCATCATCCAATCTTCGGTTACCAAAAATAGTGCTTCCTACCTTTAGCGGTGATATAAAAAAATGGCCTGAATATTTTGATACGTTCAATGCTATGATACACAATTCTACTTTACTTAACGATACGGAAAAGTTTCATTATCTTATATCGTCTCTTAGCGGGGATGCGTTATCCGTGGTAAAGACGTTCCCGATGACTCATGAACATTATCATGACGCATACCAGTCACTTACTATGCGCTATAAGAGTAGACGCGACTTAGCTTTCACATGTTGGCGGGACATTTCGAAAATCGAATTTAAATGTACTGACGCTCACGAATTTCGAAAGTCACTCGATCTATTCGAAAAGAATTTATGTATTTTAAAAACGATTAATTTACCAATCGGTCACTGGGATTTTATTTTAGTGTATCATATTTTATCAAAGTTAGATACCAGAATGCGTCGTAGCTTCGAGGAAAACTACTCAAATATTGAACTACCCTCATATGAGCAACTTAAGAGTTTTTTGCAATCCAAATGCGAGGCATTATTACGCGATACCCACTTTTCTGAGAACACAAAAACAACAAAGCCTCCGCAAAGGATTCCTTTCACGCCACCGCAACCCAAACGTACTACTAATGCATCATATTCAAATGCACTTATTGCTGCTACTGATCAAAATAAGAATGATAGTAATTCAACTGCGATTTAGGGAACACGAAATCGTTTTCATGGCTGATGCAAAACAGATGTACCGACAGATTCTAATATCACCGGAACATCGTGACTATCAACGTATTTTTTGGAGATTCGCACCGGTCTTCAAGAATATCGTTTGAACACTGTCACGTATGGAGTAGCTTCATCTCCCTTCCTTGCTTGCCGTACATTGAGACAGCTTGCTGAAGATGATGGAGATTCATATCCTATGGCAAAGAATATCGTATTGTCAGATGTGTATATTGATGATGTCGTATCCGGCTGTGATGTCGTATCCGGCTGTGATTTCCTCACAAATGCACAACAAGCAAAAGATCAACTGATTGCACTCTTTCATTTAGGCGGTTTTCAGCTCAGAAAATGGGCAAGCAATGACTCACGTCTTTTATCGGATCTTTCCAGTCAAGATTGTTTAACTAGTTCAGTTTCTCTTGATGATTCTGAACAGTCTATTTTAAAGGTTCTTGGCCTGAAATGGGATCCTTCATCGGATGCTTTTCTCTTTGAGATAAAACCATTGGAACGGCCATGTACAAAACGTTCAATCCTAAGTGAGCTTGCTAGAGTTTTTGATCCGTTGGGATTCTTATCCCCTATCACAATTCAAGTTAAATCTCTAATCCAGAAACTTTGGATCCTCGGTGTTGGTTGGGATCAAACTCCACCCAATGAAATTATTAGTACATGGAACACTTATAAGGATCAACTATCGCAATTAAGTCTACTTCGAATTCCTCGTAAACTTGTAAGTGCAAGGCGAAAATCGTACGAACTTCATGGGTTTTGTGATAGCTCTGAAATAGCTTATGGTGCTGTGATTTACTTACGAGTCACTGAAGAGGATGGCACAGTATATGTTTCTTTAATTTCGTCTAAAGCTCGAGTAGCTCCTCTAAAACGTACTTCATTGCCTCGTCTTGAGCTTTGTGCGGCGGTTCTCCTTGCAGACCTATCTAAATCTATACGTGACACTTATCTTGCGCGTATTCCAATTGATGCTCTCTATTTGTGGTCGGATTCCACCGTAGTACTGTCGTGGTTACGTTCGCACTCGTCTCGCTGGGTCACATTCGTAGCAAATCGGGTTAGTCAAATTCAAGACATAACATCTACTGAATGTTGGCACCATGTACCTTCCGGAGATAATCCTGCGGATATTTGCTCGCGTGGACAATTTCCTACTGAACTTCTTCACAATTCATTATGGTGGGAGGGGCCTGGCTGGTTAACTAAGGATCATACATTTAGGCCTTCACACTCAGACAGCATATCGCATGACGACGAAGTAATTATACAAACCGAGCAACGTAAACCGATCGTCTGAGTGTCCGGATTAGCTGATGAAATTATCAAAAACGAGCCTACAGTAATTGAAAACTTACTTAATAATTTTTCTTCTCTTCAAAGAATTATTAATATAGTCACATATATTTACCGTTTTATTAATAATTCTCGAAACCCTAATCAGGCAAATCGTAATAAGTTTCTGAATAACGTCGAACGCCATAAAGCTTTGATGCGAATCGTTAAACACGTCCAAATTCGTGTTTTTCGGGATGAAATTTCCAATTTACAAACTAATAAAGTGTTAACGAAACCATTTCGAAAATTGAACCCATTTCTTGATGATCAGGGTGTCCTCAGGGTGGGCGGTAGGATTTCACGATCGGGATTGCAATATGCACAAAAACACCCTGCCTTTCTACCTTCTGACCATCCACTTACGTTCTTAATCATCGACTTCATTCATCGTAACCATTTACATCCAGGTATAAACACCACTCATTATTTACTACTCCAACAGTTTTGGATTGTTGCTGCTAAACGTACCGTTCGCCGCCGTCTTTCTAAGTGTATCAAATGTTTTCGAACAAATCCATAACCGTTACAGCCTTTTATGAGTGATCTTCCGTCCTTTCGCATTAATCAATTAAAACCGTTTTCTATAGTAAGAGTTGATCTGGGTGGACCGTTTCGAATTAAACTAGGTTCACATCGCGGTGCTAAGATAGACAAGGCTTATTTATGCTTGTTTGTCTGTTTAGCGACTAAAGCGGTTCACCTCGAAGTTGTATCGACTTTGTCGACTGAGAGTTTTATCGTTGCTTTACGGCGTTTCGTTAGACGTCGAGGACGTTGTAATGAGATTCATGCTGATTGTGGAACCAATTTTGTTGGTGCTAGAAACCAATTTTTGTCCTTAATGCAACAAGGTTCTAGCGCGGAAAAAATTGAGTTCAAGTTTAATCCACCAGGCGCACCACATTTTGGTGGTATTTGGGAAATACAAATAAAATCGGCTAAATCACACTTACTCCGGGTAATCGGTGATCAGGTGCTAACTTTCGAAGAGCTAACTACCCTTTTTGTTCAAATCGAAGCTATGTTGAACTCAAGGCCTCTCTGCCCTGTAAGTTCTGATCCCAATGATATCTCTTGTTTAACGCCTGGTCATTTCCTGACCTTAGAGCCTTTGACAGCTGTTCCCGATGTTGATCTTTCTAATGTTAACATAAAACGGCTGCCTCGATGGCAAATGGTACAAGCCTTCCAACAATGTTTTTGGTCTAGATGGAAAACAGAATACTTAAATTCATTAACACAACGTGCCAAATGGACAAAAGATTCGAAACCGTTACCTATAGATTCGATGGTGATAATCAAGGACGATAATCGTGCACCGTTGCTCTGGACCTTAGCACGGGTTATAGATTTGCAATATGGTGGAGATGGGATAGCTCGGAGTGCATTAGTTAAGACTTCAAATAATAATATTATTCAACGCCCCTTAGTCAAACTATGTCCTTTGCCAATCGAAGACTAATCCGTCATAATCTTTAATCGTATAGTTAAGTTCGTAATCGTTAATTAATTCTTTTCTTTTTCTAACCAGAAAATACCACAGGTATTTTGGTGGGCGGGATGTTTCATTCTCACTCAACAATTAATTATCTTATTTTATTATTTTCGTATGATGTTCAAATCTTGCCTAGCTAAGTGAATCGGAACGTCGTAATTCGACGGCACGCGCGTATTGGTTGCAATTTGGAGCGACCTGTGACTGTAAGTCTGGTAATCCTTCCGTCAAGACCAACGGTCGCTTCCTCGGAGTTTGATCGGGACGTGCGCGCCATTTTTCCACATACTTTAACACGAAGGGAGCAAACACCAATAGGGGAGTTCAACGAGTGCTGGTCGCAGTCCAAGGTACGTGCGTGCATTGTATGGTTTGCTAACTAGCCTAGAACAAGAATTTGAACATCTAACTCGTAAATCGTCAGACTTCACGTCTGTCCCATTGTAGCAGAAGGCCATCCCTCATTCAGGGGATGCGGATGCTACAAGTTTCATTTATACTTGTGTCAAATTCTTATAGTCTCTTTCCTACCACACTTGACTGATATTCCGACGCCGAAGTTCCGTCGTGGTAAATCCGTTAGTAAACCACAGCCACACTTGGCAGATTATCCGTCGACAGCCAGCGCCTATACTGATAATAAATTAATAATAACATGGGAATGTTAAGAAAAGGATAAACTATGTGAATTAAAAAATATATAATAGAAAACTATTCTATCTATAGGTACATATAATAAAAATGTAACGGATCGCTATCTGTATATGGAAGATATATGAGAAAAAATATTATTGGGTCCTTTATCAACGCAATAGCACGCATATTGTGGTAAGCTTCACTTAACATTTAGTGTTTGTTTCATGTCAATCGGTTCTTAAATAAAAAAGTTATGTCAATTTAAAGAATCACGTCGAACATTTATTAATCCAAAATAAACCAAAAGATATGCCCAAAGTCACTATTCCACGCGGACGAAGTCGCGGGCACAGCTAGTACTAACTATATTTACTTGTTTGCTTTGATGACTTATATCGACACGACAATGTCGATGATAAGCCCATCACTAGCCAAAAAATTGCTTGTGACAACCTGCATAATAACGAAACAGAACGGTATTATATGTCTCTTTCCCACGCATTATTAACGTCGAAAGTAAAAAAAGGTAAAGTATATGCATTTCATTTCTTATTTTAGCCCGGCTTCCATGTTAGTTATTGTTCCGAGTGATAGGTATTTGATTTTAGTAGGTATGGAGAGCATACTATCCAGTCAGTATACATAAATCCACGACTTACATAAATCGGTTTGTACCACAAACCAAAGAGTATGTAACCGCTACGCTTAAGAGGCGGGACTCCCATAGAGAAAATTTATATATGAAACGTGAGCTACGCTCGTACTACCAATATAGAAAAAGAAAATTCATTCGGTGACATCTGCCAGTCCGGACAACATGACAATTCAACAATAGTGTTGTGCGATGATCATAGTGCGACTTTATCGATATTTTCTGTACGTTACCGACCTACGATGCAATCCGTTTTATACCAAGCAGACTTGTACAAGATTGACTGAACATTTTTCTTAGGAATGTATATTTTATATACATGTATAGAATAAAACAAGTAATGTATTTGAATCTGCATCGCACGAATGGGTAAACAGGGTAGATACATCAAGTTGGTATGTAACTATGGTTATACGTTCAGCCTTTTTTACGAAATCTGCAATATTTTCTTCCGACAAAGCATATTTTCTATTCATTGTTTTACATTCGATTCTTATTTAATAACAATCATGATTTTGCTTTAATGGCTCTTACATTGCACCCAGCTAAAATCCATGTTGGACAGCATCGTGCATTTCGAAAAGCAGCTTTTCTATGGGAACGAATGCTAAGTATTTTTTTCCCACTGCTTACAAAGTTTACATCTGTAAAAAAACAACAACATTTACAAAATTTTATCGGCCTCATATGGTTATTAATATTATTGATGAAATGAGGACAAGATTGTAACGTCATATTCGTATATTAAATACGCAGAAAAAAAGTTGTCGATATCGATATGGTTTGAGTTAGTCGACAGAACAACACTAGTATGCAAGTTCTTAAGAAACAAAATCGTTTATAACTATTTTAAAATAGTAATAAAAATATAGTAATTTTAGTAGAAATACAATGTACCTTGCCTCGTCCCGTGGAAATTTTGCCATAAATATTCTATGTTCACTTCCTCAGACTTAATCCCACATACGTAACAACTTTTATAATGCATATTTAGTTACTGCCTTTACTGGTACAAAGTAACACACACATTTACACTCTAGATAGAAGTGGTTATTGATATAAAATGCACTTTTTTAACATGAAAATAAACAATATTCTTACTCTAATACTCCGGCGTCGGCGAAACAAACAATAATGGCAGACGGATGACAAATATGACATTTGACATTCTTCTAAGAAAGAGACAAGTTTATATGTTAGAGTAGTTCAGAAAACGCTGCCATCTTGTTTCGCGCCTGTTTCAAACATTTAAAAGTTTATATGGGAGTTGCGTAAGACTGGTTAACTACCATGGTTTATCTTTGATGGTCTATGGCACAGATTACTTTTTTTTTACTTTTTATGTGAAGGAAGGGGCGTTGTAATAATTACAATATTAAATTAGTAATGTGGAATAATAATGTGTCGCAATGAAAATAACAAAAAAATTGCTTCATCAATCATTATACTTCTTGCTATAATTAAGATGCTTTGAAAGATTTAGGTACTGTTTACTGTCAAAACAACTTTCACCTTGCATTGATTATAACACGATAAATTGATTTGAGGCAAAAATAAGTTATGCCGGAGCAAAGTAATGATTATCGTGTTGTAGTTTTCGGTGCGGGTGGTGTGGGCAAGAGTTCTCTAGTGTTAAGATTCGTAAAAGGCACATTTAGAGAATCTTACATACCAACGATTGAAGATACCTACAGACAAGTAAGCAAATTATTAGGTATAATACTTGATGTTATTGCTCCGATGTGCAGTATTATTAACTGTAAACAATAAATATCTTTTCAATACTTTTTTTTTTTATACACGATAAGCTTGTCTTTGACCACAATATCACCATGGTATGTGATGATGTGGCCGAAGGTGGTAAGCACACAAAGCCTAGATGGGAACTGGCTCTCAAGTGCAGCTGTCGGAACACACCGATACGTGCTTTGCGACAGATTTTCAACTTGAGGGTGGTAGCCAGCCAGTCGGGTACTACAAAGTACCCTACCACCGAGCTATGGTTTCCTCACGATGTTTTCCTTCACCGAAAGCTCAAGCTCATTGTAGAATTCGAACGCAAGACCTTCGTCCCGGTATCCGACGTCACTACCACTGAGCTATCATCGCCTTTATTTGGGAAAGAATAATTCTTAGGTATATTTATCTAAGTATAATTATGTGTATAAGTCATTAGATGTCAGTGATCATGGTGTACATTTGGATACTACATAGAGCATGAAGGAATAGGAAAGCATATCTAAATCTAGGCATTCTAATGAGAACTTGTGAGTCCTGATTGCACATCTTTCACAAATCTGACACTGGTGGCATTAGTAATCCATCCAAAGAAGAAAAAGAGCCCCCTAAATTTCCACTGCAATCATACTTTTTAGTATGCTGTTTATGTCTAGGCCATAGTGTCTGCAAAGTTGTATTTGAATAAACAGGACAAGGGGGTTTTTAACCCCCATACATGTGACATTATAAATTAATGAACCCTCATGCAAGCAAGGGCAGCTTTTCAGTCAGGGGGGTCATATAGTTGAGGATTAGTCAGGACAATTTGATTACAATTAAAAGTCAAATTTTAAAGATACCAGCATATAGTCATATTATGCATGTCATTCGCATATGACCCAGCCTATGAACCCTAAAACTAACAAATTTCTTTTACAGGTAATAAGCAGCAATAAAACAATATGCACTCTTCAAATTACTGACACAACTGGATCCCACCAGTTCCCTGCCATGCAAAGATTATCAATTAGTAAGGTAAACCATGTTTTTTTTACTGTCATAAATAATTAACAGTCTTTACTTGTGATAATTATTTATGGACCTGTAGCGACATCAATCTACACATAGATATAGTTCGCACGACTCCTAGATAGATGGCGCTTCAATAACCTACATCGCGCTTACGAAGTTTTCTATGCGATCTGCATATATACAAGATTCCAACATGTACAGTTGGACCGCGGTCCCCAGGCACGATGATCTAGCCTGGCGGAAGATCTTCCCTTTTCAATGGAGGAGTCTTATACGTCGCTCCTCCATAGTGGTGACCCCGACGTGATGGGAATGTCAGCAGTATGCAGCATCACTTCCCTGCACTCCTCACCAGGTCTCTGCAGCAGTCCACAGCAAGCCACCTTCGCCTTTATCAGGTCCAACGCAGCCGACTCACCGAGCTTCCTGGTCCTGCAAGGCTCATCGCTCAGTCACGACTCACTGTAGATATTCTACCCAAGAATGGTGCAGATAATAAGATACCAGAAAATTAATAATTCAAGTGTGAATTGATATTTTCCAGGGTCATGCATTTATATTGGTGTATTCTGTAAGCAGTCGGCAGTCACTTGAAGAACTGAAGCCAATATGGCAAACAATAAAAGAAATAAAAGGTGCAGATCTCCCAAACATTCCAGTGATGCTGGCAGGTAACAAATGTGATGAAAGTCCAGAGATTAGAGAAGTGTCTGCCTCTGAAGGACAGTCTCAAGCACAAGCATGGGGAGTCTCATTCATGGAAACATCTGCCAAAACTAATCACAATGTTACACAGCTATTCCAGGTCAGTCAATCATTTCTGAGTGTTGGTTGCTTTTTCGATGTTTGTATTGCAGATTTCTCCACAATCTTGAAAGTTTAAAATCTGTTGCTAAGTTCATATTGGTGTGTTCCGACAGCTGCACTTGAGAGCCAATTCCCATTTGTGTGCTTACTACCACATCATAACTTATCATGGTGAGATTGCGGTCAAACATAAGCTTATTTCAAAATAAAAAAATCTCATTGTGGCAAGTGGTGATATAGGTTGGGATATAGTGAAAATCTAGTGAAGTGGCTCGCTGTGAATTGCCATTAGAATTGCACGAAAATGACATTACGCCACTCTGCGCCGCGTCTACGTGAAGTATGGGTAATTCTATTGGTAAAATTTTTCTAGGTCTGCACCACTCTGTTCCGTGGCCGGGCAGACTTATAAGTTTAATCAGTGTGTCCAAATGAACTGATTTTGATGCGGATTTTCTGTTCAAAAGCTGACTGCATGAAGATTCAGGTGTTTGAAGATCATCAGCTCATTTCCTAACAACTTTCACAAGTCCAATTGATTTGAAATTTGATGTAGGTACATTCACATCAAATGAGATGTGGGTCACAGTTAGTAATACAATGCAATAAATATCGTTTTTCAGGAGCTATTAAACATGGAAAAGAACAGAAATGTATCTCTACAAGTTGACGGAAAAGGCAAGAAAAAGAAGGACAAGGCAGTGAAAGATGGGGGTGAAGCATCTGCCAGTGGAAGAGAAAAGTGTCTCGTTATGTAAATAAGGTACCCATTGGATTAGTTGTAAACCCACCAGTTACATTACGATAATTTATAGTTATTGATTCTAGTCATCAAATCTATTTCCTGTGAAGTGAAGCACCGATTTAGAATAAGTATTATATCGCATTTAAAAGCAAAACGTAGTACATAGTCTATGCCTTTTAAATAATATTAATTTCCATTTTGATGGAGCTTAGAAGTTTTCAAATGCATTTTTGCGAAATGTAAGTACTAATAATTGAATAATGACTGATGTGACACTAAAGAGTTGAGACATACACCATATTGTTAGTGTGAAAATACAACGAAATTAAGTCTACAGGACTAATTGTGTTACTGTTAATCAATTATAATTGTTTGATGGAAAATACTGTTAAATGACGGTTGTTCTTTACTTCAGTGTATGCAACAGTTGTATGTGTGACAGTAATGCATATTATATTGTTAACATCAAAATTATTTGGATAATATTTTAAAACGTATTATTTTCCTATAAGTGTTATGTTAATATTATGCTACATCTGGTAAAATATCAATTTGATTATTTTTTAAATTTGGATTCACATTAGTTTCTACATTGTAACAAAACAGATAATGTCACTGTGTACATTTGCTATGTGCCAAACTGTTCCACTTATTGGTTTAAGGTTCAGCAAGTAGGTTGCAAAGGTGTTGAACCTTTTAAAATTATAATAGCAAGTTAGGGCAGCTTAGCTCCCAATGATTTCATCTATGAAAGAGCCATTAAACCAATTTCAGCTGGTAACTGCTTTTAAGCAGTTTTATTAATACTGAAATGAATCGTGTTTATTGTACTCTTGGTTATCACGTATGGAAGTGCTTATGTTAAGGGTTCCAAGTATAAATAAACAACTGATCAAAAAAATATTGACTGGCTTGACATCTCAGGATATGATTGATGTAGAAAGCTCGATTTAATTAAAGTACCAATAATTTTACAATACGGAGCACATAAATTATGGCTAACTAACAAATATTATTGCACCATCATAAGGCATCGCACAATGACATTATCCATTTTGTATTAACATTCCATGAAAGGAATATATTATATCACAATAATTTGTAAAATAAGTAATTCCAAATTAAAATGTTTAACACTATAATTATATCTAGTCATTATACTAAAAGTAGCTATCGCTAGTCTATAATGCACTTTATTTGATATCATTCACTTACATATCCAATTAGATTTGTCCATAATGTAAAGTTTTATCTGATTGTTTGCCACTATTACTTATTTCATTCCTGTAAAGGTACCTAATATAAAAGCTAACACAGTGCATATTAGTTTTTATATTCTTATAAAAAGTATACAATTTTTGTATGGTGTTGCGTGCGTGTTATCTATCATTTTATGAATAATCATGGTATTTAGATTTTTGTCTTTTAACGACACGGTTCCTATCCAGTCCAGTGCCGGCTAAACTTGTCCACGGTTTGTACCCGGCTTGTTAGATTTACAACGAAGATGGTCGCAACACGGCGTACGAATATACCTACTGCAGTGTCAGACACTTTGTATGGTCGTGTGTGTTATATCATAATATATATTTTATATTTCAATCTTGTAAACTTAAGATTTTTCTAAAGAGTATCCAAAAGTATAGTGATAACGTGATTTATTAATTCAATTTTTTTTTCGCCCCATTATGCATATCTATAGTTAGATGCAAACATTTATGATACCTACACTTCAATAGCCATTCTGTTTGTTGTCATAAAGGTATCGATACAGAAATAGAAATGTTTAGCTTCTCACTCGCTACTAATTGTTGAAATGTTTTGACGGAGTTTGTTTCGCGGCTGTGTGCATACGGCACGTTTTAAGGGTCAGTTCACACTTAGACGTGACGATACTGGAAGAGGATCGTAAAATCGTTGGCAGCAAGACGTCGCGCTACGCAGCGGAACGAATCTGAATTCTCACAATTAAATATGTATCTTTTCGTGTAGTAAATAAAGTTCTATTTTGAGCCGCTCTATTAAAATGTTCGCGCAGTGTCGCGTCGCGTCGCTTCTCGGCGTGAACTGACCCTAACACCTATTCTTAAGATTATTTTCAACAAAATTTCAGCCGATTAAATGTAGGTTACATTTCATCGGCTGAAAGTTAAGTCTTCTAATCGTTTTGCTTATTATACACTTATTTCACAAAATGTGTGATGCTCATGACATGAAATTGAACACATTGAAGTGCCCAAACGTTGTCACATTTGTAATTTGTATTTGCACTGTTTGATTATCGAATATTTGCTTATTGGCAGAATTTAAAATTTTATCGTATTATATAATGTGAGGTAAAATAATTGTTAAACACTGAATTGTTAAAGCTGGACCAAAGTTGTTTCAATGTTGATTGATGTAAGTTTACAGTAGTAATAATTTTTATTTTTCTTTAAAGTATTTTTCAATAATTATTTATTATGTTGTCCACTTCTAATGCGTATCACTTTTAACTGTCATATTTATATTGCTTCCAGGAAGTTTATAAAAAAGTATCGCATTAAACCTCTATTTCTTGTTTAGACCAGTGAATTTCATGTCACATTATCTGGTCATTTTGCCCATAACTGAATGGTTTTTTAGCCAATAATATACATAGTTATTGTAACTAAAATTAGAAAATTACATGTACTATTAAATCTTTCCGCAATCTATCGCTTTGATTCATAGCTAGATAACTCTAATAAACTGAAATATGTATCATACGTTACCTCATCCTCCATACGTTCATTAATATTAACTTGGGTTCGTGGATAAATAAAATAGTGACCTATGCATAATTCGAAATTCCCTACAAGTACGATAGAAAAATATTACGGCATTACAATTATTTCGTGTTGGGATGAATGAATTTGTTACGTTAGTTTTAGTGTAGACGTCGCAGTAGAAATTGTGTAATCTAGCTCTACAAAGCGGTCTAATAAGGATGAATAAATTCACACTTCATATTTAAGTTCAATCTTGCTCGATCGAAACGTATGAAGTTTTAATTTTATTCGCGATTCAGGGTTGGTCCCGTAGTAAAGTTGTTTTCGATAAAAAAAGGTCACCATTTTCGAGATATTTGACACTTTTATTTACCAAGGTCATTTTTGTATATTTGGTAGGTGACACCTGTATATCAAATGATTGACTATCCCATTAGTTTCCATATAAGATTGAGTAAAATAGTGATTTTAGTCATCTATGATCTCAGCTCTATAATTCGTATTTTTTTACGGTGGACACTCTTATAACAGATTTAGTATAGTTTTAATAAAATATACTTTCTTCATACTTTTAGAATCGAATTAAAACACTACTTATAATAACCACGAAAAAACGTTTATTTGTCTATGGTCTTATTAAGAGCAAATTAAGAGTTGATAAGCTCCGCCTTTGGCTGCGACAAATACGCCGATATTTTCGAGTTAGTTATTTCCCTCTTTTATGCTGGCAATAAAATTAGGACATTCTTTTGTAGTGCAAAAGTATACAATTTCCGTTTTTATTTTTTGGGCGCGTCTCTTACTCGTAATTTTAAATAATCATGGCAAGATTGATTTGCATCATAAATAGAAATGTTATTAACGGAAAATTCAATGTTGGGCGTTTTCATAGAGGCGCTTGTTGAGATTACATTATCAGCACAGCAACCAATTTCTCTATCTTATACAAATCTAGGCATGATTCTTTAATCTATTCTAATTACCAAATTACATAAACTTGTTATAATAATATGTTTCCTGATGGTTTAACTAAAGCCATGTATTCACTGAGAAACATGTTTCAGATACAAAGTTTCTGGAACGACACGTAGACTGTACCTAACTGTACTTACCTTGTCAAACTATCTACGGATTACAGCTCAGGTACTTATTACAGATTTGTTGGAATAGGTACCTTATGATTGAAACATAATTTAAAGAACAGTCTATTGTATGTAACCTACATGAGATACCAATAACATTTATTATAATATCAATAGATTACAGACTTATTTTAAAAGTAGGTTCGACTGAAAGAAGCGCCTATGGCCCGCGTTTGTGGTTGGGTAATACTTATCTCCGCTATATCTTGAACATTGACTTAGTGTACGTATTGTACATAAAGTAATATCTAGTGTTTTGTTAGGTACTATGTTATCCACTTTGACCAAGGGAAATTTAGATTGTAAGTATTACTTAAATCCCAGACGATATCTTGCCTCATACCTAGAATAGGTAAGGGTAGTTTCTTTTTTAACGCTTATATAAATAAATAATAACTTTGTGTTACCATTATCATAGTTTTTAATTGATCTTGCGACACATCTTACTAAGACATCACTAAAATAAAACGTAAATCATAATGTGTTGTTTCCTTTTTAGAGCTCCGTAGGTACCTCTACCATGGGGTTATATGGTATCGTACGATACTCGCTAGCGAATATCGTAACAAACTTTGTATGTAAAACTGTGCTGCCACGACTGTCCGTTACAGGCGCTGCACAAATTGTCATACTAAATGTTTACCATAGTCGCTAGCGAGTATTGATAACGTTACTAGAGCAAACTCATTATAGGTATTGTACAAGTGTGGATCCAAGGGGATCATGACGCATGGGCTAGGTCGACTAGTGAGTAAGGATTTGTATTTTTGTATGTTTGTAACGAATAAACTCAAAAACTACCAGACCAATTTTAAAACTACTGTATCTACCGATTTCAAAAATTCTTTCCCCATTAGAATGCTACATTATCCCCGAGTAACATAGGCTATATTTTTATCCCGGGAAAAGATCCACGGGAACGCGGGTGAAACCGCAAGGGATAGCTAGTTCTTAATAAAACAAATAGGTACCTACTTTGTAAGATGGCAAACATATGGGCATAACACGCATAGTATGACATGTAGTCATACTATGCGTGCAGGCTGTTATTATAATCTTTTTGTTAAGTTTTGGTATTGTCCTTGAGCCTGTCTAGACCTAGACTATATGTCCCTATGACTTGAAAGATGGATCTCCCCTTATATCTCTCTCTTATTTGTAAACTAAATTATTATGGGGTAAAAGGTATGGCACTTGATCTCATGAAATCATACCTTGGACAGAGAATTCAAAGTGTCGATGTAAACAGGGTCAAATCGTCTGGTGCTCCTGTGCATATGGGTGTACCGCAGGGCTCTATTCTGGGTCCTTTTCTTTTTTTAATTTATATAAACGACCTCCCCTATTACGTTAACAATACCTGTGGAATTGTACTATTTGCTGACTGGTTTTTGGTGTTGATAGACTGAAATCCAATTATGACGACGTAAATGGTGCATTAGCTAAGGTATTAAATTGGTTTACAGTAAATAATTTAGTTTTAAATGCAAAGAAAACTAAGTGTATTAAATTTGCATTACCAAATGTAAAGAAAGTAGGTAGTAATTTAATGTTAAATAATGAAGTTCTCAATCTTGTCGAATCAACCAAATTTCTAGGGATCACTTTAGACTCGAAACTTCAATGGGGGACCCAAATATCATCTGTAGCAGGGAAACTCAGTTCGGCGGCTTATGCAGTTTGGAAAATTAGACAGCTTACTGATGACAGCTAGAATTGTATATTTTTTAAACGACTTCAAAAAAGGAGGAGGTTATATGTTCGACTGTATGTATTTTTTTTTTTTTTTTTTATGTATGTTCATCGATTTTTCCGCCAATTGTCAACCGATTTCCAAAATTTTTTTTTTGTTTGAAAGAGTATACTTCGGCGGTGGTCCCATTATCACCAAGTCAGGATCTGATGATGGGATCCTGGGAGAAAACGAGGGCAACCCTCAAATTTTATAAGAAATGTCAACCGATTTTCAAAATTCTTTTTTCATTTGAAAGAGTATACTTCAGCGGTAGTCCCACTGTCACCAAATCAGGATCTGATGATGGGATCCTGGGGAAAATGAGAGCAACCCTCAAATTTTATAAGAATTTACAGTATTTTTCATTCATATACGTACTTATCAAAGCTATTTCCATCTGGTAGTCATCATCTTATGTTGCAGAGCTGATGATGGAAGGTACAACTCCTTAAAGGTTAGGAGTTACGGGATATTTCTTTAAATATTATATTCACGTTTAGACTCGTATCGTCGTCTCTTTGTATATTAAAATGAGCTGATGATAGAAGGTAATATCTTTATCGGTTAGGTGTTAGAATATACGTTGTCCTAGATATGAAATGAAACGCAATATCAAGTAGCTGCTGAGAAAGAAGCCTCAATCATTTAGGATATATATTCTTTAAAAGTTTATCTATTTATGTATTCCCTCATCTAATAGCGTGATGTTATTTAACTTATAGGCTTTCTCGATAAATGGGCTATCCAACACTAATATATTTTATGTAGTTCCTGAGATTAGTGCGTTCAAACAAACAAACAAACAAACTCTTCAGCTTTCTAATATTAGTATAGATAATGTAAATTAATAATAGGCTTAATTTGCTCGAAAACAATTAAATATTTCTTGAAAACATTGAAATATAAAAAATGGAAAAATAAAACTTTTTATAAAAAAATAAAAACGACTTCAAAGGCAAATGTTGCACTAAAAACCGAAAAATAAACTGAATAAGACATTAAATAAAATGGACAAAAATATTTCAATAACTAAATAGACCAAAAACTTTACTTATGTAAACTACCTACGCACCTATTCAAATTATTATTCTATAAATACCTTTTGATCTGTTTGAAGTCGGTGCCAAGCCCAAAAATACAATGAAAGAAATAATAAATGCCTTCACTAGCATCGCCAGATGGCAGTTCAGCCTCCCAGGGAGGAGATTAAGTAATCCCTGGGTTCGGGAACTCACTCTATCTGCGGGCGGCCAGCGGTCAACCGTTTCACCGGATCTCCCTAACCGCACGCCAACATGCTGCGCCTGCACTACTCAATAGCGACTCCATAATACCGCCGGTCCCTCCGCCGTCAGCACAGTGCCTCCTCTAAGGAGCTCTGGCAACCTTACTCACCGCAGGAACACAACACCACTTGGCAGTGTTATTTGGCTGCGATATTCTGTAAGGTGGAGGTACTTCCCCAGTCAGACGGCCCCAATTATGAGCAGATGTTATGCTATGTCCTACCTCCTCAAACCGTACGAAGCCTATTAAACCTATTAGGCTTGGCACCGACTTCAAACAGATCAAAAGGTATTTATAGAATAATAATTTGAATAGGTGCGTAGGTAGTTTACATAAGTAAAGTTTTTGGTCTATTTAGTTATTGAAATATTTTTGTCCATTTTATTTAATGTCTTATTCAGTTTATTTTTCGGTTTTTAGTGCAACATTTGCCTTTGAAGACGTTTTTATTTTTTTATAAAAAGTTTTTATTTTCATAGTGTTATGTCTTATGGCATCTTGCTTTGGGGTAAAGCTGCTGATATGGAAACAATTTTTGTTTTGCAAAAGAGGGCTGTGCGATTCTATTTATAACTTGGGGGCTCGAACTTCTCTCAGAGATAAGTTTAAAGAAACTGGCATACTCACGGTTGCATCTCAATATATTTATGCAAATATATTATTTGTGCATCAAAATATTAATCTTTTTGTAAAAAAAATATTTTTTAAAATAAAAAACAAAAACCGACTTCAAAACTATAACCTATACCTATGTACAAACATAAACTAAAAAGTAAAGAATAATATTTTAATTTCAAAGTAAGAGCCTTAAAGGACAATCAACAAAATTATTGATATTTATAAACAGTTCTTTTTGGAGTCGGTGCCAGCCAAGAAGAAGGACAGTTTTGAACTGGACACGAAGTGTTCATACGAGAAAACGTCTTACGACACCTCTCCTTACGGTAATGTTCCTTAGGTCTGCGCCGTCGCTCCCCTACTTTTCGAAGTTTGTTACAAAGGCAGAATTAAACTGTCCTTCTTGGCTGGCACCGACTCCAAAAAGAACTGTTTATAAATATCAATAATTTTGTTGATTGTCCTTTAAGGCTCTTACTTTGAAATTAAAATATTATTCTTTACTTTATGTTTGTACATAGGTATAGGTTATAGTTTTGAAGTCGGTTTTTGTTTTTTATTTTTAAAAATAATTTTATTTTTCAATTTTTAAAGTTTATTCCTTATTATATGTTGTCCTAGGCAAAACTAGTTTGTCCTGAAATCGTCTAACTCGAACTAGTCTGGCCGGTAAAATATAATATATGTATAACTAGCGGGCCCGGCAGACGTCGTCGTCCTGCCCTGAAATTGAAACAAATCTTGGAACTCGATTCCAGCGCCACCTACCGGGTCCAATTGTATTTTAAAACCATCGAAGAACCCATTGAAGTATACACACAAAATTTCATTCAAATCCAAAAAGTCATGCTCAACGACTCAGTTTGATTCACTAAGGTTTATCAAACGAGATATAAATTTTATTGTTTTTGTTGATTTTCTCAAAAAGTGGTGAATCAATTTCAATAAAATTTAAATGGGACCACCTCTGAAGCATGATCTACCAAACAAAAAAAGAATCATCAAAATCTATTCATAATTGGCAGAGAAATCGCGTAACAAACATACAAAAAAAAAATTCGGTTAAAAAAGTCACCCGAGAAAAGCCCCGGGCTCGGATAAAATCACAAACAGAGTGGTCAAGCTGTTTCCGGCTACCCTCATCACACTCCTGACAGCGATCTTTAACGCTGCCCTCTCCAACAACATTTTCCCACACCAGTGGAAAAAAGCCCACATTATTGGGATCCCCAAACCCGGCAAACCTAAATCCGAGCCCTCCAGTTACAGACCCATCAGCTTACTCAATGTCATGGGCAAAATATACGAAAGGTTAATCTACCTACGTCTCAAAGCGTACGCCGACGCTAATAAACTCATCCCCGACGAGCAGTTTGGCTTTCGAACTAGACACTCGTGCGTTCAACAAGTCCATCGTATAGTTGAACACATCTCCGCCAACTTTCAGAAAGGTCAAATGACCGGCGTCCTCTTTTTCGATGTTGCAAAGGCATTCGACAAAGTCTGGCACAACGGCTTAATCTTTAAGCTGTACAAACTCGGAGTGCCAGTCAGACTCGTGACCATCCTACGAGACTTTTTGTCGAATCGCCATTTCAACTATCGAATAACAGGAGCGCTATCCTCACCCCATCCCGTCTTAGCCGGAGTCCCCCAAGGCTCTGTGCTGTCCCCCTTACTGTTTACACTCTACACGAGTGACATCCCCAAAGCTGGCAAAGCACAGCTAGCCCTTTTCGCGGACGACACCGCAATATACTATTCAGGCAGATGCCCCACGACAATTGCCAAAGTTCTCCAAGCCGCAACTCACACCCTAGGTCCCTGGTTTCGGAAATGGAGAATTGAAATAAATCCCACCAAGAGTCAGGCGGTGCTGTTCTTCAGTCCCGCCAAGAAATACATTCCCACTCACCCCCCTCCAGTCACCATGTTTGGCGAGCCGATCCCTTGGGAGAGGCAAGCTAAATATCTCGGTATTACCCTGGATGATCGTTTGTCCTTTTCCAACCACATAAGGAAGGTTCATGCACGCGCCTACCTTGTGTCCAGTCGCCTTCACTTCATGCTAAACTCAAAGTACAAACTTGCCCTAAAAAGCAAGGTCAGACTTTACACCGCGTGCATCCGCCCCATTATGCTCTATGCATGCACTGTGTTCGCACATGCATCCCCCAAGCTGATCCATAGCCTCCAAGTGGTTCAAAACCGCTTCATACGCAAAGCCACGGGCGCCCCGTGGTACATGCGTAACCTAGATCTACACATAGACCTCAATCTGCCCACAGTTAAGCAATTCATTAAGTGCGCTTCTCGCCGTTATTACGATCATGCCCTAAACCACGCGAATCCGTTAATAGTCAAAACTGCCAACTATACTCCTTCAAAGATCTCAAAAATCCGTAGGCCGAAAATCGCCCTCAGCGAGCCGGATGACCCCATAACTTTAGCTCAAATTCAGGATAGGGAGGCTCGCGCAGCCCTCGAGAAACAACGCCCGCGTTTCCGCCCTCGCCGGAGAGGCCCGTCGCGACGTCCCACTCAGATTCAGTCTCGTCCCCCCGTTAGTCAGTCGTTAACGGCCCGAGCCGCCACAGTCAGCAATCCGACCGTCCCCTAAAAACTCCTCTAAATCGCTTAGGCGAAGTCCGTCCCACTTTTTGTGTCCCCCGACGACGCCCTGAGCCGAGGTTCGGGCCCCAACTGGGGCGCCCTCAGCGATGAGTCGTCACAAACAAACACGGCTGAGAGCCCTAAGCGCTCGCCGAATAGTCCGCGTAAGGGTGTCTATGGTCCTTCAGACCGCCACCTTTAAGTCCTCCTCAAAAAAAAAAAAAAAAAGGTTAAAAAAGTGATATGCACTCGATCAATACTAGAAATAAGCACCAACTTGTGACCTCTGCTTATAGACTTCAGAAAGTGCAAGGATCATTTTTAGGACTGGGTGCACGCTTCTATAACAGAATCCCAACTGCAATTTTAGATATGCCTTTGCAAAAATTTTAGGATTGTATTAAAACTGTTTTGGTAAAAAAGGCTTACTATAATATAAATGAATATTTTAATGATGATAATGCTTGGTAAATTTGTAACATTTGTGCGTTTGAATATTGTTATGTCGCGGAATATTAGATACACTATTATATTACCTAATTTTACAAACCGTGTTAGTAGTAGGTAACAGTGATAACATATTGTGTGTTTTAATTCGGTTGCTTTTAGTTTAATGTTTCTTTTCGTTTGGAGCAAGCTTAAGTTAGTCATGCTCGCTTTAAGGCCTTTGCTTGCGGCGGCGTCGTGTGGCGGGTCGCTCACTTCCCTATAAAATGTGCGAGGAATTAAACAATAAACAATTTCATATCTGTGTACCTACTTATAATTCAAAGTAGGCATTGGAGTATTATCCCTAAGGCAAACTAGGCACGGCACGTGCCTAGCGGCGCGCGCGCGGATGTTTTTAAACAAAGAATAAAATAATTACTTAACATAAAATTAATCGTGCAAGTAGGTAAGCACTAAATACTATATTAAATTCCAGGCCGTTTTTGCGTGACTGAACAATAAACATTAGCATTTTTGATGATGACAGTTTGATGGCCGCTAGAGAGGGGCCCGATAGGTGCTTCCCTAGGGCACTTTCAACAGTTAATCCGCCTTTGAATGTAGGTAAGTACCAAGTATAGTGCACGGTAGTAGGGATATCATAAACTGGCCGAAGCCGATTTATCTTTATTAAGGTACCTACCTACAGTTGGCAAGAACGATTGCTGTTCGTTGGGAAGCGCAAGATGGACTGAATTTAGTCCGAATAAGGTTATTAGGAAAGTACAATTCCTGATAAGCTTAATTAAAATATTATATTGTCAAGTGTGGTTCTTAATGTTGTGGTGTTTAGGTAGGTAGGTACGTATGAAATAAAGTACAGTCCATTAGCCAAGCAATCCAGAAACATAATTATTTTATTAAAATATTGTTTTATCACAGAAAATATTAAGCCTACTCAATTATATTAGGTACATTTTTGATCTTACATTTTTTTATTTACATTCTTCGTTAGTGTGAACAATCCCATTTCTGGGGTGATTAGTTTTTTACATAGTGTTAGCATAAAAAATCATGTTCAACTTCCGTTTTTAGTTATCTCTTTTTGACAGTCAGCACTTATAGTCTAAGAGCTAGCGAACCATCTGACGTTTCCTACAGAGCAAGAAAATTTTTAAATGAGGTTTTACTATCAGCCAATTAAAAAAATACCGTTCTGGCAGGGATCGCGTGATTGCGTCATCATCCTTAAAATTTTTGAAAATGCGTTTATTTTGTAATCTACTCCCACATTTTAATATGTTATATATAACTTACATAAATTACCTAATGTTTAAGTGTAAACAAAAATTGACAACCTATTTTGAGAGTTGCAAGTACCTATGTGCCAGACAATAGCAAATTGTCATTGGGATTGTAATTCATAACCTGCTCTCACAAGGTTCAAATTTGGATGGAACATTCTTTCAGTATATTTGATAGGTGACCCGCCGACCTAGCTCCCCCTTAAGTTTGTCGTTCTACTTACCGGACACCCTGTATAATGTAGGATAAGATAGCTGCTCTGAGGTACACATCAAAATGCCATTTACATAAATATTCTAAGGTACATTAGTAAAATATTATATCAGTTAGCATCTCCACTGCCACCGTGTGATATTGGAACATTACGTCGGTTTCGAACACCACTATATAAATCCATATTATTGTTTTCAAACGATGTTAGACAAGGCAATCTTCCGGTACTAGCAGATCTTCGAATTGTTGGAGCAGGACAACTACTTGTTAACTGTGGTATTTCTTTGTTACCTTTACTTTGCACATTTAGGGCTTGTGAACAAACATCCAATAATTTATTTAAAGTGGCTCCACTAATTCTATCATCAACTTCAACTTTTGCTCTTTGGCACTTATCTGTTTTATTTGAGGAAAATATTGTCCTGCTGCGTTGTATTAAACTCACACTCAAACCGAAGAAGCCCAGTTGCAATGGAATGTTAAGAATGTAATTTAAAATTATACTTATGAAAAAGAAAATTAAATATATATTAATAAACACAACCAATATTCCATATGTAATTTTATCAAATGGGAACCACAGTCCATCTGAAACAAAAAAAAAGTAATTGAACACTGTTCAATATATTCTATAAATTGTGAAAAATCTTATTCTGTCTTGTTATCATTCTGTTTCATGCTACGCTACAACTAGTAAGAATACAAAAATAATGTCATATAACCGCTGGAGTAATGTGTGTAAATACTACTGGATGAAATTCTCGAAATTATGATAAATACCACACTATAATTTATTGTGTAAATTAAAAGAACTAAGCCCAAAAACAGAGAAATTGCGATTTAGAGATTGTAGGTACAAAAATAGTATGGATATACAGTTAGAGGAAGATTGATGGTAGAACATTGTCGTCGAATGTTGCGGCAAAGTCTTTAGTATGAATTCATTCAAAGTGTAGAGAAACATCGTGAGTAGAGTAGACCTTAGAAGTTTAAACATTCTCAGCTTAATTTTATTCTCTTCTTCAAGTGCATCTTCAATTCTGAAGTTCGTCCGGCAACTTCTTGTATCTCTCCTTGTCATTGGTAAAACGGAACAGTTTTTGACGGAGGTAATCTCGGTCCACTCCCAGATGTTTCGCAGCCACGATTTCTTTCAGCGCCCAACCGTCTTATCCCTTCCACTTATCCAACCTTACAGTTAATTATGCTCATTTATCCAAATTTTGGCACTGTTTGAGAGTACTTGTAACAATTTAGGTTTACTAGAAGCATAAAATACAAGAGTAATTGTAAAATCTTAAGTCATACCTGTAATACCATGAATCATTTTCTCTATTGTTGCAGTAATAACAACCATGGGCTCTGATATCAGAGATGTAAACATTCTAACGCCGATTTTCATTGGGTTCATGTGTCTCATAAAAACAAGAGGATCTGGTGAAGGTACATCACATGTTGACGACCAGAAATACCACTTGCATTTGTTCATAGCTGAAACAAATCTGTCCAGTTCTTGTTGCTCTGCTTCCTGAAAAAGAAAATTATTTTGTTAGATTTACGAGACTTGCTGCCCGATTAAAGTAAACTTGACAGAAGCGAGAGGCCGGTTGGGCTAGATATAATACCCTGATTGCTATGTCGTCTGCGTCGTGCTTATGATTCTCAACTAAGTCGTGGGTTTGAATTCTACAATGACCTTGAACTTTCGGCGAAGGAAAACATCGTGAGAAAACGATAGCACGATGTACTTTGTAGTAAGTAGTCAATATAATTAGTTATATTATGATGTATAATACAATAAATATAATGTTTCCCTTGCTGAAATTACAACTTGGTGGTCGAAACAAAAACTTTGCTATATTGTTGCAAATAACTATGTCATTCAGTATCACAATATTTTTTCTGAAATTTTAATGCGACTCAAATTTATTTACCTTATAGGAGACAAGTACTTCGTACGAGTAAAACATGATGATAATAAATATTACAAGATGTTTGTGAGACATTCGATTCCATAGCCATATTACAGTACATGCTGATGCTAATAGCCCCAATGTCCATGTGATATGAGTCTGAAAATAATAAAAATACTTAATGAGGAATATGCACGTATTTTATTTATTGTTTTAAACGTTTCTACGGGTTATTACATTACCAAAATCTTAACCATTAAGCTAATTTTTTTAAATTAAAATCACTATCATTTCCGGGTGATTCAAACGCGGACATTATGGCGCGCTTATTTTGTGATGTGAGATTAGACGAATTCGATGTAAAAAATGAAGTGTGAATTATGGCGCGCTTATTTTGTGATGTGAGATTAGACGAATTCGATGTAAAAAATGAAGTGTGAACCAATCACAAAGTTACTAAAATCAGTTTATTACCATGGAAAAGCACAGAAAACTTATAAATTATAATAAATTTAAGCGTAGCGGTTACAAACTCTGTGGTCGAGTGTCAAAGTGACGTCACGATTACTCACGATTTGCTCATGGGGCGTTTTTGCGAGGGAATTTAAAAACAGACACTTTTTGATGATAAAATTTTGCTATTAAATCATGAAAAATTTCGAAAATAATTATGTAGGTAGGTATGTTTTTGTAACAATATGAATTACATAAAAAAAATCGTCTATTTGATGTCACATGCATATTCCCCATAAAAAAAATATTTAAAAGAGAAATTGCTAAATTTATTGCCAGCTCTTCTCAGCAATAAACATAGAACTAAGCCAGGATATCAGGAGGGATTGCTAATGTGTTGTGATACTTTTTTTATTGCATTCATTGAAGGAATTGACGTGTTGATTTTTCAAAATTATATAAAAAATAGCGAGGGCACTGTTTAAATATAAGACTGCATCGGAAATTCGGAACTGAATTCAGAGCACCCTGGAACTACATGGTCCGAAATTTTATCTACCTGTGGTTGTATCGGGAATTTGGGACCCACGTCTGCTCCCAGGGCCTGGGAAGACTAGTTAAATGTCGAGTGTACGAGTGGAGCGAAGGGACGACAATGTGAGAATTTTAATTTCAGGCCACATTCTTTTCAGATCACATTGATTTTGGATTGATTGAGGTTGGGTTGATTTTGATATGCTTTTAAATCAATATCAGAAGCGTCATAGATGTGACGCTTCTGATATCGATTAAAAGGTCAGTGACCTCTAGGTTGATCAGGGTGGTACTCCTAATACTCCCGGGAACATGAGCAAAAATACTTTTTTGAAAAAATCTACCTATATTTAAGTCTATGGAAGTAGGCTTATGTGCAGCCTACACGCTTCTACAACACTACTAAAGTAGTAACTGCTTTGGCAACTTTCACCATGCACAATACTACTTTTATTATTATTATTTAAGCTTTATTGTTAGTTTGTACTTAAAAAGTTATGATGAGTTGAGTTAGTGTTTAAGTTTTATTAGATAGTTCCTGATTGAGTAAAAGGCTCCTCCATCTCTTTCCATCTTTTCAATAGCTCACACTGATTTTTTTTCTATGATTATTTACCTTATATTCCATGAGGTACATGTGAACATAATCATTCCATGCCATTACAATTTTGTCAATTACAGTAGGTTTGTAAATGGCATCATCAACATATCCTAATGAGCGTCGCAGCATGACTTCAGAGAAAGGATTTTCAGATTTTAAATATCCATCCAAAGTATCCCATTGCTTAGAATCAAATCTCATTTGTAGTGCCACATCTGTACTGCCATCATCGTTTTTCTGAAAGTAGTTAATTTAAACATTGGGTAAATTACTTTTTTAATTTTTTACTAATCTCAAGATAGTGTTCCCTTCTTTCAATACAATTTAGTTAACATAAAGCAAAAACTATAGCTCTAAATACAGCAATGATACTATAAGTAAGAAGGTGTAGATGGGTTAACTACACAAAATGGAACTCTAACCCACACATAAATAACTTAACATGTTGGCCCCTAAGTAGTATGGCTGTACCACTTAAGCATTCATATAACAATTGAATCAAAAATGTACACAAGACAACTAAATAATATTGCAACATCCACACTACATTATTATATTTCATAACACACTATAGCATTTTTGGTTGTTTTGGGTCACTTTTAGTTGTTTCTTCTCATTTGAGGTAGCTTTTTGTTTGTGTAAGTACTTATGCTAGGGGAGGCGAATAGGGGATTTCGGGATTTACTCGAGCGCGGCAGATTAACATAAGGGGGCAACCTTGCACCTTGTGAAGTACTCTCACCAAATCTGAGCCCTCTATATAGTGTCAAACGTCTAGGGTAGCCCGTCAGATTAGTAAAAAAAAAATCGATGGTTTGAAATACTCGAGCGCGTCAGATTAAGGTAAGGTAAGTTAGTTACATGCAAAGTAGTGTACATTTCAATAATCTGACAATTTGGGCGTGACGAAAGAAAATTGGAGACTCGCAAAGTTGCAAAAAAAAACGTCACCTGGATTTTCTCGAGCGCGATTAGATTTTATTTTATTTTGAAGGAAATTAGTCACGAATCACGGAAATATCATAATCTGCCGATTTGCACAAGTTGAGTTTCACCTCAGAATGAGAGATAGTCAGCTATTAACTTGTATAAACCTTTATTTTGACACCCTAAAACTTGTCTCAAAAGCTACTTATCATAGGGTGCCCGCGACTACTGATTTTTCAAGGTCAAAGGTCAAAAAATCATTTATTGCAAATATCTCGTTTCCTATGGGTTTTTTGGTATATGTATTCATATAAAATATTGTAGAAAATTAAATTCTCTACAACTTTTGTACAAACATTTTTTCGATATCTTGAACCATTTTCGAGATTTCGATATTTTTTATATAATTTTTTTTTCAAACCGTCAGATTAAGGAAATTCCTCAACATAATTGTCAGATTATGGGTCAGTACAACAAGGCCATCAAGAAGAACCGCCTGTATAAAAATCTGACGCGCTCGAATAAATCAAGGTCACGATTTTTTTTTGCATATTTAAAAATCGTCAGTCGCGTCCAAATCGTCAGTCTTTAAAATAGGAGCTATTGGAGGGTTCACTTAACATCCCTTATCAATGTCAGACGCGCTCGAGTAAATTTTTTTTTCAAATATTTTCGACCCCTTCGTACGGCCACCCACACTACGCAAAACGGCAGATTATTATTTTTCCGTTATCAGACAGACGTGGCGCGACTACCCTATCAATATCTGACGCGCTCGAGTATTTCTTGGTGACTGTTTTTTTTTACATTTTTGAAACCCTGTAGACGCTCCCCCCACCGGTGAAGGGGAAAATATCACATAACCTTTTTTTCTTTATTCCACCTAATCTTCAAATTCCAGTAGGTCCCAAAGCCGCTCGAGTAACTCCAAATTTAGCATCATTGCCTCCCCTACCATTATGTTGTTTTCATTTTGATTAAACTCTATTCCTTCTTATTTAAAAAAATATGATTAACACCACTATTTGTAACTTGAATCACTTTTATACTAGATTATATTGTTATCTTATTGTTTTCCATCCATCCCTATTATAGCCAACGGGTTAACTGATAATTGAATATTCACTTTAACTACTATCTGCGGCATCTCTAAATTATATAAGTACTTATGTGAAAACATATTTTAAATCAGACATGCAACCTCCAATTTTAAGGAAATATTTTTGGTAGCAGATAGCAAGTGGTTGGGATCTGGGGCTCATAAACTTGTAGGACCACTGTAACTAAATATGTGTGAGAGAGTAAACATATCAACACATATGCTAATGCTATACACATAGCTAGCTATAGCTTAGTATTGTTATAATGTGGTTATTATATTAGGACAAATCATTGTATACTTTCAGTTTTATGAGGCTAGGGTGACATTAATAAAATTATACATTGTGAATCGTAGTCGGGCCCTCACTATACAGGCTTGTTGCCTAGTGTGAAAGCCATTGTCCTATTGAGTTTAAAAAAATCTTCCAGAGCTTTGCATAGTGTAAAATCTGTACATTTAAAATGTTTAGTTTATAAGCTTACATGTGAATTGCTGCAAATAAATGATTTTGTATTTGTATTTTGTACATTATTTTTATCTTTATAGCTTTTGATTGAAAATAAAATTATATTCATAAAACATTTTTTGTACATCTTACCTTTATTTGTCCACCTTTCAATATGATCGCTAGTGACCTTCTAAAAGACCATTCATATATACTATCTTCGATTCTGTTCTGTTTCTTTATAGGTTCTCTTAGATCAGGTGGTATATCTCTAAAATCTTTGTTTGCCTCTGATAACATCACATTTATACCATGATTATTCCAAGGATCTGGACCACTCTGCATATCACACTCATAGGAAGATATGAAAAAATACAATACACAAATCAACAACATAATCGTTTTCATTTCACTTCTTGTTTATTTATGGGATCAGCATCACATCTGATCATCCTGATGTCATGCGTGTGATATAGGCAAAAAGTATTACGTTAAGATATAGGTACTAATTAATTATATTGCTTGCTGCAATAATAATCATAATAATAACACGCTAGAGTAATAGTCCACAGAGCAAAGAGAATATAAATACTACGTAAAAGAGACGGAACTTAGAACATCGTTTTATATGCTAACAATTGCAATTGAGTGGCCAATCAGAATATGAACTGTCAAAATTGACAAGAGGTTTAATAGTGAGAAACCGATGGTAGAAATTACTATCGATATCGATACATGTAGTGATGTAATAACGAAAAATCGGTATCGATAACTGCTGGCGGCGCGTTCCCTGCCTGCGGATTGTTAAGATTTTTCTAGGGTAACTTTGAAATAACAAAACACTTTTTATTTATATGATTTATTTAATTACAGGTACGACAAATAACGCCTCACTTAAAATGTGGGATCTTATTTGAAGTTAGTTCGTTCCATACTGGGTTAACTTACGCACGTAAATATAGGCATTTTGAACGACCATTTAGGATTGATAACGATTTAAAGTTGGTTACCAACCATTCTCGCTGAAATTTCAATACAGACCTACATATGTCTATAAATTTCACATATATTCTTAAATTATTACAAAAAAAAATATAAACAAAATCCTTTTAGCTTAATAGTACAAAATAAAAAACGTTCATAAAAAAATGAAAACCCGAAGGCATTAATAAAAAAAATAGAAACAAGATGACCTATTTCCAATATCTACTGTAAACAATCTCAAGCAATTGGAAATAGGTCATCTTGTTTCCATCTTTTTTTATTATTAAGAGCCACTTTGTTTAGAGGGGCAATATAGGTAGGAATAAGTATGTATAGGAACATGGGGACAGTATTTAGCATTATTTTGAACATAAACCGCTACCTAGGTAAATAGATGATCGAAGAATTGAGCAGATTATTTCGATTTGCCCTGTTGTTCGGCCCTTTTATTAAGACTTGCCAAATCTTCTTCTTTTGACGCGAGGCTTTGATTAATGCGTTGGCACTGTCGTCTTATTAACAATTTGCATGTGATATTAAAGCAGTTAGCTTTTAAAATGGTTCCATGAAGATCACATAAAAAACATGTTTTTGGACAGACCACTTCATACAGTGTACAACCCAGGAGACATATATTACGTTTATGCATCTGAGGCAGTAATTCTTTCTCAGTTATATCAACAATTGTTTTGATTGCTTCGCAAAAATCTGCAGATGGATATGTCAGTGAAAATTTACTTTGCCACCACTCCCGAAGTAAAATATAAGAGTACATAGGGTTGTCTCCTGGGTTGTCAACAGTAATTATTTGTTTACAATTTGCACAATTATATTTTTTTAGAACTTGTTTAGCTATGAACCCAGCTACATATACTATTGGTTGTTCACAGAACAAAGAAAAATCATGGCTGGGTTCATCTTCCTCGGGTAACACTAAAAATTCGTCATCGCTAACAGTTACCAACGGTGTTCTTTTATCATCTTCCCCTGACATAGATATCACCTTTCCTGTATCTGCAGGTGAGGTGGCATCATCTTTATCAATTTCAGCATCATCTTCATGACCGAAGATGAAATTGTGGAAATCTGTCAACAATGTCTTGTCATCTTTTTCGCAATTTGCCCCCCGGCTGTGTGGCGCTGTTAAACCGGTCACTACAGCCGTTTTTAATGCAGCCATGAAATGGGTAGCTGTTGGGTTCCGGTTAGTTGGGCTGTGCTGGCGAATAACCCCAAACAAATTTTCTAGCGCATCCTGATTTATATTGCGTAGATTGAGGTATTTAAACCCCAACCCCTTCACAGTCCACCATATGTCCCGCAAACTTTTCAGTGACGTTACAAACCCTGCAACACACTTAACATTTTTTAATTTCATTCCATTTTGGCCAATAAATTCAGTCTTGCTGAGTATGTTAATGTACTCTGCCCATTTTTCCATGTGGTTGGTCTTTACCGAAACATTTTGTCGCTTGTTTATTTTTATATCATGAGGGCCTGATGGGCCATTGCTTATGTCAAATAATTCGTCAAGCTTCTCAACTACATGTGCAGTATTCAGAAGCTCACTGGCTTTCTCCCCGCTTTCTGCTCGAGCTAAAAGTTTTAGAACTGCTGACACTGTGGTACTTAAAACTTGAGCTGCCAATTTGACCCTCATTTTCGCCCTATATTTTGGGCTTACGTGGGCTTGGGTAATTTTGCTTAAATATAAGAAGTTCCGGTTGTGACTCTCCACTTCAACCAAGTGCTTCCATTTTCCTTTTGTCCCATTCAAATCCACACAGCCAGCCTTGAGGAAATTATTCCTCATGGACTTGAAAAGATGTGGGACATCATATATTATGTAAACATTTTTCCCGTCTACTTTAAAATAGTGGTCAGAGCCATCTTCAAATGGTCCTGATGACTCTTTTAATAATTTAAGTGCTCCCATATTTGTTGGGCCTTGGTCACATACAGTATTTAATATTGTGAAACCACATACTGTGACTTCAATAATAATCCTTTTTATTATCCCTGCCAAATTGGCTGACGACACTGTCCCCTTTGTTAAATAAAAAACTATGGGTTGCTTGAATTTTTGGCGTAAGCCTTGGAGCAGAAACACGAGAGCATGATCAGCCAACTCGCTACTGCGTCCTGATTCACCGAGGTCTTCAAAGCCCTCGACAATATCATTGCCTTCATTATAGATGACTCTTGATTTCAATGCCATTTCATCAAATGCCAGGTTACAGATCCTATCTTTAGGGTCTTTCTTGTTGGCTAGTATTTTTAGATGATTAAATACTGATTGATTAATCCCCGGTGTCATCGGTAATCTTTTTAAAATGTTTTGCAATGTTTTAATAGAGGGAAGAGTCACTGCTGCGCTTAAGTACCGGTAAGTTTTTGGCGATCGCTTTAAAATGGCCAAACATGATAATTTGTGTTTCATGGTCCATCTTCTACCTTTGGGTTTCTTTTTTTCATTTTTACAAGAATTCACCACAAGTTCCTTTAAAACAGGTGACTGTATTTTTTCAATTAAAATAGCACTTTTTTTCAGAGACTTGATAGTGCATTTTGTTTGTCTAAGTCGCTCTACTAATTTTTTCTTCCGGGGAGTGAGTTCTGAAACAGGACAGAAAAAATCTGATCATATTCTTTGTTGTATTTTCACGGCACAACTAAAAAATAAGTCAAGTGCGAGTTGGACTCGCGCACCGAGGGCTCCGTACGAATTTTGTAGTTTTTTTTGTTTGGGAGATATCGGAATTTCAAATATTTTTAACGAAATGTTATTTAAACGGGTAAAAAATTTTAGTTTTTTTACCCATTTTTGTTTTGGGCATATCTTTTTTACCATTACGTTTGTGGTTGTGGTTGAAATGCTAAAGAATAGAGTGGGGAATCAAATTCGGGTTCATGAGATACAGCCCGATAGACAGACAGACAGACGGACGGACAGCAGAGAGATGGAAATTCTCCCTATATCTGTAGGTAGGGGATACATTCCGGTTATTTATTAAAAAAAAATTTCAACACACTTCCTCATAAAATGGCTCTAATTTCACCAACATTAAACACTTGTACCATAATGTACTATTATCTATATCATTAATTAATTTACCTTCCTCTTGGGTAAATTGCCTTTTGACGCCTCTGGATTGCATTTGGACGGATGCAGAATTTGGTGTATTTACTGGAAAAAAATATATCATTTTAATACATTATATTTAACATTTCTGAAGCATGAAACTGTGTTTTTAAGCTAACAATTAGAAATAAAGTAACATGTGTTTTAACGTTTTCTAAAACTCCACCCTGACGGGGTGGTGAAACGGGGGTTCAACGTTGGTATGAAAAATGAGAAGGACTGACTCACTGACTCATTAACACCCAGCCTACACCCTTGGATCTAGAAAGCTGAATTCTTCACAGGTATTGTTTATAAGATGTAGAATGTAGACGAGGTATAAGAAAGGAGTTTTTGAAATTCAATCTCTAAATGGGTAAAAAAGGGATACGCGGGTAAAACCGTGGACGAAAAGCTATAATATAAATAATATGCCAGTTTGAAAATTTAACACAAAATGACTATGCCATGTGTGTGACTTACCATATGCTTCGACCCCACTGGTGCTCGGCCTGATCTCATGTGCTTGTTTTACTAATTGTGGACATGCAGCCTTCTCTTTGCTAGCTCTTTGTCCCACTTTGCTGGTCGATGGTATATCTTCAGGTGCGGAAACTGAAATCATTTCATACACTTCATCAGATGCAAAACTTAATCAAAATAGAAACGATATATCCAATACAAAACGATGTAAGACGTATTACTTAAATTAATAAAAAAAAAAACCCGACTGTGTTAATAAAAAAAAGAAACAAGATGACCTTTTTCCAATATCTACTGTAAACAATCTCATGCCGTCGGAGGCAATAGTACAAGTTTTACATAACAATAAAACTTGTATTATTGGGCAGAGACGATGCACAGCATCTGTGAGATTGCGTTGTTTACTTCCCTTAGTATTTCCACCAATAGCAGCGCCTTCCGGTGCCGACAGCGCCATCTACGTTGCGATGACGCGCCCTCTACCGACAGTTGTCACCAGGGGCGGTAGGCGCCATTTTACTCTCATAGCAGTCTCTCACCAGGAGCGCTTATTGGGATGCTGTGCATCGTCTCTGCCCAATAATACAAGTTTTATTGTTATGTAAAACTTGTACTATTATTGGCATGTGACGATGCACAGCATCTGTGAGAGACGTGTTTATAACTCCTGGTGACTGTCAACGACGCTATGTGAGAGGAATTAAATAACTGAAACACCAATTAGTGATGGTGATGATTATTAATTAATGTAACCATTTATGATGCTACATATTTGTTCACGTGTAGCACAGATAAGCAATTTATCAATCACATTATTTATAATGAATAATAAATATTAAAGGTACATTTTACAAGAAATCAAGTATAAAATAGTACTTAATAATAAATTGTCACTCAACCGCTTAATATAACTCATATAGGTTCAAAATTTACGGATAAATTACTTTGCGACTGATTTCTACCTATAATTTGTTTACAATAGTATCTGGTAAAGGTATTTTCTCTACGCCAATTGCCACGACTAAGAATGTCTTCTATAGGAAAGTTCTCATACCAGTTCAAAGAAGCAACGGCCGAGCGCACAGAGCCTGGGGTGGCAGATATACCTGCATCTTTCAAAACTGTTTTAATCCAGTTACCTATAACTGTCCGCGAAGCTGCTTGCGTGGGACCTCTAATTGTGACAAAAAGGGCACTGTTACACTCGGTCGTTCGTCTCTGTTTTCCCAGCTCTACAACTTTTTTCAACCAAAATACAGGGCAGACATTAAGATTACTATGTTGTAATAACTTCCAACCAGATTGCCTATATGAGGCTGTATCTGTTTTGGATCCGAAGGCTGGGCACAAAATCACGTGATCACCGGCATCAGTATAGTAGGGTGTAGAAACCCTCAACAAGGTAAGGTCGTGCACACGGCGGCCTGAAGCTAACAGTAAGATGCAAGCTAACCTGCGGGAAGCTTCGAACAATGTGTCAGTAGTCGGGGAGTTAGTCTTTAGCCAGATGACCAAGTCACTAGGATCCCAAACGGGTGCTTTCTCTGCTCTTGGATTTCGAAGAGAGATTGCCTTTAAAATATGTTTCACTAAAAAATTCGAACTTAAATTATCGCTATTCATAGTCTTGCCAAAAGTTAAAATTACCGATTTGTGTAGCAAAATAGTTGGGTATGCCAATCTTTCTTCGAGGCACAAGTATGCTAGGAACCTAGATAAACTCGTCGCATCAGGATGTTTATAATCAAAGTTATTATTTCTACACCACCTGATCCACCTTGCCCAAGCAGGCTTGTAAGTCTTTAGGGTGGAATTTCTCCAGCTGGTTCTGAGCAAAGCTCTTTCCGTTTCAGTCCAGGTACTTGTGATGTCACTCCACCCCCAATCTTCCAAACGTATAGCTCCATGTCCTGGACTTGAGGTGGTGGGAGACCGGTGCTTTGATCGATCAGCACCGAGGGCAGATTCTCTATATTCATTGGTCTGCACAATGCTCGTCGACGAAGGTCGGGTAGCCAAAAAGCTTTCTCCCACATCGGGGCTACCACTAGGTACACTCCCTGTGCTGTGTTCAAGTGGTGTAAGACTCGTGGTAGCAGGCTTGGAGGCGGAAACACCCACGCCAGTGGAAACTGCCACTGACGACTGAAGGCGTTGCAAAAACGTGCTGAACTGTCGCGACAATCTTTCGAGGCATAGTCTTGTACAACCCTCGTATTGATTGTGGCAAATAAATCTATCTGAGGGGTTCCAAATTTGCGAAACACAGTCTTCAATGCTGGTAGAAGTAGGTGCCATTCGGCAGCTTGCCTCCCCCGGGATAATCTGTCCGCAATGTCGTTGTACTTGCCCGGTAGATATTCCGCTGTCATTGAGATATTCCATCTGTCGAGACAATTTAGCAGCTGGTATGTCAAATTGAGAAGACCCGTCGATCGTGTACCGCCTTCTTTGCGGATGTAAGATACGACTGTGCGGTTGTCGGACTGTAGAATGAGATGGCGCCCCTGAAGCTGTAGCTTGAAGTGTCTCACAGCTGCAATAGTGGCAAACATTTCTTTGCGGTTGCAGTGCCACTGGTTCTGGTGGGGAGTCCACCTGCCCGATATTGATTCGTCGTCCAATTGCGCCCCCCACCCATAGTCGGCCGCATCCGTTGTCAGAAAATGTTGTATCAGTTTTGGGTGTAGGCTGCTCACCGCACGGTGTTTTTCCAAGGCTCCTATCCACCACATTAGATCCTTTGTTACTGGTACAGGGATTTCGTACTGCGTGCTTGGATGTTCTGTGGCTAGAACTCGAGTGTGCCGTTGAAGCTGACGGCAGTGAAGTCTTCCTCTTGGCGTCACAAAATTGGCAAAATTTAGTGTGCCTTGAATTTTCTGCGTCTCCTTGAGCGACATCGTTCCTTTGCATATAGCCTTTCGCGAAATCGAAATTATGATGTCTATTTTTTTCTGTGGTAAGCTCTTGAGACCGCGGGTAGTGTTCCATATCAGGCCAAGGAATTCTAGCTCTTGAACAGGGTCTATTATAGATTTTTCCAAGTTGAGAGTCCACCCTAACTTCTTCATGGTCTCTATTGCCATCTTCGTTTGTTCTCGGAGAATAGTTTGCGATTGATTTACGAGTAAAAAATCGTCTAAGTAGACTATAATTCTCATACCTTTGTCTCGAAGGAACTGTGCCATCCAGTTTGTTAGAGCTGCGAAGTTCTTGGGTGCACATGACAGACCGAATGGGAGACAGGTCATTTGGAGTACTTGACGGTCGTAAAATAGTCGCAGAAACCTTCGATGACACTGAGCGATGGGTACGTGAAAGTACGCCGACGAGAGGTCGAGTTTTACCATCCAGTCGTTCTTTTGAAGGAATCTGGGAATGTGGAACTGTGAGATCAATTTGAACGGCTTCGGGATAATGTATTGGTTCAGCCGCTTCAAGTTGAAAATTGGTCTGAACGACCCGTCGCTCTTTCTCGTTAAGAACATCGTAGAGAGATAACTGGCTCCCAGCCGCCGTTGATCCGGTATCTCCAGCACACCTTGTTCTAAAAGCTTGTGGATTTGTTGAGTCATGTTCAATGATAGAGGAGTTTCGAAGCGACGGAGAACCTGCGTCGATGGATGGATGAGCACAGGTTTGGAGGTGAATGGCAGGCGCATTCCCGTAATCATGTCGAGAAGGGCCTGCGGAGCCCGTAGCGCCCGCCACTGCCCCCGATACGCTCGAAGGCAGCCCCCGTAAAACTTCGGTTGTATTATTTGATAGTCACTTGTTGTATTGCTTCTTATTAGGTTGCCCGTCCTTTCTGTATTCTTTTTTCTGCTTCTTTTGATCGAACTGCTTTGTAAATCCTTGAAATGGTTTGTTTCGCTTCGTATGTCTGTTTTCATAGCCCTGTGGTCGAAAGGACTGACTTGCATTATCGCGTGAAGGGCCCGCTTTGCTCGATTTACTGGTCGTATTCGCACTTGACTTTTGACCCCCTTTTTCCAAATAAAACCACGGCCGTACCCACTTGTCCATTCCACCCGTGTTTTGAATGAAAACACGTAATTGATTTTCATCAAACAGATGCTTAGAACTCGGAGGGATTTTACGCAAACCCTCGCGCAGATTCTTATTGGGCAGTTCGTTAAGGATACGCTCCCTACGATTTTCAATGTACTCGGCACGTTTACCGCACACCATCTGCATTATTTCGTCACAAACTTTTTGAAATTTGGAGGTAGGTTGAAATAATTCAGAAATTTTATCAAAAATTTTATCTGCAGACAAAACTGTATCAGTAGAAGCCGCCCAGTTGACGAATTGTTGCAAGTTTTGATTCAAAATTTCACGCTGACTAATCAATCCATTACAAATGGCTGCAATTATTTTTTCAGAGCTCGCAGTATAATCTTTGCCTTTTATAAATTGTGTTAGTTCATCATTGACCTCGAGGTCTACGAACCCTGGGTACGCATTATGGATTTTTAGTGCTTCCGCATATCTAACGTCTTTCCATGTTGGATCACCAAATTTTTGTAGCATCTCGAGGCGTTTTAAATGATCAGGATCAGCTCGGGGTACTTTAGGATCTTTTAATGCCGTCCCAACGTGGCCTAGATTTAGAAGTCGCGGTTCTAGTGAGGAGACAGCCGCGGGTCGTTGCAAGCAAAAATCAGCAGTATCGAAGCTGCTGCATCCCGGCACCGGTTCGGTTGCCGGTCCGGGAACCATAGTATGTGTAGCGTTATGCGATACACCCACCGTATTAATATTTGAAACATTTTCAACAGCGTGATGTGAGGGTAGACCCACATTTTGTAGCAAAAAATTAGTTAAAAAACCAACTTTATTAACTAAGTCACGATAATCAAAATCGGACTGACCTTGTCTTCTCCTTTTTACCTCTGAGTTTGAGGAATCCGTTGAAGACGATCTCGATTCACCGCTTGAAGAGTGAGCGCGTTTGGAGCCCGTACGGCTCCTCACAGGCGGCAGCTCGTCACCGCTACCCACGGGACGGTCCGCCAAATCAGGATGCCCGTTTTCCGCTTCCCTATCACTCATAGTACTTTCACTTGAAAATACGCGGTGCAAAAAGACTAAACTGCACAATTATTAATAACTGCACTTAACTAAAATAACTAAAAGTAATATAAGATTTGAAACGTGTTGTACGTTTGAGAAGTAACGACGCTATGAGAGTAAAATGGCGCCTACCGCCCCTGGTGACAACTGTCGGTAGAGGGCGCGTCATCGCAACGTAGATGGCGCTGTCGGCACCGGAAGGCGCTGCTATTGGTGGAAATACTAAGGGAAGTAAACAACGCAATCTCACAGATGCTGTGCATCGTCACATGCCAATAATAGGTATTTATACTAAAATCCATAATTTTTGTTTTATTAACACAGTCAGTCGGCTTTTTTATTATTTTTAATTTAACTATTTTTATTTAACACTTTTTAGTTAAAAGGATTAGGTTTATTTCATCTTAATTATGCTTTTTTTTATTCTGGATAAGTTTGTGTTTGACCACAATCTCACCATGGTAAGTGATGATGTGGCCGAAGGTGGTAAGCACACAAAGCCTAGATGGGAACTGGCTCTCAAGTGCAGCTGTTGGAACACACCGATAGGTGCTTAGCGAAAGATTTTCAACTTAAGGATTCACCAAAAGCTCAAGCTCATTGTAGGATTCGAACCCACGACCTTCGCCGCGGTATCCGACGTCACTACCACTGAGCTATCATCGCCTTATTTTTCTCTCACTGTATTAAGTAAGTAACGGTAGTTAAAATGATCGTTCAAAGCAGTAAAATTCTGGGTTTTTCATTCGATTTTACGAATTGTATTAAATTATATTGTAATAATTATTATTTTCAAGATATATGTGAACTTATAGATGTATTATAAGTAGGTATTGAAAATTTCTGTGTAAATGGTCGTTCAAAATGGAAAATGATTGAAGAAACTTAGTCACCGTCATTCTTTAAGAGCAGATATAAATAGATGATAGGTCAGTGGTAGTGACGACGGATACCGCGGCGAAGGTCGTGGTTTCGAATCCTACAATGAGTTTGAGCTAAGGAAAACATCGTGAGGAAACCACAGCACGGTGGTAGGGTACTTTGTAGTACTCGACTGACTGGCTACCAACCTCAAGTTGAAAATCTGTCGCCAAGCACCTGTTGGTGTGTTCCGGCAATTGTAATAAGACATTGGCAATCCTCCTGGTATTGCTAATGTCTTTAGGTGTTGGTTGTCACTCGTGACATTAAAAAAAACTTCGAAAAGAAAATTACAGGCCGATGGGCTAAAAATAAAAAAATTAATTTCACCTTCAGTTAAATAAAGTAACCCTTTGGTGTTGGAGTTAATAAGCCCGTTCTTAAAGTATCTACTCAAAAAGTTTGCCAAAACATAAAAACCTTCAGAAAATCAATATACTATATTGATGTTTGATGAAATGTCTTCTTGAATTTGGAAATATTATCTTGATTGTTAATTTAATACTAATTTAAACATGACTGTCACTGGTCGCCTACATAGTCCTACATAATACATTGTATGTAACTATAACTACTAATATTATAAAAGTGAAAGTATGCTTACTTGAATGTATGTTTACACGTTTGTTACTCTTTCACACAAAAACTACGATGAATTTTAATTAAACTTTACAATCAATAGGAAATACATCACAAAAACATATAGGCTATAATTTATAGCATAATAAAATTCTGACTGTGTGTGACTTACCATATACCTCCTCCATTACTGGTTTTGGACTTGCAGCCTTATCCATGTCGCCGGCTAGTCCATCTTTACTGGTTGAAGCTACGACTATAGACCCTGAAACTGAAATAATTTCACAAAAAGTTAATTATCACTACATAGTATAAAACAAAGTCGCTTGCGCTGTCTGTCCCTATGTATGCTTAAATCTTTAAAACTACGCAACGGATTTTGATGCGGTTTTTTTTAATAGATAGAGTGATTCTTAAGGAAGGTTTATATGTATAATACATGCATAATATAGTAGCGAAACACTGATAAATTTAGAGGTTTCTAATGTGATGTCGTAATTAAGCATTTTTTGCGCTTATATTGCAAACGCTGGCTGAACCCTACGAGATAGACCAAAATAATGTACTACAGTATTGTCCACCTTAAAAAGTTCAACAAAAAAGTCCGCAGTGGTATATGTCTATCTCTTAGGGATAACCCACCATAACCATTTTTTATCCTTTACTAAAAAGTGATTATTTACGAAGTGATTTTAAACAATACAATATTAATCTTTATCCAATTAAGTACCTCTAATAAATTGTACATTTATTATAGATCAATATTCTTTTTACAGCATGTTATTTAAGTGAACATTTCCGAAGATATTACAAATTTAAAATGCAGGGACGTAGTTGTTGCGGCGCCGCGGCGGTACCGACCCGCGGCGGCCGGCCGGGGATATAACTTGCGCGATATAACGTGTAGTCCACGCGGGCGAAGCCGCGGGCGGGTCGCTAGTACAGTATATAAACATACAGGCTATAATTTCGATACCTCCTAAGTATCTCAGTATACTCATCTAACAAATTTAGGTATTTTAATATTTTTATATAAACCATGATCTTAATGTTAGTGTTCAAAAATATTAAAAAAGAATATATAATTACGGAGATAATTTCACGTATAATAAAGAAAGTTTCAACATCACTTAAAATCGTACATTGTATACTGACCAAAGTGATCCAACAAGATCCAATGATGTGTTCTGCAAAGTCGTACTACATTATTTTGTTCTATCACTAATAGTTTTCGCAGCGCATGCGATGTTCCTTACAGTTTTTAGGTCAATTTTTCACACCTCGGTTTACATTATTGGAGTTTTAGTAAGGATGTCTATTTTTTTAGAAAATATAATATAGCCTATGTTCATCAGGGATAGTGTAGATTTCCAACGGTGAAAGAATTTTTGAAATCGGTCCAGTAGCTTCGGAGCCTATTCAATGCAAACAATCAAATCTTTCCTCTTTATAATATTAGTATAGATTTCAAATGTTAGTTTCTTAAATTTTTGTTAGTTTATATACTTACTAGCTGCCCCCCGCGGTTCCACCCGCGTTCCCGTGGGATCTTATCTTTTCCCGGGATAAAAATATAGCCCATGACACTCACAAATAACGTGGCTTTCTATTGGTAAAATATGTTCAGTAGATCCAAAGATTACCCCCTACAACATCACAAACTTTACCTCTTTATAATATTAGTATAGATAAAGTTATGATTAGTAATGTTAGTGTTTATGTTTTTTTTGTATGGTATTTGCAGGATTTAATAAAAGACTTCAAGTAAAGAAACCTAAAGCTAAACGAAATCGAAGAGAGTTGTATATTGATATAAATAATATTTCTTTAGCTTATAAGACACCCATTCCTATCGACCAAACTAAGCACAAAGACTTGATGGATCTTTGTAGTATCATTTATTTTTTAATAATTTGATTTCAACTAACTGTAATGGAGCTGATGACAGAGATTCAAACTCGCTATACCTTTCAAAATTTTATTTATTTTGAAAGGTTATAGCTATTTTTGAGCATTAGATTTGCCTAAACTTTTTAGATATTTATGTTATTCATTTCTATTATTTTTATTAATATTGTTTAACGTAAGTTATTATTTTTAATGACCCACTAGAGAAGTAAGTACCTGTTTTAGTTATTTTTTAAAGATTGGAGTAATTAAAAAGCCTCGGTAAATTAAGTTAGTCCAGTATAAGTTGAGGTTTCAAATGATAATATAGCTAAGTACTTTCCTAGTATAATGAGTCAAGTGATGTAATTTCAACATTTTATTATTAAGTGAGACAGAAAATCCCGAAAACAACCAAATGTAACATTATATTAATAAAATGACAATCATATTTCATAATATTTTGGTGTAAACCATGGATTTCGATATACAACGTAAATGAATATAACTGGTAGTTATACCATTTTACTATAGAGTCATGTACATAAAATGTGATTTAAAAACAAATATCAGCAAAATCATTTTGTACCAAAGTAAGAGCCTTCAAACTTTATTAAAATACATTTAATAGATTTTGAATTAGTTTAATTTCATTAAAATATAAACTATTTGCCTTCAAATCGCTCCCCTGTAAAATTACTATAATATTAGTTGACTCGTTATACTTAGGAGGTATCGATGTATAGTTATTGTATTGATCTGGCCATAGTATAACGATAAGTGTCAAATAAGTCGAAAAAATCCTGCAATCTGAGAGACATCTTATTTATTTATATATTTTAATTTATTTTTAGGAAGATTTACAGCAAATAAAATTATATAATATAACAAAGAAAATGAATATCTTAATGCTAATAACAATATTATAGTATCTGACTGTGTGTGACTTACCATATACCTCCTCCATTACTGGTTTTGGACTTGCAGCCTTATCCATATCGCCGCCTAGTCCATCTTTACTGGTTGAAGCTACGACTATAGACCCTGAAACTGAAATAATTTCACAAAATGTTAATAAAACTTTATTTTTAACCCCCAATGAAAAAGAGGGTGTAGCCCTCATTCCTTATAATCTAAACACTCAGACTACTCACTCTTGCACTCTTATCTCATACCTTATTTCAGCTCTGTTGTAGTGACATGGGATAACGTGGTTGTGGATTCGAATCCTACGATGAATTTAAGCTTACAGTTTAGAAAAACAATGTGAGGAAATCATAGTATGGTGGTAGGGTACTTTGTAGTACTTGACTGGCTGGCTACCACCCGCCAGTTGAAAAACTATCGCCAAGCACCTATCTTAAATATTTATTTATTTATAACAATCCTTAAATATATATATATATATTTTATATATTTTGAATAGTATTTTATTTTATGAAGGTACCTACGTAGCAGTCCCCCAATGAAATGACAATATTATACTAATCGACTCGACTGACACCCCATCCAGCGCTGTGTCAGTTAATGTTACAATTATTTTTGGCCACTTTGACGCATTGTCAATCCACAAATTTTAGGTTATGTTTAATTTTATTCATTGTCAACTATATGTAATACCTAATCCTTACTTTTAGGCCTTAATAGATATTGTATAGTATTGGTTGGAATCCTGTGCCATTTAGAATTAAAGACTTCTGAATCCTACAATACGAGTATAATATGACTCAGTGTAGGAACAGTGTGCTACAAACTATGTAAATACCTTTTTCCAGCACAATAAATTATTATTATATTATTAAATGTAAGTGGACAATATTTAGATGTTTTTTTCCTTTTTGATTTCCTTTTTAAACTTAAAGGTGTTTTGTATTAGGGGTTTCTTTATTTTATAGTATTTTGTTAATTTACATTATTGATATTTTACCTTCATTTTTCCACAAACGAAATGGGAATCCTGACATCTGTTCATCACTGAGTGGAGCACATTTCAAATTTAAGCAAGGCACGGCACGTTTCTTGAGTTTAGTTTGATTTTTATTTATATGAGCCTTTTTAAAATGATCAGCACAAATATGTTTGTTAGAGTGCAATTTTTCAATTGGCAAATGCACTAGGTCTTCATTGCCTGTAACCCGAACCCATTCTTTGCAACTGGAAAAAAATAATAATAATAAAACATTTATTTCTCTTCATAAAAGTAAATACAAAAAGAGCTTAATATGCGAACCTATTTTGTGTGAGACTGGTGCCTATTGTAGGTTTTATAAAACCTGTAGTACAGGTCACCAGGGCCATAGTCCACGGATAGTTAAAACTACTGCAACAACGTGGTCTATCTTATCTTACAGAATATTGCAATGGAACAGAGTTAATTATAAACGAGAGTAGAGGCACTCATCATTCCATCCTAATCGTTTGTTAGTATAGTAGCGTTTGACCACTATTCACTTGTTCAGAAGTAATATTGTGGACGAAAAATGCTCAAGAATCCCAAAAATGTAGACACTTACCGGTTTTCATCTAACGGAAAGTTTGCAAAAAATCTGGAAATCTTTAAATGTGCTTCTTTTATACCACATATCTCGCAAGTTCGTCGACACCTGCTTCCTTTTTCGGACATTTTAAGAAGTTTACACTTAGAAATAAGATAAAATTTGACGATTTTGGCAACCACCCAACAATCACTTCGCGCACAATAATTGAGTCTCTATCTCGGGATTAAAACAACGTAAATGTCTCACAAATGTTTATGGCGGAGGAGAATTCCTTCAGCTCAACGCCTGGAACACAAAATAGGTATAAAACATAAACAAACAAGATAACTAAAACGAATTTAGCGAAACTAATCCAGTAAACACCACAAACAAAAAACAAAGCAAGCAGACATTTTTTTAGTGTTGCCATACTGAGTTGTACTGTTACTACTATACTACGCGTCGGCGCCGGCGGCGTAGTATAGTTGTAACAGTACTCTATCTCATGTGTAGATATTATTTATTATGATTTAAACAGTTTCTTTATAAAAATATAAATATAAAATTACACATTTTTATAAAGCTAAAGGCACTAAAAACAAAATCATCTATTTAAAAGTGAGCTTAGAATCTACCACGTTGCTAATAATTTTTGCCACTGCGAACCGTTTACGTTCGTTTTTTGTGTATTGTGAGTACATTGTATCGATTGCCATACATTTATTTTCGGTACCTCAGTTTCTAACCACTGCCACAGATTACCGTTTTTTTTTTTTTTTAAGAAGATTTTTGGCCTGGTAGCTTGACCTTTAAGCCATTTCTTTATTTTAAATATTCATCTTTTATGTTTAGTCACGTTTTATTGTCACTTTCACTGTAAAGTCTAGTCCTCATCCGTACAAGTCCGGTCTAATTTTAGTGAAATTGGCGGCTATTCCACTAAAACATTTCATGGACTTTTTGGGACAACCTGGAAAGTCACGATACACGCTTTCATTTCATTTCACTTCACTTGTGCACTTACATTGATCTTTATTGGACAAAACACCACCGAAATTATTCAATAAAACTCAAAATACACGAATTTAATGAAAATAAAACGAAAACACAACGTCACTTCGCAAGTTCCCGCCAAAAAGTCACAGATTACCGATTTTTTTTTTTAAGAAGATTTTTGGCCTGGTATCGAGACCTTTAAGCCATTTCTTTATTTTAAATATTCATATTTTATGTTTAGTCACGTTTTATTGTCACTTTCACTGTAAAGTTTAGTCCTCGTCCGTACAAGTCCGGTCTAATTTTAGTGAAATTGGAGGCTATTCCACTAAAATATTTCATGGACTTTTTGGGACAACCTGGAAAGTCACGATACACGCTTTCATTTCATTTCACTTCACTTGTACACTTGGATTGATCTTTATTGGACAAAACACCACCGAAATTATTCAATAAAACTCAAAATACATGAATTTAATGAAAATAAAACGAAAACACAACGTCACTTCGCAAGTTCCCGCCAAAAAGTCCCACAGATTACCGATATGTAGCTTAATCCACAGATTACGCTTAATCTGTTGACTCGCGACATTTGATTAACCTGTCAAACAACTCGTCAACTCGCGAACAGTTTTCAAAATTCGAGCCCAATATTCAAGTAAATGTCATCGTCCCGATCTCGGAACAATATGCTAGTTATTGTTCCGAGGTCCCGATTGTCCCAATTTGAGAACCAAGTCACTAAATAGTTATAGAAGAGAATAAGTAATATAGGTAATAGTAATAGTCAGTAACAGCGTTTTTATGATAAATAACTGACCGTTATTTTATTTACTTTATAATTATGATTTTTTTATCATTTATTTATTTATTTTAAAGGCTTTAGTTACAAGACTATCAAGCCTAAACCGTTTCCTTATTTTCAATATTCTTATTTTATGTTAAAGTCACGTTAAATCACATTCACAGTAAAGTCTACTCCTTGTCCGTATACGCCCAGTCAGGTTTTAGTGATATTGGTGATCGTTCCACTAAAACTATTACGGACTTTTTGGGACTTCAGGTCGTCCCTTATACATACTATTCATAAGGACTTTTTGGCGGGAACTTGTGAAGTGACGTTGCCTTTTAATTTTATTTTCATTTTGTACTTTGAGTATTAATCAAAGATTTGTATATTCAATTTGTATATTTTGAGTTTAATGAATAAGATCAGTGGTGTATAAATTGATTAATTTAAGTGCACAAGTGAAGTTAAATGAAAGCTTATAATCGTGAATTTTCAGGTTGCGCCAAAAAGTCTGTGAAAAGTTTTAGTGGAATAGACGCCAATGTCACTAAAACCCGACCGGACTTGTACGGACGAGAACTAGACTTTACAGTGAATTTAACAATATAACGTGACTACAATATTTAAAATAAAGAAATAGCTTAAAGGTCTAGATACCACCTTTAAAAAAAAGTTTTTCAAGGACTTTTTTGGTGGGAACCAAGAATTATATATGACTTTTTGGCGGGAACTTGCAGAGTGACGTTGCGTTTTCGTTTTATTTTCATTAAATTCGTGTATTTTGAGTTTTATTGAATAATTTCGGTGGTGTTTTATCCAATAATGATCAATCTAAGTGCACAAGTGAAGTGAAATGAAATGAAAGCGTGTATCGTGACTTTCCAGGTTGTCCCAAAAAGTCCGTGAATGTTTTAGTGGAACGACCGCCAATTTCACTAAAGCTTGACTGGACATGTATGGACGAGGACTGGACATTACAGTGAGTTTGAGAATGTGACTATAACATAAAAGAAGAAATTAAAACTGAAGAAAATGTATGCGATTGAAAGACTTTGTATTGACTAAAAGTACTACAACTTATGTAAAAAAATTGTGACCAAATAGACCAAGACCATTTCAAATACTTTAACATTGGCAGAAATATCCTAAAAGGATGATTGCCAGCAAAAAAGAATTATATATTCTAAATGGATAAATAGAATAATAAAAAATAAAAATTACAAGCTAGCTACATATCAGTAATGTGTGACTAAGACCTGTCCTGACTCATACGGGTGGACGAGGACTGACTTTACTGAGAATAAAATGGATACAAAAAGTAAAGCGAGAAAAAAAAAGTTTTTGAGATATCAAACGTTTTTTGATAATCATCAATAAACGACAAGCGAGCGCTTTTTGTTTCTAATTTATTTTAATCGCAAATAGTATTTTTTCTGTCTAAGTCTGTATTTTTCGTTTTTTTAGCGAGATTGACAGGTATAAATGTCAAACGCCAAAATTATGCTGCCAGCTTCTTTTTGATAGGGAGACATTTCTCAGTCCCATTTTTCAATCGCATTACTGACGGTTTAATAATAGTAGTCATTTAAATTATAATGATGTTTTTACATATATTTATATTTAAATGTTAGTACAATTTAACTATTCTCTATTTGATCTCGTTATATATTTTGTCACTTTTTGTCATATGAATATACGGACTTAAATATTTCATTGTCTTCTAATAAAATATTAGTCTGCATCTACCAGATTGCTTTCAAGAAAAAAATAACTTTAATTACAAAAATATATCTGAAATCATTACCAACAAATATTTATCAGCAGTATCGTTTGCGGTACATCACTTATTTAAGAAATTGCAATAACTTGTTGTAACACTCACTTGAAATGTCAAATTAAATTACTATGTTGCTAAAAACAGACTTCAAATTCTGATAATTTATATATTTTGAATAATTCTGACAAAACCATTACCTATCGTAGACGTTACAAGACAGAGGGAATTATTGCAAAATGTCATCCATTGACTTTGATCCTTCAATAAAACTTTGTCTCAAGTATTTACATTCAAGTTCGATAGACTCAACAGAACAATTACGGCTTACTCTCGATGAGCATATTCGACAGACTTATGGCAGTGCTAAAACCCTAGGAAATGTGTTGCCCAAAAAATACTTGGCGGAGGAGAAAATAGAAATCCCTAGAACCAAACATAAGAGTGAGAAGGTATCAGGGAGTAAAACAGTGCCTATTCCTCAACAAAGTCCACAGCAGATACAAATTCCTGAACGTGAGAATGATGATGGTACCTTGATGGATGGAGAGTTGCCTTTTGATCTGCTAGAGGAGGACTTGACTTGTGCTGTGTGCAGGCAGATAGCTGTGCAAGCTGGCAACCGCTTAGTAGAATGTGATGCTTGTCATGCTTTGTATCATCAGGTAAATAATTATGTTACTTATGGGGATTTTATTTTGTTTTTACAACAATATTTTTTGTTTATTCCCACTACATATTGATAAAACAAGGATAGGTTTGAGCCATTGTTAATAGCTTGGTCCAACTACAACTACAATAAAAAAAATCTTTAAATACTGTTTGAATGAAAAAAAAAAAGTCCGAGAATATGACATAAAGGTTACCTTAGGATATACCTAATTTTGTTTACCTGGGATTATCCAGGAAAACAATACAATCAGTTTGGGTCAGAGTGCAGAAATTAAGAATGTACGGTTAAAATGTAATTACCAACATTTTGGTCAATAATGAGTTGTGAGAATGCTAACCGATGCTCAGAAAAATCTGCTTTTTTGAATTCATGGCCCCACAATGATTTCTTCCATTTTCACAATATGACAATAAATAAAAATGTTATGTCCATTTTACTGCAATTGCAAACTTTAAACTGTTCTCATGAAAAATTTGGTTTTTGTCGCTATTACCTTTCAACCGTCAATATTTGTTATAGTATATTAGTTTTACTTAAAGTCATCTATATAATCATCCTAGATAAATATATCTATGCCTAAATTCACATTAATTTCTGTTTCAATAAGGCATACTTGTTAAGTATTGTTATGTTTTCAATTGTAGGATTGTCACAAGCCCGTCATCAGTGACAATGACATGGGCTCTGGATGGCAATGTGCTTCATGTCTTGCATCACAAGGATTTGCCACTGGTTTTTCAAGCAAAACTTCATCCTCATCAAAGTCACCTACACATGTGTCAGGGTCCACAACACCTGTCAAGATGTCTTCTAGTAGTTCAGCATCATCATCGCCATCAAAGGTTGTTACACCTAATATTAATGTTATATCAGCTGACAAAAGATTGCAAATCATGAAGAAGAAAGCCGCAAAGCAACATGAGAAGAAGAAGAGTTCAAAATAATTGGTTTTGCAGTTGTTTATTTACTCCACTATAAATTACAGGTGTATGTCAAGTAGATGATGATGAATGGTGAAGGAAAATATTGTGAGGAAACCATAGCATTGTAGCTGGGTACTTTGTAGTACCTGGCTGGCTGGCTTAAAGTGGCTTCCATTATCAAGATGGAAATCGGTCACCATGCACCTATCTAATATGTTTTGACAGCTGCACTTTAGAGCCCTTCTAGATATGTGTTTACCATGCTTGCACCTTAGGCTGCACCACACTATGGAGATTGTGGTCAAATAAAAGCATTGTAAAAAGAAATTAAATAAAAGTGTAAAAAAAATGTGATTAAAAAAATATCTAATATACAATGAAATTTTAATCTAATAATCCATATGAATATTTTTTTATTAATATTTGAGCAAACACACAATTCCCGGAATCCACTAAAGAAGGATTTTTGAAAAAAATGAAAAAAATTCAACCCCTAAAGTGAGGCCCCGGGATAGCTAGTGAAACCGCGGGACAACTATGTAGTTACTATAATATAATCTTAATCTAAAATCATTATTATGGATATGACGGATAGAGGGTAGGTCAGGATAATAATAATTAATTCCTTTGCACAAATTAACAATCGCAACAAGTGTATCGTGCCACGCACGAGCTGGCACGAGCCAAGACTGCGCTCACGGCAAATATAATATCTATCAATTTGAGAATAAATTTTATATTTTGTAACACTGCATAAAACTAATAATATGGGACCCTGGTCGGTTGTAATAGGTATTTTAGCGTCTATTTTTACCTATCTACTCAATGGATAAAAGTTACGCATTACCTTCATATAAGTACCTACGTCTACGTACCTAAATACCCGTGCTATGATATGGGGTTCTTCAAAAAGGGCTTAAAAAGAGCACTTCAAGGTCGGCAACACATCGGCAGTCGCCCTGGTACCTATTGCAAATGTCCATAGGCGTCGGTGACCAATTACCATCATGTGAACCGTCTGCCTGTTTTTCAACCTAAGGACATCATATTCTAACCATTGTCAACGAAGTGTGTCATTCTGTGACAAGCGGTAGAAGGGGTCCTAAGTTTCTGGACTGATTAATTTAAGGCTTGTCCTGGGCAAAACACTGTAAAATTAGGTATCTTTGCATTCGGTTTTTACGTTACCCGTAGTGTTAATTAATTTGTATTTGTATTTGTAATCAGAAAAAAATAAGCAATAATCTACAAGATATGTGAAATTATGTGGTCTTCTTTGAATTCTATTTTAACTTATAGAACTGAAGAAAAAAATTACTAAAGTTACCCCTATTTTTTCTAGTTAAAACGATATTACTGCTGCATTTTTTTATCGAAACTGTATGAAAATTTATACACTTATTTAAAAAACAATATTACATTAAGTGGTTAACTTAATTTTTTTAAATATCAGTATGTATTAATTTAAATAAATAAACAAAGCATTTCAGTCGAGCAAATTTTGCACCGCACCCCGCTCTCGTCCATAAAGTCAGTGCGGGGCAAAGAGAATGCGAGTCGTGTTGCAAGACGGACCTGTGCTGCGTTGTGGAAGGAGCTTATCAGTTTGCCGAAATAATTCTTAGTCTTTTGCGTGTATTTAGAGTAAACAGATACAGAGGCGTCATAACATTTCATGAACATAATTATATTTTAGATTGGTATTATAAGTGTTTATTATTACGAGTAGTGTAGTCATTCGAGGCGAGGACGTAGCATTATTTTAGATTCAATAATAGTTGATTTATATATTTTTAGTTTCCTGTAGTTTCAGTGTTTTCATAGACAGACATTTATAGGCTACAGCCTAGGGTCGATAATTTTTGAAACAAAAAAATTATAATAGGATGAAACCAATTAGAAAAAGAAGAGAATGTAAAAAAATGAAAGGAAAAATAAATTAAATTTCGATGAATTTTATAATGTTGCTCTCAGCCCTATTAGTTTATTTATTTATATACCTAGTAATATATTCCGCCCGGCTGTTTCATCCGTGTTCCCCAAGTATAATTTGATGTCCCGGCATAAAAATTCCTATCAGGTATATTCATACCAAAATTCATCCAAATCCATTCAGTAGTTTTTGTGTAAAAGAGTAAAAAACATCTTCACAAATCATTTATATACTCACATCCTTACAGACTAACACATTTATAATTCTAGTTTTGCGCCCCGCGGTTTCACCCGCTTTCCCAAGGGATCTTATTTTTCCCCGGGATAAAAAAGTATCCTATGTTTAATTCTAGGATATAATCTACCTGTGTGCCAAGTTTCATAAAAATCCGTCCAGCCGTTTACGTGATTGAGGAATAAACATCCAAACATACAAACTTTCACATTTATAATATTAGTAGGATAATATAATATAATAATGTATAATTAGCAGGTATAGTAAGATAAGTACCTACCAATAGCATAGGAAGTATAAAGTACCTATGTTTTTTTACATCGAATGAGGCTAAAAATAACAAAATATACCATGTACGAGTATGTATCTCAAACATTTTTAGGTAGGTACATCACAATAAGTTTTGCCTAAAATGATTTTATTTCTATTGTTTCACAAAAATAACATAATACAATATTACTAGTACAGTACCTATGTACATACTATAATATTATAGTTTTACTACACAAAAATATACCTAGGTAGTGCCTACTTTTTTGGATTGCTATTTTTGAGTAACAATAGAGTAATAATCATTTTAGGAGAAACTTATTGTGATGATAATATTGTAAAACAAGTTAGAGTTATAGCAATAGTGATCTCTCTGTAACTTGACTATTCTATGACAGCAGTGTGTGTTATCGCTACGCTTGTTCATGATGTAGCGAGCGCATCGTGCGCGATGTTTAGGCACAGTATAAAGATATGTTTAGGTGAGGATGGTGCGGGGTGCGGTACAGAGTTCCGACCAAACGCTCAAGGTTGTTGGCGCCGGTGCGAGCCTTAATTAATATATTTTATGTTCAAATATTTTTTTATTTAACATGCGCCATGACGTGATCCTAGACCAGAGATTATGGAAAATCTCCTATAGGAAGGGGTCTTTTTAGGGTTCCGTACCCAAAGGGTAAAAACGGGACCCTATTACTAAGACTTCGCTGTCTGTCCGTCTGTCCGTCCGTCTGTCTGTTACCAGGCTGTATCTCAAGAACCACGATAGCTAGACAGTTCAAATTTTCACAAATTATGTAGGTATTTCTGTTGCCGCTATAACAACAAATACAAAAAATAAAATAAATATTTCCTCCCATACAACAAACACGATTTTTTTGGCCTTTTTTGCTCGATATCAATAATGGCAATAGGTATGCACTTTAAATATTCACAAAATACTCAGTTGTATTTTTACTTTAATAATAAATAATTAAAATAAAATAAATATTTAAGGGGGTCTACAATACAACAAACGTGATTTTTTTGCCGTTTTTACGGAACCCTTCGTGCGCGAGTCCGACTCGCCCTTGGCCGGTTTTTTTGTTGTTAGGCCGGACTTACACTTGCTTTACTTTAAAGTATTAAGAAATTACGGTAAGCTACTTGTTTGCAAAGCGTGTTTACATTTGCACATTTATCGTAAGTTACTTACGTAAGCCTAAGCCTCTACATAAAACTTGTTATTGCCTTCCAACATTAGTATTATAACAAGTAGGCACCTAATAGAGTAAGATCCCAGGCTAGGCCCCCCAGACAATCCTCATTTTCTCAGAAATAATATGTTTGGGATAAAGTAGATAGTGCTCGTAGATACTTTCAATGTAGATATGCGTATTTGCTATCTTGGCCGAGATACCGACAGCCAAGATAGCAAATACGCATAACGACGGCCAAAACAAAGTATGCTCACTTTTCTCATTTTCTCAGGGCTGATTGTCATATGTTTCGAAGGATATTGTAAAAAAACCGGTCAAGTGCGAGTCGGACTCGCGCACCGAGGGTTCCGTACAAACTTGTAAATAGTTCGTTCATATTTTTTTTTCGATTACCTACCTTATTTGAGGTGGGTCCAATTAAGCTAGATCTCTAAATTGTATGAGCGCCGATACAACTCAGAGGCCTATTTTAATTGGTGGTACTATGTATGTATGGGGACACCATTTAATTTTATTTTTTTTTATTTTTTTGGAATTTTTCCTTTATCTGTGCTATACGACGTTGCTTCGTACCAAATTTCAAGATTCTGAGTTCACGGGAAGTATATACCCTGTAGGTTTTGATTCCCTTGCGAGTTTCGTTTGTGGAAAGCGGCATAATGGGCCGGCATAAACGGCACGGCTGTATCTTTTGATTGCGTTAGCATAGAAGTTTGATTTTTTCACAGCTCCAAGGTACTAGTAGACTTGAGTATTTGATATAAATTTCAGCTTGATACCTCCTCGCGTTCCTGAGAAAAAGGGTCTTGACACACGGACGGACGGACAACAAAGTGATCCTATAAGGGTTCCTTTTTTTACCTTTTGAGGTACGGAACCCTAAAAATAATAAATGAATACTGCCAAACTCCTCCCGTCGGCGGTTAGGTACCTTTAACACAAGCTTTAAAGGTCACAAAAATTATTGAATTTAACGTTATAGGTATTCTCAGTGTTGATTACTAATAATACCTAATCTAAGTTGAATATCTCTGTACTTACCAATATCGTTTTTTGAAAATAAAAGGCCATCGTTACTGACTGGCCGACTGAACAACATACAGCTCAAACCACGGAACGGATTAGTATTATGACTTGGGTATCCGCTAAGGATTTTCACCCCCTAAGGGGATGAAATGGGGGTCCAATGTTTGTATTTATGGAGAAACGGGATCGCGGGTGAAACCGCGGGGCGGAATGCTAGTTAAGTATAAAGAGATAATATAACATTTTTTGTATGTTTGTTTGTAATGGATAAACTGAAAAACTACTAAACCGATTTTTTTAATTCTTTGACGTAGGTAGATATCTATTATAGAAAGCTGTATTCATTTATCAGCGAGAAGCATGGGCTATATTCCAAGGCTATATTTTATTTTAATTCTCTCGGGAACGCGGATAAAACCGCGTGGCGGAGAGCTACTACAAAGTATAAAGTGACCGTTTTGCATGATTTACGTGTTGTCCCGTCCCCACACTCTTCAGTTAATTATATTACTGAAAAATCTGTAAATAGTAGGTAGGTACCTATGTAGGCTACCTAAAGTTATAATTTTGTTGAATATTGGCAAACGAGTAGCTTCGATCACGGAGAGAATCACTTATTCACCTCGGAAACGCGGGGAACAGCTTGCAATATTTAAAACTGAAGAGTTTGTAGGTACCTATATACTCGTATATAATATGTTTGAACGTGCTTACACACACAAGCGGGAACCAACAATCCCATTTGAAAAATACGCTATACCTAGCCAATTCGGAAACGCGGATGGAACCGTGGGGAGCAGCTAGTAACAAATAATTGTTAATTAGTGTTAATAGCTAGTCTTATGATAGGCCACTTAGGCCACTCCATATGTTTCTTATATTGTATCGAACTATGTACCTACGTCAATAATACATTTTAGTAACCATATTGTAAAACTTCACTATTACGCAAATCTGCTTTTCTTGGCAGTCCACACAGAAAATTCAATTAGATAATGGCGTTGTAATATAAACCGTTGATATAATATATGTTTCATAGTATATACAAAGACACATACTATTATATTGTTGCTTGTTTAAATGAAACACAAGCACAAAGGATCAGCTTCCGTTGTTTTCTCTCGTATGTAACCAATCCTAAGAGAAGGGCGCTCCTATTGGCCGAGCTATGAAGCTGGGCGGATCGGGATGAACGGGAATACTGTACCACATTTCACACGCTACCATCAACCTGAAATTTGTTTCTTATATAATGGAGTTTAGGTTCGCGTGTTACGCTCTGGATAACGTATGCTACGCCTACTTACTCGATCCATAGCCATCTATCTTTTTTTAAATTCTGCTTCAAGACGATATTAGTTTCAGGGTGGAGTGTTCTGTGGGCGGCTTTAAATTGTGGTATTTCAGTGCGATTCGACTCAATTTTACTTTACGGTGAAGTGACAGTATCAAAAATAATACATGTGAATTAAAACAAATACATATGCAAGCAAAATATTTTTGGGAGTTCAAATCATGAATTAATATGGTTTCATTCAAGGCTGTGACAATTGGGTCAGTATAATTTATATTTAGTAATCAAAAATGCCTTAAAGTATGTGTTAATGCCTACAAGGCCATGATAACCCAGGCAGTGGTAGTGACGCGCCGGATACCGCGAACAAGGTCATGGGTTCGAATCCTACAGTGAGCTGAGCTTTCGGCGAAGGAAAACTTCGTGAGGTAAAGGTAACCACAGCACGGTGATAATACTTTGTAGAACTCGACTGGCTGGCTACCACCCTCAAGTTTAAATTCTGTCGCCAAGCACCTGTTGTTGTGTTCCGGTACCTAGTTGCACTTGAGAGCCTTTAAGGCATTGTATATATAAGTCGACAACACGTTTGCCCCTGGTTAGTAATGATAATATCTATAGGCGACGTTAGATAGTCACTTACAATCTGGTGACCAGTCTGCTTGCTCTTCGTCAAAAAAAAAAAACTATCAAGTCAAGTTTGTTTTTATGGAAAAATAATTGATTTACCCAAAAAAAATAACTTTTAATAGTGGTACTAAGTTATTGAGATCCAGTTTCCTTCTAGGCTTTGTGTAATTACCACCTTCCAACACTTCACCATTATATGTCAGATGGTGGTCAAATATGCATCCAACAGTAAAAATCCAAAAGTAAACTGACACTGGAGCTAGATTGGCTTCAGTTCAATCAGATAACATCAACATGACCTTAGTAAAAGTTTTCTGGTTTTCGAGATATTGCCACTTTAAAGCTTTTAAATAAAATCTCTATGAGTAAATTGGCGACAAAAGCCGCCTGCACCATTTATTAAGTATTATTTTTTAACTGTAGTATTTCCCAAGCAGCAAGACAAATGACAAAAATTGGAATTATTAAAATTTTGGCAAAAAGAAAGTACGAATGTTATACCATTTTGGAAAAAACATTAAATTGGCTAGTTTTTAAGATCATTTTGCTGATTCAGTACAGTATACATTTTTTTTCACAGTAATTAGTCAAACTTTAGTTAAAGCTTACGCATTGACTTAAAATGAAACAACTTAGTTATTTTTTGAGCATAGCGTACTAGTTTCAAATGAAATGATTACTTGATTGTCTCAAGCAAATAGAAAAAAAAAACTATAAGTTAGAAGTTATTTATTGCCAAAACTGCCGAAAAAAAGACCAAACCATAGTGTATTTTTTTTTAAATGGTAATATCTCTAAAACCAGAAAACTTTTACTGAGGTCATGTTGATATTATCTGATAGACATAAAGCCAATCTAGCTCCAGTGTCACTCTGGCGTGTTATTTTTGGGACACCGTGTATAATAGGTACCAACATATTGATTAATTACCAGACTCAAGACAAACAGACATTCACACACACACAACGTATCTGTACTGTGTGGAAATCGAACCCACGACCTACTGCGTGATACCTTTATTACCATACATTCGCCCCGATAAAAGATAGCTTTCGCCAGCGGCTTCGCCCGCGAGATGTGTTGTATGTGTAAAATGCTATTATCATCTATGTTACTCAGTGATAATTTTACAGGTGAAAGAAAATTAAAATTGGTCTAGTAATTTTTGAGTTTATTCGTTACAAACAGGGCCGCTTTTAGAGGTGTGGGGCCCTGAGGCAACAAAGAAGTGCCAACAATTATTTTGCAAGTGTTTTAATGTTTTATTGCAAAGATAAATCTTCTTATTTTTATGTATTGGTATAATTTTTTCATAATAAGTATAATTTACGTGGGGCCCCCTCTCTTGTGGAGGCCCCGGGCAGTTGCCCCGTTAGCCCTCCCTTAAATCCGGCCCTGGTTACAAACAAACATACAAAAATCTCTTTGCATACAAACACACAAAAATGCTACTCTTTTCTCTTTATAATATTAGTGTAGGTATTAGATACCAACGATGCAGCATCTTTAGGCCTTTCAATTTCAGGGAGCTGTACGGAAAATAAAGCTCATATAGCAATAAAATAAACATAATACTGAAGACCTAATTATACCTAATAGCCATGATGAACAGCGGTCGAGCACGAGTTCCAAAATGCGCAAGATGCCGAAACCACGGACTTATATCCAGTTTGAGAGGCCACAAGAAAGCTTGCACTTATCGGAACTGCCAGTGCCCTAAGTGTGGTCTTATAAAGGAAAGGCAAAGGATTATGGCAGCCCAGGTACCTAAGTTGTTATTCACTTGTTGAAGTGTACCTAATCTTATATTTGTTGTAAATATTTTATATATATTAAAATAGGATACTGAATCTCAATAGTGTAATAATAGTTTGCATTGATAAGGTACATTGACGTTCAAGTGTTTAGGGGTAACCGTTGTAATAGTATATTGATCAATAGCCATGATAAATTAGACGATGACAATTTTATCCATATCTAACGAGACCATATGGGTCGCACTTCGCACTGTCAAAAAGTTATATCTCATGTAGTGCCAAGCTTCTATCTCTACACGCCCTAACTTCACGAACTCTACACTGTCGAAATATGTGGCTTGGCCGTTTCGTTACTACAAAAAGAAGTAGCCTAAAATATTGCAAATTTAATCTTCTCCGAGTCTTGGAATTGGGGTTTTTATGTAAGTTCACAGATTATTGTTTGATATAGGTTTTGCAGTTATATTATTATTTATTAGTAATATCGTATTTACATATATTGATTTATCAATAATATTTTTGCATAAAAACACTGCGACGCTATTGTTAAGTTCTTTAAACATGTCTATGAGAGAAAATCGAGAGCTCAAATTATAAATAGCAGTCCGTTCTTTTTTGTAAAAAAAGAACGGTTTCATAAGGCATAACATATAGAAGTAGACACACATTCCATGCATGCACAGAAATACCAGATGATTTAACACTATTGACTGCAACACTTCTATCTCCGAGATACGATTGTCAAAATTCAAACACTAAGGGATGAAATTTTTTTCATTCTCTCCAAAATAGACTGTTTTTATACCACTATGTGGCAAACAAGTTTAAGGCTCACGTGATGGTATGCGGTTACCGTAGCCTATGGACGCTGTAACACCAAAGGCGTCACAAGCGCGTTGCCAACCTTGCATAAACTTCTGTACTCCTCTTTTGAAGAACCCCATGAACTAATTATTTCAATATAGAGCTACATAACGTAGTTATATTTATTTCAAATTTATAATATTCATTACTTACATTCATATTAGGTGTAGGAAATAGTAGGAATGAGCTATAATAGTTTTAGATTTGGGGGATAAAAATAAAGAATCTAAAAACAAATCATGTAATTATAACGATCATAGGTTTTGATAACGAGTTATACTAAATAGCCTATATTCAAGTGCTTCCAGCGATTCTTACCATAATTTATGAAAATCGTTGCTGCTAACATCATACGAACAAGGAAATCCATTTTAATACCTTATTCAGTTCAGAAATAACAAGCAATTTAGGCGTTAATGTGTTTTAATGTAGTGAAATCGAGAACAGCTAATGCAGCATCTCGGTTTATTTAAACAAGTGGCACGTGTTTACCGTAGACGCCGGATGAAACATCGATCGGTTTACTCAGTAATGCATCGCTGTCGATGTCCCATCCAACACTTGCATCACTGATTTACAAAATGTTCCTTGGGATTATTCACATTTTGTACGAGAGTTGATAGAGTAGCAAATAAATAAGTTGGTGAAGATATATGTAAGTTAAACGTCTTAGCTGAAATAATCGGTAAATCTGTACCTAATAAAGTAATGGCAACATACCCATGTTGTGGTTCATTTCCTTTGTATGCATGGGCACTAATGGGCAGTGGGGATTGGGCTTGAGTACCTTTGTAGTACTCGACTGGATGGCTAACTTGAAGGTAGTATCTTCAAGTTGAAAATCTGTCGCCAAGCACCTATCGGGGTGTTCTGGCATTTGCACTTGATAGTCAGTTATTTGCTCACACATTGGCAGTGCTCCTGGTAGGTATTTTGCTAATGGCTAATAGGCGACAGTAGTCATTTAGTATCAGGTGACCGGCCTGCCTCTTTGTCAGAACTCGGACACAAATAAGTTCTAGCAGAAGCGAATCTAGCGTACAATAAAATTACATGGCGCCTCACTAGGCACTTACGTTGTTTCTCCGCTTTCGTTAGGTACTCATTTTTTTTATATAAAGCCTCCCATCAAAAATGCTATTAGATGCATATACACTTCAGTCTATTTTCTTAACAATATAATAACAATAATGGTTATATCGTCATGGCTAATTCATTGAGAACCTATCCATCATGTAAAACAATATGTACGAAATCTTCATTCCTTTGCAAGACATGATAAGTTAATAACACTGATATATATTCAACGCTAGGCCAGTTGTTATTTGTGTTAGGATCGAGTTTTATTTACGTTTCCAATGACGCTATACCCGAGCTGAGGCATTAAGGGCTACACCACCGGGCACCGGGCACCGGGCGTCCGTCGACAGTCCCGAGGGTAACAGCTTACCACAAAAGTAAACATTTACTGTTTATCATTGATTTTCCGCTAAATTAATTTATCAGAATTAGCCCCTGTCTCTGGTTCTGCGGAAAAATAAAGTTGACGGACTCTTTTTGTAGCTACATACTTTGTTTTATTATTATTTTTGATTGTAAATCAGTATGCATTAGGTTTTACTTTTACAATTTTTTTACAAATTTCATTTCCTACATTAAATTCATTTTACCAAAGGTTTCAGAAATTTTTAGCGATATGGCTAATAGGCCGACTAATTTGTTTCCAATTCTAAGTTTTCCTTGTTTTTTTTCTTATATTGTTCTGCCAGGTGTTTACACTGTAAGCCTTATAATGTCGTAGATTAGATAGCAAATTACTATACTTTATTTACGATTTACTGAAAGCTAACTATTTTAGCTGAGCTTTCATAGCAAAAATGGGTAAATAGGTACCTACCTACTTACTTGGTTTCATCTCCAATGTTACGTGAGCTAAACTATTAATGTAGCTTAGCACCCTATCGACAACTCGTAATTTGAAAATTCAACTTGAGAACCAAAATTTTTTTGGGCCAAGTATTTTATGATTATGTTAATGTTTTTTTAATCTATCTGGATACCTGCTAAAATCGTCAATACCTTTATTATACTAGCATACTTTTGCTATCTGGGCTAAGAATATTTTCAAAACGTATTATTGATATATCGTTGAAACAAAATTGAGATTGCATCTCCATACAGGTGGCTCTGAAACGACAACAAGCAGCGGAAGATAAGATAGCATTACATCTCGCGTCTGTTGAAAGTGGAACGGCCTTAGAAGCACTTCCACCGGGACGTATATATGGAATGAGAGTTACAGGACCCTGTCCAAGTCCTGGACCTGAGCCCGACTCCGCTGTAGATGATGAAACTGTAAGTAAGCTAAATTAATTATCTTAATTGAAAATGCCTATAAAACTCAATCTTTATGTAGGTACTCATTTCTTTTTGTAGCCGATACACATCGATAGCGAAACGAGCGATTCGCTACCAGATTGTTGCAGTACATCTCCAGATTCCGCTGGCAACTCTGCTGCTCCTATCCCACCTTTACGGTAATATCAGTTTTTTTTTTCTATAATTTGAATCATGATTTGAAATTGTTTTTATATAAAGTTTTGGGATGATCGTCCTATCTGCGCGCCAAGGGGCCAACTGCTTGAATAAAATCAAAAAATGTTTTATCTTCATACAGTGAGGACGTATCGGAAGGCGATAGAGGAGTAAGCACTGCAGGTTTAGAGATGCTAAGAAAACTCTTTCCTGGAAAGAAGCGTTCCGTCCTCGAACTCGTTTTACGGCGATGTAACCACGATCTTCTACGAGCAGTTGAACACTTTAATGCTACACATGTAAGCGTTGTGGATTGTTTTCATGTTTTTGTAATTATTTTATGCTACTAGCTTCTATTCCGCCCGAGTTGAGCTCCGGTATTCCCAAGATAAAAAATATCTTATAAACGTATTTTAATCGACCAACCTATATTCCAAGATTCATACAAATATAGTTCAGCCACTACGGCGTGATTGAGTAGAATCTATTAAACATCCACAATCACTAATTAGTTGTCTGTTAATATTATAAATAAAAAATATACATAGGTGTATATTTTGTGTACTTTCAACAGGGCCAACGAGATAAGATCCCGGGGGGTAGCGCAAGTAGCTCGAACTTCGATGTTTCTGTGTCGAGTTCGGTGGAAGTTGAATCAAGATGGTCAGCGTTCCGGCCGGTTGGACCTCGAGCACCTCTTTTGCCAGCGTTGGTTATGGGAAGAGTATGCGGCTCCGATTGGCTCGTACCACTTCCAGCTCTACCTGCACTGTCGGGCCCTTTGTTGCTCGGGCCCCTGCATCACTCACATACCTCGTCGGCGCTTTGTAATCCTTGCTCACCAGATTGTCGACAGTGCAATAATCGTCATTAATTTTACAGTTTGTGTACGTATCTACTACTCGTGTAACTAAACATAATGTCTCGATAACTGCACAAGTTTAATGTGGCAAATTGAAAGTATTTTCTACTGAATTAAATACCAAATAATGTAATGCTCATTAAAACATTTAAAAAGTGATTTTATGCTTCGCAGTTCTTCTGTAAAATGTTGTTATGTTGCGATATACTTTACCTTATTTAGTAAATTGTAAGTTATAAATCTAGATATTTTTATTTTCCCCATACTGTCTTGACTGATAATAATAAAATAACATTATTTTCTCTCTCTACAGAGAGAGATGAGATATGACATAAAAATTTAATTCTTTATGCTCTTCTCCATACCAACTTTCATCAAAATATGTTGTGAGAAAACCAAGCAGACAGATTAAATTACTATCGCATTTATACGTAATTATAATATGGATAATAGATCGCACAGACGAGCCAGACGGTATTCTACACATGTACCTACCTACGTACCAATAAACTCATATTACTAAACCAAATAAAGGGACCTCGATGTCATCCCCGGGCCCAATGCGCCTCAAGCTAATATCACTGACAATAACAAATCCGTGACAATGCTTCAAATGAAGATGGACTAATATCATTAACATTACAAACATCCAAGGGATTCCAAAATCAACGAAAAAGTTAGATTATGCAATATAAAGAATTTTATTATAATTTAGTGCTTGTTAAAATAATATTTTCTTAAGACATACACTCGCGGACGTTCAAAAAGTAGGTACCTACTTACCTATAGGTATTCAAATCAGTTTCATTGGACTAACTACTGTATGCATTATCATACAATTGAAAGTTAAATAACTGTGCGTGATTCGATCGTAGGTCGAATAGGTGCTTGTATATATTTAGTAAAACAGTTACTGACAAAAATCTAAAGCAAGTTATAATGATATATCTCTACGTTGTACTATTATTTATAGTTTTCAATATATTTTTTGATTTTAATTACTTTGTTCGAACATTATTTACGGTGTTGAGTGGAAGAATTTGTGACAGCAAGTGTACTCTGAAGGACATCACAACAATATACGGTGTGTATACATATTATAAAACAAAGTCCCCCGCCGCCGCGTCTGTCTGTATGTATGTTCGCGATGATCTCAAAAACTACTGTACTTTTCATGCGGTTTTCACCAATTGATGGAGTGAAATATGACGATGTAGAGTTATATATCCAAATACGACACTACGACAGAAAACATTTTTTTGCGTATATGCTCTGTTACCCGTGTGAACCCGTGTTTAGGTATAGATATCCTAAATTTTAGTATCTAATTTATTTTAATTTGTATTCCTAGATATCTGCGTCTACGATAACTGCGATGTTTCATTCAGCAGTGTAAGAATGGCGAAATTGCTCCGAAATTTAGATTTCGCCCGGTTTCACTTTTACGATAGAACCAATATCTTCACTCGAAGTGTCAAGTACAAGATCAGATCATTGCAAGGATGTACTCTCACTGTAACCGATGAACCAGTGCCATTGTTTGAACCTTATAAGATAGATACCAAGGTAAAGTTACAAATTATCCTCATAGGTACTATAATCCTATCATCCATCATTCATCACATCATCCTATCACTTTTTAAAAAGGTTTAATTGTTTTTTTTTGGATTGCTGCACTGTATTTAGCAATTGTTTACTTTATTTGTCATGTTGTGCCCACATGTTTAGGGCGAGATTATTAGTGCTGTTTGATGGATCAATGTAGGTATCTTGCGCAATATTTGATGTGTAATAAATAAACATTTTTAAATTATCAATAAGATTGTTTGTATTGCAGCTTGTACATTGGGATAAACACTCTTTATTCCTGGAACATGAAGTGATTACATTACGAGATGGCAAAGTACGGTCTCTCATAGTGTCCCGTCAACATGGAATTGGAGCGTATCCAGCACCAATCGAAGTTCTATTGAATGGTCTACCAGGTTCAGAGGATATACCACCTTGTCCGAATTATATAAAGCTATGGCTGAATAGCATGCAAATATCAAGTAAAAAGTTAAGAAATAAAGACCTAAAAAAACCCTAAAGGCCGTAAAATGAACTTATTAGTATTTTTTCTATAATTTGGCTTAGTTAGCTGTGATAAGTAACCTACATATACCCATTGTTCTTTTTGGAGTCCAGCAGTAATGGTGAATGTTGATAACTGTCTCTTTTTGGTACATTTCACTTTTTTTGGATAAGCTTGTGTTTGACCGCAATCTCATCATAGTAAGTGATGATGTGTGTGGCCGAAGGTGGTAAGCACACAAGCCTACGTGGGAACTGGCTCTCAAGCGGAACACACCAATATATGCTTGGCGACAGATTTTCAACTTGAGGGTGGTAGCCAGCCAGTCAATTAGATCAATGTGGAAAACTGTGGGAGGCCTTCAGTTTTCCACATGTCAAGCAGCGGACGTCTTTCAGTTGAGATAATAATGATGATGATACACCTAGTACGGTATCTATTTTTAACTATGTGCTTACAGTCATTAACGGAAATGACTAGTTAAAGTTTTTCTCCGTGCACATTTACCTACCGTGCTAGATGCATGGTTTTATCAAAGTCAGTCAAGAATCACGGCATGGGCCATGCCGCATGGCACATGCAGCTAACTTTAACATATTTTGTTTAACCGGTTCATATTGTTTGGTTGGCAGCATTGCACAAGTAGAACATACATACGATACCTGCCACACAAGAACCTGTCAGATTCTTATAGTGCTATTGCTGTCTCGTTCATGTGCATGCATAATGTAAAGCTATAACGGGTATGTAAAGTAAAGGTGGCGGTCAGGGACACACACATTCAAGCACTTTTTTACTTATATCATTGAAGCCAAGTATAAATATCTTGTCTTCTTTGAAAGGTTTGATTTTACTTAAACTACATGTAAAACATTGGGGCTGTACTTTCGGTGTGTGACAATTAACTTGGATGTATATCTACTATAATAAAGTTTGAAGTTATTACGGTGCCTACTAATTGTGCAGTGCTATTTGTATGATAGTTATCAGCAGTTTGTGTTTGATAATTATAGTAATGTATTGTATAATAGCCACAATAATAGCACTTTTGTATATTTTCTGGGATGTAAACTACTTTCTACGGATAGCTTTCACTATTGGAATTGGAAGATTGTTTCAAAAGAAGTGCGGTGTCAATGAGACGACAACAATCTACGGTAAGTTTTCAATACCTACCTATTAGTTATATAGTTATTAATACTTCCTATACGTGAAATAGGTATCAATAGGTGTAGGTACCTATTGATACCTATTTCAAAGAAAATAAGTGTTTTTTATGCAACGAACTGCATGCAGCACTTCCTTGAAGCATACAACATGAACTTGTTACTTGTAAAATTAACCAATTTCAATCAGAATTTTACTGTTATATAACTCTATTTGGGGAATTATAAGTAAAGCCTCAGTTTTTTTTCTTGGCCACTGAACCTAACTTTTGATTTTATAACTAAGCAACTGAACGCGAGGAGGTATCAAGCTGAAAATATCAAATACTCAAGTCTATTGTTCCTTGGAGCTGTGAAAAAATCAAACTTCTATGCCAACGCAATCAAAAGATACAGCCGTTTATGCCACAAATTTTCGAAACTCTCAAGGGAATCAAAACCTACAGGGTACTTCCCGTGAACTCAGAATCTTGAAATTTGGTACGAAGCAACGTCGTATAGCACAGATAAAGGAAAAATTCCATACATAGTACCAATTAAGATAGGCCTCTGAGTTGTATCGGCGCTTATACAATTTAGAGGTTGGCTGGCACCGACTCCAAAAAGAACTGTTTATAAATATCAATAATTTTGTTGATTGTCCTTTAAGGCTCTTACTTTGAAATTAAAATATTATTCTTTACTTTTTAGTTTATGTTTGTACATAGGTATAGGTTACAGTTTTGGAGTCGGTTTTTGTTTTTTATTTTTAAAAATAATTTTATTTTTCAATTTTTAAAGTTTATTCCTTATTATATGTTGTCCTAGGCAAAACTAGTTTGCCCTGAAATCGGGTCTGGCCGGTAAAATATAATATATAACTAGCGGGCCCGGCAGACGTCGTCCTGCCCTGAAATTAAAACAAATCTTGGAACTCTATTCCAGCGCCACCTACCGGGTCCAATTGTATTTTAAAACCATCGAAGAACCCATTGAAGTATACACACAAAATTTCATCCAAATCCGAAAAGTCATGCTCAACGACTCGGTTTGATTCACTAAGGTTTATCAAACGAGATATATATTTTTTTGTTTTTGTTGATTTTCTCAAAAAGTGGTGAATCAATTTCGATAAAATTTAAATGGGACCACCTCTGAAGCATGATCTACCAAACAAAAAAAGAATCATCAAAATCTATTCATAATTGGCAGAGAAATCGCGTAACAAACATACAAAAAAAAAAAACATACAGTCGAATTGAGAACCTCCTCCTTTTTTAAAGGCGGTTAAAAAGATGAATGAAATCCATAAATCCGTTCTGAAATTATGGCGTTACCAAGGGAAATAGGGATTATTATATTATTTACTTTCTAAAACTTATTTCTTATTGTACCTAAGTATAGGTAGCCGCTATGCAAGTGGATATTAACTACATCTAATAAGTATATTTAAAACTTTACTTTTATTACAGGTTTCTGTACGACCCAAGATGTGGACATTTTCTTAAGGCATATGAACAATGCTCGTTACGTCAGAGAGCTAGATTTTGCAAGATTCCACTTTTACGATCGGACTGGCTTGTACGAGAATATCAAGGCAGTTGATGGACATGCCTTGCAAGGAGCCTCTAGCATTCGTTACAGAAGAACTATTCCGATTTTTACACCCTATAAAGTTGAAACAAAGGTGAGCAGCGTCAATAAACAAAAAGGCATCGGTACAATATAAGAATAACCAACGCTAACAAAAATCAAGATCAAGTCATGTTGCAGGCAACTATTTTTTTAAAATTAAACTCTATGTGGATGAAGAGGCTCGATTCCGCGATAAACAATTCTACGCGGGCAAAAGTTGGTTGCAATATTTCTTCTCACCTAGCTCATTTCTTTAAATCTTATTTAGTTCTATAGGTGGAAATGGTTTTTGTATTTTTGTTTGTAATAAAACACAAAACACAGAACCTATAGAAAGCTACAATATCAGCGAGCAACGTGGGTTATATTTTATTTCAATTATCTACCTCAGGAATGCTGGTGAATCCGCGGGGTGGAAAGCTAGTTTTTACCCGGATGCGCCCGAAGGAGGGCTATGTTTTTAATAAAATCTTCTGTGTAGTCAATAGAATGGCTGTTTATTTTTTCAGATATTCATATCAATATAAACAAAAAATATTGTCGTTGAGTCGTTTGAGCACTAAAAGTTATTTTTCTGTTCTTTAATTAATATTATAATCGTCCCATTTGCAAGCCAAGGTATTAAATATGTTTTAAAACATTATTTCAGTTGGCCTACTGGGAAGATAAGACGCTGTTCATAGAGCAAAAATTCATCACTCTTAACGATGGGTTTGTTCGTGCGATCGTGATGTCACGACAGAACCTCATCAATATCGATAGCGAAACACTCTTGAAAGGAATCCCCGGCGCTGATAAGAAACCTGAATGTCCAGAGGAAATCAAACATTGGCTTCAAGCTATCGAAATTTCAAGCGCGAGACTGAGGAAGAAGGAATAATTTAGGCAAATAATGAATTTTTGTATGAACAAATAAAGGTTGTGGATTTTTCTTATAACAATTTTAGCTACCATAAATTCTCTTATCCAAAAATGGTCCCACAAAAAACATGGTAAAAAGGCAAAATCCCCGTACGGATTATCGTATCAAATTACTCATTGGTACAGCACTCTGGCGCTTGTCACTGCTTCGTGTAATGTTACTGTTTAAACAACCTGCACGTTATGAACATGAATTTAGGAAGTTCTGTTATTCCTGGAAGCTCCTGCACACAATTTTGATCTTTATTCTATTTGAGGTAGGATTCAATATTTGTTTTTATGAATGTGAGTATAGTGACCCCTACTCAGAAAGGAGTGATGAATTTTAGTTATTTCCTAATAGGGACGTAGGGGCCAACACACAGAAACGAATTAGGCTAAAATGTGTCATAGTACGTTGTATTATGACACATTTTATATAAATGTACGAATGCCTGTATTATAAATGATCTTACCCGTCTAACAAACTCTTAACAAATATTTGACTTAGCTAAATTAACTTTATCGTTAGTGTATCAGGTGTCACATAACAATTTCAAATATATGATTCGTGATGCCGCTACCGACATTTATATGAATCATCAATGGATTCTGCAGTGAAAAGAAATCTTTTATGTATTGATTGATATTTGATTTTTTTAGACGTTTTTTTTGTAAATCTTATATTTTACCTTGATATTATTACCTACCTACATCGTTAGTTTGTTTACTTTAGACAAAATATTATTTGTATCGGGATCTAATTATTAAATGTATTCATTGCAATAGTAGGTATCAATTATTTATCTTTTTTTTTATCTCGACTATAACAAATTTATTGAAATGTAGTTTAGCTTAATAATTTGTTCGAAAAGTGGCGCATCTTTAAACCTAACTGCACCTACATCTGCTACGTGTGAAGTAGTATTGTTTTTTTTGGAAGCTCCTTTATTAGCCGTTTGGTGCAAGGAAGCTCCCGACCACACACACGTCACCGTCATGTAAACGGACTTAACAGTCTTGATCCGAATATTCGGTAAACAATTAAAAAATACACTGCAAAAGGCGTTTTCAGTATTTATGAAACATAAAATTTTACTCACACAAACATTTTTATCCAAACATTAAAATAAGGCAGTTATTTCACAATCGCTAAAGTATTATAGTCGGTAAGTATAGGGACGTTATAGGAAGTTAAGTTCAAAGACGAATTATTTCTTGATGAATGAAAATTAAGTAGGTACATAACATACCAACCAAGGACAAAAGTACTTTTCATAATTCCAAATATGAAGTAAAGCAAATGGTAAATAAGTACATATAATATTTTTGTAGGTACGAAAGTTAGTTGTTTTATAACAATAGGTAGATAGGTATAAACCTTTATCATAATTTTTAAAAAGATGTCCGTACCTATCTATAAAATAATAATTAAAAGTCTTTTTAAAATATATTGGAATACTTTACGCAATATTTCACGATCGTCAGGTAATCTAATTACTGTCAGTTTTAGTAATTAAATAATAAAGTGTCAAGATGCAATGATGACACTATAAATAATCCTACGTGGCGCTAACCGCGTGTGTCTTGTCGCACAACAATAACAAAATATCCATTAGCTTTAGTGGTTTCCATTCTGTACAGTTGAGTAGTGAAAACATCAAATATTCTTTTTTAATTTGTATTTATTCATTGAATTCCATATTACCTATAGCTACGTAGGTACGGTATTCGTTCATGCACATTTAATTATACCACCGATGTTTATCATAAAACTTGTTTGCTACGACCACCATTATTAGGTACTAATCATAAATTTTCTTTGAAACGGCTCATTGAAGTAAACAATGATGATGACTGTAAATAGCTATAATTTTATGAAATGCCTCATGCTACTTTGAAGGATGGCCTATGTTAATATTAGGTAGGTAATCGTTACTTATTTTTTATGAGCTCGTTGATGAAGGTAGAAAATATACAATGGTAATCAATCGGTTCCGTATCGTAATATTCATCATAAGTAATATTCATTCATTAGGCCACAAGATAAGGGAAATACATCTATCATCGATATCTATTTAGGCTTTGTTTTCCGGACAGAATAGCCGAATGGAATGAGGACACATTGTGTAGCGCCACCCCAAATGATTGAAAGCAAGGCAGGCAGATGATGATCTTTTGAGGATTTAATAGGTACCTATGCAAGCAATAAATTATAAGTAAGTAGGTATATGGATTATAAATGATTTAGTCAGTGTAAAATATATTTATTGTTACTATGGGTACGGTAGTACTATTATATATTCTGTGCTGTGGGGTTGATTGTTATAATCTAACCACTGTCCGCACTGTCCACTGACGCTCGAACATAAATCTGACTTCTAATATTTTCTTTGCAATGACACTGCCTCAACAGCCTCAACAGCCTCAACAGTTACATTATGTTCTAAAATTATTTGAAGGTATAGTTTGATTAGATACGTAGTTGGTTTGGTTTTAAAAATTTGTTGAAGGAACCCCAATCATCAGTATATAACAAAGTAAAAAAAACTTGTAAACTTGAAAACACTGGTAGGTTAAGAGCTAACTCAACCAACCTTCTAAGCACGATGTTGTTTCTATCAAATATTACATCACCCATTGAAGTGTTATTACAAATAATCGTGTCTCAGTATTTATCTAATTCATATTGTTTGACAGTAGTGTCTGACATACCCTTCGATGTTAATTTCCCTTTTTCCAGTTACATTTATATTGTTCCTAAGGATAACGATACTTTTCTGGGCCAATTATTAGATGCATCAGAAGGAGGTTGCTCGGATTACATAGTGCGAATGGAAGAACCTCAAATATTTATGGAAGCATTTGAGAAAGTCACTCATTTGGGCAATGTTCGTAGAAGCGACAAAAAGCTTTTGTTTCTGCCATACAACGAAGACTACAAATACACAAACCAACTGTTACACATATTATCGATGAAGGAGAGTAGCTTTGTAGCTAACATTTTATTAATTTTACCCAAATTTCCAAAGGAAATGAACTGTATGGAATTTGATTTAGTGACTCATACATACGTTGGACCGGATGCGGATGTTAATGAGCCATTATATTTAGATCGATGGAATAGTCGCACCGAAAAGTTTAATAAGAATATAAATTTGTTCCCACACAACATGATGAATTTGCATGGTAAAATAGTTAAAGTGGCCTGTTTTACTTATAAACCATACGTTTTATTGGACTTGGATCATGGTAATTCATATCTTGGCAGAGATGGTACAGAAATGAGGATTGTTGATGAATTTTGCAAGTGAGTATTATTTTTTTAAATTCTGGATAGGCTTGTGTGTTTGACCACAATCTCACCATGGTAAGTGATGATGTGGCCGAAGATGGTAAGCACACAAATCCTAGATGGGAACTGGCTCTCAAGTGCAGCTGTCGGAACACACCGATAGGTGTTTTGGCGGCGTTTTACTTAGGTACCTTAAATGCATATACTAACTATGTTAAAACTATCTTATTCAATGAGCCGAGTCATTAATATAATAATACAAATAAATACCAGGTGGATCAATTGCACAGTGGAAATAATAAGGGAAGATACTGACCAATGGGGTGAGATATATGATAATGCTACGGGTATCGGTGTTATAGGCAGCGTATTTGAAGACCGCGCCGATCTTGGAATAAGTAAGTTTATCTTAGTTAATGACGAATACAACACCCTTCATTCAATTAAATCAATTTTGTAGAAGGAAGCTAATGCCCTGCCTGTGGAGAGGAAGGTGAAAAACAAATAAAATTTCGTGATGAATCCATTGTTTTATTTATAATTATGAGGCTTATTACAAATATTTTTATTTCTTACTAGCTTTTCGCCCCGCTGCTATTCGCGTCCATATAATATTATCATAATCACATTTCTGGTTGTTCCAACCTTTTTTGTTGTCAAACAGTATTTAGCTCTTCGCGATTTTTTTAGTTAATTTAATTAATAAAAGCAAACAAGTGTAGCATAAAAATTTATACTTAAATTTTCACGAAAAATGGTTAATCACTAAATCTCTAAAAAATATTATGAAAATGTTTTTTTAATGGGTAACCTATTAGATTAAGTTTAAAGAAGTAAGATAACTTCATTTTCTTCCAATCAAAAATAAAAATATATGAAAATATTTATGATCACAAGTTTCAAGAATACTTATTTGTTTATGAGACTGCCAGATTTGAAAAATGAAGTTGAGAGTAAATGAGTGCCAATAGTGAATAGCAGTCCCAGCATTGGCACCTGTTGGCCCGTAAGTGGTACGGCCGTCCCACATTGAATCAAAAGTTTACGCAAACCAACTAATTGTAGGTATAGGTACCACATCTGAAAATATGTGTTGTTTTTCAGCGGCGCTTTACTCTTGGTATGAGGAGTACAGAGTTTTAGACTTTTCAGTGGCTTGTATAAGAACTGCTATAACTTGTGTGGCTCCAGCACCCAGGTTAAAAAAACCAATTAACTTACTTTTTAATGTAGTTATTAGCGATTTCCATAATAAATGTATTTTAATTTTTTTTCAAGGTTACTACAGAGTTGGAAAATGCCATTATTACCATTTAGCTGGTATATGTGGCTCGCGGTATTTATTACTTTCCTATTCGCTTCTATTGGTCTAATAACGGCCCATCGATGCTCGACTAACAAGATATTTTTAACTGTGTTTGGAATTATGATTTCACAAGTTAGTTTTTTAATTTCCTCCTTGATCTTTCAGATTTTGATTTATCTGCAAACTTTAAGGTTGGGGATATTCTTCTCAGAAGTTGCACTGGCTAACCATACCGAATGTTTTCTATATATTTTTGTCAGTACCTAACTCCCTAACGCGTCCTATAATGACCAAACAAATCAACCATGCTGACTGATACATAAATAAGTGCATGCTAAACATGTTGATGAATGTTTACGCAGTGTTACATAAACACCACAAAGCCTTACCGATGGCATCGATAACATGACAAAATGGATTTTAAATCACAGATAGACTTAGAATATTTTTAGTTTGTGTATTTCATATGAAGTTAATTGAAAAATTGAAATAAGCTGCATTTACGTAGGAGTAAAACTCTGATTTTGGTATATTCTAAACATAAGTTCAGGTTTGATAGTCCAAACTCTATTACTAAATATTTTTCCACAGTCCCTTTCAGATGCTGAGTTATCTTGGCGTAGCCGGAGTATAACTGGATGGCTGTTGACTGGAGGTTTGATCCTCGCAACGGCTTACGGTGGAGGTCTTGCTTCTACCTTCACAGTGCCCAAATACGAGCCATTTATTAATACTGCTCAAGATATAGTGGATAGGAAAATGGAATGGGGAGCCACTCACGATGCCTGGATATTTTCATTAACTCTTTCACAGGAGGTGAGAAAATATATTCATCGTATGACATTCGTAAAAACATTTCTGCTTAATAATTATTAATATTACGTAGCGTGGGATAAGGACAAGAGAAAGAAGAAGAAGAAATTATCAATATTATCACGGATCAATATTTTATTATAACAGTACTTTGGTGTGATTTTTAGCCTTTAGTTAAACAGTTGGTTAGTCTTTTTCGAACATATCCAGCAGAAGTGCTGAGAGAAAAGAGTTTTACTAGAAACATGGCGTTTAGCGTAGAAAAATTACCAGCAGGTAAATATTTGTATTCATATTATATAACGGCAATCCCTTTAGGTATTGGAGTATTATATTTCATGATGGTGTTGGTTTCCAGGCTATTTTGCCATAGGTGAATATATAACCAAAGAAGCTCTCTTGGATATGACGTTAATGTTAGAGGATTTCTACTATGAACAGTGCGTGGTGATGTTGCGAAAAAACTCTGCATTTACAGAGAAGATAAGTGAATTTGTGGGGCGGCTACATCAATCTGGATTGATAATGGCATGGGAGACACAGGTTTAATAAAAAGAAAACGTATTTTTTGGTAAATTGTAGTTCCAGATTCCCTTTAGGGATTGAATAAAAAAGGTTTCCGTACCAGGATCACTGTCGTCTGTCTGTTTAATTTAACTTTCAATATATTACACCACGGAGTATTGGCTCTCAAGTGCAACCAGTTAGGCGGGGAATAGAAAGTACCCTTGCAACTAATTTCCTGGGATAAATCCAGGTAGTAATAGATTTTATCCGTCAAAAAATTTATCAAGTTCGTCGTTGAATTCGAATTTAAGACCACATCAATCGGCATTCAACTCAGTGATCACTGAGTTATCATTTTAAAAGTTAATGATCTGTTATATCGTTCAAAATAGATCCTTTAGCGATTTGGGTTAGGGATGATGACGTCATAAGGGAAAACAATTTTTATTTTAGGTTGTGTTAAATCACATGAATTTCAAAGTACAGCTCGAAGTGAAGCTGTCTCGCTCCCGTAGTGACGTTGGTAATACACAGCCGTTAAGTCCAAGAATAGTTGTGGTAAGTGATGTACTTCAACTCGATTATAAACTGTTTAAATGTAGCATACACTGAGAGCTAAATTAAAGTATTCTTCATGTTAAAAAGACATTATAAATGTGAATGTTTGTAAGTTTGTTGCTCAATCACGCAAAAACGGATGTTGATGAAACTTGGCGTACAGTTAAATCATACCCTGAAATAAAACATAGGATACTTTTCTATCCCGGGAAAGATAAGATCCCTCGGGAACACGGGTGAAACCGCGGGGCGGAAAACTAGTAATATTATAATAAAGAAACATATGATTGGTTTTATGTTTGTTTTTAGGGATTAATCTTTAGAACCACTGAACTTATTCTAAAAATTATTTCAGCAATCGAAAGCTACACTGTCTAACATAGGGCGCGAGTGAAACTGCGGGGCGGAAGCTACTAATATTTTATTTTACACATTAACTAATATATTTTATTTTGTTTCCAGGGCATCTTCATACTGTATGTCGCAGGGGTCATATTTTCATTTGCACTTTTCATGGGAGAGTTATGTGCATACAAAATTTCTAGAAAATTGCAACTATGTCGTTGATAGTTGTTAACTCGTTTATTGCATAGTCAATTTTATAGCTGCTTAGTTTTTCTGTTTAGTGGGTAAATAAAGATTACATATAGGTAGGTACAATATGTAGTCGAAAATAAATTATAATTTTTAAATAATTTAGATTTCTGATCCGTAGTGACACCTCCTGCATCGTTTTAGTAGTATTTGTCACGGCTTTTAACATCTGAGCTATCATAACATCGGAAACGATAATCTATAATTATAACACAAAGAAGAAAAGAAGCGAATGAATTGAATCGAGGTTATCCTCAGTACAATTCAGTCGCTTGTTTACTTCCCCTACGAGAAAATCGCTACGTATTAGATCCGCCCAGCCTAGGTAATCGAAATAATTAGGTATTTCTTTATAGTTTGTATGTGAAATTTTCTCTGCTTGTTTATAATAATAAAGTGAAAAGTACCTAACCTATGTATGTTGTTTTATTTTAATATATTTTTACGATAGGATCAAATATAATAACAATATCTTAACAAAGTAAAATATCGAGGATCGCTTTCGGAGACCGAACCGAACCGAACCGAACTTATGGCGCACATCTCTATTCTACCTACATCTTTCCTTGTCACATTGACATATATCTATCTCGCTCACACACATCTGCGCATTTACTTGCGTGCGGACCGGGGTTTATGAATGTGGTGCTGGCAGGGTGGCGGGAAAATCGATCAATATTATCCACGACGGTGGTGTGACGTCTGCTCAGTTTTTAGTTAGTGAATACGTACTACAAATGTGCATTTGATAAGTGAATATTACGGGATATATATTATATTGTGTTCTGAATTAGTGACAATGATGTTATTTACATTATTGTCTGCTACTTTTTTTGTTTTGTCTACGGCCGAGTATACTTGGAAACATCATAACAATGAGGAATTAATACTTGTACTGGAGGAAGTTCATGAAAAATGTCCAAATATTTCGAGAGTGTACGCACTTACAGAGCCGTCAGTTAACGGTGTACCGCTGTATGTTATGGAATTTTCTGATAGTCCTGGATTTCACCAACCATGTAAGTTAAAATTGAAAAAATCGCCTACCTACCTACCTGAATTTTGGTAAAAATTAAGCCATTACATTTCTCAGATAAGCCGGAAGTTAAATATATTGGAAATATTCATGGAAACGAGGTCCTTGGTCGTGAGCTGCTGCTGGGATTAGCCAATTATTTGTGCAACCGATATTTGGCCCATGACCGTCATATAAAAAATTTGATCCACAGCACCCGAATTCATTTATTGCCATCTATGAATCCAGATGGATGGCAATTATCGACAGATACAGTAAGTTGTTATGATTAATAATTTCGCAATTTTACCTTCTTATCACACACATAAAATTTAATTAACAGTGACCTTTGATCTTTTAGGGTGGCCAAGACTACTTACTAGGTAGGACTAATAACCACTCTGTTGACTTGAATAGGAATTTTCCTGATTTGGATGCAATAACATTTGAGTTTGAGCGTCAGGGTATAAGTCATAACAATCACTTGTTGAAGGATTTGACGCGACTTGCTGCACCTGTAAGTTATTTTACATAATGAGAAGATTGCTGCTATTTTATATCAAAATATATTCACGATTTAACATGGAAACTATTTTAGTTGGAGCCTGAAACACGGTCGGTGATGCGATGGATAATGTCCATCCCATTCGTGTTAAGCGCGGCGATACACGGAGGTGATCTTGTGGCCAACTATCCTTATGATGAAAGTAGAAGCGGAGCACCAGTCTCAGAATATTCCGCTAGTCCTGACGATGACACTTTTAGGTAACAATCTATTCTATCGCTTTACATTACCTACACATAATTTGAACAGGGTAAGGTTTATTTGCGTGTCTATAATTTATTTATTGCAGGGACCTAGCTATGGCATATGCAACATCTCATGCTGATATGGCTTCTCCTAATCGAAGGGGGTGTCACACTACCAGCTCTGATGATTCTTCCACATACAATTTTGGCAAACAGGGTGGTGTTACAAATGGTGCTGCTTGGTACAGTTTAAAAGGAGGTATTTTATTTTTATTACCCTTAAAAACGTTTTTTTTTTAAATTAATTATTGTACGTAGGTAGGTACGATCGCTTTATTTCCTCAGCATTTATATAATCCCGGAACTCTAGTTGGTATATAATTGGCGTAATATGTCGCGCGAGGTTGTTAACATTTCGTAGTTTTATGAAGCCATAAAGGTTACCTACCTATCGATCTTTAATAAAGCCGGGCCGCTACAATATGTTTTCAATACGTAGGTATGTGTTGCTATGAATAAGAAGGAAGACGAGAATCAGGAAGCTTAAGCCATGGACCACTTTGCTTTACGCACTGACATTAACGTTTTAACTCGAGCTGACCATGAGACGTGGACTGGTTTACGAATGCTAATACGACTTGTATTGTTTGTCTCTTGTTCAAGCACGCGATTATCAGCTATGACTTAACTCTTTAAGGTCACTAACTTATATGATATCTTTTGTCCGTATTACAGGCATGCAAGATTTTAACTACTTGGCAACAAATGCATTCGAAATCACGCTTGAATTAGGTTGTGAGAAATATCCCGCTGCTCATGAACTGCAGAAGGAATGGGAGAGAAATCGTGAAGCTCTGTTAGCATATTTGTGGAGGGCACACATTGGAGTAAAGGGAATCGTCAGCGATGACTCTGGATTCATTCAGAACGCGATTATATCTGTGGTCAATATCACAGGACCAGTGCCAAGACCTATCCGACATGACATCACTACAGGTAAGATGTTATAAAGTTAACTAATCTATAACTAGCCGTCCCCCGCCCGGTTCGCTGAACGACATCACATTACAAATCATTAAAATTCTCGGTTTATTTTAAACGACTTCAAAAAAGGAGGAGGTTATGTATTATAATATGTATGTATTATACATAAACCTTCCTCTTGAATCACTCTATCTATTGCTGAAATAACAATTGATTAGAAATTCCTCGCGAGTCTAGTTAAAATCCATTGAGTAGTTTCAATGATCTAAGCGAACAGACAGCGGAAGCGACTTCATTTTATACTACGTAAAGATTCGGTTTAAAGAATTTATTTCTCATAAAAACTTTACAGTTTACATAAAATGAGATACAATGGATTTTTATATTAATAGGTATGTTTACCTCTGATGCTAGTAGTAACAAAATAGGAAAAAATTACAGTGTACACACATATTTCTTAAGTTTATTTTTATACATACTTAGGCTTTCGCATTCCTTTATATCATTAGGTAATTGGTTGTACAGTTGTGCTCCCTCAAATAGTATTGTTTTTTTCCCGTAATTTGTCCGTGCCTTAGGTAAATCTAGTTTATTTTTATTGCGTAAGTTGTGGGTAATATGTTTTTTATGTAGCTGTATGTTGGTTTGAAGGGAATTAGTAGCAATGTTTCTGACGAGAATGCAGGTATAATATGTATATAGCTGTTTGAGATTAGACAATTTGGTTTTTTCATATAACTGTTTTGTAGGTGTTAGGTAGGGGTAGTGGAATAATGTTTTAATAATTTTATTTTGAGTTCTTTGTAGTGGGTTAAGGTTAGTAATGGCGGCTGATCCCCATATTTCGATCAAATATTCCATATGTGATTTTATTAACGAGTTATATATTATAGTTCGAGATTAAGAAGTCGAATTCATATAAAAACTATAAAAAATAATTATAGAAATACGTTACATTTTAAATAAATCCATTCCTAAGGGGTTGAAAGAAAACGGGTACAAAAGATTGTATTGGAAATATATTTTTTATGGTCATCGAGTGTTCTTTAAATGTTACCCGTCTTGTATTTTTCCTTTTAGCAAGTTATATGTACCTACCTAACTAAGTATATGAAGGATCAGTTATCATTTAAAACACTTTATTTATTTGGATTCTTGGGTTATTATTTTAAGTCAAGTAAAAACAAACAAACGTCAAGAAAAGTCGCAGAATCGTCAATAAATTATTACTTACATAATCACATCCAACTATTGTTATACATTTATTACTACAACGCACATACAGATGCAATCAATTGGTATATAATAGGTAATAATAAAAAGAAACACGATTTTTTATCGAGATGAAACATTCACTTGCCTGTTTAGTAGGTTCGATTAGCTCATTGTTGTGACATAAATATTTGTATGCTCAAAGGCTCGATAATGCGTCTCTCGAATGAATAATCAATTTCTCCGTGTAGTTGCATCACGCTACGAATATTCTAGTGATCTGATCCCGAGGAAGATGGATTGAATGGTCATCGTTTTGTAAATAGGTCAATTTCCAATAAGGCTATCTTATCATACATTCTCTGAATGGAATAATTGTACTCTTCAAGATTTCAAAATAGTTGAACGCTCATGACTAAAATACAAATTAAAGTCCGTGAAGAAACATTTGAAAATAATGTAATTATTAAGCACTGAACTTCTTTATAGACTTTCCTTCCTATGTGCAAAGAACAATAATGTAATTATAAGTTGAATATGTAAACAAGCTTTGCTCATCTAATCGTCCGATGCAAGGGAAATAATAGCTATTTGCGTTCAGTTCAGTAAATTAAGACTGATGGATGTAACTAAGTGTTTCCTTACAGCTCCCTCATGCTGAGCGCATATTGTAAGCGATACTACGGTTAATTGTATTACATCCTCGGACATGTTGCATCCATGTCTTTAATTTCTATTTGGGTTACTACATATTTTGTCCAATCGTTCTTTTTTTAATACAACTTGCGTGTAAGCTGTATATTTGGTAATATTTATGATTTCTCTGTGCTGCCAGATGGCCGAAGCCAAGATGTGCTGCTGTGAATAAATTACATTTACATGTTTTAAGCCCATTTTGAATAAAACCAGGTGCATACGGCGACTACTACCGGCTGCTGACCCCGGGACAGTATGAGGTGACCGCAAGCCACCCCGGCTACTTCCCCGTGTCTCGCCTCGCAACCGTGCCGTACCACCAGACTTCAGCTCACGTGCTCAACTTTAGGCTAGAGGTAACTTATATAAAATTCCTTTTCATTGCATTTTTGTGTACCTACTGTAGGAGAATGAGTCTGGTTTCATAACTGGATTATGTAACGCAATTGTAAACGGAACTATATTAACTTATGTTTCAAATACCATGGATAATTATGTCTAAATCAAAGTTATTAATTACTCTTAGTTTGTTTATAACTTGCATAGCTTAGTTTCCAATATAGACATAGGTTGGGTAGTGACAGTATTAACCTAACAGGCGTACCATACTTGCACGTGTTTAGTTTCAGTTCAGTGTAGAGGTCACATTATCATAATACCATTATTATTATCACTATAATCACGATTATAGTGACTTAGAATTAATAATATATAACACGTTTTCATCTGGTCTATCTTTTATTCGGAGAAAATGGATTCTGTATTGTACGAATATGTTTTTTTTTAAGTTAGAGGCCTAATACTTAGGCAAAGTCCAATTCGCCTACGGACATTAGCAATACCAGCTATGCAACTAGCACCAACATTATCATGAAGTTTTAGACAATTTTAGTTTTTGATATATGTCCGTACGACCTCTACGATAACCTATACCTATTTAGGTACGTGAATACAGAAATTAAGTGGGTGTCTATAGGCTACCTACTTAATTTATCTTATTCCTGTTTATTATCATTGTTCGATATAGCTGCAATGCTGTGCAGTTATTTGCAATACTATCACTAAATACTATGTGTATGTCGCATGTAATAGTTTAATACCTTTTACATGTTACATGCTATTGCGATTATTCGCATTTTCCCAACAGCTTCGATTCAAACCGAAGCATATAGTGTTAATAATCACCATCATGATTTGTTAAGAATTATAATTAGCTTGTTTGAACTTCACTCAGATTCGTCTCAGCGAGTGATACTTATGACACATTTAAATACAATAATAGGTTTAGAAAAACGTCTAGGTGGATATAGGCCATTGTGTTCTGATGCATTCGTTAGATTTATGCGAGTTTGAGTTTAGTTAACAATCAGTTTTTAAATCAATAATACGCTCCTTGGTACATACAATTATATTCTATTAATATTTTGAATACGCAGCACATCATATTTCCATTTAGGTACAACTAAATTTGGCTCAAGAAACGCTGTCAATATTTATCTCAATACAATGACTGCCTACAGCGCTCTTATAATATTGCCGTAACCTTCAGGTTTTTCTGCTTATTATCTTAACAATGGACACTTGCTGTCAAAAAATCCGGCTTCGGTTTAAGGAAAATACGTGATAATCATAACAAAAATATATTGGGTACCAGTTATCAAGAAAAGCTGTTTAAATTTACAGCCTACAACGAGCTGGTTCGACGATGAGACAACATTTGGACTATACCCTCACGGACTGCGCGATGGCCAACCACGGATATACAAGCGCTCGCTATATGAACAAGTTGCAAACACTATGCTAGACCGAAAAGATACCGCTAAACAATAATAACAATATCATACATTCCGTTGATCTAAACAAAAGTACCCTAATATGGGATCAGTATTCTGTAAGTATAGTTAAAAAATGTTTGGAAATGTATTGTAAATTGTTGTATATTTTGATTACTTACCTTTTAATTGTGAAGGTATTATATGATGCAATAGCAATACCTACATCTCGTTCTGCACCAATAAACGTTGAATTATTGTGGTTAAGAATTTTATAGTTTGACAGGAAATTTTAACAAAATTAATTGACCGGTAAGTAGTACGACAGATTTAAGGGGGAGATAGGAGGCCGGGTTACCTACGAAATATACATAAATGACCTCAGTAAGTGTCACCATTTTCGAGATATTTAAGATCTAAAATTCAAAAAACAATACAGAAAATTCTCGAATATGGTGAACTTTGTATATATGTCCTTCCCCTTAAGTTTGTCATACTACTTACCGGACATCCTGTATAAAATAGTTATTATTACAGTTAATTAAACCAGTGAAGTAAGGTAGTCGTACTCTTTGCTATCAACATCTAATATCTTCACATTGTATGTAATTTTGTAAAGAGAATATATTTATCATGCGAATGTCACAAGTAATGGATGATTGCTATAGAAACAGTAAAACATAGTTTTATTTTATTACCACTAGTGAAATTTTAGTCCAAATCAGTGTTTCTGAACCTATGGGCCATAAACTCTTGCCCGGTCGATAGCCGGATAAAGTAAAAAGCAGGGGCCTACCTATGTATGGCAGCGCCATTATTTTCATAATTTATTAAATCACAGTTATATTATTGAGTTGTAACCCATTATTTTAAATAACTGACGTAGTTTTAAATGGTCCTGGAGGCTACCACGTTTTGTTACTTGTAAAGGGTTCGCGTCACAAGATCATTATGTGTTCTAGTCCTGTTTTTATTACATTTCAAACTTGTAATAAAATATACTTAGAAAGAATATAAACCTGAATGTAGATCATTTGTACCTAAATGTGTTTTAGTAATAAGTAACGAACTTAAACTCGTTTAAAAATTAAAATGTTAAATAAATATTTATGAATTCAGAGAATATTTAATTAATAATATATTGTCTGTCTATTTTATAGTAATATAAATATATGAGGTAATTTATCTGATTAAGAACCAGCTAATATTAAAATCGTACTTACAATTACGTGCTATGAGATTTACAAAGCCTATATTCTTGTCAAATGTTATAAATAAATTAAAATATTGTATAAAACAAATAAAGTAATATTATGGTTTGTGAGCACATTCTGGTTCTGTTTCTATATATTCACAATAGATAAATTGATGGAAAAAATTAAGAAACGTAAGTATTAACCAATTCAATCCTGATTTCCATGCAAATTAATGCTTGGAATAATTGGTAGAAAGTTTTCAGTTCAAAATATCTTCTATCTAGGTAATCAATCACCTAGAAAATCCGCCCCGTAGATATTCCGCTCTTCGACTAGCTAATAAATATGTAATAGGTAGGTATACCTACCTACTAACAATATCGATTGATTGAGTTGTCTCAAATTTAGTAGGTAGGTAGGTAAGTATACCCATTTGACTAGGGGCTTTTTACTTAAGACTTAAGGCAATTATTCGACACACTGGTTTAGTCGGTTAATTTCACTTGACTCATCTGCTTTGGCACGATATCTTTCCTCACTATGTTTTCCTTGAGTTGGATAAACAAACTTTTGGCATATAGAAAGAAAACGTCATTTGGTAAATGTTAAAGGATTTTATTTACCTATTAATGGTCTTATAAATAAGAAGCAGTACTTAATCCACAATAATAGTAAGTATATAAATTTTTATAACTCAGATAAAAATACTTTTCACAGCTATCAACTTGTTTATAATTATTTACATCTCCAAAAGTTCTTGCGCACTATTTATCTACCTACTCGTAGTTTGAGCACTATTGCAAATTATTATTAAAAACAAACCTTACATTAAAAACTGACTTGTTAGGTAGCGTACCATTCACCACCTCATCACTGTTCGATACGAGTGTTTTTCATTTTGATCCCCATCTCGAACGTGAGGTAGACCGGGAATACATGTCAGATTTTTCCATTCAATAGTCGGATTCTATACCTTTCTTAATATATATAATTCCCATGTCACGATGTTGGTCCGCGATGAAGTCCGAAACTACTAAACCAATCTTAATGAAACTTAGCATACAAATAGATTATATCCTGGAATAAGAGATAGGATACTTTTTATTCCAGAAAAAGATTAGATTCCACGGGAACGCGGGTGAAACCGCGAGATGTAAATTAGACATTTTGGATAACTCGCACATTCGTTTTCGAGTTTTAAGTAGGTATTATTAATATAATTGTTTAGTTAGACAGTAATAATGTAGGTACTTAATACAATTTATTTATTAACACTAAGTTCACAGTGTTGATGTGGTTAATCCGTTTTTATAATAGTTACCTATTCATAAAACAAAGCCTTTAAACTTATCACTAAAAGTAATCTTCACTGCTGGTTTTTCCACGATTTTTAAAATAACATGATTTAATTCATAAATAATCGTGTATGAAATAGAATCATTTTTTATTAGGTAGTTATGTTTTAAAATTTCAATTGAAATCTTTAACTTTCTGAATATCTCTTTTGTGCTAGACATAGGTCTTTCTAAATGCACGTCAGGTTGAATGAAAGCTCTATATTTGACACGATATTATGATTACTGTATATTAAAACTTAAAAGCTTAAAACTACATATCCTATATGATTTTTTTATTTTTACAAACACAACCTACATAGTACCTAATAGACATTAGATATTAATTTTATGTCGTATTTATTTATAGTTTGGACGGATTCGTTGCATTATTCAGATTAATATTAACTTGATACATTTGTATGAGAAAACTAAAATAATTATCTAAAGGCCTGTATAGCCACGTAAGGTACATGCAATATTAAATGGCACAAGTTTATGAATTCGAAGAATTTTCAACGTATTCTTCCAAGGTAACACTATCCATGTTTATTGTTTACGCTGTTATTGACTCCACCATACGGTTTCCAAGCACCATAAGATTTAATATTTGTAAATCGAAATGTCCCTATTTTATTCTGTATAGGTAATATTGGCCTAAATACATACTTATACTTACTTTTTCTTTACATTTTATTTAGTAGACAAATAGTAAGTATTTACAATAATATAAATCGCTCCTTTGATGTGAGATGATTCCAAAGTATTTATATTCTGGAAAGAAAATGGTTGGTATTAATTCCGCATAGTGATTATTTCAGGTTTATTAAAGACTATTTAATAATGTCAACAATACCTATGTGATACCTGGTCTGCCTAATGTCTGTTTCGATGCATGCCGGAGTGTCGGCTGCCCGGCCTTGACTGTACAATCGCGTAGTGGTCACTGTTGTCCGATACTGACCTGATAATAAGTAATTATTTGGGTAAAACCAGACCTCGAATAAGGTCATGTCATGCATCAAAAGATAATATTATTTTGTTTTTATGACATCACCGTCGATTAGGTTTTAAAAGAAATGTATTAGTAGTAGTTACCTCGCGGAGTGAATTGTTGATGACGGGTAACGACTGCCATATTGACTACCATGCCAGCTTCTGTACGGATCGTAGTCCTCCACCACAGATGGATCCTTTTCAATTACCTGAAAATATTTTAGAAACTCTTAAGTAGACAGGTTTTTTTATTTTACCGAACTATTTTTTTTGCGTCTGGTAACATATTCGCTCAGAAGATAAAGACGCCGAGAATTTAAGCACGCTTGACTAGAATTGTCTGTTCAATATAGTCTAGCTAGACTAGGAGGTTTTTGGTAACGTCTTCTATGTAAAAGGAGAAACTGATTGACTGACCAACATAGCGGCTGTCAGGGAACGTGAAATTTTTCCCAAAATAGTCCTTTTATAATGTAAGAAACTCTAAGGAGTTACTTTGTCTGTTTCTTCGTCCGTTAGTTTGCTTAGAAATATTCGCTCAGAAGATAAAACGCCGAGAATTTAAGCACGCTTGACTAGAATTGTCTGTTCAATATAGTCTAGCTAGACTAGGAGGTTTTTGGTAACGTCTTCTATGTAAAAAGAGAAACTGATTGACACCAACATAGCGGCTGTCAGGGAACGTGAAATTTTGCCCAAAATAGTCCTTTTATAATGTAAGGAACTCTAAGGAGTTACTTTGTCTGTTTCTTCGTCCGTTAGTTTGCTTATTTCTCAAGAATCACCACTGATTTTCCAGAAATCCAAAGTTAAAGATCTTTACGGCTACCAACTCGGTTCGTGGAGGAAGGTTTCGAGCTACGAGTACGTAACCACAAAGCTGTGCAGTAGACGTTCAAAAAAGAACTAGGTTGTTGGTAAAATGTCTAGGTAGCTTAATATTTATTAACACATAATTATTATTTATTTATTTATTTATTAACACATTGCCAGTGTTCTGGGCACGCTACCACCTGACAGCGATCTGGACCAGTTGGCCTATTTAGTGTAGTAAATTTTTTTTTTTGTTATTTATTTTTATTTGTGTAATTAGATTATCTGTAATATATTAGTTAGTCTTAGTTTAATTACCCATTTAATTTATATACTTGTTTATTAATATATATAAAAAGTATAATACTCACGTCAGTCCTCGCGCATGAGCAAGTCATAGCAGTACAGAGGAAGCAGTTGATGAGCAGCATCACGAGGAACATGACGCCGAGCGCGATGGCCAAGTACAGCAACCATAAAGGACGCACTGTACTCTCCGAACAGGACATCGCCAGAACTAAAATTATTATAATGCTCGTAAAGTAACATACCTCCGTGCTATAAGTAGAATATTTCTTTATATCAGGTACCTATGTACCTATCATTTTCTGGTTCGACCACTGAATGTCTAAACAGCTGAATTGAGTGCAGGAATAATCCCTTGTGGTGTTAAAGATCTAGGTTAAGAAAACGAATTACAATAATATATTTAATACGCCTGATTATTCTCTATTCTGATTTGTTGTTGTTGTTGTTGGATAACTTATTACCTACAACTTTGTTAAAAAAAATGTTCACATTACTTTCAATATTTTCATACGAGTAACTTAACGTTTAGTTTTACTGTTGTTTCTGTTTTTTAAACGACTTCAAAAAAGGAGGAGGTTATATGTTCGACTGTATGTATTTTTTTTTTTTATGTATGTTCATCGATTTTTCCGCCAATTGTCAACCCATTTTCAATTTTTTTTTTGTTTGAAAGAGTATACTTCGGCGGTGGTCCCATTATCACCAAGTCAGGATCTGATGATGGGATCCTGGGGAAAATGAGGGCAACCCTCAAATTTTATAAGAATTTACAGTATTTTTCATTCATATACGTACTTATCAAAGCTATTTCCATCTGGTAGTCATCATCTTATGTTGCAGAGCTGATGATGGAAGGTACAACTCCTTAAAGGTTAGGATTTAGGGATAAATCTGTAAATATTATGGGCTAATATTTATAATTGATATACTTTCCAAAGCTATTCAGATATTTGCATCTGGTAGTCATCATCTCACGGCTAGGAGTTAGGGGATATTTCTTTAAATATTATAGTCACGTTTAGAGTCGTATCGTCGTCTCTTTGTATATTCAAATGAGCTGATGATAAACTCAAACTCAAAACTCATTTATTCAGTTTAGGCCCTGGTAAGGCACTTATGAACGTTACAATTAACTCTACCTACCTGATAGAAGGTAATATCTTTATCGGTTAGGAGTTAGAATATACGTTGTCCTAGATATGAAATGAAATGCAATATCAAGTAAATGCTGAGAAAGAAGCCTTAATCATTTAGGATATATATTCTTTATTTTCTTTAAAAGTTTATCTATTTATGTATTCCCTTATCTAATAGCGTGATGTTATTTAACTTATAGGCTTTCTCGATAAATGGGCTATCCAACACTAATATATTTTATGTAGTTCCTGAGATTAGTGCGTTCAAACAAACAAACAAACAAACTCTTCAGCTTTCTAATATTAGTATAGATAATGTAAATTAATAATAGGCTTAATTTGCTCGAAAACAATTAAATACGGGCGGCCAGCGGTCAACCGTTTCACCGGATCTCCCTAACCGCACGCCATGCTGCGCCTGCACTACTCAATAGCGACTTCACAATACCGCCGGTCCCGCCGCCGTCAGCACAGTGGCTCCTCTAAGGGCAACCTTACTCACCGCAGGAACACAACACCACTTGAGGGCAGTGTTATTTGGCTGCGATATTCTGTAAGGTGGAGGTACTTCCCCAATCAGACGGCCCCAATTATGAGCAGATGTTATGCTATGTCCTACCTCCTCAAACCGTACGAAGCCTATTAAACCTATTAGGCTTGGCACCGACTTCAAACAGATCAAAAGGTATTTATAGAATAATAATTTGAATAGGTGCGTAGGTAGTTTACACAAGTAAAGTTTTTGGTCTATTTAGTTATTGAAATATGTTTTTGTCCATTTTATTTAATGTCTTATTCAGTTTATTTTTCGGTTTTTAGTGCAACATTTTGTGTTTCTGCTTTTGTTTACATGTGAAATCCAGTTGCCTTACGCATCATCATAATATATTATGTTGGTTTCATTAGAGTATATTTTCTAACTAAATCTCTAAATCATGGGCGTTTAGTACTTAATAATAAAATTAAGTTTACCTTTAGTTTTGTTAGGCAAAATTCAAATATCCATTATTAAAAATATTATTTTATCCTCTGTTACCATTAATTATTTTAGAGTTCAGTTCATTGAACGGCAGTATAGGTATATGCATTAGTTTAATTTACCGGTATTATCATTAGGGTCAAGCACAAATATGCCCGTTGAAGCGGTGACGGTGCCCTCTTCGTCCGCAGTGTTTACGTTGCCTTCCACGCAGTCCAGTTCTGAACATGCTCCTGAAATATGGTAACCATTGGATTTAAGTAATTATCATATCATGGTCCGGATATTGCCACATTATATTATTGTCATAATAACGATGTTGGATTTTGAATACCCCGAATTTGGGTATTGATGTAAGTCCTTTTCGTTTTTAGTTTGGCAATTAAGTCTAAATTCAAATGAAATACTCGAATGGATGAAAATATTTACCTCTGCAAATAGCAATATCACATTGGAAGTTAACTTGCGAGGAGTCCGGAAACCGGAACATGGACGCTATCGCAAGCTCCGCTACTCCCCTTTCTGTCGATACTACATTCCACTGTTCTTTCACTGGACATCTGTGAAGTAGACAAATATTTACAATGAGAATAAATTCAATAAATATTTGGATTAAAATTAAAGTAATAATTACTTAGTGGCTGACGATACCTATATATAACAGCGTTATAAGGATTAAATTGCCCATGTATCTCGCAAATAATTTATATAAAATAAATAAATTCTAAAAAGAAACCCTGAAACACACCATTAGGTGCTTGGCAACAGACTAATCTGTACAAATGAAAATGTCCACTCACCCTCTAGTGTCTAAGAAATTGACAGTGAAATTACGCATGTTATACGCAAAGCAATTTTTCAGCCTGATTCCATGTGTTCCTGTAATGTAAAGCAATAAAAGAAAATATATGAGTATGCCTGTGTCAAATAAGATATTTTAACTGCTTCGATTGATAACGAGGTTTATAAACTACAGTCATTGCCATTTTTGCTCATATGTATTATCTATCTATTAAGCAACAACTTTACGTAGGTAGTTGATGACTTTACCTACGTAGTTGGCAAGTTACTGGCATATTAGCGATCTGTCATGCGGTGTTTAAAAGGAAATGTCTGCCATGACATGCCGTGACTGTGACTGACGTGACTTAATTGTCTTTTCACTCTTCACTCGTGACTCGCGACTGATATGTGTGGATGACGACCTACAAGTTTTACCTATAGACTATACTTTTTTTAAAACAAGCGCAGACAACCACTGTATGTCTGTGAATAAACTATTACTATTTTTTTTATGACTGATGTCTGTCTAGCACGCAGGGGATACCTGATGGTAAGTGACTACCGTTGCCAATAGACATTAACAGAGAGATCGTTGCCAATAGACATTAACAGAGAGATTGCCATTGTGCTGTCGTGCTTTTACAAGCCTCGAAGGCAACTGGCTCTCAAATGCCACTGTTTTTAACTTGAAGGTGGTAGTCAGCCAAGCAAGTACTACAAAGTACCCTATCACCGTCCTATGATTTCTTCACGATGTTTGTTTTCACTGAAAGCTCAAGCTTATTGTAGGATTCGAATTCACGACCTTCACCGTGGTATTCAACGACATTGCCACAGAACTATAATCGCCTTAAATGACATGGTCGATATGTATGAATGCACCTTTATAAGGATAATAAGTGTGAGATATAAACTTACCGTCGGGTTTACTCATTTCAGCGCGAAGAGTGTAAGGTAAGCCGAATGCCGCATTCAACACTTTTCGCCCTTGGTCGTTTAATATTCGCAGTGAGACGAGTGAAGTCTCGTTTCTGCAATAAATTAAAATAAGTACAATTATATCAAGAATAGACTAGAATATGTAATAGTCAAATAGTTACCTATATAGATTTAGTAAATAGTCATTCATAAAACATATTTTACATTGCTCGCAGAGGAAGGAAGCTAATCTGGTAATGGGTAGTAAAACATTTGAAATTAAGTGTTGGTTTGAATATAGTTAGCCTCAAAATACTTCGGAAAGCTTCCATTCACCAATTTTTGATTTCAAAAGTAAAATTTTAAATTGATCTTGATGTCAATAATTCACGTGGCTCTCGCCTTAGACAGCCTCTGATGCCGTTAGATGATAGTTCGGGACCGACCGTTGAGAAACTCCATTCGGGGATAGCCTAAGTTTAGCAGTAGTAAACCCTAAATAAATCGGTAGATAGGTACTATTTATTAACCTTAAAACAGGTCGTTAAGAAAATAATTAGGCAATAATCAAGTTTCCTTACTTCGCATTTTTGAAGCCTGCTTTGCCACATGTGATGACGAAGAACTTGTCTTCAGCCAATTCTAGGGTCCGATGCACGCGGACCGCCAATGGCAGAGATCGCTCGTCCGTGCGCTGAAAGTTTGCAATAGAAAATATACTTATTACTACTCAATCAAATAACATACCTTAATCAAAAATGTTTTATAATGGGTATACTGAGGCATAATATATCTACTAAGGTAAGGAAGCAGTATTTTGTTTAATTTAGTATGAAGGGAATCGACAAAAAAAAAAAAAAAGAATCTTGTTATCTTGTTACAGATAAATATTTGCGCCTCACTTGGGAAGTACGAAAAGCTTCAACAGCGTTAAAAATTCGCATTCGCACAAAAGTAAACTATAGCAATTGTGATAAACGATACTTACGTTGTTCCAGAAAACTCCGCAGTAATCCGGTGATCCTTGCGCGGCGTTTAGATTTATATCAAAGCTAAGGGCTTCGCTGCCGTTACCAAGAGCCATGCAAGCTGGTGTTCTGAAAAAAATAAGTTTTCATGAAAATACAAAATAAATCATAATAACTTTAAGTAATATTGCTACTAAATTAACCTATAACAAATGCCGTACTTAATAAATGTGAAAATTTGGATGGATGGATGGATGGATGTATGTTTGTTACTCATTGACGCCAGAACGGCTGAACGGATCTGGATGAAATTTGGCACAGAGATAGATTATAGTCTGGAATAGCACATAGGCTACTTTATCCTGGTAAAAGATAAGATCCCACGGGAACGCGGGTGAAACAGCGGGGAAACAGCTAGTTAACTATACTTAGTACCTAATTAGAAGGTATGACATTTTTTTAGCTGAATAGATAACTTTACCTGAAGTCTCTCGCGTGTGTGACGCCGTTGAAAGGTTGATTGACGAATATCTTGATTGACATAATACCTGTCTTGCATGTTGCCGTCACCACAGGCGAGAACTCGCCGCTTACATCTGCATTCTGCAAATAAATAATTTTTACAATTTCTTTTAGATTTTCATCAATTATTGCATTAATTAACCGACTTCAAAAAAGGAGGAGGTTCTCGTTTCGACTGTATATTTTTTTGTCAGTATGATTTGTTAAGTTAACGTATAAGGAAAAGTATACAAGGACTTCCTGTATAGGCGCCTTTTGCCGTCGGGCGTTCCTTACATGGTGACTGCACGCGATCGGCATGTTTCCTCAACATTGTTCCTATGATAAATGGCCTGAGTTTACAATTGCTACGTGCAACACTTTAGGATAGTTACTTCAAGGCAATTTTCACTTCTCCATTCAATGTTACTGCGCCCTCAAATATCTGATTCTGTTTTATCTTGAAATATACCAGAAACGTTGAATACAAGTTCAGCTGATTGTCATCTTGTAGAATTGAAAATATTCTTGAGCTTCAGTCTTTGAATGTAAGAACAAGGTTTCTTTCACTTTAATAGGCTACTTTTTGCCCACATTTTCACGACTCAAAAGTTCCTTAGCTATTAGATGTGCGACCTATGTTTGATATTAACAAAATTTAACGGCTGGATGGATTATAGGTAATATTTACAATTGGACCCGGTAGGTGGCGCTGTAATCGGGCTATAGGCTGAAACACACCAACAGGTGCTTGGCGACAGATTTTCAACTTGAGGGTGGTAGCCAGCCAGTAGAGTACTAAAAAGTACCCTTCCACCGTGCTGTGGTTTCCTCACGATGTTTTCCTTCATCGAGAGCTCAAGCTCATTGTAGAATTCGAACCCACGACCTTCGCCGCGGTATCCGACGTCACTACCAATGAGCTATCATCGCGCCTTACATACATACATATTTCATATTGAACTCAACTCAAAATAATTTTGCTGGCAACAGTGCTCAAAAACTCACGGTCCTACGTACGTTACGAAATCGGCACCCACAATATATAAATCTTAGACAACATATCTCTACTCTTTGTATCATAGTGGTTTGAGCCCAGGGTTACCTCCCAAATTCGTCTAGGGTATTTATCTTTTCCTTTTGTTGGACCGTTGGACTGTGCTCGGCTTACAAGAATTATATCCGAGGAAAACTATACATTATGAAAATGCTTTTTTATTATTTTTCATTGCTCCTAGTAACTCGCACCCTAGCAGTGGGTATTAGTAGGTATAGCTATATTAAGCTATTGATGATTGTAATAAGAATACCTCACATTGAAATCCGATCAATAACGAGAATAATATTTGAGATAATAAAAAAGCATAAATTTATATATTATCTATTGCTTTTAAATTTATGCTTTTTTATTATCTCAAAATAGTTATTTTCGTAATAATCGATACACAGAATTTTACCTTGAATTTACTGCAAATGTATTTTTTCTCCTTTGCAAAAGACACGGCACTAGAGCAAGTGTCTGTATGGATCATCAGACAGTTCACGATAATGTTCGTGAAGCTTAAACTATTAGGAGTAAGTGGTAAACTGCTCGAGGAAAGAATTTCTATTATTATAGATGTTGAGGAAATAGCATAATTCTGCGAAATGGTCCGGTGCAGGACCGCGCCGCAAGGGTCGCGCCCTCAGAGCGACGCGCTCGCACGATTCCTATCCACAAATCATGTTAAAGTTTTTTGTTGCCATCTATAAACAATTTGCATGGAATATGTTTATGTTACTCAGAATTCAGATTGACTTATGAATGTCTTTGGCATAGTAATAAACAGTATACTTTTTGGGATACGTAAACAGTGTAAAAACCCTAAATAACTAAATTTTAATCAATATATAACTCCCCTAACACTAACTCTGGTGCCAAAGTGCCTAGAATGCTATGAAGGCCTCGTCTCGCTGAAACTTTTAGAGGTTTATATGCAACCGCTTTGGATTACATAACTTATAAGCAATATTTGACAGCAGAATTTTCTACTTTTCGTATTATTGATTGACCATTAATTTGAATCATTTATAAATTGATTTTAGAGTATCTGTGTACACAAACATGTTTTTAAAACATGCTGAAAGACGTGAATAGCTTAAAATTGGTTAAAAAGTATAAATTATTCTAAAGTAGGTAATAATAATCCTGAGAGATTTAAGGCAAACTTACAGTTTGTTGTTTTTACTTTTTGACCCATCCATATTACTCCAATGATGGGTCAAAATCTAAACTAGTCAGCTAACCTACCTGACCTCAGCAGACAACAGGTTTACGCAGAATTTACTCTTAATTTGTTTATTTTTGGCCTGATGTCGCTTGTGTGAGCTACGTTGCTTATTTTCATATTACGTTTTTAAGAATTTCGTGCCCCGAGCCATATTGATGAGAATGTTGAATTTATTTACATCATGGAATAAGTTGAGCGTTTATCACATATTCAGGCTAAGACTTTAATATCTTTAAAATATTCAATTCAGAATGTGTCCGAACTATCAATAAAAAGGGTGTGAAAAGTTTATATCGGTTTAGTTAGAGTGTTGAAATGACGATTTTCTAGTCGTAAAGCAGTCTCAGGAATTGTCAATGTGGATATTACCCGGGCACTGGGCTGAGGTCAATGCACGAGTGACCGCCGCCGCCGGGACTCGGGTCATCTCACAACGAAGTATTCTTGAAAGATAGGTGAACAATACAGTATTCTTCTGAACATTATTCACACACAGTCGACAATAACCTGTGTTCCTTTGGAGTAATGAGTAGGAACGAAAATGTGAAGCTTTGTTGTCAATTGCAAGATGAAGTACAACAACAATTTATTTTTATTTCAGCACATGCAACGGTTATTGCTGTATATTTATCATATATTTTATTATTTGTTACAATCTTTGTTTTAGAACTCGTTACGCTCGAAACAATAGATAAATCGAACGCTTGAAGGCCAACTTCTATATCAATTTGCAATCGACAAACTGTAACATTCGCTTGCAGAATTTAAACAACAACTTATTACGCACTACTTAGGTAGTTACTAAAAGTTTTTGAATATCTTATTTATTAGATAATATACCTAGTGACAAATAAGGCGATGATAGCTCAGTGGTAAGTGACGTCGGATACCGCGACGAAGGTCGTGGGTTCAAATCCTACAGTGAGCTTGAGCTTTCGGTGAAGGAAAACATCGTGAGGAAACCATAGCACGGTGGTAGGGTACTTTGTAGTACCCGACTGGCTGGCTACCACCCTCAAGTTGAAAATCTGTCGCCAAACACCTATCGGTGTGTTCCGACAGCTGCACTTGAGAGCCAGTTCCCATCTAGACTTTGTGTGCTTACCACCATCGGCCACATCATCACTTACCATGGTGAGATTGTGGTCATACACAAGCTTATCCAGAAATAAAATTAAAAAAAATAAATAGAAAAAACCGGAATTACTTCGAGACGACATTAAAATCGGCACTGTATTAATATACTTTATTGAATTTTAGATGAGTCTTTAAAAACGGTATTACGACCTAACCGTGTTTTGTAAATTGATGTCTTGTTGGGTGTTGTGTTGTGTTATCGCATGACTGGACCATTTTCAATTCGAATACGAATTATTTACACCAGTAGGTACTTGTTATGCCTTTTAGTTTTTTATGCCTTTTAGTTTTTTATGCCGTTATAAAGTAATCGAATAAAAGGTATGTAATGGAATATGATGGGTTTTAAACCATGAACAGATACAGTTTGTGTCTTGATCTACTGTGACTTTTGTTCTTCTTATTTTGTTCTTAGAAAAAAAAACTGGGTATGGAGAAACTGATATCACAAAAAAAGGCGACATGTTAATCAAGTCACGCAGCATCAGCAGTGACCATGACTGCTCTGCCAAGAGCAAACGATTAAGAATTTTATTGTATTATATTGTTGTGTAGAAGAATATAAGCAATGAGCAAGACCGAAGAAGAGATGGAAGGATGTAAGAGTTAGGCCGGGAGGATGAATATAAGAGTTGAATATTAAAAGAATAAATATATCCCACCAAAAACATTCTCATGTAAAATGTCGCCAAGACCATATGGCTCGCACTGTCAAAAAGTAATCAAATTCATATAGAGCCAAGTTTCTAACTCTACACGCCCTAATTCTACAAGCCCTAACTTCGCGAACTCTACACCTTAGTTAAAATATGTGGCTTTCGCATTGTGTATTTTTGCCATATTCATCATGTTTTTAGGTTGTTTGAAAGGCTATTCATAGGATTATGTAAATGATTTAGGTGGTTGGTAACCATTTCAAATGTTATAGAATTCTATTTCAAGCAGCTAAAATACAGCTCTAGTGCGCAATAGAACAACAAAAATGTTGTTATGCCTACCTACATATATAAAAATGTTGTTATACCCTACATTTGTTGTTAACTTTGTTTAGAAAAGTAGAGTGTCCATATTTAGATAACAGGAATGTCTAATATATTACGAATGTTATATAATAGAACCGCTGTTAGCTCATTGCCATATGTATCGCATTTGATGCAACCACCGAGTCGACCGGTTTGCTCGGCCCCAATATTTCTGTTGGCAACTACGTCACCACTCGACAAAGTAGGCGTGCTTAAATGTCTTAAATTTGTATTAAAGAATTTTGCAATGCAACTTAAGAACCTGTTTACAATTAAATACATGGTTATTATGAGATCAAATAGGTTATCAACTATGGATTACTAGTGGACTTATTGAAAAATGAGCTTATAATCAATATCTTGGTGATGACCAGTGCCAGCCGGCCGACAGGTACCTACTTCATCGCTTAATTTTAAAAGTAGTGCTTAATATAATAGCTGTGAGCCGGATGAACTTACAGTTACGTACTAAGTTTGACTTTCACATTAATCTTATAGATTTGTGAACAAAAAGGAAGGTTCGATTAATTTTCGACTTCCCACGGAAACAGTACTGTATTGTTAGCTCAGTGCCATCTTGCAGAGGAGGAAGTCGTCAATGATGATTACAGGCTTGCCAGTGGATCAGCGTAAATAATGACAAGTCATTTGTACGCCTCGGTCTCACCTATGTGCCGCCCAGGAATCAGCAAATTGACCAACACCAGCTTTCGCAAGTATGTCATATTATTCCCAACATAAAACATATGTATACATATGTATAAAATAAGTTTATATTAAAAATAAACTGTTTTATAAATCAAACTTTTTGATATAAGATGCAAAATTTCAGATCAGTCGGTTGGGTGTAAGTAACTGGATTTAAATTCAATTGCAAGGTTCGAATAAGAAGCTGAAATTCCATAAAAGCTTGTGTAATAGTAGCCTAACTCTATTAATAGTGCTATGTGTACTTATTCTTTGTCCGAGTTCATAATTACGGACATATTGCATCCCCAGCTTATATTATGTTATTATAACATAAATATTACACTAGTATTAATTTGTTTATTATTACTAATAAAATATATTGAAAGATTCTGTTATCCTAAGTGCCTATCTGTCTGTCTGCAGACATCAATAATAATCCGACAAGGCTTTGTAACTTTAAACTTTTTAAAGATGTCGAAGTAAGACAATGTGTTACAGTCACGGCTGTAAATCAGATAACTCATGTTGTCGTTCACAACACATCGGACAGGGAATGACGTAAGATACCAATTGTGACATGATATAGTTACTTACCTGCTATTTACAGATTAGTGTAGTGTTCTTATGTTTCTTGTCAATACTGATAACAATACCTGTCTTAGCTAGATACACTATATTTGTTACACAAAACAAAAGCAGGCTAAGACGTTATTGGGCAATGCGAATCGATGATTTATGTACCGGACAGTTAAAAGTAGGTACTCAAATTATAAAATATACGTTCTTAAAGGATGTTTCAATTATATCAAAAGCATAATTAACATGAATGAAGGAATAACATAGTCCGTTGAAGTGCAATGGATACTTCCGTGAGCGTTCGCGTTGCTATCACACAGCGATCGGCCCACGGGGCAATCAGAGCGTTGCAATGCGGCGAGCATGCGTGGCGAATGTTTATAACCAGCACTATTCTGATGTTTTTGAATTTCAAATAAGTATATCTAATATGAATACTATGAGGCAATTAACGTTTTCATTGACAGACAAGTCTATTATAAAACTATACGTGCTCGGAATTCATTTATGTAACCATGTTTCCTCTTTTCAAAACATTAGCGAATAAAGGTGAATTTATGTTATCTTTTGTTGTTTTCAAGATGCTAATTTCATGGTCCGCGACATAGGAATGTGCTAATTGAGATATCTCAGCGGAATGATTCATAATTTCATAACGTTGTGGTCATGTAGCAGATGTAATTGATGTTGTTATGAAATAGCTAACTATAAATAAAAACAAAATTAAACGGACCATAAATTAATCAAGGTAATAAAGGGAGGAAGATGCGGCCTCGGTTTGCGTCTCGGAGGTCGTATAGGTACGCCCCGCGCTTGTGCAGGCCAGTCGCTTAGCTCGATCACACAAACGTAATGCTTTTTGAAGTGCTAACGAATACATATGTCAATATGATTATTACTTTCTCGTTTTTTTTTAATTTCTAGGTTCCATACTTCAAAAGGAAAATGGAACCCTTACATGATCACTTCGATGTCCGTCTGTCGAATCTTTGTCTCGGGAACTATCAAATCCTTAGACAATAATTAAATAATCCACAACAAATCAACGCAATCGAAAATACGCCCATTTATACAGGTTATTTTGACGCTCGTAAAATCAATCCTTATAGGATTCTTCCCGTCAACCGACACATACAAAAGGAAAAATCCGAATGTTCCTAATTTGTAGTGATCATATTTTCTTTCCGATTGCAAATTACATTTGCAGTTGAAGAATTGATCGTGACTTATATGTATAGGAGTAAGTTTGTACTTAGTCGAACTATCTCTATACAAGTTTGTACGGACCCCTGGGTGTTTGAGTCAGACTCGCACATATTAGGCCTTTTTTCACATGGCCATTCTCACAGCACACGTCATTTAGAGGTTCTTAAGATTACGCAGGGAACTTCATAGTTTGTAAGGTGGGATATGTCACGAGCTAGGCACACATCTAATATCTATATATATATAAAAGAAAGTCGTGTTAGTTACACTATTTATAACTCGAGAACGGCTGGACTGATTTTCATGGTTTTTGATTTGTTAGATTCGTCTCCGCCCCGAATAGCAGAATAACTATTTAAAAAAAAGAAAAATTCCCAAAAGAAAATTGATTAAAAATATTTTTGTCATACATTTTCTTAAACAGACTTTTGTACTGATGGTTAGATTCACATTTAGACCCGGTAGGTAACGCTGGAATTGGGTTCTAGTTTTATTTTTATTTTGGGCAGGGCAATCTACTTACTACATGATACTTTATATAAATGAATACAAAGTCATTAATGATAACATATAAGATGAACTAAAAATCCAACATACTTAGTTCAATGTTCATCCCGGATTCACCTTGAAATTCATATATTTATGCACTGCACACTATGAGCAGTTGTATGGCAGAGCATGTTTCATATTCCTTTTATTTGTCACCGCACCGCACCGCATATTGCAAAGCATCGTCATGTCATGCATGACGCGTGACCAAGTCTGAAGTTATTGGGTTGCATGACTTGCATGGCTGCTACAAATATGTGTTTAGCTAAAAGTATTTTAAATGAGTAACATAATTTTAAATGATTCTCTAATAGGTAAACCTAATTATGTTTTTGATATATTTACAGTTAATAACTATACTAAGCGAAGATGTACCTACCTTAGCCTGTGCTAAAGCTTAGTAAATCAATGAATTTACTAAAATATTACTCGTTTTAATAGTAATAATAAGTAGATAAGTCGATTAGTACCTATATATTATGTTTATTTATCTTGAAAGCAATAATATTGTTTTGTCAGAGACAATGACGGTTTTTTGGATTTTAATTGAGTGAAGCTTTGCTATTTTTGAATATTTCCCATCTAGGCTTTGTGCGCTTACCACCTTCGGTCACATCATCACTTACCATTGTGAGATTGTAGTCAAACACAAGCCTATCTAAAATAAAAATAAAAAAAAATATTATTCAAAATAAATTTTAGCTAACAATAACATTGTATCAAATGAAAATACAATAAGTTATAAAATCGTGTCAATACTTAATTATTACAAACAATATTTCAAGATGCATTTTTTTTAATATAAAACTAAATTAATATTATATTAGCGTGCACAATAATGTAAGATGAATGATAATAACCAATAATAGCATCGTCTCAAATAAATATAGAAAAAGTGTATATGTAGGTATTTATTATCCGTTCTAATTTAGGTGACTTTGTTGATAACACGTTCTTAAAGGATATTTCAATTTTATATAGCAACAAATAATTATGGCGCACAATCAGTAAGATGTTTTTTTTATCTCTCGTAGTTTTGATTTAGTGTCAGATATAAGTACCTATATGTTTGAATCGTTTGACTATCAAACATAAAGAACGATGAACTCAAAGAACAAATCTATTCACTCTGGCCTTGAAAGATTGAGTTGTAGGAATCTGGAAATACAGAAAGAAAACCACATATCGTAGATACCTACTAAATCATAACATTTAATAATACCAACTTTTCCTGAAGGTATGTCAATTAGTTTAGAATAAGGTATGGTATCATTAATACGCTTTGTTTTACAATGTTCGACATTTGAATAAACACAAGTTTCGCATTTTAATTATTTTTGTCGCATTTATCATAGGTAGAGAGTGAGTCAATACTCGATTTGAGTCACCACTCAGTTCCATGAATGAATATACCACAGTTGGTATTTTATATATGCGATACTTATTTATTTATATTGTAAAGCCTTTATGTGTTTTTACAATCATTAATTTTAACTTGCCGATTTTTTAAGACGATTACAGCTCATTTGTAGTAATGTCGGATACCGCGCTGAAGATCGTGGGTTCGAATCCTACAATGAGCTAGAGCTCCCGGTGAAGGAAATCATCGCTAGGTAACCATAGCACGATGGTACTGTACTTTATAGTACTCGCACACGGTTACGGCCAGGCACCGTATATATGTTCCGGCAGTTGCACTTGAGAGCCAGTTAAAGCATTGTAAATAGACCCCTGGTATTACTAATGTCTATTGACGACGGTCACTTACCATCAGGTGACCCGCCTGCATGTTTGTGAGATTCAGACCATCTTGAGACATAAAAAAAGAAACTTGTTTCCTACCAGGAATACGTATTTGAAACAAACGAGTTTCTCAGAACTCGTCAAGTAGTCAAATCAAGGTGACTGAAGTTTATTCTAAATTTCTTAACATTAAACGGTACCTAAGGTTGGTAATTGTTTGACTACTGGAAATGATTAACAAGTAGGTGGGATGCGTAGGCGCATTATAACCTTCCATTCGCACTGCGCTAGCTGGCATTGGCGCTCTGACGGCTCAAGCAGCAGGCCATGCAGGCCTTATATGGCGGAAATTGGGGGCAGAATTTACTTGAGTAAGTATGTATTGACTATGATTCCAATACTTGCTGCAGGTACTTTGCGTTCAGTTCGTGTTAATCACTAAACTAAAAAAATAAGGACATTATATTTAATGGATCGATGGAATGTTATCTAAGTATATAAATGTTCGATTGAAACGATACGGATTAAAAGGAAGAATATGAAACAATGGCGGTGCCGAGGCGGGGCCATAAATTATATTCTTATTTATTCAGTTGCGCGTCTGATCAACCTTCCTCTAACTCATTTACATAAAATACATACCTGTACGTACACATTACTAACTATACAAATAACATGTCATATTATTTGACAACGGTATTGCAAGTACAACGTGATTAAACAGATGATTCCACGATCATAATAATTCTTTGATGCATCCAAATGTGGGTTACGTAGGTTTAGTGGCGTTCATTCCATACATAACACAGTATTACATAGTTGTACGTAAGAGTGTCTAAACATGCTATTAATATATTCCTATTCTATTAACACTAGAAGGTAAAAATACTTCGAAGATAATAAATAAATCAGGAACTGAACAGGTATTGAGATTGAGACGAAATAATATTTTTCAAGGTTTTATGATTTTAAATTTAATATGGCGAGTTAATTTTTATTTTATTTTTACCATGTAAGTATTCTGACATTTACAAGTTGCTGTAGGTCAGCATTCAGTCATTGTTAACTCTCTTAAAGTTTCTCCATTGAGTTAACTACAAATGAATATTCAATTAACAAGGGAGCCATACCTACTTATAAAATAGTCGACCTGCAACGTACTTTACGTAGTGAACTCGACAAACTCTACAAATGTAGTTTTCTTTTAAGTACTAAGTTCCCAGTTCAAAGAAAAAATGAAGGTAAGGCAGACCAAAAAACGATGTAGAGACGAAGTGGAAATAATCGACTAAGATTGTACTGTAACCGCTAACGATAGAAAAAGATGGAATCACGGAGGAGGAAGTCTTTATTAGTTAGTAAAAGTTTCAAAATAGCTCTAAAAACAATAAGGCTTTTATGTATTAAGTAATCGAAGCACCTATTTATGTTTTTCACATAATGTATTCAATATTAATACTAAATGAAGTAGGTGGTAGGTACCACCATATGTGCTGTATGATTAGCTGAAACTTCTATAAGGGCAGGTTATTTCAGTAGCTTGTTGCATCTGATTTACATTTTTATCAGTGAATTCTATTTTAAGTGTTTGTTACACAATCACGCTGAATTGGCTAAACGGGTTAGTATGAAAGATATACTAGTAGAGTAGTCTAGGATATCATATACAATAATTTTATCCCTGTAAGCACGTGGGAGAAATTACGAAGCAGAATTTTAGGATATCTTTAAAAATGCCTCAGACGATCGGACTAAAACAGCCCGTTGGAACATATGCCTTTTTAGATAAGTGTTGATAGTATGCTGTAAAATTATAATAAGTATGTATGTTTATTGTAAAAATAAGTTGTGTCGTCAACTATATGTAGAGTTATATAAAGTTCAAACTCTTTTGTTCAATCGAACGATAAATCGACGACAATGTACATACCTATTTGAAATATTTGTAGGTGAAGGCTTATACGCCTATTGTGATGACGACATTAATCTACGACATCTATGAGGATAAATATGATCAAGGTAACCGAATGAGTTGACAAAAAGAAGTTCGCAGTCTTGCAATCGTGAAGAGTCTCGTTCAATATGTTGATAAAGATCATAATGTTGAATTATATCGTGTTCACGTTAATTACCTGTGCCCGCGCAGCTGCCAGGAAGGCGCTGGCCAAGAGGTAAGTCCACATGGTCCACATGTTGATCCACTGGTCACAGTTGTCACAGAGTGTAACACTTGTTTGTTGTTTGACAGTTGTATCGTGCGCGGGCTGTCAGCGCAACATGGCGGGCGGACCGGTCTATACGCGGTGCGGACCAACACTGCGCTGCACGAGTATACTAACTTTACTTTCTGTAAGCGGCCGTGTTCACACAACCGACCGTTCTGCTCGGTTAAACCTACTATGGACAATATAGTTTCATAATGAACCATAAAATAATTACTGAAATAACCTACACCTGTCATATTACCTATTGTTTATGATTCGTTTGATGCTCCGGTTGCGTAAAAGTGTTGTTAGTGTTATAGATGGTGAAGCTTTATCATACAATGAGATCTTTTTAATAGATTCTTTAAGTAGAAAAGACCACAAAGTCTCCTATAGTAACCTAATAGTGCTTTTTCAGACCATTTAATGAACAAAAATATTGGAGATTTTAATGGATCAATTAAGCCACTATGTGTAGGATCCGGTAAATAGCTGAATCCTACTATATATATATATATTATAAATGTAAAAAAAATTATGTTTGGATGTGTGTTCTTCAATCACGCAAAAAACGGCTGAACGGATTTTGTTGAAACTTGGCACACAGGTAGATCATATCCTGAAATAAAACATAGGATACAAACATAATCTTTTTATCCCGGAAAAGATAAGATCCCTCGGGAACGCTGGTGAAACCGCGGGGCGAAAAACTAGAAAGAAAATAAAATAATAATCCCTCGGTGATGAACTCAAGTATGAGCGATGCCGATTCGGCTACGCAACGTTGCCTCGGCGGTGGAGGCTCGCGCCAGGCATTACGACATACGCCCACATGCGCTTCGCTCACTTGCTACACACACACACTCATGCCGGTCAGGTAAACCACCATCGTCGCCAGATCACCCGATCATCCTACTCACTGTCTTTTTAGTTTTATTCAGTTTTTAGCCCATCTCAATGGCAACAAAACCTCCATTACATTTTAAGTGTATCGTAAAATGTTTAAACTGCGCATAGCATACGGCTTGTACCTACTACATACAGTTTTAATGAGACCTAGTGTTATTTTCAGAATACCGATGGGTAAATTCCTTTTTTAGGGTTCCGTACCTCAAAAGGACAATACGGGACCCTTATAGGATCACTTTGTTGTTCGTCCGTCCGTCCGTCTGTCTGTCAATACCCTTTATCTCGGGAACGCGTGAGGGTAACGAATTGAAATTAAAACGATATACTCAGGTCTACAGTTCCTTAAATCTGTGAAAAAATCAAACTTCTAAGAGCTCGTACACACGAGCAACATGCTGCTCGTGTGTACGAGCTCTAAGTTAACGTAAAAAAAAAGATAAGGCCGTTTATGCCGCAAAAAACGTAGGTATATTTCGACGCTCTCAAGGGAATCAAAATTTATAGGGTATTTCCCGTTGAACCAGAACCATGAAATTTGGCAATAAGTAATATCATATCGATTCCCGTGATGAACCAACTATTTACACACCTACAAGATTGTACGGAACCCTTGGTGCGCGAGTCGGACTCGCACTTGGCTAGTTTGTTTTAAGATGTGCCACAACATGTGGACTGGGGTCTATAAAACGATAACGTACCTACCTACTACGCCACTAGGTAACGTAACGCATGTATTAGAATTCAACGCGTAGCGCTACACGAGCTCTTGGATGGATTTATAAAATATATTATTATTAAATTATTATAAAAACTAATTTAAATATATATATATATTTTATGTAATAGGGGGCAAGAGAGCATGCGGGTCACCTGATTTAATTATTTTTTTTTACTGTTAGTGCTTGACAAAGTATTAACACATTTTCGTAGCTTGCTACGAATGTGTTTCTACTGGAACCAACATACTTGTACAGATATTTGGTTACTACAATTATTTTTAACACGCTTTTATTAGTTTTTTTAAAGTTCATTTAATAGGTACATGACGCTGCTGGTAAGTCGATGAGTTTTTTAGACCCGTTTGAAATTATGCAAGTACATAATATGTGTATCTACATACAAACTGAACCAAAGATGGTTATGATGATGGATGGACTTATTATGATAGTTTTATCGATTTAATACAACTTCACATATTGTTTGCTCATATAGGATGTGAGTTTATTGCGTTCCTCCGCGCTTTCACCCGCGTTCCCGTGGGTTCTTATCTTTTCCCGGGATAAAAATATAGCCTATGTTTGTTACTCAAGGATAATGTAGCTTTTTAATGGTGATGTTTTTTTAAAATCGATTGTAAAATCGTAACAAAAAAACAAACAAAATTCAAATCATTCTTCTTTATAATATTAGTTTAGATGTGGTTTTCCGGTTTTAATAACATTTAATTTCAAGGCAAGTAGTCAACAGCGCCATCTATGAATGACTTAAGTATAACTTTTATGGTTTACGTTAAGTTAGTGTAATGTGTAAAGGTGTCGCCACAGAGGCGAGGGCACGTTGCCGCCCAAAATCAATATAATGCCTGGCGTGCGCTGTCCCGCGATTTTCCCATCAGTGTTTCAGGAGGCACCCCCCTATCTGCCCATATTCATATCCGTTACGCGCAATCAGTGCTCCATAAGCGAATTCCACGCATCCTAGGCCCAAACCTAGTTCTGTAAGTACGGTTTTTAAAATGAAATATAAGCTGCTGAATAATACTCTATTACAAATTGTATCAGAGAATTATCCATTGGCCCTTGAACGTTGTGAAGCTCAAAATGGTTTGAATTAAAGTATCACACCAGGGGTTAAATAAGAGTAGGTATATAGGGCGGGGAATGACCTCTTTGGGCAGGTTTGGGTAAAAGTTACGTGAATAAATCAAGAAATATGTAATAGAGTTTGCACTTACAATGTTAAATTTACGGACAAGTAGATTAGTTACGTGATATGCAACTTGAGAGATAGAATTTGAAATATAAAAATCGACATCGATAGAAATGAAAAATGAATACGTTTTATATATTATACTAGCTGTCCCCTGCGGTTTTACTCTCGTTCCCGTAGGATCGTATCTTTTTCCGGTATGAAATGTATCCTATCTCTTATTCCGGGATCTGTTTGTGTGTTAAATTTCATTAAGATCAGTTAAGTAGTTTTGGAGTTCATCGCGGACCAACATCGTGGTGACAAACTCCTTCAAAGATGCTAATGAAATACAAAAAATATGTAAGAAAGTATACCTAAATCTTTAATGCATGAATAAAAAATGTTAAACGTAATAATTTATTATGTGAGATAACGTTTTTCTAGAATAGAGCAGAAGCCTTGGACTCCAAGTCATGCTAGTTTTAATAATATGGACAGATTTTTTGAAATGCTTTTTTTTTATTGTAAAATGGGTCATCGACTTACCTAAAAAAGGATTGTTTACTCTAAAGACGATTAATTATTTTCCCATGAATTGAATTGAAATGAAAGCACAACTTGTTAGTTTAGAATATTTTACATTTATAAATAAATAAAAATTGGAAAGACGACAAAAATAATAGTTTTTCTTGTGTATTCATTTTTCTTGTATTGAGGGGAGTTTTTATCCCTTTGTAAAATACTGAGTACTGCATACGACCACAATCGCTGCCTCAGAGGATTAACGATCCAAGGGAAAGCGAAAGCTATTTTATGTAACCTCGAGGGAAATGAAAATAAGGTTACCTCCGAATTACATCAAATCCTTAAAAAGTTGTATTATTCTGACGTGATAAAAAATATTATGTGACCATAGTATTTCATAAGAAATTACAGTAACATCTTATGATGTCGTCATTTTGTAGGAACAAGAACAATTTCTATTGAGGATAGGGAGTTGTATGTCGTTGATCGGCAACGTTTAGCGAGCAATTACCCGGTGTTCCAAATAGGCAGTAACATTTTATTAGTTGGGATATATCCCAAGCGGCGACCGCGTGGGACATATCAACCATGCCCATTATCGCTCGTATCGTCTACGTGTTAAATGTTATCATAATCAACCGTGTATAGTTAATTGATCCAATAATACTTATAACGTCCCTGATGACATGACATTGTATCATGTTAAAATTTGTTCGTTGTTTTTTTCCTCATTACAAAAACGGCTTAAGTAATGATAGTAATGTTTGATGACAACTTTTTGAACTATGATATATGATAGAAAACTACTCAAGCCTTATTACTTAAACATTATTTACGTTGAAATATTAACATGAATTATTATCGGAAACACTCACGCCGCATTGGAATTATAACTTCATATTTTCACGACTTTTTTCAAGGGCGGCAAATAAATAGTTCCTTATAGATTTCTTCATGTTTTTTTAAATCAGTGTTTGTGAATGTGTCAACAATTCACACTCTGCCTGTATGCTACCCTCGGAACAATATGGTTATTGTTCCGAGATGCTACCGAAATGGTTAGTTACGTAACGTCACAGGATTGGCTCCTGGCCAGGAGGTAGTTAACGGACTGTATTTGTCCACGCTATGATTTGTGAGGCTTTATATTATCTGCGTATATAACGAAAAAACCGGACAAGTGCGTGTTGGACTTCGCATATTTAGGGTATAAAGAAATCCGTACCAATCCGTACCGTAGAGTATAAAGGAATTTCAAAGAAAAATCAGATTTTTCAATATTTATTAGTAAAATGAAATAATATACGTAATAATAAACATTATCAACAAATTCATATGTCAACGAAATTTCGTAAAAATGGCAGACTTCGGTGGTTTCTCATTCCAATGCTTTCCAATATTTTTTTAAACTAAAAATACACTATTTATCTACTCAACTAACGATACTCCACTCGATGGGGTAGATCAAAAATTGATTTTTGCTCCCATACAACCAAAAGGCCCCCAGATAAATAGCCCCAATGTTGTGAAAATTTTAAGACTGCAGCTCCAATCGTTTGGCTGTAAAACCTGTGTGATAGTCGTTCACCTTCGGGTATGGAACCCTAAAAAGGTTGGTTATTTTTGTAACAACCGTCACATGTATATAAATAGAAACATGTAACCATACACAATTTATTCCGTCTCTTGCTTAATGAGAGGCTTTTTTGGGTCATTCCGTATAATTAGACAGGGATTTGCCGCACCTTTTTAGCGTTATAGAGCTTTTAGTCATTAGATTAGGTATGTTGGTAAATAATAACGTAAGTGATTCATAATATTAGGTATTAAATTAATGTAGGTACCTTGGCTTTATTTTGTTACTGAAAAATTATTAACGAAATACATTTTTATTAAATAAACGATCCTCGTTGTGCCTCATAATTTAAACATACTTTATGTTATATTAAAGGAATATCGAATACGAATTATTTACACTCATAAAATATGTAATTAAGTTATGAAGCTAATATAAGTGGCAGTGACATCAAATTCCATGAAGATCATGGGTTCGGATCTTACAATTACTTTGAGCTTTCAGAGAAGGAAATCACTTTGAGGAAACCATAGCACGGTGGTCGAAAACTTTGCCTACTGGACTGACTCGCCGCCATCTTTATGTTGATAACCTATCGCCAAGTCCTTTCTGGAGAGTTCCAACAGCACCATAGAGCCAGTTGTCTTCTATAGGAATTGTAAAGGGTCTACTTTGATAATATCCATAGACGAAGTAGGAAGTCACTTACCATCAGCTGATCCGCCTGCCAGCTTCTCAGACTTCTCACATAAATGTACTTTTTTTTTCGTATATCTACTACAATGATATTATTTTAAGAGAGCAGCATCAGATCATCTCCCTTTAAATCTCACTCTTCAACTTATTTCTACCCATTGCGTCTCTGTTGAGCTTCTATTGTCCGTAGTTTAGTTAGACTTCGTTACTACAAATTATTCAAAATAATACATTGAATTTAGCTATTAATTACCCAAATTAATGTGTGTGTAATCGGTTCCTAGAAATAAATGTAAACCTTTTAATTCACAGTAGAGACAAATAGACACCGGCTACGACATCGACTTTTATTATTCTTAAACGTAATAAGAGTTCATACTTCAAACTTGATCCGATAAAAATAAGAAATAACTTCTAACTCAGTTTCTGAATTCGATTTAACAATAAAGAATAATAATTAAATTAGCATTCATAAAGTTAGGACGCTAACTTGTTTTTTCTTTTAAAATTAGCGCAATTATCCAGTTTCTGAAGGAATAGGTATAAACGTACCCTAATATCTTAAAGTAAAATATCCATTCATAACTTTTTATTTCTAGATACATCTTTTCCATTCTAAGGTCATAAAAAAGTAAAAACAAAAATACAAAATTAAGTTTGGAAAGTAATTGTTTGTTAGAAATCAATGAATGAGTAATGAATTACATGCCCCTGAGATAGTTGCGCAACGGACAGCGATGGTGAAGTTTCGAAATAACTTCCTTAACTCGTAGTCTACCGGGCTTTCTATGACATGTTTGAATATTTGCTTGAGAGTAATATGAATATAATAAAACAAATATACATTGTACCTATATTCCCTGTATCATTGTAGTTGATGCATACTCGTGGAACTGAAGTGATGCATAAATTCGAAAGAATAAAGCCATTATTGCTGTAATCCGTCAAGTTCATCAGCACCGGCTGTTAGTCGTTTGATTGGGCCGCCATTTTTCAGGAAATGGACCATGTGACGTACGAAAAACGAAATGACAATTGGCCAGCCCCGATGTATTAATGAATTGCTTTCCGATAAAACCTGAGAGTTGATAACCATTTAAGACTTACAATTAAGATTTTGTACAAAGTCTTGAATGATATATAATTTCGTCATGGAGCTAAAAATATAATGTTTATACACACTAGGTGCATGCATTTAGGGCATATAGGTACTAAAAATAAAGGTCAACCTTTGGTGAACTTACCAAAAATAATTCCAGAGTATCACGTTGCTCCGTCGGTTTGTTCCTGACTAAAATACAAATGTGCTGTTCTGAATACGAATACGAAATTTCATCTTCTAGTTTACCAAGTGTGATGAAATTTCTTTGATATATTTTTGTGTTTATTTTTTGTGTATATTCTATTTAATTTTTCCCTCTGTAATTTTTCCCAGTTATTTAGGACTAGTTTTTTTTTTTAATAATATGTGTGAAATCAAAATATATTACTACCTACGACCACATTGTCATTTACCTCACTAAAATTATCGTGAATCGAACTTCTAACGCCATATATGGCTAGTCCAAATCCATACACAAAAAATGGCTGTCCATGGTAAAAAGTCTTTAATTCTTCTATAGTTTAATTAGATTATTTTAAAATACATTTCCTTTGTTTGCAGGCACTTCTTTACCCCTTCTTCTTACAAGCTGTTCACTGCAACCGTTTAACCTGTTACTACTGTTGTCATCTCCTACACTTCTCTCTAGTTTCCTTGAGGTAAGTTCATCACACAACTGCACATGTATAAACAAGTAAGTTGCCTACTTGATACTGTTGTAGTTTTGAACGATGTTTCACTAACATACTTTACAGGAGTTCTATTCTCCGCTAACAAGCACGAGAGTTGCTTTATGTAATTTATAACTAATTATAAATAGGGATATGTTAATTAAGCTGCGGCAAAACCGCGAGGTGGAGTATGTATATTAATCAAATTGCATGTAACATTATATTTTATATTTATTATAAGCTAGTATAGCGTTCCAACAACGCACCGTATTTTAAAAACGTTATAGCTTTTAAGAGTGTTGGTAAAAGCTTACGACTCACTTTAAGTTTCCTTTGAACCAGCTCACGTTTGCGCCACAAAGTTTGCTTAAAAGTATTAGTTACTCAATGTTTTTACTTTATCAAAGATAATTTGTTAAATAAAATCGTAAAAATTATCTAGCATAGCACGGCTTCGTCAAAACAAAGAGGTCTTTATGAGCTTCTACTATTTTTAAGGAGATTTCAATACTTTCAACGAAAGGTGGTGGTCTGTGGGTGATCCATAACGTTCTCTTAACTTTTATAAAACATGAAGCGATTAGGTCGAATATGATGGAAGTTTACATTGCAATAACATCTTTAAAGAAAACATTGCCAACCCCATTTTTACTTACTTATGACCTGATTATTTGCAACTAACAGAAATTAAAATAACTTTTAATGTTTTTTCTCCTACTGTCCCGGTGACCTAGGAGACGGCAAAATAGAGCGGTCAGGGTGTCCTGGGATCTGTGGCCCGCAGGCCGCGACCACATCAACCCTGTCTTTCTCAAGCTTTCGAACCTCTTTCACCACCAATGTCAATTACTTGAAAAGAAGGTATGTAAACGAACCCATCTAAATGTTTTTGTATTTACAACTTTAATAATGAATCATGATGCATGTTTACTGTAAAATCTTTATTTATTTATCCCCTTTTAACATATCATTATTTACGTGATACGTTATTTACTTTATCTTTCATTTCGCTTTATATCAATCAATTGTTTGAGCGTAATTTACTGCCCTTTTAAAATATGCTGTTCTAGTCAAACTCTATCCTAAAAATCATAGTAAGATGTTTTTAAACTCTATAATCTGTTACAGTTACGGTCACAGTAGGTACATAGCCTGTATGAATAAATTTAATTTACCATTTTTATTAAAAGGATATTTTTTTATTGAAATCACAATTTTCTCAGTAATATTTTTGAGCTTGAAATAAAAATGTTGTAAATTTATGACACCGTAAAAAGCCGTAACCGCTTCACCGCGCTGCTTCCACCCCGCCCGTCCGCACTTGACTCCTTCCCGCCTCGCCTGCTATCCCAGCCAGCCTGACCCTGTCTCCACTCCACATACCGTGAAGCACCACTCATCAGTTTATTATATCAGATCACATGACCGTTGATACTTGTTGACTATAAACTCAACAAATAACAACTTGTTGTCCCATCAGTGCATGGCGCTTTAATCTCTCGATGTCATTGTCGTGATTCGATGTTGCCTACCGAAAGCAATGTGAAGACTAAGTTGAGAGACTAACTAATCAGAACGATCGGAATTCTGACATATAACAAGTTATTATAGGTAGTTAGTTCATAAAATTGGGGTTTGTTAGATAGGTGTATCTTATCAGGGGTAACATCGATGTAAAAGCACTGAGGAGAAGATATGATGAGTGGCTACTTTGTGTGTGTGTCGTTTTTGTCCTTCCTCTGCGTGTCCCTGTGTCCCGGGCGCGGCGTGGCGGTGGCGTGCGGCGAGTAGCTCAGTGGAGGCGTTGCGCAGATTCAGCTCGGGGGATCTCCAGTCCGAGTGCGATGAAGGCGAGGTGGACCCATACACCGGCCGCCCGGCCACCACCAGTCAGCCCAAGCCGCAAAATCAGAGGCCGGCCTCCCAGGGTAAGTGATTACTGATTTTTTTGTATTAGCACCGTTCTAAGTGGAAAATTTAACACTGTTTTTCGTATTCATCCGCAAGTTACTTTAGGATAAACTAATGGGAATTTAATTTATGATTGACGTGTCCGTCTTAAAATTATTTCCAAAATCTATTTTATAATATAGCGACCGGGGGCAGCATGAGCAGCGCTACAGGCCCTCCACCGGCACCGAGCGCCGCGGCCGTCGCAGGAGGGGACCTGTCGTTGAACCTACGCGGTGGATCTCGTGGAACTTCAGCTCCAAGCTCGCCAGCCAAGTCTCGCGAGTCTTTGTTGCAGCGTGTTCAATCTCTTACCGGCGCTGCTCGTGACCAAGGCGCCAATTTGCTAGGTAATTTATACACGGATAAACACATTGACTTTTGGGGAATCTTTCTTCGACAATATAAAGCAATTTCTACTGAACTACCAATTTGTAATTCGTAAACAGTATACAAACATTCAGTTGTGACATCGTAAAGCAAAACGATGAAAAATTTATTTTAGAGCATAAAGGGAAGCTCATGTATCTTATATCCAAGGAAGAATCGGAATAAGAAATAAAAAAACCTACTGAAATAATAATAATCTAGTAATAATTGAGATAAGCTTACTACGGGTCCCTTCAACAATTGGGTCCATTATACCAATAAAAGGTTAATTGGATACCTGCTGGTAACGATGTTATCACGCTGTCCGATACTTGAGTCAGTGAATACGAAGGGTAATTTGTGACATTAGGGAGCGTTACATCGGTGGCTTCAGTCGGCCGTGGGTACAACCGTGATCGTTGCGTGACGCTACTGGTGGTCGACGATCAGAACACGGATTGGTCGAAGTATTTCCGAGGACGCAGACTGCCTGGCGAGTGGGACATACGCGTTGAACAAGCCGAGTTCAGGGTTAGTATATATCATTCAGTTTTAATTGCTTTTTATTCACACACCAGCGATATGGTAGTATCAGGGAAAATAAAATATACGTTGCATTGTAAAAAAGACAGGCAAACTTTTTTTTTCGTTTATAACTTTAACACATTAATTCTTCAATCCTACCTACCTACAAACTACCTACGTGGATAGTATCACCCATGTTTTTTTTAAGAAAACTCGTCAATAGCTAATAAACAAAAAAAAAGAAAATCGGTTGACAAACAGGAGAAAAAGGGGTACAAAGATTTTTCTTCATGTATTAGTATAATGATATCTATTCAAAACTATAAATCAATAATAGTCTCTCTGTCAAATGGCTATGCATGGATGGACAAATGGCCAACGTAAGATCTCATTCGTGATGTTCCTAGTTTTATTACGCAAATAAATTAATAATCGAAAACATACAATAAAAACAGAGTCGTATAATTATAGGAATGACGTTGCTTTAGGGGCATAGTTCATTTAATTTTATGGGGAGTGGGTGTTAAAAACTTTGTCGACCATAGGCTCAATGCGTGTTTAAGTTACGACGAATTATGCAGATTATAAACTAAGCGGGTGTTGTGTAAATGAAACTATTCTAAAATTCAGTAACACCTGGCGTTCGTGTGAACGTTCAATGTTTATATTGGTCCCCCTGGGTTATTTACAATGGTGTATGCTTAACCTGCTTTTACCGCAGGACATGAAATCTTTGCTTACAGTTTAGTTTACAGTGAATAAACAAGTTAAAATAAAATGCCACTTACCAATTCAAATAGCTTTCACCGAATAATCACTGGGGAAATGATATGAGGATATACAACGCAATTTTAGGAGCATTTATTGTACAGTGACGAAGAATACTGGGTCTCTATTTTATTTATGTATTTACTACACGGGGTGGCGTTATTACACCCGCGTACCCTCTACCTTACCTCTAAGGGGTGAATTTTGTAAAAATATTTCTTAGTTGTTTGTGCCCTTTGTTCCCTGAGGGGTGGAATATCGAAATAAGCTTAAACATGTGTAATTAATACTGTATAGCAAGTAAATTTTAATACAACATTATTATTTTTTCTATATAAAACCACCCCTTACTGGGAAGTAAGGGGTGGTTTCTATGAAACACGTAATTCTCAATTTTTAACCAAATTCTTAATTACAAACTTCATGATTTATTATTAAAAATGTACATAAGATTTCATACAAACAAAATCCCCCTTTTCACCCTAAACTTGAATTTCCAAAATCATTTCCATTTTCAAAAAATTTGAAAACTTACGGTTATTATTAATCAAATCTAATTTAATTGAATTGGAAAATATAGATTTGTGCTAACAAGGACGTGTTAAGTTACGTGTTTTGTAACGTGACTGACGATTGCATTTTCCTAATTTGTTTTAGTAACCTAACTCGTATTTAATTAATAATATTTTCTACAGGAATTGACGGTGACGGCCAATTCAGATGGAGCTAATGTGTCGATGGCAGTCTATCGCAGTGGAACTAAAGTGACACGATGCTTCAAGTAAGTATAATTGCAATTTATTATTGTCCTATTTGTTGTGTTGAAAAATACATATAAAGGGAAATGTTGAAACCGATCTTTACTTTTACCATTTCTGAGGTGCCATCAGATTTTGTTTTGGTTGTAATGGCCGAGTTGTGGGATTAAAACTCCATGATTACATCAATCTTATTAAATTAAAACTATAATATACTTATGTCAAGGAATGCTTTCCGGTGAGTGGACTTCCGAAAAAAACAATTGAGTTGATTGATTCAAAAAACGTGCTCAATGTATTTTGATTAGTAAAAGTTGTAATTTAGCTAGAATTGTGGTGCGAAATAAACATTATAAAGTGGACTCTGGAAGTCTCATTGTCTTGCTCTTCATCCCACAAATGATTACTGTATAATATAATGATTGTATTTCTATAGTTAATAACATTTTATAAAGGTAAAACAATTTTACAAGTTTTTATTTAATTAGTATTGTAGTCAGTAAGTTAGGGTCGAATCATGCAATTGAATTTTTATTCACTTTTGGTATTAGTGATAATACAATCTTGTGTAAAAGCTTGTTTCTTAAAAGGGTTTTTGTACGTACATACTTATTATTATAATGTGAAAGTTTTGCGAAAGTTGTTAAATAATTGAGGAGTGTAGGGTTGGAATCGAACATGACCTTTCCAAGTACTATAACTCCGACAAAATAAATAAAAAGGGTCTTATGTAGTAGTGTTATGTGTAGGTACTTGATAATAATCCATAGCAGACCTATATTAAATATTTATATGATGGATGGAAATGTTTTTAAATATTGATAAAGAGTATTTTATTATAACCAATAAAAATATCTATTTTTAAAAATTCGCGTTTCTATCCTGTGATTTGATTCTAAGTCCTCATTCGTATAGGTAATGATAATTATTATTAAAAAAGACAGCGATATATGAAAATGCAATATGTTCCAAATTAGTAGGTAGGTAAGCACGGTCAATAAATGTATCCATTTTAATCCTAGGCCCGATTTTGTCCTGGTGCGGCAAAATGTTCGCGATGCTGGCGCGGACTTCCGATCGTTGCTTCTCGGTCTCAAATTCGGAGGTGTGCCCGCTGTCAACAGTCTCAATTCTATCTACCACTTCCAGGTAAGCTAGGATGTTAATATTATGAAGTTTTTACGGAACTCATATATGTTGTAATCCACAATAAATAGCAATAAATTCTAATAGTAATAAACTTTACATCAATATAAACTGATATGGTATCGACAATATAAATGAAAGCCCAAAAATATGTTACAAAGTTTCATAGCGACGGAACAGCTACAATAAAATACTTCCATTATGAAAAATTCGTCCATTCCATGCAATTTCATGCCATTAAATTGTGGCAGTAAATAACTATTAAACTACTAAAAAAATCTATTTGTGAGTTCGTGACATGACTGATGAATAATTACTATCTATTAAATAATAAAACCATGCTTTATGTAAACTGTTGAAGTTATTTCATATTGTTTAGGACTGCAATTTGTGCAATCAAATCAATAAGATAAATAGTAAATAAACAATGTACATATATGAAGCTAGGTTATTAAATTAATTTCTCTATTTAGGATCGACCATGGGTTTTCGGACATCTTCTGCAACTGCAGCGGCGTCTCGGTAGAGAGAACTTCCCTCTCATCGAGCAGACGTACTATCACAACCACACTGACATGGTGAGTGATGTCTATTATTATATTTACTCCATGCTATTAAATGAATCGTTATATTATTATGCGGTTCGAAATGTCTATTTGCAGAAACATCAAATAATATCTATTCATACATGATCCGCTGAGCGACTTCAATATAGGTACATAAGGTAATACATTGCTATTACTATTGCCGCAGGCATTTCATGAAATTAAACAACACAATAAGTTTATTTTTTTTATTTTCATTTAACCTACATATCACTATAATTTGTTAATTAACAATCTTTAACTTAAAAATAAATAATATAAAAAATAACGTTAAAATTACTCTCGTCTCTCGTCTAAGGAGACAAAACAACAATTTCGGTGCGTCCAAAGGAAAAATAATTACAGAACGTAACAATGAAACATTTAAATTCGTCACGTAACAATTAAGAAAGGCACAAATAAACTAAATTCGGTTACACTGTACCAAATGGAAATAACTACTTTTTCGACCAATAACATCAATTTAAGCCATATTTATACATTTCATCTCGTATCGTATATAAGTTTCTACGTTAAGAATATCTACCTACAGTTAGAATGATTGGCTTTATTATATGGTGCATTATTAAGAATTAGTAGATACTCAATGACATGATGAATTTGCTATTTTTGAAGAGGACGATTCGAGATATACAGTAGGTACAAGTTATATTTATACGTTCGCATCGAATTCGGCGTTCGTGAATCAAGTCATGGTGCTGTTGAAGTGTTGTGATTGTAGACACCTCGTCAGTGCTGGAGCCCTGAAATATTAACCATTGTCTTCATAACTATATCCTATTGTAGTTAGAGCAACGAAAGAATCCTTTTATGTATACATATTAAGATGAAATTACAATAACAGCGAAGTAACAATGACGTCGTAGCTTACTTTGTTATTATTTGAAATATTGGATTGAATTTATTTATGACTAGTTGCAGAGGTCTCGAGAGATTTTTAACGTTAATCAATTGATTGTGCTAGATCAGTTATGCGTATTGCCGATTAGGTACCCTCTTGAGGTTATGTACCTTCTCTAGTATAGTATAGAGCTGATCTGTGAAACCTTTTGATAAATATCATAACTGACTATTATAATATCTTTACACAACTAAGTTATAAATTGTGTAGGATAGTCCACCAGACCATGTATCTTACGATGCAGCAAACCGACCAACTGCCTGAATTTGCAACTAATGTAATGATAATGGTCGTATTTACCGAGTCCATCGGCAGCGTCGTTCACGGTCGTGTAGGCAGATGCCATGTCGCTCGTAGCAATCGTCATAGTTGGTCACGCATGTGTTAGGTGACTTTGTCCGGCGGTGTGTTACATGCACCTGTAACAATTAGGTTTTTTTTTTTTTTAATTCCACTAGGTGGCAAACAAGCTTAGGCATATTTGATAGATCGAAATCTAAAGTTAACAAACAATAAATAATATCCTGGGAAATTCTTAACCCATGGTTATACGATCCCAATTAAAAAATATGCTTGTACTAAGAAAACCAGATTTTTGTTTTTTTAATTTATACTTATACAACATATATATTTTTACCCAGAATCAGGACAGACAGTTTGATGCACACATATATATATGTCCTAATACTACACCCTATAAGGAACCTATCTGTGACCACTCACTGAGAGAATGGTATTTCGCTGAAATCATGTTATGAATCAAATTAATTATGTTTTTAAAACGTGCAGTAGTTATATAACTAAAGTGATTCCTGAAACTATTTGAAACTTTCTCTAGTATAAGTGAAACTGACCTTGCAAGTGCATCCCTGTTTATAAAGTAGCCTGAACCCTTTACGCTGTCGAGGAGTCACCTCACGCCATTTTTTAACATACCCGCAGATGTTTATGTGAGCCTGAAGGTGCATTACGTTACCTGGAAACAAATTTACTTCATTACACAATAAAATAATAACTTTTCTCCTGTGCGTTTAACAATTTTGTACCTCAATAGCCAAGTGAGCAAAACCACCATTCCGAGTGGCTTTCTCTGACCCAAAAGTATATTTCAAGTCTTTGTTTTAGTGTCGGTCAGTGTTGTTTTATTGTTACTACTGTCCTTTCTTTACATTAGTGTGATGTGAGTACGTACATACATATTCTCATGTTTAATGTAAATACAAAGTTCAGTTATAAATCTTGTTATAATTATATTCACTTGATGTGTATTCCAGGGAAAAAAACCAATCTCATTTATTATATTTAATTGAAATTCCGGTCTTTTTTTTAATTCTATAAGATTATATAACCTAACTAGTTCTCCAACCTGCGTTCCCGAGGGATCTTATTTGTTCCCGGGATAAAAAGTATCCTATGTTTTAATCCAGGATATGAACTAATTGTTATCCGTTCAGCCATTTTGTGAATAAATAAATGTGAAAGTTTGTATGTTTGGATACTATCAATAATAATTTTAATCAATAGGTTGGCAAACCATATTCACCTGTAATTACATAGGTCTCCCTGGGTTGTAGGGTGACTCCACACATTGACTCAAAATTCGGCGTTAACAACCGACCTGACTTCAGCGCCAGGGCAGCTTTAGGTGATTGCTGAAAAAGCAATAATAACTATATAATATATACTTTATACACACAAATAGTCAACATAAGGGTATAGCTATAAATTATGTACTTAGTAATGTAATAAAAGATTATGACTCCATAGAAAAAAAAGTTCTTATTTTTGATCTTTCTTATTCAGGACAATAGTAATTTAAAACTGTAAGCTATTTTTATAAATAAATTTAAGGAATAAGGTACACTTTATATGCCATAGCCCTATTTGTTTTAATTTTAAATACCTTGGCGAAATACTTACTTTAAATACATTTCGTATTTTCACTTTATAGGAGTTGTAGAATTCATTAGTCCCGCGGAAAGTTTTTTGTACTCTGCCAACGATTACTGAAAGTATAATAGAATAGTGTTAATTTACTTATAAGTTGAAGATAACTAAACTATTTATCTATTCGAAAAAAGTTTTGCGTTAGGTTACAGTCTTTTCCACATACCTAATGTTGCCTAAGCTAAATGCAAAGTTTTCATCAATGATAATTAAATAATACAAAAATATTACCATTTGGGGAAGATCTGTAGTCTAATCTAAGCCTAAGCCTGTGTTTTAGTACTACTGCACGTAAGTAAAGGCCAGTGAAGCTCCCTTAACTTTAATAAATCAACACCAAAACCTTCCTCATGAATCAGTCCATCCATTGGTGAAAACCGTATGAAAATCCGTTTAGTAGTTTTTGCGGTAGCCCGGAAACAACTATAATATAGCCAGTGAGATATCGACTCTTACCAAGTTATACAATACTTTTACTAAATATAAGATTCTGATGGTCATTCGTTTTGTGTTACTTACCAAAATCGCTTTTACAAAAGTGTGATTGTGGGTGCTCAAATAAGCATGAACAGGCAATGGCAGTGCGACAACTCGCCGCCACCACCGCTAACGCCAACCACCTCGTCAGCATACTATAATTACTTGATCTGCAACCAAATCAAAATAAACAAATGTAGACAAACAACAGCTTTTAGGGTATTTGTAATAAGAACGATCGGTAGTTTCATTCATACACAAAAATATTAATTGACATTGTATTCATGATTCAAAGAGTTTAAATAACTAAACAAATAATACCCAGACACTATTGTAGCTGTATTTCACATAAATATTGTAAAGGCAAATAAAAGCTTGTAAAAAAACAATGGCCAGAAAGGACGCTCATTGACCGTAAAGTTAAAATGATCGTAACCCCATTAGTCCCGGAAATTAAATGATAAAGATCGCTGTATTGAATACGCTACAATGTGACTAAATATCACATGTTAAAATACCAGACGTCTGTTGTATGTCGTAATAGTTAACGATCCGTTTCAAATTCCACAAAGTTTGGTGGCACGCGTCCATATTCTGTATCATCGATATCGTATCATTAAGCACTAAATGTACTGCGATAAAGCTCTTATAAAACTAATTTAAGTCTATAGTTACAGACCTTTCTATTTAAACCATTTGCTGTTCACCCCAAAATTCTTGTATAATGAAATTCTTGTACAATGAAAATCGTTTCCAACTTAAGCGGGTCGAAAAATGTATTTTATTTCAGATATCAGTTTGTTTATATCGATTTTCATTTCCTGCCAGTGCTTTATGTCGTAGAAAATTATACTTCTTAGTTTTCTATAACACGGTATGTCGTACCAACTATGCACAACAGAAGAGCAAGCAATATCGGAATGCACTTTAAATTAATTGAGTTTGCTAGTAAACCTATCAATTTCTATCACCGATGCGGACGCGTCGGACCGGGTGAGTGCCACGGATAATTTATTACCCTGGCCACCTCCGGGCTACCACAAGATGATGCTTGTGACCTAGTTAAAAAGGTAACCTTGTTTTAGTTCCACTACATGTTGTTATTAAGTTACCATAGCTAAATATTTATTATTTAAGACTGAGAAATAACGCCTTCGATGGCTCCATAAGCCTTATAGAAGTAGAAAGTCAGTCGTCATATGCGAGATTGTTCGTAACTTTCGTGTCTTATAAATTTGAGAATATTTTAATCTAATATTTAGCGTTCATCTCACGATCAACTCTACTAACTCAACAATAAAATAAAGATATAAAATACACATACTATCAGAAACCACTTCATTAATCGTCAATATAATAGGAAATCCATGAGTATTATTTAACTTTAATTACTCTTCGCTGCTGCTCTATGAAAATATACTGAAGTAAATATGGAAATAATAATTAAGGATATATATTTAAGATTATACCTATCATACTTAGCTCAATCGTCCAGTCTCAATCTTTTGTAAATAAGAACTTGTTATTTAAAAAAATAATAAGTAGCGAGTTTATTTATATAGGTTTAGTGTAAAATACAATAGAGCTCCGAGGCGGTAGTCGGTTAGCATAGAAATGCACCAGTCTAGCAGGCTTAAAAATTGTAGTGCGCAAAGTTCATTAAAAAAACATGTTTTATATACGCATCATATAGATCGCTATTACATTGATAAACAGAAAAGTTGTTACAAGTTCCTACCTTATATATTATTGTCATATATAGCTATAAAAAATTATAAGTTATTTAATGTTGGGAATATACATTATGTAGGTAAAAAAATAGCAATAAAAACTATAGAATTAGGTACGACGGATAACGCAAATACCTCTAAAACACTGTCGAAATCATAATCAAATACGTATACAACTCACAAAAAGCTCGCACCTTCAGTTCCAGCACATAACACACCGCTCTACACCGCATCTCTCTCAAGAGTACAAAATATTTATCCAGTGCGCGTACCTTTTGTATACTCTACGGAGACTATGGAACAATTCACTGTAGATGCGTTTTTGGCTAAAAATTACAATGCGGAAAGTTTATGGGTGCATTCCCATAGTCGCGCCTGTGGTTCCAAACAGTGCAACAATGCCTCATTTGTCAGGGTTCGTCGAGAAATATAAGATTCTGTGTTCTAACTTATTTATTAACGTATGTCAAAGATCCAAAAATTGCAACACAGATATTTACAATTTACAATTGGACGGGTAAAATATAATTCAGCTCGCAAACAATACGAAGTAAATTTACTTTGAAAGACCACTATTAACATATTATGATCATTGTGGACAATAAACTAATGTCAGATGAATTTATTTATCGCTTTATGATGTCAGAAAGACATCTTGTTAAGCTTATTATCGGAATTATGATTGAACTGTGATGTCATTAGTAAAGTAATACACATGCAAATAAGTTATTATGTGGCAATGTGAGCTATTGCGTATATTTAATGCGGGTGGGTACCTGAACGGTCTTTGTATTGTCTGATCAGGTCAGGTCAGTAAAATTATATTAATTTTACGTCTCGTCCGGCTGTCTGCCTTTTTTCCTTTCTTTTCTCTGTCTTCCAAAAACGTCAGGTTCAAATTTTAAAAATCATTTTGTCTCGTCATACCAGTCAGTCTATCAAAAATAACCATGTAGGTTGGACAGCCACAACATCCCCACCTCCAGTATCAGAAGCCTGATACTCATGATGAGGAGTGGACGTCCAATCTACATACTTTTGTCACAGGTCGCGTGTACAGTCCTTGTCCAGTCTTAAGGTCAACTACTCGGATGCGGTCATCTTTCCCTCGATGTAGCTTTGTGACAAGCCCAAGAGGCCACAAGTTTCGTGGGAGCTGGTCATCTGCAATGATTACGACATCTCCTTCAGCAAGAGCGGTTGAGACAGGGTTGAACCACTTGCTTCGTCGAGTAAGAGTCGGCAGATACTCCTTTACCCAGCGTTTCCATACCAGGTCTGCTAGCCTTTGCGCTTCACGCCAGCTTCGCCGAAGAAGATCTCCATTGTCAAAGGAACCAGAAGGATAGTCTCCAAAGTCAGCTTTGGCCTGTAGGAAGTTATTAGGCGTGAGTGGAAGATCATCTGCATGGTCGATAGGCACGTACGTCAAAGGACGTGTATTAATAATTTGTTCCACCTCAGGGTAGCTAATGTTTCGTCAGAGGGTGCTCTGTCCTTGAGTGTCACCTTTAGAGCAGTCTTTACTGAGCGCACGAGGCGCTCCCAACATCCTCCCATGTGAGGGGCACATGGTGGAATGAACTTCCAAGACATGATTCTGGTGCTGCCGAACTTCAGCAGCTCGTCTTTGTCAATGGCAAGAACGGCTTGTTGAAGTTCTTTGTCTGCCCCACGGAATGTAGTTGCGTTATCTGACCACATTTCCTTTGGGCATCCACGTCGGGCAATGAATCTGCGGATAGCCATGATGGCGCTGCTGGTTTTGAGGCTATGTACCACCTCGATGTGGATGGCGCGTACAGTCAGACAGGTAAATATGGCTACCCATCTCTTCTCTTGTCGTCTACCTACCTTTACCGTCAACGGCCCAAAATAGTCAAGACCGGTACAAGTAAAAGCCTTGTGTCCATCTGTAAGTCTTGCAACAGGTAAGGCGGCCATTAAGGGTGTTGAAGGCTTGGCTCTCCTATTTTTGCACTCTTGGCAGGTGTTCCATGTGCTCTTGACTGCAGTTCGCCCGTCAAGCACCCAGAAGTGTCTCCTCACTTCATTTAAAACACGTTCCCTGCCCGTATGAGCAGACTGTTCATGATAGTGCATCAGGAGAAGTTTAGTTATCCTGTCTTTAGGATTTAAAATTATGGGGTGCTTCATATTATCGTCGACTTCTGCCGCACTAATCCTCCCGCCAACACGGAGAATGCCATTCTCATCTAAAAATGGGTTCAATTGTCGGAGTACACTATCAGAGGGGACGAATCCGGCGTTTTTTAAATTTCGTATGTCCGTTGAAAATGTTCGATGTTGGCTTTCCTTGAGGACTTGTCGCTCAGCTAACTCAATCTCGTCGGAAGTCAGCTCCCTTCGTCGTCGACTCTCTTTGTTTAGCCAGTTGTAGCATGCTCGCTGAACCCAAGCTGTGCTCCTTACTAGCCTCCAATATTTTGAAAAGCGATTATCATCAGGCAGGACGGTATCAGATTGTGAGATCACTAAAACCGCCTTAATTTCTACATCGTCTTCGTCAAGTTTGATCTCGTTTACTGCTTCTTTAGGCCAGTGGACGTCAGGCTGACGTAGAAATTCTGGTCCAAGCAGCCATCTAGAGCTATCGTCAATTAAACCGTCACGAGTAGCGTCATCCGCAGCATTCATAGCCGACGGTACCCACCTCCAGTCGTGAATCTCCGTCAACTCTGCTACTTCGCTTACACGATGTGCTACAAAAGGTTTGAAGCGTCCTGTGTCAGACCTCAGCCAGCTAAGAACGGTCTTGGAATCTGACCAGTACCATATCTTGGTAATCTTCAGCCATGGCATATTAATAAACCTCTTCAAAACTTGACCGAGACGCGCTCCCATCACGGCAGCCTGTAGTTCCAGTCGGGGAATACTTAGTACCTTAAGAGGAGCAACTCTTGCTCGTGCCATAATCAAAGATACATGCCAAGAATTACAGGTCGTTTTTGTTCGTAGGTATGCAACAGAGCAGAAAGCCCGTGAACTAGCATCACAAAAAATGTGTATTTCTACTGGTCCATCATTTACGCATGTATCAGTCAACATCCAGCGCGGCACCTTGATCGTAGTTACACGTAAGAGCTCCTTAAGCCATACTTGCCACTTTTCATGATGGTTATACTCTATCTCGTCATCCCATCCTATCTGTGATTTCCAGATGTCTTGTAAAAGGATTCGCGCTTTTACAGTAATAAATAGAAGGAATCCTAATGGATCAAAAACGGACATAACAAGTCGAAGTACTTCACGTTTTGTTGGTCTTTTATTACCTGATTTAATGTCGTTGTCTACTTTATTTAGGTTCAGCAAAAAAGTGAAATAATCAGAGTCCGGGTTCCAGTTCACACCAAGTACGCGTTCGATGTGCTCTTCTTTAGCATCTGAAAGCATTTTTAAACAACCAGTGGCTAATTTGTCTTCGGGTAGATGTCTAAGAAGGTGCTTGGAATTGGACATATAATTTCTCATATTAAACCCACCCTCAGCATGAACCCTATTTACATCGTCGACTATTTTCACAGCATCGTCGTCGCTATACACAGAGAAGATAAAATCGTCTACATAATGATGTTCGATGATCGCTTTGACAGCCTCTGGGTATAATGATTCGAACCTAAGTGCATTGCGGTTCTTCACAAACTGCGCAGAAGATGGAGAGCATACCGCACCGAAAGTCATTACGTTCATAACGTATTGGTCGTTTCCCCACAATATTCGTTGAGCTTGTTTATCTTCATGACGTATGAAGACGCGATGAAACATCTCTTGGATGTCACCCATGATTGCTACTTTACCACAGCGGAACCCTAAGAGAACACCAGGCAATGATGTGAGTAGGTCTGGCCCACTGAGTAAATAGTCGTTCAAAGATTTACCCATAGATGGCGCTGCACAGTCTAGTAAAAGGCGAAGTTTGTTTGGCTTATTGGGGTTGAAAACTGCAAAATGCGGAAGATACCACGTCTTATTTGTTTTTACCAATTTCTCCTCCTCAGACAATTTGGAAATGTACCCTTTTTGCAAGTTTTCGTCCACCTTTTTCTTGTACTGCTCTGAAAATTCTGGATACTTACTCATCTTTCGTTGGATACCATCTAGACGCTTACGGGCGACGGCATAACTGTCAGGTAGGTCAATACTATCATCACGCCAGAGTAGGCCGGTCTCCCATCGGTCACCTACCAGTTGTGTCGTCTTCTCCATAATGTCCAGCGCTCGCATATCCTCCCGAGAGCGCGGAGTGTCAACGCTCGGTTTTGTACCGAAATCCTCAGTAGAGAAAGATCTGCGGATCGCAGCATTGAGTTCATCACAGGCACATAGATGAAGTACTGCTACGCTGTCTGGAGTGGTAGATGGTAACTTACCGTGAATGACGTACCCTAGTTTCGTGGCAGATACTATAGGTGCATTCTTCGGTCCCTGAAGTACCTGTCGGCTGACGATCAAGTCAATGTTGTCATGTCCAATGAGTAGTAAGGGTCGTTTATATACAGTCATACAGTCAGTGTCTACATAGTCGGAAAGGTAGGTCCAATCATTTACAAGTCGTTTGTAATTACATTTGTACATAGGTAGAGCTAAATTATTTACAGATCTTACATTATTTAACTTAAATATTTCATTACTATTTACACCGCGAATAGAAAACGAAATACGCTGTGACGAATTCTCAACAGATGTCATTCCCGAAGCTCCTTGTAAGTGTAAAGCGCTTGCCGGTCCGAAAACGCCTACGCGTTTCGCAAGGTGCCCGTCTATTAAGCTGATTGATGAACCTTCGTCAAGAAGAGCTAGAGTTTCCACTTCTCCGTCGGGTCCACTGATGTAAACTCTTATTACTTTCAGTAATACTGTGCAGTCAAAGTCCGAAACATGATTAACAGCCGTTGATTTCGCGAGAGGCTCGGCGTGTAACAGTGTATGGTGTACCCGCTCGCATGATGCACACTTTTTTTTATGTTTACATAGTTTCATTTGATGTGTCGTAGATAAACATGAAAAACAAAGTTTATTTTCTGAAACATACTGCCAGCGCTCGTCAACTGTCATGTGTTCAAAATCAGAACATTTATCAAGGCTGTGGTCACCTTTACAGAGCTTACAGGTCCGTATTCTGTTATTTGTAAAAAGGGCTGGTTTGGCATGAATATTTTGCGGGTGCCGGTACGTTGCGGGTGCAGGTCGATCACTTGTTTTTGCCATTGGCACAATGTATGTGGCTGCGTTAGCAATTTTCATAAGCCATTCTGATACCTCGAGCAGCGTGGCATTTCTACCGACTTTCTCACTGGCATAAAAACTCCACTGGAATTTAAGTAGTGATGGTAATTTACCAATGATCTCCCTCATCAGAGTCGTATTAGTGAGGTGCCCTGCTTCGTCTGTTGCATTCATGGCGGCCACTACATTTTGTACAGAGGTTGAGAACTCTATGAGCGCATTGATGTCATCGTGCCTTATATCACGCGTGGCTCTTATTTTAGATAGCATAATATCAATAAGTTGGTCTGGTCTACCGAAACGAAGTTTCAGGGTGTCAATAATTTTATCTAAATTTGAGGCACTCACCAATAGTGCCGATACAGCATCGCGAGCTTTTCCTTTGAGGCATTTAGATAGTCGAGCAATGTTCTCGTCATCGCTATACTGACATAGTTTAGATGTAGCTTTAAACTGACTGAAGAACATTGGCCACTCTTCAGGCTCACCCGTGAATATAGGTAGCTCCTTTATTGATGTTTGCCTGGCTAGGAATTTGTTCAAATAATATTTTTCGGGAGTCCGTGTCTGTTCGGAAGCATGGAAGGCACTCGTCGTGTGTGTCGGCCGTGTAGTCGCGGCATACACAATTCCAGCGTTTGATAGGTTGTCGTCATCTACATCATTCAAAGCTTCGGTTTGTAGTCGTAATTTTTCTAATATTAGCTTTTTCTCTATTCGCTTTTCGACGTCCGCAGCCCGCTGGGCGGCCTCAAGTTCCAACTCTAAAAGTCGCTGCCGTCTCACCGCTGATGTCGAACTTCGACCAGAAGCGATGGATGGAGTCGGCGAAGGCACGCGGCTTTGTCGTGAAGGTGGTCGGTCACGACCACCGTCCGCCGCAGCGCCAGTCGACGTCGCCATTTCCATATTGACTTTAGTTTTTGACTTACTTCGAGTAATCATAGGTGCTAGTAATCTTAGCGATGAAGGACCACTTGAACGGTCTTTGTATTGTCTGATCAGGTCAGGTCAGTAAAATTATATTAATTTTACGTCTCGTCCGGCTGTCTGCCTTTTTTCCTTTCTTTTCTCTGTCTTCCAAAAACGTCAGGTTCAAATTTTAAAAATCATTTTGTCTCGTCATACCAGTCAGTCTATCAAAAATAACCATGTAGGTTGGACAGCCACAACAGTACCTATTCGAAAAAATCTGAATAGGAAACAAAGTACAAGGCGGTGTTTTCTTATATTTTAAACTGAATAATGTTACCTGCTGTTTCAACAATTTCGCTTACAATATTTTAATTGGAGCACGTCCCTTGGAAAGAATCCGAATGTCTATTTAACAGTACATTGATAGTCACGTTTTCTTTCTAAAGTGGAGAGACCGAAGAGATCGATCTTCACTTTTTGCTGCATGTTCGTAATAAAAGGACTGTTTCGTCTACCATCTTTTGTCCTTCATAATCGAGTTGGCATAAACATTTTGGGTGCCTTAGGCTGAACTCGACCGTAAGTAAACTTTTGTATGAGTATGTGAATTGCCATTAACATTCTGTGGTTTTCGGTTAAGGCATCAGGTGATCTGGTGGTTTACTGAAGTGAAATACATTATTACATGAGATCCATGTTTCATTTCGTAACTAACTAAACTAGCAAAGAGCACAGCTTTGTATGGGCTCGCTAGATTTTTTTACTTAATGATAATTTTAAAAGCATTTTTAATAAAACTTTTTAATGTATAGATCATTGTTACGTATAACTATTATTATAAAATGTATGTTTATGAATATGAATAAGACGATGTTTGTAACTGCAGACCGTGTTACAAACGATCGATCGATCATACTCTGTAATACATATAGATAGGCAGTAGGTGATTATTCTAATAAATGATTTTTATATGTGAAATAATGCGATATAATACCTACTTGAATATACTTAAAAAGAAAATTCGGTGCACTATAATGTGTATAGGTAATATAAATTATAATCGATATCTTCCTATCTGTATAGTTTACAAAACACACGAGCGATGCTACCCGTAGTTATATATCGACACATTATTATCGATACGTAATGTATAATATATTATTCCAGTTTCTAACGAGAATCTTTAACGACCTACACGATGTCAGAAAATAGACATATCGCATAAATCCATCGGTCAATCCAGTAATATTTATGTAGTTCGTGACAGTTCAATTATAGTGAACATGTCAATCAATCTTTTCACTTTGATCCATCCGTCTTCAAATAATCATGTCTCACAGTTACTGTCTAGGTATTTCCTACGCGTATTTTAATTTTTTTACGTTTACGAGAAAATCCAAGGGGCAGACCTTGGATTTTCTCGCGATCCCTATCAAAGTATCTACAGACATAATATTCTATGTAAAATCTTAATTATCAGTTGATCTTATTCAGGTTTATTTTACAATGTACTCGTATAAATTCTTATATAAATGAGTTTTTTTATTGATCAAGTTTAACTAGTTATTGTATTAGGTTATAGTTACATCATATTATGTCAGATAATTAATACAAAAAAATAATAATCTTGCAGTTTACGTACATTTACTTATGTCCGGCCATTAGATTCCGACAAAATAAAACCGACGACTTTTTTTTAAATGTTTTCTTGGCAACGAATCAAGTTTTTATTGACATTGGACCAATAACATAATTTGTAAACTGTCGGAAATTAATTTAACAAACCATTAAAAGATGTTTTGCAGCATTATTGTAATTAATGTAAGAACTGACAATGTAGTAATAGGATCTAGAAAAACAGAAAAGTAATGGAATCATTATTAATCATCCTATTATGTATCCTATTGGTTTTCGAACATCAAATTAAGTTTTAAATGTCCATCTGAATATTGCCTATATCCATATTCTCAAACGATTTAAATATGTTATAAAATTACTGAAAAAACAGTGCTTTAACGAAACAATTTCGTCTCACATGTGCCTCAGATAAAACAGATTCTGTGTGTAAGTTGGTAAGAATGAAATAAAATAAGGGATCAACTTTAATTTAGTGACTGTTGACAAATTATTTATATATCGAATAATGCCGAGTGAATATGCTGACTGACAGGCGCCGAGCCGCCGACGCAACTAAAGACCATATTTATTATAATTTTATTATATTATGCATGACACATTTAAAAGTTCATTATATTGAAATGTTAATGATCACAACATGAAGTGTTGAATCGGTATCTGTCAAATATGTCGGATTCAAGTATTGTGAGTAGGTTTTTTATTTTTCTTTGTACTTCGTTTTATGTAAAATCACCCACTTATTGTACATTAAATAAAGATTTGCATTTATTATCATACTTTAATGTTAAAGCTTGCATCTTTTATGATGATCGTGTGTTTATATATAATACATCTATGAGTACGAAAATAGCCTATAGTATTCGTCCAAGCTATTAGGTATTTTTTTTTATGTGAAAGATGTCCGAATTGTCTTAATATAACTATTCAAAATAGGCCCTGGTAAGGCACTTACAACGTTTACAATTGACTCTACCACCGGTATTATATTTACCTAGCTATTTAATCTATAATATAAAAATGAATCGCAAAATGTGTTGGTAAGCGCATAACTCAACAACGCCTGGACCAATTTGGCCAATTCTTTTTTTTAAATGTTCGTTGAAGTCCAAGGATGGTTTTTACGGCGAGAAAAATTCGAATAATTACCGGGAATACCCTAAAAACAGCCCTTTTATTTTTCCTATACAAACAACCAGCTGTCAAACATTTGACGTCAATCGAAACAAAACAAAGACGCGTTTTAGAGAAATAGGGCAGAACAAGGTCTGCCGGGACAGCTAGTTAATAATAATATTAGATGGGGAAAATACTTCTTCTTCTTCTCTTCCTTATCCCACGCTAGGTGGGGTCGGCACAACATGTTTTCCTCTTCCACTCCGCTCTATCACTAGTCGTCTCCGTACTCACACCTTTCATATGCATATCATTCTTCACGCAGTCCATCCATACCTTCTTCGGCCTTCCTCTACCTCTATATCCATCCACTATAGTACCTAAATTAACTAACATTATATACACATATAAAAGTTGACAAAATCTTCAGTATTTACAATAAACATACAATACAATGTATACATACAGCATTTATGAGTATTATTTTTTGATTTCGCATTTCACTTGGCATGCCTATAATTAGTTCATGCTTAATGCAGTGTAGTGTGTAACTAAATTATAATTAAAACAGTTCTCATTCCCACCTCCGCGTATGCCAATGTAAACGGATCGTATTTCAGATTTTTACCTGCCTACTGCTAACATGGCTAATAGCCCGTTTATATTCGAATCAATGGTTTGTTTACCCTGTAAGCAGATGTAATTTTTATGTAGGCGTATTGAAATTGTCCAAACGATACATTCCTTTAATTTTTACTATACCTACACAGATTCCGCGCCGTGGCATAAAAAGTAGTCTTTGTCACTCCCTGAGAGTTTTGAGGTTTCCGAAGTAAATATGCCGTCTTGTGTATAAGCAAAGCAAAAAGCAGTGCTTTTAGTTAGATTATTACAATAACATCTTTTTTTTGCTGGCAGTGTCGTTATTATTAAAACAAAGAGTTCTACGATCTGGGTCTACGGTGCTACGATGAGAATGTTAGGAAAAACAATATAGTCTCCTATGAATGTAACTATGTAACTTAATTCTTACGTTACGGATAATCCACAAACAGAGGTGCAGCAGCCTAATACAATGTCTTGTTAGTTAATATATACCTATTCTAGATTTCGGAAATAAGTCGTCTCAAAACATCCACGCGGTATATTATTTTATTGAATTTCATAAATCTACCAACAGTAACCTTTGGGTGGTTTGTTCAAATGAATATTAAGTGCTGTTTGAGTAATGTGAAATTTTCAAGGATTTACTGTTTTTGCATAAAATGCAATGAGTCGGCACGTAGAGAGAATATGAGTGTATTTGGTATGTGGCCAACTCACGTAATGTGGTGATGCGGATCGTCGTCAGATGTGGTCAGATGCACTAACTCAGAGCACGCGGCGCGGGCACAGGCGCGGCATATGTCGTGCCAGATACAGTAATTTATCTAATAATCACTACCGCACTTTCAAAATTAGCAACTATTTTAATTTATTTTATAATTCTCGTATAAACAGTTTTCAGAAAAAAATACGTAAGTAAGTAGATAATTAAGGTTTCAGCTAATAATGCCAGTCTCTCCACTCTTTGTTTCACTTTTAAGTTCATAAGAGTATGCAATATTATATACCGCGAATTTCGTTAACCGCGTAATGAAAGTGTTGACAGTTAGAATAAATAATAAGAACAAGACCTCTTGTTCTTTACAGCATAGTGGTTAGACTTATTTTAAAACAGTTTATTATACCGTTTGTTTTATATACATAGCATTCACTATTTTTATCTGGCATTAAACCACATGCTTTAGCCTCCACCACTAATTACTGAGAAATATGAGCAAACAGCCATGCTTGTAAATAATAACGAAATATGTTTCCGTGTGAGTCAGTACTTAGCTTTTCTATTGACTATGAGCACGAGGCGTCAGTGAACCGCTGACCCCGCGACGATCTCAACAGAGGATTACAAGCGAACTTGACCGCCCACGTGCACAAACACTTTGATACACCACCGGGCTCCGGGCTCCGACACTCAGCCCTAAACGTAGACCTGCATTCATTGGACGACAAATGAAAAGCTTATACCGGCATCTGTTTCTACGATCAATAGACGATTATGTCCGAAGCCATATGCTTACTGTACGCACAATGCGCAGCTGTGCTGAATATGCCCATCTATCAAAATCAATCATTGTCATTCTTTTCACGACTAACGTTGACTCAATTTTGAGTTTGACGTTGGACATTGTGCCTACCAGCTTTCACAACCATTATCCGAGGTACTTCGATAGCGGTTCTTCGACACCGATAAGACCTTATCGCTTCTTGGATCGCACCATTATATTGATTTATGAGACGAGATCTCAGATTGGCGACACGTTGTAAATCTTGCCAATTTCGTTGGATCACAATACCCGCCACATAAAACCGACGTAAATATCTCCAATGTTCTTCTTTTGACACTTCTGTTGTAATCAATATTTTATATTAACTTTAAACTATTTTATTACCTTTTGACAGGACCTAAAGTAAATCAATACAACATTTTATTGAAATATAGTGCAACTGTTAATAGAACTGAGTGGTTGCAAAAATTAACACAAACTTTCCCATATAATAATAAGTAGGTAATAGTCTAAGAATGTGTTCATTCCTGAACATAAGTTAGGTACCTACAAGTGATAGACGAATGAATATGTTTACAACTATTGTTTGTTTCACGGTACCTACTTCTAGTTTCACTGTATAAGTCATGAACCACATTTTCATAAGGTAATTATTACAACAGAGAAATGATTAATAATCACGTAGCAATGTTCTAAAAATATTTATGACAATATTATGAGTCATGGTAACATGATGCTTATATTTCGTCGGAGAGGATGGTTGCCCGAGCTTCGTACCTACAATGTACGAGTAAACGTACCTATACTTAACATAATTATAACTATTTGCTGGGGAAAGCAGCCTGCGCAAGCGCACCGCGTTGCACTTAGGCTTCAAGGTTAACTTTCGCGGCTAGTCGTCGTCATTCCTTACCACTGCAGGAGGTGTTATAATTTCATTACGCATCGCAATATTAGAAAGGAATGCAGAATAAGCATCATGCCAATTCACATCTGTATAATATCTATTGATAAAATGAGATCGTATAGATCATTCTTTAACAACTGAATGAAATTATTCTATTGAATTTAAATACAACTCGGTAATTATTACGGAATATTAAATTAATGAGTGAAAATATTTACATTAATTTAAAACAATATTATTGGATATGACAAGAAATCTGATATACTTATCCCTGGGATCTGAAATTTTGGATATATACCATGAAACACTATTACATGTTATTCAGTGTTTCTCAAAATGTAATTATGTAAAAAAGGTCAATACTTTTTTCTCTTTCAACCATCTCAACCTTGGTCAATGAAAACGTATGAAAGATTAATTAGATCAGAAAAGCATTCATCCAATAAAAGGCGTTATGATGGTTGTTCTAGAATATATTTTTCACATAAAATCCCTTAGTAAAAATAAATATAGTTTTAGAATTCAAAATATATGTATTTCTATTAATCACAACTAAATCTGTATAACAATAATAACATCTAATCCAAAGTTACATAAATTTGAACCATTAAAGCAGTCAAAGTGGGGACACACCTACTCTACTTTTTATGTCATTAATTTCTGTCTTGAGCTGAATAAACTTTTCTTCTATTATATTCTTTCTTTCTTTTTATGTAGTCGTTTAAAAATAAAGTCATAAATATTACGTGTCAACTTTTAATTATTATTTGCAATTATTTGTTATTATTTAACTAAGTTGAAGACATAATTCACGAATGCAGTAGTTAGCTGCGTATATAATTAATATAAAATACTAGTAGTAAATTCCTATAATTATTAAATAATTAGTAAGTACGGATAATAAATAGTTTAATTTTAAAATAAAACACTTTTTTGGATATATGTATTTAATTCGAGAATATTACGGACGCTTTTTCAAATGTTAACGTTATGAATATTATTTTATGTTTTGGAAGGCATTTCACTTCTCCAGCGTGAGATGTCCTGTCCCTTGTGTCCCAGTGTTAAACTTTGCCTTTGTACAAAACAATACAATACAGGTAGATATACTTCTTTCAATACCTATGTGCCTGTGTATTCAAAAGTTGATAGCACTTTGCCTTTTGTAGTTGAAATATTGACTAATAAAAAAAAATAAACCCACTTGACTGACGACTTGACTCTTATACTTGCTACTTGCCACAAAGAGTTTTTCTGCACAATGATAATGCACAGGTGAATAAGGTATTTAATGAAGTTGTTTGATGACATTTATGAAGAACATGGATATATTTATGTATTGGATTTTGAATAAAAGTACCTATACGAGTATCTATATCTATGCTTTCAGTGTTTATTAGAAGAATTTTGGTCAAGTGGTCATTAAAGTCAATAAACCTAAGCAGGTATAATCATGCACGATCGTCCGTATTCATTCAAAAGTGAATTCTTTACAGCCTACATTAAAGTAATTATATGTTGCTGATGTTTAGACCCGTTTTGGCATGAGAGTCACAAGACCGCCCAATGCCCATTAACCTAAAACATCGACAAGCAAATATATTATGCGGGAATCTGCCGATCTTTCCAGAATGAAAAATAATCACCCACTTTCATAGATTTTATCTAAAAAGTTAAGATGCATAATAATATTGCGTATGTGTAGATGTTTTTAGCTCAAGGCCACGAAGGCTAAACGGATTAGAATGAAATTTTGCACATAAGATTTTGTAATCTATATCTATTAAATTAGTCAGGAATGCGGGCCGGAAGCTATGCACAAAAATATCAACACACAACTCGTACAAGGTCATTTGGCATAACTAATTTTACGGCAAGTCATAAATTTCTCATCAAATATTATTTCGTAGGAGTCCACGTTTAGCACAGCGGCGATAAGAGCTCTTAAGCTGCGTCATTCTGCCGTGACTATTGAATGGACCATGATTCATTGCGAATTATTTTTAGAATATTCCCGTACATGTTTAATTTACTACGAACCACGAGGATTCTCACGCTCACTGATATTTTTAATTGACGGACATAAACATAAATAATACACTACAGTACTACGTCGTACGTAAGTAGGTCCAACAAGCACATTACATTGATATCGCACCTAAGCAGACTATCAGTCCACATGTCGTTATATTTTATTTTTGGTACCTAACAGGTAAATACAACCAAAAATAATCTACTGTTTTCGTGAGATCATTCCTAATATTTTTTCAAATATTTTCCGCCTTAAATATGATTATAATATTCTCAGGTCCATCCAAGGTAGGCAAACTGCATAAACAACTATTATTACCATAAGAAGGCTATAAATAAACAATGAAAATATTTTTATTTATTTCTTATCGTCTGGAGAACAGTGGCTCACCCTGAAATGCTTCGGTTAAATAAAAATAAAGTGGACTATCGCGTCTCTCTACCTATAAGTTCGAAGTATCGTTCGCTTTTTGTGCCCCTATGTATTATTCATGGTCCTGCCTCACTTGTTCCTGCATTGTCTACGCGTCTGCAATTATGAAATTTATGCGTAAAGCCTTTAGGCAGATCACAGCATTAATGGAGGGTCTGCCGTCTGAGTCACCCTCGCCGTGCGCCGGTGTCGTGGAAATAATCGAGGTTGTCCACTTGTTGAACCGACTGATGCTTGATTTATCGGTCCACTATCAGTATTGATCGATTGTCCACCATTTTGATTATAGAGTTTGCAAAAACCTAAAAAATGGCATTCTGTTATTTATTATCCTAATTACTTGAAAGTAAACGATACCTATGTATGTACCTAACGAATGACATTCTTAAAATCTATCTATGATTATGGCACCTTTTGACTGAAAAAACCTCTTTACCGGATTTGGGCAATATGTAGGTACAAGGTACAACTGTGTACGTTCGTATGTACGTATCAAAATCAATTTATAAACCTAAGTGGTATCGAAGTTCTTTGGATAGTAGGTGTATTGTTGCATTGTTTAGTCTTCAGTTATAAATGGTGACTTTACCTTTGTGAGGAACATTATTGCGAGAAATCGATACATTAAAGTTAATTACACTTTCTGGAAATCCAAGAATCAACAAATATAAATTCGTTGACTAATAAATTCAAACTACGCTCGAGTGTTTATTGTACTTGCTAGAAAACAACAATTTATAATTTGTTTACGTAATGATTTAATACCTAATTGCTTCAAAATGAATTATCATCTAAAAGATACGGAATAATCAATGCGTGAATCCAATTAAATCTTGACCAGATTTTATTAGTTGTAAGTGTTCGCATTAAATTCTTATCGAAAATTTTATTATCTAGGTGGTTATCATTATTCATTATAGATACGATGAATAAATGTTTCCAATGTATCGATAAGCTTGTATCTTCTTACAATATTATGATGTAACTTATACCACAAACGTGTGCGAGCCAACGCTCTACCGAGATAGGTACTCTAATAAATCACCCAGAGATAAAACGACTTCTGGGCTTATTCGTAGCTACCTTTGCCCTTTTCGGAAACAAGTCTTGGTACATGATCAAATCATACCAACCTTTACCGGTGATAAATGAGCGACTTACTATGGATTTAATTTGACATGCGTGTGTTCATGCTGTCTTTTTGTGTTAGTTAGAGGTTACATTAAAGTGATAATTCGCCACTTAGCTGGTTATTCAACTATTATATTGACTTTAGTTGTTTGACAGTTTAATAAAAAGAAAAATAACTACTAATAGGTACCTAAGCTGCATATCTAACACGTTTTGCTAACGAAATTATTCTATTGTAAGTTATTTTAGCTAGGATACCTGTATTGGTGTTTAGATACTGCACCATGTTATTGCTGAAAAGATCGTAAAGTTGCAAGTTTCGCGTACATTGTCTTGGACCGTAAATCAAACATTTAACAAACCAACTTGCTGTCATACCAATAAACCACTACGAGGCGTGTGTGAGTTCGAACAACTGTTACAAATTATCACTGCGCTTTTATTGTTACGTGATTGTGGGATACAAACATGTTCAGTTTTATGTTTACCTTAGTACCTACCTACAGCGGGTACATGGTTATAACTACATATAACTTAATATAAAAAAATATTCGAGTAATCAAGAGTTCATCATACGGTAAGACGAAGACAAGAATGTGTGGTCAACATATTATTTTACTATAGGTACCTACCTACATACATACATATACTATAGAATATAATATACTCGCATTATAGTGTACTGTCAGCAACATAAATAGCTGAATTTTATATATTTATATTTAAGAATAGTTTTGGTAGAGATATAAGGGTTTTTAATTGATATCTGTTCAGAAACTTGTGTTGCTGACTGTACATACAAAAACCCACATAATGATACGGATGACAATATTATACGCGCCTACGTTAGACAAAATGCCTATGTTTGTAATTGTGACATCACCTATTTACTACGGAAAGAAATAACTACGTAAGGTTCCGTAAAAAGCTCCAAAACGTGTATAAATTATAATAATGATGTAAGTAAGTATGTAATAAACTAAGTACACACAGACATGTTTAACGAGCTCCGTCACAAAAAGTGAGTGTCAAACGAGAAGTCGACAAGACAAATTATCGTTTGGCAGCAAATCGAATTTGTGTTGAAGAAATTCCCTTTTACATTGGGATGTTATGTCATGCGGTGCGTATAATACCGGCAGGGTAGTTGTGAAACCTAATCAACAACGTGATCGATTTAAAATAAATTTACAGTTTAAATTAAGCATTGGCTAGAATTTAAGCTTTTCGTATTGTGTAACTTCTTTTCAATTATTTACTGTATTTCATTTCAGCCTCAAAAAGCTATGTGATCAATCTCCAATCCAACTAATATTATAAATGTGTAAGTTTGTATGTTTGTTACTTATTACGCAAAAACAATCTACTAAACGGATTTTAATGAAAATTTGCATACTTTTTTTTATCCCAGGATAACATACCTAAGATCCATTGGGAACGCGGGGAATGATATTAAAATCATATATTTTTAAGTTTATGAAAAAGTTAAATATGAACTTTAATGTACTTAACTAAAAAAATATATCGCTGCAGGATTTTGTAAGTCTCGCGATTTAATCATTTTCTTTGACCTAAAATCTTGATTGCATAACTTCTGAAATATCTGACATAAACTGAAATTTACGATCATTCACGTCTTTAAAATGAACTTTAGGTTATGAAAGATTTCTCAAAACAATCTGAAATACGTTCGCGCATAAAACCAGGTGGGCTTGCAAATAAAAACTGTGTTCGGCCTTCATTATTTTATTTATGCTCGTGGCTGTTGTGAAGAAAAGTGAAGGCATCTGGTCTGGGACTGACGCGACCTCACCTGTTCACAAAAGGCCAATTCCAAGACGTATTACCCTTTGTTCCCCGGACCCGCCCGCGCTTTGCGTACGTCTGCGCCGTCTTTATTGCGATTTGAATTTGCACTGGCAAATTGAATTCATTTTTTAAATTGGAGTTAATACTTACAGCGCTCAACTGTTATTACTTATTATTATATTTTGTTTTCCCGTCAGCTAATTTTCGATTCGACCCTACTTATGTTTGCGCCAAGCTAACCTTAATGTACTCCTGAAAACCCGTTCAGCACAGCGGTTTTGGAGGTTAGCGTGTTCCTACAGACAAAGATATAATATAAAAATCTTTCAATCAATGTATATTGATGTCTGTTATTGTAATAAACATGCTGGTTCTATAGTTTTATTATACATGTTTATAGATAACTTAATTATACAATGTGGTACCTAGGTATATCATGTTCTCAGTATAAGAGTTTTAATTATCATCTGCTTCCAACCCCATCTGAATATAAAACTTTCCCAATAGTTGGCACATTTTACAGTCTTTCACTTTCCGTATCCACCCGTGCTGCCTGATCTTCTCCAGTCATGAACTCTCTACCAATTTGAATTCTACAATATTATTGTATATGATAAGTAAATGCATTTTATAAAAAAAATAAGAAGAATTGCAATCCTATGACCCTTTCAAACTGGGTCCTGGATTATTAGCAACGTCAAATATAATAATTAAAAGGAAAGTAAATTTATTAACTATTGTTTAAATAAGTACCTACCTATCCTATGATACTAAAATATCCTAATCTATTATAATATATATATTATTCAATAAATTGCGCCTTTAAAATATTGATTGCACCAAAGTAATTAAACCAACCACAAAAATTGTTCTATGGTGCTAACTTACACCTTGGACAATATTTTTATGTTTTACATTACACTACATTATTACTACTATGTATTTCTCTGCAGAAAATCTTAATAGATGCAAGAATTACTGCTTTTCATTTGTTTCACGTTTCTTAGAAAATAAGCAGAGTTTCACCAATTTGCGACGGTTTATGTTTAGGTACATTCATAGGAGTAAGAATATGTTGTAAGACATGCTTCGTAGTTGCGTGCTAAACAAACGAAGAGCGGCTTTCGACACGGGTGCAGTTATTAGCGGCCCTTCATATGGAGATGTCGTTGTCACACGCCGCGCCTGTGCGCCCATCACTCACTCACTACCGTCCACTAACCGACACACTTTACAACGATTTACACAACATTCTTCACTAAACAAGCCGCTCTTGTATCAGGCTTACACTACTATTTTCCACTCATTTTCGATGCCGAAACATAAACTGTTATCTACTGTTTAACAACTCTAGAATCAAGTGTAACAAAACTTGCATTGTCTTAAATAGTCAATTCTTGGCTTTCTTTTTGATAAAGCATATCTGACGATTATAATGATTATTTAATAAAATAAAAACAAAACTAAAAGATTTCTCAAAATATGAGTGCAATTTTTCATTGCTGTATTGTTATTATTGTTAATCTGTTTACCCAAAAAGAGGATACAGGTTGTATAAGAAAATATCGAGGGATATAAATGAAAAAAAAAATGCATTATATTGCTCGTATTGGTTCAAAGCGAGCAATTCTAAATCAAGTGGCATAATTTGCATTAGCATTGCGGTTCGTCTAGGTCAGGCAACAGAGTCGGCCTCGACCTATTTCGTAGACGCATGACACCTAATTTAGTCATTGAGAACAGTATTTCGAATAATAATTGAGGTAAATAGGAGTGGGACAATGAATTAATCATATGGGTTGCATTACATTAAGTACCTATAGACGTGATCTCATAACAATTGAATTTATAAAAATTACCTACTTACTTATGAGGCAGACATGAATGTGTTACAATTGTTTTTCTTATTCATAAAACATTTATGAAGTGATGATACCTCATACCTCAGTTATGTCACATCGTGAGGAAATCGTGGCACAGTGCTAGAGTCAATTGTTAACGTACATAATTGGCTTACCAGGGCCTTAACTGAGTAAATGAGTTTTCACTCGATTTGTTTACTACCACCTTGAAAGTCGATCGTCAAGAATATATCGGTGTTCCGGCAGTTGCACTTCAGAGTCTTCTTAAGTATTCTAAAACATCAACGATGGTAATCACTATCCAAACAAGATAAAAATAATAACAATAATCGCTTTCAATTTCCGTTGCGTATCTACCTAAAGATAAATTATGTTTTGTTGCAATTGAATATACCTACCTTGATTCTTGTGTGATTCAGATATAATTAAACGTTACTTTATATCACTATGTAAATAAACTTATGCAAATAACTGACATTGAAATACAAAGAGATTGGGAGCAATCATAAGATAGAACGATAAGTAGTTTGTATATTTTGTACATAATTATGTTGTAAATAAAGCAATTTTTTTTTATTATTTACTACTACTAAAAATATTGGGTATCAATATAGATAGAACTATTAGGAGTACGTGAGTAAGCAGTTGTTTTTACTTACAAATGCCCTTCAGTAATAAATAAATTAAATCAGACGAAGCGCGAACACATAATTGGGGGGTTCCCAGTAATTGTAAGAACTCTTCATTTATTACATGGAACTTTTGACTGGGTGGATATTTCCAGACGTCATCTCTGTAAAAGTCTGCTCCATAATAAAAGCTGTTCAGTGTGACGAATCGTACCTACTTAGCTTCTGAAAATATGACATCTGAAAATATCCATCCAGTATAGGTATGTACGTATACGAATGCTTCTATTCATTAATGTTCACAATGCATAGAGCACATCGCCAGCGAATGGCGCATGATTACAGCATACAATAAAGTCGTTATTTATACCGAGATTAATGATTTGATAATGCATTTCAATTTATGGCATCATTGAGCCCAGCGCACTCGAACGATGACACCCAATCGTTACCCCAGATTCTATTGATGCTTTACTAATATTGTATTAAACCCAACCGCATCAGCCGTTCTAATGTATGCATAATTCAAATAATTCTAAAAGTCGTGTATACAATAGCTCTAATAATTAAAGTAGAGTTATTTATCAAAGCGATCCATCCAAGTTCTACCATATATAATTACAAAACAAAGTACCATTATGCAAATATGAAGAAACCTATGTTATTATGCTAAACTATTAATAAAGGGCTGTGTGAATACGGAACTTTCAGAGTTAATTAACTTTAAATAGTTACGTGTGTGTGTGTGTGTGTGTGTATCTACGTAAGTAAGTAATGAAGTCTATTAATTTGTCACTGTTATCTTGTTAATCTTATGCACCGGCAAGTCTGATACAGAGTCACGGAATACCTCTCTTATCGGGTCTCGGCGGTCTCGGACGGCGAGCCAAGGTCACTCGCTAGGCATTACAACAAAACGTAATAAACTAACATCAGCTGCCTGCCAAGCCTAGACTCTGACAAATTATTTGTAACTACCATCTTTGTCGCCATTGTAAGAAACGTTATCAATTTGAGTGATGTGTACGAATTGAGAGGACAATTGGAAGCTTTATTTGGCTCAACAATTTCATTTATCATTTGTTTTTTTTCGTCTAGAGTTACAAAATATTATGTTATTGTTTAATATCATAGCACGCACATTTGTGGATTTGATGTTTGCTGACATTTACTTATACCATCTATGTAGGATATTGTCAGAGAGCATTTATATTGTGTGATTTTCACAAAAAACTTGCTTTACAAGTTTGTGAAATTTATATTTTTTAACAAATTAATTTAGTTTTATTAATGTTTTTTTATGTTTACAAAATTAATAAAAAAAAGTGTATCTAATCGCTTGTCAGAAGGAGCACAATTGTTTGCACACTGGCTCGTGGCGAGCTGAATGGCCCATTTTGTAATCACCATCCACGATTAGTTGCACCTAACTTCACGATTCGGTGCACGCAGAACTAAATTCATTAATAATGCAAAAAAAAGAACACAAGTATATAAAGTTTTGCAGAAAGGACAACAATTGGTTATATCGACGTTCGATGGAGGTAAGTACTTCAGTAACGTTATATCGGATCACATATTATTTCGTACTTTTTATCTTGAATTATGACTTTGCCCGCCATGAATTCCAAAGTTTGTAATGATCAACCTTGTCTTCAGTCTTTGTTATTCAAGATGGCAATGTAAAGTTTATTATGTAAAGTATTACTTGGTTATTATGGTTATCCATAGTTATTCATGGTTATCCAAATATTGCGTTCAACTGTTATTTTGCAATATAAAAATTATCATATTTATCCTGGCGGAGAAATCAAACCCGGAATCCTTGGCACAAAAAGCAAACGCACAGAGCAACTGAGCCAAATCGATCGTCAATGTCAGTACCTAACTTATTTTGCTTCGTAGCTAAGTCAAAAGATTTATCTGTAGAGGCACTTCTGACCATGTTACCTACGTGTGAGCCTAGCTTTTCTAGTATCTAACTACTATCTTTCCTTCATTGAAAATATTTATAATTTTTATAACTATAGTACCTACCTACTTACATGTAAGTAACATATTTTTTGTAAATGTAACATCCTACTAATATTATCAATGTGAAAGCTTGTATGTTTAGATGTTTGTTACTGAATTGATTTTGATGAAATTTGGTACATAGGTAGATAGATCATACCCTGGAATAATCATAAGATAATTTTTATCCCGTTATATGTATGTATGTTCATTGAATCTCATATACACAAATTTCACATATCATATCTCACGTAATATTTAAAAAAATATAAAATAAGTGAAACCGATATAATTTCTTATTATAAAGCAATATTTTCTACTGGCTTTTAATTTAGAAGTAATCCTTATCGATCACTGGCACCACACTGGCACCGAGACGCCGTGTGTGACTGACGTTTAGTAATGCTATTTTAATTCTGACTCTCAAATATGGCATTGGAAATTATGCGTATTGCTCAGAATAAATAGGCCAAGAATTGTGCATCAACGAAGCGCATAAGCAATCTGACTCGCGGTCTAATTATAGCCAGCCAGGGCTTGTCACGATACCTGATGCTCGATATTATTATTCTTTGTACATCAAGTAGGTATTTTATTAAAGAATGTATACGAGACACATCAATAACTACAATACATATTTTTTTAACAAACCCCGACAAATATCTGTCCTATAATTCATTCGTATTAATTAAGAATGTAATTATAGTAGTGTCAAAAAAAATAATAAGATTAGTTTACTAGGTATTTTTTATGGAATTTCTAATTAATTAGTCGGTTTTGTTTCAACATTGTACACAATATATCCAAACAGATCGTGGGATTCAATACAAGCGACAGCCATAAGACTCCGTTCTGCCATTTGTGTACGAAACTCTAAAAAAAACATATTATCGTCTATTGAAGTTAATTCATAAAAATAATATTCTTTATATTTCCAAATTTTACCTGTCGTTTGTAATGAAATTAATTCTGCTTCTGAACATGTTCTTGATATTTCCTTCCATTTTCCTTTCCATTAACAGAAACAAGCAGCTCTAGGTTGTTTATATGTAAAGGTTTTGCTTAACATACTCATTGTATGGCCACTAAATCCATCTCAGCTATTCGTTCAACTGAATTATTAATTAGAGTTGTTGTTTTAAACTTGATTGTGTAGTGTTACTACACAATCAATTTTGTACGTCTTACTTACCAAGAACTGAAACAATGGTCTCCTGTTTGGTCATCAATTAGTGTGTAGTCTTTTATAGGCAGGCTACCTAGCTTTCGAATTATTGTATTATTAAACCAAATAATAATATTAAAAATATTTTCTTACTGCTAAAGGGTAACGAATTGAACATGGTAAACAAATGACATAGGCATTTTATCAGCACATCATGTATTGTTTGTTACCTCCTTTAAAATGCACACTTGGATGCAGTCAGTTTCTTGCTGCAATGTATAGCGATAAGATGATGCTTGCTTAGGTACCTACATATAAAACTGGGACAATCAGAAACGACAGTTGTATGCAATTTAATTCTTTAAAGGACGGTAGTTACTGCACGTCTCTTAATAATAAAGCAAGTGTAACAAACAAGTTTTTTATAGTCATTGAGTGCAGCTCTCCAACGCATCAAGTGAATGTTGGTCTTAATTGAAACATTGCACCTAACCCGTCTTTAGAAAGTTTTGGGTGCGTGCCAACAGCTGTAGTCTATCATATGCATCTAGTATTTTTAGTATTTATTAAAGGTCAAGGTTACAATTTAATTGATCTATTAACGCTCAATATGATTGTGCCTGCCTCATTCATACACTTATTTTATTGTTGGAAGTTTCATAAAACCCTTCAAAGAAAACCGTTTTTATTAATTTGAAAACATGATTAATCCCTCGCTGGCGCCGGAGAGATTTTTGTTTCGCTCTCGAGCATCGTTTACATTGCGATTTATAATATATTTGTTTATGAAAGTAGGTTTTCATAATGAAAATATACCTGCAGGAAATAAATGTGTCTCTTGTGATTCTCATAACAATGCTTACTCAGGGGTAACATATAGGTATCTAATCTACTCTATAAATAAAATATAGCTTCTAGTTGCAAGCGTAGGTATTATCTAATGGTAGGTTTTGCAATGACATACGTAAGGAAGGTTTTATTAATTTGTTGGATGCATTACTCTCCTCTCATTGAAAAACTGCTCTTCTGTCTAGTATTATTTACTATCTCTTATTTCATGCCGCTACTTACCTAGCTGAATATCCGGATCGAATCAAAAAACTGTAACACGACTAAAGATTAGGTTATTAAAATCTGCATATTATTTAATTTGATTACCAATCAAAACTATCAAATATAATCTTATCTAAATAATCTAAACTAATCATATATAAGTCCTTAACGTAACGTCCGTAACGTACCTTAACCATATAAGTCCAAAACTCAAAATATAAGTCCTTAATCGGTTAACAGATTTAAAGAAATATTTCACCTAAAGAATGCCACATTATCCGCTGATATATTTTTTATTACTCGCCACCTCCTACGGCGAAACCACGAGGCGGAAAGCTAGATGTAGATATTACTCGTATGTGTTGAGTTTCGCAATAATAGTGAAATAAAAAGATTTCATAGCTTGAGTTTATAATGTCGTAAATGGCGGAAAGGAATGGAATTGGGAAGTTCCACGCATTTCTCGGAGTTATGTTAGACTGTAAATCTGACACAGTGCTAACTCTGGCATTAATCCAACCGTCTTATTATTTATGGATCTTTAATAGTGACTACGTTACGCATCGAAACCATTCATCAATTCATCTGTTTTAAATTATTTTGTGCTTTTTGATTTTCCTCGTTAATAAACTACTCAATCTATACTAAAATTATAAAGCTGAAGAGTTTGTGTGTTTCAACGTGCTAATCTACTGTGCTAGGCAGGAGCTACTGATTTGAATTTAAAATAGTTTAGTGTTGGATAGCCATTTATCGAGGAAGGCTATAGGCTATATAACATCACGCTATGTTGCGAAAATCCTACGGGAAAGCGGGTGAAACCGCGAGGGACAGCTAGTTAGGTATATTGCTATCGTTTTCGATTTTTATTTATATCCGTTGTAAATACCTTAGCACCTTAGTAATTATAGTGCAATACAAAATTAAATGCAATGACATCATCTATACAACTGAACAATATGAAGACAAGATGCATCGAGATAAAAGCTGTTTGTTGTCAACATGCACTGTAGTGTAGGTAGGTCGCTGAAAGAGGTAATGTAAATATTTTGACATAGTCCATAAAATATTTTTGAGTAACCTACGGCATACCATGTAACATGGCTCGATGTAATGTTTACTTTCCTCTTATCTGAATAATGCTGATTTAGGTGGACGTCAGCAGAGAGTACACGACCGTACAAGAGTATCTACCTATCTAAGGTATGCAGGTAAACATTTAACATCGCTAAATTACAGAGCTCAACCTTGGCCGACTGGAAAACACGGATCATACTATTCACACTTCATGTTCACGGGATGTTTACGTAGTTTTTAGAGGAAAGTGAAACAAGGTGATAGCTCCCTCGTTTTATGATCTCATACATCTTGCTACAATAACATTCATGCACGAAAACATTACACTTATTCCGCGAAATTCGCTGGAAACATTCCATCATTACCTAACGTGAAGCGTAGGTAATACAAAACGCTAATTTATCGCAAGATAACATAAATATTAGTAAATAACAATCGCTTGACCTTGTTCATGTTAAACTGAGTAAAAGGGTGGAATGGAAATATGTATTTATAGCATTATTATAACTTTCGACGCAATTGGAGCCAAGTCGAGAATTGAATGTCGCAGTGCATCTCTACAGTAAGAGTGTTACGTGTTACGTCATGTCTCGTCAATGAAATCAGTATTATGGTACTACTATGCTATGGTACTACCTACTCGATGGTAATGAATTATGTCTACTGAAAAACCGGATCACGTTTTCAAAAAGATTTAGTAAGACCAATAAATAGGTCTCACACCAGATATTAATTAATTATTTTATTATAAATTTATAGTAAAAATGTCTTAGATTAATAAAACGTCGCTAACTATTAATAAAAAAAAACCTATACAATCTAAGAAAAATGTATTATCTGTACCTAATGTAATATATTGGACTGATACTGTTGCGCTTTTAAGTAGCAACATCATCAATATATTAAACTTATTGAGCGTAAGCTCTTAATTGGTAAAAAGTAAAAAATATCAGCGACTTTAACAGATTTGTGCATTCACATTATTGGTTGGTGTGACGCCTTTCCCGAAATCGTCATCTGTCACGTTTATTTTGGGAGTCACAAACATAATGCGCGTATGTACTCTCCCTGTGACTGGTGAACGTCGGCGTAATGGTACCCACCTCATAATAAACACTAACAGTAGGTATGTTGTTGCAGTCAAACAAATATTATTGTAATTGGGATTAATTTTGGAAAATCGCGGTTGTAATACACCTACGTACCTAATATCCACCGCTAGCGTTCATGCATGAGAATTTACAAAAAAAAACCCGGGATAAAAATTATCTTTTGTTTTATTCCAGGATATGAACTACCTGGGTGCCAAGTTTCATAAAAATTCGTTCTGCCGTTTTTGCGTGAAAGAGTAGGTAATAACATCGATCCATCCAAACTTTCACATTTATAATATTAATGGGATTTTTTGGATTTTTAACATATCTTCTAAAGATCATAACTCTCTAGTGTCTGTTATGTACTATGAAAGTGCAAATAATGCTATCACACTAACTTGATTCCTAATTACGATGCCATTTTTTGTTGGAAGTAAACTTATTACTTTACGTAAGGGCCATTTAATTTAGAAACCAAGCCAGGCCATTATGACAAAAACTCGGGAAACCTATTGTAATATATGTATAAGGTAACAACATAAATAAAATATTATTAATATTATAGCGCCATCTAGTTATGGCAACATTATGTTTGTCTCTGTGTGTGAATAAAAAAAAAAAAATAGTCTGTCATCAACTACTATCGGTGTTTTAATAGGTTATGGGCCCAGACACATAACTCGCTTAAAATAAATGGCTCTTTTTAATCTCAAGACTTTATTTGTATTTGATTCATATTTAAAATTCTGTGGTAATTGCATGAAAACAGTTTCATCCAGATGACCATTCAAAAAAGCAGTAGTTACATCTAAATGGGTTATATTAAGATCCAAGTTAACACTTATAGCTAATAATAATTTCAAGGTGGAATATTTTAGCACTGGGGAAAAGGTTTCTTTATAGTCAATGCCTTCTCGTTGGGTAAAGCCTTTTGCGACTAATCTGGCCCTATATCTTACCGTGTTGTCATTGTCTAACTTCTTTTTATACATCCACTTACATTGCACAACCTTGCCATCAGTCGGTTTGTCAACTAACTCCCAAGCTTCGTTTTGATGGAATGATTGAAGTTCTTCTTCCATGGCCTTGCACCATTCCTCTCGTTCTGGACCTCTTATCACATCCTCATATGTAAGACTGTTTTCATATATGTCCTCATTGCCCTGACATATGTTACTAAAACCATACCTTTCAGGTGACCTTCTAGTCCGCTTTGCCTTGTTGGCTGGTGACTGAAGATTTTCTTCTAACTCGTCATGGTATGACTTGCTGTCACAGAATTCATCTGAGCTGAAAGTACTTGTGGTATCATCTGGTACAAATGTAACATCATCTGTGCTTACTATTGAATCACAAGTGGAATCTCCACTTGTCAGAGTACGTTCTCCTACTTGGTTGGTTTCGTCACTTGGAACAGTTTCTCCTTCCACCACTGCTTGTATCAATTCTGGGTCCTTTATTTTCTCCATGATAACAACATCTCTGCTGGTGGTAATACCTTTTGTTTTCAGGTTGTATAGCCTGTAACCCTTAGTGTTCTCTGGGTATCCAATCAGGATATGTTCTTCAGCCTTTCTGTTCCATTTTGTCTTCTTTGCTTTGGGAACATGGACCATCACAGGGCTGCCAAATATGCGAACATGGCTGAGATCTGGCTTTTTACCACTCCATAGCTCATAAGGTGTTTTTAGTAATCCTGAAGCCAACGTTCTGTTTCGCAAGTAGACTGCAGTGTTGACTGCTTCAGCCCAAAACTTTTTATCTAAATTAGCTTCAAATAGAAGACACCGAGCTCTCTCCACCACTGTTCTGTTTAGTCTCTCACACAGGCCATTCTGTTCCGGTGTGTGGGGGTTTGTTTTTTGATGCACAATACCGTTTTTCTTCAAAAAATTATCAAATTCTAGCGAACAAAACTCCCCAATAGAGATTTGTTCCATGGGTCCACAGACATCAGCATGGACAAGTTCCAGCACATTTTCACACCTTGTACCTTTGTGTGAAAAAGGCAATCTCGATTGCTTCCCTTCACAACATGTGATGCACTTGGACATATCGATTTCGGCTTTATCTGAGTATGAAATTCCTTCCACAGCACCATTCTTCATTGCATTCAGATTTTTACTGTTAATGTGTCCCAACCTTCGGTGCCATATTTCACTAGTCACATTTGTCACTGAGCCCGCAAACAAATGTTCTGACTTAATATTCAATCTATACACTCCATTTACTAGATTTGCTTTTCCTACCAGCACATTCTGTCGATTGCGTATGTAGCAAACTTCTTCTTCGAAGTTAATTTTGTTTCCACTCCGAATAAGCCGACTTACTGATAGCAAATTAGTCGACAGGTTAGGTACAAACAATACGTCATTAACTGAGATATCAAACTCTGAATTATCAACAATGGTCGTAATCATTGTGTTTCCTGAGCATAAAACAGGTAATTTTTCTTGATTTGCAACTACTATGTCTTTTACAACGTGGCTAGGCGACACATCCTGTAAGCAACTCTTATCTGTGATCATATGCGAACTTGCGCCAGAATCCACGTACCAATCGGATTTTTTAAAAGTTCCATTTAAAAATATTGCACTAAATGCGTTACTTTCACGTTTATTCTGTGTATTATTAGGGCATTTATTCATATAATGACCGAGTTGTTTACATTTGTAGCACCGGATTGTTTTGACAGAACTAGAAGATGGCGGCGATGACATTTTCGACTTTGGCATATGTGTAGTGTTGCCATTTTTGTTTCGCTTATGCCAACCCTTAGATAAAAGAGCACTATTAGTTTCAGAGCTGCCAACTTCCGAACTCATGTCCAATAATTTTGATTTTATAACATCTGTGCTAATAACAAGACCCGAGTGTTCTATGGCCATTATCATGGGAGCAAACTTGTCTGTCAGCCCCGCCAACAATAATGAGCCGATCCACTCATCAGTGATCTGGAAACCGGTACCTTTAAGTTTCTGTGCGGTGTCGACCATTTGCGTTACATATGTTCCCATTGTTTCGCAATCCTCTAAGCGAATAGATATAAGTTGACGAAGTAGGCTGATGCGACGCGTGAAGCCGGAGTCATCATACAGGGCCTTCAAACGTTTCCATACACCTTGTACTGTTCGTTCGTTCTTGATGTGAACATAAATTGACGAGTCAATCGTCATGACAAGCTTAGCTTTGGCCTTTTTTTCATCAGCGGATATAGTAACATCGGATGATTTATCACTTGACTGTTGGTCGGGTGATTCTAATGTGTGAATATCCACACCGTCCAACATCAAAAAATGTTCAGCTGCGAATGCCCACTCATCGTAATTTTCGCGACCTTTCAGTTTAGGCACGTTTACTATGTAACTTCCAGACATATTGAAAAAATAACGCACACCGCGCACCACGAGGTAACTGATTGTCAATCACAAAAATAGTCAATAAAGGAACGATGTCCACTGTTATTTTATAGTTAATAGAAACACAGATCACTGATCGTCCACGAGAATGTATTTCAACAAAAGAAAACCTTTTATTTATTTGTGAAGCAAGTAAGGAGGCTATTTTCTTGAAAAACTTGTTAAATGAACTTATAAATAGAGGCAATATTCCTATTAAATTATATAATGACAATCAAAGCGCTAAAAAACTGTCTGAAAATTGTATTTATCATAGACGTAGTAAGCATATAGATGTTAAATTTCATTTCATAAGAGAAGCGGTTGCAAACAAATTAGTCAATTTACAATATTTAAAAACATCTGAAATGCCAGCAGATATTTTAACAAAAGGCTTATCAAAAATAAAACATAATCAATTTATGTGCAAGATGGGTGTTGTAATGTTACATACTTAATATTTTAATATTTAGTGTTATTTTGTTGAGTGGTGGTATTGTAATATATGTATAAGGTAACAACATAAATAAAATATTATTAATATTATAGCGCCATCTAGTTATGGCAACATTATGTTTGTCTCTGTGTGTGAATAAAAAAAATTAAAAATAGTCTGTCATCAACTACTATCGGTGTTTTAATAAAACCAATGTACGAAAAGCAGCTAAACTTGGACAGTATAAATAAAAAAAGTAGATAACTCATTTATACTTGTTTAAGAATGTATATATACAGTTTAGTTATAACGGAGTCGGTATACCATTATTTGTTTAATTCTTTCTTTACACTGTTTTTTTATTTATCATTAATCGCTCCTGCGTTGCCATAGGTATCGTTGTTTGTACGCGGCCGATATTTTTTATGCGAGTTTCCCTTTTATTTACTGTAGTTATACTTATATAATTCTCAGAATCCGCAAATTAATGTATGTGGTTTTATAGAAAATTATTAAAAGAAACAAACTGGAACAACATACTCGATAAAAATAAAAATATAAACGAAAATTATAATGCATTCCAAACAACAATACAAGATAAACTAAACAAGAATATACCAATTCAAATATTAAAAATTAAAAATAAACCAAAAAAAAGTTGGCTCACAAAAGGTCTAAGAAAATCATGCCAACATAAAAGAACATTGAAAATACTACTAAATGAAACTAAAAGCGAAGTTATAGAAAACTACTATAAATTGTTTAGTAAAATTTTAAAGCGGAGTGTAAAAATCTCGAAAAGGTCAATTTTTATAAAACAAATGACCAACTCAGATAATAAAATAAAAACCATGTGGAGTATCATTAATAATAAAACAGGAAAAATTAAGCAAAGGAACTATAAAAACATTCAATTAGTCATAAATAATGAGGAAATAAAATGTCCAAAAAAAATTGCTAACACATTTAACGATTATTTTGCGACTATTGGAGAAACCCAAAACAAAAATCATAATACAATTAGACATTCTGTGAAAAATGCCCCAATAAACTCTTTGTATTTAAATCCAGTCACCCAAAAAGAAGTCCTCAAAATTATCCAACATCTAAAAAATAAACATAGTTGCGGAGTAGACGACATACCACCTATATTAATAAAACAATGCGCACAATTATTGTCGGAACCTCTCACTTTATTAATAAACCAAAGTTTCAATGAAAGCCACTTCCCTGACTTGCTAAAAATTTCATTAGTAAAGCCAATTTATAAAAAAGATGATATGAAAAACCTTAACAATTATAGACCAATAGCATTACTTCCTGCGTTTTCAAAAATATTCGAAAAAGCTATGTGCAATAGACTTTACCAATTTCTTGAAAAATATAAAATCCTTGACGATTGTCAAAACGGCTTCAGAAAAACAAGATCTACTTCAATGGCGGTATATAAATATATCCAAATGGCCCTCCAACACATAAATGACAAAAAGTATGCCATAGGATTGTTATTAGATATGACAAAGGCATATGACAAAGTGTCATTCGACATTCTACTCTCTAAACTACATGGCTCGGGGATACGTGGCCCCGCTTACAATTGGTTTAAGTCGTACCTTGATAACAGACATCAAATGGTCCAAATCGAATACCATAACGGGAAAACAAACGAAATAGAGACAATTCGATCCCAAAAAAGACAATTAAATTGTTCCATCCCCCAAGGCAGTGTGTTAGGCTGTGTACTCTTTTTGATATATATCAACGACCTTCCAAAAATATTCAATAAAGATGTAACACTACCAGTTTTATTCGCAGATGACGTTTCAATTTTAATGAAATTTGAAAATAATTTAAATATAAATCCCATCATCAATAATACCCTAAAAGACATAAAACTTTGGCTTCAAGACCATAACTTAGAAATAAATTTAGAAAAAACAAAAATTATACAATTCAGAACCTATACAAAATCCCCGTTAGATATAAATATAAAGCTAGACAACATACAACTGGAAACAGTAGACTCTTTCAATTTACTAGGACTAAATATAGACACAAATATTAATTGGAAAACTCACATAGAAAAAATTAAATCAAAACTATCAAAATTTACATATGCCCTCTTTGAGATCAAATACTGCACAAACACGGAAACCGCACTATCAGCCTATTATGCGTACGCATACTCTTGGTTAAAATACGGAATCATGTTGTGGGGAAATAGTGTACATTCTAACGAACTATTCCTCCTACAAAAGAAGTGTGTCCGAATAATTGCACAAATAAATAATTCACAAAGCTGCAAACCATACTTCAAAAAGTTCCAGTTACAAACATTGCCATCAATATATATACAAGACATTTGTACATTTGTATTTAAGAATAGCAATTTATTTACAAAAAATAAAGAAACCCACAATTTTAATACACGCCATAAAGACAGATTACACCTACCACCTTCAAGAATAAAAATGCTTAACTGCAGTCCTTACTACATGGCAGTAAAAATATATAATAAGTTACCCTCAAACATCAAATCTGAATCAAAATATAACCAATTTACAAAAAAAATTAAACAGTTTTTAGTTAATAAATGTTTTTATACAATAGAAGAATATCTTAACGATTAGGTTTGTTTATGTTTTATTTGTTCGTAAAATTATTATTATTATTATTACTTACTGGAATTATTATTAGTGGAATTATTTATTTAAATATTGTAAATTCTTAAAAAAATATTTGTATAAATTTGCTATACCTGAAAAAGGTCGCTAAGTTTTTAAGTACTGTGTAATATTATAAGATCTATGTATGAGACACTTAGTAGCAGAATAAATAAATGAAATATATCATTAAATTACCTGCTTATAATTTTAAAATAAGTCAATGAATCTCATAAAAATCGGGAAAGATTTCTTATAGATCATTCACTATATGCGTCTTTGTTTTTTCAATTATGTATTATTTAGGTATCTACTTATTGTTTCATTTAATATTTATTTAGTGAATTTATTCATAAGCCTATAAACCAATTCCGAACTCCATTAAAAGTTATATTTGTTAACGATTTTGTTTTGGATCCGTGAGTTTCATTGCCCTGGATTTATTGTGATTACGACACCCAAGCCGACGGATGCTTTATTATTAAACGGATTCCCGTGACGGTTTCATTAAAGTCTTTGTTACGTTCTCTTTCTCAGGTTGTTTTTATATATTTTCCTTTATTTACCATTCCGGCCAAATAGGGCTCAAAAATAATTGTATTAAAAATCAATATATACAGGGTGTCCGGTAAGTAGTACGACAAACTTAAGGTGGAGATAGGTGGGCGGGTCACCTACCAAATATACAAAAATCACCACAGTAAAAAGTTCACCATTTTTGAGATATTTCGATATTTTAGATTTTTATGTATTGATTTTTTAATTTTAGATCTTAAATATCTCGAAAATTGTGACACTTTTACTAAGGTCATTTTCGTAAATTTTTCCAGGTGACCCACCCACCTATCTCCCCCTTAAGTTTGTCGTACTACTTACCGGACAACTTGAAATCGTGTATACAGGATACACGATTTCAAGTTGTTCAATATTAGTATGTAAATATGTAATAAATAAGCTTAAAATTGTGATAACGCGTAGCGCGTCGCGTATCGTGAAGTCGAAGCTCGTGCATCGAAAGCGCAATCGGCGCGCACCCAAATACCAAGCGTTCCGAAATAACAAAATTCATATGACACGATTCGTGACTGTTGTACTATTAAATCTCACTCTATAAGATGATCCAAATAATAAGGTACTTCATGGAGGATGTGATGGCCTGAAGTAAGCTTAAGTCAGGCATCTCGTATTACCGTTACCGGCGACGAGGCGCCAACCTACAACCATACTGCATGTACTCACCAAGTACAATGTCAATGGCTAGATTTAATAATTATTTAATTTTGTCGTTTATAACTGCGATATTTATAACTCCTCTACTTATTGGAAATTATAAAAGGATCAAATATCTTGAATATGAAGTGTCAGTAAAAGGTATTTGTTGGCGCCTCACGTCCAGGATTACATAAATCGTCGGCTTACGTAGGCGGACACAATTGTCGGCTTCTACTGATAAACGTTAGAGATGACCCAGCCTTAAGGGGAAACGTTACCGTGAGAAAGTAGTGCGTACAATACACAAATACATTCTGGTTTGTAATTGTTCTTGTATCAAATAATGTTTAGGTATTCCACTAGGTATAGGAATTTATTTTATTAGTAAATGTAGATGAGACTGGCAACTAGAAAGTGAACTATAACTACAAACAAGTTTCTGTGTGCATTCATATTAGTTAAAAGTGCATACCAATCGTCCAAGTGAAGGTGTAAACGTTCTAGTCTAGTCCTTTAAAAATGCATATCAAAGTCAAAATCAAAGCGATTTATTCATATTAGGGCCTAGGACAGCTCTTATACATAAAGATTGCGTTACAGAATTTACCAATGTTTCGCATGTCAGCCTTCAACTGAGAAGAAAGTCTACAAGAAAAACAGTACTAAAGATATACTTTTTTGGGCAATCTGACTATTTCAATGCTCAAAAATTTAACATTTTAAACAATATTCATAGAGTTTATCCTTTCTAAGTAGTTGGCTAATAATTTAAAAATATTTTATTCTAAAACACCAATAATAGAAATATCATTTCTTCCAGCGATTTCAAACTTAACTGTAGCTGAATCCATATCCATATATTAATATTGCATAATGCATTCCATATCACAATGCTTGCATACATATTATTGTTATGAATGTTTGTGTAGTTGGCGTTGTGGTGGAAAGCTGACCAACCGTTTTTGTCACATGCATATACTCAATAGACGGACTCATTGTTTTGTTCTTACGAAGTGTAATATGAGCTTGGAAGGCACTTGTGTTGTGGCTTGTGGTGGCTGACCTACGCGCGCAATTGGAGTCCGCTACATGTCATCTTATCTATTTTTCTCATATCATAGCCAACCAACAAATTCTATCTAAAATCATAAAATATACCAACTCAATTTGTATTTATATTTCTGGGAACCTTGCCGATCGGCAGCAGCGGCAGCCTCGAAGAAGTTTATTATATATTATAGTTGTACATTTGTTTGTATATTTTGTACATTTGTTGTAAATAAAATTCATTTATATCTTTAGTTTAATTTGTATTTTCAAACAGACTTTATAAATCCACCTTAATTTAATTCAATATCTACTTCTTGTTACTTTATATTCGAGAACTCGACCGATAATGAACCGCGGTCTGCAGCTTTTATATGAAGATAACAGTTTTATTAACTTCTAATTCTATTCATTCGGACCTAACATAATGCTATTCTTATCTTTACCACTTAAATCTTTTCCAGCTAAAAGTGGTTTTTACTGAAGTTGCATTGCAACATTGCATAGACAAGAATCTATGGAGGAGGTGTTCTCGATCACAGGTCGCACATGAACTTGGCCCATGACACTGGGTCAACAAGGTGGAAACTGGTAACTGCGCAGCAACAATCTGCCATTCTATTATGTGAGACAATTGTTCTTATTAGAGTGCAATGAGTACATACGTGTGGCTGTACCTACGTACGAGTCTATAATCTATAATATCTAACGTCTATACCATACGCTTGTCTATTTCACTAGATCTAAGGTGACATTGTTGGTGTTCTTGGAGTTTATATTTGTCTGAATGCAGCTGTGCCACTAAAAAGGTTTTAATATAGTTTGAAAGTCACAAAATGGGCAAAATTTTGACGACTGAACGCGATAAATTAAAATATATTATGATGTAGGTACACAAAATAGTAAAGTTGTCATAATTCCTCATACCTAGTTATAGAGTCGGTACATTATAACGCGACTTGAGGTTCGTGATTAACTTCTTCCGTGTATGTATAGGGTCAACAAACAGGGGTCAAGTTTTAACGGCGCTTGAGCACCAGGGTTAACATAAGCCCTCATGGGAATACCATTGTAAACTTTTACGAGATGGAGAAGTTTTATCACAGAAAATAATAGTGAATGTTCTACATTTATAGCTGTCTAGTTCGCTGGCCATTATGCAATAAAATCATTTGAATTAATCAATAGAGCAAAGTGGGCCTGCCACCACTTGGCTAACGACAAACTTCCTCCTGGAGGCAGTAAGTAATACAGCTTCCTCGATTCTGCACCCCGACCATTCTTATTGTTACAATTGAAAGCCCAGCATTTATTAATAGAACATCTTTTTCTCACGATGATTTATTTGTATCTCAGTGAATCTACTCAAGTAAATTTTTATCGTGATACACAAAAATGTTAGTTGTCTTTTTATAATGATCTCGGTAGTAAATACAAATGTAGAGAGAAAATCAAGAATTGGTACACAGTGTCAGCAACTGGATTACATAGCTACCACCAAAACGTTTAACCTATTTAATTTGGAGTGCCTATTTCTAAACCTGAGTGTTGTTAACCTGCAACCGACCGCGTTGAGAGGACGCTAACTAAACACTAACGATGTTTACTAAATGTATCACGTTTGCTTTACAAGCAATATTGGGTTAAACTGTAGTTACATCTGAGCAAATATCTACATTAAAGACATTGACATAGGTAATCATGAGTTTCATTTTATGTGCACTATCCTATCAAAACGACCAACTTATATCCGGCTTAACAATAATTCTGTAAGTAACTTTGACGTTGTAAATACATTATAAATAATATACATAATTTAAGTCTCTTTGGAAACAAGGAGTGATGCCAACTTCGACAACTTACAACGCATAATTTCAATTCGTTGAATTGCATGTTTAACTGCAAACTGTTAATAATTTATCTCAAAAAGAGAACATTACGTTGCGATTGTGCAAGAGCAACTCAAAAACGTATGATGCTCTGAATAATAATTGTGTTATTACTTTAGTAAGTGCCTACGTAGGAAAAACAACATTTTGGAAGGAACTTGTCCATAAACTGCTAAGATAAAACCTATATTCGCAAAATAATCGACTAAATTCGATCGTTCAAATGTTACCTACCTGCAGATGCAGATTTTAGACATAAAATCGAGATGCGTCAAGTATTAAAAATAACACCCCACTCTTTCGTCGGGGATTAATAATAAATACGCATTTGTGTACGATTTACACATATCACGCAGGTAATAACTGTCACTTAACATAACGATGTTACCCTATCATAACATTACCTAATACGCGAAATATAACTGAATGATGATGCAAAAAACAAAATAGCAGTAGTAACACCTACGTAAGAATATGAAATAGCAATGTAAACAATAATACCTGCACTCGTAGAGTTCTCAGCTTTTAGGATAACTAACTCATCAAAGGAGAAAGCACATTCACTGCCAACGGTGCACTAGTTTCTGTATAATTTACCTATATGCAAACAAATTGGTAGGGACCAATCAAATAATGTTTATCGTGTATGGTCTCGCGCAATACCGGCTTCGTATAGCCAGCGACACGCGTTTCCCGATGCGGACAATCAGTAACTGAGCGTTTCGTTGGGTCGGACCAGTTATTATGCGCCCACTGATGCCATCAATAACTTCACTAACACGTGGGTCTTGGTCTGTCGGGCGGCTGGGTGTGATATCACACATGCAGGATACCTCGCTTATCGGTGCATCGCTTGTAAAAGCTCATGATTCATCAGAATTAGGTTTTGTCCGTGACATCATCGCGCTACACCGCCAATGTAAACATAAGGTGCCAGTTGAGCTGTTGAGATGTTTGTGTTCAGCAGTTTAATAAACAAAGTATAAAGTACTGACGTAAAATTTCTACCTTGCAGAAGGTACTATCCCACTTCTAAATATTTATCTTTACTAAGCAATGTGAGAAATGATTACTTGGAATCGCAAAATTCCAAAGATACGAGTAATGTGGGGGGATTATAGATGCGGTTTACGATGTGGCAGGATTACCTAGAAAGGCATTGCGTAAGCTCGACTCAAATTTCACCAGACATATTTTTATATAGATATTATTTATACATTCTTACTTAGTATATATATTATAGTTTGAGTAAAGTTCCTTACCTATGAACGCTCCAATAAATTGAGTAGTATTACACATAAGTACATATCATATCAAAGATGGAGATACGTGTATTTTTTGTACGCCACTAACATATTCCATACGTTATTCAAATTATAACTATGTAATTGGAAAAATAAAAAAGTTCTGTCCTAAACAAGAACAGAAATAAAAATCTTAAACTTAAAAAAAATCTGTGATCCAATTAATAATTATCATATGCATAATATGTGAAATCACGTTTAGAGCTAATACTCACTTCAGAAACAAATTTCTGCGTTTGTAGTAAACATGGCCACTGTTGCTGTGTCTAATATATAAATAAATAAATAAATATATAAAGCAAAACATCTGATGTTGGTATTACGGGTAATTCTGTTGATTAAGTATTTAATTTTGCTTTCAAACGATGACATTCACAAATCTTCGTATCCTAAAAGGAAAAAGACGGATCCCTTATCAGATCACTCTCGTGACCAACATAGGTTTAACTCGAAACTCGCACAAAGATATATTTTTGTAAGATTATAAGCATTAGTAGTGGAATTGCCAGCATTTACAAGGCCTAGAAATGATCTAGCTCTCAAGTGCGTCTGCTAAAATACATCGGTAAATCCTCAGTGACAGATTTTCTACATGAGGGTGGTAGTAGCCAACTCAACAAGTAAGTACCTTACCTACTACAATGTATCCTCGAGCAAGACGCCGCCGTGCGCATCGTGAGTTTTTAGACTAGGCAAAACAGAGGGAAACGAGCATAAATTATGATGCATAAAATTAACAGTAAATTTCAATATTATTTCCTTATTACTATACATTAAATGACTTTGAACATAATTAAACTATTCTAATAACTTATTAATTAATATGCTAAATAAAATTTTCTGAAATAAATTCTAATGTCGTGTACCTATTATAAACTCACAATTTACAAGAGTTGAGTATTTTATTATGGGTGTTAATTGTACCTATTTATAAAAACAATACACGTGGAGTTTATCAAAAGTCTCGATCAGTTTTCTCGAGATGGTGCATAGTAAGTAGTAAGTAGGTACACTATTTGTAGTCTCGAGTAGGTAACTCTTATCAATGTGGGTCGGAACTAGTTGCGTTGCGCCAATATTTCCTTGCTTCATACGAATATTTCATGGATCCTTGCGTCACTGAAGGACAAAGCATCGTGCGTAAATGAAATGTTAATGTTCAATGGTGTTATGCAGGTAGTGCTCATCAATTATTTTGTTAATGCAGTTCCAATTAAATCCAGATGTTGTAAAGCGTCATCATATTTTAATTTTCAAGGCCAGAGTGAATAGGTTCCTTCTTGGCAAGCGTGCTCCATCTTAGGCTCCGTCTTCGTCCTTCATTGTCGGGTCAGTGGCCAAATGCAAGCCCATTCAATTTTAAAAATAAATCAGAGATGTTCAAATAGAGTGATTGTGTCAATACTTGGTCCCTTTACATTCATTATTTCATAGGGGTGAAGATATCATGTGGGTCACCTGCCTGATGATAAATGATCCTTACTGTTTTCAATAGATGGGCATTACCGCTGCTATGCTATTCTATAATGTTTTAATGACGATGCGTGTACTATGCATAAACAAAGCATCGTCGAAATTTAGTTTGGTATACTCTAACCGGGAATGATGTAGCCATAAGCAACTGTCAAACGAAAAGCTACAAAATGTTTAACTGGACTGGAAGGAGCATTGTAACTCAACCAGAAAGTGTACTAAGTTAATCTCGGTAGAAATAATGAAATATATTATCAGTCGATCTATTTATACAGTTATAATAAAATAAGTACCTACATAAAATAAGCTTGATGCATTGTAGATTTCTACATGAGTTATAAAATAATTACTGTTGGATTGTCCATTCGAATTAATCATGATAATAATTGAAATTAATTGTTGTAATTTATTTATAACAAAGTTATTCAAGTTATACTTTGCAATCATAAGGCAACTGCGTAAACTCGGGATCAAACATAATTTGTATACAGTAAGTAGTTATTATATTTTTCTGCAAAAGTTGAAAATAATGGAGAACATACGCACAGATAGCAATCTGTTAGTATTGTGGACTTAAACTCCTTGAATCATGATTCCTGGAACTAATTTATTTTATATGAAGTTTTGGGACGACCGTCAAATTACAGACGTGGGATATATTTGGACTGCATACTCGTAGAAAAATGGCAGTTAGATGCGGTTATTGTACAGTTGATGTAACTGCATTTGTCTTTTATTCATCGTGTCATCAAACACAAATTATGTCTAAAAGCTTACTATACAGTAGCAGAATATATGAATGATGGCAAAGCATGGCAATGAGTTGCTCCTCTTAAACGATATTATACAATGTATCCATTATTATATTTAAAAGAGAAAAGAGGGACTATTGTAAAAAAAAAACCGGGGAGTTTGTTTCGCCGTTTCTTCTCCTGACAGGTCTTTATTTGGAAATGGTGGTAACAGTAACAATAGCATTAAAAATAGCAATAAGACGTTCAATAAGTGTTCCTTAAGTGTCTCAAAATTGATTAAACATTTTGAGTTTGAGTTTGAATTCCGCTATAAGAAACACGTGCACGTTGTGAATCTTTTAAGATATCTCGGAGACTGACTGGGATTTTCACAAATTATTTTTGCACTTAAATAAAAACGCTCACAAAGTTTCTGCTTTGTAGATTTGTAGGCCGCAAGACAACGGACATTTCAGATCAAATATGAATTTGTTAGTGTCCAGTGATCATAACAAACAACAATATTAAACTAGTTTGTCTTCTGAAAAAACAAGATAAGTTATTTTTAAATATATGAATTCTTGGCGCCATATCAATGTTTTCCCAATTAACGCCCATTACCTCCGGGATACATGAGTGCACAAAATATTAGCTACAATGATGTGCTAATAAATTTAAGTCGTAATCTCGTCGATGAACACACTTTTAACCTTGAGCGGGGTCAATAACAGTGGCTAAGTTCTGTAAAGCACAAATCTCATACTTAATTACGTTAAGTTGACATACCTCTCCATACAACTTGTTAATGGAGCACCAATCGTTTGGTACAGATTTATTGCTTCATTCATTTGATATTCTTATGCGGAAAGATAACATCAAACTTCAAAGGCGGCAATTACAGTGATAAATGACAATTGTCTTGTCCTTTGAGGACAATATAAATACTCTACCGAGACTGGTGCGATATTAATTCGCGACTGTTTATGATCATTAAGAACTATTGTCAGCGACTATCTATATTACCTACTGATATTTGAATTGAATGCCATACTCGCCGCTAACTTATCGCACAGATCCATCAATAGATAAGTTTATACGAGTACCGTCAAACATGCCAACTTTGCCAATCAAGGTATCTTAGCCCTAAAAGCAATTTATAAGCAAAACCGCTAACATAAGAAACAATTTTCGTTTTATGGCAACATTTATTATTTGGGTGGAAAGTTGATTATATTTGTGGCAACACTAACTAACGCATTCGTTCCAAAGTTCATTTAGTAACTTGTCAGAGCTTGTCGAGTGCGGTGTATGTTTTTGCGGGCAAATTTCCTAAGGAAAGCGTTTGTGGATTTTACCTCATGGCGAAAACACAGGTAAGTGTATTTTACTGTATGTTATAGAATATTAGTTGTTGAGTATTTTAAACATAGTTTCATTATTCAGGACTTTATAAATCAAAACTTCTAATGATGGGCAAAGTTACCCTAAACTTTTCAGACCCATCCATGCCAACATTGCCCGTTATCAAAAAGCACTCAGGGTTGTCACTTTTAGTTATTTTGTAACAGGTTGAATTAACGCAAAACCACAGAAACAAAACATCAAACACCTCAATTACATATTTCTTAAGTAACGACTTTAAAATAAAGTACTAGTTTAGTTTAACTAAACTGTACTAGTTTACTTTAGTTTAAGAATAAAATTGTTAATCATTTGAAAAAAAAAGCCAATATAGTCAGATGGTCCAAAAATATTAAAAAAATGTAACCTTGCTGAGTTTCTTGCCGGTTCTTCTCAGTTGAAGGCTGACTTCCGAACCGGTGGTAACTTCTGTAATTTGACCTTCATAAGTGCCCTTCTAGGGCCCAAACTGAATAAATGGTTTTGACTTTGACTTTGACTTAATTTCTTATGTTATAAAATATATTAGTACCTGGTGCAGTTGATGTATATTTATACAGGCTGAAATTTTAATCACCATTTTCCTCTTAAGGGGTCATTGTACTCATAAAAAAATCAGCTGTTCCCTAAATTTTGACGAGTTATGCGAACATAAATGTAGGGATCAGCTGATTTATTTTTCACGTATTCAGGTTTGGCTACATAGTAAAAGTTGTTCATAATGATGAGTATAATGACCCCGTAAGAGGAAAACTGATTAAAATTTCACCCAGTATATGTATAGAGGTGAAGTTTGGGACTGTATGTTTGTTTGTGTATAGGGATAAGGTATATTTCATTAGAGTAGATGGCAGCTTTTATTATACATCTGCAGATCCACTTAGCTTTAATTTTATTGTTATTTTTAATTTCAGAAAAACAAATTCAAGTCTAGAATTAGACCAAGAAAGCCAAGACTTGAAATTGGGTCCCGAGCATATAAAAATTACTCCAACGTGATGTTAAAGCTGGTTAAAGTTTGGACATATATTGATCTCATTTTTTGATATAGCATTTACAGCTTAAAGCTGACGTTATTGAAATGTTCAAAATAGAACAACGGTATTATGTCGAATTGTCAACGAAATTGGAATAAACATTTAATTTTGAACACAATATTTCATTTAATTACCATTTTAACGTCTATTCATATGCACCCAACACCCACAAAAGAAAAGTGAAAATAACATTTATTTAATCATTTTACTGGAATGTGACAACCCTTAAAATCTTAAACCGTTTGTTGAGCCTTGTATGGAAAAGGGCATTAACCGCTAGGTAACATTGCCCACTGTTTTTATCACGAAAATATTTAAACTACAAACAGTATTTTAAAACTAAGGTTAAGATTGCCTTAAATTGTAGTCGTGGTGCTTTTTACGTATTTATAGAGCTTGATTTGCGTCGAAAATCGAAGTGGGCAATGTTGGCTAAAAGTCCGGATTATTTTGCCCACCATCAAAATCGAACAAATCTTGGTTTAAATTTAATTTTTTTTTATATTTTACATAGCAAATGCGTGCATATGGTCATATAGTTGTAGTAAATGAAAAAATATACTTAAGTCCTATAGAAAAAACTTGTAATATATTCGATTTTCTTAAAAAAACGGGCAAAGTTGGCTTGTTTGACGGTATTTAAAGTGTGTAATTCAACAGTTACCTACTGTATGTCAGCACTGGCGCCATTATAATAAATAAAATATAGAGACATATTATCATTTTTACAACGAGTACCTTTAAGTATGATGTCACAGATATTGATATAAGAAAGTTACTCATTCATTTGTTAGATTTACCATATTTGCAGTGGTAGGCTAAAAGATACGTCACATACTCAACAACAAATCGTAAATAGCAATATACATAACAATATTTTTCTGTCTTAAAACTGTAATGCGTCATCGATACAGAGAAGGAAGTGTGCCGTGACTCGTTGAATAAACCAAACACTTGATGCAGCGCCGCCCCCACGAAGACGAACGACGCGCGCGACGCCTCCACCTTATAGTGTGCATCGTCATCAGCATTGCTATGACGCCTAACTGATTAATAGTGCAAGATGTATGTTTAATTGTTAGTTTTTTCCCACATCTTCGTCCTTGTGGAATTTTATTTGCCAATTATGCATTTTCAATGTTGATTGTAGGGATTATTTTGATGCAAAACCACGTGTCCTCACTTTAATTGTTTATTTGCAACTAACTTAATAGCAATAAATTCAAATGGACTGTATATCTATGTATAGGTAGCTAAATCTCTTTGCGTTACACATAAACAGATTGAACAGTATCTGCATACTTAATTTCATAAAAGTCTCTTCAAATCACGTGAAAACTAAGCAGACAGAGCGATAGAGTTATTTTTGAATTCATATATTAGTATCTTTGGATTGGTTTTGTCTTATGATTGCGTAAACTCACTAGAGAATTGCATAACTGATGAACGAGTTAAAATAATTATATATAACTTATGAAGTATAACCAATTTTTTATCGGTTTATTTGATGTTAGTACGGTACTCATGCAGTTGTCGAATAAATGATAAGACGTATGAAAATGTTAAAGCTGATTATTATTATCGCATAATTTATTCGTAAAAAGTAGTAAGAAGTAAAAATAACAACGTAAGAATATTCAAAATTGAAGATCCTTACTGGTGTGTAAATATTTCAAAAACTGTCTACCTCGCACATGCTTTTTAAAAAATGTCGCGCAATTTTCACGATTCTACATTGCTTTTCTTGTTTCTCGTGCCTAATACTTATAGAAGATAGAAGAAAAACATAAATCCAACTTAAACATATGTATACAGTAAATTCAATTACCTACGTGAAATTTTTCTTTATGTACGATTTTCCCTAAAAATCCCGCGTTCTCGTGATAAAAAATTGCCTATATCACTCTCCAGACTAGAGGTCTACCCTGAAACGATACATGATAGATAGTGCAGTCATTTTATTTATATAAACCAACATTTGCAATTTGTAATTGTATTTGCTGCAATTGAGTTAAAATTGAATATTTAAAAAGATGATCGGACTATCGTGTAACCATTAAACACACTTGGGCATTCATTAGTTATAATTGGTTATATGTAACTATGATGTGTCTGAGCGAGTAGGTATCTATATACTGTAGAGATGGGCAGATGGAGGGACACACTACTACTATAATATAAGAAACTCATAATATGAGCACTTTTCTGCGGAACCCTTTAAAATAATATTGATACGAGTCGTAGATAATAACAAAACGACTGTTTTCATTGTTACAGGTTACAGCGCCCAAGTTCCCTGTGGTGATCAAGATAGGGCACGCGCACAGCGGCGTGGCCAAGGTGAAAGTGGACTCATTGGCCGACTTCCAGGTAACATACCGGTTCAACGATGCTACGCGGTTTAAGCAATAACCTATATAGTATCTATACGTATTTATATACTTAATCGAGTTTTTATTATTGACTTTGTAAGTTATTAAACTGTTAGTCATTATTTGATTGACTGCTACTTAATTATTTACAAACTTGCATTTATGTGCTCCAGGATATAGCCGGTGTTGTGGCAATGTTGGGCACTTACTGCACAGTGGAGCCATACATTGATGCTAAATATGACATTCATATACAGAAAATCGGGACTAACTACAAAGCTTTTATGTGAGTATTATCTGTTTTTAATAGACCAAAGACATGGCGCCTGCGACGCTGTTAAATGTTTCGACGTTTGTCTGCATTTCTGACGGCACAGGCGTTGTAAAAAAAATTGATAGTAAATTCGAATCTCAGAATTATTACGCAAGCAAGAATAGGTATTTCTGACAGATGTTTATGATTTCAGGCGTAAATCTATATCAGGTAACTGGAAGACTAACCAAGGATCTGCTATGTTGGAAGCTATTGGGATGAACGATAGATATAAAATGTGGATTGACGAGGTAACATAAAAAATATCATAATGCTTACTTAGTCTTATGAACTATAACGTCAAAATAGACTTTTTTAATATTATGTAATTTGAAGTTCTTACGGACCATGACATATTTTTAAGGTTTTGGAGAAGTATGTCAGTCAGTAATTTATCACATAAGTTCTAACCAGTCAAGTGTGTGGCTACTATTCATTTATAAAATGAAAAATAACATAAATCTATAACTTCTGACTGAGAGATATGAGGTATATTACGTACTAAAATACATTTAGGTTAGTGAAATCTTCGGTGGCTTGGAAGTGTGCGCTCTGGAACTCGTGGTTGGCAAGGACGGGCGTGAGCACATCATAGAGCTAAACGACTCCGCCACCTCGTTCATGGGAGACTCGCAAGAAGAAGACCGTCGTCATCTTGCTGAGCTTGTTTTGCAGCGTATGCAGGTAGTTTACATATATTTTCTAGTAAGCAGGATTTATAATACTACTCAATACTCTATCCAGAAGCAGCTGATGAATAGGTATCATAAAGATTGCAGTGCAATTATAATTTAAATTTACTTAAACACCTCAATTCTCTTCTTCTTCTTTCTTTTTGATACAATATTATGATGGTATAGAAACATAATTTATAATTCAATCTAACCTCGCTGAATTTGAAACGTCCCACGCAACAAGAACACTCGGTTCGTATTAGCTTCTAAGTTCCGTTGTAAATCTTGCACTGTGCGTGCACATACTCGTATCTAAGTATAACAAGGAGCATTCACGACGGCTTTAGCTTTCAGCACTTTACCCTTATTATTACAGTCCGTATGCCGTCCGGGTGTAACGAAGACAACATCCCGAAGCTCTGTATCGGGCAGCTCGGCTGCGGGGTCACCCGAGGAGCGCTCGGGCAGCATGCTACCGGGAGTTGGGGCAGGGGCTGGAGGAGGTGGCATTGGGGGTCCTCCCAGTGTACCACCACCAGCACCCCTGGCTACCGCCGCCAGCATCGATCGCCCGCTACCGCCTATTCCCGCCGAACCGTCGCAACCGCCGCCGCCGCCGCTCACACGCCGCGACTCACAGGGTAAATAAACTAACCAAACAAATTTATCTGTCTTCCTGTTAAGCCTTGAACCTTTTCCATTGCTAAACATGAAAATTCGATTAAATAAACTATTATACCCTCACCTTTCCCTCATATACCTATACTATATTATTACGACTTGGACTTATCTAGATGTAGAGTTTGTTGTCTGGATGATCGACTAGGCAGAGTGAATCGTAGTGAAACCTAGTTTTTAAAACAGTCCTAGTTTATCAAAGAGACACCTCCTTTTTATAAAATATTTCTCCTTTACCAATATAATCTCTGTGGTTTTGTTGATCATTTTTTACATTTCAAAATGTTTTTTCTTTATAGCATCCCAGTCTTCAACTGTTTCATCAGTATCAGCGGCACCGAGTACAGCGAGCAGTTCAGTCCCGGGTGCTACCGAAGCAAAACCGGGCTCCGCTTCGGGACGTGGAGGCTTTGCTCGCCAGGGCTCTCTCAGCGCTACCCTTACCGAAGACGCTGAAGACACTATGAAGAATTTACGAAAAACATTTGCTGGTATTTTTGGCGACATGTAATCCGCAGACTTGTTACTATTTATTACCATTATTTTAATTTATATAATCACAATAGAAGAAAAAATCAATATCTGGACCACAGACGGCGAGAATTCCAACAAAATTAAAATATTATTTTCGCTAGGAATTGAGCCAATTAGAAACAGAATTTCATCGAAGACTAAAAAAAGAGTGCAAATTTAATGAGTTCACAAACAAATTTGTTACATTTTTAAATGAAGGTGGTTCGGAAAGCAACGGTCGACCTATAAAATACTTTTCTTAGTTCTGGACAACCGATATTGACGTTAAAAGATAAATAAATAATAGCCAATATACTTTTAATTTATTGCGTACAAACTAAATATACCATCAGTAACGTTATGTCCTAAAGACGTGTTGTGTCTTAATGGTACACCGTTTGCAGGGACCATCCCTCTTAACCGTGCCTCGAATTAATTGAGAGTAAAGTGCAACCATGTATGAAACAGAAAATTAACTAAGCATAGTTTTAATGTAAAATAACTATAGATTTTTTACAATAAGTTTATTATAAATATAAAATACGAATCAACTGAGCTGCATTGTGATGGAACCCATTCAGTAGACGCGGTTTGCGTCGCGCGCGTCGTCCGCTCTAGTGTTTCTCTCTTCAACTTCTTCTAATACTCGCTGCACCTGCTATTTGTAGGAGACCGGTACAGTATGGTATGACGAACACTCGTTTCAAAACATACACTTTTTAAAATACAATACTTATTTTCATTGAAGACAAATAAATGATGGCAATAACTAGAATTGAGATATAAGGTTGAGTACGTTTAGTATTTTGCTCGAACTTCCATAAAATCGTTGAAGTGTTTGAAAACTGATTTTGGGACTTTCTGATTCGAAAAAAAATACATAATAATATGTTTTATTGGTAAGGTACTCACCGAAAACTTCGTCGTCCTGTTAGATCTAAATTGTTGGCAATTGGGATATGAGCGAGCATGCTATTAAAGACAATATTGTTAAATGCAAGAATTAATTCACATTTTATATATTGTACCTTAGTTATTACTAGTTGTATCTCATAGTTATTAAGTATCTTGTTACATGTACTCTCCTGCTTGATTGACTGTGTGTTATATTTTTATGCTTCTATATTTCATCTGTTCTAATTAGTTTTACCTCTCTCTTCTTGTTACTTGAACACATTGGCCATCTATAGGTACTTACTGCAAATGTCTATTGACGACGGTTGTCAGGTGACCCGCTTACCTGCTTGTTAGACTTCTGACAAAAATAATCCCATACAAAATTGGTTCAATCCGCTTGAAATCAGAAAAGTGTTTGTTCTGCAAATTATTTGATAACTTCATTGTATGTACGTACACCCTATAAATTCGGATACTAGACAAAAACTATAAAAAATGAATTATCCATTTCATAAATAACAAAAGTGGCAACGTAGTGTGCTGTGTGGTCATATCATGAAAAGTCGCTATCACCCATCTTTGCATGCGCTTTCATATCTGTTTAGTGAATTTAAAATTAAGCTATATTATAAGAATGATATAACCTATTCTTTAGCTAATGCGAAAAGTAGACACATTCTAATGAGTAGTTGATTAATTTTATCACCATGGTATCTTCTTAGGACATCGTAAATTTGTTTTAAGTGTTTTTATATAACAACAGATAATATTGCTATTATTTAATTCCCACTTGTTATTGTAGATTTTACAACGAAAATAGCTATACGTATACAAATGTAAGTTACATAACTCTTAATTTAAGTCAGTCGATTCCTACGCGAGAGTTAGTTTATGTGTTAAGTTTGATCAGAACAATACCTAGGTTATTAATTAACCTGAATTTGATTAGACTATTATTTTATAAGTAGCTTGTCTGTTACCTTTAATACGTATAATTTGTAAATGCACTCTTAGATAGAATTGAACACGATTCCTTAGTATTAACATCCACATCGTAGGTACGTGTAACATATAAATACGTGTCTATAAAATGCGCAATTAGATTATTATCATGTATCATAGCGTTTACCTTTATAATATTATGTTGAACATAGACAATCTTTATAATAAATAGCTCCATTGTTTTTATAACAATTTTATTTACATCGGGTTATAGTTTAGTTTTACATCGGGTTTTGTGATTCAACGTTTGTTAACTGTTAAGATATTATATAAACATTAAAGTTAAATAAAAGCTGTTGTTGTTGTTGTTGCTAACAAGTTATACATGTAATCAATATTGAATGAAACGATGGTGAATCTTCTGTAAGATTTGTCACGGTGAAAATATTCTTAACGTAGTGAACTATGGCGTATTGAGCCAAAAGAGGACGTCAGATTCTCATCGGTAGTTTTTATCGTGGCTTAATCTTCTATAGGTAATGATACAGATATAGGCATGGTTTGTCACAATGTTGATAGAAAATATTGGATACTCACAATTATTATTATACTTAATAATTATATGATACACTTTGAGTATTATAATAATGAAAGATGATACAGGTTAATGGTAACATATACAACCTCATTTATGAAGTAGTACCGTGTAATACTTACAGTATTTTATATGGATGTGACATCCATGTCTTTGTTCGGATGGAATATGTTTAATGGAATTTGAATGCATGTTAATCTATATAATATGAATAATAAATACCTCTTTTGGTAATTCAATACTAAAAAACTGTGATTTTATTTTTTGAGATGATTTAAAACCGTGGTCACTTTATTTTAGACCAGTTGAAATTACTAGGTGTCCCCCGCGGTGTCATCCGCATTCTCGTGGGATCTTATCTTTTCCCGGGTTAAAAATTATCCTGTATCTTATTCCAGGATATAATATATTTGTGTACATAGTTTCATCAAGATCGGTCAATAAGTTTCGTAGTTCATCGTGGACCAACATCACACTTGTGACTAGTTGTGACACGGGAATTTTATATAGGTACTTTTTTACTTAGATTACGAATAAAATCAAAATGACGGCAGTGGAATACGAAATATCAGCAGGTACCTACTTGTTTATAGTTATTAAAGAGTTGGTAATGGAAGTCAAATTATTTGTCAAAGCGCCATCTACACCATAATATAAGAACATCTTCGTACAAACATATCTAGTTTGTTTAAGTGAATGCAGATGTCTCTGTCAGTATTTAGTGAAAATGAGCGTTTTTCCATTAGCCGGCACGGCACCAGCACGGCACCGGCTAATGGAAAAACGGCGTATAGATGGAATGAAAAATATTTTTGGATTTATGTGGATTTGAAGTTGAACGTATATTTGCTAGATGCTTCGTGGTTCTTTCTTATACCCCTCGACCAGCATGTACGTTACTTACGTCGCCAAAAATTGTTATCGTACTCGTAATTGTCGTAGATTATAAAATAAGGAACTTCGTTCCTATCTGGTGTTGTTAGTTTGCCGTAGATAGGTACGTCAACATTATCGGATGGTGACTTAATACCTTAGACCAATAGTTTATTAGTCCAAGCTTAATACAAACTGTATTATTTTTCAAAATAAACAAATTCGATTCTTGGCTTCAACATTTTTCCAATGGTTTAAAATTTGACTATCCACGCCTACTTGAAAAATTCGACCTGTAGGTATAGAAAGAAAAAATCTCCAACATTCTTAATTTCGAAGGCAAATAGAACCCAACCAACACTGAGATCAAAATGATTGACCCTAAATATATTCATGAATATTAAAACGTTACCAATTTCACTTTTTTAGTTTCAAGTCGAATACTTAGATTAAGTATAAGGGAAACTCGATAAAATGAATCATTTTGCAAACTTCACATTTTAACCAACCAACACAGTATACAATTTAAATAAAAATAAAACCCTCGGACGTTCTTCACACAGGGCCATCTGATTCCAAATTAAGCAGACCTTGTGCTATGGAAATCAGATAACTGACATACGGACAAACAGATATGCTAATGCACTCTAATATATAAATAATTTGTGCTGGGTGGGAATCGAACCCACGACCTGATCATAGGTCTCCTTCATAATCTTCGCTAGAAAAGTCGTAGGTATCACTTGCCTACATTTAGCCCCCTTCAGCGATAGCTACCAACCAGAATATCACTTCATCAGGCTGTATGTACCTATATGTATTGATATTGCTTGATAGTCTTCCTCACCACGTGTTACCATTTAATTATCAGTAAGTAGTGTTTGGTAGGCACTAAAGCGTTGTATTTAAGGTCGCAATAACAACAATTTACAGAAAATATTTTTGGATTCAAGCTAATTTATTATAGTGTAAATTTTTTAAAAAGAACAGCATAAAAATCTAATTAACGATTATAAACTAATTAAGGTTTTTGTCCCACCAATAAATTTATTACTAATAAGGTATATAAGTAGGTATAATCAAGAGTAGCCAGAAGGGTCCATTCCAGTGTTGAGGCTGTAGTTGCGATACATGCCAGCTGCGGCGAGACGGTTCGTGAACGTCTGACCTGCCGGAAAGAACACCGAAGTAACGGTGTGGATGCCTGTGAAATAACATGGTCATTAATCTGCTGCAATACTAAACACACTTATATCCCAAGTTTCAAAACATTGAACATGATTTTATGATTCATCAAAAGTCATCAGTTCTTCCAAACACCATTTGAATAAAACAACAGCAACAAAAGGCGTTATATTGTTTTTAACCGGCTCTCAGGAGAATCTCCATTCGACTGTAAGTTGAACTAAGTTGTATATATTTTTACCGACTTCAAAAAAGAAGGAGGTACTCAATTCGGTTGTATTTTTTATGTAAGTTCGCGCAAAATTTATTTGTTTGTGAACCTATTTTAATGATTAGATCAAATAAAATAACATGAAATAACTACTTCTGTTACGAATATTGTAATACTTAGGTAGTAGTATAGTACTTTTAGTACTTACTAGGTACCTCGACGATTTGTGATGTGTTCAGCTTACCGAGAACTAAGCTTTACGTAATCTTGAATTATTATCGGGTATTGTTTTAGCTAGCTATAATGTGTCATTGTATGTTCTAGGATTGACCAGTTTATGATTATGTTATGTGACCGAGTTCTAGATTTGGGAGCGTTCAAGTATTACGTAACGAATTTGGGGGGGGGGGTCTTGTAAAACGTTACGATGCGTTACAGGGGCGGGAGGGGGGTTTGAACTACGTGTTACGTAACACTTCATTTTCACATTTTCGGTACTTTACGCCACATAATTGTGACTTTTAGGTAAAAATGCTCACTTGATGGTTACGTAACGTTTTACTAGGGGGTAGGGGGGGGTACAGAAAATCGTGACGGCGCGTTACATGGGGGGAGGGGGGGGTCAAAAATCTCCAAAAATTGCGTTACGTAATACTTGAACGCTCCCTTTGTGGCTGATCGATGCCCTAATCGAATTTGTAATATTGTTACTTAATAATAAGCTTTGAGTGGTTGTGTAAATTCATGAAATTTACTTATCCTAAGTGGAGACGTGTGGCCAATTGGCCATGGCTGCGCAGCATTAGTTTATTCGTTATCAAAATAACGAACAAAATATCGTTCGTTTAATTTTACCTACTTTAGAAAAATAACAAAATAAAACAACATTTTATTACACACAACTATATTAGTAAAATACTTACAACTAAATCAAACGAACAATTGCACATGTGTACCTTAAACTATTGTAAAGTAGAATCATATAGCTTATAAAAACTAACGCATATTACAACATTAGAGGACATTCCCGTGCTTCAAAAAAGTGATATCTTCATGATCTGCAATGTCATTAAATTATACGGATATTACGATACAAAAATAAATGCCGTCACATCTACCTAGGTGCCCGCTTTACCCGCGCGATCTATCGAGATACCTACTAACAATTGGATAAGTACTAAACGCGAGCGGAAGTGCTGGCGGTAATGTCCTCTAGAGCACACTTTACTAGTGCAGTTGAGTGTTGTGATACTTATTTATATGGCTGTGGGTCGAGTCCAGTGTTGAGCGAATAGTTCCGATACATTCCCGCCTCCGCCAAGGAGCTTGAGAACTGCTGACTCTTCGGGTAATACACTGTCGGCACCGAATGCCAACCTAAAAGTATTTTTACTAGACTGTTATTTAATTTTAAGCGTACACTTAATTATACATATAATCTAAAATGTATGTTTTGGGGGTGTGTACAGTGTGTAGGTATGTCTGTGTGTTTGTTAAACGGTTAGTTTGAGCTAAACGGATTTGTATATACATAGATTACTTTTAATCTCAGAAAATCATGAGATATCTTGGGAAGGCATGTGAAACAACGGGGTAGATGCCTCATACAATTTACTGGTAGGTACTCTATGTAACCCAAATTACCTATACATACGCCTAAGCAATATTGATGCATGATCCTTGATTACGAAATTTTCAAAAACATTTTCATGAAAATGTGGTACCTATTGGTTGCAACAACTTATTAATTTTGTCGCTTAGGTAAAATATAAAAATTATTTGATGATGAAATGATTGATAATTTATTAGTTATTTTATTATCTAAAAAAGATTCACTAAGTGGAAAAAAAAACAAATTTAGGAGTCCTGGATTTCAACCCGTTTCCTATGTAGCGGAACCACAAGTGACAACGAGGCGGGCGGGTCACCTGATGGTAAGTGACTACCGTCGCCTATAGACATTAGCAATACCAGAGGGATTTCCAATTTGTTGTAAACCTTATTACAATGCCTAAATGGCAACTGGCTCTCATTCTCAAGTGCCATTGCCGGAGCACACCAACAGGTGCTTGGCGACAGATTTTCTTCTTGAGATAGGTAGCCAGCCTGTCGAGTACTACAAAGTACCCTAGCACCGTGGTGTGATTACCTCACGATGTTTTCTTTTACCGAAAGCTCAAGCTCATGTTACTTCTATTTTGGAGTCGGTTTTATTTTTAGTTAAAACTTGTACACCGTATAGTTTCTTTATCATGGAGTACTTTTCGTTTCCGTGGGAATTTTAAGACATCGTTTAATTTTATGCTCAGTGGTTACGAAGACAAGATGAAGGGGGAATGGTCGATTTACGTTATATATTCTTTAATAGGTATCTTTTAAAAAATGCAAATCAAAATATATGTATTTCTCATAGAGAGCCCTCTCATTTGAGAGGTCACATGATTCATTTTTATTTTACCCCATTAATCGGAAATAATTTAACGCTGTACGACTCAATCACAGATTGGGTTATCAATATCTAAATATGTAAAGATTTGGAAAAAATAAACAGTCTCAGATGGACATACAGACACCGAGTGGACCTATGAGGGTTCCGTTTATTATTTTGTCGGTAAAACGATAGACGGACGGACTTGGGGGAGGCCTTTTTCCAGCAGTGGACGTCTTCTAGCTGACATGAAAACGATAATAATTCTTCAAAATATACCTATGCATAATACATTTCTCATTACTAGCATATATTGGTTGCTATAGAAAAGGTAGATAATTATAATGTGAACATTTTTATACTATCTAAGTACCTACTTCCTAACTTGGTTTATGAGATAAAAGCCTATAATAGTCGGATGGGTGTAGGAGAAGAGTAGCCACAAGAGAAAAGATAAATCCTAAAATATAATTAAAAGAAATAGTGACCCACTGCGAATAATATTTTTGTGTAAGTATTTCATTAATTTAATTACCTGGTGGATACCATCCGTATTCGCTAGCAGATGTTCTGTAAAACGGGTGCTGATTGCTCACCTGGCAACCATATCCGTTGAACCAATCTATAATTCAATAAAGAGTAGGTATTTGAAATTACTTTATTAGGAAGCTTTTTAAATTCACATCCAAATATTATTGAGCGTGTTGTGTTGTTAGTTTTTCTTTCTTACCAATTAGGTACATAATTATTGATTTAAAAAAGGACCCGCATAGGTACTTTACAAAATTACATTTACATTTAGCTGCCAGTCGAGGATCAATGACACCTTTTTTTGATCTTCCTTTTATTTAACACTAGCTGTCCTCCGCGGTTTCACCCGCGTTCCCGTGGGATCTTTTCTTTTAACGGGATAAAGCCTATGTTACTCAGTGATAATGTAGCTTTCTTTCTGATGGTGAAAGAATTTTTAAAATCGGTCGAGTAGTTTTGAGTTAACTCGTAACAAAACAAACAAAAATCAAATCTTAGATTAGATTAATTTATTATTATGTGAATGTAGTTAATGTATGAATTGAATATTTTATTTTAGTACTTTTGGTAGTTAGGTACTGTCTCCCCTGGTTTCACCCACTTTCTCGAGAGGCAATATCCATATCCGGGTCAAATTTTCAGTATCGATTCGGCAGCTTAGCCGTGAAAGCAAAATTAAGAAATATAGGTACCTAATATATGTATTATGTACGGTAAATACCTTCTTACAAATAAAGCCTATTTATTGAATTAAATATTTACCAATCCAGACTGTGAAAATTGAAAAACTGATTTTTTTATAAAACCAGCAAGTACCTAAATAAGTACCTAGCACTATGAATACTCACGGGGATGTTCAAATCTTTTAGGAAGATTGCAAGTCACGAACATATCTGAAGTCTTGATTTCTGGCTTCTTAATCGCGTCTTGGAGACAGGCTTTGTCCACACAAGTAGCTGAACAGAAGCCTGGCAGCGGGTGTTGTGGAGTTTCTTGGCCACTCATTATCAAATTGATTACGCGAAAATGATAAAAATAATAGCCAAATGGCAAATAATATAAAAAGCAAATCAATCAACAATCGTACGATACACTCGCTTCGATTAAATTTAACGATAAACAACACGGTAACTATGACAACCTATCCATAGAAAACATATACCAATTTAAAAGACTGTTAAAATTATGTCTTTAGCCCTTCTCTACAAACTTCAACCCTTCAACTCATCATAAAAATTATTCGTAGAAGTAAAAAACTCCTGAAGTATACGACCTCAGCACTAGTTTTCTCCTTAGAGATGTTTAAAAACTTATACTATACTCATTCAATGAGTAGGTATAACTAGGAAAATATGATTGCCCATAAACTTATGTACCCCTTTTTCCCCTAAGGGGTTGCATTTTAAAACACGCTTAAATAAGGTAAGGTATATACGTGTTTTATGAATTAATTGTGCCGAGTATTTTAACTAAGTTTGATCGTTCCATTTAATTTTCCATACTAACTTAGTCACCCCCTATCTCCTCTTAGGGGGTAATAATTCAAAATCTCTGAAACACATCACTTTTTAATACTCTCCATAAAAAAAGTAAATTTAAGAAGATGCCTCCGAGCACGCACCTATAACACTGAAATCGATCAAGACGTTTAGGCTACAGTAGGTACAGAGCCAAAGAATATAGATAGGTACATACATACTCTCGAAAATCATAACCCTCCTCCTGGTGTAGTCGGGTAAAAATTAAGGATTTTGATAAAAATAATAGCAATCTTCGCCCCCTAAAATGTTGAATTTCCAAAAAAAAGCCATATAAGTATTTACATTTATTATTGTTTCATAAAGCCAAGCTAAGTTGTAAATACTCATGAACTATTTGCTATAATAAGAGATCACTAAATGAGTAGCTTTACTTAAACCGATACGTGAAATATAAGGTGCAGCGTACATCCATCCTTTTATACTTGCTTATAAGTATAAAAGGCTATTTACGGTCATCTAAATGTCACATTGTTTGACAATGACCTCAGCCAGGCCAGTGGTAGAAGCCCACTAGAAGCCTGCCCGCTGGACTGATCAGTAATTTCTAAAGCGAAATTCACGAAGAGGAAAACAATAAATAAGTCTGTACCTACTTACTTTTAATTTAATCGAAGGTATTCTTCATATAGCTACAAATTGTACCGAGTCACGTAAATTATATTCTGCCATATTTAAATTAAATGACTTAATACCTATATAAATATCACGTTCAAACTAAATGTGTTTTATGGAACGGTATACGGTGAACTTTAACTCATTGGGCATGCATTCGAGTGAATATATTAGCTGTTATCAACGCTATCAGGACGACAACCGACAGTAAACGAGTGGGTGACTATCGCAACACCTCCTGCCCCCATGCATCGCACAGTTGACTGGAATCCTCTGATTAACCGCTAGTACTATTTAAAATAAAAACTTAATGATAAAACTCTTTTCTAATAAATGTCTAAAAAATACAACTCCAACTACAAATCAAAGTAAATTAAATGTAAACATAATTCAAAATAAAAAAATGAAAACTATAAGTGTGCAGCAACCAATAAATTTAAAAGTCGTGAGATTTGAATTAGACTTTACAACATTTATACCAGAAAAACCGACGTCTGTGAAAAAACCTAAGAAAATAAAAATACCTAAACCGAAATATATAAGGAAGTCATCAGTTGTTCCACCGGCACCCTTAATCAATAACAGTTCTCAGGTAATTGCTACATCTCTAATTGTGTAAATAAGTGACTACTTATTCCTAAGTGAGCATTTGTTATTTGTAATTGATTGTCGACTGATATTTGTGGGGAAAACATTACTTTGGTCAACTTAGGATCAACAAGGATTCATATGCCATAATTGATGCACATGCATCAATTAAAATTTTATAAATATCAAGAATGACAATAACGCTGCGTAGTTTAAATTAACGATCTCCAGATATCACTAGAAAACTTTTCAAATTAGTATTTGATTTATAATTATACATACAAGGATTATTTATACAGAAACGTGAAGTAAAGGATCTCGTAGAAGAGTTGTTGAACGAGCTCTACGCAGAAAAAGGGGATTGGAGTAGTAGCCACAGCGCTATTGATTGCAGCCATGGGTATGATACCTACTACAAATATTTAACATAAAAAGTTGTAAGAATTCTCTAGAGATGGTTGGTCTACATGATTAGAAAGCCTTGAGACATGGGATATAGCTGCCTTGACCCGGTTATCATTGTTAGTACTATTTAACTCAGATAACTGAAATAGATTCCGTTTCAGGATTTACTTAAAAAAATATCTAAACATTGACCTCTTAGTGGAAAAGTTGACCACAATCTCATTGCATCTTGGAAAGTGACGATATGACGGGAGTGGTGACTGAGCACATACAGCTTAGAATGGAGTTCTCAAGAAGCGCTACTTGAACTGACCATAAGACAGCCAAATTAAGGATAATTTTATTATAATATGAAGGAAAATTTCAGATCAACTTCAGCATCATCACAATCGAATTATGGAGAGCAGACAGAAGCCATTGAACGAAGTTATTTAGAACTTCTAGGTAGGTGATACGAAATATCTACCTTGTTCAGACTTTTTTGATCTGGAAATTTTAGTAATATTAATTTTATTTGTAAGATAAAGAAGACCTTAAAGAACTAAGCGTCCATTGGGAGAACAGATTAAGAGAAACAGGTGAGAGATTGGCACGATGTGTGCGCGTCCGGGATAGACTTCGGCGTCAGCAAAAAAGACTTTGTGCGGCCTTCACAGTGCTCCTGCATCACATAAGTGAGTATGATACTTGGAATTAATTAAATATGAATATGCGATATTCCTTGTCAGCTTAATGATTAAAATGAAATGATAAGGACCTAAATAAAAAAATTGTTTGCAATAATTCATAGACAAATAACGAATCTATGTTTTTTTAGGACAGTTATTTGAATTGAACTATAATTTATGGAATTACTTCGTCTAAAAAATCAAACCCAGACTTACAATTAGCTAGTGGTCTAAAAGGCCACTCGAGCAATATTGCTGAATACAATTCATTATCAGATAGCTGCAAATCCTATTTGATTACCAAATGTGTTTTTTAAATAGTAACTTATAAATAACTAAAATAAAATGATTATTAACAAAATAACTATTTGGATTTGATAAATTGCTTATGATCAGCTATAAATTCGAGAAATGAAATTGATCCAGCAATATTGTTTTTTTTGTGGCCTTGATTTTGATTTATTCATTATAGGAAAAGAATTTATTGTTGCCTAGATAAAAAAAACCGAGGTTATAATTAATAATAATAATACACTAGTAAATTCTTTACATGGCCATCTGATTCCATGAAACTGATATACAACTTATAATTCATACTCCAAGTGCGAGTTGGACTCGCGCACGAAGGGTTCCGTAAAAAAGGCAAAAAAATCACGTTTGTTGTATGGGAGCCCCCTTTAATATTTATTTTCATTTGTTTTTAGTATTTGTTGTTATAGTGGCAACAGAAATACATAATTTGTGAAAATTTCAACTGTCTAGCTATCGCGGTTCTTGAGATACAGCCTGGTTACAGATAGATGGACAGACGGGCAGACAGCGAAGTCTTAGTAATAGGGTCCCGTTTTTACCCTTTGGGTACGGAACCCTAAAAATCATCGACGAATCCTGGATTTATCAATACGATCCAGAAACAAAGCGTCAGTCGACAGTTTGGCTGTTTCAAAATGAACCAACGCCTACGAAAGTGAAACGATCGAGGAGCGCAGGAAAAGTTTTGATCGCTAGTTTCTTCACTTTGATGGGGTACCTAATTTCAATTCCACTTCGAGACCAAAGCAGCATCAACGCCGAATGGTATAGCACAAAATGCCTGCCAGAAGTTTTTTCTGCATTGAGCAACAAGCGACCGAACACCGGGCTCCGCGGTGTCCTTCTTCACCACGACAACGCGCCCGCGCACTCTGCGATCAAAACGAGGGACTTCCTGGATTCCACACCGGTCAGAGTCTTGGGACACCCTCCTTACAGTCCTGATTAGGCTCCGTGTGACTTCTTTTTATTCCCTAAAATTAAAAATTTGCTCAAAGTGATACAGTTTTCATCGCCGGAAGACGCGCTAGCAGCGTTTGAGAAGGCCGTGGAAGAGGTGTCTGCGGAGGACTGGAAAAAATGTTTTGAAAATTGTTTCAGACGCATGAAACTTTGTATAGAGGCTGGTGGAGAGTTCTTTGAAAAGATTTAATAAAAATATTTTTTTCATAGAAATGAGTTTTTTAGTTTCTCAAAACTTTCTGAGTGTCCCACGTATAATAGTAGGTAACCATTAGACCAATTTAATCAATAAGATGTTGTTGAAAATTTTACATGTTAATTTTTTCTCAACTTTGTAGAATTAGGTAGGATATATTTTCCTATAAGCTACGAGTAGAGGCTAAATATTCTGTATATTTTTCAAAATTTTATACTCAGATTTTTATTTTTACTGTATTTTAACGGTTAAATTTACCGGAGTCTTTTTCGTGTCGATAAAATAGGAAAAAACTTATGGTCGACATAAGTGCGCGTCATTATGCCATGTTTCAAAATTGCCAAATAATAATATATATGTATAATCCTTCTTTTTTTCTTTTTAGGGTACGGAACCCTAAAAATCATTGAATAGTATTATGAATAGCAGTATGATAACAGTTAATAAAACGCAAGCCCTAAATGAAACGAAATAATCGAACCTATAGGAAATGTTCGAAAAATACCGCGTAGCCGTAGGTAGTCAAATAAATAAATGAGCGTAGTTCAATCGTCGTATAATTTAATTTGTGATTTATTTTCCCTTTAACAATCAATCTAGTTCTACGATATTATTTATAAATAGTAGGGCGAGTTCATTCATAAGGTCTTAGCTTTACGCTTAACAAAGCTAACCCGGTACAGGCTGCTTTTTCCGTCTGTCTGCTTCCGACATTGACGTACCAGCAGTGCTCAATCGATACGCAACACACACAACCACTCTTTCATGGCATAAGTGCGCATGCTCGCAAACTTCTACCACGATACCTTTTAGCAATACAACTCGACTGAAGTCTATTCTATCTGATAATGTTCGCGCTTTATCCTCAATGGCGTCCGTCATCCTGGTCGGTGCGGTGGTAGAGGGTGAAATCCCTTGGTCGTTTCGTTTCACGAGTTTCCCAGTAAACATCACATCAGCTGGTCGACTACGCAGTCTCAAATGCTTTCGAGATATGGCACATAATTTTTCACATTTTCGTTCTGTTTCATTGATATTATTGCGTATTTTGCTTTGTCGCCAAATTTTGATTTCATTTCGTCCATAGCCCGAGGATGTGTTATTCACTTCCTTCCGCAGTGTCACTGCATAAAATGATGTTGTCAAGTTGTTAACTTAGTGTTCAGTGCATATGTAAAGATATGCGTTTATTGTCAAATGCGGACCGCTCACAGGACAGATGAGTGCACTTCTAAACTCTCTCAGGAACTTAGCAGGGTCAGCGAGGACCAGCGCAGGTATGTTCACTTACCAGTTATACTCCACTCATTTATAACAATCTAAATAACCAGCCGAATCCTTACAAGTATTCTGTGTTTAAAATCTTTAATCATTATATGTTTCTCTCTCTCTCCTGACTAGTGTTTTTCTACATTGTAGAATAGTATCTGGTTATATTTTGTAATTAAGTTACATTACAGTATGTCGAAAACATATTTGTTTCTATTATTAGGTATGTAAGAAAATATGATTATCGTTTTACCAATCATTCATAAAGTGTTATTTATTACTAATAAAGTGGCATAATGATCACAAAATAATTAATTTTATTTCTTATGTTATTTATTTTGAAAGCCAAATATTTACTAAGAAATAATGTCAATTCGGCAGTATTTTTATATAGATACATTATAATAATATATCGAATACAGTAGGCATACGAGCGAGCTTATACACAGACCTATAAATCTAACCCAGATTATAAATTACAGGTCTGTGAGCTTATATCTTTATTAACATCCATGAAAAGTACGGCAGTTGCTAAGATACCCAATCGTTACGCTTATTTAGAGATAGTATATTTTATAGAGATCGACAAACATGCAGACAGTCCCCTTGGCGGTAAATGGCCATCGCCACCTATGGACATTTGCAAGTTTTGCTACACAAATGTTTCTACAACTTTTTTGAAGAACCATTTGTCTTAGTGAGTATGCATGGGCATAATGGGGAGCTCATTCCACATACTAAAAGTCTACAACAGGAATCGTTGCATGCATGGGCAAACCAACCGACTCAAGAATATGAGAATGAGCTCCACATTGTCGATAGCCGTGAAATAATAGAAGTGACGAACGTTGACAAATAATTTGGACTGACAGATTAACTAACATATTTCGTTTTACGATAACATTCTCAAAGTTCTGGTTTGAGTTTCGATATGGTGTTCGACCGATATAAAACTATGTTTCATATAAAAATGATAATTACTTTAGCGGGCGAGACAAGTGCACGATTTGGCATCACGCCGGCCGGGGGCGGTGGCGCCGAAGGCCCCGGCGAGGGAGGTTACGCGGAGTGGCTGCATGCCATGCGGCTAGTGGCGCGTCTCCCTGCAGGCGTGCCACAACATTTTCGCAGGAAGGTATAACTTTACATTACTACTGAAAATGTTAAAGATCGGGAATAGTAAGAAATCGGATAATGTTAGACTGCAATTCTACAAGCTGCAACACAAAGCGTTTCCTACTGCGTCCAATCAATCTAATAATGAGAAACATGATATTAGCTTCAAATTGTCTAATTCTGCATGGCCTCATGGTAATGCACCTTTTCCCTTTTGCGTACGTTCCTAATTTTATGGTTGTAAAATACCTATCACGTATCTTTATTTAGGCTTATGGCATACATATTGATTCAAATCTCTCATTCTGGTGATTATTCGCCATATTTCTCAATTTTGAATCAAATGTTTTTTTCTGTCGCCATGTAGCTATTGGTGCGTTCCGGCAGCTGCACGTGAGAGCCAGTTCCCATCTAGGCTTTGTGTGCTTACCACCTTCGGTCACATCATCACTTACCATGATGAAATGGCAATCAAACACAATCTTATCCAAAGTAAAATTAAATTTTAAAAAATGCAGGAAAAGTGAAAGGGAAAAATATATTATCATTAATATTTTTTTTCCTTTCACGAAAGTGGTACGGTTCAAATGTAAGCATACTTAGATACTAACCAACAATGATACCTATTACAAGTGAAATTACTTATAATATCATTGCTAACCACACTATTGGTAAACAACTAAGCTCCTACTCTCTAAAGTCAATAACATTAAATATGTACCTACTTATTTAAAGGAATAAACTCCTACCTAGTCAAGTTTCATTTGACGTCATTCTATTGATGCGTACGGAAACAGGCAGGTTCGGATTTAAGGGAGGGTAAACGGGGCAACTTCCCGTGGCCTAAATTGTACTTATTAAAAAAACAACGGCTGGAGATGTCGTCAAATACCCGGCTGGAACAAAGTTCCTTCCGCTCTAGTACATATAATAGGTAAAGTACCCGATGTGCAAGGTAAAATACTAAGGGGCCTCCACACGTCAAAATCCGACCCTGGAAACAGGGTAGGTATTAAATTTTTTATCTACTCTCAAGATTGTGTAAGTATTTCAAGGGATAAACAAGTTAAAATAAAGAAACTTTCGTTAGAAAAGTTTTCTTTGAAGCCAATCACTAGGGTAGGTATAATTAAATAAACAATAACTGACATTGATTGTTTGTTAGTCGTATCGTAACGTAAGGGTACTAGTACAAGGTATTCCTCGGAAGTATTTTTTCTATGAGAGTATTGAACGAATACTTTCTTTGTAAATTATTTGTAAGTATCTTTGTTTTTATTTGTTATTTAGCTATGGCTGACCTTAGCAGAGCGGCACTTAACAGCAAGAGGCATTGACTGGCCTATAGCAGAGCGAGCATGCTTTCGAGGTACCGCACTGCCGGATGACGAGGAGTTGGGCTCACAAATCCTTAAAGTAAACCCATCAATTTAATAATTAATTGTTCTTAGTTTCTTAGTCAGTGTGTTCTTTGGATCGTGGTTTTATAAAATAAAATACATATTCATCTCATTCGATTTCGTTCTTATAGGATTTACATCGGACAGGATGTTCCCTTTTCTGCGGGACGGAAGGTCGGGAAAATCAAGCGATGCTTCGCAGAGTATTGTTGGCTTACGCTAGGTATGATTTTTTTTCATCTTTGGCAATTTAAATTAATGAAGCTGCCTTGTGGTTTTGGTATTCGAATATTATTCTAAAAATTTTGGTTTTTCAAATATCTCGTTCATTATTTGAACTATATTTTGAAGATTTCTTAAACGAAATATTTGAAAAACCAAAGTTCGATTATACGACTTTATTCCTCAAAAAATGTGTTTTTATTTATTACCTCAGATGGAACAAAGACGTCGGTTACTGCCAAGGTTTCAACATGCTAGCAGCTATAATATTAGAGGTTATGGATAAATCCGAATCAGATTCATTGAAGGTAAATTAAGTCCCGCGCATCCAAGATACTTTATGCATGGATATCTCTTGATCTGTTGTGCATTATTAGTATCTATTATTTTTATGTAAAAGGTTATGATATACCTGGTGGAAGCAGTTTTACCCGAAGGCTACTTTGCTGATGACCTCCGCGGCTTATCGGCGGACATGGCTGCGTTCAGAGATTTGTTGCGGTTACGTTTGCCTCGTTTAGCACATCATATGGATCATTTGCAAAGGATATCGGACGGTACGTGATTGTTTTAAATTTACCTAAGTCATTGTTATAACAGATCATCACTCTCGTAGGTATTTAGATATTAAAGTCATTTTTGAAATGTACCTACTAGTTTTGAAGTATGATATTAAGGTATATTATTCTTCTAGGTATATTTATAGTTAAAACATAAAGTAAATAGTGGTATTTTAGGTCATACTCTCGAACCGTATCTTCCATATATTTTGTACGTATTTTTGTAAACTAAATATATTCGGACTACCAATTTTTAGGTGGTGGCGTAGAACCCCCATTGCCAGATGTATTCACAATGCAATGGTTCCTCACGCTGTATGCTACGTGGTTGCCTCGAGAATCCTTGCTAAGGATTTGGGATCTTATTCTGCTTGATGGCAATGAAGTCTTACTACTTACTGCCTTAGCTATTTGGGATATGCTTCAAGAGTAAGTATAATTACTGCAAAGTAAAAAAAATAAAGTATTTTTTTTGCCTAGTAGGTCCCTATTATATTGACTACTCACTGAATTCTTTGAATGAACAATATCCTGTAGTGTTTAGTGCAGATTTACTTATTATTATAGATATTAATTTTGATGACTGAGTACGAGATTTAACCTGTTGGTTTTGAAGGTGTACGATCGTCCCACTTAAACAATAAGATAATCATCAATTGAATCAAAAATTCCGCGAGACAACTTATGAAAATTGAGAAATGATAATATATTATTGTACGTATCCCTAGTCGCATCCTATCGGCACGTTCAGCGGATGAGTTCTACAGCTGTATGGGAGGCGGCGCGGGCGCAGTTTGGGAGGCCGGAGAGGCGCTCGTAGCAAGGGTGGTCGCCTTCGGGTCCGCACCCGAGCTGCCGCGGTTGCGCAGTCTTCATAGGTACCGGGTGGCTCCACCCATTCAACCTTCCACAGCACCTGCATTCCAGCCACCTTTGCACTCTGCGGTATGTTCATCAGTATGAAAAATCTACATGGACCAAACGATTCGAAACAATGGATACATCTAACATTGTTTACCACAAAGTGTGCAGAAAATGTGATAAACAAACCATTCCATAATTTTTTTATTTTATAATAAAATAAATCATATTATTAGCAGGAACTGTATTATACCAAAAATCTATTCACAATCAGCGAAGATATCATGTAACTAATGCACAAAAAACAGAGAACCTCCTGCTTTTAAATTTTTTACATCGTTTTTCATGTCAAATTTTCACGAACAACTAAGCCCCTAACATGTTTATTTACAATCATAGCAGAAACTTAGGCCCTGAAAAATATTTTCAGATGCAATCGATGACGAAACGTGGTCTGCGATTGTTCTATTCAGAAGATGAAGGGGATTCAAGTGACGATGGAAACAAAATGGCGTTAGCTGCAGTAAGGGACAATTAACTATGAACTAACCTTTATTTAAACAAAAAATTATATCCTGGGAAATTTTGCACACACGTTTATCTGATTCCAAATTAAGCAGAGAAATTATGGAATCCAGATAACTTATGGAAAATAACTATATGATCGTTTTAAAATACATAATTATACAGATAAATATACCCTGACTCAGGACAAACAAATTTATTATTGCCCTGTGTGAGAAACGAACTCACGACCGTGGCGTGATAGGTAGTAGCAACCACACCTACCTCTCCGTCTAATAACGCGGTTATAATATTTTAATGACGCGGTTTCACGTAACGTCTTTTCCCGGGATAAATAGTATCCTACTCCTATGTCCTTTTCTAATGTCCCGTCTATCTTTATGCCTAAATTCATAAAAATTGGTTCAGCCAATTAGGCGTGAAAAGGAAACAGACAGGCAGACAGAGTTACTTATTAGTAAGGATTATTTTTATTTATCTTAATTAATGTATTTGAATGCAGGTAATACCAAGGCGCGAAGATCGCATGGGTGCAGGAGACAGGCTTTCTTTGGATATAGGAGCCCTGAAACGCCAATATGCTAGGTTACGAGAACGACAGAGACAAGCACATGTCATTTTAGCCGCTGCTTGTGCTAGACATGCTGCAGGTAAAGTAAGATGATTATATGATGTAGCTACAGTTTTAGACTTGGTATTTATTTAAAGAGGAGTGACAAAACTCTTGGCATAATGGAAAAGCCCGTGAAGGCAGGTTTTTAGAGATCCGTAGTCAAGAACCCCATACTGTCTTGTATAACCAACCCAGTATAACAGTCAAATACGAGAACGTAAATAAAAAAAATATATATTATTCTCATTAAAATTCTTTTTTCAGTCCAAGAGTGCAGTGCCACCACCATTCGGTAATTGTTCGCTCTTCACAGACTATAAATCTATGCATCTCGTAGGGTAGTAGTATTTTTGTTATGTAATGGATATCTTTTAAACAGGGGTTTTACTAGACTTTTCTCAAACCATCTCATGTAATGAGGCCGTTATCGTTTCGTCATGTCCACACGTTTGTCTGTCCGACCATCTGTATGTCACTGCTAATTTACAAGAATACTACAAGGCTGTTGTCGTTCAAATTTGGCACATATTATTTCTTCAATGTTTTAAACAAATAATTATATCGACTAAACATTGTGATTTTTTTTTACAAGTACCTTCCAGACACGTAAATGATTTTGTAATTTTTTTAATTCAGCATTCCAAATGGTACCGTTGAATAACTAGATCTAAAAAAACATAGTTTACTTTAACAGTATTTTGATATCACTTGCTGTTTTTGGATGGCCGTTGGCCGTGGCCTTTTTGCATGAGTTACGTGTCCCATCCCAATACATCTAAAAAAATCTACAGCGCTTGAACAAGAACTGAAGTTCCAAGGAAAACTATCCGTCCAATGAGTCTTATTGTGCGAATGAAGAACAAAGTTGAAAACGATGATGTATGGCACTTGATTAGGTGCCTTCACTCTATCGTCAACTCTCTCCTGTTGTTGTGTCAGTAAACGGAGACGCCAGAATCCGCTTTGGTGAATATAAAAGAAAAACGCCAAATATGTGTTAATAACTATGTGAATAGGTAGTACTATTATTTAGTCAGTGCTTACTCCTTTGAAACTGCGTCTACTATTCAGCCTGCTATTTGATGCTAGTAACATATTTTTTATATATATATTATAGCGAACATATTAAGTATAGTAAATAATATACCCTTTAAAGCTTTACTTACATATTTTTATTTAATTTCAGTTGGAGTTCCTACTTCACCGACTTCCCTCACTGTCAATAACCTCCTCCTAGGAAAAAGTGCAATCGTAAGTTCACGGGGAAGAAGACTTGGCCCCCCACCAGGAGCGGTTCCTCCTTCTCGACACTCGTCTGTTCATGATAAGTCAGAGTTAGGAGCACGTGGAAACTCCAATGAAACTATCAGTTGGAATGAAGAGAAAAGTCGCAAATCACTAAGCAGGCGTGATTCCGTTAAATGGAAAGACGTTATAAAAGACAAAGTATCAGAAAAAAAAAGAAAAGCCTCCATAGATTTAGATGAAGCTGGTGACGGTGTAATAGTTTCAGAAATTGAAGCTAATGAAATGATAGCTACGTTGAGATCACGAAGTTCTAGTGAAACTTCATCTTATTCATCACATAGTGCATCAAGTACGGACACTAGCCTCTGTGATGAAAATGAACGAGCGAGCGATTCTGATCAAGATTTACCGGAGGATGATAAGCAAAAAGTTAGTACAGATCAAATAAGCAATAAATACTGTCTTACTACTACTGTTAAAGATTCGAAAATAGCGCGTGGAACCGTTCTTAAAGATATATCAACCATTGTTTCTCCAGAACTCGATAAAAAGATAATTATAGTTGAAAAGCCTATCAATAATATTTCAGAATATTTAGACTCAGCAGCAGGAGAACCACTTCGAGCTTATATCGATGGTTTTGAAACGAAATTAAAGGATAGTCCTATTGTGACGAGTACTGATGTTGAAATGAGATGCAAAACAAGTATTATATCACCTTGCTCTCCTCGGATGACTACTGTTACAGATAGGAACGACGTGTTGCAGAGATTAAATAGACCAAAAAACATAGAAAGTAAAGTACAGGCTTTAAGATCAACAAAATTATCAAAATCCTCAAAAACCTTCACTGATTTGAGCCCAATAGATCTTTCTCCCTGTAATTATGGTGTGGAACCAAATTCTCCATATGGCTATGATTTTCAATCCAATTTTATGCGTTCCACTCCAGAACCATTAGCTTTAGTGAGACCCCCAGATATTATTGACAGTTTTACTATGTATCCAAATTTTGTGCCTGATATAGATTTATCAGAAAGAAATGAGTCTGAAGTTGAAAGTCCTCCAAGAAGCCCTGGTGCTGAAAGTATTATTGTAAGCGAAGATGAACCCCCTATACCATTAAAAATTGACAAGTATTTTGAGCATAGCCCAGAGTTTTTTGGAGCAAGATTGACAGATGCAAATAATTCTGATATTCCTAACAGAAGGCCCACAAAACGTATTTCACGACATCCCAAAAAACCAGATTCGCTAACCTTACAGAGTAACCATAACGAGAAACTGATGAAAAATGATACAGAAAGAGCTTCTTCGCTACCACAAAGTCATAGTTATATAAAAAAAAAAACTCTGAATTCTGATATGAAGCATAACAATTTGGCGCAATCGAATGAAGTAATCTTAGTAGATGAAAATAAAGATGTTTATAATGATTTAACACAGAAGACACCAGATAAAACAGATAAAAATAAAGACTGCCAAGAATCTTTTTCTCCCAAAGATTATTTTCTTCGGACAGGCCGAAAAAATAGCGAACGAGCTTTGCAAATAATACAAGAAAATTCAAAAATTCTGAGTAGAATATTAACAAAACAAAGTATTTCAGATGCAAGTTATAATCCTTCTAAATATGAAATTATCAAGAATTTACATGCGGGTCCGTTGAAACAACAAACTACTGACTGTACCATTCTGGAAAAAACTACGGAAATCAAATTAATCGAGTCTCCATTACTCAAGGAATCAACTTCCGATTCTTTGATCGGTTATAGAAAAAGACATGTCAATACTGAAAATAGCGAAAATAATGACTTCCTTAGAGCAAGACCAATTTCTATAGATGATCCGTTTTCATTAGATTCGCGAAATGTTACGACAAAAGCGAACGAATTTTCTTTTAACAGTGTTAAAAGTCCTAGCACTGAATGTCTTGGTAATAAAACTGATACTTATGGATGGGAAAATAAAGGATTTTTGGTAAAGCGCGAGCAAATACTTTTAGATAGGCCAAATAAGAGTAATGATGACTTTAATTACCGTCGAAGAACTTGTGATATGTCATCCTTAGGTGAGTTTTATAAAGATGAACGACCTGTAACGACATCTGAAATACGACTCTCCTCGGGTGAGTCTAAACTATCTATAACTTTACCGTCCTCAGAGGCAAAAGATACGTCTACATACGATCGCCGTTTCACTTCAAATGACTACGATTATCCATTTTCAAGCAAGTATAATGATTTTGTTTTATCTAAAGCTAGTGATATATGCAGTAAAACGGTCAACCAGGGGCCGAAAATTTGCGAGAATTTATCGAAGACTGAAAACAGCCATGTTAGTGACTTTGCTCATGTTGTGACTTCCTCGATTAGTTTCACTTATGAACCTTCTGTGGAAGATGATTCACCTACAGGGGCAAAGAGTAACTCTAGTGATACATTGTGTCAAATTACGTCGCTTGATCAGGTGTCTACGCCTATATCACCTAAGATATTTCCAAATAGAGATACGCCTACCCTTCCTAAAGATAGTGTCGACATAAGTGATAAGACAAAGGTGGAGTCAGATGATACTTGCAGTGCTATCACTTCACTTATCGAAACAGATACATTGTCATCTCTATCTTACCCTCGTAGTCCGTCGACTGGTTCTTATCATCCGTTTCCTACTCGTCCTGTAATGCGCATGCCAAAAGAGCTCGGAGTGAGATTGGGCATGTACCCAAAAGAAACGATCAATTCCCCTCCAAAATAATTGAGGATTTTTTTAACGTCAACTTGGTTTCTATTAAATAAGGTTTGTCTTGTTGCCTACCTAAGATTAATTTTGTTAAGTGTTATTAATTTTACTACTGATAATATATTGTGCTTCAATAAAACTTAGGTAATAATTATAATAAAGTAAATTCAAAGAGAGAAATCCTTTTATTAATTTTATATTATATATATATTATTATTATAGTAGTAGCTTATCTATTAATATAAAATTATATTTTATTGTAAAACATAATGATGCCAAGTCGATGCAGATTTTTTGTACCTAGGACCGGCTTTACCACTTTACTTTAGTCACGGACCAACAATTTGTTACTTTGTGAGTGAAAACGAAAAATATTTTTATTTTAGGAATTCAAAATTTCTCATAATTATGGTTTTTATAAATATTATGCCAAATCTAGCCATGAAAAAAGGATAAATCTTAGGTACCTAAGTACTATGAATACTCCAAATATATTTTTATAACTAGGTAGGTACACGTTTAATTTTTGATGGGGTTAAATATTAATTTGTTTTATTTTAGGTGTATGTAAGGTAGATCGTCGATCAATAAAAATACTAGCATATATAATACATATATTATGCATTTTACTTGACATAGAAAACCGTACGAACAAATTGAGATTCAAAATTGATGCTTATAAATAAAGACAGATTAGGTAAGTATACCTATTTGTATTTTAAGTTGAAAATGCAGCTAGATGGAAATCTTCTAGGTAGGTACATATAATTAGTTTATCAATCAGTTAATCAGTTTTTATATAGGTAGTTTATGAAAAAGAATTCTCATCGTGATGGAATAAATACAGAAAGCCGATTTTATTAATTTTCTGACATGCATTATTATGTGTCTACCTTATAAACAAAATTTAAGAAAAAGCCGTCGCACGAATAATATTTATCTTAGAAGTCATCGAGTACTGGCGGGCAAGTGCAGACAAGATGTTTGTCTCCATACATATCATCAATGCGACCCACAGTGGGCCATATTTTTGTTTCTCCCTTTACGAACGGCTGAAATAGTAAAAATATGTCTTAAGTTAATAAATCAAATACTATTAATAGTTCATTCTTGAATATACTTACTGCAGGAAAGGCAGCCTGCTCCCTGCTGTATGGCCGATTCCAGTCTTCAGAAATTACTTCCACTTGTGTATGTGGTGCCATCTGAAGATAAACTATTTTATTAGTTTTTTTTTACACAAATATATTATGGTTTTTGACATGCATTTACCTTGAGAGGATTTAATCTTTTGTCAATTAATCCATCTTCAATATCTTTGATCTCTTTCCTAATTGTAATGAGCGCCTCGCAGAAGCGATCTAATTCTTGCAAATCTTCAGATTCCGTTGGCTCAATCATAAGTGTACCAGCTACTGGCCATGAGATGGTAGGTGCATGAAAACCTAGACAAAAATTCTTGCTGAAGTAAATATGTTATACGAAGTATCAATTAAACCCACTATAATAATTAATAATGTGTTATTTTTTTCAAATTGATAAACATCCTTTTACTAGGTAATAGTTTAAGAAGGTTCCTAAATTCTAACTAACCAAAGTCCATGAGACGTTTTGCAATGTCTCCTGGTTCAATATTAGCTGTTTTCTTGAGGTCCCTTACATCTATGATGAACTCGTGGGCCACGAGTCCTCTTTCCCCTTTGTACAAAGTTTTATAATGTCCATCCAATCTTCGTGACATGTAGTTAGCGTTGAGAATGGCTACTTGTGTTGCGCGTTTCAGTCCTTTAGGACCCATCATCTGAAATCATGGCCGTTGAAAGATACAAACATTAACTATATACTTAAAACTTGTTAACTATATACTTAAAGCAATGCAAAATTTTGATGATGTTTCAATTATGACCAAGTTTCAACTTTGTCACAGTTTTTTTTTCTTTTAGCAACATGATTAGTACTTATAGCTCACCTTAATATAGGCCCAAGAAATAGGAAGGATAGCAGAGGATCCAAAAGGTGCAGCACTAACTGATCCAAAACTATGCGCTGCTTCTCCCAAGTCTGCTAATGGGTCTATCACAGGATGTGATGGAAGAAACGGAGCTAAGTGAGCTTTACTACAAAATAATATAAGCGATCATAAAAATGGTAGGCTCCAGTAGGCTATGTTCACCGACATTGACCTTAGAATAAGTCATACTCACACTCCAATAGGGCCCATCCCAGGACCTCCACCACCATGAGGAATACAAAATGTTTTATGTAAATTCAAATGTGATACGTCACTACCATAATCACCAGGTCGACATAGACCTACCTAAAAATAAATAAAACTTCTTTAACTTTCAGATATTATAGAAAAGGAGTTGTTGAAATATTATAATAATACTCGTATATGTAGCAATATACACATAATTATGATGTCAAACCTGTGCATTCATATTAGCACCGTCCAAGTAGACTTGTCCGCCGTGCGCATGGACCAATGCGCATACATCGGCAGTACGCTCTTCAAATACTCCAAAAGTACTTGGATAGGTCAACATGAGACAAGCCACCTTCTCACTGTGTTCTTCTACCTGCGGAAGAAAGTGGACGCATTTTGTTAATTCTTGACTGAAAGGTGAAAATCTAAGATCTAAGCTAGCACCTCTAAAATAATTGAGAATATAACATGGGTACTGTTTATCCTTTTGGGTACTTATAAACGTTTTCCTTACCATATCTTTAAGGTGTTCCATGTCAATGTCACCGGAAGCTGTGACGCGAATAGCGCATACCCTCATGCCCGCCATATGTGCAGACGCAGGATTGGTGCCATGCGCGCTTACCGGTATTAAGCAGATATTCCGACCAGTGTCGCCCCGGAACTCATGGTAACCCTTTATCGTTCGTAGCCCAGCATATTCACCTTGAGCTCCGCTGAATTAAAAGCGAACTAGAATTAGTACCAACAATGAAACCGGAAGTATATTTTGAAGGTGGTAACTTCCGTAATTCGACCTTCATAAGTGCCCTTCTAGGGCCTAAACTGAATAAATGGTTTTGACTTTGACTTTGACTTTGAAGGGCAGCTATTAAGTATCTCTATCGATATGATTGTTTTACCTATATCATACATTGAAACTTACCTATTGGGCTGGAATGATACGCGATCATAACCAGTAATTGCGCACAGATCATTAGCCAATTCTTCAAAAAGAGTATGGTAGCCCTGGCATTGATCTAGAGGTGCAAATGGGTGGATGTCAGTGAAGTGCTTGAACGAGCATGGCATCATTTCTGTTGTAGAGTTCAACTTCATTGTACATGAACCCTGGAGGCAAAATTTTATATGTACTTACTTTAAGAGGGCGCATGTAATTAAACTAGGTTGGTAACCTAAACTACGTAAAACTTCAAATTCAAAATAATGAAATCATATTTACTAAAGGTATCATGGAATGGACGAGAGACACGTCCTTGTTTTCAAGACGCTTCATATAACGCACAATCCGGGTTTCAGAGTGATGCATGTTAAATACAGGATGTGTGAGATATGGTGATGTTCTTCTGAATGGACCTTTTTGTATACTGCGGGCTCTCACATCACCGGATTGTGACACCTGTGCATTGTTAATAGAAAAAACATTAGACATTATGCCGATCCATTTTAAATAATAAGTTAAAAATATTGGCATCTTTACTGGACCTCATCGACACACTGGCAATCAAATATCCATAACAGGTCATCTACATCTTTCATCGTTGTTGTTTCATCTAAAGCTACACCTACAGCACCGTCGTCAAAATATCTCAAATTTATCTTCTTTTCTTGCGCTCGAGACTTTATAGCAGTTGCATCATGCTCTGAGATAGGGACTACGTGAAGTGTGTCAAAGTAAACATCATTTGATTGCTTATGTCCACGAAGTCTGATTCCTAGAACGTAACGTAATTTTTCAATTGATTCAGTTAAAGACAATGTTTAAAACTAAAAAAAAAAACAATTAAAAAAGAAAACAATGTAATTTAAATTTATTTTGCTTCGCGTACCATGATCAAGTACAAGGGTCGCATTGTGAACTCGAGTTGCAATGTCCCTCAGACCTTGCGGTCCATGGTAAACAGCAAACATGGCCGACATATTGGCAAGGAGTGCCTGTGCTGTACAAATGTTCGATGTGGCTTTGTCTCTCCTTATATGTTGTTCTCTAGTCTGAAGGGCCAACCTAAAGTAATGACGGAGTATTAATGTAATTCTGTGAATTTAGTCGATTTGATTTTTATTTTCCAGGTCCATTCCATTCCAAATGTATATTCAGTCTAGTCAATGTAAGACAATCAGATACAAATATTGTTATTAAAAGGATTACACTGGATCTTGTTGAAATTACCATATTCTTAGTACCTATTATTTAGTTAGATGATAAACATAAACCATTCTCGAATCAACTTCAAAAATCACACTCACAAAATGTCATGAAAATCCGTCCTAGCTGGACGGATTTAGGAGGAGTTCAATTACATACACACGGAAAAATAAAGATCAAGAAAGAACTATAGGTAGGTAGGTATATTGGTATATATGTATGTATATAAACAAGATAAAGATAAATTATACTAAACAACTGACGATTAAAAAAAAAACTTGAGAGGTGTCAAGGGACACCCGGATGGAACGAAGTTATATAAGTTATATAAGTCGAGAGAGCATATATATATATATATATATATATATATTTTAAAAAAAAAAAAAACATTTCTATTTATAGATATACATATATATAAATAGTTGATGTTGACAATGAGTTTATACCTATAAGCATCTCTCCCTGTAGCATCTCTAGTAACACCAACCATACGGCCAGGCATAAGACGTACTAAAGGGTGCTCGGCTGCGAAGAACCCGGCATGAGGACCTCCATAGCCAAGTGGTACTCCCAATCTTTGTGATGTACCCACAGCCAGAGCGGCTCCACATTCAGCAGGAGGTCTTAGTAAAGCCATTGCTAGAAGATCCGTTGCCACTACCACTAAAGTCTAAGGTAAGATGGTTAATTGTGTATTACATTTAAATAAATTTATATTTCATTCCATAATAAGATCGTTACTTACTCCATGTTCATGTGCTGCAGCTGCTAATCCTGAATAGTCATATACTAAGCCTCTTGTATCGGGGCATTGCAATAGCACAGCAGAGATATCCCTCTGTGCAAAATCTGCTTGACGCACATCAGACATTACATTTACTTCTAAGCCCAGTGCGTCTAACCTTGTTTGAACTACAGCTAATGTTTGTGGGTGGATTCTTCCTGAGACGACGAATTTTGTTCTTTTATTGTGCCTAAAATCAGTTTTCTATTTATGTTTGAATTCTTCGCAATATTTTTTGTATAGAAATAGTTTGGGTACTACCTATGGCAAAGAGATAAAGCTTCAGCAGCAGCAGTGCCTTCATCAAGTAAAGATGCATTGGCTACATCTAGACCCGTGAGATCGCTAACCATAGTTTGGTAATTTAGCAAGCTTTCCAATCTGCCTTGTGCTACCTCCGGTTGATATGGAGTGTATTGGGTAGTCCTAAAATGTTAAACGAGCATCATAAAAATAGAATACCTAGCGAAGTTATTATTTGATTAATCAAATTTAAAAGATGTTACCAGCCAGGGTTTTCAAACAGATTGCGCATGATGGTATGAGGAACACAGCAGTTATGGTATCCCATACCGATATATGAACGCCATATTTGATTCGTCTCAGCAATTTTGCGAGCTCTTACGATCAGATCGTATTCACCTGGAAATGTAAATAATGTAGGTTTATACGTCTATTATAATGGGTTTATATATTATTGTATGAATTAAAACATTAAACTGGGTTTATACTTTGAGATGCCATATTTTCATAATCAATGTTCAGCTAACCATGCTGAACAACTATTACAATTAATTTTCACGATTTCAGGGTTGATCCGTTTTAGCTTGACTTACTCAACATAGACTACTATAAAAGGAGATTATGTACAGTTTCTGCTTGTGGAGCTGAACACAATCTTCTTCATCGGTCTATGTTGGTTTTGAAAAGTCCTTTATTGCGGGTAAGCAAAAAGAACTTTCCGAAAAGGTATGAGAGAATTAAAAAAGTGCTTGTATTTTCATTCATAAATTTTTTTTTAAATACTTAATTTCCATGACGAAAAAAGTACCTATGTTAGGTATTAGCTATTACTTTTGTACTTGTCAACTTTTTTGAATGTTGTGTACATTATGGTAGCATGAACTTTAAGTTTTAGGGCCTATGCTCACAACTGTTGTTGTTTTGTTATTGTTCGCAGAGAAGCGATCCAGTCTAGAAAAACGTTATTTTACGCGCTGGAGGACTTTTTCCCTTAAATTTTTCAATATGTTCCTGTATAATAACACATACAGGAAAAATATTATTGTAGCAGTGCGGTGCTACAATAGTATTTTTCCTGTATGTGTTCTGCATCATCGTAACAGCACGTTACGGTGGACATAGTGCCTTCCTTACTTAAAAATAATAATTATTTAAATAAATACTAAACTTACTCATAGGATCAGATATATTCATGAGACCTTGCAGTTGGATCTTTTTTGGGACTGCATCGTTTGTCAGTTGATCCAAACTCTGAAGGACAAAATATAGGTAGGTATGTTTAAGGATATGCGGATGCCTTTTTTATTACCTATGATTACTTATTATTTTTAACCGACTTCAAAAAAGGAGGAGGTTCTCAATTCGACTGTATGTTTTTTTTTTTTTTTGTAACATACGCTTATTCGCTGCCAATTATGAATAGATTTTAATGATTCTTTTTTTGTTTGGTAGATCATGCTTCAGAGGTGGTCCCATTTAAATTTTATCGAAATTGATTCACCACTTTTTGAGAAAATCAACAAAAACAAAAAAAATTATATCTCGTTTGATAAACCTTAGTGAATCAAACTGAGTCGTTGAGCATGACTTTTTGGATTTGGATGAAATTTTGTGTGTATACTTCAATGGGTTCTTCGATGATTTTAAAATACAATTGGACCCGGTAGGTGGCGCTGGAATCGAGTTCCAAGATTTGTTTCAATTTCAGGGCAGGACGACGACGTCTGCCGGGCCCGCTAGTTATACATATATTATATTTTACCGGCCCGACTAGTTCGAGTTAGACGATTTCAGGACAAACTAGTTTTGCCTAGGACAACATATAATAAGGAATAAACTTTAAAAATTGAAAAATAAAATTATTTTTAAAAATAAAAAACAAAAACCGACTCCAAAACTGTAACCTATACCTATGTACAAACATAAACTAAAAAGTAAAGAATAATATTTTAATTTCAAAGTAAGAGCCTTAAAGGACAATCAACAAAATTATTGATATTTATAAACAGTTCTTTTTAGAGTCGGTGCCAGCCAAGAAGGACAGTGTAATTCTGCCTTTGTAACAAACTTCGAAAAGTAGGGGAGCGACGGCGCAGACCTAAGGAACATTACCGTAAGGAGAGGTGTCGTAAGACGTTTTCTCGTATGAACACTTCCAGTTCAAAACAGTCCTTCTTCTTGGCTGGCACCGACTCCAAAAAGAACTGTTTATAAATATCAATAATTTTGTTGATTGTCCTTTAAGGCTCTTAATTTGAAATTAAAATATTATTCTTTACTTTTTAGTTTATGTTTGTACATAGGTATAGGTTACAGTTTTGGAGTCGGTTTTTAACCCCTCGACTCGCCCCATTATAGCTAAGCTAGCAAACTCATGGACAATTTCTTTTAAGTAGGAAGGTAAACTTTAAACGAGTTTTCCACTTACCTTGTAGCCTAATAAATCCAGCATAGTAACTACATCTTGATCTCTAGGTCCTATGTGTCTACTTGGAAAATCAACTCTTTCTGGAAATAAACTATCCGACCGCGAACTACGAGTGGTAACACAGCGGATAGCATAATTGTAAAGAGTTTTCTCAGCGCTTATACCACTTTGAACACTAACTAAGGCTGTTTTAGATACTAAACTTTTTTTCATCAATCTATACATTGTGGTGAAATTGTATTGTTAAAATAAATAGATATTTAACATTATACGTATCGTCTTACAAAACCGTACCGTAATGTACTGATAGGAGGGTCAAAGATTACAATGTAGGTACTAATAATGATAACAGAGCGTAAGTAAATACTCAAATAAAATTATATAAGTACCTATTATTAATAGTCGACAATGGCATCATATCTATAACCATTATTATTTTGTTTTGTGCCTAAGTACCTATTGATTCTTCATTTTGTTAAAATTTGCCTTAAACATCGTCTAATTGGTATCAGCATATTCTATGATTATGTACCTACCTACCTATCTACTTGAGTATCCAATATCGATATCTTTTGCAAAATTAGTTTTCCAATCGATATAGGTACACATATCTATAGATGAATAGGTATATAATTTTAGTAGGTACCTAAGTAAATGGTTTAAATAAAAGAGTAACTTCTTATCTACATAACACTTGACTTGGAGCTCGACGACTCAAAGTATCCTACTAGTCTTTGTGCCTTTTGAATTCATCTTGAGATGTAAATAAAAGGTGTGATGATAGAGTAGAAAATTAGTGGAACTCCAAAGCGGAACAACGTTTCCTAGCCGTGTTTGGACATTTTTATTCAAAGCTCACCAAGAATGAACGAACCATTTTTTTTATTCATTCTCGCGCAGTATTCCCAATATCAATTTCTAGATTCCGCTTATATTATGCGGCTGACGCCAACCAAATAGTGCCAAGTGGTGCTCTGATTTAAAGTGTATAGGAAGTTATTCAGCAGGTTTAATCTTATAACTTCTAAATCGGAGCAACTGAAACAGTAATAAATAGGTATAATCATTAGCTGGTTGGTTATCATTGTTCGATGTTTTATGAAAATACATCGAGTAAGTCAGTAAAGCTTCTCTAATCGATATATCGGCTCGATTCGATGCTTCGTACTGTAAAAATCGAGCGAATTCGATGCATCGATGTATATCGAATATCCCTCCCTAATTTATTTATGGAGTTGGTAACACTGAAATTCAGAGAAGCGATCAAAGAGAATATAAATACTGCGTAAAGAAGCGAGTGAATTCCCTAAAAAATATTACCTATTTTATTTTCTGCTTATTTTTTGTCATCATAAAGAAGCAAAGATACATATTATAAGGGAGGGAACTGTCTGATATTCGGAAGACTCCTGATATACCTATAATATTAATCTTTGGTCTGAAGTAACTAGTCAATCGTAAAATATTCATCATCAATATAAAGTCTTGTAGTGTAGTGTAAGTAAGTACATCCAAGATTACCTCTCTATTCTCTATACAATAAAAAATAAATCTAGAAAGTATCAGTCCAGTGATTTATACAGATTTAATATTTGAGATAAGTATATACTCATACTCATTACAAGGTTCGTAAAATAAAAAAAATATGCTTTATTGTTGTAGGAGACGTACGTAGGTGATGACTATTCAATACATGGTTGTTAAATCCAGCCAGTGTGAATAACTCTTGAAGATAATGACTCTGTCCGAGTATTCCCATCTGAAACACCAATTAGTGTGTTGTATTAATAACAGTGACAGGCATAATCATTTAATTAACATACTGAAAGAATTATTCAGAGATGACATAAACTCACCCAGAAGGTTTGAACAAATTATCACTATTACTCAATTGATAAAAGTTTTGGAACTCAGAGATTTGCTATCTGACCATAATGTGGGGCCTTTCAAGCTTATTGCTCAAAAACTTCCAAATAGTTCTGAGTGGTTGGACAAGATTTCTGAGTATGAAAAGTTTCAAAATGCACCAGCTAGAGATTTTGTGAACTACTATGGTGAGTGTTAAAGATTCAATATTTTCTATGAGTACCTAAGTACTTACTAATTTGAAAAAATATGCCTTGCACTTAATTTCATACAATGTCATGTCACCTATAGTTGGATTTTTAACTAGCTGGAGTAAACTGACAGTTGTGTGTGAGCACAATTTGAATAAGATTACTGTTTTATGGTTTGACCATATCACTTTTTATCAATAATAGAAAATTGTTTTAAGAAAATTAAACACAACTGTCAATTAAATTGCTAAAAACTGCTAATTAAAAATCCAACTTTAGTCCAACATTTTTAATAACTAAACTCGCGAGGAATTTCAAATCAATTGTTATGTTATTATTTGATTGGTATTGCCATCCCACTTAAGAACCAACCGGTTAACCTATCAAAACCACAAATAAACACACTTACCTATTACAAGTTTATATTAACATAATACTTTTTGTCCATAGTGACTAGAGTATCATGTATCATATTCACATGCATAGTCGCACGCAGCATTAATAACACTATCCATCCTGCTTTTAGTTAAAGCCCGTCATAATCCATAAAAATGAGATTTTCAAGGCTCAGTGTATACTTTTGACAACGATAGTAAACTACTAAGAAATGTTTTTATAAATTTAATATCATCTTTTATCTCAATGCTTATAATTGGGAACTCAAACCATTTTTTTTATATTGTTTTAGCAGTTGAAAGCACAACCAATAGGGCCCCCCAGGAAGAAAGCTTATTAAACAGTAATCCATTAAATGAAATAATTATTTATTTATTTATTTATAGACGAGCAGCTTAGGAGCTGATGTGTCTACATCTTGCAGTGTTGAAGTAAGGGTCGCACTTCATCGATCACTTATGCAGTTTATTAGTTTTTGTCCAGTTGTCCAGTCGGTTTTTAAAAGCGTTTGTTGAGGTCGCTGATATCACATCATCGGGTAACCGATTCCAACACTGGACTACTCTATTACTGAGGAAATGGTGAGCAGTGTTTGTCTTTGATGGTGCACGATTAATTTTACATTGATGCCCACGGGATGATTTTGTGCTCTCATACTTAATGAATATGTTGTCTAAGTATGGTAAGTTGTACTTTCCCGTGAGGATTTTGTAGGTCTCAATGAGATCGCCACGAAGTCGTCTTTCCTCAAGAGTAGTGAGGCGCAGAATGCGAAGCCTGTCGTCGTAGGATTTGTTTCGTAAGGCGGCTGGTATTTTAGTAGCTTTTCGCTGGACACTCTCAAGCAGGTCGATATCTTTATGAAAATAGGGGCTCCAAACTTGGAATCCGTATTCTAGTAAGGGTCTTATATAAGTCTTGTAGATTTTCATGAAAAGATCTACAGTCATCGTTTGGAAGGATCTTCGAATGATATATACAAATGAATTAGCTTTTTTTACAATTGAGATTATGTGCTCTTCCCACTTTAAGTTTGAAGTGATTAATATTCCAAGGTCTTTCTGTGTGTCAGTCGATTCTATTTGGTTCCCGTCCAGATTGTGGTTGATTCTTGGGTTGGTTTTACCGAGGTGGAGGAGGCTACATTTAGAGATATTTAATTGTATTATCCAGTCTTTAGTCCAGCTCATAATACGGTTGAGGTCTTCTTGCAGTTGCCCAGAGTTGATAAGTGGGTTGGCAAAGAACTTTCCATCATCAGCAAAAAAGGCAGATTGAGATACAATAATTTCAGCCAGGTCAGTAATGAAAATCCCAAAAAGGTGAGCAGAGAGCACTGAGCCTTGAGGGACGCCACTTAACACTTGCTTACGTTGTGATAGGGTGGAACCTATTCGCACTTGGAATGTTCTGTCCGCCAAATAGTTCTCTATCCATTTGAGTAGTGTGCCACGCACTCCGAAATGGTTCAATTTAACTAACAGGCGTTTATGGGGAACTTTATCGAATGCTCGTTCAAAGTCTAGATAGACCACATCTAATGGATTGTTGTTGTCGAGTTCCTTTGTCCATGAGTGCATACAAGAGAGAAGGTTTGTTATGGTAGATCTTTTCTCAACAAATCCGTGCTGTTTGGTAGATATTACACATTCTCTGTTCAGAAATTGTATTAGTTGTTTACTTATAATTCTCTCCATCATTTTAACAATAATACTAGTGAGACTAATGGGACGAAAATTCTGAGGCAGGGTCTTATCGCCTTTCTTGTAGATCGGTGTAACTGTAGCATGCTTCCAGTCTTGGGGTACAAATCCACTTTCAAAAGATCTCATCATAATTACAGTTAGAGCAGGAGCAAGGGTTTTAGCACAGTTTTTTAATATACAACTAGGTATTAGGTCAGGTCCAGGGGATGACTGTATATTAAGATTAGAGATAGTTTTTTCAACATCGTTAATTGTGAAAGAGATATCCGACAGGGTATTTTCTACACGGGCGATAGTAGTGATTTTGGTTGGCTGGTGTAAAGGTGGCTCAACAGAGTAAGCTTTCTGAAATTCATCGCCAAAAACGTCTGCAATGTCCACGGGTTTCGTGACTAGATCGCCATTTTGTCTTCTAATTGCAGGTGGAATGCTTACTTTAGAGGATGTGCATCGGCGGATGTAGGAATAGAAGGCTTTATCGCCATACTTCAGTATTTCTAATTCATAGGTGCTTCTCTGTTTTCTGGATAAGGCAACACATTTGTTGGTCACTTCCCTGAACATCAGATAGTCATCATGTTCTCCTGATACTCTATATCTGTCCCACAGTCTTTTTTTGTCAGCAATTAATCTAAGAGTATTGATATTAATCCAAGGCTTGTTTTTTGTTTTAGGTTTGACACATTTTAACGGAGCGTGTTTGTCTGTTGTCAAATTAATTGCATCTAAGATGCCTGACCATATTTGTTCTGTGTTGCGTGAGAGATCAATTGACTCTTAAGTTTTTTGCTAGATCAGAGTTGTATTTTTCATAATCAATGAATTGGTAGTAGCGTCTAAGCTTTGGTTCAGTAGTAGTTTTTTGTAAGAAGCATTGAATACTGAACTCCAGCACGCAGTGATCACTTTTCCCAACGGGTGGTTTGTACAAGATTTCTTTAATTAATGTCTCTTCATTTACCATGACTAAGTCGAGTAGAGATGGTTTATTACCTAGTTGAAATCGTGTCGGTCTGTCTACTAATTGGAATAGGTGACTGTTAAGGTACATATTGGCAAATAGTTCGTCAGGACCAGAGAGGTGATGATCCATGTGGATGGGCCATTTAATCGCAGGGTAGTTGAAATCACCAGCAATTATTACGGTGTTATTCTTAGAAGCTGCAATAAGATTAGTTAATAGTTTTGCATCCCGGGATTTCCATAGAAGTTCATCCTTATTATCTGGCCGATACACCCCTATTACGAGGAAATGATACGTGCTAACCTGGATGTCAACGTAGAGTGCCTCAACCTCATCACACATATAGCTTTTGTTGAGTCTCGCTACAATGGGTATACCATTTACACAGTCTCTTATATACATTGCCACGCCCCCACCTCTAGTTTTACCAAGAGATTTGTTTTTCTTATGTTTGCGGTCAAGCCTAAGTAGGGTATAGCCAGGAATGTTGAATGTACTGTTTTGGTCTTTGTAATTAAGCCAAGTCTCTGTAAGTATTACTACACTAGGTTGGTTTGTGTTTATGTGGAGAAGAAAGAGATCAAATTTTGGTGCTAAAGAAAATAGATTGGTGTAAATAAATGTAAGGTCAGTGTATGGATTTCTAGTAGGAGAACTTAGTTTTTTTTCATTTGTGTAATAATTTTGGGAGTGCCCTTCACATACTTTATGGTAAGGTTGGTTTCTCCTTTTTCAATTCTCATCTTTAAAGCATCACGAAGTTTGTTGAGTTCATCACGTTGTTTAGGCGTCTTATCATCATACACTCTTACCTCTTTTGCAGCCTTACTCTTGTTTTTGAGTATCCATACAGCATCTTGATGAGATTTGAAGACCACCTTTATTGGTCTAGGCTTCCCATTTTCAGTTTCTCGGCGACCCAAGCGATGAAATGAGACTACTTTATCTGAGTAATCACTGCCATTGTTTATTTCTTGTAAAGTCTTCTCAATATTGGATTCATCTTCCAATTTTCTATCACTACCGACATCAGAGTCACTTTCCTTGATTCCGACCAAAATAATATTGCTAGCCCTTCGTTCACGTTCCACTAATTCCTCCAAGAGAGCGTTAGTGTCAGGTGGTGGCAATGTTGACGCGGCCTCTGCCGGAGCTTGAGATGGCGTGGACATGGTCTGAGAAAGCTGTTTTTTTACCTCATTGAGCTCTTCCCGCAATCCATCATAGGATTTAATAAGCTTGGGTACTTGAAACAGAGCCTCTCGGCATGGTGGGCATAGGTATAGTAATGTGCGTTTGCCCTTTAGACCCATAACACGCACCTCACTACTCGTCAAATCACTGCACTTTAAACAGATGTTACGTTTGCAACCATCACACTGCAGAGTGCTATCATCATTTTGATCATTTTCACACTGATAGCACCTCATCTTAATTGGATATCACCTCATCATAATTAGCAAAAGGAAAAAACAGAGGATGTTTAGAACAGTCAATGATGGTTTAAGCAATTATTGGCGAGACCTTGGAAGAAACATAAAGATCTGTGAATATCAAATCTATAGAAATAAATAAAATTGAAACATCTATTTGTAATGCCAAAATAACAGCTTTCTATATTGATGCATATGAAAGTACATAATTACGGTACTTATAACATAAAAAAACACTTTATTAAATTGTTGTTTCCTGTTTGTTTGTTGTTCTCCAAATGGCTGGACCAATTTTAACGGGACTTTTACTGGTAGATGGCTGATGTTATGAGACTTAACTAAGGCTACTATTATCCCGGAAAGATCCCTCGGGAATGCGGGAGTAACTGCGGAGTGGGACAGCTAGTTGATGATATAAATTTCTTCAACTTGCCAACTTATAATAATAATAATCACTTAATTTCACATAAAGTCATGTCACCTAGTCAGTTTCATTTCAATAACACTACTCATATATCGTTTCAGTTTTAACCTAATTAACACACTTATAATAAAATTACAATTTGTATTGACTTGATATGTTTCCTCCATAGTGACTACAGTATCATGTATCATTATATTCACATGCATAGTCGCAGCATTAATAACACTATCCATACTGCTTTCGGTTAAAGCCCATGATAATCCATCGAAATTAGATTTTCCTGGTTGGTATTACCTTTGATACACTTAAATCTGCTAAAAGGCTCAGTTTATACATTTCACAAAAATCGTTAACTATTCATATACCTATATATTATAAAATGTTTTTGTTCCAATACTAATAATTATAACTCAAACCATTTTTTTAAATATTGTTTTAGCAGCTGAAAGCACAGCCAATAGAGCACCCCAGGCAGAAAGCTTTATTAACAGTAACCCTTTAAGTGGAATCATGAGCAAAACGAAAAAACGGAGGGTGTTCAAAACAGTCACTGATGGAATAGGCAGTTCTTGGCGAGACCTTGGAAGAAACTTAAAGATCCGTGAATGTCAAATTGATGATATAAATTACTTAAACTGCTCTATACCTGCAAAGGCAGTTAAACTTTTGGAAGCATATGAAGAAATAGCAGATCCACAAAAATGGTTTTTTGTTCTGTGTGATGCATTAGAAAAAACGCGGAGAAAAGATTTAGCCAAATCATTACAGGAAATTATGGCCATGAACATATAATATACCTACTTAATTTATATGATTACTTGCTGTCCCCCGCGGTTTCACCCGCATTCCCGAGGGATCTTATCTTTTCTCGGGATTCATGTTATGTATTATAATACTTTCCTATGTTCTTCTCAATTTCATGGGTTTTAATTTGCGTGGAACGGTATTATAAGTACCGTCTATGTACCTAGGTATATATGTAAAATGCCGTTATTTTGACATTGCAAACAGTCACTTAAATTTAATTTATTTGTATAAGTAATAGGTACATTTTATTCTTTTCTAAATTATATTATTATGAAATAATGGAATGGAATTCCATTACGCAAAGGTAGATGGCGCCATTGAAGTAAAGTACAACGAAAATGTGACCAAGTGTGGGGCAGTCATTCGTTTCGTCTTAGAATAATGGTTTTTCTACCGGGACAATATGGCGTAATTTTAGTGTACCTAGTTCTTGAATATAAATTGAGATACATAAATACAAACATGACGAATTATGAAAATTACCATTAAAAGTTAGAAAAATAAATATTCCCAAATAATATTGAATTTATATTTCGATTTAATAAGGTACCTACATATTATGTTAAAGCGAAATACCACTTACTGATTGATCACGAAATCACAAAAACTATTTCTACAAACATGAAATTTGTCAGGAAGATTCCTAATAGGGAGTAGGTTAGGTATCCGTTTAGATAGAATTTTTGAAAATTCAACCTCGCGATCCCTCGGGAACTCGGGTGAAACCGCGGGGGACAACAAATATTGTATAATAGTATCTACCTATATTATTGAAATATTCTGGGATTTCTTTACATTATTTTTTATTTTATTCAGGACAAAAAAACAGTACATGACAATAATAAATATACAATTAATGGAAAAAGTCTCCACTAATTTCGATACCCGCAGAATATTTCGGCCCTGTTATAATGATCCCCATTAGTTTTAGTTCTCACGTTACTAACATGATTGTGGCATAGCAGATTGTTATATCTACAAGGGAGGGTGAAGGTGGTAAGTGATCAATATAATCATAGGCAATGCTGCACACTGGTAGCGACTTCGAATACCCTGAAAATAAATCTACTTGTACTAATATTATAAAGAGGTAAAGTTTGTGAGGTCGTATGGGGTAATCTCTGGATATACTGAACCGATTTTGAAAATTATTTTACCAACAGAAAGCCACGTTATTTGTGAGTGTCATAAGCTATATTTTTATCCCGGGAAAAGATAAGATCCCACGGGAACGCGGGTGATATCGTGCAGGACAGCTAGTACCTATTATATCATTATACATGTATAATGTAATACGACTTTTAAAAAAGATTGAAATAATAATAAAAATATCGTAGTTATATAAAATTAAGGTCAATGCGGACAAATCGACTCAGGTCACATTTACCCTGAAGAGACCACATGCCCATCGGTTACCTTAGATGGCATTTCATATCCATAAACTGAAGATGCTAAGTACTTGGGACTTTACCTGGATAGAAGACTTACGTGAAAACACATAATATGGACTAAAAGGAAACAACTGGACACTTAAGTGTCCAGTTGTAAAATAGTAGATGCTACAGATCAAAACAAGGCAATCAAAGTGACAAAAGAAAAAATAAGTTATATGAAGACCAAAAAATAGGTAGGTACTTAATAAATAAAAACTGTTACATAATATTAAAATATTTTAATTCATTCAACTTACAATAAAATATATTTTTTTACACCTCTATTTTAGAAACCTATGCAAATGCGTGTCGAATTACACCTAGTATCTGGTTTGGTTTCTATAATAATATTTAGCATAAAAAGTAGCTAACCTGTAATGTACATATTATCTGAAAATATTCCGTGACTGAAAAAACTAAGCTATCATAATTTTTTTAAAAATGTGATTGACTAAATTAAATTAACTGAATATATATTTTCCTCACTTAACATTACATTCATCAGCCTTAAAAAGTGCCTTTCCCCTCATCCAGATACAGAGGAAAGACACTTGTTACGGCTTTAGTATACATATCTCTCCAAAATTTTCTAATACATAAATTAACTTTGAAACTTCATTAATTCTACATAAATTAATTTTATATGAATTATTCAAAAGACACTTCACAGTGAAAAGTGAGCTCGATTTCTTTTTTAATAATTAAATTTAAGGGAGCGCCAACGCAAATATTTTATATTTCATAATTATTTCACCTTTTAATTGATTCATAGAATACATAAACACCATATTGCCAATGACAGACAAACATATCGAAATTATAAGGGAGTTCAGGTTTTTGCCTGAAATCCTGAAAATATGGATAAAATGCAACGACGCTTCGACGCTACTAGAACAGAGAAGCAAAAGTCCATACATCTTTTGAGAATATTCTACTAATATTATAAATATGTAATTTTGTATGTTTGGATGTTAATTACTCAATCGCGCAAAAACGACAACTGAATTTGATGAAACTTAGTACACAGGTAGATCATATCCTGGAGTAAAACAGGATACAATATAAAGATAATATCCCTCTGGAATGCAGGTGAAACCGCGGGGTGGAAAACTAGTGCAAAATAAATGCGTTATTTCGGAATAGATACATTTTTAACGCTTAACAAAAAATGCAGCGTCAATAAAAATTGAATATATAAATGGTAGGTATATTGATTGAAATTGTAATTTTTTTTAATTATTCATAAATGGAATGTGAATGATTAACATAACAAAACAAAGACTTGTTTAAAAAAATCATCATTAGGTACCTATATGGAATGTTAGGGAATGTTACATGGCAGCTGTGATCTGAGATGAGGGTTTTTTTCTATCCACCAGACAGGCATGCAATACCTCTAAGCATTTAACCTCTGTGAGTGCTATGAGTCAAAACTGTACTGATAATAGTTTAAGTGTTTTAAATTCCATATTATGTGTATACCCAGTGATGCAAACCTATAAAGAAATAGTATTTACACATTTTATTTATTATTATCTATCGCATACCCATGGTGAAATTTTGTATATTGACAGACTTTTGTTAGTGATTGAATGATTATGCGCCCATTGTTTCCTTTGAGAAGAATCCCTAATCATCATTCGCATGGAGGCGGAAGAAACGCCACAGCACGTGCTTATGGAATGCAGGAGCGTGGCAGACAAACGGGCACAAATCCTCCTTTCACCAGCGTCACTTCCGGAAGCCTTTGGCAGTCTACAAAGGCTGCTGCTAGCCTTCTGGGATGACCTGGGCTGGTTGGAGTGAGAAGACACAGAAGCTTAAATACGTACAATGGCCCAATCAAGAGGCTAAGTGTGGAAACAGCCCTGCCAAAACAAACAAATAATCCCTAATCACAGATCATTTTCATTACCATTATGTAAGTTAGCACTTACTTGATATAATTAAATTTCAGATCAATTGTAATATTAGAGAGCTGAATATAATCCAACTGCGTATAAAATAGAACTAATTTTTTTATTTAAAAGGCACACAGTATCACTATAAATTCGTAAATTCTTTATTGTAGGTACCTACAATAATTTAAATGTCAAAAATATAATCAATTGCCTGCAGCCCAGACATAGGCGTTTTGGAAGAGCCTAAGCCATGGTGATGCTTGGCTAGCAGGGTTCATAGGTTGAGGTGTGTTAGTGATGGGTGTTGGGCATTGCCAACGAAGGATACACCGTTCTGGATGTGGCATCATAGCCACGTGACGTCCGTCCTGGGACCTCATACCAGCCAGGCCACCTGAAAATATGCATAGTCAAAGTTAAACCATTTATTAGACAGCTTTATTTGACATTACAAAACAACACAGGTAAAAATAAAGTAATATCACAGAAGGCAGAAAGAAATACAACAGAAACAAAAGCTTAGAAAGTTAATAGAAAAATAAAATAAAATGATGGCTAGCACCATCAGCACTGATTTTCACTGAGTTATTCAGTTTAGGCCCTAGAAGGGCACTTATGAAGGTCGAATTACAGAAGTTACCACCGGTTCGGAAGCCTTCAACTGAGAAGAACCGACAAGAAACTCAGCAAGGTAAAATTTTTAAACATTTTTGGACCATATTGGCTTTTTTTTTTCAAATGTTTTAACAGTTTTATTATTAAATATTCTCAAATTCGTATATAGATACGTATTATTATGCTATGAGAATATTTATCTATATACGAATTAGATAATATTAATCATAATTCGAGATGAAAAAACATTCTAGCTCTTGTTTTACAAATAATGTATCAATTTTGTTGTGTAATTGTGATACATTAAATAATATATTTAAGTAGGGTCAGCAATATGACCCTGGCTTATTGAACCAATCGTAAAGAGTGCTAATGCTAATACAATAGTCATACAGCAAGTATTGGCACAACACTAACCTTGATACCTGGTCTTGACATACCAAGCGAACTACCTGCGTCTTATAAATAAAACAACATGCAACATTATGCACATGTTACTTAAAATTGAAAATTACTAAAAAAGAAAACGATATTTTGATAATGATTATTCCAAATCAAAGTCTGATTGATAACACATATTCTAAATAATAAATATTTTATATTTTTTGTTTTTGATTATATACCGCGGCGAAGGTCGTGGGTTCGAATCCTACAATGAGCTTGAGCTTTCGGTGAAGGGAAACATCGTGAGGAAACCACAGCACGGTGGTAGGGTACTTTGTAGTACTCCACTGGCTGGCTACCACCCTTGGTGTGTTCCGACAGCTGCACTTTGGAGGTAGTTCCCATCTAGGCTTTGTGTGCTTACCACCTTCGGTCACATCATCACTTATGGTAGGGGAGGCGAATAGGGGATTTCGGGATTTACTCGAGCGCGTCAGATTAACATAAGGGGGGCAACCTTGCACCTTGTGAAGTACTCTCACCAAATCTGAGCCCTCTATATAGTGTCGAACGTCTACAGTAGCCCGTCAGATTAGTAAAAAAAAATCGATGGTTTGAAATACTCGAGCGCGTCAGATTAAGGTAAGGTAAGTTAGTTACATGCAAAATAGTGTACATTTCAATAATCTGACAATTTGGGTGTGACGAAAGAAAATTGGAGACTCGCAAAGTTGCAAAAAAAAAACGTCACCTGGATTTTCTCGAGCGCGATTAGTTTTTATTTTATTTTGAAGGAAATTAGTCACGAATCACGGAAATATCTTAATCTGCCGATTTGCACAAGCCGAAGTAGCTAAAATCATTATTAAGTGTATAGTCCAGGAATATTATGAGTTTCACCTCAGAATGAGAGATAGTCACCTATTAACTTGTATAAACCTTTATTTTGACACCCTAAAACTTGTCTCAAAAGCTACTTATACATAGGGTGCCCGCGACTACTGATTTTTCAAGGTCAAATGTCAAAAAATGATTTATTGCAAATATCTCGTTTCCTATGGGTTTTATGGTATGTGTATTCATAATAAATATTGTAGAAATTTAAATTCTCTACAACTTTTGTGCAAACATTTTTTCAATATCTTGAACCATTTTCGAGATTTCGATATTTTTTATATATTTTTTTTTTCAAACCGTCAGATTAAGGAAACTCCTCAACATAATTGTCAGATTATGGGTCAGTACAACAAGGCCATCAAGAAGAACCGCCTGTATAAAAATCTGACGCGCTCGAGTAAATCAAGGTCACGATTTTTTTTTGCATTTTCAAAAATCGGCCCTGACTGATGGTCGCGTCCAAATCGTCAGTCTTTAAAATAGGAGCTACTGGAGGGTTCACTTAACATCCCTTATCAATGTCTGACGCGCTCGAGTAAATTTTTTTTTTAAATATTTTCGACCCCTTCATACGGCCACCCCCACCACGCAAAACGGCAGATTATTATTTTTCCGTTATCAGACAGACGTGGCGCGACTACCCTATTAATATCTGACGCGCTCGAGTATTTCTTGGTGACTGTTTTTTTTTACATTTTTGAAACCCTGTAGACGCTCCCCCCACCGCTGAAGGGGAAAATATCACATAACCTTTTTTTCTTTATTCCACCTAATCTTCAAATTCCAGTAGGTCCCAAAGACGCTCGAGTAACTACAAATTTAGCATCATTGCCTCCCCTACCATTAAGCTTTTACTGTAGTATTAAATGTTATACATAATAACTCATATCATAATAATATTATTTGTTATTGCATTTATATATAAACTATGGCTGATCTGAGTTTGTATTACCAAAATGTACGCGGATTACGAACCAAAACGAATACAATGTATAGAAACGTATGCTTAAACTCCTACGACATAATATCGTTAACGGAGACATGGCTGTCGGATAGTATTACGTCTGAGGAAATTTTCGATAACAGATATTTGGTCTGGCGGCGAGATCGGGATTACAATAGAACGGCCCAGTCTTTAGGCGGAGGGGTACTTTTGGCGGTACGACGAGATCTCATTGCGTTCGAAAGACCCGAATGGCGATCATCGGCAGAAGACTTGTGGGTCACTGTAAACTTAAGGTGCCCGCACGCCGATATGACGCAAACCTTACACATCTGCTGTATATATCTCTGTGCAGAAAACAGAGGTCACTCATTCGTAACACAACTTTCTAACTTTTGTGATAAATTAAATGATATTGTACTATGTCATCCAAATGATACATTTATCATTTGGATAAATGTATCAATTTACCTAATATAAGTTGGGAAAAGTTTAATGGTAGTGTTGAACTATTTCCTATTGGAGTTGCGGGTGAGCACCAGTCAAATTTTATTGATATCATTGACACGTGTAATATACAACAATATAATTCTGTGGTAAATCAAAATCAAAGAATTTTGGATCTGGTACTCTCCAACAGTTGTGTTGATGTTACACCGTGTCATGATCCTCTTATACCTGAGGATCTACATCACAGATCCTTATTAATATCTCTCGGCTTTGTGAGTATAAGAGGGCTCCAGGAACTGCCTAGACAAAAATACATATATGGCCGTGGAGATTATCCTGCGATTTCTTCTACCCTAAACAATGTCGACTGGCATAATATACTGGGAATAGGAACACTGGATGAAGCAGTATCACTTTTCTATGAACGACTTTATGAGTGTAGGGATAGATTTATTCCATCTAGGGTCATTAAGCCAAGTCGTTATCCGCCATGGTACAGTCCTGCACTCATTAATTTACTTAAAGAAAAATATAAATTTCATAAAAAGTATAAGAACTATGGTAATTTGTCCGATTATAATGTTTTTAACATGCTTCGAAAACGAGCGAAAATACTGGAAAAGGTGTGTTATGATTCTTATATCATGAAAGTGGAGACATCTATAGGCAATGATCCTAAAACTTTCTGGTCGTACGTCAAAAATTCATAAGCCTCATCTTCATTCCCAAATGCTATGCCATTTAATGACATGACATCCGAAACAGGAACAGGCATGTGTAACTTATTTGCATCATACTTTCACTCCACATTTAACTCTAATTCTGACACAACTGACCTTAATAATATCTCCTTAAACCATCCCACAGCGGTAAATATCGGTACTATATGCATTGACTACAATACAGTCCTTAGAATACTAAAAACACTTGACCTTGAAAAGTCAGGAGGTCCGGATAGTATATCACCTATTCTCATTGTGAGGTGTGCTGCTGAGTTAGTGACCCCCATTTGCATTTTATTCAAACGCTCAATAAATGAAGGAACGGTTCCTAAAATCTGGAAGTCTGCTTTCATCACCCCAGTTCACAAAAGCGGTAACAAGTCCAGAGTTGAAAACTACCGACCAATTTCAAAATTATGTTTGTTTGCAAAAGTTTTTGAGAGATTAGTATATGATCAAGTTTACGCTGCACTAGCGCAGACATTTAGTATGGATCAGCACGGATTTCTTAGGAATCGCTCGGTAGTTTCCAACTTGCTCTTAGCAAATGAATTTATCACAACAGGTATGGACCAGGGGGCCCAGGTGGATGTCATTTATACTGATTACAGTAAGTGTTTTGACCGGATCGATCATCAAATTCTGATGCAAAAGCTAGCCAATGCTGGTATACACGGCGACTTACTCCGGTGGTTTGCATATTATATTGAGAACCGAAGTCAAGCAGTGGTTATTAGTGGCTTTACCTCTAACTGGTTGGCGATCCCTTCTGGCGTTCCTCAGGGCTCACTACTCGGGCCTCTACTATTCATAATCTTTATCTCTGATATCGAAGCTTGCTTTCGGAATTCTAAAATACTTTTATACGCAGACGATATGAAGATTCTTAAAGAAGTTCGTGATTTAGCTGATACTGTAGAGCTTCAGGCTGATTTGATGAGGTTTGAAGCTTATTGTTACATAAATAAATTAGATCTCAATATTTCAAAATGTTTCTGGATATCGTTCACACGGAAAACTTCTATTATTGGTCAAGGTCACCACCTCAAAGGCAAGCAAATTCTTAGAGTGAATGATGTAAAGGACTTGGGCGTAGTTCATGATTCAAAACTAGTTTTTGACAAGCATATTGACAAAGTTGTTACTAAGGCATCAAAGGCACTCGGTTTCATTATGAGAGCTTCGGCAAACTTTCGCTAAATAAAAACAATTAAAATCTTGTACTGTGCGTACGTTCGATCTAACCTAGAATACGCTTCTCAAGTGTGGAATCCTCGATACCGGATATACATATAGTGATCGTATCGAGAGCATCCAAAAGCGTTTCCTCCGTTATTTAGATTTTAAGGCTCGCAAAAGTCAGTCGATTACTATCACCGCTGTCATCGTTATCATTTTTTACCATTGGAAGTTAGGCGTAATATAAGTGATTTAAGCCATCTGGTGAAAATTGCTAATGGTACAATAGACTGTCCTGACTGTCCTGTCCTACTTTCTAAAATATATTTAAAAGTACCTACTAAAAACCGTAGAAACCGCTCACTTTATTCACACCATATGCAAGCTCAAACTATAGGCAGAATGCATACTTGTTAAGAGTCAGTCAACAGTTTAATGCACTCACTATTAATACTGATCTGTTCTGCACCAGTGCTAACACAATTACTAAATCATTAGCTAAAGTTATCTTTAAAGAGCACGAAATGTATTCGTTGTTAGTTGTAGCACTTAATTCTTTTCTCCCACGATTATTCTTTTTTTTTCATTCTCATTAAATATTTTATCTGTGAAGATTTGTAAATGGCATACAGTTACATAATAATGTTATTTATACTTGTATCAAGCTGTAAATCTTCCAATAAATTAAAAAAATAATAATAATAACGAACTACCAACATAGCCACCACCACCACACAATAGAATGCTATCAACCTTCACACATTTAATAAAATATAATGTAGTACTAACCGGGGCTTCCGTTAGGATTCATCGGATACGAGTCTGTAGGGACGCCATCGTCGTCTACATATTGCATAGCGATCTGACGGTTCCTGTGTAGTTTGGCGAGCACTTGACTATCAGCGACTGAAAACCTTCCCTCGCCGTGAGCGACCCACACTCCGAGCACGCTGCCTCCCATTCCGCGGAACCAAACGTCTTGTTTTTGCGTGTCCTCGGTGATCTTTACCGCACTCCACCGACATTCGAATCTGAAGTTTAACATTTTATTTTTAAACCGTAAAATTGATTTGTCTATGGCCTAATATTTTAATGGCTAAGATAAGCAATATTGGGCTGTTAATTTGAATTTAGAACAGTTTTTGTCCGACGATAAGCTTATCCGAGGTTTATCCAGTGATTGAAAAATCGGCCCTAAAAATGATCGATTTAAAAATATTCTAAATACAGTGCTGCTATTATTCACACTAGGCATTAAATGTGAATGAATTTTGTACCTTTCTGAAGCATTATGATCGAGGAATATCTGTGTCCTATTTAGGCCTTTTATGCTAGATTCGGGATCGATCCACCCTAACATAGCCATAAGCTGACATCCATTGCACACGCCGAGGGAAAATGTGTCACTTCTGTTCTTGAAGTGAGAGAACTGCGAACACAGCGATTCAGAGAACAGAATACCAGCCGCCCAACCTTTGGCCGAACCTAATGTATCTGAAATTTAAATAAATTTGTTAGAGTAACCTGATTTGGGTTCAGGTTCTATGTTTTCTTGATAATTCGATAAACAATGTATCCATACAATGAGAATAAGTAATGTTTATAAAGTAGATTATAGATGGTGTCATCCACGAAGACGCGCCCCGCTCTTTTTCTTAATCGCTTACATTGCAAATGTGCATTTAGCTAGTGTTGTAGTGCTGCATATCGACATTTACATATCGACAGAACTACAACACTAACGAAAGGATGCACACTTGCACTGCAAAGGATTAAGAAAAGAGTTTTATACAAAGAAGTTTTTTTTTTCGGGATTTCTTGCCCGTCTGCTACTCCTTTCTATTTTCATAACCCTTAAAAGACTTTGATATTTTCGTTATTTGTGTGTAAATCCTCATAATTTCAGCTTCCTGGTACTACTATACAAGTATCTATGAGAAATTATTGAACTTATGAGGAATTCGAGGTTGAAACTTTCAGATGAATATATTATTATTACTTCGACTATGATAAAAAATACATATTCTACCTGCATAACTGAATCCGCCAGGGAACACAAGTCCTTGGAACATGTCCAATGTGATCTTCTTGTTTTGCAAATCGCTCATCGTCACGTCAAATACATCGAAATTGGCCATCATTAGTGATGCGATCATCTCCCTATCACCATTAGTACCTAGTAATTAAAATATTTGTTAATATTGTTTTTGTTCATAGCTTTAACAATATGTGATTTCAGTATCTTCAAATATTCCAAATTACCTTCCTCCCGTAAAACAGCAACCTTTATAGATTTTGTTTTCAAAATGGCCGCAGATGGGTCGTACGTAACATTGTAAGTCACTCCTTTACGATTTTCAAGGCCTAATACATACAAAAAAATTATATTTTATTAAAATATCAGGATAATCATGATATTTTAATAAAATATAATCAAAATATCATGTAATTTTTTATACACCACTAAAGTGGCAAACAAACATACGGCGCTTAAATTATAATAACTCTAATACCTTGCCATTCTTGCTTAACACAATCAGAGTTCGCTTGAAGGCAGTCCAATTGAAAACTGGTTTCCTCCCACATTCTGAACACTTCAATTAATTGTGTGTCAAGAACTTTTTCATTGTTCACTGTTATCGCTACCTATAATTAAATTATTATCATTTAACATTGCGCCGAAGAAGCCAAGTCTGTCGCCAAGCACCTATCGGTGTGTTCCGACAGCTGCACTTGATAGCCAGTTTCCTTCTAAGCTTTGTGTGCTTACCACCTCCGGCCACATCACACTTACCTTGATGAGATTGCGGTCAAACACAAGCTTATCCAAGAGTAAAACAAAAACAAGAAAGAACAGATACAGTCGTCTTCATCTGACTTAATGTTTTAAATTAAAACCTGTCAAGTGCGAGTCGGACTCGCGCACCGAGGATTCCGTTCAAATTTTGTAGTTTTTTTTGTAATTATTTTATTGTTTTTAGTATTTGTTGTTATAGCGGCCTGGTGACTGACAGACAGATGGACAGTAGAGTCTTAGTGATAGGGTTTCCGTTTTTACTCTTTGGAATCCTAAAAATTACCTCAGAATTCATGCCATATTTGCCAGTTCTGCCAATAACTTTGGCACTGACTCCATTATTTTTGTATTCACTGAGCACATTTGTCACATTACTCTGTGCAACTTCCACAATAATACCGAGTTCTTCATTGAATAGTGCTTCAATAGCTGACACATTGTTTTCTACTTGCAAGTCGATAATAAGTCCACGGATACCACCAATACCCATTTCCAGGGCTGTTGTTATAAAACCACCTTCGCTTATATCATGACCAGATAATAATTTTCCCTCTGAAAATATAATCGGTGATTTAATTAAGCTTGACAAAAAAGATTTGGTTTGGAAAGTGGGGCCCACTGTTAGTCTGAAAAAACCCTTGACAAAAAATATTGCTGTAACATGGCTAAAAACCAACTCTGACTAGTGACGAAGCTAAATAAAAATAAAATATTAGAACGGATTTTTTTTATAAAATTTATTGCCATTTATAAACATGATATAAAACATTGACACTATAATGATAGTCTTTTTATTTCACTTACCTTTCAAAAGTTTTTGTGTTGTTTTGAATAAAGACTTGAGAACTGCTGGGTCATCAAGATCCGGTGGATTTTGACCAAGTTGTTTATAACATTGTGCAAGGGAAGATCCACCCAGCCTGAAATATGGTCGATTTAATTATTGAAAGTAGATCAAAACTAGTATTCTGGACACAACTACAGTCGAAACCGAATATAACGACGGATCGGTTATTACGACCGAGTGGCAAGGTCCCGGCCGAATCCCTAAAACAATTAAGTAAACATACCGCCTAAGGTCAAGGCGGGGAAGTCCGGCAAGAGACTGTCGGCGAAACAGTGCCTCTTGCTGGTTCTGGCATCAAATTACAGATGACGCTACGAAGCGCGCCAACGAGACGTGGACTTGACCCGCTGCCGGACTTCCCCGCCTTGACCTAATAATAACATCGCATACAGCGACATATCGTTTAAAACGACGAAACTTTATCGATATTCATCGGCTATAATGACCAATCAAAGAAATGTTTTGACTTATCCAAACCGCGCTCTTTGCCTTTTGACCTTGCATGTTTGACGACTTTTTTAACATACATAATGACAATTAATATGACTACTTGTGTATATTGCTTACTATACTCGTAACAATTATCGGACACAACGAGCGAATCATCCACAATGACATCCCTTTAAAGTCGTTATATCCAGTTTCGACTGTATACATTATGATAGTGAAATTGGGTAGCACCGGCATTATATTTCAAACATTTAGCAGTAAATGTTACTGAAGGAAGTATGTACATATTTTAGTTTAACACATACCTATATTTGCCAGGTGAAACTGGCACATATACGAGAGCCGACCCTTCTTCCTTCAAAGCTGGCTCTATTTTGACTGTGATATCGGGACATGGTGCATATGTGGATACTACTAGGGTTCCAGGTGACTTAACTGTAATAAAAAAAGATAAAAGGGTGCCAATAAACTATTTGCAACATCATAGCTCTGTGGTAATGACTTTGTATGCCATGACGAACTTCGTGAGGGAAAACATTGTTAAGAACCCATTACAGGATGGTGTAGATAGTGCCATCCACGAAGACACGCCCCACTTTTTTGCTACAAATTTTCAACTTGAACTTGAAACAGTAATGCTTAGTACTCTATAGATAGTGCCATCCACGAAGAAGCACCCGACTCTTTTTGCTAATCTCTTACAGTGCAAGTGTGCATCCTTTCGCTAGTGTTGTAGTGCTATCGATATTTCTATAAGAAATTGCACGGTATTGGGAAAAAGAGTGAGGCGCGTTTTCGTGGATGGCACTATCTATATGTACTTACCAATTTGTCCAGCGACTTGTGCACACATAGAGAGCGAGTCCTTCCCCCCGTCGACGGCGACGCCGAGCGTTGCCATGGCAACACATAACGCTTCACACGCCACTACCAGGGTGCCGCCCTCTACGCCGGTCTTGCCGGCCCACATCCAGTTGCCGGAACATTTGACGTCCTCCAGTTGCGATATGCCCGCGAATACCTGAGTTAGATACAGTTAAATAATTGCGCGTCAGCAACTTTCTCCAAGGATCTCTGACACCACAGGGATATGCTAGAACACAGAGAGCCATGGAGACTTCAAACCTTCATCATCATAACCATCATGTCAGCCAGAAGACGTCCACTGCTGGACAAAGGCCTCCCCCAAGGATCTTCACCTTGGCCGGCCTTGCGCTACTCGCATCCCGTGACTTCCCGCGACCCTAACAAGATCGATGGTCCATCTTAAAAAACCTTACTTAACAGTAATAATAGAGGCTACTAACCAAATTGGTCAAAGCTTCCCCGAGCGACAACCTCGCCCCGGCAGCGGGGTCCAACAACCCCTTAATGTTCTGCGTGCCGATGGAGGTGGCCGAACCGACGAGCTCGTGGTATGAGATAGCGATGATGGCGCAGTCCGCTAGAGGCGTGTGGAGTGGCCCCACGCACTGCTGTTGGGCCACTAAACCTGTCACGCACCTATCTACCTGCGAGGAAACTTACGTTAAATCCTAGCTTTATAGATAGTGCCATCCACAAGGACGCGCATATGCATATACACATAGACATATCGACAACACTAGCGAAAGGATGTACACTTGCACTGTAAGGGATTAGGAAAAAGAGTGGGGCGCGTCGTCGTGGATGGTGTATCTTTAGTGTTTTTATACAAATCGCTACAGTTAATAACCTTATTTTTAATATGAATTTAACATAAAAATTTACGTAATGTACGTTGCATGCTAAAATCTAATCCTTATTTAATTTTTTTATGTCCATTGGTTGACAATTTAACAAACAGCCAGACAAACAGTTTATTATTAAACAAACATCTTATAAAAGTCGGTATAGTTGCTAACAACGCTTTGTTACTTACTTTATTGGTCAAGTATCTTTTGCTAGCCACATTAACAAGTCTCAAGACTCGATCGAGCGCACTCTTAACTGTAATATCCTGTGGGAGGGATAGAGGCAACTTTGTTCGCTTGTCGCGCTTCAAATCAAACGTCTTTCGTGGCATGTTTCCTAAAAACATCAGGAAGTTAGGTAATATTGTAACACCATTATAAACTATTCCCATCCATCCATCCATACTACTATTATAAATGCGAAAGTGTGTCTGTCTGTCTGTTACCTCTTTGCGCTTAAACCGCTGAACCGATTTAGATGAAATTTATATTTAGGTATAGAGATAGATGGAACATTGGAGAAGGACATAGGATACTTTTTATCCCGGGGTTTTCCCCGGGATAAAAAGTATCGAGAATATAGAAAGGCGGAAAACTAGTTGATACTAGTTTTATACTACTATATGATATAGTTATTTCAGATTCAACCACCAAAGGTTAATAACGGTGCCATTGAGAAATCCTGCCAGCAAGAATCTCAGCAATAGCTATCACATATTTATTCACATATAAACCGCTCATGCTCTCATTAAAGAGGAGCTGATCATATTTAATACTGTAACCAACTATATCGTCACTAAGGACGACCTCCAGAAAATATGCAAGAACATGTCTGTTTGTCTATAAGTACTCTGGTTTCCTTACTAAAAGATCTGCTTAGTTTGAGATCAGATGGACGTGTGTATGAAGAATGTTCCAGGATATTTATCCTACTAATATTATAAATGTGAAAGTTTGTATGTTTGTTGCTCTATCACACAAAAAAAGGCTGAACAGATTTTAATGAAACTTGGCACACAGGTCGATCATATCCTGGAATAAAACATAGGATACTTTTTAGCCCGGGAAACGATAAGATCCCTCGGGAACGCGGGAGGAACCGCGGCACGGAAATCTAGTCTATATGTAGATATTATAAAGAGGAAAGATTTGATTGATTGCTCTGAAACTACTGGACCGATTTGAAAAATTCTTTCACCATTAAAAAGCTACATTATCCCTAATGAACATAGGCTATATTTTGTCCCGGGAAAAGAAGATCCATCAAGAACACGGGTGAAACCGCAGAGGACAGCTAGTATATTATATTATTAAATCAATATATACCTATTATTATATATTATTACTATTATTATTATTATACCTAATACAGCTTCTAGATGTAAGTCATAAGGCAATTTTGACTTTGTTTCTGGCTTCAGTCTGTTGTTTCTATTTAAATACTTGTCTGCGTAAGAGTCTTCGATAAGGCTCATGTATCCATCACCGGTAACTTCACCCACAAATGATACTGGACACCTTTCACGACGACATATATCTAAAAAATAATAGAGACTCGATTTAAAACAGTCGCATAAATTTGATGATGATATTTTAGGATTTGATATCTCACCTTCAAGAATAGGTCTGTTTTCCTTCTTACACAAGAGAGCATCGTTTTCCTGATATTCAGCGCCCCAAAGCTCAAGAGTAGTTATGGTGGGATCGCCCAGTTGGAACTCATTAGTGAACACAACAGCACCCTCTGGTTCCACCAATTCTTTTAGCACGTTGCCGTTACCGCCCGCGCCTTGGTCGTGGATTGCTAAATTTATATAAAATACAGTCTTATTACATTGAAATAAGATAACTTCTTCAAAAGCAGCAACATTCATTTCTTACATTCTACAGGATTGATGTCTGCTTCTAAACACCCACGAACGACTCGGTTGAGACGGTTACCCATTTCAGCATCACCTGTTGATGGTAATATAGATAATGTAACCCTTTTAAGTACTATCTACTTCAGTGGCCCTGTTGTATGTGACCATATTTACAGTTTTACGTGCTGCAACATTGACGAATGTTAATGACTTAGCAATAAGTGTTATATAAATAGATATGTAATTAGGTTTAAGGTTATCTCTTCTTACATTGCAGGTACGATGGAATGAGTACTACATCTGGATTCCTTACTACTTTATCTACCACCTTCAACAATCGACTAATTACAGCCCATTCGACCAACTGCTAGGTCATACAAATAGGCACACTTATTCTAACACCCTGTTTTTTTTCTGTTACAGGTACCATCTACGTCAAGATATGTTATATATTTAGATTTACAAGTTGAACGTTTGTTGAGTTCCCTTCTAGCCAGTGTCGTCGTCACTTTCTAAAAGTATATTTTGGGTCAAACAAGTCTATCTATATAAATTACAAAAAAACATTATTTACTTGATGTGCATAGTGTTGAAAAAGATGCCACTTTTATATAAATATATTTTCCTGAGTCGTCATATACAATTGAGACCATATCCAGTAGGTTAATCACAAAATAACCGTATAAAATACCGTAACGGTCGCGATATCTTTAAGGCTATTGTATTATATATTATCTTGATTGTAACTGTAACAATAGCGCAGTAAGCGTTACTTATAATAAGTGTAATATGTAACAATATCTGCTCTTTTTGGTCCCCTATTTTCAATGACATCATATTATTAACATGCTTTCAAGATACCAGCCTATTACTGACTCCTTTTACATGCACGTTAAATTCCCTATATACAGGTGTCCTGTAAGTAGTACCTACGACAAACTTATGAATTTATATATTAATTGTCTCAATGAGATATTTCATATTTACTTTTACTAAGGTATTTTTTATATATTTGGTAGGTGACCCACCCACCTATCTCCCCCTTAAGTTTGTCGTACTACTTAGCCTGTATATCTATCAAATTATTAATAATAGAAATCCAGGAATCGCAACTCAAGTTTTTAACCCTGGTAATTTATACTACATACTTAATTAAAACAGCCAATTGCATGGAGGACCATACATAACATAAGGTTCTGCAGTACTTTTTCGAAAGACTCAATGGGTGTGCTAGGTTCCTTGCAATTAGTTTTTGATCTAGCACTGTAGATTTTTAAAACTTATTTTCAGTTCAAAGGACTATGTTTCTCAAACATGAAATCTGGAAAAAACAACCCCTTACATACCTACATACTATATAGGTCATTAATACTGGCTTACCTCTTTGCACAGCACCAAAATCGAGTGCATGGTCTCTTTGATCCCCTCCTTGAACGGCGACAGAGGAGGCTGCACCACCGCCCACACCAATACGGTATACCGGACCACCCACTTTTACTAGTAGCATGCCTATATAATACGTACAAACATTAAATAATCTAAACTAAAATTATAAAGACGAAAGAATAGATTTTTGTTTGTTACGATTTAACGAAAAAAAAAACTACTCGACCGATTTTAAATTAGAAAGCTACATTATCCCTGCGTAACATAGACTATACTTTATCCCGGGAAAATATAAGATCCCACGGGATCGCGGGTGAAACCGCGGAGGACAGCTAGTTATAAATATATCAAAAAGGAATATGCATATGATTCAAATATTCAAATCTTCAAATAATTTTATGAAATAGGTACTACTAAATTTAATATGGGGTAATTTTTATTACTTAGAATATGATTTTTTTCACATTAATTCCTTCACGGGTCGGACAGGTTTATAAAATTCTCGTGTCACAGTTTTAGTTACCGTACTCCTCCGAAACGGCTTGACCGATTTTGATGAAACTTTATATCTGTATTCAGTAGGTCTGAGAATAGGTTGTTATCTATTTTTTACTAGCTGTCCCCCGCGGTTTCACTCGCATTCCCGTAGGATCTAGCGGTATAAAAAATAGAAACCTACTCTCAGACCTACTGAATATACGTATAAAAATTCATCTAAATCGGTCCAGCCGTTTCGGAGGAGTACGGTAACAAAGGAACGATTTGGATGAAATTTTGTTGTGTAGGTATTTCAATGGGTTCATCGATGATTTGAAAACAAAATTCGACCCGGTAGGTGGCGCTGGAATCGGATTCTAAGTTTTGTTTTAATTTTAGAGCAAGACAACGTCTGCCGGGTCCGCTAGTATTAGTCCGCTAGACCGCAGAAGAAAACTTTTCAATATCGCCCCTGTGGTAAAGAAGTACGTAATAATAAAAAGGTTTTCATACCTTTTTCAGGTTTATTCTTTTTAATCATATTATGGGGCATGTATCCTATGCCACCACTAAACATTATTGGTTTAACGAACTCTTCTCTTATGTTGTCACCATTTCTAAGGCCATATGATTGGACAAACCCTGTAAATTAAAATTTGAGATTTTATGCAAGAAATTAATCCCAAGTGCTACTCGACGTGTATGTGAGTGCGTGCCAATTAAAAACATGCCAAATAAAATTACAGCACGATAATCAATTTTATAAAAAAAAAGTACTTCTAATGTGCCTCTTTTTTACCAATTCTACAGAGTATGATATCAGTTTATGATTCACTTTCTTTTTTATATTCACCTGAAATGAGCGGTTCTCCAAACTTATTGCCGTAGTCGGATGCACCGTTACTAGCTTCTATGATGATTTGCAATGGACTTGCAAAATTATTTGGGTACAACCATCCATTTTCCTCCCAGGGCAACTCATATCCTATACACAATAACATAACATCTATATATATAAAAGAAAGTCGTGTTAGTTACACTATTTATAACTCGAGAACGTCTGGACCGATTTTCATGGTTTTTGATTTGTTAGATTCGTCTCCGCCCGGAATAGCAGAATAACTATTAAAAAATAAGAAAAATGTACAAAAAAAAAAGAAAGAATAATGAAGACAATTATTTTTGTCATACATTTTGTATAGAACGACTTTTTGACATGTCTCGAGATCGGGCTGACAGATGGTTTAGATTCACAAATTGGACACGGTAGGTGTCGCTGGAATCGGGTTCTATGTTTTGTTTTAATTTCAGGGCAGGACAACGTCTGCTGGGCCCACTAGTATTAGTTAAAAGGGAGCGCGGCATCTACGTCAGAGCGGCGCGATTACCTATTTTATTAATCTATGGTACCTAATACAGGTGCAGTAAAGTTTTTAGAGTTCGTTTCACAATTCCCATTTTGAACATAATAATATGTGTACCTAATCACTATTTTTTTCCAGTTTAAAAAAAATTACAGCTTATTTTGGAGCAGTTATATACAGGATGTCCGGTAAGTAGTACGACAAACTAAAGGAGGAAATGGGCGATTTTCCATTAGCCGGCCCGGCACCGGCGCCGGCGGCCGGGGAAGCAAAACTGTCCTTTGTAAAAGTGTCACCATTTTCGAGATATTTCGATATTTCTGACTTTTATAATTTGATTTTTGAATTTCAGATATTATTTATCTCGAAAATGGCGTCACTTTTACTGAGGTCATTTTTGTATATTTGTTAGGTGACCCGCCCACATATCTCCCCCTTAAGTATGTAGTACTACTTACCAGACACTTGTATAAACTCCCAAGTAATATCACTGACCTGGTACATGCAAATTCCCAACACTGTAACCAGCAGTGCCGGCAACAGTGTGTCCACCCCTTCCAACTCCTTGCACATCCCTAATTCGGCCTCCTGTACCTGTGGTAGCGCCACTGAATGGTGCTACTGCAGTTGGCATGTTGTGAGTTTCAGCAGTGAATATTATATCTGATTCAGTCACTTCTTCAACCACTTGAGATGGTACTCTTACGTCACTCGGTCTTATCTTCGTGTGTTTGAAACCTTTGATTGCACTGAAGGATTATCAGGGTTAATTTTGATTTCTTTTTATACTTTATGAGACATGATCAGAATTGGAGCAGAAGTACTCGGAGGGCAGACCCCAAATAGATTGTGATAATAGCCAAATAATAGCCAATGAACAATTTAATTTGAAAGGTGGAAATTATTTTTTTACTAATCAAAACCGTAATAAGGTGGAAATTATGAACACAATCCAAATAAAGCAATATCCAAATTATTTTGACACTTTTGTATACTCAATATTATTATAGTTGGGTAGTTTAAAATAATCACAGTTATGTGGTAAAAATGTCTGCCGTAGAGACGCTAAGTAGTAGCATATCGTTTGACTTTGAATTATTGTGATTGCATGTTTAGCTTTGGTTGATGAAAATAAAAAAATATGATTCCAATCTTCTTTTAACAGAACAAGGACGGACAAAAAAAACACCATACCTACTATTGTCGCCAAATTTAATAACATTGTTATTATTTGACGTCTTCTGAGTCGATGCAACCATATCAATAAGCGATTCATCTATCTCTTTGCCATCCAATATCAATTTGCCCTAGAAATTTAATATCAATCGAATTAAACTTTCAATAGAATCTAATTGAATAGATGTCTAAATAAATAGAAAACCAACTTACCTTGAAGAACCAATGACGTGAGTGCTCGCTGTTACTCTGAGCAAGGTCGAATAATTCAACGCTTGTTGGATCACGTTTAAGTTTATTGACAAATAAGTCTGTGTAAAAATCCATATCCCATGAGTCGAACGCTAAACCTGAAGATCAATAAAAAAACATTTAAAAATAAAGTCAATGTCAAAACCATTTATATACCATTTAAAACAACGTTATTCAGTTTAGGCCCTATAGAAGGACACTTATGAAGGTTGAATTACAGAAGTTACCACCGGTTCAGAAGTCAGCCTTCAACTGAGAAGAACCGGCAAGAAACTCAGCAAGGTTACATTTTTTAAATATTTTTGGACGATCTGCCATTTTTGGCTTTTTTTTTTCAAATGTTTAACATTTTTATTTTTAATTTTATAGGAAATCGGATAACTAACGCGGCGAGGTTTCATGATAATTACAGCGCAAAATTTTACAGCAATGGAACTAATAGATAAACTATAGATACCTTTGGGAATTTAAACCCAAATAATAATATGAATTACCCAGTTTTTGGTTGACTTTCTCCATGGCAGGTCTGCCCTCCTTCTGCAATGGTACCACAAACCATGGTTCCAAATCTTTTGGTAAACCTTCATTGAAACTTTTTCTTGGCAAGTTTTCTTTAGAATAAATACATTGAGTCATCCTATCATGCAAAATAGCTGCTAACTCATCAAACATATTGGATGATACATTCTTCATTTTCTCAAAGGTAATGAGATATCTTGTAGATACTTCTAAACGAATCACATCACGTAAACCAACACTTTCACATATTTGAACAGAGTTACTGGAGTCGGCTGTTGAAAAATTAAATCTGAAACATCACACATAATAAAACTATATTGGTATTGTTATAACAGTTTGATTATATATCAATCAACTAATATAAAATAATAAGATATTATACCTTGGACCAATTTCTATAAGAATTTGATTTCTTTTAACATCCTTGTAAACTGTTTCGTTCCTCATTGCCTGAGGCTGAAGAGGTGAACTCAGAAGCCATTTTAGTATCTTTATTTGGTTAATATTAAGATAGTCACAACCCTCAGTCAGCTCAACATGGTAACAAAGTTCAGTTGATAACTGACAAACATCCACATCAACAACTTTCAATTTCTGAAGTATTTCTTTTGTTTTATGAGCACTAAATGCTTCTGATGAAAAAAATCTCAAAATACACATGATGAACTGTAATATGATCAGCAAAAACAATATTTCAGGTCAGACTGTTCATTTAAATATGACACTAATAGAGTATGTCACAGTTGTGTGAGAATGTCAAAGTTTATCAGTTGTGTGAGACGTCTGAAACAAATAAAGGCAAACAAGTTAGCTTATGCAATACAATGATTCTGTAATACATCACAACTTATTTACCTATTATTGGACCTTATCAATATTTAGTACCTACTACACAATAAAAATATGTATTTACATAATATTTAAAGAAACCTTGAGAATGCTTTTCTTAAGTTAAATCAAAATAATTTTAAGGCGATGATAGCTCAGTGGTAGTGACGTCGGATACCGCGGCGAAGGTCGCGGGTTCGAATCCTACAATGAGCTTGAGATTTCAGTGAAGGAAAACATTGTGAGGAAACCATAGGACGGTGGTAGGGTACTTTGTAGTACTCGGCTGGCTGGCTACCACCCTCAAGTTGAAAATCTGTCACCAAGCACCTATCAGTGTTCCAACAGCTGCACTTGAGAGCTTTTTCCCATCTAAGCTTTGTGTACTTACCACCTTCGGTCACATCATCACTTACCATGGTGAGATTGTGGTCAAACACAAGTATTTAATGGTATAAGTAAATAGTATTTTCGGTTTCTCTGTGATCTAAACTCCTTACACCAATCTGCCAATTTCAAAATTGATGAGTTTTAAATGTTCAAGTTTCAAATAAATCTGGCCCAAAAAAACAATTGCTCATAAAAATTTTGCTATCCCCTTTCTCACCTTAAAGGATTTTTGGAAAGTTCTGAAATACATGATTTTTTATTAGTCTTGAAGAGTATTTGAATACCAATATGTGAATTCGTAAAATACAAAACTATAACTTTTTTATAGTCCCGATTTATATGTGTAGGCTTGAACGAAACATAATTTTCAACTATTTTCGTAAAAAAAAAAATTCATCAAATATTACAGATTTTCATACAAATATAATCCATGCTTTTCCGTATGTACTAAGAAATAGAATCTAAGGGTTGCTTTACTGCATTTGCAAAGTTTTATTGTGTCATCAATGTGTTTAGCTCTATAGCCATGAAAATCAAGTAGACAGACAAACAGACAGTTACTTTCACATTTATAATGTTACCTGGGTAGGTATATAATGAGAGTGTGGATAGTATGGATATATACCACTCGTAAACTAGGAAAGTACATATAAATAATTTTATTTAGGTCCAGGCATGTAAAACAAGCTTTTGTAATCTTCAAGACACTTTAGATTACCTAGTTGATTTATTATAAAAGGAGTAAGAAGTAATTTCAATCTCATGTCCAAAACAAGCAAACATTTTTAAGTTAAAATACTTACCTAATAAAAGCAGTAGTACCTACCTACTTAAAATTGGAAGGGTGGGTTTTTGAGTAGTAGAGAAACAAATAGTTAAAATTTAGTCAGAGAGAAGCTTTAGGTTCGTTCAACTCAGATGTTTCGTTCGAGTGGCCCTTTCGATCTGATACTACAATAGGCAAATTGTTATAAGATAAATTACATACGTTTATTTTGCTTAGTTAGGCCACACAGCTAAACTCATAGATCACTATTATATATAATATATTACATACTCTTTGATTATATACTCTAAACTCACGTTTCGTTTTGATCGAACCGACCACGGGAACACGTAGTGTTTTTATCCTCTTTGCCGACCACCATGGAAAAATTCCATCCGGCGGGTAAATAAAAGTCTGTCAAACAACGTACATAGTGTTCAACACAGATTACTGATATGTAGTAATATATTACATACTCTTTGATATGTAGCTGTGTTCAAAGAACACTATTTACTCCTAGCGGAGCTTCTTTTTTTTTTTTTTTTTTAAGAAGATTTTTGGCCTGGTAGCGTGACCTTTAAGCCATTTCTTTATTTTAAATATTCATCTTTTATGTTTAGTCACGTTTTATTGTCACTTTCACTGTAAAGTCTAGTCCTCGTCCGTACAAGTCCGGTCTAATTTTAGTGAAATTGGCGGCTATTCCACTAAAACATTTCATGGACTTTTTGGGACAACCTGGAAAGTCACGATACACGCTTTCATTTCATTTCACTTCACTTGTGCACTTACATTGACCTTTATTGGACAAAACACCACCGAAATTATTCAATAAAACTCACAATACACGAATTTAATGAAAATAAAACGAAAACACAACGTCACTTCGCAAGTTCCCGCCAAAAAGTCCTAGCGGAGCTTCGATCAACAATAGCCACAGATTACTGATATGTAGCTAGCTAACAATAGCTAATAAACCTCGGAACAATAAACGTAGTGTTGTTTATCAAGCGTAGCGGTTACATACTCTTTGTCTATACTTATAATAATAAAAATATTATAAAGAGGAAAGATTTGATTGTTTGTTTGCATTGAATAGGCTCCGAAACAACTGGACCGATTTCAAAAATTCTTTCACCGTTGGAAAGCTACACTATCCCGATGAACATAATTTTATTTTCAAAAAAAATAGGGATCCTTACTAAAACTCCAATAATGTAACCCCGAGATGTAAAAAATTGACCTAAAAATTCCTTATATCGCGTGCGCTGCAATAACTATTGATGATAGAACAAAATAATGTACTACGAGTTTGCAGAGCACATCATTATCTATAAAAAATGTCGCGACAGCATAATATGACTAGCTATTATGGTTATGTCACAATAAGCGTTTTTTTTTATTTTGAAAATTTTATTGAAATGCCGGCGCTAGAAAAGGCTCTTTATTTGTCCCTCAGTATTAATCCTTATCAAAATAAATTACTTCATAATCAAGACTGCTTCAATACCTTTATATAACTTTTTGAATTATTCAATTCGGACATTTCAATCGAAAGATATCACGGGTATAAAAAAGGAAGTATTAGAAAAACGTCGCGTGGTCGCCGCTCACCCCGCTCGGCTAGCTGCTATACATATCAGTAATCTGTGGCTATGCATTTGGCTCAAAGATGATTTGGCTATGCATGAGATACGTCTCTCTAGTATATAGTGTATTAACTATGGGCGTCACCCTCGGAACAATAGTTATTGTTCCGAGATAGAACCACAGTATAGAACACTATTGTCTATTACCTACTAGTGTTGCCGATCGATAGTCGACTATCGATGATTAACCTAAACAATATCGATAAGCCTAACGATAGTATCGATACTATCGATAGCTCAGAACGAGGCGATAATATTGAATGAGTCCAATTATCGATAGTATTATTACTGGCAATACTATACATCGATATATAGATAGTATCGATACTATGGATAGTATTGTTGTTGATAAATAAAAAACTATTGATACTATCGATAGAATCGGTACTATCGATTTTTTTAGACTATCGATTGTCTGCCAATTTGCGATAGTATTGTTTACATTATTCAGGTATTATGGTCAATCGTTCCAACGTTAAGGATCTTCAATGTCAAAATCGTTTACACAGTTGCATTTTGTTTTTCTAAATTGGCAACTATACTTACATTACAGTTAACATATTATCCAATACTATTACAAATTGGCATATTATCGATAGTCTAAAACAATCTCAATAGTATCAATAGGTTTCTATGTACTAGCAACAATACTATCGATGATATCGTTAGTTTATCCTTTGCGAGCAACAATACTATCGATAGTATTGCACTCATTCGATATTATCATCTCGTCCTGAGCTATCGATAGTATCGATAGACTAATCGATAATATGGCCATTTTCAAATGAAAACCATCGATAGTAAAACTATCGATAGTTCGGCAACACTATTACCTACCTAGCTAGTGACTGACTGGTTGTTACCCATTCGAAAAAATATTTACCCCTAAAATTGCCACAATTACTTGAAAATCCACATAAAGTAAAAAAATATACTAAAAAAACACAAAAAAATTATTCAATCAATAAGTGCCTTTGAATAAAAAGATTTTTGTTTCAAATTTCGCGCGTAATTTGACGAAAACGCTGGACCCAGCGGACATGACGTCATTTGCTTACACAGCCAAACACAAATCTGGACAAACTGTAGATTTTACAATGCAAACATTTCACTTGTGCACTTAGATTGATCTTAATTGGACAAAACACCACCGAAATTATTCAATAAAACTCAAAATACACGAATTTAATGAAAATAAAACTCACTCAAAACGTCACTTCGCAAGTTACCGCCAAAAAGTATTTCTTAGTGTAAAAAACAGATTAAAATCACTGAAATCTTTGAATTGAAATTAAAAATCTATTTTGTAATTTTATGAACTAAAACTAACATTTCCCGACTGCTTTTTGCCTAAGCTATCTCAATAATATATTTTTCATCCCACCATCTCGGAAAGAGTATTTTTGCCCTTCGATATCTGAGTGTAAAAGCCGTTATTATCCTCTAGAGGATATAGTAAATAGAACATCGTGTGCACTAAGTTTGTGAATTCAAATCATCATTAAACCTATTTACTTCTCCCTCCATGGTTCCGAATTTATCATACATCAAAGTCAAAGCCAAAGTCAAAACCATTTATTCAGTTTAGGCCCTAGAAGGGCACTTATGAAGGTCGAATTACAGAAGTTACCACCGGTTCGGAAGTCAGCCTTCAACTGAGAAGAACCGGCAAGAAACTCAGCAAGGTTACAATTTTTAAATATTTTTGGACCATCTGACTATATTGCCTTTTTTTTCAAATGTTTAACAATTTTATTCTTAAACTAATACAAAAATACATTTGACAAATTAAAAAATGAAATTAAAGAATCATTTTTTTATTTGTCAAAAACTCAGACTCCGAACCTTCTTGGTGTACTTTTTTTTAAATTTGCTTTGCGCGCGCCATTTTCTTTTTTTTGCATTTAGTCATTTCCTCGCTGAGGTGGGATGAAAAATTGCGTGTTGCACTCGAGTGCAAAGATTTTTCACCACGTGCTCTTTTCATTCCCTCGCTAACGCTCAGGATTCTAATTTTTGAATCCCTCGCTGCGCTCGTGATTCAATTTTAGAATCCTTCGCTTGCTTGGTCATCAAATTGAGCACGCGGTTAATAAACAATTTTCCACTCTTGTTTGAGTAACTCCCAACCCAAGAATTATATATTCTAAATGGATAGGTAACTCTAAATAAATACCTATCAATTGCGAAAAAGAGAAAGATAACAGCTACGTTGGGACAATCCTCGGAACAATAACTAACATGGAAGCCGGGCTAAAATAAGAAATGAAATGCATATACTTTACCTTTTTTTACTTTCGACGTTAATAATGCGTGGGAAAGAGACATATAATACCGTTCTGTTTCGTTATTATGCAGGTTGTCACAAGCTATTTTTTGGCTAGTGATGGGCTTATCATCGACATTGTCGTGTCGATATAAGTCATCAAAGCAAACAAGTAAATATAGTTAGTACTAGCTGTGCCCGCGACTTCGTCCGCGTGGAATAGTGACTTTGGGCATATCTTTTGGTTTATTTTGGATTAACAAATGTTCGACGTGATTCTTTAAATTGACATAACTTTTTTATTTAAGAACCGATTGACATGAAACAAACACTAAATGTTAAGTGAAACTTACCACAATATATTACTGAAAACCACATCCGAATACGCCGTTTCTGAGATTAGCTTGCACAAACAGACAAAATTCTAACAATCATTGTTTTGGGTGCTATTGCGTTGATAAAGGACCCAATAATATTTTTTCTTATTTATCTTCCATGTACAGATAGCGATCCGTTACATTTTTATTATGTGTACCTATAGATAGAATAGTTTTCTATTATATATTTTTTAATTAATATAGTTTATCCTTTTCTTAACATTCCCATGTTATTATAATTTATTATCAGTATATGCGCTGGCTGTCGACGGATAATCTGCCAAGTGTGGCTGTGGTTTACTAACGGATTTACCACGACGGAACTTCGGCGTCGGAATATCCGTCAAGTGAGGTAGGAAAGAGACGATAAGAATTTGACACAAGTATAAATGAAACTACAATTATTAATTTAATGTCTTTAATAATCATTAAAATCCATACTAATACTAATTTACTAATTAATATTATAATTATAAAATATTGTAAATGCGAAAGTGTGTCTGTCTGTTACCTCTTCACGCTTAAACCGCCGAACCGATTTAGATGAAATTCGGATAGGGATTGTTAGAGTCCCGGGAAAAAACATAGGATAGTGTTTATCCTAGAAATCACCCTTTAAGGAGGTGAAAAGGGGGTGGAAGTTTGTATGAGAAAAACCTATTGATGCACTGACTCCATTTCATTTTCATTTCACCATCATTAGGAAATCTGCAACAGTATTGAAATGATTATCGATAACCATTTTTACATCACTAGTAACCTATACTTGCGACAATTTTATTTTTCAGAAAAATCATAAAATAAAGCAAATACGTGAATTCTTTTGAGTAGATAGGCATAAAGTACTATTTTTATTTATCGTCTATCACTTTTTTTATTTCCAATATTGAAAAATATAACTCTAAACTCACCGATGAAATGTTAACGTTTCGTTCTCATTTTCTTTTCTCGAACTATGGGCTTTACACCCTTCAACATCACAAGACATCTTGTCCAGGGCACTGTACACCTCTCGTATATACTTTCTGGCCACGTTCTCAGACAGAAATTAATAATTAACTCGCTTTTTTCACTTAGTAAATTCGTCAAACTCCCGACTTGTATCAACAAAATATAAAACTACAAAATTAAGTTGATAGCCAACGTAAGTATTTTGACGTCTTGGATAGAACTTTTGTATTTGTTAGCATAATAAGAGGGGCAAAGAGGACCATTTGACATTTTGCTTGTGACACGTTCAAAAATAATAAAAACAAACAGCCATGTTTTGTTTCATTCCCACATTACGATATGCTAATTGACATAGATGAATAAACTGTATAGTACTCGGTTTTTATTTTAGCCCGGCTTCCATGTTAGTTATTGTTCCGAGGGACAATCACTCTTTCTTTCATAATGGGTAAGTAGGGTTAGAAAGAGAGATTGTCTCAATATAGTTGTTATCTTACATTTTTTCGCAATCGATAGGTATTTGCTTCAAGTAGGTATGGAGAGTTAACTATCCAGATAGTATACATTCTTGGTTTTAAGTAGACTTTTTGGCGGGAACTTGCGAGTTTTATTGAATTGTTCTGTCCAATAACGATAAATCTAAGTGCACAAGTGAAGTGAAATGAAATGTAAGCGTGTATCGTGACTTTAATTTTCAGATGTTTGTGTAAATAAATAAATAAAATAAATAAATACAGGTTGTCCCCAAAAAGAAAGTGAAAAGTTTTAGTGGGATAGCCGACAATTTCACTAAAACCTGACCAGACTTGTATGGATGAAGATGAGATTTTACAGTGAATGTAAAAATATAACATAACTATAACATCAAAGAAGAATATTTAAAATAAAAAATGGCAGGAAGAAATAAAGAAATGGAAGGTATGGTCTTTGAGTATGTCTAGCTAGATATAGGTCTACCCTACGAATAAGTAATAAGTCAGGAAATGTAACCACTAACTCCGTCAAAAAATGACCCAACAAAAGTCGTGTGTATGGGCGGGGCTTAAAAGTCATCACCTCGGAACAATATTGTTCCGAGGTCATCACTCCGACATTTACTTTGACAGCGAGCACAAATCAAATCTTCGCGTAAAGGTAAAAAATTGTCTGACTTCATTTTGCATAGTATTGACCATCTCGGTTTGATAACCTATTATATATATCTTTGAATATATTTATAATTTTGCTACTACTTACTAAAAGTGATCCCTGAACATTTTAATCTTGTATTGCTCCTGCACCACTTCACAATGATGATTTACAATGAAAAGATTTTTTTTTTCTTGTTGAAAAAAAAAATGTACCTGCTCACATCGATAAAATTTAAGTACAGTAGGTAATGTATTTTCCTTATTTGTTTTCTTTTAGTTTCCCTGCCATTAAATCTTATTAAATTAATCATTTGCCTTAAACGGAGTCTTCTCAGTTTAAGTGTAATCTGAACCGGGGCCTAAACTGAATACATGAGTTCTGATTTTGATTACCCTTTGGGTACGGAACCCTAATATTTCAAGTTTCTACCTGTTGTCGTTTTTTTTTCTGCTCAGGGGCTTTCAGGGCCTCATGAGAGCCCATATTATATTATATCAATATTTATTTTATTTTAATCGAATTATTTATTTTTAAACTGAATATACAACTAAATATTCTGTGAATATTTGAAGCGTCTACCTGTTGTCGTTATTAAGATCGAGCAAATAACGGAAATAAAATCACGTTTGTTGTACTAAAAACAGAATAATATAAATATTTAAGTGGGGCTCCCTTAAATATTTATATTATTCTGTTTTTAGTATTTGTTGTTATAGCAACAATAGAAATACATCATCTGTGAAAATTTCAACTTTCTAGCTATCACGGCTCATGAGATACAGCCTGGTGACAGACAGAGAGACAAATAGACGGACGGACAGCAGAGTCTTAGTAATAAGGTTTCCGTTTTTACCCTTTGGGTACGGAACCCTAAAAAGTAACAAAAAATATAATCTATATATTATAAAGAGGAAAGATTTGTATGTAAGTATGTTTGTAACGAATTGGCTCAAAAAGTACTGATACCGATTTTAAACATTCTTTCACCATTTGAATGCTACATTATTCCAGATTAACATAGGCTATATTTTATCCCGGAATAAAATAAAATCCCACGGTGGTGAAACCGCGCGGAACAGCTAGTTATATAATAAAAAAACGTTATACAATAATATTATTTTATTATTGACTTGGTCCGGTTCATTTATTGCATGACATCATCCACGCCAGGCGCGGTTCGCGCGTGCGTGCTGCAATACGCGCAGCAATAAAACCAATCCCTGCTTTCGTTCTGTATTTAAGCCAATCACCAAGCATGTCTATTTTAAAACTCTGAAGGGATTGGTATTTTGAATCATATGTCGTTTTGATTTGAAAAGGGCTACTTTGAGTGGAATTTGTTCTGAATTAGACTTCCTGACTTATTATATATTCGTAGGGTCTACCAGAATCTGATAGCATAAAAAAATAAAAAAATGTGATTATTATATGGCAATGTTAATTTTCACTTGTCAAATCATACGAAATCCAAAGAAGAGAAATATTTTTAGTTTTGACTTGATATTTTTAGTTTATTTTATATTTTTCTTACAAACTTGATTTTGCTTCTTCTTCCAGTACTTGAATCGTAGGTGAGGGCACATCAAATGATGGTGTATTTTCCACGCCTGATAAAAAGAGGAGAGGGGGAAGAAGAAAATCAACTTGGACAGTTTCTATTTAGAGTTAATTAGGAAAGTTCGGAAGGATCTGCGCCCGTATATGAGATAGATGAAACATTGAAATCGTACGGTCACGAAGTTTTAAGGCTCTTATCATTATACATTGAATCCCATAAAAATGATTTAGGGTATGATGAAGCAAGTTGCTGATAAAAATGTAAATAGGCCTGCAAGTGACGTTAAATTATTAACAGGAGAACCTTTCTCACCAATTGGGGCAGAGGAATGGCAAAATCGGCCGGTTATAAGTTAACGATTTTACTGCTCTTGTCTCAGACCACCTCGGTGGTCTACATGCTGAATGAAGATGCTATTCGCAATACAAAATAGCTGTTTAATGTCAGTAATTTATGTGTTAAAATAATCTATATAAATAAATGTCATGAACATGTAAAGAAAATTGGAAATTATTTCATCAAGAATGATAGAATAATTGAAATGCTGGAAGAGCAATTTATAATAAATACCTCTTTAATTTTTCATGTAATTTTTTCCTGTGCTAAAAACCCGATGTATAACAACATTCTTTATACACATACCTAATATTCCTACTTCATGTTCAATAATACCTACGAATAAGTACTTATTACTTATTCGTAGATTAATACTAAAAACATAAATAAAAATTAAACAATATGATGATCGTTAATCCAATATCCCCCAGCATTCATCATCATCATCATCAGCCCGTGCTAGTCCACTGCTGGACATAGGCCTCTCCTAAGGCGCGCCACTGAGCCCGGTCTTCGGCTATTGTTTTCCAACCGCCACCAGCCACCTTGCGTATGTCGTCGCTCCACCTAGCTGGAGGGCGCCCTACACTACGTTTACCGAGTCGTGGTCTCCACTCAAGAACACGTCTACCCCAACGGTTATCAGTTCTACGGCAAATATGACCAGCCCACTGCCACTTCAGCTTACTAATCCTTTGGGCTATGTCGATGACTTTAGTTCTCTGTCGGATCACATCATTTCGGATGCGATCCTTCAGAGAGACTCCGAGCATAGCCCTCTCCATAGCTCGCTGAGCGACTTTATACTGGTGTACTAGTCGAACTGTGAGTGTCCACGTCTCGGCTCCGTATGTCATGACAGGTAGGACGCACTCATTAAAGACTTTTGTCTTTAGGCTTTGCGGTATTGGCGACGAAAAGACTCGACCAAGTTTCCGGAATGCTGCCCAGCCTAGCTGTATTCTTCTGCGAGCCTCTCTCTCAAAGTTGTTTTTACCTAGTTTCAGCATTTGCCCGAGGTAAATATACTCTTGAACAACTTCAAGAGGGACTCCATTGAGAGCAATGGGTTCCGGATCAACATGTTCATTAAACATGAGCTTGGTTTTATGAAGATTCATCCGGAGACCAATGCATTGAGAAGAAACTGCTAGGCCGTCCAACATTTTTTGTAAGTCCTGCAACGTTTCAGCCATGATGACGATGTCGTCTGCAAATCGCAAGTGTGAGATGTATTCGCCGTTTATGTTGATGCCGTGTCCTGTCCAGTTCAGAGTCTTAAACATATCCTCCAAAGCATTGGTGAACAATTTTGGGGAAATTACGTCCCCTTGTCTCACTCCTCGATGCAGGGAGATATGTCCAGACTGCTGATTCTGAACTTGCACGGTCATGGTCGCGGCCTCATACAGACTTCTCAGCACTTGGATATATCGCCAATCAACTTGGCAACGCTGCAAGGACTCCAAAACAGACCAGGTTTCAATAGAGTCGAAGGCTTTCTCATAGTCCACAAACGCCATGCACAGGGGCCGATTATACTCCTCGGTCTTCTGTATGATTTGCCGCACTGTGTGTATGTGGTCTATGGTGCTATATCCTCCTCGAAACCCGGCCTGTTCCGGGGGCTGGAATTCGTCGAGTCTACGCGCGAGACGATTCGTGATAACTCTTGAAAACAGCTTATAGATATGGCTCAGGAGGGAAATGGGTCGATAGTTCTCCAAGAGAGTTTTATCTCCCTTTTTTAAAGAACAGAACGACCAAACTCCTGCTCCAAGTCTCTGGAGTTCTCCCTGAGAAGAGTACGGAATTAAATATGCGCTTAAGTTGTACAAGCATAGGGGTGCCTCCGGTTTTCAGGAGTTCCGTCGTAATTCCGTCCTCACCAGGGGCTTTTCCATTCTTAAGCTGTCCAAGAGCCATCACGATTTCGTCTAGGCTGACTTCTGGCAGTTCTTCGGTATAGTGGCGTATAAGGGTGGCTCTGCCATCCTCCGTGTCGGGCACGGGACGAGATGCGCGTGACGTATATAGACGACCGTAGAAATCTTCAACTTCCGCAAGAATCTCGGGCTTAGAAACTACTCTTCCGCTTGATGTGGTCAACTTCGTCAGATGACTTAGACCAAGTGTCTGTACGAAGACTTTGGACCCTCGGTTTTGCTCTATCGCTTGCTCTATGCGGCGTGTGTTAGAGCTTCGAAGGTCCCGTCTTATAAGCTTCGTAATCCTTTTATTTAAAGCCCGTTGTTCTGACGAAGTGACTGCGGGGTCTTCGCGTCGTTTTTGTATAAGCTGTAGAGATTCTTCCGATAGCTTAGATCTCTTTCCGGTGCGCCGCGTCTCGCAAAATCTCGTTCCCTCATCCCGGAGGATTTCCACCACTTTGTCGAGGTCCTGGCCTATGTCAACGTCGATTGTGGGTTCCATAGCAGCAAATCGGTTCTCCAGTTTTAGCTGGAACGTTTCAGATCCAACCATGGTTTGGAGCTGATTAGGTCGGAGCGTGGACTTCATTAGACGGCCGCGTTCAAATCTGAAGTCGATATTTAAAGTGCCTCGAACGAGTCGGTGATCACTTCCGGTTTTGAACCTAGTGATCACTGAGACATCTCTAAATATACGCTTTTTGTCCGTCATAATGAAGTCAATCTCATTTTTTGTCATAGCGTCGGGGCTTTGCCACGTCCACTTCCTTTGGGGCTATTTCTTAAAGAAAGAATTCATTAGGAACAACCCCTCTTTCTCGAGGAAGTTGACGAGCATTTGCCCCCTATGATTTCTGCTACCAAATCCATGTGGTCCTACTACCGATTCGCTGTATGTTTGTACACCCACTTTAGCGTTGAAATCCCCCATGACAACATTGTAGTGAGCCCTAGAAGTGTTGTGTAAGGCTTGAGAGATGTCTTCGTACATACTCTCAACCTCATCATCCAAGTGTGTCGAAGTCGGTGCGTATACCTGTATAACCTTGAGGTGATATCTCTCGGTTAATTTGATTATAAGGTACGCTACTCTTGTCGACACACTGGAGACTTCCACAATGTTGTCACAGATGGATCTATTGACCAGGAATCCGACACCGCCTTGGGATAGTTGGTCTCCCTCTCTGAAATACATAAGATGACCTGATTCCAGGATCACGGTATCCTCTCCCTCTCTTCGGACTTCACTTAACCCCAGAATATGCCACCTTATGTTTTTCAGTTCCTCTTCCAGTTGCGCCAGATATTCGTCGTGTCGTAATGTGCGTCCATTAAACGTAGCCAGGGTCAGTTTGGTTTTTTGGTGACCTGCCGTAACCCGGTGATTCTTCGCACCCCCTGCCCCACCTCGACCCTGACCGCCACCTTGGTCAGGTATAGCAGGGCGCCCGGGAACTGGGGGCCGTTTTTTGGTTGTAATAGCCATAGGAGGGTGTGCCCATAATCGCCACGCTGGGCATGCGGGTTGGCGATCGCAGGGTGTAGTTCTTCGCACCGGTGACGCTGCTGCCCGTTACCAGTCTGTAAATTTGGCTACACCAATTTTTGAAATGGTTATACCGCCATTTATCGGTCGTCAGCGCCTCGTCCGTTGATCAGCAGGATGTACCACGAGCAGGTGAGGTTGACTTGGAGCATTGAGTAATTATTTATGCCCCCTTACATCCCCCAGTATTGCACACAACAATTTTTTATTTCCCCATTTGCCATTCTGGTCGACCTATACCAAGCGTATTTGCTTGGTAGGTATCTAGACAGACTTACTCAAACTTTAATTATTATTATTTTTAAAACCGCCCTTTTTCAGGCGAACTCCTTGGACGAACCACTTTGGGACGAACTATCGTCCGAAACAGTGTGACCAGATTTAGGAAAATTTTGCGATTACAGCAGCTAAGATCCCCAATCAAAGCAACGTTAGTTGTCTTGGTAGTTTGTGATCAAAGCCAATAAGTCTTAAGCAGATTGTGTCGTAGATAGCAGTTTTTGGCAGAATCTAATAATAATTGGCAGGATTAGACATTGACATATAACGTGTAATTCACATAGTGGTTGCGCTAGAAAGAGTTGCTTTAAAGAATTGTATCGTTTTTAATAAATATCCGATTTTTCTTTTATTGGTACCCAATTAAGTACATTTTAGGGGAATTCCCTTCTAATGTATATAATTTTCTTTACTTTCAATCCCTATATCCAATACAGCTTAAAAAAAAAAGATCATTGCTGCAAGCCTACATGTTAAACATGCAGTAAAAGAACAAAGTGGATTAGTAAATATACCAACAAATGCTCGATGGCTCTGTATAAAAACAAGGACACCACCAAACATCAGAAGCAAATATCTATAATAATTATATTTGCGTTATTTTTTCTAATTTAATCGTACAAATAAAAGAGTATGTAACCGCTACGCTTAGTACAAATAAGACTTCTCTAATTAGCATTTTTTTTGCTTTTATTATAAAAACAATTGCAGACTTTAGTGTGTGATCTAACAGAATCAAGAATAGGGTATTTTACTCTTTATGAAAAAAAAAAACTAAAATATATTATTGAGATAGCTTATAGGCAAAAAGCAGTCGGGAAATGTTAGTTTTAGTTCGTAAAATTACAAAATAGATTTTTAATTTCGATTCAATTTTCGTATTTTTAATGTTTTTTGCTGGCACTATCCAGCACAATCTTCAATTTAAATCGTTAACACTAGTCCGCAAATTCCGAAATTGCTTGTTGGCAACACTATTTTAATTTTCAAAATGGCGTTGGTTCCATCCCAAATCGATCACCATTTTGTGATGTTGCAAATTTTATTGTGAGAATCATGTCGTAATTAAAATGGAAAATCTTAATTGACACAAGTGTAATCAACGTGATAGACATTAAATCGTAGTAAAAATAATTTGTATTGTTTTTGTACGACCATTGGCGTCACGCACCAGGAACTCGCTTCCTTTTTCGTCCACCGAAGTATTGATTTTATTTCGGAAAGATGATGATGTATACGGTAAGATGCCTAGTTTTTTTTAAATCTAATATACCTTTATCGTAATGAGTTTAAATAAGATGTCTGTTGTTTGCTATCTGAAACTTGCAGTAGGTTTACATTAGGTACTTTACATTTAGAGACATGTCGAAGCCGCCTACCACGCTGCCGCTAAAAGCAGCAGATTATTATTTTATCGATAATATTTGTCGCAATGCATTAAATATCTTGCTACATATTATGTTTGTTCATTTGATGATGACAATGTGTATGCCTACAGAATATAAAATAATAATTTTGGCCTGTTAGATAAATCTAACCCTAAAACACCACATCAGAAGTAGAATATTCATGGTAGTAAATAGGAACTTTGGAATGTTTGTTATTGGTAAAAAAACAGATAATGTTTAATCATTGTTTATTTAATAGGGAACCAGTACGGAGCAGGACACCCGCTTCAGTGATAAGGAGAAAAAGCTAATGAAACAAATGAAGTTTGGGGATTGCTTAACTCAACAGGTTTGCTTTAAATTTTAAACTTGATATTCAAATTCTTTATTTCAGACATGTCCATTCATGATAATATGTACAATGTATTCATAGGTTTTTACAGTATTGAGCACTCTTAATTAGTTGGCTTGTGTAAATTTTTGTTTCTATTGTTATATGTTTATTTAAGTGGGATGGTTGTACCACTTATGGGCCAACAGGTTAAATAAGCAAATAAGAGATTATAATCTGTCTGATTTGTGCTATCGAAACATTTCCAAAGATATTCTCTGAATATGAATTTTGCAAATATTCAAGAAAATAATAAAATTTTATCCAGCATAAATTGTCAGTGCTTTTAACATATCTAAACCTTTTTACTTATATAAAAACAAAAAATATTTAAGTACAACTGCTGAAATTACAGCCAAATTAGTAGCTTGAGATATTGTTTTTTTTTAAATACAAAAATTATAATAATACATAGACCTGTGGTAAAAAGTGGACCAAGATGTGGTGTGGTAGCTGAATATATGGTGTATCGACCCGTTAACCTTGGACCACTTTATGCCACAACATGTGTAAACATGTTTCAATAGTGTACATAATTTGTTTATTGTTATTTCTATGAAATACCAAATCTATATAGCTAGGTAAATAGGTTTGGTTTTGGTCTGACTGAGTGATTGAATATAACTACATACATGCATCTGTTTGAAGAAATATTTCTTTTTTCTAAAAGAAATAGTTGAATGAACACTTTCTTTAACTCATTACAGCTTTCTACATAGTGAAATGGCATCCATCTAATCTAAAATTTAAAATAGTAAATCTGTATGATGTATATATAATAGTTTCCATTGCAAAAAAAAATAATTGCTATTTATGTATTAGGTATTTTAATTTCTTGATTTGATTAAAATAAGCTTATCAATATTTATGTTTTTATGTGGAATGCTCCCTTTAATACAAAACTCCATAATATAAACTATCATTGACATTAAACATAAAGAATTTTATGTAAGTTAACATAGCTATTATTTTTAGTAATGTGCAAGTTTTTTAGGTGGATATGTCGAAAGTCAAACTCGACATTTTGAAGCCATGGATCACTCAGAAAATCACCGAAATACTTAAGATGGAAGATGACGTGGTCATCGATTATGTCAACAACCAGCTTGAGGAAAAGGTGATACACAATTTCATCATTTTAACAGTATTATTAATAAAAAAATGTAATCATTGCAGTTTCTTTACAGTCTGATATGTGCTTAAATGTCTAGTTGTTCTGAACTTAAGTAAAGCAGTTGTTTGTACGGCAACACTGTTCAAAAGAAACTGCAATAGAAGTCTGATGTGATATGTATATTGATTGCGTATGGATATTTCTATGGTCCCCACCGGTTAGCGCGCCGTCGCAGCCGCCGTCCTGCCGCCGCCAGCGCCGCCGCCGCCCGCCGGCTCCGCTCTTTCGGAGGCACTTAGCATTCTCAATCGGTATTTACGGGGAAATTAAATACTTAAACAAAACGCTAACTCTATCATAAAGAATATGCGATGTGAAGATCCCTAACTTGCGAAAGACAATAGAGAGAAGATATCGTGTTCATTTTCATCAGTAAACAGATTTGTTAAAGTTGTCAAGAGAGGAATTTGACTCGAGGTAGGGAAGTTCCGTTTTATAGGCCTTGCGTTCAGCATAATGTGGTTGTGTCGCAAAACCCTTCCAGATGCAAGAAAGAAGAGAAAATGGCTGCGTCTTCGTTCGTCGCAGCGCGTGGAGCGGCTGCGGCGGGCTGCAGGCGGCGCTGCGAGGCGGCGGCCGCGTGTCGCTGTCATCGCTCTCGCTCCCCGACCGCGTCGCCGAGGCCGCACACACCATGAACACTAATCACAACATGTACATAGCACTTGTTTCGCTTCCCTACCCGAGTCACTTTTGTGCTGCTAGTGCTGCTACCCGAGTCATTGAAAATGTTCATTGACGGATCACTTGCTTTGCGGCGCTCTTGACGACTTTTCAATTATTTATTTTTTGTATTTTTTTTCTTAATCGTCAACTTTTAAAGGATAATTTTTTTTGAATGACATCAAAGCCAATGGAAAATTCAATATTAGTAGGGTGTAAAATGATTATGTGACAATATGATTAATAACGAGAGATTATTTTTTTTCCCGATCCCGCATCCGCGTTTCCTAGTTCCCTTGTCCCAAGAAAATGCAGATCAATCTTACTGGATTTTTGAATGGGAAGAACGCGCGCCTGTTTATGGGTGAACTGTGGGAGCTGCTGCTCAGTGCTCAGGCCAGCGACAACGGTATACCGGAGTCCTTCACTCAACAGAAGAAGGAGGAGATCAAGAAACGAATGGTATGTATAAGCATGCATTCAAGAATTCATACTATTACTTATTTCTCGTAATTGACAACATTTTATAAGAACCTAAAACAAAAACATAGTTTCTTTTGTTGTCTAAGTTCGATTCCCATTATTTTTATTTTTAAATGCCTAATTTAGAAATATAATAAAAACTAAATATAAAACTATAATAAAAAATATTGTTGATGCGGTGGCTGAATAGAATGTGAACCTTCGGCTAAGCTTACATTTTTTTAGCTAGTTTCATGCAAAAATATAATATACTTAAGCATGTTAAAAACAAGAAATGTTGTCAATTGCAAGAATAATATTTTTTATTTTAAAATAATGGGCGCATATGAACTGAGCAGGAGGAGCAGCAGAAGGACAAAGATAAGGAGAAGGAGAAGGATAGGCGCAGGTCTCGGTCACGGTCGCGCTCTCGGCGCCGCTCGCGAGACAGACGACGTTCACGGACCCGCTCGCGCGATCGTTCCGGTGACAGGAAGTGAGTACAAACATAATACTAGCTTTCGGCCCCGCGGTTTGTTACTACAAACTTTTTTAATCACGTTTTATCCCCTTAGGGGGTGAATTTTAGAAAATCCTTACCTATGTCATAATAACCTATCTGTTTGTCTAATTTATTAGATAGATCAGTCAGTCAGTAATGATTGATTTCCTTTTATATATACAGACAGATAATATTCTTTTCTATCTCCCAAATCTATGTGGGTGTAGTTTTGATTTTAATACATAGAACACCTAAAATCTTATTCGCTAAAATGTGTTCAGACAATAGTTTTTATGTGTGTATTAAATAATGTTCTAATTAATTGAAATCTAATTCCCAAATCATAAAGCAGCAATAAACTCTGAAATTATTCTGCAGAACTAATTTAGATTTACTAAATTAGATTCCTCCTCCCCTCTCGGTCACGTAGACGATCAGACGTGTTTTTGGTTATCCCTTATTTAATTTGAAAATAAAAATAAACACACAAAATTCATAACATTTGAGGTAAATACTAGGAGTGCAAAAACAGTGAAGAGTTGTCCTTTAAGTGTGCGAGTGAGGACCACATAATCTGGACAGTGACAGGTATATAAACAATAATTCCTCTTTAACACGTTTGACGCTCCGCGGTCCAGTGTGACCTATCCTAGACGACACCGCTGCTCCTTACACTCGAGGCCACGCCCCTCAGCGCTGTGCGCATACGCACCTATACACAGCCATAGTGATTCACGCCGGCTGCCGTCGGAACATTTAGGCCTACTCTAAAGAATATTACCGTAAAAATAATGTCTGTTCAACGTTCACCTCCGAAAGCCGGGCTCCTGCTTAAAACTCCACCGATTCTACACTACGGGTCAGATTCGGCAATAAACGCCTCATCCAATTCTGAGCAATCTGATGGATTTATGAACATTACCAAGCGCTTCAAACGTACTAGTGAGGATTGTCCTCAGTCTACACTGGATCGCAACGAAATAAAAGCAATGTTTTCCCAATTAAAGTTGCAACAAGATGATAAATTTGAAGCCATAAGTGTTGCCATGGCCACCATAATAAATCAAAACCAAGAGATAAAAAAATCGGTCGAATTAATGAATAAGCAGTACGATGACCTATTAATAAAAATGGATAGCCTGGAATCTGAAAATATTGAACAAAGAAAACGGGTCTTAATCTTGGAAAACAAGCTCGAAATGATGGAAAAACGCACCCGAAATTCCATTATTGAAATTCGAAATATCCCAAAACAAGAAAATGAAAGCAAACAAATTATAACAAACGTTGTAAAAGATATTGGTTTATCATTGGGATTAGAAAGCCCCATTCAAAATATCGAAGTGAGAGATATTTATCGTAACAAATCTGAGGCAATTGTGGTCGATTTTACCTGCATAACTAGGAAAGAAGACATTATTTCTAACTACAAAAAAATTGCCAAAACTAGACGTGAAAATAAAGAGGAACCGCTAAACACATCTCAGATTAATCTACCCGGATCTCCCCAGACGATTTACATTTCAGAATCCTTAACATATAAAGCTCGTCGAGTCTTCTTCGTCGCCCGAGAACACGTAAAAAATAAAAATATTCTGGCTACGTGGACATCTCACGGGAAGGTGTACGTAAAAAAGGAGGAAGGACTGGCGCCAATACATATTGAAGAGGAAGACGACTTGCTCAAGATTATTAAATGACTATCATATGTATCATTTTATGTTTCCTCCTACCCACATTTGCTTCACATTATTTTGATACTGTTTTTTATTTTTAAATGGTTTTTGCATATACCTACATTTCTTTTTTTGTTCTTTAATTTTGTTATTACTGATTACACATACACACATACACATTATAAACACTTAACAAATTACAAAAATACTCACTTTTACATCACCGACTCAGCGTTACGTGTCCCTTTGCCTAAAAAAATGTTTAAAATACCTTATCCTACGTTGCATATTTTATCTATATCACCTTTTTTCTACCGTCCGCCAGACCTTGATATACCTATTACTTTTCTCACATACTTAGGTAACAATGTTAGATACAAATAGCATAGAAACCATTAACAGGGTTCTGGACAACCTGACGGTATCGACTACAATTTCATGCGATATAGATAACTTAAAAACATACGTACACGGACACAATTCCCTGAATCTCATCTCACAAAACATTAGAAGCATTAGCTGTAACATTCAAAACTTCATTACCCTTATTGTCAGATCAAATATAGACTGGGACATTATAGTCCTCACAGAATGTTGGCTACCATCAGCTAAAAGTATCCCAGTTCTAGACGGCTTCAACCACATAGCCACAACCTCTAATAGTACACAGAATGAAGGCGTCGTCATATATTATAAAAATCAATTGAACATCACATATGAAGAACCTCCTATCAGTGACGCAAACTGTATTTTATTAAAACTAAATACAGAGACCTGTATTATTGGAATCTACCGCCCTCCTAGTAAATATGATACTACCAATTTCACAAATAATCTTGATAGGTTTCTGGCTAATCTAAGTGGTTACAAAAATGTAGTCCTTTGTGGAGATATAAACATTGATATTAGACCCGACACACGGGACAAACGTTCTTTCGATTATCTCAATATTTTGGCAAGTCACTCACTACTTCCGGGGCATACTCTAGTAACCCATGGAATGACTTGTCTAGACCATATGATGGTTAAAACAAAGGTGGATAATTCTTGTTTTGTTATAGAGTCTTCAATCACCGATCATGAATGTGTAGCCTTAAGCATGAAGTTAGGAAGTCGTCTCAAGCTCGCAATTAATCCTAGGGTTCGCATTAATTATGATGGTCTAGATGTCGCTATGCTAAACTTCCTCGTTCAACCAATCTTGGATTGCAGTGATGTAAATACAGCCACGGATCTACTTGTCAATAACATCTCAAAGGCCATAATGGAGAACTCCAAGGTGTTTAAAACAGCTAAGAGGAAAACAATCATCAAACCATGGATCACTAAGGCCTTACTGCGTTGCATGAGGAATAGGGATAACCTATACAAAAAACAAAAAAAAGATCCTGATAACGAGGTGCTAAGGACAACTTACAAAAGATACCGAAATTTCTGCTGTTCACTATTAAAAAAAGCCAAAAGAATGTATGAGAAACAAGAGATTGAAAACGCTAGAAACAATAAAAGAAAGCTTTGGGATGTTATAACAAATATTAGCAACCACAGGAAAAAAACAGACCATTCATCTTGTTTACTAACAGATGTAAACCCTGATCAAAATATTAATGAAGTTAACAGGTTCTTTGCCAGGGTTGGAAGTAGGCTTGTGGAACAATATGATCAACACCCCATTAATAATCCTCCCACTGCAGCTGATACTGTATCCCTAACCCCAGTCAATTCACTCGTTTTGCTTCCTGCTGATATGGCTGAAATTATAAGTCTAATAAAAGAACTGAAGGACGATTGTGCTACAGGGTACGACAAAATCTCTAGCAAAATAATTAAAAGATATGCTCATATACTAGCCAGTCCTTTACTGCACATCTGCAATCTTGCTCTATCCTCTGGTGTTTTCCCTCGTGCGTTTAAAATCGCAATAATCAAGCCCATACATAAAGGTGGCGATAAGACCTGCGTTAATAACTACAGACCGATTTCAATCCTTCCGTCTTTATCCAAGATCCTAGAAAGATTAATGAACAAACGTCTCATACATTTTTTAGAATCAAACAATCTTCTTTCTTCATCCCAATACGGCTTTCGTCAAGGTAGATCTACTAGTGATGCTGTTCATGAGCTCACCAACCTAGTAGTGTCTAATCTTGACGAAAAAAGAAAGTGTCTGGCTATATTCCTTGATCTGGCCAAGGCTTTCGACGCGGTCTCTATTTCCCACCTACTATTTAAACTTGAGAGGATTGGAGTGAGAGGGCTACCTCTAAAATTATTTGGGGATTATCTGAAGCTTAGGAAGCAGCGAGTAAAGATAGACAACCTAATTAGTGATGAGCAAACAGTAACTCATGGTGTGCCCCAAGGTAGCATTCTCGGCCCGACGCTGTTTCTCATATACATAAACTCCCTCTGTAGTGCGCAATTGAACAATGGAAGAATTTTAACATTCGCAGACGATACCGCACTTTTCTTTAGCGGGCTTTCCTGGGAGGAGGTTTTTTGCAGCGCTCAAGGCGGTTTTAACGTAGTATGTGCGTGGCTCAGGGATAACTTGCTTACGTTAAATGTTTCTAAAACGAAATACCTCGTCTTTGCTTGCAGATCAAATCTCCTTCCCTCGCCGTCTCTTTCTATCACAGCTCACGCTTGTTACAAAACCTCCGTAGTATGTCACTGCCCATCTCTAGAAAGAGCTGACAAAATAAAATACCTTGGTGTTACGATCGACCAGTTCCTCAGTTTCAAACCTCACATCGGAATCCTAGTAAATAGGCTTCGGAAGTTCATTTATTTATTTGGGACACTTAAGCATGTAGCAGATCGTGAGACAATTCGAATGGTTTACTTTGCTCTGTGCCAATCTATTATAGAGTACTGCATCATCGCATGGGGTGGTGCAGCAAAGACTAATATTATCAATGTTGAGAGAGCACAGCGAGCCATTCTCAAGGTAAGCGCGGGATTGCCATATCGCTTCCCAACAACGGATCTCTACAACAAATGGGATGTACTTACTGTCAGACAAACTTTCATTCTTCAGACCGTTTTACGAAAACACTCCCAACTATATTATGACCCGGAATTACTCAAAGACAAACGCAGAAAGGGCACCGTCTGTAGTACTTTACCCCTGCACTCTAGCCTCTCACAGAATTATTTTATCTTCCTCGGCCCCTACATCTACAATCAAATAAATAAAATATTGACCATATACCCTCTACCAAAATCATCCTGCAAAAAGAAGGTTACAGAATGGTTAAAAAAAATAAATTACCAAGAGACTGAGGACTTACTGTGCCCACTTAGATGATCTGTTTCACACACACACACACACACACTCTCTCTCACACACACACACACACAAACACATACACTCAATAATCAGAAAAATATTAATTTATTTTATTTTTAATTATTTTGTTTTTGTTCTTATTTTTGCTAATTTGTTTTAATTAGGTAGTGTTGTCATGTCACATTATTATTTTGTTTTTCTTACATTTCTATTTTGTTAGATGTCTGTTTTGATATATTTGCTATCTGTAATCTATCTGTGAGGTGGGGCACTGGTGACCTGTAATACAGGTTATTTTAAACCTAACTCAGGCACCAGTCTCTCACAAATCAGGTCTTTTCATTGTGTAAATTGTTAAATAGGCTGCTGTGAGAGAAAATAAATAATTTTATTATTATATTATTATTATTATTATTATTTATTACATAAAATTTAATTAGTCTCACTTGTTTAAAAAATTATAGAGACGGGTGCAAAAATTTAATAGCTGTTCCGCGCGCCGCGCGTATCACCCGAGTTCCCGTGGGATCTTATCTTATCCCGGGATAAAATATAGCCTATGTTAATCTGGAATAATGAAGCATTCAAAATTCAAATGGTGAAAGAATTTTTAAAATCGGTCCAGTACTTTTTGAGCCAATTCGTTAGAAACATACTTACATACAAATATTTCCTCTTTATAATATTATATATTATGATTCACACCCATTCACAGGGTCTATTATGTTTTTACTTACTCTCATGGAATATTATGTTTAGGCATCGGAATGGTGGGAGCCCACGACGATCGAGAAGACGAAGCCGTGACAAGAGTAGCCAGACGAAAACTTCACTTGTCGATGACATCAAATTGCCCGAAGCAAAAGGTATGTCTACACATCGTATCCTACCAATATTATAAAAAATGTGAAAGTTTGTTTGTTCCTCAATCACGTAAAAACGGCTGAACGGAAATGTTGAAAATTTGTACACAGGTAAATCATATTATACTGGAATAAAACATGGGATACTTATGATTTTTAATGCGAGTTTATCATGTCATGATAAACTCGCAATGATAAAAGCAATTATTAATGTATTATGAAATACTAGTTTTCCGCCCCGCGGTTTCACCCGCGTTCCAGAGGGATTTTATCTTTTCCGGGGATAATAAGTATCCTATGTTTTATTCCAGGATATGATATATCTCTATGGTAGAACATTATTGTTGGTCCATGCATATTAGTATAAATATTTTTTTATTATTAGAAAGTTGATTCAATATAGACTCATCAGATTATAGTTTAATTCGATTATAATTTCAATTTCTTCAAAAATTTTTAAATTTGCTGTGACATACTGATTGACGGACATGACGAAACTATAATAGTTCCTTATTTTTTACGTCGGAACTCTAAAAAGTTGTAGTGTGGTGCCTATATTCCGTTAATTATAGCTTTTGTGCTAAAAATGAGTTAGAAGATTTAGATCGCATCCAAAGGATTAATTTTGTGTGAATTAAATGAAATGATATTTCTAGAAAATGGAAAGTCACCAGATAAGAAAGATGACGTAGAAGTACATGAAGAAGTGAATCATAACACTACAAACGATTCTAACAAAGATGACAGCAAGGATAATATTTCTAAGGATGAAAAAAAAGATAATGGTGATGATCAGAAATCTAGATCTGCTTCCCCAGCCAAGTAAGTTTTCCTAACTGTTCAGCTAGAAAATTATTGCATCATTTACCATAACTTAAATTGAATAATTGTATCTTTTACCATATTATAAATTAAATTATTGTATCTTTTACCGTAACTTATTATTGTATATTTTATTTTACCATAATTTCAATAAAATTATGATTTTGTAGGTCCACTGCAGAAAAACTTGAGGATGATAAAACAGCAGCTAAACCTCGTCGTTCATCGAGTGAAAGACGTTCGTCTTCTGCTTCGTCTCGTAAGCTTATTTGATTTAATTTTTTTGGCTCGTATTAAAAGAAATATTATAGTGAAGAGTCGTCTTTTCTTCTAGTGGTATTTACAATAATTTGATTCAAAAGCGAAATGTTCAATCTTGCAATGCGTGTAGGGTTAAACAGTAATATTTAAGGACGCATTTACGGAAAGTGGAAAAAATTATGACGAAAAAAATTGGCCCCAAAGCCCCCCTAAAATTACTCAGCCTGCTGGTAAATCCGCTACTGAGTGTGTGTGTTAGCTGTATACGTGTCGTATTACGTAAATACGTCGATAATATAAATGGTATTTTTGCAGGTGGTAGTGTCAAAAAGAGGTCATCGCATAAGAAACGTCAGTATCGCTCCAACCGTGATTCATCAACTAGCGTGAGCCCAAGACGCAGTTCTCGCAGGGAAAGGTAACATACATAATTATAACAGAGACTGGTGACTGACATATCAAAATAGCTTCTTTTTAGGGTTCCGTACCCAAAGGGTAAAAACGGGACCCTATTACTAAGACTTTGCTGTCTGTCCGTCTGTCCGTCTGTCTGTCACCAGGCTGTATCTCAAGAACCGCGATAGCTAGACAGTTGGAATTTTCACAAATTATGTATTTCTGTTGCCGCTATAACAACAAATACTAAAAACAAAATAAAATAAATATTTAAGGGGGGCTCCCATACAAAAACGCTATTTTTTTGCCCTTTTTTGCTCGATATCATCACCAGGCTGTATCTCAAGAACCGCGATAGCTAGACAGTTGAAATTTTCACAAATTATGTATTTCTGTTGCCGCTATAACAACTAATACTCAAAACAAAATAAAATAAATATTTAAGGGGGGCTCCCATACAACAAACGCTATTTTTTTTCCCCTTTTTTACTCGATATCAATAATGGCAACAGGTAGGCACTTGAAATATTCATAAAATACTCAGTTGTATTTTTACTTTAATAATAAAATTAAAATAAAATAAATATTTAAGGGGGGCTCCCATACAGAGTGGTGACGACGTAGCGACATTAAATTAAAACACGGTCACCACTAGTCAACCAAAATACTTTGTGATAATAAAATCTGGTATTACATCAACAGACAAAAAGCGAAATTTTCAAACAAACTAATTCCGAAAATAATCTAAACGAAACACAACACTCTATTAATATTACCTATTGACCTCAAATGACCTGTAGGCACTACTGGCACAGTTTTAGGCAAAGACCGGCCGCCGCGGTTCCTTTGTAGGTGTATTGTTTCATTCATGCAAGTAGGCATCGACGCCCGCGCAGCGCGCTAATAAGGATTTTAACGCTATGGTTATAAGGTCTAAATTTCATCAACCGACGATTTCTGAGCCGCACATTTTATTTGGTTGTGTTTTAAGCATGTAGGTAAATCTGAATTTTGTTCCGTCTAGCTACTCTAGCTAGGTGAATGACATCGTTTCGTAATCGTTATGAATTCACAGCATGTGTTAAAATGATTAAAGTGAAAATAATTTCCTGTGGCTATACCGTTCAATGTAATTTGATGAAACTTGGTGTACGAACTACTAACGCGGTACCCAATATGTGGTTTAAATTAATGTCGTTACGTCGTCACCACCCTGTATAACAAACGTGATTTTTTGCCTTTTTTACGGAACCGTGCGCGAGTCCGACTCGCACTTGGCCGGTTTTTTTTTAATTAAATGTCAAAACGATGATTTATATGGACTTTATGAAACATATACTTGTAACGTCATAAATATACACCATCAAAAGAAAATTCATTCCATCCAAAATTATAAAAAGGCGGAATTTTCGTGTTCGCTATTTTTGAGTATTTTTAGATGTTTTATACTCTAGCTAGTTAGTTAGCTTTAGGTATTTTTTCCTGAATATTGGCATCATCCCCATTGCTTAGTCTAGACGCTTCCATATTTTTTTACCAGTACACCCTGAATAGGCCGTATGGGTTTTATTCAGAATAAATCGCGGGTCCTCTCCCCGCGATTTATTCTAGGTTCTATCCTATCCTTTGTTCACAAGTAAAAATCTTCGTTTTCGGCCTACATACGGTGTGCTAGGCCACATGTATCGCTGTGATTTTCTATCGCGACCCTTAATCGGTTAAGGCATTATGAAACAAAAATATCTATGGCAGGAGCAAGTCGCGACGTCGCAGCAGTCGGCGCCGGTCGGTGGACCGTCGTGACCGCGAGAGGGAACGCGAACGTGAGAGGGAGCGAGAGAGAGAACGACGCCGTCGCGAGCGGGAGAGAAGGGAAAGGTTAGTGTCTGGTTCAAATTCTAATGTGAAATGCAACGTCACATAATTAAATGTAATTTCTATACCTGCGATGTGTCACCGTTGATAATATTAGCGACTATAGAAATAATATTTTATGTGAAAAGTGGGTCATTTTTTTACTTTCCATTAATTTATTTATTACCAACTTACCTCCCAAGGGTGAATGTAACATGAATGTAGGTACATACAGGATAGTAAGTAGTACGACAAACTTACGGGATAGCCTAGCTAGAATAATGGTTCGAACCAGTTCGAAGGTGAGGTATTTTTGTGTTTCCCTTAAGTTTGTCGTACTACTTACCGGACACCCTGTAGAAATAGATTTAGTTATTCCATTCGGAAAATATAGTTTTTATAATTAGCTTTCAGTTTTTATATCTGTTGCACATTCTTACTGTACTTCATTTAATTATCTGTGATTAAGTGATAATATGCGTTATAACTTAGCTATCTATTACGTACGAGGAATTATAATATACATATATTACATATTAGGGTTAGTAAAAAAAGAATTTCCATTAAAGGTCGCGCGAACGTCGCCGATCCCTTGAAAGACGCCCCGAACGCAGACGGTCGCGGTCTCGCTCTCGACGACGTTCAAGGGACAGGTATTTTATTTACTACTTTATTTGAGCTTTATCTCGTGTTTTTATTTGTTTCACATTAACTTCTAACATGCTTTTGTGTACGTAATGCATGCGGCCGTAAATTATTAATACATCACGAATTTAATCGGTGATTTGATTGAAATAAATTAGTAAATTTCGACGATTAGTGTCGTGTGTGTCAATACAGCTGTTGTTTTGAAAATAAAATGCCTCGTTTATTTTATGCAAAGGTCTTCCCGGGATCGTCGTCGGTCGCGGTCCCGCAAACGTTCGATATCGCGTCGCCGGTCGGGACGCAGGTCACGTGATCACCGCTCTAGAGACCGACGCTCCAGGGACCGACGCTCCAGAGACAAATCCAGGTAATTCCCGAACCAATACTCTTTTTCAAAGACAGATGTAGGTATTTATATTATTAAGTATCAATCACTTATAATTCCGGAAGATCAACGCGATCTTATTGAATGTCGTGTTCCAACAGGGAGAAGAAGTCGAAAGAAAGAGTAACTAAAGACACAAGATCTCGGGAAAGGAAATCCCGTGATAGAAGATCTAGTGATCTCATCAAGGAGCGACTGGAAAAATCTGTTTCCATACCACGGAAAGGTTAGTTGAAAAGAAATTGTGATTTTATTTAAATTATTTTTTCTATAACATCGTCAAGACTGCTTTTTCACGATTTCTGAGTTTTTCCCATAGTAAAAGTTTTTCAGATTGCAGAGTCAAACTTAAGTTTTGGAAAGAAAACATTTGCAAATATCCAAATCAGTTTTGCCACTATAACTTGATTGAGTAACGAAGGTACTCATTTTATTAGATGTACATTTTTATGTCTTATTTAATTCACAGAAAATAAGGATTTGAAGGAGTTGGGAAAGAAGGCAATTGAACGTATTTCAGCCCCGCGCGAGCGCTCCAAGGAACGTGTTGCATCTAGTTCGAGCAGGGAGTCTTCTGTGGTTAACGAAAAATCGGTTTCTCAAACAGAAAATCAGGATAAACCTGCACATTCATCTGATGAGGAAGAAAAAGAAGATATCATACCGATTCCAAATTTGCGTGAATATTCTAAGAGTCTCTCTCGCACGCCCTCACCGTTCCTGAGAAAACATGAAATAGAAAATAACAAAAAATCTGATAGGTCTGGGGATGACGCATCAGGAAAAGAACTAAATGAAAATGAAAGTAAGGCCAAGGACTCAAAGAAAGGAAAGCGTAAAGCCCATCAGTCGGAATCTGAAAGTGAGAGCAGTGAGGAGGTAACAAAGTCGAAGAGTAAAACTAAAATTAAACGCAAAGATAAAGCCAGTTCCAAAAGAGGTAGGAAGCCTAAAAAGGAAACTTCGTCTAGTGATAGTGAGTCTGATGACAGTTCCTCAAGTGATTCTGAAGAAGATAGAAAAAAGAAAAGTAAGAAGAATACTAAAAAGAAGTTGGCAAAGAAAGCTAAAAAGAAAAAGACGCGATCATCCAGTTCAGACTCTAGTTCCGAGGAAGAAGTTAAACATAAGAGTTCCAAATCTAAGCAAAAGAACATTCCCGAGGAATCTGATGTTGATAAAAAATCCAAAAAACGTAAAGACGCTAGTATGGAGCGTTCAAGGAATGAAAAACCTGACGGTAAAGTAACGAAATCAAAGAAAGTTGATCATTCTGATGACTCCCACGATGACAGTTCTGAAAGTGACGAAAAGTTGAATAAAAAAAAGGCTCCGAAACGTGACTCCAGTTCCGAAAAAGAAGTAAGACGTGGAAAGAAAGTCGAAACTATTAAGGATAAAATAACTTCCCCGGAATTTGGTAAGACTAAAAAAGTTGAAGAAAAAACAATCAAAACTAAGAATTCGGAAGAGATTAAGAAATCTCGCGATGATAACGAGAAGAAGGCAAAGAAACGTGAGAAGGAAGATACATCATCTGATAGTGACCAGGTGTCCAAGAAGAAGGCAAGAAAGAAGGTTTCTGAATCCGAATCAGACTCTGATAGTGACGAGCCCAAAAAGTCAAAGAAAGCTAAGAAACATAAGAAGCATTCTAAAAAACATAAGAAACACAAGAAGCATAAGAAAGCATCTAAAAAGAAGGACGATTCTTCAGACAGTGAAGAGGCGGAGGAAGAAGAGGAAGAGGGAAAAGTTAATAATGAAGATTTGGAAAAGAAATTACGCGAGAGAGCGTTAAAATCTATGAAAAAGCAAACGAGTGTTTCCGGCTCTGATTAATCTCTTAACTTTCATCCAACGCACTTTAAACTGACTTTTCGTGTTGTTTTAATGACTATTTTACATAATAAATGTGTTTATTTTTAAGTCTGTTACTAAACAACTTTAATAAGAAGTAGAATGTATGATTTAAGATAACGTGTATGTCACAGTTAGTAATAAAGTTTTAAAAATATGTATGTATATTTGTTTTATTTATTTACATTGACATAAAATAATTTTGCAATAGTACATAAATATATCATTATGTATAACAAGAACTACTAATAAATACACCTTAGTTAATAACTTTGGAAAATGCTTTGGTTACTACAATTATTTAATATATCTAATTATAAATTACTCGTAACTATTTAGAGTAGCCCCTGTATCCTGTTACAACATTGGGAGTTATACTGCTGCTGTAAATGCTTCCATAGATAGGTTTGTTATAGTAGCCGTAACCTGTATGGTACGCGCCTCTGTAATATGGGTTGTTGTATCCAGAGTAGGATAATAATCCGCCGTTGCCTCCGTAGCCTCCATAGCCGCCATTACCACCATAACCGCTGTTAACCCCGTTGCCGCTATTTCCCGCGTAGCCGCTATTTCCCGCGTAGCCGCTATTTCCCGCGTAGCCGCTATTTCCCGCGTAGCCGCTGTTTCCCCCGTAGCCGCTGTTTCCCCCGTAACCGCTATTGGCTCCGTAGCCAGTATTGCCTGCGAGACCACCATAACTGCTATAACTAGACGGGTTGTTGATACCGTCATAGCCTCCATAACTATCTAAATTATTCCCGTAGCCGGTGGCAAGGGTACCAAAACCACCTGGATAACTACTGCCCCGTCCTGAGAATGCATCTGTAATTTAATTGTTAAAAACGTGAAATTCCTATATAAAATAATATCTATACTTCTAATCTACACTAATATTATAAGAAAGATTGATTGTTTGCATTGAATAGGCTCTGAAACTACTGGACCGATTTGAAAAATGATTTCATCATTAGAAAGCTACATTATCACTGATTTACATGGGCTATATTTTTATCTCGGGAAAAGATCCCACGGGAACGCGAGGGGCAGCTAGTATACACTAATATTATAAAGAGGAAAGTTTTGTATTTTTGTGTGTAACGAATAAACTTAAAAACTACTAAACCGATTTAAAAAAATCTTTCATCATTAGAAAGCTAGATTATCCCTGAGTAACATAGGCTATATTTTTATCCCAGGAACAGATAGGATAGCACGGGAACGCGACTGGAACCGCGGAGGACAGCTAGTTATTTATATTTCTAAATGTCTCTTTCCTGTAAACAAGAATTCAATGCTCACTCAATGAAGAAAGTTATTTGAAATTATAGAACGCTGTGTATTTTTGCATTTGCATTAATTCTAATTTGCCTCTCGAATCGTTCGGAAACCCGTATAGATACCTATTTTTTTTATAAATTCTTTGGAACGATCGTTGCATCTGAAGCCAAAAGATGTGAAAAATAAATTGTCTGGAACGCAAATGTGAACTGTTATGGGGTTAATTGAATACATGTAGGGTCAATAATACATTTCCATATTGGTGTCGTAGTAGATAGTTGGGTAATTAGATAATGATTTCCATATGTAAGTACCTAACTTTCTACCTATTTATGTATTTAACATTCACACAACAATAAATTAAGAATTAAGTCTACTCACATGAATTTGCTGCAGAAGCGAGATCATCATGTCCTGTTTCACTTGTCTTTTCACCTATTGGTATGCTCACTACATAAGCACACCCTAAAATCACCAACATTGATACACGTAGCGCCATCTGTAATTATAACCAAGGCATCGTATCTTTTCCCAGGATAAAGAGTATCCTATGTTTTATTCCAGGATATGATCTACCTGTGTGCCAAGATTCATTAAAATCCGTTCAGTCGTTCTAGAGTTATTAGTGTAACTAATCCGGCTTTGTTTTATAAATAAAGACTAGCTGTCCACTGTGGATTCACCAACGTTCCCGTAGGATCTTATCTTTTCCCGGGATAAAAGTATTTCAGGATATGATCTACCTTTGTGCCAACTGCCAAGTTTTATCAATATTGGAGTAAGTAGTAGTTTCAGAAATTAGCCCGGACAAACATCGTGACACGAGATTTTTATATATGAAGACTAGCTCTGCTGTCCCCCGCGGTTTCACCCACGTTCCTGTGGGATCCGCGTTCCTGTGGGATCAGCGTTCCCGTGGGATCTAGTGGTATGAAATAAACGTTACAACCTACTCTCAGAGCTACCGAACAAACACAAAAAAACATAAAAAATCGGTCAAGCCGTTTCAGAGGAGTTCGGTTACTAACACTGTGACACGAGAATTTTATATTATTCTAGCTCTCCCCCGCGGTTTCCCCTAGCGATCTAGCGGATTAAAAATAGATAACCTATTCTCAGACCTACTGAATACCTACCTACCTACATATAAAATTTCATCAAAATCGGTCAAGCCGTTTCGGAGGAGTATGGTAACTAAAACTGTGACACGAGAATTTTATATATTATATTAGATAGATAGATATAGATTATGCATACCTATGTACCTACTAGGTATGTACACCGCCTTATCAAGAAGAGGGTATAAGCACAACTACCAATTTTTTTACTTGTAAAGAAAAATCTACCCTTTATATATATTTAGAATTGAACAAATTATTATAGTAGGTGTTTATAAACTGTATGTACGTAGGTACTGTATGACCCTGCAAAGAATACTCGTCTGTTTGTTAGTCTATTCGCACGGTAATGTGTTCATTGTTTGTTACCTAAGCACTTACCTACTTATAAAATAACGAGTGCTCAAAGGTTCATTATCATAGTCCAAGAACAAAGCGGAGGTTAGTCATCTGTAAGCAGGTCTCGCAGTCGCCTGCGGCTTTGCCCGTTTACTTTATTGACTATAAAATAATTAATAATTAACAGTAGGTAAAATACCCATGCTGTAATTTTCAAAAGACACGATTCATTCTAACTGATAGGACATGGAAGCCATATTCCTATTTTATACACTTACGTATGTAATAAGGTAGGTACCTTATACGTATGCCTACCTATTTTATATTTATTGATCTTCTTTTAACAGGAATTTTAGTAATTATTACACTTTTCTGAAGTTCAATCTAACTGATGTAGAGGAAACCGAGGTAAGTTGAAACAATTTTCACATTTTGCTATGACATCATCTGGTTGTTTTATGTGAAAGTGTCTAATCTCACTCATCTTATTAAATACACCTACCTACTAATTAAATTAAATCTGTAGGTATATATAAAAGGCAATCGTTACTGACTGACTGATCTACGACAAACAGCTCAAACCAATTAACGGATTGCGCTGAAATTCGGCACGCAGGTATTGTGACGTGACACTAAAAAAGGATTTTCCAAAATTCACCCCCCTAAGGGGATGAAACGGGGGCCAAAGTTTATATGGAGAAACGGGATCGCAATTTTAATTAAGTATTTGGTGTTTTTTTTAATATAGAACATAGAGATAACATTAACATACCCTGAAAATTTACCCTATGTGTAGTATTTGAGATTTGGGATACCTACATCGATTACAATTTTATTGGAAGATGAGCTTTGTTTTTTTTTGAGCAATACTATGAAATACAAACTTAAATAAACTGTCGATAAAAAAAGTGCCATAATTTGCCAATTTCTACGTGTATGCTATGGAACCACAGAACCCTATAGTATGGAACCCTAGACACTGCGTGGTCCAACATGCGCTTTTCCTAATTTGTAAGTAGTTAGCTATTCAATAACCTTCAATAACCCTCAAGATTTGAATCTGACTCAGGATATGTATAATTATTAAGAGAGAGAGAGAGAGAGAGTAATTAACTTAACTCCTATAAAAAATATAATTTCGATTGTCTAAATATTTTTTTACAATTATGCTCATTAAAACATTGTAAGAATCGTATCAAAATCTAATCTGTAAAATAACAGAAACAAGGTGATTACTCCTAAGCTGAATCAGAGTCAAGAATTTTTCATCGACAAGTCGGATTAATCTGTTCAGGTGTTGGTTTTTGTTGATAAATTGTTCTCAATATTTACACTTCAACTAAAAATGGGCTGAAACGGAAAAATCAGGTTCTGCAGTGGGTACCCGTTATGCCCCGCTATTTTACTCACATTAAAATGATGTAAAAAAGCCTATGATGAACTACCGGTGCGATTTGTCTGTTGTGATTTATTGACGAACCAGTGCTGGCAACAGCGCGTTCAAACACACTATTTAGCTTTTTAGTAGGTATTCGTTGTAGATAAGTATATTAGTAGGTATAAGGTAGATATTTTTGCGAGCAGTTTACTATGAGTTTTAAACCAATAAGAAGCACAAAAACTTATCAGATAGTTTCTATTCGTTTTTATTGAATAAATAATACCTATATTAAAGAAAATTCTCAAGAATCAAATCTTTTGCCCGAATTGTTCGTGGTTATGGATGGACTGACCTTAAAAATAACCAATCACTTTGTGCGTTTTAATTTCAAAGAAGGGTTTTAAGCAGCAGAACAGACGAAATAAAGAGTTTAAAAACATACTTACTTTTGTTAAAGTTTTTGGGTATTTTTCAATTCACTATTCCGAACAGTCTCGTTAGCAGTATAGCACCAACACTAGTTGTTTGTTTTGTGTGGAGATGCTCTCTGAGTGTTCGTGCGTGCATTCAGACCTTTATAAGCCGTGGGAGTTTTTGTCTTATAATTGACAATGGTCACTGGGGAGGTAATGGGTCCGTTTGTAGGCAGTGCGTCCTTCTGTCAAGATTTATGACGGATATATTCGTAAACGCAATACAATCAGCCTGTATAATAATGGCACTACCTATTCTCACAGGGGGCCTTACTATAGTCTCACTTTATTATGTCATAACAACTTCCTTGTTATTTTCAAGTTAAATTCATGGTCACAGAGCTCTAAAGTGTAAGTAGAGACCGCAGGTTGCGCTATCAATACAACATAAAAATATTGTTCGTAGAATTATTCTTCCTTTGAGATCTAAGCCTAGATCTTTCCTAGATCGATGGTTTTAGCACGAAAGTGAAAATATTGTTTCATTACTTCGTAAATATTTATTTTTCAACAGCCCCGTCATCGACTGACGACTACTGAGAGAGTATACTATACACACCTACATACATATACACACATCAACATGGTCTAGGGATATTTCAATTAAACCTTAATAACTAAAATTCTCCTAACTTTTTGTTAAGATACTTTCACATTAAAATAAACCTTGTTTAATAGCCTATCTAATCTGATAATAATCTTTTAGATAAAGTTAAATTTAAAAAAACTTAGAAGAAGAGGAAAAACTCAGACAAAATTTAAATCTTAACTTTATTTTTGAAACATCGAAACCTAAACAAAATAACTATTTTTTGAATAAAAATTGTTGAAAACTTAAAATTAATAATCCGTGGATCCACCTAAGACTCTCCTGACACATCTGCAGCGGTTCTGTTTACTCAAAACAAGGGTGTCAATATCCTGTTGTGGAATACTGTCCCAAGTCCTGCTAAGATGCAAGAAAAGTTGGTTTTCATGCACAATATCTTCAGGGAAATTCCTAAGAGCTGTCACGGGGGAAGTGGTGGAACGGCACCGAGGACCTCAACGCATTACAACACATGTACAGGACCGATTCATAGTAAATGCTGCACGAAGTCAACCAAATGTAACGGCGATGCAATTGGTTCAAAGACTACAGAGAGAGTATGGTTTACGACTGCATGAAGTCAACCTACGTGCTCAAACTCAAACTCAAACTCAAACGCGTTTGGAGAGAACCTGGACGTTGGACTCGACTGCAGCACCCACAACAAGTTCATGCATATCAAGGTGGCACGATTATGGTTTGGGCAGGAATTCGTCTCGGCGGTAGAACGGACCTCGTTTGGATACAAGGCAATATGACTGCTCTAAAATACCGAGATGAGCCTGTAATCTTGCCCCACAGACGGCAAATGGGACAAAATTTCCAGCGAATGCACGACAATGCCCGTCCACATACGGCGCGTATCGTTACAAGTTGGTTACATACACAGCATGATATCCAAGCTTTAGACTGGCCTGCACAATCCCCTGACTTAAATCCTATTGAGCATGCCTGGGATATGCTTCAGAGAAGAGCTCCTAGGAATTTCTCTGAAGATATTGTGCATGAAAACCAGCTTTTCTTGCATCTTAGCAGGACTTGGGACAGTATTCCACAACAGGATATTGACACCCTTGTTTTGAGTATGCAGAACCGCTGCAGATGTGTCAGGAGAGTCTTAGGTGGATCCACGGATTATTAATTTTAAGTTTTCAACAATTTTTATAAAAACAATAGTTGTTTTGTTTAGGTTTTGATGTTTCAAAAATAAAGTTAAGATTGAAATTTTGTCTGAGTTTTTCCTCTTCTTCTAAGTTTTTTTAAAATTAAACTTTATCTAAAAGTTTATTATCAGATTAGATAGGCTATTAATAGATCTAGATTTTGCATTTACTGGAAAGTCTGGCGTAGATACATCCACAGGAATTCTGCGTGGCAGACCCTATGGTGGTGTTGCAATTCTCTGGAGGAAAAATATATTTGTGTGTATATCCTGTATATACATACATCAACATGGTCTAGGGTCATGGTGTAAAGTGGGGACAGGATCAGCGTAAGTCAAACGATGGGGGTCTTTAATACCTATCGATATGACCCCATGTATGTTCTGCGATATCCAATGGTTCCAAAGTTATTATATGTTATATATATTTATTTTCTTTAGTGTTTTTTGTCTAATAGAGTGGCTAAATGTGCCGAACTAATCGAAGCTAAATACGAACGTAGATTACAGACATGTCGGAGAAACCTACGAAGGTACAATGTATATACAAAAGTGATGAAAAGATAATCTATAAATTCTCGTGTCACAGTGATAGTAACCGAACTCCTTCGAAACGGCTTGACCGACTTTAACAATTTTTTTATGCGTATATTCGGTAGGTCTGAGAATAGGTCGTAAAGTAGGTATATTTCATACCGCTAGATCCCACGGGTACGCGGATCCCACGGGAACGCGGGTGAAACCGCTACAGGTTACAGCTAGTTATTTTTTATAAATTTTAATCATAGCTGAATTAGACATGTCGGAGGTACCTATGTAGGTACAAAAGTGATGAAGCGATAATTATTTTATAGAATCTTAGTCATACCTACATAGCTGAATTATGTTTTTTTATTGTTTATTAAATAAAGAACGAAAACAAAATATTAATAGAACAACATCGCAACACGTAATTTCGCTATGTAAAACGGCTAGCCCCTTTACAAAACAGCACTGTTCTGTAATAACGCAGATTATTGTATACAGTAAGTTTAGTCAAATTTTCGATTACTAAGTAAATTTTATTTAAACAGCTTTATCTATATTAGTGTAGTATTATTGGGTAGGTTTCTACTATAAGCAGATTTAAACAACACATAATATGCGATTGAGTCGAGTGTCCCTTTCAGCAAAGACTGATTGGATCACTGCATCAGTTTTTTTATATTTAATTACAGAATGTCTTTCCTTTTCTGTCTCTTAGAATAGCTATGTCGGGTCAATTCGGCAGCAAGTTAATTTCGGTGATTCTTAGCTGGGCTTATTATTTTCTGAATGTGGTTAGGATTTTTACCTCTTAGTATTCAATCGTACTGCAGATTGATGGGATATACCTAGATACATATATGTTTATCTTAAACTTTTTAGCTGTTAGCCCTTTTAGCTTGAATTTTTAAATGATGTGTTGACTAAGTTAAATATTCCGATTTGATGAAATACAGTAAAAGAAGACCTACTTATATGTATAATAATGTTAAAAACCGGTGATCCTAATGATCTTCCTAATAAGCCTGTTTTCATTTTGCCAGCCTAAGTATAATTAGTAGGTAAGAAGGTACGGTTTAAAAAAGGACTTTCTACAATTGACTCTTGTCGTCCGTGATCTATCCAAGGCTTTACATTGTGTTGATTATGAAAATCTTATATTATGGGGTAAAACGTATGGTAGTTGATCTTATGAAATCATACCTTGGGCAGAGAATTCAAAGTGTCGAAGTAAACAAGGTAAAATCATCTGGTTGTTTTGTGCATACGGGTGTATCGCAGGGCACTATTTTAGCTCCTTTTTTAATTTTACTTTATACAAATGACCTTCCCTTTAACGTACTCGTAACTCGATTGGTATATTTTAGTTATTTTCAAATATATATTTTAGTACTATGGCATCTTCCTTGGGGGTAAAGTCTACATAGAAACCTAATGTTATTAGTTAAAAAGAAAACTAGATTGAATAAAAATGATGATTTATATTTTTTGTAATAATGACAGCGCTAACAAATTTATAAAATGACTATAAATTTATACAAAACATCATCTAATAAATATTTATTTTGTTTGTAAATATTACATACTTACTGAAGCGCATTTTACAAAAGAAGTTTCTTAAAAATATACTACTATTATAATTTATACAATGTGACGTTTCTGGTATAGTTAAATACCTACATCATAAAAATTTTGAGATCGTCCAAGAATATACTTTATCGGACAGTCTCAAAATTAATTAACGGTCTCGTACCCTTTATACTTTCACTCGTTTAAGATTAGATTATTTAATTTATTGTTTTGATTTCTTCGTCGTGTCGTTCTGATTTGCATGTTCTTTCGTTTTCTCATCTAGTATTTTTGGATGAGCTGCGATTTTAACGAGTTCTTTTCCCAGCGGTTTAATCTGATTTTTCAATAGGTTTTCAAGTTCAGACACTGATTTTATTTCTTTTAGATCATCTAAATTTGCGCTGCGTCCACCATTAATTCTACCGAAATAACGATAGATGTCATTGTTTGCCTGACATTGAGCGCAATTGTAGGACACTGGTACGGCATTAGGGAAGTTTTGCTGCGCTGTGTTCATGGTATTATGATATCCTGGGCAACTTGGTACAAATACTACTGGTAAAAATCCAATGATACCATATGGTGGATATCCTTGAAATTGATTGCTTGGTGGTGGTTGAGAAGGTTGAACCTGTGTAGTTGAATCGTTCTTTCCTGGATTCAATAAATAGCAAGGGCATGATCCGGGACTCGGTACGATAGGTAACGGGTACGGAATGACGTAAATGGGGAATGGTGGTGCTTGTGCTGCTGGAACATATGCAGGTGGCTGCACACCAGTTCCACTTGGCTCTCCAACTGAATCTGTTCAAATAAAAAAAATGAATGTTATTAAAAACTTACGAAACATAACAAACATCATACCAGTTAAATACCAGTGTCCTGGATGTCAGGCAACACCTGGATTATTAAATTGATTTATTACAACACGCCATGTTTACAGATTTTTCCATTCATTTAAGTGCGAAGTTGAATTTTAATGCGAACTCTCATAAGTGCCCTCGTAGGAGCTAAAATGAATGACTAATGAAATAACTTTGTGTTCATGAACACGATTCGGTATACATAATATCTGTTTCACAGATCGAGTGATTACTCTTTCTATACTTATTATACGTGAACGTTTAGATAATTGTGATATAATCATGCATAACCGAGGTAAACGGAATTTTAATGAAACCTGGCTCTGAGATAGATCATATCCTGGAAGGACAGGCACTTTAAAATTATAAGACGACACGTAAACGCAAAAAAACTGCAGGGCGGAAGCTTGTGCTACTACTATACGAGTACGTGACTTCGCAAACAAAAGTGAATAGGTATTTACCTGGATAGCCTGGTTGTCCTGGGTAGCCTGGTTGTCCGGGTTGTGCTGGGTAGCCTGGCTGTTCAGGTTTGCCTGGTTCACCTGGGTAACCTGGATGACCAGGTTTGCCAGGTTCACCTGGGTATCCTGGTTGTCCGGGTTGTCCTGGGTAGCCTGACTGTCCAGGTTTGCCTGGTTCACCTGGGTAACCCGGCTGTCCAGGTTTGCCTGGTTCACCTGGGTAACCTGGTTGTCCGGGTTTTCCTGGGTAGCCTGGCTGTCCTGGATTGCCTGGTTCACCTGGGTAACCGGGTTGTCCGGGTTTTCCTGGGTAGCCTGGCGGTCCAGGTTTGCCTGGTTCACCTGGGTAACCTGGTTGTCCTAGTTATCGTAAAACAAATAAGTTTATTCGATTGCTTGACCATGTATAAAGGCAAGAATAATATTTTTTTTGTTTAAATATAATATTTGTTATAGAAGATGATAGTTCAGTGGTAGTGACGTCGGATACCGCGGCGAAGGTCGTGGGTTTGAATCCTACAATGGGCTTGAGCTTTCGGTGAAGGAATACATCGTGAGGAAACCATAGCACGGAGGTAGGGTACTTTGTAGTACTCGACTGGTTGGATACCACCCTCAAGTTGAAAATTTGTCGCTAAGCACCTTTTGGTTTGTTACGGCAGTTGCACTTGAGAGCCAGTTGCCTTTAAAGCATTGTAATAAGATGTAAAACACATTGGCAATCCCCTTGGTATTGCTAATGTCTATAGGCGATGGTAGTCACTTACCACCAGATGACCGGTCAGCTTCTTTGTCACTTGTGGTACTAACATGTTTAAATCTACAATGTGCGATGAAAAAATTATTGATAACATTTATTGATATTTCTGACAAAGACACTTTTTGTTTTTAACTATAACTGCCCAATTAAGCAAATTTTATTATTAATGTTATATTTAATTATGTTCGAATGAAAGAACGAAAAAGCAATTGAGTAAATTAGATTGATTAACAGAACTCGTCATGGTGTTTCTTCATTGCAACAGAGCGTTGTGGCCTTAGTGCTATAATACGATTTCTACGTTGTGGATGTTTTAAAGAAAGTACAAAGCATTGTGAGCTGTTGTTTCGCTCACCGAGCTGTACGTTCTCTAATCAAATATACAAAATAAAAAAGTAAAAAAGAGTACCTGGATAGCCTGGTTGACCGGGTTTGCTTGGTTCTTCAGGATGCACTTGCCCTTGTGGGTATTCTGGTTGTCCAGGTTTGCCTGGGTAGCCTGGTTGACTGGGTTGTCCTGGGTAGCCCGGCTGTCCAGGTTTGCCTGGTTCACCTGGGTAGCCCGGCTGTCCAGGTTTGCCTGGTTCACCTGGGTAGCCCGGTTGTCCAGGTTTGCCTGGTTCACCTGGGTATCCTGGTTGTCCGGGTGGTCCTGGGTAGCCTGGCTGTCCTGGCTTGCCTGGTTCACCTGGGTATCCTGGTTGTCCTGGCTTGCCTGGTTCACCTGGGTAGCCTGGCTGTCCAGGTTTGCCTGGTTCACCTGGGTAGCCCGGCTGTCCTGGCTTGCCTGGTTCACCTGGGTAGCCCGGCTGTCCAGGTTTGCCTGGTTCACCTGGGTAACCTGGCTGTCCAGGTTTGCCTGGTTCGCCTGGGTAACCTGGTTGTCCGGGTGGTCCTGGGTAGCCTGGCTGTCCTGGCTTGCCTGGTTCACCTGGGTAACCTGGTTGTCCGGGAGGTCCTGGGTATCCTGGCTGTCCTGGTTTGCCTGGTTCACCTGGGTAACCAGGTTGTCCGGGTGGTCCTGGGTAGCCTGGCTGTCCTGGTTTGCCTGGTTCACCTGGGTAACCTGCTTGTCCGGGTGGTCCTGGGTAGCCTGGCTGTCCAGGTTTGCCTGGTTCACCTGGGTAACCTGGTTGTCCTAGTTATCGTAAAACAAATAAGTTTATTCGATTGCTTGAACATGAACAACGGCACGAATAATATGTTTTTTGTCCATTTGCTATAGACGATGATAGCTCAGTGGTAGTGATGCCGGATACCGCAGCGAAAGTCGTGGGTTTGAATCTTACAATGGGCTTGAGCTTTCGGTGAAGAAATACATCTTGAGGAAACCATAGCACGGTGGTAGGGTACTTTGTAGTACTCGATGGAGTCGAAAATTTGTCGCTAAGCACCTGTTGGTGTGTTCCGGCAGTTGTACTTGAGAGCCAGTTGCCTTTAAAGCATTGTAATAAGGTGTAAAACACATTGGCAATTCCCTTTGTATTGCTAATGTCTATAGGCGATGGTAGTCACTTACCACCAGATGACCCGTCAGCTTCGTTGTCACTTGTGTGTGGTATAAAAAAAAAATCAACAATGTGCGATTAAAAAATTATTGATAACATTTATTTATATTTCTGACAAAGACACTTTTTGTTTTTAACTATAACTGCCCAATTAAGTAAATTTTATTATTAATGTTATATTTAATTATGTTCGAATGAAAGAACGAAAAAGCAATTGAGTAAATTAGATTGATTAACAGAACTCGTCATGGTGTTTTTTAATTGCAACAGAGCGTTGTGGCTTTAGTGCTATAATACGATTTCTACGATGTGGATGTTTTAAAGAAAGTACAAAGCATTGTGAGCTGTTGTTTCGCTCACCGAGCTGTACGTTCTCTAATTAAATATACAAAATAAAAGTAAAAAAGAGTACCTGGATATTCTGGTTGTCCAGGTTTGCCTGGGTAGCCTGGTTGACTGGGTTGTCCTGGGTTGCCCGGCTGTCCAGGTTTGCCTGGTTCACCTGGGTAGCCCGGCTGTCCAGGTTTGCCTGGTTCACCTGGGTAGCCTGGCTGTCCCGGTTTGCCTGGTTCACCTGGGTAGCCTGGGTGTCCTAGTTATCGTAAATCAAATATTTTTTTTCTATTTCTTGAACATGAACAACGGCACGAATAATATATTTTTTGTAAATTTGTTATAGGCGATGATAGCTCAGTGGTAGTGACGTTGGATACCGCGGCGAAGGTCGTGGGTTCGAATCCTACAATGGGCTTGAGCTTTCGGTGAAGGAAAACATCGTGAGGAAACCATAGCACGGTGGTAGGGTACTTTATAGTATTTGACTGGCTGGCTACCACCCTCAAGTTGAAAATCTGTCGCTAAGTACCAGTTGGTATGTGCCGGCAGTTGCACTTGAGAGCCAGTTGCTTTTAAAGTATTGTTATAAGGTGTAAAACACATTGGCAATCCCCTTGGTATTGCTAATGTCTATAGGCGACGGTAGTCACTTACCACCAGATGACCCGTTAGCTTCGTTGTCATTTGTGGTATTTAAAAATTTAAATCAACAATGTGCGATAAAAAAATTATTGATAACATTTATTGATATTTCTGACAAAGACACTTTTTGTTTTTAACTACATACTTTATAACTACCCAATTAAGTCAACTTTATTATTAATGTTAAATTTAATTATGTTCGAATAAAAGAACGAAAAAACAATAGGGAATATGCACGTATTTTTTAGATTGTTTTAAAGTGTCTACGGTTTATTACATTACCAAAAAAATATAACACATCCAAAATCTTAACAAAAAAAAAATATATAACTATCATTTCCGGGTGATTCAAACGCGGCCATTATCGCGCGCTTATTTTGTGATGTGAGATTAGACAAGTTCGATGTCAAAAATGAAGTGTTTGGTTCACAAAGTTACTAAAATCATATTAGTAAATTAAACCGGGTCTATTCGCGCACAGAATAATCAAAATATAATTTCGACTAACCTCTACGTTTCAATGTAACGGTCCACGGTCAATGTAACTTGATCAAAACATCGAGGTTTGTCGAAATTATATTGTGATTATTACTAATATGAATTTAGTTCGCGAATGTTTTAAAAGTACTATTACTAAAATCAGTTTATTACTATGCAAAAGTACAGTAAACTTATAAATTATAATAAATTGAAGCGTAGCTGTTACAAACTCTGTGGCCGAGTGTCAAAGTGACGTCACGATTACTCACGCGATTTGTTCACGGGGCGTTTTGGAAATTTGTGAGGGAATTTAAGAACAGACACTTTTTGATGATTAAATTTAGCTATTAAATCATGTATATTTTTGAAAATAATTATGTAGGTATGTTTTTGTAACAATATGAATTACATAAAAAAACGTCCATTTTGAAGTCACGTGCATATTCCCCATAGAGTAAATTAGATTGATTAACAGAACTTGCCGTGGTGTTTCTTCATTGCAACAGAGCGTTGTGGCCTTAGTGCTATAATACGATTTCTACGATGTGGATGTTTTACAGAAAGTACAAAGCATTGTGAGCTGTTGTTTCGCTCACCGAGCTGTACGTTCTCTAATCAAATATACAAAATAAAAGTAAAAAAGAGTACCTGGATAGCCTGGTTGTCCAGGTTTGCTTGGTTCTTCAGGATGCACTTGCCCTTGTGGGTATTCTGGTTGTCCAGGTTTGCCTGGGTAACCTGGTTGACTGGGTTGTCCTGGGTAGCCCGGCTGTCCAGGTTTGCCTGGTTCACCCGGGTAGCCCGGCTGTCCAGGTTTGCCTGGTTCACCTGGGTAACCGGGTTGACCAGGTTGTCCTGGGTGACCCGGCTGTCCTGGCTTACCTGGTTCACCTGGTTGTCATAGTTATCGTAAATCACATAGGTTTATTCGATTGATAGTTTTTTTTAACACTTTTACTGATATTTCTGTTTTTTTTTTAACTATAACTGCCTCATTAGCCAATTTGACTTAGTCATGTTATAATTGAAAAAAAAAATGATTGATTCAAGGAACGAAAGCGCTCATTGAGCGAAATAGATTGATTAGCTGAACTCGTTATGGTGTTTCTTCTTGACCATAACGCGTGTTGGCCTTAGAGTGTTTGTCACAAACTACAACACATCGTGAGCTGTATTTTCGCTCACCGAGCTGTTACGTTCTATAAATCAAACATACTGAATAATAGTTAGAAAAGAGTACCTGGATAGCCTGGTTGTCCGGGTTTGCTTGGTTCTTCAGGTTTCACTTGCCCTCCTGGATAACCTGGTTGTCCTGGGTAGCCAGGCTGTCCAGGTTTTCCTGGTTCACCTGGGTAACCTGGTTGTCCTGGGTAGCCCGGCTGTCCAGGTTTGCCTGGTTCACCTGGGTAACCAGGTTGTCCGGGTTGTCCTGGGTAGCCTGGCTGTCCTGGCTTGCCTGGTTCACCTGGGTAGCCCGGCTGTCCAGGTTTACCTGGTTCACCTGGGTAGCCTGGTTGACCGGGTTGTGCTGGGTGACCCGGCTGTCCTGGCTTACCTGGTTCACCTGGTTGTCATAATTATCGTTAATCACATAGGTTTATTGGATTGATAGGTTTTTTAACACTTTTACTGATATTTCTGATTTATTTTAACTATAACTGCCGCATTAGCCAATTTTACTTAGTCATGTTATAATTGAAAAAAAAAAAGATTAATTCAAGGAACGAATGCGCTCATTGAGCGAAATAGATTAATTAGCTGAACTCGTTATGGTGTTTCTTCTTGACCATAACGCGTGTTGGCCTTAGAGTGTTTGTCACAAGCTACAACACATCGTGAGCTGTATTTTCGCTCACCGAGCTGTTACGTTCTGTAAATCAAACATACTGAATAAAAGTTAAAAAGAGTACCTGGATAACCTGGTTGTCCTGGGTAGCCTGGCTGTCCAGGTTTGCCTGGTTCACCTGGGTAACCAGGTTGTCCGGGTTGTCCTGGGTAGCCTGGCTGTCCTGGCTTGCCTGGTTCACCTGGGTAGCCCGGATGTCCAGGTTTGCCTGGTTCACCTGGGTAACCAGGTTGTCCGGTTGGTCCTGGGTAGCCTGGCTGTCCTGGCTTGCCTGGTTCACCTGGGTAACCAGGTTGTCCGGGTTGTCCTGGGTAGCCTGGCTGTCCTGGCTTGCCTGGTTCACCTGGGTAGCCTGGCTGTCCAGGTTTACCTGGTTCACCTGGGTAACCTGGTTGACCGGGTTGTGCTGGGTGACCCGGCTGTCCTGGCTTACCTGGTTCACCTGGTTGTCATAATTATCGTTAATCACATAGGTTTATTGGATTGATAGGTTTTTTAACACTTTTACTGATATTTCTGATTTATTTTAACTATAACTGCCGCATTAGCCAATTTTACTTAGTCATGTTATAATTGAAAAAAAAAAGATTAATTCAAGGAACGAATGCGCTCATTGAGCGAAATAGATTAATTAGCTGAACTCGTTATGGTGTTTCTTCTTGACCATAACGCGTGTTGGCCTTAGAGTGTTTGTCACAAACTACAACACATCGTGAGCTGTATTTTCGCTCACCGAGCTGTTACGTTCTATAAATCAAACATACTGAATAAAAGTTAAAAAGAGTACCTGGATAGCCTGGTTGTCCGGGTTTGCTTGGTTCTTCAGGTTTCACTTGCCCTCCTGGATAACCTGGTTGTCCTGGGTAGCCTGGCTGTCCAGGTTTTCCTGGTTCACCTGGGTAACCTGGTTGTCCTGGGTAGCCCGGCTGTCCAGGTTTGCCTGGTTCACCTGGGTAACCTGGTTGTCCGGATGGTCCTGGGTAACCAGGTTGTCCGGTTGGTCCTGGGTAGCCTGGCTGTCCTGGCTTGCCTGGTTCACCTGGGTAACCAGGTTGCCCGGGTTGTCCTGGGTAGCCTGGCTGTCCTGGCTTGCCTGGTTCACCTGGGTAGCCCGGCTGTCCAGGTTTACCTGGTTCACCTGGGTAACCTGGTTGACCGGGTTGTGCTGGGTGACCCGGCTGTCCTGGCTTACCTGGTTCACCTGGTTGTCATAATTATCGTTAATCACATAGGTTTATTGGATTGATAGGTTTTTTAACACTTTTACTGATATTTCTGGTTTATTTTAACTATAACTGCCGCATTAGCCAATTTTACTTAGTCATGTTATAATTGAAAAAAAAAAATTAATTCAAGGAACGAATGCGCTCATTGAGCGAAATAGATTAATTAGCTGAACTCGTTATGGTGTTTCTTCTTGACCATAACGCGTGTTGGCCTTAGAGTGTTTGTCACTAGCTACAACACATCGTGAGCTGTATTTTCGCTCACCGAGCTGTTACGTTCTGTAAATCAAACATACTGAATAAAAGTTAAAAAGAGTACCTGGATAACCTGGTTGTCCTGGGTAGCCTGGCTGTCCAGGTTTGCCTGGTTCACCTGGGTAGCCTGGTTGTCCGGGTGGTCCTGGGTAGCCTGGCTGTCCTGGCTTGCTTGGTTCACCAGGGTAGCCCGGCTGTCCAGGTTTGCCTGGTTCACCTGGGTAACCAGGTTGTCCGGGTTGTCCTGGGTAGCCTGGCTGTCCTGGCTTGCCTGGTTCACCAGGGTAGCCCGGCTGTCCAGGTTTGCCTGGTTCACCTGGGTAACCAGGTTGTCCGGGTTGTCCTGGGTAGCCTGGCTGTCCTGGCTTGCCTGGTTCACCTGGGTAGCCCGGATGTCCAGGTTTGCCTGGTTCACCTGGGTAACCAGGTTGTCCGGTTGGTCCTGGGTAGCCTGGCTGTCCAGGCTTGCCTGGTTCACCTGGGTAACCAGGTTGTCCTGGGTAGCCTGGCTGTCCTGGCTTGCCTGGTTCACCAGGGTAGCCTGGCTGTCCAGGTTTGCCTGGCTCACCTGGGTAACCTGGTTGTCCTAGTTATCATAAAACAAATAAGTTTATTCGATTACTTGATCATGAACAAACGGCACGAATAATGTTTTTTGTAAATTTATTATAGACGACGTTACCTAGTGTTAGTGACGTCGGATACCGTGGGTTCGAATCCTACAATGGGCTTGAGCTTTCGGTGAAGGAAAACATCGTGAGGAAACCATAGCACGGTGGTAGGGTACTTTGTAGTACTCGACTGGCTGGCTACCACCCTCAAGTTGAAAATTTGTCGCAAGCACCTGTTGGTGTGTTCCGGCAGTAGGACTTGAGAGCCAGTTGCCTCTAAAGCATTTTAATAAGGTGTACAACACATTGGCAATCCCCTTGGTATTGCTAATGTCTATTGGCGACGGTAGTCACTTACCGCCAGATGACCCGTCAGCTTTGTTGTCAAAAAAAAATACTGTGTTATATTTTGATGGGTAAAGCAAATTTGAAATTTACAATGTGCGATCAAAAAATTATTGATATCATTAATTATTATTTCTGACACAGACACTTTTTGTTTTTAACTATAACTGCCCAATTAAGTCAATTTAATTATTAATATTATATTTAATTATGTTCCAATAAAAGAACGAAAAAGCAATTGAGTAAATTTGATTGATTAACAGAACTCGCCATGGTGTTTCTTCATTGCAATAGAGCGACGTGGCTATAACACGATCCACCGAGCTGTTACGTTCTATAAATCAAACATACTGAATAAAAGTTCAAAAGAGGACCTGGATAGCCTGGTTGTCCGGGTTTGCTTTGTTCTTCAGGTTTCACTTGCCCTCCTGGGTATAATGGTTGACCTGGGTAACTTGGTTGACTGGGTTGTCCTGGGTAACCGGGTTGTCCAGGTTTGCCTGGTTCACCTGGGTAACCTGGTTGACCTGGTGGTCCTGGGTAGCCTGGTTTTCCAGGTTTGCCTGGTTCACCTGGATAACCTGGTTGACCGGGTTGTCCCGGGTAACCCGGCTGTCCTGGCTTGCCTGGTTCACCTGGTTATCAGAGTTATCGTAAATTTCATAGGCTTATTCGATTGATTGAATAGTGGCATGAATCATAGGGATTTTGTGAGTTTGTTATAGTATGAGTTAGTATTCTGATGGGTACATATAGTTTAAAACAATTGCGTAAAAATATTCTCTGAAAACATTAACTAATATTTCTGACACATAATTAAGCCAATTTAACTTAGTCATGTTATAGTTAAAAAGTTTGATTCAAGGAACGAAAACGCTCATTGAGCAAAATAGATTGATTAGCTGAACTCGTTATGGTGTTTCTTCTTAGCTATAACGCCTTGTGGCCTTAGAGAATTTGCCACAATGCAATATGTGTGGTTACGATTTCTACGACGTGGATGTTTTAAAGAAACTACAACTACAACACATTGTGAGCTGTTATTTCACTCACTGAGCTGTTACGTTTTATAAATCAAACGTACTGAATAAAAGTTTAAAAGATACCTGGATAGCCTGGTTGTCCGGGTTTGCTTGGTTCTTCAGGTTTCACTTGCCCTCCTGGGTATCCTGGTTGACCTGGGTAACTTGGTTGACTGGGTTGTCCTGGGTAGCCTGGTTGTCCAGGTTTGCCTGGTTCACCTGGGTAACCTGGTTGTCCTGGGTAGCCCGGCTGTCCAGGTTTGCCTGGTTCACCTGGATAACCTGGTTGTCCTGGGTAGCCTGGCTGTCCAGGTTTGCCTGGTTCACCTGGGTAACCTGGTTGTCCTGGGTAGCCCGGCTGTCCAGGCTTGCCTGGTTCACCTGGGTAACCTGGTTGACCAGGTTGTCCCGGGTAACCCGGCTGTCCTGGCTTGCCTGGTTCACCTGGTTATCAGAGTTATCGTAAATTTCATAGGCTTATTCGATTGATTGAATAGTGGCATGAATCATAGGGATTTTGTGAGTTTGTTATAGTATGAGTTAGTATTCTGATGGGTACATATAGTTTAAAACAATTGCGTAAAAATATTCTCTGAAAACATTAACTAATATTTCTGACACATAATTAAGCCAATTTAACTTAGTCATGTTATAGTTAAAAAGTTTGATTCAAGGAACGAAAACGCTCATTGAGCAAAATATTTATTTATATTATTGTTATAAATATTGTTATAATATAAATTTATTTTAGTTACGTCCGGGCCCGGACGGGACACGGCGCTGAAATGTCGGTGGATATTGTTTCCCGCCTCCGGCACGGCCCGGACGCGGCATGGTGTAGCGTGAATGACCTGCCCGGCCGGCGCACGGTGGACGTGTCCCGGATGGGGCACGCTCCGCACCCGGCACGGTGTAGCGTGAATCATCCTTTATGGTGTTACTTCTTGGCCATAACGCCTTGTGGCCTTAGTGTTTGTAATAATGCAATATGTGTGATTTTATATGGGCTATTACACAATTTTTACGACGTGGATTTTTTAAAGAAACTGCAACACATTGTGCGCTGTTATTTTACTCACCGAGCTGTTACGTTCTATAAATCAAACGTACTGAATAAAAGTTTTAAAGATACCTGGATAGCCTGGTTGTCCGGGTTTGCTTGGTTCTTCAGGTTTCACTTGCCCTCCTGGGTATCCTGGTTGACCTGGGTAACTTGGTTGACCGGTTTGTCCTGGGTAGCCTGGTTGTCCAGGTTTACCTGGTTCACCTGGGTAACCTGGTTGTCCTGGGTAGCCCGGCTGTCCAGGTTTGCCTGGTTCACCTGGGTAACCTGGTTGACCGGGTTGTCCTGGCTTGCCTGGTTCACCTGGTTGTCATAGTTATCGTAAAAACACATAGGTTTATTAGTTTGATTGAATAACGGCACGAATATAGATAGAGCAATTTTTAAAATTTTATAAATATTTTCAGTGAATATATAATATTCACTGAAAATATTTAGTGAATTTCTGACATATATTGTATATGTCAGAAATATCACTAAATCCTGGTATCCTGGTGGTCCAGATTTATCTGCTTGATCTCGGTAACCTGGTTAGTTAGTTTTTAACTATAACTGCCCCATTAAGTCAATTTAATTATTTCATGTTATAATTATTGTGTTCGATTCAAGGAATGAAAATTCTGCTCATCGAGCAAAAAATATTGATTAAAAGAACTCGTCATGGCCACATTGCGTATATTACAATTGTTATAACACGATTTTTACGTTGTGGATGTTTTAAAAAAAACTACCTAAAATGCATTGTGGGCTGTTATTTCACTCACCAAGCTCTTACGTCCTATGAGTGAAACGTAGAGTGCAAAAGTAAATAAAATTTACCTGGATAGGCTGGTTGTTCCGGTTGTCCCGGGTAGGCTGGCTGTCCAGGTTTGCCTGGTTCACCTGGGTAACCTGGTTGACCGGGTTTGCCTGGTTCACCTGGGTAACCTGGTTGACCGGGATTTCCTGGGTAGCCCGGCTGTCCAGGTTTGCCTGGTTCACCTGGTTGTAATAGTTATCGTTAAACAAAAATCGGCCAAGTTCGAGTCGAACTTATGCACTGACGGTTCCGTACAAATTTTGTTGTTTTTTTTTATTATTTTATTCTGTTTTTAGTATTTGTTGTTATAGCGGCAATAGAAATACATCATCTGTGTGAGACATAGCCGGGTGAAAGATAGACAGACAGACAGACAGACAGACAGACAGACAGACGGACAGTAGAGTCTTAGTAATAGGGTTTCCGTTTTTACCCTTTGGGTACGGAACCCTAAAAAAGTTTATTTGATATGGTATAAAAAACGGATTTGATTTGATAACGGTTTGAATTTAATATGGCCACCACCTAAGTCAGTTGAATCTAAAGCAATATTTAGAAATACCGTTGACTCTATAAGACTAGTAACAAAAGTTTCTGTATTTCAATTCAGCTCACAGAATAAAATTGATAGTGATAAAACAAAAAAAAAACAAATAAATTATTTATTTCTTGAAATTTTTATTCAATCTACCAACACAAATTAACCTTTTCAGTATTTTAGCCGTATAGGTAAGCCTGTAACATAAGCATAAGGCCTCTCATCTCCGCCAGGTAAGTAAATAGGTACCTATAGTATAAGCTAGAATTCTTTATAATACTCGTAGTTTGGGTATCAGTTTCAACTGATCTACAACTCTAGTTGGCTTTTATTTCATTTTAGTTTTGCCGTTCAGTTGACAAAAATGGTGCAACTACATTTTTTTTCATTCAGTACAATATTGTAAAACATAAAACAGAACTATTAGCAATTGAGAGACCATAATGAAATTCGATTTAATTTATCAAATTGTGAACTGCTTAATAAGTAATAATAGATAAAGTCACCTGAACCTTCAGGTGTGCCAGATGTACCTGGTATTAGGGGTGAGCCTGGTGAACTGGGCGTGCCTGGGTAGTTACCACCTGATGAAGGGCCACTTGGAATCGAGGGTCCTCCAGGACCGCCTAATAACAATTATTAGAAATATAAACAATATAATACAGAATACTTAAAGCAATATTAAAATGCATAGATTTTTGAATTTATCAATTACTGTACCTGGGCCTCCTGGACCTCCTGGTCCTCCTGGACCTCCAGGTCCTCCTGGAGAACCGGGTGAGCCAGGTAAGCCAGGACTGCCAGCTTGGCCGGGGTAGTAACTGCCTGACGGACCACTCGGACCGCTAGGAACGCTAGGACCTCCGGGACCTCCTACGAATTGATTAAAGTAAATTGAAAAAGTTATGAATGAAGTATCTGATCTATTTTATTGGTGGATAATAAAATTAGAAAAAAAAAATGTTTGCTTCTATTACATTGGTAAATTTGTTCACATACCTGGTCCTCCTGGGCCTCCGGGTTGTCCTGGTGTGCCGGGTGTTCCTGGTGAGCCTGGTGTTCCTGGTGAGCCTGGTGTTCCTGGTGTTCCAGGTGAGCCTGGTACACTGGGTGTGCCTGGGTAGTAACCACCTGATGAAGGGCCACTTGGACCACTTGGAATGGTGGGTCCTCCAGGACCTCCTAATTATAATTACAAATAAAAACAAAATAAAGCATGAAAAAGAAAATAAATGTATGTTTTTATGTTATCGTCCATAACAGCTTTGGTATGGGTATTACATATGAAAATACAAAATGAACACTTGCCTATATTTTGCCGTATGTCATTATAGGTAGTGCCATCCACGAAGACGCGCCCCACTCCTTTTCCTAATCTCTTACAGTGCAATTGTGCATCCTTTTGCTAGTATTGTAGTGCTGCATATCGAAATTTACATATCTATATAATACATATAGACATATCGACAGCACTACAACACTAACAGATGGATGCACACGTGCACTGCAAGGGATTAGGAAAAACAGTGCGGCCTGTCTTCGTGGACTTCGTGGAAATTTGATCCTTATTGACAAAATTACCAGATGGTGTAATAAATCAGGGTATGTAATTTTTTCTCTAATTCAACGGTTTCGATTCCTGGCTTGGGACATTATGTCTTAAAATCGAATGATGCAGTTTTAGTTTTCATTTAGGTAAATCTGCTTCGAGACTCTTTTCAGTATTTTTCGCTATTCTCTTTGGTTAATAGACCAGCGCAGCCTTTGAAAATGGTAAAAAGTAAAAAAAAGTAGGATGAAACCCATTGGAAAAGGAAGAAAATATAACAAAAATGAAAGGAAAAATAAATTACGGGCGATCTGAGGTTGGGAAGTGGAAGGGAGGGAGTAAAAAAATATTTTTTAAAAGATACAGATAAAAAATAAAAAACTTGGTTATTTGAATTTTTCACATAAATTTTGAGCTTAGGTATGTGAAAAAAATGAGAATACAAAAGTTGTAGACCTCATTTATTACCTACAACTCTGTTATTTAACTTTTTTACATATGACTTGTAGTTTTGCCGGAAATTGAGATAAACCGTTTTTTACCCTTAAAGGGAGGGGGCCCTTCCACCTCAGATCGCCCGTAATTTATTTTTTCTTTCATTTTTGTTATATTCTCTTCCTTTTCCGATGGGTTTCATCCTACTATTATTTATTTTTGTTTCAAAAATTATCGACCCTAGGTTATAATGGATTTGGCCATCCACGCCAACTTGGAAAACACATTTTGTATGTATCAAAAGTTTGCTTCTACTACATTGGTAAATTAATTAACATACCTGGTCCTCCTGGGCCTCCGGGTTGTCCTGGTGTGCCGGGTGTTCCTGGTGAGCCTGGTGTTCCTGGTGTTCCAGGTGAGCCTGGTACACTGGGTGTGCCTGGGTAGTAACCACCTGATGAAGGGCCACTTGGACCACTGGGAATGGTGGGTCCTCCGGGACCTCCTAAAATTGTATAATAGCGTTAAGGGCACTCCCGATCTAATAAAGTTTTAAAATTTAGACGACTGGCCGCCGAGGCCCCCCAAGTGGGACACGATACCTCGGCTCAGAGCGTAGCCGATGGGCGTTTTTCCATTAGCTGGCACCGCACCGGCACGGCACCGGCACCGGCCGCCGGGGAAGCATAACTGTATTGAAATATATGGTTCGTTTTTCCACTCACCGGCACCGGCGACGGCTAGGCGTCATACATTCCCACCGGTGCCGTGCGGGCTAATGGAAAAACGGCCGATGGGACATAAAAAGTGGGGCCGGACTTGGCATAAGCGATTTAGTGAAGTATTAGGGGATGGTTGGATTACTGAGTGCAGCTCGGCCCACTAATCACGGGGGACGAGACTGAAATGTCATATAATATTTATAATAGTTATTTTTAATATACTAAGGTTGCCGCTGAAAATCAGCGTTGTCGGTTTATTCCGCAACTATATTGCTGACCTGTTGCCTTTATTTTTGGCAGTATATTTAAATAATTTTCGTATGAACATGTAATAGTTTTAGATTTTCATTATATTCTATTCTATAAACGATTTTTGGTTGTGATAAAATTTCTACAAGTGTGAGATGATTAGAATTGTTTCTTAAATTACCAGGTCCTCCTGGTCCTCCTGGTCCTCCTGGCCCTCCAGGCCCCCCAGGGCCACCGGGATATCCAGGCGTGCCGGGGGCACCGGGTGGACCCGATCCACCGGGGTATTGCCCGCCAGAACCGCTGGGACCTATAGGTCCTAGAAAAAAACATATTATTTGTTTTTCTTGTAAAAACTTACTTAGATCTTTGTTTCGCTGAACTTTAATATAAATAAATAATTAAATATATTATGTAGTAGAGAATCACTTGTAATGAGCTTGAATTTAAGGACCTACGCAACGTTTTTGGAAATATTATAATTTTATGAATATGTATCGGTCAAATTTATTGATTGTAAGGGACTAATACAAATAATCTGGTTAATGCAATTTGATATTAAGAGTACTTTTCTAACCTGATCCAGGGTAATATCCACCGCTACCTGGGGTGCCAGGCTTACCAGGGGTGCCAGGTGTGCCAGGTGTGCCAGGAGTGCCTGAACTGCCAGGTGTACCGGGACTGCCAGGAGAGCCAGGACTACCGGGTGAGCCTGGTTTACCAGGTCCTCCTGAGCCACCAGGATAGTATCCTCCTCCTGAGGGACCGCCTGGTCCACTTGGACCACCTGGACACCAACGTTTCTTTTAAAATCTTGTATGGATTAAAATGAGCGCTTGCTACAATAGTTTTAACATGATGGTTGGCGATATCATAAAGAAAGGTTACAAACTAGACCATTGTTCTACTCCTAAGATAAAAAAGTCTGTGGCCTCCGATAATATCAGCTTGATAACGCTTACTTATACTATTTTTCTGAGTTTTATATATTGATTTTTGAATTTTAGATCTTGAATATCTCGAAGATGGTGACCCTTTTACGAAGGTAATTTTTGTATATTTAGTAGGTGACCCGCTCCATATTTCCATATATAATTATACATTTCTTCCAAAACCAATAAAAACTTGATCTACATAATATGTCTATACCAACCTCCTGTAGGTAAGTAGTACGATAAACTTAAGGGTCGTAGTGCGTGTAAATTTTTCAAAAACTTTAAATATCTCGATAATAGTGAAACTTTTACTAAGGTCATTTTAGTATATTTCGTAGGTGACCCGCCCAAACTGTCTACTTGTATATAAAAGCGAAATACCACTCACAGATTAATCACGAACACTCTAAGCGCTACAGAAATATAAACGCTACCTTGAAAAAAACTAACTGAACTTAAAAAAATAGGAAAAAGATTTTTTTTTTATTCAAACCCTATGGTTGTCTCGCGAATATTAAGAGTACTTTTCTAACCTGATCCAGGGTAATATCCACCGCTACCTGGGGTGCCAGGCTTACCAGGGGTGCCAGGTGTGCCAGGAGTGCCTGAACTGCCAGGTGTACCGGGACTGCCAGGAGAGCCAGGGCTACCGGGTGAGCCTGGTTTACCAGCTCCTCCTGAGCCACCAGGATAGTATCCTCCTCCTGAGGGACCGCCTGGTCCACTTGGACCACCTGGACACCAACGTTTCTTTTAAAATCTTGTATGGATTAAAATGAGCGCTTGCTACGATAGTTTTAAGATGATGGTTGGCGATATCATAAAGAAAGGTTACAAACTAGACCATTGTTCTACTCCTAAGATAAAAAAAGTCTGTGGCCTCCGATAATATCAGCTTGAGAACGCTTACTTATACTATTTTTCTGAGTTTTATATATTGATTTTTGAATTTTAGATCTTGAATATCTCGAAAATGGTGACCCTTTTACGAAGGTAATTTTTGTATATTTGGTAGGTGACCCGCTCCATATTTCCATATATAATTATACATTTCTTCCAAAACCAATAAAAACTTGATCTACATAATATGTCTATACCAACCTCCTGTAGGTAAGTAGTACGATAAACTTAAGGGTCGTAGTGCGTGTAAATTTTTCAAAAATTTTAAATATCTCGAAAATGGTGAAACTTTTACTAAGGTCATTTTTGTATATTTCGTAGGTGACCCGCCCAAACTGTCTACTTGTATATAAAAGCGAAATACCACTCACAGATTAATCACGAATACTCTAAGCGCTACAGAAATATAAACGCTACCTTGAAAAAAACTAACTGAACTTAAAAAAAATAGGACAAAGATTTTTTTTTATTCAAACCCTATGGTTCTCTCGGGAACGCGGGTGAAACTGCGGGGGTCAACTAGGTTTATAAAAATATACAAGGTATATTTATTTTATTGTTTAATCTCTTTGAGTAGGTAGGTATATTAAATACGAAAGGTAAGAGTTCTGAGAATAAGTGTATAATTTGGTCAGAGAAAAAAAATGTTATTACAGATTTCTTGTTATTGCCGAATTTTATTACTGCCGAATTTTAACTTTGTAGGTTATTTTAAAGTAAAATAAGTAGGTATATACATATATACTAAGGTGAATACCATGTTAGTACATACCAGGACCTCCGGGAGTGCCAGGGTATCCTGGAGTGCCAGGGGAACCTGGAGAGCCAGGGGAACCAGGAGTGCCTGAAGTGCCAGGGTAATAGCCACCACCGCTGGGGCCTCCAATTCCACCGGGACCATAAGGTCCATTAGGTCCTCCTATAAAAAGTAACATAAAATTATTTCTAAGTAAAATAACTATAGGTACAATCGGCTTAAATACTTTACTATTTTACACTTATTAAAATACATTTCCTAATGGGTCGTATATAAATGGCGTCGATTCGGTTTTGCACAGAAGAAAAGTGAATTTAATTTGAAATAATATGACAATATTTAATCAGCTTCTTGTGATGGTTTATATGGCGGATTGCATGAAATACTGGTTTGTGACGTCATAATTACACACCATCAAAAGATTTACTCTCTGTTATTAAATTGATAAATAAAAATCAGAAACAGGAAGAATTTTACAATGTATTCGCTATTGTTTACTGGTTAGTGTTCGATATTTTTTCTTTAGAGTAGGCAACAACCCTATTATAGCAGTCCTAGTTCCCATTCAGATATGCCTACCTTGTCCAGGATAAACGACGCCAGGTTTGGGGTTGCTCGTTTGTCCAGAGCTGTCGGTCGGTGGTTTGGGTGGACGAGGAGTAGGTTTTGGCAATGGCTTGGCTGGTATTCCACCAGGGGTGCGACCGCATCCTTTGGGGAAGAACAGCTTACTCCATGGTATGATTTTACCTGGTACTTTTTCAGTAACTTGATTGTCTGAGCTGTAATCAAATTTTTATAAGGTATTATTATGAGCCTTGAAATATTATTTATTACATAATGTTTTTATGGTAGACAAGAAGTATTGAAGTTTTACAGCAACCAGTTTACAAAATCAAATGATCTCGTTCATTTGATAAAAGAAGACAAAAGGAAGACAGAAATTACTGTATCATATTTATTTATACATTCACTTAGATATTTTATACACAAAGCTACTTCAAATACTGGCATTAAATAAGTAATAGTCATGGAATTCGTGTAATTTTTACACAAATAATGATAGAAGAATTCTTTTGTAATTTATTTTTATTTCTCGGCACTCACCTAGAATTATTTATCATGTTTGAGGTGGTGAAAATAAATAGCGAAAAATATCGCGAGAAATGACATGTCATGTATCTTTTTAAACGACTTCATGACATAAATAAATATGTATGCTGATGGTCATCCCAATAGTACATTAAACAAATACGGGATCCAAGATACGAGATTCGAGTTAATTACATTTTACACAAAATATTTATAGAATACTTACTTTTCATCGTATTCGTATTTTTCGTCGGGGTAAACTTCTACGGGTTTTTCTGGCTCTACCACACGGTAGCCATGACTATCAGCCACGTAGTGGGTGGCACGAAGAAAACCATCAGGGTCAACGTAACCATAACAACCGTATGTGACACCATCTGGACCTCGGTTTTCGTGATGAAACTGCCCGTTTGGTCCTACGTCGTAGCCGAAACCATATGCACCTGAAAACAATACGCAAACATAATTAATTATTATTAATAATTGAAGATGACACACGTTCTAACGTAAATTTTACTTACGACCTTTGAGAAACTGGATTTTGACGAAATCTTGAACTATTAAAACGTAGTTAGATGGGTAGGTGTGGTTATAGCCGCGGGATAAAAGCATGTTACAAATAATTTCAAATAGCATACTTGATCCGAAATAAGCCAACAATTTAAATTCTCGACAACCTGGGGCTCCATATTAAATGAAAATGGGTCTGACATACCTACCTATTCAAACCAGGTATGTTGGGTACCACAGGTAATCCTTTATTTCATTATTACAAGTGACTGGGTAACCTTAAATTTCCTTTACATTCCTTTTTCTAATAATATCGATCAAATCCATTATTCATTCATAAACAAGAACAACTTCTCTTTTGATTTGAAATTTTCAAAGATTTTAAGACTTAGGTACCTACACGTTAGTAAATGGTTGCTAATTTATTTAGAAGTAGGCATAATTTATATTTGTAGTGCTAATGTAAATAATATAATATCCTGGGCCATTCTTCAAATACGACCATAAGTTACGAACAGAATGTGAATTAATTTTTATTTTTTAATTTTTTAAATGTTTTTTTTTTAATAATGTGTATTTAGAAATTTAATGAATTGACTTACTCTATTGAATTGAGAAATTCCTGTAATGATAGATGTAATTGGTGTATAAATAAATAAATAAAAAAAAAACGTTTCTACTTCGTTTTGTATCTGTACATTTAATTAACAATTCATCGACGTTGAAAGATAATTTCATCAAATTATCTTCAGCTTTTATTGATGCTTTATTCCATTTATTTATTGGTTAAATAAGTCGTTACATCCCTTGCTATGGACTACCTATTTACCTACCTACTTAAACCTTAAGTTTTCGAAATATTAGTATCTGGTGTTGACACCTTCTTGAGTTACTTACTAGTATCATAATTGGTCTCATAATACTGTTTCTTCTCATCGTCTTCGATGTCCACCACTACCTCGTTGTATTGTCCGTAGTTCTGGAGTTGCCGGCCCCGTCGTGCGTCTAGCTCATCTACCTTTGTGTCATTCCTTGGTTTTTCTTCACTAGCCTGAACTAATACTAGTGAAACCTGGAACAATAATAAAAACGTGTCATTTCAATAAACGTCGACTAAATTATCGAATAAAAATAACTACCTATAAACTTTGAAAGCTATAAATTATCCTAAGTAGTATCAACCCTCAACAAAAAGTTTGGCAAGCAGGTACAGTCGACTGCAAAGAGATGTACCTATCCATTTTAATATTCCTAAATTATACCCATTTGGATGAAAATAATTAAGTAGCCATAGTAGGTATGTGACAGTAAATGTGGTGTTATACATAGAAACTGATATAATATGTTGGCAAATAAAATAAAATAATTATGTATTCCATAATATTATTTATATAATATAGGTACCTACTACTAATATATTATTTAGTTATTATTTTTGTTTAGTTAGCTCTAAATTTTTAGGTAGTTAAGTTTTTACTGGAACTGGTTTAAGGTACCTACAACTTAAGTAAATTAAATCATACACAAATCCTCCCAGTGGAGACTCGATTATCCGGACCTTAGTTATACGGATACGCGATTGTCCGGATTGTCATATAACTTTGTAGTTTAATCCATTCGTACATTAATTTTAGTTGATAATTTTACGTCGTTTTTTATTGTTTTGAATCAACACGTGTACGCAGACGAGGTAAGTTATCATTCTAGAGTTAATAGTATGTAAAAAATAGCTTTTCTTCATATATGTAACTATCCGGATTTCCAATCATTCGAATGCCTTCAATGTACATACACCTCTTTATATGGAATCCATACTAATATTATAAATGCGAAAGTGTGTCTGTCTGTCTGTTACCTCTTCACGCTTAAACCGCCGAACCGATTTAGATGAAATTTGGTATAGGAAAGAACATATGATAGTTTTTGTCCCAGAAATCACCCTTTAAGGGGGGTGAAAGTTTGTATGGGGAATCAAATTGATAGAATTCTCATTGGTTTTCCTGTAATCTACAAGCAATTAACTATATTTTGTATTTTTTTATTATTTTAGTCTCGGTAGTTTCGGAGATCAAGGGGGGAATGGACAATTTTCGTCTTCTTTCATGAATAAAATCAAAACTATTTATTTTACAATAATAACACAAATATGTTTAAGGTTAAGGTTAATAAAACGAGCCCTTTCTTTTGATATATGATACAGTAAGGTTTGTAAAACATTTTTTTTAAATTTCCTAATTTGTTCTCCGAAAATTACCCTTATTTAAGAAAATATTATTTACTTAACACATCTGTGTTAGAGTCATAGAATTACACCATTTGGTCCAGTAGATTCGGAGCAAATGTCTGTGACATGTCCGGACAGACAGACGCACGAGTGGTCCTATAAAGGTCCGTTTTTTTGTACGAACCCTAAAAATCAGATTGGATAAAAATAAGCTACGCAAATTCCTAATTCCACGCGGACGGAGTCGCGGGCAAAAGCTAGTACAAAAATATATGGTACATATAGCTTTTCTCTGCACTTGCATCCCCCTGGTGAAGTGTCAGATATTTGAAAATGTAATTTTATTAAAAAAAAAGAAAAAAAAATTAAAAGTAAGATCCACAACAGATAAAAAAATGCTTTGCTTGAAACTCATTTCTTGCCGAAGTCTTCTCTAGTGACTACAAAGAAATGTAGTGACTACAAAGAAACCTATACCATCAAAAGTCGACTGTATTACAAAGGACTTGTTAAGAACAATCCTTAATCTGAGTTGTAAAAGTTTCACGACCAAAAATATTAACATAAACACAAACCTTATATCAACTATCAACATTCCAGTAAGTACTTAAGGCTTTTTACTAACTATACGAGAAACTTATGAAAAACTTATTTACGAATAACTTCTGAAACCAAAATATATTATCAGAAAATAAACGTGTGGTTTTTCTTTGAGTATTCCTATGGTCGCGACTAGGGATCACTATTTTCTATATCTAAACTAATAAATAAATATAATATAGAAAAGAGAAAAGACTATGTTTTTGTAATGAATATACTTACTTAAAAAATAGATAACCGATAAAAAAAATCTTTCACCTAGGTATAGAAAGCTACATTATCAATGAGTAGGTAACATGCCAACATGGGCTATGTTTGATTTTAATTCCTTCGGGAACGCTTTGGTATTTTTAAAAGAGTATCAATTTTAAGAGATTTATGTGTAGGATGTCCCAATTACTTATAAGTGGTACATCTTTTGGTTATCTTATCCCAAACTTAGTAATGGAAAATAGATGATTACTTATTCAACTTTTTTAAATAGGTAATATTACCTATATGTAGATGCGATTCGCACCCAGATCAAATAAATGTGTTCGTATCTAGTTCGTGTGTACAAAATGATTTGACAATCAGAATAATGTGAACCCCACCCACACCTACCAGTTCCTTTCATGAAAATGTATACTGATTGGTTGGCTCCAAGACCTAAAACTTACAATGTGATATTTAAGTATATAAGTACATAGTGTGTTATAGTACCTAGCTCTGAATAGTTAGGTTGTGATTGCCCAACGAGTGCCCTAGGTTGAGTGTTTTACACAATCACTGACTAAATATCATTGTCTAGGCACGCCTTTATGATGTCATTTAAACTTTCAACTTTGTTATTTAAATCAGGTAGTTTTTTTTAATAAAATAAATGTGAACGATCAATGATCTCGTGATGTTCATGGCTAGAACAACATTTAGGTGGATATGTTAATTTATTATTTTAAAGCTTTTTATTCGTTACTGCAGACTCATTAAATTATACTACAAACATTTACTTCCAAATCATAAAACGTTTAAGGGATGGGTTTATTTCTGTGTAACAATAATGATGATAAAAATTTAAGAATAATTTTATGTACCTATACCTACATAATAAACAGTTAGCATTATCTATTGCGTGAAAAATATGGTTGCTACTTGTTAAGCACGGACAGTGGTTTCTTTTTGCGTCTTTCCTATGAAATTAACCTTTGGTAGAAATATACTTGGTTATATCGTTCAAAATAAACTCAGTTTTCAGGCAATTACTTCAACACTTCCTATCTACCCATCCATTTGATGATACAATATTAAATTAGACTTCCTTTTTAGATGTTATAAAATAAATTGATGATACTTAAAGAAAATTGGAAAGAAAAGGTACAATTCCGCAGTTCATTTAATCAATTAGGTTGCAGACGATAAATGTCTCGGGTAAATTATGTTGTACACAATGAAATATAGCTGACAGGTTTTAAATCGTTATTTGGATCACAATCCATATACAGGTTGTCCAGTAGGATGTAGTACGATAAACTTAAGGGGAAGATAGGTGGGCGGTTTACTTGCCAAATAATACAAAAATTACCTCAATAAAAGTGACTAATGCATTAAAAAGTCATATCTATTACTTAAATGTCTATTTTTAACTCTATTTCTGTCAGTATATTTAATTATTACGAAGGTGATAAAAACTTACACTCTCGACTCGCTCATGCTTTAAACATGACGACAGGCATATTTGTAATCTATTGCAAAACTGTCAATGAGGCACTAACTTTGTAAACCGTAAAGATCAAATGTTAAGTGTAATCGAAAACCTTATTAAAGCACTTGAAAATGTAGGAATATTGCAAAATATTATAAATATCTATGCACTATGTGTATGCATTTTTAATTAAAATCCACAAAGCTATCAAAAATATTTATAAAAAACTAGCTGTCCTTAGCGGTTTCACCCGCGTTCCCATGGGATCTTATCTCTTCCTGGAATAAAAAGTATCCTATGTTTTATTCCGGGATAAGATCTGCCTGCGTGCCAAATTTTATCAAAATTCGTGCGTGATAGAGCAATAAACATCCAAACATAATATCATCTTTCACATTCATAATAAGTATTAGTAGGATGTTAGATTTTGTAGATGCTGAATGAATCTACTTTTTCAAGTGTTGGTGTTTGTGTTTAGGTATATGACTAATTTAAAACTTTGCAACTCTACATTGACAATTTCAAAAAGTTCGTATCAATTGAGGCGGCATAAATTAGCTCGCGAAGAAAACAAAAGTGAAGACAAATAAAATGAGATTTCAAAAGTTCTGACATTCTTTTTATCAAGTACTTACCTAATGATTTTGTTTGTGTGCTAGTTGAAGTTTCGTGATAAAAATGGAGTCAATTGAATGCCTATCTTAAAAATCTTGTTCGTAGGTATCCGTGTGAAAGATTAAGATCAATTCCGTTGTATTTTAATGGTAGTATCTTTCTGCACGGGCGGCGGAGTGCAAATACATCCTACTTTTAAATTCGGTCCACGTGCGTTCTAAACTTTGCGTTCGCCAAAGTCCGTGACCGTAACCCTACAAACTGTCCCCTTATGTTTCAATCTCACGTCCGATAGAGACAAACATCAAAGTAAGTTGTTTTTTGATCTGGGACAAACGTGTGAGCATTCCAAAACAGTCACGTAGCATTTTAAAACAGTGAAAATTCGCAAAACAATGGAGTTGACACAGAAACCTATACACCTTGATCCCGCGACTTTTAAATAGCACCGGACATAGTGTTGAATAAGAACACAACTTTTTAAAAGAGATCATCGATCTGATTGTGAATTATAATTTTCTATTTTCTACTATTATTACTAAGTATTGTTTTACTCATTGGTTCAAACCAATGAGTAAACAATACTCAAACAAAGAAACAAAGAAAAGCTATTTTTATAGAACAACAAATCCAGGTACCTATTTGTTTTAAGAAAACCTATCTTTCAGTGTTGACCGAGTACCTATATGTAGCGTATTGTTAACGTTGTATTTTCCACGTCTGTTGATACGGATATATTTTGTGGATACAAGGGTTTCCTTTTAACATTGGGAACCAGATAGGTTTTCCTTAAAAGTGGGGCTTTAGAAATGACGACTACGTCTTTGAATTACTTATGTACGACTCCTTTTACTTGATTGCTTACTACCTTTGATTGGTTTCTGAGAAATCTTTTCCTGTAAATAAAATCAGCTATAATATATTTTTAAGGTATATCATTTAATTTCATGTTCCGGAAAAAAGGTTTAATTGGTGAAATGTGGTTTTCTATACGAGGTGTGTTAAGGGAGGCAAACAGACACGTTTTGAGTACCTACAAATATAATTTGAAGAAGGTATACGGTCATGCCATTATGATTTGTAGAAATTATAAACATTTTATACGGTTAAGTGGCCGTATTAATTGGTTAGCAGTTACTCTGCAGATATATAATATGCGGATATAATATCTATGCGGATCTTGAATGGTACATCTGTCCTTCTTCACTGCTATTGAATTATGTATTTAATTGCAACTTGGATCAGTTCATAAATTTAAATGCGTCTTTAATGATCATACCTCGGTATGACATTAAACGATGAGGTCATTGCATTTTAAACATTTTATGTTTGTATTTTTTTTACATTATTATTCCATTTAAATATTACGTGTATGTTAAAAATAAAACAGTGAACTCTGACATAACATTTACACTGTAGTTTTTTTCTATTGGTACCTAACTACCGACTTGGCGTCTGAACTTTTGAAAAACTGAATCTTTCATTTAACGGAGGTATATTAGCTAAATTTTTTAAATTAAACAAGTAAGAATAACATATAGGCACCTATGTCATAAGCCAAATATGTTATATATTTTAGAAAACTTTAATAAGTGTGGTACTAAGTAATTTAATACTAAACGAGTTATTTAAGTCGTGACTTTAAAAGGCTGTTTCTTCCACTCAAATACACGACATTACGCTTGTATTTACGGGTCTTGAGTAAATAAATACACTTACGGTGCGAAACTGATCGTAATTTGAGCTTAAAATATTTCGGGGCGTCTCGTATTCCTGCCTTAAAGAATAATGATGTATTGTTTTTTTTTCATGACAGTACTGAGACGTATACTCTGTTTACCTTACCTACTTACCTACATATTTTATTGTTCGGTAACCAATGTCTTTGTCGAAATATGACGGCGTGAACGTAAAACAGCAGGAGAGTCCCATGATGAGACATTCAAATGTAACGATGTAAATATTATACGTAAAAGTCGTAAAATGGCCTCAAAGTAGCATTTAGCAAGTTAAACATGTTTTAGCTCCACGATGTTTGAGTGTGTGTGTGTGAATTATTTTCGTAGATTTCAGTTCTAACCTTATTATTTGTATTTATTATATTGATATCATTCAATAAAGTATCTATACAGTAGGTACCATTTTTGTAGGTACAAATATGTAACAATATAAAACACCAATATTTTTTTTATGAGCGGTTAGCTTTGGTAGGTTCTCCATCAGAAGTGCTAGCCTTTGGAAAATACCTCGCAGCTCTCTGGTCACAAGAACCGTCGATCAGACTTTGATACATAGTCAAAAATGTATTGTGTTCAAGGCTTAGATACCTCTTAGCTTAGTTGTTGACCACTGACACCGAAAGGCTTGGCAAAGTTTCGAATTCTACAAAAAGTTTGATAATCATTGAAGAAAAAAATCGCGAGACAAGTTACCTACTATAAAACTCCCGTCTGGCTGATATTTGGCGACAGATTTACGACGTTCTCGGTATATTCTGGCAGTTGCATTTGAGAGCCAGTTCAATTAAATCAATTAAAAAATTAGCTGCTGGGTCCTTTGAGCCAAGTACACACATATACCGTTAATTTTGCGTCGCTTCTGGTTTTCGGCGAACTCCGCCGTTCCACTGGCCATTTTGACAGTGTCTGTGACATGGCATGCATGGTACGACAATAACAACACAAGTTTCGACCTACACTAAGGGCCGCTCCATCTACATGATAACAAGCAAATGTAGTATTCATCTGAATGGTAATTAGGCAAAACTTCTCATTAAAAGTAGGTAGAGTAATTGGTAGCAATCGATTTTTAAAAATCGCGTATTATGTAGGTACTACCTACTGGATCCAGCTTTTAATAAGCAATCTCTAAAGTAAATATTTTTATTCCGTGAGTTTTTTTAAGGTAGGTACTTGCTATATACCTATAACTACGAAAATTCATTAACCTAATAATGATGCTCAATGGTCATGCTTATAACGGTGCAACGAATATACTTTGCGAGACCTTTTGCGTTCTTTATGGTCTCTTATATCATATTTTCGATAATGCAGCTAATATTGGCTTTTAAACGTTTGTTGGTTTATATTTGCTGCTGTGATAGGAGGTTAGCGTATATTATTATGTCAAGGTGCGATGGTGACGCCAGCGGGGTTATGTCACACACTCTCCGAGACGTTCGGATGCTAATATAGGCGTTAATAATCATCGCAAACTAGTGAAGGTCGCGGGCATCCGGCAACCAGTAAGGCCCGAAGTCAGTGGTCTGGTCACCTATACCCCACATTTAAAATTATCGGTAATACTATACCAGTAACGGGCTTTTGAATGGATTATTTCAATTATAACGCACATCTTTAAAACTAATTTGATTAAAAGACAATGGTTCAAACAACATCATAATGCGAAGGTCAAGCAATATTTTTATATAGCATCGTATTTGACTTCATTGAACTCCCAGCCTTTTTTCAATGCTATCATAATGATCACTTGCTTATAGAAAAAGTTCCTGCAGTGTACCAAATAATAAAGTTACATTTGCACAAGCTGTCACCTCCGTTTACATCATAGGTCAAATAGCTCAGGGAAACATTTATTGAGTTGCCAACATTCCTTTATAGAAGTGGTCATCATTCCTTTTGTACAAAAATCATTTTATTATTATTTCGATGACACATGTTGCAAGTGTTGATTTTGAGCAAAGTTAAACTTTGACTTTTAGCATTGAACAAAGTTAAAATCTTTCATTCGACAGTAATCATTACGAAAATTAAAAAATAACTACGACATTTACTGCTCGTGTTTGAAATTAATTTATTGATAATTCAGACAAATGAAATGTCAATATTATTGTGTTAAAACCTTCTGCCTAATTACACACACTTATAAAAATATGACTTGATTAATCAGAAAACAATAAAGATTTCATAACGATCAAACAATGAGGAAAACCTAAGTTTCATCGTGAGAAACGTACGATTACTTAATATTATTAGAACCGTAGTATCACGATGCCCGACGCACCTTCGTTTGATTAATTCAATTTTACCTAACAATGTTGTTCAAGTGTATAACGATCTGTAATCGGTGAACGGGGCAAAGAAAACAAGCATTGTAGGACTGTAGGTATCTACTATCTCACTACGGTATCCGATAGATCCGTTTGTTCGGACATCGCGTGAGAATAAGAACGGATTGACTAACTATAACCATTACCCAGTACCTTTCTTATAAATTTGTAATAGTTGTCAATATAGGTCGATATTTTCGACAAAATACATAGGTAAGCTAAATGTGCTTTATGATAATATAAGCAACTAATAAATTTTATTTCTCGTAATAATAAACTTTATCTTTGAATTCTCGGAACGTTACAGCTGTAGGTAGGTATATTTAGTTCCTTTAATTCAAAATGTTCTTATTAATTACTTACAAACTCTTTTTGATAAAACTTTTTCTTCTATTATATTACTTCTGTAGACTTCTGTACAGTTTTAAATAATATAGTCGTAAAATAAGTCGCATGAAATTCTGCGTTATTTTCCACCAATATCTTACAAGTAAGATTTGATGATAAATTTATTTCAATAATTGTAGGTTTTTTAACATGTATTAATTCCAATAATTGTAATTGTATCTACAGATAAGATTTACCTATTGAATGTGGATTAGTGAAGTGAGACTTTAGAGGTCTGTTCCACAATTTATTTATATAATATTTATTATTTTACAATTGTGTTTCAAATAAGATGCTCTACATCGACTCGTAATTTACCGAAATTTGTTAGAAATAAAAAGTTGTTTTTAGTTATATTATGACGAATGCTTATTTAAAAGTATTTATTTATGTACATACCCTAGTATAACATACATGCTAATTTAAGTTCTGATGTTGACCAATGTATTGACATTATGTATTAAAGTTGCATCCATCAAAAACTGCAAGCAATTCAACAACCGGAGGTTTGAAGTACTAAGTAAGTAAAACTTCTGCCGTGGCATTTAGGTAACATATAGTGTTGAAGATCAAACGATGATGGAAACTTCCAAATAAATTATGCAAGAATACTTAATAGATGCCTGTTATAGCATAAGAAATAATATAAATATTTCAATTTATGGAATAAATTTCAAAAGCATTTCAAAGAATTAGAAATCTCACTATTGCATCACACTTTGTCACATATTTTAAAAAGATATTATATTAAGGTTTCACCACGATTTTCCATGGTAATAATATATGACCGAAGGTGACAAACAATATAAAGGAGCTGTAAGCTAGTTAATCAGATGGGTATTTCAAAGTATCCCACCACTACGTCCTCGCGGTTTCGTTTTGAAAACTCTGAAAGCTTATAAGTATAAGAATCGATACCACTAAAAATTACCAATAAAAATATTTCAAACTGTAATAATGGGCATATGAGTATAAAGATAAAGTTTTAAATGATCTTAAACAACTGTATATCAGTGATTTTCATGAAAGGCCGTATTAGTGGCATCAGCGGGTTACTTACGTCATTATAACTTGACCCGAGAGGTAAACTAGCAGAAATCCTCAACCTTTAAACTATTCAAATAGACACCCGATGTACGAACGACATTACACAATTTATCTGAGTTCCATTTGTCTTGTTTTTCAACGACCGGTATATGTACAAGTACCTACATCTATTCTGTTTGTATCAACGTTGTTTAAATTTGGAGATGACTCATATTACGCATTCTTAAAAAGGTAATTTAATGCCAATGTTAAGTTCTTGTTTTCTCATGGCACCGTCCGCGCGTCCGTTTACGACAGGGACAATTTCATGTTTTATGTGTGTCCTTTTGTCATAAAGTATAGGAAACATGTGAATTTGTAGATGTATCAAATTGTGATTGTCGGAAATCGTAAATAGATATAAAAATATGCTTTTGATGTAGGTACCTATATTATACTCATTATGGATAGTTACTATACTCTTTGATTATACTAATCAACCTGTCTTATGTTTAGTTTAGGATTTTACCATTTTTTTAAGTATCTATCTCAATAAACAAAATGTTGTCAATTTTGCTCATTTATTTTGAGTCAATTGCTTAATTATTTAGAAGTTTTAACAAAAAAATCTGGTCTATTGAAGTTTTGATCGTATTATCAACTATTTTAACCTTCAATAACTTATAGATATACCGAAAGATAAATATATGGCTTAGAGCAAAAAAAATAGGCGTAGCCTGAGTTCCATTTATGAAATAAATAAGATATTTTTATTTATCGGTTTCAGAATATTATTATAACAAGTGTTCCACTGGTAAAAATTCGACTCGTTCGTTTTTAGGAAAAAAATAACTTTCCAATTTTTTTTTATTGATAGAAATCGAAAAAGAAAAAGGATACAAAGATTTTTAATCACGTAATTAATATGATGATAAAAAATATAGCTTTATTAAAATGTAGGTATCATTTTTGTGAAGAACTTACTAAATTGGTTCGAAGATGGTAACAAACATGTGAACATTATAACAATATCAGTGCCTACCTAATAACAATCAATTAATATTCGATAAAATGGTGTTAGTATATATTAAGTCAGCCCAATTAGTTAAAACGTCACAAAACCTACAAGTATCAGCATAATTATGTTGGTATGTGAGATCATTCATAGGATTTAGAAGGGATTTAGGGATGTCAACTACCTATTGATTCGTCTTAGGAGCGATTTTGACAATAATGATTGACAGAACAATGAACAAAACAAATCCCATCTTATTTGTATCACGCCTATCTTTCAGTTCCTTGAGATTATAACAGAGTCAATGTCCGTTATACCGTTTAAGTCATTAACCTGTTTACGGTTATTTTTTAAATTAAATATTTCTGCATAATGTAGACATATTTAATTAGACGTAGGTTCATACTTGAAGTTCAACATGACTGTACCTACTGTAACCGTAGTATCTATATTTAAAGAGCAGAAGACAAAAAAAAGCTGCAAAATAATGATTAAAACTTTACTGTGAATATGATATACAGGATGTCCGGTAAGTAGTACGACAAACTTAAGGGGGGGTAGGTGGGCGGGTCACCTACTAAATACCTATACAAAAATGACTTGTAAAAGTGTTACCATATTCGGGATATTTAGTACCAAAAATAAAAAAATCGATACATAAAATCTGAAATATCAAAATTTCTAGAAAACGGTGACCTTTTTATTGGTATGTAATATGAATAAGAAGTATAGGTATTAATAACATGACATTGGCCGAAATTACCTAAAACACGATTGCCAGCTAAGAAAAGAAATATACGCTATAATTTAAATGAAACAATTTAAAAAGGTATGTCGATACAAATATAGGTACCTATGTGTAAAATATAAGATGACCAACTATATCATGAACCAGTTGTACAATATTGCAGTTCAGTACTTTTTTGGCCATTGCATGAGGGCATGTTTTCTACTTATCATCGTTATCATGTTTTTCTGGGCACAAAAAAAATATTTTCTTTCGCGTTTGTCTGGAGATTAACATTACAGATAAAACGGACCAAAAACATTGTGTGTAGGAGTTCATAAAATTGCGGCCACCTATAGCATCCCTAATTCGTGCATAAAATTGAGTCATCGTTGCTTACTTGTGACAGTAGAGTACATTAAACTTTAATCTTATTATACAATAAGTATCATAATAATAGTGTCATCTTGATTGATGATGTTACAATACCAACGCTGCTTATAAATACACATCATTCATCCAGATTGGTGATACAATTCAATTCCTTCTGGTCATCGTAACAATTAATCATTTATGTAGAATTAGGTTTTATATCTAGATATTTATTTATTTATTTATAAATAAGTGTCGTTATTTTGCTTGTGTTAGTTATTTTTATCAGTTGACATTTAGGTACCTATATTGAAGTTAGACATTATAAATATATTTTTCATTCTCTTTATAAAATAACCTAAAATTCATACAAATTCGTTATTCAATGTAAGATTTTAATCTATTATATAAAAAGGTGCAAAGTAAAAAAACATAGATACTAAATTATGTTGCTTTTATGTATTGTATGTATAGGTACTCAGAATTTAATTTATATGTAATAAATGTCATGACTCATGAATTTAAAATTTAAATTGATGTTGCAACAAAATCTCAAATAGGTACAAGAAAATATAAGTATCTATTTATGACACGAAATGTATGATTAAGTATTTGTTATGCGGTAATTTACATAATTATAATCGCATATTACTTTATGCAATAACGTAATGGCATTGCGTTTTGATATAAATTTGTTTGTGTATTTATTTGAATATCTAAGCAAAATTTTAAACTTATAGATTCACGAGTTTTAATCAGTTCAATTCATCAGTTTTAATGTTGATACGATCAGATGGTGTAATAATACAGGACGTGTATAGATTAGAATTTGGCCAAAAATTAATTCTCTATATACCTAAAATCTTTAGAAATTAATGAATTAAGAGGATTATGTTCGAAAACAGTATTAGAACTCTCTTTAATTATGTAATTAGGCTTTCTAAAAGGGCCTACCTACTTATTAAACATGTTCAAAGCACAACTACTGTTTTAAGTTTGAAATATTGATTACTAAAAGTTTAACAAAGCTTTTAAAACATAGCATGAAAATAATTATTTAACAATGACGTTATTAAAGGCATTTCCGAAAACTTAAACTTATATAAGCACGCATAATATGTTTTATTCGGACGTTCATTAATACAATAAACCTCTTGAAAAAAACGATTTGTAAGCCGTGTTTCACTACCACCAAAGATTTGTTCCTAATTTAAATAGTGCCCTATAAAAGAAGAGCTACGTCACACATTATTAATGCTATAATGTCTAGTGCAATTTTCATTTCAGTGGCTTTACTCAATGCAATGAAAAATTAATTATAAAGACCATTTATAGAAGCCACTTGTTCCTGCAACAATTTCTAGCAGGACACAACACCAGAGTTACGGCTAAGTAGAAGTGATTCCTCTGTACCGATAAATTTTGTAGACCTGCCCGAGTTTAATTATGTTGCCGGGTACAAAATATTACTACGGAGATTTTGCTGTCCCTTCAAATAATTTTACTTAGTACCCAGAAAACTGAATCAAGAACATTAATTTAATTAAAAGTTATTTCTCCTGTAGATTCAGTCAATCTCATTTTCTCCGTCGTGCAGAAAAGGTGAGTTCACAATTTTTCTTTCAATAGCCTGCTAGCGTCGAGTATTTCGTACGTAGACTTAGGCTTTACCCAATTAAAAGTCTGATCTTTGGCACTATCTATAGAAAAGCAATTCTTATAATTATTATTAAACTCCTATTCTATAGGAATAAAGTCGAAAAGACCTTGATGACATAGCTTTTCCACAAATACTTTGATATCAGATTAGATATGTAGATTTCATGAAATTTTTCCACTATTGATAAAAGTGCTAAAGTTTACGAGTCCTTCAAACAAGTAGTTATTAAATTTACTTATTTATTCATATTAACGTTTCAATTTAGCTACAACGAGAAGGTTAGCTTACTGAGGATAGTAAAGATAACTTAGTAAGAAGAAGAAGTTTTTGTTGTAAATATAAAAAAAAGATAACTTATTTTAATGAAATTTTAGTTGCTTAATAGGGTATCATAGATTGATCTGCGTATTAAAACGAGATATAACAACATAATTATGTTCGCAAAATCAAATATTAGAGTAATCGTTATTTGAATAAGTAGACAAGCGCGATCATTTACAAGGTTAATTTTCTCGAGGCGGGAAAATAGCGACAACAATTTTATTTGCGAATTTTGGTAAAACATCGCTTCGAGACATGTATCTCATATTATAATTTCATATACATTGTATTAATTACATATTTTAATATGTAAAATGAAATACACATAATATAGCTTGTATATAACATGGTAAGTTTTATTAGTACGAGGTATATATAGTTTTAGTCATTATGTAAGTGGTCTTTCTTTTGAAGCTCTTTTTGCCTTCTGTTATAACTAGGTAGATAAAGTTTATCATCAAAGCCAACTGCTCTATAATTTTACGCGCGTTCTCTTTAGAAATAAGTTAGAACGCTGGCAAAATCTTCGATCATATTTGGTGATGCTTCTACACTGCTGGTATTGTTATGGTTCCCAGTGGATTATATAATATTGGATATATATTTTATTGTCAATATCGAGAAGCACATTCGTTTGCACAATGCATGAGAAGAGTATACGCGAAGATTTATTGTACCTAGCTACGTAGAAATTGATGATTTATTGGGGATTTCTTTATGTATTACGGGTAATACAATTTCTTTGGGTACTTTACCTTTTATTTGAGTAGCTACATGTATCGAATTTTTCTCTTTCAACTTTTATTGAGAGGTTAATCGGAGACCGTTTTCTTATAACTGTGTTTTCAATAGATTTAAGAATATTCTGTCTTTTTTTCAATTAGGTAAGTATTATTTGTTTTATTTCAGGATATTATTAATTTACCCCAAAACTAGCAAGCAATTAAATACTACTACATAGAATCATATACACAAACATTCTCATTTCAAATAATGAGTTAGTTACAAAGCGACCAACCTTATTTTATAACTAAGCTTCAAAATAATCCTACTTGCGCAATAACGCTATTGAGGAAAAATGCAAAGTTATTGTGAACACATTAAATTAGGAAATATTATGCTAAAACTTACTATAATCAGTTCTCGCGTTTTATTATACACTAGCTGTCCTCCGCGGTTTCACCGGCGTTCCCGTGGGATCTTATCTTTTCCCGGGATGAAAATGTAGCCTTTGTTTATTTATATAGCCTTTCTAATGATGAAAGATATTTTTAAAATCGTTCGGTTAGTTTTTGAGTAAAATCTTAACAATAAACACACAAAATCTTTCCTCTTTATAAAATTAGTTAAGTTTAAGAAATTCGTCCGTATTTTTGCTATTTTCTTACTTATTCATAAAAACAAAAAAAATGCTTTTTATTTAATGTATTTAAAAAAAAAATCTAAATTAAATACGACAATATACCTACTTCAAAATAAATATACCTATTCAACCTATTTAATAGATATATATATATATAAATATTTTAGAAGACTATTATAATAAGATGGGATAAAAAATAAATATATTTAGTATTGATTCTAAAGTAATATACCTACATATAAATAAGCTACGTATTGAATTATATTAGAACTTACCAAAATATAAAATATAATTCCCGGCCCCATGGCCTGGGAGATGGCCCTTTAGGCCCTCGAGATCACCTTGAACGCAGGTCGCCAGTTGCGAACCCCAGTCCCAACGACACAAAGCTAAGCTATACAACGCCGATTAAGCACAGAGTGTGGTAAAATTCGCTAACATGACCCGCTCTCAGGCGGCCGGCTTTTAAAACTAAAATGTGCAAACTCGAAGATGCGCCTCTTATATTAACTCTTACGTTAACATCGGATACCGCAACGTATTTGGCATATAGGTGTAGCTCCACATACATGTGTGGGTGTATTTCGGCGATAAAGCCTCCGATTATGCCTATGTACGTGTGTGACATTGGCGACACGGATGATAACGACACGCCCTGTGAACGCGCCAGGGAATTTGCCTCCTTTTACCATTTTTAAAATGAGCATACGCACGTAAATTTCTTATCATTCAAATTAATTTTTATTTAGACATACTGAGCTTTTACTGTCCATTAGTTTGTAAGTAATGATTTAGGATAAGCTAAACATTCGTTTAACTAATAAAACATCCTTTGAGATGACATCCTGTGTATCTATATTTATGTTTGATGTGTTTGGTTACTTTAATTCAGCTATTTAATATTCCAAAGGCATAGAATATATCATGTGAGACATTGAGATACAAGAATTAACATTTTTGTAACCGTGTTATGGCATAGAAAGGAGTTAATTAGATTTTCCGGAATAGGTACCAGTGTAACAAAACATCAAAGCTTTTGGTATCTGGTTTAATTTTAGTTAAAGTATTATCTAGGTACAGTTTAACTAGTTATCAAGCGTACTAATTCCAATACAATTAGGTCGTCCAAATATTATACATCAAGAAATTAAATAAATATTAAAAACAGAACTTTTTTAAAGCTAATCAACGATACATTCAGATTTAGACCAGTTTTAATTTATATGACTAGATACAAAAAAGTCAAGATATTGCTGTTTAATCTGTTGAAAGCTCCTATGTCTGTCGTTGAGTACCGTTTAGTGTCCGTTCTATAAAAAAGTTACCGGTTATCTTTTTACAATGTTAATTATCTTTAATCCAAAAGCAGCCAAACGTTAGCCTATACCTACATTAGGTATTGGTCAAAAACTTGGCCAAATGCGTGTCGGGATACGAATTTTTTAGGGTAGGTTTAGATTACGATTTTCAACTTGAGGGACCACCCACCAGCCTTTCGAGTACTACAAAGTACCCTACCACCGTGCTGTGATTTCCTCACGATGTTTTCCTTCACCGAAGGTTCAAGCTAATTGAAGGATTCGAACCCACGACCTTCGCCGCGGTATCCGACGTGACTACCACTGAGCTATCATCGCCTTATTCTAGACATAGTACATCTGCAACTTGTGCAATCATATTAACCTTAGGTAAGACTAAAATGACGAAATTGTATCTATGTTAATGTCCCCTAAGCACCGTATATTTCTCCTCCAGTTTCAATGTTTTTATTTTGACAGTCTACGAGTATCATTGAATGAGGACAAAAGAAGACATACAAATTACTAATTTCCCTCGGGATCACAAAATGTAACACTCGTAGATAATAATGACACGCATCTTTAATAAAAAATATTAATTTAATGCTTGATATTTCGTTTACTATTTTAGATATTTTGGAAAGGACACTGAATTTATGAAGAAAGTCGTAATAATATTTTTATTGTTCTTAATAACCAGTAACAATATCTGGTATTTATTTTAGGCCAATTTTAGAAAAACTTACCTTTGTTTATTAATCAGTTGGCAGATATAAAATGTACTTCGATAAATTTTGTGAGCAGTGGAACAACTATGTATACCTACTCGTATTGCAACCGTTATGATTTTACGATTACCATCGTTACAACCTGCATCAAAATCATTGACATGTTTATTGATTGGCACTTTTAATGAGATACTTACATCCAATAAAAGTACTGAGCGTTATACTATAACGCATTATACTGTGGCTAAAGTAAGGGTTACATCAACGTATACTTCATGTCCATTTTTCAAGATTATCGAGCCACCCACGAATATACATTAGAATGGATGTACGCACGTCTAGAGATACGGATCGCATTTTTTTGAGTAAGATACATGTGAATAACTATCCTCACGGAGAGGATAATATTATTTGTGAAACAGGAACTGGACTTTTGACTCATTCAAATTTATTTCATACATTAGTGCAGATACGAATTTAAGCCCATCAATAAATTTTATTGCGTGTCCAAATCGATGTCCCATTGGATCAAAAACCAATAAACAGTATCATAATAATTAATTACGAACCTCCTTGAATTCCACTAACTTGAGAGGGCTTTCGTAATAATGAATTTGTTTGAAATCTTTGAAGAATTTTTCACTATTCAGGGTTGATTCCATAGTAAAAGTTGTCTATCAACGAGTAAATATAGCAAGGGGTGGAAAATAGCGTAAATGAATTCAAATAATTAATGAATATTAATTTCATTTAGCTTACACTCTAAAAAAGTTAAATTTATTCAACATTAAAACTTGACGAATAAACAATTTTACCGAGTTCGTAATTTTACTACAAATAGGTAGTCTAAAAATAAGGCATATTATTTTTGCCATCCATCAAATATTATGCAAAAACAAAAGACGTACCACCATTTTTCCTTAGGTAATGTAAAATATTAGTATTCATATCAAGTCATTCATGTCTTATAAATAATGTCCTTAAAAATGTATACGTAATAATATAGCGTAAAATTTATTTTGGGACTGACACATCGAAGCAGCGGTACTTTTTACGAAAACACGCCTAAATTTAGGTTCTTGTTCATTCTTCGAAGGCAACGGAAGGACAAGAATGGCATGATTCAATAAATGGAAGAATTTTCCCCCTTGATCATTAAGTTCGTCGAACTTGCGTTCAGTGTGCCCTCATCTCAGAGTTTATACAATTTTATAAATGCAGTCACGCAACCAAATTGTAGCTGCTATAATAAAAACTCACCATACTTGCTTCTCTTTTAAAATTTGGAGGCTGGGGAAAGAAATTACACTTAAGTGCACCTGCTCATTACTATTATCTGATTCTGTGGTCAAAATACTGATACATTAGGAAGTACTTAACGGTCATTAGTTACCTTTGAGTTTTGGCTTGGAATAACTTTCAGCAAAAAAGAATGGCATTTCAACTTTATCTATTAGGCAGGCCTACCTATACACAGCTCAGCTCAGACACAAGTTACAAATCCATACTAATATTATAAATGCGAAAGTGTCTGTCTGTCTGTGACCTCTTCACGCTTAAATCGCTGAAGCAATTTAGTTGAAATTATAGAGTACTAGCTTTCCGCCCCGCGGTTTCACCCGCGTATCCATTGAGATTGAATTTCAAAAAATCTTTCTTAATCTTCATCTACGTCTTAAAAACATTACCTGTGAAAAAATCAGCTTTCTAGGTCTAACACTGGGCGTTGATGAGTCAGTCCTTCTCATTTTTCATACCAAGAAACGGAAATAACTCCTAACTTTCAACCCCCGTTTCACCCCCTCAGGGGTAGAAATTAAAAAAACGCTAAAACACGTATTTCTTTATTTTTATTTTTTAGCCTAAAAACAAAGTTTCATGGTTCTAGCTTCAAAAATGGCGGACTTCCGTACAAACTTTCAATCCCTTTTTCACCCCCTTAAGGGTTGAATTTTAGAAAACGCTAAAACACGTGTTTCTTTATTTTTAATTGTTAGCCTAAAATCAAAGTTTCATGGATCTAGCTTCAAAAAAAGTCGGACTTCGATACAAACTTTCAACCCCCGTTTCACCCCCTCAGGGGTAGAAATTAAAAAAACGCTTATACACCTGTTTCTTTATTTTTAATTGTTAGTCTAACTAAAAACAAAGTTTCATGATTCTAGCTTCAAAAATGACCGACTTTCATACAAACTTTCAACCCCTTTTTCACCCCCTTAAGGGTTGAATTTTAGAAAAATCCGTTCTTATTCCTCGGTCAAGTTTTAAAAACAACACCTGGGAAAAAAATCTGCTTTCTAGGTTAGGTTAGGGTTTAGGCTGGGCGTTGATAGATCAGTCAGGACTTCTACTTTTATATTATAGGCAGAGTTTTTTTTTATTCTGGATAGGCTTGTGTTTGACTACAATCTCACTATGGTAAGTGATGATGTGGCCGAAGGTGGTAAGCACACAAAGCCTAGATGGGAACTGGCTCTCAAGTGCAGCTGTCGGAACACACCGATAGGTGCTTGGCGACAGATTTTCAACTTGAGGGTGGTAGCCAGCCAGTCGGGTACTACAAAGTACCCTACCACCGTGCTATTGTTTCCTCACGATGTTTTCCTTCACCGAAAGCTCAAGCTCATTGTAGGATTCGAGCCCACGACCTTCGCCGCGGTATCCGACGTCACTTACCACTGAGCTATCATCGCCTTTAAAAGATAGATTAAACCTTGGAGAAGGACATAGGATACATTTATCCCGGGAATAGATAAGTTCCCTCGGGAACGCGGGTGAAACCGTGGCACGGAAAACTAGTCTGTTACAAGTTTAAAGTTCAATGTTAGGCTATTGAGGTAGTATTACTACGAGTAAGTAGGCATCGTAATGTCGGTCATTGAACACTTCTATACCACAGATATCTAAATTACATTGTTTTATGACAACACAATGACATGCTAGTCCGCCTAGAATTGCTCATGTCCATAGGCGATGGTAATGGTAGTGTTTATCTGTAGAGCTATTACGTAACTTGTTTTAATCTATTTCCATCTTGAAAACAGCCTCTAAATCAATAGAAATATTACAATGACAAAAATGGTTATATTCGCAACGAACTACTGTTTGTATATGAATGCAAATAACTGTTTTATTAAACCGTTTTCAAGATTGAAACTGATTGAAACAAGTTACGTAATAGCTCCACTGGTGACCCACCTGTCTGCTAGTCAGACGTAAATAAAAAAATTATGTGTTCAATTATTTATGTTTTTCATGACTTCTATAGTAGTCTAGTTTCACCCGCGTTCCCGAGAGATTTTATCTTATATGGATATGATCTAGCTGTGTGTCAAGTTTATTCAAAGTCCGTTAAGCCGTTTTAGCGTGATTGAGCAACATACATTCAAACTAAAACTTTTATAATTAGTAGGATGACCTACAATATCATTCTCGTTGCTGCATACGAGTAATATCTATACATATTACTCTTTCACGCAAAAACAGCTAAACAGATTTTAATAAAACTTGGCACACAGGAGGTAGATCATATCCTGGAATAACACATAAGATACTTTTGATCAAAGTCAAAGTCAAAGTCAAAACCATTTATTCAGTTTAGGCCCTAGAAGGGCACTTATGAAGGTCGAATTACAGAAGTTACCACCGGTTCGGAAGTCAGCCTTCAACTGAGAAGAACCGGCAAGAAACTCAGCAAGGTTACATTTTTTAAATATTTTTGGACCATCTGACTATATTGGCTTTTTTTTTCAAATGTTTAACAATTTTATTCTTAAAGTAATACAAAAATACATAAAAAATTATAACCCGCATTAGTTACCTACATAGTAAACTAAAACAAAAAATACCAAGCTAATAACAGCGTATTCAAAAAAAAAATGGTAATTAACAGTAAAAAAAAAAAAAAACAATGTGTAGGTACTTGTACAGAGTGCAGCTACCTCCAGACATCTTTATCCTCAATATATTGGGCTACCTTGTAATAAGCTTTTTCTTTCAAAACTTTTTTTATGTACGATTTGAATCTAGAATCAGTCATCTTGGTAACAGATGCTGGTAATTTATTATAAAAGCGAACACTATTCCCAAGAAATGACTTTTTAACTCTAGCTAATCTAAAATACGGAACAACTAATTTATCTTTTTGTCTTGTATTGAAATTATGAATCTCTACATTTGATTTATACAAATCTACATTTTTTCGAATGAACATAATATTTTCATATATATACAGTGAAGGTAAAGTCATTACGTTTATTTCCTTAAATATTTCCTTTAATGATTCACGTGGACCCATATTGTAGATTGCACGAATGGCTCTTTTTTGTAATACAAAAATTGTTTCAATATCTGCAGCAGCTCCCCACAGTAAAACGCAATATGATAAAAGACTATGGAAATATGCAAAATAAACTAATCTGGCCGTCTCAACATTCGTCAATTGTCTAATTTTTTTAACAGCAAATACAGCAGAACTCAATTTACTAGCTAAAGATTGTACATGAGAACCCCACTGTAGTTTAATATCCCAGGAAAGTATAAGATTCCACGGGAAACCGCGGGGGAAAGCTAGTAGTCAATATATAGGTATATATACAGGGTGTCCGGTAAGTAGTACGACGAAATAGGTGGGTGGATCGATCACCTACCAAATATACAAAAATAACCTCAGTAAAAAGGTCACCATTTTCTCGATATTTCAGATTTTTATGTATGTTGATTTTTTAATTTTAGATCTTAAATATCTCGAAAATGGTGATACTTTTACGAAGGTCATTTTTGTATATTTGGTAGGTGACCTGCTCACATTTACGTTTGACGTGCTACTTACCGGACACCTGTATACCATGTAGGAAGGTGCCATAGCCCTAGTTTAAAACTACCTGCATTATAAATAGCTCTAAAATTATTTGAAGCTTAGTAATTTTAATAAATAAAATTACATCAGTTGAAATAGCCGCTCTATTGATATGTTTAGAATATATTGAACGATAATGTAATGATACTAGAAATGTATATTAATTAATTAACACTGGTTATCGATTTCAAAGAAATTATGTTTCATACAATGATTGTCATAGCACAAAGAAAACCACGTGATTCTATGGAAAACTCCGCCCTAGCTAAACATCGATTAATATTAATAATAAATTAGCAATGTGGTTTCTGTTTGTCCATAATCTCACTATGATGCTTTAGACAGATGCTAAGCACATGTAATAATTATATACTAGGAGGAAACTGACTCTCAATTGCAGCTTGTAGGTAGTAACAATAAAGTATCCTACCACTCTCTTTATCTTCCTCAGAATATTATCCTTCACCATTCAGATGTGAAAGTAATTCGATTAAATATTTTTAGTGAGTTAAAGAATGTCTTGTTAGGGTTCTTGAATGAAACCTTATTAAAGAGTTAAATTTAGTTTGTTGAGCCGTTACTTTTTTGTTATTTGCGTAAATGTTAGAATTGATTTGTGGAAACTGTTTTGGCTTATGTACTGTTTTTATGTATTGTAAGCATGTAAGTTTTTCTGTATTTATAAGCTGTTTGTTAAATAAATACTGCAGCTAGGTCACAACTCTAGGAGAGAGATCAATAATAATGTTTTAAAGATAACTTATACAAAATACAAAAACTAATCGCGTAAAATGTTATGACCTAACATGATAGATTTTGTCAAATTAATGCTGCTACTTTTAAAACATTAAAACTCAAGAAGCGTTTTAAGGAAAACGGTTTTATCCAAAAGTAGGTCGAACGAATAAAAAATCCTGCATTTAAGGTAAAGAAAGAGGTATGTCCTAAAATTACCGTTACAAAAAAAATGTTATTTGTTTTGTTTGTCCGAATAACCTGTATTATTTTCTACTTATTAAACGTGCGAGTTATCGACTCATGCAAATGCATGTAACGTAATAATACCTACTCATAATTTCATGTAACGTTACTCGTAGGTTGTATAAAGCAATGTAGGCGATTTAAGGCGATGATAGCTCAGTGGTAAGTGACGTCGAATACCGCGGCGAAGGTCGTGGGTTCGAATCCTACAATGAACTTGAGCTTTCGGTGAAGGAAAACATCGTGAGGAAACCATAGCACGGTGGTAGGGTACTTTGTAGTACCCGACTGGCTGGCTACCACCCTCATGTTGAAAATCTGTCGCCAAGCACCTATCGGTGTGTTCCGACAGCTGCACTTGAGAGCCAGTTCCCATCTAGGCTTTGTGTGCTTACCAACTTCGGCCACATCATCACTTACCATAGTGAGATTGTAGTCAAACACAAGCCTATCCAGAATAAAAAAAAAAAGGTATGTAGATGCGCTCATGGTGACGTTTCTTCAGAGCTGGTTTAAAATACCATACATATATACATTTATAATACCTTGTTTCATTTATTTGTTTTACAACGTTATTTTTTCCCCTCTGCCATTCGATTACAAGATCATTCACCCACCCTGAACGGTTGATGTGAGGATAAGAGCACTATACATTTAGAACCATCGATCACTGTGTAGGTACCAATAATATTAAGTTCACTTATAATATTATTGGTAGGCTCTGAGAACTTTTTATGGATGGTAACAAGTGGGATTTCATTTCGCGTTGTGATACGAGATACTCATCGACACAGAGGATGCAGATTTTATCAAACGAATAAACCTGATTTTTAATTTTCTTGCTGGATAACTGTATTGTTATTATTTATCCTCTAATTGATTTATGATCTGTTCTGTTCTCTATCTCTACCAACATTGGTATTTTGTTATAACGGTCGATCTTGTTGGTAACATGTAATTTCGATGGCAATCATCCAGTTTCGTTAATTTGGTTGTCTTGAAATGATTTACTTTTATTCGTATGTATGTTTATTATTTACACTGAGCTTTTATGAAATTGATCGTGTATATTTTAGGTTAAAGTGCATTGGGTTTCATTCGATTAGGTTTAGAGACATTTTCTACAAAAATATTAGGTAATATTGATAGAAAAAAAATTCGTAGAATTTACGTTATGTTTGTCCATATGTTCACTGATATTTTACTAATTGTCTCTATTACTAGTAGTTAGTTAAATATCATGAATATTACATTGGTAGCTTCCTAAGAGCATGTAACGGTTATAGTTATTTTTTATCGTTAGGTAATCTAGTTATTGAAACAAATGTCATTGATGAAAAAACGATCGATAAAAATCCTATTTAACCATTTTGATTATAATTTACAGCAGATGGCAAAAACTAGGATAATGTAAATTACCATTAGAGCGTAAACATTGGACAGCTAAGAGACTTTGCTCGCCAATCCTCATATAACGTGGAGGTAATTAAGTTCCTAACTAACCATCATTTACTTTGACTACTTACAACATAAAGCTTCGAAAATTTACTCGAAAAATAGTGGGCTGGGTTTTCTTTTCGCAATTTGGAACCATATAATATATTATACCTTAGGTAGAATTATACCGTCCCAGCGGCACGGCGCTGACCGTAACTTTCGGAGAATTGACACTTCAATGTGATGCTGGTCGCCTGTAACCGTTTTACCACCTTCAAATGACCCACTTTTACGTATCGACAGAGTTATTGTCTTCCCTAAAGACGGTGAACCTGTAAATATCATTTGTTATCTACTGGAACAGATAAGCCAGAACTTATAGCCATTATTTAGGTCTAAATAAAGAAGTTATATCATTTAGTTTGTTTGTAAGCAATTATATTTACATAATATTTTGATCTCGTTAGTTTTTTTTAAACTTTGGATAAGCTTGTGTTTGACCACAATCTCACTAGGGGAAGTGGGGATGTGACCGAAGGTGGTATGCTCACAAATCCAAGATGTAAACTGGCTCTCAAGTGCAGCTGTCAGAACACACTGATAGTTTTGGCGACAGACTTTCGACTTGAGGATGGTAGCCAGCCAGCTATGGTTTCCTCACGATGTTTCCTTCACCGAAAGCTCAAACTCATCGTAGGATTCGAACCTACGACCGTCGCCGCGGTATCTAACGTCACTACCACTGATCTATCATCGCCGTTTGCTATTTTCGCTACCGACCGTGTCTACTGTTTCGTACCGGTTAGGGTACGACAATTTAGATTTTTTTGTTTGAATTCTGACGACAGGCAGACGGGTCACCTGCTATACCAGGGGGATTGCCAATATATTGTCGGCCTTTTTACAATACCTTGAAGGCATCTGGCTCTCAGTCAAGTGCAATTGCCGGTACGTACCGATAGGTGCTTGGCGGCAGATTACCAATTTGATGGTGGTAACCAGCCAGTCGGATACTACAAAGTACCCAGTACCAGTGGTAACTGTGCAAAAATACCCAAACCCAAACAAGATATGTTTGTACGAAGATCGTGTGACTGCGTTGCGTGACTGGAGTTTACTATTTTTTTTAAATAGATGATGACCTACTCCCAGTCTCAGGACAAACATACATCTTCATACACACATGTCTGTCCTGGATGGGAATCGAACCCACGACCCCTTTTGTGCACACAAAAGTCTTACTTTACGTTACGGACGTTTTTTGCCGGCTAGGGTACCCCTCCGCAACGTAAGGAACTTCGTTCCAAAAAGATCTAATTAGGTACGCCTATCTTTTGTTCTTGAGAACATTCTTATATTATGTAAATTAGCTTTACGGATTATAATGGATAGATATTATAAATAACTAGCTGTTTCCCCGTGGTTTCACTCGCGTTCCCGTGGGATTTTATCTTTTCCCGGAATAAAAAGTAGCATATGTGCTATGCCAGACTATAATCTATCTTTATGCCAACTTTCATCCAGATCCGTTCAGCCGTTCTGGCGTAAATGAGTAACAAACATACATCCATCCATCCATCCAAAAATTCACATTTATAATGTTACTAGCTGTCTCCCGCGGTTTCACCCGCATTCCCGGGGGATCTTATTTTTTCCCGAGATTGAAAGTAGCCTATGTGCTATTCCAGACTATAATCTATCTCTATGCCAAATTTCATCCAGATCCGTTCAGCCGTTCTGGCGTAAATGAGTAACAAACATACAACCATCCATCCATCCATCCAAACATTCACATTTATAATATTAGTGAGATTATAGTAGGTTTGAGTTTAATAAATAAATTATTAAATAAAATCAGACATGAAGCTGCGAAGCGTCCCAATTCAATCATAATTGATTGGATCCATGCTCGCTGTCGCTATCATCGCAATTGTCTAGTATTTTTAATAAATACAATTTCAGTGGGCGATAAGATTACGATGAACCGTTACATATTTCTCTTCTCATTTCAGTAACCATTAAATTATTTGCTACTATAAAAAATGAGGACTTACACAGTTTTAACTATGCGTGAACATGAACCATGTTCCTATCTACATACAGTGCATTATATCAAAAGATAGGTACAACTAAAAACTAGAAACAAACAATACTGAAGTACATGTTTATTATTTTATCTGAACATAGCGGGATAAAAAAACATGTCTAAACACACACACACACACACACATAGTTCACAGTAGGTAAGGAAATTCGGACACTCATTTAAATTTTTATAGTGTCATGTCCTTATCTGACCGCCATAAAACGCCGTTAGTAAGCTTATAGTCAGAAACGAGGTTTTGTAAATCCCCAAATTTAACGTTTTTCATAGATTTATTTCTATATAAGGTTAGTCGCTGTCTACTCGTGATATGATTTTAAAACAATTTCAACATGAGTTTTAAAAATAAATTATAAGAAAAAATCTTTTTTTTAAAACAAGCTTTAGATTTAGAGTTTATTTTTCGAGTTATTCTCGGCAAGCCGTTGCATTTGATACCCATATTGTAGGAGTGCATTGCTGATAATCTTAGGTGTTCCGCCATGTTGGATTTAGAATGACGTCACTCAGCTAATCATGCATTGTCATCCAAACTAAACATACGTATACAGAATTTCAGCTCAATCGGTTAAAGATATCTACTTCAAAATTGAGTTGAAAGATTCCACCCGAACAAATTACATACATAGGTACATTGCAAGTTTAATAAAAGCTTGTAATAACACTCTTTACATCCTGGTGAGATACCATGTGGCTAAAGGTGCTAAGAACAAAGAGCCTAGAAGTAAACGGGCTCTCAAGTGCAGTTGCAGTACTGTAATGCGCTAGACGATAGATATTCATTTGAGAACCAAAAGTATAAAGCCAACTGTGCTTTAGCTTCCACATTTACTTCACAGAAAGTCATGTTAATAGGACTCGAACCCACCACCCACGATTCAGCATCTGACGATACAACGATTGATATATTTATCGTTTTTAAAATAAAATCATTTAGCACTAGCATATCAATGGGGAATATGCACGTATTTTTTATTGTTTTAAACGTTTCTGATGAAGTGTTTGGTTCACAAAGTTACTAAAATCAGTTTATTACCATGGAAAAGCACACAAAACTTGTAAATTATAATAAATTTAAGCGTAGCGGTTACAAACTCTGTGGTCGAGTGTCAATGTGACGTCATGATTACTCACGATTTGCTCATGGGGCGTTTTGGAAATTTGCGAGGGAATTTAAAAACAGACACTTTTTGATGATTAAATTTAGCTATTAAATCATGTTTTTTTTTTGTAAATAATTATGTAGGTATGTTTTTGTAACAATATGAATTACATAAATAAAAATCGTCAATTTTGAAGTCACGTGCATATTCCCCACTGTGTTGAAAGTTGCCACAAAAATAGCTTGGAAGGCGGGAAGGGCATAGGTGATAGGATACAACTTATCAGAGACCTCCACGACAATTTTTGTTTTCAATAATATTTAGCGCACCGATTACTAAGTACATCTTATACATAATAATGAGCAGTATGAATAATACGCTTGGATTGAAATATAATGAAATGTCTAGTCAAAAATTATACAATAAAATATTATCATACTTTATATCAAAGCAAGCTGTTTGACGTAGGCGGTCTCTAAGCAGAGTTTAATTGGAGAAAAATAAAATGATAAAAATATGATTTTCTGCGACATCCTTGCGTTTGTTATCATAAAGGTCGACTTTGTGCTTTGTAAATTCACCGTAATAGCTTTGCTTTTGTGACAATTACAGTCTCTAAAGATGAAAAGGGTCAAGTGATTTAAAAACCCCTTTATGGGCGAAAGGCAAAAGGAGAAGGAACGTCTGAAGTATAAAAATTCCGTAGGTGACTGTCTTACTTTCTAACTGCCACGCATTTATATCTGTGTATATTTTATCATTGGATATTTATTTTGTGGTCAGCGAACAAATACAACATATTAATTGAAAGATAATACAAATAAAAATATCTTTCTTGACACAATACATAAATGAATTGTTTTTCTCCGAGTTTCAAAAGTCGGTTAATATTATATGTAACATCCTTTATAAATAATGTTATAAGGATGTTTGATTTTAAATTAACTTTGTAGAATCAGACTTTATCAAACAATAGGCCGAATACTTGAAAATTAATAATATTTTAAAATCAATTGCGCGCATAATTTACTAGTGTACCTATTCCAACCTAATTAATTTGAAAACCCATCACTCAGAGATCAATTGAAACCTTTCTAAGGCTGGCTCTCAAGTTATTTTATAACAAATGAATAAAACTTAAATTGAAATAGGTTGAAAGTACAAACTTTACGTCTTTATAATATTAATATACATGAAAACTGCGTCAAAAACAAATAGCGTCGTAACAAGTTGATAAGGTAAAGTAATCCACAAGCAATTGAGTTGTAAATAGTCACTGCTCGTTTAACAGAAGGGATACGCATAAACGAATTAGGCACATCGTTAAGGCTTGAGAGGTAGTAAACAACGCGCGTAGGTAATTAAGTAGAAAAGTAGAATAAAATCGCGATCAAAAAGCTCTAGAAACAGAGAAGAAAAACACGTTTCTTCAAATCTGCCCCGATAAGTTTCTGTAACGTCACAATTTATAACTAACCATTCCAAAATAATGTTGATACGCTAAAAAGATTAGTTGTTGTCGCCAAAAGAGTAGAATATTTTAAATATTTAGAGGGTCATCAACACAGTTTATAATAGCGATCAGTAGACAAATTAATGAATGTGATAGGTACGCCTGCAATAGTGATGTTACTTTGTTTCGGATTGTAATTTTTTATGAGACATTATTATGTATTTATGTTACCATTGTACCATTTTTCTTTGTGACAGGCACAGGTTACAAACCTATATGTAAATAGCTTTGATAAGATATTCAATTATGATCACTAAAACTGCAATTTTTATTTATATATCAATATTTTTAAGACAAAACTGTCATGGGAATATGGTTTATTAATAAAAGAATAGATCTTAAAATACTAATGATTATACATCATACGATATTTATAATTTTAGATAACAATATAGTCTGAAAATCTTTGGAAAAATTAAAAGTTTTTTGCCAAAGTTCTCTCACATTTACACACCAATTGGTGTATAAGATTACTTATTTATTTGAAAAAAAAAAAAAACATGCGTAGGTACTTATTAGAGAACCGTAAGTATACATAACCTTATATAAATATTTGAAGAGAAAATTTGTACCCCCTTTTTCTTCTCTATTTGTCATCCGATTGACGAGCTATTTTCGAACAAAAAAGTTTGGAAATATGTAGTTCGTTATAAAAACCAGTGGGCGATCAGTAGTGTTTTATAATTATGTAAACTAGTCTTTAAGCTATCCTTTCGATCAATTTATTTATAGTGATAGAATAAAAGTGGTCGATTAAAAAGTCAAACTGAACAACGGTTCTCTACGAAGTTGAACGACCCAGAACGTTGACAAACTGTTTCCACCTACATCCGCTATTTTACATTTTAAATTCGAAATTTTGTTATGATTCCCTTATTTACAACCTCGCTGATCCGAATATTCATGTCGATGACCGTATTAAACATTCAATCAAATTGGTACCTATATATTTTTTGATAATGGGATTTATGATGACAAAATGAGCTTTCCACAGTTTATTTTATGAAAGCAAATACTGATATCGCAGAAATATTGTTCCTGTATATTTTTATTCTAAATTCACTAGGAGTTATTTTATCCTCGTACAAAAAGTTATAAAAAAGCCAGTCAGCATTCCGTTACTGGCACGTAATGTAACTTGAGCTGAGCTTTCAGTTATTTTTGCTTAACATTAAAAACAACTCACCTTGATTTATAAGGTGTCTGTTTGATTAATAAGGATGGATTGTAATTGGTAAAAAAGGTTTCCAGATTTTTATTCCCCAATTAAAGCATTTTTGGAATTCTTTTATTTTAGGAAGTTATTTTACTATTTTTACGTAAATGCGTTGTTGATGAAATAGTGACTACTAATCATTGTACATTATATATTTCTATATAATAATTTAATAACAATATAGCAAATTAAGGAATTCCTTCTAAATGGCTGGACCAATTTTGATGTTTTTTGTGTGTGTTGAGATGGTTAAGATTCACAATTGATGGCGCTGCAATGGGGTTTTATGTTTTTTTTGGGCAGGAATCATACTTACTCTATATTCTATCCTATTCTATATAGAATTTGTATTTAATATAATAGATTTGCTTACTACGTTTTAATTATCTTCAATTATTAAGGTTTTTATTGCAACCGTTAGCTACTGAATCGTGGGGTACGTAAATACCAAAGGACTTATCCCTTATTTAAACATACGAGCGGCGTTGATTATACTAGTGTCTTTCATTACAGAACTTCTTCTTTCAAAGTAACATTATTACATTTGGGATTGATGTTTTATACCAATTTTTTTATACCACTAGTGACAACGAGGCAGGCGAGTCACCTGATGGTAAGTGACTACCGTCGTCTATAGATATTAGCAATACCATGTGGATTGCCAATGTGTTGTACACCTTAGGCAAATGGCTCTCAAATGCAATTGCTGGATGGAACACACCAACAGGTGCTTGGCGACAGATTTTCAACTTGATGGTTGTAGCCAGCCAGTCGAGTGCTACATAGTATCTACCCTACCACCGTGTTATGTTTCCTCACGATTCGATTCAAATCCACGGCCTGTGCCGTACATAATGCCGTAATTGTACACAATTAAATTATACTTAGTGACATTAGGATATAGGTAGAAGACTAAATTACCAAACATTACTTTGGTACCTACCTAATTTCATCTGAAGCTATATATATTTGATGATAAATTGGTATTCAAAACAACTGTACTCGTATTAAATATATTATAATAATAAAATATTATGTTAGCGGTATATAGCGGTGGTTCAATGCTCCGATTACATTTTGACATTTTTGTTTTTGGTGTATATTTTAAATAGTTTAACGGGAAACTTATCCACTGACTGACTATTTGTTGTTAATCAGAGTGCCTGGTAAAACTTTTTCTAGTTAGTAAACGTTACTATATCATTTTCGTTTACGGCAATATCTATAGGAATTTGCACAGCGCCTGTCGCGGGATACTCAATAGTAGATTGATATACAAGGAGCTAAAATGACCCATTATATACGAGGAGTAAATAGAAACCGAGTTTTAAAGGGTTTTAGCGCCGTGTGTTACACTATACTTTTTACTACGATTGCGAGAAAATAAAACAATCCAATACAATAGGAAATATGTAGTTTATAATGTATTTTTTTTGTTTCTTCTGTAGCCGCAACACATTGCATGCATTCTACCAGAGATCGCCGATTTTAGTTCTTTTTTTATGAAACAATAATAAGTCGTGTGATTTTTTATTCATGATTATTCTACTTATGACTTTTTCGTTTTTGTAGGCTCATTGTCATTTGACACACAAAAATTAAAAAAAAAAAAACTTCTTCCCTAGAGGAAGAATTGCTATTTTTTCTTCGCTCTGGTACGCTACAATGACGGTCTTTTTGAGCAAGAGGAGTGAAAAGAACATTTTATTTCTATACAAAAAAAATTTAGATACGCCTAAACGCGATCGTTGCGTTTGCTTACGTCACAAACTCAGATAACGTCGAAATAATAAGCTTATTTTATTTATTTTATGTATAGTATTATAAGTATTTGTATGCCATACGATATGTACTTATAATTAATATAATTTCAAAATAAGGATGAGTTTAGAAGGCATTTAGACCTACTGTAACATTTTTATATTCATGGTTCTTGAATTATAAGCTGCCTAAGGTAGGTAAACAACAACTACTACTACGTTCTATCTAATTCTTACAAAATAACTTTGATCGGTATAACAATGAGATATCTAATAAAGAATCAATCTAGATTTATAAAATTAATTATAAAATATTAAGATATTTAGGTACTATTAATAGAAATGAATACAGCGGAAATCCCGCTAATTGTTCATTGGAACCGCCTGAGGCGAGAATTAAACGTGCAAATTTCTTGATGATGAATAATTTTGTTGAACTTCGAAGACTTATTTAAAAAGTGTTCTGTCTGACTCTCTTTGATGGTAATGGAGAATTCTGCGACATATCTTGGTGTCTCAAGTAAATGGTCAGTGACCTCGCGAAGGTATTCTATACGACTGCGACTAGATGTAGCTGCGACAAGTCATACGTGAGCGGATGTTCAGGTCTATCAACCGTTGCCTGCCTTAGATTTCTAGCCACAGATATTTGATTATTCCAAAGATAATTCCAATATACGTTAGTGTGTTAAAATACTTGTTTATATGTAAAATTAATAGCTCATTTGCATTTTTATCTTTTCTGTAGAAATCGTTAAAATAATTTTAATGGTTTTTCTTTACATATAAACTGTGATTCTTATTTAACTTATTTAATTAAGATGCCTACCGTCATAACCTATAATAATTATCTATTTACAACAAATGTACCAAATATATCTACAATTTATAATATATGTGCCATTGTTACATTTCAGAAGTATTTTAATAATTATCAAATCTATATAAGAATATGCAATTTACTCATAAACAATAGTATGCTAATAATAATAATTAATTGTGTTAGTTATCCAAAGGCAGGTAAAAGGAATCTTACTAAATAATTAAGTAAACTAAACCAGTCTGCAAAGACTCCAATAAGGTAGTTCAATGGAATTTTATCAAATAAATAATTTGTGATTTTTCCCAACAGTGATAAAACGGATCTACTTATGTATGTAATGCTTATTTTTATTTTTCTATAACCTTCTACATGATGAGGCAATTCAATTATCACATTTTCATTGCTTCCCCGGTAAAATATGTTTGTAAAGCAAGCAGTTAGAGTTGCATCACAACTAAATATAGGCACTTGTTTATCTTTGATACATTTTTCTATTGTATCGAAGCGGATGTGGTATTATTGATATACTTAATGAAATATAAATATCAGTCTTTTGGTTTTAAAGGTATTTTTACTCTTGGGCTAGCTTGTGTTTCACCACAATCTCACAATGTTAAGTGATGATGCAGCCAAACGCGGTAAGCACACAATGCTTAAAAATTATCTGGCTCTCAAGTGCAACTGCCGGAACACACCGATGGGTGCTTGGCAGACTTTCAACCAGGGCCGGATTTAGGGGAGGGCAACCGGGGCTACAGCCTCGGGGCCTCCACAAAAGAGGGGCCCCCACAATAGTGACCGAAAAAAAAAACAAACTCAGACTAGTAAACACTAGTAAACAACTTTTCCTTTGATTTCTTTTTATCGATTTACTTTTACCTACAGTACCTCGTACAAACATGATTATAATTATTAACAGAAATCATTGATCTATATTTGTTCACTCCAACCAAGCAATCAAAATCTCATCTGATAAGCACTTTACTACCCATCTTGAGGGAGTATCCCAATGGCTCAATGGCTGAGTGGGGTGGTACTTACCCGTAGCCTCGGAGTTTGGGTATTCGATTCCGTGTCCCGACTCTTTTTTTTTGTTCTTTCAATTATATTATACGTAATTTACATTTGCTTAAAATGGATTTCCGCAAAGTAACGCCTGATTAAATTAATTACCAAACATAATTGATCAACAATTGTTAGGTATAATCGTTTTGAAAAAACTTTTCCCTTTTTATGAAAATTACGCGGACGGAGGAGTATGGAATTTGGCACAGTTAAAGTTTATATGGAGAAGGAGTACAGAAAGCTAATATTTTTGTAAAATATGCTTTAGAAATAAATTAAATTAATAAAAAAATATCATTACTCACACTACCATGCGTTTGACACACACACACACACATAACATTATCCTCCTGTTTGTCAACTGATTAACTTTTTGACAGTTATTGAAGATAATTTTTCCATAAACTTTTTGGTCGAATTTTAATAAGAGGGCGAGCACTAGTTATCTTAAATATGTTAAGGTTTAAAAAAAATTATAGAGACATTTTGGAGTCATTGTGGTCTCGAAACCGCTTTATTCGCAATCTTTTGGAACGAGATCTTGGAGCGATTCAACGCTACAAAAAAAAAAGCTTCAAGACCCCAAAAAGATTCTTGAATCGGCAATGCGTGCATTAGAATAATTGAAATCATCCGTGGAATCTAAAAGAAACGATTTTGATAAATACGAGGAAGCTGCCAAAAAAATATCTCAGACTGACGAATACGTACAATCACGCAACAGGACATTTACAGCAGAAACTAAGAGTTTATCCACTTGTCGGACCACATAAGATTTTTTGGCACGGAAAGACATCTTCATTTTAACGGAGCAAGAAACGTGAGGTTGAATCCGCTCGATAACGGGAAAGCACAAGACGCAAATCTGTCACCGACGCAGAAATACAAAGTATTCGCCTTTATCCCAGTGGTCGACCAGCTATATGTTTCTCTTACCGAAAGTTTACATGCCTCTGAAGCTGTACGTTTGAGATTTGGATTTTTTAATGACACCGAGAAGATGGATGCTGAAAATTTGCACACTGCAGCAGAGGCATTGGTGAAAGTTTATCAGGATGATTTAGAACCTAGTCTTGGTAATGAGTTGGTTTAATTTGTGTCTTTGATCGACTCATACAAAAAGGACTATGGAAAAGACCAATCTCCAGATTTATTTTACTTCCAAATTCTCGAAGATCAAAATTTCAGAGCTACATTCCCAATCCTTGAAATTGCACTGAGAATGTATTTGGTTTTGATGGTATCAAATTGCACTGGAGAGCGCTCATTTTCAAAAATGAAAATTATAAAAAATTTACTTGGAACCACGATGGGACAAAACCGTCTATCAATGCTTTCTCTCATGAAGTGATTCACTTCGGGAAGTGGATTTCAGGGAAATCATCAACGATTTTTCGGTGAAAAAAGCCCGGAAGGTTCCGTTCGTTAACGCAAACATTTTATTTCAGATAATTCTTGTTTTCGTTTATATTTATACGAGTATGTTTGTTAAATAATCGTAATAAATAGTAGTATCTGTACTTGGTTTCTCAATTAATTATTTACAGGAAAACTGTGGCGATGATAGCTCAGTGATAGTGACGTCGGATACCGCGGCGAAGGTCGTGGGTTCGAATCCTACAATGAGCTTGAGCTTTCGGTGAAGGAAAACACCGTGAGGAAACCATAGCACGGTGGTAGGGTACTTTGTGGTACCCGACTGGCTGGCTACCACCCTCAAGTTGAAAATCTGTCGCCAAACACCTATCGGTGTGTTCCGACAGCTGCACTAGAGAGCCAGTTACCATCTAAGCTTTGTGTGCTTACCACCTTCGGCCACATCATCACTTACCATGGTGAGATTGTGGTCAAACACAAGCTTATCAAGAATAAAAAAATAATTTAAAAAAAAACTCGTGTAATTTTTTTTTAACCATTTTATATGGAAAATAATTTTGGGTCAGAGGGCCTCCACTCCTTTGTTGCCCCGAGGCCTCCAGACCTCTAAATCCGGCACTGCTTTCAACTTAAAGGTGGTAGCCAGCCATTCGGGTACTACAAAGTACCCCACCACCGTGCTATGGTTTTATGGATTTCCTTCACCGAAAACTCAGGTTCGTTATAGGATTCAAACCCACGACCTTCGCCGCGGTATCCGACGTCATTACCACTGAGAATGACATGACCGCGAGCTGACACATGTGTAACCTAGATTTTATTCATGCCGCACTTTTGTTAAAATCTGTTCAGTAATTTTTAATATTTTTTTTTATGAATAAAGTAATTTTTGCGTGAAAGAGAACAGACATCTTCACACACATCCAAACATACTTTCATATTTATAATACTAGTTTTCCGCCCCGCGGTTTCACCCGCGTTCCCGAGAGATCTTATCTTTTCCCGGGATAAAAAGTATCCTATGTAAAACATAGGATGCAGGATATGATCTACCCGATTGCCAAGATTCATCAAAATTCGTTCAGCCATTTTTGCGTGAGAGAGTAACAAACATCCATACATACAAACTTTCGCGTTTATAATATTAGTAGGAAGTAGGATTAGTAAGATTGTTTGCCGTCAAATGTTTATGGACCTTTGTCAATAAAATGTGGTGTAATACTATGATTTATCACAATGTTGTCATAAAGTAAATTAATGTTAATAAAATTTATGAAATTCCTTCTATTAGGTATAAAAACCCGTTTCATCTACGAAGAAGTAAATCTGTACCGTTGTTTCATAGCTTGGATTTTTTGGCTGAATAATAATTTAATTGTATTATTTATATAAGTGAAATGGGCAGTACTGTAGTGGACATGTAAAATAATAAATAATCTTAGTATAGACATATCGTAGCATTAAAACAACATGTCTGCCGATAATATATATCTTCATTAGAATTTAATTAATGCAATTATTTATGTTTTTATCCTTATTAAGTGCAAAAGAGAATTGTAAGATTGTGTTCGCAGAAGTGCGCGCCCTCCGGTTAACATATTGCTCTCACAAAACCCGAAACGCAGTCTCAAAATTTGCATTATACTTATTTTACTTCGTGTTATTTAGATTGGAATTCCAGACGGATTAATGTAGGTTAGTTAGGAATATATCCAACTTTAATCCAGTGAAGTTGTATGGGAAGAAATTAATTCGTTTTTTTTTTTATATTTTGATGTACAATTAGTTGCTCGCGTTCAGTCGGTCCACCTTGATCGGTTATAAGCAGTGTTGGGCAAAATGCAATCAGATTACTGATTGCATTTTGCCCAACACTGCTTACACAGATTACATTTTGTAATCGTAATCTGTGTAATCAAGAAAGTAATCATACAAGAGATTACAGATTACGTAATCTGTAATCGTAATCTTGGTTACTTGGTTACTTGAAAAATAATAATGTATAAATAAGACAGTTTTAAAGTGTAAATCAACGTTATTTGTATTCATTCAACCTTTGTCATCAATTTAAAGGACATCATTCACGGTTCATACAAATTTGGGATATTTTTTATTTTGCCGGCCAACAAATAAAATTCTGATATTATAATATACCTTATTAAAATAAACATTTTATATTGCTACACCAAAGTTCCAAGTCACTTCTCTGACGAGTTCGACAACCTTCTATAGTGATACCGAGAAAGGGCGGGCGGAGAGACGCGGCAATTTCCTGAGCGGTACGAAAAAAGCGCGGTCGTATCATAGTTTAAATGATTGCTACATATTAGTAGACATTATAATAAACAATATATCATACTAATATGTGTCTAAATAGTATATTCTACTATATTAATAAGTTAAAATTTACAGTCGGGCAAAAAAAAGCTTAATGTAAGTAATGTATGGTGAGTCGATGAAATAGTTTAACAGTTGAATAACTCGTCAGAAAAGTGACTTGGAGCTTTGGTTTAGTATCATAAAATGTTTATTTTAATATGGTTTATTATAATATCAATTTTTTGCATTGGATTTCAATTGCACACGCGAATGCGTGCGCGCCATGAAGTCCACGGTGATTGTTTTTGGAATAAAATTCCATCAATTGACAACTTTTAGAGTTTTGCAGTCACAAACATACAGAAAATAGTTACTTATTTAAATACATACTTATTTCGCCTCATGTGCTTTAATACCTACAGGCTTTTATTTGATAGCGGCATAAACTACTACTAAAATATCGAATACAAATAATCATGTAATCTTGATAATCATGATTACATGTAATCAGATTACTTGCAATCAGATTACGTAATCTGAATACAAAAGTAGCCGATTACGCCCATCTCTGGTTATAAGCAAGATATAGGACCGGTAGTTGTGGAATACTTTGGGGGAGGCCCATGTCAAACAGTGGACGTCTTTCGCCTCAAATGATGATGGTACAATTAGTTCTTGTAAAATTTTGTAAAATTTTGTTCCTCCTCATCACACAAGCACACTAATATATAAGACATCTTAGGTACTGACAGTTTTCGATTAAAAACAGCCAAAATGATAATCAATGAAAGCAAAAGTCTGAAAGTGTCAGTTATCGAAACTAATATTATAAAAAGAGAAATTATTAGATTTTTGTATGTTTGTTTGTACTGGATAAACTCAAAAAATACTTAACCGATTATAAAAAATCTTTAACTTATGTAAAGCTGTTAGCAAGTTACATGGACGTTGATTCCGTTTCAAATATTATTTCATTCCAGAAAAACTATCAATTATTTTGACACTATTACATGGTAAGTGATGATGTGCAAGGAACTAGCACTCAAGTACATCTGCTGCAACTTGTAGTTACAGTCACGCGGCTTCACGATTTTTTTTCATTTGCTTTTCTTTTTTAGGTTTCGTCCTCACAACTTTTGCCACGGTATTTAACATCATTACCAATGAGTCATCATTCCCATTTATAAAGTTTATTGAAACGAAGAAAGTTTAAAGAAGAAATACTTTTTATAATAATAAAATTATATGCCCTTTCATTGATACGTTTCTTTAATATTTTTTTGATTATAACGTCGAATAAGGAGCTGTCAATTACCAATCCCTTATAAAAGTAATTAACACTACCCATGTTATATTGCCGGAAACCATTTATTAACTGCTAATAAGATTGCGTTTTCGCGCAAGTGTGTCAAAACTAAACAATGTTTATATTATAGTCGTATCTGAAAAAACCCAGTTCTGGTTACGTAGTGAAATGCATTCAGTGGCTGCGTTAAATCGCGTTTGTACCCACGGCACGTTTGTCAGCCTTTGTCTTATTGTGATTTGCCTCGTATCTCTTAGATGCTGTCTCAATAGTCAAGAGGCACTATTTCATGAGTTGAATGAGTGCTGAATCATAAATATAATGGAGAGATTACACTCTAAATTATGTTATGGTGAATCTTGAACAGTAGGAAGATACATTTTAATTTGCATTCATTAAAAAATCATTGAAAAATACATTTTCATACTAGTTGTGAGTCAAGTAATGTAGTAGTCAAGTAGTTATGTGCCAAGTTTAATCAAAATCCATTCAGCCGCTTTTGTGTGAATGAGTAACAAACATCCAAACATACCTACAAAGTTTCACATTAATAATATTAGTAGGATTTCGAAACGCCTGTTCCTGCTATAAAAATCTTTCTAAGTAAAACCCTTAGATAATAGTGAACAGAAAACCTGTAACAGGCAGAAGTTCTATCTTACAATACAGAAGAGAAGAAAAATGAAATGGATGATACCTCAGTTACCTCAGCCTAAAATAAGTAGCCTACATTATAAACGTTGTTGATTCGAGCAATTGAATTTATTCTTCGTATTCATCTTATTATGGATATAAAATTATTTCAAGGTTGAAACTACTTATATTGATAGAAAAATAGAGAAACGAATAATAATGTTCAACCTACACATGGACAAGAAAAAGTCTAAAGTCGAACACAATCGACACAATTTTTGACTGCGAGATATACAAAATGTACGAGACACATGCAAAACGGTGGTGGCAGTCGAATGTGAATTATGTTAAGTCAATTTTTTGCACGTGACAAGTCAGATTTTTCTAACTTAGATACATTATCTACGTCGTTGGTGTTTAGTTTCTTATTTCTATTATAAATGAAATGTCAACCAATGAATTATGCGTCGTTTATGCTAAGCCTAAATATGTCAATATTGTAAATTATAAATCTACATCAAAGTAAAATAATTTGTTATATAGTTAAATACTTGTCCTGGTTCATTTATTTTACAGATAGCAAACCTGCTGAAGCCACTGGGTGCGAGTAGCGCAAGACCGGCCATCGTGGAGATCCTTGGGGGAGCATCCTTTTCCAGCAGTGGACGTCTTCTGCATGGCTGACACGATGATGATGAAGCCTGCTGACCTTATCTTATTGCTATATCTAGTTTCATGCTTTTACTAACTCTCCCCTGCGGTTATACCCGCGTTCGCGCTGCGAGGATAAAAATATCCTATTTTTTATTCCAGGATATACTTAATCTATCCTTGTGCCAAGTTTCATCGAAATCCTTTCAGACGTTCTTGAGTTGGTGGTTAATTTTAAAGGATTTTGATGAAACTTGCACACATGTAGATCATATCCTAGAATAAAACATAGGATACTATATAGATTATATAAAGCATTTTTAAAAACCAGTAAACGTCGGATACCGTGGCGAAGGTCGTGGGTTCGAATCCTACAATGAGCTTTGATCTTTCGGTGAAGGAAAACATCGTGAGGAAACCATAGCTCGGTGGTAGGGTACTTTGTAGTACCCGACTGGCTGGCTACCACCCTCAAGTTGAAAATCTGTCGCCATGCACCTATCGGTGTGTTCCGAAAGCTGCACTTGAGAGCCAGTTCTCATCTAAGCTTTGTGTGCTTACCACCTTCAGCCACACCATCACTTACCATAGAGGTTGGGGTCAAACACAAGCTTATCCAGAATAAAAAAAAAGTAAAAAGTTTTATACAGCTTAGTACTTCTAGCTAAGACGATTCTCTAGATCTCAAGAAATGAAAAGTCTGCCAAGAATACAGATATCGTATTTCTAATAAACACGTAATGTAGAAGCATCTGGCATTTTCTTGTGATATTAAAAGAGTTGTTTACAGTTACTTACCATATGGCCTCTAAAACACAAGTAGGTACATAATTATTATAAGTTTACTAGATTCCTATATTGAATATCTATAAATATATTTTTACTATAGGTTTCCATTTTTAGAGGACTGTTTCCCACTAATCTATATTAACTAAACTCGCGAGAAATTTCTAATCAATTGTTATGCTATTGTTTGATTGGTACGGCCGTCCCACTTAACAACCAACCAAGCAATATACTTACCATTATAAAATAAAAACTACGACTAAAATAAACACTTGTCTGTAGAGGTCTGCATTTAATTTTCTTTATATGACAATGAGTTCTCAGTACAAAGTTAAAATTCCAGTTGTACAGGAAAAAATATAAAATCTAAATGCACGTAAGAAAATAAATTTGATGACCACAGAGATGGCGGTTATTGTAGTGTTAGATACCACATTTTCCTTCTTTTACAGTTGATACATGACTCAGATTTCGTCCGCGGTTTGCGTATCTTGAAGATTAAAATTCTATTGGTAGGTAAAACATTAATAAAACGCTTGGCCTTTGAATAACTGTACCTTAATTTCTAGTTTAGTTTTAAAATTGTTGTGAAACGTTGGTGTCTGTCGTCAATAGCTGTAAATTTGTTTGTAATGTGAAAAAGTTTAAAGCAACCTAAATTACATTTTTAGATATTTCTACAGACACAACTATCTCGAGACAAAACCAAGCAGAGCTTATTTAGGATAACTGATAAATCTAGGCCAATGCAATGTTCATTAAAAGATTCGTGAACTTCATGGCACAGGCAAGGCAAAATAATATAATTTATGAATCAATCATAGTTACTGGTATGATTATTACTAAAGATAACAACATTAATAAAATTTTGATATAAAAAAATAAACCATTTTCAGTAAAATTATTGTTAGCATTCTAATTACACAATTTCTTGAGTGTTAACCGGGAAGTTTTTCGTGTAAAAGTTTTTATTTATTCAATCTGCAACCGTCATTTGGAGTTCTTTCAAATATCTATTTATAATGCAAATTCCATGTAAATTCAGAAATAACGAGATAGAAAAGATATATTTACTTCTTTGTAGAGCTTTTAGTTGACAAAATATTGTCTTTTAAAAAAAAAAAAACAAAAAGTTTTCCCAACCGCAATATAACGTATAGGTAAAGAGATGCAAAGAGTTATCTTTGGGTATAAAAAAACATAACTCAAATCGAATGTCTGATAGTATCTAAGGGGCGGCCATAAAGAGGACAAAAAACGTGCCGTCAAAGAATTATCCAAGTAAGTTTCTTAATTGCTAATAAAAATGGAATCCCATTTCTGTTACCTACTTGGTTACTTTTAATAATATTTTAATTTATTTTCTCACAGGTAACATCGGAAATGGTTTGTTGTGAATATAAAAAAAATAACAAAAATTGTTTAACTCAAAACTGAAAATATTTAATTTTATTAATCACATGTGTTTTTTTTACCGACCCAGAGGAGTTTATCAAGTCAAATATGGATAGTATGAAAAGCTATAAAAACAAATTTAATAATAATTGATCGAAAACTGAAAAAATAAATGTTATGTTATATTATAAAAATATTACTTTGAAGAGTAAAAAAATATAAATATTACGTCATTATTTACAGCCAGTCATTTTTCATTTTTATACTCCCTCAGTTTATAATTTATAAACTTCGTACTCCACTTCTGGAGTTACATCCCCACTATCATCAACGTGGATAATCTTTTCTACGTTTTCATTGAACGTTACTACTGATTTTCTTTTTGCTTTTTGTTGTTCTCCGAACTCGTCTTCAGATGACGATTCATCTACACTATCTTTTAGTTTATCAATGGATTGAATGACTATAGGAACCCGATCAATGTGTGTCATATCCACTTTCGCCTCAGGAGGAGTTTCTGTTTTGTCAATAGTTGGTTCAATAACATCGTCTCGAACAGGAGCTTCTAACATTTCTTGCAGTCGTCTCTCACTTCTCTTTAATTCCTCTATATTGAGTCTTGGTTTTGTGTTAACATTTGGCTTTTGTGGTGACTCAGAGAGTGATTCAGTCCGCGACGCTAAGCTGTTATCGTCGCTAAATTCTTTATAATTTTGTCGCCATATCCTATCCAAAAGAATAGTACAAATGTAATAAACTGTTTACAGTAAGTAAGTAAAGTGATAAGAAAAGTAATTTAAACAACGGTTCACCTACCGTTTACGGTAATACCACAGAACTATGAGCACAATGAGTATGAAAAGTAGAATACTGAGTACAATTGTAGAGACCAACAAGCCTACATCACGTCCTGCATTGACGCATGTCTCTTGACCTTCAAGATGATCTTCCAGTGATAGGGTGCTCGCAATGTGAATTGCTTCTACTTTAGCGTTTATGTCGCTGAAAAAGGGAAACATGTAAATGCAATGAATATAATTTGATGAGACAATGTATGACCATTACAATATACTCACGTGATGAGTTGTTCCGTTGCAACAAGTTCACGTTCAATTAGCCCATAAACGTAAAGTTGCAGTGCCGTGCCTGTTAAATCAGTTGTTTCACGCTTTTTCCTTGAAGTGGCCTCTTCCGTAGCAATAGAGATTACAGTAGATCTTAAAACTTTTACATCGTATCCAACAGCGGAACTCAAATTTGTTAGAATCGTTTTTTCATCGTCTAGGAAGGCGTCTCGGACTGTCACCACTATTATGTTGTTCACATCCAGTAATTTTATCTGAAAATTATTACTCTTATAAATTTCATTATTAACTATTATAACTACATAATTATATTCTAACTCAGGGGATGAATTATAAGAAACCCTTTTTTTGATGCCTGTGAAAATTTAAGTGCAATGTTTCTAGATTCTAACCAGAACGCTTTAGGTTGTGTTTTCATAATCAGTCAGTCAGCCAGTCAGAACTGGCAAATTCTGCAAGGGTTTATCAGCTCGTTTAATTTAGGACAAAAGTAGATTTAATGTATTAATATTTTATACTGAATTTAAATAATAATATTGGTAAGTACCTAACACTCATTTATATTACTTGTAAAATGTTTTAAAGCGCAGCACATGTGCACCGACAGGATGTGTCCCATCCGGTAAATTAAGGTTTAAGTAAATAAAATATTTTTAATCTGATAACTCATGATTAATTAATTATCTTGAGCTTAAACAACAACCTTCAATATTGATAATTTATCATTATTCCTACCTACTTCCTACTAATATTATAAATGTGAAAGTTTGGATGGATGAATGGATGTGTTTGTTACTCATTTACGCCAGAACGGCAGAATGGATCTGGATGAAATTTGGCATGGAGATAGATTATAGTCTGGAAGAGCACATAGGCTTTTTATATCGGGAAAAGATAAGATAATATTTCTCGGGAACGCGGGTGAAACCGCACGGAACAGCTAGTAATTATAAATGTGAAAGTTTGGATGTTTGTGTGTTGGGAAGTGGCTCAATCACGCTAAAACAGCTGAACGGATTTTGATGAAACTTGGGACACAGGTAGATTATATCCTGGAATAAAACATAGGATACTTTCATCCGGGAATAGATAAGATCGGGAAGGCAGGTGAATGTTAGGTATAATGTAAGTTAACCTAATGTTAGTTATTATCGCTTTCCATTTTAAAAGTAGATTGAAACTAAATTGATGTTGTCTGCATTATCCTCGTTTGTTTATGCTAATGGCTACTGTGAATTTGGACGTTTCAGAAAGAGAATATACCTACAGTGAGACATCGATTTATCCACAAAAATGTGACCACAGGACGTGATGTCAGAATTACGATGTGATAGGTACCTACTAACATGGTCATAATAAAATACTCTCTGCTAATAACGTTGTTCCGCTATAAAGTATTTATTTTTTGGATTCTACCTTGAAAACATCTAAACAATGATTCAATGATGAAATAGCTTATTTTTGTCATTTCAATGTATTTTATTTCCAATATCTTGGATCAATGCTTGCCTTTTACATACCTAATAAAGATTTCGCGTATAATTGGGAATGAGGCTTAATACAAATCGGCATTGTTACTGTACGTCTTAAGAAACACTGTGTGATTTTAAATTTATCACCGATAAAGTATTTAGGAATGCGTGACTCATACAGACGTTGTATAGTTGAAGGCGAACCAGTTGAAAGGTCGTTAATGTTGTATAAATGCCAGCCTGGAACACAACCTAGTGCTTAGATAATTATCATTAGATATATATAGATGGTCCCATCCACGAATACGCGCCCCACACTTTTTCCCTTACAGTGCAAGTGTGCGTCCTTTCGCTAGTGTTGTAGTGCTGTCGATATGTTTAAGTGTTTATTTCGATATGCAGCACTACAACACAAGTAAAAGGATGTACAAATGCACTGTAAGGGAAAAAGAGTGGGGCGTTTTTTCGTGGATGGCAATGGCAAGTGTGAAAATATATCACACAGTCACATCGAAAGGCTGACAAGAAACATCAATGATTGTCTATTCACTCCATGGAGTAACCAAGCATTGGTTTATATGTAGGTACATTTTGCAATTACCTTGTTAATAATAATATTACGCATCTCATTACATTGATTAGGGACAACCATTATTATGTTATATTATAGTGACGTCATAAATCACATTTTTATAGATAAATTCGTGCGTATTTATACTCAATCATCCCTTTAACCTACATCACTGTCGCCATACTGGTACATCCTTCTACTATGAAAAAGGAGACTCTTTTGAACGAGATTTCTCTCGGGTATTTCTCTAGGCTATATAATATTTATTTCTACTGTCATCTAAAGTACCTAAATAAAGGAAGGAGTAGTAGTTGTTATCATGATGCTAAACCTGTAGGTATATTTTTAACAGCTTGCCTTGATCTGCCCTTGTTAACTTCGTTATTAAACACAATGATTATACTAAATATTTACATAACAAACTACACAAATTGGCTTTTGAAGTTTGTTTTACTTAGCCACGGAAGATAAATGGAAGCGATTTGCAACAAATTTTAGATTTAGTCGTACGGGATTTAAACATATATATATATATATATATATATAAGACGTAACAAGAATAACCATATTACTTTTAAAGGTATTTCCCATTTTTTTTAAATATACCACTAATCTTACCATATAAGTAGGTACCTAACGATTTAAATTTTGTTCTAGCTGACATCAGAACAATAGTAAAATCAACTGTAGAACATTAATTTTATAATAAACTCAATGACAATAAAACCTATAAGCCTCATGTAGTGTGTAGCTTCATAGACAAATTTCCTTAAACTGGGAGAGTCCTCATTAGCAATACCACAACAACCATAAGTGGATGACCTGGCATTGATTTATTACCCAGATAGACTCTTCTGTTAAATGCCTTCTTGTCAGTTACTGGCCGAGGCAGCGACGTTTAACTCTAAAAACAGACTCTATCCTACCTAGTCTGTAGGTACCTTGCTTTATAATTATGTTTGTCACTGCCATTTTTAAACAGTATTTTGAAAATAAGTTCTATTTTATAAGATAATACTGATATACAGCAGAACGTCATTGATTTTATATGTACTTATTGAATACAAAAATCAGTGCATAGACACTCGTATTGAATACAAAAATCACTGGCTCCATTGATGCGTTAAAAAAGATAAATGCACTCGTATTATTGCAACAATATCAATACTAATTTATGTGAACAACTATTACGATAAGATCAACTGTGCAATTGCGAAAAATAATTAAAACTTATCATACAAAAGATCAACCTTGCTCAATTATATTGTATGAAATAAGTCTTACACTAAAAGTTGTTCATGTTTATGAGACAAACTTACCTACTTACTAAAATTTCAGGTGAGTGTTATATTTCTTAATTTTTTTTAACACTAGAATAAACATACTTACTCCGCCGAAATAATTTACGTAGAGATTTAACTCACTGTATCAACTTGTACTAAAAAATCAATTAATTAATTATAAATAACTTTTTGTGTGAAATTTGTGCAATTGCTTAATATGTCAGGAAAATTTTGTCCCCATCAAAATTATTCACGGCTACACTAACACATTTCAATAATGTTTGTAGATGAGGAAGAGATTAAATTAGTTTTTATTGTAAACAACAGGATCTACTCGTCTAACAACTGATACCTTACGCAATGAATATCAAACAAAAGAAACTTCTTCCTTACTTGCAAGTCAATGGAACCGGTAAGTCCTTCTCCGTTGCGATCTGTCGCATTGACAGTAAGACGCGCATCATGTTCAAGTCGTGCTCCATCGCGCACGTGTACGAATCCGGTCAAAGGTGCCACTGCTAAATCTGCTTCTGAACTCCAATACAACAAAGCTGCATTTTCACCTATGTCTGCATCTGTTGCCTGGAAAAAGAAATATTATGTAGGGATCCCAGTTCTGTACATCGTAACATAGTCTTCATTCTGAGTTTAGCTCACTTGAATTGAAGGATATGTTTTGGTGCTAATTTGTATCCCAAGTAATTTATCAACTACAAACCTGTGAACTTTTATTGACCAACTATCAATTTATCAAAGGTATGTTCTAGTAAAACCAAAGAAAAGGATTGAATGAAATAGATAACTTAAGCGTTTCCAATAAGTTCAATCATGGATAGGCACATTGACTTTATAAAATCATCACCAAAATAGGATTCACCTATTTTTAGATTTAAGAATGTACTTTTTTTTTTTTATGTCGCAAGTGACAACGAGGCAGGCGGGTCACCTGATGGTAAGTGACAGCCGTCGCCTATAGACATTGGCAATACCAGGGGATTGCTAATGTGTTGTACACCTTATTACAATGCCTTAAAGGCGAACTGGCTCTCAAGTGCAATTGCCGGAACACACCAACAGGTGCTTGGCGACAGATTTTCAACTTGAGGGTGGTAGCCAGCCAGTCGAGTACTACAAAGTACCCTACCACCGTGCAAAATTTAGGAAGGTACCTAATCAATAGGTTATCAAAGCTGACTTGAATTCGGAGAAATGGTAATAAAACAAAATTCATGTAACAACACTCCGAAAAGTAGGACTTTTTGGAGTCTCGATTTTCGAATAATTTATTTTAACTTTCAAACTATGTCTACATAATACTGCCTACTGTAATACTGAAATATTTTAATTTGACCTCCAAAATGTAATGTTGGTCTATCTGTTATTAAGAAAATATTTACGAAGTTTTACTAATTTATGTTAATTATGAAGGATTGTTTTTCTATTTTTTTAATGAGTAAAATACTCATTAAAAATAATAGAGAGCACAATCGGTGAGTCTAGAAGCCCGAAGTCAATCAAGAAAACAAATATCAATACCTATACAAATAATAACAATAGTAGGTAACAGAGTTGTTTGTGTTTCTTGGCTATATATAATAGTTGTTTAGGGGATCAAACTTATGCAACATATACAAGTAATTTTGCTTTATCTGATATTATTTATGTTACAGAAATATTTTTAATTTTATTATAATGAACCGTTAATATAATATGATATTTTTTACAAGGGCCGAGAGAAAATTCAAACAACGTTAGCTCGTGAACAAGACATTTGCTATCAAACTTTTTATAAAAACATCAAATTAAGATTTTAATAAAACCCCCATTTTGTGCATCTGTCGTCAAACTCCTACCGGTGTGCTTCGATAGGTGCATTTATAAGCCAATTGCCTTTTAGGCCCTAGGCCTAGAAAAAGTTCGGCAACACATTGGACCCAACTGCCTATCCTGCTTTCTGATTTACGAAAAATAATATATGACTAAACGCCTGGTCGATGCATCTCGTGACCAGAATGCTGGCATATACCTCGCCCAAAGAATCAACATTGTCGCCAGCATTCTGGGCACGTTTTTTTTTTTATTATTTATTTGGGTCAACAAACAGTTACACACTTTAATAAGAAAAAATATAAATTAAACAAATAGATAAATGTGTAACCAGCACCGTTAACCACATGTTACTTAACAATATGTTGAGCTAGGTTAACACAGAAAATTAATGAAAATAAAAAAATAAAAATACAAATGTAAAAAAGTACAAATGTGAAAAAGTGATCCAAATGAAGCAATGTACGCATCATCAACTACATAAAGTAATTGAAGATGCCCACACGTTGCCTACTGACAACGAGGTATACCAAGGAATATTAGTTTAGATTAAACTTAAGGTACTAAGATATAATTATTATGTAACCACTTTCATAATAACAAGTCCACTCCAGTTTAAAAATAAAAATGGTGCTTATAGAACCTGTGAGGCTGTGAGTAATACTAAAAACCCAGACAATTAAATTGGCTTAGTCTCGACTTTACATTTCGTGAGGACAAGTCGTGATCTAAGCGAACTTTTAGTTTTAAGACTATCCATACTAGCTTTGTAGATCTTCAATTTGTCTTTACTGCGAATGACTTTAATATCTCCCAAAAATTTCAATTACAGCACTGGAAACTTGATAACAGGCCAAAAGCGTGGTTGGTAAGATGCACTACCTGTTATGCCACAGTTTGTAGGTTCGATTACACTTTTAAGTGCATGAATATGTCTGGGTGTAATTATCTATAAGTATGTATGTAGTTCTTAGTTTGGGATGAATTGGCAGTGTTTGTGTTTTTTTTTTATATCAAAAGTGACAACTAGGCAGGCGGGTCATCTGATGGTGGATTTCCGTCGCTTATAGACAATCACAATACTATAGGGGGTTTGCCAGTGTGTTAACGACCTTTTTAAAATGCCTTAAATGCAACTGGCTCTCAAGTGAAACTGCCGGAACACACACACAGGTGCTTAGAGATAGATTTTCAACTAGAGGGTGGTAGCTAGCCAGTCAAGTACTACAAAGTAGGTACCCTACCACCATGTTATGGTTTCCTCATGGTTTTCCTTCACCGAAAGCTCAAGCTCATTGTAGGATTCGAACCCACGACCTTCGCCGCGGTATCCAACGTTACTATCACTGAGCTACCCTCGCCTTGAATGTGACGAATGTTTCAAAATATATACGTTAAATATAAAAAGGTAAAACGTACCTCTAACTCTGCCAACGACCGCGGTATAACAGTTTCTTCGAGTTCAGGAACTGGGTAGCCGACAACAATTGGTTCATTTTCTTTTCCGACAAATATTGGAGCATTATCGTTGATATCGTTCACGATTAAATTCACAAAACTACGTCTTGAGTTATATGAAATGGTATCTGTAAGAATCCAGTTCTTTGTACCATAGTCGTAAGGGCCGAGCCAATTTGCTTTCTCCGAATCTATAGAGCGCTTAGTGCGTGTAGTTGGGTCGCTGTCGCAGTGTAAGATTAGTTCTACCTGAACTTGGGATAAAGCCATAAAGGCTATCGATTCGTGTTCTCTATCAATAGCTCTTGTATGTAACCCATTATCGTCAACGTACAGCCATGTTTGATCAGCGGGCCAACGATTGAAAAGAGTGTAGCGACAACCCTCGTATTCTGTACCGTCTAATACAACTAAGTTATTGTGACTCTCTTCCTCGTCTCTACTTAGTATAATCAATGGTGGTACAACGGTATAATTTCCTCCGCAAGTTGTTATCGTTTCTATCGTCAGGTAAACCTGAAATATGTAATTAATCAATTGTAACATTTAATTTTAATAATATTTTTCATAATCAAACTAACGATTTAATAAATTACTTCGTCAGTAATAATTTGATCTAAACAAAACATTGTCCCAACATATTTTGCGTAATTTTTATCAACGTAATGATTGTCTTACCGTAGCAAATCCTGAGACCTGTGTTATGATAGTTGTTGCAACAACTTGTATCGTATAAGTTCCATTAGCAACTGGTGCAGACAAATGTATTTCACCCCCATTGTTTATATATATACGGGCCTGAAGATGAGCTAAAATAATATAAATATTCTTAAGTAGTAAGTAAAAATTAAGGCTTTCCAGTGGTACTGCCGTTTGACATTGTTTCCACATTCATGAGCAATAAAATATTTACCAAACATGTTGCTATCAAAATGATACAGGCATTGCATATTTTAATAAAATAACTAGTTTCCAGACTAACAACCATAATAATAGAGTTTTATTAAAATGAAATGAATTTGAATATTTTATATTATGCTGTTAGAGCGAGCGCTACACCCAAGCAATGTCCTCACTTATACATTTGTTTATATTATAGTAGGTTACAATCTTAATTCGATGCTTACTTAATGATCCTATAAAAATAACGGTAACTATTTTTTTAAGAGCTTGAGTCTTCTTTCACTTAGTACCTAAATTGAATTTAATTATGAAAACTGCATAAGTCTGTATATCTTAACGAAATACTAGCATCCACCCCGCGGTATCTTTGTCTATCCAAGCAAATATGTCTATTTACAAAAAAACTTTTTATAAAAAAATAAAAACGACTTCAAAGGCAAATGTTGCACTAAAAACCGAAAAATAAACTGAATAAGACATTAAATAAAATGGACAAAAAATATTTAAATAACTAAATAGACCAAAAACTTTAATTATGTAAACTACCTACGCACCTATTCAAATTATTATTCTATAAATACCTTTTAATCTGTTTGAAGTCGGTGCCAAGCCTAATAGGTTTAATAGGCTTCGTACGGTTTGAGGAGGTAGGACATAGCATAACATCTGCTCATAATTGGGGCCGTCTGATTGGGGAAGTACCTTACAGAATATCGCAGCCAGATAACACTGCCAAGTGGTGTTGTGTTCCTGCGGTGAGTAAGGTTGCCAGAGCTCCTTAAAGGAGGCACTGTGCTGACGGCGGAGGGACCGGCGGTATTATGGAGTCGCTATTGAGTAGTGCAGGTGCAGCATGTTGGCGTGCGGTTAGGGAGATCCGGTGAAACGGTTGACCGCTGGCCGCCCGCAGATAGAGTGAGTTCCCGAACCCAGGGATTACTTAATCTCCTCCCTGGGAGGCTGAACTGCCATCTGGCGATGCTTGTGAAGGCATTTATTATTTCTTTCATTGTATTTTTGGGCTTGGCACCGACTTCAAACAGATCAAAAGGTATTTATAGAATAATAATTTGAATAGGTGCGTAGGTAGTTTACATAATTAAAGTTTTTGGTCTATTTAGTTATTTAAATATTTTTTGTCCATTTTATTTAATGTCTTATTCAGTTTATTTTTCGGTTTTTAGTGCAACATTTGCCTTTGAAGTCGTTTTTATTTTTTTATAAAAAGTTTTATTTTTCCATTTTTTTTATTTCATGTTTTCAAGAAATATTTAATTGTTTTCGAGCAAATTAAGCCTATTATTAATTTAAATTATCTATACTAATATTAGAAAGCTGAAGAGTTTGTTTGTTTGTTTGAACGCACTAATCTCAGGAACTACATAAAATATATGTGTTGGATAGCCAATTTATCGTATCATATTATTAGATGAAGGAATACATAAATAGATAAACTTTTAAAGAAAATAAAGAATATATATCCTAAATGATTAAGGCTTCTTTCTCAGCAGCAACTTGATATTGCGTTTCATTTCATATCTAGGACAACCGATAAAGATATTACCTTCTATCATTAGCTCATTTTAATATGCAAAGAGACGACGATCCGAGTCTAAACGTGACTATAATATTTAAAGAAATATCCCCTAACTCCTAACCTTTAAGGAGTTGTACCTTCCATCATCAGCTCTGCAACATAAGATGATGACTACCAGATGGAAATAGCTTTGATAAGTACGTATATGAATGAAAAATACTGTAAATTCTTATAAAATTTGAGGGTTGCTCTCATTTTCCCCAGGATCCCATCATCAGATCCTGACTTGGTGACAGTAAGACTACCGCCAAAGTATACTCTTTCAAATGAAAAAAGAATTTTGAAAATCGGTTGACATTTCTTATAAAATTTGAGGGTTGCCCTCGTTTTCCCCCAGGATCCCATCATCAGATCCTGACTTGGTGATAATGGGACCACCGCCAAAGTGTACTCTTTCAAACAAAAAAAAAATTTTGAAAATCGGTTGACAATTGGCGGAAAAATCGATGAACATACATAAAAAAAAAAAAAAATACATACAGTCGAACATATAACCTCCTCCTTTTTTGAAGTCGTTTAAAAAGCACATCAATTCGTGAAAGAAGTATTTACAAACATACATCGCATTTTAGCATTTTGTAATATGAATGATACGAAGCGAGCATACCATTATCTAATACCAAGGAGTAGACAAGTGATTCCCCGTTGTCGGCAGTAGCTTCCACTCGCCCTATGATGCCAGTTTGGTCATCGCCTACTCGCAGCGCGTAGGATGGTGACCCAAAGGAGACTAATGGAAGCACCGGGTTTTCTGAGTTAAAAAAGATTTATAGGATTACCTGAAGTATTCTAAATCTGAGAAAAACTTAAGTAGGTGCCTACTTTATTTACTTGAATCCTTTCACTTTAGTTATTACGGAGTTAAAATGACTTATTTTCATCGCGCTTTATAATCTAAGTGTTTGGAAAAATATCTAAGTATTCTTGGGCTGCTAATCTTTGGGGATAACAGGTGCTAAGATAATATTTATTTGATAAAGCCCACCAAAATCATAAATGTGGAAAAGTTACTAAAAGTTTTTCAATTGACTCAGTAGAAAATTTGTTAAGCTCTTTGATATTGAATTTATAAATCGCCTAGTTTTTTAATCCTACTAAAGTAATATTATAAATGTGAAAGTACAAACTTTTGGATATTTGTTTTTCAATCACGCAATAACGGCTTAACTGATTTAGATGAAACTTGGCACACAGGTAGATGATATTCTAGAATAAATCATAGGATACTTTTTATCCCGGGAAAGGCAACATCCCTCGGGAACATGGGTGAAATCGCGGGTGAAAACAGATTAGTTAGTTGCTAACTTATAGATTCAATATCAAATAATATAAAAAACCTTTTAATTTATTGAAGAATTTAGTACGCTGCTGCGTCGTCATTTTAATTCCATCTTTGGCTACACATATGTCTAAATAATGGATTACAAATTAATATCTTAAAAATGCATGTATTGTTAAGATAATAAAATAATACCTAAGTAAGATATTTACTGTTAAATCACCTGATTCAATAACTTTAAGTAGAAGTACTGCAGAGGCTTCACCTGCGTGCAGTTCAAGTAATACCAGTGTGACGTTAGATGGTAATGTTACCGTTCCAGATCCTTGTATGGTAACCACTCCGTCCGAGACACGAGACTCAAACGCACTTGCATATTCTAGAAATAATAAGAATGATTCATCGTAAGCCATATATATTCTTCTATCTATTCTGTTCCCGACGTGAAAGCTAATTATCATTGCGCCTTTATAAATAGGTATATTTTAACATTTTGTGAGGTTTTTTTTGACACCATTATGTTTTTCCTAATAGAAAATCGGAGATAGTTAGGTAAATTAATAAACTATTGTTTTTTAACAGGATCCCTGATGTTGTGTCGCTTGTTGATTTTTAGGTATCTATGAAACAATGCAAATAAATCCATACTAATATATAAATACGAAAGTGTGTCTGTCCGTCCGTCTGTCTGTCTGTTACCTCTTCACGCTTAAACCGCTGAACCGGTTTGATGAAATTTGGTACAGAGATAGATCGAACCTTGGAGAAGGACATAGGATACTTTTTATCCCGAAAAAGGATAAGGTTCCTCGGGAACGAGGGTCAAACCGCGGGGGACAGCTAGTAAAATATAAATTATTTTATAATATTTCAAGAAACATTGAAACACTATGATAAGATTGAAGTGGCAGTGAGTAATGAACTTACACTATTAATCATTATAATTTATTATTTGAAGTAATATTATGTTTACTGAAGCCAAACTTAACAAAAAAAAAAATATTTACCTCCAAATAACTGTAAATATGTTCCAGTAAATCCTAAAATGGTAATAGATTCATGTTGAACTACACCAAGTTGAATAAGACCCTCGTAGAGTACTTTTCCAAATGTGACGTCATTCTGGGACTCTCCTGTAAATGTTGAAAGAAATAATATAAAATTTTTTTTTTAACTGGAATGTTTAAAGACTAGCCTTAAACTAAAAATCCCTAATCTTAAACGAATAGTCCCTAACGAACGAAAACCACAGTTATCAACTGAAAAATAAAAGAAAAAGTGGCTGAAAGTAAGAAAGTTTAAAATATGTGTTACGTGTTGAATATGTGAATATGATTAAAACTGAAATATAAATGTACTTTATCATAGAATATTGGCTTTGTATATGTATTTGCTAATCTTATCTAACAAGTGTCACGATAAAAACAATAAGAGCCCTTTTATCTTGTAACAGCGATAATCTTAATGAAATCATTGTTATTCAAAATATGTGCGGAATTACGTACACCTCGTACTGAAAAACATCTTATGTAACTATCATATTAGTATTAGTATAATATTATAAATGCGGAAGTGTCTCCCTGTCTGTCCGTCTATCTGTCTGTTACATCTTCACGCTTAAACTGCTGAATGATTTAGATGAACCTAGGAGAAGTACATAGGATACTCTTTATCCCGGGAAAAGATAAGATACCTCGGGAACGCGGGTGAAACCGTGGGAAAGAAGAAGACGTAAAACTAGTAGGTAGATGAATAATTTTGTTCTTTGTAGAGACACACTGGTAAAGTTTTTTTTTATGTCACAAGTGACAACGAGGCAGACGGGTCACCTGATGGTAAGTGACTACCGTTGCCTATAGACCTTAGCAATACCAGGAGGATTGGTAATGTGTTGTACACTTTATTACAATGCCTTAAAGGCAAACTGGCTCTAAAGTGCAATGCCGGAACACACCAACAGGTGCATGGCGACAGATTTTTTACTTGAAGGTGGTAGCCAGCCAGTCGAGTACTACAAAGTACCCTACTACAAATACCTAGAGCAAATTATTCTCCAAATTATATTCTAAAAAAAAAAGAAAATATCATAATGGCAGAGTTTTTATAACTATAATATGTATAACCACAATCCAATGCATTCGTACCGTCTTTGAGTGTAATGATAATCGTGGCATTTGCAGTCGTACTGCCGATTCTCTGGGCAGAGATGGTAAATATGAGATGGTAGTTATTGGCCATTACAGCGGCAGGAATAGCATTAATTAGCCTTAGTGTAATCGAGTTACCGGATACTTCCATTCCAAACCACTGAGAATGCTCTGGAAAAATTCCATTCGCTATTAATGTGACACACGGGAGACTCAATAAGAAATTGAGAGTACTAGAGAGATGGCAGTACATTCTCAGTAAACCTAGTGACGGGAGAATACGAACCACCGTGAAGCGTAAATGAAACGTTTCCATCGTAGCCTGAAATTAGGGACATAGGATATGCAAAGGTGAAACCATCTTCTTCAGTGTAGGTCCCTGTGTAGAAAGCTTCATTGAAGATAAGTTCGACGATTGCCGGAACATCGTTAAGTATAAACTCAAGCAAAACCGTGGCAAACGCGGAAAGAGTTTGAGGTGCCGATGCTTCGACCTCTAACCAAGAAAGCCTATTTGTAGGAATGTTTTGTTCTGGAATAGCGGTTTGTAGAACAATATAAACGACTGGGCCCTCCAAGGACAACTGGAAGAAGTTTGCCATTTCTGAAATAGAAAAGAAGTCGATTGACACACATTTTTGTAAGTAAGCAACTTATGAATATTTATTTCATTACTGAGACGGAACCTTACCTCCGTGTAATTTGAACGTTACGTTTTGTGTAAAACCCTCGCTCAGTGTTATTGGATTTATGTCTGTTACATTATTTGCAATTGTGCCGAAGTAGGTCACACGATCAAAACCGAGCAAATTATTCTCCAAATCATATTCTGAAAAAAAAAAAACATATGATGGCAGAGTTTTTTTAATAAAATAATTGTATAAACACAATCCAATGCATTCGTACCGTCTTTGAGTGTAATGATAATCGTGGCGTTTGCAGTCGTACTGCCGATTCTCTGGGCAGAGATGGTAAATATGAGATTGTAGTTATTGGCCATTACAGCGGCAGGAATAGCATTAACTAGCCTTAGTGTAATCGAGTTACCGGATACTTCCATTCCAAACCACTGAGATTGCTCTGGAAAAAATTCCATTCGCTATTAATGTGACACACAGGAGACTCAATAAGAAATTAACAGTACAATAGAGATGGCAGTACATTCTCAGTAAACCTAGTGACGGGAAAATACGAACCACCGTGAAGCGTAAATGAAACGTTTCCGTCGTAGCCTGAAATTAGAGACATTGGATATGCAAAGGTGAGACCATCTTCTTCAGTGTAGGTCCCTGTGTAGAAAGCTTCATTGAAGATAAGTTCGACGATTGCCGGAACATCGTTAAGTATAAACTCAAGCAAAACCGTGGCAAACGCGGAAAGGGTTTGAGGTGCCGAGGCTTCGACCTCTAACCAAGAAAGCCTATTTGTAGGAATGTTTTGTTCTGGAATAGCGGTTTGTAGAACAATATAAACGACTGGGCCCTCCAAGGACAACTGGAAGAAGTTTGCCATTTCTGAAATAGAAAAGATGTCGATTGACACAAATTTTTGTAAGTAAGCAACTTGTGAATATTTATTTCATTACTGAGACGGAACCTTACCACCGTGTAATTTGAACGTTACGTTTTGTGTAAAACCCTCGCTCAGTGTAATTGGATTTATGTCTGTTACATTATTTGCAATTGTGCCGAAGTAGGTCACACGATCAAAACCGAGCAAATTATTCTCCAAATCATATTCTGAAAAAAAAAACATATGATGGCAGAGTTTTTTTAATAAAATAATTGTATAAACACAATCCAATGCATTCGTACCGTCTTTGAGTGTAATGATAATCGTGGCGTTTGCAGTCGTACTGCCGATTCTCTGGGCAGAGATGGTAAATATGAGATTGTAGTTATTGGCCATTACAGCGGCAGGAATAGCATTAACTAGCCTTAGTGTAATCGAGTTACCGGATACTTCCATTCCAAACCACTGAGATTGCTCTGGAAAAAATTCCATTCGCTATTAATGTGACACACAGGAGACTCAATAAGAAATTAACAGTAGAATAGAGATGGCAGTACATTCTCAGTAAACCTAGTGACGGGAAAATACGAACCACCGTGAAGCGTAAATGAAACGTTTCCGTCGTAGCCTGAAATTAGAGACATTGGATATGCAAAGGTGAGACCATCTTCTTCAGTGTAGGTCCCTGTGTAGAAAGCTTCATTGAAGATAAGTTCGACGATTGCCGGAACATCGTTAAGTATAAACTCAAGCAAAACCGTGGCAAACGCGGAAAGGGTTTGAGGTGCCGAGGCTTCGACCTCTAACCAAGAAAGCCTATTTGTAGGAATGTTTTGTTCTGGAATAGCGGTTTGTAGAACAATATAAACGACTGGGCCCTCCAAGGACAACTGGAAGAAGTTTGCCATTTCTGAAATAGAAAAGATGTCGATTGACACAAATTTTTGTAAGTAAGCAACTTGTGAATATTTATTTCATTACTGAGACGGAACCTTACCACCGTGTAATTTGAACGTTACGTTTTGTGTAAAACCCTCGCTCAGTGTAATTGGATTTATGTCTGTTACATTATTTGCAATTGTGCCGAAGTAGGTCACACGATCAAAACCGAGCAAATTATTCTCCAAATCATATTCTAAAAAAAAAAACATATGATGGCAGAGTTTTTTTAATAAAATAATTGTATAAACACAATCCAATGCATTCGTACCGTCTTTGAGTGTAATGATAATCGTGGCGTTTGCAGTCGTACTGCCGATTCTCTGGGCAGAGATGGTAAATATGAGATTGTAGTTATTGGCTATTACAGCGGCAGGAATAGCATTAACTAGCCTTAGTGTAATCGAGTTACCGGATACTTCCATTCCAAACCACTGAGATTGCTCTGGAAAAAATTCCATTCGCTATTAATGTGACACACAGGAGACTCAATAAGAAATTAACAGTACAATAGAGATGGCAGTACATTCTCAGTAAACCTAGTGACGGGAAAATACGAACCACCGTGAAGCGTAAATGAAACGTTTCCGTCGTAGCCTGAAATTAGAGACATTGGATATGCAAAGGTGAGACCATCTTCTTCAGTGTAGGTCCCTGTGTAGAAAGCTTCATTGAAGATAAGTTCGACGATTGCCGGAACATCGTTAAGTATAAACTCAAGCAAAACCGTGGCAAACGCGGAAAGGGTTTGAGGTGCCGAGGCTTCGACCTCTAACCAAGAAAGCCTATTTGTAGGAATGTTTTGTTCTGGAATAGCGGTTTGTAGAACAATATAAACGACTGGGCCCTCCAAGGACAACTGGAAGAAGTTTGCCATTTCTGAAATAGAAAAGATGTCGATTGACACAAATTTTTGTAAGTAAGCAACTTGTGAATATTTATTTCATTACTGAGACGGAACCTTACCACCGTGTAATTTGAACGTTACGTTTTGTGTAAAACCCTCGCTCAGTGTAATTGGATTTATGTCTGTTACATTATTTGCAATTGTGCCGAAGTAGGTCACACGATCAAAACCGAGCAAATTATTCTCCAAATCATATTCTAAAAAAAAAAACATATGATGGCAGAGTTTTTTTAATAAAATAATTGTATAAACACAATCCAATGCATTCGTACCGTCTTTGAGTGTAATGATAATCGTGGCGTTTGCAGTCGTACTGCCGATTCTCTGGGCAGAGATGGTAAATATGAGATTGTAGTTATTGGCTATTACAGCGGCAGGAATAGCATTAACTAGCCTTAGTGTAATCGAGTTACCGGATACTTCCATTCCAAACCACTGAGATTGCTCTGGAAAAAATTCCATTCGCTATTAATGTGACACACAGGAGACTCAATAAGAAATTAACAGTACAATAGAGATGGCAGTACATTCTCAGTAAACCTAGTGACGGGAAAATACGAACCACCGTGAAGCGTAAATGAAACGTTTCCGTCGTAGCCTGAAATTAGAGACATTGGATATGCAAAGGTGAGACCATCTTCTTCAGTGTAGGTCCCTGTGTAGAAAGCTTCATTGAAGATAAGTTCGACGATTGCCGGAACATCGTTAAGTATAAACTCAAGCAAAACCGTGGCAAACGCGGAAAGAGTTTGAGGTGCCGATGCTTCGACCTCTAACCAAGAAAGTCTATTTGTAGGAATGTTTTGTTCTGGAATAGCGGTTTGTAGAACAATATAAACGACTGGGCCCTCCAAGGACAACTGGAAGAAGTTTGCCATTTCTGAAATAGAAAAGAAGTCGATTGACACACATTTTTGTAAGTAAGCAACTTATGAATATTTATTTCATTACTGAGACGGAACCTTACCTCCGTGTAATTTGAACGTTACGTTTTGTGTAAAGCCCTCGCTCAGTGTTATTGGATTTATGTCTGTTACATTATTTGCAATTGTGCCGAAGTAGGTCACACGATCAAAACCGAGCAAATTATTCTCCAAATCATATTCTGAAAAAAAAAACATATGATGGCAGAGTTTTTTTAATAAAATAATTATATAAACACAATCCAATGCATTCGTACCGTCTTTGAGTGTAATGATAATCGTGGCGTTTGCAGTCGTACTGCCGATTCTCTGGGCAGAGATGGTAAATATGAGATTGTAGTTATTGGCCATTACAGCGGCAGGAATAGCATTAACTAGCCTTAGTGTAATCGAGTTACCGGATACTTCCATTCCAAACCACTGAGATTGCTCTGGAAAAAATTCCATTCGCTATTAATGTGACACACAGGAGACTCAATAAGAAATTAACAGTACAATAGAGATGGCAGTACATTCTCAGTAAACCTAGTGACGGGAAAATACGAACCACCGTGAAGCGTAAATGAAACGTTTCCGTCGTAGCCTGAAATTAGAGACATTGGATATGCAAAGGTGAGACCATCTTCTTCAGTGTAGGTCCCTGTGTAGAAAGCTTCATTGAAGATAAGTTCGACGATTGCCGGAACATCGTTAAGTATAAACTCAAGCAAAACCGTGGCAAACGCGGAAAGGGTTTGAGGTGCCGAGGCTTCGACCTCTAACCAAGAAAGCCTATTTGTAGGAATGTTTTGTTCTGGAATAGCGGTTTGTAGAACAATATAAACGACTGGGCCCTCCAAGGACAACTGGAAGAAGTTTGCCATTTCTGAAATAGAAAAGAAGTCGATTGACACACATTTTTGTGAGTAAGCAACTTATGAATATTTATTTCATTACTGAGACGGAACCTTACCTCCGTGTAATTTGAACGTTACGTTTTGTGTAAAACCCTCGCTCAGTGTAATTGGATTTATGTCTGTTACATTATTTGCAATTGTGCCGAAGTAGGTCACACGATCAAAACCGAGCAAATTATTCTCAAAATCATATTCTGAAAAAAAAAAACATATGATGGCAGAGTTTTTTTAATAAAATAATTGTATAAACACAATCCAATGCATTCGTACCGTCTTTGAGTGTAATGATAATCGTGGCGTTTGCAGTCGTACTGCCGATTCTCTGGGCAGAGATGGTAAATATGAGATTGTAGTTATTGGCCATTACAGCGGCAGGAATAGCATTAACTAGCCTTAGTGTAATCGAGTTACCGGATACTTCCATTCCAAACCACTGAGATTGCTCTGGAAAAAATTCCATTCGCTATTAATGTGACACACAGGAGACTCAATAAGAAATTAACAGTACAATAGAGATGGCAGTACATTTACAGTAAACCTAGTGACGGGAAAATACGAACCACCGTGAAGCGTAAATGAAACGTTTCCGTCGTAGCCTGAAATTAGAGACATTGGATATGCAAAGGTGAGACCATCTTCTTCAGTGTAGGTCCCTGTGTAGAAAGCTTCATTGAAGATAAGTTCGACGATTGCCGGAACATCGTTAAGTATAAACTCAAGCAAAACCGTGGCAAACGCGGAAAGGGTTTGAGGTGCCGAGGCTTCGACCTCTAACCAAGAAAGCCTATTTGTAGGAATGTTTTGTTCTGGAATAGCGGTTTGTAGAACAATATAAACGACTGGGCCCTCCAAGGACAACTGGAAGAAGTTTGCCATTTCTGAAATAGAAAAGATGTCGATTGACACAAATTTTTGTAAGTAAGCAACTTGTGAATATTTATTTCATTACTGAGACGGAACCTTACCACCGTGTAATTTGAACGTTACGTTTTGTGTAAAACCCTCGCTCAGTGTAATTGGATTTATGTCTGTTACATTATTTGCAATTGTGCCGAAGTAGGTCACACGATCAAAACCGAGCAAATTATTCTCCAAATCATATTCTGAAAAAAAAAACATATGATGGCAGAGTTTTTTTAATAAAATAATTGTATAAACACAATCCAATGCATTCGTACCGTCTTTGAGTGTAATGATAATCGTGGCGTTTGCAGTCGTACTGCCGATTCTCTGGGCAGAGATGGTAAATATGAGATTGTAGTTATTGGCCATTACAGCGGCAGGAATAGCATTAACTAGCCTTAGTGTAATCGAGTTACCGGATACTTCCATTCCAAACCACTGAGATTGCTCTGGAAAAAATTCCATTCGCTATTAATGTGACACACAGGAGACTCAATAAGAAATTAACAGTACAATAGAGATGGCAGTACATTCTCAGTAAACCTAGTGACGGGAAAATACGAACCACCGTGAAGCGTAAATGAAACGTTTCCGTCGTAGCCTGAAATTAGAGACATTGGATATGCAAAGGTGAGACCATCTTCTTCAGTGTAGGTCCCTGTGTAGAAAGCTTCATTGAAGATAAGTTCGACGATTGCCGGAACATCGTTAAGTATAAACTCAAGCAAAACCGTGGCAAACGCGGAAAGGGTTTGAGGTGCCGAGGCTTCGACCTCTAACCAAGAAAGCCTATTTGTAGGAATGTTTTGTTCTGGAATAGCGGTTTGTAGAACAATATAAACGACTGGGCCCTCCAAGGACAACTGGAAGAAGTTTGCCATTTCTGAAATAGAAAAGATGTCGATTGACACAAATTTTTGTAAGTAAGCAACTTGTGAATATTTATTTCATTACTGAGACGGAACCTTACCACCGTGTAATTTGAACGTTACGTTTTGTGTAAAACCCTCGCTCAGTGTAATTGGATTTATGTCTGTTACATTATTTGCAATTGTGCCGAAGTAGGTCACACGATCAAAACCGAGCAAATTATTCTCCAAATCATATTCTAAAAAAAAAAACATATGATGGCAGAGTTTTTTTAATAAAATAATTGTATAAACACAATCCAATGCATTCGTACCGTCTTTGAGTGTAATGATAATCGTGGCGTTTGCAGTCGTACTGCCGATTCTCTGGGCAGAGATGGTAAATATGAGATTGTAGTTATTGGCCATTACAGCGGCAGGAATAGCATTAACTAGCCTTAGTGTAATCGAGTTACCGGATACTTCCATTCCAAACCACTGAGATTGCTCTGGAAAAAATTCCATTCGCTATTAATGTGACACACAGGAGACTCAATAAGAAATTAACAGTACAATAGAGATGGCAGTACATTCTCAGTAAACCTAGTGACGGGAAAATACGAACCACCGTGAAGCGTAAATGAAACGTTTCCGTCGTAGCCTGAAATTAGAGACATTGGATATGCAAAGGTGAGACCATCTTCTTCAGTGTAGGTCCCTGTGTAGAAAGCTTCATTGAAGATAAGTTCGACGATTGCCGGAACATCGTTAAGTATAAACTCAAGCAAAACCGTGGCAAACGCGGAAAGAGTTTGAGGTGCCGATGCTTCGACCTCTAACCAAGAAAGTCTATTTGTAGGAATGTTTTGTTCTGGAATAGCGGTTTGTAGAACAATATAAACGACTGGGCCCTCCAAGGACAACTGGAAGAAGTTTGCCATTTCTGAAATAGAAAAGAAGTCGATTGACACACATTTTTGTAAGTAAGCAACTTATGAATATTTATTTCATTACTGAGACGGAACCTTACCTCCGTGTAATTTGAACGTTACGTTTTGTGTAAAACCCTCGCTCAGTGTTATTGGATTTATGTCTGTTACATTATTTGCAATTGTGCCGAAGTAGGTCACACGATCAAAACCGAGCAAATTATTCTCCAAATCATATTCTGAAAAAAAAAACATATGATGGCAGAGTTTTTTTAATAAAATAATTATATAAACACAATCCAATGCATTCGTACCGTCTTTGAGTGTAATGATAATCGTGGCGTTTGCAGTCGTACTGCCGATTCTCTGGGCAGAGATGGTAAATATGAGATTGTAGTTATTGGCCATTACAGCGGCAGGAATAGCATTAACTAGCCTTAGTGTAATCGAGTTACCGGATACTTCCATTCCAAACCACTGAGATTGCTCTGGAAAAAATTCCATTCGCTATTAATGTGACACACAGGAGACTCAATAAGAAATTAACAGTAGAATAGAGATGGCAGTACATTCTCAGTAAACCTAGTGACGGGAAAATACGAACCACCGTGAAGCGTAAATGAAACGTTTCCGTCGTAGCCTGAAATTAGAGACATTGGATATGCAAAGGTGAGACCATCTTCTTCAGTGTAGGTCCCTGTGTAGAAAGCTTCATTGAAGATAAGTTCGACGATTGCCGGAACATCGTTAAGTATAAACTCAAGCAAAACCGTGGCAAACGCGGAAAGGGTTTGAGGTGCCGAGGCTTCGACCTCTAACCAAGAAAGCCTATTTGTAGGAATGTTTTGTTCTGGAATAGCGGTTTGTAGAACAATATAAACGACTGGGCCCTCCAAGGACAACTGGAAGAAGTTTGCCATTTCTGAAATAGAAAAGAAGTCGATTGACACACATTTTTGTGAGTAAGCAACTTATGAATATTTATTTCATTACTGAGACGGAACCTTACCTCCGTGTAATTTGAACGTTACGTTTTGTGTAAAACCCTCGCTCAGTGTAATTGGATTTATGTCTGTTACATTATTTGCAATTGTGCCGAAGTAGGTCACACGATCAAAACCGAGCAAATTATTCTCAAAATCATATTCTGAAAAAAAAAAACATATGATGGCAGAGTTTTTTTAATAAAATAATTGTATAAACACAATCCAATGCATTCGTACCGTCTTTGAGTGTAATGATAATCGTGGCGTTTGCAGTCGTACTGCCGATTCTCTGGGCAGAGATGGTAAATATGAGATTGTAGTTATTGGCCATTACAGCGGCAGGAATAGCATTAACTAGCCTTAGTGTAATCGAGTTACCGGATACTTCCATTCCAAACCACTGAGATTGCTCTGGAAAAAAATCCATTCGCTATTAATGTGACACACGGGAGACTCAACAAAAAATTAACAGTACAATAGAGATGGCAGTACATTCTCAGTAAACCTAGTGACGGGAGAATACGAACCACCGTGAAGCGTAAATGAAACGTTTCCATCGTAGCCTGAAATTAGGGACATAGGATATGCAAAGGTGAGACCATCTTCTTCAGTGTAGGTCCCTGTGTAGAAAGCTTCATTGAAGATAAGTTCGACGATTGCCGGAACATCGTTAAGTATAAACTCAAGCAAAACCGTGGCAAACGCGGAAAGGGTTTGAGGTGCCGAGGCTTCGACCTCTAACCAAGAAAGCCTATTTGTAGGAATGTTTTGTTCTGGAATAGCGGTTTGTAGAACAATATAAACGACTGGGCCCTCCGAGGACAACTGGAAGAAGTTTGCCATTTCTGAAATAGAAAAGAAGTCGATTGACACACATTTTTGTGAGTAAGCAACTTATGAATATTTATTTCATTACTGAGACGGAACCTTACCTCCGTGTAATTTGAACGTTACGTTTTGTGTAAAACCCTCGCTCAGTGTAATTGGATTTATGTCTGTTACATTATTTGCAATTGTGCCGAAGTAGGTCACACGATCAAAACCGAGCAAATTATTCTCCAAATTATATTCTGAAAAAAAAAAAACATATCATGGTGGCAGAGTTTTTTTAATAAAATAATTGTATAAACACAATCCAATGCATTCGTACCGTCTTTGAGTGTAATGATAATCGTGGCGTTTGCAGTCGTACTGCCGATTCTCTGGGCAGAGATGGTAAATATGAGATTGTAGTTATTGGCCATTACAACGGCAGGAATAGCATTAACTAGCCTTAGTGTAATCGAGTTACCGGATACTTCCATTCCAAACCACTGAGATTGCTCTGGAAAAAAATCCATTCGCTATTAATGTGACACACGGGAGACTCAACAAAAAATTAACAGTACAATAGAGATGGCAGTACATTCTCAGTAAACCTAGTGACGGGAGAATACGAACCACCGTGAAGCGTAAATGAAACGTTTCCATCGTAGCCTGAAATTAGGGACATAGGATATGCAAAGGTGAGACCATCTTCTTCAGTGTAGGTCCCTGTGTAGAAAGCTTCATTGAAGATAAGTTCGACGATTGCCGGAACATCGTTAAGTATAAACTCAAGCAAAACCGTGGCAAACGCGGAAAGGGTTTGAGGTGCCGAGGCTTCGACCTCTAACCAAGAAAGCCTATTTGTAGGAATGTTTTGTTCTGGAATAGCGGTTTGTAGAATAATATAAACGACTGGGCCCTCCGAGGACAACTGGAAGAAGTTTGCCATTTCTGAAATAGAAAAGAAGTCGATTGACACACATTTTTGTGAGTAAGCAACTTATGAATATTTATTTCATTACTGAGACGGAACCTTACCTCCGTGTAATTTGAACGTTACGTTTTGTGTAAAACCCTCGCTCAGTGTAATTGGATTTATGTCTGTTACATTATTTGCAATTGTGCCGAAGTAGGTCACACGATCAAAACCGAGCAAATTATTCTCCAAATCATATTCTGAAAAAAAAAAAACATATGATGGCAGAGTTTTTTTAATAAAATAATTGTATAAACACAATCCAATGCATTCGTACCGTCTTTTAGTGTTATGATGATCGTGGCGTTTGCAGTCGTACTGCCGATTCTCTGGGCAGAGATGGTAAATATGAGATGGTAGTTATTGGCCATTACAGCGGCAGGAATAGCATTAACTAGCCTTAGTGTAATCGAGTTACCGGATACTTCCATTCCAAACCACTGAGATTGCTCTGGAAAAAATTGCATTCGCTATTAATGTGACACACAGGAGACTCAATAAGAAATTAACAGTACAATAGAGATGGCAGTACATTCTCAGTAAACCTAGTGACGGGAAAATACGAACCACCGTGAAGCGTAAATGAAACGTTTCCGTCGTAGCCTGAAATTAGGGACATAGGATATGCAAAGGTGAGACCATCTTCTTCAGTGTAGGTCCCTGTGTAGAAAGCTTCATTGAAGATAAGTTCGACGATTGCCGGAACATCGTTAAGTATAAACTCAAGCAAAACCGTGGCAAACGCGGAAAGGGTTTGAGGTGCCGAGGCTTCGACCTCTAACCAAGAAAGCCTATTTGTAGGAATGTTTTGTTCTGGAATAGCGGTTTGTAGAACAATATAAACGACTGGGCCCTCCAAGGACAACTGGAAGAAGTTTGCCATTTCTGAAATAGAAAAGATGTCGATTGACACAAATTTTTGTAAGTAAGCAACTTGTGAATATTTATTTCATTACTGAGACGGAACCTTACCTCCGTGTAATTTGAACGTTACGTTTTGTGTAAAACCCTCGCTCAGTGTAATTGGATTTATGTCTGTTACATTATTTGCAATTGTGCCGAAGTAGGTCACACGATCAAAACCGAGCAAATTATTCTCCAAATTATATTCTGAAAAAAAAAACATATCATGGTGGCAGAGTTTTTTTAATAAAATAATTGTATAAACACAATCCAATGCATTCGTACCGTCTTTGAGTGTAATGATAATCGTGGCGTTTGCAGTCGTACTGCCGATTCTCTGGGCAGAGATGGTAAATATGAGATGGTAGTTATTGGCCATTACAGTGGCAGGAATAGCATTAACTAGCCTTAGTGTAATCGAGTTACCGGATACTTCCATTCCAAACCACTGAGATTGCTCTGGAAAAAATTCCATTCGCTATTAATGTGACACACAGGAGACTCAATAAGAAATTAACAGTACAATAGAGATGGCAGTATATTCTCAGTAAACCTAGTGACGGGAAAATACAAACCACCGTGAAGCGTAAATGAAACGTTTCCATCGTAGCCTGAAATTAGAGACATTGGATATGCAAAGGTGAGACCATCTTCTTCAGTGTAGGTCCCTGTGTAGAAAGCTTCATTGAAGATAAGTTCGACGATTGCCGGAACATCGTTAAGTATAAACTCAAGCAAAACCGTGGCAAACGCGGAAAGGGTTTGAGGTGCCGAGGCTTCGACCTCTAACCAAGAAAGCCTATTTGTAGGAATGTTTTGTTCTGGAATAGCGGTTTGTAGAACAATATAAACGACTGGGCCCTCCGAGGACAACTGGAAGAAGTTTGCCATTTCTGAAATAGAAAAGAAGTCGATTGACACACATTTTTGTGAGTAAGCAACTTATGAATATTTATTTCATTACTGAGACGGAACCTTACCTCCGTGTAATTTGAACGTTACGTTTTGTGTAAAACCCTCGCTCAGTGTAATCGGATTTATTTTTGTTACATTATTTGCAACTGTGCCGAAGTAGGTGACACGATCAAAACCGAGGACGTTGTTTCCTGTATTTCGGAAAAAACGATTTAGTTTTCAATGATTTTGGTCTTCATCATACGCAAGTGTCAAAATGTGCGGTATAAAAAACAACAAGGAACCCTTATAATTTCGCGATATTTGTCCGTCAGCCTAGAAAGGCAGATAGATAGACAGACTGTCTATCTGTCCGCGGCTTAGCTTAGAAATCTTAGAAAATTTTATTACCTACTAGAAAACTGGAATTTGGCGTGGGTATATTAATATTAATAAAATCTAGGAAAAAATATTTTAGGGTACTTTTGCTACAGACAAAGTGGGGCTGACTTTATTTTATTCTTTTATCCCAGGGCGTGGGGTGTCATCTTTGAGTATTATTTAATATTCAAAGGGTGTAATTGATTTTATTGTACGAGTTTTAATTGTTTTCCTTAAACCTTTTGTATGTCAAGACAATTCTAAAAGGAAATAAAATATGCTAAGTATGTCAACACCTAACTCTGGTTAACAGACAGTCGCTAAAAGATCAAAGAATCAATCGAAATTACTGAAAAGGTATGTCAATATGTTTATTTTTTGTGATGCAATCAAACCAGCTAGGCGGGTCACCTGATGTTGAGTGACTACCGACCGTGTCGCATATAGGCACTCATATATCAAGTGTAACTGCTAAAACACACCAATAGGGGTTTGGTGACAGATTTTTTACTTGAAAGTGGTAGAGAGCCAGTCGAGGAATTATAAAGTCCCCTACCATAGTGCTGTACCATAGTCTTCACGATGTTTTTCTTCACCGAAAGCTCAAGCTCATTGTAAGATTGGAACCCACGACTTTTGCTGCGGTATTCGACTTCACTACTCTGACTGGCTCTGACCTATGCCTGCCTTTAAGGTTTTGCAGCTTAAATATTAATTTCAATTTGAAACTTCCAAGGAAAATCCACGCGTTACAAGGAAAATTGGTCTTAACAGGCAACACACACAGACGGACAAAAAAGTGAGTTCCTTTTTAGGAACGGAACCATAAACATTTTATGTGTTAAATTGAACCTTACCATGTAAAAGAGATATAACAATAGATGCTGTTGCGACATGTCTAGAAGTTTGGGCTTTGATTGTAAAAATGACCTGGTGGTAAATGTCCAATAAATTACTTGGAAGAGGATTGATTAATATAATTGAGACGTAATTTTCAAAGTATGTTATTTCAAAGAGTTCAGCGTAATCTGAAAAATAATAATTTTAACACAATTAATATTTAGTAGGTAAGTAGAAGTGATTTTTAATTATTTGATTATTTTGACTCAAAATTTCAATTTAATATAATATAACTAACAATGTTAGATACGACTAAAACATGATATTATCCAGCGGTTTGTGTACCTAAATTTATTTTCTTCATTTATGTATACAAAAAGATAAAAGTTCATATATTAATAAATGTTTCTTAATTTACTATTTTAAATTTAAATTACTTCATAATACATCAAAAACGTTTATGATTACTGTGATCCAACCGGTAAATAATATTTTCATTTTACGTGATTACAGTGGCATCCGAAATAAAGGTAAATTAAAACGATTGCTTAGAACAATTTTAATATAATAAATTGTAGGATCACACCCGATTTACCCAATTAAGGATTATTTTGGTCCGAATATAGACTAAAGCTAATGCCAAGACAATGTCATTGAATTACCTCCCGAAAGTGAAAACTGAGCTGTTTCATTGGTTTCATCGTTTAATATGATCTGTTGATAGAATTGAAATCCACTGGTTTCCGAGTATGAGCCAACATAATACGTCGCTTCGAAAGCAAACGCTGCCTCAGAGCAAGTCGACGTTGTGTGCTCGATAACAATTGTAGTGTGAGCCCGATTATTTTCAACTTGAACTTCTAACGTCAATACAAATATATTGTTTGCCGCTACTTCAACCGGCAGCAAACTTATGAGTTGTATTGTAAATATTCCATCCTGTTCCGTGAGCTGGAAGTAATTCGTATAATCTAAAAAGGACTAGAAATCCTCATATCAGTTTCAAACAATAATGTACATGTATCGTGTACCATTAAACCATACCTCCTAAAAGTGAATATGTCGCGATAGTCAAATCAATGCCATCTTCAAGTCTTATTGCTTCCAAAACCAAATTACCATTTTCAATAGACCCCATGTAGAAGTCTCGTGAAAATCTCAGCGATGTTACTGTGGATAAGTCTAAAATAACATACTTAGATAATAAAAATACGGTGAAATTAACTTACCAAGCATAACATGTGTCTAGAAAAAAAAAATTGTTATGCCGAACATTTCTAGCAATAATCAGCATAGCATTGTACAATAAGCAGTTAAGTATTTAAATAGAAGTCAGTTACATTGAAACTTAATTTGATTTATGTTTTTATAAAAACTTGTAATGTTGATTTTCAAATATATAATCAATAGACCTTTAATTGTAAAACGACCACTAACGTGATTACGTCATTAAATGCACTTTAGAGCGTACTCGTAGTTATTCGTGTGTGAAAGGATTTTCGGCGTAGGATATAACGTCTACGTCGGTATATAGTAAGTTTGTCAATTTACGTAAAACATATTACATTATTTGATATAAAACGATACATTCGTCAGGATAAAGCGTTAAGCTTGCTAGCAGCACATATTATAAAATATTCATTGGACATTACGCTATTATGTTATAATTGACAATGTAAATCTGTGGTTTTCGTTCTGATATTAATAAAATTTGAGTAACCTGTAACTGAAATCACAACAGCAGCATGTCCCGAAACACTTCCAGGATTTTCAGCGAGAATAGAGAAGACAAAATTGCTTCTATCTGCAGATTGTGGTGCACTATTCGGTTTAACTGCTAAACTTAAACTATTTTCTTCAATTGGTACTAACATAAACCACTGTGAATCATCTGTAAATATTTTTTTATGGTTAAAAAGTTTTGTACAAATATTATATCCCACTAATCCAACTAATATTATAAATTTGAAAGTTTGAATGGATGGATGTTTCATGTTTGTTACTCTTTCACGCAAAAAAAAGCTGAAGCTTTTTATCCCGGGAAAGGATAAGATCCCTCGGAAACGCAGGTGAAACCGCGGGGGGCAGCTAGTATTATATACAATACAATATATGTATTATATATCAAGTAGCTCACCGCCTGTCAATGAAAACGTTACAGATTCATTGAATCCTTGTATTAATTTCATGGTATCATTGAAATTGAATCCGCTTTCCTCCGAATATTCTCCAACGTAGAATGGTCTTTCGAATAAAATTATCTTCGGTTCATCATCTTTTAATATTTCTATAACAACTGTAGTAAAACCATTTATAGCTTCAGGATATGATGCTTCAAGAACTAATATAACGATTATGTTTTCGTTGATTACTTCAATTGGTAATCCAATAGTTTTTATATTTATTATATTGTCCATCATTGATAATGTAAAGTATGAGGCGTATTCTGCAATAGTAAATCGAGTTAGTATAAATAATTTATAGAATTGGTACCTATTTTACTTCTTGATTAGTATAGTTTATGCTTCATACCTCCTGTTATATCCACATGAATAGCTTCAGAATGATTCCCCGAAAGTGTTATAGTAGGAATTTGTACTTCACCGTCATGGATAGTACCAACATAACTGTTTTGCTCGAAACGCAGAATAATTTGATCTGGTATATCTAGAATTTACAATTATTTAATATTAAATATAAACTTTTAGGTAAAAAAAAATTGACAATTAATCACTAAGGATACCTTTAGGTAGGTCGATGAATACAGCTGATCTTCCACTAACAGCATTAGGTTTATTAGCAACTATACTGAATAGAAATTGATTATTATTAAGCAAAATCGTCTCGGGTATTGAACTGTGAAGACTAATGGTCACAAAATTTTCGTTTGTTGACACCAAAAATAGCGCTGCCATCTCTGAAGTAAAGTTTAAATTAATTATTATTATGATTTTTGGTTCACGTTTAGAAGAGAAAATTTAAAAAATATTATTGAATTACCTCCTTCTAAAGTAATCGTGACTGTCTCGTCATAGCCTAATGCTAAATAAATTTCATCTTCAAATCGCAAACCAATTTCATCAGTGTAAACTCCTCTATAATATGGTTTACTAAATACTGGTGGTATAATATCTTCTTTTGTAATATTAATTATTATACTAGCAAATGCATTAATAGCTCTTTCTCTTTGTGCTTCTAAATTCAACACAATAAAATTGTTGTTTTCAATAATTTCATCTGGTAGTATGTTTAACAACACGACGGATACATTATTACTAATAGTCGTTAATGAAAAATAAGATGAATATTCTGCAAAAATTATAATAGTATTAGCAGGAGACACTTATTAATTACTGATGTTAAACAGTATAATGTTTTTAACATTACCTCCGGATAGAGTAAATTCTGTGTCTTCTGTAAAACCTGTGTCTAGTATTATATTTTGTAATAAAATATTGTCATCTTTTATAGATCCAATATAATGATTTTGATTAAATCTCATCACGGTGGATTCTGTAAATTCTGAAATTAAATCATAATTTAATTATTTATAAAACCTTGTTATTACATAGATACAACAATTATTCGATACTGAATTATGTTTTGTAACCATAAATACTTTTAAATTAATTTGTTTAATAAAGATTTTGTCACGAGTTTCATCTGTTAATAATAAATATCAAGTAGTTGCTTACCTGTTGGGAATCTTATTAAAATGGCTGCATTAGCACCTACGGTCAAATCTTTTTCAGCTCGGATTACGAAAGACAAAATTTTTTCATTGAAAATTAATTCTTCTGGTATAGCTGTTTGTAAAGATAATATAACGGTATTTTCTGTATTACTTAATCCAAAATATCGCGCGTGCTCTGAAATAAATTCGTATGTATTACGTAAATAAAGAGTGTATAAGTCTATTAACATTAAAATTCATACAAATTACCTCCTTCGATCCTGAATGTAACAGTTTCATCGTAGCCTTGAACCAGATTAATATTTTGTATTTCAACGTTAGATGTTCCTGAATAGATTCCGTAGTATATATTTTGGTTAAATATGGGTGTAACTAAATCATCCTTTATTACTTCTAAAAGTATTATAGCACTGTTTGAAACCGCATTAAGCCCGGATGCGGTAAGGGTTAAAATTATGTTATTATTTGCAATTATAATATCATTAGGCAGTTCTGTAGCTAATTGTATGGTTACTTGATTCTGTATGTGTGTTACAGTAAAATAACTTGCAAGATCTGAAACATGATGAAATATGTATTACCTTAAAAACTATTATTTCAACAAAATAAGTCCGTCACTGATATTTCCACCAAGTATCATAATAGGCAACAAATGGATGATTAATTTTCGTACTCTCGCTTGCAATATTCCCACAAGAATTGTTGATTAAAGCTTCGCCTTTAAGAATACCTATTTAAAAATTAAGGTTACAATACAATCGTTTCTTTTTTCAATAAAAATTCATGCAACATCTAATTGTTGTATTCGTTAAAAAAATATTTCGTTAATAAGATTTGCGTGCGACCAGTAAAATGCAAAATGAACGTAGTGATAAATAGTCTCTGAGTAGTGTGGGCATCTAATTAATATGTAAATCAAACGATATCCAACTAGGAGTACACAAAAGTTATTGTATTTTTAATTAGTAATAAAAAAACATACTTTGTGTCAACTCCAGTCTATTTCAGTAGCTGCACAACACATTTCCTAAAACTATTTATGCTTTTGCATCGCAGGTCTAACTGGATAAATCGCCTTGTGGAGTTGTTATTTCAAAATCATAGTGATAATTCATATCAAGGAAATTAAACTTACCACCAGTGAGATCAAAAGTCACATCTTCTTGATAGCCAACGCTCAGTTGTATCGTTTCAAGTATAGACACGTTAGCCCGCAAGCTGCCCCTATAAGTTGTTGCTTCAAAACGCAACTCTCTGGCTGTAATAGGAAGTGTTAAGAAGAAAAAGAGATAGTATCGAAAACCCAAGTTATTTTAATAGCTCAACAAAAAGACGGTTAAGGAAGAAGATTGAAATTTGAAATAAATAGAAATAGACAAAAGATTGTACAAAAGCTTGTTGGGAAATAAGTAATAATGGGAAATATGAAATAATTATAATGTGTAAAATCATGCATGCAAAGACTTACTTACTCGTGAATATCCTGTAATTATGTGCGTAATAAAGCTTATATATCAGGTTATGTTAACTATGATATAGCTGTGTTACAACTGTGGTTTTCGTTTGTACTGCTCAAATCCTATTAAAGTGCTATTACATATGGCGTGGAAATAGCAAGTTTATTTAGGTAAGTACAAAAAGTTAATTCGATAAAATAAAAATTTGGCTAAGCGTGAACTCTTATGACCACACGGCACGGTACTCCTTTTTTGGATGTTTCTACACTTTGTCTTTTCTAGAAACTCTAATCAATCGTCAATACTGTTTCATAAGGTTTATTTTTAAATACCTGTGGGGGTATCATTCAATCACGGCAAACAAAGTTAGATGAAAATTGTAAATAGAAAAGACATATCATGGATTAACATAACAATATCAGACAACAAAATTTCTCGCGAGAACATCTAAAATTACCTGGATCATGTGAAACCGCAGGTCAAAAGCTGGTCAATACAAGGAAAACCTGTATGGTAAATATCATATGCCGCAAATATTTATCAACTAACTTTCACCCTGCAGTTTACCAATGATCATTTGTTTTATCGTGATCAATTATAGTCTATTTTATTTACATAGTCTATTTTATAACTTGTAATTTTTAATACTTAGTATATTTTACCTGCAGGAAGAGCGATTACCACCGCAGCATTAGCACCAACAGTTCTTAGCTTAGTAGCTATCACTGATAGTAGGATACGTTGTTCACTGAATATTTCTGAAGGTATCGATGACGATGTCAACGTGATGGCTGATGCCGTTTGGGCTATTTGGAAATAGCTGGCGTGATCTGGAAATTATGATGAACTATAATTAGAAGATTATTATTATCATAGATGTGTTTATGTTTTATATTCCGAATACATAAATAGCTTTTTCGTTAATTAGATGACAAGATCGGTAGGTACAACCATTATTACTGAATAACTAATTTTATTGTTCCTTATTCTCTCCTAATTTTGTTCGTTTCAATGTTATTTCGAAAATAGATGTTGTGGAAGATATTTTTTTACCTCCGTCTAATTTTACGGAAACTGTTTCATCATAGCCTTGGATAATTATTATTTGCTCAATACTTAATCCTGTTGCAGAGTTATATATGCCGGTGAAAATATGTTCATTGAATACTGGTGTAATGTTATCATCTTTAACAATATGTAGCGTGATTATTGCTGAAGTAGATCTATGGTCAGTAGAGGCAACTATTTGTAAATATATGAGGTTGTTCTCTTCAATAATGCTGTCTGCGAGCGGTAACATGGTCAGTGTTATTTGACTCCCTTGAACAACAACACTGAAATACGATGAATATTCTGAAAAATATATAGTAGCTAATTATAACAGCCAGTCGATTAAATTACGTTTTGATATGTATTTTGATTTACTATTATTTGGGTTTTTCAGAAATAAATACTTCTTACCGCTTATAATATCAATGGAGAGGGAACTAACGTCATATCCTTGAGTAAGGGTCAGTTGAGAAAGTTGTAGTGTATTGTTCACGATACTTCCTTCATAATGCGCCTTTTCAAATTCTAAACTCGCCACTGAAAACATACAATTTGCGATCGACTTTAGAAATATAATTTAAAGTTTATTAAACTAATAATAATATCTAGGATTTAAGGATATAAAGAAAATAAATTTCTATTTTAATTTACAGGTGTGTTGATAAAATATTTTGTAGTTTTTTTAGCTATATCTAAAAAAAATATGAGATGAGTTTAACCTTCAGGTAGTTGTACAATTATAGTTGCAGTATCACCAGTTGTATGCTCTCTTGTAGCTTTTACTACTAAAAATATTTGATTGTCCATAAAAACATCCACTGGCAATTGTGTTTCAACAGATATAGATATTTGATTATCATTTACAACAAGTCCGAAGTTACTTGAGTATTCTGAAAAGACGTAACAAATTTTCAAATTATGTAAAATTATAACATATTTAAATGTCCCTCTAGCTTTCTCTGTGTAAACAATGTGATTAATTCATTGTTTGTGAATTAAGTAATTACATCGTATGTATTTAATTTGTTTTAGAAATACACCTCAGTGATAAAAGTTATACACAGTAATTATACTAGAACTAAACCACCTCAATAAATAACAAAGACATTCTTGGCCCCAGACCGCCCACTTTCCATATAAAATTGCCCATTCTCCCTTACGTGAAACGGGCTTTTCAAGATTAAAAAACGTATGTCGTAATGTATTATACAGTCACATTATAATATTATATTAGTACCATAGATATCACTGTATTTGACCACAATCTACGGTACTAATAAAATAAAACTGACTTTTAAATTATATTTCTAAATTATATAATTTAGAAATAGAATTTAAAAAATGCTATATTGAAAACGGTTACCTCCTTCTAAGTTAAATGAAACTTCATCATCGTAGCCCTGCTGAAGTGTTATTATGTCAAGTAAAACAAGCCGATGATCTGTCGTGTAATTTGCTAAGTAAAAGGGTTGTGAAAACACTGGTTCTTCGGGTAATTCAAATTCTGAATCACCAATTATCCTAATTGTAGCAATTGTTGATAGTGGTGGATCACCGGTAAGGTCCACATCCTACAAAGGAACAAAACTTTACTCGAATAACAAGCTAAATAATTGTCTATTAGGAAAAAAAAGTTTATAGAATAAATCTACATACGTACCGTGGCAGTAATCCTTAAAATGATCGGTTCGGGTATTGATCGTATAAACGTTGTGGTTTTCAAGGTAGCTTTGAATTCCTTCGCTACATTAGAAGACGCAGCATCATATTCAATTTCAAAGTATTGATTATTTTCAATTTCATAATCTATTCTCTGGGTCGTAAGATCGATATCTCTGGCGATAATATCGTTGAGGCATCCTGTCACCAGGAATCCAGGTGGTACGGGAGGTGCAATAGTGAATTCGTAATTGCTAGACGGCATGAATTGTGGTGCGTTATTGTTTGTATCTATTACATTGATAAGAAATACCTGTAAATAATATATTTTCTCTCAGCCATGTAATATTTTCTCTCGATTATGAATAACCTGTAATAATACTCATATTGCTGCCAATGTATAATACTTTATTTCAGTTCTTTGGGGAATAAATACCCTTTATTGTGGGCACTTAGCTAGTTGTTGCAATATTAGTAAAGCAGAAATTGTTGGTGTGAAAGTAGATACTCTCGTTAAATATGGTTCTCCTGGGATCTTGGTAGAGTGTGAAGCATTGTTACTTTGTTACTTAAATAAAGATTTTAATAGTTACCAGTGTGCTAGTAGTTCCTCCAGTGCATCTAAATACAATTGTAAAAGAAAAAGACTCTGCCGTTTCGTTTTCCTCATAATCAGCGAAAGCAGCATTCGTTACAATGTTGAATTGTGAATCAGTAAAGGAAACGTCTAGGTATGGGCCATAATTAAGCCCTTCGAAAAAATTTACGCTATTTATTGCTGAAAAAATAATTGAATTATTTGAACGCACTCTGTAGATAAAAACAGGTTTTAATTATAATCCACAAATAACCTGAAGCTACTTGAAAGTTAAAAAGGGTTTTCAGACTTAATTCTGGATTAGTAAATGAAACAAATCTCGTTTCGTTTTATACTTCAACGGCAGTGGGCAGTGCACCTATCCCTACCGGTAGAAATAAATCTACAAAAACGTGCACTTATCCCTACCAGCAGGGATAACTCAGTAGGGATAAGTGTACCACTCGGCTTCAACGATTGAAAATTATTTTGCATAGTATTATTATAAGGCGTAGGTATCCCGGATATCGTGTAGGACGAGGGCTAATATTAATAAAATTAAAATTTTAATTAATTTTGTCTGTGTTCAAAATTATTTGGATTAGAACCTAGTACGGAAGCTTTAAAATTTGTTAGTAAACCGTTTCGTGATTAAGATATACCTATCTTTATACATTATTAAATTTTCGTTAGTTATCAACATTTAAATAAGTATATAATGTATGTAATATAAGTATTGCTTTCGTGTAATCTATATTTATCGATAAAAGTACCGGATGTGTTACGCATATTTTCGAGCAATTTACGGTAGCTGTTATTATTTTTTACTGCGAAACAAAGGAATTCTCCATTATTATTAAATCAAACAGTATCCTGAAATTAATTGATTCAGATTTGGTTTCGATTTTTGATAGGCCTGCCCTAAGGACAAGATATCCGTTGTCTTTTTTAAATACTTACCTTCAATACTTGATGTGTTTCTAAGATAAACAGTGCCCCTAAACGTGTCAACAACACTTTCAGACACAGGTATAAGCCAATTATTTACACCATCAATTTGGCATCCTGTAAGACAAAAATAATTACAGCTATGTATGTTTCTATATTGTCTTAAAGACGTTAGCGTAAATAATCATGTGTTTAGATAATACTAGATTTTCTTTCATAATATCTAGACAGTATTGTAAAGTTTAATAAATTTTGCACGGTGGCTACCACCCTAAAGTTGAAAATCTGTTGCCAAGCATCTACCGGTGTATTTTAGCAGTTATTTAAAAGCCAGTTTTTGTGAATTGTAAAAGGTTATCAACATTATTATTGATTAACGCATGAGATAGGTATTGCTAAGACGACGGTATTCACTTTACGATCGGACCTGCCCGTTTGTAAGACAAACAGTTTTGTGAATCTCTAACTGGGAAAGTAAGTCGGAAACTTGCCAACATAGATCACTAAAAAAGGTCTCGGTGATACAGTAATATTTATTGATAGATATTACTTTTTTTTACTTTGGATAAGCTTGTGTTTGACTTCAATTTCACCAGGTAAGTGAGGATGTGGCCGAAGGTGGTAAGCACACAAAGCCTAGATGGGAACCGGCTCTAAAGTGCAGCTGTCGGAACACACCGATAGGTGTTTGGCAACAGACTTTCAATTCTGACCGAAGTCATGTTAACGTTTCTTGATGCTTAATTATGCTATAGGTAATGTAAATTGAATAAAAAAAAATTCTCTTAGTTTACAGTTATTTATATAATAAATAAGTCTTACCATTGCTGAGGTACAATATTGAAAATACAAAGCCGAATAGCAAATGTTTTCTACTATCCATGATTATATTTATTACGGCACTACGTTTGTAATTACTGACATTTCTGAAATGTGGCACAAAAATAAAACATTAAGTATAATATGTTTTACTAGCTTTCGCTCGCGTTCCCGGGGGAATTATAATAAAACTAGTGAACCCGGCAGACGTTGTCCTGCCCTGAAATTAAAACAAAACATAGAACCCGATTCCAGCGACACCTACCGGGTCCAATTTGTGAATCTAAACCATTACTCTATTCCATCTCGAGATAATGTCATTGTCAAAAAAGTCGTTCTATACAAAATTTATGACAAAAATATCATACATTAAAATAATTAATATAAAATACTTTTTTATAATTTTTATTTTATACCTACATATACCCAATAACGAATACATAAAACAAATAATCATCCAATTTGGTGCAGTAATTCGAAAGTTATGGGCGTACATACATTTCGAAGATCCATTTTTATTTATACCTATAGATATATACATATAGCCCATGTTACTTGCTGATAATGTAATTTTCTGCAGGTGAAAGAATTTTTAAAATCGGTCAAGTATTTTTTCAAGTATTTCGTTCAAGTTCTTTTAATATTAACTTATATTTAAATAATATTATACCTGACTACATTTCGAATAAGAAAAAAAGTCCAATAAGAGAAACTGGGGTATGTAATAGTAACTTGGATTCAGTTTTGTAATTTAAGAAGTCTACGTAACTTACCAACTTATTTTGATTAACCAATTTGCTTTTTCGTATCGAAAACTTTAGAATATAAAAAATACCAATAGAAATAGATTAAGTAGATCTCATAAACACAAAAGGCAACGTCTTTACTCTATATCACACTTTAATAATATCAATAAGTACGTCAGAAAGACTAAGAAATTGACACACAACTGAATATTGATGACTATCATTAAAACGATGATGATTACATTATCTATCGATTTATATCTTGGCGGGGAAATATCGTGATAATACCACTATCTTGGCATGATAAGGTGAAAACTGAATAAAACAATTATAATTACAGTAAAAATAATATGGATTAAAGCGTTGTACTCGGGCTAGTTTGTACATGTCAATTTGTATTGTAAACAATGTTACTGATAGAATAACAATGAAATGCATGTGAACATTTCAAAATTGTATGCAATATTTTTGTCCACTTAATGCCTAAGCCTACGTAAAACCTAAGCTTAATGAATAAATAAACATCGGTCAAGTGCGAGTCGGACTAGTTCGTTCATAATTTTTTTTCGATTACCTTATTTGAGGTTGGTTCCAATTAAGCTAGACCTCTAAATTGTAACGGCGCCGATACAACTCAGAGGCCTATCTTAATTGGTGGTACTATGTATGTATGGGGACACCCTTTAATTTTCAACTTTTTTTATTTTTTGGAATTTTTCCTTTATCTGTGCTATACGACGTTGCTTCGTGCCAAATTTCAAGATTTTGAGTTCACGGGAAGTGCCTTGTAGGTTTTAATTCCCTTGCGAGTTTCGAAAATTTGCGGCATAAACGGCTGTATCTTTTGATTGCGTTGGCATAGAAGTTTGATTTTTTCACATCTCCAAGAAACAGTAGACTTGAGTATTAGATATAAATTTCAGCTTGATACCTCCACGCGTTCCTGAGAAAAAGGGTCTTGTCACACGGACGGACAGACGGACAGACGGACGGACGGACAAAGTGATCCTATAAGGGTTCCTTTTTTTACCTTTTGAGGTACGGAACCCTAAAAATATGTCATCAAATCTTATCTCCACTATGCTATGATTTGCCAGTCATTTATCTAAACTAATATTATAAAGAGGAATGTTTAGATTTTTTGTTTGTTACAATTTAAGTCAAAAACTACATGACCTATTTTAAAAATTCTTTCACCATTAGAAATCTACATTAACCCTGAGTAACGAAGATAGCTTACGTATTTTGTATTTGTATCCCGGGAAAAGATAAGATCCCACGGGAACGCGGGTGAAACCGCGAAGGACAGCTAGTCACGTATAGAGTTACCTTACTCAAATCGTTAAGCAGGAACAACAATATTATGTAAACTATATTTTCGGCTGCGGTAACATCGCAATCACGTATTTTATGCCTTAGGGCTTGAATTTATAAAAAAAACATTCATAAATGGCTACTTTAATAATGGAATGTGTGTGCGATTTTTCATGTTTCTAACCCAAGCGTGATATTTACACCTATATCATCACTCAGTTAACAAGTCATTTCATATGTCCAGACAAATCATTTTATATAATATTTGCGTTTTATATGCTATCTAAAAATTGTCTGCGGAATAATTTTTCTCTAAGCCTAAAATAAAATATTTTATATCAAAAGTGTGTAACGAAGACAGATCTTTAATCAGTTTAATTAAACTTCGCATCCCGGGCGGCAAACAATCCGAATGTGGCTTAGAAAAGGGCTTATATAATGGTTGGGTCAGTTGGTGGCTTTGTAACATGTGACAACCTAAAAAGACTGTTGGTTCACTTATCATGGTACCAATAATATACCCACTGACTGGAGTATAATGGGTGGGGTGAATATGGCTGATTTTAGAAACCGATGTTGGGTTTGTTCACACTGAAAAACTTCTAGGTACTAAGGAACCAACGCCAAAATCTCGAAATATATAATTTTTAAATATTTTAACTTTTCATAGGGTTTCAGATATATTTTGTTACGGATATAGATACTATCCGCGCTGGTTGATGGTATCTCACTGACTGAATATTGATTGGCTTTTATGATGTTTTAATCATTATCGTTTTGCTATAAAAAGAAAATTAGACTTGCAGCTATAAAACTTCTCATATAGAATAATACTCTTTGTCAAATATTTTGTCGAAGAATAATGTTGCATCCTTATCAAATAAGTAGGTTATCAATATTTTTGCACATTAGGTATAAATTGTACTTTTGCCTTTTTAAAGACGTAATATTTAAAATAAGTACTAGGTAGTTAAATAAATATAGATAGGTCTCTAATAAATATTATTACCTATGTTAAGTTTTCATAAAAATGTCAAGCAGTGCAGTTTCCGAACGCAACCGTACTTTAGGTAGTCTCCATGAACTGCAATTGTAATAAACCTAATTCTATATCTAAGTAAATTGTTTGAGTAGGTTCCTGACTTATTCCTGAAGTTTTGATAATATTATAACATAAATCATGTATGAGTCATTACTTAATTAAACAACTACTTTATAAAATCTGGTAAAGAATTTGTGATTTTCTTTATTCATGATTACATTTATGTGTCGATAAGATAATAATATGATTCCTTTATAATAACACCGCGCGCTGCGTGCAGTAAACACGTCATTTGTATTGCACATTAATTATTATCTTTTTAATAATTAACGAATGATTATTACAGAAACATTATCCTTATCATGGATAAAATTAATTATCTTGATAATTTTGGTATTTACTTTGAATAAAAGTCAAATTTTAATACTTTTAGCTAACTACTTTTATTCATAGAATACTAACAGAAAACTTATGCCTAGCTAGAATTTAGGTTGAAACAGCCGTCTAACGCTACAGCGAAGGTGGATTGGATTTCTACAATGAGCTTCAGAAGGAAACATCGTGAGGATACCACAGCACGTTGACGTTGGTAAGGTATTTTGTAGCACTCGATTAGCTAATTATCACCCTCATGACGTTGTAAAAGGTCGGCGACACTGGTATGGCTTATGTCTTAGGCGACGGTATAGTCACTTCTTATCATGGTTTCCCGCTTGCCTACTTGTAAGACTTCTGGTAGGCATCCACAATAACATAACCATACAAAGGATCAAAGGACACAGTGGAGACAGAGGCAATGACGCAGCTGACTCACTGGCAAGGAGAGGATCGGAGTCAAAACCGGTGGGACCCGAACCCTTTCTCCCTCTCCCACAATGCTGGTTTAAAGGTAGGATAAGTGAACGCACATGCCACCTTCACCAAAACTACTGGAACAACCATGAGGAGTGCAGGCAGGCCAAACTAGCTTTGCCTCAACTTAATACAAGGCTCTCTAGAGCACTCCTACAACTGAGTAAGCCACGTTTGCGACTAGTAACTAGCGCTATAACCGGTCACGACAGTTTAACAAACATCTGTTCAATCTAGGTGTCACAGACAGCGCCCTGTGCAGAGCTTGCATGAGGGCAGAAGAAACAGCCACCCACGTCCTGCTGGAATGCGGTGGGGTGGCCGAATGCCGGGCAAACTACCTGGGCAACCCGGGTAGTCTCAGGGAGGCGGTCGGCAACGTCAAGGCGCTGGCAGGCTTCCTTGAGGATATAGGATGGCTGGAGTAACCCCAGCCAAACACCCTCCGACGCAAAAAGGGCGCACTCCGTCGCCCAATTGCGGAAACCGCCCGTACGAAAAGAAAAAAAAAGACTTCTGACATAAAGAAAAAATTGATACTCAAGTAGAAAATCAGTCACCAAGCAAGCACCTACTTACGATTGTTTAGTTACGCCCTCAAGCGATACGAGGGAGCCACACTTTGCATGTTTGCTGTCATTCAAATCACCTTTAGCAATAAAGTAACATATATACATACTATATTTACCGTGGAGATATTCTAACTTATTATATTACAGTCTCTCTCATATATTACAGTCGTGAACTTTATGAAAAGTCAAAAGCTCCAAATAATAGTAATATGCGAATGATAGTTTATCGAACTTTTATATGTGTTATCGAATGATAATACGCCTTTTTGCATAATGAAGCCGGTTTTTCTCATAAATTTCCGTAGAGTGTTCTTTACATTTGGTCGGAAAACTTTGGAAATAATCATTCGACCCCTTCGTCCCTTGACGTCGGGTTGGTATATATGAGAGCAGTTGCCCCAAAAACGTCAGTATACAAGGCGTTATCAATACAAACATTACTAACTTACATGCCAATATTATTTAATAGCTCTTAAAGAAATGGTAAGTTTGGTGTGCGATAATGGATCCCAAAGAAAAATTCGCGACTGTACTGGAGGTACCTACTAAAAATGATTTAATTAAAGTATGCCTATGTTTTAAATTAAATTCAGAAAATAACGGATATATTTAGCCCAGATTGATTTTACTTAACTTGGTACCAAATATATATGATATTTGTTGTACTTAATGATTTGAGATTTGTAATGGGAGAGGGATATTAAAAAACAACAACTTTTAATTGTGAATTGAAAATAATTAATGATTTTTGTACTAACGAATTATCTTACAGAATTAATGATATCAGAATGAAACGTGTCCAAAATGATGCATGAAAGTGTGCGAGGCGGCGTCATTTAATACTGTTGACATGCCATTTGTGGTTATATTACTAGTTAGGTGCTTGCAATTTCGAAGCGTAGTAAAGAGTGGTGAAATTATTATTATCAGAGTTCCTTGACTGAAATCATTGCGTGGGTGTTGAACAAATCTGACTAACGGATTTTGTAGGGTGCATAAATTAAATTTTAATTAAACAATAAAAATGTTTTTCATAACCTTGCCAGGCAGCTCGTTGTATAAGAAAGTTAATAGGTTTTCTCTAGTAATAAATAACCATATTTATAGATATATTTTATTTACATTTTCCAATTAATCAATACGTCGAAAAGTGTCACACCCAAAGTGACAAAAACCTTTATTAGTATTTATTTTGAATTAAACTTAGATCACATAAATCCACCACTTTTGTGACCACTGACAACTGCATAATAATATCTGTATTTAGATACATACCGTAGTTACCTATACATATACCTAAAGCTATTTATTTATGAACCAATCTAGTGCCATGTGTCTATAGTAGTGACGTCATGATTTTGTTCCATACTGTCTTGTGGTTTTCTGTTAACTGATACATTAAGGGCTAAAAGTTGTTGAATAGGAAGACGAGGCGAAAGGTTAACCATGCTTGCCCACTGTCCCGCACATAATTCAGGAAACTTGAGTTTCTTTAGAAAGTGACCTTCCAGGTACCAGGGCGACACGCAAGTTGGGGAGTAGTCCCATATCTTCATTTCATTGAGTCTTACCCATCTGGAAATAAAACTTTTAGTGGACACGTATTTTTGATATTTATTATAAATAATATACGAATTTTGGTAATTTTTAATAGCATTAAGATAAGCAGTAGATTGGAATTCATTGGTCATAGAACACAAATTGGAATATGTTTTCTGCTCACAATTTTGGAGTAATAACTTAGGATTTAATCAATATAGTCAGTAATATAATAATATAAAAAATACACGAGTTTTTTCTATAAAATACCTACGTTATTTATTAGTAACCCTGAGCAATCTATAACAAAATTTACAAATATTTTGTTTTTCGCTTAGCGAAAGCCATTTGAACCGTGTAGGTATCACTTATTATGACTGAACTAAGTAGTCTTTATGTTGCAATAAATTCAGAATAACTTGGAAATAAACGATATGCTGGCAAATGCAGCACGGAGGAAATAGGTTTAGCTGGGATTTGGATTCGATAAACGCAAGCCAATGGGTATAGCCAATGTATCTACGAGGAAATGCGCTTTACCAGGTTGGAAGAGTGGCATGACATACTTACGCTGATATATAGAGGGCATGACAATCACAATGCCAAGGGTTGCCTGATAGTTTGACAATTGCTAATTTGGGCATGTAATCAAAAGTGCGAGACGGCATTGATGGAAACATGTTGCCGTCTAAATGTCTGAAAATAATTATAATTAAAAAAAAAATTAATAAGTCGATTTGTTTGCTTACTAAAAATATTGGGAAATACTAAAGGGAATTAAGGACTAACGTAAGCATGGGACCTTACTTCGTATATCAAGTAATGGTTACCAGACAGGTTAAGGACCACCTGATGTCTTAAGGACAACCCTTAAGCTCCGTTATTTATTTAGTGATACCTCAGCTAAGTACTTACAAAGTGTTAAGATTCTTCAACGTCGAAAATGTTTTGAAGTGCACCTCGTAAAGTTTATTTTCTGATAGTAAAAGAGACGTTAGGTTCTCTAGGCCAATAAATGTGGTGATATTCAGAAAGCGCAATTTATTCTTAGATAAATCCAATTTTTCCAATGACGAGCAATTTGAAAATGAATAATCGGGCAGCTCAGTTAAAGCGTTTTCTTTCAGATCCAAAGTACGTAATAATTTGAGATTTTCGAATTCAACGCCAGTCAGCTGGAATATCAATGTAAAATATATTTCAAATAGTAGGTAATTTGAAAAAAGGGACAAAAAATAACTATAATTTAATACTTACACGCATTATATGGTTAAGGGACAAATCCAAGAATGTCAGACAATGAAGTTTATGGAATAAGTGGTTTGGAATTAAATGCAATTTGTTTCGGTCAAGCAATAAGGTTTCAAGTGATACTAAACTCTCAAAAGCATTGTCGCTTATATTGCATATTTTATTGTCTGACAGTTTTAATATTTGAAGTGTTTCCAATATAAATGTTCCATTTTCTATTCTTTGAATTTTGTTTTTTGACAAATCTAATATTAGCAAGGATTTCAGTCCCACGAAGGTATCTGATGGCATATACATCACTTGGTTATTTGAAATGTCTATAGTTTCCAAAAAAGAATTGTTGGAAAACAATCGCTCCGGTAGAGTGTAAAGATAATTATTTGATAAATCAACATGGAATAGTTTCTTCGTTGATCTAAATGCTTCGCTATCAATTTCTTCTAGGTAATTTCTTTGAAGTCGCCTGAAAATATGTAGGTAGATAGTTTAAAATAAGCGATATTTATGTAAAATAGTAAGTAGGTACAAAGTTTGGGATTTATTGTGGTTGTGTGAAGAATGTCCCAGCATATTTAATTATTATGAAGGGGTCGGCTTAGTCGTTGTTTTTTCCATAGAATACTTCTCATCTCAGGGTTTTTAAGTGTATAAAAATATTATTCACAAATGCCCAAGTTACTCCTTTATAATGTAGCTTTTAAAGACGTTTTTTTTAATCGTTTAAATACTTTTTGACTATATCCAAAAATCAAACACACAAAAATCAATTATTTTGTCTTAATAATATTAGTGTAACTGATTACTATAATCAGCCTATGTAGGAAAATCGATCCTCGAGGTTGCTACTACTGTTCTCAGCAGGTTGACGGCGATTCCTCTTTGCATGGACAAGCTAATGTTGGTGGAAAATTTATATTGTAATCAACCCACATCTTCCCACTCCCCAAGCCTTTATTGAAACTAATTTTATATATTGCAAATAAATCATCCAACCCAAGTCATTGAATAGGTGTCATTCCACAAAAAGTTAAATGACTACGCCTGAAATAGGCACTAAGATTTGTTCAGAAGTACCTACCTCTCACTCATGTTGGTAATGAATAAAGTCATCAAAATATTATCTACGTTGACCTTAGATTACTATTGAAACTATTAATCCCATATTAGATTAACCTTTATAAACTGTGAAAAGATAAATATTTACTGTCTGAGCAGGAGGGTTACTTCAATACAGGACAAACAAAATTTGTGTAACCAAGTTTATTTCTAAAATTACATAATTGCATGATATTGCCTCGATGCTTTCGTCGAAAGTTATGACTTGAAATAACAAAAAAAAATTGTAAAATATATTTATATATATTTTTTTTATATAATTTAAATATTTAGTAAATTAAAATGTATTCGTTGAAACGATAATTTCTTGTTCAGAAGAGATAGATCACGCGTGCACTTAGTTTATTAAAATCAGTTTCATTATCAGTTTTAAAATTACCAAATTATCCTGTAGCAACTAACCATTTTCGTCATTGTACTATTTCTATCGATTATTACAAAATGAATATAATAGCTACATAGTCGTCCATGTATACATTATATTGGTAATAAGGTGCTAAGTAATCTTCACTTACAGTATCCTTAGGCTAATAAGAGAATCAAATATTCCAGCGGGTAAATATTCTACACGATTGTCAAACATGTCCAATTCTGCAAGCGAGCGCATTCCCTTGAATGTCGTCTTGTGGAGTGTTCGTAGTTTATTAGTGCCTAGGTCACTGAAATTTACAAGTTTCAAGTTGGTAATTATATTACCTACACTTTCTAGGTGCACCTCACTGTTTATTGCCGAGATTCGTTATGGAAACATGGGTCAGATGAATTGTTCATGTTCAGCAGATCGGATTTGGATATTTTCAAGTGAAAATAAATGTCCGATAATTTCACAAAAAAATTTTTTTTAAATTTTTTTTACGAAAAAGTAAAATGTTCTAACTAAAAATAAATAACGTAATGTGTCTAATATTTTAATTAGCACTTTTATTGGGACACAAATTATACTCAGTCTCTATCATTAATTATGTTCTGCCGGAACCTTGGGCCGGAACACATCGATAGATGCTCGGCGACAGATTTTCTATTTGATGTGTAAACTGATTCTACAATTTACCAAATAATAGGTAAAATGAAAGTATGTATCACGCTATTTTTTTTCAGAAACTTAACTTCAATGGCCAATATCTAAAGCTAATAGTAAAAGATAATAAAGTACATCAAGGCTAGGTATCATCTTGCAGTTAGATACCTACCAGAAAAGTCTATAAAAACGGTAATATGTAAAAAGTCTAATCATTAAAAAAATGTTTCATCAGTAATTGTTTTTCTAGTCTACTTAGCGCATTTTGTAGATCAATAAAAAAATCAAAAGTAAGTTTTACTATCTTTACTAGTAATTGTATTTAAACGTTATTGGTGGGGAAATAAGGAAGGGTAATTTTGCATAAGATTGTTTATTTGCAATAAATAAATAAATTGAAATATTTTTTAATTTCTTTCGACACACCACTATTTTTATAGCTCGTATCGTTTTAAAACTATACAAACTTACATGTTGATGAGGTCAGCAGGCACAACCAGGTCAGTTTTAAGTGTGGTGAGACCGGCCCTCCAGCAATTAAGCGAGCGACGGACAGAGTCACATTGGCAGGCAGATTTTGAGCACTGTCGCCAACGAGATTGACCGAAACTTATAGTCCACGCTACGCCATGATATAAAAAAATCAAAGATTAATAGGAAATTAAATACAAGTGACCAATTACAAAAGGCACAAATCTGCTATCGTGATTACGGTAATTAGTCATAGGCGAAATTTATGTAATTAACGGATAGGCTCATGTTTGACCAATCTCACCCACCATTATTAATGATAACAAAATGTATAATAACAAAATGATAGTATCTTACCACTTATGGTTTCCTCACGATGTTTCCTTTTACCGAAATCTTTCGTTGCAGAAATTGACGCCATGACCGTCGCACGGCCTTAGACGTTGATTACTGAGCTATCTTTGCTTTAAATATAACATAAACGCCATAGACTTTACCTAGTTCAATAATAAATACACCTATAGTAGTAGTTTTTGCACGGTGGTTGGGTACTTTGTATTTCCCGACTGGCTGGCTACCACCCATGTTGAAAATCTGTCGCCAAGCACCTTTCGGTGTATTCCGACAGTTGTACTTGAGAGCCAGTTCCCTCTAGGCTTTGTGTGCTTATACCACCATCGGCCAAATCATCACTTACCATAGTGAGATTGTAGTCAAAACACAAGCTTATCCAGAATAAAAAAAAAGTTACAAACTAACTTAATTAGATTAAGTAGAAAATCGTAACATCCTTTAAAACTTTTTCATTCAGTATAAAATAAATATACTTTATTATTTGTTATACAAAGCAACTACCGGTGACCTTTAGAAAATTTTATGAATTTATGACTAATTATTTGAGACATACTTGGTTGTTCAATAGCGCGCAACCTGCGGTCAATTTGACGCCAGTGTAAATGAGCGGTGCAGGCGCTTGAAACCGGTGGAGTATCGAGCTCTCGACCCTTTGTTATCATGTCGAATACGTCACACGCGCTCAGACTACATTGCGGCTCAGCTGCCTGAAACACTAATAATGAAAAGATAACGTTGCTTATTAACGAAAAGAGGCTTCGTTATGTGACGTCCCGAATATAAAAGAGCCAAGATATTTCTTCTATTGGATTTTATTTTCCATTTATACAACTAAATTAAAATAAGAATGGTTGATTGTTTATTTTTGCGTGGGAGCAAAGATTTATTGTATCTCATGACAATTAAAATTATAATTTATTTAAAAGGGATACAAATGTCATTAGATTTATAATGAAATGGGAAACCTTTATTAACATCATTCAATCAAAATACCTACGTGTGGAATTTATATAGATAACTAACTGTTTTAAACAAACCATAAATATACTACTTATGTATATTTAGGATAAGCTGTGCTCGTGGAATCTAAAATACATAGATATTAACTAAGATACGGATATCCATATGAATATTTCTCGTCGTTTCGCAAGTATTTTATCTAAAAAAAAATATCGAGGCCTCGGGAGACCAGCGGGTGGGGAGCTTTTTTCGCCAACGCATTAGCTTGGCGATCCAAAGAGGAAACGCTGCCAGTTTTTTTATATATTATATATTAGTTTGTATATTTTGTATATTTGTTGTAAATAAATTGTATATAATTAATTAAAAAAAATACTAATGGATCCATGAAAATAATTTAATAAGATAAGTAGAAACCTAAGCGTTTTACACCTTACAAAATGCTTTAGGTAGATACGAAATTAAAATATTTTTTACGCATTATGTATATAGTTTTCATGCACAGAAATAGTTTCCCGCGTAATAGTATTCTTAAGAGCACATTATTACCTGACCGCTATCTCTCTCGCGCTTGGCTTCTTCGCGGGGCGCTACGAGCAGGAAGTTTGTCTGTTTCATAGTCTATGTTAAATTTATTAACATGTGGCAAGTTAAAATCTATAAAATTGTCATATTTAATTAAATCCATAAATGCAAACCTCCAAATATTCACATTAATAATATCAGTGAAATAATATCGATTTTGCGCTACTCGCATCCAGTGGCCATCGTGGAGATCCTTGGGGGAGGCTTTTGTCCAGCAGTGGACGTCTTCTGGCTGATATGATATATATTATAATTTTGCATTTTGCAATTATTACAATTTCTAAAAGAGCCCACTACCACAAATAAATAATAGTACTAACGTATCTCCTTTACTTAATTGTTATCTCAAATAAATGAAGGAGTTCTGAGGTATGAAACGTAAAAAAAAAATTACAACTGAATTGAGAACCTCTTCCTTACCAAATAAATAAATAAATGCTTTTACGCAACCTTTGAAATACAATATTACAGCGGCAATCAAACGACAGAGATTATGTTTCTCAGACGATAGAATGCTTTACGTACAATACAATGACAATAATTTTGTAATTTACTGCTATCTGAAGTCACGTTACCTTGTCAGCCAAAGAAATAATAAGAAGAGAAAAAAATATGTAAATTATTCAGAATAAAAAGATTCCTACCTACAATGTTTTACTGAAACAAAAATTATCACCCAAGCGCCGAGTATCTAAGCTATTGATCGTTTCGATCTTAACGCTCTGCAATAATATATTTCACTAGTTCCCACGTAATTAATAATTTATTGATCAATTTCCTGCCTCAAAGAGTCACTGGATGCCACCGTCGGGCATGTCAGTTTCAGTGACAGCGTATCGTTAGCGCTACACCAAATTACTCTGAGCTCATTACATTTGACACTATTCCGATTTTGACAAATGGAGCCTCGACGTATCATCGATGCAGTAAATAATTTAAGGGGATAGCACAAACAAATATAATTTAGCTCGAGCCGTAAATAAAAGTCCCTTCTCATTTGTATTTAATGACATTTGTACAGAACCGACAGTGATAACAAATCGTTCCGATAGTAGTTAAAGGCAGGCTTATTTGGATATATAATTGTTTCATTGCACTAACGGGCATGTATTTTGCGTTCGTATTTTATTCACATGATATTTAAAACTCTGTTTCATATTAGTTAGCAAAAGTTTTAGAATGTTAAATAGCTATTACTGTAAATTTATTTTGAATTAAATTATATTTCGAGGGAAACTTAGTTATCATAATAATTATTGCTTGAACATAGAATGTTAAAAATCATATTCTAAATACCCTAAAATAGTTTTTTTTTTAAATTATTTTAATAGGGTACAAGAAAACATATAATAATATATCATCTAATAGTATATCAAATGGTCCGTATATCTTAGTAAAACGTGAAAGGCCAACCTCAAGCCCTAATGGAATCCTTTACTTAGATATCGCATTAACGAGGCAACCTTCATTAGCAATATGATAAGTTCAACCACAAAGGAAGTAAACTGTTTGTATTCAACCATGTTATCTTTAGATAAGAAGTAGCCCTTATACAATTCTAATATTTAATATAAGTAGGTAATATAATAAACACGAAAGTTTGTGTAGATGTTTGTTACCCATTCACGTTTTAATGGTTTAACAGAGGTGAATGATACATTACAAACACAATACCAAAGATTAAAAGATAGATTTCTATGCTGGTAAAACGAAGATCGCAATACGTATTTATTAGTATAATAGTATTTTTCTATAGCAAAATTGTTTAATATCTTCATTAAGGATATTAAACTAAAATTGCTTTCATTTCGGTTGTCAAAAGAAAGTCAGAAGACTTTTAGTACATCGAGTTTAGACCCATGGTACCTTTAAGCGTGTATAAAGGAAATGTGACCGTTCCTATTGAAATTTTGTAAGCCTGAATATTCGAATTTGTCAAAACTTTACTTGGGCCGTTTGTATTGAATATCCCCACTGAAGTCAGTTATTATATCCTTCGTTAACTAATATTTGGCATATTTACTCGGATTACTTATTTATAATTAATTGTAATTTTAATTAATTTCATGATATTTAATTTTGTATCATTTTCGATTCCATAAAGGGGCACAAAGATCCTATTGCTAAGGAACCTGCCTGATCGTCTGTCCTGTAAGTCACAGGGCAGTAATTTATTTGACTACAGACTTAATAATACAATTGGAACTTATTGAATACGTTAGCTTCTGTAATAACATATACTGTTGTGTTGTTACTCCTACTACCAAAGTCATAGTTGAGTGAAGATCCACACAATTAGGATTATTTTACTTGATTTTATTTTAAAGAACCTTCCGTCCGCAAAGCTACCTACTCGTATTATGAATCCAATCGACATGTGTCATGATGTGACCAATGATTAGATCTTGCACAAAGCCTAAAAGGGACCTGGCTCCTAAGTGGCCACTTATCAATATTTTTTCATTCGCCAAATAAAATTGTGCGGCTTCCTCGTAATATTTGATGATAAATATTATTTGCTATCGCAGCGCGTGTATAAAAATAAAGTGTTGTCGTGTCTGGTAAGTGCAAATCTATTGTAAAAAATGTGACGAGAACAATAGGTTTTTCAATCTAGCCAATAAACAAATATATATATATATATATTTAAACAACGAAAAAATTCATGATCGTTTGTAAAACCTGTGTGGTAACATTAGGTATCTATTACGTTTCACTATAGATTTTGTATAGGATATGTGAGTTACTCTATGTGACTATAATACAATATTTAAGCTAAAAATTCAATCGGTATTTTGTTGTACCTACATAATCCATAATAATATTAATTATTTAGATATCATATCCTAGCTATATGTTTGGTTTATTGGAAATCAGTGTGGTTAGTACTTCCACCTGGAAAGGCAAACCGCAGCTCGCTAGTCAAAAATAATTATTCACGAATCACAATACCATCTACCGACTCCTAAATATAATTTAGTTAGTTTTCGGTTTGATGAATATTGTATAGAAGATAATAAAGGTATAGTAACTATAAAATCATGGAAATCAGTGTTACCAAGAGTTTGTGTAGTAATTATAAACAGAAAAGTAAAATATGATGTCATTGTTACCTTTAGCTTTCACCAATAATAAAATAATTATACTAAATATTACGTTCATATTAAATATTCACAAATAATTCAAATATCTGCGACGACTTTCATTGATTGAATGAGAGTATATCCCATTTTACGCTTTTGTTCCTACATCGCAATCTAAAATGTGTTATGCAACATCGCCTAATTTATATGGAAGTATAAAAAATCTATGAAACAAACACTTCAATAAAATTAATGTCGGTAATCATCAAGTCAAATAGTAATTAATTATGTAAGTTTATGATTTTAGTTTTTTTATGAATATGAAAATAATTCACCCGTAGATAATTATTGATGTTGAAAAAAACAAGAAACATATTAAAATATATCCACAATAGGTAGGTAGCCTACAAAATTTCGGATAATGAATATTTCACTATTCGAAATATTTATCTTAGGCGTAAAATCATTCTAAGGTATGTCTATTTGCAACATGCAGGGAAGTGAGACTGTCAATTATGTATAGTTGCGGGGGTGAAGTAAAAATCAAACCTTTAAATGTACCTAAAAATTTATTACATACCTACGTACTTACGTTCCTAAAATTAACAAATATCCTCGTGGTCCATGTCTACCCTCGGCCAATGTTGATATAAATCATGTGTATTACCAGTGAAAACGTAACAAACAGATATAATCTACAATATATTCACTTTTGCTTCGATAAATTAGTCAGGAAAATTAATGTCGTGATAGCGAAAACTACCTTGTATTTAGCGGACTAATCAGTCACTTTGTAAACTGTAAGTTTCGAACGATTGGAACTACTGTGATACTATCAAATTGATGATCATGATAACCTATGATAACTATCGGCTATTCTTCTGATATACATAATATATTACCTAATATTTCACTTTTGTTTTTCACAACATATATCTACCCTGATGACGATTTGCGATTTATAATTAAAAAAAATAATCTAGAATCGTTTTCGCATCTTTTGTACGCCTCTTTCTATTCGACTCTCTTCGATAATATTCAATTCACATTCTTCAAAAATAATAATACAACTATGAAACCTGTTTGGAAACTTTTCCCGTGGTTGATAGGTACTCCTACTTTCAAAAAGGTAAGGAAAAGGACTGGCTCCTCTGATAATTCCGAAACAAATAAAATATAATAGGAATCGAAATACATACGAAGTCAATTTCTTGGCTAGACAAGAGTTATGAATATTTGAATACCTATCTACGACTATATTAAATCTGCCTGAAACGGTTACGATATAATTGGAAATCTATAGAACACAATAAATAGGTAGTAGTAGATTAATTGAAATTGAGTGTTTTCCATTACATTTGTTGAATTTTCTAGCTATAACTTTAAAAGTACCAAAATAGCGATTCACTATCTCAATAAAATATGGAAACACTTTCTGGGGCCCAGTTTTAGATACTTAATCTAACAGGTTTTTTTTTCAGAATATAAATTCTATTGAGCGACTATAATAATATAAACGCGGTAGTCTGAATAAAACGAAAAAATTCAAACATCATCAACATGGTATTGGTTGAAAAAATACACCAGAAAAAATGTCTAGATACAATACAACATTTCTGTTATCAAGACCCCTCCATTTCAAATAAAGAGCTTGTGTAGGTCTTGAAGCATTATTATAAGAATCGTACTCTTATTATGGCAATTATCGTAAGGAGGGTGGAATAATGAAAACTTTTAAAGTACCTATCCAACAGAGTTTGTAAATAATATTTAGTTAATAATATATTAATATTACTAATGTTATTTATTTTTCATGTTATACCAATACATCAATTTAAGCAGCGTTTTTTTTTTCGGCTCGGGCCAACTACTGGGGACGAGACTGACTGAGTGGGAAGTCGCGACGGGCCTCTCCGGCGAGGGCGAAAACGCGGGCGGTGTTGTATTTGTTTCTTCAGGGCTGCGCGAGCCTCCCTATCCTTAATCTGAGCTAGAGTTGTAGGGTCATCCGGCTCGCTGAGGGCGAGTTTAGGCCTACGGATTTTTGAGATCTCTGAAGGAGTATAGTTTGCAGTGTTTACAATTAATGGGTTCGCGTGGTTTAGGGCACGATCGTAATAGCGGCGTGAAGCGCGCTTGATGAATTGCTTAACCGTGAGCAGATTGAGATCTATGTGGAGGTCTAAGTTGCGCATGTACCACGGGGCGCCCGTGGCTTTGCGCATGAAGCGGTTTTGAACCACTTGGAGTCTATGGATCAGCTTGAGGGATGCATGTGCGAACACAGTGCATGCATATAGCATAACGGGGCGGATGCACGCGGTGTAGAGTCTCACCTTGCTTTTTAGGGCAAGTTTAGACTTTTTATTTAACAAGAAATGAAGGCGACCGGACACAAAACAGGCGCGTGCACGTACCTGTTTTATGTGGTCGGCAAAGGACAAACGATCATCCAGGGTAACACCGAGATATTTGGCTCGCCTCTCCCAAGGGATCGGCTCGCCGAACATGGTGACTGGAGGGGGGGGAGTGGGGATGAGTTTCTTGGCGGGACTGAAGAACAGCACCGCCTGACTCTTGGTGGGGTTAATTTCGATTCTCCATTTCCGAAACCAGGGACCTAGGGTGTGAGTCGCGGCTTGGAGAACTTTGGCAATTGCCGTGGGGCTCCTGCCAGAATAATATATTGCGGTATCGTCCGCGAATAGAGCTAGCTGCGTTTTGCTAGTTTTTGGGATGTCACTCGTGTAGAGTGTAAACAATAAGGGGGACAGCACAGAGCCTTGAGGGACTCCGGCTAAAACGGGGTGGGCTGAGGATAGCGCTCCTGTTATTCGGTAGTTGAATTGGCGATTCGACAAGAAGTCTCGTAGGATGGTCACGAGTCTGACTGGCACTCCGAGTTTGTACAGCTTATAAATTAAGCCGTTGTGCCAGACTTTGTCGAATGCCTTTGCAACATCGAAGAACAGGACTCCGGTCATCTGACCTTTCTGAAAGTTGGAGGCGATGTGTTCAACGATACGGTGAACTTGTTGGACGCACGAGTGTCTAGTTCGAAAGCCGAACTGCTCGTCGGGAATGAGTTTATTAGCGTCGGCATACGCTTTGAGACGGAGGTATATTAACCTTTCATACATCTTTCCCATGACGTTGAGCAAGCTGATGGGTCGGTAACTGGAGGGCTCGGATTTGGGTTTGCCGGGCTTATGGATCCCAATTACATGGGCTTTTTTCCACTGATGTGGAAATATGTTATTGGATAAGGCAGCGTTAAAGATCGCTGTCAGGAGCATGATAAGGGTAGCCGGGAACAGCTTTACCACTTTGTTGGTGATTTTATCCGAGCCCGGGGCTTTTCTCGGGTGGAGGTCCCGGATGATCTGCTTGACCTCGTCCGGGGTCACGGGAGGGACGGGGTCTTCCTCTTCGTTGAGAGGAGGTGGGGGTAACGGGAGAGAAGCTCGCCGTTCTACTTCCGAATTTACTTCCTCCATATGAACAGGGTCGATAGGGAGGGAACTGGGTGTACACTGAAGCTCCAGGCTTTCGGCCAGGCATTCGGCTTTTTCCTCGTCTTCGAAGGCGAGTGGAAGGTTGGGCCTTTTGAGAGGTGGAATATGGGCAACCGTGTCCTTGGTTAGGGCACGTGAGAGTTGCCAAAAGGCTCGATGGGAGGGCTTTATGTCGATCAGTTTCTGATCCCAGCTTTTTTCGCGGGCCTCGGCCACTCGCTCCTTGACGGCGCGGTGGAGAGTGCGTAAGCGGATTCGGTTGTCCTCGGTCGGACGTCGCTTATTTTGCATCTATTTTTATGAGCTTTTATTATAACTTTACTTGTTGGAAAAACCCAACCGACTGAGCTGAAATTTTGCTCACACTTCTGGTATTAGTGGCTATAGTAATTATGTTAAGTGGATGAGTGGACACAAAATAATGTGCAAAACTTAGCGCGCTACGCCTATACTACGGCACGTCCGCACGCCTCCATTTCTCGTGATCAAGTGAACAGTAACATTGTTCATCACAGACAAGTGAGAGGGGGGTTGCGGGTACCCACCCGCAACACGTACGCAAACACTTCAGTGTCAATAATAATTTTACTAGAAAAAGCAAATTTTTGAAAAAGGTTATCTTTTAAAAAATTCAGTATAAGTATAAGATTCAGTATAAAAATGTAATATTCAGAATATATTAATATTATACTCGAACATACGAAAGAGTTTGTTTGTTTGTTACTTCTTGACGCGTCAACAGCACAACCAATCGATTTTAAATTTGGACCTATGGCATGGTCATAAACATAGGTATATCTGAATAATAAATGACGGTATTAGTAATGATTACTTTTTAGGAATGTAAGTAAATAAATTGCGTTTGTAAGTAAACCTACTTAGACTCTATAAAACTAAAGAGATATTATATTAACTAATTGATGTCTCTTCAGTTTTATAAAATTTTATATCAGTTAAAAAGAACCATTCATAATAAATTTTAAATTTAGCTTGTCATTGCGAATAGTGCTCTCCTCAAATTACTACTGGTAGATGACGCAAATTAACCAGTTAACTGAATTGATTACATCCTTTGTCCAAGGGAATGTAGGTAGGTACTAAATACTAATATTTTAGCTTTAATTTAAGTGTTTCAAGTTAGTTAAATTTAATGGGCACAATAATTTATGGAAGCATAATTTTACTGAATCATTTATCTATATTAAAATAAAAAAAAATAATAACTTGAATATTTTTTATGTAGGTAGTTTTTGGGAGATCGTCCGATCCGCAACTAAGAGGGTTTATCGTGTTTAAAATATGTTAAGTTGTAATATCATTTTATCATTAATATACTCCGAAAAAAAAATGTTACTCTAAATAGCTTCAAAATTTTAAATGAAAAGAAAGTTACTAACATAGTTCAAATAAAATGATTAAAGTTAATATTAAAGTAGGTAGACTAGGTAACCGATTGAAAACTGTAACGTTTTACCTAATTACAGCGAGCGAAAGCAATTTTATATTGAAAACGACCAAATATTTGTTTATTGAATACTTAGTTAATACCTAGGAGTTTAAAATCAACTTAATAAGATTAATTAAATTTCATATTCTATAACACATTTATGTGAGTCAATAAATCAATGTAATAAATAAGTACATCATATTGTCTGAGTCGATAAATAATAATCAATCTAGCAAGTGATCAAATACTTGTAAGTTTTTATTATTTTCATTACTAAGCAGTTTATTTTATTAATTTAGTTTCATCTTTTCGATATTTATTTAAGCTTTATATATAGACAGAGAGTCAGTAAGTCACATTATAGGACTAGTGTCAGTCAAAAAAGCGCGTGATCACAAAGTTCCACTATTTATAAGCTTGGTGACATACAAGCGTTGTGGAAAATATGGGGTCTTACCAACAAAGCCATAAATACTGCGATATGAGAGCGGTCTCAAATGGCTCTTTGCAAACTACGTGGTTGAGAGCAACATCGTGTAACATGGTATTAATTTAAAAATATTGTGCTTGCACTTTCTTTCCATTCTTGTTGATCACGGTTTTATTATTAGTTTCTTATTTTTCTATAGGATTCTTGGATGTAAACGACAAGAGTATATTGTACTTTTTTAGTCTATGCCAGAAAATACCTATAATATAAATATTTGTGGTCAAACTCAAACACCAGTCATATTTAAAAAATAGTATTATGCAAATATTTTTCCTTATTTCTGCTTGGCAATATATTGAGGATGCAGTAAGGTACGTACTACAGAGAGTTCCTTTCTAGCATACATTGATATCCCCAAGATCAATGTATCGGAGGATACCAGTTCTTATCGTTATTTTCATTATATTTGCCTAATGACATACTCGTAGTTAATAGAAATTAAAACATTTCATAATTGAGATTCGTTTTAACTATCTTTTTGCCAAATTTCAGTAAAATCATTTCTTTTTAACCTTAAATTAAGCCAGGGTGCGTTTACTCTTCCTGCTGAAATAGAGCTCCCTGCTTGAATGCGGCTCTTTCAATTCGGAATAATCATGAGTTTCACGTTTACCCAAATACACAGAAAATCAAATACTACCTACTGGTATTAATAGTTCAGTTGATGTTTTTCTGTCTTTCTTCGAATGTATTATACATAGTTCTAATCAATCGATTAACAAAGATACTTGTGAAAAATGTTGCTTGCGGCGGCTGGTCTGCTTGAGTTTGTTATTTACTTAGTCACTCATAATAAAGTTAAATTTATTAATTCTTTTCCGTATTAAAATACTTAATTTTAGCTATGTAAGTGATTTAATTTGATTATGAAAATAAGAATTGCTGAGATTATGGCTCGCTCTTCTCAGCAAAAGGAATCTTACAACCGTGCGCTAGAGCCAGACTATTCATATGTGCTTGTAACAACCTATTGAATAAAATATTTACGTTTCATTCCGCACATTATTTTTATTAGCATACAAAGTCAATATCAAATAAAAATAATATAGAGACAAAGTAATAATAATATTAATGTTTGTTTATAATCTTTTTGTTAGCCTTATTTTATTATTGTTTCGTTTTTTGTATAAATAGAATAGAATTTAAAATATATATACAATAGAATGTAAATTGTAGATATTGTGTACTTATTATGTAAATTAATAAAGAATCAAAAGTTGTTAAAACCACCGATTAATATGCTTAGAGATACCCTAACATAGATAACAACAAGTTTTTATGATGTTTATCTAATATTAGTATTTAGTTTAACCTAACAAATTTTGACAAACCCTGCTCAAAAGTCTACTTTGGCTGGATTGTCTATTATATTCAGATCTAGGTTTCTTCTTAAGAATATTATTAAATTTTTGGATAGCAACATGACTCTATGCCTATGTTTAATTACTATATGGGTATTAAGATTCACAGAAGACATTCACGAAAACCCAAAGTGGTCGTTAACCAAAAATACTATACTAATATTGTGATAGTTTTGGCACTCAATCGAGAACAATAAAACACGGTTTTAAACTCAGAAAAAGATACGGCTAAAGTTATTAATAGTTTATCTCATGAAAAAACATTATCTTGAAGCAGATCTCGTGATCTGGGGGCACGGCAGTGCCCCGCCAAGACAAGCCAACGAAGCGAAAACGGAGGGGCACTACCTACCTTTTCTCGAAGCGCTTCGTCGTATTTTTGAACCCTCATAACTTCGCTTTGGATTATACCAGATAAACAAAATTCTCAGGATATGATGCCTATAGCAAACTTATTAAACATATAAAGTTTCATTTGCGTAGCTTTTATACTTTAGATTTTATTGATATCTAAAAACCCCCGATTTCGTCACTGACTGATGATCATCAAAATTCATAAATGGTACTTCCTGAAGTTCTAGAAAGCTGAAATTTGGTATTTAGGCTAATATTAGTACACAAACAACAAAAAAATTTTAAAACTTGAAACTTTTTTTTTTTTTTTTTTGAGGAGGACTTAAAGGTGGCGGTCTGAAGGACCATAGACACCCTTACGCGGACTATTCGGCGAGCGCTTAGGGCTCTCAGCCGTGTTTGTTTGTGACGACTCACCGCTGAGGGCGCCCCAGTTGGGGCCCGAACCTCGGCTCAGGGCGTCGTCGGGGGACACAAAAAGTGGGACGGACTTCGCCTAAGCGATTTAGAGGAGTTTTTAGGGGACGGTCGGATTACTGACTGTGGCGGCTCGGGCCGTTAACGACTGACTAACGGGGGGACGAGACTGAATCTGAGTGGGACGTCGCGACGGGCCTCTCCGGCGAGGGCGGAAACGCGGGCGTTGTTTCTCGAGGGCTGCGCGAGCCTCCCTATCCTGAATTTGAGCTAAAGTTATGGGGTCATCCGGTTCGCTGAGGGCGACCTTAGGCCTACGGATTTTTGAGATCTTTGAGGGAGTATAGTTGGCAGTTTTGACTATTAACGGATTCGCGTGGTTTAGGGCACGATCGTAATAACGGCGAGATGCGCACTTAATGAATTGCTTAACTGTGGGCAGATTGAGGTCTATGTGTAGATCTAGGTTACGCATGTACCACGGGGCGCCCGTGGCTTTGCGCATGAAGCGGTTTTGAACCACTTGGAGGCTATGGATCAGCTTGGGGGATGCATGTGCGAACACAGTGCATGCATAGAGCATAATGGGGCGGATGCACGCGGTGTAAAGTCTGACCTTGCTTTTTAGGGCAAGTTTGGACTTTGAGTTTAGCATGAAGTGAAGGCGACTGGACACAAGGTAGGCGCGTGCACGAACCTTCCTTATGTGGTTGGAAAAGGACAAACGATCATCCAGGGTAACACCGAGATATTTAGCTTGCCTCTCCCAAGGGATCGGCTCGCCAAACATGGTGACTGGAGGGGGGAGAGTGGGAATGTATTTCTTGGCGGGACTGAAGAACAGTACCGCCTGACTTTTGGTGGGATTTATCTCAATTCTCCATTTCCGAAACCAGGGACCTAGGGTGTGAGTTGCGGCTTGGAGGACTTTGGCAATTGCCGTGGGGCATCTGCCTGAATAGTAAATTGCGGTGTCGTCCGCGAAAAGGGCTAGCTGTGCTTTGCCAGCTTTGGGGATGTCACTCGTGTAGAGTGTGAACAGTAGGGGGGACAGCACAGAGCCTTGGGGGACTCCGGCTAAGACGGGGTGGCTTGAAACTTTTATCCCCGAACCCCTTAAATAGGGAATGCGTCAACTATGTATGTATGGGGACACCCTTTAATTTTCAACTTTTTTTATTTTTAAATTTTTTTCCTTAGTTTGTGCTAAATTTTGTGATTCTAGGTCGACGGGAACTACCCTATAGGTTTTCGACGGTTTTATCCCAGGAACGGGTGGACCTAGCAAGTTGAAATTTATACCAGATACTGAAGTCTAATAGTCCCTATTAGGTGTATAAAAATCAAGGTCTTGAGTCAACACGAGAAAAAGATATGGGCAAATTTTGATTTTCGCGAAAATTTGCAAGTACCAAAATTTAACTTAATATTCAAAAATTTTTATTTTTCGGAATTTTCCCTTTACTTGTGCTGTAACACCTTGCTTTAAACCAAAATTGATAAATCTAGGTCAACCGGAAGTACCCTATAGGTTTTGGGTCGAAAACCTATATGGTAGTTCCCGTTGTCCTAGAATCACGAAATTTGGCAAAAAGCAAGGTCTTACAGCACAAATAAAGGGAAAATTCCAAAAAGTAAAAAAAGTCTAAAATTAAAGGGGGTCCCCATACATACATAGTACCACCAATTAAGATAGACCTCTGAGTTGTATCGGAGCTCATACAATTTTGAGGTCTAGCTTAATTGGCACCTATCTCCAATAAGGTAATTGAAAACTTAATCGAAAAAAAATTGAAATAAATCCTCAAGACTCCATTACCGTGATGAGCGAACTATTTACAAGTTTGTTCGGAACACTCGGTGCGGGAGTCCGACTCGCATTTGACCGAATTTTTATACACCTAATAGGGACTATAGACCTCAGTATTTGGTATAAATTTCAACTTGCCAGGTCCACCCGTTCGCCCGTTCCTGAGAAAATTGGTGGTGACGCACTGACAGACGGACAAGAGAGTGATCTTAGTGTTTCTTTTTTTACCTTTTGAGGTACGGAATCCAAAAAATAATGTAATAAAATAATAATACAACCCTTTCTAATACTAATAAACAACAAAAATACAGAGGCAGTCCAAATAAGTTTTCACTTCAAAAACTAGATGGCGTTGTCTCTAATTGAAACGAGCTATGGTTTCATTATTAGAGATTTATATAGGCAAAAAGTTTCATGAGAGCCCTAAGCGCTCGCCGAATAGTCCGCGTAAGGGTGTCTATGGTCCTTCAGACCGCCACCTTTAAGTCCTCCTCAAAAAAAAAAAAATTATTAAGTTTCGTTAGTTTGTTTGAACATAGTCGATTTTCCAACTGATTTAAAAGTTAGCATGGATTGTGAAATAGTTTCACTTGAAGTAGAGCTAGGACCTCGCCGTCATCGTATGTTTCATATGCCGGGAGATAGTTCCTGCCTCTTCTATTCCTTGACATACTTAACGTATGAAGAAATAGACGTTGAGGTCACGTCGCAAATCAGGACTGCTATCGTGCGATATGTTGTAGACCTACTAGGGGATGGCAGTTTGTATGAGACTTCAGTTTTCACTTCAAAAACTAGGTATATGGCGTTGTTTCGAATTGAAACGAAAATATTGTCACAAGCAATGTACAAAAAGAAGTGAAATCCCACCAAAAACATTATCATGTAAAGAGTGCTGCCAAGACACCACATGGCTCGCACTGTCAAAAAGTAATCAGATCTCATGTTGATCCAAGCTTCTAACTCTACACGCCCTAACTCTACAAGCTCTAACTTCACAAACTCTTATTAGTGAAAATATGTAACTTGGCCATTTCGTTACTACAAAATCAGAAACGTAATGAACAGTGAATAAATTTTTCACCTTAAGCCCATGTGAATGTAGCGAAATGGCCAAGTATATATTTTCACAAATAAGAGTTTGTGAAGTTAGAGCTTGTAGAGTTAGGGCGTGTAGAGTTAGAAGCTTGGATCAACATGAGATCTGATTACTTTTTGACAGTGCGAGCCATGTGGTGTCTTGGCAGCACTCTTTACATGATAATGTTTTTGGTGGGATCATCTGTTTTCGAATAATGATCTATCCATGAAATAAGAATCTTGGCTAGTTGTTCCCAGCAAACCATTATTTAGAAGAACTTGCGTATAATATATAGAATTTAATTTGATTAACCAAATATATGATAATTTGTATGTGAAAATTAGCTATGTCAAATCTTGAGCTTCAATTTATCCTAAGTTATCTGCTTGGTGTAAATAATTATAGTTTCAATAAAAAAAAATTAAGTTATTTTTTTAAACAGCAAACATTGTTGCAGCCGAAAAATACAAAAAATTGTCTTTGAATTTATTTTAGTATGTTCTTATAAATAAATTTCAGTTACGCACCCATCCAAATAAACTTTTTTTGTCGGCAAAACGTCAACCATATACCTATTGTTAATATTAAACTTTTAAATACAATAATTATAAACCTAACCATTAAGTAGTATTTAATGCTACGTAAGTAAATTTTTAATTCATAAAAAAAAATATTGAACTTAGCTCTTATTTTCAGATTTATTTTATGTATGTGTTAGGATTCACCTTTCTTAAATTGTTTCTTCTGTTAAGTTATTTCTAGCCATTATTCTGTTATTTGCAGAAGATTGAATATGTTAATTGAAACTGAATTTTCATTGAATTAGAAAATTGATGTAACAAAGGCTTACAGATATATCGATAGGCTCAGCTATGTGTTTATAATCATAACAAGAATTAATTTGCAAATTAAGCGTACATGTAATTTAAAACCGATCAATTTCGGAGCTATCTTAGTTCACATGAGCTAATTATTAAGTTCATCCGGCCTAGTCAACAAATAACGTTTTCATGAGCGCGATCCATTCACAGGGGTTGGTGTACGCCCGCTACGCGCTGCTGAACGACTCGGCTCGGCTTCTGAACTGAAGCCATTTGCCTCCGACATCGCTACGCGGCGCACCGTTTCTGTCGCTTGCCATCTCCTGAAACTTTCACTTGTAATTTCACGCAAACATTCCCACCGCGAACGGTGAAAAACTGTTTTAGTGGCTTCAGATAATTACTTAAAGCAGTTAAAATATTTGGACAATTTAGTGACTTATGATGGTACTTCCCATTTAGATTTATTTTATATTAGAAGAATAATGCGTCCAAAAGTTTAACAGTTAAAGTGATAATTTACCTATTTGTCGATAATAAATCCCCAACAGTGGTCGTGTGATGTGATTTATCTGAACAGAGATATGCCCAAATAAACACGCGTCATTGTTAATGTTTTTCAAGAGTGTAAACATGTCATTCAGAGTGAAGTGATATACAAAAATACCATAAAGTTTACTAAAGTAATTTTTATGTGAAGGTTAAAAAATCAGTAAGCGCGCAATGTCAACTTTGGGAGCGGGGACAGGCGTGCTAATCATTTTGCAAACAAGCTGGAAGGCGGCGTCGAACTGTGCGCTACTTGTGCGTTGTGTATTAGCGTACTGAGCCAAGAAGGCCCCACAGAACAAAGAAATAAGCAAGCTGTTATCTACAACCACTATACTACTTAAAATCGCTTTCGTCACATTCCTCGCAATGGGTACAAGGTACGTCTACTTTATGTGAATTGTTTTAATAAAAGCAGTAATTACCAGAGATCGTTTCTCAAACATCCGGTTTTATGTTTCATTATTTATTTATATCATATGACTGTCTGAATAAATTTCTTGAAAATTGCTTAACCTTCTTTACAGAAGTGGGATCAGTTTCAGCACGTGACAAATATTTGTGTTCATGAACACGTTTGTTTGTCTAAAGTACCTATGTGTGTTTTATACATAAGTACATCACGTTGTGTTCATAGTAGCTACATAGAGCTGTAGTTTGAAAGTCGAGTCATGTCCGTGGTGTTTTGTATAAAGAGGAAAATCTCTCGGATTTTTACGTACTCTCATGAAAATATAGCGTATTGCTAATAATATAATAAATTATTGGTCGGAATAACAATCAAACATTACTATCTTAAAATAGTTTATACTACCAGAACAATCCTTATTGTTGAGCTCCAAACTTGTGTAAGTCAAAATTATTATTCAGTTGATGTTTAGTTAGGCTCAAAGAAAGCTCCGCATTAAGTGATTCAGTCAGTATAATTTACACAGATCACAATTTAGTTAACAATTTAGCATTTTAATTATTAAATACTACTACTACTTTTGGTTTGCGTCGAATGGCGCGCATTAATAAAAATATTTTTCTTTCTTTCTTTCTTACTATCTATGGGATCAGCAGAGGAATCTTTTATGAGACCCACCTTTGAACAGAGATAATTGCCTCTAAAGGTGACGTGTGGTGAGCTTTCTTGCGGTATCTCAGAAACATAAGAAATTCCTGGGCCGCGTTTGTTTATAAAATGTACCAAAGTGGATACTCATGTAAATTGTGAGCAATCATCATAATTTAAAAACTACGATGTGATGATGGCTACATTTGAACCAAACATATTCCCAACGAAATGAGAAACGTTAATAAAATCTCTATTGTAGAAAATAGTTTGCAAGTCACCGAATAAATGTAACGAAATTGAACATGTCGTCGGTTTTATAAGATGACGTTTTGTTATAAAAGTAAATATCAAGATAATTTTTCAGCCCGATTTAGCTTCAGTGGATTGTTGAAAAGCTTAAGCTTTAAGTCACGCTACAAAGACTTGTCTTTTGAATTTCTTAGCTATGAAAAACTCTATGATATTTACATTAATGAAATGCTTGGGAATTGCGCTCTACATTAACGCGACGACATTTGTTTTTTTTAATGATATATCACTGAATTGGCTACATACTTTATCACATTATTAAATTAACCAATACTTTTAATCGGTGATATTTGCAAATTCCTAAAAGTTTTTTTAAATTATTTCACAACACTTTATAACTTGTATCGCGATTCCTGGAATTCTATTTTTATATGAAATTTTAGGCGACAACGGAAAAAACGACAACTATTCGTTAAAATTAATTAATTGTTGTTACATCAGGCAAAGGCTTACAAATATGATAATTACAAGGCTTAAAAGTCATCGACATAGAAGATATAATAACTGTATATAAGGTTATATTATAACGGCTTTTCAGGAACCGTGAAATTAGAAAACATCTATAATAAATTAATGCCCATAATATTTTGGGTACGATGGAGTTTAGGTAACCTGACTGCCACACCACAGACAGCTCACGTGTCCATTCCAATGGGGAACATGCACGTGACTTCAAAATGGACGATTTTTTTTTATGTAATTCATATTATTACAAAAACATACCTACACAATTATTTAAAAAAAAAACATGATTTAATAGCTAAATTTAATCATCAAAATGTGTCTGTTTTTAAATTCCCTCGCAAATTTCCAAAACGCCCCATAAGCAAATCGTTAGTAATCGTGACGTCACTTTGAAACTCTACCTCAGAGTTTGTAACCGCTACGATTAAATTTATTATAATTTATAAGTTTTCTGTGCTTTTCCATGGTAATAAAATGATTTTAGTAACTTTGTGAACCAAACACTTAATTTTTGACATCGAATTCGTCTAATCTCACATCACAAAATAAGCGTGCCATAATGGCCGCGTTTGAATCACCCGGAAATGATAGTGATTTTAATATATTTTTTTATTAGCTTAATGGTTAAGATTTAGGATGTTATATATTTTTTGGTAACGTAATCCGTAGAAACGTTTAAAACAATAAAAAAATACGTGCATATTCAGGACAAATATTTTTTGGTCAATTTCGCACCCTTATACACTCGATAGTAAAACAAAAATAATATTGAATACACTGTACGAATGAATTTGTTGTATACGATCAGGAAATAATGAAACTGGGCTTTTAGTGTAGTAAATTGGAATACATTTACAATGACAGCTCTATCAGTAGAAATAAATAGACAAACTGGAATATCCCACATTTGTGTGGATAAACACGTCTGTTGTTCTGAGTACGGGTGTAATCTATGTAAGTAGGTATGTACCTATATATTTACAAGTAATAGGTACCTATAATATCATACTAATAGTACATTTTTACTTACTTTGGGATATTGGATGGCTGAAACTTATTGATTCATTAATATATAGGTATTACTTACATTGCAATAAAAATTAATGAAATACACATTATTGTAGATCATAGAGATAAAAACATAAGATTAGGAACTTTGAAGTCGATTAGTTTAGGAGACAACGTCATAAAGTTCATAAAATAATATCAAAGAAACGTGTGATGTTATTTTATCTGGGGGCACGGCAGTGCCCCGCCAAGACAAGCCAGCGAAGCGAAAACGCAGGGGCACTACCTACCTTTTCTCGATGTAAAATTTCTTTATAAGATCTAAATCGGATATACGATACCTACTCTACATATCTTTTGATACAAAAACATGTTTTTGTTACTTTTTGTACACTCCATGTATACAAAAAGTAACAAAAACAACAGGGTCTCATTAAAAATAATTGGTAGGGTTCCTCCATCCGAGAGTTAAGGAGCAATCTCATAATTAAAGCTTTCGTGAGTTTTGACTGATTAACTGTAGAAAGATTATCGTTAGTAGAAGATGGTTATATTTGTGCAAGTTACTTTTAAGTAGCCCCCGGTAATGAAGGATTAATTTAATTGCATTTGTGATCAATGATATCGAGAAATTACCATATTGGGCACTGTGTCACCTATTTGAATCCGCCTGTAATCTTAAAATGGTTTTTACATTTTATGGAAGTGAACATAAACCTTGCAAAAATCGGCCTCTTAGCAGCAAGAGATATTTATTTTATTAAGAGTTCTTTGGCCGCTACTCATTGAAAGCAATATATTTTTAGTTCTCGTATATTATTAACGAGCTGTCCTCCACGGTTTCACCCGCGTTCTCGTGGGATCTTATCTTTTCCCGGGATAAAAATATAGCCTATGTTACTAGCTTTCTAATGGTGAAAGAATTTTTAAAATAGGTCAAGTAGTTTTTGAGTTAAATAGTAACCAACCAACAAACAAACAAACGAAAAATCAAATCTAAGTTCCTCTTTATAATATTAGTTTAGATACGAGTAATAGGTAGCTAACTTGGACAATTTCTAACATGGACTTGAAATTTTTTTTTTAGAACTTATATGTTTACATCTAGGTTTTTATATTAGGTACCTAATAAGTTCAACATGCAATAAATCAACCCCAAAAGTTTTACCAGTAACTTCTCTCTAAAGTCTCTGAAGACGAAACAACATAATCGAAAGCTTACAATCTGGTACCACAATATATCAATAAAATAATTTAATTATGGTTCGGGAAATTATTGTTACCTACCTATTTATTTTGACACACGTTCATAATAATTATGAATTCAACGTTCCATTAAAATTTGGACGCATTGTGAATGAATAAAGACGTACAAATAAATTTATTGTTTTAGATTTCATTTGCGTAGTTACTTTTAGAATCTCAGTAATGAGTGATGTGTTTTTAATTATTCTGGTTGTAGCACATTATTTTAAATGTTGACGTAAATAGTTTTGTGAGTAGGTACTAATATTTAATGAAAAGCTCGGTTGGAATCATAACGAGACACAAATATGTATTGTTGAGTATAAATCTAGTTATTTCGATTAGCTATGTAATAAAATAAGATTTTGTAGTGAGGAAATTATTCTAATAATTTTTGAAAGGGCAATTTGAAACTTATAGAGGACAACTCCTCCAATTAGGTAGGCTAGTTAACATTCTAAAAATGTCTCAGTATATTTAATATGAGCATGTTCCCTGTACCTTAGGATTTTTTTACATACTAATTTGTTTCAATGGTTGTTTTTCAGTCCCGCGCTCCTTTTTTAGGCTGTATGTGCTTATCATATACGATCATATTATTACTTGCTGTTGTATTAAAATTGTCCTTATGTATTAGATTACCTATACATACCCACATGAATATGGTATTGTGAAAAACTATATTTTCTACAGTATTTCATTATCTCTGTATACTTTTTAGAACAACATGATTAGTTAGAACAACGTGAATTTGTGGGTTCAATTCCCATCCACGTATTTGTCGTGAGTTTGAGTGTAATTTAATAAGTAGTTCACGTTATAGGTACATATCATATATCTGCCACGTGTGAAAAACGACCCAAGATACTTACTATTATTTTATTTTTAAATTTTGTTTAACATTTTGATCAAGCTATTTCAGAATTTTCACCACTTCATAAAGTGTTTTTATTCGTATATGATGTTCCAATCGGACAGTTTACTTGTTAAGTCGAAAAATGTATTTAAAAAAACAATCATCAGTTTCTTCAAACCAATCTCTCCAAACTAAGTATTCTGTAAAATTATAAAAAGATTTGATATCGATAATACCTTACATCGTATGCATAGAAAAACAAATACCCGTTGCCTGTTAGTTTTAATAGCTATTGGCAACCTCGCTATTTTGTGGCACACACAAGCATGAATACCCGTATTTTTGATAGTTTCTACGTTATAGTTTCATGGTTGAGGTTTTATTGGACGTTTAAAGGTATATGGGTAGACGTTGATTGCCCAGTGTAGGGGCAAGGTGTGGAAACTTGATAGTGGTTCTCAAGTTTCGACTTATTTCATAATTTGAGTTTGGAATAGTTCCTATTCCTACCCAATCATTTGGGGTCATCAATGTGTGAACATATCTTTGATACAACCCTATGAGGACATCCCTTTTTAGGGTTCAAAATTAAAGCAACATACCTATAGTTTCAACATACCGTCCGTCCGTTTAGTCTGTTAACTACAACTACCAATGCGCTAAAGTTTTCAAATAAATCAAACACATTAATAATAGAGATGGTGACTGACATGTCAAATCAGCTTCTTTTTATTAAATGTCAAAACGATGATTTACATGGAGTTTTGTTCGAAATACAGGTTTGTGACGTCATAAATATATACCATCAAAAGAACTGCTACTTGTTGTTGGTAAATTGGTAATTAAAAATCATAAAAAGGCGGAATTTTACAACGTGTTCGCTATTTTTGAGTATGTTTAGATGTTTTATACACACTTTAGTGTCAGGTATTTTTTCTTGAATATAGGCAACATCCCTATTATAACCATTACAAAGTAAAACATGTGAAATGCCTCTTTATTTTTCATTCACTCCAAGTGTGGTATCGTGGAAAAGGTATTGAATCATTGTCAAGGTCCCTTTAACAGTATTTCGGTATAATTTTTAGGGTTGAAGTAGCTGTTTTGTATGAGTTCCAATTTCCACCCTGTGCTCTGTAGTTTTAATTCGAAAATATCTACAGTTATTTACAGTGGAATCAAGAAAAACTTTCACGTCAAAGGAGAGTCGTATAGTGCACAAGCTATATTTGAACAACTTTGTAACCGAAAACTAATATTCTAATTAGGTAAAAGTAGATCGGAGCCTTATGGAATGCAATTTGCTGGTTTTATCGTACCATGATGGGAGAACATTATGCCAGATATATTATGTAATAGCAAATAATTCAAGCTTAAAAAGTTCTTAGAGTGGGCTGGGTGGCGTTCTTCCCACCCAAAGACTAGCTATAATGCGGGACAAGTGCAGATTGATGGATTAAGAACTACTTCAAACTCTTCACCACTTCGTAAAGGTTTTTGATGAAACACAGAAGTTCTCTCTAAATATTTTTCGTCTATCTTCGCAAATCTTACGCGTCTATGTTATTTCCGTTTCTTTATTTTTTATAAATTTAATTAAAAAGTATTATCTGAATTTAAAAATGTGCCTAACTAAGGTAACTCCTTGTTTTTACAGAATATATTTTAATATTTTCAGTCTTTATACATTTACAATTAACATTACAACAAAACATATGGGGAACTATGTCAAAATTTATATTCAATTAAAACTTTTCATAATGGTCGTATGCGTGTAGAATAATAAGGTAATAGTACGCGGTATTGTTTCTTATACCTCACGCAATCTTGATGAACTTTGACCTTTCAGTTAACACAATGTAGTTATATCATAATATACTGACTCAAATAACATCTTATGATTTATGTATCCACTATTGTAAGTATATATCTACTGTATATAAATCTTTTCTAAAATGTTTTGCACTTTCACTGGAATTTTAAGAATACCTTTTTACTGATATCACATTATCTATGAAATAGTACACCAAACCGTACATAAATTCCAAGAAATTTACTTGGAAAAGATCATGTAATAAATATCTAATAATTTACTTTTAATCCTTTGAGAAATATGGGCAAGGCTTTTTAATCTTGTTGACTGTTTTATAGAATTATCAATACAAATCATACATTTATAGTGATACCAGTACCAATTATAATTTAAATTTTGCGTAAAAGATGATGATTTTTTTTAAAGTCTCAGTATAATGCAAATATTTTTTTTTATATCGTGTTTGTTGGCAGAGAAGTATAGAAGTTTTTGTGGGCCCATTTTACAGATATAATCACAATCTGATTACTTATTTGTGAGAAACTTATTTATGAAAATGAAAAAGTTTTATTCAAACAAGCACTTATGAATAGTCTAGACCCTAATGCACGGTTCGGAAGGTTGCTTTTGCTGAGAAGAGCCGGCAATAAACTCAGCAATTACTCTTTTCAAAAACAACTTACATCTATATTACATTTAATCATTATTTATCTAGTCTCACTGATAGCGGCAAAATAATAGTAAATTTGATTTAATTATGACTGACTAAGTAAATAACAAACTCAAGCAGGCCAGCCCCCACAAGCAGCACATGTTCACAAGTATGACGCGTGTGGCAGCCACCGCCCTCCTCACCATTTTGTAGGGAAGTGAGCCGCAAGCAAAGGCCTTACAGTGAACACTAAAAACATACGAATTAAAATACACAATATGCTATCGCTGTGACTACTAGCAGGTTTGTAAACATAGGTAGTAGTGTAGGTATCTATCGTTTTGCAAAAAACAAAAGCAAAAAACACATATTTTGCAAACGTTTCTTCAACGGCTGTATTTGTTAACAAAATATATAACTGTTAATAGCTGGATACATTTGAAGAATTTATATAAATGGTCCTTGTCGAGCTCGTCAAATAGAAGAACATAAAGATAAATTGATCATGAAACACAGTCATAAAAACAAGGTCTTATTTTACCAATTAGGACAAAGGAAGTTTAAAACATTTAATAGTATGGCATAAAAATTGGAAAAATGATCGTTAATGTAGGTCCCTTCAAAATTTTCTTGTTTTATAAAGATCCCCTGAATTCTTTTGTTACTGCGAAAGACAGCTTTTTATTAAAACTCATCTCCTACCGACCGACCGATGTTGTACCTACCTAGAATAAATCAATTTACAGAAAATGATTATTAAAAACCTATCAAATGTATATTTTGTGAATAAATAGGATTAAAAGTTCTCCTTAGTAATACTTTTGTATACTAATAATTTATGAAAATATCTAACACAGCTATGGTAGTTTAAACTATACGAGTACCTACCTACTATAAAGGTATAAATAAATAATATATATTTATGTGTGTATTATTATATAACATGTCAAATAGTAATACATATAAGTATATACATATGTACATAGTATAATTAAAAGTAAATTGGCAATAAAATGAATACAGACGGCCGGAGACTAAATTAAAGGGGTTCCTTAAAATAAACAAATTATCATAATAGTCCTCGTTCCTGCAACGAATGACTACTACCTACGATACATATTAGATTAGGTATTGCCCAAGCCTTTGACTCTTCCTTTGATTATGAGCAAAAATAATAATATAACACAGATATAATTTGAATAACTAAGAATTTTGTTTTAAATTTTAAAATGTTTCAATAGAAGTCGACATCCCTAACTTTTAGTCTATTTAACTTCTCTCCATCCTAAGGTTGACTGGAGAGACCTATTAAATACAGTGAAATTTGGCGGCCCTGCAATCATGTATGAAATAATAATAAAGTGTTATCTATGTAAAGTGTGAAAATGGGTATGTACAACTATTACCTAAGTTATCAACATCACATTTTCCTCGCGCGCGTTATAAAGGCTTTGTTCATGACATCAGGCATCAATTTGTCATGATATTATCCAGCCCGACTGTCAGTCCACATCCGGATGAGAGTGTCGAGATAATAATAACATTGAAATAAGTTATTCCATACCTAAATATATTTAAAAAAAAAAAACAATTTATATAATACAAAATAGGCACTAGATCTGAATTTCAAATGGGATATTATAGAAATCTAACTTAAGTTAGCCATGCTTTAGTTTTCTGAAATAACGAAAACAATTTTTCATACATACGTATTGATCAAGAAAAGTTTGACCAAAATCTAAATTTGATTTAGAAAAAGATGACATCGTAAAGTTTTATGAAATACTATCTTGAAATTCTTATACATTTACGTGCATAGTACTGTATTGTTTATAATTAACTAATTATAATATTTAACTATATGTATAGGTATTTAGTATACCTATGTAGTTGAACCTAGAATAATTACGTATCAACCAGGTCAAAAATCAACAGGCAAATTAATCGGGGCCGTATAATGCTGCCCTAGCTCATGTGGACATACATAATTTCATACACGTACTTTTCTTACGCTCTCAAGAATTTATTTGACAGCTTATATTTTCAAATGAGCTCTGCTTCTTTTTCATGGACATTTGAATTTTTCATTAATTTTATTTAGAAATAATCTGCACGATTATTTTTGATTAGGTAGACTATGGGTAGATAGATAATTAAATTAATAAAAGGAGTTAGGTCCTAAGTTTTTTCTTCACCTATTAATATAGTGATAACATTTCTTTAACATTTAATATCAGCTGTTTGACACCGGCCGACACATTATTAGGCTATTTTTCGTTACTATGCTAATGAAGGGTAGATTGAAATTCGTATTTTTCTCGCCTCCTTTGTATTTTTTTATTAAATTCGTAATTGAAATTTGAAGCTTGTGCTGCTACACTGTTGGTTAATACTGTTTTCGGTTTTATTATATCCGTATTCGGAATAAAGACTATCAACGTTTTAAAATAATCCTCAAGATTCAAATGAGCCTTTACAGTAAAGTAGATAATATGCAGAAGATACTTTTAACGAGGTGATTTTCATACTTTTCATGAGATGGACTTGCTAATTAAAGTTATGAAAAGTATACTAACTAAAAAGTTAACATTGTAAAAAGTCTTATTTGAGATTACTCTTTTCCTAGGAGCAATTATTTCTTTTCAGAAAGTTTTAAAGAGCCTAGTATGATTAAAAAAATATATAAGTGGGCGGGCCCAACTCTGTTTATTTTATTAATTCTATGTTTACTGATCTTAAAATATTTTCAGTTTATTTTTATATTCTAGACTTTATCCGTTAGTTCGTATATGGAAATCAATAATGCAGTTTGAGTCAATATATTATTTTGTTGTTTCAGTTTGACTTGATTGTATGGATTACTGGCTTTTTGCCCGCAGCTTCACCTACGTGGACTATACGATTTTGGCTGATTCGTTTTTTCCAGGTTTGGGATACTTCAAATTATCCAAAAATAGTCTTTTTATTTTTCATACAAACTTTAACCCCCTTTTTACCCCTTTAAGGAGTGAAATTCGAAAAATCCTTATAGACGTATTTCTTTGATTTTACATGTAGAGGCTAAATACCAAATTATTTCATTTCAAATAAAAAAAAAACATACAAACTGTAACACCCCTTTTTACCCCTTTTAAGGGTTGAAATTCAAAAAATCCTTGAGTACGTGTTTTTTATTTTACATTTAGTGGCTAAATACCAAATTTCATTCATTTCAAATAAAAAAAAACATACAAACTTTAACACCCCTTTTTACCCCTTTAAGGGTTGAAATTAAAAAAATCCGTACATTTGTATCTTTAATTTGACTGAAGAGCATAAATACTAAATTTGGAGTAATTCTGATAATAAACATTTTTTTCATACAAACTTTAACCCCCCCTCTTTACCCCTTTAAGGGTTGAAATTCAAAAAATCCTTAAATACGTGTTTTATTATTTAACATTTAGAGGCTAAATACCAAATTTCATTAATTTCAAATCAAACATGACAGTGTTTCATACAAACTTTGAACCCCTGTTTTATCCCCTTGGTTTTACCCTGTTTTACCCCCTTGATTTTCCAAAATTCACCCCGAATTTTGGAAAATCCTTTCTTTGCGGAAACCTATGTCATAATACCTATCTGTGTGCCAAATTTCAACGCAATCCGTTCAGTGGTTTCAGCTGTGCGTTGATAGATGAGTCAGTCAGTCAGTCAGTCAGTCAGTCTGCCAATCAGTTTTGACTTTTTATATATATGTTACCGGAAATGTATTAAATCTAGGCATTGTATACAAATCCTAGGAAATTTATATGATTCTGAAGCTATTTATGATTTTTTAAATTTTGGTACAAAATGTTGAGTTTCTTGTGCAATATGTTGATTTAAGGGGTAGAGATAATGGGGGGAAGCCCCTCCTTCCATATGAACCTGCGAAGGGGGAGGGGGAGGATTTTTTAGGTTTTCGTTTCGTTTCTAAAAAAAAACCACGAAGTGTAAGGCGATCACTTCTAACCTATTCAATCCTTTTTTTTTTTTTGGAAACGAAACGAAAAACTAAAAAAAAAACTTGAGATGCTTGACACCCGGATGGAACGAAGTTATATAAGTTAGAGAGTATATATATTAATATATATATATATATATATATATATATAAATAGAAATGAAAATATCTGGCTTGCTTTCTATAAGAGAGAGAGAGAGAGAGACAGACAGAGGAACATGCGCACGCCGCACAGCTTACTACACACAACTGTCACCCGACCAACTGACACTAAAAGTGTCGGTTTTTCGTAAGATTTTTTTCCGTCTAGCCCCCTTTCACAAAGCGCGATAAGGAACTTCGTTCCAAAACTTCGTTCCAATAAATTAAGATTTTAGTGTAACAAACAATATTTACATTTCCGATTGCTATTTAGACAATGTATAGATTTCCTAGGAAATGTGTCTAATATAATTTAATTTACACATTTCCGTGCGATTTTAGGAATTACATACATTTCCTAGGAATTGTATACAATGACGGATTACATACATTTCCGGTAACATATATATGGATTAGTATTGTATTCTCAAATGAGAAAGATCATTGCAGTTTTAGACCGATATGCATTGATACAAGATAGTTCTGAAAGTTATGGCATATTTATAGTTAAAAATCTTTCACGAAACCCTTAATTATAAAGCTGGTCCACTACTACTTCTCGACATATTATTTAAGTAATAAATAAAATTATTTATAAGCACCCTGAAGATCTGAGCTAGGGATAGTAAAATCTAGTCCGCAATTGCATTAGTTTTTGCAATGATATTTGCTCAGTAAGAATATAGGTTCTTACTTATAGAAGTACCCATATTGTATCTACTTGCATACATACTCGCATATAAAAAAAGCAGCAAAATGGAGGAGCGAGGCAAGCGAGGTACAATTCCATCAAAATGACATATTTGTGGTTACGTAATCTCTGAAAAACGCTCTAGTGGTTTGCCTTTGTAGGTGTGCTGTGATACTCACATGCTATGTATTTTTAGAGGTAGACATAAGCTTGTATTTTTTTTTAGTCATACTACACCCGATCCCCTATCGGCTTTGACCAATCGGGTACAATATAGCACAAAATTTATAGGTGACAGGTGACAGCCAATTAAAAACGTAGGCATAGCAGTAGTGGGTAAATATGAACAGCATTGGGTATGTTTGAAAAACAACTTGTAGGTATTTTCCTGTCCGGCCGCTGACTACCTGCGTAAAGCCAAAGCAAAAAATACGCCTGGAACATTGATACTGAAAAATATGAGTTCTTTTTATTTATCTTTAATGTCAATTAAATTTATTGGTTGTATTCAGATTATATTAAAAATTATAAATGAACTGCATATCGACAGAAGTTCTTATCCTATGGTTCTATGTAATAAATAAATACTGACACACGCTACATCGTATTTTATTCCAGTGGTAATTGAGTTCCTCTGTATATTTTCCATAATATTTGTTACGGAGCTAACACTACAAACCAACGCACCACCTGTTATTGGTTTGCTCGCTTCCGTTCTGGAAATTTCGACCTGAAAAATGAACCTCGCGGTCGTCCGAAGACTTTGGTCGACAATGACGAATTAAAGGCGATTGTGGAAGCTGATGATACACAATCTACGGCTGAATTAGCAGCAGCTTTCGACGTTAGCGTCAAAACAATATTGGTCCATTTGCGTCAAATTGGCAAGGTAAAGTACGCGTCGAGACGTGCCTTGCACTGCTCAACAGACACACAAATGAAGGAATTTTGAACCGCATTGTTACCTGCGATGAAAAATGGATTTTGTTTGATATCCGCTAGCGCTCAGGAAGTTGGTTGGATCCTGGTTCGGCACCTAAACAATGCCCTAAACGAAAACTTACCCCTAGAAAAGTGATGGTCACTGTTTGGTGGTCTAGCGCCGGTGTGATTCATCACAGTATCTTACCAAACGTGAGCATTACTGCAGATGTGTACTGTGTAACTTCTTGGCCGGAAAAAAATTCAATACCCGAGAGGCAGTACAAAATGCCTTTGAAGAATTTGTTGCCTCCCGTCCAGCTGATTTCTTTAAGAAGTGCATCAATAAACTGGCACTGCGTTGGCAAGGATGCATTGATTGCATGGGTGATTACTTTGATTAATACAAATAAAAAATACATGGAAAAAAAAACGTTTCAATTTTTTCATACAAAACGGCAATTTCATAGGTAAAGACCTAATATTTATCCAAAATATTTTGTATCTTTTAAAATTTTCCTTCAATAAAACTTTGTCAGATTTCCTTATTCCTTATAAATGAACTTTAAAACTTTCGTAGCAGCTTTTCATAACTCGCAAAACAGAAAGTGGAATCGACCAAAACACATTAAATTTTCTTTATTCGCAGAATTTATGGGAGTTTACCTGAAATATGCCTCATAAGGTTACGTATTTGATAAACTTTTACTTATGTAATCCGGTTATCTGGTTTCGAATTATTTGAGAGCGCAGCTGATAATTCTATAATATATTTTAACTTGTTTATCCAAGGGATCTATCACATAACGATTCAATATTTTAGAAAAAAACTTAGTCATAAATTTCATCACATTTTTATCAGCCGCTACGCCGCGATACAATAAAAAATATACAAAATGTTGTTCACAATTTTGTTGTTTACAGATTTAAAGTAATTTTATCTCACTCTGTCTCATTTTAACACATTATATTAGAAATGTAAAAAGGCTAAAAAATGCCCTATCATATTAATATGCCAAAGGTATTAATGGGAAAATTGTTGAAATGGAGAATTCAATCTCGGTGCCAATATATTGTAAATATCCTAAAGCTCCTGTGAAGGTCCTCCAATAAGAGCTTTCGAGCCTTTACATTTCATGCCACGCACGATATTGCGTAGTATTAGTATTTTATTGTTAATAAAGAAAATTCTGCTTCGGTATACTATACCCACAGAATACTTTTCACTAGTTACAGTAAATGTAACCTGTTTGTAAGTCCTAAATAATAGTTTTAAGCAAGGTAATTATCTGTGCCTGTCACTAATATACTTACGCAATGGTGGCTGAGTGGAGCTGGTAGGTGGTAGTGACGTCGAATACTGTGGCGAAGTTCGAGTCGTCCAATGAGCTTTTCGGCTCGTTTACGTAGAAAAGATGTTAGTTAAATCAGGATCATATGTACGGATCTATCTAATGAGACGATTTTACAAATAGTTGAGCCTATGACATTCGCCTCGTTTACTTGTTGCAATTTATGCATTTTACCTCGTTGTTTATTGCGGGCTAGTAGCAGATACCTATTTTGTTGTTTTTATAACAAAATCCCTTGTAGGGAAAAAAAGTCCAAATCGCTTACTGAAAATTAAATCTTTACCTATTACACGATTATCTGTGTTAAAAATGGTATTTGCTTTCGTCTGTATTTTTATGTATAAAGTTTGGCTGAAAACGTTAACTTATGATAATTACCTAACCTAGGTATATTTGAATCAAAAACTAACACAACTTTATATCAAAAATTGGCTATGCTACCTCTATTCAATGACACAGCCTTTTATTCGTCATCTCGGACTAACGAATTTGTTGTTAACGAGTTTTTATATTACCAATAATATTTATTTGAAGGAGAACCAATTTAAAAAAAACCAGACTTAGCAAGATTGTATAGCACTGTAAAATCCGCCTCTCTGCTCACCATCCTCAATTTGGAAATCTGCAGCTATTCACCAGTTTCTTTGTCCAAAACATTACATATTATGATGAGATCTAACACAAAGCTCCATTAAAAACAATTTACAATATCAAAAATGTTATGCAATACCTATTCAATCTAAACAAAAATAAATCATTATGTATGTTGATTATTGTACAAGAAGATTGAGTAGGTTTCTGACGTGAACGAACTTTCACACTGAAAGTGCATACGTAATAGGTACCTTTGAAATATTAACAATACTGTCTAGCGTTCTTTTTAGAAAACGTTAATAAAATACAAACATTTCTTAAAGTAAATGCGCTTCATCAGAGAGTGATTTTCCAACACGAATCGTTTGACGTAGATTGAAGTCTTATCATGAAAGATATTTTCCACCTACGAAGTATAAAAAGTAACATTTTGGTGCATGGATATTGAACATATTAAGTTTCAATTGAAAATAAATTAACAGAAAATTATAAAGGAATATCACAAATCAATCCACAGGGATGAAATCCAATTGGAAAAAGGCCATGATCGAAAATTTTAACGTGACCTTGCAGGCAGTCTACGATTGGGGCAAACCCAATCTACGATTACATTTATAAGAAACTAAGGCCCGCGCGTATCAATTTATCGCCAAATGTAGTTTTCTTTTTTAACTAGACTCATATTGTCCAATAAGATCTATCTACTTGAATTCTATATATCTGGTGCTGCAAGCGTCCATAGGCTACGGTAACCACTTACCATCAGGTGGGCCGTAAGCTTGTTTGCCACCTAGTGGTATAAAAAAAAAATCCATGGAAAAATTGTATCAGTTAAAATAAACTTGAGCTTAAAAACAGCGTGTCGTATTATATACTGGGATAATACGACAAATATGAATTTAGTTCGTGAAAGTTTAAAAAGTACTATTAAAAACAGCTTCTAGAAAACTGCGCATTTTTTCTAATGTTCACCGGTACACAGTCGCATACACATACAAGCCTAAATCTAGAGGTGCATAGAGTAAAGCTGTCACCTTTGAGATGGACCTTCAACCACTAGCTTGACCCAATGGGCCGGCCGTTTCTTGTCAGGACAAAAATAATTTTTGATTGTATATGAGTAATGATCCTTGCGCATCGACTTAAGGTTGCTTGCCTGTCGTTTTTCTACGCAGTGATATATTTTGAGGAGTGTATAATGTATAGCTCGTAGAACCGACGGCCGATGGGGCAAAAAGGTTCTTGAGTAGCGACCACGGAACGGAAGACGCAGCGTGGGCAGGCCTCCAACACGGTGGACCGACGATCTTGTGAGGGTCGCATGAAGCCACTGGATGCGGATAGCGCAAGACCGGCCATTGTGGAGATCCTTGGGGGAGGCCTTTGTCCAGCAGTGGACGTCTTTCGGCTGACATGATAATGTATAACAATTATTCAACCTGATTCCAACCATCCCCATTTTTACACCAAACCACAAAAAGCCAATTTCCACCCGTATGTTGTTGATATACTCATACCAAATATACGAATGCAATATTTTGTACCCTCACTTATAATGCAGACAGCAAAAGAGTGGTACATGTTTCGCGTCTGTATATTCCAACTCCTGCAATCTAGGGACTTTCAAGGCCAGAGTGAATTGGTTTCTTCTGAGCAAGCGTGAAACTAAATTACTACTTCTACTAAATCTAAAATGTGTTGTCTATAGTAGATTCACAAGATTCGCAAACGGTTTTTAGTGACTTTTGTATGATATTTTTTAGGGAAATCTGTTATTAGCTGTAGTACTTAACTGTATGGTAATAAGTAATTATTAGATTTTTGTGAAACGCTGTTGATTTCTGAATAAATAAATAAATATTATCTATGATTTGGATAACAAGTAAATACATTTGAAATAGTTTTGTAATTAATCATTACCAGGCATCTTTTGACAGGAAAATGTTATATTACGATGTGATGTAACTACATAGATATTTCCTATACACTTAACTTATTAAACACATCAATTTGAGTGTCTTATTTAGGGTGTCATTTAACTTTATAATTCAATTTTATGACACTAATATTAGGTACTCTTTAATGTTCGATCATAAATCTTTGCATCAACATACTTTTATCGCTTTCACTTTATTCTGTCAGCTAATATATTTTTACTGTGAATAGGTTTATGTTTGTTGTCAATCTTTCCATGGTAAGTGATGTTATGACCAAAATTAGTAAAAGCCTCTCAAGTATAGCTCCTGAAAATACCAGTACTTAGGTACTTGGCAAAAATTGGGCACTACAAAGAACTCTCTACTAAGGTTTCCTCACGATGTTTTCCCTAACCGAAAGCTCAACTTAATTGTAGGAATAAACTCGCGATCCTTGCTTTGGCAGACGACTTTTGAGTTATCATCGTCTCAAAATATTTTCATTTCATAATCCATACTAATATTATAAATGCAAATGTAACTCTGTTTGTCTGTGTATTACCTTTTCACGCCTAAACCGCTGGGCCAATTTTTATGGTATAGAGATAGGTGAAACCTTGGAGAAGGTCATAGGCTACTTTTTATCCCGGAAAAATATAAGATCCCTCAGGAACGCGGGTGAAACCGCGATGGATAGCTAGTTTGTCATAAAAATTGGTATGATTTATTGTAAATATCCGCTCGTAGGTACCTAAACTGTATAGTAATAAAATAATGATTTCCGGAATAGAAGATAGCGGAGGATGTATCTGTGATAGACAATTTTCGTTCTATTTCTCTAGTCATTTATCAAACTTTCAGCCTTGTGAAATAGAATCCTAGACATCATTTACTAACTAAATCCACGCTTTAATGAGGCTCCATCTGATGGTAATTATTTAGGAAGTAAATATAATCATTGACATTAACTATTGTTATAACTCAAACAAAATGCAACGTTAGGTATGTAAACATTTCAAGCCAATCTTAGTTTTGTGGACACAAATATATTTTTATGCCCAAATTTTTATTTTACTGCGACACATACGAAAACTTACCTACAGGTAATTCCACAGGTGGTATCATTGCTCATTGAAACGGCTTTTGCGTTTGCACAATCATAGAAGTGGTTAAAAATAGTATAGACATTTTTGTTTTTTCAGACGCATATCATGGATATTTTTTTCTATTGTAGTAAAATTAATACCCTGATACTTATAGTTTAGTAACACATCTTTCCTTTGTTTGTTTAAAATAAAGGTGGGAATTAAAATGGCACAGGACTCTTTGTTTGTCTACATTATCACTATTTAGCTCTAAATCTTCTTAAAGTAAATAAATAAAATATTTTTTCTGCGTTAATGTAAAGCAGATCTCTTAATTTGCTCAGTACCTATACTTTATTCGTTTTACATTATATAATTATCTACTTAGGTACATGTCTGAAGTATATCAATTTATTATAATGAGCAGAATTACTGTACAATATGTCCGAATATACTTTTATGTATCTACGTAGTCTTTTTGCAAAAATGTTATTTACGTGTACCTTATAGCACTGTTAATGGAAACAGCGAAGATATTTCTTTACATAGGTTCACTCAATAAATCAAGCAATATTCAAATGATTGATATGACGCCTCGTTGGAGTCGTAAAGCACTCTTTTCGTAATGTGATAAAGATATGTAGCGTAGGAAATGCTTAACACAATTTGTAATGAAAATAACATTACAACTTTGTTTTACATTTTCCATAACTAAGTATACCTACACAAGCTAGAGTGTAAGTCCAAATCTTAATTATTTAATAATATATAAATCCAGCAATAACTTTTTTATTGCTTATTTACCAAAAAAAAGGTAACTTGTTTACGGTTGTACTTCACATATAAGTTTTAAATTATTTGCTATAGTATTTTTTTAATGGGGGCACGATTATATTCAGGTCACCCGATGTAAAGTGATCCCCACTACCCATGCATACCCGCAACACCAAAGAGGTTTATTTATTTGTAGGTACATTGACGTCCCTAACATTCTATATCATCATTAAAGGCATTCATTTACATCCATTCCAGATAATTTATTAGATATGTTCAACTAGACGGATTTCACATCTATTCTAAAATAAAAACTTAAAAGTACATAATTTACACTTCATAAAATATCTCCAGTCATTTCAAATGTACATTTTTGTTGCAGTGGATCAAATTCAACCCAAGACGATGACGCGGATTGGTCAAGAAATAGAACTATGGAAGAATACATTGTGCAAAATGTCACAGAAGACACATATGGTATGTGTATGATAATTTGTATTTATTAGCAACTACATTTTGAAAATACACACGATGTTGTAACGTTATTTACAAGTCAGTTACTTTGATTGTGTTAATATAGGTACTTTCCTCTAACAAACGAACGAAGCAGAATATAATAATAAGATATTTTTTTGTGTAGATTTTTTGACTGAAAAAGCTACAATATAAATGAAAAATAATAATAACCATTTTGCAAAAATATCCTAAAGAACGATTGCCATCAAAGAAAAAAGAAATGAAATGGACCAATCAAGTCACAATAGACAATATGCTACGACCAAAGAGAATATCACTAGCTTTAGTTTAAGCCTCGTAGGATACAATCTCACCCAATGGCTTGCCTATGTTCGCTCACGCTATAATCAATCTGGAAAAGAGCGGTCAAAGTAAAATAAAGTTATTATTGATGCTCTCGTGTAAATAATGTTATTGTGTACGTAATAATATCGACCAAACACAATTTATATCAAAAGAAAAGAAGTCATATCAGTTTATTACTACGACACTAGACAAAATTTCGGGATAAATAAAATGTAATAAGTATTTGTCTTGTCACTCTTCGAGACACGGATCTATCAACAAACCAGGAAATAGAAAATAACACTTTCGTCTAGATAATGATATTTTGAGTGGCTTTTTCAATCGTTAATTCAAAAAAAGTCATAAAAAATAAAACAATATTTCATTTGGTTGTAAGTAGAGCTGATAATATAACTACATGAATATCTTTCCCATAGAAACACTCAAATAGTATAGTGTCTATCCCAGAAACAGCATAATAAGGATGAAGGAGTATAGAAGACGATGATAGCTCAGTGGTAAGTGACGTCGGATACCGCGGCGAAGGTCGTGGGTTCGAATCCTACAATGAGCTTGAGCTTTCGGTGAAGGAAAACATCGTGAGGAAACCATAGCACGGTGGTAGGGTACTTTGTAGTACCCGACTGGCTGGCTACCACCCTCAAGTTGAAAATCTGTCGCCAAGCACCTATTGGTGTGTTCCGACAGTTGCACTTGAGAGCCAGTTCCCTTCTAGGCCCTGTGTGTTTACCACCTTCGGCCACATCATCACTTACCATAGTGAGATTGTAGTCAAACACAAGCCTATCCAGAATAAAAAAAAAACGCTAAGTTGTTAAGTTGGGAATGATTGCTCGTACCTTTTGTTTCAGACACTTTATACGACGTGCCGACCGGTATGATAGTACTTCTATCATTTTTATATGGTTCAATATCCGTGTTAGCCGTCGTTGGAAATTTCCTAGTAATGTGGATCGTGGCCACATCAAGACGAATGCAAAGCGTCACTAACTGCTACATAGCTAATCTAGCTCTAGCTGATATAGTCATAGGATTATTTGCTGTACCATTCCAAGTAAGTACCTATATTTTCAAGTTTATTTTCTTTATGTCTTTTACTAAAATATTAAGTTTTATTAAACGTTGCACTTCATTAAAAGTATTTTGTAACAACCTCACTTTTCAATGTTTCTATCCACTCCATCATTACTCAAGTGTCAGGTCGTGGGAGTTAAATATTATAATATTTGCGTATAAGTCTGTAGACTACTTTAAACATAAGAAGCAAGTTCACCTAATACTCGAAGACTCGTTGATTCATAGATTTTACTGGTTTGAGTGTTCGCTAGAAGCAATAATTTGATTTAATCAATAGCCAACTTACCATCCGGTAGCTTACATACAAAATACACAACGACCGCATACTGGTAAATCATTGCTCTGGAATAAAGCCCAGTAGGTACCTACTCTACAATTGGCCACTGAAACTAAGCCAAACGAGTCATCAATAATGATCCCTATCTTTGCATACTATTTGCGATTGTGTTATTCCGGTAGTTATTTCGAGAATGGTGTTAGCAATTATTTGTTGATATTACTTATGAGTAAACACCTGCTCAGAGACCGATATTATCTTTCTTGTAGTTAACCGAGGTAACATTTTATTTAATGGTCATTAATATTAAAGTTAGCTAAAATATAATATAATAAGAATAAAATATAGTAACTATTGCATTTGTATTGAAAAAATCTGTATGCATTCAATAAATTTGGTCATCACTCAGTAGTTGCATATAAATAGGTTCTTACGTATATGCATACGTAAAGTAAGTACGTTCTAAAAAGATAAGAAGCCTATATCAGTTATCTCATTTTCATAATAGTTACAAGTTCTGTTTAGTTTGAGATCAGTTGGCAATGTGTGAATAATGTAGGTATAATTAGAATTTAAAAAATCATGTTTTAAATTACGTACCTACTCAGAAAAACCACATATTGTCACTAGTACCTAATACTCTCAGCTGATATTAATTTCATCATATAGGCACCTTGGGTGAAAGTTACTCGAATGGTTCATTGACCTACACGATTAACTTTAACAATGCGGCGAGTCTAACTAATTAAAAAGATATACTTTACCTAATTGTAGCTTGATGAATGGGTAGCTCGTAGCGCCAAGCAAAATTCCAATTTAAAGTTTATACAATGTTTAATAATATTTTTCGTCTACAGTTCCAAGCAGCGCTGCTGCAGAGGTGGTTACTCCCTCACTTCATGTGCCCTTTCTGTCCATTCGTCCAGGCACTAAGCGTCAATGTGAGTGTATTCACACTCACTGCTATCGCTGTTGACAGACATCGGGCCATTATTACACCACTTAGGTAAGTAGGTAGTGTAATATAATGTAATCCTTATCTTTAAATATTATAAAACAATGCCCCCCGTCACGTCTGTCTGTCTGTTCATGATAAACTCAAAAACTACCGAGTGATTCATGAGTTTAAGTATTTAATTCATGATGTTATGTAAATTGGCTGAAATACGACTATGAATGTAGAAGACGTCTGAAAAAATCTAGTGGATAAATAGGATTACTATTGCTATCTATTAGATATAGTAGAAATTTTATTTTTATAGTATTAGTTATATTGTACGCGCTATAGCACCGATATACAGCAAAGTTTGAAAATTATTGTTTGTCGGGCCGGTTGGCGTGGTTGGTTAATACACTGCCTATCACGCCGCAGGTCGTGGGTTCGATTCCCATCCAACACACACACATTTGTGTGAATGAACATGTCTGTATGTCCTGAGCCAGACTCAGGACAAACAGACATTTAGTAATTATGTATTTACAAAAAAAAGTTGTATATGTAGTATATCAGTCATCTGTTTTCCATATTACAAGGATCAGATAGCCGTGTGTGAAAAAAATGTCTCAGGATATTAATTTATTTATATCCAAAGATGGTAGTGCAAACTATGAACTACTGGGAGCTTTATTGTTGTGCGCCGCGTAACCAATAGAGTTATATGTGGTTGGTGTATAATATTGTAGATGTAAATGCTCTGCTCTCGTGCGAAGCCGGGGTGAGTCACTAGTTGTAGAATAAATAAGAATCAATAACATTTACAGCACTGGGTTTATAACTGACTTATATATTTTATAATGGTTCACTTCCACTCCGCGGCTTACCCGCGTTTCCGAGCAATCTCGTTTTCCCGGGATTAAAGTATTCTATATGTGTGATCTGTCTGTGTGCCAAGTTTCAGTTCGTCCGCTCATACGTATGGAGCTGAGCGGCAACAGACATACAGACACATACGCACGGTTTCATATTAATAATACTAGTAAGATATGAAATAAGCCAGGTTATAAGTTCTACCAAGTAACAATCATTGAAATTTTATAAAATGGTTCATTCAACAGCGGACAGAAATCAACATTTTATTTTGAACAGTTTCAACTGATTCATAAAGAAAACACGCTCTCTATGAAAGTATAAAAATCCATTCCTCCGCTATCAGTATGGGCCAATTTTCCACAAGAATAGTTTTTGTCTGACCTGCTCCATAAAGAATCTTGCTATCAGGACTACCACTCCCAAGATGTTGTTATTGTTTATGATTGTTTTTTTTTTTTATGTCACAAGTGACAACGAGGCAGGCGGGTCACCCGATGGTAAATGACAACCGTCGCCTATAGACATTGGCAATACCAGGGGATTGCTAATGTGTTGTACACCTTATTACAATGCCTTAAAGGCGAACTGGCTCTCAAGTGCAATTGCCGGAACACACCAACAGGTGCTTGGCGACAGATTTTCAACTTGAGGGTGGTAGCCAGCCAGTCGAGTACTACAAAGTACCCTACCACCGTGCTGTGGTTTCCTCACGATGTTTTCCTGCACCGAAAGCTCAAGCTCATTGTAAGGATTCGAACCCACGACCTTCGCCGCGGTATCCGACGTCACTTACCACTGAGCTATCATCAGAACATGTACTAAATCAGTGCTTCGATATTGTGTTAAACAATCTTTTAATAGGAAGAAGGCTCACTTCGACTTTACAAAATACAAAATATATTTCTTTCAACATGTTCCATTTTTATAAAATTGTAGTTGAGAAGCTGTCATTTAGATTTTAAGTAAAATGTAACTTTCAATTCTACTAAAAGTATCAATTATTGTAAATTAATTAGAACTTATTGTATTTATGGATACATAAAACAATTAAGTATCCTTTTTTTTAATTTCCAATATATAAAGAAATTTAATAAAATAGCAAATCATTATATTATCTATATATATATATATATATATATATAAAATCTCGTGTCACGATGTTTGTTTAATTGAATACTTTATAATGTCAGCGAAGTAAAATAAAATAGAAGAATTGTCTTTTCATCTATAAGTAAGTTATGAAAGAAAACAGGTGTGAATATTTATTAAAAGTTTGGAACTTAATTTTACGTCTCTTGTTAAACGAGCTTCGTAACCAATGATTTGTAACAAAAGAAAGTTTATTTTATTTCCAACACGTACGTATAAACATTAACTAAGCGTAAGTTACCTTCATTGCTACCACAAATGGTGGGTTAAAGTTACACAAGGATCCGGGATTAACGATGTTACTGGCTCTATTTAATTTCAGTAAGTTAAAATAAGATTATAGTACTTAGAAGGGTCGCACTGGAACTAGATCATAGTTGACCACTATATGTATCTACCTATGTGTAAAATAAGACCCTTTTTTAAGCCTACTGTATAAGGTTTCTCAAAATTTTAAGAGTCTCTTGGTCCCACTTTTATACATCAGTTCATCAAATGCGTTTCGGTGATTGTTTCAGTTAATTTGTAGTTAATCTCGCAAACATACTCTTATGTAGACTATATGATGTGTTTTAAAGTTGCGTCGTTTAGGGTAGTCATTAAGAATTTTAATCTATAATATAAAAATGAATCGCAAAATGTGTTGGTAAGCGCATAACTTAACAACGCCTCGACCAATTTGGCCAATTCTTTTTTTAAATGTTCGTTGAAGTCCAAGGATGGTTTTTACGGCGAGAAAAATTCGAATAATTGCCGGGAAACCCCTAAAAACAGCCCTTTTGTTTTTCCCATACAAACACCCAGCTGTCAAACATTTGACATCAATCGAAACAAAACAAAGACGCGTTTTAGAGAAATAGGGCAGAACAAGGTCTGCCGGGACAGCTAGTTGTTAATAAAATAAAGCATAAATTATTCGATGCATTAGATATTCTAAAATATATTCATGACTTACGTAATTGTTATGCTCTCGTCTAGGTACCATTCTTTCAAAAAAGAAAACCCTAGCTTACTTATGTGACCACTGCTAGAGTTAAATAAATCTTAATATATTTTTTTAATAATTATAACGATTGCCACACTATTATTGCCCTGTGCATTTGCTGGTCTATTTTATAAACACCTGTTGAAAATACTTGTCGATTTCAAAGAAGTCGATTTGGTAAAGTTTATTTGTACTCACGATCCTGTATAAACATAAATTTATGTCAATAACATAAGGTGCTTCGTTAAAACCTACAGAAATGGGCCAGTCTAGACGACCAGTCACAAAGTTACAAAGAACAATTTATTTCAAGCAGGTGTATTTTAGTAGATTAATCGAACAACTTTTGAATTGATTAAGGGTGATATTCGGTCAGCAAAGAAATCTCATATCGTAATCATAATATAATATTATATCCAGTCTTAGAGACAAGCTGTGGTAAGTTATTTTTTTGAGCTTACTACAAGTCTGACGTAAATATTGAGGGTCGTTTGTTTGATCTGGCAATGAGTTATTTTAAAGGTAAAATTGGATTGAACTGATGTGAGATCAAAGTCAATACTACAATATACTTTGTCGTCTGACCATTTCTTACTGTGGCAGTGTCAGCAACTACCTAATATCTATCGATTTAAAATATGTGCTATCTATGCAAAAACGGTAACTTTCAGTCCAATCCACAAAGCTAGTTTTGTTTAAATTTATAATTAGTAACAAATAGTTACTTACGTTGATTTTTTGTTACAGTTCTGAACATATTTTTTTTCGTCAGATTTTGCAGTTTTTTATTACTTTTTTTGTATGTCGTTTCTACGTAAGACTGTGAAGGAAAATAACAGATATTTATTGGATTCATAAGTAATATATGATAATGTAAGAAAAATATTTGTAATCAAATAAATAAAATTCTATATCTTTCCTACTTGAACTGATAAAAATCGTAATCTTCATTACTCCTGAATATTTTTATAGAATTCATGATACCTTGATTATAGAACGTATTTGAATATGTATTAATGGTAAAGTTATAATATTTTTTATATATTGCCATTGAAGAAAGCTGCCACAATAAGCAACAAGTAGCATTTTGTAATCTATATAATATCTTCAATATATAACAATTTATATTAAACTGAGGGCCTAATTTTTCAATCATTGGATAAACCTTGGATCCGATAAGTCCATATATACGAAAACTGTTCTAAATTCAAATTAACAGCCACATATCAGGCCTTAGAAACGTAAAAGTTAAAATTTTCGATTCCTACACAAAAACACAAAGGACAAACAAAAAATAAATTAAAAGGAATTAAATAAAAGGTTTATTGAATCAGACACGACTAAACGTGATTAGGATTTTAAATGTTAAAGTTAATGCTTTATGTAAATCGGTTTCACCCTCCCTTGCAAGTCGACGAAATGTTCCACGTAGGCGTTGAGGAATACCTGCCCGTTTAATCTATCTCTTAAAGCATTTTCAAAATAAATCTTTTTTATCATAAAACTTCATACTTCAGGAAAAATATGCACCAACTTTGCAAAAAAAGAGATAATTCAGCTTTAACTTTGCTTATTTCAGTATGTTGGTTTAAACCTTTAAGCCTTGTATTATTATAATATATATCAAAGGAGATCGGACAAAAATACATGAGCCTTGGTCACAAACTAAATTTGTGTTCATATTAACTATTACCCTTTAGCTCGCAAATAGGACGGTCGTCCTAAATGTAATAAAAAACGATTTCCAGGAATCGCGATTCAAATTATGATTTTACGTTTGCATTGTTGAAGCAAATAGACAAATTTTATTGGTTCACACATGACTAGTTTGAATAATTTTAACTTTTTATGTTAACTAGCTTTTGTCGAGGACTTTGTCAGCGTGGGATTCGTTTATCGCACGATTGTGCCTTTTATCCTCCATTCATTTACATTGGAGTTTGTCTTTCTCTAGGGTTCAAGGTATACTCTACATATTATGTTATCGAAATCTGTTCAGCTGTTTAGTCATATAAGCCAAGCAGACATATAAGGTTTGTTACGAGTTTATACTACGATAGTATAAACATTCAATGTCATTTATTTCCCACAGAACAAAAAAAAAGGTAGAAGGAGCTTACGTAAACAATAGTCTCCAATGAAGAGAAGCAAAATTGTGTGCGTGACCTGTAGATAACTCTACCATGAGTTTGCTTTAGTAACTTAATCGATACTCGCTAGCGACTACGGTAAACATTTAGTGTGAAGATTTGTGCAGCGTCTCTAATGGACAGATGGCATCACAGTTTTTCATACAAAGTTTGTTACGATATTCGCTAGCGAGTATCCATTACGATACTATAGTAAACCAACTGTACTGGACGTCCGTTAACCTGCGTGACTTGCGTCGCATAGCAACGCCAACGACTTCCTTTTTTCAAATTCGGCTACCTTGTCTGGGGTTCAGTCTACCTTTTTTATTTGGTCTGAGTTCTTACCTAATAATACTTTGTTTCAGCGCCCATACATCTAAGCGTGTAGCTAAAGTGATAATAGTATTTATATGGTTGCTTGCACTGTCTTTGGCTGCACCCATGGCTATGTCATGGATAGTCATTATGGAGGATGAACAGGATCCAGGTTTGTTCAGATTATAAAGTGTCCAAGAATTTGTGGTGGAGGACTTGTTAAATATTTTATATGGTGCTCTCATCTCAAGCTTACCTAACTTTAGATGAATAATATGTATTATGAAACGTATAAAGTATTCATAATCAGTATTAGTACCTTAGTACCTACCTAGGCATTATGCATCATTAACCAATAATATACAGTCATATTCAATTACTTAATTCTTGGAGAGCGAGTTTCAAGATTTTTGTTGTATCAGATTCATGTGGCTGAGGTTCTAACTTTAACTCGTATAATAGCTCGTAATCATAAAATATACGTAAACCTATGTTTGATGGAGCTTCCAAATAATGCCGTATCTTATTTACAGAAACAAAATTACTCATAAACTTTTGCTCATTGAATAAACTCGCATTGATCGCAAAGAAAATAAAACACCCATTTCTTTTCACTTGAAACTGTTAGCGTGAATTATATCATTATGATAATATTATGATTATTTTTTCAGTTACCAAAGTTTTCTACAAGAAACCATTTTGTGCTCCAAGTGAATTTGGATCACATTCTTTGGCTATATACAGGCTGTTACTTTACATATTTCAGGTAAGACGTAGGTACCTACATACATAATGTATGGACTGATTTTGCTGATACTAGCAATATTATAAAGCGAAATGGTTATGTGAATTTATGTTTTTGGTCATTAGGTTTATATTTTTCAGAAATAATTAGGATTGAACATAGAATAAATAAATAATTAATTTTAAAAAATTTACTGACTTCAAAAGAAAGACTTCTTCCTTCTTTATTTGATGTTTTCTTTTGTGGTACGTTTCGTGATATCCTCACCAATCGTAACCGTTTTAATGATTATTTTTTGTTTGATAAAATATACTTCCTAGTTGGTCTCATTAAAATTTTATAATGATTTAACCATGGAATTTGAAGTAAGTATACCTCGACAGAAAAGAACACGAAAACCTTGTATATGATCTACCTGTGTGCCAAGTTTCATCAAAATCCATTAACTACTTAGTTCCTTTTAAAAGATAATTTTCCTCATAAAAAAAGTTAAGAAACTTGTAGATAGGTCTACGTGGTAAAATTTCAGGTGAAACGCTAGGCTAGAAACGCTACGCTATATATTTTCGGCTTCATCCAATCAAAAAGTTATCCTGCGTATCTTCCAAAATGATAATCTTTCTACTTATAAACATTGATCACATTCCCACTTCGGTTAGATATGTTTCATACATTTTGATCAAGTTGTTCATATAAAAACATATTTTGATTTTCACGAGTTAAATTTTCAAGATACTTTTATGCTATATTTGGTGCATAAGCATAAAACTTAGTTAATCTCATATTAAAAAGATACGCGGACAATTTGAAATCCTAAGCATGAGAAATTAGCGTTACGAAGGTAAACCGTACGCTTCATAACAACAACTGTATGTACCTTTTGTTTGATTTTGCTACACTTTGAACAAAAATACCTAAGGGAAATAGTAAAACCCAACAAGTTTCCGAACAAAGTTACAAATCGCAATTCAGGCACTTGGCTAATAAAATACAAGAACACATCGATAAATCAAACACGTATCTAAAGTACATAAATAACGTTATGTAAACCCTCACTGAATGAATCCGCCGCCCGCCTCGAAACATTTTGTTTTTGGCACATCGTACGAGATCTGCTAAGAGAAAAACAATCTTTAGAGGTCGGATGGCCCAAAAGCTATCTGGATCCCAATTCATAAAATTCCCGGACTGTATTCACAAGCTGAAAGAAATGGCACGTCTATGTTTTTACGTTTGAAATGTCCCTGTGGGTCTGTAGAAGCGAAGTGTTGACTGTAACTTTCTTTTTTACAGTATATAATCCCGCTGTGTGTAATCACCTTTGCGTACGTTCATATGGCCATGAAGCTATGGGGTGCCCGTGCGCCAGGTAATGCACAAGAAACCCGTGACGCTAACCATATGAGAAACAAAAAGAAGGTATGATAATTTAAGCAAAAAATAAATTTTAACCTACATTTAAGTTCATAATTAATTTGCAATTTTCTCTAATGCGAAACAGATATAATTCAATAAAGAGAATTAATGCATTATTCGGAGCTTATTTGACCATTATACAAAGGTATTTGTGCATCTTTTATTATCTTACAATAATGGAAATATCATATCACCTTTGAAAATGATATAATAAACGGTTGATGGATAAATACGATATGGTTTGATTGGGTTAGAAGTGTACTTCGTGGTAATTTTTTTATTATTTTTCCATTACTTTACTAGATTTCGTTTAGTGATACAACATTAATTTATTACTGGCGTTATATTAGCATTTTGTCACATCACTAAACATTTTTAGTAAGTAAACAAGAATATTCGACATCTACCATGATTTCGTCCCTAGGTATCCTCATTTACCTGCGACATATACTGATTATGTATTTTATACATAGTCTCTGCTGAATAGCAGGTAGGTACTAGACTTAAATCAAGAAGATAATGAAATTAAACATCAGAGCATCAGAGAACGTGACATGGCGGAAGGTAATGGTTGTTCCGTCCAAGGATCTTATAAACATTCTTGGTTCCGTCAGATATTGTTTGATATAAGCCTGTCAAACGTCGTAATAACGTTAGGCTCTACTGTGTGTACGAAGTAAATGCTTTAACGCTATCTGACGTTCGAAAATGACTTACTAATACATAGCTATATATAATTATTACAGTATTTTGAGTAGAGTTACACTACAGATTGAACGATTAATTTATACAATGTATATATTCACTATATCTTTGAGATAGTTAACTTAATTCAGAATACTTTAGCTTAATCCATTTAGTTAATACTTAGGTACATTGAATCCTTTTAACACGCCACCTCTCATATACAGATACTCTACTTTCTATCACCATTCACTTTAATAGAGAAAGTAAAGTGTCTTAATTTTACGTAATAGAAGACCATCAATCACTAGGAATTTAGATTGACTTAGAACATTACGTAAACTAAACGTCTCCTGACGCAAAGTCATGTTCTATTAATTCTGTTGTAGCTTTAAGTAAACAATCGTTATTTACAACAATGATTTACTCACAATGTAAAATAATACTATAAACTAAAACTAGTTACAACGGGTTGAATTGAGTTTCTGTGATTAGATAGGTACCTACTGATTGTATTTTAACTCATTTATGCAGAACATTTAAACAAAATATTTGACTGTGTTTCATTATCTTTGTACTACTGTTCAAGATAAAGCTAAAGTGTAGATTAAAAATGTTGCAAACGCATATTTGTCTTACATGTTATCTATACCTACACACAAATCACTGCATACAATGATTCTTTAAATTTTTTTAGTCTTCTTAAATCAGCCAAATCACTGTGTAGTTTTGTTTCTTTAGGTATCTAAAATCCTCGTAGAATTTAATTATTAGGTATACTTACCTACTTATATTCTCCGAGCGTGCACTGGAATTTAACAAATGATTTTCACAAAATCCTTCAGAAACTACGATTGACTAATTTAATTTACTAAGGCCAAATTTTTTAATGGCTAGATAAGCGATATCTGGCTGTTCATTTGAAATTAGAACAGTTTTTGTATGGAGTTATCAGACGAATAGTTCATCCGAGGTTTATCCAGTAATTAAAAAATCGGCCCTAAGGCTATTATGTAGGTACTATGTTAAAAACTTTAATTAAAAAAGGTTTCTAAGAAACGCTAAAAGCAAACATATTTCTGTTTAATTTTCGTTCAAAATTTCCACATAGATTGTAATGCGCAATCATGTGAATTTAAATTGCTTTTCTTATAGGCGTGGCTTTCAGTTGTGTTATTTGCAAGCATAGCGTTTGGGATTCCGCATCCCATTGTTACCGATTTGGTTTTCAGATTAGATGAAAAACAATACGAGGTCAGAAAGTGTTGGAAGAAAATGGTTGCTTATTTTTTTATGAAAGTGGCGGAGACAAAATTGTAGTTAGTAAATAACTTTGGATTTATGGTAGGGTCAATGGTTCCAGTTACGCAGTATTGTTTCATTATAAAATTAAGATTTTAAAGTTCTGTATGACATAATAAAGTACCTATTTTTTGTTTATTTTATTTTATTATTTTATACCTATAGAGCATCATCATCATCAGCCCGTATTAGTACACCGCAAATTTAATTTAATAAAACTATATCAAATTAAAATCAAGTATTTTACAAAGATGTTGTATGCGATAGTTATTTATATTAAGATTTTTTTTATTAATTAGTAGATACCTAGCTTAAGATAATTTATACACAATTAAAAGTATATTAACATACAAATAGAAAATTTGTGCCAAATTGCTGCCCCAAGACCAGTCTTGGTGCCAGCAGCTGCCACGCTAAATGGCAATGACAAATTCTATCAATGACGAGGATCTAAAAATTCATTAAATTGCGTTTAAGTCGTCTAAAAACGTGTCAGATAACCTAAACATATTGCGACACTTTTTTTTATTAAAAGCACTTTTTTTATCACAGCAGTTTTGGGAACTGTATTTATTTATATTTAGATATTTTGCTTGATTTTTGTTTTACCAATAGTTTATTTCCTAAAAACTATATAGTTTTGTCTACCTTATGAACAAGATAAGTTTCAAAGGTACTTTAACATAATTAACGAAATTCAAAGGGCTAAAAGTTTGGGTATTAGCCTTATAGCAAAGTTTATTTTAAAAAGATAATAACCTAGCTTACTGACGAAAATACGAATACAAATGCTCAAAATAAAAACTTTATTTAGGCATAGTTTAGAGTGCAAACTGTAGTAAATTGTTTTTTTTTTACAGAATATTATAAAGAAATGGATTTTAATAGACGTTATTTTTCAGGTAATAAAAATGCTCGTGTTGGTGGTTGCGCTTTTTGCGCTTTGTTGGCTTCCTCTTCAAAGTTATTTACTGCTACAGTCATTCTTCCCGATTATAAACGAGTAAGTATATAATTATATAATATGATGGATTCTGTTTTTTATGCTCTCTACACAAAATTACAATGACGAGCTTTTGATGTTGTATTCAATGAAATATTTTGTAGATTTCCTCGATATCACTGAAGCTATCTAAAGCCTTATCAACTATTATTCGATCATCATTAACTCAAAATATAGCTATCAAAATAGATTTACATGCTCTGATTATTTATTCATGGTATTATTGATTGAACATAAATCGACCACGATTCCTTTCTATTAAGAACTTACAAACCTAATAATTAAATAGCAATTGAATAGATCAAACAAACCCTATAAGATTACTAAGCAAGCGTGTGCGAACGGAGCGTCCTAATATTAGTAGTGAACGTTTTTTGACACTTTTGCGTATGTAACGATTTTATGTATCTATTATTATCAAACACACATTTTCTACAAAGCTCATGTTGATTTGCAAGGCTTTAAAATATATTTAAGAAGTTTTACGTGGAGATGCGAAATAAAAATAAAATAGAGTTTTAATTAAGATTGATCCAAACTAGATTCTTAAAATGCGATTATGGAAAACACAGAATTTACATATATTTTATTTAATACGTGTTTGATTATTTGAACACATACAGAACAAAAAATTTGTACCTACATATTTTTGAATACAGCTTGTATTCCAAAATATGTACAAAAAATTTAAGCAGACAATATATAATATTTTATAATTATCATGCAATAACATAATAATCTTATTTATGTTCAATAGTTCTCATCTATCTACGGAAAAAAAGAGACTACTGTGTGTACTAAACTAATTTTAATCTTACTAAATATATATCTCTTTCTAAAAGAAACATAAAAGCATAGAAAAAAAATGTACTGTCAAATTAGTCCTAGGATTGTAAAAATCTTGAGTTGTTGTTGTTATAAATGAGACGATACATTTTCAAGTATCAAGTATGTTTATTTCTAGCTGTAGATATCGACTATACATACAGTGTTATGACACGAGATTTAAAGATGACCGTAGTTATATTAGATAGAAATGGATATTCCTTATATTTATGATCATGGGATGAATTGGGATGTGAGAAAAGGTACTCTCGCGGGATTTAAACTTTTTGGGATCATGTGAAGTAAAAAATGTCTAGCATATAATATTTTTTCTGCTGTGTGCTAATAGGACATAGGTATATTAGTGGGCATGAATAAGTGTTGAATCTATTGATATTTGTATTTGGAAATTATTATTATATAGCTAACATTATTTAATATGACATGCTTCAAATCAGACTTAAACTACACTATTTTTGTTTCAGATATAGGTACATAAATGTGATTTTCTTCTGTTTTGACTGGTTAGCTATGAGTAACTCGTGCTACAATCCTTTCATCTACGCCATATACAACGTAAGTTTTCATTAGCTACATTATATTGGCTGTTCTTATTGGCTTTCAATTAATATCCAAACTAAATTTATTAATGTTGTTTTTTGTTTGCTTGAAAACATTACGAGGATAATAAATATTTTCCTTTATGTTCCTTGATTCGACGTTAATAATTCTATGTTAATAAAATAAAAGCGAATGTAACTATGTCTATCTATCCGCTTGGTGTTCATAGATAAAGGCTGTACAGATTTTTATTTGAGGCTAACTTAAACCCTTGGGAAGGAAGGACAGACTTTCATTTAAATTAATCACTAAGTGAATGAAACATGAGTGAAAAGGTACACATGCGATGCAAATGGAAAATATCTTACGTACTGCATTCTAAATCTTTAAAAAATAAGATAACTTGTTAATTTAAGATAAGACCATACAACGATGATGGCATTGTCAAACGTTTCGCTGCCGCTGTAGGTGCGGTAGCGAATAACAATTTGTACTTGCGAAAAGTTCATGCAAATATTTTCTGTTACCCAAGGCGGTCAAAATACCGCCCTCTGAATTACCCTTGGGCGAGATTTAATACTTTTGTGGTATTTATAATTTCCAATATTTTAGATTTAACGGTATCAAAAATTACACTTTGATGTTATTTTACTTGGCTTTTCACCGTAATAAAAACTCATTAAGCTCCAATATCATAGGATAGCGATAGGTACATTATTAGGGTAAAAAGAAATATAACGTTATTATATAATTGATTTTAATATTTTGCGAGGTAAAAATCTCAATCAAATATCAGTTTATCAAAGTTTTGCTAATCTATTTTATTCAATGAAATTCAAAGTAGAGCTGTTAATGACAGCGTGGTATAGTTTTTCCGCCAAAATTTATTGAATCTATTTGAATACCTATTCAAATAGATTCAATAAATTTCGGCGGAAAAACTATTGTGTTGTAAGTATGTAATTGAATGAATGACAAAACAATTGAAAATCATCAATTCAGTACCTAATTATACGTAGGTATAGATAGTGCCATCCACGAAGACGCGCCACCCTCTTTTCCCTAATCCCATACAGTGCAAGTATGGATCCATAACATAATCGATAGCGACTACGGCAAACATTTAGCACAGTAAATATATACGCATATAATAAGTACCTACTGTGGATTTAGTATGAAGATTTGTGCAGCGCCTCAAACAGGCAGTTGTGGCGTCACAGATTTTCATACAATGTTCGCTAGCGAGTATCGATTATGCTACCATAGTAAACCCATTGTAGAGGTACCTACAGCTTGACTGTACACGTGCGGACCGATTTAGCAACTATAGTTAGCTTACTAAATTGTTACACATGTGAGCTTAAGTTTGATGAAAATTACTTTTTTCCAGGAAAAGTTTAAGAAGGAATTCAAACAACGCTTCACGTTTGGACAGAAGCGTAATAGATTTACGAATGATAGCTATGATGTAAGTTGTAAATATAGTTTTAACAACTAAGTAGGTACCTAATAGTTATACTATAATGACTATGTTTTTGTTATCATGATATTAACTTACGACTTCAATAGGTGATTATTAACTTTCCTCTTTATTAGCCTTTATGAAAATATTCTCGTAAATGAATTGGTAACTATAAACAATACAAAATTGAAAATTATATAGGGTGTCAACCCAATACCAAAAAAAATACCAAAAAAAAAACAACCTTCGTAAAAGTGTCACCGTAAGTGTTTCGAGATATTTCATATCTAAATTCAAAAATCAATACATAAAAATCTGCAATATCGAAATAATACATAGTGACCTTTTTATTTAGATCATTTTTGTATATTTGGTAGGTGACTCGCCCACTTATCTCTCCCTTAACTTTATCCTAGGATATGAACCAACAATAGTTACAGCATTCTGCTTTAAAGGTTTTTAAATCACCAAATAAATAAAGTACTCAATACCGCTATTTGATTATAAATCTACTCATAGTATCTATTATCAAAAAAGGTGAATTTGGCTCGTTGTTTAGGTATCTACATAGTCTTATTACCTAACTGTAAACAACAGATTCGTTGCAGGATGGCCAATCGTACCGCACCCGCATCTTATCATTCCGGTCGACAAACGACAGAAGCGTATATTCAGCACGAAAATCCATCAATATTACACCTGTTGATACCCTGAAAACATCTACGAGAAACTCTTGTCAATGCTTGGGGAATCAGAACAGAGAAAATGGTTTCCAGATCCCAAAACTTGATGATATAGATGCGCAAAGCGGTAAAAGATACATAAACATAAGAAATAATAAAGAACCAGGTAATAGAAAACTGGCAGCAAAAAGGCTCTCGCGACCAAATGATATGCCTATCGGGGACGAGAGAGTCAGTGAGTTGTATATTTTCCCAAATAGTGATATAGTCGAATTCACAGATGTGTCATATGATGACAAAGTGTAAATACATTGAATTTTCCATTTATATTTATAAATAAATTATAGGTACGTTATTGTGACAGAGATTAAACGATTGTGTGTTGTAGATTTACGAAATAGATATAATTAAAATTTTGAACAACTTTTTGCTTTTTATTATAATGGAGCATAATCGACATAAATATAATATAGAGTTTTAATAAACATTTTCACGTAACAATATTTGACAAGTATTCATTTAAGACTATACGTAGTATTGAAGCCAAATAGTCACTTGTTTAGCTACATTCTTGGCAGAATAATGCTTTGACTTCAAAAATCTTCAATGTAAAAAAATACTATTCCAAAACAAACAGAACATTACCTACACATTAAAAATGCGTTATTCTCGCTAAACGTTTGATAGCTTCCACAGTGCAAGATAAAATTCCTCACTAATCTCCCATCTTAGATGAATCATTTTATTCTTATTTGCTATTTTTAGCAAGGAGTATTTGTCCGTGAACTAGTTTGAAGGTAAAATATTTTTAGACGCTTCATTTTTATCATGATCATAATATCTTTAGAATTTATATTTTTTTAGACATTGCCATTTCAGATAGCCAGTACCTATAGTATCCATTCGTTGCCCGTGGTCCTACCAGTAGGACTGCAACAAAAACATCATTATTTTGTATGGGCAATGGTCCTACTAACAGTGAAGACGAAAAAAAAATGTTAATGAAAAATCAAAAACTAGCTTTAATCTAAGACATTTACACAAAAAATCAGTTTTTTTTCGCTCTTAAAAAAAAACCTATAACCTATATTTATCTTCAACAATAATGGAATAGAGGTAGGATGACGAAAAAAAACCAAAACGTGCTCTGTTACATGTCCGTAGTCTTACCAGTAGGACTACGGGCAATGCTAAGTGCCCATGGTCCTACTAATAGAACTACGGGCAAAATAAATTGCCCGTGGTCCTACCAGTAGGACCACGCAGTAGGACCACGGGCAATAGACTATAGTGTCTGTTATTATTGTGCCACAGATGTTTGAGCTTTATTCAATTTCATATTTATCTTATTGAGATCCTTTCGAGAAAACAGTTTTTGTTTAAGCAAATAATAAATGTTTAGTTTTAATCTTTCAATGCGAAAAATTTGTTTAAATATAACAAATCAGAAACGACGAAGCACAAATATGCGTGCGAACTTAAATGCGTGCAAGTAATCAGCTATGCTGTCAGTTGATGTTGTTTGTTGATGTTAGGTCTAACACGAAATGAAACAAAATTAACAATCAGTATAATTTTAATTTTGATAAACATGGACATACATAAAAGTATGGTAACGTAACAAGATATATTAATAAATGCAAAAGCATCTCATATTAGATTCACTCATCAAATATACACGTTCGCAGGAGGATTGATATAACTCGATAAGGGTCAGCATTGGCGGCCGGTCGCCGGTCCTCGAGGTAACCACGCTTGTCCTCCGACACTTGCCTGGGTATTCTGACGCAACAGCTTCGGTTAGCCACACCTGAATAAAACAGTAGTCATTTGTTTAAATTATGACTTGAAGGGACCGTAGCGGACGCTGTGCTGAGCCGTTTGGTATATGACATCTAACAACTATATTATTATGCTAAATATACATGGTGTCTGGTAAGTAGTACGACAAGGTATAAGGTATACCTACGAAGATGGTCTTAATGATCCTACGTTTAGTTAAAATATAAGATCCCACGTGAACGCGGGTGAAACCGCGGGGGACAGCTAGTAATTTTATAAAGAGAAATAATTTTATATTTTGTTATGTAAAATGTATAAATATGTGTACCCACTGGAAAACAAAAATTTATATGACGCTACATTATTAGCGAGTAACATGGGCTTTATTTTAATTCTGAAAGCGCGGTCCGGAAAGCTGGTCATAGCAATATGAAAAATGCAGAATGACTTCTTGTGACTATTTATAAACGCATGGACATAACACCCTCATTCCTAATTTTAGACTCGCATAGTACATACTTCAGTTGTGTTTAGACACATATTTATTTCTCTTTACAAAAAGTAGATTACTAACTAAAAGCTTATTTCTAAATAAATTTATCACATAATTTTTTTTAGTAGATAGCATTAGGTAAATTTTCAGTCACAGTTACACTTTCGATAGCTTCATAATATCAATTTCCAACGATAAGTTATTGCCAGATATCAGCACTTTATATTTCTGACTCGGCAATTTTTTTGTCTCGTATTTTTTTAATTTTTATGTAACTAAATAAATTACTGTAATTAATAAACCACCATTGACATTGTAGTAACTTGACATATTTCAATATTTTAACTATAGACACCGTAGACCATATAACTCTGTTGAAATGATAATTAGATGACATACGTAGATATACTTGGTAAACCATTTACAGCTTTGTATATTAGGGAACATCCTGCACTATGAAATGGAATAGATAAGAGAGCGTCAAAGGGGTAAGCAAGCATACTTCCATTGTCCAAGAAATAGATGCTAACGATTCATGACGATAAGATTTTGTGTAACCATTGCATCATCATTTGGAAATAACGCAAGATAGGACAAAATACAGGTTTTTATCATGGTGCCACAAAAATATTGCTCATAACATTTTTAAAATCCTCCACTTAAGGATATATTTTCATATATTTTATAAGAATAAAATATATGAAAATGGCTTTTCCGAGACAAACGCGCAGGTAAATAATGAAAATAGTCATTTTTATACTACAACTCGTAGACATCAGAAGCTATTAGGTAACTATATAACAAGATTCTAATGGTCACATTTCTTTTTAGGTACATTTGGACCACTTGATGTTGTTACTTGATATGACCTTGAAATCCCGGAATTGAATATCACGATATCTCAGGGACTATAAAACCTACAAACTTGAATATTGGTTGGCTGAGCTAAGAAAGTACTAGTAAATAATGTTCGGAGCAGATATTTAAAATTGCATTATAACGTTTTGCTTTAGCCGATTACCTCGATTTTCGCAGAACAAATGAAAAAATAGAATTGAAAGGTAAATAATAGAAAATTTGCGTCTCGTGTACAAGCGGGATAAAGAGGTAGATAGATACCTACTTAAATTGCACAGTTCAAGAGTCGAATACTTACAGTACAGACCTAAGTATTTATGCCGCGTCCCGAGCTCACCCCAATGGTATTTGAGAATTATCATCGATCTCCATAATGCAATCGTTACTTGTATAAACGTTTATTTAAAGGCTCAGATACAAAATAGCAAGCCGAAATGTATCATTCAGCAGGTGGAATATTTATCTAATAAAATTAATTTCTGAGTGCATGGTATAAATTCTGTTACTTCGAACGTCTGATGTTTCACTTGCAGTCACAATTAAAGATTCCATAGATATTTAAATATAGATAAAGATCTATCTATCTACGTTCAAACTTACCTACTACGACCGAAAACTTAATCAGTTTTCGGTATCTGCGTATCTCAAAAATATAAGGTTTCCTAATGAGCTCAAATCTATGGGTCTATTTATTTACTTAATATTTGTGCGAATCTCTAGTAAAAGTGTATTCCGAACCGGTGGTTAAGTCAATTGTAACGTTCATAAGTGCCTTACCAGGGCCTAAACTGAGAATAAATGAGTTTTTAATTTGATAGATAGTGATAAAATGACAGGATTTTTAGTAGGAATACAAGAAAAACGTTTTCGTTTACTGTGATGAGATTATAAAAGTGTATAAAAAGTAGTGTATTTATTGCCTCTTTGGGTAATATTTAGGCATCTTGCCAAGTGAAGTCGTATACGGCAACTGCAAAATTTATTTTATGTGCTTTTTTTTAATATTCATAAGCCTTTGTGAATAGGTACAATTTTTCTATAAAATAGACGCCTACTTATTTGGATTAGAATAAAAAAAATACCTACTCAAGATTGTTGGAACAAAGATAATAAATACGTAGCTACCAATTAAATGGTAAAATTAAACTTTCTTTTATTTAGCAAATCAAGGAACTTAATCAAGTGTTTCCAGACTCTGCGATTTTGTGCTTACCTAAGTATGAAATTTCGTCATTGAATAGAAAATTTATAAACTTTGGTAAATAACAGATTTTTAAATATTTCCTATACCGATAAATATAAGCTATGATCCAGAAATAAGAGAAGGTCATTCGATGGCTACTGGATCACACTTTTGCCCGTTAATATCTCGCCAATAAGCCGGTCGGGCGCACGCAACCCACCGGCAACAAACCGATAAATCTAAGCTTTAACCAACAGATTGACCGTTAGGTCCAGGGCTAAATGTGTATATACAGCCCTTAAGATAAACAGTATGTCTGGTTGATATTTGTGTACTGCTAACACATCTTCATATACATAGTATACGAGGAATTACTTTACTCACGCTATTTTAGGCGAAAGAAGACTTGTGATACATCCATAGGTATGTATGACATATAGTGCGTGAGATATAGGGCAACGCCTTAAACTTTACATGTGAGACTATATAAATAATTATTAAATGTAATAGGTCTAAGTTGCTTTTTTAAAAATCAAAACAGCAATCTTCTCAGCAAAAGCAACCTTCTGAACCGAGCGTTACAATTTCACATGAATCAAATTGACGATTAAAAATACTTGTAATGAGTTTATTTAATAAATATATTTGATATATTTGAGTTTGAGTTTTGAGTTTGTCAATAAAGTTAAGTCTACTATGAGTAGACGCAAAACTTTGTCATTGAAGATTTGAGACAAAGTTTGGCGTAATGATTTTATTGTTTTATTTGCACTTGAAAACTTTTAAGAAAAATATTTTTCTTAAAAATATATTTTCTCGTATTTAGTTGTCAAAACCGTACATAGCGTTAGAATATGTATCAAATTTATGGTCAGAACTCCATATTTAATTTATAATGGGTAGGTATTGAAAAAATCCTTAGAGCCTCTCGTCAAATCTGAACTGACTGTATCATCAGATTTGAAATTAGACAGTTAAGCTATAGCAATGGGTACTGACTGTGAGTACAACGCTTCAAATAGGTAGATCAAGAGAAAATGGACAAAAAATTTACTGCCCTGAACAACTGTCTAGTCTAAAATATAAGTACCTCGGTACTTTATGCCTATACGTAAACTACTCATAAAAATAAATTACCACATTACCTGCAGTAAAGTCTCTTATATGAGGCATTCCGCATTTGCCGGTGAGCCGCCGCACGTTGTCGGCGCCATTGTTGGCGTCATATTCATTGATATGAGCTCCGTGCCGACGGGCAAGCTTATCTATCGCTCGTTCAATCACTCTGAGGAGTCAATAAACGACATTTACTGTATTCACTACCAAGAATCTTATTTTAAAGGCACGCTAAAACCTTCTTACACAGCCTTTTTTCAAAAGCCTACACAATTATTGTCATAAATGGGTCGTCGTAGTCAATACATTTTCCTAAGTAATGTTATCCTGTAGATTATAGTAGTTGAATAATCCGAAGAGATTCCAACTATAAGTAAAATTAGGTTCTAGAACATCTCAGTTTGCACCCACTGAAAGCAATTAAATTAAGCACAGAAGTTTGACTCGCTGAAAGTGTTGCTGTGTAGGCAGACTTGGTTGGCGCTTTGGTTATTATAATCAACTAGTAGTAATATTTATAAATAGTATTACATTCAACGAATTAGTCAACAATATCTTAGGTTTTATGCAATATTTAAAGGACCTACCTATCGTGCCTCCTATAAAGCAAGTATCTGATGAGACCGCTTAATCGCTGGCCTTTAGTGGATTGCTGTAGTGGATCGCTAGCATCAATTATTTTATTGGTTTATGTAATAATATATAATAATTTTAACCACTCTTTTCTGATAGGTACCTACTTGTCTATGGATTCCTTTTGCTGATATCTTGTTTAAAAATAACAACGAATACACTTCGTTGTAAACTTGAATCGTAATTCCTGGAATCCATTTTTTGAGGTAAATTTGGGATTCACCCTCCCATTCACGAGATAAGGGTTAATAATTATGAAATACTTGTTTACTCACACACAAAAGTAATGTAACTTAAAAACATTTCAATATTCTATTGTATTTCATATTTACTAGCTAGTGGTTACAAGGACCGACAAATGATTTTTCCTAATCATCCGGACTAAATCTTCATTTAAATCAATTTTAGAAATTAATTCAATGCTCCATACTCAAAATCTGGCCTTTGTAAACATGTTTTGTTTTTTTAAATATTATAATTATATTACTGACGTCACAATATGAACCATTACATAATAATATGTACTTTCATTCCGGGAACACTATTATTGTTTCCGGCGAAACATTTACTTTTATCTTTATGAGCTTTGGGAGATTCAGATACCGATTTCACAGTGACATTTGTATTGTGTATGTTGTAAAGTCCTAAAAGTCGAGGCTGTCAAGACGGCGTATCCAATTTAGTGTAAGTTGAAATTCACGAACGCTAGAATGGCGAAGGGCACGACAATGGTTTCTCTGTGTCTATGGGTGAGCCCTTATCAATAATCACGAATATTTTTCATTGTTTCAATAATTTCTTTGCAGACCCAGGCGATGTTTGCAAATATTAAAAAAAAACTAAAATAACGAATCATTACAACAGGTTAAAAAACATTTATCGAAATTTGATCGCTGAAAAATACTCTTAACTGTGGTGAATGATGGAAGCTGATGCTAATTGATATAAATAAAAAATGCGCTACTTCAGCGTACGTAAATAATATCTCGTTGAGCTGAGCACTCGCACGAATGCAAACCCTTAGAAATAATTTGACTGTAGGTAGGTACTTACAGTATACCATCATCTTCTCTCATATCTTTGGACGAAAAGTATACAAAAGCGCCGTTGCCAGGCCATTCAGGCACGGGTTGTGGTTCAAAAGATGCTACCGTACCATACTCCTCGGCCAAACGAGCTAAAATAAAGCGAGCCATCCAGAGATCATCTGCTGATCTTATCCCAGGACTAGGTCCCACCTGAAATAAAAATCTTTTCGTACACTTATATTTATTTGCTTAATTGAACACATTAAATATAAAAATAGCAATTATTTAATAGGTATCTAATTGGAATAATAATGTATGATGTTGATTTTCAGTAGTTATACCAAGAGAATGAAACCAGACCACCCAAGGCGTTGGCTTACCAACCTTAGTTCATAAACTTTTAAAAGGTCATATTACAATCACTTTCACCCACATTACACAACCTTACACAACTTGAAGTATAAGTGTTAAATAACTAAACCATCGTATGACGCGTAAATTGTGTATGAAATTGCATATTACATAGTCACCAACCAACATTTTCATTGCATTAACACTCTGAGGAATAAACTTCCAAATAGTTATTCCTAGACGCTAAGGTATGTAGGTACCTATATTTGTAACTAGAGTACCTAAATTTAGCTTTTTTGATATTTGATTCAGTCCTTTTATAGAGTAAAATAACGTTAAATAATTACTTGGAAATTCCATTGAGAGGGAGTAGTTCCCGGATTGATCCCATTCAATTGTACACCAGCATAAAGGCAACACCTGCCAAAAATATACATGTACGTACATTGTACAATTAATAAGACATTCACAATAAATGTTTTTGCTTCACAATAAAATTTCATTCGAATAAATTCAGTTGATAAAATTCCACGTATCTATAGGAAGAGGAAAAACCATCCATTACCGGCAGCTTTTGTCTTGTTCTCCCCATAAAAGCCTATTGTTAATTGTTTTTTGGATATCTGCTTTTAGTAAATTATAAACTATGTTCCGCCCCGCGATGTCCCTCGCTACACCATAGGCTAGATTTTATACCTGATATTTTAGTAGGTATAGCAGTTAGTATAATATTTAATTCCAGGTTTAAATATCAATCATTTCTAAATGAACGATGGACGCAACATTAAATGAACAAAAAATAAATGAAAACTTCAATATTATTTTAGATTGCGAATAAAATGCCAACCCAAAATTACAGATACGTAATTTTACCTGTAAAAAGCCTCCATTAGATCCCTGGCGACAATTTTATTCGCTCCAGTTGCGCAATAGTAAGGTCCCGGTGGGGCGGGGAAGCCCCCAGGTGGCCAGCCTAGTGGGCGTCCATCAGTCGTTGTCAGAAAGAACTCCTGGTTGAAACCGAACCACGGCTCTTCTACCTCAGCTTTTTCACACAAGATTAGACAATTCTTGCGATGATTTGATTCTATAATGCAAGTAGGTACAGTTGTTTTTTTTAACCAGGCAGGCGGGTCATTTGATGGTGAGTGCATACCGTCGCCTATTCAGGGGACTTACCAATGTGCTTTCGACCTTTTTACAATACCTTAAAGGCAACTGGCTCTCAAGTGCCGGAACGCACCAACAGGTGCTTGGCGACAGATTTTTAACTTGAGGGTTGTAGCCAGCCAGTCGAGTACTACTAAGTACCCTACCACCGTGCTAGGGTTTCCTCACGATGTTTTCCTTCGCCGAAAGCTCAAGCTGAGCTATTATCGCCTTATTTATGTTTATTAAAACAATGGAGACAGCATTGGCCTACGTTCAAAGTATTTACCTGCCTATTTCAAAAGATGGTTTAAGGTACAACCTTATTTTTAAGATATCCCTACTAACAATGACAATTAAATCAATAGTTGATAATAAAATCTTAAAAAATCGTCCCTCTTACTTTTGAACTAAAAGATGAAGGGTCTGCTATCCATACTAATATTATATTTACTTATCAATTTTATGGGGTCGACAACACTGCAAAATTTGTTTTTCATCCGGGGCACGCAATTGCTGTCAGTGATAATTTTGGTAACGACGCTATTTGAGTTAAGTGACAGCAAAAATTCATTGATGTTCATTGACATACTATACACGATAAACCTATTCATGCTACTGAATTAATATATTATTAAAACATAACTATAATTTACCGCTTTAGCTTTTTTAATAAATTCATATTAACGCACAGTTCGTTTCTGTAATTAATTGACATTACATTTAAATAAACATCATAAAATTAAATCTTTAACTGTCAGGAGTTTCCTGAAATATTGTACGGGCATTTAATTTGTGAAAGAGCTTTGATACAATAGGCCAGATTGATAAAAGCCTATTTATATGCAAAGAGGCAATGCAGCTGGGTTCGAGAGTGCCATGACCGTAAATAAGCGAAGTGAACTCTGGACAGATGGGCGGTTTTTAGTCCATCAAAATGTGTAGTAGCTGTATAAAAGTAGATACATTTTGTCTACAAAAATGTGTAGAGGATAAAAAATGCAATTTTGCTATGCAATGACGGCTTAGTCTCAGTATTCTGATTAGAATTTCATCATACACCTGTAATTGACAGTTATAACGAGTTTTTTTTTACTGTGTGGATAAGGTATGAAGCACACTGAGTCAGATGGGAACTGGCTAACAAGGGCAGCTGTCGGAATATACTTATAGGTGCTTGGCGACAGATTTTTAACTTGAAAATTGTAGCCAGCCAGTCGGGTACCCTACCACCGTACTATGGTTTCCTCACGATGTTTTCCTTCACCGAAAGCTCAGGCTAATTATAGGATTCAAACCCACAACCTTCGCCGCGGTATCTGATATCACTAACACTGAGCAATCAGTTCACAGTATAAGCACAGTCTATGTATGTAACTATAAGTTTATTTTCAGATTCGTGGCTTTAAGGTTTTAAAACCACAAAGCATCATAATTACTTGCATGTTGAACCCATGTCATTAGATTTCAGGCAATTTATCGATTTTACATTAGCTGGTCGTCCGTCAAACAGGCAACTAAGAATAGACTGGTCATTGGCTTGGGATTCTGTTGGCAGCTATAAGCGATTTTGTAATAACTACCTATGCATTTTTTAATAGGCAAATAAGTAGATCCTCTCTAGCAGTTGTAAAAATCTTCAGTAATCACGTAAACCGCAAAAACATTTGTGATTTATGCTTGTTATACATACAGCTTAGAAACACCTAAAGTTGAATACCACGCACAGAATATTAAATAGTGAGAAGGATAGGCGACGTACCTTTAACATTTATTACTTTTGTCACATTAATTGAAAAAAAATGAGACAAATGGGATTCATATTATTTTATGAAATATTGACTATATTTGGCTTGTCTTTATTCTAAACCCAAAATGCCTCAAATTTTTTTATGTACCTATATCAACCTGGAAATGATTTAGGTACCAAAATTTAGTTAATTACATAAAAAAAATAGAGTTTCATAAACTGTCAACTATGGTAACTTCTGTGAATTAAACAAGTGAATACGATACTGTTTTGTTTACCTGTAGCTTGATAATTGTATTGGTAGGTATCTGCCAACACGAGTATGTGGCTGCCTCGTCTAAACGGATCATGATAAATCACTTGAGGGAAGATAAACGTGTCCGAGTTATCGGGATTAGCCTGTGCCGTGTTGCTACCATCATAGTACCAAATTGGCAGGTCTGTAACAGCGTGTGCAATAAAACCGTGTGATTAATGTCATTTGCACTGACTTTACTGTAACACACATTAAATAGAGCTCATTGTTGTTACACATAGGCTGACCTGGAAATAGATACAGATCAAACGGAGAAGTCTTGTGGGTAATAAATGGTTTAATAATAATTAACTACTAGTGCATCCAAGATTAAACTTAGCCTATATGACTTTCCGGCCTATCTCAAATGAAAAAAAAATGTACATCGATCCATTTGTTTTCGCATTTCTAATATTAGCATATACCTGCTATTCATCATTTCATATCTACACTACTCTACAATTTACAGTACTCTACACTACACCTAAACTGTTTTATATGCTGATATTCAATTACTTTAAGAATTTACTGAATAAAATATATTAAAATTTATAAAAACGTATCACCTAAACAATATAAATACAATTTATCAAATGAATACTTCTATTTAATTGCAAAGAATTATTTTCCGGAATGAAATCGACTTGAAACAAAGCGTCATGCGTGTCAAAGCTTGTGTCTCTCAATTATTTCGCGTCAATAAGGTAGAAGTATTGTCGCGCAAGGGCTCCTCACGTTACACTTGACGACATATAAAACGATTTCCGGGGTCTATTTTAAACACTTATAGTGTTTTATATAAACATGTCAAAGAAGCGTATTCAATTTAGCCTGAATGCGAAAAAAAATTAATTACACTTAACAGCACAAAAGAATCATTTCACATTAATTTTATACCGGGATGTCGTTGAAATAAATGAGTTTATTCATTCCATAGTAGCAGTAGCTAAAGCATTTAATTTACATCTGTTGTTTAGATTGTCGAAAAAAAATACAAACAAAATTTAAACCTGCTTATAGACAAAAATTTACCTTTGTTTGTCTTGGGCACAAAATCAAACGTTCTATCCTTTGAGCGTAGGTTAATCCCGGAACCATCTATCCACACATAACTGGCGAGAATAAAGTCACACGGTACCTCGAGATCTTCATACTTTCGCATCGCAGCCTTATTTAAGGCAATTGGTGTTATATTCATTGTTAAACCTAAAAAAATATTTCTACTATCGTCAGTATCCAGACAAAACATAGGTACTTAAGTCTGATGTTCATCTAATGTTATGCAGCCTGTAGTCACTAGCAATACTAAGCAGAGGGATTGACATTTCATCGCGGACCTTAACAGTCTTCTGGACTACCGGCTCTCAAGTGAACACATCGATAGATACCAGCGCTGCGATAGATTTTCAAGGGAGTTAGCCAATAAGATTCACGATGGTTTCCTTCGCCGAAAGCATAAGCTCATTGTAGGATTTGAACCACATCAACTGAACTAACTTACTGAACTGGACGAGAATTTAAGAACTACATAAGTCAAAGTCTGGACATTTACAATATTAACTAGTCTTATATGTAAAAATTGTTTTGTCTGACCTCATTATGACATTACATAGTTAAATATAAGTATGTCTTTAGGTAATTATATATGTTTACCTTGTGGATTATAGGACGTAAGTTCGCTCATAATAAATTTAGCACAATGATGAATCTGAAAATAAAATAAATGGCTGAAATACATACTCAATTTGTTACTACATTCATAGCAACTGAAAGAGCATTAGCATTCGTTTCAAATAGTACATATATGTTTATTAATTGTTTACGTTTAAGTAATTCAGAACTTTCTTTTTTTTAAGACTAGCTATTGCCCCTGGTTTTTACTAAGGTGGGCGAGTTGAATTTTGAAATCTTTATGGTAACTGTACCTGTCTAGTGGAAACTCGTGAAATAACTGAAATGGTCTTAAAACTATTTGGGCCTTATTTAACGATAGATAAATTCAAAAATCAATACATAAAAATCAGAAATATCTCGAAAATAGTGACAGTTTTACTAAGGTAATTTTAAATACCTTTTTACTCAGGACATTTTTGTATTTTGGTAGGTGACCCGCCTACCTATCTGCCTCTTAAGTTTGTCGTACTACTTACTTATAAATAATGCTGATATTATAATATAAAGTTTAGCAATAACGTATGTTCCTGAGGGCTTTCCCCCTCAATAGTAAATTTAGGCATTTAGGGGATTCAAATTACGGAACCAAATCCCAGCCCGATGTTTAATCACAAGTGCTCATAATGTTTAAAGGCTTTTGTATTTTATGTTGAAATAGAATTAAGTAGGTACGTCATAAATCTTCATTTTACGTTCTACGTTCCGGGTCTGTACTTTAAGACAGCAGTCTCATTTCATATCTCAAACAATTATAACTGCTCAGTATAATACATGAGATTTTGCTTCAGTTTCAATATATTTTATTTGACATAGCCACTTGCCGAAACCGTAAATGATTAAAACAAAATTTGGAAAAATCGGCCCTTCTGTTGTCTTATGAGTACGTGAGATCTCACTGCTTAAATGTAATTATAGTTATCAAAATTTCAAACATTCGTATTATTTTTCAGTGAGTAACTTTAAAAGTTTACTTTTTATCCCGGGAATGTGGGTGAAACCGCTGGGGGCACTTCAGTAATAATTTAATAACCTTAAGTCTCATAATATCCACAGTAGACGAAATATTATAAAAGGATACCTACCTACTGATTATATCATCTTAAGCTTCCTTCGCTATTTGAAAGCTTGAAAAAATTAAGAGAACTTCTTATTTTATTTACTTACAAGATTGATTTGAATCCAACATAATAATTTTATTCAGCTGGTGCTTTATGAACTCAGGTCGTTTCGCGTATTGAACAACAGATAATGAATTCAGAATTTTATAAGCGTTTTTAATGTCCCATCCGGTCCGAGAATAGCTTTTGTTGACTATTTTACTGTTTAATTTAGAAAAACTAATGATATCAATAAAAATATTATGACAATATCATAATAATATTTGAATCATGGTATAAACTACAAATAATAAAAAAATAAATGTTAAATATTACTAAATAGGTAAAGGTTGTATAGGTTTTTTTTGTTTAGAGTATTCAAAATACAATGAAAATTATATCCAGCCAATCATCAAATTTAAGGATAAAGTTTTAAAAATCTTTTAGTTAATATGTTTATAAGCATGAATATTTTCTGCCACTTGATTTTCGTCAAATTCTAGTAAACCCTTCCTTGAAGGATATCTTATTCGTGCTAAACTGGATTTAAAAGCGGGTAAGTAACCTACTAAATTTTGGCGAATTACAAAGCATGTTTCAACGTGTAGATAGCATTAGTGTAAGTTATGGTTTGAACATAAACATGAATGATAGTTGGAAAAACGCAATCTTCTACAACAATAGATCTAGTTGTAAGAAATCAGATAGTGCAAAGAGTTCACTCTTACAAATACTTGAGCTGCGACTGAAAAGATCTTTCTAATGGTACGTAGGTATAGATCATTATTGGTTTTATTTGAACTTATATTGACAGTTACTTAACCTTTTTAGGGTTCCGTACCCAAAGGGTAAAAACGGGATCCGTCTGTCCGTCTGTCCGTCTGTCCGTTTGTCCGTCTGTCCGTCTGTCCGTCTGTCCGTCTGTCTGTCTGTTACCAGGCTGTATCTCAAGAACCGCGATAGCTAAACAGTTGAAATTTTCAAAAATTATGTATTTCTGTTGCCGCTATGACAACAAATACTAAAAACAAAATAAAATAAATATTTAAGGGGGGCTTCCATACAAAAAAAACTCTATTTTTTTGCCCTTTTTTGCTCGATATCATCACCAGGCTGTATCTCAAGAACCGCAATACCTAGACAGTTGAAATTTTCACAAATTACGTATTTCTATTGCCGCTATAACAACAAATACTAAAAACAAAATAAAATAAATATTTAAGGGGGGCTCCCATACAACAAACGCAATATTTTTGCCCTTTTTTGCTCGATATTAATAATGGCAACAGGTAGGCTCTTGAAATATTCACAAAATACTCATTTTATAATTTACTTTAATAATAAAATTAAAATAAAATAAATATTTAAGGGAGGCTTACAACAAACGTGATTTTTTTGCCTTTTTTACGGAACCCTTCGTGCGCGAGTACGACTCGCACTTGGCCGGTTTTTTAGATAGGTATCATTAAAATAATTTAATGTTACATAACTGCTGCACCTTACACGAAAAAGATGCATAAAATATAAAGGAAAAACTGCGAAAAAATCTTTGAGCGAGGACTATAAAGACAGTAAAAACTCTGTGGAAAATATGCCAACACACACAAATACTTTTTGACTTTTGATAGTTTTATTAAATAATATCGACGGTGTTTTGTCTAATAATGCACCAGTGAATTGAAATGAAACCGTATATCGTGACTTTTCAGATTTCACTAAAACTTGACTGTACTTATAGAGACGAGGACTAGACTTTACTGTAAATTATATACGTGACTATAACATAAAATAAAAATATAAAAAATGACCATGTAGGTACCTACCTACTAATGTAACTTGTTAGCTGATAGTCTCGTTACTAAAACATTTTAAATAAATAAAAAAAGCTCCCATCCGTCATAATGACATATTGAGAACTATATAGTTCTAGTCATTATTTTAATTACCTACTTTTTATTTTATACATTTTATTAGTTACTAACAAAATTATGAAAAGTATCTTACTACATTTTTTCGTTTTTATCTTTATTTTTTTTTTTAATTGTAGTGCCAGTAAAAATCTAAGTGAAGATCACAGACTCAAACATGATTATTATTCCTATCTTATACACTCAATAACATCAACAACGAAGAATAATTTTCCTCCAAATAATAAATTTGCTTCCTCAAAAATAAATAAAATTCGTAATGATACTTCATTTTCAACAAGGCAACTAAAAAAGTGGCAAGTAGGTAGAGTCAGTCGAAAACAATATGAAGTTATAAATATGATTTGTCGAAAAACGAAGATATTTGTCGATATTGAGGACACAACTGTAGCTTATAAGCATTTAACGGAAAAAGTTACTAAAGTAATCAGTGAACATGAATTTCCTGTAAACTCTATTCCTCATCCTATTTTGCAGTCAACAACTCCGAGTTTCATAGAATTTTATTATTTGGATGAAATAGACGAGCGTATAAAACGGAAAGATTCCGTCACCCCTCAAACCCAGAAATTAGTAGAAAAAATTAAAAATAATAGGTTTGTCTTGCCTAATGGTCCCATATTTGCATTTCATATCAACGATCCGTATTACAAGTGGGCACCAGTGACTCAACCAACTAACGATAGACGTAAAAAGTTTCAAATACGCAGATTACCTTTATTAGACCTCAGAGACTATGTTAACTTTCATGTAATGCCTACTAATAAAATAGAAAACAATAATAAATATAGCAGTCTAATAACACCTACAAATATTTTAAATAAGTCAAAGAATAGCGACGTGACGTTAATCAATATAAAAACAGAACCATTATCATTTAATAAAACAAATAGCAAAGAATCAAACAATTATACATATTACTTAAGTACACCTTATGACAAAGTAAAGTTCTTTGAATTGTATGATAAGTATACTCGAATACCATATAATAATAAAAATCAATTGAAAAATGGTGAAATATATTACGAAGATTCTGATGAAAACGAAATATCACATACTGATCAAACAAAATTACTAAAAGACTCCGATGAAATCGAAATATCACATACTGATCAAACAAAATTATTAAAAGACTCTGATGAAAACGAAATATCACATACTGATAAAATAATTTTACTAAAAGATGTAGATCAAAATAGTCATCATGATGATAAACCTAACAGGAAATTTGTGAAGAAGCACATTGTTGAAAACTTTGCAGATCAGTCTAGTGAAAAAAATGATCATAAAATGTTCAATAAAAACCCATCACCATTAATCTATACATGTAAAAATCCAAAAAATATTACCGCTGCCAAAAAATATATTTCAAACCTTGCAATAACAGTAAAAGCACCTCAAATGTATCAAAACGAGAGCAAATCTGTTTTGTGGTCAGAATACCCTTTTGCAGCTGTTTATATTCATGAGTCAGCTCAGGTAATACAAACAATATGTTAATTTCTATTTTTTACCATTAAAACTAGTTTCTAGTAGTATAGCTTTTCTATCTAACCATTTACTTTCTTCCTAACTAAACTAATAAATATATTGTTTTTAAATCATACAGATAACCGGTTTGATTTAAAAACTTACGTTGTAATTTAAATGACAGGGATCTTCTAATGTAGGAAAAAAATATTTTTTTGTTTGTTTGTAATGGATAAACTCAAAAAATAATGAACCAATAAAAAAAATCTACATCATCAGCGAATAAAATGTGCTATAATTTATTTTAATTCCCTCGAGAATGAGCTTGAAGTCGCGGACGGAAATCTAGATTTTTGCTTATAAATAAATAAGTTTATTCATCTTATAAATTTATTTATAGTTTATTCATGTAGTTTTATTTATAATTTAGTTTTATTTATAGGTATTTTAGTTTTTTTTTCTAATTTAGTATGTATATAATTAGTGTATTTTTTATTATTTTCCTGTTTGTTATAGTTTTAAGTAGGTATGTAACATATAATATTCTTGTTATCTTATAAATAAAAAAAAATATATAGTATCATTAAATAGTTTCATACCACTATCAGGTACATTGCGACGCAGCCGGGATTAGTGCCCATTGGTTAGTGGCAGCCGGATCTTGCCTGTCACGTCACCAGAAAAACCCTGCAGGTCAAGGTCGTTCGGCTTTTGTTGCTTATTGCGGTGACAGCTGGTGGCAGCCGAAACGAGTAGCCTATGTCAAATACAGCCTCGTGCATCCTCGCTTTCATCCTCGGGAACGGAATCGACGACATCTATATAATATCGGTGAACATTTCATTTTCTCAATTAATTTAAATATCGTTCCAAAATTATCCTATATTTGTGCTTGCCTAGTAACTTATGTGTAAAATAATAATAATTGGCTTCTTAAATTACTAAAACACTTTACATAATAGTCTTGGAACCTAATTATGTATTTACTATTTAAGCGCTCTTGATTGTCGAGCACTTTAAAGCTATTTATTTAAGTAAGTTTCCAAAAAGTCCCTTGTTAACGTAGAAAGCTGAACTTTGTGTACAATTGGGATTAAACTTTAGAACACATTAGTATTTCGTTGGTTCTTAGGAGTGAAACTCGGGATAATTGTCTTTTCTTAAAACTTTATAAGAGCAACTACACTTTAATAAAACAAGACAACTCAACGCGCTTTCAAAATATGTAGTTGATTAGGTACTGCAGCACATTGCGTGCGATATTACCAATAGTGTTGGTACCATCTGAGATTTAACGTTTTTTTTTTAGGTTGAATAGGAATGATGACTATATTTTAAAAAAAATACCTAGCACTAACTAGTGTACGAACACATTTTAAAATTCCTCCTTTCCATGATTTTTAATTACCAATTTAATGATGAAGAGTAGGTCTTTTGATGGTGTATAATTTATGACGTCACAAGTATGTATTTCATACAAAATTCCACTTTAGACATTTAATAAAAAGAAGCTGATTTGATATGTCAGTCACCACACCATCCCTATTACTTGTCGGTTGAGTAACATTTCTTGCAAAATATATTCAGTAATCTTGTACCTACCTATGTAGGAAACATTATAAATGTTTATATTGAAATATTTTTCAATTCTCGCTTATTGTCATTTTTAGAGACAAAATATTGTATACTTTACTTTAACAAAGGAATGTTGTACGAGTATGTCTCAATATAATTTTATATGCAAATGTATTTCCTTTCATATGACAGGATTGATACAAGTTGTGAGCTCTATGGCTTCCGCGTGTGCAGGATGGGCGCCTATAACTCTAATGTCGCATCCATTTACTGCAGAACAAGATGGTTCAACATCATATGCATTGGGTTGGGGTTTAGATAGGTAAATTATAAGTAAGGTTGTTTTAATATTTTATTATGTCCTCGTTCGCTAATTAATATTATTATTATTTATATCTAGCGATGATAGCTCAGTGGTAGTGACGTTGGATACCGCGACAAAGGTCCTGGGTTCGAATCCTACAATGAGCTTGAGCTCGACTGGCTGTATACCACCTTCAAGTTGAAAAGCCGAGCACCTGTTGGTGTGTTCCGGCAGCTGAGAGCCAGTTGCTTTCAAAGCATTGTAATATGTACAACACCAACTGTTGTTGTGATGGCCAGTGCCATCCCCTTGGCATTGCTACGACGACGGTAGTCACTTACCATCAGGTGACCCACCTGCCTGGTTGTCAATTGTGATATACATTTTTATTTTGCTTTTTGAATAACTTTGGAAACATCAAATAATACATTCCATGTAATACAATTCCATTGTGAAAATGTAAACAAGTAGATACTTTAGTAATAATACGATTAATTAAGTGAGTACCTACCTCTTTGTGTTTCACAGATTTGATGTACAGTACTCATCACCAGATTTGCCTAAATGGCCCCTTAAAGTGTACAAAGGATTAATATTCTCTGATTCTTGCCCTGGCAGTATTGGATACAGGTAATATTGTATTTTATTGTAAAGCCAGAATACCTAGAAAACTTATCAGATTGTTGCTTAGGAATATTTTTAATTGGTATGCTTTTGTTTGATATTTAATTCGTTCGTCTTGGTTTGGACGACATCATTATAATAAAAACATTTCTTTATGTATACGACGATAATTAATTTTATCCTTCTATTCAAAGCGAGACAGTTTCGAGAAATAGTAATACATAGATAGAAGGAACGAAATCTATGGTAATTGTATAGGTACATAATATTATGTTTAAACGATTAACTTTAATGATCATGTATTGTATATGTTACAGTATTATTATGCTCAGAATATATGTAGTATTTTATTAACTACATTAAACATGAAGATTAACTTCTGCTTATTCAATATAGAACGATATGGTCTAGTTATACATATACATGGCGATGATAGCTCAATGGTAGTGACGTCCGATACCGCGGTGAAGGTCGTAGGTTCGAATCCTACAATGAGTTTGAGCTTTCGGTGTAGGAAAACATCGTGAGGAAACCATAGCACGGTGGTTGGGTACTTTGTAGTACCCGACTGGCTGGCTACCACCCTTAAGTTGAAAATCTGTAGCCAAGAACCTATCGGTGTGTTCCGCCCGACAGCTGGTCTTACGAGTCAGTTTCTGTGTGCTTACCACCTTCGGCCACCTACTATGGTGAGATTCACCACCTACTATGGTGAGATTGTGGTCAAACACAATTTTTATTACTTTCTTTAATGTAGACATTTTAACTTTTAGTAAAGTAAGACGAAGTGTAGGAGGTGGGATGAAAAATGTTTACTGTCTGGCATTACCACCCTACAACGGCGAAAAAAACGATCCTGTACATGGAGGCCTACTTTTAATCGGAGAACATTTGATTGGTTTATATTTACAGGTATATTCCACTATATCCAAAATTGTTTATAAAAAAATACGACTCTAAAAATATAAAACCTTTTACATAGTCATTTATTATGCTGCACGGCATTGTAGCAATGAAAAAGTTGTATCCAATAAATTATTTTTGGGCAAAAAACCTTCCTTACGCCGGTCAACCCACCAAAGTTTCATCACAATCGGATCAATGTTGATGATGTTTTGGAATGTATGGAGGACAAACAAAAAAATCTATTTATTTATATAGATAAATTAAAACCTTTTGTCAACACTTTTAGGTTCTGTTTTATCTTAAAATCATAAGTATCAAATTAGGACCGATAATACAATATATCTACCTAGTGGTTTTCTGAATACTCTTTTGTAAAAAAGATATAATCTACCCATTCAAAATAATATTCTGCAGTTTTAATGCTACTACGGAAGATCTCAATGCGCGAACGTCAATTCCCTCTTGATTCGTTTTTTCCAATCATATCGCCTATCCTTCTTTGTGATAGTTAATAGAGGTTGAGATGAATTTTTCGATTGCGTTCAACGCTGCAAAATTATCTGTGAATAAACTTAATTCCGCACGAGAGTCGGCAAATACCTAAATGCAATATAAAGGAACAAATAGAATATTACCTAATACAAAATTTTTTCGCATGAATATGTCACTTTGATACGGTCTGGGTATATGCTAGCTAGTGTTTCAAAAATTCCGACTCGCGCACGAAGAGTTCCGTAAAAAAGGCAAAAAAATCACGTTTGTTGTATGGCAGCCCCCCTTAAATATTTATTTTATTTTAATATTTGTGATTAAAGTAAAAATACAACTAAGTATTTTGTGAATATTTCAAGTACAACAGGTACACGTACAGCCTACTGGCTGTTGCCATTATTGATATCGAGCAAAAAAGGGCAAAAAATAGCGTTTGTTGTATGGGAGCCCCCCTTAAATATTTATTTTATTTTGTTTTTAGTATTTGTTGTTAGAGCGGCAACAGAAATACATAATTTGTGAAAATTACAACTGTCTAGCTATCGCGGTTCTTGAGATACAGCCTGGTGATGATATCAAGCAAAAAAGGGGCAAAAAATAGCGTTTTTTTGTATGGGAGCCCCCCTTAAATATTTATTTTATTTTGTTTTTAGTATTTGTTGTTATAGCGGCATCAGAAATACATAATTTGTGAAAATTTCAACTGTCTAGCTATCGCGGTTCTTGAGATACAGCCTGGTAACAGACAGCGAAGTCTTAGTAATAGGGTCCCGTTTTTACGCTTTGGGTACGGACCCCTAAAAAGGACACAGTAGTTCTTACAATAAAATACCGCCCAGGTGCGAGTTGGACTCGCGCACCGAGGGTTCCGCACAAACTTGTAGGTAAATGGTTTGTTCATCACGGGAATCGAGTCTGAAGATTTCCCTTTGACATTCCATCCATAGTCATACTATAGGAAACTTTTTATCCCGCCAAAACATGAAATGTCTCGGGAACCGCAAGGTGGAAGCGGAAGCGAGTGTTTCTATAAGATGTTTGATTTAAATTCAAGAAGGTATTGTGTAAGTTTAATTATGTTGGTATTTGTAGGAGGAACGGCGTCCTTGGGGCGAGCAGTCCGCACAATACACCGGCACTTGGCGCCTCACTTCGTGGATACTTGACATGGCTAGGGAACCAGACGAAGGGGAATCATTTACGGTTGAAATATAATTTCATAATCATATTCTACTCAGTTTAACATTTTCTTTATATAATGTATTTTTTATTTATTTTACAATTTTGGCAAGCTTTTCTACAAGCTTTGGTTTTGTCGGTAGTTAGTTCATTATGGTGCTTTGTTGGTACGTCTGAATTTCATAATAAAATGTTTATTGTTCTAGCATTATTTGTTTGTAATTAGGGTATTTATTATGGTTACATGTGTAAAATTCTATATTAGTTTGAACATTAAAATAAATAATGCCAAAAAACAGACTTGTTTATAAAATTCACCTTATCGTTGTAGTTTATTCGCCCAAGCGTTTATATCATACACTTAATTTTATATTACCACAGCTACTTAAAACTGGCTAAGTGCCTGTCGATCAGACAATGGGTTTGGCTGCATGTTCTAAATAGCTTTCCATAGGTGGCGTTAACCTCTTACCGTCAGGTAGACTGGTCTGCTTCCTTGTCAACCTACTGAAAAAAGAAAAATGCCTAGTAGTCTTCCATGAACATTTTCTAAACCGCAAATATTGTGTTTATGCAATGACTTAGCACTGACTTAGTTAGTAGGTAGTTATTATTTGTTCTCAGTTGTTGCTGACCTTTTAAAAATTCAAATATCATAGAAATCGACATTTATGTTGCTAGCTTATAAAAATACAGTAATAGTGTGACTGAGTGAGTAGGACTGTGTGTTTTTCAGATTTTTTTGGCACGTACCTATAGTTAGGGGACATCGGAGCTCATATCGTACCAAATACTCACCTGAATAATAAATTTACTTGGAATTCTTCAAGAAAATTTTAACCTACACGTAACCATCACTACAATTTGCGATCTTTTTTTTACCCCATAGTTAATATTTCGTTAACAACATTGTGGTTCTCAGAACCTGTTGAATTTAAAACACGAGTTCTAATAGGTTCAAAGTAAAATGTAAGTGGAATGGATGGAACTAACGTTATACAATTATATTCGGTAGGCTTATTGCTTTTCGCTATTTGATTCAGTCTCTAATATCAAAGCTCTGCGATTTCAAACCTAGTAATGAATAATATTTGAAGTGTGTGGGTTGATAGTAATATCTAGCAGGTATTGGGTACACACCTTCTATTACTGTTACACATTTCCAATATAGGGTTACGAACAGTTTGGATGATAAAGTGTGTGAAATTAAAAATGTATATCATGAGAGTGCTGAATAGTTTATTAACCTGTCAGTTCTTTCTTGGGACAATCGGGGTTTCAGAGTCCGCACCACTTGGTTCTCAAATGGGACAATCGGGACGATGACATTTACTTGAAAAGTGGGCGCGAATTTTGAAATTTTGAAAACTGTGCGCGAGTTGACGATTTGTTTGACAGTTTTTTTTTAAGAAGATTTTTGGCTTGGTGTCGAGACCTTTAAGCCATTTCTTTATTTTAAATATTCATCTTTTATGTTAAGTCACGTTTTATTGTCACTTTCACTGTAAAGTCTAGTCCTCATCCATACAAGTCCGGTCTAATTTTGGTGAAATTGGCGGCTATTCCACTAAAACATTTCATGAACTTTTTGGGACAACCTGGAAAGTCACGATACACGCTTTAATTTGGTTTACTTCACTTGTGCACTTAGATTGATCTTTATTGGACAAAACACCACCGAAATTATTCAATAAAACTCAAAATTTAATGAAAATAAAACGAAAACACAACGTCACTTCGCAAGTTCCCGCCAAAAAGTATGTTTGACAGGTTAATGTCGCGAGTCAACAGATTAAAAAAATAACTAATTTTTTATATGATTTAGATTTATATAGAGAAGTTTCTTACATAAAAGTATACCTACATAAGTACTAAACTAAAAATAATAAATCTGCATTTAATTTCACCAAAGTTCCTATATATATACGTTACAAGTTGATCATTATTAACATGTTGTTGTTGATATAATATTATTAATACTATTTAGTCTATAACAGTTGTGCCCAACACGTAATATAAAATGAAAGAAAATACTTTACAGAATTCGCAGACTACATTTATAAAATTCTTGAGATTTAAAGTTAGTTTTGACTGCTGACTGATTGTACATGAATCAGTCAACAGTCAAAAATGAAAAATATAGCCAAACAAAGTGATGCGGCAGATTTTTAACTAGTAGATATACTGCAGAAGAGAGCTTAGCATAATATTTGTATAACATAAGTATTAAATATTGTCTTATAAATAATAATATGTACAGTGATAGTGTTGTCAGTGAAAGCAATCGACTTTTATAGGTACAGGTGGCCGGAGAAGACTCGATTTCAGTAAGGTTCCGTAAGAAACATATATTATAATTATTAAGGCAGTAGTTGTCTTTGTGCTAATAAATTAGGTAGATAGTACACTTAATAAAAATAGCAATAAATCTCAATCAATGCCAAGTGAAAATTTGTAGAAAAAATATAAATTGAATCAATTTCCTAAACTACTTATAGCCGCGGAGCATCTAGACATGCGGCAGCGGCGCGGCACTTCTCCGGCCGCCCTATATACGAAAGATTTAATTCGTGCTTTATATTATATGCATAGTTTGAAACTAGAAATAATTACAAACGTTTTATTTCTGGAAGTCGGCTCAGCATAGATAAAACTACTCTTTGATCAAAGGAATGTATGAAGTTTCTATAACAAAAAAAAATCAAAAAATAAAGCAATATTATTAGTAAATATTTGATTAACAATAGTAGATTGTATCATAAGGGAGCAAAACAATATTTTTACGGCGAGGGCGCTTTTTTGAATCCAGATCGAAGTAAGGGATTCTATAGTAGAATCCCGAGCGCCGCGAGGGATTCTTTAGTAGAATCCTGAACGTAGCGAACGATTCAAAGTACGTCGCTCGAGCCAAAAATATATTTGCACCCGAGTGGTACACTCTTCTTTTCATCACCCTCTATGAGAAAATAAAAGAGGATTAAAAACTCATTACTGCCCGCTAAAAGTTTCTTATAGAAATCACCACCTTTGGGTACACTTAAAGGCGAACCAAGACGTCCTTTTCGAATAGATGGGATGAAAAGTTATATAAATATATTTATCATGTATGTGTGGGTGAAGAATGTCACAGGATATATCTATTTATTTATAGGTATAAAAATGGAATAATATATACCTACATGTTACTATAAAATATTTAGTAGAAATAAAATTTGGACTAAATAATATCAGGTTCAAATTTTGACTTAGGTATTGTCTGTTTTTCGTTCGGCGTACTTACAAAATTTATCATTAAGTAGGTATATCACATAATAAATATAATCGGTATAAAACACATTTTTATTTCTATTCTAAACTAATTAATGTTGAGAAAATCGATAAGTTGGAAGATATCAATCGAAATAGTTATTGTTCATAACATCATGGATCCATACCACGTATCCAGCGGTGCGCGTGTAAATACCATACTTGCCCCGTTTGCCGCAGCCGTCACCGAAACTCGTGATTCCCTGTGAATTTTATTCTGTATTATATACATAAGTTTTAGGTACAGTAAATAGGAACTTAGATATTTTATTTACGTCAAAAAATCTTTTGAACGCTTTGATCTTTTTAGTTTTCTTATTCCACTAGTAATCGGAAATCATAACTGGAATCAATGAAGATTTTTTTTTTATGCAATAGGGGACAAGAGAACAGGCAGGTCACCTGATGATAAGTGATCCTAATTATAAGGAATCATTTTGGTAAAATTTGAAATTGTCTATTGCAAAACACGTTCATTTATAAGAGGACATAGTTAAATTCGAACATTCCTATACCAATGATAAATAAGTACCTACGAATTCAGAACTCATTTTAGGAACAATTCATATGGACGAACAATTCATATTCGATATTAGGGTTTTCAAATGGAAGTTAGGAAAGTAAACGTAAGCAAGGGTCAACGCAAATGTTTCTTGATAAAACGACGTTTATAGTACGACGTACGCCATTCACGTCTTCTAATAAGATTTTAACATTCAACTCAAAAGTTATATGTTTATCTAAATTGGGATCTATGTGGACTTACTTTGCTATAAGGTTGTACCTTGCTTGAACCAGAACAAATAGTAGGTACTTCAATGGTGTCTATCGTCCCTACCTACAAGTAACCTACTTATAAAATTATACTTTTCTTGAAGAAATATAATTAATACATATTAGGTTATGTGACAAACCCGTAAGGGTTGAATATGATTTAAGTCAAAGTCAAAACCATTTATTCAGTTTAGGCCCTAGAAGGGCACTTATGAAGGTCGAATTACAGAAGTTACCACCGGTTCGGAAGTTCAACTGAGAAGAACCGGCAAGAAACTCAGCAAGGTTACATTTTTTAAATATTTTTGGACCATCTGACTATATTGGATATTTTCAAATGTTTAACAATTTTATTCTTAAATTGTCGATTGTTTGTCTCATATAAGTGTTCAATTCGTACTGAACTTCGCTGGTGGATATTGCCGATTGCTGCGCTTAGCTGGTCGATAAATGGATCACGAACAGCATCCAAACCCATCAACATATAATGCGTGTCCACTAACCTGCCTTGATCTGGGATGATAAGGTGCCCGCGTGCTCGATGTTCTTGTTCCACAAAACAAGTTTGGTTTATATTCAAAAGGCAGACGCGGTCGATAGTGTAACGTGTGGCGGTCTTAGTTAGAGTGTTTAATTCTGATCCTTCATTCCGTTCGATCGATGAGCGAGAAGGGTTGATGTTTGGCAGGCGACGCATCCGTAGGAGGGAGAGGGACACCGCATTCGTAATCCCAAAAGGAACTACTGTACGATGGGTCGAGAAAACTGTCACGTGACAATTCACAACCAGCAGCTATCGTTCGGCGCGAAATATTTAAAGGTGCGTGTACGCAACAGGTTAGGTTACTCAAAATGATAAGAGCTTTCGTGCTAAGGGGATATAGTATAAAAAACTGTGTTGATAGAAAGTATTTATTTTGATACTTTAACTTTTGTAACATTGTTTTCCGATAATGAACTATATTTTCAACCACACATAGATATCTATGCGTAACTTAGCCAAGACTATATAAAATAGCTCGACTTTTTATAGCACATTACATTGTTTATACGTGTGAAACTTGCGTCCCTTGTAAGGGTAAGCAATTGATGACGCACTTTATCGCGATGCTTCCATCGTTCGTTGGTGGCGCTGTGCAACTCGACAGGTTTTTATGGACCAAAGCTGAGACATGACGGTAAATTACGTTTTCGAGAAAGCCCATCTTCGACAAATTGCGAGTAAGTTCTTTATTAGTAAACAACCCTGCCTGTTTGTTTATGGGCGCTACATTCAACAACCTACGACAGGCTTCCAAACTCTTGACTTTAGTCATATATGCCTATTCCAAGTCCTATTTAAAAATACATTTGAAATTCAATAGATACTTGTATCAGTGTAAGTGTTCGAAAATAACCTGCTTTTATTTTTGATTACTGAGAATAAATTTATTCTCGACGTAGATATGAAATGAATGATGTGACCCACGTTGGTAAACCAAGAAGAGAATTGGCTCTCAAGTGCAGAGGACATAAAATAAAAAGGTTAAATTTAATTTTCCTTAACAGAGAACAAGATGTTAATGTCATCAATAATAAAAGTGCGTACTAAATTCCAGCTCAGTCAGTTGTGTAGAACTGGGTTCGAATTTAATTTCAAGATTGGATCCCAACATAACTCACAAGTGAACTCAAATAAAAGCTTGTAAAAAGACAGGCACAATAAATAACAGCAACCGACTCTACAGAAACTACTGTAGGATAGTTTTTGAGCTACTTAGCAAAGTTCCAAAATATAACATTTCGATTTTATTCCGGCATGATGTATGTAGGAAGGTAGTTGATTTTACTCATCACTTGTTCCGAGACATCCCACGTCTCAGTTTGACATGGGATATTCCCAGTACGATCATTGATAGAACCGCAAAAATTGTCTCTCCTGATTGACTGTAAACCGTAGACTTGCATTCGATTATATAGATAGACAAGCATAATGATTGTTTTATCTACGCTCAATCAAAATAAATCAAAATTCAATGCATTTACGATTGTGAAACTATAAAGGTACTCTATATCTATTGTTACGTTTCATAACCTGCCTTTTATTCATATTTGTTATCGTTAATTATAATTATAAAAGGTCAGAATGCAAACAAAGAAGAAAATAATCACGACAGCTTAGTCACGAGGCTTGAATAAGTTAAAGTTGGTGGCTTTGGACCACACCAGACATCTCAGAACTTCTCGCCTCTCAACGTAAATCTTAGACATGCAGTGAGCATAGGTCTTTTTTGAACCACCCTACATTTTCCGGTAAGGAATTAATACCATTCGAAAAGATTTTTTATTGGTATCCCAAATTATGCTACGGTATGCCTTTAAGTCTTTGTAATAAGGTGTACAACACATTGACAATCCTCCTGGTATTGCTAATAGGCGAGACAGGAGTCACTTACCATCAGGTGACCCGCCTGCCTGGTTGTCACTTGTGGTATAAAAAGTACAAATCCTCTAGATAACTTCCACTGTAAATAGTAAATTTATAATTAAATGTTTACTTGTAAATAATAACGCATGTTCTTATCCCGGCACAGCAGTGGTCCGCCGGAGTCGCCGGCACAGGAGTCCCTGCGACCGCGGCCTGCGCACACCATGTTCTCAGTGATGGCGTACTGCCAGTATGAGCGGCGACACACGCCTTGTTGTATTGTTGAAACCTGAGATCATCAATAAGTACTTGGTTAACGCTTTTGAAACAATTTGTTATCTCTCGTAACTTGAATCGCAATTCCTGATTTTTTTGAGGCAGTTTTAAGACGACCGTCCCATCCACGAGCCAAGGGTTAGGGATTAAAATTAACTTTTTATAATGGATTAAGTATCTCACTTTTCATTTGGTTGGTAATTATTTTAAAACGTTATTAATTTAGTACTAGCTGTCCCCTGCGGTTTCCGCGTTCCGGCAATATTTTATGTTTTCCCGGGCTAAAAAGTATTTTATGTTTTATTCCAGGTTTTTATCTACCTGTGTGCTAAGTTTCATCAAAATCCATTCAACAGTTTTTGCGTGAAAGAGTAACAAACATCTTCACATCCAAACATACTTTCACATTTATGATATTAGTAGGATAATAACAGTAAGGCATCTATGAAAGTTACAATTGACTCTACCACCGCGCACCGGTTCGGAATCTCCGGTAAGAAACTCATTGAATTCACTATATCTGCATTTTGACCATAAGCTACATACACTCCAGCAATCGCAACAAAATGATGGACAGCATTCCTGTTATCGATATCATTATAAGTTAATGCACTAATTTTAATACCTAACTGCCTTTTACAAATGATCTCATTTTATAAATACATTTATATTTATGTAAATTATAAAATAGATTAATAATGAAAATGGCTGGACTGATGAATGTAATACAGTTGCGGAAACGGACTGGACTGACACACTGGTGTGTTTCACGGTTACGTGAAAATTACGATTCTTAATTTTGGAAAGAGCAATAACCTCGGTAATTTTAATGTTACTAATATTTTGTTAAATTAGGAGTGGAATTTTGCTGTCTATACCTAAAGTCCGCGAATTATGAACATTTATTTTTAACGTGACAAATTAAAATACTGGAAAGAGTATAAAATTGCTTGTTTTCACATGTTGAACAACCGGTAACCACAACTGCGCTACAAGACTGATGATTAGTGATGATCTCTGATGATTAGTGATGATCTACGATTTATTTATTAGTTGAATTAATAGATTGTTATTAATTCACTACTTTTTATTGAACTACCCAGAAGGTAAAACCGCACTTACAACTCGCATATAGACAACTCGTAATATGCTATTGTAGCCTACCTATACAAATTCAAATTCAAAAATCTCTTTATTAAGTAAACTCATTATAAGTATTTTTAATCGTCACATGTTTGATATATTACAAAATATTTTTTACTCTAATGCACGGTTCTTAAGGTTGCTTTTGCTGATCATACTATGTTAGGTACATATAATTATACAATAACAAAATTAATAAAGTTACCTGAGCTTCATGTAACAACCGCGTGCCATGTACGTCGGTTGGCCGTTTCTTTCCCCACCCTAGTATAACACATGACGTGTGTGGAGGTAGAGGCTGGTGAGGTTGGGGCAGACAGGCCACGCCATGACCCAGATCTGGGCGCGCTGGTGATGGCAACCTAAAGAACTAGGCATGTGATAATAAATTCACGTACGGAGTGTTCTGTACGATTATAATGCGCGGCGTCTAGTGTCTATTCTTTAGTGAATCAAAAATAAAGCGTAGGAAAAATTTGTAAAACATTTTTTATCAATATATATAATACAATGGTAATGATTTAAAACTATAAGTTATATGAGTCAAATAAATACGAAATAGACTATCAATTAACCTGGTGTCCAAAGTTTTCATCAATCAAATGCAAATGAAACTGCGGGCCAAATTCTTGTACTGTAGAGTATTTTCATCTACATATAAGGGAAATTTATATTCTAATCATCCGTTAATTGAGCGAATAATCCTAGAAAACGTTCTCCGCATAATGAGGAAGCTTCTTTGAAACATTATATATCATAGAGAGTATAATTATTGAAATACTCACGCAGCTTACGCATTGCACTAGGTACTCTTAACTTTCAAATAAATGTACAATATTTTAGTCAAAAAATTATTTTTGGTAGGTACTTTTTTTTTAAATTTATTTATTTAATATTATTATACCTAATATCTCCTTTACATTATTCCAGAGCGCTATGGCCTACTTTTCATCTCGAAAATGCGGGTAAAATCACGGGACAGAAATTAGTAATTTAATTCAAAAGGATTGTAACGAAACCAAAAGGTGCCATTGTAAGCACACGGGCTGTGCACGATTAAAATAATCGTCACAATTTCCAAAAGAAGTCATGTTTTTTATGTTTTATTTATCCCAAATCTACATTCTTAATTCATTCATGCATCTATTCAAAATTAGCCATTTACCTATAACTCGCCACAATGAACGATTGTGGCAAACAAACATAAACACAGACAACTAAAAACACGTAGACCATAATAGAAAATAATTTCACCGACCACGTTATCATCACAAATAGGTTTTCATTACTCTTTAGCCATAAAGTAGAAAATTTATTACGCTTTTAGTGGATTAACTCCGTATTACCTGCAGGTATTTCAGATGATGACTTAACGCACCGTGGGCCATAGAGTCATAAACGAACCTTAGCATGGCGACATCGTTGACGACCGTGTCAGGGTCGTATCTAGGATGAACGACTGCCTCAGTGACCTTCATCTCCACCTCCCCGTGGTTCCGGAGGAGCAGGTCGTGCTCACCCAAGCGCACGTAAAGTCGCTTCCTCACGCAGTGGGCGGCCGTCACCACCCACCGGAGTGAGACGAGGGTTCCGCCGCAAAATGCTTCCTGTTCAATCATGTGTCAATTCAAATGTATGTTAAAAATCTGTTAAAATATTTAAAACCCGAGATCCTGAGGGTATTAAATAAAATATAGCCCACGTTACTTATTGATAAATGAAATAATTTTAAGTTTATCCATTACAAAGAAAAACATACAATAAGAACATTGTAATCTAAAATTAAATATAAAATTAGTTAATAATATTTTAGATAATTATATATACGAACTCAAAAACTACTCGACGGATTTAAAAAAATATTTTACCATAAGAAAGCTACATTATCCCTGAGTAACATAGGCTATATGTTTATCCCGGGAAAAGATAAGATCCCATGGGAACGCGGGTAAACCGTGGAAGACGGCTAGTTCATTATATGTATGTATATTAGTAGTGTTAGGCTTGCGTTAAGCACAATTTCAAAGTGATCAAGAACCCAATGGTGTCACACAAACCCAAGAAGATAACTGAATTTCAAGGGTAAAGGCAAATATGTTGCCTAGTAAGTAACCTAGATTAAACTTGATTTCTAAAACTACAAAATTATCACGTAGTTGTAAAATGAAAATTATTGCAGGAGACATCGATCGTGAGATTACCTATTATCTAATAGGTCTGTGGATATCATGAAGTCGAACGTTACACATTATTTATATCAAATAACTAACAACTTTCTGATATGTACTGCATCAGCATATCGAGTTTTATTACCATTGCAAGTAGCAAAATGTAAATTTGTTCGATTGATCAAATGCGCTTTATCCACGTAGTACATAGTATGAAGGTAACAGAGAGGTAAAAAAATACAGGTATCATATTATTAAAAGTGACACCCCATAATTAATTAATTATATTTTGCGGTTTATGTATAAAGGTTATTTGCAATGGCTCGGTCGGCCCCATTACGTATATGTCATTAAATCAATAGGGTTCTCCAAAACCCTTTCATAAATCAAGTTAGCATAGATGTAGGTATGTATACCTATTATTATGCTCAACTGATGTAATAAATAGAACCTATCAACTAGGTAAAACAGTCAGGTGAGTCTAAGTACCTATTTAATCTTTTAGTTTACTAAAGTCACCAAAGCCAAGTTTGGAAGGCCTTTATTTAACTGAAAAGAACTGAATAAATTTTATGATCTGTTGAACTTTACAAATTCCAATATTCATATTTAAGAAATACAAATTACTAAATAACAATTAAGATACAAATTATATCACACACATAATAAGGTAGCGCCTTATAATAAGCAATTTCCTTCAGAATAAAGTATTATAGAAATAACTAAATTAAATATTAGGTAAGTATACATACTTTATATCGATTAAGCACGGCGACTTGCCACGGCCATTTCCCTGGCGGAGCGGGTCGCCCGCCAATAATTCGCACCATATCTTGCATGCGAACCCGCAGCCGCGCTGCTGCCGAACCTCGGTATTTTCCTAGCCTTCCACACGGAACAGCGGGAGGCATCGCTCGGGAATCTTCCCGATGTATTGCGAGAGCGGGCGTAGGCAACGACTCAACTAACGTGTACTCTGAAATATTTACATCGTATATTTTAGATAGTACACATAGTGCATTGGATGGGGTAAAACGATTAAACCTATAATCTTCAACGGAAGATTCCTTAAGTCAAAGAGGTTTTATCCATCCTACTTTGGGCCCGGAATTTATATAAGACATGCCTACCGACTACGAGCATTAACCCAAGGAATGGTTATACAAATATCTATGCAAATTATAGGACAATGTGAAAGCAGTGTGATATAGATGAGAATTTTAATTTTAAAATACTTCGTGAGATTAAGTTCTCAAAGCCATACTTTATTAAGGTATTGCTTTAATAACAAAGTTATGTTTACTTACCTGTCTAATTAGTAGATAGAATAATCAAATATCTTCAAGACAAGGCTCGTGTTCTATTTTTGCTATGTTTCTGACAAGTTAAATCTTAATAGAGTCGAGTTTCGCACTACATATGACACGACGCTATTCCACTCACTCAACCAATGCAAATAGATATTTGATGAGAACAGTGGTATTAAATTATTTGTTAAACATAAATAATATACTGGTAATTAAATAAATGTTATGTTAGCTAGATACCTATGTGCAAGTTCACCTGGGTCCTTACGCCTCTGCATTCTGTTACGGATCCAAAGGTGGCAATAACTGCCTTCCATATAGCAGTACGCAGATTGTCTTACAACTTGTCTACCACATAGTGCTCGCTTGTGGCAGTACCTAACATGACAAAGATGACCTTTTTACCTTTATTTATTTAATCTTGGCTACATCTAAACTTATTACGATGAAGGTGTAACCAATGTTAACGTGTGAAAAAAAATCTTTATAATTTTGGGGTAAACTTTGTTCTTAAAAAAACTTTATTAAATATCCATTCAACATAAAAATAAATTTCAAATTCTGAACAAAGTAATTAGATAAAGATTTTGATAGAGATGTGTAATTTAAAATTTCCAAATAATATTGAATCATCTATCATTACAGTTCAAGTAAGAAGTTGGACATTCAGAAACAGCATTATATTATTTACAGTATTATATTAATACCTTCGTCTGGTTGTGGTACATTTTCGAGAACACGAGCTCCACGAACCCCACGGTGAGAAGCCTCGAAACTTTTTCTGTATTTCTTCAGAATCGAACTGACGCTTTTGAGGCTGTCAATAACATAGCACATGCTCCAGTCAAAATAAACATTACCTACATTTATGTACGTTCTATGGATGGATATTACTTTAGTTGTCAAGATCGAATACTTCACAAGCTGCCTACTCAATCCTATTTTCACATGTTAATCTCTCCAGACGTTCAATTCTGTTTATTTACTTCAACCTTGTGTAAACACGTTTGCGATTTCTGAATTAAATTACCGTGGATTTAGTCTTGTGTAAAATTTTGTTCATTATTTAACTTTCAGCAGACCTAAATAAAACAAATTAATTAAATTAATTAGTAATTCAATTGAAGTACCTAGTACTATTAATTACTTCAGTACTAACCAAGATTATTTCTGCTTCCTTAGGAATCACCATACGACGACGACCTTTGTGATTTTTCTCGCAACTACAAACAAACATTTTATATTATTCCTAACTTTTCTCATTTACTTGGCAAGTATTGACTTCATATTCAAAGGTAGCTTACTTATAATAAAGTTTAATAAGATAAGTTATCAAGCTCGTGAAATTTACACACAAAATGTTATAAAATGTAAGACTACGACAACTATCTAAGGATGCAGTAGTGCCCCCACCACGATCGATGAGCCAATGAAAACAGATACTCATAGCTCAAATTCTCAGGATAAGATGTAGTTAGCAGACTAATAAAACATACTAAGTCATATATAATCATCAAAACTTCAAGGATACTTCCAGAACTTTTCTAAAAAGCTGAAATTGGTTATGTAGGCTAGAATTTTGTAACTATCACCCTCTAACCACGGGTCTATAATAAAGGGGTGCAGGTCTGTACTTTTAAAAGTTTTAGAATGCTGTATTTGTTATGAAGCCCAGATAAGTATATAAACAACGAAAAATATAGTGGGCAATGAAGAAATGAATTGCTGGCGTGCTGAAAGAATAAATCTTACCAAAAATATTTCATGTCAAGTAGGTTCCAAAGCCTCGCAAATTCATAACGCTTTACTGTTCAAAGTTATCAGTTATCGCACAGAGCTAAGCCCCTGGCTTTAACTCTAACTCTACAACCCCTCACCATACAAATATTTTTTCCTACAAACCCATATTGATCAAAAAGTATGGCTTGGTCGTTATAAATACATTATGTGTATCGCCAAACATTACTTACGCGTTTAATAATGTGAGCGAGGTTAAGGAATAACATAAAATATATAGAATTAATATAATATTACTTCAAGCAGCGCTATCGTCAACGAATAAATATACCTAAATTATCTATACGAAACTGATTTTGATAGTAAACGCGATATTTATAAACAAAGCTGAATTTCGTAGATATCCACTTCGTACCATGGAATTTGTACATGAGTCATTTGCAATTCCAAATATAGCAGGCAGATTCGTGAATTCCTGAATTAATCCAAAATAATAATCATTTCATGTTTCAATCACAGCAAACTAATTGAACAATAACGAGCAATTTTCGCAATCTGTATATACAGGATGTCCAGTAAATAGAACGACAAACTTCAGGGGAGATAAGTGGGCTTGTCACCTACCAAATATACAGAAAAGACCTTTGAAAAAGTGACACCATTTACGTCTTTTTGTCTTTAGTTTTGGGTAGAGGGTGAAGTAACAATAGGTAGCTAAAAGTTATGATATATTTTGAAATCACTTGAAATTGAAATTGAAAGTAAGAGATTAAAGATTAAACTTTTAAATATTATTTAAATAAATATTCAAGATGCTACCTTGCAACTTCTATACGAAGTGAGTCTCCGCATATCCGCCGATGCAAGCAATGTCGCCGCCTAGTCTTGCGGCCGGCTTGGCACATGCTCCACCGGCCCCACGTTGAATACGAAAATTCTTTTGAATGTGCACCTTTCAAATAAAAACAAAATTATGTTACCACATGAATATCTCATAAAATTTATATAACTTCCTAGTAGAGAAACGGATGAAACTTACCTATATTACAACAGGATATTATGTGCTGATGAATATTAAAAACAAAAGTCATAACCTTTTTTCATATATCGGCTTTACAAAATAGATTCATAAATATGACTATTCAGAGATTAAATATCGAATAATATTGAATAAAGTAAATTTAAAACATATTACACTGTATCAAAGATTTCTAAATTTGTAAGCCCACACAAGAAAAAGATCCGATGCGATGCGTTTGTCGTGGTATGGGCATGTTATGAGGAGGGATGATAGTCATGTAACCAAAAGTGTCATAAATATGAAAGTGGATGGATACGCGAGTAGAGGAAGACCGAAAAAGAGATGGATGGATTGTGTGAGGGATGATATGAGTAAGAAAGGAGTGAATTCCGATATGACGGATAGAAGGACCGAATGGAATATTTGAGAACAGTATTATAATGGAACTTAGCCTTGATTATTTTTCATTAGAAAACTATGAAATCTACTATGTATATGCTATCTAAACCAAATGACTTCTATAGTATTTGTATAGATACTTACAATTCACGCATTTTTTAATCACAGTGAAATTATCTTGTTGTGATTCAATATCATTCATATCACTTGTATTCGCATACTGTGACATAGATTCGATCTCGATCTGAAATTACCATAATAAACGCTCATACAATATATCAATATTGAAACGATACCATAATAGTGACCACTAACAATCTGTTACCCACTCGGATAACTAGGTCAATCCTTTTCAAACCTGCCGTTTCCATACAATAGTTGCAGACAGTTGATCAAGCAAGACATTTTTTAATTTGGCTGAGTGCCTGACTTTTTTTGTGGTTGAAATGCATTGTGAGCTGCATTAAAAATGGTCTAGAACTCAAAAACTACTAGGTAAATGTAGTGCATTGCTTCATCAATACATTTGATACAATTGAAGACCTATTGGAATTTAATTTGCAAATGAATTGTTGTTTGTAGTTGCACACAAATATATCATTTAAAAGTTTCGGTTTATAGGTACTTACATTATGCACCTGGATCGATTCAATAATGATAATATTAAAAAGGATGAGATGACATAGCCAATTCATATTCTTCGATCACCGTTTCTAAAACTTCGTCAGATCTCGGCATCTACGACAAAATACATATCTACAGGAAAAATCTTATAAAAATCAGCGTTGTTTAATATATTTTAGGTATAATTTTTTTTTAAATGAGACATACCTACGTATTACAAATTCAAAGAGAATATTGTAATTTACCCCTCATGGCAAAAGACATCCAGTCTACCGTGTGGTGTGAGTAAGTAGGTATATTTAATTAATTCTATTTATGTATGACTAGCTGTCCTCCGTGGTCTCACCCGCGTTCGTTACCGTGGGATCTTATCTTATCTCGGGATAAAAATATAGCTTATATTCATCTGGAATAACGTAGCATTCAAATGGTGAAAGAATTTTTGAAATCAGCCCAGTAATTTTTGAGTTTATTCGTTACATACAAATCTTTCCTCTTTATAATATTAGAAAGATTTTTGAATCGTCAGTTATTCTCCTTATTCCGGAGAAACTTAATTTGGATGAAGCTACTACTACACCGAAATAAACAACCGACGACAACACCAGGGCAAAGGGTGCGAAATATGACTGAGAGTCAACAATATTATTGTTTGTTTTGTATGAGGTGAATACTTAGAGCAAATGTGGCAATATTTTATATATTTATCTCGATAGAGTATATGTAAATTAATCAAAATTAAAGCAATCTCTACGGAGCATGAAAAGAACAAAAATGGTTGAGCTGTTTAATTTAAAGACATTTAGTTTTGCTACAATTTATTTTATTCACCATATTGTTTTCAATAGGCACTCAACTTCTTTAGAAAATTAGTTAAAAAGCTTATTGTTTAACTTATCAAGTTTTTACGTAAGTATCGAACAATATTTAAAATATTACACAGTCATTAGGTACGCATTCGTGGTTGGATTCGTATCAGCGATTGGTTGTAATATCTTACGCTCTTCAAATATTCACGTTGTCGATATCAAAACTACAGTGCTTTTTCAGTTTGGATCCCTATCAAGCCCCAAGTCGTGGATTCGATCTGCATATATTTAAAACGAATATATCTTAGTAAGATAACTGATGGTTTCCATAGTACAAGCTATGCCTAATTTGGGATCAGATGGCCATCTGGGGCCTTTTTTTATTTATTTGTCAAAATACGTTTACCACATTATGGTGAAAAATATGTTGCATCACATCAATTTTTGCCAATTTACATAGATCATAGATTTAGAAATTTACAACGTTCTTCAATTAATTTAAAAGATTTGTTACGTTTTTGATATTTAATTTTAAATAACATTCAATAAATTACGTTTAATTTTACGTTGCTAGTTGTTTTATATTATTCTACAAATATGTAGGGTATAAAATATGTACGTAAAGATAAAATTCAATAAAAAAAAGTGGTAAAATGAACAATCCTCAGCAAATTTGCTATACCTGGATTCAATTAGTGTGACCATAATAGGTACTCGTATACCGTTAGGGATTCGAGGATCTAATTTATATAATAATCCGTACCTACCATAGGTATACAGTTAATAGTTTTGTTTAATATAGGTACCAAATTTCCAATTTTACTATTTTTAACCTGATCATTCATTACCTAACAGTATGTGACGAAATGTAAAAAATATATGTTTCACAAGTATATCTAGATAGCATAATATAAGATAATAGCGTAATTTTAAAAGCATAAATTGAAACACAATGAGCTTACCCAAATATGGTTATTTTCCTATCTATAGAAATGCAGTTTTAAAAACTAGGTGGGTTTTTTATTGTTTGAAGACATTCTTAACATGACATAGAAAAATCATATAAGGACCGTCTGCATACACAATACTTCAAGAACAATGCAATTACTATCCAAGTGCGACATGTCTAACACCTATCTACATAAGCCTTTTAAAGATCCAGGTGCAGTTTGATGTTGACATAGGTTTCTTTCTAAACGTACATTCACTAATCAAGATTGTTTTAACTAAAATGGTCATAGGTCAAAAAACCAGTAAGGTAAAAAACGAGTGGTTTTAAAAATATATCATGAAGAAAAATCTCTTGAGACACGTTTCCCATATTGTGCGGAAATGATATATTATGTAGGTATATTATATACCCAGCAAGAATCTCTTCAAGCCTACGGCGAACTCCCAAGGATAAACGAACGGAGGGAAGTTCATTCAACAACGTAAGTATCCGCGGTAGGTAGGAATAGCTCTACTGAAATCGCACAGTGTGAGACCAACTTGGTCATAGACATACCTATGTATATTTTCAATACAATTTGCTAATAGGTAACTATTGATAATCTAGTATTGTTTATGCAGAGATGATCATTTAGTAAAAGGACCAGCTATTGGCTTTCAAACAGTGAAATAAAAAAATTGGTGGGGGTGTGATAGCAATTCCGTATTTATTCATTTTTATAGTTCGAATTTCGTTTGAGGACACATAATTATATGCTCCCAGCTAATATTTAATCAAGTAACTGTCAAACCATATACGATAAATAATCTTATAGTCTACAAAGCTGAATTGGTAGGTACTTACATATTATTTGATCGATATGTCGATGATTCAACTGCATCAACTATGTACTTACCTAATTATTATAATTAATTGCTGACTATGCTATTTGTCATCTATAGACTACACGACAGTTTAAAACAACAATAAAGATCATTAATCATTCTTAATCGTATGTTAAGGCTTAGTTTTTGATTCCATTTCATTTTTATTTAAGTTTTATATTATACTTTTTATTTTACATAATTTTAGCGAGGAGAAGGAAGGTTAGCGAAATAATAAATCGTTGAAGTATTAACGTTAAATTCTCTATACCTAAATACGAACGATTTTACAAAGGCTGTAAGTATCAAAATTGCCAAATTTGGCTCTACGCCACGCCATTAACCAAGATACCAAAGATCAAGTACCTACGTATCAAAGTTTATATGCCAATCTATAAAATTATAATAATACGCGAAAAGTTAAGAAAATTAAACATATTTGAAAACCAGTTTCCGTTGCGCGGTTTTATCCGTGATCGAGTGTTTCCAGAAATATTTTACCTAGAGTATTTTATTCCCAGGATATGCTACCTATACTGATATTATAAACAGGTATGGTTTGTTTTTCTGGAGAAAAACCTATGGAAAGCCAAATTATCACTGTCTAGCATAGGTTATAATGTCATTCCCTCGAGAACGCAGGTGAAACCGCGTGGTGGTTGCTAGTCTGTATATAATAAAAAGCAATCGTTACTGACTGACTGACTGATCTATCAAGACACAGCTCAAACCACTGAATGGATTGCGCTAAAATTCGGCACGCAGATACTTATTATGACGTAGGTATCCGCTAAGAAAGATTTTCCAAAAATTCACTAAGAGGATGAAACGGGGGTCCAAAATTTGTATGGAGAAACGGGATTGCGGGTGAAACCGCGGGGCGGGAAGCTAGTATTATTATATACATGTTTGATAATGTTACCTACTCCAAATCTATTTATTTATCCATACACACACATGCATACACATAAAAAATCGCATTAATAGTACGGTTAAACTTGCCAAACGTTAACAGTTTCAAATTATCAAACACAAAAATTATAAAGTTCAATATGAAAAACTTTGGGAGCATCGCCTTAAAGTTCATCTTGAGTTCACCAACCTTCTAATTTTTTTTGTTGAATCGAACAGCTGTTCATTTTTTTAGAAATGTGTGGTAAATTATAGATATCATCGCGAGTTTTTTTCTAATGGTAATTGTATACACAGTTACATATATTTTTTCCTATCTCTATCAAACTAAAATGCGCGTTCAAAAGAATAAATATAAATACAAATAAAATATACCTATCGTTCAGTCACGTTTATTTTTCCTTAAAACCTTAACCCAATGTTTTCTGTATATTTCAAATTCTCACAAAGGGTGGCTTTATTCATCTGAGCGTATGAGATAACCCAATCCTGGGAAATACTATTGAAAATTGTTTATTGCCTTTAACATATACATATTCTCAGCTCGCATTAAATTGTAAAGTTTACTTTGTGTACTTTCAACTAAAAGCCTGGTACTTATGTGGTTATATGTCTAGGCTTTGTGTAGGTCTGTGTGTCTAGTGCTTATATGAAGATGTTTTAGTATTCTGTTGCTCTGTTATTTTAAAGGTGGATCAATACAACTCGTTAAGTATTTCTGGATAGTTTTTTTTCCTTAATTTATTTAACCTTACCATTTCGTTTTCAATTCAATAGTCGTAAATAAACTCCGTGGAAACGCGTACAAACGATCAGTCGCGGATCATAGAGCACACACAAACTTACGCATCACTGACCTTCATATAAAATAACTATTTAATTTTCAAATATTTTTCGTATACCTACTCAATAAAATAGTAGGTACGTTGACTTTTTTTACTTTAAGATAAGCTTGTGTTTGACCGCAATCTAACCATGGTACGATACGTGATGATGTGGCCGAAGGTGGTAAGCACACAGAGCCTAGATGGTTACTGGCTCTGAAGTGCAGCTGTCGGAACACACCGATAGGCGCTTGGCGACAGATTTTCAACTTAACCTTTGATAATGCTTGTGTTTGACCAAAATCTTACCATTATAAGTTTTATGGTAAATGTCTGTGCTGTCTGTGCTTGGTCACAAATTCTCAACTATTGGGTGGTAGCCAGCCAATGGTACTTACCCTACTTGTTCACGATTGTGAACTTTTTATATTTGTCTTTGTTTTTGTTTTACTTTTTATTGTCTATTTTTTGATACGTAACTGTTTTTTTCTTCACTGTCTATTCATTATAATTTTTCTTTACCGAAGGCTGTGTTTTTCTGAAGAAATCCAACCTGCAGCCTAAGCAATCGGTAATAGTGGTCCTTCTACCGTTTTACCAAGGGAACTAGTGTATTCCACAGTTTTCATTCTTTACAGTCAATTTTTATTTTCGCATATAAATATGGTTATTACTAGGTCGAATACGAAACTCGCAAAAAGTACACCAAATATATCTTCCAAACCGAGCCACGACATGGTTTCAACGCCTCGGTCGACTTCCAGGCGAGAAGTAGTACAGGTACCTATAACCAACACGCGCACATTTTCTGCTGCTACGCACACTAACCGCTCATCTGCGACCGTCATTGCGCAAAAATTAGCAGCAGAAGCGCAACATGCTCGTCACCTCGCACAACTGGAAATCAAGGAGATGGAGGCGACGATGCGAGCACAGATTCAGGGTAAGCAGGCTGAGTTAGAGCGTAAAGCTGCCGAACTTGCTTACCAGGCTGAGCTTGCCGCAATAGACGCGGAAAGTAAGCATGGTTCTCGCAGTGGCAGGAGTCGCGCCAGCGTGGAGCGATGGTTGCATAGCACTCCTCGCCCTGCCGAGATGCCAACTCAACAGCAGGAAGAACCAGGTAATTATTATTCGCCATCCAACAACGGATATGAGGATAAGCCTATTAATAATGTTATATGTTCTCAGGCACTTCCACTTCATAATGACGTCGTCGTTTCAACGAATGTCGCAGTACCGAACCCTACACAGTTACCTCAGCACATATTAAGCAGGGGTGACGGGGTCACTGCCACCGACTTTTGTAGAGAGGACGGCTCCGTTGGCGTTACACAACTGGTGCAAGCCCTGCAGTTATTGAAAGATAATAGTTCTAATAAAAAAAACATAATAAAACTCCTATATTTTGACGGGAAAAACCCGTTAGATTGGCTTATGTTCAAGCGTGCCTTTCAGGACACGGTAGGAACTTTTACAGAGGCAGAAAACCTCGCGCGCTTGAGCCAGGCACTGAAAGGTGCCGCGCGTGAGGCTGTAAGTATGCTACTGGTGATGGCTCCTCGTGCATTTGACGTCATTGATGCTCTCGATCGACGTTTCGGCAGACCTGAGCAGATTGTACTGCAGGAGGTCAACGCAGTCAGAGCTCTGCCTAAGCTAGGTCAGGAGGTAAAAGACTTGAATTTGTTTGCTTCTCGTGTGCGCAATTGTGTAGAAGTTGCTAAGCTACTGCAGCACAGCGATTATTTACGTTCGCCAGAATTATTTGGGGCACTGCTTAGCAAACTATCCCCATTGTTGCGCGCACGGTGGCTAGATTTTGCTGCCAATCACGAGGGTCTGGGTCTGGGTCTGGGTCAGGCTAGGGTAGAGTTACTGTCAAATTTCTTGAACCGCGAGGTCGACTTAGTTGTGAGGTTCGGCGCAGTTTTTGAGACGACAGCGGCTCCATCACAACAACATCGGGCCCATACTGTTTCAGAGTCAAGCGCGAGAGGAACCCCACATGAAATTTCAAAGCCAAATTCTGAAAAATTAGTTCATCATCAACATCATCATAAAAATATTTGCTTATTTTGTGGACTGACACACCAACTGTCAACATGTCAAAAGTTTATTTCTTTTTCAATTGAGGAAAAATGGCGTTTTATCAAGGACAATAAAATCTGTTTTCGGTGCCTCCAAAAAGTTCCGCATAATTTTAGATTTTGTAATAAAAATAAAACCAATTGCGAACATTGTAACCGAAAGCATCACACATTGTTGCACAATGACAACTTTTCTGCGCATGTGAACGATCAGACCGAAGAACCTTTGAATGCAACTGCAATAAATAGTGATCAGGTACTTGTAGCTACTAATAACTCTCCAGTTAACTCTACACTTCGTCCTTTATTAAAAGTAGTAGCGGTTACGGTTTCTGGGCCATCTGGGAGCCTTAACACGTTCGCTCTACTGGATGATGGATCAACAGCAACCTTTATAGACGCGGACATTGCCTCACAAATAGGAGCCGAAGGGCCAGAGGGCCGCCTACATTTAAATTGTATTGGAGGGTTGTCGAGAGAAAGCACGGTTCAGTATGTAGATTTTGAAATAAAAGGTCGATCATCCTTACAGAACTTTATTATTAAAGGAGCAAGGTCTATCAAAAACTTAGGATTACTAACACAATCGGCTACTCACGACAGCTTATGTACTTACTCGTACTTGTCAGATTTGGTTGAGGAGTTGTCTTACGATGTAGCTAAGCCTACGCTCATTATAGGAATAGATAATTGGCACCTAATCACTGCGTCTGAAGATAGGAAAGGTACAAAATCACAGCCAGTTGCTATTCGAACCGCTCTAGGATGGGTAATATTTGGTTTTTCAAGTAGCAAAACTAGACCTGTGGAGAGGACCTACCATGTGACTCTACGCGAGCGTAGCGAACTGGAAGCCCTCATTAAGGAACAATATAGGTTAGACGCGATTGGTATCACCAAGCATGTACCTCGGAGCTCGGATGATCAACGTGCTCTCCATATCCTGGAGCATTCAGCACGGCGGATTCCCAATGGGCGCTTCCAGGTCGGCTTGCTATGGAAGGCTGATGACCTCCAGCTACCCAACAGTTATCCTTTGGCATTTTCCAGGTTTAAAAACCTTGAATTGAAAATGGTAAGGGATCCTGCGTACGCCGAGCGTTACCGGCTCAATATTCAGAACATGATTACTAAGGGTTACGCTGAAGACTGCACAGGTGAATTACCTACATCAGTGTGTTGGTATTTGCCGCATTTTGGTGTGGTAAATACTAACAAACCCGAAAAACTTCGTGTTGTCCACGACGCGGCCGCTAAGGTACAGGGCGTCTCATTAAATTCTTTGCTTCTGACGGGTCCTGATTTATTGCAACCTTTGCTTGATATTTTGATGCGTTTTAGAGAGGGGAAAATTGCTTTGACTGCCGATATCAAAGAAATGTTCCCACAGGTAAAAATACAAGAATGTGACCGGGATGCGCAACGTTTTCTTTGGCGCAAATCGACTGCCATTTACATCATTAACCGAAACGCATCCGAGTTTCAAGCTGAGTTTCCAGAGGCCGTCCACTCGATCAGAACCGATACGTATATGGACGATTTTATTGGTAGTGTTGACGTTTCGGTTGAACAGGCCGCGCGCTTGGCTTCTGAAATCGTTGAGGTTCATAAGCGTGGAGGTTTTGAGATGCGTGGTTGGATCTCGAATAAGCCCGAAACTTTAAGTCAGTTACCTACGGACATGTTGTCTGACCTCTCAGTAGTCGATCGTAGTGTAAATTTGGGTAGTTTACAATCATCCACTTTCACTCGAACCCTGGGATTAATCTGGCAACCTTCCCAAGATATTATTGGTTTCAACCCAGGACTCAAAGATCATTCACCAGCTCAACTCACGAAACGCGAAGTTTTAGCTCAGGTCATGCGGATATACGATCCATTAGGCTTGTTAGCCCCCATTGTAGTGAGAGGTCGGATTTTATTCCAGAATTTGTGGCGTCAAAATCTTGACTGGGACGAAAGGCTGTCCGAGTCAGACCAAATAATTTGGATTGAATGGTTTGAATGCCTCAAATCTATTTCGGAATTACGAGTACCGAGATGCTATAATCTATGCGACTATTTCGACCTAGAGCTACACGTGTTTTGCGATGCTAGCGAGCTGGCTCATGTCGCTGTTGCTTATTGGAGATTTTCGCTACACAACGGTGAGGTGAAACTTGCGCTCATAGCTAGTAAAACGCGTGTATCTCCTCTGAAGCCAGTTTCAATACCGCGCTTGGAGCTACAAGGTGCTCTAATAGCTTCTCGCCTCGCCAATAAGATTTGCGACGCTCATCGCCTCAAACCCAGTCGACGCTATTTTTGGTGCGACTCTATGACGGTTTTGGGGTGGTTGCGAAGCGATGCGCGAAATTATAAGCCTTTTGTTGCGCACCGTATCGGAGAAATGTTGGAAAACACCAACATTGTTGAATGGCATTGGGTTCCAACTGAACATAACGTGGCTGACGAAGCGACAAGAGGAAAGTGCAGTATTGAGCAGCGCTGGTTATCAGGCCCAAACTTTCTTCTGTTGCCGGCCTCTGAGTGGCCGTCAGAGCCCAAAGTCTCAACGCCAGCCACTCTCGGACAGGAAGAACTCAAGCCATCTCTTAACAATCCTAAATTATCGAAACATGCATCATGCACTGTAGATGTCATGAATTTTACCAACTCACATCAGTTACCTTTACCAGTAGTAGCTGATATCATTCATTTTAGTTCTTGGATTAGACTGGTAAGGGCAACAGCTAGGACTCATCAATTCATTGCCTTCATTTTCAAAAATCGAGGTCATACTTTTCAAAATTTTTGGGTTGGCGATATTTGTTCTTCTATAAACACGCCTGGGCAAAATTTACGGCCTAATATCGCCTCCGCCACTGCTCCTGCGCCATTGGATGTGGAAGACGTCATCCGCGCAGAACGGCATATTCTGGGGCAAAGCCAGCTCAATGCTTTTGGAGAAGAAATTAACTGCCTAACTTTTGGAAAGCTCATCCCTAAGAAAAGTCGATTGGCATTTTTATCACCAGTATTAAAAAAGGGACTAATATATCTTGCTGGTAGAACCTCTGCTGTGTCCGATAAACAGCTCATCTTACTGGATGGCAAAGAACCAGCCGTGCGCCTTCTAATTCGTCACTACCACAATAAATTCGCTCACGCTAACACGGAAACAGTCCTAAATGAGCTTTGACAGGAGTATTGGATCCTGAGGATACGGAACGCTGTGCGATCAGTGGTGCGTGGATGCCAGCTGTGCAAATTATTAAAAGCGCCAAGACTGCAACCACCCATGGCTGACCTTCCCGATTCAAGACTCGCCCATCATCGGAGAGCCTTTACTTACACTGGCTTGGATTATTTTGGACCCTTAGAAGTAGCAATTGGACGAAGACGAGAGAAACGGTGGGTGGCACTCTTTACATGCATGGTGACTAGAGCTATCCATCTTGAAATTGTAGCCAGCTTATCTGCAGATTCTGCTCTAATGTGCCTGCGTCGCTTCATTGCTCGTCGTGGGACTCCCAGCGAAATATTCTCTGACAATGGGACGTCGTTTGTGGGAGCAAACCGGCAACTGAGAGCCCTTTATGACGCCACAATTCCACAGTTTGCAGGAGAAAATAAAATTGCTTGGCGCTTTGTACCACCACTGGCACCCTTTATGGGTGGTGCCTGGGAAAGGCTCATCCGTTCTGTGAAGACAGCCCTCAAAGTTACATTGAGAGAGCGGGCCCCGCGTGAGGAGGTTCTCGCCACCCTGTTGACAGAAACGGAAGCGATTGTCAACGCGCGTCCATTAACACACATTTCTCCCGATGCTGACTATCCGGAAGCGCTCACACCCAATCACTTTTTGGTCGGCGATTCGTCTGGACACTCGTTTCCTAGCGAATCCCTAACCGATGCGGCGTTGGTTGGTAGGAGTGGTTGGCGGAAGGCACTGCGACTTGCGGACCATTTTTGGCGGCGCTGGGTCCGTGAATACTTGCCCACCTTAGCTCCGCGACGCGTTCCGGGTACAGACGTTGCAGTCAGAGTTGGGGACCCTGTGCTCATTGGAGACGGAGACCTGCCAAGGGGCACCTGGCCACGTGGCGTGATAGCGGCTCTGTACCCGGGTCGTGACGGCGTGGTGCGGGTGGTCGATGTTCGTACCGCAGGGGGCATGTACAAGCGACCATTAAAAAACATTGTTCCCCTGTAAAAAGGGGAGGATGTTCACGATTGTGAACTTTTTATATTTGTCTTTGTTTTTGTTTTACTTTTTATTGTCTATTTTTTGATACGTAACTGTTTTTTTCTTCACTGTCTATTCATTATAATTTTTCTTTACCGAAGGCTGTGTTTTTCTGAAGAAATCCAACCTGCAGCCTAAGCAATCGGTAATACTACTACTATGCTATATCTAGTTTTATCACGATGTTTTCCTTCTTCGAAGGCTCATCGGCTCCACGAGCTTCGACAATAATAAAAGCACCTATGGACAACTAGTAATAATATAAGTATGAGCTTCATTATTTTAATTTCCTCGAGAACGTTGTTCACCCGCGGGGTAGAAAGCTGTTGTGACATGCGGTTGCATTGTAGGAAGATTCATTTATTCTACAGCCGCCAATTACCTATACAGCAAGGAGAGTAGGATGTTTAAAAACGTTCCCAAACCCATGGACCTTGACACTAATATTTAGTGTCATCGCCTCTTGCATACATTACCCATAAATTAATTGGTTTGAATCGTTACTACACATAACAAGCTAAAATTAATTTATGCTCCATCAAATCTATCGTCCGCTTAGTTCAATCATAATTTGAGACTTTATTTGCGAATATTGAGCAATAAGAAAAATAATTTCCTTGACGGGTTAGTCAAATTATGAATAAGCAGTAGGTAGGTATATTGTATTCAATGACAACTTGATTGGATTATATTTCTGTTGACGGGCTGATTGGGGATAAACACACTTCCTATTACGCCACAGGTCATGGGTTCGATTCCCATCCAGGACTGGCTTGAACAATAACATGTCTCTTTATCCTGAGTATGGGAGTATTTATCTATTTAAGCATGATTTTTGTTAAATAAGTATTTTATCAGTTATCTGGTTTCCATAGCGTATAAACTCTACATAGTTTTTTCCAAATGGTTAGTTATTTATTTATTTGTAAGTAAGTAAAGGGATGTCTAGTAGGTGCATTTAAAGGTACCGGCTATTTCAGTTTTACCTATTCATATTTCTATATTTTGTTCAAATATACGAAATACAATTACAAAAATAGCTTATAAATAATACTTTATAAATAACTCGACGGTGCAGAAAAGGAAGCGAATTTGGTGGTTGGAAGATGTTTGTTCGAAGATCGGCCGATCTATATAATTTTCTGTAAGGTTTCCTCAACAATAAATATTTTTTGCTTCAAAATAAACGAATGACGACCTCAATAAAATCCTACAAGGAAAGTTATAACTTCCTTTGACTTGTTGATGAGGTCTGGCTATCGACAAACAGAAACCTAATAATTCCTCGTCTATTTGTATAAAACAATATAAAAGCACAAATTAAATGTACTAGATATCCATTTACTACTTACTTACAAATTAATAGGACCCTAATTATACTAGGAAATTCTTCACATCTGAACCCAAACTGAATATATCTAGTACTTTTATGAACTCAAAGGAAGTATATCTAGTACTTTTATGAACCCAAACTAAGTATATCTAGTACTTTTATGAACCCAAACTAAGTATATCTATTATAGTATTTTTATGAACCCAAACTAAGTATATCTAGTACTTTTATGAACCCAAACTAAGTATATCTATTACAGTACTTTTATGAACACAAACTAAGTTATATCTAGTACTTTTTTTTACTTTTGGATAAGCTTGTGTATAACCGTAATCTCACTATGGTATGTGATGATGTGGCCGAAGGTGGTAAGCACACAAACCAAAGATGGGAACTAGCTCTCAAGTGCAGCTGTCGGAACACACCGATAGGTGCTTGGCGACAGATTTTCAACCTGAGGGTGGTATCCAGCCAGTCCGGTACTAAAAAATACCCTACCACCATGCTATCGTTTCCTCACGATGTTTTCCTTCACCGAAAGCTCATGCTCATTGTAGTATTGGAACCCACGACCTTCGCCGCGGTATTCGAGGTCACTACTACTGAGCTATCATCTCAGCTTTGGAAACCAGAATATACTACTTATTTTAAAATACATTATAGGTACTTAAATGGACAAGTCATAATACCAAGACTATCTAAAATAAAAATAAATGGATAAATACGAATTTTAAGATCTATTATGTGATACTACTTCGACCCGTTTCGATGAAAAGCTTTTTCCAACATACACATAATATCCCAAAAATTACTGTTTTTCATGGACCTTTTTATTATAGGCTGATAATAATTGTACCTGCTCTTAGATGTTTGGCTTGTTTGTAACTTATCTTTAGCAATTCATCTCCCATTGAATCCCATACATAATAATGCACACACAAAATTTAATCAACAAAATCTTCAGCTTTATAATAATTTTTTCACTCCTCTTGCTCAAAAAACCGTCATTGTAGCGTACCAGAGCGGTGAAAAAATAGCAATTCATCCTCTAGGGGAAAAAGTATTTTTTTTTTTTGTGTGTCAAATGACAATGAGCCTACAAAAACGAAAAAGTCTTTAGTCATAAGTAGAATAATCATGAATAAAGACTCGACTTATTACTGTTTCATAAAAAAAGAACTTCGTTTTAATTTTGAAAATCTCTGGTAGAATGCATGCAATGTGTTGCGGCTACAGAAGAAACAAAAAAAAAGAAATTATAAACTACATATTTCATATTGTATGGGATTGTTTTATTTTTTCGCAATCGTAGTGAAAAGTTTAGTGTAACACACGGCGCTAAAACCCATTAAAACTCGGTTTCTATTTAGTCCCTCGCTAAAGCTCGGGAGTAAAACTACCTCGTATATAATGGGTCATTTTAGCCCCTTGTATAACAATCTACTATTTCATCCCCCCATCTCGGAAAGAGTATTTTTGTTCTTCGATATCTGAGTGTAAAAGCCGTTATTATCCCCGGATATAGAGGATAAAGTAAATAAAACATCGTGTGCACTATGTTTGTGAATTCAAAACATCATTAAACCTATTTACTTCTACTTCCATGGTGCCGAACTTATCATACATCCTTTTTTAATTTGTTAAAAACTCAGACTCGGGATCTTCTTGGTGTATTTTTTTTTTAATTTGCTTTGTGCGCGTCATTTTCTTTTTTTGCATTTAGTCATTTCCTCGCTGAGGTGGGATGAAAAATTACGTGTTACACTCGAGTGCAAAGATTTTTCACCTCGTGCTCTTTTGATTGCCTCGCTTACGCTCAGGATTCTAATTTTTGAATCGCTCGCTGTGCTCGTGATTCAATTTTAGAATCCTTCGCTTGCTCGGTCATCAAAATTGAGCACGCAGTTAATAAACAACTTTACACTCTTGTATAACAAATAAATATTGTAGGTAGGTATTTATAGATTAAATATTTGGAAAAATATGAAATACAAAATTACTTAAAACAAATGATAATCCATTTCTGGCGTTGCTAGTATTGACATGACCATTTACATATTATTATACGAGTAAGATAAGGATATGGTTCCTTTATTCTCAGAGCCCCCCTGAACATGGCCCAATATGGGTAAAACCACGGGACAAAAATTAAGTACCATGAGGTATTTCAAATTATAGGATTTGTATTACGCGAGAAGCGTTATAGCTATTATACTGTTGCCAGAATTAAATACGTCATTAGAATCATTCTTGTACATACATAAACGTTTTTGTTTATGTAATTTTGACAGCAAAATTTTCGGCGTACGAATGTACGGTGTACGCTCATAATTTTATATTGATCTAATTGCCATGGGAACTTGAACTACTTAGAACGAATCCATTACAAAGAAGAGACCTTAGGCAAACCTTTTTGTAAATCATCGTATTTTTTTATTTAATACGCAAAAAAAAATACATTAAATTCATTCAATTAAAATTACGTTAGATTGGCGTAGTATTTTGTACCATGAGGCTCCTTTACAGCCTCATCAGATTTTCGAATTCACTCACTCATGGGTGGTGAATATTATGGGACTTTATTTGGTTATGAGGTTCATGGTTGATAAATCCACCTAATACTCACAATCTAATTCACCAATGTCGATTATGTATATCAAATGGCTATAATAAGTTAATAATAGAATGAGATAGATAATTAATTATTGTCATCATAACACAACCCTAAATTCTACATCGAATTTGTTTCACAGGAAAAGACCAATGACGAGTATAAAAATTACAAAAAATAATAATATAAATATTATGTATTTCGCAATGAAATGGTAGAATTTTATATAGGATTTATGAAGGCTTTTATTTTATAATTTTTTTGTCGTATACATAAATAAACATTAGTAACAAACATAGACGCAGGTACGAGAAGACCTTATCAAATATATTAATGTTGCATTGATTTAGAACCGATACTGAGTAACAGCCTATCAGCAAACAACAGCATAATAAATACTCCCGCAAATTCGTTTATCTAAGGTAAAGTAAAAAAATTGTAGAGTTTTATAGCTATCAAACACAGTAAACGCATAGTATCAAACGATTATAACAATTAGAGTTCTCGCTCGGCGGCTATAGATCCAAAACGAGTTATTTTTGTATGTATTTGTAATTTTTTGTCTTCAGTCATGTAGAAGAGTAGCAGATTTATAGATCTGTGCCTTATATATTAACTCAGTAACCGTAGGACGGAAGATAAGTTGTATGAATCTTGTAATAAGAAACTAATTAATATATTATTTTTGCCCTCAATAAATAAAGATAAAATATTGCTCCTTAGCCGTCGCTGGCCTAAACTTGCGACCGCCTTTTGCGTAACTGGGCTCTGATAAAGTGACAAGTAAAATATCAAAACCACCAATAAATTAAATTGTTCATACTAAATCAGAATTATTCTGAGAAAAACGTCGCTTGCAAAATTCACTAAACAGGCAACGGATTAATTAAAAGTAATACGACTCTTAAGGCTCATAATAGAATAAAACCATCCATTTAGATTTTTGTATTATACATAAGTAATTAATTTGGCTTTAATATAGTAAAAAGCAAGCGACTTTGCCGACCGAGCAGTTTTATAAACACTATTTTATATACAAAACGAATGAAACTTACCTCACGGTTTAATTTTATATGTGCAAAGTTTGGGTAAAACGACGATAACTTAATTCCCGTATGTCGAATATTTAATTGAGATTGTTGAGATGGATGGAGGTAACGCGCTCGCGACTAGAGTTGTACTGGATCAATGCGCCTGCGCCGCGCACCGACTGTCTACCACTGTTTAGCTTTAAATGCGGTTAAACTCTGCTCCATAAAATACGATGAGATCGTTGTCAGACTTAATTCTAACATTGTTACTTGAGACTGAGGTCAGTCATATAGATTCATCAATCGATGAACTCAATAATTGTACCAGCATAAAAAAAAATCCTCTTTGCATTTGAAATTGTCTAGCGATAAATACATGTGAGCCCATAGATTAATCAATATATCCGTCCGTATCGAAATACAAATTGGTTTTTTACCTTAGATATCACTTGTTGCCTATTCCATTACCAAAGAAAACAAACTATTAATACGAGTGGGTATGTAAGCTAGAGCTTTGAGCCGGTAAATACATTTTGGTATTAGACTGCCGTATAATTACACCCCTACTGTATAGATGTAATCACGCCGTAATGGGTCGACGGATTTGGATGAGATTTAGTATATATGTAGATACATAATACCCTTGAATAAAATTTAGGTTAGATACATTTTATCACAGGAAAACATTATATGTGAGGAACACAATGGGATAAAGAATAATAAATAATACGTGTGCTCAGAAAGATATAATAAAGTGAAAGTAATGTCAAGTCAATACATATTCCTAATATAAAATAACATTTTCATTTATTTAATTAGAACCAAATAGATCCTATTCCCAACACACCCCCATAATTAATACAAGAAAACACAAAAAAAATTAAATAAAAATATACATTGAAAACAAAATGTTAGCCCTGCTAATCTAAACCTAACCCTGATGCACACTTATAGTGAGCCTGCTTCGGCAAGGATTTCGTTAGTACATCCGCCAACATATTGTTCGTTGAAACATATTTCAACACTATATTCTTATTACATTTTAGCACATTTCGTATAAAATGGCATCTTATATCAATATGCTTGCATCGAGAATGAAAAACTGGATCTTTGGCTAATGAAATTGCGCCCTGATTATCTGCATATAAAGAAATCTTGGCATACCTGTGTAACTCGATTTCAGTGAGCAAACTATGCAGATAGACTGCTTCTTTCATTGCTTGTGAAATACTGACATACTCTGCCTCGCATGTAGAAGTCGCAACGCTTTTCTGCTTTTGACTTTTCCATGATATGCATGCACCGCCTAAAATAAAAGCATATCCAAGAGACAATTACCCCAATCTGCATCAGAAAAACCTACAGCTGATTTTTCAGTTTTCTTGAACACGAGTCCATATTCTTGCGTTTTTTTTAAATATCGTAACAAACGTTTTGCTGCTTTCCAGCATGTTATATTTGGAGTATTCGTGAACTGTGCCAGCCTGACTACCGAATTTGTTATGTCTGGTCTGGTGCCCGTGGCCAGATAAAGAAGGCTCCCTATCAACTCACGATATGGCCACACTGCTTCATCTTTTGCACATTCCTCTCCATTTTCAATTCCAAACCTCTGTCCAACCTCCATTGGAGTGGAAACCGTTTCTTTGCAATCTTCCATGTTAAATTTTTTCAACAAATCGTTGACATACTTTTGTTGTGACAATTTAATGACATTTCCCCTTTTGACAATGTCAATGCCCAAAACGTAACTTGCCAGTCCAAAGTCTTTCAACTCAAACTCTTTCGACAATTCCCGTTTAAAGTTTTCAATATATCCTCTTTGACTACAAGCAACTAAAATATCATCAACGTAAATTACAACGAACATCTTCGTACCAATTTCATCAATGTCTTTAAAATAAAGACATGGTTCATTCACAGTAGGTTTCAACTTCATTTTTCTCAGCTTTTCGTCCAACAATATGTTCCATTGACGTCCAGCTTGTTTCAAACCATATAAAGATTTTTTTAATCAACAAACATCACCTCCTCGTTCAAGATCTTCCAACATCTTTTTCGCTTTGATTTTCAATGCAAAATCCTCATCTTTTAAATTGACTAGCTTCTGCAGACAGTCCTTCATCAGCTGAGGGATCTTCATATATATTTCTTCATCGAGAAAACCGTTCAAATATGCTGTTGAAACATCCAATTGATGGATTTCCATATCTAGTTCAACCGCAAGTGCTGTCAATAATCTGACAGTATCAAGTCTTGCAACAGGGGAAAAAGTATTATGATAATCAACACCATACCGCTGACTAAACCCTTGTGCTACAAGTCTTGCCTTCTTTTTCTCAGTTTTATCGACATTTACCTTCGTTGTCAGCACATAGCGACAACCAACGACGGTACGGTGTGCAGGTTTCTTTACAATATCCCAAGTTTCGTTCTTCAGTAAACTCTTAACTTCCGACATGATGGCTTGCTCCCATCCATATCTTTCATTTCCTGATAGAACTTCTTTCAAACTTAACTCCACTGCACCTACAAAATCATCACAGTCTGTGAATTCATCAATTTCTTCCTCTGTTTGAATGTCTGGTTCTACTTCTACCATACGGTAAACTTTTTTAGGACGACCTACGCCACTTCTGTCCAGACGTGGTCTTTCAGGCCCTCGTTTCACAACTCGTTCGTGTACCTCCTCTTGATGCTTAGGATCCCCTTCAACAGATCGTGTGTCAAAATCACCACTACCAGCTCCATGATGAGATGGTCCAGCATCCATCCTCAATTCTGTCAGTGGTTCAGCTTCAAGTGGACTTCTCAGATGTTCTCCATCTGCTCCCATATTATTTGATCGATTTTTAAGGTGCGTATTTGAAATAATTTCTATTTCCACAGCCTTTGGAACCTTAATGCCTGAATGAGGTTGATCAGTTTTGAACGGATCAATTTCGAGATTTTTCGTAGAAGTTTCATGTTTATGAAAGCGAACATCTCGTGATATGACTACTTTCCTATCTTGAGGAATCCAGACTCTGTAACCTTTTGCATTTCTAGGGTATCCGACAAAAATACCTTCCACACTTCGAGCAGCAAACTTCCCTTTTTGTTCCTTATCCAAAACATGTACTTTGGTGCCGAACTTCTGAAAATAGTGTAGCTGAACTGGTTTTCCATACCACTTCTCGTACGGGATCTGTCCTCCAAGAGTACTCGATGGACATCGATTTCTCACGTGGCACGCCGTCACTATGGCATCAGCCCAGAAACCTGGTGACAATCCGGACGATATCAGCATACCATTTCTACAAGTGTCATATTCATCCTCTCTGCAACTCCATTTTGTTGCGGAGTTCGAGGAGCGGTCAATCGCCTAGATATTCCCTCATTCTTTAAGAATACATCGAAATCTCGGTTACAGTATTCACCTCCGTTATCCGTTTGTAAATATTTTATCTTTTTGCAAGTTAAATTTTCAACAAAACTTTTGTATGTCTTAAAGATAGTAAATACATCATTCTTTTTAGTCAGCAAAAACACTTCACACCAGCGTGTACTGTCGTCAATAAAAGTAACAAAATATTTTGCGCCTCCTAACGCTTCAGTTTGCATGGGTCCGACTACGTCAGAATAAACAATTTTTAAAATATCATCACATGGTCCACTTGTTCTAAAAAATGGCAACGCGCTCATTTTCCCTTTCGCACAAATATCGCAATCGTGAAATTCACGGTTGTCTATTGATCCGATTTTAATTCCCGAATGAACTAACACTTTTGACAGATCTTTCGCATTAAGATGACCTAAACGTTCATGCCACAACCACGCATCACTATTCGAGACAATAGATACAGATTCAGTTTTCTCTCTAACATAGTATAAGCTCCCTAAACGATCCGCGGTAAACTGAACTTCACCTTGACTATCTGTAACTATAGCCTTATTCTGACTAAAAGTCACTACGGAACCATTATCCGTAATTTTTGCCACTGAAATCAAGTTACTTCGCAAATCCGGAACAAATAGCGTGTCTGACAATAAGACTACTGTACTAGACTCACCTTTACATGCAGACAATGTGACTACACCCTTACCTTGCACATTTGTAGTGGAATTTGATGCTAAATTCAATTTACCACTTGCAGGTATCATGCCATTTACAAACTTACTCGAATCGTTACATAAGTGTGACGTACACCCACTATCTAAGATCCAGTTTTCCATTCCACTATGAACAGCTCTACATTCATCTGAAAAACAGTTAAAATTTTCAAAACCAGTATTAAAAACAGCTCTATGTACATCACTATCACACTTATTTGACACACACTTCACATCTCCTTTCTTAGGACATTCAGATGCTTTGTGGCCTAGTTTGTGGCATTTGAAGCATTTGAACATAAAACCCTTTGGTTTTTCCGTGATTTTCTTTTTTTCAAACTTTCCCTTTGCAATCATAGCTCTTACCGTCTTTGGTTGATGTCTGGAGCAACTTTCCTCCAATATCTTTATCTTCAATGCTTCTGGATCTGGTATCGTATCACGAGATTCAATTGCGCATCTGAAGTTTTCAAAACTTGCAGGCAAGCTGTATAACAACATAATGGAGAAAAGATCATTATGAATGTCCACATTCATAGCATTCAACTTATCTTTGATATCGAAAAACTTCAAGACATGCTCTTCGACGTCACCATCATCCTCCGACTTCGCCATTGTTAACTGCTTCAGCAGGGTTGCCTTCCTGGCTGGTCCCTTCGAAGCGTAAATTGACTTCAATTTATCCCACACTTCCTTCGAAGTTGCGCACCCTCTAACGTGTCGCAACTCACTCGCACTCATCGATAATATGAGGTCTGCTCTTGCTTTTGAGTCATTTGACATCCACAACTGTGCAGCCTCCGAATCAACTGGCTTGGGTAGCATGCCGGTCACATACCCCCATGCATCGCTCTTTATCAGGAGAGCCTCTGCATGAACGACCCAACTCTCATAATTCGATTTGTTCAATAAATCAATTTTTACAGTACCCATAGTCATTTTGCTGATTCCCTCGCTTTCCGTAATACTTATTAAACGTATCCTGGGCCCATAACCCTTGTGAGGAACACAATGGGATAAAAAATAATAAATAATACGTGTGCTCAGAAAGATATAATAAAGTGAAAGTAATGTCAAGTCAATACATATTCCTAATATAAAATAACATTTTCATTTATTTAATTAGAACCAAATAGATCCTATTCCCAACATTATATCCCTCGCGAACGAATGTAAAACTGCGTGTGAGATATAGAGAGAAAAAAATATTTAACTTTTTTTATAAGCTTGTGTTTGACAGCAACTCCATCGGGCGTTGATTGAATTATATTATAGAAAGAAAAAATCATATAATTGCTCTTGATATGCACATTTTATCAACTATACATCCTCACAAACTCTTTTTGATCTGCGTCTCATTAAAAATATTGTTATTAATTACTGTTACCTACGTCACAATATTTAGTTCCGTAGTTAAACGAGAAAACCCTCGAGTTAGTTTGCTACCTAGTTATTTAACATAGCTAGATTACATCTGTCTGTAATCTAGCTATTTTACTCAACGAGATATAAAGCTGCAATTATGAATAGTTTATGATATAAAATGACGCCTACAAAGTTTACGTTCATAAAAAACTAAGATTGAGAAAGTAGGAACTTTGAACAGCTGCTGCCAAAAATAGAGCTACATAAAATAAAATTTCGTATTTTACTTTAATTTACGAGGTATGCACTATGTTATGTAGGTATATAACGCATTCCTATACATCTATCATCCATACCATGTTCAATAGTTCAATAGTATTTTAGACATGTTTAAGACAATTCTTACTGCGCATGTACCAACACACGCTTAGCCGGGTTTTTAACGTTGTCGCAAATAACTCACTATAATTAAAAGAACGTAGTGTACTAAATTAATTCCTAGTAGATTATTTCAATACGGGAAGTGATAAAGGCGAGGTCAATAACCGCGTGTAATCAAATGTTTACACAGCTTCTACGAGATGTAGGCGACATGCAATCATTTGACTTTTGCTGGGATTTGGTAAAAATGGTACCCTTTAGTCAAGCCCATTACTGGAATATTCATTCCAAGTAACATTCAAACTTATATTTGTGTAGTCATTAGTCAGTAAATTTACATCTTAATATATAAAGTCACCGTGTCACGATGTGGTTCGCGATAAAATCAGAAACTAATAAACCGATCTTGATGAAACTTGGCACACAAATAGATTATATCCTGGAATAAGAGATATTTTTTTATAATTATCAAAAAAAACTCACAAGACAAATACCCCAGAATAGATAATAGTGCTTACTAGTTAATACCGCGGGATTGTCAGTGAGTTATTGACCTTTTAAAATTAACAGCTGTCTCGGACGAAACACCGGTGCCCTAGTACCTAGTACCTTTTTCAAAACTTCACCGAAAACTCAAGCTCAGTGTAAATGTTATCTATATTGATAGTTCAAAATAAAGTTACGCAATATGCTTTTAGATCTTTGTTAGGCTAATCCTATTAATATTATAAATGTGAAAGTTTGAATGTTAGTATGTTTGTGTGTTAGTTGCTCAATCACAGTTGGATTCTGAAAATTATTTCACAATCCGTAGGGGACAGCTAGTAAATAAATATAGGTACAGGTTTATATATTTCACGCTAAGCGCTACAGAGGAAGTATGTTATTGTATTGTTAAGATACTTAATACAATTTGGTTGACTGTGAAATAGTACTTGAACAATCACTAATGCATACTATAATATTATAAATGCGTAAGTGTGTCTGTCTGTCTGTTACCTCTTCACGCTTAATCCACTGCATCGATTTAGATTAAATTTGGTATAGAGATAGAAGGACATAGGATACTTTTTATCCCGGGAATAGATAAGATTCCTCGGGAAAGTGGGTGAAACTGCGGGGGACAGCTAGTATGAAATAAATAAATCATTGGTATGAATTAAAGCTTCTCGTTTTGTATAAATGCTTTAATTCATTGTTTTATTTCATATGAAAGCTTCTGAAAGATTCAATTCAAACCAATACTTATTTGATTTCAAAAGACAAATTTTAATGAAAATTGTTTTGGTTTAGGTAAGTACTATACCGCTTTTCTGCTTCATAGCTGTATTATATGTTTAAATAAATTTGAATACTAATATAATTATAAAGTCTAGACAGCTGTCGATTCAGGTATTAAAATGAATAGGTAGGTAAAATAAAAATGTGATATAGTTATGAACTATCAGGAGGTGGTCGACAATTTTTATACAAAATACTTTAGCGATATCTACAACATTTTATGATACTTTCTTACCTACACATTTATTTTTTACTTGACCAATTCAATCTATATTTAGTATGCATATTATTTTAAAATTAATATGAACATGTTCTTTCTGATATTTCGTGTGCGCTAGGTAACTAAACTCATTGTAGTCAACGTCAACTTTGATATCAGAATACTTTTTTTTTTATAAAATTAGGTGGCAAACTAGCTTACGGCCCAGCTGATGGTAAGAATTCATTATTTTAAAACCTAAGTACAATTATTATTTCAAAACAACCCTTATAAACTTATAGCTACTAATTTATTTTAAAGGTTTTTTTATTTACATAAGAATATTATCATATTATCAGTAAATAATACATAGTCCTACCATACATAGTAGAATACTCTAAATAACTTGTGATTTGCAAGTTGTGCAATATTAGGGCGTACCTACCTATCTACTAATTGCTACCTGCAAAGTTTTAGATAATTAGTTTCTGCTTAATGGTTTGGCTGTAAGTGACAAGCGTTCCTATTTTATTCCTGGGAAATTGCCAATTCGTCAGCAATTTGCAATGTTTTTCAATATGATAAATAGAAATAAAAAGCCTTTTATTTCTTGCACAAGTACCTATTGTATTTTTAAGCCCATAGAACCTATACGTGAAACCCAGAGGTGAAGGCCTCCTCAAAAAATTGCCAGCGCTCCCATCCTGAGTTATTTATATCAGGATGGGCCAGCCGCCTTAAAGATCTCGTCATGCCCTCTCGTAACGGGTCTTCCTCTGTAACGCTTACCCATTGGGCTGGTGCTTTGTCATGTCTTTTGGTCCATCTCCCGTCCTGCAGTCTCACTATATGTCCCGCCCATTTCCATTTAAGTTTCAGAGAATGGTGTAGAACGTCGGTCGCTTATGCTTTCGCTTTTCTTTTCAGGATATCCTTACTAAAATTATACCTAAATGCGAAAGTAACTCTGTCTGTCTGTTTTTAGGGTTCCGTACCCAAAGGGTAAAACCGGGACCATATTACAAAGACTTCGCTGTCTGTCCGTCTGTCTGTCTGTCACCAGGCTGTATCGCAAGAACCGCGATAGCTAGACAGTTCAAATTTTCACAAATTATGTATTTCTGTTGCCACTATAACAACAAATACTAAAAACAAAATAAAATAAATATTTAAGTAACTCGGTTTGTCTATTTTTTACGTTTTTACCTAAAACTTAAATTTTGTTGAGAATTAGTTTGTGACCTGGACTACTTTTACTTATCGAATTTTCTTTGTGAAACTAGTTTATATCGACATAGAAATATGGGTATTTTATGTTTTATTTATCTGTGTTTTTTTTTTAGAAACCACAAAATGATAAGTTCTTTGTTTTTAAGGTTCCCGTACCCAAAGGATAAAAACGGAAACCCAGTTACTAAGACGCTACTGTCCGTCTGCCTGTCTGTCTGTCACCAGGCTGTATCTCATGAACCTTGATAACTAGCTAGACAGTTGAAATTTTCACAGATGATGTATTTCTGTTGCCGCTATAACAACAATTACTAAAACGTACAAAATTTGTACGGAACCCTCGATGCGCGAGTTCCAATCGCACTTAACCGGTTTTTTATGAACATATCTATTAACATATAAATATTTAAGGGGGGCTATACAAAAAACGCAATTTTTTTGCCCTTTTTTGCTCGTTATCATCAGCAGGCCGTATCTCAAGAACCGCGATAGCTAGACAGTTGAAATTTTCACAAATTATGTATTTCTGTTGCCACTATAACAAAAAATACTAAAAACAAAATAAAATAAATATTTAAGGGGGGCTCCCATACAACAAACGCAATTTTTTTGCCCTTTTTTGCTCGATATCTATAATGGCAACAGGTAGGCACTTGAAATATTCACAAAATACTCAGCTGTATTTTTACTTTAATAATAAATAATAATACTAAAATAAAATAAATATTTAAGGGGGGCTCCCATAAAACAAACGTGTTTTTTTTTGCCGTTTTAACGGAAACCTTCGTGCTCGAGTCCGACTCGCATTTGGCCCGTTTTTTTACCTTTTCACGCCTAAGCCACTGAGCATTTTTTTATGAATTTTGCTAATAGATATAGATGGGACCTTGGAAAAGGACTAGAATACTTTTTATCCCGGGAAAAGATAAAGATGATTAAACCGCGGGGAACAGCTAGTATTTGTATAAATTAACGAAGTACTATTAGATGCTTGGCGAAAGGTATTCAAATTGAGACTAGCAAGTCAGGCTGGTACCACAAAGTAATTTAACATTGCGCTAAGATTTAATCACGCAAATTTCCTACATCGAAAGCTAATTGTTAGATTGAACCCTTTCCTTTCTTTATTCAAACATTACTTAGGTAATTTTTTACTATACCGACGAAGGTAAATTGCTAACTGGTATAATGTATAATTAATTTATCTACCAGTTAGTTTGGGGGCTTTTTAAGGGGTAACGCTACTTTTCACCACCACCATTGGTAGACTGGCGGCCTTTATAGTGCTCGGAAGCTTTAACCTTTTAAGCTCAGGTATGAGGTTTTTATTGGAAATCTTCCTCAGCGTAGTTTAGTTCGGCAATGGCTGGTGTCAATATTCAGCCTCAATTTACCTCCCAATCCTTTAACACGGATCGGCTGCCAAAATACATTTACTACTCTAAATAATTAATTTAAAATAAATCCAAAGGTTTCGTTGTGGAAAACCATTTACCTAACAATGTTTATTTCAACAGAATTAATAATATTTAAACTGAAAATCTGCCCTAACATCTGATCCATTTTTCAACCGACACGGTTGTACCTTCCCTAGTGGATGTAATAAATTGAGCGTGTACCAAGTACCTACGTCATAGACCGTAAATGCACAGCGCAGTAAACCGTCACTCGAATTACGGTACGAGAGATAAGAGCGATATGTCCGAAATACCGATACCTATCAGGATAGATACTTTAAAATTATGAGGGCAGTAAGTATAGTAGTTTTCAAAGGTATTAAAACATTACGTTTAGGTTTGAATATATACTCTCTTGATTTAAATGAGATGAGTGTTACTACTTTGATGTTTGGGTGCTATGGTTTAAAATTGAGTTTTGAAGTCACACAAATGATCACAAAAATCTCTTAGCTGTAGAGATGATGATAGAGATTAGACTACATCAAATATTCTGGATCTCTCAGATCAGAAATTATTTGATATATCCATCTAAGCATTAAGTATTGTAGGTAATATGACCTGTATATTATTATAAATGATATTAATTTGACTATCATAAATCTAGGTGACTAATTGCATTTAAGTGGCTGTAGGGCAACACAAGAGCAATTTCGCACTGAAATGTGATAAGTCAGGACACAAACATTCATCAATGTCAGATATTGTTATTACCTTCTATTACTGAATGTTGCCGAATTATTGATGGCTTGCTTGCTTTTCATTTAATATCATCCCAATCAAAATCAGAATCTCATTCAAATCACATTATTGCCTGCATAGAAAAATATAGACCTATTGCGTTGTATTTTAAATCCTTACAAGAGTGTAAACTTGTGATGAAATAAAGCTCATTTCCGATCTTATTTAAATAAAATACCTAAGCTTCAATTGCCAGTTAAAGTTTCATCGGCCCACAATCCTTAGAAAATTATTTCAATAACGCGGAAAGGTAAAGTTTTCGCTCAATATTAATATTATAAATTAATATTAATATTATTACCATATATAATATTATAAATGCGAAAGTGTTTCTGTCTGTCTGTTACCTCTTCACGGTTAAACCACTGAACCGATTTAGATGAAATTTGGTATAGAGACAGATGGAACCTTGGGGAAGGACATAGGATACTTTTTATCCCGGGAAAAGATAAGATCACTCGGGAATGCGGGTGAAACCGCAGGGCGGAAAACTAGTAAAATCATAAAACTAAACTTTACTGTAATTCAATAAACTTTCATAATAAATAAACTAATGGTAAAATAAACTTTTTAAACAACAAGCTTTTATTTAATTGTCCTGAAAAGAATTAAATAAACTATAATTAAATCAAACCATTCAATTTAGTACAAGTACTTATTTTATTTACAACAAATGTACAAAATATACAAGCAAATGTACAATTATAATATATAAAAAACTTCTTCGAGGCTGCCGCTGCCGCCGATCGGCAAGGTTCCCAGAAGGCTGGCAGCGTTTCCTCTTTGGATGGCCAAGCTGATGCGTTGGCGGAAAAAGCTCCCCGCCCGCCGGTCACCCGAGGCCTCGATTAATATTTTACATAAAATATTTGCGATAACGACGATTTAGTACATATATAACAGCTTGGCTTGTCGCGAGATTTGCATATTTTGGGAATATCTTAGGTGTTGCGCCATGTTAGATTTAGAATGACGTGAAATTTCAGCTCAATCGGTTAAAGAGATAAATTGAGTTGCAAGATTCACCCCGGAAAAACATACATACCTACATTGCAAGCTAATATAAAGCTTGTAAAATACGCAGCGCAGGGTGACGAGATGCAGTGATACAAGTAGATATACGTTCGAGACACAAACATTCGTTAACTCTTCGTCTTATTTCACCATAGAATAAATAATAGCACAATCTATCAACTTCAATCATTATTCGCTTCAGGTGTATGATTATAGTCTGATTTTTAATTAGCTGGACTAAACTGACAGTTACGAGCGCAATATGGTTAAAATTACTGTTTTATGGTTTGGTATGGTCAATCTAATATCAGTGATTACAGGTATTCTCATTCATTCTTATAAGAAATAATTTCTGAGTAAAGAAATATTTCTATTTGTTATAAACAACTGTCAAATCAGTCCACCTAATTAAAAATCCAAGTATGGATATAAAGAATATACTGTATTTAAACTTTCAAGTAAACAAAAATCTATACTAATATTATAAAGAGGAAAGATTTGTATGTAAGTATGTTTGTAACGAATTGGCTCAAAAAGTACTGGACCGATTTAAAAAATTCTTTCACCATTTGAATGCTACATTATTCCAGAATAACATAGGCTACCTATATTTTATCCCAGGATAAGATAAGATCCCACGGGAACGGGGGTGAAACTGCGCGGAACAGCTAGTCTTATAGTAAGGTAGGTTACCAACTCGCTATTCACCTTTCAAGCGTATTAAATTGTATAATCATTAGCATATGTAGGTACCTCAATGTATTTGGTATGCAATGTTTGTCAACAGATGTATAAATCTTCACAGCACCTGCCAAAAAAGGTATGAACAATTAGAGAGTTGTATTGATACATTCGAAATTAAATGCAGTGTTTATTCACCCAAATAGGCCTTCATATGCACATATGAACTGTCATGCTCAAACGCACGGAAAGGTTGCTATTGCTGGAAAGAGGCGTCAATAAACTCAGCAATTACTATTTTCGAAACAAACTTAGAATTATCAAATTATAGACAAACAGAGCTACACCAAAGCATTGTTGTCATTTAAATATTCGTTAATATGGTAGTAGGGATGTTTTCTATACTAAAACGTTATTTAAATTAATGTATTGACAAATTTAATAGTGCATTAATCTTAGTTGTTACGCAGTTTAATTTATATAATGCAACTTGTGCAGTAAGTTGGTACCTTAAAAAAAATTGCATGGCAGAATCAGATTCAGCTTTGAAAATTGAGTCAACATCCATCACAGCTTATGAGCTTATTTTATCACAGTCGTAAAAAGATAAATAAGTGCGTACTTTATGTCGTATCCCTAATGCAACCATAAAAAAGTACAGCTGTTTTTTTTTTTTAAATTTATTTATTTAATTAAAAAACTTAAACAATATTATTGGTTCTTGGCTCCCGTAAACCAATATGTTGGTTTGTATGGGAGTTGCACAATCCTCTATATTTTATTTTATTTTATTTTATTTGGGACAGCAACAGTCTTAACTAGAAAAAATTACATGGTTTGAACTTAAGTTTAGGAGACCAATTACAGCTATCCACGTACTATCGAAAAAAATTAACAATAATAAGTAAGTAGGTACCTGTACATTTTATTTATGTGAGTGTGTGTATGTTAGGGTGTGTATGTATGTATGGGTATGTAAGGGTGTGTATGAGTGTGTGTATGTGAGGGTGTGTAAGAGTGTAAGAGAGTTTGTGTACGTGAGGGTGAAGTGTTATAAATAAAGTATATATACTGTGAATAAATTTAATAATAGCTAATATAATATAAAGAAAGAAGGAATATTTAAATGTGGTAAACGTACAAAGGAAGAAAGAATTGTAAATTTGATGTCAGCATATTTATATATATATATATTATTATTTGTAAGTTTCCGTCGGGTAACTATACTGTAATTACATTGGTTTAGGTACTACATAATTTTGGATTTGACATTCTTCTTGAACAAATGTTTACTCATGTTAAATATATCTATGTCGAAGAATTGTGTATTATAAGTTTTGACCAGTCTTGTAAAGACAGCATTTTGACCGTAATTAGTCGAATGAAATGGAATTGTGAAAAGAGATGTATTCCTGGTGCGGCGTTTAGGAACGTTAAATGTAATGTGTTGTACCATCTCAGGGGAATCAATCCGTCCACTCAATATGTCATGAAGCAAACCCATGTCTGCCAATACTCGGCGATTTTCTAATGTAAGTGGGATGTGCCTACTGCAGCTGTCGTTGTGACTAGATAATGAGTTACGGAATTTAAAATGTAGGTGTCTGAGAAATTTATTTTGTATGCTCTCAATACTTTTTTTGTACTTTACATAAACCGGGCACCATACGGGACTTGCGTATTCGAGAACACTACGTACATAAGCACAGTAAACTATCATTACACTAAGAGGGTCTTTAAATGGCTTACATGTACGTAGAACAAACCCAAGATTACGATATGCTTTATTAGTAATTATGTCAACGTGGTTAGACAGAAGCATTTTTGCGTCCAGGTGGACTCCGAGATCCCGCACGAGGTTTACTCTTTCAATTTCCGTGTTATTAAAGTGATATGTATATTTGATCGGTTTCTTTTTACGCGTAAAACTAATGCATTGGCATTTACTAATACTAATTGTGATTTTGTTACGTTCATAGTATGAAGAGAGAGCATTAAGATCTTGTTGTAACAGTTCACAATCAGCAAAAGCCTGTATACGAGTGAAGATTTTTTTGTCATCCGCGTATAAGAGATGTTTAGAGTTAATAATATGATCACTCATATCAAAGATGTACGCGTTATAAAATAAAGGGCCCAAGTGTGATCCCTGCGGCACCCCTGATGATATGGATATGAAGTCAGATTTGTATCCACCAACAATAACAGCCTGCGAACGATTTGTAAGATATGAGCGCACCCACCTTAGCAAATCGCCATGAATTCCAAGAGTTTGTAGTTTAGTGATCAGTATGTCGTGATCTACACGGTCGAATGCTTTTTCGAAGTCCGTGTAGATCACGTCAACTTGTCCGCCATTTTCCATGTTCCCAACCACATAATCCGTAAATAAAGTGAGGTTAGAAATAGTCGAACGTCCTTTCATAAAACCGTGCTGCGAATGTGGGATGCCTTTAGATAATAAAGGATAAATGCTATTATATACTAATTTTTCGAATATTTTGCTGATACAGTTTAAAATAGAAATAGGTCGATAATTACGAATATCGCTTTTGGAACCCTTTTTGTGAATTGGAATGATTTGGGCCATTTTCCAAACAGTGGGGAATACGCACTCTGTTAAAGACCTATGAAAGAGTATAAAGATAGGTAGTGCCAAACTATCAGCGCAGGAGGACAGAAATACAGGTGGGAGTCCGTCTGAACCTGAACCTTTATTTGTATCTAAGGAGCGTAACAACTTGTGCACTATATCTTTAGTGACCTTGACGGACGATAAAATCTCGTTACTAGTGTGATTATTAACATGATAAAAATGCGAGTAAATGGGCGATAGAGAAGGCTTTATAAAAACACTTTCAAAAAAATTGTTGAATGCTTTGCTAATATTTGGCCCATCAGAATATTCCTCATTATTTAAGGAGAATTTATTAGGATAATGAGTCACTCCTTTTTTAGATTTTACATACCTCCAAAAGTATTTAGGATGGTGACGTATATTTTTTTCAGCATCACAAGTGAAACGACAGAAACATTCGGCTTGGACCAGTTTTTCTCTTGCTCTAAGAAGCGAGAATTCATCACCGTCACGAGGATTACCGTATTTCTTCCATTTCTTATACAATTTGAATTTTTCGCGAATAATTTTTATAAGAGAAGAGCTATACCAAATCGGATACGAATTATTTATTTTTGGTACACACACGGGCACATACAAAGCTATACATTCATTGATTTTAGTGTAAAACGATTCAACGGCTTCATTCAAAGTCTTAGCAAACAATAGATCACTCCAATTTATATTTTTTAGGTAGGCGTTAATCTTGATATAATCGCATCTACGGTAATTGAAACGTGGTGTTCTACGCTCAATCAAAGGGAAGATATGTAAATCCAATAAAGTAATTATAAGTGACGTGTGTGCAGAGTCCTGTTTAACCAGAGAATAAGAAGCCTCATCTAACTTTAAGTGCATATTACTAAAACAAAGGTCAAGAGTATTTCCTTTCGCGTTTGTAAAGTGATTAAATTGTTTCAATCCGGCGTACGACAAATCATTCATTAAAGAAGCTGCAGTGGTGTATAAAAGTTCCGATGGGGCTGGGAAAATGTTATAATTACCATTCTTCCATTTAATAAATGGTAGGTTAAAGTCTCCAATAAATAAATAATTATCGTATGGCTTATGTTGTAAAATACGCAGCAAGTTATGTTTAACGCAGTCCAAACGGCCAGGTAGATCGGCATAATCAGGCGGTATATACACAATAGCTATATGTAAGTCGACAGATGAACCAAGCGCGTTCGCAGGTATAGTTATACACAGAGATTCTGTATTTGCGTATGGCCAGTCGCTCCTGACATACGCGTTGACCTCTCGTCGAATACAAATCATAACACCTCCTCCTGTCCCTTTTTTTGTTAATTGTAAATTACGATCACAACGAAAAATTTCATATCTTTTATCGCATAATTCAGCATTAAGAATATCTTGTTGCAACCATGTTTCTGTTATAACAAGAATGTCATAATCATGTAATAAAATATTGTTAAATAAGTCCAAACATTTTGTACGTAGGCCCCGGACGTTTTGGTAGTACAAACTCAGATTTTTATTTTTTATAGCAGAATTAGCCATTTATAAAATAATTAAAAACAAAAGAGCTTCAAAAGCGATATAATAGTGGAAAATAATAATAAAAATAAAAACGGGCCGAAAGTATTGTTTTGACGGAGAGAAAGTAATGTATAGATGCTGTGTACGTTTGAATGAGAGTTTTTTAGATAAGAGTATATAAATGTAAGTAAATATAATTAGTCGGTATGCTAAAAATATATAATTGAAAAGGTAATAAGAATTACTAATTTTGTGTAAATAAGATAAATTACATAATAAAATAAAAGTGTGGTATATGTATATTGTGTGTGTGTAGTGTAGGTGTAAAGTGTAATTAATAAATAGGCACAAATGTACAGGTGCGTAAGTAAACAAAGGCGTTACAAACAGATCAGTAACAATTAAATATGTTATGATGTAATTAAGTATTAACAGTATATAAAAAACAAGCAGTCACTTAATTTTCTGAAGGTCCATGCTATCTTTAATAATAAATGACGGCGAATTGTTGTCTTTCCTCACGTAAATCTTACAATTACGAATCCAAACGTAGGCATATCCTGCCTTAACTGCGGCTGCCTTAACCTCTTTCTGTAACATCTTGTAGTAAGGAATCAGATGTTCGTTAATATAAACATTTGTCACGGTGCCATTCAGTCCAAGATCTGACGTGGTAATCCCTTTCCTTTTACGTACTGCTGAGATAATGGAGTCTTTTAGATACAGTGAGTTGAGTTTGACGACAATATTTTTCGGTTTGCCGGATATACGAGTCGGTACACGGTGAATGTGAATAATATCGGAGTCATTTAACGGTACTCCGACTAAGCTGGCAATAGATAAAATATATTGGATAACGTTTTCATTGCTTTTTTCGGGAATGCCAATAATTTCAATATTATTCAGTCGGTCTCGTTGCTGTGTGACGTATTGTTCGTTCTGGAGTTTAGTTACTTGGTCTTTCAGCACGGCCACGGTAATATCTAAGGAGCTCATTCTGCTTACATCTGCCGAGAGACTATCAACACGCTGTTCCAAGTCCTCCTGTCTTTTAGAGAAAAAATCAAGCGATTGAGACAAGCTGAGCACCTCATTCTTAATCTCTTTTTGGTCCGTAACCAAACTATCAGTTGTAGTTTTGATCTCGATGAGCTGCGATTTTATTTCCGAAACATTCGTCTGCACAGACATTATATCGTCCGATGAAGTGCGCTTAAAATCATGTAGAAATGACATAATTTCCTTACGAAAAGTCGCTAATTCTTGCCCATAATCGTGACAATCGGGTTGTTTACGTTTTCTCATAACTTGTTGGTCTAATGATTGTTTAACACAAGTCGGTAGGTCAGGCTGTGAGCCAGTAAGTGTTGATCCAGGTTTGAGCTTACAGGGCGATCGTGTAAGGCTCATTTTTGCGTGAACGACGGATGCAATGGAATTTACTCACAGTGTCCTGCAGCTGTGGAATCGCGACAAAAAATGTTGTGCGTACTCCTTACTCGAAGGGGAGTGGGGAGCTAGCTACTGATGTCCGGTGAATTACGGGGCGGCGGTATAGGAACGACTCAGCATATGTTGCAGGACTAATATCAATTCAATAAGCACTCAATAACCGTGTGTTAAGACTGATTACTGCTTGTAGACTTTGTAATGAATTTATTAGAAAAAATACTTTAGTGAGCGCACGTCTATACTCAAAGAGCATCGACGAGGTATATGTTTATTAAATTTTTAAATACAAATTACATTTTATTAACTACATAGATTAGACTATAAACTACTATTATATATACTAATTACCTAAATGCATACAGACAGCCAGAAGAGCGCGAGCTACACAACACACCTACCCACTCATGTCATCTTTTAAACACAAACAAAGGTGCTAGCTAGATAGCTTCGCGTCATAGTAACCAAGATGTGCATTTTCCTTGTGAACACAAAATTAAAAGAGTTACATTACATATATGTAACTCTTTTATATGTAACTCTTATAATTTTGTGTTCACAAGGAAAATGCAGTGTAAGTAGACTAGCTTTCCGCCCGCGGTTTCCCCCGCGTATCCCTTTTTCACCCATTTAGAGATTGAATTTCAAAAACTCCTTTCTTATTCCTCGAACAATATACCTATGAAAAAATCAGCTTTCCTTTTCCAAGGGTGTAGGCTGGGCAGTCCTTCTCATTTTTCATAACAACTTTGAAACCCCGTTTCACCCCTTCAGTGGAGGAATTTCAGAAAAAGTTAAAACACGTGTTACTTTGTTTCTAATTGTTAGCTTAAAAACACAGTTTCATGATTCTAGCTTCAAAAATGACGGAATTCCATACAAACTTTCGACCCCTTATTCACGTTCTTAAAGGGTTGAATTTCGAAAAATAGCTTTCTAGGTCCCTAGGGTTTAGGCTGGGCGTTGATGAGTCAGTTAGTCAGGACTTCTCATTTTATATAATTAGATGAGTATTTGATATTGTGATTATATTAGAAGTATTTTTTTCCTTGTTTATTATGACTCTGCATCTCATTAAAAAAATACGTTTTCCCGATTGCGGATTAAAAACTAAAAAAGATTGGTACCTAAATCAACTGAAGTCGAAAATCTAATTAGAAAAACCTTTATATCAGTTAACAGCTCTCGTATTTGTTTATTTTACTATTGAATCACTTTAATACGAAACTGAAACATGATTGAAGTAAATTCTAACAAGAGCTCTATGCCTACTAATGGCACGGCGGCTGCTTTAATGATCCGTTCGTTCTAATTATTATTATTTAGTTGTGGTATTGTGTATCTATATAATCTTGGTGTTAATAAAATAAAAGATTACTATGTAATAATTATGGTTTATTTATTTTTGATAATCATCATAGCACATAAAAAATCAACATAAATATAAAACTGTATTGTTCATTAATAAACAACCTTTTTTATAAGGGGTTTCTTCACAATTAAAACGCGTTTTGGTAGAATCTAATAAAAGCTAAGACACAAATTTTGGCTATGTGAAGTCGGATTTTTAATTAGCTGGAGTAAACTGACAGTTACGAGCGCAATGTGATTAGGATTACTGTTTAATGGTTTGACCATATCACTTATCATCAAGAATAGTCTATCTAATGTCAGCGATTACACGTATTCGCGTATTCGCATTCATTGTTTTGAGAAATATTTATTTATTAGGTACGACAACTGTGAAATCACTCAAGCTAATTAAAAATCCATCTTTAGCGTATCTGTGTTTGCCAAATCAATATATAATGGGCGGTTTTATAAGTGCCATAACACCGTGACATTAATGTTTTAAAGAAATGAATGTCTTTTCGCACCATGAGCGTTTTCGATACTTGATAGGCTCAATTTTTTTTTAATTATGCAACTTTATAGCGCTCATTCATATTTTATGATGATACAACGATACTTTAACATAAATTGTAAAATGAAACAGTATACAATAATTTAATTGTTTATTAGTATTTGTTATTGTCCAATATAAAAATCTTAGTATAAAATAATAAAAGCATTGTCATATTGATAACAGAATCTCAATAATTAAAACATAAATTAATTAATATTACCTCACTCAGTTTTGTTCCAGTATAAAGTTAGTATTTATTGACTTAATAATTCCTCATACAATGAATACTTTCTTCTACTCAAAATTTACCCACAAACATTTTGGTATACCGGGTTGTCTTAAGCACTCGCTCCAACTGTCGGCATATGGAGATTTCTCGTCAATCGTTGCTTTCCCAAGTATTTCCTTCTTGGCCATCTTTGTTTTACATCCGAGTGATATATAAATGCTGACTTTATTCAAACTAGCTTTGAAAACTGTCAGTTTCACTGTGGCTGACTTTGGGTCCCATCTGGCCGATATGGCGGGGACGAATCTATCACTTTTCCAATAACATTCAGCCTTATTTGCCTCTAATATCGTTGCTTTCAAATACAGCGGCGCTGGAAATACCAAATCAATTCATTAATATAGTGCTAAAATTACGTAGATATAAGTAATTAAGTTGTAAAATTTATGATCGTAAAAAAACTGAGTGAGTCTGACTTGAAATTACTCGAAATGCTGGCTGATAAATAACACAATATTGAACATATAGCTGTTTCTTCGTTAAAATATGCGGAGGCATGTATACAGGGAGTAAGTTCTTTAAAAGCAAAATGTATTTAATCGATATATAAAACCGTTGTTTTTATTTAAATAATAAATTTCCATACTACTTAGACTAAATTTTTATTAAAATAATTCAAGTGTTTGATTTACCTGCCTAGACATAATGATGTACGTAATAGACATTTAATCTTTATTTTCTAGTGATTTATAGTTGACGGGCCGGTTGGCGTGGTTGGTTAAGACACTACCTATCACGCCGCAGGTCGTGGGTTCGATTCCCATCCAGGACACACATTTGTGTGCATGAACATGTCTGTTTGTCCTGAGTCTGGGGGTAATTATCTATTTAAGTATGTATTTACAAAAAAAAAGTAGTCTATGTATTATATCAGTCATCTGGTTTCCATATTACAATATCTGCTTAGTTGGGGATCAGATAGCCGTGTGTGAAAAATGTCCGAGGATATTTATTTCGTATATAAATTATAAGACTGAAAATATTTACACAATCTACCTATAGATCAATTAATTACTGTGTAGGTTTTTACAATACCTATAAAAAAATATCGTATCTACACTGTTCCTCGGTAAAACATGTCTGTACCTAACTCTTACGTATGTACACGTATTTATTTTTACCTTATTTTATTTTCAAATAAAATGTTTTTATTAATAATGTATATTTAACATTTTTATATTTTGTATAATGAAAAACTACGTAATTACTCAATATTAGAATTAGCATAATAGTAAATACATTGACCAAACTAAACATATTTGTTGTATGATTCATTACAACTTCGACGTTTCATTTTGTCGACAACTCTCTCCTATTTAATAAACAGAGAGCATTGCGTGAAACGTCAAGTTTATGTTTGTAGGACACTTAAGTGAATATTTACATGAGAAAATTTCACTTTACAAAAAGTATAAAAAAGGTTATTTTCCTACAAATGTACTTATTCAAAATCTTCATTTAATAACTGTCTCAAACAACCCCTAGTTTCCAAACAGTCCCATTTTACCGTCTCAATAGGTAGGCGGATTAACGAATTCTAATTAAATTAGAAATATTTATTGAAATTTATTAGTCTATCATATGACTTTTAACGCTTGAGCTGAGATTTAAATTATCTAAGCAATTATTTCATGAATAGGTTTCGTCGGCAACCTTACCTGCCCTACCTATTTCCACTCCGATTTTACTAATTAAGTACCCTGTCTAGGTACAACAATTTAGTGACGCACTAATTCCTTATACAAATTAGTAACTAATTACACAGATTTACCCCAACATTTATTTTAAAGTGTAACATATTAAACTCATTACATAGGTATCCTTTAACCTTGAACGAAGTGGTTTATTCGTCCAAGCCTCTAACTGATTCAAAAAATATTAGGTACATTAGAACCAAATAGGTTTAATTGAACCTAGGAGTAAAATTGGAAGTAATACTCTAGGATTCCACGAATATTGAATTTTGCTTGGAATTTATTTAGTTATTTCCAAATTCATAATAGTATAGGGACAGGGATCTTGTATACTGAGTTTTTTTTTATTAAATACCTATAAAAATATATGACTGCTCTGCTGGACTGGTCGGCCTGGAGCCCTGGACACATGCTACAATTTTTGAGTTCTATTCATTTCACACCCTTTTAATATTTTTTCAGAATCAATTAATAGGGCTTTTAATATGTTGTCAACCTTATTACAACACCTTAAAGGCTCTCAAGTGCAACTGCCGGAACACATCAATAAGTGCTTGGCGACAGATGTATAACTTGAGGGCGGTAGTCAGCCAGTCGAGTACCTACTACAAAGTAATCTACCACCTATTATGGTTTCCTCATGATGTTTTCCTTCACGGTATTCTCAAGCTCATTGTAGGATGTAAACCACTGAGCTAGCATCGCCTTTTTTTTTTTTTTTTTTTTTTTCGTGGGGAAATCCTCATGGATACACGGCCGCTCGAGGGGGGGCAGCTGGCCGGGTTATGTCAGACTCCTACTGACTAAAACCCCACGGTGTTTCTACCTGTCGCTGCTGGTGCTGGGTATACGGGGGCGCCCGAGGCATTCTTCCGCGTACCCAGCAGCGACGGCCCGGTGGCAGGCCTCTACTGCTATGACGGGAGGATCGGAGCTCGTATCCTCACCGTCTCGCCTTGGGTAGTGAGTGGAAACACGCACTAGACTACCCGAGCCCGTTGTGACAGGGCGGCTGACTCCCCCGAGTCTGCCACCCATGGGCTCCAGTGGGGAGAGGGCGTGGCTCGCGAAAGCCGCCCTCCGACGCCCTGTTCTCCTGCGGCGGATCGACAGGGTGGTAGTGTCCTCCCTGTGGCGTTCCGCCGCCTCCTTTGCGAGCATGACGCGCTCGCAAAAGGAGTGGAGTGCGTCCCAGGACCTCTCGCTGTCGACGATAGCGCGAATCACGCTCGTCAGCGAGAGGTCGTTCCCCACTTGGGCGCAGAGCTCACTGCGCTCGCTCGTCCAGGCCGAGCACACCTCCAAGGTGTGCTGGGCGTCCTCCTCGAGGCATCCATCGCAGTGGTGGCAAACGGCGGTCGGCTCCCTCCGGGCAATCCGACACAGATACCTCCCGAAACAACCGTGTCCCGAGAGGATCTGCGTCAACCGGAAGGTCAACGTGCCGTGCCGCCGTTCAAGCCACTCCTCCAACACTGGACGGATGGCCTCAATGGTCCTAAGCCCCGCACTAGGGTGCTCAAGCCTGGTCTTCCACTCTTGGATGGCGAGCGCGCGCAGTTGAGTTCTGCTCCCTTCCACCTCCCGTGGTGCTGGCCGATCGCCCTGGGCCAGCGCCTCCTCGCGCCAATAATATAATGACGCGAGGGTTCTCGCCTCAAGGTCCCAAGGCAGAGGCCCGGCCAGCACACACGCCGCCTCAAAGGAGATCGTGCGATATCCCCGTATCGCCCTGATCGCTACCACCCTCTGCGGCCTCCGTAGGAGAGTGGTGTTTGCGCGGTTCAGGGCGTCCGCCCATACGGGAGCTCCGTACAGCACCATGGATCGCACGATCCCCAAGTACAGCCGCCTGCACATAGCGCCCGGTTCGCCGGTGTTCGGCAGCAGCCGCCCAAGAGCAGCCGCCGCGCCCATCACCCTTGGCACTAGGCGCCCGAAGTGGGCTGTGAAGTGCCACCGACCGTCGAGGACGAGACCCAAATATGTCATCGTCAACCCGACGTTTATGCGGACTCCACTCACGACGATATGGGCATCGCGGGGAGGCGCCTGTCGAGGCCCATGAAAACACAGGGCCTCAGACTTGCTAAGCGCCACCTCCAAACCCAATCGTCGTATCCGGCCCACTACTTGTGCCACTCCAGCAGTGGCGCGGTAGGCAGCTGTACTATAACTCGTGCCACGGGCAGTGACCAGGGTGTCGTCGGCGTAACACGTTACCGTGACTCCCCGGATACACGGTGCCCGCAGCACCCAGTCGTACCCGATGTTCCACAGGAGTGGACCCAGCACCGACCCCTGCGGAACACCGCACGACATGTCTCTTTGGCCCCAGCCCTCACGGCATGGGAAGAACACCGACCTTTGGGACAGGTAAGCCCCAATAACTCTGCGCAGGTACGGGGGCACACCATGATACCGGAGCGCCTCCCGTATACAGCTCCAGGGGAGAGAGTTAAAGGCGTTGGCAATGTCGAGTGACACCGCCAAGACAACCCCGCCCCGGGCAACCGCTTCCTGCGCTTGGGACTTTACCCGTAGCACTGCGTCGATGGTCGAGTGACCTCTGCGGAACCCAAACTGGCTCTCCGCCAAGTCCGGCCCCGTCCCCTCTAGGTGCTCAACGATGCGCCCCGCCACAACTCTTTCAAAGAGCTTGGCAATGTCGTCGAGCAATACTATGGGGCGGTAGGCGGAGGGTGATTCCACTGGACGCCCTTCCTTCCGGAGAAGGACTAATCGGCCTGTCTTCCACCTCTGTGGGATTATGGCTTGAGCCAGACAGGCGTCGAAGAGTCCTCTCAATCGAAGCTCCAGGGCGTCCGAGGTCAGGGCCAGGGCCAAGACGCGTCCCGGAATGCCGTCGGGGCCAGGGGCCGAACTCTTAGCGCGAAGCCGCAGAACGGCCGCACCCAGCTCCCCTTGCGAAACTTCCGGGACCCCATCAGTCACGTCCGGTGGGAGCGCTGCAGACTGCGTAGCCATTGCCGGAGGCAAGTGTTCTTCCCTGTGCGGAAACAGGGTCGAAACAACCTCCTCCCGGAGCCGAGGCTGGAGGCTCTGCGTTATCGGGGGGGCCCACGAGCGAAGCTTGCCCCTTACTGCCTTGTAGGGCCTTCCCCAAGGATCACGATTGAGAGCCTCCAACGACTCCTCCCAAGAACGGGATTTGGCTTCGGCTATCGCCATCTGCAGCGCCTTTTTCGCGTCCTTGTAGGCGGCGTATAAGACAGCCATCTGGGCTTCGTCCCTGCGCCTTCGCCTGCGGTATCTGGTGTACTGGCGTCTTACCTCGACGCAGGACTCACGCATCTGCGAGATCTCCGCAGACCACCAGTAAACCTGATTTTTTGGAGGACCAAGCCTGGCCCGGGGCATCGACGCGTCACAAACTTGCGTCATCGCTTCCCGGAACCAGTCCGCTTCATCCTCCACCACCGCAGGTCCTTCAGGCGTGGGTGCCCAGGACTGCACTATAGCCGCCTCTTTCGCCACGTCCTTGTCGAGGGCCTTGAGTCGCCACCTCGGACTCATCCCACTCGGGGGTCGAGTCGGGCTATCCGGTGCTCTCTGGAGCAGAGTGGAGACGTCAAACCGAATGTATCGGTGATCCGACAACGTCTCCACGTCCTCCAGTACTTCCCAGCTCCGGACTCGGCGCGCCAGGGCGGTGCTCGTGAAAGAAACATCCAAGCATCGCCTTACAACAAGTATGTACAAGTATATAATATTACCACAAGTACTACATATTTATAAATTCTACTTATTTATTTATTTTAGGGATAACAAACAACCATACAATATATTTTACAACATATGTTACAAAAGTATTACTTTATGCGTGATCAACAGCATTATCCACATATTACTGTATCAAAGTAAAGGTTGCCAAGAACAAAGTATTAAAGATACATGTTTTTTTTTTAAATATGTAGTAAATGAGAGCATTTACCTACATCTTTTGGAATACTATTACATACTTGATTGTCCCATTATTATTAACCGATAGTTAATCATCACTATTTCATCGTACCTACTTACATACAGCCTATAATGTACCTTTCCTACACTCAGGATTCCTAACGATCTTAGACCTGTGTCCTTAGACCAGCATTCGCCATCACTATTAATTACTCAGCATTCAAAATTATTACTGATATCATTTCCGTTAACTATAAGTATCAAATCATACTCGTATACACTTAGATTCTAAAGGTACAAGAAAATCTCCGCAACAAATAAGATTCAAATTTCTACTAGGTAATAACTTCTTATATTAATAAATAATATTTACTCCTCGGTAAGTATGGCGAGAATGCAAAATTACAACCTATAAAGTGTAGAACATAAAGGCGACTTACATGCACCAAGTTAACAAGTTGACGGTAAACAACTTTAAGTTGCAAGTGGCAAGAGTTTTGGCACGATTTTGAAACAGGTAAATGGTATGTTAATAATAATAATAATAAAAAAAACGTCAAACTGTCAACACAAGAATCAATCTTAAAGTTTTCCTATTTCATTTAAATATTACCTTATATTTTTACTATTTTATTTTCATTTGGACGTTTTAAATTTTACTACATTTATCAGTTACTATAATAGAAACTCTGTATACCAATGTATTATAAATTTTTAAATATGATTGACCATATTGGATTGTGACAGCATACGACTGTCACCGATTTATTTACTAAAATGGCAAAAGAAAAACATATAGGAAACCGAAAGATATGATCAATAAAAACAGATGTTGACGAGACAAAGAGCACGAATAAGACCTCCGGATTCGTCACCTTGCTCCACCTCGCATTCACAGGTACCCAACGAAGATGGGATACCGACCAATGCAAATGTGTCGATTGAGAGCGACGAATATTACTCGCCACCGACGTCGCCACCACCTGTACGTCGGCGACGAGGCCGGCCACCTCGTAATTTGGGACCATCGGAGCAACCGGCTCCGAACAGGGTCCTCGTTCCCGGTGGTGTAGTGCGGCGCATGCGATGGACGTCTTCAATTAATGAAAACGTCATGCGCGCCTACTATGAGGCGACAGAGGGGGGAACTAACCTCACTGCATATCGTGGCCGGATGCTGTCTTTGTTTCAGGTCCGTGAGCCAGCTGTCAACGTTTCCGCGCAACGACTGTCTGATCAGGTACGGGTCATTCAACGTGGACATATGTTGGCTGACTCCGTGCTTGACCAGCTGCGCTCGGAGGTACTGAGTAGTCGTGTTGTTCCTATTACGTCATCGCAACCTGTGGTCCAGCCTTTGGCACATATTACGGTCGCTTCACGACCTGCCATTGGTGGCGATGCGGATGAGGACAACACTACTACTGAGGTAAGATCCCAGTATAGTGATATATTGAGGAGTACTTTGGAGGATGTGGTTCGGCAGTTTCGATCCATACCGCATCAACTTAGGCCACGTTTACCTCGATTGCCAATGCATAAAAAAAATTGGGCGCTGATGTGTACTTTAGTTTCACTACTGGCAAGTTACTTTGACAGTAGTGAAAACCTTGCGGATACACACTCTATTCTGTACTGCGCGGCCATAACGGCATGTCGTGTAGCCCGTGTCAAGTTTCCAAACACTGACATGGCTATGCGACCAAAACCTGCCGTACCAGCCTGGCAGTGCAGGATAGAACGTCGTATCAACGAGGCTAGGGTACTCATCGGCAAGCTAAGCTGCTTCAGGGATGGCAATACACGTCCTAGAGTAATGCGCTTTGTGAGGAGGGCATTCACGGGAACTGAAGTACGTCCCCGTGAATACATTTCCTATGTCACGGAGCGTATTGACTTCCTGAAGCAGAAAATTTATGCATGGGCGAATCGTATACGTCGGTATAAGGCGCGTGTGGATCGTTACTCCCAGAATTCCATGTTCCAAAGGGATCAAAGGTGGGTTTATAGATCCTGGGAGCGACCTAGACAACTAGAAGGTGAGGTGCAGCGACCGAATATGGATGACATGAATTCATTCTGGCGCAATATTTGGTCGGTGCCCGTCAGTCACTCTGAAGGCGCTTGGATCGGGGATGTTGAGCAAAAATGCGAACTAATTCAAGAAATGGGGGCAATCAACATTGAACCCCAAGACGTAGCCAATGCAGTCCGTTCGTTGCCTAATTGGAAGGCACCGGGACCGGACGGACTGCATAACTTTTGGCTTAAATGGCTACGTAGTTCGCATATTTGCTTGGCATCTCAGTTTCAAGCAGCCTTAGTATCTGGGTCGTTACCAGAATTTATAACAACCGGTGAAACCCACCTACTCCACAAGTCCGGTTGTACCATGGACCCAAAAAACTATAGGCCGATCACCTGTTTGCCTACAGTTTATAAAACTCTTACATCCATTCTGAAAACAAAAATGTCTGTACATATTAAAGATAATTCAATAATGTCTGTTTCTCAGAATGGATGTAGGAGTGGGGCCCGTGGTACGAAGGAGCTACTCCTCATAGATATGACCATCTGTCAGCAGGCTCGCCGTAACCGAAGGGATCTGTCAACAGGCTGGATAGATTACAAGAAGGCCTACGACTCTGTGCCACATTCATGGCTCATGAGGGTGCTGGAGTTATATAAAGTTAATGTAACTCTACGCACCTTCCTGTTGTCATGTATGAGGCAATGGAGAACAGTCCTTCTCTGTCCAGGATCTCGACAGATTCTTGGTAACGGCGATCCAATAAAGATAGAGCGAGGCATTTTCCAGGGTGATAGCCTGAGCCCATTGTGGTTTTGTCTGGCCCTGAATCCTCTAAGTACGCTCTTAGAGGGATCTGAGCTGGGCTTTCGGTTGCAGAGAGGAGGTCTGGTAATATCCCACCTACTCTACATGGATGACCTTAAACTGTTTGCCCCTACTGAACCCCAACTGAGATGCTTACTGAATGTTACTGAAGCTTTCAGTAACTGTATCAGGATGGAGTTCGGTGTTGAGAAGTGTGCGGTCATGCATGTAAAGCGGGGAAGGATGGTGGAATCTGGTGGTATCCAGCTGTCAAATTCCACACAACTAAGATCGCTCTCTGAAACCGAGACCTATAAATACTTGGGTATGTCTCAGGCGCTTGGCATCAATGAGACTGACATGAAACAGTCGTTGCGGGAACGCTTCTTGGGGCGCCTGAAAAAAGTACTGAAAAGTCTTTTGTCAGGCGGAAACAAGGTGCGAGCCTACAACGGTTGGGTCATGCCGGTCTTGATGTACTCTTTTGGCATACTCAAGTGGACTCAGACTGAATTGGACGCCCTGGATAGAAAAGTCCGTACATTGCTGACTGCTTACCGTATGCATCACCCACGATCCTCGGTGATGAGGTTGCATATCCCGCGGAAATGTGGTGGTCGAGGCTTTTTAAATGCTAAGACCCTCCATAACCGTGAGGTGTATAACCTCAGGGAGTATTTTCTCCATGCCGATGAGGGGATGCATGCGGTTGTTGTAGCAGTGGACAAAGGATTGACCCCTCTATCTTTAGCTAGAGAGAATTGGCGCAGGCCTGTGGTGCTCACATTGGACGATCGCAGGCAGGTATGGCAGGACAAGGAGTTACATGGAAGGTACTATCGGGCACTTCACGGACCCGATGTGGACCTTACAGCCTCCGTGGCCTGGCTACAATTTGGTGACCTTTTCGGGGAAACTGAAGGTTTTGTTTGTGCAATTATGGACGAGGTTGTGATGACGAACAACTACCGGAGATTTATACTGCGGGATGGCACCGTCGACATATGTCGAGCCTGTCATCACCCTGGTGAGTCCCTCAGGCATATAATCTCCGGTTGTTCGCGTCTCGCAAATGGTGAATACTTGCACAGGCACAACCAAGTAGCCAGGATAATCCATCAGCAACTTGCCCTGAAATACCATCTTGTGACGTTTGAGGTACCGTACTACAGGTATGTACCAGAATCTGTTCTTGAAGATGGTCATATCACACTATACTGGGATAGATCTATCATCACTGACAGGACTATTGTAGCCAATAGACCTGACATTGTATTGATAGATCGCCAAGAACGTCGTGCAATGATTGTAGATGTAACTGTCCCTCATGACGACAACCTTGTGAAGGCGGAGAAAGATAAAGAAATCAAATATCTTGATCTGGTCCACGAGGTTGTCGACATGTGGGATATTGACACGGCAGTCATTGTACCAATAGTCGTTTCCGCCCATGACCTATTGGCAAAGAGCCTCGACAAACACCTTAAGAGGCTCACGTTAGGTGGCTGGATCAAGGGCCAGATTCAGAAGGCAGTACTCCTAGAGACGGCACGCATTGTGAGGAAGTTCCTCTCTCTGGAGCCTTGACCACCGGTAACTTGGACCTTGTTCCCGATGCCGGTTGGATGTTGTTTTTTATAATTTTAAATATAAATATTGTATTTTTTATATATATATATATATATATTTGAAATTGTAATTAATAAGTTAAAGAAAAATAAATAAATGGAATAATAATAATAATTTATTTCAAAGAATACGGTACATATTTTGTTGATAAAGTAATAAAGCGACCGACGACGTATTCTACCATTATTGATGGTGTAGAAATTATTTATGTTAATTATTAATTAATTAAATTACAAATGATAAAATTCAGCTTAAATTAAATAACAGTCTTATGCCTAAATCCAATTTTATCTTATCAAATTATAATCATATTCACATTTTATGGTCAATAAATTCTTGAAGAGAATAGAAACACATGTCTAATAACCAATTAAATAACTCTGATTTAAATTTATATAATGTCAATTTCCTTAATGCTATGGGTAATTTATTATAAATTTTAATTGCTATACAATAAACATTTTTACTGTATAATGTTGGGTACCCTACCTCAAAACTTCTTAATCCGCATGAAGATGTGTACCTATAGGTAGTAACCATATGAATTAGAACAACCATATGTCACATGTAATCAACTAATTAATCAAAGTATTATAGAAGTTACCTTTAAACTGTTCCTGCTCTTGCATAGTCTGGACGCTACACCGCAATCGGTTGATAGTGAGTTGGACGATGTCATTGAGTCCATCTTCGCTCGCCGTGTACAGTAGTGTCACTTCCAACTGCCCCTTCTTGTTTTCTCTCTGTAGACACATAACATACCACACTCATGATTTACTTTAGTAAGTAGGTACATAATGGTCTAAAGTTTTGCGTGAATAATTAACAAACGTAACAATTGCTATAGTTGGCGTAGCATCTGTGTGTTATGATTAATAAGAAGATTATCGTTTCTGTACAACATAAATAAACCTAACGTTGCTATGGATCCCAAAAATGTATAAGTACATACTGAAATTTATATAATAAGTCCTTGAAATACATTGCCTACTTAGCATCTAATCTAAGTAGGTACATCCCGATTCTCATTTATATTCGACATGGAAAACGAAATAATTAATTAGAAAAAGTTAATCAATGGTTCTCTTTCAAGCCGTTCTCTTGTACGCAGTTAGATTTATAAAGTTAATACAATCGTAGGTAAGTATATTTTGTTGATTGTAAGGATTTATCCGCTGTCTTATGTACGAGTATAACAGAATTTGTTACTTTTTGTTTTGTGTCTTGCCGAACTGGCTATAACATTGTTTTTATAGTAATGTTGAAATATTATAAATAGGAAACAAAGTAAGATTACGTGAACACTCAACATAATAATATGTAGCTGGCACCTAGACAAAATAATATTATTTAGACTTGTAGGTAAGTACTGTGGGCAGGATGGCTCGAGGTCAGAACTATTCTATTGTCAGTTAGATAAGTACGTATGTACTTACGTTACGTCTTATGAAAATGATTTTATTCAAACATAAGTTGCGTTCTTTGCATTCTGATTGGTTCTCATTTTGACTCACGCGATAGTAATTATAGTTTTTTGCTGCGAAACAGGAGTGCCTCAAACGTCGTAAATAGGTATGCTATGCGTTTGGAGTTGAAACTCTAGGGCCTTGGGTCTAATTTCGTTGCAGTTGCGTTTCACCATGTGTTCTGGACCTTACAAGTAATACTTGATAATAATCTTAATATTCCTGATGACCGACCGATATACTTTATGATGGGATACCTACTTAGGTTTAACTTATTAAAATATAAGTAACCTATCAGTCGGAATCTTTTAGCCAATAATCCAACTATTAAGAATAATTATATAATAATACCGTGCATGTGTTGATGGTTAATTAAATATTTTATTTATGTTCTCTTTTGTTGGCTTTTGTACACGTAGGAAGTCAGAAATATTGTCAATCATAGAATTGGTTTATCTTTTGACCCGTAATTTTTTTATCTAATTGATATTCGAGAATATCCAGATTCAAGAAAAATGATAGTAAACCAATAATAATATAGATAGAATTATATAAACTTAAGATGCTGTCAATTTAAAACCCAACAAGAATCAACTAAGGTAGGTTAGTAGCTAAGTAGGTTCACTTTTTTCAATGATTATTAAAACAAACACCATGTCGATACATGAAAAGTCTTATAGATTGATTGACAAACAATATGTGTATATCGATATTTTACCGTTCAACTTTTCCGCATAGTAATTCCACGAAAGCTGTGTAGTAAGTACTTACCTAAGTTTTTATTTAACATAACAAAATTTTTAATTAGCAAGGAAATATTTGTGCCCCCAGAAGGACTTAATAGTTAACTTACAAACTTACTTTATTATTAGTGTAAGTAATAAGATGTACATGAGAGCTTTACTTCCATAAACGAATAAAATACATGCAAAATAAAATGATAAGCGCAACGTTTGAAGTATATTGTAAGTACCTAGATTAAAACTTAAAGGACTAATGACAGAGACGCATCGCTTAATGCGTTGTTTTGCAATGTTTCGTGACTTGCTCGCTAACACTTATTATAGCTAATATGTAAAACAGGTAATAAAAAATGTACGTACTCTTGAATCCGCTGCTGTAAGTCCACTTGCTATCGCGTTTATGGGCCTCCAAATATCAGGAGTACCAATTAGTCCATTTTTGAGATCGTTCTGAAACAATTTCGTATCAAAATTCCACGTCGCCGCACCGACTGTCCTCCGTTTCTCTAAAATAGATTTTTGGACTATTGCTTCAGTTTTGGTCGATTTGAAACTACTAAAGGTTTTTTCAAAGAATCCAGTTTTAACTTTAGTGTCCTCTTGATCCGTCGCTTTTGGAGGCTTTTTCGAATCTAATGTTTTGCTGCTTTTCCGTTTGTCTGTTTCTGTTTTTGGTGGTTCTAATATCGCGTAAATAGTGAGTGATAAAAAATGGCCGGCGAGCAGACTTTGAAGGTCAACTTTATCTGACGACTTCTTCACGTCTTTTTGTTTCAATTGGAATTTAAAATCCTCGTTCCAAACAGGCCATGAACTTTCTTGTAGCGTGCTTTCAAATTTGCTGTCGCCAGGGAAAACTTTGACCTGAAAATATAAGGATGATTGAAATTTGAATTTTTATAACAAAATATTTTCTTCGGTCTTCAATTACGTAAGTAATTAAGTTGAATGTGGTCTTCAATTACGGAAGAAATTAAGTTAAGAGTAAAATTTTAATGTGAAAAACTAATAAATGCGACAAGGAAAATACCTATCTACAGTTAACTGGTACAAACTGCAAAGGATAATTTCATAAAATTAATCGACAAACTTGTGATATTTATTTACCAGTTCTTATCTGGTTTTTTTCACAAATCATAAAAAAGAATTGAACGAATAAAATGAATGAATAAAACCAAGTTTTTGTGGTAAAATCAATTATCAAAATTCATATCTATTTATCGGTTTTCGAGATCGATATTAATTAAGTTTTCATTATTTTTTATAGATTTCATTTTCCATTACAATAATTTACCTCATGAAAATCTTTTTAGTAAAGGCAAAGATTTTGGCTATTTTGAAAACAGGTAGATATAGTACACCACACCTAAATAAAAAAAAATACATACAGTCGAACATATAACCTCCTCCTTTTGTGAAGTCGTATAATAAAATAAAAATAGATTTATTTTATAAAAAAATATTATATATAATGTAAAAAAATTATCGAGGCCTCGGGTGACCGGCGGGCGGGGAGCTTTTTCCGCCAACGCATCAGTTTGGCCATCCAAAGAGGAAACGCTGCCAGCCTTCTGGGAACCTTGCCGATCGGCAGCAGCGGCAGCCTCTAAGAAGTTTTTTATGTTTTGTAATTGTACATTTGCATGTATATTTTGTACATTTGTTGTAAATAAAATAATTGATTAGGTCCAAGTATTAATATAATTATAAATCAATATAAAGATAAGTACAATATATAACACACCTATAAATAAAAGGAACTCTATTACGCTCTTAAACGTATGTAGGTACAAGAAAATGGATAACACCAACATTGATCAATGAGTTGCCTAAACATCTGATAAAGCATGTAGTTATAAAGACGCAATTGAAAAAGTTCCTTAGAAAATAATACGTATGTCATTATGTCTATGAGCAACACGGTACGGGCGGAGGAACTGAGTCCATGAGAGTGTCTGAGCGATGTCCACGAAACAGACAAGCCATATATTTTACCAGGATACATGACGTGTAATGTTTAGTTCTACATGAGATTTCGGTGAAGAAAAACATCGTGAGGAAACCACAGCACGGTGGTAGGGTACTTTGTAGTACTCGACTGGCTGGCTAACATGGAATCCACGGTTGGAATTGTTACTCATCGTTTAAAACCATTTGACCTCGATCAAACGAAACGAATAAATTAAATTTGAACATCTTTAGTAGGTACCAATAGAAGCTGTAGGTAATTATTCATATAATATACGTACAGGAGGCCAGTATAGTATCGTACCTATGTAATTTTCTTCGGCTACTGTAAAACTAGACGATACAGCTTTTTTTTTTATTATTCTGGATAAGCTTGTGTTTGACCACAATCTCACCATGGTAAGTGATGATGTGGCCGAAGGTGGTAAGCACACAAAGCCTAGATGGGAACTGGCTCTCAAGTGCAGCTGTCGGAACACACCGATAGGTGCTTGGCGACAGATTTTCAACTTGAGGGTGGTAGCCAGCCAGTCGGGTACTACAAAGTACCCTACCACCGTGCTATGGTTTCCTCACGATGTTTTCCTTCACCGAAAGCTCAAGCTCATTGTAGGATTCGAACCCACGACCTTCGTCGCGGTATCCGACGTCACTTACCACTGAGCTATCATCGCCATAAAAGCTAGTCTTATCTGTAGGTAACTATTTATAAAAGGAGAACCCAAACTTCTGGAACTACGAAGGAACGTGAAACTTTATACAAGGCTTCCATTTATGGCGAGCACTAAGAATTCGAATTTGGAAATTAAACATTTTATGGGGTGAGAAAGGAGGATTTCGGCATTTGAAAATCTGTCAGTTTGTTTGCAACTTGCTAGAATAAATTATTTCAGAGATTTTGGAAAGAATCCCTAAAGGCAAATGGCCACCCCACGAAGTTTGTATGGAAATAAGCTTTTTCTGGTCTAATCAAGAAAAATTTTCACTTGTCATGAATATTGTTACAAGGAAAACACATTTCTATTAGGTACATGAAACATTTATTACTGCAGTGTGTGTTAGTTTACACATTAAAATAAAATCGTGCAAAATTATCTCCGTTGTCTTTTCGTATAGATAATAATCCTTAAAACGTTGTGGCCAGAGATATCAAGATGACGTCTAGTCTGCTCTGATAAAGTCAGAAACGTTCCTTTCTAGCCACGCTTGTATGGATCGAGGATCGAGAGATCAAGGTTTTTGGTCTTGCTGAAAGCACCATATTTGGTTATAGCACATGGTGTTAGCAACTGCTCAATAATCGTATCTTGATACACCTTGGGCGATGTTTAAATATCTTTGTCAAAAAATATGGCTATTTATAATATATTAAAAGTTACCAAACTATCACTGAAGTCCGATAATGTCCACGTTGTAGGTTACTACTACTAACTAATTAAGAAACGTCTCTACAGTTTTGAGCATAAATAAACTCGGTAATTAAATAATATCCGAAATTTAAAATAAATCTCGTTCCTAAATAAAAATATCTGAGACCTTTACGTACCTACCACCTAAGAAGTTATGATTTTACCACCACATAATTTTTTTTAATTATCAGTGAAGTAATGAGCAGTGCGTCTCTTATAAAATCTGCAAGTCTTAAGCCATAGCTCTAGATTTAATGTATATTTAAATAGAAATAAAATAGTAAGAAGACTTTCCTTTAGAATAAATGTATCTATAACCTACCTACATTACATGCTTATCATTTAAAAGTCATACCTACCTATTATCTCATCGTCATATCAGTAACTCAGTAGGTCAGTCAAATTCAATAAAAAATATATTGGTTAGTAGGTAGGTATTTAAATACTTTCTTATCTGTAAATTCACAACATGATAGTGCACATCTTGAATAAAGTAGGTACATATGTGCTACCGTCCTTTAAGACATTTCTGCCAATGTCAAGTAGTACCTTCCTATTATCCATCTTTTATCTGGGGACATCGTATCGCCAAGACGAACAAAAAAGAAGGGGCATACCTACCTTTTCTTGAATTGTTTCGTCTTATTTTCATGTTATAGTCTCATTACTCTCATTACATCACATTCACAGGAAAGTTAGTCATTGTCCGTACAAGTCAGGTCAGGTTTTAGTGAAATTGGTGGCCATTCCGCTAAAACTTTTCACGGACTTTTTGAGACAACCTGAAAAGTCACGATACACGCATTCATTTAATTTACGATGTCGACGAAATGGAGGTGATAAAGGCGATGAGGTTAAAGTGTTTTTTTATTCAGGAACAAGTGAGCAGGCTCAGACATCAATGACATGCTCATACCATCGATGTATGTAGGTATGTAGTTGCCCTTCCGAAGTCGCAATCACCTAACCATTTTAAGTACGCAGATGCGTTTTCTTTGGATGCCTGTCAAGGTTTTGGTGGCTTGGTACAACTCTCTTAGATTATGTACCGCTGATCCTAATCTACAGATCAATCAATAACTAATCGCGGTTCCTGGAATTCTATTTTTAGGGTTCTGTACTCAAAGGGTAAAAACGGGACCCTATTACTAAGACTTCGCTGTCTGTTCGTCTGTCTGTCACCAGGCTATATCTCAAGAACCGCGATAGCTAAACAGTTGAAATCTTCACAAATTATGTATTTCTGTTGCCGCTATAACAAAAAATACTAAAAACATGATAAAATAAATATTTAAGGGGGGCTCCCATACAACAAACGCGTTTTTTTTCGCCTGTTTTGCTCGATATCAATAATGGCAACAGATAGGCACTTGAAATAATCACAAAATACTCAGTTGTATTTTTACTTTAATAATACATAATAAAATTTAAATAAAATAAATATTTAAGGGGGGCTCCCATACAACAAACGTGATTTTTTTGCCGTTTTTACGGAACCCTTCGTGCGCGAGTCCGACTCGCACTTGGCCGGTTTTCTGCCCCATCCGCGCTTTTTAATATTCTTAATGATTAGGTACCTATTTCATTTTCGAAAAAACTAACGTAATAGGTACATATTATTAATTGTTTCAGAAATTAACAAAACCTCATAGGTACCTAAGTGTACAGACCTACACCTGGAATAAGTTTCATGAGAAAACTAATAAGGGAGGTTTAAACTCAAAATGATTACCTACCTATAGTGAATATTTACAAGCTGCCAAATATGATAAACGAATGCTATTAGTATCACGTAGATACATACACAGATATAGATAGACTATTGACCAAACACGAGTAGGTAATAATAGGTAGTTACCTACCTTCATTGTTGTATCCCATTGAAGATCAACTAAGTACCTTTGCTTTTATAAGGCAACTCTAACCTTGACCATAGGTATTGTACGATAAGGTACCTAAAAGTTACTTATTCGACGATTCGTTACATTCAATTCAAGTTTTCGTAATATTTCCGCAAATTGCTATAGATGGTTCTTATCGTTTTTCATGGAAATCCAACAAAAAAAGGAATAAATGCGTCGACCTTCATTCGACTCTGCTCGACAGAACTCTGTGAGAACTGAATAACTTAGGTAGGTACCTAAAGTTTTTTCACATGGTAAGGCTTGTGTTTGACGGTCAAACACAAGCCTTACCATGTGAAAAAACTTTAGGTTAGGTTAGGTGAGAAATTGTGGTCAAACTTTGACCACAATTTCTCACAAATCTTAGAAGGGAACTGGCTCCTAGTGGGCGCTCGGGGCCCCGATTGCCCACGGCCCCGAAGGTATCGTTTTAGTCGCCTTTTACGACAGGATATTATAAAGTACCTAGGTACCTACAGTTGGTAACTTCTGTTGCAACGTGCTAGCTCTTCAAAAGTTAATGGCGTATCTATCTCCCCTATCTGTTTCTAATTTCATGACGAATTAATTAACGAATGTGATAACAAAAATAAGATTATTCATACATATACCTACCTACATATAGACAGATAGGTATATAAACTATAATCTTGAAAAACATGCCGAAGCATTGATCAAACAGTTGAGTGTTTTGTGTGTTAAAAAATAACCACAAATTACGTTACTAAACTATTTATTTTTACGTGTAAAACGATAACAACCGATAAATACACAATATAAATAAACTAAAAAGGTAGATCTATGGCAGGTATCATAACATTTAGGTAGCATTTTATTTTATTACGTCGGTTCAAGATAAATCCAGCTGAGCAGCTGAGTTGTAGTTGGCGCTGGCCTCAATTAGGAAAACAATTAGACGGATGTTAGGAGGTATGCAGAGGTGCCTACCCACATTACACGCGAATAATAGGTGTGTTGTTAATTTAAAAGATTATAGGGGAATGTGTAATTATGTAGGTACTAAACCTATTAACATACGTCTGACTGAACCGACTTCCGAGTTTTATAATTGAGAAGGAACGCGAATAAATAACTAACACATCCAAGACGCACATACTTACTTAGGCACCTAATTATAGCCATCCACGTAGGTAGGACGTGGTATGGAAGATAATTAAGTCTAAGTAAAATTTTATCTGTTTAGTATTTTTCATGTTGCTGTAATAAAATTGTAAAGTAATTCAAAAGTAGGTACCTAATGGAACATGAATTTATATCTATCTCATAGGTAAAGGCATATTTTGTTTCTTCATTGATAGAGCACTTGAAATCATTTGTAACCTTGATAAGTGTAGGTACCTACCTTATCAATATATTTTACAATAACTGTACTCCCCTATTTACTGACTTAGGTATACATATATTTAGGTAGGTAAGTTAACAAACTATTCATTCCTAGTTCCTTGATAGTTACGTAAATTGCCTAATATTATCCACTTAGTTACTTCAAGTAAGATATTATATTGGAACCCATATTGTATAGCTAGGTACTCGCAAAATCAATTCTAAGAGATAGATAGCAAAAGAAAATAATAATAAGCATGCTGTGGTTAACTGTGCGTAAGTGCGTTATTTAACAACAAAGACGCAAATTTCACTTTCTGTTGAAAACCTTATGAACTGTTTAGCAACACGTCAATAAGACGTGTCCAGGTTGGTTACAGCTCTTTTTGTTAAAGTGATGGGCAAAGGAAACAATATATGGAACAGTTACCTTAACAAGGTATCCATGGGCGCGACTCAACCCAAACAGGGACGGAAGGTGCCGGGCGCCGATAACAGTCACGTACAAATTTTTATTTATCGGGTGCAAGGCCAACTTGAACCCTATTTCCGGTTCCAGGCTACCGCTCCCGGCCAACTGGCTCTCCCTATTTGTATTTAAAATATTCTTCAATTTATTAAGAGAAAAAGCCATTGTTAAACAAAGTCTCGTATTCGCCGAACAACACGAATCTAAACCGCACTTAAACCGGTTTATTGAATAATTAAACACGCAATGCGATTAAACCGAGCGATTACTTTATAAAAAGGCATTTCTTCACATTTTCAGTCTCTACCATACATTTAACACTAACCAAACACCACACTAAAAGTTTGTAATAACATTGTGCGACTGTGTAATTGATCTAACTACATTACTTGTCCAATTGAAACTCGTGTATGACTCGCAAGTCGCGATGATGGAATACCTATGTAGTTGTCACTTTCCAGTCGCCGCTATCAATTCGTACACGATCAAATTGAAAATTAATTTAAAGCATGTAAAAGCTATCGAGCCTCTCATTCAAACTCGTGACTACATTACGCTTTAGGAACCCAACCAACAAAAAATGTGAAGACATTACAATTTTGCAGCATTAAAAACGATATCTTTTTCAACGTGACTGCCATCTACCGATAGTTGTCAATGTTTAGAGATACATTACGCTAGATGGCACTAAATAATCAATAATTTTGAAGTCGCAGGGTATTAGACTGGCCAAGTCTAAACTATTTACTTGAAAGTCTCGCCAAACACCTACTGCGGGTCTACTCTTGATTCTTATTCCAACCGATCGATTTTGAGAATTGTGACATTCCCTTTATATGCAAAGCTCCGTTTAGATCTCATAATAATTGATGAACTCTCGTAAAACGAAATGAACGTCGAACGAACGATGCCTTATTTATACCGATGAAGTATTTTCTATAAATGAAGACGACTTTAAAGCAAAATAAATAGAGTAGGCAAATATTAGTAGGAACTTTTTGAAAACATGGGGCCCCTTATGCCTGCTCCTAACTATATAACTTCTTATATATCACATCACCAAAATAAAAAAGGAAGTAATAAAATAGTTATTTAATTAAAATTACAAACCTAATATGACAACAATATACAGATACATTACATAATGTTCGAATAACACAGACATTCGTCCGTAAATATATTATAATCATTGTAACATGTGATTGCAAAATAAAACCAATTGTATATTTGAACGTAAAATAGTCACAACAATATAGTCTTTCTATGCTATAAACTGAACACATCACAGACCAAATAAAAAAGGTAGACGGAGCGTAAGTAAACAATAGTCTCCATTGAAGTTGTGTGCATGACCTGCGCATACGTTATCCCACGTGACTCGCGTCGAACTGGAACGCGATCGGCTTCCTTTTTCAAATTCAGCTTCCTTTACGCTTTATTTAAAGTGCGCGGGGCTCTGTCTACTTTTTTTATTTGGTCTGAGGAATACATAAATTCGTCCAAGATATTAAAATTTACTTCGCTACAAGTTTACTTAGAAGTTCTACTATTCCGTCGTAGTAGTGAATGATAATGGACACGATGAGCACGAACATAGCGAAGCAAATACCGGTGATGTACATGAACTGGCTGGCTTCCTGTGGAGTTGCAAGTGACTCTTCACTATTGGCGTCTCTGTCCAGTGCATCAAATTCAGACGTATCTGTCAAAAAGCGTTACAAATTTGAACCACTCATATCATACAGTAGAGCATGCGCTACCTTCTGGGCTATGTCGTATAAGGCCTTTTACTCATTTAGTTATATAGCAGAATTAATTTCTTGCTCGATTTCTTTTGTACATGTCGTATAAGGCGATGATAGCTCAGTGGTAAGTGACGTCGGATACCGCGGCGAAGGTCGTGGGTTCGAATCCTTACAATGAGCTTGAGCTTTCGGTGAAGGAAAACATCGTGAGGAAACCACAGCACGGTGGTAGGGTACTTTGTAGTACTCGACTGGCTGGCTACCACCCTCAAGTTGAAAATCTGTCGCCAAGCACCTGTTGGTGTGTTCCGGCAATTGCACTTGAGAGCCAGTTCGAATTAATAAGGTGTACAACACATTAGCAATCCCCTGGTATTTCCAATGTCTATAGGCGACGGTTGTCACTTACCATCAGGTGACCCGCCTGCCTCGTTGTCACTTGTGACATAAAAAAAAAACAAAAAAAAAAGGCCTTTTACTCATTTAGTTATATAGCAGAATTAATTTCTTGCTCGATTTCTTTTGTACTATTAGCTGACCTAGCAGGATATAATTTTTGTTCGTTTGCACATTCGTTTGTTCATAAATGATTGCCTAGATAGCGCATCTGGCACAAAGATTTAAGAAAAAAAACAGTAATGACATTGATTGCATCACAATGGGCCTTATCAATAATAGTGATCTGCACCAGGCAACCTTTAAAACATACAGATTCTTAACCTTTTAAATATTATAACAATAGATTTACTGCTTCTAAAACAAATTAAGAGAAATGAATTATTTACCCGCAGGAGTCTCAACATCACAGACCACATCTGCCTCAGTGATATTTACATCGAGCAACTCTCGTACGGAGAGCAACGCTTCGGCCGGCGCTTCTCCAGGAAATAAGTAATCACAGAGGTACATAGAGCCAACAGGGACTAGAACTCGTCGGGGAGGTTCATTAAAGCACACTTTTTCTGAAAAAAAAAAATATACATATATCAATAATAATTAATTTTAATTTTTAATAATAATTAATTATAATGCTATTATAGTTTCTAAAGGCGCTAACTATTACTTAATAAAAAAAAACGTTTTCAGATCTTTTCCAATGTATTTGTATAAATACAAAAATACCTAACTGAATACCAAATTTCAACTTTCTAAGTCATCTGGAAGTACTTAGGTTAGAATCTTGATGAATGAGTCAGTCAGTGACAAAAATGCCGATTTTTTCATTTGGGGTTCTAGTTAATCTCTATGTGATAAATAAGCTAAATTCTAAATGTTTGTGTTAAATAGATTTTGTATTATTAAGTAACAGTATAAATAACACATGGCTGCTGCGTCACCAGTTTCTTTTTTCTTGGCTGAACGCTGCACGTCTAGATAAATTAGTACTTTTTTAAAAATAGTTTCTCAACATTCTTAATTTCACAGTGCATTTTTAACAATAGCTGTAGACAGCTTTTATGATTATTTGAAGATGTAAATAAATAAATAAATCACCTTCCGGAAGTAAATTGTCATCAATCAATGCATCACAGTGCATTGTGAAACGAGATGCGAGTGATCGTATTATATCTTGTTTCACAGCAGCAATCGATTCACTAACTGTCGCCTTTGGATTCATGAATACGCTAGACGATACAACACCACTAAAATGTATGCTGCCATCACATTCCAAATATTCTACTGTCTCGGGCAATGAGTTTTCCTAAAAGTAAACATTGTTTTATAAATCAAAACATTTAAAAAAAAAAACAAAAAAAGGTTGTCTGTATGTTTAAACTCACAAATCACATGAGATAGTCACAATAATACTTACAAAAGGCAAAAATAATGATACATGCATGGGCTTAGGTACATCACTTTGTAGTGACTTTGAAGTATTTTTAGGCTTTTTCTTCATATTTAACTGTTCCAGGACTTCTGTGCCATCTTTTAATTCACCGTCTATGAACATAACGCTGGATTCTATTGTAGAGTGAGCGGACTCCAATATTTGCTGAAATATTAGAATATACAAATTATTTAAATACAAAGGGTATTTAATTATTAGCTAGTTCGATACGAGGTTTGCTGGTATGGGTCCAAGGGCCCCCTGAGCTTGGGGGGCCCAGTGCACTGCACCGCCTAGCCCTCCAGTAGCTACGCCACTGGAGTCAAGCCAGAACTTGCGCTAATTTCACTACCAAAGTGACCAAATCACAAACCAACCTGAAACTGATGTTTAACAGATATACCACCATTCTTCACAACAATGGGATAAACATCATCAAACTCGTAATAACAGTCCAATCTCTGCCACTGCTGTGCTTTAGGCAGAAACTTCCATTCAACAGGCTTCATAAAAGTGCTCTTACTAGCACCCACCTCAATACTTTTACACATCAAAACTTTAGTGTTTGTAGACATATGAAGTACTAATTTCTCATTCAAAGTAGGACAATTCCCACACATATATTGGTTGACACTCAAAGCTTTGCTTATGTAATTTATTATTGTCTTCACTTTACTGAAGTTATTGGGATCTTCAAAAATGTCTTCATCACTTGTAACAAAAATACCTGCAATGTTATTAAATAAGTGTTATCTTTTTATTCTGATATACTATATTATAATATATCCATGATTATGTTTTTAATTATCTGATACTAGGTTTCTTCCCTGTGGATTCACCTGCTTTCCCGAGGGAATTAAAGTAAATAGCCCATGTTACTCACAGATAATATAGAGCTTTCTATAGATGAAAGATTTTTTTAAATTGGCAAAGCTTTTTTTGAGTTTATTTATCCATTACAAACAAAAATCAAATCTTTTGTCTTTATTATATTAGTGTCGACATTTTCTTATATTTACATCTTACACATAGGTAGGTACGTATTTAAGCTATGCTAATTACATATAAAAATTATGATCCACAACTTATTAAAAATAACTCTTTGCAAGTTGACAGTCTGACAATGTTCAGGATTTAACATGTATAACATAAATTGTTATGTTACTTTATGCTATATTACTATCACCAAAACATAAATAGTTGATGAACTCTCCACTAACCCTGTACAAACATTCCTCCAGGCAACATCCTAGTGACATGTTTGGCGTGGTCCGCAACCCAAGCCTCGGATACTCCAAGCAGACTCCTCGCAGATTCTTGCTTATCCAGCACAAAGCTCGATTCTGACACATTATCGGAACCTTTCTCTTCGGGTGTACGAGCTAGGTGAATTACATTTTCTCTCGCATTTGTATTCTAAAAGTAAGATATAGGTACAATGACTATCTAAGCTATCGTTTATAAAAAGTAATCAGGTTAAAACACATACCTGTCCGAGAATCAAGCCAATAACATTAATCTCCTTTGACGCAAACTGTTCTAAATATTGTAAGCAATATTCTGGCGAATATACAGTCCGCACCATATTGATTTTTTCTCCTGTAGATGCAAGCACATAAACAATATTGCAACTAGTAGGTATACGAAGCAACTAGGTACCTAGTTAGATGTATTAAAAATATATTTTATCTTGTGAGTATAAATAAGAGTTTTCATCCAATCGTCCTCGCTAGAACTTGTTCAATTGTTCATTCATAGAATATAATTCAATTGACACTTGATTGACAGTGACATCTTATGGTTATGTCAGTTGCATTCATAGATAATAAATACACATTTTCTTTCAAATGTTTTTGGCTTAGTACCTAGAACTTTAAGCCATTTCATTATTTTTTAATATTCTTCTTTTGGTTTGCTTTTAATGAAATTGGCGATTGTTCCACTAAGACTTTTTACGGACTTTTTGGGACAATCTGAAAAGTTACGACACCTAACTAAACAACACAAAGGCTGGCTTAATTCTCAGACACAAATTAACCCCGAGAAAGTGACTTGTTTTGATTTTGACGTTTAATTTTTTTAAGAAGCGAAATATATAATATTTTGTACTTAGAAATGCGGATTAAAATGATTACTTGTTCGTTGCGTTTCGGAAGCCGTGTTTGGTTTGGCGTTTCACTCAAGCGATGAACTCTTAATGCTCTAAGGATGAACTCGAACGAATATAAATAAGTATACCATACACTGTTTACATATTTTATTTTGAATAGCAATTTGTGTGTTCAATTAAAAGAAATGACAATCAGCAGAAGTGTCTATTTGGTACGCTATAATTATAAAAAAAATCAGTGTATTGATAGTAAAACTTAAATTAAAAATAATCCGCCGCTAAATAAAACTTAACTTCTCTTGAGTAGACCAAATAGAATAATATTTGCGTCTCTAATTGAATTTGCACTTAGAGAAATCCATTTCAGGATGTTGTTCCATAAACCTGTAAATGAAAAAAGAAAATTCAATTTACTTTTATATGTAACAAACATGTAAGGTCTTACAAAATGATGTTAGACATTTCGGTAAATTTTGCAGTTATTACAATGTATGTATAAAGTAATGACACATTTTTATTCACTTCGGCCAATTTGGGGAAATTGTGGACTATATTTTACCTATCTGGTAATTCAAGTATTTTATGTATTGTGGGACTTTTTGGCGGGAACTTGCAAAGTGACGTTGCGTTTTCGTTTTATTTTCATTGAATGCGTGTATTCTGAGTTTATTGAATAATATCGGTGGTGTTTGTCCAATAAAGATATATGTAAGTGCGCAAGTGAAGTGGAATTTATTCAGTGAAGTTTTAGTGGAACGACCACCAATGTGAATGTGATATAACGTGACTTTAACATAAAATAAGAATACTAAAACTGAAAATGTATGCGACTGAAAGACTTTGTAATTAATAAAAAAATGTACTGTGAGTGAGAGTTGAAGCGATGAGTGACTGACACCAATTTTGTAATTGTTTTCTATTATTTTACTATGTATCTGCAACTTTATTTTAATAGAATAAATATGATTCGATACTTATATCTTACTTTTTAAGCACATCTTGTTTCTTTTGTTCGTCGCTGGTGGGTAGACCCATTTCTTTTTGTCTTTGATCATACATCATTTTTTCTACTAATCCTCTAGTTTCGCCGTCCAAGTCGGAAAGTTTTGATGGCTCTGAAACATAAATTTAAAGGAAATCGTGAATAGTGCACAGGGCTCATGCTACTCGTTATCTCAAACCGACAGAGGTAGAGCAAGGAAGCTAAAAACAAGCTCACTGAAACAATCTACAACTACAAATGACAGATATTTTTATAGTAAAATAGACGCCAAATTAAATGGGAGAAGGTTAATTAGTTACAAATACAAAATGAAAATCTGATCGTTAATTTTAAATTAAACGTCTATCGTTATAGCGAGTTGATTCGCTAAGTATGACTTTGCTACGATAAGCGAAGTCAATAATATGGAAAAAAAAATTACAAACGTAGTTAACTAAATATTTTCAAGATAGTTCGAAAGTAGATATTATATTTCTTGTAATTCACTTCGTCAAATGCTTGCACCAACGATCTTCAATATGTAACATTCGAGTGGCCATCAATCAATTTTATAAGTACGTAATATTTAACAACTACTTACCTGGGTTAATTTTCCTGGTGGATATTTCTGGATCTGTGGTGACTAGTCTGCCCCACCAATTCATTTTGTTCACCTTAACAAAAACATTATTATTACAAAATTTAGGATTACTTCAAATGAGTAAGCACAAAAAAAACATTCCATGTTATAATGAAGTTACATTAAAAATAATTATAGTTAACAATTTTAGAAGTGTTACAAGGTTTATTTGTGTCATTTTACAATAAAAACTTTGCGGAGTAGGCAAAAGCCACACATTGTTACTTACACACAATGTTTCACTTTTAAGCATAAAAAGGATTATGAATCGTCAGTATCTGCTAGGTTAAAGATAAATCCAATATTGCTACGCGTAAGATGTATTTTTCAAGGACCTTTTCTTTACGATACGATAACTGATAAAACACACTTTGACAGGTACCTTTTCTAAGTTGACAAGTAAATTGCGTCCATCCTGCAGCACCCACGTGGACTCCTCGATCTTAACGTCAGCATCGAGTTCGCCATCAATGATGAGAGGCTGGCCTTTGATGCCGACCTTCAGATGTCGCTTGCTGATCACCACAGTCAGATCACGAGGCCGTAGAGTTTGACGCAATGGTACTCGCAACTACCAACACAGGAACAATTATATTTAAAATCTACACTAATATTATAAAAAGGCTTGAAAGTTTGGATGTAAGATATAATCTCTGAAACCACAGATCGGATTTCGAAAATTCTTTCACATATAAGAAGTCACGTTATCCCCGACTGCTATAGATTAATTTTGATCTCAAAAACGCGGGTTTAACCGCGAAGCGGAAGCTAGTTTTAAATAAAGATGTCGGGAAAATGTATCTAGTGCTGGATGCCAAGTAGGTAATTATGTAGGTTACAAGACATTTACATCATTAATTGGTTATTTGCGTAGACGGATACGATATAATGGAATGACAAGATTTTTATAAAGGTAAAGGAAAAGTATAAAAGGTTAAAGGTGTAGCTATTCAATATTTTATAAACAAAAAATTTATTACTGTTTCTTTGAGTCATATTACGTCACAATTCTTTAATATTTTATTTCCTTCAAATAATTACACTGAGTATAATTACTTGCCTTAACGGTCTCTCAAATAAATCTCATCATGTTTAATATTTTTATGATGACGATATGACCGTCAGTATGAAGCGCTTCTATTTGAAGTCATTACAAGCTAACAATTTACACAAAAGTATTCTAATAAGATTTCTCAATACGTGTACCCAACCCATATTGTACCTTATCGGTCGAAAATATGTATAAGTATAATGTATAAAAAATATGTATATATACACGGTGTCCCAAAAATAACACGCCAGAGTGACACTGGAGCTAGATTGGCTTCAGGTCTATCAGATAATATCAACATGACCTTAGTAAAAGTTTTCTGATTTTCGAGATATTGCCGGACACTTAACGGACAGCCTGTATAGCCATTGTAAGTTAAAGAGGTACAACTGAGATATTTATAGATATTAGTTATATAAACGAGTATGAACATCGTAAAAACAAAAGCCTAAAATTAAACCTTAAAAAATATGGCTTGGCTTTTGAGCAGTAGTGTAAATTATAAATATAAAAAACAAAAATAAAATCTAGATATTTAATTATCGGAGTAAAAATAAACACATAATTATTTGTAGTTAAATAATATATCGGGTCTATTCGCGCAGAGGATATTATCAAAATATTATTTTGACTAACCTACTTTAACTACAAATAAGAACTTAAAAAACTACCAAACAAATTCTTGCTGTATTTATCGTTCCCTTGTTATTTCAACCACGCTACCTACTTTACTGCGGTCAAATATAATATACACCATCAAAAAATTTACTAACTGTCGTTAAATGGGTGATTAAAAATCATACAATTCCAATGGATTGCTACGTCAACTTGTGTTGCAAATGGTCTGTTAGCATAGCATTTAGCACCTTCAGTGACAAGCGGATCGACTTAAAGGTTTTATGCAGTATTTTTGTGTTGGGAGATACTCAAAGTGAAGGTTAGTGGTAGGTAAGTAAGACAAGCAGACTTATAGCGAAATAATTCTTCACTAAAGTGCAATTTATATGGCAAGTATTTATATGTACATAAATAGAGTATTGGTTTCACTAATCACAAGTCGAGAACAGGACAAGGTGCGGGCCGGTACTGACATCATAATGACATGCATAGAATACGGAATGAACGATTCTTAAACAACAATAATTATGTTTCACAAGAGGATCGCCACCGAAGATCGCGTTCTTCGATTGAAGGCGTGATGACCTCGCATTCTTGACAAGGACGATGAACATGATCAAACCGACTCCGAATACAACCGAACCGGATAAAAACAATGCTATGACTCATTAATACGACCCTAAAATTATTTGCTATGGTTAATTCATGGGGCCGAAATTATGACCGCATGCCCATTCGATTAAATAAACGACTGTGAACAGATCTTGATTTTTATTTGGATCCCAGAAGTTTAAGTTTTTCATGTTTAAGGCGATGATAGCTCAGTGATAGTGACGTCGGATACCGCGGCGAAGGTCGTGGGTTCGAATCCTACAATGAGCTTGAAGCTTGCGGTGAAGGAAAACATCGTGTGGAAACCACAGCACGGTGGTAGGGTACTTTGTAGTACTCGACTGGCTGGCTACCACCCTCAAGTTGAAAATCTGTCGCCAAGCACTTGTTGGTGTGTTCCGGCAATTGCACTTGAGAGCCAGTTCGCCTTTAAGGCATTGTAATAAGGTGTACAACACATTAGCAATCCCCCTGATAGTGCCAATGTCTATAGGCGACGGTTGTCACTTACCATCAGGTGAACCGCCTGCCTCGTTGTCACTTGCGAGATAAAAAAAAATGTTATAGGTCTATTATGCGATGTTTATAAGTATAATAACTATATAGGTAGTGAAAAGATTTGATAAACTTAAAATGTTCGCTTATATTCAAATTCGTAATTCCTTCTTTATAACTTGAATCGAGATTCCTAGGATTATTTTTTTAGTAATAATTTTATTTACAGACTCTCTTTGAATAAGGACCGAAAAATATTGTGGGTACTAGTTGAAATGAATCAATTTTATGATTTACCACTGAGTACTGAGTACATTGAGTACCTACGTTCCTATAGGCAAAAATACCTACTATAGCAATTTAACACTTTCAAGAAAATAATAACGTATGAGGTCAAACAGATTATGCAGCAAAGCTATAATGATTGTCTATATTTTCCAGGTAGATTAAATTACATTGACTCAATACATTTTTTTTTTCGATTTACTTTCTGAACGAGTGCCAAGAGTAAAAACCACTCCCTACCCCAGACAAATCGCATCCCTTATGCTCGTAGTAAATTAGCAACCATAGGCAAACCAATAATTTGAATTGGTTGCTTGACCATGAAAGTAAATATATTACCCACCAAAAACATAAATGTAAAAAAGGAGAGCCAAGTTCAATACAAAAATTATTCTCTGCTGTGGGCTTCGCCGCAAAAAGAATGGAGATCTGAGATTGAGTGCCAAGTTCTATGCAAAATCCAAATATGTAGTCTAAGGGCTGACTTGGCTGGTTTTCCCATACGAATTATTATTAAGTACCTACTTTTACACAGTCATGGAAGAGCCTTATGTTCGATGGGTAGTTTCTACCAGCAAGCCAAATTTTCGGAATAATAAAATAAGAACCGAAAGGTAACAGGTTTAGAACATGCGAAGGCTATATAATTCGTATGGGAAAACCAGCCAAGTCAGCCCTTAGACTATATATTTGGATTTTGCATAGAACTTGGCACTCAATCTCAGATCTCCATTCTTTTTGCGGCGAAGCCCACAGCAGAGAATAATTTTTGTATTGAACTTGGCTCTCCTTTTTTACATTTATGTTTTTGGTGGGATATCATTACTGTTTGTAGGTAAGTACATATCCTCGTAACGCCAATAAGTATTGTAATAATAATAAGTATATACACCTACCTACTTATAACTATAAAATTATTATTTATTTAAACTATTGCCTATACTATAATACTATACGTACGTACCTACTTATTAAAGAAATTGTAATAATAATATTACGCGCTCGCGCTTATGAGCGCGGCTGCCGCTCGCTCGGCCACGTTCGCGTCAACGGTTCGATTCGGTTGTCACAGCGCCCCACCCACCCCGCCCGCGCCGCTCCGGCGTCACTCGGCGCGCGCGCGTCGTGTATATACCGAAAATCTAAATGCCTATTATTTTATCATTATGAGTAGGTAATGATTTTACACTATTGATGTGTTAATAACGTAGGTACCCTAAGTAATATTAGGTATTTATGTTAAGCGTTCATAATAGAATCTAATTATTTAAAAATTGCCAGTTTTTTATTTATTCCTTTGTATTTATCTAATTACCTATCTGCATACCAAATTTTAACTCTCTAGCTAGGTCATCTGGAACTGGGTTAGAGTTTTGGTCTATAGGTCAGTCAATGATAAAAATTAAGAATTTTGGACATTATTATCTAAATAACCGTTTGAGATAAGCTTATGAAATTTAGAACACATATGTATCTTGCAAGTCTCAATATATGAGCCAAATTTGATACGTTTATGTAAAATAGTTTTTGATTTATGAGGGGGTCAAAAGTGGCTCCAAATGGTTCGTGTAATATTACACACGGTGCGGCTCGCCAGTTCTGTTTCTTGAACTTGGCTTGACACGCTCCCGCGTGTCTAGATTCAATAATAAAGTGTAGGTTGATAGATATAATAATTAGTAATGTGGACTATTAATATTAACAAAATAAAAACATTTTGTGACCATGATCATTATTCAAGTATGCAAAGACTATGCATAATAAAATGATTAAGCGCGATTTTAAACAACATTTCAATGTTAACAGTATGGAAATTAAAGAAATACTACAAAAGACAACATGACTGAAGTTTATCACTAAGGTTTTATCGTTTAAAATGATTAGGTATCTATTAAAGCAACAGTACACCAGTGATCAAAACCTTTTTCGTTCTTGTGATATTGGAAAACAAACGGAGCTTCTCCACCTATGCGTGAATGATTGCTAGATAGCCGGCAATACAGTTCCAGGACTTCCAGCTTATTTCAAATATGGTAGTTAATTTTATTACTATCATAGAAAAGCAGGCCTTATTAACGTGTTGCTATAAAATAAAAAATAATAAAAATAAAAATCTTTATTTGACCACATAAAAAAAAACACAATTAGGCTGAAGTCTCTGACCTTTATGGTAGGCTAAGCCTGTATACTAATGGTCAGCTCCTTCCCTACTTATAGTTGACAACATTTAAAAGTGTTCAATATAAAGTTAAATCTATAAATAAAAGCTATAAATCAAATTAAATTAAGTGTCATGCAATTAACAATATAAATTAATCGTGATATAAGAAGTGTGTGTATGTGTGTGTTTGTGTTTGTGTGTGTCTGTGTGTATTTAGCATGTTTAATATTTATTGAATACTATATAAGATTTGTTCTGTATCCTCATAACTATATTTACTTAACCAATTTTCAATTTTCTGTTTAAGTTGAAAGTTACTTAGTGAACAATAATTATTGAATGTAGACTTAAAAACATTGTACAATCGTGGGGCACTGTAATCATAAAGTCTGCGGGCAAACGTACTTCTCAAGGTAGGTACTGGATATCTATATTTCCTTTTAGTGCTCTTCGGTATGTATGGAACAGTTATACGATGGTACCTACTCAAGGTTTGATACATACAGAGCTTTCTTACGCTCAGTACACCGGATCTAAGGTAAACATCAGATGTAGGATGCCTATGTGGGAGGTAAAGTAGGACGTTAAGAACAGCACGCTGTGCACGTTCTATGGCAAGCATGTGTGTTTTGGCTGCACCGCCCCAGGCACATATGCAGTATCCAATCACGCATTGACAAAGTGCTTTAAAAGTTTGAATTAGGGTTTTACTGTTAGCAACACATCTAAGATTCCTGAAAACATATATAAATTTCCTTGTTCGAGCTGTAATGGAAGAAATATGGATGTCCCATTTTAGGTTTTGGTCAATATAGACTCCAAGATATTTGATATATTTGATATGACAAACTCGAGATAAACAATCACATGAACATTGGTGGATGGGAGTCAATTTTCGGTTACACGGGAACGTATGTATTTTGAGCGCGAAGTCTTGTGGTGGATTTGAGACCGCAGTTTTACCGCAGTTTTACCGAAACATATGAATTTGGTCTTAGATGTGTTTAATGAGAGCAGACTATCTTCTAACCAGTTAGTGACGAGGGCGAGCCCATTTTCAGCATAGGTTTTAACAAGATCCCACGTTTTACCGTGGAATAAAAGAACTGTATCATCTGCAAACATTAACATTTCAGCAGTGCCTATTCTGGTATTACACAGTTCATTTATGTAGGTCAAAAATAGCGTAGGGCCAAGCGTACTACCCTGGGGCACGCCATAAGAACAGCTAGTATAGGTGCTATAATGATTTCCCACCCTTATTCGCTGCTTTCTTGATGACAAGTAGTCTATGAACCAGTCCAGCGCTATCCCTCTCATACCAATATTCTGCAATCGCGATACCAATATTGGAACTGAAACCGTATCGAATGCTTTTTGGAGGTCCAAGAACACCCCAATACACCGTTCGTTTTTGTCTAAACGGTTGGCTATTATCGAAATCAAATGAAGAACAGCATCCTCAGTTGACCGATTTTTGCGAAATCCATATTGATTGTTGGCCAGGAGATTATTTAGTTCCAAATACCTGACAAGTCTTATATTAACAATTTTCTCTAGAATTTTTGATAGTGTATTAAGTAATGAGATTGGCCTATAGTTGTTGGGAAGGCTTTTTTCTCCAGCTTTGAAAATTGGAGTAACAATAGCGTCTTTAAATTTAGAAGGAAAGATTCCAGTTTCCAGACTCAAGTTGATCAAATAATTAATAGGTTTAATTAAAAGGCTATTGTAGAGTTTTAGAACAGTGGTCGGTATGCCATCAGATCCAGTCGCGTTACTAGTTTTAAGTGATAAGATTGTATTTCTGACTTCTATAGGATCAGTGGGGCACAACAGGAATGAATGCAGAGGAGCGCTATTAGATAATGCATCTGTAGCCAGATTAATTTCCGTTTTATTTAGTTTATTTAAGGTTAAGTTTGCCAAGTTTTTACCTATTGAAGCAAAGTAGTCATTCACTAGGTTGAGAGAATTAGTAGGAGATTGGTCAAGTTGTAAGAGTTCCGTAGGTGGAATTTTATCATGTTTTATGTTGCCGACTTCTTTTATAATATTCCAGGTACGTTTCATATTGCCACTGTTTTTTTGTAGTTCAGATTCATAATACTCTTGTTTTAGGTACCTGAGTAACTTATTGCATGTATTCCTATAATTTATATACGTCAATCTTAGTTGATCATCATTGGGCTTACTTTTCATTTTATAGTGTAGCTTATTTCTTCTACGAATACATTTAATGGCACTAAATGTAATCCATGGTTTTAGTGGCCTGTTACGTTTTGAGATTAGTTTAGTAGTGGTATTGCTTGTGATGGAATTTTGTAGATGCTCAACAACCATTTCAGTAACAATGTTTACATCCTTTTGTTGATATAATTTATGCTATGTTATTATTATCTCATGATTATAATAATTAAAGGTGTCTTTAAAATTTAATCGTTTTAAAACGTATCAAAATGTAGGTAGGTGGATATTTTAGAATTTTTAGAGCGACTGATAATTGGGTAATGATATAGCAAAGTTGATGATATAATTGCATTCCAATTAGCTAGAATCGTGCGTGCGACTGAGAAATTAAGCAAGCCTTCAATCTTTTGTTACTTCAACGAATAACTTCTTATAAGAACCTTGTGGTAACTGCGCTCAATAGCGTGGTGTTATAATACCTTCACACGATTATACGCCGATTACAGACACGTTCTAATGGAACCTGAAGTCCTCAAAATTATGATACTAGATGGTAGGGTGATTCCAAAAATCAAAAACAAACGTGCAATACAAAGGAAATTGCAAATGCCCATAACTCATAGAATACCTATTGAAGAAACATACAGTATATATAACTAATATAACAGTGCATCTCGAAATGGTAAATTATTCAGATAATATACATACTTAAAAATCTGACTGCAGGCAGGTACGTCACCGGATGGTAAGCAACTTTCGCCTATATGGACATAGTTATATATTTTAATACAATGCCTAAACGACAACTGTCACTCAACTGTCCTGAACACACCGGTAGGCGCTTCGCAACAGATTTTAAACATAGGATTCAGTAGTCATATAGGCGTCTACTCCAAAATGCCCTACTACCGTGCCATAGTATCCTTATGTTTTCTTATCTCATTGTGGAATAGGAATTCAGAACCTTCATCACGGTACGCGATATCACTGGAACTGGTACATCATCGCCATTATTTTTCTTGTAAGCTTATTGTATTTTTTTACATTTATTCCAAATTTAGCGTATGGTAAGCGAGCACTAAGACAGCGCATTTGAAGAAAGTTGCAGTTAAAAAACCTCTGAACATGTTAAAAATCAAAAACGTCATTGATATAATATCCGGAGCGTACGTCATATCGTTAATTCCGAATTTCAAGGTGGTGCACATACATCCCGTAATGTAATTCCGAGTGCGGACAGTGCGTCCTCGCGATCGGTTGTGCAACATCTGGCGACTGCAAAGGGAGACACGTCATAAGGACCCGTATCACGAAAATATGCAACGTGACACAGCTTCTGTATTGCTTCTTTACTATTTTCCTGTAAAGTAGCAACAGGTTGCGGACAGTTTGGTTTCTCACAAATCGTTATGGTTCAAAGGCTTGTAGACATTTCGATTAGGTGGTTTTGTTTAAGATTTTCCTTGGGGTAAATAATAAAATATAACAAATATCTTCCAGATCTTACATCAGATCTCTTGAGTATTGTCGTACATTGTGTAAATAAATACGAACGTCGCTGCATTCATCTTGAATACTTATTAAATGTATCAAACATTTGAAAAATGACATAATTATCAGTTACCAAATAGGTATGATTGTTACTTACATAATTTTTCTAGTTTCAATGTTTTATTAATGTGTGACTTTAATATAGATATTATGTATTTAAAGGCATGTTTGTAAAAAACACTAATTTATTACACGATTTTTTGTATAATGTGCAAAATTATGATTTTTATAGAAAATTGCAAATTTTGTTATTACAAAAACGTCAGCGTGCAACCTCATATATAAACCTTGGCGATTGTTGCAACACACTCAGTACGACTCTAGTCGCTTTGCCGCTTGGAGCAGGCGCGTCCCACGACGCCGGCCACACGGAGAGGGCGAGAGAGGCTCAACTCGATACCGCTGAAGAACCGAACAACTCTGACAGACATGTGGACCGTGTGAATGCAGTGTTCAGTGACGTAATTATAGTGTGCAGCATATTAGACAACTACAATAAGAGTGGAGGTGGTATAACGTAAACAATGGATACCAAAAGCTCGGTGAGTGATGCATGCAATTCATTAAAAGTTACAACAGTGATAGCAATTGAATACTATAGTATATTGTTTGTTTTCCGGCTGTTAAATATGCTTGTGTCAATTATTTTTAATCTATCGTTCATTCTCTCGATGATCAAAATAACATATGTTCCTTACATTTATTATATGTCCCTACCATAAATCATTCCGACGGATTGCAAGTTCGATTGCTACATCGGGGAAAGTGTGTTTGGGATTAGCCTCAACATAACCTCAGTTAGGTACGCGATGATACGTTTTATTCCAATTGATAAACCATTAAGAGCTATTTCCTTTATTATTAAATAATACATAATATGTTCATAAAAAAACCGGTTAAGTGCGAGTGGGACTCGCGCATCGAGGGTTCCGTACAAATTTTGTACGTTTTAGTAATTGTTGTTATAGCGGCAACAGAAATACATCATCTGTGAAAATTTCAACTGTCTAGCTAGTTATCAAGGTTCATGAGATACAGCCTGGTGACAGACAGACAGGCAGACGGACAGTGGCGTCTTAGTAACTGGGTTTCCGTTTTATCCTTTGGGTACGGAACCTTAAAAACAAAGAACTTGTCATTTTGTGGTTTCTCAAAAAAAAACACAGATAAATAAAACATAAAATACCCATATTTCTATGTCGATATAAACTATATAGTTTCACAAAGAAAATTCGATAAGTAAAAGTAGTCTATGTTCTTGTCCAGGTCACAAACAAATTCTCAACAAAATTTAAGTTTTAGGTAAAAACGTAAAAAATTGACAAACCGATTTACTTAAATATTTATTTTATTTTGTTTTTAGTATTTGTTCTTATAGCGGCAACAGAAATACATAATTTGTGAAAATTTCAACTGTCTAGCTATCGCGGTTCTTGAGATACAGCCTGGTAACAGACAGACGGACGGACAGACAGCGAAGTCTTAGTAATAGGGTCCCGTTTTTACCCTTTGGGTACGGAACCCTAATTATGAAAAGCAATCATCTCTATACGGGAATATCGTTAAAAATAAAACAGTTTGACACCGACAAACTTGATCAAGATCCGCATTGATGCGATTTTAAAACAAATTCGTGACTATCTTTAAAAAAAATTGTCTGTTCGAGGTATCCTTGAAAATAACACATCAGGTTCCAAGCAAATTGTTTATATGTCAGACACTTATGTAATTCATGTTGCTGGTTAATTTTATAGTCGTTTTATAAAGAGTTAAAACTGGAACTGAAATACCACTTATATCTACAGTACAATATACATAGTAGGTACCTACACGGTTATATATTTGGTTTGATAAGCTGAAGTTTGGTTTGATAACGAATAATTTGTATTGTATGTAAAATAACTTCGACAAAATCTACATTGTTATGCCATGCCACCTATATACTTTCTATATGTTTAAAATCGATTAGGAGTCTAATGGACAGTAATTTCATAGAAGCGACCTACTCGTCCTATGGCGTTGAAATTTGATTCTCACTCCTACATATCGTGGGCTTTTCCGCTTTCATAAGGAAGAAAATTCATCAAACAATGTTTGTAGTGACAGTTTAGCGAAGTTTAGTGCCCAGCACTTATGATGGCTTAACTGCTTAATATGATAAATTGTATGTAATACCTAAAATGTAGTACAAGAAGCTCAAGCTAATAAATTAACTACCTATCTAAGATGCATCTAAGTTTAGTGCCCAGCACTTATGATGGCTTAACTGCTTAATATGATAAATTGTATGTAATACCTAAAATGTAGTACAAGAAGCTCAAGCTAATAAATTAACTACCTATCTAAGATGCATCTGCCAAACGCTCGTGCGCGGTCTCGCTTGAACTGATTCATCCATCACTGCCTCAGTTTTTGGTAACGGGAAAAATCATGAGGAAAATGTACGCCTCAAAAATTACTAAGGGATAGTGGACCATGACTTTAGGGGTCAGCTAAATAGCATTCAGAGAGGACGTGATGAGAACTGATATTGCTTGTTTTTAATGAATTTTATTAACAGATATTTACGCTTGTTGCAAGGTTTAGTCAATGTCACATTAGTATTAAATCAAGACATCCTTAAAGGTAACGACATTCCAAAATGACGATATTTCCGTAACATGTTATTATAATAGCATATTTTAAATAAAATATATTTACATATTATATTTATTATGGAAATGTCCTAGGTATATACGATAAACATTTTATATATTGAATCAAATAAACTATGTACCTACATAATAATTATTTAAGTAAGTAGTATTAAACAAAAAAAAAGTGGACGTTGAATTCGTCTGTTCGTTTTTTTTTTATTTGGACATGACTCTGAAATATTAACGGATTTTGATCATTCCATTTTGATGGAATCAAATATGTCCGAGATGGTTCAGTCATACTTAAAATTTCAAATCTCATGATGTAATCATGGACAATATACACCAGCGCGAATATCACGATTAATATGTTTTATTCATTCGTGTATAATATGCATTTGTTGGTCAGTGTGACAAATATTGAGAGGAAAGGAACAAAGTGGACTAAAAATCTGTATTATCTTATATTACTTCCGATACATACACTTATATTACTTATTATTACGTACGTAAATTGAGAGGAAGCAAGCAAAAGCTTTTCTTGTGACGCAAATATAAAGTTGGATAATCATGTTTGTATTACGACTACTGCATAACTTTTGAACAATGCTGACATAGTATTTTATTCAAATGTCAGAAGGTTAAATACACGGAAGGGTAATCTAGACATCCCTTCCGTATGGATTGATATTAGGTTAGTATAAAAAGCAGTCAAAGTGCGAGACTAGCGCACGGAGGGTTTCGAACAATAACAATAAAATTCAATTGGTGGATCTTTTAGTACTTATCATTTGTTAATATTAAGTTATTTTGTTTATTTATTGTTTACGAAAATAAAAAGTTGAAAACTAGTAAAAAGCTATTATTCATTCTAATACGGCTATTAATAATTTATTCAGAAGTAAAAAGAATAACTAAAAGAGTTTTTCATTGCTATGAATTACTAGTAGGCGCGAGACCTTGTTAGTATTGAAATCATTTATACTATCTGTATTCCAGGATAAGATTATTAGATCCAAATCACAGCATTAACATTTTACTTTTAGGATAAGCTTGTGTTTGACCGCAATCTCATGGTAGGTGATGATGTGGCCGAAGGTGGTAAGCACACAAAGCCTAGATGGGAACTGGCTCTTAAGTGCAATGGCATATATGCTTGAGGCCCAGTATTCACGTTCGCCAGCCTTTGGGTACAGAATCTGAAAAGACTGCGTCAAACAGACGTTACAGACACAGATGGCCAATCAAAATAAAAAATATAAACATGAAGAGTAACCTTTTACATTATGGAGTCGTTAAAAAACAGAATAGTTCGAAAGCAGCTGAGGCTACCTACATGAGTCGGGGCGCGTGCTATTAGTCCGAGGTAAATGGCACAGGGACTGACAACTAAAATTGCCCTCGACTCGCGGCCTTCACATTTCACAACACCCGGACTTAGCGAACATCCAGCCCAGTCCGGACGGCTGCGGTGCACTCGTTCAATCGAAACTCTTGAACTGACAAAAGGATGTGAATGTGAGAGGAGAATATCGTTAGAAGGGATTCATTTAACTTTTGATGGTGAAGATACCTGAAGCGTGTCAATGTATATGTAGGTAATATCAATAACCTACTGATTTTACTGTGCATACATACTATCACGATCGTATAGCTTGTTAATTTTAATCAAACTTATTAATATGTTTGTCACTGTCTACAAGTTGGCGTCGACAAAATGCAGGAATTATGCATATTTTATTTATAAAAATATTTGATGCGGAAATTTCCGATATGCTAATTTTACAAACCTATCAGTGTCAATGGCAAATCAATGAAAATTCTATAGATCGAGTAGTAGTTCACGGTCAAATAGCACAACAACTAATAAATTACTTCTTTAGACAATATTTAAAATGTTACAGCAAATTATATTTTTCTTCCTATTATTTAATCTAATAGATATATAAAAATCAACGTTTGCTTGTTCGTATTTTATGTGCTGCCGTATCGTTCATCCGATTGCGATGAAACTTTCGTAACTGGGTGTGCTCGAAAAGTTACTAGAAAAAATAGAAGAAAATAAAATATGCTACCAATTACACCATTTAGTACTCATAAAATATGTTCTTTTGTCCGTAGGTACCTACGTGTGCTAAGTCAGCGATCATAACAAGTCATCTCAATTACGTACCACATTACTTAAATCGTAATTTTAGAGCAGATTTTTTTTGTGTATCATTCTAGAAGTTTTTCATCTCTATCTTGCAAAAATTAAAAGGATAGCAAATATTTAAGGCTGTCTAATTAGTCTATGCCAATATCATTTACGGAAAAATAGTCGTCGTCCAAATTAATATTGAAAACAAGCAACAGGGCTGATAAATATCCTAATAAATTTTTGCTAGATTGAGGTACAGGGAGACTTGTAGTCAACGGAATCAGCACCCTTGTTTACTTACAAATATATTATTATTGAAAGAGTTACTCAGGTTAGTTCACAGAAAGATGGCACAGAAAGATTCTTATAACGGTGTAAAAAATTCTATAAATAATTACGATAGGTATATTGATTTTTTTTAACTGCAAATATTTCCCAAGAGTCAACGACACGGAATTCCATATTAATGACCTATCTTCATTCAAATAACATCCTAGTAGCGAATACCTGTCTACATAGTGCTTGTCAACTTTGGATTTTCCAAACGCAAACGGAACTAAAGAACAAAAGTAATGAATGATGTAATTGATAGCATTTAATTCCCCAAAAGTACAAGTGTACAAAATGACGAGTTGGATTGTAACATTGTAGGTATATTTATTCCATTGAATTTAGCTACATTTTTTTATATCATAATGGAGTGATGACACTGTAACCAAGCATGTTTCAAATTACGAAATAAACGGTAAACAATATTTTTAGAGCCGCTGAGACGTAAAAAAAGTAAAGGTCGTTCGGTTTACCTTATTCTATAAGAGCGTGCAATATTTGAAGAGTCATATTCCCTGATTCATTGACTACTTATTTTCGCCAAAGTTAATAATAAGATTGTATCGGGTTACTCATGCGGACGACCGGTCTCATAGTTTTGACAAGGACGGTATATTTTCTAATTTTAATAACTTCGCGAGTAACGTTAGAGACACAGTTTTGGACTAGCAGAACTCGGTTTCTAGGGATTTCCCACATTAATCGTGTTTGAAATTCTCAAATTTAGGAAATAACCTCATAATCTACTTTATATTTATAGATGAGCACGAATATATAGTTAGATGCGGCAATAAAATGTAGTCAATTACTATTTTTAATATATAAAGCTGAGCGGTTTATAGTATACTTATTTGTATTTTCGAACGCGCTAATCTCAGGAAATACCATTCCAATTTGAAATTTTTGTATTATTTGAAATCTGTTATTTTGACCTGGATTGCCCGTTTATTGTGAAAGTTATCAACTATATTTTACCATGGGAACTCCGACGAAACCGCGGGGAACGACTAGGTACTTACTATGTATTATTATTTAAGTGAGCATTCAACTAAAACTTGACTCTAATCGAGTTTGCTTTACATTATTTTGAACAATAGTGACCTTATTCTCAATTGACACTAGTATAGTGGACGATCTCATATTTGTCTTTCAGTTAACATGATAGCCCAGGAAGCGTTTGTTGCGTGCTATACTTCAAAGACCACAAGACTTCAAGGTAATGCGTCTGCGAATAAAATCCGGTAACTAAAAACTGTACACGAGTAGTCTTTTGTACTTTATTCGATTTGGTATTTAGTAGTAATCAGGTCGTAGATTATAAAAATACATGCCTTATAAAGTTGGTAAAATATTTCACTAGAAATGATGAACTCATTTGTTGTATCATGATACAAAAAAATGCTCATTCACACACGATTGCATCCACGTAATACTCTATAACAGCAAATTGAAGACGTCAGCAAAATATGATGTCATTACAAAACGTGAACAGGAGAAGAATCCGGCTCTATAACCTATTTCATGGTCACTTTTTAGGATTCCGAAGTCAAACAAGGAACCCTTATAGTTACGTCATGTTCGTCGGTCCGTCTGTATCTCACAGCTTATTTACGTGTAAGAGATCGCAGTTTTTTAAGACGTTTTTAATGCGAGTATATTTCATATGATTTGATAAACACATCATGCATACGTCAATTATTTCCAGCAAAGATAAATCGAATTTATTTGAATATGCCAAGTGGATCTGGTATACAAATGTACCTATATGCCTTATTAAATTAAATTTAAAAATAGATACGATTTATCTTGGCAAAATATGAGAGCGTATACGTCAGGCAGCCTCGTATTGTCAGTCAGTAGTCAAACAGCTTCCATAACCATTTGCATTGACACGATTCCCGTTAGGTTCATAAATACAGCCAATTGAGTTCAAGGACGTCCATAAGCATCATGTCAGTGTTTGTGACCAGCGTGAACAATGAGTTATGTTGCGGCGCGTCCTCATGCAATCGCGTATAAAATATGATAATTGAACGCTCAGCTCAATAGCACGTCTCACTGTTGTCACTCTAAACCAACCAAAACTAAGCTTATTTACAAGTACAAATTGCATATTGCACGTCTCATAACGCGAAGCATTTTGAGTAGTGCTTTATTTTTAAATATTCTGACCGCGAGAAAATTATATGCTCTTTATTCACCAAATAATAAATGATTGACATTATCAGACAAAAGTCATCGAAAGACGAGAGATCACCTCAAGAGTACTTCGAAGCATTTTACCGTTATGTTACATAACTTGGTTTTGGTATGTACCATGTACCAGATTTACACGAGGTATGAGAATTTTTAAAAGTTCCTACCAGAAAAGTCCATGGAGTAGGTACCCCAGAGCCGTTAGCCATTGTGACATTTGCAACACCGAAAGTATTCTGAGAAGTTCCATGCAACAGGAATGTAAGAACGCTTTCTCTTCTTAAGGAGAACAGTCTAGTTTGAGGTTAACTGATTATCATAGTAAGTGTAGCATCCATTGTTTGAAATGATGAAAGCTATACGAAGTCATCGGATGTTCTTCGCGTTAAAAAAATTGTATGCAAATCTTCGCACAATGTAGCATATCTTGAGCATAGTTTGAGTTAAACTTGTCATCGAAAGAGTTTGAGAGTTTATAATCAGGTATCTAAAATAATCTAATGATTTCCGTGATTAAAATTAAACCGTTATGGGCACGTAACACATGCATTGACTGTTGATTCGAAAAGATTACCGCTGTTGCATAATTTAAGTACATACTATGCCGCCTTGTTAAACCGAACATGTTTCACAACTTTGAACCACCTGTTATTAAGTATATCGCTAACTAGTTCGTCACACTTAGGTTCACGTAAACCATCTAACTTGTATCAGCAAACACGTATTCATTTTTAATAGAACTATATTAAACCAAATGTCCTTTTAACTATGTACGAAACAACGATGATGTCAAAAGATTGCCAAGATAAAAATAACGACTGCACACAACCGTTGCATAAACTCAAAACCTTTTAGTGTAAATTATGTCTATATTATGAAATAGTCAAGTTTACATATCCTTAGCAACGAGATTTTAATAAATCAGAAACCAATTAACATACATTGTCGATAAGATTTTACCTCGAATGTTATGTTCATGCGTTTATAATTATGTATTGTCTCAGTGCTATGCTGCAAATTATATTTTAATAATAAAGGTCAAATACAAAATCAGAATGTGTAATGGTCAATATCGCTGATTATAATAATAAAATTGTATCATTGAACATTATTCATGTGCCCGCGTGGATGGATATTTTTCTGTGACCGTTTTTGTGAAATAAAACTAAGGACCGTATTATAGAACTCCAATGAAAGCATGTCATGCTTTGAGTTGAAATTCAATTTATAGAATTCGAAGAAATAAGAGGTATAGGAAAAGTTGGTAGTAAATTAAAAAATTATAGTGCCTCATCGAAATCGTACATACATAAACAATCCTTATGTATTGGAATGTATGTACTTATATCCATAGATAAGTAAAATATTTGAGTTCGAATCTCTATTTATTATTTTGAAAGGTCTTGTGGATTTATGGAATTTGGATTGAATATTTATATTGTAATTTATTTTCATTCAAAATATAGGCATACCGTCTGAGGTATACCGTCTATTCGCACACAAAATATATAACAAATATGAATTGAGTTCGCGAAAGGTTTAAAAGTACTATGTACCTACATATGTTTTTAAAATCGGTTTTGCTCTACGATGTAAAAATGTGAATTGATCAGCAATCAGATCTTGTAGAACATGCATTAACACGCGCTTCTGCACACGTGTACGTACTACCATATGATATGTAACTTTATATCACGCACATTACCTTCAATTTTAATAATAAAAAGAAGCACTAGTTCTCATAGGGTCCTCAAACGTGTCTAAATCACGTGCTGATAGTAATTAAACACTGAATCATGTGGGCACATATCCGTAAACGCGCACGTGCCCCCGCGATTCTGATGCATAATGTATATACGAGTAAAACGCATTATATTCAAAGAGGCTGCATTGCGGCGATAAATAAATAGTAGGAACGATAGCTTTGAAAACCTTATTAGTATAACCTTAATATAATAATACGTTCTCTATCCCTCAGTACAAAAATGTTGCATTTGCTAATGATACAGCAGCTGCGGCAATATTGTAAGCAAATTGCTACAGAATGAAACTAGAATAAATCGGGCATCTTCGCACTTATCATAATCAGTGTTCTATTTTTTTTTTACTTAGTTTAGTACAGACATCTTACACGAGCGAAAGTTACAGTGCATGCTGCATATTGTCAAGATTCAAGACATTGCTCTGCCGCGGTTTGTCCGCGGTGTAACAGCAAAATACCTACAAACCCCGGAACCGGTTCTTTCCATTTGACGAAACATTTTGCAATTCGCCCACCGCCTCTATGTATAGCCAACTCAACCATGCATCACGAATATAATTTACATGATCTCAATCTCACTGTTCTGAGACCACAATATAGTACATTGTGATCGATTCTCTACTAATTAGAATACACTTAAATCAATTAGAGTTTCATGTTTTAAATTATATTTCGTAATTCTTTTAACAGTAGATACATTATTGTAATACGTAAATGTTTTAAAGACCTTGCCATATAACTATAAAGAAATGACTTATAATTCGTAGTGCCTTAAAAGCTTATCCATCATGTTATCACAGTAACAAAGAGGACCATGAAGCCGAAAGCAAACCTAAGATTTATTGCATCAGAGGCCGACGAAACGAGACCGCAAATAAAGAGAACACGGACCTTGAACACCGTATCTGACAAAATCAATCGGACTCTGAGCAAAACTTGACCTAAAAATGTTATTGATGAAACTAGTCTAGAGTACCAATACAATTATAAAATATACGCCCTCAAAAAAATGAATATTTCGAAGTTCGAAGTACGTACCTACCACGACTATCTCGCTGCATTTGCAATCTGCTCGCAATTGAAATAGGAACGTTTAACTTAATTTGATAGCTCGTTTTATGTATGTATAGAGATAATATCCGAGTCACGTTAATATTAAGAAATCATCGTCAGGTAAATTAGATATTATTATAAATTGAATGGGAGATGATGGCAGGTAACACAAAACTAATCTACGAAGACGCGACAAGGAAATGTTCTGCAATGATTTCCGTACGCATTCGGTAACACCCACACTTACCTATGTTGCACAACACGACATACGTACCTTTTAGTTTTTATGTTGTCACTTTTGTTTGAACATCAAAGCAAAAACTCTTTCAACAACAAAATCAGGCGTGGAGTAATTTTGCAAGACTGCCGAACTACAAAAAGTTAGATACGGCATTTGTTCTCTCAACATAATTCGAGCACATATTTGTGATTAAACTGAATATTAGTCGCAAGATAGATAGAGGAGGATACGCATCGGTCAGGTGTCACGCCATCCGACGAACAGTACCGTATTGGGTCACGCCCGCTGTATTTGTCGTGCGGCTAAGTCATTTAATTAATGACGAGGTAGAAAAAAAAAGCATCTTAATGCGGAAAATGTATGACTCGATAACACTGACGGAGAAATAAATAATAATAAGAAATGATTAACGAAAATTTTAACTAAATTATTGATGGTTAATTTAAAACATGTAAAATAGACAAGTAGGTAGGTAGGTACTTACCTACTTATAATATTCGGAAGTTGTATTCACTGTGAATAAACTATTTAAAATAAACTATAACATAGACAAAAAACATCTTAACATCATTTTGCCGTTTTATATACCTCGATATACTTAATCAAAGAACTTTCTTTTAATGAAAAGTACGATTTTAATTAATCGAAGTATTGGCCTTTATAGTCGATGCCCTTTTACCATTTTAATGCAAGTTCATTGATGCCTCTGAGCTGCTATAGAGAGAACGGGAGTCCAACTATTTAATGAGATTTTCAAAGCGAATAAATAATTCGCTCCGTGGTCTATTTTATTAATAATTTCTAAATAATAAAGGAAACTAGTGACAATTATTTACAATCTTCACTCGTACGTATCTAATTAATAAAAAAAAAAGTTTTAAATTATTAAGTGATAAAAATGGATCACTTAGTAGCAGAATAAATTATTATGAATTAAATGCATCCTACTATAGCAAATGGGTGTGTCTTTAATTTACTTACGTCGTCTATTTAGATGAAAATAAAGTAACTCAACTTTCTATTTCAATGACTACGAACATCTAAGAACAATGGCGATATTTAACACCCTCCGAACATATTTTTTTTAATTCATGCGCCACCTTACTGTTATTTTTATAAACATTGTTTTACATGTAATCTCACGAGAATTTACTATTGAGGTAGTTACTTACTTTGAACTATAGCCAAAGTTTAGTAATTTCTAAAATGTTGTCGAAAATTGCATTCCGCAAACGTCATCCCGGTATAAAAAATATCCTCAAAAGCGTACCTACCGGATGGATGCAAATAACAATGTGACTAACCTCTCAATTTAATATTTTTTCAACAAAGGATTAACCAAAAAACAAGAGCAACCCAAAAAAATTTGAATTATAATTATCATGGGCACCTAACAGGATTCAAAATTATATTCCCTTTACATTCTTCTTTTGTTTTGTCTTTGTTTGGTTTTGTCTTTGTTTGTAAAAATATTAACAGGTTGTTACTCGAATTAAATGTGCTCATAATGCATTGAGACCTTTTAGGGAGAGAATATAAATATTGTAAGTTACATAATATTGTTAATTATTATTACAGATCTCGTCACACGAGTGGCATATACCGCGGCCATCGCTATCCGGCAGCAGCGCGCCGGGCAGTATAAGCGATTCTCGATCTCGGGGCGGCTCCGCCTCCAGTCAAGGTTCTTCTAGCAACCACAGCACTCATGTAAGGCGACCTCTAAGATATATCGTGCGTCACAATAACTATCTATTCCGCATCGACAAGAATCATCTGTGCTATTTAATAGCACAGTAACAGTGGATGATTATGATTATGATCGTATTGATTTCCAGTATCAGAATTATAAAAAAGTTTCAAGCATCTACAAATCGCGCATGTTAACGATTAGACTCCTCAGTGATCATAAAAATGATCTAAAGCGTATTTTAACCCCTCGATTAACTTTGGCAAATAACGACCTCTAGAAAACCAACAAAAAGTAATAAAGTTTTTGTTCCAGTCAATTTGTTGTTTTTGTAACATAATTAGCTAATTTTATTGAATTGATGGGGTCAACAAACTGGTTGATATTGCCGTGTCTGGTACCGGATCTACGTGTACCTATGTGTATATTCTCATAAAACATTCCATGACTACCTATTTCAAGACTCCTCGCGAATGTACAGGCTTTTATATAATTACCCCTTGATTGATTGGTTTCGGCTTCAATAAATTTGCCTTAGTATGTAACGTTATTCAAATGTCTATAACGGAAAACGTAAAGCGGTGTCCTTTTCGATGAAACATTGACCTGCTTTTCCTAGTTAGAGAACCTATTAACATTAACTCCACATCCAGCACGAAAAGCCATCCTAATACTTGATTTTTTTCAGAGTGTCACATCGGGCTCATTGTTGCTGAGCGCCGCACATTTAGCGAGCATGAATGGAAGGAATATAGAAAATCAAGAAGGATATTATCCTAGTAAATTAGGCAGCTATGGACGTAAAACTGGCATATCAGATTCTGTAGTGGCCATTCCTGAAGAGGCACACGAACCAGCAGATTCTATTTGGAACGGTGTCAAGCGCGCTTCGGCAAACGGACAAGACGCGGCATCTGTAGCGAGCTCGACCCATTTCACAGTTGTCAATGGATATACGAAGCAACGCGCGGGCAAGGAGCCAAAGTCCTGCTGCTGTGACCATTCACATCAGATCACTGTTCTTGTCATATCGATGACGATCCTGTTTTCTGCCTGCATACTTGCAGCTATTTGCTTCGTTGAAAGTGAGTAAAGCTTTTAAATCTTAAAGCTGTCTACTTTATAGTCAAAATCAAAACTCATTTACTCAGTTTAGGCCCTGGTAAGGCACTTATGAACGTTTACAATTGACTCTACCACCGGTTCGGGAAACACTTAACATTTTGGTTAGTCAAGTACTGTGTACTCATATTTTGTTATAAAACTAATCAACTATTTCCTTTTTTTTTGCAGTGCGAATGCGCAGGGAGACCGGAGTATACAAATATTCATAAAATGCTAACAGAAAGTGATACGCATGAAAAGTATTATTTAGTTACTAGTAATTATTTAATTAGGTAGCTACTTGCAATTCACTCGAGTATATGAAATAGTAAAATCGTGGATTTGTTAAGTTATTACATAAGTGATAAATACTTAATTGTAAATATCTAGATTTTTTTTGATACAATTATGTATTATCGTGTAGATTTAATTACTTAAGTGCAATATACTTAACATACCCAGTAATAGTAGATAGTAATAACTAGTATAATTTAGTTTCTTTCTTTAATTCCTTTTTATTTATTTACAGTCGTATATGAGCAACAAATTTAGTTAAATGATAGCCATATATTTGATAGATAATAATATAATATATATAGCTAGGCTAACAAAAAAACATAGGTACACACACGTTATTTTTATAACCAATCTAGGTTATTAATAATTGCAAGCGTCATTATATTAGATCATTAGAGGTACATAATTACGATGAATATTGTAATCACATAAAAAAGTTGCTAATTTTCGTTGATAACATGAAAATTGGCATCTTTTGAAGTTTTTATTGCTAATAAGTATGTAAATGTATAACTATACTTTTTTACTATCTCCACAGTTAAACACTGTTAAAAACATAATTAAACTAATTCTTAAATATATTGAAAATGTTATGGATGAACTGTGATAAATCATATGCATAATAAATTATAGATATTTCTAATGTTTTTCCAGTGTTTTATTTTAAAGGCGATGATAGCTCAGTGGTAAGTGACGTCGGATACCGCGGCGAAGGTCGTGGGTTCGAATCCTACAATGAGCTTGACCTTCGGTGAAGGAAAACATCGTGAGGAAACCACAGCACGGTGGTAGGGTACTATGTGGTACTCGACTGGCTGGCTACCACCCACAAGTTGAAAATCTGTCGCCAAGCACCTGTTGGTGTGTTCCGGCAGTTGCACTTGAGATCCAGTTGCCCTTGCCCTTAAGGCATTGTAATAAGGTGTTCAACACATTGGCAATCCCCCTGGTATTGCCAATGTCTATAGGCGACGGTAGTCACTTACCATCAGGTGACCCGCCTGCATAGTTGTCACTAGTGACATAAAAAAAAAAGTTTTAAACAATCCAACCATCCGAAAATATCAAGGTTACACAGTGTGTCCGGTATGAAGTAGGTGACAAACTTAAGGGGGGAATAGGTGGGCGGGTCGCCTACCAAATATACAAAACTGACCTCAATAAAAATGTCAACATCATCAGATCGAATCCTACAATGAGCTTGAGCTTTCAGTGAAGGAAATATCGTGAGGAAACCATGCCGCGGTGGTAGGGTACTTTGTATTTGACTGGTTGGCTATCCTCAAGAAATCTGTCGCCGCTATCGGTGTGTTCCGTCCGACAGCTGCACTTGAGAGCCAGTTTTCTTCTAGGCTATGTCTGCTTACCACCTACGGCCGCATCACCACTTACCATGGTAAGATTTTGGTCAAAAAATAACTTATTCAAAGTAAAAAAACAGAAAACTCTTACTACCCAACTAACTATTCGATGGTAATTAAAAGCCACATAAATTATACATATTGTCAAGCAATAAAAAATATACATAATATGGTATGTACTTGTAACTTCTTCTATTGTTTTCCTCTTACACTCAACTCTCATCACTAGTAGTCCCAGAACTCACACCTTTGATACGCATATCATTCTTCACACAGTCTATATCCATACCTTCTTCGGCCTTCCTCTACCTCTATATCCATCTACACATGCTCAGTACTATTTTCGTTACATGTCTTTCATACCTACACATAGTACCTACTTGTAAACATTATCGTAAAATATGTAGCTTATATTCCAAGCAGTACTTACCTCAACCTCTTCTAGTGTTTGGGTCCACCTGTAGTGTTCAAGATCACATCCATTACCAGAGTTGGGTTTAATTTTTCCTTTCTCTTTAGGATCATCTTCTTCATCTACCGTTTCTGCCGCATCTTTATCACCATCACCATTACCAATTTCAGCAGATTCAGGAGGTTCTAAGTACAAAATAAAATAAAAACATAAGATAAAAGATCAGTATCCATTAATCTCGAAAGCAATTATTTATCAGTAATCAGTTCAAAATGGCGCGGCTTTTATTATGTTCTTTAATATTTTTTTCATCCTATCTATTCGAAAAGGACGACTTGGTTCGCCTTTAAGTGTACCCAAAGGTGGTGATTTGTATAAGACACTTTTAGCGGGCAGTAATGAGTTTTTAATCCTCTTTATTTTATAAGTGCGCCGCAATTATCTTTGCCGCGCACTTATTGAATTTGGAACATCTTAGTGTTCAGCGCCAATGAAATCGAACGCAAATATTGTTTTTTTTTTGTAGTACACCCAGTCACGACGTACACTCAAAAGCGGGTTCTCATGGAGGGTGATGAAAAGCAGATTGTACCACTCGGGTGCAAATATATTTTTGGCTCGGGCGACGTACTTTCGAATCCCTCGCTACGTTCCTAGGATTCTACTAAAGAATCCCTCGCGGCGCTCGGGATTCTACTCTAGAATCCCTCACTTCGTTCTGGATTCAAAAAAGCGCCCTCACCGTATAAATATTATGTTGCTCTCTTATGATACAATCTACTGTTTCATCCCAGATGGGTGTTTTCTATAAGAAACTTTTAGCGGGCAGTAAGGAGTTTTTAATCCTCTTTATACGTATAAGTGCGCCGCAATTATCTTTGCCGCGCACTTTTTTAATTTGGATCATTATATATTGTTTGAATAAAGACTGGCTGGTACGACGGCGCCGGCTGAATAATAAAAAAGATATCAAATTAAAAACGCGCGAACTACAGCCCGCGTTTTCGTCAATTTTCACGGATTGTTAGAAATTCATGGTTTTGTTTTAAAAAATGAGTTCTTCAAGTGACAGTGAAAGTATAGAATAAACTCCAGAAAGTATTAGAACTGGCGCAATAAATGTGATGGATAATCTATTATCTGCAAAATCCTGGGAGAAATATTTTTTAGTTGTTTTATTATTAGATACTGTTAAATTTCAATTTAGTTGTTAGGTAGTATATATTTTATTAAATAATAATATTAGAATAAAATATGAGGCGCCTTCTATTTTCTCATTGAGTGTGATGAAAAGTAGAGTGTATCACTCGGGTGCAAATATATTTTTGGCTTGGGCGATGTACTTTGAATCCCTCGCTACGTTCTACTAAAGAAATCCCTCACTTCGCTCTGGATACAAAAAAGCGCCCTCGCCGTAAAAATATTATTTTGCTCCCTTATGATGTTATGATACAATCTACTATTTATATTGCCAGAATGCTTGACGGCTTCAATACTCTTATGAAGACGAAGATTATGTCAAACGTCCATGTAATGCCCAGTATTAGTTGGGAACTCTTCCTACTCTGGAAGTTGTCGATGAAAATACGTCTACCTGAGGCAGATCGAACTTCGAGAGAGAAGTCAATCGTTTTTTACCTCACCGATAAGACGAATGTCTTTAACCAGTGTGAGTTGTCAGTGACGACTTATATGTCACTGAAATAAGGTTGTTAAACTGTATAATCAAATGGGTAATTAATAGTGTCCGACCGAAGCTTCGGTTTCGGCCGGTTTTGGCCTAAAAATCATGTTTCAGCCAAAAAACAGCCGAACCTTTCGGCTGCGCCAAAACTTACAACATTGTACTTTCGGGTCGCGTTTGGCTAACGTCGAGTGCGCTCGGCCTGGCTGGTAATATGGCGTCCCTCGCCTGACTACACCGGTCGCTGAATCACTTTGCTCAGTGAAGTGACGCTTGTGTTTGTTCCCCGAATAATGGTTTTTAGGGTAGTTTAATTAAGACCCAGTGTCTCTATGACAATGTTGTAATTTCAATTCGATAAAAGTGAAACGTAGTACCCAGTAATATAAGGCCAGTAAGATGTTTCATTATTCATATATCTGGAAAAAACGGCCCGCTGACATTTTATCCAAAGTTTTAATCACGTTTATAAAAGGTTCGGTTTTGGCCGAAATAATAGTCAAAACTGAACCTTCGGTTTGTACCGGGTGACTTTTTTTACCGTCTTGAAAAAAATTGGGCGTGATAGGTAAATGGAATAGAAGCCTATGGCATAGTTACTTTATTTATTTAATTATTTTACTAACATAGTCTGAAATTATTCTACCAATATACACTACTCATTTACACTCTATTTTGCACATTAAAAGATTTAAAATATAAATTCGAAAAAAAAAATTAAAATAATCCAAAACCGTAAACATAGTTACCCTAATAAACGCGCGACAAATTTTATGAATGATTTCGCTACAAATGCCTACAACTCTCTCTCAAGCACACTCGCACCCGCCGGGCGCCCCTTCTCGCCGGCCGCCGTCGGCGCAGGTAGGCACAGGCATCCTGAATTCCGCCATTCCCCACCCCCCGCCCGGCCGCCCGCCAACCATCCACCGCCCGCCGCCCGCGCAGTCGCCTGCAATTAGGCATTCCGTGACGTCGTGTTTGTGACGAGGTACCTACGTCATCTATTCGCATTGTTTACATTACCTTCGGTCGCTCGCGCTCGCTGTGATATTACCGTAAACATGTAGGAATACAACAATGTAGAGTATTTAGCAATGGTGCAGTGTTATATCATGTCTGGTGAAAGCTTAGATGGTGCAAGGCGAATGTATACAGAACCACAACATCTTCAATCTCTTCGCCGGCAGGTTATTCCGGATCCGCAAATTCCCAGCACTACTTTGATTTTGAATACGTATCAACTGTCCAGCCCTTTACAAAAGATCGGTGCGCGAGTATCTGGACAGTCAGTTCAGTGGCAGGTGGATAGGTCGCGGGGGACCTGTGAACTGCCAGACCTAACCCCTTTGGACTTATTTGTGGGCCGAACTAAAACGGTTGGTGTACACTGAAGAAGCTCGCAGTGTCAGTGTGTTAAAACATCACATAATAGACGCTTTTAATATTTTAAAAAGTGATAGAAACACCCTTCGTAGTTTAACAAACGAGAGAAACGGTGGACACTTTGAACAATTACTGCGATATCGCTAAAAGGTACTTAATTACTTTGTCATTATCAGTGTAATTTGTAAATAAGTTGATTTCAATCTTTTAAATACGCCTAGTATGTTGTAGTTGTAGTTAACGTATAATATTGTAGGTATCAACTATTTTATTCGTTCTGACAAATAATGTTATGAGTAGGTAATGATAAAGTTTAACATGTAACACAACTACAGCATGTTAGATGGTCCTAAGCCCTTAAAAGTATGAAGGGAAGATCGAAATCTCTAAAATAACAGTTTGTTAAACCGCAACGGTAGAAATGCGTAGGTACTGACGCTATCTATTTCGCTCGCACTTCATTCATGCGCGATCCCGTTCTTGGTAGTAATAGGCAGTGTAGGCAGCTATTTTATTTACTATTACGCACGCGCCGTGTAGAATGTTATCTTTTTATGTATTTTATTGGATTTTCTGAACTTTAATAACCGAAATGCTAGTACACAAATATTAACGTCCATAGATTGTATTCCACAAACATAACACACCATGTTATTATCAAGACGGTAAAAAAAATCACCCGGTATATAGTATTCAATAAAACTTAACATTTTTTTTAAATCAGAAGGAACAACATGTAATGTAAGACATCTTATTTTTAAATAAAACTTCTATGATAGTCAACAGACACACACAACATTACAGAGACAGACAGTGAGGAATAAAGTTGTACATACTGGTAGTAGTATTATTCTCTTTATCTATATCTTCCTGCAGCTTATCAGCTTCCTGATCTGTTAGTTCGGTGACAGATGCTGGTTCAAAGTCCTGCTCTTGTCTTTCTTTTTCTTTCTTCTGTCGAATTTCTTTTAGTCTCCTTTCTGCCTCTTCCTTTTCTTTCTTTATTTTGTCAGCTTCTTCACCTGCTTTCTTTGCTTGAGCATAAAAAGTGTCTTTCATTACCTGAAATGAAAGTAATAGATATGTTAATTATATCCAATCACAATGACTTAATGGAAATCATTATCCCAGCAGTTTTGGCTGTTCACTGATATTTATGTCAGTTAGTCTGTTTCTACCCTTGTAATTTATATTTATATATAAGTAGATAGCTAGTTTTCCGTTCCGCATTCCCAAGGAATCTTATCTTTTTCTGGGATAAAAGTATCCTATGTTTTATTCCAGGATATGATCTACGATGATCTGTGTGCAAAGTTTCATCAAAATCCGTTCAGCCGTTTTTGCATGAATGAGCAACAAACATTCACATTTATAATATTAGTAGAATGGTAGTGGAGGCGAATAGGGGATTTCGGGATTTACTCGAGAGCGGCAGATTAACATAAGGGGGGCAACCTTGCACCTTGTGAAGTACTCTCACCAAATCTGAGACCTCTATATAGTGTCGGACGTCTAGGGTAGCCCGTCAGATTAGTAAAAAAAAATCGATGGTTTGAAATACTCGAGCGCGTCAGATTAAGGTAAGGTAAGTTAGTTACATGCAAAATAGTGTACATTTCAATAATCTGATAATTTGGGCGTGACGAAAGAAAATTGGAGACTCGCAAAGTTGCAAAAAAAAAAAACCTCACCTGGATTTTCTCGAGCGCTATTAGTTTTTTTTTTATTTTGAAGGAAATTAGTCACAAATCATGGAAATATATGATATTTCGATGATTTGTGAGATCTGCCGAGCTAAAATCATTATTAAGTATATAGTCCAGGAATATTATGAGTTTCACCTCAGAATGAGAGATAGTCAGCTATTAACTTGTATAAACCTTTATTTTGACACCCTAAAACTTGTCTCAAAAGCTACTTATCTTAGGGTGCCCGCGACTACTGATTTTTCAAGGTCAAAGGTCAAAAAATAATTTATTGCAAATATCTCGTTTCCTATGGGTTTTTTGGAATGTGTATTCATAATAAATATTGTAGAAGATTAAATTCTCTACAACTTTTGGGCAAAAGTTTTTTCGATATCTTGAACCATTCACCTTTACTCTGAGAAATGGAACATGTCCCCCTGTGAACCTGGGTGGTAGAGAACTCCCCCAAAGTGACTCTGTTAAATATTTGGGATTGCACCTAGACCGCCGAATGACATGGTACAAACACATAGAGTCAAAACGAAGCGAGATCAACTCAAAGTATAGGGGCATGTACTGGCTCCTAGGAAGAAATTCCAGATTGTCCACCGACAATAAGCTCCTGATTTATAAATCCGTCATAAAACCAGTCTGGACCTATGGAATCCAACTATGGGGAGCTGCTTGTGCTTCCAACTTAAATAAAATCCAAAGAACCCAAAATTACATCCTTAAACAAATCAGCAATGCACCCTGGTTCATAAGGAAGTCCATGAGCATCTTAACATGCCAACAGTGAGGGAAGAAATAAAAGCATGTTCAAAGAAATACATAACAAGGCTAGAAAACCACCCTAACCAGCTTGTCTCACAGCTTACCATACCCGACTGTATAAATCGTCTGAAACGTTGCAGGATCCTAAAACTCGGCAGCATTGACTGAGCTACCAAATCTATATTGCAGTTATTCCTAATGTGGGATAACTTACCTGTTAAATAACTTTGAACCCATCTGCTCATAGTCGAAACGACTGATTGTATGATAATAATATTTAAAAAAAAAAAAAAAAAAAAATATCTTGAACCATTTTCGAGATTTCGATATTTTTTATATATTTTTTTTTCAAACCGTCAGATTAAGGAAATCCCTCAACATAATTGTCAGATTATGGGTCAGTACAACAAGGCCATCAAGAACCGCCTGTATAAAATCTGACGCGCTCGAGTATTTCTTGGTGACTGTTTTTTTTACATTTTTGAAACCCTGTAGACGCTCCCCCCACCGCTGAAGGGGAACATATCACATAACCTTTTTTTCTTTATTCCACCTAATCTTCAAATTCCAGTAGGTCCCAAAGACGCTCGAGTAACTACAAATTTAGCATCATTGCCTCCCCTACCAGAATAGAAGGATAAGCAATAAACAGTGGAATTGTAATAAAGCTAAAATATCAACTTACTTGTTCCCATTCTCCGTCTTTGCCTCCAGTGAAAAAGTCAGTTTTTCTTGATAGAAAACTGACTATTGTTGCCAATAGCTGAAAGTAATACAAATACATAACATGAAGACTTAATTTGATGATTAAATATAAGGTAATATTTTACACAATATAAGATTGGGTTAAATTGCAGTGATACATAATTATTTGGCCATATGGCATACTAATGAAAAATATATCAAATCTTTAAGCATGATCCCACCGAGGTAACACATATTTAAATGACTTGGTGGAGGTTGTGGTTTCAAATCAAATCCTAAGAGTTTTGAACATTTGATGAAAAAAATATTGTGATAGCAGGGATGACAAAAGTAATGACTTTTAGTTTCAGACGGATTTATTTGTTTTCTTTTTAAGTACAGGTTTAATACCATAATAGCAAATACACTAATTCACTGAATGAGACGAAAAAATCATAATTAATCTAGACTTCATAAAACAAAACCCCAAAACGCAATAGAACCCAAAAACATTTGTAAAATAATTTTCTTACTTATGACTATATGGATAAATAAAAGTCTTGATTTGGCAGAGATAGGAGCAAAGCAGCAGCTAAAAAAATGCTGAATGCCTTTGGAAGACTACCTGTTAAATGTCACATCATTTTTGGCTTCTTACACTTTCTCACTTAAGCTCATTCTCTGTATCTCTTACAATATTCAGATAATTGACTTAAGGTCTAGAAGAGACTATTCATAAGTATTTGCAAAGGCTAATCACAAACACTCATCACATACATGGTAAAATTTATAATAAATTTAAATGGTGTGTGACCAAAGTGCAACTTGGCCAAAACTTGTGGTGTCTAGCTAGTACCAAGTTCCCTTTGATAGTGATTGTCGTTTTAACATGTCTATCCATCTAAACTTGCGAAGGTTCCTTACAAATAAAACACCCTCAGCTACTGCATTCTGAGCCAATCAATGCACTACATCATTTTACAGTAGACTAACATGCGCAGATATCCATTAGCTATACAAAAATATTACCAGTCTATGATTTGTGTAACATGCACAGAACTTCGATCTAGCGTGCCAGGCTATTTTTTAAATTTTTTTATTCTGTATAAGCTTGTGTTTGACCACAATCTCACCATGGTAAGTGATGATGTGGCCGAAGGTGGTAAGCACACAAAGCCTAGATGGGAACTGGCTCCCAAGTGCAGCTGTTGGAACACACCGATAGGTGCTTGGCGACAGATTTTCAACTTGAGGGTGGTAGCCAGCCAGTCTGGTACTACAAAGTACCCTACCACCGTGCTATGGTTTCCTCACAATGTTTTCCTTCACCGAAAGGTCAAGCCCATTGTAGGATTCGCACCCACGACCTTCGTCGCCATATATGATATGAGAAACTGGTAGATTTTAAGGCAAATATTTTTTTGTGACCTTGTTTTCTTGATATTTTTTAGAACAGAACAAAGACAAAAAGCCCCAAAATATTTACTCCCTGACCATTTTAATTGAGTTTGAAATGGTGTACCTACTACTTTATGGTATAAATGAGGTTATGTATATGTGTGGTATAACATAATCTCGGTAAAAACCTGGTACCTACATACATGTGTTAGGTATCGATGTGAATCGAAATTGCATGTGCTGAACCTTGGTTACTCATTACCATGATTGAAACAGTATGTTTTTATAATACAATATAATTTACAGGTAATGATAATCAAATAAGTCAATACGTATCGACAGTTCCAGAAACTTAGTAGGTAGGTACTCACATCTTTAACTCCGCCTTCGTGTTGTTGTGCCATTGCTAGAAGCATGGAATCAAATCTCTCATGATCGTTCGCCATAATGTCCCTAACTTAAAATAACTAACTAACTTGAGAAAACAATGAATGACTAATGAAATAACTTGTATTGCGGTCTATAGTTTACGTAGTATTTATATTCTCTTTGGTCTATAGCGCACGACTGGGCGAAAATTTGATCAATCAATCAAACAAACAATTTCTCAAAAGCAACACAACACAAACCCCAGATTGGCTAAACAAACCAGAGAGTATATAAACTATACAACCAAACCTCGGAACCTCGGAACAATAACTAACATGGAAGCCGGGCTAAAATAAGAAATGAAATGCATATACTTTACCTTTTTTTACTTTCGACGTTAATAATGCGTGGGAAAGAGACATATAATACCGTTCTGTTTCGTTATTATGCAGGTTGTCACAAGCTATTTTTTGGCTAGTGATGGGCTTATCATCGACAATGTCGTGTCGATATAAGTCATCAAAGCCAACAAGTAAATATAGTTAGTACTAGCTGTGCCCGCGACTTCGTCCGCGTGGAATAGTGACTTTGGGCATATCTTTTGGTTTATTTAGGATTAACAAATGTTCGACGTGATTCTTTAAATTGACATAACTTTTTTATTTAAGAACCGATTGACATGAAACAAACACTAAATGTTTAGTGAAGCTTACCTCAATATATTAGTGAAAACCACACCCGAATACGCCGTTTCTGAGATTAGCTTGCACAAACAGACAAAATTCTAACAATCATTGTTTTGGGTGCTATTGCGTTGATAAAGGACCCAATAATATTTTTTCTCATATATCTTCCATGTACAGATAGCGATCCGTAACATTTTTATTATGTGTACCTATAGATAGAATAGTTTTCTATTATATATTTTTTAATTAATATAGTTTATCCTTTTCTTAACATTCCCATGTTATTTTAATTTATTATCAGTATAGGCGCTGACTGTCGACGGATAATCTGCCAAGTGTGGCTGTGGTTTACTAACGGATTTACCACGACGGAACTTCGGCGTCGGAATATCAGTCAAGACACAAGTATAAATGAAACTACAATTATTAATTTAATGTCTTTATTAATCATTAAAATCCATACTAATTTACTAATTAATATTATAATTATAAAATATTATAAATGCGAAAGTGTGTCTGTCTGTCTGTTGCCCCTTCACGCTTAAACCGCCGAACCGATTTAAATGAAATTCGGATAGGGATTGTTGGAGTCCCGGGAAAAACATAGGATAGTTTTTATCAGTGGAAGTTTGTATGAGAAAAACCTATTGATGCACTGACTCCATTTCATTTTCATTTCACCATCATTAGGAAATCTGCAACAGTATTGAAATGATTATCGATAACCATTTTTACATCACTAGTAACCTATACTTGCGACAATTTTATTTTTCAGAAAAATCATAAAATAAAGCAAATACGTGAATTCTTTTGAGTAGATAGGTATAAAGTACTATTTTTATTTATCGTCTATCACTTTTTTTATTTCCAATATTGAAAAATATATCTCTAAACTAAGCGATGAAATGTTAACGTTTCGTTCTCATTTTCTTTTCTCGAACTATGGGCTTTACACCCTTCAACAACACAAGACATCTTGTCCAGGGCACTGTACACCTCTCGTATATACTTTCTGGCCACGTTCTCAGACAGAAATTAATAATTAACTCGCTTTTTTCACTCAGTAAATTCGTCAAACTCCCGACTCGTATCAACAATACATAAAACTACAAAATTAAGTTGATAGCCAACGTAAGTATTTTGACGTCTTGGATAGAACTTTTGTATTTGTTAGCATTATAAGAGGGCCAAAGAGGACCATTTGATATTTTGCTTGTGACACGTTCAAAATTAATAAAAACAAACAGCCATGTTTTGTTTCATTCCCACATTACGATATGCTAATTGACATAAATGAATAAACTGTATAGTACTCGGTTTTTATTTTAGCCCGGCTTCCATGCTCGGAACAATAACTACAAACCAACCACAAATAACCGATTTTTTTCGTAAAGGTAGTGTTGCGTAATGATAGTCAATCGATGAATTGATATTTTTCCACAATCGATTGTCTAATAAAAGTATCCGTGAAAAGCTCAGCTCAAGCCACACTTTCACTAAAACCTGACCGGACTACTACTAACGAGGACTTGACTTTACTGTGTTATTTAACGTTACTGTAACATAAAATAACATTGTTAGGCTGATAGTCTTATAACTAAAGACTGTTAAATAAATTAAAAAAAAAAAACAAAAAAAAGAAAGTGAAAGATGACAGCAATGTCAATCAAGTCAATCGAGGTCACTCATTTTATTTTTGCCGTCTAAATGCATTTTTGTGTATTTAGAGTAGATTTAAACATAAAACAATAATATTTGATACTATAAAACTTATGTTATGTTATTTTAGTATTGTGATGTGCACTTTTGTTCAGGTATGTCTGATTTAAATTTGTTACCTACTTGTTAGCAGTAAAATTATATCTAATACTTAAAAGTCAGGAGTAATACTTTTGCTTATTGCAGAGTTTTCGACAAAAACCGTAGTCATGGCAGATCAATTTTGCTTACGGTGGAACAACTTCCAGTCAAACATAGTTAGCGCATTGGATTCATTGAAGTGCTCGGAAGATTTAGTTGATGTAACGCTCACATGTGAAGGCAGAAATATCAAGGCCCATAAAGTCATACTGTCAGCGTGCAGCCCGTACTTCAGGAACGTGTTCAAGGTGAATGACTTAGGACATTTATAACCTTCATATCTATACAAATAAACATACTAACTTACTAGACAGTATGAAGGTGCAGTAACATGTTTGTTATAGAGATTTACTGATACTGATACAGTAATCTAGGTAGGTAGTAAGTTCATAGAAAATATTCGTTTTCCTAGATTGATTCTATTCATTTCTTGTACTAGTGTGATTTAAGAAATGACATAAAACTAACATGAAGATGGAATAGTTGCCCTAAAACATCATAATATATAAAATAAAATTCCAGGAATTGTGAACCAAGTACAGTGTAGACTTGATTATTGAGAGCTCAGTTATATAGATTCAAGATTATATGTGATCAAACAATATGATCTAATTCTTGTCATAAATTAGTCTGGATAATTGAGTGTCCACCTTTTTTTTTCTGATACTGAATATTTTAGCAAAATTTTACACATGTAAAATTTTACCTTCATCCGGGCTAGCATGGCCGGAAATATTATATCCACGGGGAGAGGACAAAATGCTATATCCCCCTGTCAGTTTTATCCACCCTCCCGAGCACGGCGACATGGGTGGATAAACTATCCCCGGGGAGAGGACAAAATGCTATTTCCCTCTGTATTGTCAGTTTTATCCACCCTCCGAGCATGGCGATACGACTGCTATCGGCACACATCGGCGGCAGCCGTCGACTGCAGTCGGTGTCGGCGGCTGCCGTCGGCGCGTCGACGGCTGCCGCTGACTGCCGTAGGAGCACGTTGGCGTCAGCCGTCGACTGCAGTTTGTGTCGGCGGCTGCCGTCGGCGCGTCGACGGCTGCCGCCGACTGCCGTAGAAGCACGTTGGCGTCAGCCGTCGACTGCAGTCGGCCGTGTCGTGCACTGTGTCGGCCGACGCGCGTCTTCGGCTGACGTCGCCGAGTGTCGGCGGAATTCTGTGTCGGGTAATTCAAATGGATTGCTCGAATCGCGAATCGAACACCGGTGCCGTTTTCGCTAGATTTTTTCCCTTTCCGACGACAACACTAAGCTCCAATAAGCACGAGACGTTTTTAAAATATGTTTTTGTTCAAAGTTTACTTTGGAGAGAAACTTAAACCCACCTCCTAAGATGAGGATAAATTTGTCCCTTTGTTATGTCAAAATATTTTTAATTTTTCTCTTCCCCTAATCGCCATGCTATAGGCAGAGGGTGAATATCCCCGTCTAATGTCAAAAAGTGATATAATTCTCTTTCCCCCGGTTGCCATGCTATGACAGGTGGATAAAATAATTTTGTCCCTTGTCAGTGGACATAAGGGGTGGATAAAATTTTTATCCCCTGCCCATGCTAGCCCCGCATGTCATAAGTGAGCACAGCTTACAAGCAAAAAATAAGTTAATAGGTACACAAATTCACACATAACCATGAAAAATCTGGAGTGATAGTAAAATGAGAATTCCAAATTGTTTCTTGTATTTTATCTACCAGGAACATAGGTAGGTTTATGGATATAGATTTGGAATGGGTTAATAATGATGCTCACTAAAATGAAAAATAGATTTTACTTATGAATATCAAAAACATTTTAGTCAGGCATGCACAGAGAGGGGAAGAAATTGAATGACAGAGCAGAGGAGTGACAGAGTCTTCTCAGTTTAAGTGTATTCCAAACTGGTGGTAGCGTCAATTGTAAACATTCATAAGTGGCCAGGGCCTAAACTGAATAAATGAGTTGATTTTGATTGAGAGCGGCCTGCTTTGCTTCCCTATCGTACTGCGCAGTGAGCCTGCGCATGCCTGTCGCCACTTGAGGAGTGATACAGACGCTAGCAGTCAAGCTACCCTACATTAATATTTATTTGTTTTAGTTATGACAGTATTTGACATTTTACCATGATTGAGTTACCTAGACTTCCTTACACATCTTAGTTTATTGAGTTGTACTCAACCAATTTTTGTATTAATTTATTTCATTTATTAAATTAAGAAGTGCGTATAATAAATATATTCAAATTAGCATATTTAATAATATGTTTTTGGTACTTCTAAATTCATACCATATACCATAATATACACCAATTAAAACTATTCTTCTCTTCAGGAAAATCCTTGTCAGCACCCAGTGATTATTCTGAAAGATGTGTCGGCAGATGATATTGTCAACTTGTTATCATACATGTACCAAGGTGAAGTTTTCATAGAAGAGAGCAAGCTAACATCATTCCTACACACTGCAGCATTGCTACAAGTTAAGGGTTTGACTGGTGTTACACAACAGGTAATTCTTGTATTTAAATAAACACATTACAACTATTTTTAATCGTCATATGTTTGATTTATGAAAAACTCTAACACACAGTTCAGGTTGCTTTTGCTGAGAAAAGCCAGCAATGAACTCAATAAAAAAAGAATAATCTTTAAAAAAAAGCAACTTAAACCTATTACATTTAATAATTATTTATATAATATCACATCTATGAAGGCTTGCTGCTAGCTTCATATTTATAATATATTTTATTGTTGAATTATATCTTCGACTAACTGAGATGTCTCAATAATTTAGAAAAGAGATGTACATCAATTTTACCATTTAGTAAAATGTTGTGGTACTGATAGATCTGCGAAACATTTATATTGTAGGAACTGTCATTGCAATTAAAATTATCATGTCTAATGAGAGACCTATGGTTAAACTTTGCAGTTGAAACCAAATTGTCTGATTAGGTAAAAGTACTTCAAAATAAAGGTGCCATAGGGATGGTACCTATACATGGTACAACAATCACTTGGCCAGTTTTTTACACACTGACTCAATATTCTTACTTTAGTATAGGTACTTATAAGTAATCGTTTTTAGTTACATTATAATATTTATCATATAGTTACAAAGAATTAGATTATTAATGATGTGACTAATTGCTATCCACAGAGAGAATATTTATCATATAGTTACAAAGAATTAGATTATTAATGATGTGACTAATTGCTATCCACAGAGAGAAAATTTATCAAATGCACCTACTAACAAATTATACACACATTTAACTATATCATCAAAGTCACAGTTGAGTGGGCCACAGGTCAAATTACCTGGCTTGAAAAAACGAAGGAGCAGTACTTCAGATAAACCCAGCGATGTGAATATTGGAGATGGACACAAAAAGAATAAAATATTAGAAACATGTGATATTTATAATAAAAATTCTAATACAACTAAAGTTGACAATGCTGTTTTTACACCTGAAAATAATATAGACAAAAAGTGTGATGGTAAAATTGAACAATCTCATGTTACTGCTAATGGTAAAAACTCAACATCCCAGGTAAATTTATTTGTATGTTACAAATTGTATATGCCTTAATTATAAAATAGTAGTTTATTCATGTTTATATTCACATTACAGCTGCATGTTCAAGGAGACAACATTCCCATAATTGTAAAAACTGAAAGAATTGATGAAAATGACTCCCCTATACCATCACATGGTGCTAATTCAGAAAATAATGACAGTCCTCCTGATTACGTGAATAGTATGCTTGCCAGATCTCTACTCTCAGGTAATTATAAACATAGACCATAAAGCATTGTGATTTCAATCATGCCTACTTTCTGTTTGCAGTTAAACCCAATTCTAACCAAACTTAAATTAAACTCCTTGGCTCGCAGATGGGATGGTTATCCCTAAACTTCACTTTATTAAAGTTTGAAGGAAGGTCAGAAACATAATCTATTTTACCTATTATAATTATCTAAAAAAATGTTATTTCTATTTCTAGGAATAAATCCTTCAAAAAGTGATATCAGTGCCAATACATCCATTAAGAAAGTATCAAATATTCTAGACATACATTGCACAATACGACCAAAAGAACCAAGCACTGACACAGTAACATTTACTCATGCTGTAACTAAAAGTCCTCTCAAGCCTTCAACAGAAGAAACATTGTCAAACGTTAAACCTGAAAAACTGTCACCAAAACATGATATTGAATATGAACCAGAAGTGGTGCTGACTGAAAATCAAGATGAATCCGATGATAATTCATATCAGGAACAAAATCAAGCTCAGACTATAATAATGATGGGTCCACATGGGGCTTCGACATCACAAGGCATTTCACATCAACAGCAATCAAATCATGCTGCAATCTGTGGTGATTGTCCACATTGTGGAATGAAGTATTCTAATCAATCAGCACTCAAGTACCATGTAAGATTAATGCACTCTGACTTAACTAACAGATTGTGCTGCTATCTCTGCCCAAGGTCATTTACAATGCGCGAGACTTTTAAAGAGCATATGTGGAGCAGTCATGGACAAAGGAATTGATATTATTTATATATCCTGCAAAATGTGCCTTATTGAGGTCAATTAAAAAGATTTACCTGGTGGTTATAATGTGCGTGAACGTAATGTGTCTTACTTACTGAGAACCATTATTCTCGTATAATATTTGTAAATTTTTAAACAGTATAAGAGACTGAAGTTTTTTTAAACTAATATATAGAAATTTTTAGAAAATTTTGTCATTAACAATGATATTGAGATATTAATTGGAGTAATGTATCCTTTTTTTCGATTAAGATAAGTACAAATTATTTCAAGAATCATATATACAATTAGTTACGGGATGTCCGGTAAGTAGTACGGCAAATTTAAGGGGCAGATATGTGGGCGAGTCCCCTACCAAATATACAAAAATGACCTCAGTAAAAGTGTCACAATTTTCGAGATATTTAAAATCAGAAATCGAAAATCCATGTAACATGTCGAAAATATCGAAATATCTTGAAAATGGTGACACTTTTACTGAGGTCGTTTTTGTATATTTAGTAGGTGACCCTCTCACCTATCTCCCCCTTCAGTTTGTCGTACTACTTACCGGACACCCTGTATAAGACTGTTAAAACAAAACTAAACAATATAATTTACGGACGCATGTTTTTAATTATAAAGTAAAAGCTCTAAATAGTATTGAACTATGAGTCATTTATTGTTATCGGTGCTAAATAAACTAGCTATAAAAATATTGAGATATTTATGAATAATGGTGCCGATTCTATTGTAAGCAAACTAAATCAATTTAATCTTACTATACCTCTTATTATAATCCCGTCGAATTATTTCAATTTATATATTGTGAGAGTAAGAGATATAGTGCGATTAAAATTGTTTTTTTGTTTTATGGTTTTGGCTTGGTATCTAGACCTTTAAGCCATAGATTAAAATTAGTTAAGTTTGCGAACAAGAGATTCAGCACCATTGTCTTTATTTGGAAATCCTATAAGAATAGCTGTGGATCTATCCGTCAAGTAAGTAACGACAATGTTGACAAAAATCAAATGTGAAATCAATGCAGTGCCAAGCAAGGGTTTAAGGCATTTTAGCAAAGTCCACAGATATTCTCAATGGTGGTTACTAAGTGTAAGTATGAGTTGTTATTATTTATCATCTATATTGAATAATAGGATTATTATGACTATAAGCAAAGCTGTGCTTGTGCTAGTGATGTTTCATTGTTGAATGAGTTTTACGCTATAAAATTGGTAAATAAATGGCTGTTATTAAATTTTGCCAATTTAGCGGAATATATAATTTTTGTATTAGTTGTAGTTCTGTATGTTAGACCAATACCACGTCACCGGCGAACAGTGTTGAAGTGTAGGGCCGAGTGCCAAGAGCGTTAGCAGCCAGTACTGCGAGATTTCATAATCAAGTTTGGTGGCTGATACAAGAAACATCCGAGTATACCATGTTTTTCCAATCTTGAAGAAGGCTATCCCTATTATAGTATGTACGAGTTCGTGTTTTACACTCTCGTGTCGCTGTGTTTACCTGATGATATGACTTTGACGATGACTGTATATTTGGTAGTATTTGTAGTATGTACCGGTTTCAATAAAAAAGAAACTATTTTAACTTCCAAGGATGGTTCCTTAAATATGTTAAAAACGTGTCTTGTTATTATATTATCTTATATTTTACTATTATTATGAATAGTTTTCATTTTAATACATGAATATTGTGTGGCTATCTAAGCTTTTGAATAAGTAATCAATTTGTTAGTTCAAATAGGTTTGAAATCAGTATTTTCGAATGATTTACACCTAGTACATCAATACCTGATATTAAAAATGCAAAAGTAACTGTCATGGCTTTCATGGTTAAACGGCTAAATAGATAAAATGTGGTATGGGGATACATAGAACCCCGGGAATGACTGGTTACTTTTTTCTTGGCTTTAATAGATAAATCAAATTGTCGACATACTTTTTTAAAAATCAACCCTTAAGTGGATGAAAAAAGCACAATTTTGCGGTCGATGAATTCCACGCGGACGTAGACGTGAGAAAGCTAGTATTATAGTGCAGGGAAAGCACTTTAACTATGTAGACTAACAAATTTTATTCAAAGAAATTTATTTATTAAAATATTGAAACTGCATTCATAGATGGCTTGTCTAAACGAGAATCGAATCAATTTTTTTTTCTCTTTATTTTGGCAGCAAACAGTCATTACAAATGATATTACATAATAACAATATTACATAAAGTGATAGACAAGGAGTGCCGAAAATACATATTTTAAAACAAAAATAAATAAGAAGTGCGTCGATTTACAATATGAACAGATGCATAAAAAATAAATATAAAACATACATATAAAGAAGAAAAAATATAAAACAAATAAAAGAAAGAAATACTCAGCTTCATCTGAGAATCGAACCGATTTGTGCTGGATTGCATGGATTTCCTTTAGTTTTTAATATAGGTACCATGCTTATTAGAGATTTGATCCCCATCAGTGACCCTATCGAAGAGCCATGAAAACACACGATGTTATTTTTGCTTTGATGACTGTCAGGCAAACAAGGCCTTCCAAAAAATTTGGAAGCTATTTTTCTTATTTTCTTTCTTCTTAAATGTGTTAAAGTAGTTAAAGTTACTGTAAAAACCAGCATAATATTAGATATTTTCTCTCCACCATCCACCTTATTTCCACCTGTACTATAGTGGACATCAGAGGAATATTTGCATAATTTGTTGTTATGATTCTTATGGTTTTCTCATGTTTTTATGAAATCGTAGCAAAAATATTTTTGACTAAAAAAAATATTATTAACTAGTTTCCGCATCGTGGTTTTACACTCTTTATGTTGAAATTCAAAAAATCTTTGGAATAGAGTGCAAAATTTCGAGTCCCTGCCTGTTGCTGTCCATGTCAATTTCTCCTTCTTCGTTTGTCTTCCGTCTCAGAAGCACTCTGCTATCAGTTCCTTAGCTCAATAGGGTTGCCCAAAATACATAATTATTAAATCGTTGCGATGTTGGCAATTTTTTGGGATATTAACACAAAGCTCAACTCTTCAGATAATGTTGGTAGGTGGAACTGCGTCCTATGACCGCATTAACACGTTTATTAAAATTTTACTGCTTGTTATGGTATGATCTCCATCTTTTATAATTGAATAGCGAAAAAGATACATAGATAAATTTTTTTATAAATTAATATATGCAGTTGCCGGGTTTCCATACAAACAATGTTCGCCTTCATATAAAATGTTCCTGTTAAGTTTTTTTGTGATTGTAAAAGTTTTTTTTTTCATTAATTAATATTCAGAAACTTGACAATAATAATAATTTTATTTGTTAGACAATCTGATTTACATAATATATGTAAGCATTCATCCAATTAAACACACATGAGGCCACCATAAATTCACAGCACTCTATTTTCCGAAACCTGTTAACGATGAAACGATTTAATTTTAGCGAGTTTTTAAGTAAAAATTATTGCGAATATTTTCAATAAAATTAATGTTTTAGTTAGGTGTGGATATTGTCGAGCATTTCAGAAAAAACTGTCATACTTGCTATTAAAAATGTCTAAGTAGACTTATAATATATCTGCTAACCATAACAAAAACATGAAAAATTTATAGAAAGGCAAACATAAACTGGATACCCGGCTATAGGCTTTATACGATGCCTTAATAGTGGGGCCATATGCTACCGATAATTATAATTACTTCTCAATTTATTTTTAGTAGGCACTAGGTAAGTTATATTTTAGTTACGATGAATTATTATTTTAATATTTTTATCTCAAATATTTTTTATTTTAGAAAAGAATTGTTAATTAGATTTAATCGAATGCAATGTCGAATGCCATTAGTGAAAAAATAAATAGCTTAGGATTAAGTAGAGTCGAGATATATTACGATACTTATTTTAATTATAGTTAACTCTATTACTGAATATATTTACCTACGTTAGTGTAATTGTTAAATATTTTATTCAGAATTTTACAAGGTTTACATTTTAAAATATGTTATGAATAAAAGTTTATGCTTCATATTTTTGCTTTAATTTAAAAGTTTTCGACATTTATTTGGAAATTAAGATTTTTTGATTCCGAATAATTCTTTTTGAATACATGAGTTATGTAAGTAAAGTTGAGTAAACGAACAAGGGCATAACAGAAAGTAAGAATATAATTATGTTTTTTTTAAAGGTTTTTGGCTTGGTATCTAGACCTTTAAGCCATTTCTTTATTTTAAATATTCTTCTTTTTATGTTATAGTCACGTTATAATTTATTGTCACATTCACTGTAAAGTCTAGTCCTCGTCCATTCAAGTCCGGTCAGGATTTAGTGGAATTGGCGGCTGTTCCCCTAAAACTATACGGACTTTTTGCGACAACCTGAAAAGTCACGATACACACGTTCATTTCACTTAACTTGTGCACTTAAATTTATCTTTATTGGATAAAACACCACATTCATTAAACCTCAAAATACACGAATTTAATGAAAATAAAACGAAAACGAAACGTCACTTCGCAAGTTCTTATCGTGTCAGACCAAATAAAAAAGGTGGACAGAGCCCCGCGCACTAAAGTGAAGCACAGGAAGGGAAATAAAGGAAGCCAAATTTGAAAAAGGAAGCCGATCGCGTTCCTGTGCGACGCGAGTCACGCGGGATAACGTGCGTGCAGGTTACGCACACAACTTCGTGCACGTTGCTTCACGTCATTGGAGATTAAGTATGTTTACGTACGCTCCTACCTTTTTGGGGTTCCGTACCCAAAGGGTAAAAACGGGACCCTATTACTAAGACTTCGCTGTCTGTCCGTCTGTCTGTTACCAGGCTGTATCTCAAGAACCACGATAGCTAGACAGTTGAAATTTTCACAAATTATGTATTTCTGTTGCCGCTATAACAACAAATACCAAAAACAAAATAAAATAAATATTTAAGGGGGCTCCCATACAACAAACACGATTTTTTTGGCCTTTTTTGCTCGATGTCAATAATGGCAATAGGTAGGCACTTGAAATATTCACAAAATACTCAGTTGTATTTTTACTTTAATAATAAAATAAAATAAATATTAAAGGGGGATACCATACAAGAAACGTGATTTTTTGCCGTTTTTACGGAACCCTTCGTGCGCGAGTCCGACTCGCACTTGGCCGGTTTTTTTATTTGTTCTGTGGTGTGTGGTTGAACGTTATTATGAAGATTCCCATTATTTCGAGTATCGGCAGGGGGTGCTAATAAGCGTTAACAAGATAAAACAATGGCTGAATGCAAATTGGACTTAAGTAATAGGTAAGTGTTCTGGACTGTAATAACTTCTGAAACAGTTAATATCATATTTTTAGGCCTTTTTAAGTAATAAAGTTACTTGACATGCATATCTGACAATCTATGTAGTAGCAAGTAGCGCACTTGAGAATTAGATTTCCACTTCCACAAATCTACTGCACTTTCTGGATTTTACTCTTAAGAATATGGAAAAATGCGGACAGGTAGATGTGATCTACACCGATTTTGAGAAGGCATTCGATCGTGTAGATCACACCATTTTGCATCGAAAACTTGAGAGACTCGGAATACATGGTGATCTTTTACGCTGGATTGACTCCTACCTTAGCAACCGCTCTCAAGCTGTAATTGTGGGAGGCTATAGATCAGATTTCATTTCTATACAATCAGGTGTACCACAGGGTTCACATTTGGGGCCCTTGTTTTATTGCGCGTATCTTTATGATATTTATACATGCTTTGATAACTCAAATTACTTATTGTACGCTGATGATAAAAAAATATTTCTCAAAATTGGCAATGTTCGCGATTGCACCAGGCTTCAGGATGACCTAAACAAACTATCTCATTACTACAATATAAACAGAATATCTGTCAATGTTAAAAAGTGCCAGTGTATTTCTTTCTCTAGACGTCCGTTGCCAATTTTATTTGAATATAATCTGAATGACATTCCAATTGAACGAGCAAGTACTGTGCGGGATCTCGGTGTTTATCTGGACAGGAAGCTTAACTTTAATTCACATTTCGATAATATTGTCAACAAAGCCTATCGTAGTTTAGGATTTGTTTTCCGCGTTTGTAAACCTTTCAAGGACTTACATTGTGTAAAGCTGGTATACTGTGCCTATGTACGCAGTGTGCTGGAATACGCAAGTACTACCTGGTCTCCACAGTACTCATCTCATGTTGATCGCATAGAGTCTATACAGAGGCGCTTTGTTAGAAATCTGCAGTACCGGTCTGGGGTCTTCTTTGATCACTATCACGACAGGTGTAAGCACTTCGGACTTTTAACGTTGAAGGATCGTAGAACAGTCGCGGATATGTCTTTACTTCATGAAGTAGTAAATGGTCATATAGCTTGTCCTTACTTAGTATCACAATTTGGACTCAATGCACCAATAAAGCGCACTAGAAATACGAGTCTCTTTCACATACCTTTTCACCGTACAAATTATGCGATGAACTCCCCTATTAGTAGAATTCTTAAAACCCATAATACATGTTTTCCAGACATGGATCCCTTTGTTTTTTCCAAATCATTATATAAAAATAAAATAATTAGTAGCCTTAATAGTGAATAAATATGTAACTGTTTCACTTTTTAACGTAATTACTGGCACATTATTCAGTTTATATGTGTATGTAACAATATTTCCCTTCCTCAAATTATTTAGCAATGCGTTTATATATTTCATGTGTGTGTATAGCATAGCACTCAGCACTAACATTATTTATTTTTTCTTTAATGTTCATTATGTATATTTATTTATTATTTATGATATGTACACTTGCAGTATTACAAAAACAAACTAATCAAATTTATTAAAGTCAAAGCACATAGTTTTTAATTTGTCAAAGCACATAGTTTTTAATTTATCAAAGCACTTAGTTTTTCATATATAATACTTGTTAATACTAGGAAACCTATAATTGGCTTTGTCTTCTTTAACATATATTATTTTGTTAAATTAATTATATGTATATAAGCTGTTGGTTTCGACAAATAAATAAATAAAATAAATAAATAAATAAATAAATAGATCTGTATGTTTTGCACTTTACCACGTTTGACAACTTTATCAAAACTCAATATGCCTATGTGACCAAGACCTGACATGATATTTTATCGAAAAAACCGCAAAGAACGGGGACGGATTTACGGGGACTGGCCATATAGGAGAATTATATCCATCGCCTGCTTGCTTTTTTTACATATCACACAGGCAGGCGGGTCACCTGATGGTTCCGTCGCTTATGGACATTAGCAAACCGGGCTGCCGATTTTGTATTCAAATGCCAACAAGAGTTACGACTTAAAAAAAATGATTATAAATTATTTTGAAAAGTTTCTTAAATTTTGCAACCTTTAAAAGCAGTTAGTTTAATAGATTTGTGGATTTCCATAATGAGAAATTAATAGAGAAGTCTCGTTAGTTGCACTATAAAGTGAAGTTACTATGGTACCTACATAGCTTAGGTAGATTGTGGGTAGGTGTAAGGGCGTTCGAGGAAGCCCCTTAATGCGGAGACAGCTCCGCTGGGACGCTATTGATCGTCATCCGCCGTCAGTGGCCGAGGCGCCCCTATTGATTCGCCGCAATCTGCATGATAACCCGCGCCTGGCTTCTCAACCCACTACACGACATACATTAGAGCACAGTTAGCGAGATAGGTACATTTAGAGACGTTACATATCATTCATATAATTTGTATCTTCATTTGTTAAGTCGTAACTATTGAACCTCAAAATCATTTTTGTTTGTATAATCTTAAGTGTGTCGATTTGTATTTTTTAATGTTCGTCTATGGTGTAAATTTGTGATTAATTTAATAAAAATATGAATTCTGTTTTTTAAAACATCTGCAGGATGTGTTGATATAGTGGTCTCATAATATTTGATAAGTGATTCGTACAATTGCTATTACGCTCACATTTATTCCTATTCCTTTTCGGCTGCTTTACGGTCAAATGGGGACGACAAAATTATAAGGGGTCTGTTTTTTGCCTACGGAACCCTTAGGATGTCGTTTCATCGGGATTAAACATTATTCTACTTTTATTTTATACTTAGTTATGATCAATATACCTATTTTGTTTTATCCAAATATTTTCATACATTACAAACGTGTAACATACAAACAATCGCATTTAAGCGCAGGCCACACCGCCAGCTAGCGAGCGAGCGAGCTGGGCGAGCATTGTTTCACCTCTTTTCATACTTCGGTTCACACCGCGAACTACAGAGATAAGCTAGGTGAGCGATAGAAACGATGTGAACGAAATATCCGACGATGCCACCGATGCTATCGTTCGCCTAGCTTAGCTCTGTAGTTGAAGAAGAGAATGTATGAAAAGTGGTGAAACGATACTCGCTCGGCTCGCCCGCCCGCCCAGGCCGCTGTACTGCGTGCGAGTGACATTTAGGATGGATGGAACGCTCCTCTTGCTCTCCTGCCCGCTCGCTCGCCCGTCCGTCCGTAGTTTTCGGTCTGAACCCACATAGTTTAGCACGCCAAAGCTTCGCTTTGTTTGTATAGTTTCCCCGCCTCGCTTCATCCGCCAGCTCACTCACTGGCTCGCTAGCTGGCGGTGTGACCTGTGCTTTATAGTATTATTTCATTCTACTTATTCTATATTTAAAATTAGTTAGCATTTTTGTTATGGAAGGGTTGTTCAAAATTCAAATGCTACAGGTATAAAATGGGGGATCGCCTGTGAAAATCACGATATTTTAGAAAATTAAAATTTCTTGAAATCACTAATTTTCTTTTGTGGATATTGATAACGTAACGTGATCGTCGATATCTAGTTTCCGCCAGAGATTTAAATATCGATCCTTGTTTCGGATTGCGTCCTTTTAGTCCCGTAAAATTTCGGTAGTGACTTCTCAGAATTGAAAAAATGACTTCATAAGGAAATTATTACATAAACTGGTCAAAATAAATGTAAAAGTTTTCCAGCGTTACTAAAAACGTGACCTTTATGCAGTATGGACAAGATTTGCAATAATAAATAAGTCGTAAACAGCTCTATACGCGCTGTTACACCTCATTTTGATGTGATACTCGTATCTGTCTAGTCTCTCAGCGCGACCCCTATCGCAACCGGTACGTACCTCCAGATTTATCCTGTAAGTAATGTTCAAGAGTTTTAGTGTGACCAAATTACATCTTAATACAAGTTCATCTTATATTAGGTACTTATCAGGTTTTGAACGTGTGTATCACATATTTATTTTAATATCGTTACTTAGGTGTATACTCTATAAGACCTCTATTTAAAATTTCCGAAGTAATAACTTTAAATACAAATTACGGATATATAAAATAATATCAACAGCTAAAAAACATGTCAACATCAAATAGTTTGTTCATGAATATGGAGAGCTAGTTCAGACTAGCTACTTACCTACTAACTAATTAATCAATAATGTTAAACTTAACTACCAGTGTTGATTTTTAAAGAGTAAAGTTAAGACCAAGTAAAATATATGAATAATTGATGAATGAATGAGTGAATTAATGAACGAATGAACACATTATAATAAACTCAGTGTAATGCAGTTGATAAGTATATAAAAGTTTATGAAGGTCTAGCCGTAGCACGTAGCCTGTCGAAGGACGAAGGGTGCGGGCTGGTGCGGGTGATGCGCCACACGACTATCCCCGATGTGGGTCACTGCCGCCTACGCGCAATTCGATAAAACTTTGCAAGTATCAACCACCTGGAAACAGGGCACGCATATGTCAACTTCAATAGGTATTGCAAACAAATTAAAACAAAATAATCGACAAAAGTTCAATAAATTAAGTATTTGAAATTCAAAACTGGATGATTGCTCAACTACGCAACGTTTTTGGAAACAACTAGTTATAAAATACATCATATTATATTTAATTAAAGTTCTTTTTGAAACTAATTTAAAGTAGTTTTCTTACTCGTAGTTTATATATTCGTTCAGTATTAAGTATTGTTTCATCGTTTTACCTAGTGAAAGTGTTTATGTACTAATTAATAGTGCAAAGTATCGATCAATCGTTTCACCATGGTTCTAAATATAAAATACCGTTGGGGAAGACAAAGTTCGCGCGCAATACGGGCGCAGGCAGGTAGTGCGGGTGGGCGGCGGCGGCGGCGAGGGCACGCGGCAGGCGGGCGGGCGGCGGCGGCGGCGTATCGATTCCACGGCGCCTTCAGTCGGCGTCCGTCGAGCGGCGCGCTGCGCCGAGCCGCCGAGCCGCCGGCGAGCGGGCGTCGCCCCTCCCTCGCAGCCCGCGCCCCTTCGCCGCGCTCGTTCATCGAATCTCTCGTCGTCGCCGGCAAACTCGAACGACCTCTTTTCGCTAACTAACGTCGCACCCGCGTCTAATTCCCGCCGCGAAACTGCTCTCGATCTCGATGTGACTAACAGATACTATCTGAATTCCAGATACAAATATTTCAGAAACAATTATCTGATAACTTTAAGGAGACTTATAAACTTTCAAATCAACCGAAATCATTCGTCCGTGTCAAGTAATTGGAGGAAATAGGAATGTTCACAAATATATTGGGATACTAGTGATGCGTTTTTAAGGTTTTTACGTAGAGAGTAGCGGCGAGAGTGTGGTGATGTGTCGGTGGGGTGTTCACCGAGGATGGCAGGTGGTGCAGCCGGCAGGCACGCAGTCGGGTGCGTAGGGCGCCGGTGCCATGGACTGCTGCAACTACGGGGAGTACCGCGGGCCGGCGCACGGGCAGTACGCGGCCGCCGGCTGGGAGGGCTACGGCTACGCGCCACTGCCTTACTCTCCCTACGCGCATGGCTACTACGCGCCGCACGCGCACGACCCTTACTCGCGCTACTATCGTTACGACTACCCGCATCATATGCACCACAATGATCATGCTATGTCAATGGGTTGGTACTGCATTTATAAGTATTTAATAATAAACCAGACACAATCATCAAGTAGATTAGCGGCAAAAACTAGAGTAAATTATATCTTACCTATTGCGCAATCTAAGACAAATATTGCAAACTCAACATATCAAAACTTGCAACAGTACTACAGGTATAATAACACTTTTTACTTACTAATTAATTTATTAGATACTAAACACTGTTCTAAGTCACAAAGTAAGAGCGCGTTGAAGTCTAATACGTGACGTCCTCGATTATAAGTATGAACAAATTTGAAATTTTATTAGTTAATAGTACTTGTGAATATCAACTGGCTGGGTAACCATAATATATCTTAAATATTTGATCTAATCTGACAAATTGTCACAAAACTGCATAAGTAGGTATAACAAAATACGATAATATAATGTTTCCTTTCAAATTATATTTTCTTTAATTATCAGTTTTTTTAAAATAACTTTCACTAGTTTCTTTACTCAGTTGTTTCTCCCTTTTCAGCCCGGGTATGTACCCGGATGAAAAGTATTGTTATGTCTTACTTCTGGACCTAGACCATAGACCTGAGTATAAAAAAATATGTATACCTATACACAAACACACATACTTAGTAAATCATATGAAGAAAGAGCAATAACATGATGATGAGTTACAATGGGCATCACTTAAAGCGATATTTAAAGTTTGTACTTATATGATTTACTAAACATAAATAATAATAACTCAAAAATAGTAGGCATATTAATAATATTATGTATTCTCATAATTTTAGCAGGGAAGTATTCAAACATCGGTGATTGATTGAGATTGAACTGACTACAGATATGTATATATTTTTTGTGGATTCTAAGAATTAAATTAAATACAGTAATAATTTAAAATCTGCTTCAAATCCGTAGCATTTTAGTGGCAGCTACGAAAACCTGTAATACGATTTTTTTTGTGTATTCTACGTATTCAATTAAATAAATAATAATTTCAAAGTTGCTTAGAATCCGTAGCATTTTCGTAGCACCTACGAAAACCTATAACATAATACTACATTTTTCTACAGTCAAGTATGTATGTAGCCAGTTCTGTTAATTCCTGGAACATAATTGAATTACAAGGAGCGGACCACTTTCATGTATACATAACACTCGAGCCAGTAATCATAATAACATACCTGCCGACTGCACACTACTGCACAGTGTGCGTCGGCCTGAAATTTGTTTACCAATACGAGAGAGAGATCGGAATCCGCGCGCGTGGCGCGAAGCGACATTCTGAACAATGAAGAATGAAGTAAGAATTAATGTTTACGTTTGGGCGGATTTCTCGGCGTCTACGTCACGTGTCGATGTCAGAGGCCGCGTTGGCGGGGTGCAGCGGGAGGGAGCGGGAGGGAGCGCGCTACAGGTGGTCGAGAACCCCCTCCACCCTGCACCCTGCACCCCGACCATCCCCGCTACTTCGCGCCGCAACGCGATTGATCGCTCCACGGCACAGCCACTCTACATATTGACCGGGTACTAACGCCCGCGTCGCGATTCACTGCGAACTTCATATACCTACATGCTACATGGATGGAACATGTAACGTCCTTGTCACGTTCTCAAGTTTACAACGAATTCATCATATAATATAGTTAACTCTATTCCGTCATATTTACTTGCAAAAAAAACAAGAAATAACAATTGCTGATAAAATTTTGGGACAGACCATTTGTTTACATTTGCAAACTAATTGCCGGTCAGAGATTAATGAATATGCAGATAGAGTTCTTCACGCAATTAAAAGCGACATCAGACAATTTATATTAAAATTTTGAAGACGTTTGCCTTGTGAATTGCAAGTTTATGTTTGCATTATAACTTTTTATTTGTTTGCTTTTGGCTTAATATTTTTCATTATCTTAAAAAAATGGAATAAGGGAAGTTAACATTGAAAAAAATGCAATAAAAAATTATTTTTTAACTGATTTTCAAGTGGTTCTTCGAAATATTTGCTAAGTATAATATGTACATACTGTTTTACTAGTAGAGCAAGTAAGGCATCACAACTCTTTTGTCATTTCCATTGAAATGTTTATTTGGTATGGTCACTGCTCGATCAATTTTATGGGTTTAATTTTAGAACAATATGGCAAAAACAAAAATATGTAGGTAGGTAGGTACTATTAGTTATATCAGGGGGATTTTCAGATGTATTGCCGACCTGTAAAGAGCCTAGAATGGCAGGTGCTTTTATTTAATCAGTAACAATTGATTGCGTAACGTAAAAATAAATAACTATTAAAAATTGCATTTGAAATTAATTGCAATAATATAAGCCAACATCTTGACAAATTATGCAAGCTTAATTTTATCTTTAAATACAATAATGTCAGTTAAGGTTTAGTTGGACTTAAAAATTTTATTCTACGCTTACTTTTGACTCCCTAAAATATGTAAGAGATTTCTGAGTAACTCGCGTCTAAAAATCCCAAGAATAAGAACAAGAATAAGTATATACATATATATATATTTTACTGAAAGATACCAATATTCTTATCAGATTACGGCATGTACGCGTCGAAGGAGGCACGTGTGCGAAGGACGCTAGCACGTCGAGACCAACGCGCGCATACTCCAGCGCAACACTTACCGCTCCCGCCTACGGTAAGCCATTTCAATACTTTATAATTTAGGTACCAATTGTCCCCTGCGGTTTCACCCGCGTACCCGAGGGTTCTTATCTATTCCCGGGATAAAAAGTATCCTATATTTTATTCCAGAATATGATCTACCTGTGTGCCAGTTTCTTTTAAATCCGTTCATTTTTCGGGTAATTGAGCTACAAACATCCAACCATACGAACTTTCACATGTAGGTATAATATGAATAAGATGATTAAGATAAATAATCTAAAAATTGAATTCATTATGAACTTCAAAATGCTTAACTTCCTGATTTCGTAATAGATTAATTTTATACAGTTGAATATAAAAGTTAAAAAAAAACACCCAAAAAAATATAACGCATGTATGGAGTTGCCCAGGTTATTAATGCTATGATTAATTTTGTATGCCCCCAAATTTGTATGCTCTACCGTATCAAGAATGAAAACCTAGTAAATTTATATGCATCATTTATAATTTCATTAAAATTACTAGCTTTCCGCCCCGCGGTTTCACCCGCGTATCCCTTTTTTACCCATTTAGAGATTGAATTTCGAAAAATCCTATCTCATTCTTCGTCTACATCTTAAAAACAATACCTGTGAAAAAATTCCGCTGTCTAGTCCAAGGTTGTAGACTGTAGACTGGGCGTTGATGAGTCAGGCCTTCTCATTTTTCATACCAACTTTGAACCCCCGTTTCACCCCCTCAGGGGTGGAATTAAAAAAAACGCTAAAACACATGTTTCTTTATTTCTAATTATTAGCTTAAAAACACAGTTTCATGCTTTCAAGCTTCAAAAATGGCGGACTTCCATACAAACTTTCAATCCCCGTTTCACCCCCTTAAGGGTTGAATTCCGAAAAATTCAAAAAATCCTCGGTCACGTTTTAAAAACAACACCTGTGAAAACCAGCTTTCTAAGTCTAAGGGTTTAGGCTGGGCGTTGATGAGTCTGTCAGGACTTCTTTTATATATATAGATGAGATGACAACAATAATGGAAATTTATTCATATATATTTACACTAGTTTTCCGCCCCGCGGTTTCACCCGCGTTCCTGAGGGATCTTATATTTTCCCGGGATAAAAAGTATCCTATATGTTATTCCAGTATATGATCTACCGGTGTACCAAGTTTCATTAAAATCCATCCAGTAGTTTTAGCGTGAAAGAGTAACAAACATCTTCACATCTTCACATCCAAACATACTTTCTCATTTATAATATTAGTAGGAGTAGGATTAGTAGGATAACATTGTAAATTATATTGCCATTGCGTCGTAAAGACGTCACCAAAACATGACGTTAATAAAATTAGGTCAATGTCATAGGACAGGTGACATCTATCCTTCTATATTACTTTAATTCAGATTTACCATATAACTAAGATAATTTTCAATGTATATAATATACATTTCCTACATTTTACAATCAATCATAATTATTACACACACAGTTACCTAAAAATTATATTATTTAGTCATTTGAAAATCTCTCTCCTGTTTGAATAAGTTTTGAAAAGTTTATTTTATTAAATATAAACCAGTTTTTTATTACAAGATGTTTAACTCAAGTATATTAAAAAAAATTTTGATGATCGCTTTAGGGATTAAAAGTCAAAACATAAAGCTAGGCTATAGACCTAGATGCTCGGTTTGATTCCTGGGCAGGGCAACTTATTGATATTATTAAATATTATGTATCGGTCATAGTATTAATAGTTATGTTCATGAAAGAAATTACGTTTACCTTTTTGTGAAATTTTATTTTTTGTAGGTTTTTATTAAATATAAACCAGTTTTTTATTACAAGATGTTTAACTCAAGTATATTAAAAAAAATTTTGATGATCGCTTTAGGGATTAAAAGTCAAAACATAAAGCTAGGCTATAGACCTAGATGCTCGGTTTGATTCCTGGGTAGGGCAACTTATCGATATTATTAAATATTATGTATCGGTCATAGTATTAATAGTTATGTTCATGAAAGAAATTACGTTTACCTTTTTGTGAAATTTTATTTTTTGTAGGTTTTTTTTGGAACGTTCGTCCCAACTGCCAGCCAAGGTTAAATACATATACATGTTTATTTTATGGTTTTATTTCTCATTTAGTAGTTAATATTTATAATTTACAGGAATTGAAAACTAAATGAATTTTAAATTACGTATATAAAACAATGCAATGGTATAAGATAGTACTATTAACTTAAATCTAATTTTTGATGAAAATATTAAGTTAAAGTCCAATTCCTGCCGGACATACTCGTACATACCTAATATTGGACGTATAAAGGAGCGGTAACGAATAATCGAGTTGAAAGTGGTATCATTACGGCATCATATTACGAGACAAGTGAGCGTCACAAAGGCGCTAATGAGGGCGGGAACGGCCGCGGCCCTGCGATGCGGAGGGAGTGAGAGGTGGTGGTGGCCTATGAAAGCTGTCAGCGGTTGATTTTTCCGAGTGTCGTGGGCGCCGCGCTGATCGATAAGTCACGTGGTTTGCGCCGCGCGCTCGCCGCTCACCGCTCGATAGTTAGCCTCTGCAAATCTGCCGTCACTAGTTTACTTCCCCTATACATGAGGTTTCCACCATCCACTTGTTTGTTGAGATGAAGTTAGCACACCATAAGAACCGGTTGACTTATATAATTTATTACTGAAACTTGTTGCTGAAGAACATTCATGTTTTCATATTCTTCGATTAAAAAGTAGAAGTTTTTATAAACGTAATGGATATAGTAAAGCTTCAAATTTATTACTACAAGTATTATAAGTATATTTTTAGGTTTTTTAATTATTAAACCATCGGATTGAGCTACATTATAGACCATCGGATGATGGTCTATAATGTAGACTTAATAGAAAAATAACTAAGCGCGGACGAGGATCATTCATGAGTTAGTTTATATCTTACGTTTGATCCTTTTATTATATAAGCAGTATAATTATAGTCAGATCTTTGTCGGTATTTATTTATCAGCCATTTTAGAGCCAAACATAATCACGATTAGTTTTGCCATTGAAGTGACCACAAACAAAGTCTCATTATAATATGAGTTTGATAGTTTGTTTTTACGTTTGAAAATAATTTTTATGTCGGGTTATTATTATTTATTGCATAGTAGGTACTGTCTGGTGAAACGTGAAGCAACAAAGCACCCATAGCGACTTAGCAACACGTACTTCGTAGCACCATTGCGGCACCCATCCGACTTTACAACTCTGAAGGAGCACGTAAAACAAAATTAAATGCCAGTGTTATCTTCACTTTAAGTTTTTACGAAATAATTGAGCGAGTGGACATTATAAAGTGTTATTTTAGATAAACACTTTTCGTGATTCGAATGAAAATCTCAAAATATTGCAAAAAACACACATTTATATGGTGATATTTTCGTTCTCCCCTGTAGATAGTACTCGTGCTTATGACGTATGGAGGGTGATGAATGCAGTTGGTGGCGTTGGTGCAACGTGAGGTACAAGGAGAGACGGACATCGATCGGGCAGGCGCCCCATTCTGCCCTCGCACCCACCACACTAAACGTTATCTCGTGTACAGATTGTGCGCTCATATTAAAGTCTAGTTTAGACCTTATTATTATTAAAAAATAACTGTTAAACAATACGGTATTATATATTAGAGTTTTATTATCGACGTAGTTAAAGATAAATAATTTTAAAAGAAAAAAATCATGAATTTGTACATATTTAATTGGTAAAAAACATCGACCGGAACATACCTATATAAAAGGTATGGTACGTTGTGTATTGGTAGACCAATGTAGGTAGGGAAAATAGGCCAGTAACACCCTTAAATAGCCAATTAACCCTCATCGTGTGGTTTGTGCATGCCTCAATATTATCTTCTATTTCCAAATTGTGTACTTACCGACCGAACAAAAGACTAGTATTATTAATAATATGAAAAATAATATCTGGGTTAATACACTTGTACCTACCTACTTCTGCTGTGCGTTCGCGCATCTGATTTATTAGATAATTCGTAAGATTAATTCTTGGCGCTAGACTTGAGTTTCTGAAAAAAAATATCTAGAGGCACTGAAACGCATGCCACTCACGCTAGTGTTATGTAAAAAAAAACTCAATTTTTTATAAGAATAAAACTAAGATGTGGTAAAGGTACATCTTAGTTTTATTGTGCAATCTCTTTATTGACAACAATTGTATAGTAGTCCTAGTATCATAATACTAAACGTATAAATTCACCCGTAACCATAGAGTAAAAACACGTCAATCTTAACTCTGGCGAAGCAGTTGCCTATGCCAATTTTCTTTTGTAGGAGCTCTAAAATCGATACGTGGGAATACAGACGAAAATAATTGACTTGCCATAGATCAATCTTAGAATTTCTTGAAATGTGAGTGAGTAGGCAACAGCGTATTTTGATTTGGTTTCAATATTTTTATAGTAAAATATTCTGAATAGGACTGATTTATGGCATATCGCAATATTAAATTATTAGTATATTAGTACTTTTTATTGTATTTAAAACGTAATATATGTCATATACGATTAACTAAACATGTTAATTATATGACAATAATTATATTACAAAATCAAATTTATAAAACTAGCCAGTACCTACAATAAAATGTGGTTGGGCTTTGTTATTTTTTTGTTATTTACCACATCGATCCATCCATGAGGGGTGAATGGCTTGATTCCACGATAAACGAATTCCACATAGATATAGTCGCGGACAAAAGCTAGTTCTGTAATAGTTTTAACCAATTTAAATGACAGACGAACGACGTTCACTTAGTAAAGGGATCTTGTTTGTACTCTTTTGGTACGGTATCCTAAAAGTAAGATTAACTTATTTAGATTAGTATTTAATAAGAAGCCCCTTCTTGAAATGTTTTTTTTGTTCCCAGAACCCTTCAGAATGTAGTATGAACGGCCGAGGATCTACTTACTGCGAACCACAGATGTGGCCGCATTATCAGGTAATTTCGTATTTATGTACCTACCTAACCTTTTTCTCCTATTTACGTGCCTTTGAGCACAACACGAGGTATTATATAATTAAATTAAATCAATGTTAGGTTCCCAACAGACTGACAGCGTTTCCTCTTTAGATGTGTTACGTACATAATTTCAAAAGGGTCATAAAACAGCTATAACAGGTGAGTATGATAATATTTTCAGATGAGTGTCTTGGGCGGTGGCGGTTGGAACGGAGGTAGTGCGGTTAGCGGCGGTTGGGCCTCAAGGAGCTCGTGCTCTCGCGAACACATACGCTATGCCCCCGACTGTCGCCCTATAAAGGTAAACATAGACGACTCCCATGCGAAACAACTCTTCATTCATGAATGTTTCTAAAATATTAAAAAGAAAAGAGCTAACTATTCGCTTCTTTTAAATGATATGTAGGTAATCTTAAAAGAATTACTAAAAAGACTCTAAAATCTTTCACTATTTGAATTCATGAATAATATGCTAGTTTTATTCCGGGTATGAGGGTGAAACCGCGGGAGACAGCTAGTATAATCTAAGGATATTTAACTGACTGACATTGCTTAGAAAAATTTAAATCGAAGTCCGGTGAAAACTCGTGGCCATATAAAATTGATGAATATAGCAAAACTATTAATGAATTAAGTAGTTATATACCTACTCGTATGTACCAACACTATCATTATACAAGTTAACGAATATTTTGGCATCCACCTCAATTTTTATGATTTTTACGTATCTTGTGAGTGAAAATTTGGATTAAAAAACTTACTTATATCTTTTATCAGAAATATTTATGAAGCTGAAGTATTTTTATTCTGATGATTTCGATTTCATGTTTCCAACCACACTATATCTGAAACAATTTTATTCATAGTTAAACATTGTCGTTCTAAGAAACAAACTATTATTTTAGGGTCCTCACATGCTCGCTCAAAATTCAGCCTGCCAGCAGGACGGAAGATCGACACCATATCCTGTATACGACGACTCACATTTCAGTGCGGACAGTGCAAGACAAGGAAACACTCCTGAGTTTTCAGGTGGGGTAACACAGCCTGAGAATATACGAGCGATTCGCGATCGGTATTACGCTGAACCGCAGCGCTCTCCTATTGAAAAGAAACGACCTCCAGTAGTACCGCTGCCCGCTTTTCAGCAAGCTTTTGGCTCTACTGAAATAGGGAAATTCGCTGAGGCGTTCAGTCGCACTGAAGTCGTGCTCGACGATGCCCCAGGTGACAATTTCTTATACGAGTCGTTCCCCGAATGGGACGGCACATCTGATCCGCAGTGGTCCACACAACCCGCCGTACGGGAAATAAAATGCGAGGAAAACTACTGAGTGGAGTGCCCATTACTGCTCTCTCTAGCGCTAATTTTGGGCGAGTCCGCCTCTTAGCTAATTAGACAATTTTAAGTTCCACCACCATGTTGCCAAATGAAGCGATTCAGCATTCCAAGCCATAGATCTTCTAGGATGTGATGTCAAAATTACTAAAGTGTACGAAAAATTAAGCGACCCAATAAATTGTGGTGTGACATTTAATTCATATATAAAGTAGAATATTAATTAGTTACTCCTTTTAACTAGTTTTAGGCCGAGTTTAAAGAAAAGAGAAATAAATAAATTGGAGATGTGAGAATGTTAAGTACTGCAAATAGAATATAAAAATCAATCATGACTCAATGTGCCTTTATTCGGAGAGCCCGGCCGCAACTCGCGCGGCGTCACCTGCCCCGCTCTTTGTCACTACCTACATATATTACATAAAGTTACAATAGCAATTATAGGGACCAAACTTTAGACAAATATACATGACCCTGTCGCGAGCACAATCAATGCGCAATAAGCTCAACGAAACATTTTCATGTTCTAAAAATTGCGAATAATTATAATAACCGTCAAGGTTAATAGAAAAAGAATACAAATATATGGTAGTTCACAATTTAGCAATATTTGTGACTGTTTATTGTTGAATTAAATTAAATTTAACAGATTGAAAATAATCAACACAAAATAATATAAGTAGATTAATTATAATAAGAAACTTTCTAAAGTTTTTCATTTATCATGAAAACTTTATTAATTCTTGGTTTAATTTCGTTTTCAGAATTCAGAATTTCGAATAAACAATGATGATATATTCTAACAACTACACTTAATTTAATAAAATTTACTTGCTTTTATCAGTAAAACTTATGATGGGGCTTAAAAGACGCCGCGCGAATTAATATAAACATTTGAATATTTCAGGAAATAATGAAACAAGTCATGTATGTAGGTTTAATTAGGTAGTTAAATTTGATAAAAATTTTAAAGAGATTACTTATGAATAAAAATTGGCTTTTTAATTGAATATTTAGGGGTCCAACAACGTTGATGTAAAGTGTTTGTTGTAATTTGTAACATCTGAATCACAAATACAGTACTACATTACAACATGTAGAGACTAGTTTATGAATTCCCTTATTTTTTTATAGTGGATATAATAATATCTAAATAGTAGATATAAAAATATGTTTAGTTGCGGAACCTGTATTTATAGTAATTAAATATTTGGTTGGTTGTTGCTTGTACAATTGTTTGGTTTGAGAATATCTTTTCTTCGTAATAATTATTTAACTAGATATATTTTCGTTTGAGTTATTTTAGTATTAATTATCTGTGATAAAATTGTTTAATATAAATAATCTACCTACCTGTTTTAAGATTTGCATCAAAGTTACGTAATTTATTTACGATATATTTTTGTCAGCTGATGAAAATAATATGTATCTATTCTCTTAATCATTAAAATTTGAATAATTAAGGCAAATTTTGCATGAATTTCCTTCATAGAATCAATATTTTGGATTGGATGCACAACAACGAATTATTTGCATTTATAATTCAGTATTATTAAAATGTTGGTCACGCAATGTGTTCCTATCACATTTGATTGTCTCATCTGACTAATTACATTAAGTATTGTTAAATATGAGTTATGCAAACAAGTTAACCAAATCATGCGATTACTGATGTCCAATATCAATCACTTAATTTGAGCTTATCAAAAATATAGTCTTATGAGTGGTGCATGGATAACATTAACTTCCAATGGTCTTCATTTTTATAGAGGAAACCTGTGTGTCAGTATTTTCGGTCTCTTTCGACAAAAGAAACAGCAAAAATTAATGGAGTGCCTTACGTATTTAATATGATATGATATGAAATTAGGATGGATGAATTTTATTGTAGCATAATTTGATGAAACACCATAATAGTATAATAAAACTTCTTTTAAACCAAGTATTTCAATAATTTTAGATATCGAACTTAATACAAAATTATATAAATAACAATTATGTAATTTACATATAGGTAATTAAATTGGTACATATTATTAACATACCTAAATTAATGGCGACGTGTAAGCACATCAGCATGTTAACGCATAACGGATGCTATGCTACTCGTATTGATGATGTATTCTAACTTTATTCTAGTTCATGAAAGATTATTTTTAAAATTTCTGTAGAATACAATTTTAACTTGGAAAAGATTTATCATTATTGACAGGTATTTTAACGACCTACCATCAATTTAAATGTAATTATTATTTTGATTCTGTGAACAATTTCAGTCTTCAGGTTAAAGTATCTATAGGTATAATATATTTTGCCCTCACGATATCGATTTTTGTAGGTGATATAGATATCCTTTTATAATATTTTAGTAAACGTAGACAGTGCCACATTATTATTATGTATGTTCTATATACGAGTACATCTCCTTAGATAGTCCTATTGTTATTTGTTTAAGTATTAAGAGTGATCATATTTTTTACAGTAGACAATTGTAAAAACCTTAATATAACTATTATTATACATAGGTGTTCATGAATAGAGCTTCCTAATTCCACAATTTCGTCTACCATCAAATTGTTGTGTGTAATATTAGGAATACAGGATAGCCCAAAAAGTGATGTTTAAATCTAAATCGGTAGGACGATTGTGTAACCAGATCGACATCGTTTAAAATTACAGTTGAGATTAGGCATTGGTTTGAATTGAAGATTTTGATATTCGCTTCAAAAAGATTTGAAAAGCCTCGATGCAAACCAATATTCGGTTCTAAAGTCAAATTTTAAATCGATCACCAGGTCGACTGGGGTTTCACTATCGCCCTGTTGTTCTAAATATTTAAAATATGCAACAAAAGTACTTACACAAAAAATAAATGCGGTTGGTCTTGCAAGGAAAATTAGACTTTACGACATCACTTTTTGAGATAATATTGTACCTATATCTGGAACATACCAATAAATAGAGATTATTTATTTACTCGTAATGTCACGTTAAATAAAAGTGATATGTATTCATATTATTATTTCGGTATGTTGATCAGCGTGAAGCTTCCAAAAGTATCCCTTCCCTTACATGTAATGTTAATTTTCTTTTTGAAATCATCCATGTATTGTTGGATTGGATAGATATGTATTAAATATAATAGCAATTTTTAAACATACCTAAATATACAATAAATTTACAGCTATATATAAAAATACATTAAGAATTTACTATTGTAATTTTGTCTAAACAAACGATTTCATGGTTTAAAATCAAATCAAAGTTTAAGGCATACCTACAATAAAAAAGTAGGTAAGTGTTTCTTTAGGTAACATAGATTTTAGGCCTCTTTATATTAATCAATCGTTCAGAAAACGCGAGTGTGAGTGAATTGTTTCCCTAAAAAATCTTCCCTAAAAATATCAATTTTATTTCATTGTTTAGATTTGTTAAAAATGTTAGGCCAACAAAATTTAGATAAGAATTATGTAAATTTGTTGAGGCAGTAAAATATAAATGAAAAAATTTATTACGTACCTATCTAGTTATAATTATGACTAACCTTGTAAATACGTATTTAATTATATTTTGAATGTTTCACTCATATCAATCTAGAAAAAAACTGTTTTATTAGCAAATTGTAAGGTCTTGAATCCGAAAACACTGAAATGTTTAATTTATGGACGTCGATGTACGATTCAAATAAACACCTTCTACTGAATAATTACCTTTTAATGAGATTTTAGTCTCCAAAATTACCCACCTATTAAATCAACACATTCAGCTTCTTTTCGTGTTGGATATGTATTCACATATATTATTCACTATGTCAATCTACATGCCTACAAGTAGGTTGTGTTATAACTCAATAGCTCCTCATACACATTCGAATCATCAGACGAACTAGTTTTAACCGAACTTTTCTTCAGCCGCTTATTTTAGGGGCCACGTAATGAATTCGAAGTAATTCGTGATTAAGGCGCTGATAGTTCAGTGGTAGTGACGTCGGATACCGCGGCGAAGGTCGTGGGTTCGAATCCTACAAGAAGCTTGAGCTTTCGGTGAAGGAAAACATCGTGAGGAAACCATAGCACGGTGGTAGGGTACTTTGTAGTACCCGACTGGCTGGCTACCCTCATGTTGAAAATCTGTCGCCAAGCACCTATCGGTGTATTCCGACAGCTGCACTTGAGAGCCAGTTCCCATCAAAGCTTTGTGTGCTTACCAACTTCGGCCACATCATCACTTACCTTAGTGAGATTGTAGTCAAACACAAGCTTATCCAGATTAAAAAAGTTTTTTTTTTGTTGTACCTACTACATATTTGACCAAATATATACCTACATAATCACATAATAAAAATAAGTTGAAGGAGCGTACGTAGACAATAGTCTCCAATGAAGTGAATCAACGTGCACGAAGTTGTGTACGTTATCCCGCGTGACTCGTGTCGCACAGGAACGCGATCGTCTTCCTTTTTCAAATTCGGCAACCTTTACTGTGCTTCACTTTAAGGGCGCGCGGCTCTGTCTAACTTTTTTATTTGGTCTGAGTACATAATAAAATAATGTAATTTTTTATGCATTTCACAACAACAATAATAACAATAGCTACTGCTATAACAAATAATAAATAAAATATTAGCAACTAAATTTGATAGGCAAACTATTATTGTAATATTAATTGGCCAAGCAATAAATATAAGTAAGAAAGATTTAATTAATAGTTATAATTCCTTGATGAAACTAGGGGTAATGAATGTAATGTTATGTGCTTTTCCATACTGTTCTAAGTACTCTGAAAAAGAGAATAATTATATATGGAACTTAAATAATTTAATGTACAACGTGACATTTCGTCATAGTGACGTTTTTACTTTTTTTGATTCTAACAAGTTTGTTAGTAATATACAAATGACTCGGGATACTTTAATAATTCCTAAAAAAATGTAAAAAACTTATTGCTACCCTTGTAGCATATAATATTAATAGGTTAAGGAATGGTAAAGTATTAATTAATAATACAATTTCCATTAATATAAATAATAATTTAAACGGTTAGTTTCGACAACAGAGAAGCATAGTAGTTCCATTGTACTAATTCACCAGAATATTAATCGCTTCTTTGGCAAAATTCTTGATATTGATTTATTATTAGATAAAATTAATCTAGATATTTTATGTTTTACGGAGACATGGCTCAAACCAGAAACTATGCTTTTTAATATTAAAACCTTTGTAGTAGCTAGTGTATTCAACAGATTATCCGCTGTAGGCGGTGGCTCAATTATTCTTTTGAATAATAATATTAAATTTAAAGAACGGAAAGATATTTGTAGTCTCTCGGTTTGTGAGGTGTCTTGTGCAGAGTTGGATAGCTATATAATTGTTTGTGTACCTCCAGCATCAAATTTAACACTTTTCTTTAATATAATGGAAAATATTCTCCACAAATTATTTAATTCTCAGAAGTCCATAGTTTTATGTGGAGATTTTAATATTGATATTCTAACCAACTCAAATGAAAAATATAACTTTATTGCTTTATTAAAATCATTTAATTTAGATTTGTTGTTCAATGAGCCAACACGGTCAACACCCACTTCGTCTACTTGCATAGATAATATAATAAGTAATAGCAGTATATTAGGTAAATCAATTATAAGTGGTGTTCGCTCTGATCATATGGCTCAAATAGTAAAATTACCCTATGAACTAAATGTTTCTAAGAAAGTAAAGGAAATTCGACCTATTACAAAGGTGCGATTAGATAACTTAAAAAATAACTTAGAGTTCAGACTAAACTGTAAGATAAAAAATTGTAATGAGCCCAATGTTTTATATGGAAATTTATTAACTAGTATTTGCGATGAACTAAATAAAACCTGTCCTATCAAAAAAGTGAAGGTAAACGGTAAACTAGAGTTTAGTGATTGGGCCACTAAAGGAATTCGGAAAAGCAGAGATAAGTTGTATGAACTTTATCATTTAAGATCATTCACTCGTGACGAGGCATTCCATAAATATGTTAGAAATTATTCAAAATTATTTAAATTAGTATGTCATCAGGCAAAATCAATATACTTAAGTAATAAAATAGGTAAGGCTACCAATAAAATCAAGGCAGTTTGGAATGTCATAAATACGGAATCTGGTAAAATTTACAATAAAAACGAGCAGCTCACGTTAAAAATTAATGATAAAATTGTGTCAGATAAGTTGGAAGTAGCCACTGCTTTTGAAGATTTCTTCACAAGTATACCAGAGGAAACCACTAAAAGCCTTAACTCGTGTCCCGAAGTGGCTGAAGCACTTCTTAGGCAACATATTCAAAAAACTTTTCCCAGTTTTAAATTTTGTCACGTCACTTCTAGTGATATTTTAAAATTATTTAATAGCCTTAATTTAAAAAATACAGAAGACTTATGGGGATTGTCAGTAACGATTTTAAAATCAATAATAACAGTAATTGCACCTATTTTATCGGATATTTTCAATGAATGTAATGATCAGGGTTCTTTTCCTGACCTAATGAAGTATAGTAAAATAGTGCCAATATTTAAATCAGGCTCTAAAGATAATCCTTCTGATTATAGACCGGTATCTGTGCTTCCTGCACTTAGTAAAATCTTTGAAAAACTGTTGCTTAATCAAATGTTAGGTCATATCACTGCATGGTCATCAGTTCGGTTTCACGAAGGGGAGATCTACATCAGATGCGGCAGCAAAATTATTGAAGCACATCTATGAAGCCTGGGAAAACTCACAGGATGCCATAGGCATTTTTTGTGATCTATCAAAGGCGTTTGACTGCGTTGACCACCGTACTCTGCTCCTAAAGCTTAATTATTATGGTATTCGTGGAACTGCTCATGAACTTGTCTTGTCTTATTTAACTAATCGCCAACAAAAGGTACGAGTTGAAGGTACAACGTCCAATGGTTCTGTAGTCAAAATGGGGGTACCTCAAGGTTCCATACTTGGGCCATTTCTATTTCTAGTATATATTAATGACTTACCGTCGGTCGTAAATGGTCTCTCAGATGTAGTCTTGTTTGATGACGATACCTCATTCATTTTTAAAGTAGATAGAAAAGACAAAGAACTTACTAGAGTAAATGATACTTTGTCAATGGTTTCTAAATGGTTTGCTGTAAATAATCTTTTATTAAACTCTAAGAAAACAAAATGTTTAAGATTCGCTCTTCCAAACGTACCGCAAGTAGACAGTAGGGTATTAATAGATGACAGCAGCCTGGGACTAGTTGATAAAACTGTATTTTTGGGTATAACACTTGATAATAAACTACAGTGGGGTTCTCATGTACAATCTTTAGCTAGTAAATTGAGTTCTGCTGTATTTGCTGTTAAAAAAATTAGACAATTGACGAATGTTGAGACGGCCAGATTAGTGTATTTCGCATATTTCCATAGTCTTTTATCATATTGCGTTTTACTGTGGGGAGATGCTGCAGATATTGAAACAATTTTTGTATTACAAAAAAGAGCCATTCGTGCAATCTACAATATGGGTCCACGTGAATCATTAAAGGAAATATTTAAGGAAATAAACGTAATGACTTTACCTTCACTGTATATATATGAAAATATTATGTTCATTCGAAAAAATGTAGACTTGTATAAATCAATTGTAGTGGTAGGGGAGGCGAATAGGGGATTTCGGGATTTACTCGAGCGCGTCAGATTAACATAAGGGGGGCAACCTTGCACCTTGTGAAGTATTCTCACCAAATCTGAGCCCTCTATATAGTGTCGAACGTCTACAGTAGCGCGTCAGATTAGTAAAAAAAAATCGATGGTTTGAAATACTCGAGCGCGTCAGATTAAGGTAAGGTAAGTTAGTTACATGCAAAATAGTGTACATTTCAATAATCTGACAATTTGGGTGTGACGAAAGAAAATTGGAGACTCGCAAAGTTGCAAAAAAAAAACGTCACCTGGATTTTCTCGAGCGCGATTAGTTTTTATTTTATTTTGAAGGAAATTAGTCACGAATCACGGAAATATCTTAATCTGCCGATTTGCACAAGCCGAAGTAGCTAAAATCATTATTAAGTGTATAGTCCAGGAATATTATGAGTTTCACCTCAGAATGAGAGATAGTCACCTATTAACTTGTATAAACCTTTATTTTGACACCCTAAAACTTGTCTCAAAAGCTACTTATCATAGGGTGCCCGCGACTACTGATTTTTCAAGGTCAAATGTCAAAAAATTATTTATTGCAAATATCTCGTTTCTTATGGGTTTTATGGTATGTGTATTCATAATAAATATTGTAGAAATTTAAATTCTCTACAACTTTTGTGCAAACATTTTTTCGATATCTTGAACCATTTTCGAGATTTCGATATTTTTTATATATTTTTTTTTTTCAAACCGTCAGATTAAGGAAACTCCTCAACATAATTGTCAGATTATGGGTCAGTACAACAAGGCCATCAAGAAGAACCGCCTGTATAAAAATCTGACGCGCTCGAGTAAATCAAGGTCACGATTTTTTTTTGCATTTTCAAAAATCGGCCCTGACTGATGGTCGCGTCCAAATCGTCAGTCTTTAAAATAGGAGCTACTGGAGGGTTCACTTAACATCCCTAATGTCTGACGCGCTCGAGTAAATTTTTTTTAAAAATATTTTCGACCCCTTCATACGGCCACCCCCACCACGCAAAACGGCAGATTATTATTTTTCCGTTATCAGACAGACGTGGCGCGACTACCCTATTAATATCTGACGCGCTCGAGTATTTCTTGGTGACTGTTTTTTTTTACATTTTTGAAACCCTGTAGACGCTCCCCCCACCGCTGAAGGGGAAAATATCACATAACCTTTTTTTCTTTATTCCACCTAATCTTCAAATTCCAGTAGGTCCCAAAGACGCTCGAGTAACTACAAATTTAGCATCATTGCCTCCCCTACCATAGAGATTCATAATTTTAATACAAGACAAAAAGATAAATTAGTTGTTCCATATTTCAGATTAGCTAGAGTTAAAAAGTCATTTCTTGGGAATAGTGTTCGCTTTTATAATAAATTACCAGCATCTGTTACCAAGATGACTGATTCTAGATTCAAATCGTACATAAAAAAAGTTTTGGAAGAAAAAGCTTATTACAAGGTAGCCCAATATATTGAGGATAAAGATGTCTGGAAGTAGCTGCACTCTGTACAAGTACCTACACATTGTTTTTTCTTTTACTGTTAATAGCCTTTTTTTTTTCTAATACGCTGTTATTAGCTGGGTATTTTTTGTTTTAGTTTACTATGTAGGTAACTAATGCGGGTTATAATTTTTTATGTATTTTTGTATTACATTAAGAATAAAATTGTTAAACATTTGAAAAAAAAAGCCAATATAGTCAGATGGTTCAAAAATATTTAAAAAATGTAACCTTGCTGAGTTTCTTGCCGGTTCTTCTCAGTTGAAGGCTGACTTCCGAACCGGTGGTAACTTCTGTAATTCGACCTTCATAAGAGCCCTTCTAGGGCCTAAACTGAATAAATGGTTTTGACTTTGACTTTGACAAGATAATGACGTAAAAACGACACACTTAATCATAGAATTCATCCATCTGTAAGGTTTTCCTGGATACCTACGTATTGACTCGCGGCCAAGAGACTAGTTTATTATCTTGGATTTTTCGTTGTAACTAATCACTCTCAGCAACGTTTCTAAACCAATTTCTAATAATATTTAAGTAATTAATATGTTAACTTAGAGCACAGCTAAGCAGAAGTGGACCATCACAATCGCTACGAGGCTAAGGGTGCAAAGTGGTTAGCGTCGTCGCCATATTATCATGTACTTAGGTATCCGGAACACACAGATCTACCTTCACCGATATAATCAAACCATACCTAAAATAAAAAAGTTGGGTACATCTATATATATAATATGAGAAGGCCTGTCTAACTGACACATCAAAGCCCAGCTTAAATAAACCCTTAGGCCTAGAAAGCAGTTTTTTTTCACAGATGTTGTTTTTAAGACAAACTGAGGAATAAGAACGGATTTTTTGAAATTCAACCCTTAGGGGGTGAAAAAGGTGCTGAAAGTTTGTATGGAAGTCCGTCATTTTTTAAGCTAGAATCAAAAATGAGAAGACAATCAACGCCCAACCTACACCCTTGGACCTAGAAAGCTGAATTTTATCACAGGTATTGTTTTTAAGATGTAGACGAGGAATAAGAACTGACTTTTCGAAATTCAATCTCTAAAGGGGTAAAAAGGGATATGCGGGTGAAACCGCGGGGCGAAAGCTATGTCAATGAATAAAATTGGTAGATATACTTACATACTGTCTCGGATAAAACAAATATCTGATAATTTTGTGCAGTTTTTTGGTGCGAACGGCAAGGGAGTGGAACTTGCTTCCGGCGTCTGTGTTTCCAGACTCCTATAATCTGGGGATCTTCAAGGCCAGAGTGAATAGGCACCTTCTGGGCAAGCGTGCTCCATCTTAGGCCTCGTCTTCATCCTTCATGGACGGGTCAGTGGCCAAACGCAAGCCCACAAAATGTAAAAAAAAAAAGTTCTCGCTTTAACATGCCACTATCAAGCGAGGTCCATTCGACTGCATTGCATTTTAATTGTTTTTAATTAATATCTTACTCCTTTGTATAATAATCTAGTATTATTTTATAATAATCATTTTCTAGATGAATAAAAGTACATGAGAATGTGGTACATGACAATATTTATAAATAAGGATAAGGTTGAAAACTAAAACAAGACATTTTTTTAAATATTTATTCATAAGCAATAAAAAGTAATATTTCATATGTGTGACAAAATTTTAACATATCAATTAATAATAAATTAGTCTAATAAAAACAATTAATACGTACACCAATAAAATTTAAAATGGTTCGAATCGTGTTGATAACCTCTAAAGGACACTACAATCTGTTTTTCGTTTAATAAGTATTGACCAACTATTTATACGATCGATGCTTAAAAGGTCTTTATGAAAACTAACAACTTACGTGCACTTTAAGTCAAAAACATGTGAAGGCACTTTTAATTTAGGCATTTTAATAAAAAGGAAAACCAATCAGGATTTAGTTAGTAGATCGCGACGTGTAAATAATATATCCTTGAAGAGTTGAAATCATCGTTGGCAAAGGTGAGTATGTATTTAAATCTATTTATTAATAAGTACATTATAATTATCACAACTGTTTATTAAAGGTGAAATTCAGTGTTTTCCTCCTAAGTATGCCATTTTTGATTGTAAATTATTGATAATATTAGTGCACGGAAGTGTTTCATAAAGTTCTGAAAGTACAAATCATTTAATGGTATGAACTAGATGGCCAATGTCGATATCTAATTATTGTTTACAGGACACGTTATTTTACTATAATTATTATAATACATTGAGTGCAAAATTAACATATTTATATGAAATAAAATTAATTTGCAAAATTAAACAACAAGTTAAATAATAAATGTTCAATACTTATTATAACATTAGTTACCTCCGTATTTTACTTCAATAAGTCTTTCTAAATATTCATTCATTTCCCTACATTACTTTTCAAATGACATTGAAGTATGAAATACAATCGCAATTAATGAGCTCATCCTTCATTTCATTTTTCACTCATATTTGTTTATTTACTTTATTAATTATATTTTCTTAGTATATTAATATCTATAAATTGATTGTATAAGTTCGTAATTATTAAATTCGAATATTTTAACATATGTATATTAATAAACAGGTTTTATTTCGATAAATTACAAAATAAACATTTAAACAATAATTTAAGTTAAGAACATAGTGTGTCGTCACAATTATCATAAATAATTACATACAATAATCTTTAATATAAATAATACAAATATAAGAAATAAAATATTCGAGGTAATCATAAAATATAACATTAAACAAGGGATTGAGATCACGTGGAAAACTTTATTCTGAACGATACCTACAGCTCCGCCGCCGGTGATATGTCCCAAGGTTGTCCAATTGTTAATTGTATCTAGTTAATACCAACAGCATTTCAAGATTAGCCATTACGATTCAATACAATGCTATACTAAGTAAGAAGTTATAATTATGTAAGACTTCTTTTTACCATAACTTAATTTGTTTTAGTGAAGTATATTATATCATCGCGAAATAATCCAGATAATTAAAAATCATACCTTTTTCTTTTAAATTGTAATCTTCAACGCAACTCAATACCGTTTCTGAGGGAATTAACAACGAGAGTTTTTCTTTCTTATTATGTCGGTGAACTGCTACATAGCAGCATCGTAGCAGCATACTAACAAATGGTAGCACACGTAGTTCGAGAACGCAGCTACGAAATTATTCCAACATATTTTATCTAAAATGTGGGTGTGACATGAACGTGGCGGAGCATCTCTAATATGCATATTTAAATCGTTCAACTTACAGTTTTCCAGCACTTCTAGTAAAACATTTACAATATATTAACATCAAAGAAACAGCTATATACGTATATATTTATCAGTAAATTATAAAACTCAATCGTGTATGATACATATCATATCGTTCACCTAGCCTATGATAGAACTTTCGAATTTGATCACGAAGAGAAATTATTATCAAAACTACCTAGTGTACTTTTCCATTGGGTGTGTGCATTTGAACTATAGTGAGTATTGCATTGCCAATATTATGTAAATTAAACGCAAGTACATTACAGCTAACTACTCATATATTTATTCAGTTATATGATAATGATGAGTATTAAGCACAGGTAGATGTAAAAGGGTACCTAATTTGGCACAGGAGTTATAAAGTAGTGGAAGAATAGCTTCGGTATGATTCAATTGAATATAAATAAAGGTCTAGCGAAATCATAAAGAAAGACTGCTGAGCACTGTCGTTTCAGTTACAAGTAAAGAATATAAAGTCGTAAGTTATTGTAATGTCTTTTATTTTACAATATGAGATATTGGTTGCAGTCAAAATATATTATGGATACATTTTCCACTGGTAAAATTTTTGTTTCCAATTTCCAATCCTTTAAACGCAAAAGTGAGTCTTATTTCGATAAAAATAAACGTTATAATCCAGGAACGTGGGTAAAACTGCAGAATATATAATAGTTAAAGATTATATCTACAATTAGTTCACATAAAATTCTGAAATGACAAGTGTAGTCATGTCCTCAACTTTCCATCGATATAGTCATTAACTTGTTATTACAAAGAGACCTAGGTATCTATGTTATGTTTCACGTATGTCTAATATAAATTAAACTGAAATAGTTTCTATTATAAATTACTGTATTTAAAAATAATGAATTTAAAATAATAAAGACAATATTTGTTAAGTATTATATTATATTGATACAAACAATGTGCGATTTGCACTGTGGCACAATTTGAATATTTTTTAAGCCTAACGGTTAACATATCCTATGCGTTGTTAATGAACTTGTGCGTCCACTTAGTTAAGGGTATGAGGGGATTTAATGGACTAGGTAGGTAATAAAACAATATCTAAATACAAATTCACATCCACATATATCCCGGCTCCTTTAGCTCTACGAGATGTGAATCATGGTGCTGGTTCAAGACAAAAACAGATATTATTATAAAAATTACATTTTGTAGGTACTTCACAAGAACCGCACAGTCTTATACGTTAGATAAGATAATGAACTGAAGCATTGGCATAGATAACTAACTTTTATTCATACTTGAGCTTTCAAAATCATCTCGACTTGAAAAAAAAATGTGTTTAATAGGTAGGTATATTAATATTATTAACAGCTAAATGTATTCTTCGTCCATTACAATTATGAAAAACCTGTCTCTGTCAGAATTAAATGAAGATTTGTTTCGCATTGGTCAATAAGTTCTATCGCCAATTACGGGTTGTCTTTGACTCGGTATCCCTAAATAGGGACAAGTCAAGGAGGATCATGATGATGTCTCTGTATGGTTTAATACTCATCAGGGCCGAAGCAAAAAAATCGAGGAGCGAACATAACTTTCAAAGATTTATCTATAATACAAATGATTATTATAGTTTTATAATTCTTTTCCAGTCCATTTCAAATAATACCTTACCGTGGTTAGAACACATCCAAAACATTTACAAAAGGCAGATATTCAGATTTGAGCGCAGCGCAGGTATGAACATTTGGTTCGGAAAGTTAAAAACTGAATGGAAAACTAAAACATTCCGGCTAGGCAGAGGTCATCGGGTCGCGTCTCACGCCCAAGTGAAGGCAGGAAGGCAGGGATGTGGGAATGCGGTTCCGGTCGCAGGTCGCAGATCGTGTCGTGTCGTGTCGGGGTGCGGCTAGTGGCGGTGGTCCGGCGCGAGCGACTTGCGGCTGGCGGAGAGGTGGTGCGCGCGAGGCGCCGGCCGCTGCGAGCGCGGCAGCGTGGTGGGCGCGCCACCCGCTCCCGCGCTCGCCTCACTCAACATGTCGCGCGGTTTCCACACGGGTGATCCTACAACACACCAAACACCGAACTCTTTATAAATCACTTCTCGTTAGTTCGCAATTACGATGACAAAATTTAGACAGGTATCTTTGCACCGATCGCCAGGAGTTCGCGGGCTCGCGAGCAAAGAGTTGAATGTTTGATGAATGTTGTCGTAGGTTGACGCCCCCGGTAGAAAGCGTACGAGCCGCGAGCACCCGTCCTCGCCAATACGAAAAACAAAAATTAAAATAGGAAGCTTAACGTGTGTCGGTGAAGGAGATTGTCTACGCCTGTCAACATTATCATCGAACATTCAAGCGGTACAATTATCATCATTATAAGTTTCTCAAATTGGCTTTTTAGTGCCTTATACATTTAGATATAGCCTTAATAAAAACTATTCGAAGTTCTATTGTGCAGATAACCAATGGTATTTAATATTATGAACTATGTATTATATTGCATTTCAGATAGTAAGTGCAGCGTCTAAGAGAATTGAAGTGCATAGCTACGAAGTTTAGGAAAAGCTCTACTTGAACAAAAGAATTACTTTTATCTACGCCATTCTTTCCAGCTATTATATTTAAAATGTGTTGTTATTCTAATATAATTATTAACTAGGTGGATACATATTATGTTATTACACTTGGTGGTATTAAGTATATGTTTGCTATGTAAGTAAGTACACAAGAAGTACACATATAGTTTTTTTTAGCATACACACAATTAGCGTAACATACTATTTTGGTGATGTTGTATTAGAATAAATCCAAGCTACATTTATCTTTATTGAAATACACCTGCTAATAACAATGAATAGAGTAAAACTCTGTAATCACAAAAGAACTGCTGCATTTGACAAGTAGGTACGCGTATATGCAGAGCTACTAATACAATCGGCAAGGAAGAAATGTTACTAAGTAAATGTAGTTTGGTTTTATTGAAGTAATGTTGAAATGCTAAATCTAAGACAGCTACACCCACAGAAACACAGCCAGGTAATATTTTTACTTTTATTACTTTATATCTAAGACTGAAGCTGAATCAGCTAGTACTTATAGTGCTACGTAATCATCATATTATTGTAATAATTATAGAATTCATGTGATTAACTATAGTGCTTATAAGTGAAAATGATAAACTTAATACTAAATTGAGCAGGTACAGGAGAAATGCGAAAGATAAGTAAATGAATATGATTACTTATAGGTACTTCGAAATGGAAGACTTAATTAATGGTACAAATCCATGGCCATGTACATAATAATATATTATGTTTAGGGATGTATAAAGAGTAAGTGAAATTAAAATGAACGTGAAGTAGGTCCTACGACAAAAGTGATAAAGGAATTAACATCAGTACGATACCACAGCCATTATAATGTAACACTTAGCACTTGGATTATCTACAATAAGAGTATGATTTGATTAACTTTAAATTGCTATATATGGTTGTTATTACTTCGTCTACTTATTAATATTATTCTACAATGAGATTTGCATATATACTATTTCTTAATACCCTTAAAATGGGAAATATACTGGATTCGATTGTACCTGATTTGAAAAAAAAAGTAAAATTTCACGTATACGTATAATTTGAACGTTATCGTTTGTGGAATGCCACATATTTTAAAATAATTTAATTGTGTTTAGTTTTTGTAAACGTTCTACATGTTCACGTAATTTGTGTGTAAAAATAAATAACCTGTTTTCAATTATATTTAATCTCATTTCTAGTCAATTCCATCATCGTGGCACGGTTATGTAACTTAAAGTGGTAGAAACTAAATTTCAATGATGTATTCGATTTATTACAAATTAATAAAGTATTGTCATTAAATCTTTAAAAAATATCCTTTTAAACATGTATTTGATCAAATTCATAATTATCTTGGTGACGAGTTGGGATGCAATATAAACGCTCTTGTGTAATGTCATCTAACGTTTCAATACTGCTGCGATCGGATGAAACTTGTATTGATTGAGACACAAGCATTTTTCGACGAGTTTTGGGGGACTTGCCCTTCCCCTTATGCTAGGAAGTTTTACTTTGCTTTTTTCCAGAAAGGTAACATTGAACGCAAGTTGGGTGCTCTATTGCATTAGCGATTGATTCTGTTGATTTCGATACTACTATACCCATTTTCATTGCCTTATCTTCAGCTTTGGCAAGTTGAGAATAGTGAGTTGTTCTATCGAGAGAGTTTGTTCCGAGCCTGGCTAGTTTTTCACCGCTCGATTTAGATGATCTACGACTTACACTTGGTGACTTGCAAGGAGACCTATCGAAACTTGCTTGTGGTGTTCGCATTATTCCTTTTTTCGGAGCGGGTTTCGGCGACCTCGACCTATCCACACTATTTTCGCGAGATTTCATTATACTACCACGAGGAGATCTGGAGCCGTCAAAACTTTGTTGTGGAGAACGAAATTTGTCAATGGAACCACGTGGAGACTTAGACTGATCCACACTTCCGCGAGGGGATCGATGTATGGTCTTACTTTGCTTGAGACTCGATTTGTTAGGAGACTTGCAGACTATTATTTTAGTAACGCGATCCCGATCGGGGGATGTGTGGTCTGTGGATCTATTTGGAGATCTTTCCCTATGAATACTACTACCACTGCACGAGCGGATTACTTTTATCTTCTTTTCTGGAGCTGACGTAGTTTTCCTCTCCGGCGAAGATTTTAGAGATTGAGACTCCTGCTTACCTAGTTCATTAACCATGGTTGGCTGGTACTGTGTCGGTTGATGTGAAGACTGGATAAGCCTGGCCTGACTGCCTGTACTTCCAGCGCTCAAAGTCGAGGTTGTGCTGCGAAAAATATACAATTTCATTAGCGTTTTTGAAGACAGGTAACATTGGTATTTGTGGTGACATATGTATGAGTAAAAACAAGCAAACCTACGTTTCTTTAATTGAACGAATAAATTAGGAAGTGCCAGAGAGTGAAGAGTCTGGTGCCAATTGAGATCGTGTAGGTATAGTGTATTCATCGTTTGTGATGCTAACCCATACATATGTTGGTACCTTAGTGTGAGGTGGTTGGGAGTTCTGCCTAACCCTCTCTTGGCAGGCGGCTGTAAGTGTTCATCTTCACCCTCAGACTTGGAGCCAGGGTCTGCCTTCCCCACCTCGGGCGGAGGAGGTGGCGGGGCTCGCTTCACACTACTTTCTGTTAGTTAGAGAAATGAGGAAGCTTGTTATACATATAGACACTCATGTCATGCAGCAGGTTAGTAGCGTGTTAATAAAATGCTTATAATCATAATTTTAAAATAATTCATTTAGTATGAAGAAGTTTATTATTTGCTGCGTACTTACCTCTACTCACGAAAATAATCTATTATTTTGTTTTTTTGATTCTATCTTTCACATAATTTATGATAAAATTTATAAAAAAATATTTGAAACTCGCCTGCGGTATCACCGAGAGTCTTGCTCCTATGCCTGAATGCTGGCTCATCAATGACTACTTCTTGAGGAGGCTCCTCTGCATCCTGTGAGTTTTCTCGAGATAAATCGCCAACCTATAACATTAAAGAATAAAATCCAATGGAAGAGAAATGAATTCAACAGTATATTTGATATTGTTGATCAACAGTATGATAATATACCTTACCTCGATATTACCCGCTGATAACCGTTGACCTGTAGTCTTGGGCTTTTTTGTTTTGCCGAGTGTTTGCGATCCTTGCATAACGTGCACCTGTATTTTGAGACATCGTTATTTGTATTTTCTATCAAGTTCCATACTTGATTGAAAGAATTGACTAGAATTCGTAATAATTATTTTATTGGAACTAGTGTTCGCCCACTGACCGAAATTCCATCGACATGCAGTTGTATGAAGATAAAAGGATGATGGAACAATAGCTTGGGTGGCAGAAGCGTAAACAAAAGTAAAAGTAAAAATATGCTTCTAATTGTATTTAGTCTTACAACTGTGGTAGGCCTTAAAAAATATATTATTATTGTTAATACAGTACCTGATGCTTGGGTCGGTCTCGGTCTCGGTCACGGTCACGGTCGAGCGTGTGCGGCGCGTGCAACGAGTGCGGAGCCCGCGGCGGGGAGGGCGCAGGCCGTGAACTCGGCAGCGACATATTGCGCACCGACTCGCGAATTATCTGCCGAATCGTCTTCAGGAACGCGTTGCGGAAATCAGCGGTACTGTACGTAATTTCAAATAAATAAGTATTATTTAAAGTAACGAAATAATATATATTTTTTTAAATGCAATAAATATTAACAATTTATTATTAAATCATAAGTACCTGTTTGATAGAACATAGACTTTTTCAGATCGTCGTTGTAACTGGCTTCGTAAATGAATGAGCTCCCACAAAAAATGACTTTCCATATCCTTAGCTGATGAAGCGCGCACCTGCACTTCAGTTACAGGTATCAAAACTTGATATCTGATAATTTCTACTTCATTAGAATTGTTTTTCGATGAAACTCCCTACAAGAATAAAATATAGACATTATTGTATACGAGCCTGATTCAAACACCTTCGTCGCGTAAAATGACATAATAAGCAAAGTATCGACACATTATAAATATTATCTAAAAGTCTTACCATTAATTTTTTCTTCTGTCTCAGTCTTTCTTTACAGAGGAAGACAACAGCTGATTTAAATACAAAACACATAGCGTGCAATTCCAATCCTTTCTTTATTTTTCCTAAAAAGTCTGAAATATTTAACCATTCTACACCACCGTAGTATAACAAATCACCTGAAAAGAAATATATAAAGATTATTTATTTAACAAAATGATTAGTTTTATCAACAATCCTCTCTGTATACTAAATATATACTAACCGGGACTTAGATCTATAGGTTGCTTGCAAGACTTTTGGTGTTGTCTAAACAAGTGATCAAATATAGCACCATATTCCTCATGTATTCGTTGCATCTCATTGATGTGTTCAGCAACTTTTTCCATACCTTTTAGAGCCTCTGTAATTTTATAGATTGATATTAGTAATACTCATTTCTGATACGCGGCTGAACCCGCGGTCTCGAGGGATCTAACATTTTACTGGGATTAAAATAATATTCTATCTATCCAAGTATCAGAAAATACTGTTTTTATTTCCTAACTAAAGAATACCTTGATTTGATTAAATAAATATACGAATCAAATATTTGGAACGGAGTCACGGTCATTGTATTATTAGTAACCACACAACAAATTTAAAAAAGTCCTATAAACAGTAAACGGGTTGTAACCGACCAAGTTTTAATTTAATTATTTAAATTTTTACCTACTTACCTACTAAATGGAGATGCTCTTCAGAATTAACATCAGTCAAATTTCTCAATTGTTGAAGTAATAATGGATACTTTAATATCCGCTGAATAGGTTTAATTAAATAAGACTCCAAAGTTGAAGAATGTTGTTGTTTTGGATTTCTCGCAGCCAAAAACTCTTGCAAAGCTTGATTACCTTCATCTGTTCGAGAAGAGGCATTGACTTAAGGTATTTATATGATAATTTAATTCGAAAAACTATTACAGAGCACTATTAAAAAGCTATCAACTTACTTGGATGCAGTACTTTCTGTGCTTTACTGTGACTAGCGCAGAAGGAACTATATAACTTGAAATGATTAACGTAATAAAGGAAAGCGTTTCCGACTGCGAAGAGTACGTTCTGAAAAAGATTTAACGGTACGTAAGCTTGTAAGATATCACATCTGTATAAATTGTTTGGATAACATGAACATTGATAAATGTTCGAATATATCTGTACCTTGAATTGGTTGGAAATCTCAAAGTGCTGAAAGTTAGGTTCAGCCTCAAGCGCTTCTTCTAAGTTTTGAAGGAACTGCCTTTGGAAATTCACTATCTCCTGAATGTTTCCGAACAAAGCATTGATCTCGGCGTTTGATAAGAAAGTTTCTTTCTTCAGTGGCTCCAGGTAGTTTTCAAGCAAGTTATTCAGGTGCTGCAAGTTATTAAACTTTGATATTAATACGGATGCGTTCGGTATACCTACATTAACTACCCACTTACTCTCAGTTCTGTATGTATATGTAAGTAATGGTTTAATAATATAAATACAATTTTACTTCATTGCATAGAAAACACTAAACTTAAATGATCTTGGAGGTGTACCCATTTTATAAATATTTTGAATACCAACGTTTAAAAAAAATTGAATACAAGATATTGCACTAATGAATGCAAAATAAAATGTTGGCTATCTTTTATACTTATCATCAATTCACTTTGAATTGCGAAAAAAATATAATAAAATCTCGTATTACTGCGGTAAACTACAATCCAAATTCACCGTAAAATTATGGTTTCACTTAAGTTCTTGGGGTAAGTATAACATAGTTTAAAAAGTGGTTTATTCGTCCAAGTTTAAAAATCATAATTTAAATTATACTGATTAAAAATAAAACACTATCTTTCACAAATCAATCTATAAACCATTGTTTTATATCATTGTGATAATGTCTAGTCCGAGAATTTCAATCTAACTATTTGCCAATCAAAACGGAACTTATATCTATCAGTTAACAAGTTGTGGCTAAACTGCTCGCGATATTAATTATCTTTACGTAGCTTATTGTAGAGTCCACCAAACCGAAATGGAGCTTCATAATAGCACAGTTAGCTACAACAATAGTTTGATTGAATAATTAGGTCAAAAAGACATAAAATCATATCAATTTTGGAATTGTGGAATACCAAAGCTATTTTGGGATCCTAATTATTGTTAAACCAAGGTCATTTGATTTAATAAACAAAACAAGGGTACGTAAAAGAGTTTGGAACAAGCGTCACCTTAACATAAGCGCGTTCAGTGTCGACAAGCTCCATGAGGACCTTCCTGAGCTTGTCAGCGTCGGAGAGGTGCCTGGAGGGAGTGCCGGCGGCCGCGCTGGCCACGCTGCCCGTGGGGCTGCCGCGTCGCGTCTCCGCCGGCGACCGGCACCACCCCGTCACTTGCTCAGCGCTCTGCCGCACACGCACACGCCCACACTTCTATTTAATGCCCACCCGATTAATACTCTGCTGGTAATGTGTTGGTTATGCCACATGACGACATCCATTACCATGAGCATGCTCGGTGTCCTTGTGTCTGACTTAAGATGATACAGTTTAAGATTCATTGTTTTATGATAAAATAAATTGTGTTTAATTAATCAAAACAGTTTTTATAGCTATTATTTTATTACAAAAACTGGAGAGGTTCGTTTTCCTACGAACTGTCATCTCAGTCAACATTTTTTAATTAAACGCAAAAGTTTCCTTGCCGTCAATTACGCCAATTGGGTAAGACACAAAGAGTATGCTAGATATAAAAGTAAGTATATACACAATCATAAACGTGCCCATTAATTTCTTACACCAACGTTCTGTTCTTACACAAAGGCAGTTTCAGAAGACAGTTAACACAATTTATAGGGGTAGGTTATATAAAAGAGAAGGATTTTGTTGATTCTCTAGAGACGATTATTATTTTCCACTGGGACATTACCATGCAGGTACCGTAACAAAATAAAACAGGGAATATTTTCAGATAAATAGATAATTGAATCGGGGATTATCTCGCACAGGCGTGCTTCAGATGAAGGCGGTAATGCTATTTTTTTTAACAAACCTTGAGTAGATTTTCTATCTCGAATGAGTTTGTTCGAGAGCTCACTTTGGGTGGTCCTGTATTTGCAGCGTCGCTTCCATGGGCATCTGTTTCTGGACTGTACAGTTCTTTACCTGTATAATAAAATACTATGAACTATGAACAGCATTTAATAATTAATCATTTTAATTTCAGTTTTATCAGATTTATAGGATATTTACAATTGATTTACAACAAATGTACAAAATATACCTACAATCTATATATAAAAAACTTCCTTGAGGTTGCCACTGCTGCCATTTTATTATAATTATATTTCATTTAATTTCCGGTCATCGTGGAGATCCTTGTTAATACATATAAACCTTATGAAAATGTATTGTTCATATACTCTATATAAAAATCTAAAAACACGAGCTTAAAAAACCTCGATTATAAATGCAAAGTCATCAATATAGCCGCCACGAGTTTCAATAACATAAGAGGAAATTAGAATGCTCGTGATGAAACTTTCATATAGAGGCCGCTTTATGACAAGAAGTCACACAATGAGTTTTTGGTCGGCGGAAAGTCAACACCGGGCACAAGCAAATAGCCCCGGGTAGGGTCGTGGCCTTTATTTAAAGAACGGTTATTTTTGTTTTCAAATTAGTACAATATTTTACGCAATATTTGCTTGATTTACGTGTTTAAACCACGTAATAGTATTGATGCAACGCAAATAAATTACGTCTTTCTCTACCATTTTTTTTTATCAATGACCTACTTTTGTATGTAATCGTCAAGATTTTATTTTTGAATTCAATTATAGCATTGTCGGAATCCTAAAAATAGACTAACAAATTGTTATCCCAAAATTGCACTTAATAATAATATGCTGACATTCTAAACACATAATCAGATGGAAAAAGAGAATGAAGACTTCATTAAGCAAGAATGTCATAATAAATAGCGTGTATTCGGTGGGGTGAGGTTGCTTTTGTTCCTACTATCCACGCTTCAGGGTAAGGCCGCATCAAGCGCTCCGATATTGCTATAACTGTCATAGAATAAACAACAACTACATGTCGAGTCAATATGTCGTTATAATTGCCTCTTCTATTGTTGATACGAGTATACGAGGGTTGCAAAAAAACATAGCGTTTCAGGAGAACAATTCTGATGTGAAGTGATATAATTAATGCCCTGCAAAATATTACCGAGTTAAAAATAGTGATAATTCATATTGCTAGATAGAACTAATGAAGTTAGGAAAACGCGTTGAGTATGTACCTACAAATTACCTTTTATGATGTTATATTTAAATTAAAGGTGTTATTTGAGTAAAGTTTCAATGCAAACCAGTCATTTGCTGACATATTTAGCATAGCAATATTGATTTGAAGAAAATATACAAAATAATACCGGAACCTAGTCAGTAGGTAGTATTTAAACTTTTAAGGTAGGGTACCTGAGTTGATTCCCAGAGCGGGTATTATTCTGCAATTCATATAGTTATCAAGACTGTTTATGTTGACAAATGAAAATAGATAGATGTATATTTGGCAAAGTTAAACAATACAATGTAACATACAAACAATGTATAACGGCTTATGAAACGATTCGCCGAACTCAAGTTAGAGCGTAATGTTCAATAAGCGAGTTCAAGTATCCCCCCTTATTGAAGATCCGAGATGTATAGAATTTTAGTTACGTCCTTACGTTTATCACACACATTCTAATTTTGGTTTCAACGTCGACATTGTTCGTACAAGGGCTTTACAAGGGCAATGTATCTTATAACCCCTCGGCCCGCGATTGAAACCGGTTATAAAAGTTCATATAAAATTATTATTTTTTATTCTTGATAAGCTTGTGTTTGACCACAATCTCTCACCATGGTATGTGATAATGTGGCCAAAGGTGGTAATCACACAAAGCCTAGGTGGGAACTGTATCTCTAGTGCAGCTGTCGGAACACACTGATAGGTGCATGGCGACAGATTTTCAACATAAAGGTAGGTAATAATAGTATTAAAAATAAAAAAACTGAAATTTCTTATTATTAGAAAGGTCCTAGTAGTCGTGCAGTAGGTTGAACGATTTTATCTAATTGTCTAATGATTTTATTTACCGTAGAGCTAGTTAACTAGTACGAGTATGAATGTACAAAAAAGTTCGGTAGCTCCGTGTAGGAAAACATGAATTTCGTTATGCACAAAATATTACTGGCCGACAGCCACATTCAAAAATGAGGATTCAGGGTGGTTTGGAAACGATGCCAAGAATTACGTAAACGTGAAGATTGAAGAGTTGCTTGTTAAGCGGAATGATGATAAAGTTATTATGGCTAAAAGAAACCATGAGCAAATTTTGCTTTTGTGCTTTATATTTCTGCTATATTAAGTAATAAAAAACTCTTGTTATTACGTAGGTACATCATCTATTGTATGCATTAAGGATTATGGGTTGTATAAATAGTATATATGGAAAAGCTACGAGAATCGTAACGTAATCATAATGATACAAAATTGCTCAAAACGTCCCGGTATATAAAAGCTGTCAATTGATCACAGGAGTCGGCGTACGACATACCTAAGGGATGAGGGTGAAAAATATCAAAGCTATTCCATTCATATAGATATGTTTGAATATTTTATATACATACCTATTTCCCTAAAATATTTAAAGGCTTCTTAAATAAAAAATGTGTTTTTATTTGAATGATGATAATAAACTTAATATTTAGAATTGCCAAAATTCATATTTTATTATTTACCCATTTTAATATAATAAACCATGGTAGTTTAGACAAGTTATAATTTTCCTTTTAGAGGTTTAGTAAAATAATTAGATATCCTCGTTAAGCATAAACATAAACACAGAAAAAATTATCAAAGAGTCTGCTGACAAGCGAAACATTGTGTAATAAAATTTTGTTGATATACACAGGAAAATATAGTAAGTAGGCATATGTGAGAGTACTTACTCCATGCGGGTGCAGGCACGATGAGGCCGGATATCATGTCGTCGGAGATGACTGGTGGCTCGCTGGGTGGCGGCGGGCACACGAGCGAATCGATTATATCGTCTGTGGCCGCGCGCATCACACCCGTCAGCTCCGGGGGTTCAGTACGAGACGACCTATACACAAATCACCCCTAAATTCAATATCTGACAACAAAATGTAGGTACCTATATAGGATTGAAAAAATAAACCAACTCGCTTTAACAAAAGGAAACACAATCTGTATTCTGACACAATCATTTTCATTGCAGGAACTCCGTCACAAAAATATCACAGTAAGTTGATTAAATCGCTGGCGAAAATTACTAATAAAATTTTGTTTTTCAACTTCGGTGACTTGATTTCTTTTTATTTATATGAAGCTATATATGTTACTTAACAACTATCAAATATAATAAGTATCTATATGTTATACGGAATCATGAAATTATCTTTATTGTAATATTATGAGCATATACTTATTATACGAGTATACAATGTCAACAATAACTGTCGGTGGCAGTGTACCCAAAAGGGAAAATAAGATAGGTTCATTTATTGTGATACCATATATCATTGGAGCAGCCTATTCCGAATAGTTTTGTATATCGTGTTACTATGGGTGGCCTAAACACTGAAAACAAACTTCTCTAACTTCTCTCCAACTTTTTGACAGCAAGAAGTTAAAAAATCTAAAAGATGGGATGTAGGTACAATAAAAATAATAATACCCCGCGTAAAATATATTAAAATTTGAAATCAATAAATAATACAGTTGCGAAAAATATTATATAATACTTACTTACTATTAAACAATACACATAGATAAAGCTAACATAAGCTTTAATACCTACATGTATGAACATAATACTATACTGATAAGTAGGTATTATATTAACAACGCTGAACGCAATGCCTTAATTATTCCCGTAAGCTTCACCACGCTTAACAAGAAAATTAAACCGAGCGTCTTGCCAGAACAGCTTTATATGCACCGTGAAATAAAACAACTCACAACAACAATAATATCGTGTCGCGAGTGCTCGTTTCGAGATGACATTTGTTGGGGAACATTATTTGACGCGGCCGCAGCGGCGCGGTGCGGTGCGGTGCGGTGCGATGACGTGAACGTAGAGAGGCTCAATTGCGGTCGTTCACAATGCGGTGCCGGAGGCAGGTGGAGGCTGGCGTAGGGCTGCAGGGCGAGGGAGTATGTAGGTCGCACCGAGCGCTTCAGTAAACTTGTCGCGGTCGCAAAAGGTCAGGTGTATGAGGGCGGGAAATACCGATGAGCAGCCTTTCCACCCTGCCCCGGCACAACGCGCACTTTAACTTCCGCTTTATTAGGCGCTAGGTGCCCAGTTTCCTGTTTCGCCAGTGTAACTTTAAAAAGTGCCTGAGCAAAACAGGAAAGTATAAAGACTATATGTTTATAGCGAAAGATTTTCTCTTCTGCTGCAGCGATTTATTCTAATTCGATGTAAACGAATGCGCCTCGTTGGATCGTTTGATTAATGAAAAGCTGTTAACTCCGGTGACGGTTGGTGGAATTCATTAAGTTGGCACAAATTGTTAGCTATTAAATCATTTCATTATACAGTTTTAATCGTTAATTAAGCTATATAAATACTATGACGTGTTCAGATTATTTTAACACAATAATTTATCTTAGAAATAAATAAAGTTTATAAATACCTCATCATCATAACGAGGGAGAGTTCCTCTTGCAACACACTTTCCAAGTACATCATATCTAGGTCAGATACGATCGCCCCGTTGATCACCATTATCTCGTCGCCTTTGATTATACCTGACACAGAAACAACACTGTACCTGGATTGATTGTTTTTATTGTTTTTTTTTCAGGGCATACTTCCAAAAGAGACAATATTCTAATCCTATTGAGATTTAAATTTCACTCTTATTCTAGGGAATATTGCTTTGCCAAGTTTTGAAGCTATGATAGAAAAAGTATTAATACATCATAGTTTTAATTACAAAAAAATGTTTAAAATATATGTTTAATATTATACCTAATATCGTTAAGTTTTTGAATGCCTTACTCGTAAGTTGCAAATAAATATCAACTCCAAAAAGAGTCTTAATAAAATATAATGGAATCTTATAAAATTAATAAGCAGCTACTGTACAGCAAAAACAAATACTGTTCATTATGCATTTACCATTCTGCATCGCGACACTTTTATCTTCAACCCTGCTAACGTAGCAGCAAAGCTCGTCCTGTCTTTCTGCGTTCTCTATTAGTTCGGCTTCTACACTGAAGCCCCACATTTGCTCAAGTGTATTGCGTTGTAACTCTACTTGATACAGGATCTTTGCACATACCTCCACCACTTCATGAGTATGTAACTATAGACAGAAAATACCCTTAAGTTAAGGAGACACGAAGAAGCACCTGGCTAGTTAAAATGTCAATAGGTTAGAATAGGATTTATGTAATGCGAGACATTTAACAATGATTACGGTACATTGCCAGATACCTATGCATCTGTCTACGTGGCACACTGACTAGCTGACATTGATCTCTATTCTCTTTTTAGGGTTCCGAACCCAAAGGGTAAAAACGGAAACCCTATTACTAAAACACTGCTGTCCGTCTGTCTCTCACTAGGCTGTTCTCACCATCTCATGAACCGTGATAGCCAGACAGTTGAAACTTTCACAGATGATGTATTTCTGTTGCCGCTATAACACCAAATACAAACTATAAAAATTGTACGGTCCCCTGGTTGCGCGAGTCTGACTCGCACTTGACCGTTTTTTTTTAAATAGGTAACTAGTTCAAATTGATTGTTTTGTGTTTAAGCATGAGTTTATAAAAAATAAAATGATTCAAACATTTGAAACAAAAAAAATATCAATATCGTCAGATTGACCAAAAAATATTTACTTTAGTAACCTTACTGAGTTTCTTGCTGTTTTTTTTTTTCAGTTGATGTCTGACTTACGAACCGGTTGTAACTTTTGTAACTCAACCTTTATAAGTGCCCTCTAGGGGCCTAAACTGAATAAAGGTTTTGACTTTGACTTTAATGTAAATTGTTGCCCAGATTTCATAGTTGTTGTGACGCCTTCACGTACATACATAAACATTGTGAACTTTATTTGATCATTTATATGCGATTAGTTAGTCCCGATTAGATAAGTTAGTAAATCAATTTCCTTGAATTATGTTAAAGTAATCATGACAAAAGGGAAATCCATATTATCATAACAAAATAATGTTTCTCAAAAAATTTGGAGTTAAATAATATGGTATTAAACAAAGCCTTTTGGCAAAATAATTTCTTTTCTTTTTTGTACTTCTTTTTTAAGGAAAAAGTCACAGTAATTTAAACAAATTAAGTCTGTCCCGTTAATAATTCATTTATAAAAAACAACGGCGACTTTTGTGCTATTAATACCCTTTTAGAGGAAAATTTCTACGCTGCGCTTAAAGCTCGTCACTGAATTAATTGGGTATTTATGGTTGGAGATTATTATTATTAGGAATTATATATATTTTAGAAATGAAAACATAAATGTAAAATATTTTTCTGTCTCCACAAAAAAATGCCTGAAATAAAGGCATTTTCAGCAGAAAAAGCTTTAGGCTTTTGATAATTACCAAAAATCAAAACACGCAATTGCTTTAAATATTTTTGGATTATCTATTTTTTTTAAACGGTGCAACAGATTTTGGTGGTTAGAAGCCTTATCATAGTGGAATCCGGACTTCTTATTATACCAGGAACGCAAGCAAAACCCCAAATGACAGCTAGTCGATTAATATTGTTAAGTCGAATCTACGAAATTCAGAATGTTAATCAGGAACAAGTATTTGCAACAGCAATTTTAACATTGTAACAAAACAAAGAGCAGGATTAAACTTTCTTACGGAGTATTCACATTCGTAGATCCTAAAGTGAGTGTAATATAACTTTTTGATTACCTACTCCATCTACAATATGTCGTCATGCAAAATCAGGGACGAAACAGGCGCTGTCAGACCCTACTCATGTCAATCTTGGTCACAAAATATTCTCACTTTTATTATATTCACTTAGTTCCGTAAGCACGCGTAGCGGGATATGTAATTAAAAATATGACCACGTTTTACGTCATGCTAACGTTGTATACGAACGATCGAAAAACGCGGCGGCCTACCCTATTTTTCGGTAAAATACAAATTCTGCAAGATTAAAATAAATTGTTCCACGGGGTATACCGCCGCAACAAGAGAGCATCATTAAGTTAATTACTCAACTTGTTTTTAAGTTGGAACGATGTTTTAGCGGTTTCAATAAATTGACACGATGTTTTTAATTTGATTTTTATTTTAGAAATAAATTATGGCAATATTTTTTTACTAATGCATTGTTTAATGACTTACGAGGGCGGGTTTTTGGTTGGTAGTTAAGGTTTTCCCATAGTTAATATTGATTGATAGTTAATAGCAACTTGTATATTATATAGGTAGTTTTTTTTATTTTTTTTTATGTCACAAGTGACAACGAGGCAGGCGGGTCACCTGATGGTAAGTGACAACCGTCGCTTATAGAAATTGGCAATACCAGGGGATTGCTAATGTGTTGTACACCTTATTACATTGCCTTAAAGATGAACTGGCTCTCAAGTGCAATTGCCGGAACACACCAACAGGTGCTTGGCGACAGATTTTCAACTTGAGGGTGGTAGCCAGCCAGTCGAGTACTACAAAGTACCCTACCACCGTGCTGTGGTTTCCTCACGATGTTTTCCTTCACCGAAAGCTCAAGCTCATGGATCCTCAAGGATTCGAACCCACGACCTTCGCCGCGGTATCCGACGTCACTTACCACTGAGCTATCATCGCCTTAAACCTTAAACAGGTAGTTTGCGAAATGCTTATGAAAGTTATGTAATTAACCTAGTACCTACTATATTAATCAGCGGGTATCTTCGAGGACGATGACGATCAAGAATCTACATTCCTATGTTATAGAAATGTTATAAATTTAAACTTACATATGTCTCAATAAGATCACTGCGATGAGGAACGAAGTAGTTGTGGTCCTCCATGTCTCGTCGCTTCTTTACCCTGACGAAGTGTTCAAGCGCGTTGAGTGAGCGTCTGGCGCACGCCCCAGCCAGAAATTCCTCCACGGACATGCCTTCACGTACGCCAACTGTTGCGGTCGTGCCTTCTGGGAGTGACACGCGTACCGCAGCTTCACCCTCGTCGCGGGACATCTTTTAATGGACGCAAAGTCATTGTACCACGAATAACTTATTTTTCAGTTTCATTTAGGTGGTGATAGCATTTGTTCTGTGTTATCTCATAATATTTGATAATTCCTAAATGGCGTTAATAAATTTATATCTAAATCATGACTTTTCTTAGACCAAACGTAAATCTTTACTTTAGTTGCTACTAATGTAGAAAATCATTAGTAAGATCATACAAACAGCGAAACAAAAATCTGTGTGAAAATATTTAACCACTTCAAGAATTTCAAAAATAAAAGAAGCAGTAGTGTGTGTACAAAAACATTATTTAATTTATTAGAATTTATGGTAAAGACCGAAATGATACCTGAAGCCATCATGGCTGTGGTAACATTTTATATAATTCGAGTGAATCGATAAAATAATGAATCCGTAACAAGCTTTTAATCGCATTCATATCGTCTTTTTTTTTTTTTTTTTTTTCGTGCGGGCGTTTTCCGCAATTGGGCGACGGATTGCGCCCTTTTTGCGTCAAAAATCGTCAAATATCGTCTTATAGCGTTATAGCGTAATACCTGTATAACATGGAAAACTTTAGAGCAATAGACACCAGCAAGGTCTAGCAATCTACTTATAACGACTATAGCTGCAATTTGTTGCAAGAAACAATGGCGGTTAATGAGCGGCAGTCAGTGGCAACTAACGGCGACTAATAGTCCCATTTCGTGCCGACCTGTATTATGAATTGAGTTGCATGCTTCTCTGGCATTGCCAATTTATATACCTAATTGAATTTAACTTTTTGATATTTATAATAATAGAGGTAGTCAGCGGCATTTCAGCTGTAATTACAAAACAAAACTGTTGCTAATCAGATTTGGAATCTCAGTAGGTACAGCCAACAAAACATTACGTTTTCCTGGTATTTCTTTTTATTCCAGTATACTCTACCTAGAAACGCAAACAGTCACCTCGACAGCTTCGCTGAAGTTGTCTGATTAATTAATCAGCTAGTTAGAGGATTTCTTTGAAACTTAAAGTGATATTTGGGTCCTTTGTTTTTTCCTAGGGACGAGATAGAATAATGTATTAGTGAGAGCTGGTTTACCTGCATTGATCGTCGACTAGAGCCAGAGTTTGAGCGTGAAAGGTTTGGAGCCCTGCGTTTAGTAGCACCCCGACCAGCCAGCAGGTTGTTCAGCAGAGATGGTGAGCGAGCGCAGATAAATGCGTGGAATGAGGACACCGTAAACACACCCAACTTGTTCAATGTGCTTTTAGTGCCACGAGATACGTGTGTCAGCAAAGACTGTAACAAACGGTTTGTTTCACTTAGGTTATGATGCAGCAACATTTAGCTAAATCATAAAGCGTAGCTATGTATCTTTAGTTTGTTGTATTTGCCAGAGATATCTAATGTTTTCCTGAAATAAAAATGTATGTATGTATGTATTAATTATATGATATAATCCAGTTCTTTGCCGTATTTGACAAAAATCCAACAGTTATAAGTGTAAGCCATTGTGTAAATGTAAGTTACTCGAATACAGCGTGTATTCGAGTAACTTACATTTACACAAAATCATTTAATATTTATGATGTAGGAGAATATAATCCATATCATAAGTTTACTATTATTTATAGCTACAAAAGCTTAATCTATTTATCAGGCCAATCCCAAGCTGAAAGCATTTGTAATAATTATTCACGTGGAAAAGCATTATGACGCGTTTTGATATGGGTCGTGGCGTAACAGATTCTATCCAGGCGCTCCCGGTCAACGGAACTGTCAATTTGATCGGGTGAACCACCGAATTTCCTTTCTCTGTCACCTCGATGAAAATTACTTTGCAATTTCGACATGTCGACTCCTGTCATATTATTGGATGATATACGTAATGCGTTAATGCTGTTTTGATGATACCTTGATGATACACATGTATTTTGATGTGATGGGGTTAGGTTATGGGTTTAGCTGCTCCATGAAATAAACAAAAATTTAAAGATAATTAGCCTCTTAATCGAAAATGAATATAGAAACGTAAAGAAAATCTATTTCAAAATATGGAGTTGACATAGGCCAATTATATATCTAGGGTTCGTATCTATTGAAAACGAATAAACAATAAGTACCAGGACTAAACTATTTAAAATAAGCTATATTGAACACTTTACTGAAATAAACAGGGTAATAGGAACTTAGGCAACGCGGTGTGCTACATACCTTAGGATTGGGCAATTCCCCACTTTGAAGGCTGGCCATGTAACAGCGCAGTCGGAACTGTTCGCAATGTAGACGTTCTAGGTTCTCTTCCCATTGCAGCATCTGTACAGCGAGTTGAGCTCGAGTCTCAGGATCAGATACAACTGATTGCTGAAGATCTGCCATATTTTTGAGTTTGTGGTCCTGTGGGAAAATTATATTTCAAACATACTATTTATATATTCAAATCTTGCAGTTGAGTTGCGCAGACTTTCCTGAGGAAAAACCTACCTATATTTTTTTTCAATAAATAAAGAATAAATATTATTGAAATAAAGTAACCACCTAAGTTCTGTATTGTTATTTAAATTTATTCTAATTTTAAGTAGTATATATCAGCATATTGTTTATTATTGGGTAGCATGTAGTTTTTTTAATTGATTTCCATATCAACAACAGCAAGTATAGAAAAAACTTCTAAATAAAGTTTTAAACTTGCAAAGTTTTCAAATAGGTTAGCCGATTATGTGAGCATGTAACATTTTGAATAGTGCGATCGGTCCTCTATCCCGACCCAAGTATGACGTGTCCTATGAATATTAATAAGCGCGTGCTCCCACCTGCCTGGTGTGATAAAATACCTATGTACATTGTATTCAACTATAAACTCACATCTCCAGTCTTAATTAAGTATTTATTTTGAAAATCCGCATATTATGGATATCGTGAAACTTCTTATGAAGTCCGGTAGAGACACTTTTTACAGGTTGAATATTTTCAAATAAGTAAGTACCTACTAGAATAGTTTTCAAATAACTTAGATCCCGTTGCATATTTTAAATAGCTTCAAAATTTGTTATTATAATTATGATGTATTATTGTAAATAATTGGGAACCTGCTTTATTTGAAGTTATTTAATCTATTTGGTTATTCAGTATTTTTTATTTTTGGTATTGGGTAAATTATTTTTTTGCTTAATTAACTTTATTTGTTTGTTTTACTTCCAATAATAATTATCAAACAATTCCTAGGTACATTAAAGTCGCCAGTTGAGTCATGCAAGATGAACTGAGATGAAGGTTCTATATCAATCGTTTGAATCGCATAGTTAATTGCAAACATGTCCGGCAAAGCACATATTCGTATGCGGGAAACATGAGTAGTATGAGGCAGCCACAAAGGCTTTGATGCGTGCTGCGGTCAGCCTGTACGGGTCAGAAATTGGCGCGATTTACACGAGCAATGCTTCAAACCGCACACTGCCGCTCTCTACAGATCCCCCCGTTCTTACATATTATATAGCTACCACTTTCGTAAACTGTTAGACCTATCTAACTACATAAAATGAAGCTTGCAAGTGACATACTGCCAAGTAACAACAGCCACCAACTACTGTTATATAATTTATTCAGTGGAATGGCTCAGCAGGAATATTGATATCTACCTATGCCATAAAATAATTTTCCAGAGGGAAGCCTTACGTTAATGCGATGATGTTATTTAAGATACAAATATCTATATATTGTACAAGCTGTCCCTCGCGGTTTTAACTCGCGTTCCCATGGGATCTTATTTTTTATTTTATTTTATTTCTTATCTCTTATTCCAGGACATAATCTATTTTTGTACGAAGTTTCATCAAGATGGGTTTAGTTGTTTCGAAGTTCATCACGGACCAACATCGTGAGACGGGAATTTCATATAATAAGAATTAATTACTCATACTTTGCAATGTGAGTTTACTTACAGACTCAATAGCCTTTTCAAGGCGGTAAATTTCTTCTTGTAGTAAATGAAGTGTTCCGGTCTTCCCTCGATGACGTGCAAAAGCCGCAGCACATGCACTGTGAATGCTGTTCACCCAGTTTTCGAGCTCAATCTTCAAGAAAAAACGTTACATAAACCTATCATATTTACGCTTCATTAAAGAGCTTCATGGAAAACATTCGTATAGATATTTACCATGTAGCTAACGATAACATTTTAAATACCGATATGTAGACTTACTTGACAGGGTGCTTGAAATAAATAGGCGTCACCAAAGGCAGTGCTCAAGCAGAATATGTGATCGCGCTTGGGGTGCTCAGGAATGGGCTGCATGATGGCACCGTCAACTATGATGAGATGTTTAGGTGCTGCCTCCACGGAACGACCCTCGCGTGAATCGCAAGGGTAGAACAGAAGAGTGGTTCCCTTCAGACAAACCCAATATCCTTTCCAGCCCCGTTTTCGTGCCAATTCAATTTGGTGCTTCTTGCGTAGAAGCCATTTCTTCACGCTTAAAAATCTGTACGGAAATATGTTTTGTATTATTAGATAAACTTAATTACTTACATATTTAGTTATTAATAAATATTTTTATTAAAAGCATCCTATTCATATTGTGGAATGTATGCGTTATTCGTCTTTGAGGTCGAGAAGCGGTTACGGTAGGATTGAAAATAAATAGGTTTTTGTAAATTTATTCAATAAAACATCTTATTGACCAATATTTTATTTTAGAAAATATGGTAACTCAAAAATTGTGTAAATATTTACTTTCAAAGTCATAAGAGACGAGGTAAAATATAGTAGTAACAAATTATCACTTACTATGGTGATATAACGAAAATATTCAACATTTTTGGGTATATTGTTTGTTATAAAACTAATTGGTATTTGGTATTTCTATGATATAATATTTCACATGTGTCCCTATATTGATGCAAAAATTATCTGTCTGAAGATTTATCCATTATTTAACTTTTACTCATAAAATATGTACAATCCTTGCGAACAGAAACTATTAATCATTACGTGAACATACATTATAATCTTCCACCTATAAATATGTATACGCGTAGCTACTTGAATACATAATGTGTTACCTTAAATAGTCTATCTATTAATCCAGTTAATTATGATAATTGAACCTGATGCTAACTAATTGTTAGTTAAGGTGATTAAATTGATCAAGTCGTAGATTTCAATAAATTACTACACATACTACAATGACTACTGTAATATCATAAATGTGTAAAGATTATTGGCATAAGTATTGGTACTAAAAAAATATACTGTTTAAGACCTAGCTAGAAGTATGTAAATCCTACTAATATTATAAATGTGAAAGTATGTTTGGATGTGAAGATGTTTGTTTGTCTTTCACGCAAAAACTGGTAAACGGATTTTAATGAATCTTGGCACACAGGTAGATAATAACCTGGAATAATACAAAGGATTTTTAGCCCGGGAAAAGATAAGATATTTCCGGAACGCGGGTGAAACCGCGGGGGACAGCTAGTGAATCATAAAATACTAGTGAGGACGGCAGACGTTGTCCTGGCCTGAAATTAAAACAAAACTTAGAACCCAATTCCAGCGCCAACCTATCGGGTCCAATTGTGTTTTCAAACCATTGAAGAACCCATTTAAATATAGGTACACACACAATATCATCCAAATCGTACCAGCCGTTTAAGAGGAGTTAGGTAACAAACACGCGTAAAGAAGAATTATATTATTATATAATTAATGAATAATTATATTGATTAAAATCTTTTTGTTATCAGTGTCAATAATTTTTTTTTAAATGATCAGAAAAAGTTCAGTTTAATCGTCAAGTAAAATCACTGTCTCTTTCCAAATGCATGTACAAACACATAGTATACCTATTTATTAGGTACTTGCGTTTCCCTAAATTACAATCACAATAATAAATCTGTAGTTAATTGATTTCATTAATATATGTATACATACACTGTTGATAGTACATTACTAAAAAACTATCAGACACAATAACGAAAACAGGCACAGCAGAAGTTATTTAATGAAACATAATATTTTTCAAAGAAAATTGTATTCGACCCTTTTTGATAACGTTTAACTTTTTGGTAAAACATAAAACCTTAATAATAATGAAGTCTCAATCTTATAAATTGAAACGATATGAATAACGTGTAGATAGCTACTTTTAAATCAAGTAAGTAATAGGAAAGATTTATAAGAAAACTCATCGAAGCGACATAGCTCCATCTCGTCTGCGTACACTATACGGTTTTACAACGCCGTTGAATGGGTCACGGCTAAGATTTCCCTCCGGTCATTTGGGATTCATGGAAGAGAAATTGTAGCCTAAAGGAGCATAAAGGACGCCGTAGGCTTTTCCTAACTGAAACTTGTAAGGTATACGACAGCGCCTTTCTATCCGCCGAGTCTTGTTTTACTTACATTTATTAAAGCGTCAATAGGAAGGGTGGAGAGTAGAGTAGGTAGGTATTATATCAAACGTTTAGTTCTTTTGTTTTACCGCGATTGCTTTTGAGTACCTACGAGTTCATCGGTGCGAGGAACGGTTTTTTATTATATTTGCTTTTGAATTTATTTCACTATGAATTTTAATTGAAGTTCAAAGTGTTTTTTATTCGAGTAACGTGACGTGTGTGCATCAAATATACGGTCCGTTTGATAATAAACTAGGTACTAAGCCCAATGGAATTCCTTTACTACATCTAGGCTGAGTCTCAATGTGAGTAATCAACGGTTCGGGAGATACACTAGAGGTAATCTTATCAAGTGATCACATGCTCTATCATTGCATAGACTGATTTTTCAGATCTGATGTGTGCCTTTTTTGAGTACCTACTATTGGAAATTTAGACGTAATAATCAAAACGACTTACCCTGCCTTTCTGACAGCTCCAGTGCAGTTAAAGGAAGCCGCAGCTGCCCCTGTCTGTTTGCCTTTGTAAGGCGAATTCATTGCGCTTTCTCCAGGCTCCTCTTCATCTGATACCGCCGTCGTCAATGACATGCGATCATCGTCCGATATCTGTACAATAACGTTAACTTGAACACTAACTTGTTAACAAATACATTATAAAACACTAGACATATTGTAGGCTCCTTGGGTAGTTGATTTTCAGTTGATTGATCATTTCTTATGTAAATCGGATGAACGTTTGAAAATAAATATTTCTTTAAAATAACGTATGTTAACGTATCTTTCGTAATACAGCTAAGATCAGCATATATACTTTCGAACACACGCACATCGGTATTTTAATATCGGCAATACAGTAGGTACTTTGCAAACTTAAAAAATATTAACAGGTAAAAAAGCGTTTTCATTATAATTTCACATCAGTGTCGGATGTCAAACACCTTCGTGGAATATCACATAGACTGGCATTACAAAATACTCTCGTTAATATTAAAGCGTACTCCTTTGACTACAAGTTGTAAACTTATATAATTTAAGTTGTAATATTTTTATATAGGTACGTTGTCTTGAAAATCATAGCCCCGAATAATAAAAAAAAAGATGAAGCTCGATGAAAAGTGTCAGTCAGAGCGTAGCTAAATTTGTTTATTGCTGAGTAGTTGAGAGTGGAATATAAAAGCTTTTACATCTAATGTAAGGATTATTAGAATCTCTTAATAATAGATAGGCATCGTTTGTTGTTGTGCCTTTGATATTAGAATATTTCCATTATATAATGTTGTAAATGTTAATTTAAAATACAGCCGTGTTAGCAATCATCATTATGAAAATCGACTTGTGACGAACAATGGAGAGTATGAAATAAAATAAGTTATAATGCTTTCTGCAAAATATTTAAGTTCAGTGGGATGTACAATATACATTTACGTTTAGATATGCTTACAACGTTTCTAGTATAACGCAGTTTTCCTCTTGAACCACCCTCACTTCCACCTCGGAAAATTGTTACTTCGCCTCTCCGGTTATACCTACAGGTTCCTGTATAACTAGGCGCGCGCAAAGCACAAGAACGAGTGCTAAACGAGACGAGACTGTTTCATACTTTATGTGAAATTTATTTCTTTTGAGGTTAATTCTGTTAAAATAATTATGTTTCTGAAGTTTTTGTTAATTGAACTCAAAATAAATTCATTGAAGTATACGTTTGAGGCATAGCATTATATATTTGTTACGAATAGACAAAGGTGCAAAGGGATAGAGAAATATTAGAGGTATTTGAAATGCAGTGCTGGAAGAGGATGGAAAGGATAAGCTGAACTAAGAGCAAATGTTTGGCGAAGACTGCCACACACTGACTAAAACAAAGAAGGAAAAATAAAAGCAAAGAAAGCAAGCGTGGAAGAAAAAGATAAATATTATATATCTAATATTGACCATGTGAAAAAAAAATCTAGAAGACAAATAACAGAATTAAATAGAGCTCTACAGATGCAGCAAATTGAGATGAAGATGATTTACTTCCTATCCCTCAGAAATTTCCAATTATATATAGCTTGCTCATGATAAAAACGTAACAGACGAAGTGTAGTTTTTCGATTAAAATTGTAATTTAGGATCATTTTTTTAATGTACAAAAGTTAGAACAGTTCTAGAAGTGAGGGTGATATCGTGAATAAAACCATTATTTTATTTTATACATTAATAAAATAATGTAATTTTTGCGCTTTTGATCCTGACACAATGTAACACGACAAGTGCTGCTTTGAGGCGCATGCGGGCCGCGGTAGCTCGCTCTCGGCTCGATGGCCCTTGAAGCCGCTGCGCCCGCCCTTGCCGAGGCCTTTCATGATGGAAAATAATATATATACGACATGTGACACCGTAAAAAAATTACTTAAATAATTGCATGTAAGCTATATATTCATTATTCAGTTTATAATTGTCGACGCCATTTTCTGCCTACTTTCGCTCCTCCTCAACAGCCATGGAATTATTATTAAATTGAGTGATTCTACTTTAGATTAATTCTCTATTCGCTATTTATACTACCTTAATTGTAGTTACTAATATATTTTAAAGGTTATAATTTTTATGTTTCTCCCTCGTACTGTAAACTCAATGCACCTTGTTTAGAAATAAATAAATAAAAATATTTTATACTTCTATTATTATGACTTTAATAAAGAACCACAAAAAACTATAAATATAATACAAATATTGTTAACAATGTGTTGTTGTATATAGTACAATGGAAGTAAACTTTAATAGTGATGCAGTGAAAGTCAAAGTGACTTAGTCACTTTAACTTAGTTACTTTAGTTGATAATCTGGTATAAATATGAAGAATTTGCTATAAGAAAATGAGAGAAATCGTAAAAATAACAGTTAACAACATTTATCCACAATTCGGATCCAGTATGTCGACTAAAAACAATATTAAACTTTATGTTAAGTTTAAGTTGAAACGCTTCACACTCAGATTGATGCAGATTCAGAATTTATACTAAGCTCTATTTTGCTTCTTCCCGTCTCCCTACAGCAAAACTCAACAATATTCGGATATAATGTTTAATTTTACCTCACTTAGTTGACAGCGAATCATAGTTCTGAAACAAACTTGTCCGTTTATGGAATTGAGAATTGCATCCACGTTAAGTTTAGCGAAGCATTTACTGTTGCAAATCATCACTAGGTTTTTAGCTGGAAATATTTTATGTGTAACCAAATAAATTCATATTTAATACTAGCAAACACGATGACATTTATATTGTAAAATATACCGTGTCTATTCGCGCACAGGATATTATCCAAATATAATTTTGACTAACCTCGATATTTCGATCAAGTTGCATATAGAATGCCTAAAATATTCAGGAAATCTAGTACATTTCATCACACTTCGTGCTCACTTGAGTGATGATAGTTCAGTGGTAAGCGACGTCGGATACCGCGGCGAAGGTCGTGGGTTCGAATCCTACAATGAGCTTGGGCTTTCGGTGAAGGAAAACATCGTGAGGAAACCATAGCACGGTGGTAGGGTACTTTGTAGTACCCGACTGGCTGGCTACCACCCTCACGTTGAAAATTTGTCGCCAAGCACCTATCGGTATGTTCCGACAGTTGCACTTGAAAGCCAGTTCCCATCTAGGCTTTGTGTGCTTACCACCTTCGGCCACATCATCACTTACCATAGTGAGATTGTAGTCAAACACAAGCCTATCCAGAATAAAAAAAAAATATTTATTAAAAAAAAATAACGACGAAGTACACTTCTAACCTAACCAATCCATCTCTATATAAATTGCCTAGGGATTGTATAAAATACCTAGATTTCACACATTTCCGGTGACATATATATTTTTTATATACATTTATATAAAGATTATAACAAAAAAAAAAATATTTCAACTGAAATCAACGAGACAAAAAAGTTAAAACGCGTATTTGCAGTGGTTTTGGTATCGTGCAAATAACCACGATGAAAAACCTTTATATCAATATCATAAACAGACGTTCCAATTTTCTTTATTCGTATAAATCTATTAATTACTGTAATACAATGAAAATCTAATAATATATTACAGCGTAATATGTTCTATTTATATCACGCTGAACCAAATGCTGCGTCATATTTGGATAAGATATAAAAATAATTACATAAGTTTTATTGACTGTTCAGTGTAATATTTCTAAAATTTATAAACATTTACGTTTATAATCAAAGTAACATGTAACAAGAGGTTGTGTAAGCAGTTGGTACATCTAAAGAACTACATATTTTGAGTACCTAAAAATACTGACAATGGAGATACTGCTCTAATACTGCCTCTTTATCACGACTGACAACGAGGCAGGCGGGTCACCTGATGGTAAGCCTGATGGTAATGTCTATAGCCACCTACCGTCGCCTATAGACATTAGCAAGACCAGGTGGACTGCCAACGTGTTGTACACCATATTACAATGCCTTAAGGGCAAGGGCAACTGGCTCTCAAGTGCAACTGCCGGAACACACCAACAGGTGCTTGGCGACAAATTTTCAACTTGAGGGTGGTAGCCAGCCAGTCGAGTACCACATAGTACTCTACCACCGTGCTGTGGTTTCCTCACGATGTTTTCCTTCACCGAAAGCCCAAGCTCATTGTAGGATTCGAACCCACGACCTTCGCCGCGGTATCCGACGTCACTTACCACTGAGCTATCATCGCTTAGTTATGTTTAGATATTAATAGATAATTATCTCAATAACTTTACAACGTTATTCAATAATAACGTATACCAATGTATACCAGATGATAAACGCCCTATAAAATATTATAATTATAAAAGAAAATATTGTATAAATATGTGGTAATTTATTAATTACTTTTTTCATACAAAAAGTACATTGAAAACTGTTGATGAATTTTATTACAACTTATGAGGACCTATTTATCTCGAATATAGGATACCTTGAATAACTCTATATTTACGTACAGACAATCCCACAGTCAAAATGAACAAAACACTACCACTTTATTTTAGATCTTGATAAACTACAAAAAATACTATAAATACTTAGTAGAATACTGAAACTACACATTTGAATGTTCGAATAAATGAGATAATAATATGTATCAATGACATTCCCAAAAACGTTTTAGTATTTGGACGTTAACTAAAAAGCTACGAATATTTCTATTTCATGGAAAAATAGAAAGAAAAAAATGCGAACCCATATCTAAATAGAGTAGTGAAAATAAAAGACCTCATTAGCAAAAAGGAAAATGCAGAATCCTCTTGATAGAAACTAAAATAAGGTCAAAATGTTACCGGGCTTATACCGGCAGTTTACTTTTGTTTAGGTACGGCTTTTACCTATATATATTTAAAAGTATATAGTAAAATTTTGGATTCTATTTTTAGATTTAATTACGGAGGGATTTATTGACTGTCACTAAAGTATAGTCAAAACCGTAGATCATACAAAATAGAGAAAAGTGAGAAAAAGTTTTATAACAAAGATTTTCTTTTAATCTTGTTAATTTTAGGGTCAATACGTGGAATTGGTTTCGTAAGATCTTTAGAGGGTCAATCACCTAAAGGGAACGAAGTCTTCGCTGAGGTGGTTTAAATTGGCTGTCAATTAGATATCCCATTCAGTTGGATATAAACCAACAACACACATGCACATATTTGTACTGAATAAGATGCGGGAATAATTATTTAACCTTTTCATCGTCAATAAATTATATTTTATTTTATAATACCATTTCAGGATTGTTTGTAGAAATTGTTTGTTCATTTTGATGAGTAGGTAACTACCGCCCCACATTATTTAAACTACAAGTAAAAACAAGTGGAACGAGCAGAAACTAATGTCTTACCTTTCTTAGGAATGCCTCGTTGCAAGTTTGTGCTGTTCCTTTCCAGTGATAGTGACGATATCTTACATTGCCGAGTAACTTTGTCCCGTGTAATATAGAAACTTCATACACTATACGACGAATGTTTAATACATCCGTGCGTTTCTTATACTTATGCAGTTTGCGTCTTCGCACCATGCTTTCATCTGGTTCAGAGTACTCTCCAGTGCTCGTAAGTCCTTCTTCAGCTGCCCATGCACTCAAGACACTTTCAATAAAACTGAATAATTGTTGTACATTCGGTTCTAATTTGCTTGGTATATAGAGATAAGGCGAGACGGTTTTTTTCGGTACGATAGCTTTTTCATCAGGTTCGTCGCTGGGAGGTGGCGCTATGTCATGGTAGGGACAGTTGTGAATTTTGTGATGGTGGTGATGATGATGATGATGATGATGCTTAGTTTTACGTTTCGGCTCCTTCGATACTAAGCCACCGCCGCCCTCCCCTTTATCTGCAGCTTCTCCGCCGCTCGAGTGTGAATCGCCACTACGCTCTCTGCGCGGCTTAGGGCGTCCGTTTGACGTTAAAGCTACGAGAGCACCGGCAGCGAGACAACAGTGATGAGCTACACAGCAGAAGCGAGCATCTCCCTTGCGGAGCCCCGTATGAGCTTTGTGGCAAAACGAAACATCGGGCACTCTTGCCCCTAGCGCTGCCAAATGCGCTCGGTCGGCGCACACTTGCATCAAGAGATTCTCTCCGAAGTGCACAGTTTTGTGTCTGCGTCTGCGGAGGTGCATCACAGTGCCGCTGCCAGCGAGTGAAGGCGGTGCGGACTGAGAGGTAGGCTTGGTGAGAGGCTCGGGCGCACGCACACATCTGGGCGGCGGCACGCGGTGCGTCTCCACCATCATTGGCGAGGAGCGGCGTCAGCGGCCGGTGCGCGTGCGTCACCTCATCACGCACCTACCTGTCTCGGCTATATGCTGCTTCTGCCTAGACACCCCTTTGGTACCGTAATGTCACTACATTTTATAGGTTCAAATATATTTTACACAGCTCCACAGTCATTGTTTTTCTATTGAATTTATGATAATGTTTATTTCTATTTAATGCAAATTACTCAAGACACTTGTTACTTTATTTCAAATATTTCACTTCACACATGTTCGTGAGATACTAGTTAAAGACCTCGGCGTAAGCAAATAGACACTGATCAACAAAAAATATACTGTTATATTTGTGATTGTTTGAACGATTAAACTTTTAGTTTTACTTATCTCACAAATGCTTCTAATAACTACATAATATATCTGTTTCAATTAAAAAAAAATTACATCTTAAACACCATTATCTAACTATTCATTAACTCCAATATTTTCGAAGTAAAACGGCTGACATAAGGATAGACGTGCAGACGAACAGGAATAAATTACAAGGGTTCTGGTTTTTCGGTGGTTCCATTTGGCTATGGAACCCTAATAAAACAGATCCTTCAAGAGCTATTTAGCAATTAGTAAACAATATACTGGAATGGGTGAAGAAAAATGTAGGAAAGTATACAGATAAGTGCGTTTAACGAGAATCTGATAAATAACGGTCCGCGATTGAAGTGGCTTGTACCACGTACTCTGTAAAGACTAAGGACGTTAACAAGCTGTCAAACGACGAACTCATGTTCGAGCAAAAACAATTGCTATAATATTTATGATTCAAATTTAACAGGAACATTTATTTATAATAAGTAATAATTATTTTTTTGCTTTTTTACGTTTTTTCTCATTATTTGTTAAACTCATATAAATATCATATAATATGTAGGTACTATTTCAAAGAACTAAGCAAGAAAAGAAATATAAGATAAGAACTAAGAATATTAGATGCAGGTAACAAATAACTTATTAGTAGTACTTAGAAGCCTTATGATAGACGATAACAAATGATCTGTTAGTTGGGTGCTGTCATAGTTTAAGAATGAATCTTTTGTAGTTTCGTCGCGTTTTAATTACGCTAATAGCTGGTGCCAACTTTTCCAAGAAAAGTAGGGCGTGACGCGCACTACTAAAACGTCATCACATTTGAACTATATCACGTTTTGCTATGATATTTTTATAATAGAAAACCTTATTTCATTTACCTTGAATATTTGACAACAGTAAAAATATTAATGTTTGTAAATTATAACACACTATACCTACTTAATTAATTATTATTATATGCGGATACAGAAATACCGAAAAACAGATGGATTGTGTGAGAGATGATCTGTAAGAAAGGATTGAATGCTGTGATATGACGGATAGAAGAGCCTGAAAGAGCCAAAAAGAGAACCCATTGGACCGACCACAAATGATTGGGACAGGCTGGCAGATGATACCTAATTAATTTAAAGTAATTAATTTCTCATATTTAATTATTTATAATAAAAATAAGCGAATAATTAGTTCATCAGAAGATGTAAAATTTATTATCTTTATCCATACATTTGAGACTGATGTTTGATAAGTAATTTACCTTTTTTGTAAAAAAGAAAAACAAAAAAACGTATTGTGGTGTTAATAAAAAAATACTGTTGTGGTGTATATACAATAATAAAACTTGGTCTGTTATATAGTCAATTAATTATTAATTTTAGTAGTTATTTCATTATATTTTAAGTCGAAAATGTATGATATTGTTACAGACCATCCCTTGATATTTTTCATGGGGTAGTTTAGCATGGCGGACATAACAATATGTTTCTATGTCCTAACCAGTTTCCGCCCTATAATTACATCCACATATGCAACAAATATTATAAATGAGAGAAATATGAACGTAAGTAGGTACCTACGAGTATAATATTATGTTCAATCTCAAATATCAAATTCTCGTGGTTTCATGTATGGAATACTTTATATATCGGGATAATATTAGATCCTTATATTATAATTCTTCACTGTAACAACTCAAAATAAATTTAATTTTTACTTGTAAAAAAGTTAATGTATGATATTTTTTTTGTTCATCTATGCATATTTTATTTACCTGAATTTATTTACCTGTGAATAAAATAAAGATGGTCTGTAAGTAATTTAATAACGTAACCGAAGACCCAAGGGATTTCTATACGATATAACAGAAACAATTGAGTACCTGAATTGCTTCGATCCAAAGTCCAGTAGGGAAGGGTTTCTGTCCGATTGTGAGGGAAAATTGATAATTTACAAAATACCCTTGTCACCCAGCGCTATACGAGTACCTATTCAAAGACTACATTTGAATTTAAGATTTACAAATATTACATTATTAATATCTATATTATGGATTCGTATCATAGGACGATTTCAGGCTTTTAGGCAGCTGAAATTATTATTTAAGTGCACATTCATTCAAACTGATTCTAGAAAATGGTAGTTATTCGAGTAGAATTGGTATTAAATATTAGAATTACTTATTTTAGTGAAAAAAAAACGCAGGGCAACGACTACTGTTTTTCATGTGAGATGAACGCACGAAATAAAATGAAACCTCTGAAAATGCGGAAGAAAGTAATAAATTAAGTATATTTCCTCCACATAGATATAGGATAACAAGAGAGGCTTCGAAAAAGCCTATAAACGTCATTATTCAAAAGATTAAGTCATAAATATCTTATTCAGGGATTTTTCATACAAGAAGATAAATGTTTCGAAAACAATGGACTATACATTTTTTATAATTAAAAATATAGCTACATTGTCATTGCGGAAAGTGACGATTTAATTTACTGTGTATTTAATAAATAAGTGATAAAACCCCGGAATCTGGATATTGCAGTTGAAGTAACCTGACTATTATTAATAAACGTAACCATTTTGTGCTATATTAATAATGAGGCAATTTTAATTACGTCTTCTGAACGAAATAATTATAATTGAATTACGGAAAATATGCAAAAGCTGATGAATTGTCTCTGGTTCAATCAGTACTGCCAGATTCATTATTTTGGTGCATTCGATAGTTTATAGTAAACTTATCATAAAAATTGAAATTATTAAATGAAAGTAAAGATATTTTACAAGTTGGAGTTAACGGTAAACCGTAAGTAAACTTAAAGTCAGTGTCATAATTTCATAAATTTTCACGCTTATCGTTCAATCATAAGTAATATTAGAGCTTTATGTTCTAAGAATAAACAGATATTCTGTTTAATTTTATATAATTTAACACACTTATTACTTACTATTAAGTAGTTTGTATTAGCTACTTTAACCAATATTGAGAATAAAGCTGAAATTGTATCGTATCAGCCAGTAAATATGTCATTACACTAATCGCCCATCTCAGCGGTAGAAGAACTATATACACACATTGGATTATCGAATTGCAAAATTGCAATAAATGCATCGAATGCTAAATGTAACAAGCAATCATGGATTGAGAGTGAGTCACCACAACTATGTGGACGTTATCATGGCAGCCTGCATTGCGCCAATTTCTCGTTTGTTTGATTCTATTTATTCCATTAATTGGAACAACAGCGGTAACCTATGAGTCTTTACTCTACTTCTTACTTTATGTATGTTATAATCCCTTCATTAACTAAACAAAGCTAAGATTTATAAACTCTATTTTTTTTATTATTTTGCTATAATCGTTCAAACAATCATTGCATATAAGATCTGTAATTTATCCAGTGTAAACGCTCAGTTATATACTTTATTTATTTAATATATTTCGGTTAGAGACAAACGAAAGATTTTTTGATTGCATTATTAAATGAAATTATAAACCTCTTCTAACATAAAATCACAGGCGTACACATCACTATTGCACAAAATACAATAATTGATAGCCTAAATTATCCAAAAACAGCCCGTCTTTCGATGGCAATATTCATTGAACACATTCACAATCAGGTAGCAGGTTGATTTGTTTGAGTTAATATACAAGTAAGTTTTTTGAGTTACATAACCGAGCACTAGGCACACTTAGAACCGCTCCAACGCCCTGGCGGCCCTCGCTGCGACTGGATCCAGCACGCGTCGTCGGAGGGTGGTCGCGATCGTCGAACTTCGTTACAATTCGGAGCGAAACGATCGTAAGTCCTCGGGCGTTTTCGGAGCAAGCGCGCCTGCGGGCGGGCGGCGCCCGTGTGCCCCGCTTCGTTCACCTATACATACTATAACTACCTACCCAGCCTTCAAATTTGTTTTTATTCAAATCTAAATTTTATATTTGTATCTACTATAATAAAATTGATATGTAAAAAAAACAATTACGAACACTACCGTAATTTTATTTTGATGATTGATTGAAGTCTGAAATGAGAATATGATGATTGAGATGTTATCTACTAAACTTATACTTATCAAAATCTTGTTTGTAAGATAATTTGATGTATTATAAGTAGGTATTAACGATAAATATAAAATGTTACAAAGTATAATGTTAAAAAAAAAAGTTTATGTAAAAACTATTATGCAAGTATAAATTTGCTACTACGGCTTAATCTAATTAGACTACAACATTGCAGAACGTTATCGCGCACCTGTCCCGCTTCGCAACAGAGTTTTCCCACGCGGAAAATATTCTTACCGTCTTCGTGTCAGGAACAAGAAGTATAAAGTAATAAAATATACGTTTTATTCATAAAAGAGGTAGATGGGGTAGATGTTCTACAGTCAGTGACCGAGATTAGTAGGGTACGCCATGGGACGATAGTATTGATTGATATTATTTTTCCGTTATAGATGTCGCACGTATTGTAAATACTTTATACGTAACCGAACAATGTGCAAAGACCGTCATCCATGACTTTAATATTCAAAGTAACTTTAGTTACATTTTTATTTTTTCCAACAGATGAGTATTGAAGCAAATAATAACGTGTCTGGGAAGGTAGTCTCAAGGGGGATGGCGCGGCGAGATGTCTCCAAGTTCAGCCCCTTCCTCCTAATTTACAACTTTTAGCAGTTATTCGTATTCCTTCAGAAAATCTTTACGGATATATTTGTAAAAATATTAATACTTCTTTTTTAATTTACTAAACAAAGACATTTTCACAAATAAATGATGCTGTTAAAACGTAGTACGGTTTGTTGACCAAAAAGTTTCGAAGTTTAGTTTTTATATTACAAACCACATGCATCGTATGTAGAATAAATATTATTTAATAGCAAAACTGTATTAGCCAATTATTTTATTTCATTGCCAAAACACGTCGTAGTCAAATATCATGAAAGTCATAACGCTATGTGGTCTTTCTGTATTAGCCACAAATCAACAATGGTTTTTTTATAAGTACCATAACAATGTGCGATGTGGATGTGTTAGAGACAACAACGCGATGTAGGCTGTTTTCTGAGCGTTTTCCACTCATATACTAATTATGTGGTATTTTAAAGCTTAAAGCCAACTATGTATATGGTATTTAGGTTCTTTATAAAGTGTGAGCATCTACTAAGAAATAATTTACCAAAATTTACCCTGAAAGTTATCTTACATGTCAAAACCGCTTAAATTAATTTTGGTGGAAGCTTGGATCTAGTACCTATATGTAAAATATTGAATAAATACCAGCTGTATACATGTGAAAATATTGCGTAATATCATGTAAATCAAAATAGACAAATTAATAAAATTGACCCAAAAATTTCTGTATTACTTAATTAATGAAAGAAATAAATCCGATTTATATACACAGTATATGCTTAATTCAAGATATGTAGCTACGTAGGATTCTATTTTACTTTAGTTTCATTGATCTGACCCACGAATTGGATGTGAGTCTTTTACATATACGTACATATATTCAGTATGCTTAGAGGTACGTGAATAGGGTTGAAAAAGGTTCCATAATACGGTTGATTATGTAGGTATTTTGATCCCAACATAATGTTATAAAGTAGGAATAATATGAATCTTTGATTACAGTACATAATAATTTGATGCGTCATTTATAAATTGATAGTAATTAATGAATAGTTTTCAATAAAGATTTCCTCGTATAGAACGAGGAAACATCACGTGCATATAAATTATTATTAAAAACTTTCAATCTAACACATACGACAGGACACTTAATTTTCACTATAACGTAAGTTAATAAAAACAACAACAACAAGACATTATTTAATTACAAGATGAATCTTGTATTCGTAGCAACAGCTACGAAGTGGCTACGAAAATACAACACAGGTTAATTAATATTCATAAACTTTTGAAAATTATAAAATTGACGTAGATATAATTTATTGAAAGTTTACGTATAAATTGAAAATTAATATGGCTCTAATATTTGATTAGGATTTAATAGAAGTTTTATTCGTCTGATGTAGAAAATTACTTAAAATTTGTATTTATTCAGTTTAGGCCCTAGGCCATTACGAAGGTTTTACAAGCCAAAGAAGTTACTTAGCACATATTTATTATTGGGTGAGTGTTATATTCATTACCTACTTTTATTGTTAGAATAAATATAGCTTAGATAGTAACAAAATATGCGTAATTGTTTACAGTAACATAAACTAAAGTGAATTTATTTTATCTTAACATAGCTCTTGGGATAATAAATGTTATAATTATTCAAAAAGGCATTTACAAGCATTCTGTCTCTAGTATACTTGTCCACAAGAAGCTTACCTATATGTTACCTACATGAGAGTTTGTTTATATATTTTATAACGTTACTCTGCCTATAAGGTACTTAGTTTGTGAATAATCCCATAAGCATAGGCTAAGCCTACATCTTTTTTACGCTCTGATATAATATTATCTTTTCGTAATATTACCGAGAAATCCAGAATGCGATGCAATATAAAAATATACTAAAATACTAAAATATCTGCAAATAAAAAAGACTGAACATTAAAACTCGACATAATTTATTTTCGAGTAATGGTCACTAGAAAATAATAGGTAGAGTTATTAATTTAACTTTTATCACAATATACACTCAGAAATTATTTTCATGTTTGAAGTTAATATTTATTGTAAGGGAGGCGGATTTTCGGCTGTATCTGGTGAGCTCATTACGTTTGTATTTACATAATCGCTGAAGTAAGATGGTCCGGTTAACTGAGTTGAAATAATTTCTTATGCTACTTGGAGCGATCCTTAATGAAAAGGTTTAGCTGAATAGTCATATTTTGTAACAAAGTAATATCAAGAAAGTACGACACAACTTTCATTTAGCTGTCGGAAATTCAAAAATATGTAAATGATAAATACAAATTTTATATTTATAGATGTTATATCTATGTTATTAACTAAAATGTCTGTATGACATAATATCTATCTCGTATAACATATTTTACATATAAATAAGAAAAAATATCACAGAAAAAAAATGGTCGAACATAAATAAATAAGTTGGTCGACTGTCATATATCGCAGTTATCGCAACCGACGATCAATCAATTGGTAAACAAAATGTCATTAGCTCGCCTCCCTACTGTTGGACTACACACCCCGTGACCTACTCTTCATGTACCTACCTGTTTCAAAATTATAATAAATACATATATTACACGATAGATACCTTTATTTTCTGCAACGTACCCAATTCTATGTTCACGTGATGAGACAATTTAACAAACCCATAATCCCGTACATTAGATAGACGAAACTATGATTTATGAGTATAACTTTGTGGTTAATAGAATAGTCAAAAGTGTGTAGTAAGCAAGCACTCCTAATGAATTATTAAACGCTTATCTTGCTGAACATTAGGATCGATTTAATTACGTCCGCACCTTTCTGAATTTTGTCTAATAAAACATCAAAGGCAAGGTACGCTTTTATTACTCCTTCAATATGATTAGGCTTTAATTTAATTAGTCATTATATTACTTACAGTAAAAATGGTTAATATGTGTGACGTTAATCCATTCTACCAATTATATAGAAAATAATACCCAAGGAAAATGGGAAATAAATATAAGAGGAGAATCACACACGGCCATTTGATCCTAAACTAATAACGTCCTGTAATTTTAATACGAGTATCTAACCAATATCTAACAATTAAGCTAAGCTTGTATAATGGAAAGTACTAATATAATTATTGATATACCTAGTAAGTAATCTATGTAAAAAAAATTTATAAACTTGGACAGGTAAACCTATGCTCAAAAAAATACAAATGTTCATTGGCACAAATGTTTCTCTTGCCCAGGAATCTAATTTTCAACCTGAGGTGTTGCAAACAGAGCAACGTAAATTCCATGTCAGCCAGCCCATCATATAATGTATTTTAGAAATAAAAAAATATATACTTATTGCATTTAGCCGTTGCTTCAATAAGTCGGAGATAATTGACCGAGCAAACGAACCGAGAGTACGTTACAAGAGAATAATATGGCGATGGGTGTAGCGCGCAGGCGTAAGGCTTTACGTGTCCCCCTAACGTCGGGTGCACCCTACCACCCGTCCATCCCCGCTATCCTCTACCATCGGACGCCATTGCAAGTATCAAATAAAACAGCAGCGCTAGGTGCGATATGGGTGCAAACGACAGTGGCAGGCAACATTCCTCCATGCAATCACTGCTAACAAGGACGAGTGGAGGCAACATACGTATTTCAAATTAAATTTTATACAAATGACACAAAATCAGAGTAAAGATACTCTAAACTGTATTTAAAAAACTTTTTCCCATATACTAGTTACATTTTAATTTTCATGCTTTTTGCTATTGAACTATTAGGATATTTTATGAGGTTGAAATATAAATTCATAATCTCAGTAATGATATTCACGTGATCAAAAATATTTTAGCACGGGATAATAAATGTATATTGGTCACATTCTTCATAAAAATGAATTTTAGATACAAGAGAACCCATATAATAATTTACCATCCAATATAAATAGCTACAATATCCGTTGGCCGCTATTACGGAATAGTTTGGAAACGTATATTTTTGTAAGAGACGTGTTTAGACGGAAAGTCTTTGTTTTTTTACTGCCACACTAATGACACCAGGAGAGTAATAAGTTCAAGTACAACGTTCGTTCAATTAATTCCCAGTGAATTGGCCTAATCCACGTAAATCATTAAAATTCTTCAGCAGTGACTATATAAGATGTAAGTTATAAAATATGTATATAAATTTATAAAAAAAAACCCGGAACTTCGTTCGCCTTTGGAATTCGCTTGTTGCGGAATCATGCATTTTCACCTGTATTTTTTAACATTCCAACTTTATTTTAAAATATTTCTGATGAATGTACAGATAGGTACATAAATGGCAAGTGTAAAGATTTATTATAGGGATAGACTGGTTTCAAAATAGCCTGTTGACAATGCTAAGAAAATAATCACAATAAGGAACTGATTCACATTAGAATTGCGAGCTTAGGGCTCGTTGCTTTGGTCAGGTCTTTTTTTGAAGTTATTTTAAATAAAGCATTTTATTTTTATCTTGATGTGATAGAAACACAAAAATATCTGCCATCATTAAAATAATAATATTACTTACCCCCGATGAGATTGCCAATTTACTTACCTGCAACAAAAAGCAATAATTGTATTAACATTATCCTAGATATTTAATAATATTACATTCATAAATATAGTATTGGGGTGTTAACTGACATCATCACACAATCAAAACGATAGTTTATTTGGAGTTTTGTATGAAATACTACGTTTTTACACCATCAAAAGTTATACTTTTTGTAGTTAGATTAGAAATAAAAAAACATCGGAAAGATGAATTTTATAACATGTTAGATGTTAGTGTTTCATAATTTTTCTGCAAAATAGTCAACATACCTGTGTAAATGTAGGAAAAAAAAATTGTAAACGACTACATCTTTACAAAAACTATTTTTTAGCAAGTTTATTAATCTTTACACTAATTCACCCTACTAAGCAGCAGTAAACAAAAGTTAAGTGGAGTATAAGTAAATATGTACTGTAGTTAATTGGCTATAAAGAAAAACATGACCTCGTTTTGGAGAAACAAAAAATACTGTTAGTTTATAGCCTTCTCTAAAAGCTTTCGCAGCGAATAGCGTTTACATTACCTACAATATATAACCTGTCTTCAACGTATTACATGTTTCCTGCGGAAATAAGTCATGTTGAGCCGTTTTCACAGCCATTTATTCAGACACCGGTGAAAAATGTTTCCATATTTGTCTTCGAAATAGTATTTATGTAACGTTATTTTTTATTTATTGATCATAATTATTAATATATACCTTAGCATGCATTGAATACAATAGCTGAACGTTTCGCTGAAAAATCCGTGAAAAATGCTAGAACCATAAAACTTTGTTTTTAGGCTAACAAATAAAAATAAAGAAATACGTGTTTTAGCGTTTCCTATAATTCCACCTCTGAAGGGGTGAAACGGGGGTTCAAAGTTAGGAGTTATTTCCGTGTCTTGGTATGAAAAATGAGAAGGACTGACTCATCAACGCCCAGTGTTAGACCTAGAAAGCTGATTTTTTTTCACAGGTAATGTTTTTAAGATGTAGATGAGGATTAAGAAAGATTTTTTTGAAATTCAATCTCAAAGGATACGCGGGATTCCGCGGGGCGGAAAGCTAGTATTATATATGAGTCAAAAAATCAAACAAGCAAACGCAGTTAGAACTTGTGTATATTAATTAGAGCTATAACTTTCCTTTTGGTTATTTGAGGTATATTACAATAATAGTAATAATTGAGGTGGAGTGAGGATCGAAACTGATCATCCAAAAAAAGGTCAGTAGGCATTTTTATTATGTTATATCTCGTAAGTTTCTTATTAACTGTACGTAATAGTGAAGTATGTAGATACTAGAACTATAATAAATGACGATTAATCCACATAAGATTTATTTTGGAATAAGTGTCCGAGAATCTATTAACTTATAATAAATTTGTGTATACTAATCAATTTGTTTGAGTAGAATAAATATTGAATAACAGAAAACAACACAAAAATATTTCTATAGAAATTTCAAAGAAAATTACAATCTATTTTGTAACTCTTATGAAATAAAATAAACATGATGACAGCGAAGATAGTTATTTCAGTAATCGAAAAATCCACCACGGTTTACTCGAGAATACTATCGCCAACTTGCCCCATCACTAAGTTTCTCATAGTATCTACTCAAGCCCTTAATTTTTTGTAGGACTGTTACAATAAACTGGGACAGAACCTGCAACATAACCATTAGAGCTTCAATATTGAGACAAAAATAAAACTGGTATTTTGTTCCGTTAATATACATACATACAAAATGTTATAAGCTAAGGGAAGACAGGAATAACTCATTTAACCGATTCGATGGCTAGATTAGAATAGCTTACATTAGGTTGAATAAACCAGAAAACACATGGGACGGGGTTGGCCCTCGGGAAAGAAGTGAGATCAATAGAAACTCGACCCTGACACAATTTACAGTGGCCGTGCCTCCGCTCTGCCGTGGTTCGCGCCCGTATTCAAGAATAAACATCAGGCCTTCAGTATCCCATTACAGAGAAATAGAATGGTGAGTGACGCACAAACAAGACACAATATTTGCATTTTACGATGATGGATCGGAAAATGAGAATAATATGTTTGTAGACATATACTAATTATACTTCTAGACTTTTAAAACATTTGCAAATTTTGGAATTTGTAATAAATATAGGTACTACTAGATACGTGCAATTAAATTAAAGCTGGTAAAATTGAAACAATGTTCGTTTATTGTTTTTAATCAGGTATTTCCTGTTATCGTATTTTGCCTTTATTTTGCACATCTGCCATAAATGATCCTTTTTATCATGATTGAGATTGATTCTAAGTTTTAAACAACAAACTGCCGTAATCAAAGTTATATTTCTCGGTAAAGTTATATAAATCTGATATGTAAGCGACAATATAGGAATGACGTTGGGTTGGCTTCATAATAGTATTGTATAACTTTATATTAACGATAAAATAAGATAAGTATATTAACATAGATTATTGTTTTCTTTTAAATTAAGACCTATTGGGTTATTTTTTATTATTTACTCATGTTTATGGTATCAGATTGTAGTATGTAGTTATAGTTTAGGCAGATCTTTGAAGGCTTTGTGGTATCATCACAGCACCACATGATGAGATAGTGAAAATACAATCCTACCTGTTATTTAAACATCATTAGCTCAACGTGATTATAAAATTACGTTCAATAGCTATTCATATATTTTTACATTATCATGTATTGTAAATATATCCGTACCTTTATGAACACAGCATTCTTTGATTTGATGGCCCCCATACAGTTATTGTACAAACATTTTAAAGCTTTTATCTAATTTTATTAATAAGAGGAAAATACGTTCAACATTGGTATAATATTTAGATTAGAAAGATTTTTGTTTTTATAATTATCTATGATTATTCTAATTAATAATGTAAATATGTATCAGCATTAATTAATCACTCTAAGAGTTGCAACAACTATTATCTAAACATTGACGGCTTTAGTACGAGTAGATACACAAAGGATAATATTTATCAACAAGATGAAATATCACAGGTGGATCAAGCAATATACAGGCAGGAACTCTACTTTTATAGTAACATTTAATAACGCTAATAACGTTTACTTTTTAGTTATTGTAAAATTACAAAAACCAATTTAAATAAGTCAACAATTCACTTGTACGTAGGCCTTAAAAATTGACTTCACTATGCCACGCAGGATATGTTTCCAAATTAATTGTAACTTCACAACAGTTTTAATATATATTCAAGAGATCAGATTGTTACAACCGTCAAATTAAATTTAATAATGGAGCGAAACGTAGCGAGTACCAATCTTCTTTGTCCGTGCACTTGAAAGTAAAAGCTTCGTATTTACACAAACAAAACGTCTCAATTTTCTGTTCAATGTTCTCTTTCGCGACATTCGACACGTCTAATTAACAACGTGGCTAAACATTTGGAACGCACTATTGGCTTCAATTTATTGTAATAAGTAACTAAGAGAAGTTAACCTCAAAATATTATTATAATGGTTCGTTCAGTGTAGGATGGTGGAGGAGCTCGGGGGCGCAGCGACGCGCGTTGTTTTGCGTTTCGCGCAGACTCCAACGATCGCCGCCGATGACGACCGAACTATCCCAGAGTGCTCTCTCCTCTGGACTTTCATTTATATTCTACATACTACACACCTTTTACATAGTAAGTGAATATAACACTCACAATTTTATTGTGGTAATCACATTGTGAAGTGCAGACAATAGATAACAGCCAACTTGATATCGGTACAAAATATTTCGTAGCATCATAAAGCTATTTCGTTAGCAATCCAATTAATTAAATTACATATTGCGTGCATCTCATCTTTGGTCACATTCACACCTATTAGAAAAAATTGATAAAATTATCCGCCATACTTTAACATCCATTTTAAATGTGGCCTTGGACGACCGAGCTTGGACACAAGCTACCCTCCCTATCCGTATGGGAGGTCTCGGCGTCCGCAAAATTGCAAGTATAAGTTTACCGGCTTTTATATCCTCGGTCCATGGGACTGAAAAGTTAACCAGGAAAATCCTAGCTTCCACACTGGTTGACTTTGAGGTACCGTGCTTCACTGAGGCTATAAGCGCTTGGAAAGCCACTTGTCCGAATATTGACCTACCCGCCAACCCATCTTCCCAGAGGCAGTGGGACGAACCGCTCAGCAAAGGTATACAAAAGAATCTTATCGACACGTCACCGTGTAATGCTGAGCGAGCGCGCCTACTGGCTGTGGGTGAGTGGGAGTCGGGTTTATGGCTTCTAGCACTACCGTCTTCTCGTTCAACATAGGAACTATGTTGGACGACACTACTTTCCGCCTCGCTGCTTGTCTGCGTCTGGGAGCACCCTGCTGTTCTCCTCATCGCTGCCACTGCGGGGAAGCTGTCAACAGCCTCGGGCGCCACGGCTTGTCATGCAGTCGGAGTGCGGGCCGTATAGCGAGACATGCGAATTTAAATGACATTATCCGTCGTGCTCTTGTTGCCGTCGGCGTTCCAGCCATATTAGAGCCAAATGGGTTGGCACGCGACGATGGCAAGAGACCTGACGGAATGTCATTGTTTCCATGGAAGATGGGTAGGCCTCTAGTGTGGGACGCAACGTGTGTTGACACTCTTGCGCCATCCCATCTTCCTAGCACAGCGTGTCTTGCCGGCGGTGCCGCTGCATCTGCTGAGAATCTCAAGCGGCGAAAATATAATAGCCTTATAGGTAATTATATTTTCGAGCCGTTTGGGGTTGAAACTCTCGGGTCGTGGGGCCCGAGTGCTCATTTCCTATTTAAGGATATTTCCAAAAGATTGGTTGACGCTTCCCGTGACCAAAAGGCTGGCTTTTACTTTGGCCAAAGATTAAGCATTGCCATTCAACGTGGCAATGCTGCCAGTCTTTTGGGAACGTTACCAGTCGACGGCGATGCGGAGGAATTCTTCGACGCACTTTTATAGTTTATTTTATTTTAGGTAGTTTTTAGATTAGATTAGTTTTAATATAGTTATAATAATGTAAATATTTTATTGATTTTATATAGTGTTCCTTTATAATGTAGTAAAACATAAATAAATGGTATTAGAAACATAAGTATTTCAAAATACTTATATACCTACAATGTGTATTTTCTCAACTTCTTCAACCTAATTAATTGGCTTCATATTTATGTTACACATAGGAAGTTCTAGCATTTCCGTAATATAGAGCAACTGTTAAAGTTTGTAAAAATATTTACTTTTAAACAAATATAAATTATTACAGAAAAAATAACGGTTACCTACTATACGGAATTGGCCTCAAATTTTAACTAGAATTGAATGAAATTAGTTATCAAATTATAATTTGAGTGTATTCCTTTTTGATGGAACACTGAACTTATCAATATGTTACATCATTTAAATATTGTTTATTCTTCTTCGACTGCTCTCTTTCGGCTATATAACAACATGTGTACGATATGTATAAAAAATATATTCGCGATATCAGATTTCAAGTATAATCAAACCTCAGTTATACCCATTGAGTCTTCTGATTTTCATAAGGAACGAGATCAACCTGGCATCCAAAAAAGGAAAAGTGAAATGTGCTCTTTTTCTCATCTGTTGCCGTTTACTAAAAAAAAAACTTTATGACCAATAATATTTCCACCCCGTATATTATAAAGTAATATTTTCAATTTATTTACAAAAAAATTACAAGATATACAATCTGTATATAAAAAAAACTTCCTCGAGGCCATTGCTGCCGGCAAGGTTCCTAGATGGCTGGCAGCGTTTCCTCTTTGGATGGCCAGGCTGGTGCGTTGGCAGAAAAAGCTCCCCGCCCACCGGTCTCCCGGGGCATAGATAATTTTTTTTTAAATGATGACTTCAGACCCCCACGGACGCATGGTCTCAATCGCAAAAGGCATAAATTAATAATTTTGATCAATACAGGCAAATATATTATTATAATGTATATGATGTCCTCCGCAGTTTCACCCGCGATCCTTTAGGATCTTATCTTATACCGGGATAAAAAAAACGATGTTAATCAGTAGCATTCAAATGGTGAAAGAATTTTTGAAATCGGCCCAGTAGTTTTTGAGTTTATTCGTTACATAAATACAAATCTTTCCTCTTTATAAAGTAGAAAGATGACTGTTAACGTAATCGGTTCTCACTCGATTCATATAAATGACGTCGTGAGTGTGATCCAACATTATTCAATCATATAAAGTATTTTGTTCGGCGCCCTTTTCCTGTATTCCTTTGGTTCAAAGAGTCAAACAAAATCCTACTCTAACCATTGAACCCTCGACTGACAGCCCTCAAGTTTATTGTCTGTCAGCTAGATTGATGTTTTTAGGTCGTACGTAAATTAAATAAGATCGAGGAATAAATCCGATAGAAAAGTTATTATATTCCTATTCAAACTAAAACCATTTTTATATAGGCGACTGTCATTACCACATCTACAGGTCATTTAAAATAGGAATTAAATATTATTATAATCATTTAAATGATCAGACCTATAAACTAAGTCAGAAATTGTATGGCATTATAAACTAAGTAGGCAATATCAAAAGTTAAGGAAGTTACAAAATTATCCAAATAATTTAATAAATGTGAAACTTTTTATGTTTAGATGTTTGGGTGTTTGTTATTTAATTACCCAAAAACTACTCAACGTCTTCATATGAGACTTGGCACACAGGTAGATTATATGCTGGATTAGTACATAGGATACCTACTTTATATCCTGAGAAAAGATATGATCCCTCAAGAACGCGGGAGACAGATAGTATTTTTCCTCTAAACTCAGCCACAAATATAACGAGTTCAGTTAGTAGGTTAGGTACTATAGACTGCTCTATAGATAGAGAATTTAACTTCAGCGCATAGAGGTGCTTCAAAGCAATGTTCCTCTTGTATCAGTTCTGAGTGTGAATTTAGTAAGTCAGGTACTATTGAGAACAGCTCTCTCAATTAGAAACCCGAGTGTAACGTAGAATACTCCTATACACAATGAACAGGGGCAACTTTGGTTTTAAATAGTACATGTATAACATGACTTAACATGTTTTTAGAGTAAAATTGACATCATTCAAAAGAAAGAAATATTATTGAACAATGTATCCTTTTTTTCATGTTTTTCAGAGTAATGTTAATAGAATTATGGGTACCTAATAAAATTATGATTAAATTATAAAATACATTTCTACCTACACGCTCATGGGTAATCTTCATCACTGTAATCATCTGCATACTCTGTTCAAAATAATTTCAGGCAGAAAATATAATATATCTTCGTCATCTCGGCATTTTCTTACTTCACACAATACTTTACTTAATACCTATAGTGTTTCTCTTCCATTTATCACTATTTCAGACAAGTGGTTCATCTTAGTTTAGAAAGATGACCGTGCTTTGAAATATTCTACGATATACATCCCAGGATATATCGCTCTTCATGTCCGTACCACGACAAACGATTCCCTTTGAAATGTTCTGTCACTGGCACTACTTTCAAAGTTAGTTAGCAGAACATTGCAGTGACTCTTACACGTGCATCGTATATAATATCATCACATACAGTTGTTATGGCAGTATAATTAAAAAGTTTTTTTTTAAATTATTACTCATGTGTTAAACGAATGTTCAAATGTACGGAAGTATTTTGCGATACCGCAAGAAATAAAAGATCTTCTCTATCAATAAACGTTCTTAATTATATGGCTACAACTGTTTTTTTTTTTCTGGATAAGCTTGTGTTTGACCACAATCTCACCATGGTAAGTGATGATGTGGCCGAAGGTGGTAAGCACACAAAGCCTAGATGAGAACTGGCTCTCAAAAGCAGCTGTCGGAACACACCGATAGGTGCTTGGCGACAGATTTTCAACTTGACGGTGGTAGCCAGCCAGTCGGGTACTTACTACAAAGTGCCCTACCACCGTGCTATGGTTTCCTCACGATGTTTTCCTTCACCGAAAGCTCAAGCTCATTGTAGGATTCGAACCCACGACCTTCGCCGCGGTATCCAACGTCACTACCACTGAGCTATCATTGCCTTAGGCAAAGTAATAAGTATATAATAATTTATACGAGTATGTAGGATGGATGTAGGTAGGTATGTAGGTATGACCAATAATACAGTAAGCCAAACAGTAACTTATACGGTGTACACGCTGGCTGCTTTGTATGCGTGACAGTGTGATATGGGTTCGGATATATTGTTATCACTTGAAATCTATTGTCAGGGAAGCCTGGGATTTACTTGAAAGGAACCTCGGCTTCTTTTCAATTTTGAGGCCACGCAAGAAGTTGTAGATTTGTGACGAACATTATCATTAAGTTCTTGGTGCTTCAGTTGACATGATGAACTATTTTACTTTGCTTTTTGTTTAAATGTCCACGATTTCCCGTAAATATGCCGGTATTAGCCGGTAGAATAAGTCATTATCAGTATTATGATATTATTTATTGGTTACGAAATTTAAAATGACCGTTTGGAATGAGTTACTTACAACCAAAACTGTGGATCTGCAAAATCTGAAAATTCTACAGCGCCAGATTAAAGACTGAAGGAAGACTATCATGTCCAATGAGAGTCTTATAGTTCACGTGCTATTAGGTACATCGACTTTGAAATCGAAAGCAAATGATCAAATTAGGTAAATATTATATTAATACTTCGGTTTTTTTTTATCTTTGGGTTTTATTTGACCACAATCTCACCATGGCAAATTCAAAACCATTTATTCAGTTTAGGCTCTAGGAGGACACTTATGAAGGTCGAATTACAGTAGTTACCACCGACAAGTGAACCCTAGAAGGAGTGCAACTGTTGGAACACACCGATAGGTGCTTGGCGACAGACTTTCTACTTGAGGGTCGTAGCCAGCCAGTCGTGTTTCTTCACAATATTTTCCTTTACTGGAAGCGCATTGTAGTATTCAAATCCACGACCTTCGCCGTGGTATCCGTCGTCACTACCACTGAGCTATCATCACCTATGAATGGTCTATGTTATGCATAGTACACGCCTCATGGCTGCCACACGCGTCATATTTGTGAACAGGTGCTGCTTGTGGGGGCTGGTCTGCTTGAGTTTGTTGTTTATTAAGTCAGTCATAATTAAACTCTATAGATTACTATTTTTGCCGTCATAACACGCAAATATTGTCAGTGAGACTAGATAAATAATAATTATTGAATGTAATAGGTGTAAGTTGTTTTTGAAAAGAGTAATTGCTGAGTTTATTGCCGGCTTTTCTCAGCAAAAACAACCTTCCGAACTGAGCATTTAGAGTCTGACTATTCATAAGTGCCTGTGAAGGCCTATTTGGATGAATAAACAATTTCATTTCATTTCATTTCATTAGTACTTGCACATTAGTTTGAGGTTTCTTGTATTCTTATTTTATTATTTGTCGTGATACAAGCTATAGTACCGAACATGTATTGTTAGGTAATTTTATAGTTCAATAGATACAGATAACGCTGACGTTTGTCACACAAATGCGTCAGGTTTGCACCGCTTGGACTGTGCTTTGGATACGAAAAAATCCATCTATTTATATAAGACAAAGTCAGGTTAATGGTGTACATTTATAACTCAATAACTACATAAATAAATAACGGCAGAACAGATTTTAATGATCTTCAATAATTTGTTGGATTCGTCTCCGCCCCGAATACGAAAATAATCATTCAAGAAAATAGGAAAAATCACGCAAATATTATGAAGAAAATATTTTGTCATACATTTTGTATAGAAAGACTATTTTGATACATATCTAGAGATTGGATTTACTGATAGATTAAATTCACAATTGAATCCGGTAGGTGGCGCGGAATCGAATTCTAGTTGTTTTATTATCAGGGCAGGTCAACGTCTGCCGGGCCAACTAGTGTTAATATAATACAAGTCTAACCTACCTCACTCGATGTCAAGTAACAGATCCGAGAGTCGGTGCTGTCAATTGACGCCTGTTGCACGATGCCATATCGCGTAGACTCGCGATCACTTGTGTATTCGGAGCGGACGCTATCTTGCCGATCGAATACGCCCCTGCAATAAAACTTCTTGGTTATTGTCAATCCAAATAGCCGTTTGCAATAATTTAAATACAAAAAACCGTTCTTCCAGATGTATTTCGCGTGCATTCCTAAATTTAATCCAGCATACTTTCCATTACGGTGTGACGTTATCAACTGACGGATTGGTTAGGTTTTAAATATCAACTGACTTTTAGGTTATGACGTCACTACGTACCGACCAGTATGCTGGATCTAATTTAGGAATACACATTTACAATAATTAATTATAAATTTCGAAGAGCTTTCATAAGTATACATTATAATGGAAAAATAAATTATATGATGTTAACCTACCTACCTACTTTTATTTTAAGTAAGTATTATTGGTCTATATCAAATGGAACTGTCCACCAAACTGAATATTTATTACATCAAAAATATAGATAGATATCGTAATTCAAACGAAACATGAACCCTTCAGATTATTAAAACTGAATCTGTCAATGAACATCAAAACGCGTTCGTTCAATTTCACATCGCATTTGTTTCTGAAGGTAGACAACGCGGTAACAGGAACATCATTCGGTTTCGGATTTCAGCACCCATTGATACAATCCAATAACGAAACGCTGTGCGAAAAACAAATAACTTTGAAGTTTATTCGCAGCCATCGAATATTATTAAATGTTATGAATTCTCTATACAATGGATACAGTTTTATGGAAGATGAAAAATTTATTTGAAAAATGTATAGCTGTGGAAATTCAGGCTAGAATGAGAGTTTTTTTCTCATTCATCATCTTTAAAATATATATCGATCAGTTACTTCGTTAAGATTGACTGAATGACTAACAATCAACATTATCGTTTTCATTAGGTGGTAGAGTCAATTGTAACGTTCATAAGTGCCTTACCAGGGCCTAAACTGACTAAATGAGTTTTGAGTTTGATTCAACATTTTTTAATTTGGATTATTTAATAAATCTTACCGTTGCTCGAAACTATCGGCTCTGTTGCTCCGATAGCCTGAATCATTAAGGCTTCCTTCATGTCGGAGGCTAGGCAAGGAGTCCCAGGGCGAGCGCCGTGGGCCGGCAGGTTGGGCGCCGCGCCACCCGTCCGAGTGCCGGTACCATGCCGCTCGGGCGGACTCACCGATGCATGAAGCACAACGGGATGCACTCACGAAACTGTTGAACATACGCTTTGTGACATAACATATCTACTTATACTACCATATACGAGTACATACAAATATGTATCATGTACCGACTAATTAGATTGTGATTGATGTGCTGGTAAGGTAGTAATTCATACTATGCTTATGCAAAAAAAAAAAACATTATAGCAATAAAATTATCCCTTTGTGCTGCTACTTCTTATAGAAGTGCAATACTTCTATGCAATGTCGCCATCGACTTGGCGATGTTTATCCTAATTGAAATTAGAACCAAATTGGTCTTACACTATGCAATTTCAAAAGACCTTTCTACCGCGAATTCTGAAATTGTAAAGTGAGTTCCCCGCCGTCGTTTTCCCTATGGAATTTAGCTAAGAGTTCTTCAGGAATTAATACCACTGATGTTGCAAGCGTCTATAGGCTACGGTATTCGCTTACCACTGCTGGCTGAACACCATGCCACTTATTAGTGGCAACAGAAAAAAAAACAAAATCTCGAAATTATTTTAAATTTGAAGTCATATTAGAAAATCATGACCAGTGTTTGAATATTAACGTAATTAAATTACATAAATAGTCAATTTTATTAAAACAAATTACAATGTTATTTTTAAACGAATTATTTAAAATGTATATTGTACTATGTATATTGTACCGTCTGTCCCTATGGAAAGCTACTGTTTCATATCACATTTCCAGGACAACTTTGTGCATTACGTATTCATTGCGCAATGGCTAATAAAACACGTATATTTTTTTTATTTATGAAAAATTTTATTTAGCTTTTATTCAAACAAAAAAATGATATAATTATATCCGACATCTTTTTAAGCGTTAAGATTAAATTTAATATTATCATAAGTATAAACCGCGGTATTTCCAAAATTCTCTATTTTACCCCTATATTAAAAACTATTCCTTAGTGGATTCCGTAGGCCTATCTATGTAAAGAATTTGGTTATTAAAATTATTGCAAAATACTTTTTATTCCAGCGGTTTATCAGACTGTGCATCATTCAGTCAGGGTAAGTCTTTATATACGATCGTTTTACAGCTATAATAATCTGAAGAATAAATTCGACAGTTTTCCTTATTATTGATATAAAATTTTCTACTTATAGGTTTGTTTTATTTTAAGAGGATATTATTACGATACTTTGTAATGTATTATACTGTCCCTATATACACAGGGGAATAAACTTCGAAATGGAAAACATATTACCACGAAAATAACTCATAGGTACTGCCACGATGCCTTCAATGAAAATAGATTTCCTTCAGTCACAATAGAATCATAGTAGCAGACGACTTGAGTCGACGAAATTCTTAGGATTTCGTAGTCAGCTGGGAACCTTTGTAGTTTCTTTGATTCATCTATCTATCCAATACACTGGGAACGTAATATTATAGAGCGAGCGTTTACTTGCTACTAAAAAAAAAAATATTACTTTTTAATTGCCTTGGATAAACGAGTATAGTATTCTACTGAAAAAACACTATAATGAAAAATCTGGATTCTATATAAATTAACCCGTAGTGGCTACCAAGAAAAGCTTAGACATTTGAACAACTAGGTCATTACGCTTCTAACTCGCTCCTTGACGATCCGCGTATTATGTCATTTGATTTTTGGCCAAAGCCTAGCAATATTTATTTTATCTATCCATGACGCAAATCTTCTGAGGATTTATTCGTTCCTCAATTCATCGCACATAGTTGGAAGCATTGATATTTCGTTAGTTGACATAACCTACAGGCTTTTTGTGGTTTTTTACATGTTCACGTTTTTGTATCATAGTCTTTGAGAATAAGCATTGACTTAAAGCTGTACATTTTAGTTGTTCTGAATATCATATTAAATTGGTAGTGAGCTGTATCCTAAGTTGCCACCATGGTATTAATTAAAAATCACAAATAACAATAAATGTTTTTAGCTTTACCTTGCTAACTGATTAAATTTGACCCAGTGGATAAAGTTTATTTACATCTAACGGAAGGTTTAGTAGAATGTGTTTGTGCACGTTTAATTATTATATCCTAAATAAACAGTTAAATGGATTTCGTCGGAATATAAATACAGAACACAAATTGCAAATAACATAAACATTTTTAATTTGATCTAATTAAGTACTTAAAGATGATCGATTCTGTATCAAAATGAACATTATGAAGATAAACATGGTAACGAACTATTTTAATTAACTTTTAATTCATTTTCATTATTTTGTATTTGTGGGACACACGAAGATGAGTATAGTCATATGGCCAACCTATTGCTTCTATGGGTAAAACTGTAGGTATTATCAAAGGGACGACTGAATGATTCCAGATGCAATGTTAGTTATTGAACAACTTATAGGTCATACCTTACCTATAATGAGTCCATCATGGAACATTTGATACATCCTCGATATATATACCTCTCAAAAGAGTATTCTCACAAAAGTATACCCACTGTCACAAGAATAAATGATATAGTTTATACATAGTGTAGGTATGCTTGCAAACCTACGTGTTTGTGTTATTAATAGTACCTACTTTTATTTTATGTTATGTTTTTTTTATTCTGGATAAGCTTGTGTTTGACCACAATCTCACCAGGCATGTGATGATTTGGCCGAAAGTGTTAAGCACATAAAGCCTAGATGGGAACTGGCTCTCAAGTGCAGCTGTCGGAACACACCGATAGGTACTTGGCGATAGATTTTCAACTTGAGGGTGGTAGCCAGCCAGTCGGAAACTACAAAGTTCCCTACCACCGTGCTATGGTTTCCTCACAATGTTTTCCCTCACCGAAAGCTCAAGCTCATTGTAGGATTCGAACCCACGAACTTCACCGCGGTATCCGACGTCACTACCACTGAGCTATTATCGCCTTACAAGACGTTAAGCGTTACATACTTATTATGAGGAAATGAATAATATTATAAATAAAAACACCAACCTGGATTGATGATCACTCAAGTAACCTTGATCACGATCTCTTGTACGATCCCTGTTAAGACAAATAAGGAATTGTGAGTTATGGGTTCTGATATATAGATATCAGACAACTAACCATAGGGTTATGAGGGTAGTTTGAGGACTCTCAAAAAAAAAATCATCCTGTTAAACAGATATCATTTACTCAAAAAGTATGTGAATTTTCACTTTGCAAAATTCTTTATGTGTTTATGTCATAAAAATATTGGGTTTGCCAACCCGTAAAATTTTGTTGATTTATGGCTAGGTGCGAGAGGTGCTTAAAGGATGCTGAATAAACCATTTATAATTTAACTTTTCATAAAACAGCTATCAGCAGCGATACCTATAGGTAGATTTTTTAGAAGCTGTTAATAACTTTATAAGCTTCCATTTTTATCCATATTAGTCACAATATGGATAAAAAAACTGATCAAGCGCGAATCGAACTCGCGTATCGAGGGTTCTGTACAAACTTGGAATGTAAATAGTTTGTGGGAATCTTGTCTCGAAGATTTTATCCTGATGTCTGATGTGACTACAAATTTACGGTTTTGACATTTATTCCTTTACTTGTACTGCATGAAATTACTTCTTGCCAAATTTCATGGTTTTACGTTAACGGGAAGTACCCTATAGTTTTTGATTGCTTTGCGAGAGTCAAAATATGCGCCATAAACGTCTATAAGTATCTTTAGATTGCGTTGACTTAAAGTTTATTTTTTCACTACTCTTAGGGACTGGAGACCTGAGTACCTATTTGGTATTAATTTCGACTTGACACCTTGACGCATTCCTGAGAAAAAAAAATCTTGACAGGCGGACAGATGGACAACGAAGTGATCCTATAAGGGTTCCGTTTTTCCTATTGAGGTACGGAACCCTAAAAAGAATAATTTCAATAAGTGCGTACTCTATGTGGGATTTAATAAATAATTACCTCGATGATTAGAAGGATGAACACATAATCGAATTAGTGTTTAACCCGTCCTGCGATGAATATCGTTGCCCTATTATAGATATATCCCTGAACAAGTCAACAGTCCCACTCTATCATAATAAATTATTACTGACATTGCAATGTCAGCCTTTCAGAATTTATAGTACCTATTACATAATATTAACTTATTTTTGAGACCTATTGCTTGTCATGGTAAAATATTTTCAGTAAGACAAATTCATGGCTATAGTATAAAATTGTTAGGGTAATTTTATTATACAGAAGAAAAAATCTAAACTTATATTCAGAAAAATATTTCATTTTCTAATAAATAAAATACTCATTTAGATTGAATTATAGATTTCTACAATATAGGGCCATGGCGTTTCTCTAAAATCGATTCTCGGGTCAAACTAGATACAGAAAACTATGATTGTAGTTTTAATACTGAATAAAGTTTCCTTTTATTTCTTTGCTCAATATTCGTTTGACTCAACTTTTATTACAGAGTAAAGTTGCCAGTGAAATGCCAATTTGCCAATTTTTTTTTTAAGAATAACAATAATAACAAACCTTGAATTATGGTCACTGAGGTAGCCTCTCTCCCTCTCTCTTTCCCTTTCTCTTTCTCGTTCCCGGATCAGCTCATTACGGTCACTACAACAATTTATCGAAAATAAGTCCAAATTGATTTAATTACCTACTTAATAATGGCGAAAACACCTTTATTTCATTGATTTGCCGCGCATTTGTAGTATCCATAGCGAATACATTTTTCATGGCAGTGCGAAATACATAATTTCAATACTATCCTTACCTTCACGATAACGGTTACTAATTAATTACTTACTAGGATTATTACTTAATTACTGAGGAAAAATATGTGTCTTTTTCATATTTGTATATACCTATATGTTTAATTTTATGAAGGATTTAGGCTTATTGATCAACAATATACGTTATATAAAGAAAAACATTTAAAATGTACGAAAATTGTCAAGTTAACCGATACTTAACCCTCGTTTTAGTAAGCAAATTAAACTTTATTAATATATCTTATCTAAGTACTATTATAGATGTGAAAGTTTGTTAGGATGTGAGAATGTTTTTAGAAATGTGTTTATCTTAGGTGATCTCGAAATTGGAAATAAACACTTTTTAATCCGGTAAAATAAATAATCTCTCGGGTCCGCTGATGAAACCACGGGGTACAGGTAACTATGTTATCATACATTTAAACAAATGTACGTACATTACATATCCAAATAAAAAAATAAAATAGCCTTTTATTTCTCATTAAAAAAATTATAAAGAATTACAAAATAGGAAAAATAAAGATAATAATTTAACAATAAATGATACAAATTACTAAAATATTATAATTTTTTTTATGAGAACCCCTCTTTGAAGGTAAAGGCCTCCTCCAGGTTTTGCCAACTAGCTCTATCTCTAGCAATAGAAATCCACGATCGTCTGTCCATCTAGTTCGGGGCCTGCCTTTTGCTCGCCTTCCCTCTGGCCCGCAACATTCAGTGACATGCTGTGTCCACCGCTTGTCTTGTAATCTGGCTATATGACCTGCCCACTTCCATTTTATCTTCAAGCATTGTTCTAAGAAATCGATAAATTTAGTTTGTTCTCTAATTTTGCTGTTGCGTATTTTTTGTATTCTCCTAATATTTAGTATTGATCTTTACATAGCTGACTGGCAAGTTTTTATCTGTGATTTGATATGCTTTGTAAAGGTCCAGGTCTGTGAGCCGTAGGTAAGACATGGTAGAATATTACTGTCCATAACTTTCTTTTTTAGATATAATGGCATGTCGCTTTTAAATATTTCTTTGAGTGACCAGTATTTATTCCATGAAATATTTATTCTTCGTGTGACTTCTTCGGAGTTGTTTTCAGCATGGAACGATAACTGCTTTCCAAGGTAAGTATAGGGATCTGCATAATCCAAAACCGTATCTCCTATTGTCATAGCTATTTTCTGCGAATTAGTCATTAGTTTTGTTTTACTGGAGTTGATTTCCAATCCAATTCGTTTGCTAGCCGTGTACAGGGACTGCATCATATCTTCGAGTTGAGAACTTGTTTCCGAAAATAATACCACGTCGTCTGCAAAGCGAAGGTGACTCAGATATTTATCTTTTATTTTTATGCCCATTTTTTCCCAATTTGGTTTTTTAAACTCTTCATCTAAAACGGCGATAAAAAGCTTTGGTGAGATTGGGTCTCTTTGCTTCACGCCTCTCTTTATGTGTATTAATGGACCAGTTTTTTCTAGAGTAACTCTGTTTGTGCTGTTTCTATAGATATTTTTTAATATATTTATATATACATGGTGGATTTCATTTTCGTGTAGAGTATCCCAGATAGCAGTATGTGACACGGTATCAAAAGCTTTTTTGTAGTCTACAAACGCCAAATATAGAGGCTTTTGAAACTCTTTATATTTTTCTAATATTTGTTCTACCGTATGGATGTGATCAGTAGTAGAAAAACCTTTACGAAATCCCGCTTGCTCTATTGGCTGGTTTTTTTCTATTTGGCTGCTTATTCTGCGGAGGAGGCTGGCTGAAAAGAGCTTATATGGGCATGGAAGTAGACTTATTGGGCGGTAGTTACTTATGTCGTTTGGATTGCCTTTCTTGTACAGTAGGATAATATGTGACTCGGTCCATTGCTTTGGTATTTCATGTGTGTTTTTAATTATGCTAAACAGGTGAGCGATGGGTTCGGCTAGAAACTCTAGACTCTCTTCTAGGCTTCGTTTGGAATGCCGTCAGGACCTGGACACTTCTCCGTTTTTAAACATCGTATTTCTCGTAGTATTTTTGATTCCGTCCAGTCTGGTATAGGATATTCAAAACTTTGCTTATATTCCGTCTGAATGAGATTTTTTATCATAGAGTTCCTCGTAGAAATTCGTGGCAATGCTAAGAATTTTATCTCTACTAGAGTTACATTCTGAATTGGTTCCTAGATTGGATATCCATGATTTGTATGTAGTTAGTTCTTTATGTGACCGTTTGATGCAACATTTCTCCTTTATGTTCTTTTCTATGATAAAAATTCTGTGTCTTTTGTAGTCTTTTTTAATACTCTTGCTTGTTACTTTATAGAGGGTGGATAGTTCTATTTTCATGTCCTTTGATTTCATTTTGTGGTTTTGTAATTCGTGACGTCTCTTTATAAGAGCTAACGTCTCCTTTGAAAGAACGTTTTTAGTATTTGTGTTCCCATTGTTAGGTGTCATGAGACTGGATTTTATATATTTTTCAAACTTATCGTAGAATACCTGGCTTGATTCGTCCTCCAAAAGTAAAAGTTGATTTTGATTTGATTCGAGGTTTTTAGTGTAATTTATAATTTCATTTCTAGTCTTGAACTTGCAAGTAGAGTTATGATATTTGGTTCTTGATTTTTTTATGGTATCTAGGTAAAGTTCCGCTCTAACCAGTCTATGATCTGATGGTAGTGGAACTCTATTTAATATTTTTATATCTTTAAAACGTTTAGGAATGTTGGAGAGTATAAAATCAATTTCGTTTTTTGTTTCTCCGTTCAGTGATTCCATTTTTGGCTGGGTTTTTTTTTTGAAAAATGTATTTATTATAATAATATGCAGCCGGTTCTCAAAAGCAAACTGAATAAAGCGTGTTCCTCTATTATTTCGTGTACCATATCCGTATATCCCCATTATTTCTTTTTCTTCTGGTCTAGGTATACCTATTTTCGCATTGAAATCGCCGATAACGATAATATTTTTGCCGGCAGTACTGAGTGCTGTATTGAGTTCCCCATAAAAAGACTCTACCGCCTTGTCGTCAGCGCTTGTTGTTGGAGCGTAAGCTTAAACTACGGTAAACGAGGAGTTTTTATAGACATATCTAATGATGCCACTCTACCTAATACCTACCTACCTATTACATACCCAAAGACATGGAAATAATAATCAAGTTATTGAATCACGACACAGTCCTATACATATACCTAGATTAAAACTATGTGACTGTCCGGTGTAGGTATAGTTTTTGATGTAGATAAAAAAAGCATTAATCTAAATCAGCCGAACCATTTAATTTTCTATTTTCTATGTCACATAGTGTATTAAATAAAAATCAAGTGGTCACATAGTGTATTAAATAAAAATCAAGTGCGAGTCGGACTCGCGCACCAAGGGTACCGTACAAGTATTGTAGTTTTTTTTAAATTATTTTATTCCGTTTTTAGTATTTGTTACTATAGCGGCAACAGAAATACATCAACTGTGAAAAGTTCAACTGTCTAGCTATCACGGTTCATGAGATATAGCTTGGTGACAGCCAGACAGAGAGACGGACAGTAGAGTCTTAGTAATAGGGTTTCCGTTTTTACCGTTTAGGTACGGAACCCTAAAAATGATTGTTTTACCTGTAATAGCCATCACGATCAGATCTTGCACTGTGTTGTCGTTCAACGCTAAGGCGGTGAGGTAGCGGTAACGTCGACGATCGGCTGCCTCCTCCGGAACATTGTGATGACGACCCTAATACAATCAAATTGGATGTTTACTTTTTAATTTTTTACATGAAACTTATTAGTACATGCGTCATATCGTGAGAAATGGTTTTAGGAATTATCGGGCTATTTGAGACTAAACTTTAATGAGTATTTAAACGATTAATAGTGCATTTTAATTGCTTCAACGTACATATATAGGCTATCTAGGCTCAGGGTCCTTTTTTTTACTTAATTACGCTGTCAATAAAACATCTGATCAACATTAAACTTTAATTATTTCATTTCCTACAAGACAAAAACCTAACTGAAAACGTTTAATTTGTATTTAATTATACCTACTTCTAAATTCCTTGTGTTTTATGTTTATTATATTATAAACATAATTTACCGGAATAAAACTGTTACCTACTTTGAAAGAATCATATTTTCTGACAGACTGACTGATCTATCAACACACACCTCAAACCACTGAACACTGCGTGCTGACATTCAGCACGCAGATAGTTGTTATGACGTAGGTATCCGCTAAGAAAGGTTTTTCCAAAATTCACCCCACAAGGGAATGAAACAGGGACCCAATGTTTGTATGGAGAAACGGAAACGCGGGTGAAACCGCGAGGTGGAAACCTAGTAAACAATATAAAAACTCCATGTCCTACTTCTTGCGAAACGATACCTACATATATTTCGTATATGTAACCTGTAACCACAATATTACACAAGGCCAAAAAGTTCTACACAGTCAAGAAGAAATGATATCGAGAACATTATATAATGCTTACTCGAAAGGCAAACAGTACAAGAGTGAGCATAATAAAAGCACAGGGCATTGCATAGGATAACTTTTATAATTGGTCTATATTTTTTATTCAAAATCTATTTGGTTATTTTATGAATGTATCTTAATTGTGAAGTATGTATGTGACGAGTTAAACCTTACTATAATACATTCGTCTAGCTACATATACTTGATGTATGCAGGTCCAAAACGGTAACACCAAAGATGTGTTTATTTATATTTATTGAACAAGTTATATTACTATTAAAATGGATAGAGGACGTTTAGGATGAAGACAAGATTATAGAGTAGATAGACCAAACTATTATAGTTACAAATGCTTGTTATGGATTCAAGCAAAGTATTGCTGAAAGACATAGATTTAATATAGATGACAATACACTAGGTCAATCAATCACACAGAATAACAATGAAAATATGAATGTACTGTTTCATAATGCATTATGGTATCAATTAAATAATAAAAAATGGATATGTTCACCTCTATCCCTTAATGCAGCCTCCTTAAGGTGTCTCAAAGACTGTAGGATGGATTCTTGGGTCGGTCCTCAAGAAAAACAAAAATAGGGTTCAAATTAAATTTGAGTTAGGTTTATTTTTAGTGTGCGTATTATTAGTGCGTTCTTTGTGATATAGCAAAGATGAGTGTAAAAATAATGCAGTTGCATGTGTATGTGCTAATATTATAAGATAAAATTGATTATTTTTATTCATTCAAATCAAAATACTTACGTCGTCGCGGTAGATAAGGACTACGCTGATTTGACGGCGGCATGTTGTCGGGGTACTCTACACAATGAAAATATATCTATATAGTCATTTAGTCGTAAGCTGCTACAGATATATCGTTTTTTGACACCCTTACTATTGTGAGTTGCAAAATTATATAACATAATTTTATCTCCAAGCATTCTCTCAAATTAACTAACATACATACTCGTAGGTGCATGATTTACTAAAATGATTAGCCGTGTGTGAAATATGTCCCAGGATGTCACAGGATGACGGGTGGAAACTCTAGGTCCGTGAGGGTCGAGTGCTCACCACCTTTATCGTGAAATATCAAGACGGATCTCGTGACCACAATCAAAGTTGCTATCCGAAGTGGCAATTCCGTCAGTATTCTGGGATATTATGGAGATATTCAGAACAAAATTAAATGATCGTTTCGTTGATTCTTAGTTTTATTGCCAATAGTATGATCGTAACAAGGTGGGTAATTGTCTACTAACAATCTCTTCTAGTGTTTGGTGAATTCTTATACATCGCATTATTGATTTCTGATCGAGGTAAGATTATAATAGTCGTCAGAGCATAGATTTCTAAAATTCATCAATTTGTTAGTTTTAAAAATAAAATTTTATCAGTTAAAATGTACAAGACATTAAACCTTAGACTAGGAAAGTATGTATTTTTGTTATTATGGTCATGTTAATTAATTAACCAAAAAAGAACAAAATAATTTTATGGTTAAGTATTATTAGTTTTTTTTTAGGTCTAATATGTAAAATTACGCTAACAAATATACACCCTTACCTAAGTCCTCCATGCTCTGACTCAAAAGAGCCTCAAATGTGTGGAGACTGTAGCTTTCAGCATCCATACCCTTGGCGAGTGTATTCCGAAGGTGCATCTCATACTCCAGCAGAAGACGTGATGTTGGTGAGCCAGGCGCTGGTGTGGCGCTCGACTGAGAAGCTTGGCGAGACAGGCAAGGCTTTTGCTGTTTGTAAACATCATACATTTATGAGTTTGAACTGGTCATATTAATTTTAGAGATGGTTTTATTCTTTAATTTCAAAGTCAGATATATTTATTTATCTAGTCTCACTAATAAATATTTGCGTGTTAAGGCGGCAAAATAAAAATAAATAAATGGAATTTAATTAGGACTGACTGGTTTTATTTATTTGAATTGCGATTATATCCGTTTTTAGGGTTCCGTAGTCAAATGGCAAAAAACGGAACCCTTATAGATTCGTCATGTCTGTCTGTCTGTCTGTCTGTCCGATCCTATCACAGCCACTTTTTATACCGAAACTATAAGAACTATACTGTTGAAACTTGGTAAGTAGATGTATTCTGTGAACCGCATTAAGATTTTTACACAAAATAGAAAAAAAAACAATAAATGGTGGGGTATAATATATGGATGGGTCTTCAAAAATGATATACAGGTTTCTAATATTTTTTTTTCTAAACTGAATAGTTTGCGCGAGAGACACTTCCAAAGTGGTAAAATGTGGGGGACACACATTTTACCACTTTAGAAGTGTCAATCGGATAAAGATATCTGCTTCAAAATTGAGCTGCAAGATTCACCCCGGAAAAACATACATACATTGCAATTAGCTTGTAAAAAATCCTTGAGACTCCATTACGAAACCATCGGTGCGCGAGTCCGACTCGCACTTGACTGGTTTTTTTATATATGAACTTTTGATATGATTAATTTGAAATAGCGTGTAGATTATGTCTAAAATACGTAAATATTTAACTGAACTGAACGATATTCATACGAAGCAATATTAAGATTGCTATAAATAAATAATCTACTTTAACTAGTTACTATTAACAGCTTTTATTTTAAGTACATTCAGAGATCATTCATTCAAATGATATCAAATTACTTTTTAATAAAAAAAATGCAAAGGTTCCTGGGCTTGCTTTCACCAGAATTGTAGGTACTAAAAATAACGATTATGAAGATGAAGATGGAACATCATTGTGACTTTGAAGATGTTTATTTTGTAGGGAAAAGATATCTAAATATCTGAAGTAAACATCACCAAAACACAAATGGCCTTATTCATAAAAAAATCGATGATGTTTAGCAGATTCTTAATTCAAATTTTCTATAGAGAATTTGAATTTAGAATCTGCTAAGCACTTACTAAACACCGTCGATATTTTTATGAATAAGGCCAAAAGGGTTAAAATGATCGTTTTTCATGAGTACCTACGTGTCCTCCCTCACCCCTACAGCTAAAACTTAGGATTTGAAAAATTATAAAAATCTAAAGCGCGAAATAAAAAGTAACAAGAAAACTATTACGTATAATTAAAACCACGAGATATATTCGATTTTGCAATTCAGAAATAATTTTTGAATTATGTTTTTATTACCTACTTCGGAACCTTTTGGAATGCATGGTTCCACATGAAAATAATCTTTTAAATACAGACAATTGCTGCTGGTTAAATAAACTTTGTAAACTCATATATATATAAAAGATGTGAAATTTGAAATATTGTGGTGAGAAGAGACTAGTATGCACAATCCAGCACGTACTTGGCCTACTTTTGAATTTAAACATCAAGACATAGCCAATAATACTAACCACATGATGGTGCTGCCTCGGATCACGGCGTTGACAAGGCTCCTGGTCAGAGTTGCCGTTAGAAGATGATGGCGTGGTTGCGTAGCACTGGTTGTCAAACATCACATTATCGGAGGGGGGAGACAAGTCACGCTCGCCACCACCCAATTCCAGGTATAAGCCGCGTCCTGGATATCCACTTGGAGCTGCTCCCACACCGACTCCACGACTATGTAAGATATCATAAGTTTTGTTTTATTCAATTAAACTTAAATTATGTACCCCAAGGGAATTCCTATCTTATTTCATTTCGTAATAAGTGCCTTTTTGTTGATAAAAAATATATTTTTAAAATATTACCTACAGGACTTCACGGTCCAAGGTTTGTTTGAAAGGCGTGAGTCAAGTGTGTATATGTACAGTGTACACCTAGTTCTAATTGATAAATATTATCTAAGGAAAGTGACAATAGTAGAAGTATGTTAACTGTTTGGAATATCGAAGAGTTAAGACTGATTAAATGATTACATACAGTGAAACGAGAATGTCTACTCGTAATAACTACTAAACCACTTTTTCAGAATTGTGGTTTTTGAATTCACCTAAATATAAAATTTTCGTGTAGTATTAATAGTCATTAGATTATTTATTATTTCACTTTTAAGGCGATGATAGCTCAGTGGTACGTGACGTCGGATACCGCGGCGAAGGTCGTGTGTTCGAATCCTACAATGAGCTTGAGCTTTCGGTGAAGGAAAACACTATAGCACGGTGTTTCGCCAATCGGGTACTACAAAGTACCCTAAGGTACTTTGTAGTACCCGATTGGCTGGCTACCATTCTCAAGTTGAAGTCAAGGGCCAGTTCCCATCTAGGCTTTGTGTGCTTACCACCTTCGGCCACATCATCACTCACCATCGTGAGATTGTAGTCAAACACAAGCGTATCCAGAATTTTAAAAAAACTTTCTAATATTAACTTTTGCTTTTTTACATTCTTAGGTCATCTATAATTTTTATATTTGTTAGATATATAGATATTAATTGATAGTTATCCAAAGGAAACCTCAGATTTTGTATTGTTTTTGTGATTATAAATTACCGTTGCGAACTCTGTCGACTGTTGTTATTGGCGGCATGGGTGTAATGTCCGTGATGCGGGTGCTGCTGTGGCCGATGGCCATGGGTGCCACAAGATGGCGGACATGGGCCTGCACCGCCATAGCGACGGCGGCCCATCTCCGGAGACGTTACTGGGCTCTCTGTAGATGGCATCGGCTTTAACATGCGTTTGAGAGTGCTCGAATCTATAAAATAATATTTGAAATGTTAATAACAGAATGGAATTCTCAGGCGGGGCAGAAGGCAAACAGGTAAATATAAACCGGTAATGTATGCCTGGAATGCATTTGTTTAGTACTGGCAATGATGTTGAAGGTAGAGGTTCCAAATACAAGAAAGTTAAATTGCCCGCCAAATAGAAAAAGCTCGGCTGTAAGGTTATATAACCTATTATACAAGGAGCAAGTCACGATTTCAGTTTTGGATCCATTGTAAATGTTTTTCAGCATAACGAAATATACAGGTTCCGAAAATAACTTTTACAGATTTTTTTAATTATATACAATTGTTATACAATTGTGCACATTTCCTAGGACACATTTGTTTTATACATTTCCTAAATAGCATCGGAAATATATAAAATTCCTAGGATTTGTATACAATTCCTAGATTACATACATTTCCGGTAACATATACACATAAAATATCACAGAATAGTAGCATTTATTAATATTGATATATATATATCGGCTAGTTTTAGACACACATACATCCACAGTATCAACTCATAGTTAATAAAACTTGGAGATGTAGTTAATCGTAGCTAGAAAGCAATTAATAAAATGGAATATAATAATTCTCGTCGAAAGATGTTGAACAAAATCTTTTCTATTAGATCGTGCTATATTTGCTCTATTTAGAATCCATAACATTCTCACCCATATTCATATCTTCAGTGCTCTTGGATTTAGTTCGACGTGATCCAGATGTGTTGTTATTGATAACGTTATGATGATGCGCAGCGTGTCGGTCCGATTCACGTGACTGAAACACCATAGGTTTTTATTAGTTTTATAACATAGTTTTGAGAGAAATAGTTTTAAGAGAAACATTCATCATAGATACCTATATAACAGAACTTTTAAATAAAATTTTATTATTAAATCATGATTCTGATAAAGCTTACCGATTCGTTTCCATCTCCATAATCAACGCTCTTGGCCATGTGCTGTAGATGCTCCTTGCCAGATCTTGTGGACGTGGCTGAAGATTTTGAAGATGTTAGGGTACCACCCGCTTGAACTCCTTCTGACTTTAGGTCTTGGCTATGTTGATTCGATGAACCGCCGCCAGCGTTTGGTGGCTCATCATTGGTCTAGAATAAAAATTGCATATTAATACTATTTTATACTGCACTAAATAAACTCTCTTCACACTAGCTAGAGATCGAGGAAAGTGAATGTGAATGTGGCTGGCAGAAGACTAAGAAAAAATAAGGTAAATTGGAACACTGAATAAAACGATTCAAATTTTTATTTGGCGTACCTAATTGTCGATTTTGAAAAACTTAGATTGTGCATTTTTAGCCCGTACCTACACGCTCGTAAATAATTTTCATTTCTTTATTTTTAATTAACACATCGCTTCGTTTCATTGTTTCATAAGTGTGTTCGGCTTGACACCTATGATGTCTTTAAAGCGAGGCATTTATTGGGCAAGTGAGGCACTTCCTCGGCGTCGGATTCGATATAACTATTTGAGGGGTTCGTCGGTGGCTCAATGTAAACCCAATTTACAGTAAAAAAATACCTCTTTCATACACAACGACGTTACCTAAGAGAAAGACTAAGGTCAACCAAATGAAATTGTGCAGTGTAGGCACATCGCTGCGATGTGCTGCGGGGAGAGGCCAGAAATACAAGTACGATAGGTGAAACGGTGTTGTTCGGCAATTGATACATTTCATTATATTACTAGGCCATGTTATTTATCTAAACTAATATTATAAAGAGGAAAGATTTGATTTTTTGTTTGTTACGATTTAACTCAAAAACCACTCGACCGATTTAAAAAAATCTTTCACCATTAGTAAGCTACATTATCCCTTAAGTAACATAGGCTATATTTTTATCCCGGGAAGAAATAAGATCCCACGGGAACGCGGGTGAAACTGCGGAAGACAGCTAGTTTAGGTAATTCAAAATAACATAAGCAGTCTTACGTTAGTTCCATGTGTTCCAACAGAAGCTGTAACAGTTTTTGGTGCAGTTGAAGTATTAGTTGTCATAGTTGACGTCTCTTGCGACTTTGGAGGTCTTGATGGTGGCTGAGATTCCGTTTGTCGAGCGGCCGCTAAAACCAATTAAGTAGGTATACTAAAGTCTTTCTTAATATTAATTAAGAGTTTACTTAAGGGATACAATTAAAAACGAAAAAGTCGCCTTTAATCTTGAAACTTTTATTACTTTAACAAAGCATATTTAAGATGATTGACCAGAATTTATGACAATATGATTAGTTATTTTTGTGTGGTTAGGAAAATTATAAACTTTTATTATTATCGTTATTTAGTCGAAAGTCATTTAGTTCTATCGTCCGTTTAAATTATGTGTTACTTACGTTTAGGCGGCGGTTGATGAGCAGGCTGTGAGTTAGTGACATTGTCATAGAGTGAAGTGGAAGAAGTAGCTGCAGCCACCTTATCTGAGCGGCCGGTGGTACCGCCAGCTGTTCCTGCTTCGGTTTCCATCGCACGGGTTGTGGTGCGAGGTAGTGTTGAAGAACCTATATGCAATAGTACATTACGATACGCGTGACCTAAGTAGGCTATTATTGCACGGTGTGAAGTTAGCGCCCGAGCGCAGCGAGGATGCTAAATGCCGTGCAATAAATAATAGACAACTTCGGGCACATGTATCGTATACTATTTTATAGCAAGTGTGACATAAACCCGCACTTTACGCATGCTTCTCCGTGCAGAAATAGGCAACTTAGGTCACGGAAAAGCGTGCGTAAAGTGCGGGTTTAGGTCACACTGTGCTATAAATATTTTTATGACGTCAAATTGGCTAAACTATGATATCATCATCATCATGTAAGCTGGATGACGTCCACTGTCAGACCAAGGCCTCCCCAAGGATCTCCACAATGGCCGGTCTTGCGCTACCTGCATCCAGTGGTTTCCCGCGGCCCTCACGAGATCGTCGGTCCACCGTGTGGCCTGCCTACACTGTATCTTCCGGTTCGTGGTCGACCTTTCTGCCCCATCGGCTGTCGGTTCTACAAGCTACATATGTGCCCCGCCCACTGCCACTTCTGTTTGGTATGATATAGCGATTGTTTTGTATGATACAATGATAGTAAAGTGTCACTAAGCATTATACTTTGTGAATGACTATGTAAAGTGATATGTGATTTTGAAATCCCTATCATTGAAAGTTAAGTGATAATTTGGGAACAAGCAGTATATACATTTGGTGATAAATGACAATTTTAAAAGGTATCTAGTATCTAATAGTGACTCAATTACGCCATTTCTATGCGTAATTATAGCGTATTGCTTTTGTTGTTATTTTTATGACTTGATTGTATTGTATAATATGTTCTCGATGTTTACAAACGCCCGTAACGAGAATGATAACTTAAGTTTAGATCGTGTTAGTTAAATATTTTACTAGGCTAGATTATAAATTCAATTGTTTCTAGGTCAAAACTTGACTAAGGCTGTGATTAACGTTTTTTTTATTTTTTTTAGTGTATACTATTATGTATGTATTTATGGAAAATAAACTTAAGAAATTATTAGAAATTTAAATAGGAATTGCTAAACCTACTATTATATCAAGTCTTTACCAGATACCCAAAGGTTAAAAATAAAACCGCATGTGTTATAGTATATTTAGGTGACTTTGGGACGTAAAAAAATATATGAGGAAAAACCTTAAATGTATTCTAAAACTTACGATATCGCGGATCTTGAGCCCTCAGTCGTGCATATTGTTCTTGTGTCATACATGTACATTGTGGTTCTCGGCCATAGGTCAAACTATATTGGACATATTTAAAAAAAATACGCGTTAACAAATACATACAAAATTGAAGACATGTAGCCAAATTAAAAGTTATATAACAACAGTTGTAATAATTTGCAAATTTAAAATAAGAGATAAGTAATACTGACCAGTAAAACATTAGAGTATTAATTGTTACCTTGATCGATTAGGGCTGGCGGGCGTGGATAGTGGTTTTCTCTTTGCCTTGAACTTCTGCTTGTTACCTGGTGGCTCCAACTTCAAGCTGTAGCTCGATGAAGCCTTACGTGAGAATTTGAATGACGGTGACTAAAATAATAAAATAATTTGGTGAAAACCCATATTTTATTACTTTATGTTATGTTCTGAACAAATTATGAAAAACTGTGAATATGATCGGTTAATGGTATTCGATGATTTATTGGTAAGGTTTTCTTTGAAACCTTTTTAATATTTATGCCTTAAATTATGGTTTTATCGTGTCCGTCCACCCTAATTAACTTGTAAAATATAAGGCAATTTACGAAATTTTATGTGACTGTTTTGTATGAGATTTTTAAAGGGCCTTTTAAAAATTGAATTTATGTAGTAATTTCATAAAATTTGAATATCAGTGGGGAACTAAGTGGTATTAACATTAGACAACTTACACAACATTCTCTAAATTGTTTAGCGTCAATGGGCGAAGTGAAGTTCAATCCCCAGGTGTCGTTTGTCATCGGGTCCTTCCAGTAAACGAAACATTCAGATGCTTGCCCGATGCGGGTGCCTGGAATTAAACATACATGTTAATAATGGTTAATATACGTTAAGCTTGAAAGTAGCACCAGTGACTGAAAAGAAAGAAAGGTAAGAGACTGGCTGGGTATGTGCATGTCATGACGAAAGATAAAAGACGTGCTTATGATATGCGTATAAAAGGTGTGAGTACTGAGACGACACTGATAGAGCGGAGTGGAAGAGGAAAACATGTTGTGCCGACCCCATCTAGCGGGAGATAAGGACAGGAAAAAGAAGATGAAGAAGAAGATTAATAATGGATAATGCCTCACAAATCATCTCCTATATGTAACTGAACGTTGTTCATCTTGTGATCGATTCTTTCAAATTAATACTTACCTATGCCTATTTCATTCCTTATTTTGTTTTAAAAGTATTCTTTACCATATTTTTTATTTATTATTCATTGATGTTTTCCGATGACAAGTGGATTTTAAATGAAAAAAAGATTCACTTTTGACGATGAATACAATATTTTTCCCCACTACCTCAGTGAAGAAGAAAATAGCTTTGAAAAATCAAGTACCAAGCATTAAACATGCATGCTAACAAATTGCGGTCGATTACTCGCGTTACTATCAGTGTAAATTTAAAACTAGGTTACTGTGGCTGCCGAGATGTATTTCCAATTCCCCTCGTAAAACATAGAAATTCCTCGAATTGTAACTCTTCTTCACATGAAATCCACACTTCACTCTTCACTGTCCAGTCTCCATATTTAGTATAATAGTTTTGGAACAAACCAAGATGGTATAAATATAATTATTGGTTAATTCTACTGGTGATACTGAGGAACTACCGTTTTTAAGGCGATGATAGCTCAGTGGTAAGTGACGTCGAATACCGCGGCGAAGGTCGTGGGTTCGAATCCTACAATGAGCTTGAGCTTTCGGTGAAGGAAAACATCGTGAGGAAACCACAGCACGGTGGTAGGGTACTATGTAGTACTCGACTGGCTGGCTACCACCCTCAAGTTGAAAATCAGTCGCCAAGCACCTGTTGGTGTGTTCCGGCAGTTGCACTTGAGAGCCAGTTGCCTTTGCCCTTAAGGCATTGTTATAAGGTGTACAACACGTTGGCAGTCCCCCTGGTATTGCTAATGTCTATAGGCGACGGTACTCACTTACCATCAGGTGACCCGCCTGCCTCGTTGTCACTAGTGACATAAAAAAAAAATATATGGTACACTTCTCATAAAAAAATCGAATATAGCTCTTTACCTATGAAATTGCCGTTCTGCAGTACTGGCCCTTTCAAATCAAAATAATTTTTGTTTGGCTAAGAATTCTAATTTCAAATTTATTTTATTTTAAAAACATGTTTTTTTTTCAAAAGTTGTCATTTGTTTATTGATCAGTGTTACATTTTCATCGCATTTCAATCTTTTTCGTCATCATGGATACGTTAAAAATTCGAGTAATTATGGAATATGAGTACCTTCGTGGCAGCAACGCAGCACAAGCGGCACGCAACATCAACGACGTTTACGGAGCTAACACTACAAACCAACGCACCACCTGTTATTGGTTTGCTCGCTTCCGTTCTGGAAATTTCGACCTGAAAAATGAACCTCGCGGTCGTCCGAAGACTTTGGTCGACAATGACGAATTAAAGGCGATTGTGGAAGCTGATGATACACAATCTACGGCTGAATTAGCAGCAACTTTCGACGTTAGCGTCAAAATCATATTGGTCAATTTGCGTCAAATTGGCAAGGTAAAAAAGCTTGACAAATGGGTGCCCCACGAACTCAATGATCGCCAGCGCGAAGTACGCGTTAAGACGTCCCTTGCACTGCTCAATAGACACACAAATGAAGGAATTTTGAACCGCATTGTTATCTGCGATGAAAAATGGATTCTGTTTGATAACCGCAAGCGCTCAGCAAGTTGGTTGGATCCTGGTTCAGCACCTAAACAATGCCCTAAACGAAAACTTACCCATCGAAAAGAGATGGTCACTGTTTGGTGGTCTAGCGCCGGTGTGATTCATCACAGCTTCTTACCAAACGGGGTGAGCATTACTGCAGATGTGTACTGTGAAGAACTGAACACAATGATGGAGAAGCTGGCACATCTCCAACCAGCATTGGTCAATCGCTCGTCTCCGCACGACAACGCGCGACCTCATACTGCACAGCAGACGGTCTCCAAGTTGCAAGAACTGGGGTTGGAAGCTCTCCGTCATCCGCCCTACTCACCAGACCTTGCGCCTACAGACTACTACTTTTTCCAGAATTTGGATAACTTCTTGGCGGGAAAAAAATTCAATACCCGAGAGGCAGTACAATATGCCTTTGAAGAATTTGTTGCCTCCCGTCCAGCTGATTTCTTTAAGAAGGGCATCAATAAACTGCCTGACTAACTTTGCGTTGGCAAAGATGCATTGATTGCATGGGTGATTACTTCGATTAATACAAATAAAAAAGGCGTGAAAAAATATCGTTTAAATTTTTTCATACAAAACGGCAATTTCATAGGTAAAATTGCCCATTACCTATTACCTAATGCTCCAAATTCAAATTTAATTTTCTTACGGTTTTTGTTTTGTTCAACAAGTTACTTCTAACCAGTATAGAGATTTTATGAAATATAATAATCAAACAATGTAAGTAAAAAATAAAATATATATGACAATGACATGTATTCTTCATCTTGAATTGCGTTTTTTAGCTGGGCTGGCCAAGAGTCCCTGGAACAGGATCTCTTGCTCGAACTCGGGGCTTCTTGCTGGCCATCCCATTACGGAGATATCAACTTCACTGAGATAATCTCGTACGATTCCTGCGGTACGGGCTCTGGCATTATCATGCGTGAATATGCAGTCTTCGCCAATGAAATATGCATGCATAGAAAACAGCGTGAGTCTGAGAATGTCTTCTTCGATATAACGACGACCGTATAGTGCAGGCAGGCGTGTTCCAGATACGAAAGCGAGTTCTGTTTGTCCGTCGTTACTAATGCCCCCCCAACTGTCCATGAACCGCCACCATAGCTTACCTTTTCCTCAATGCCTCCTCCCTCTCTTCTGTATAACTTCTTTCTTCCTACATTACTATACAGCATAATTTTAGAAAAGAAAACCTTGCTCCATTGTAGTTATGACCAATTTAATTTAAGTGCTCACGTGCAAGCTGAAGGCGCATTCTTCGATGGTTAGTATTGACCCATAGGCTGGATTGTGTGGTACTAATCCACGTTCTTTCAAAATCACCATTCAAACAACACGGAGTAGCTGCAGTTCAAAAGCGTTAAAGTCGATTTTGCAAAGAAGTGGCTCGATTCCTAGCAGATCCTGGACGACGCGTGAATAAACTGGAGTCTCCCGATAGCATTTGTACAGTATGAACAGACAAGAGGCTTAGATTTAGTCTTGCAGCCACAACACGTTGACTAAAACCAGAATCCAGCAATGCCACTACTTGGGCGGCTTTTGCGGGCGAAATATCCATTGTGGTAAAAAAAGTCTTCAAAATAGGTACAAACAGCAAAAGTAAATCGATATTTTATGTTTATTACACACCAATTAACTGTAGTCCGATAACACGCGTTGCCTCAAAACGATGTTCCATTTCACTAATCACAGGTAAATTCAATTTTTTTAATTCTAAATTGGAACTCTCTTACACCGCAGAAAAGGCCAAACTGCCAGTGTTTTTAAAGTTTTTTTTATAGGTATGAGAATATGAATAAATCTTTATAGTTTGTATTTTGATTATATTTCAAACACATAATAATGGAGATAGGTTAAGGATACCTTAAAATAATAATATATGTATGGTACTTCGAACGGTATCTCGCTCGGCAGATTAATCTATAACAACATTGATGTTCAGTCAATGCTAAAAAAATACGTAGCGTTACCTGGTTGGAGTAGTCTCACGTCAAGTATCTTATCGACTTGCGAGTTGTATGCGGTAATGTGGAACACGCACTCTGGGGAGTCCTGGATGCAAGTGATGTTGACAGGTACCAGATCTTCGGATACTTGCTGCCATTTGACAGTGCCGGCGGCGCTTGCTGACACATGAAACACCTCGGCCCATAGTCTAGAAATTAAACAATGCTAGGAAATTGTACTCATACATTAGTGAGTTCATCTAGATATTAAAGGGGAGCCGTTTTTTTTGGCATACCTACGTCTCCTGCCCAAACCGCTGAACCGATGAATATGAAATTTGGCATGTGCAGAGAGTTGGTAGACGCTCACTATATTCAATCTTTGCAACGCACAAAGCTAGGTGAATTATTTCCTATAAAAGCTTACTCATGGAAGAAGTTACTATTTTAGTCAGCTATTCATTTCAGAAGCTTGGTAATTAGAATATTTGCACTATTTGCTTTCGACAGTAACTGTATTAAAGTGTGCAACGAAGTTTATTTAATGTTTGATGTTGAATACAGTCAGGTATAGATTGAAATATTTTTTCTGTTCCATTTAATATTTTTGCAATAATTATATTACTACGAATAAGTAATAAATTATTATTTATTCGTAGACTTTAACTACTATCTACTATATTATTCTGTACTACCTATACTAAACATTTTAAATAACTCTCTTTATTCAAATAGCATAAACTGTTTGGCTTACGGTCAAAATATCATTGTGGATATCATAAAACTAATAAAATAATTGCTTTTTCTACTTCTGTATTTCTATACTGTATTACAAAGTACAATTTTTAAGCCACGTTGCATTTACTTTTGATGCAATTTATCTTGTCTAGTTAGACAGATCGAAGATAGACTTTAGTTTCAAGTTTCTCTACCTAAATGCAGTTTCGTAGGTAACTAATCACCCCAGTTAAAATTGGGTCAAACAATAAATTGAAGTTAATGTAAATTTATGACATGATATAAAATGTCTGTCACCACATTGCCACTTTGAAAAAAACAGAAGAATATTTAATTGTACTTTTAAATGGTATGAAACATTGTAAACTAATGAAGTGATCGATAATTAGCAGCAAGAAAAGTTTGGCCAGGAAACTATTACTTATCCGTAGGCAGGCACATATATCAGAAGCCCAAAACAAAATATAAATTATAAAAAAATAAAAACGACTTCAAAAACCGAAAAATAAACTGAATAAGACATTAAATAAAATGGACAAAAAATATTTCAATAACTAAATAGACCAAAAACTTTACTTATGTAAACTACCTACGCACCTATTCAAATTATTATTCTATAAATACCTTTTGATCTGTTTGAAGTCGGTGCCAAGCCTAGGTTTAATAGGCTTCGTACGGTTTGAGGAGGTAGGACATAGCAGAACATCTGCTCATAATTGGGGCCGTCTGACTGGGCTAGTACCTCAACCTTACAGAATATCGCAGCCAAATAACACTGCCCTCAAGTGGTGTTGTGTTCCTGCGGTGAGTAAGGTTGCCAGAGTTCCTTAGAGGAGGCACTGTGCTGACGGCGGAGGGACCGGCGGTATTGTGGGTATTGTGGAGTCGCTATTGAGTAGTGCAGGCGCAGCATGTTGGCGTGCGGTTAGGGAGACCCGGTGAAACGGCTGGCCGCGCGCAGATAGAATGAGTTCCCGAACCCAGGGATTAATTAATTTCCACCCTGGGAGGGTTTCCATCTGGCGAAAGTAGGTAATCTTACAATTCATAAGTGCTTGTGAAGGCATTTATTATTTCTTTCATTGTATTTTTGGGCTTGACACCGACTTCAAACAGATCAAAAGGTATTTATAGAATAATAATTTGAATAGGTGCGTAGGTAGTTTACATAAGTAAAGTTTTTGGTCTATTTAGTTATTGAAATATTTTTTGTCCATTTTATTTAATGTCTTATTCAGTTTATTTTTCGGTTTTTGAAGTCGTTTTTATTTTTTTATAAAAAGTTTTATTTTTTCATTTTTTATATTTCAATGTTTTCAAGAAATATTTAATTGTTTTCGAGCAAATTAAGCCTATTATTAATTTACATTATCTATACTAATATGAGAAAGCTGAAGAGTTTGTTTGTTTGTTTGAACGCACTAATCTCAGTAACTACATAAAATATATTAGTCTTGGATAGCCCATTTATAGAGAAAGCCTATAAGTTAAATAACATCACGCTATTAGATGAGGGAATACATAAATAGATTAACTTTTAATGAAAATAAAGAATATTTATCTTAAATGATTAAGGCTTCTTTCTCAGCAGCTACTTGATATTGCGTTTCATTTCATATCTAGGACAACGTATATTCTAACTCCTAACCGATAAAGAGTTTACCTTCTATCATCAGCTCATTTGAATATACAAAGAGACGACGATACGAGTCTAAACGTGACTATAACATTTAAAGAAATATCCCCTAACTCCTAGCCGTTAAGGAGTTTGACCTACCGAAATATCTGAATAGCTTTAGAAAGTATATGAATTATAAATATTAGCCCATAATATTTACAGATTTTTGCCTAAATCCTAACCTTTAAGGAGTTGTACCTTCCATCATCAGCTCTGCAACATAAGATGATGACTACCAGATAGAAAAAGCTTTGATAAGTACGTATATGAATGAAAAATACTGTAAATTCTTATAAAATTTGAGGGTTGCCCTCATTTTCCCCAGGATCCCATCATCAGATCCTGACTTGGTGACAGTGGGTCTACCGCCGAAGTATACTCTTTCAAACAAAAAAAAATATTTGAAAATCGCTTGACAATTGGCGAAAAAATCGATGAACTTACATGAAAAAAAAAAAATACATACAGTCGAACATATAACCTCCTCCTTTTTTGAAGTCGTTTAAAAAATTACAGTATCTTCTTATAAATATCAGTTTATGAAAGAGTTCCAATTTTGACAATCTAAGTACTTTAGGTAGGAACCAGAGGTTTTGTATGAATTTGACATCACCAAGATGCCAAAAAAAACAAACGTCCCGCCTGCTGATGGTAAGCGGTTAACGTAGCCTATATGCTAGGGGTAACACTCGCGCGTTTTTTGGCATATGATTTTACCCGTAGGTGAAAATTATCACTCGTCGAGCTATCTGTTTTGTATATGTGTAGTAAGGAAACGAGAATATCTAAAGGTTGTCTCGCAGATATGACTTATTTTAGTGATGTCAAATGCTGTAGCGAAGGTCTAGTATTAAAACTGTATACTACCTACCTACAATGAGTATAAACATTGTAAAGAAATATTTTTATAATTATTTTTTTACCATAGATAGACGTAGACAAGAATCTATCTATCAATTAATACTTATAACTACCACAAGTATTAGTTAAATCGAACTTGAATTTAAAAGCTACGAAAAAGAGGTAGGTCTATTTTTATAGTATTTATATTATTTTTAAACGACTTCAAAAAAGGATACAGCAATTTATTTGGTGCACACTATAGAGTTTCAATTATATTTACCTTAGTAAATGTCCGTCACGTCTGCGCGAGTTTTGCCACGGGCTGTCTTCATAGCGATATGCTTTGCGCAGAATGGGTGCACATGAGCACGATGACAGCTTATTGCCCATCGTGCGCGTACCGCACTCGGCGCACTGCACTATGCTGCCTGCAATGTCACATTACCATCACTATTTCATCATAGAACGAGGTAGGTACATATAACCTGACCGTCATGGATGAAAGTTGGTATCACTTTAGTTGTTTTGTTTGAAAAATTTATAGTAAACGATATTATTAGGCTATACTGCAATAATGTTAATTAAAGTATGACATTGATTTTACTAATAAGTATTTATATGGTATTTCTTATTGAGTAATTCTTTTATCCTAATTTGCAATAGGGAATATGCACGTGACTTCAAAATGGACGTTTTTTTATGTAATTCATATTGTTACAAAAACATACTTGCATAATTATTTTCAAAAATTTTCATGATTTAATAGCTAAATTTAATTTTCAAAAAGTGTCTCTTTTTAAATTTCCTCGCAAATTTCCAAAACGACCCTTTGAACAAATCGTTACGTCACTTTTACACTCGACCACAGAGTATGCAACCGCTACGCTTAAATTTATTATAATTTATAAGTTTTCTGTGCTTTTCCATGGTAATAAACTGATTTTAGTGACTTTGTGAACCAAACACTTCATTTTTGACATCGAACTCGTCTCATCTCACATCACAAAATAAGCGCGCCATGATGGCCGCGTTTGAATCACCCGAAAATGATAGTGATTTTAATATATTTTTTTTAGCTTAATGGTTAAGATTTTGGATGTGTAATATTTTTTTTGGTAATGTAATAACCCGTAGAAACGTTTAAAAAAACGTGCATATTCCCTATTAGATACAGACGTTCTACATTTGAGACTGGTGACCTGGATTAAGAAAACCTGTACCTAATACAGCTCACCATTCTTGTATTTTATTCAGATGTTTAGTGCTTAATGTTTCACCCTACGTATATTAGGCCTATAACCATTACTTAAATCAAATATTATCCCACTATATTAACATTATTGTCAAAGACTAATGAGTACTTTCATCCCTGAATCTTAAGATGTTAAAAATTTTCTTTACAACTAGCTAATGCACAACAACTAAAATACTCATTCGCTTTTATGTACAGAATACAAAGCTGTTTAAGTAATGTCTGAATTAAATGCAAAATAGAGATGTAGCAATTCGTACCCGCGGTCCCGTGATGTCACCAGGTGCCATCGGTCCGCGACAGTGAGTGTCCGCGGTTGAGACTCTGCGAGCGCTGAGTGCCGTGCCTGTACGGATGTTTCACAACACCATGCTGCAAAACATAAGCAAACATCTCTTGCATTTCACACACAATCACAAACACCGGCATCAAACACAACTATTATTAGAATTGGGATCATCATATCTAACGTGTATCCCATCAATTCAGTTATAACTCAGTATCTTACAGATTTACTTTTAGAAATTAACTCGTAATTTGCCTTTGCAGCTTTATAACCTAGTAGGTATAATAATATAATATAAAATACTTATCTTTTAAATGGGATGGGAAATGTTTAATATGAAGGTATGCATGCTCATGAAACCCATCCAGGATTATTTATAATCAATATAAAAGTTATTCAGTAATTATATACCCAAAAGGAAGTATTTTAATTTATATAAATTATTCGTGGTTGAGTTTCTTAATATTTTTATTAATTTATATTTTATGGTTTTTTTTAAAAGCTCCTTATTTATAAAGTGAAACAAACATGCATGAGAAATCAATAAAAACATTATTTAAAAAAGTATTTATCAAGTCAATGCGCCACTTGACCTGCAAAAGAGGTATTCGCGTATTTTCGCAACGTTATTTAGTCATGCTATTTTTTACCCTTACAGACACACCTAGCAGATTTCAAAGTAAATGTCAATTGGCACGAATGGCATCATCAAGTGCGAATCAACTACAAGGCATAAGACATTCTGGTGGTTACATTAGTTGCAGTACACAGTTACACACAGTTTTATATTAAACTTAAACTTATTTTCAAACATCATAATGCATTACCTACTTATTTATTTATTAGATACCTACATATTTTCTTGATACTTCGAAATATGATTTTTCGTTTCTTGTAATGTGGTCAATTTAGTTCTAAATGCACTATAATTTTCAAACTTACACTGAAATGGTAAACTAGAGGAAATTCCATTAATATTTCCATTTGAACTTCATAAGTTTCATGGAAATTGATGGAAGGATGAATCAAGATATTTGCGCCGAATCGGAAATTTCTCTGAAATGGTCCAATTTTCTTCAATACACTAAATATGTATAAGATCTCATAAACTCGTAACAAAAACAATTGAAGAGGCAATAACTACTAGGATGGTAGAGAAGGATACTTAGAAATACATGGTACATACTTATTATTTTTGCAGGTAAGATAGTAAAGTTGTTTACCACGACGTTATTTTTCATCTCACTTATGACATGAATAAACAATTCAATCCTTTTCGATATTTGACACTGATTCAGAACTAAATTATCTAAAAATAATTTGTAAATATTTTATTTTTGAAAAATAAACTATTTTGACTAAAATCTAATATCGATTTAAAAGGTAATTAATCTAATAATATAAAATCTAAATAAAAAAGTCGTTGTCAGTAGGCAACGTACCCAGAATGCTGGCAGCATTGCCACGTTGGATGGCAATGCTGATTCGTATTGGTATATTAATACTTAATTATCTAATAATTAAGTATTAATATACCAATACTTTCACAGTATCTATACTATTGATGACCTAGTCTGAGTCTATCCTATAAAATAGTAATTAAAATTCTAGCGCCGCATTTCGATCTCGACGTTTGGCGGTGCCTTCAATCATTCTGGATTAGTCTAACTGAATGTGGGTCAACTCAGTTTGGCTTCATATTTAAAACTGCCGTGCTGTGTACGGTCATCCATACTACACATCCTACTTTTAGTCTGTAGGTGTATCCATAATAAGTAGGTATGTAGCCAAGAATTATTAGGTTTTTAAAAATCCTTATTAAATAATCTAGATATAAACCTACTATACTCACTGGTACTATAACTATTTTCCATTATATTTTTCTTAAGTTTCCATTATTTTAGAAGTAAAATATTGTAATTATTCTCATATATACTCAATATATTGCATGTTTACTTAACGATTATATATTATAAGTACCATAAGTGCGTGTAGTTCTGTTAGGTAATAGGATACCTTTGCTCATATTTACTCTAGATGTAACTATAATACTGTGAGTCATATTATTTTCTGTTAATTCATTAAATTTATTCTATAAATCTGAAGCGATACACCAAATAACGGATATAAAACTGAAATCACTACTATTCTGGAAAATTCGCATTTAATTTGTATTTATTTATATTTAACAAAAAATACACAGTGAAAATTTTATATAAAGTAGCGTTAAGACATATATTTTGCATAAAAAGGATTTAATTAACAATTAAATGGATATTAGTCTGTGTTTTATTAAAAATTAGTTTAAATAGAACGTGTGAACATGCATTGAACTGATTGCTGAACATGACGATTACTGTGCATGAATTTTTAATTATGATTTCACATAACGTTAAGTCAAATTACTATTTATTAATAGCATGAATGCCTCATAATAAAGACATTCACGAGGGAGGTAGGGGATACAAACACTCCATGTGCAAATTAATTTAATTGTTTTACGAACCTCGAAATTGTTCCAATTTTGCGCAGAAAATTTAGCAGCCTCCACGCTTTCTTTAGCACCCATATTTACGAAGTTGTGAAATCACTCTGAATGAATGATGACACTTCGATTTCGATGCTTATGCTCTGAGCTCGTGACACTAATGTGCTCTACGACCGATCTCTATTGAGATATGGTTTTGATAAGCATTTAAATACCTCTATTGTCGGTCGTTCGCAAAGTTAAAAATTCACTGCGTAGAATAGTAAATGAAGGGTGTCGTATGTTGCAGAGTTTGAGCTCACGAGCGCACGAGCGACGCGGGTGCAGGCGCGGTGTGTAAACACCGCCAGCTGCTGGCGCGGCGCGGATCCGCAGCTCCGGGCTGCTCGCTTGCTCGCGCCGCACGCCCGCACCGCTACTCGCGACACCCGTGGATTGCCCGTTCTACAAGTGTAATTCTAGCTTAACCTAGTCTGTTCTACACTACCACTTTCGATAATATTATAAAATCACAAAATGCGCAGAATGTAATGTGCGATGATGTACGGTATGGCGAGCGGTGTGGCAGGGTGACACCGGCGACTCGGCTAAACGTCAGAGCAGACTGGGTCGCGATCTAAGCGTGCGTGGCGGCGCTGTGTGCGCACAGTCGCACCGGCCAACACCGCGCACCAACCGCCCGCCGAAAGCCGAGACGCAGCGACGCCCAAACCTAGCGAATACGGCGGCCAGCGCCCTCCTTCTGTAAGATACAGCTTCAGCGTATATTTTCAACATGAATTAAAAACCACTTAAATTAATCAGAAATGCTAAATTGGTTTCCGATCCTACAAAAATAGGCATACGATTAGTGTTAATAATTATCTGTCGAGACTAAGAAGATCATCAATGGGCATTCGTAGCGGTGTGACGTGGGGCGGGAGCTGCGCGCGCATACTGGCCGAGACAACATTCGATTTTGGTCCATGACTGTTGGATGCTTACTGTGGCCCACCGAAGGCTTTAATAGTTCATTCTAGACAAGGTTGAGTGCAAGACTACTTAACCATTATCATACACTCCATAGTCCCCATATGAACCCTGACCAGGACTACTACACAATTGTGCTTTTGCACCTTTGAATATCGAATTATGATAGCTCTGACTTATTATACTGACCGTAATAATGAAAACTCAATATGAAATAATATACAAAAACTTCCATCATTTTTCCTTTTACATTAAATATGTATTACACACCTAGTAATTTATAACTATACCTTCCTACTAAAACTACCTATCTACCTAAAATGAAGGAGTTACTCGTATTGCCATTTGTAGCTAAAGTAATCAATAGGTACGTTTAATAATTTAATGTTCATAAATAAAAATAATTATGTGTTATAGTGTGTAAATATGTAGTCAATAAATCAAATAAAATTAAACATATACCTATGTATATTCTTTGATAGGTACAGTGTTCAGAAAAAACGGAACACATGGAATTTTATAAAATGTTCTCAGGCGATGATAGCTCACAACAAAAGTCATAGCGAAGATTTTGTGTTCTAATTCTTTGAGTTTGTGCAAAATGAAATATCGTAAATTATTGGAGTAAAATTTTTACGTAACAACCTAGTACGGATAGCACTTAGGGACACAACCAATAGCACAGAATACAATTACACTTTACGAGCTTTTTTGCTCTGGAATGCTTGTGGTTTATCTTAACATAGTAAGTAATTAATTTATCATATTAACATTATCATAATCATGCCTAATTAGGTTGGATGTAAAAGTTTAATATGATCTTTTTCACCAGAACTAGGGTTTCTTACACGGTAAGCTCAAATTCCAGTGTGTCAGTGCTGAGCCTGTGAAAATATCAAAAATTTAGAATTGTAACTCTCGATTGTGTTAATGTTGGGATTATTATTTAAGTATTTAGTTATAGTTATGCGTTTAAAGCTAATTATATGACAAAAACAACGCACCTTCTTTTTTTTATACCACTACGTGGCAAACAAGCTTACGGCCCACCTGATGGTAAGTGGTTACCGTAGCCTATGTTACCTTCTTAACGCTAAAGGATCCTAAACATTATGACTTTCCATATATAGAAATAAAGGACATTACAAAAGCTACCTAACACGCTTGAACCTACAAGGTAACAATATTTATCTATATTTCGAAACTCATAGCGAGGAAAATCTATAACAAAATACCGAGGTCAAAATATCGTAATTATAATAAATATCCTTGCATATTAAAAAACCCTCGCCGCGTCTGTCTGTCTGTTTATTTTAGGTTTTATCAACGGCCTGACTCACTGACTCATCAACGCCCAGCCTAAACCCTTAGACCTAGAAAGCTGATTTTTTTCACAGGTATTGTTTTTAAGACGTGACCGAGGAATGAGAACGGATTTTTCGAAATTCAACCCTTAAGGGGGTGAAACGGGAGATGAAATTTTGTATGGAAGTCCGCCATTTTTTAAGCTAGAAGCATGAAACTATGTTTTTAAGCTAATAATAAGAATTAAAGAAACACGTGTCTTAACGTTTTCTTAAACTCCACCCCTGAAGGGGTGAAACGGGGGTTCAAAGTTGGTATGAAAAATGAAAAGGCCTGACTCACTCACTCATCAACGCCCAGTCTAGAAAGCCCTTGAACCTAGAAAGCGGATTTTTTTCACAGGTATTGTTTTTAAGATGTAGACGAAGAATAAGATAGTATTTTTCGAAATTTAATCTCAAAATGAGTAAAAAAGGGATACGCGGGTGAAACCGCGGAGCGGAAAGCTAGTATGCCACTCAGAAAGTTTTGCGACAAAAAGTTTTTATGTAGACACTGGCCACTTGTAAATATTTTGAAAACTTCAATTATTTAAAAGTAAAAGTACCACTGTACGATTTTCAAATTTCCCTTCGCATTTTTTTGAGAGCCAATAAAATTTTTCTTGTCTCATAAAAAAATGGATCTGCATTGAGAACATTTTCGTGCAATGATTTCAAATCTGGCTTAAAACCTGATGAGTCATTTGATCGACTTCGAATTGCTTTTATGGATGAAGGACCTTCAAAAGCAGCCATCTACCGCTGGTATAGGTTCAAACGCGGTCGTCTTACTTTGGCGGATGAACAAAGGAGTGGTCGTCCTACGACGGCTGTCACCGAAGAAAGTGTGTTGGCAGTAAAAAAAATAATTCAAGAAAACAGACGAATTATGTACGAAGAGATTCAGCATACTCTGCTGATTGGTTCAGGAAGTGTTCACAAGATTTTGCACGATCACCTTCGCGTAAGGAGGATAGTTTCCCGTTGGGTACCGCACAACCTCACCGAAGCTCAGAAGCAGGCCCGTGTGGATTGGTGCCGTGATATGGTACAAAAATTTGATGCAGGCTCGTCACGGCGCGTTTACGACATTGTGACAGGTGACGAATCCTGGATTTATCAATACGATCGAGAAACAAAGCGTCAGTCGACAGTTTGTCTGTTTCAAAATGAACCAACGCCTACGAAAGTGAAGCGATCGAGGAGCGCAAGAAAATTTTTAATCACTTAATAGTTTCTTCACTTTGATGGGGTACCTAATTTCAATTCCACTTCGAAACCAAAGCAGCATCAACGCCGAATGGTATAGCACAAAATGTCTCCCAGAAGTTTTTTCTGCATTGAGCAACAAGCGACCGAACACCGGGCTCCGCGGGGTCGTTCGTCACCACGACAACGCGCTCGCGCACTCTGCGATCAAAACGAGGGACTTCCTGGATTCCACACCGGTCAGAGTCTTGGGACACCCTCCTTACAGTCCTGATTTGGCTCCGTCTGACTTCTTTTTAATCCCTAAAATTAAAAATCAGCTCAAAGGGATACAGTTTTCATCGCCGGAAGACGCGCTAGCAGCGTTTGAGAAGGCCGTGGAAGAGGTGTCTGCGGAGGACTGGAATTTTTTTTTTGAAAATTGGGTCAGACGCATGAAACTTTGTATAGAGGCTGGTGGAGAGTTTTTTGAAAAGATTTAGTAAAAATATTTTTTTCATAAAAGTTAGTTTTTTAGTTTCTCAAAACTTTCTGAGTGTCCCACGTATATAACCTATTATTTATTATTGATTAGTCTTAAATTTTAATATGACGTTTTATCTAAAAATGCTGTCAATACTTTTAATTGTTATTTTTACAAGTAATAAACCCATATTAGTAGTGCAAATAAATAAGATGTTGGAACAAATCATGCCGACTGCGAGCTTCACTGGCGTGCTCTGCGTCAACCAATAGAGTTATATATTATTATATCCTAATACGACACTACGACAGAAAAAAATGTAGGCGTATCGTATGCTCTGCTAACCGTGCGAAGCCGGGGTCGCTAGTGTCATATAATTTATTTGCTTCCAAGATTTTAGTTTTCACGAAAAAGAAAGAATAAGTTATATTAACTCAAACAAAAAAAACTTAACGTACCTACATAAGTACTCGTATGTAAACGAAAATAAATGAAATACAACATTGTATAAATTCTTTGGAAATATATTTACTACCATTGTCGCTCGTCTAACTATTATTTGTAATAGTTCACGTATTCTGGGTAGAGCCTTACACTGAATATTATATATTTACTTACAAACTTAGCTTTATTTTGAGATAAGGACAACATGCTAATTAGTTACTTGTCAATAAATAATTTAAATTAAGTTTTTTCTTACCTAAAATCTAGCTATCCCCCATGGTTTCACCCGCGTTCCCGAGGGATCTTATCTTTTCTCGGGATAAAACGTAACCTATGTCCTTCTCCAAGGTATTCCAAATAAAATCTATCGCTATACCAAAATTTATAAAAAACGGTTCAGCGGCTTAGGCGTGAAAAGGTAACAGACAGACAGATAGAGAGACAGAGTAGATATACTTTCGCATCCATACTCCATACTAATATTATAAATGCGAAGGTGTGTCTGTCTGTCTATCTGTCTGTCTGTCTGTCTGTTACCTTTTCACGCCTAAGAGATACCTTCGAGAAATTCATAGTGTACTTTTTATCCCGGGAAAAGATAAGATCACTCGGGAACTCAGGTGAAACCGCAGGACGGAAAACTAGTTTATAATATTATACTAGCTGTTCCCCGTGGTTTCACCCGGGTAACAGACAGACAGACATATTAGTATGGATGGATAGTAAAGATATAAGGATTAGTATGTATTCTTAAAAATCATACCTTTATATTTCCATACCAGCAAATGAAAATGTATTGAATTCGGGATAGCGGCAATAGCTAAGTGCAGCGTCCCCCATAACCTCGAATCCAATATTCATTTGATTTAGGTGCACAAGAGAAAAATAGGTGCGACATCGAGCGCAACGAGGAAGAGTATTTGGTTACTTTGGTTATTTACCACGCGTGAGTCGAGTGAGCGTATCGAACGGGCTGCGGGCTGCGGCAGCCACCGATGAGACCCGGATCCAAATTGCTTTTATCGAAACTATTTCTACTTCAATTCAATAAAAAAAGTATTATCAACTTACCTATAGGTAATTGGATAATATTTCGATGTTTTATCCTTTTAGATTATGCATTATCAATCTTAGGTATAACTACATATTTCATAAATTTCCTCCAGCCAATTATACAATTTCTATGATTTTTGAGTTTTTTAGGAATACTATGTACTGTAGGTTTTTTAAAAATATTATCGGCAACCTTTCTAGAAATGTGTAATTTATATAAAATTCCCTGATTCCCTGATACATACATATTTCTGATGTCATAAAAACTAACTAGAATATTGTTTAGTTTATTTAACATAAAAAATATCGTAAACGTTATTATTATTCTTCACGCACGGTCATCGGATCCTAAACTAAGCTACTCTATTACTATGAAAACAGGTAATAAATTTAGAAATAACTCTAAATCTGATTTGTTACATTGATGTAGTATGAGAAATAAGTTCTTCACTTATATTATACTCATATAATATGTAATTTTTGTACGATTATTTTTCCACAACTAGTCCATCTTGCTTCCAGATACCGTTTTTTTACCAACTTTCTAAATATTTTTTTAAAATCAAACATTTAGGTACTCCTCATTCCACTTACACACTGGGGATTTTTTCGTAAAAATTCCTGTAATGAAAATTTAATGATCTGCGCCGACTAATATTTGTTACAATACCTGTTCTCAAAAATAGATTCATACAAACGATAAATTATAAGAGGTACGTAACAAGTTTGTAGGCTTTATAGTTTCTAAGGTATTGTGAGTGAAAGCTTTTATTAATAACTGGCTTTCCGCCCCGCGGTTTCACCCACGTATCGATTTTTTACCCATTTAGACATTGAATTTAAAAAAAAACCTTCGTCCTCGTCTACATCTTAAAAACAATACCTGCGAAAAAATTAAGGGTGTAGGCTGGGCGTTGATGAGTCAGTCCTTCTCATTTTTTATACGACTTCAAAAAAGGAGGAGGTTATATGTTCGACTGTATGTATTTTTTTTTTTTTTTATGTATGTTCATCGATTTTTCCGCCAATTGTCAACCGATTTTCAAAATTTTTTTTTTGTTTGAAAGAGTACACTTTGGCGGTGGTCCCATTATCACCAAGTCAGGATCTGATGATGGGATCCTGGGGGAAAACGAGGGCAACCCTCAAATTTTATAAGAAATGTCAACCGATTTTCAAAATTCTTTTTTCATTTGAAAGAGTATACTTTGGCGGTAGTCTTACTGTCACCAAGTCAGGATCTGATGATGGGATCCTGGGGAAAATGAGAGCAACCCTCAAATTTTATAAGAATTTACAGTATTTTTCATTCATATACGTACTTATCAAAGCTATTTCCATCTGGTAGTCATCATCTTATGTTGCAGAGCTGATGATGGAAGGTACAACTCCTTAAAGGTTAGGAGTTAGGGGATATTTCTTTAAATATTATAGTCACGTTTAGACTCGTATCGTCGTCTCTTTGCATATTAAAATGAGCTAATGATAGAAGGTAATATCTTTATCGGTTAGGAGTTAGAATATACGTTGTCCTAGATATGAAATGAAACGCAATATCAAGTAGCTGCTGAGAAAGAAGCCTTAATCATTTAGGATATATATTCTTTATTTTCTTTAAAAGTTTATCTATTTATGTATTCCTTCATCTAATAGCGTGATATATATATAGGCTTTCTCGATAAATGAGCTATCCAACACATATATTTTATGTAGTTCCTGAGATTAGTGCGTTCAAACAAACAAACAAACTCTTCAGCTTTCTAATATTAGTATAGATAATTTAAATTAATAATAGGCTTAATTTGCTCGAAAATATTTCTTGAAAACATGAAATAAAAAAAAAAGGAAAAATAAAACTTTTTACAAAAAAATAAAAACGACTTCAAAGGCAAATGTTGCACTAAAAACCGAAAAATAAACTGAATAAGACATTAAATAAAATGGACAAAAAATATTTAAATAACTAAATAGACCAAAAACTTTAATTATGTAAACTACCTAGGCACCTATTCAAATTATTATTCTATAAATACCTTTTGATCTGTTTGAAGTCGGTGCCAAGCCCAAAAATACAATGAAATAAATAATAAATGCCTTCACAAGCATCGCCAGATGGCAGTTCAGCCTCCCAGGGAGGAGATTAAGTAATCCCTGGGTTCGGGAACTCACTCTATCTGCGGGCGGCCAGCGGTCAACCGTTTCACCGGATCTCCCTAACCGCACGCCAACATGCTGCACCTGCACTACTCAATAGCGACTCCATAATACCGCCGGTCCCTCCGCCGTCAGCACAGTGCCTCCTTTAAGGAGCTCTGGCAACCTTACTCACCGCAGGAACACAACACCACTTGGCAGTGTTATTTGGCTGCGATATTCTGTAAGGTACTTCCCCAATCAGACGGCCCCAATTATGAGCAGATGTTATGCTATGTCCTACCTCCTCAAACCGTACGAAGCCTATTAAACCTATTAGGCTTGGCACCGACTTCAAACAGATTAAAAGGTATTTATAGAATAATAATTTGAATAGGTGCCTAGGTAGTTTACATAATTAAAGTTTTTGGTCTATTTAGTTATTTAAATATTTTTTGTCCATTTTATTTAATGTCTTATTCAGTTTATTTTTCGGTTTTTAGTGCAACATTTGCCTTTGAAGTCGTTTTTATTTTTTTATAAAAAGTTTTCATACCAAGAAATGGAAATAACTCCTAACTTTGAATCCCCGGTTCACCCCTTCAGAGGTAGAATTTTAGAAAACGCTAAAATACCTGTTTCTTTATTTTTAATTGTTAGCCTAAAAACAAAGTTTTATGGTTCTAGCTTCAAAAAATCGCGGACTTCCATACAAACTTTCAACCCCCGTTTCACCCCCTCAGGGGTAGAAATTTAAAAAACGCTAATACACGTGTTTCTTTATTTTTAATTGTTAGTCTAAAAACAAAGTTGCATGGTTTTAGCTTCAAAAATGATGCGACTTCCCTACAAACTTTCAACCCCTTTTTCACCCCCTTAAAGGTTGAATTTCGAAAAATCCGTTCTTATTCCTCGGTCAAGTTTTAAAAACAACACCTGGGAAAAAAATCTGCTTTCTAGGTCTTTAGGCTGGGCGTTGATAGATCAGTCAGGACTTATCCTTTTATATATATAGATAGACTAGACAATATACATAATAAAGATTTCAGTTATAATAATGAGTTCAACGGAAATTATAAAGTCACGTTTTAATCTTCAAGGCTGTACAAGGTTTCATTAGGCGTGCCTGAAATAAGCTGGAAACTAAATTATTTACTGAAATTATTGCAGTCACATACAGAGTTTTAACGCAAAGTATTCTCTATGTTGCTTGCTACCTTCGTATTGGATGAATAGTACCAGTTATAAGTACTTTTATTCGCGACGTTATGTTGGCTGCCACTCTGTTTACTCTGTTTCCTGTAAACTATTCACTCAGAAATGAGTAGGTCAAACATAAAGTATGATAACTGAAAGGTAACTTCTATTCAGTGTTTCCATGCAGTGTCTTTGAACGTCGCATTTTGAGGTAAGTAGTTGGTATTTACTTAATCAAAGCACTAATATCGTTTAGTGTGAAGTATCTTCGAAAACGATAATAATATTTGAAGTTATAAAATGTTACTGTGATTATTATACGTAATAGTAAAACGTGCGTACTGTTTCCAATATTCTAAAATCCTTATTGAGATGGATATCATAAAATTTCATAATTTATTTATTTTAACTTGAACCAAGAAAAAGTTCTTATCTTTTGCGATCTCAGCTTCGATGAGTAACTAAGAACACTTTCCACGCTCCTTTAGGAACACTTTTCTACGGGATGGTACAAGTGAATATTACTTTTTAATTTAATTTTTATTCAAAATATAAGGTTTAGATGATTGATGTCATGATAAATGAAGATTTTACCGCGACAATTAATGTACATACAAGTCTACGGTATTGTGCTTATTTAAAGGAGAGCTTATTTAACAACTAATGTTATCATAGGAAGAATAGAATGTATGGAATACCCAAGGTAGTAGGTACGTAAAATATTCAAAAATACTTAATTACGTCAACAACTACTTACGTATCTTGATATTAATCTTATGTCCTCAAGAATAACTTAAAAAAAATGTTTATTTAAGAATTACTGAATTGTTTGAGCATTAACACGACGCGTGTTTAGCGCGTGAAAATTACAAAATTAAATTAAATTTACTTTGAATCAATAATATAGTTATAAAGTATCGTGAGCACGTGAGATCTTACCGTATAACGGTAACATAAAATTTCTTTATCAAAATGAAATTTTCACATGACAGATACACACCTTCTCACTCGTTAAAGAATCAGTGGCTGACTTTAATATAAATATAAAGCTCTTCACACAAAATGTTGGCTATATAAGAAAAAAAGCGAGATGATTCTAAAAAGATAATTTAGTACATCGGGATAATTATTTGTCTTAGAGTTGAACTTAAAACTATGACGTTGATTGCATATCTCGCATCTACGATTTCATCCTAATATCCAGTACAATCCATCACTTTTTTATTTTATTTTTGGGTATCTATCTGTATGTTTGTTTGTCCGAGATAATTAAAAAACTGGTAAAACGATTTTGACAGATCTTTCTATTGTGTTTTTATAATAAAAAACATTTTGGATAGGTTTTCGTTTTTATTCGATGTTTCCATACATGGGCATGCCATAGACAGGTATTAAGTATGTAAACACATGAAAAAGAAGTCGTAATGATAACACTACGCTATTGGCAATAGAAGGCTACATTTTAGGAGCGACCCTTTTACATTTCATTCCATATACGGGTAAATAAAGCTGTGAGCTGCAGGTTTGGCTGCTAGCACTAGTATTGATTTCCGCAAGACTAAGCCCAAAATATGTCATATCTTCTTAGTCATGAAATTGAACAAAATTTTAAAGAACCATAAACGGGCGTGAACATTTTCTTGTGTATAATTCCGTATATTCAAGCAAACCCAATTTTTTTATAGTTATTACTTTGTAGCGTACGGGAACAATCTGTTTTTCGAGCAGGCAGGAGATGTAAGAAACCAGTTGCCATGAGATGTTTCCACCCTCATGTTATATCATTAAACACCTACTGGTGTGATCCAATAACTGCATTTGAACTTCCACCTCCACCTTCGGGAACAACATCACTTACAAGGTAGTTGAATTGGTTTAGCTGAGGAAAAGTATATGTTACTTAGATCGAAGCATTAGAACATCTGCACGACCTCACGGTTACCTACACTAGATTAAGAATGATGAGTTGAGATCCAACATTCAATGTCAGGGTAATTATTTGATAATCAAAATATGCCGTACTTCGGTTTGATGTCCACATTTTTAACTAAATTAAAACCAGCAGATCTTCCAGCAAAACCATCCAGTTTATAAAATCAAGATATAAATATTAAAATTGATAATGTGTAAATTTTATGGGCACTGAATACATACGAGCGCAGATTCAGTATATCAAGTAAAGATAATTATTAATTAAAACGTTAAGCAAATGGATTATAAGTGCATATTATGTGGACTTTAAATAGACATACATAGTATGAACAATCTGACAAATCGAGGACTCTCATACACTTGCGAGGACTCTAATAATTTAGGTTAATAAGGTCCTCAGATGTTGCTTGTGTATTCAATATCATGTCCTCAAATGGTACTTAAGACAACACACCCTTCAAATCTGCATATTCACCCACCCACACAAATACGTGTGAGTGTGGGCAGACAAATACACACACACACATATAGGAACTCATAGAATTCCTATGATACACATGCTTTTATATATTAAGAGATATCATTGATTATGGTATCATTACTATTTTTAATAAAGTCAAATAACTCATTTTTACAATAATATAATGGTATTCCAATCTTGTTAGATTGAAGACAATAATGTTATTGTCTTGTAAGTAAGTATTCTTAATTTCGCTTGCAATAACAGGACTCCCAAGATATTGTCCTCGATCCTCAAGAATGGCGAGTGACATTAAATTTTCAGGTCAAAAGGTTATGAATAAAAGTAATTAACATTTATAATCTCGACAAAATCTGTGCCTTTTTATGCGGTTTTAATTAAAATAAAAGCAGAACAGTGTATTTTTAGATATTTACAAGTTAATCGTGCCGGTTCTTAACATCGTACCGTATGTTTGCTAAAGAGAGTCTTGCATCATCAAATGAGGCTTTTAATTTTAATATCATAGGTCATCTTGTTTCCATTTCTTTTTTAGGGTTCCGTACCTCAAAAGGTACGAAAAGGAACCCTTATAAGATCACTTTCTTGTTCGTCTGTCTGTCCGTGTGTCACCACCGATTATCTCAGGAACGGATGGACCTAGCAAGTTGAAATTTATACCAGATACTGAGGTCTACAATCCCTATTAGGTGTATAAAAATCAAGATCCTGAGTCAACACCATAAAAAAGATATGGGCAAATTTAGATGTTCGCGAAAACTTGTAAGTACAAAAATTTACCTTAATTTTCAACTTTTTTTATTTTTCGGAATTTTCCCTTTACTTGTGCTGTAAGACCTTGCTTTTAACCACAATTGACAATTCTAGGTCAACCGGAAGTACCCTATAGGTGTTGGGTCGAAAACCTATATGGTAGTATTACCGTTGACCTAGAATCACGAAAAAAAAACATACATGGTTACCACCAGATTTATAGATTAAGGAAGACCTCTGAATTGTATCGGCGCTCATGCAATTTAGAGGTTTAGCTTAATTGACACCAACCTCAAATAAGGTAATCGAAAACGTAATCGAAAAAAATTTAAAATAATCCTTGAGGCTCTATTACGGAACCCTCGGTGCGTGAGTCCGACTCGCACTTGACCGGTTTTTTTTTGTTTAAAGGACACAGTCGGGTTTTTAAATTTATGGCATTTCAGAGGCGAACTGTTTGGACTGTAAAATAAATGACTTATCATGAAAAGAGCTGTCGAGAGAAGGTGTTCTCAAGACCAATACGTTCCTTAAGAAAGGAATGAGGGACTAAACAATATGATCTAAAGAAGAGATAGTATGTGAGCGTTCCGGCGAAGGGAGGACAGAAATAACTTGCGACGGGCGGCTTCCAACTTAGAACCGGGTAAAACAGTAATCCATAATGAAACCTAGGTTTTTAACTTTATCACTATATGGGACAGTGATGGATGATAGATATTAAATTAAAAAATACAGCAATTTTATAATTTCTCGTAAACCCCTGGCAAGAATCTATGGAGAATTTATATTTATCATCGACAAAGGAGCATTAAGATGGGAGGAGCATCGTTTTCGATACTAAATTGTGAAGTTCGATGGTTTGAAAATACGATTGGACCCGGTAGGTGGCACTGCTGTCGGTATTTCACCAAATTTGATGTGCTGAACAATAGCTTTACCGATTTTTATGATCTTAGATGTTTGGATTTTTCTCCGCCCCGAATAGCAAAATAACTATCAAATAATAGGAAAAATTAAAAAATATATTAAAAAAAATTATTAAGAAAATTATTTTTGTCATATACTTTTTAGGGTTCCGTACCCACTCTGCTGTCTGTATGTTAGATTGCCAACATAATCAACTTCTTTTTACGACTTTTATAGTTTTTTTTTGTCTTACATTTTGTTTGAACAAGGAAAATACCAAGGAAAATACCAAGGAAAATACACATTGTAGGTATATTGTATTTTTTTTTCAAATTTTAGGCTCAGTAGTTTCGTCATCACATCTCTTTTAATTTATAACCAAATAGCTAAATACTTGTATTCATAAATTTATCATCAAATACACAAACAAAGTTCGCCCTTTTACCCCCTTAATTGATGAATTTCTGAAAACACCATAATGCCTATTCCCCTAAGCTATTTGGTTGTAAATTAAAAGAGATGAGTTTCAGAGTTTTCGAAAAACTACCAAACTATAATCAACGCACAACTTAAACCGAAAAACTTTGATTTAAATGCATAGTTTTCTTTACGTAACGTTTTTCTTGTAGGGATTAATTGATTTTTTTATTTATTTATCCCTAATTGGATAACATAAGGGAACGCGGGTGCAACCGTGGGCTGGAAAGATTGGTGTAATTAACTATGTATGTAATATAATAGTTAATTGGTTTCCATGGTACAGCTTACAGTGTATAACTTACCTTAATTTTCAATTTTTTTTTTTTTTTTGGAAATTTCCCTTTATTTGTGCTGTAAGACCTTGCTTTTGCCAAATTTCGTGATTCTAGGTCAACGGGAACTACCATATAGGTTTTCGACCCAAAACCTGGTTAAAAGCAAGATCTTACAGCACAAGTAAAGGGAAAATTCCGAAATATAAAAAAAGTTGAAAATTTAGGTTAATTTTGGTACTTACAAGTTTTCGTGAAAATCTAAATTTGCCCATATCTTTTTATGGTGTTGACGCAGGATCTTGATTTTTATACACCTAATAGGAACTATAGATTTCAGTATCTGGTATAAATTTCAACTTACTAGGTCCACCCGTTCCTGAGATAATCGGTGGGACACACGGACAGGCAGACGGACAGACGGACAGACAGACGGACAAGAAAGTGATCTTATAAGTTCCTTTTTTTTACCTTACGGAACCCTAAAAACGACTAGACCGATTCGAATAATTCTTTTTGTTATGATCTCTCAAATATAGGGATGAATTATATAAAAAATAAATAGGGAAAACTCATAAACATTCCAGAAAAATATTTTAATTCTAAATTGGTAATTTTCTACGGGAATCGCCTGAATGACAACTACTATCATTATTTTCGTGCGGTTGTTGTCTCCGCCCAAGACTTTTTTGATAATCCTATCTCGAGATAAAATTAGTTATCCAGTAGGTGGCGCTAAACTCGGGTTCTAAGTTTTTTTTTTAATTTCAGGGCAGAACTACGTCTGCCGGGGCCACTATTAATGTATAATAAGGGCGTCAGATACACGGATTTGTTTTATGAATTTCAACAAGCTTCCTATTTTAAAAGATGCAGCTCTGTGATAGACAGACAGACGAATGGTCGCACCTAATAGGGTGCAATGTAAATAACACTTTGATATCTAAATAACATGAAAAAGAAGTAGTTATTTTAAATGTTTTAAAACCTATGTAAAAAAGAAAATGGTGGACTTTACGTTCTTACAATTTTTTATAACGTTAATTAGTCAGTGCAACAAGTCAAGGCTTTTTCTTTTACGAATATGTTCATCAACTTCAAATTAAATTCGTATTCATTACTATCTCACATAAAAATCCTATTCATCTAATAATATTTGATTTGAGTACCTAGATGAATTTCTGCGACATTATATCAAAATAAGAAATACATTAATCTAATGTCAAGGCTATTTATAATACTGTTGGAATAAACAAAACTACAATGAAAATGGATGATGGTATGTATGCACGAGCCAGTCACCAGATGACTTGGTCTTGAAAGCTCTTAGTTGGTATACATAAGATGCAGTATGATGCTTCTAATGACTAAAAGCTTTTATGTTAACACTACATACGATTGTCTGTGTCGATCACATCTAACTTACCATAAGATCATATCAAGCGAATTATTATCCAATTTATTAATTTGTTAAGAACTGATAGCTGGTTTATTTAGTACACATTTTTTCGGACCACCAAAACTGAATAATTGCTAACGAAGATTTCTCGAAACTATTGCATTTATTTTCGTATTTCACCTGTAATATACGACTTCCAATGTAACAAGATGTGAGCCTGATTACCTACCCCTAGTCGTAGTCTTTCGTATTTTGTAACTGAAGCGTAGGTATTTATCTACATTTCTGTCTTGTTTCACTTCTGCTATACTATATTACGATACTGAATAGTGTAATACTGCGTACACCGTATGTACAGTATTATGGTTATGAATAATATAATACATTTATATAGCAAATAATAAACATATATCAGCAGTATTTTCTCTAAAATATTCGTACATCAATCAGCAATTTTAAAACACTTCATCCAGTAACCTAATATCAATCTAACCAGAAAATGAGCTTCACACGTTAAGAATAATTAATAACTAAGCCATTGAAGGAAGGAAATTTTGCAACGCGATAAGTCATTTGAGAATGACACCGATGCATCTGGCCTTTAGGGGCGGTGTCAAACTATGTATGGCAAATCCGTGTTGAGACATACGGTTACGAACATACATAAGCTTATACACAACGTCGACATACACTTCATTCACTAATTAAGCTCAGAATTAGAGCGAAAAATAGGAAACGTCAAGTGATTTGCACTGTAGTCGCGCAGGGCGCGGCATTCGTGATGGCCCGTTCGGAGCGCGGCGCGGCACACACTAGGGCGGGCGGCAGACACGGCAGCGTTACGTCAGTGAGGGGCCAGGGGCCGCGGGGAGGGAGCCCCGCACTACTGCATCCGAGCGCCCATCTTCGCCCAGCTCCGCGGACAAAACGTGACATCTCCACCCCGCGCGCCTCGCCCCTACACCACTCCGCCCGCGCTAGCCGCATGCCCATCTCTCCAAAGATTGTGCTGTCACTCGCTCATGGTAATTCTCTGCAGGAGCTCATTACCTTGATTATTAGTGATAGAACTTACATACTTACATATTTTCTGTTTAAATAATTAATATTGTTTTACATTGTATTATAAGAGTAGTAAACCTATATTAAGAGTTATTTATATAAATTGTCACCAAAAACTGCTAGTACTACTTTATTACTTAAATTTTGCATAAAAACTTTACTGTGAAAGCACGATACAATATGAATATGTTGGAGTTTTTCATAGACCCTGCTCGATCAAAATGAATGAAAATTTAATTTTAATCGGCAATTTCAGACTTGGTTCCGTAGAAACCAATATAAAGCCAAGTGCTTCAAAAAAATACATCTGAATTATACCTATCTGTGATACCTAGTAGTATGACCCGTCCTGACAATGACGACAGCTTGATTCTAAAGGATTTTGATACAATTTTATTATTAGTTTTTAATTATTTTCTTTACCCACTCTACTTTTACATATCGATTACGAGAGGGTATTGTTCACACATCCTATTACCTCCTAAGTTGTTTGAAAACGCATGCCTTTTCTGCGTCACATGAACCATCTATTTTACGACTACACTCGAGGGAAAGGGACAGCGCCAATTTATTCTAAATGAATAATAAAACACGTTTTTATTTTATAATTTAATTTTCTTTGAATAATAATAAAAAACAAAATTTAAACTCTAAACATAAGAAATCCGTAATTCGTCACTCAGCAAAGACATAATGGAAATATAATTGCTAGAATTTATAAATGTTAATTAACTTACAAATAAACTATATTTTTTAACGAATTAAATTATGAGGTAGATGTTTTCAAAAAGTCTTTCATTAAACCTTAAAAATAATTACACTATAACTAGGGATATAAATGAAAACGCAAGTAACCCGTAATTCTTAAGTCTAACTGAAACTGTTTATATAATGGAAATCTATGTGAAAATAAGATGACAGTCACGCTAATGTGATGTTAATACTTTATTTGTGGTGTAAAGTTACTCAATAGCCAATATAAGGGAATATACATAAACTTTTAGGGTCAATTTACATTGCCGCAGAAGTGAAGCGATGGCAAGCGAAGCACAATTTGAGAACGATATAGTGCATAACATTTTGAACTTTATCGTGTAGATATGAGACCAATAAATTAAAATCCCATTGGTTTTGAGAATTCACGAACAATTGTATTCCAAGAAAAACCCGTCGCTGCTTTTCGTTGCAATGTAAAAAAAGCTTCAAATTGATTTTTTATTTGATGTCAAGACACTTTATCATAATACATACATTGTTGGTTCCTTGATTAAATTGGTAAATAATCAAAATAATAATATAAATCGATGGATTTCATACCTTATTTATACCAAACTTATTATACCTTACCCGTGAATTCCAAAATGATTTGTTATAAATTCTTAAAAAATCCTTAGTTAAAAACATGTTTGAACACAAAATGCGGAAGCCATATTAATCGCATTATTTTTATTTTTCTATATTGAACTGCTTTTACTACCTATTTATATACCTATGTATATGCAAATTTACTTGAATTGAGTACAATACAACAATACAACTTTAGTTAAGCATTTCAACTCGTATTAAGTTTATTAGATTCAAGCGTGATATTGTTTGTTCGTATGCTTCCCACATCCATAACATAAAAATTGCCCTACATAAAAGCATAAACAATATTTCGTCTAAGTGCATTATATGTAACAGTTTTGACTTTATTTCAATATGTTGCGAAACACATAGGTACATTTTAGGAATAGTGCCATTTTGATTTTCAATTTAATCAAAATTAGTATACAGAATGATTTTGCTTTGGTATGTTTGGCTGAATACTATAAATTGTGTACATCATTGTCAATGGTCCTACAGGTATTCGTAAGTTTAGCACAAAATCTTAGCATACCTAAGTGTCCCTCAAAAACGTAGTAATGGACCTAGATAGCCATTTTAGTAATCGAGTAATCCGCCAGGTGCCGCTAGTTCCATAGAGGTAGCACAAAATAATTTTGTTGATAGAAATATCATTTTACTATTTTTAGTAAAATATAGGCATACTTCAATGCCCTTTCAGCCTACAATACCCTAGCAAAATCACCCAGTGTAAACTACTTGTAACAGAAAGGTGAAAAAATATCTTCTAAACCCGGAAAACTAAGTTTCTATATAAATATCAAAAATATTCATATTGTAGACTTAGTTTGTGTTCCGTGTCAAATACACTTAATAAACATTTCGATTTTCTGTAGAAATTTTAACTTATCTATAGATATCATTTACTGAAGTTGAAGTTTAAAAAAAATTATTGTAGGCTACTTTTAAACACACATAGAATATGAACACTTGTGTAAAATGGCGACCACAAACTGGTAGTCGTACTATTTTCAGTGAACATAATATGAACATAATGAATATAAGCAAGTTCAAGAATGATTCATTGTAACTTAAAAATATACATTAAAAATGTGAACACAATTTTTGTGGTAAGATTCAATTCACACTTAAGTGGCTTTATTTTATATGAGTAAATTATGTAAAATAATAATTAAAAATATTTTCAATAAAATTTGAGGTAGTTTAAAACTAAGATTTCCTTAATATGTGATACCTACGTTATTTGTACTATATTTAAGATTATTCTAAAAAATACAGGACAAAATTAATTTAATACATCGATGGGTTTCTTTGTTTCCAATAAATGATATGATATTTCAGTAATTGCTTGTACAGAGATGCTTATAAAAAAACAGGAATATTCAGTAATTTGAATTGAAAATAAGTACCTGATTTTATCGTTACGAGTACGAGCTCTAGACGACTAATATGCTTGTAACTACGATATTTCTATGTAAATTTCACAATATTTATACGGAGACCTATTTTTTACGTCACACAGAAACGATAATGTTGGACTTCACCAAATTGTGTAAGATGACATCCCGTGTACTGTATCGGCTCCTTATACTTTTCAGTCTGACTGACTGACAGACAATGGAGACACACATGGAGTTTGAAGGGAATATCGTAACTAGATAGTAGGTAGGTATACTGTATTCAACTACTTTGCTGTAAATCCTATGGTTAATTAATAACTAAACGTAAAAATGTCGCAGTCAAATAGAAATAGCCAGGATAGAGGTTCATTTTATTTATCTCGTGGTAGATCAATACCAAGACTGATTTTTTAAAATATAAACTCTATTAAATAGTTCTTGAGATGGCATACCCCGGTTATTTACACAATACTGCGGCATATAACATACACAATTTTCATATTTAACTTTTTTTTGTTGATGTAAAACTTTGGAGTGTTTTCAGATGCGATCTCTATACAGTTACAATTATTTTAAATCTAATGCTATACTTAAATGACAGTAAGATTTTGAGAAGAAATATAGACGATTGTAGGGTTAATTAAGTACCCACATTTTACTTATGATTAGGCTTTTGAGCAAACGTAAATGCAATTTTTATACTTGGCATATTTTTCATCTTGTTTATAAGATATATTTTCTATTTTATTTTTCATACTATTATGATTACTTTATCCTAATAAATAAACAGGGCAAGTTATTTGAAACTCTTCAATCTGTCTCACTGAAAGTTCTTAATAAATATCTTTACAATTATTGCAACAAACAAGACTTTGGCACATTTACTTTAACATTTATAATGTAAGTATGGATAAAATACATGAACACCTACTGAAACAGAAAGATAAATAATACCTTACATTTTTCTTGGTTAATAAGGGTTTACTTCAGATTACCTACATAATATTTTTACTTTTTAGGTACGAACAGCCTCACTACTCCTTGCCGTAGAGGGTTCTTAAACTCAAAAATGATATAACCACCCCGATCACTAGTTGTTTGTTGAATTTTGAATCTTAAATATGGCAATAGCTCATACGGAACCTGCATGCGGTGTGGCATGGGTACAAACGCCTTTAGTAAAATTTTCGCCTTTTCATTTTGTTCATAGCCAGTCACAATACTTCAAACTTAGAATATAAGTTTTTTTATAAACTAAAATATAAACATAAAGTTTGTCATAATAGAATATAGCAACAAAATTAATAATAATGATATAAACACACACTTAACTTTGGGTAAATACCAATATGCGTAAAATAATTAAGATATTGACACTCGAACACATACATTTTGTACTTACGTTACGTTTGCAAAACTTAGTTCATAAAAAATACTATCAATAAAAATTATGTATAATTGTAAAGTTTTGTACTATAAAATGGATTTGTACTGATCAGTCTTGTACTTATGTTATACTTCTTTCTGTAACTTAATTGAGGTAGGTAGTTGCGTTAGTTTCTAAGAGTACGAACGGAATCCATTTTTTTAAACGTTGATTAATATTTTAACTCTTCAACTTTTAGTTTGATTATTTAGGTATAAGGCAGAAGGATATTTTGAACTACACTTTTAGTTCTGCTTTTCGTTCGTCTTCTCATTCATTCACCACACGAGGATAAAAGTCATAAATGACTAAAGATCCAAAACTAAATTTGATATAGTTTTAGGTATTTCATCATTGTCTTAATTGAAGTAGTCATAAATTAATGGTAATTTTATCATAAGCCGTGTTTCCATGCGTATATATATTTTTGTAAAATAAAATATATACCTAAATATATAAGAAAGCTAGTCTGAGCGAAGTCGCGGGATATAAGCATGCGACTGTATGATTTTTCTTATAATCTAGTTCTGAAAATAACTTACTTTTAGTTTTTCCAGAAATTTTTAGACAACCTTTCCTTTTAGGTAGAGCTATTCCTGAATGATTTGTTTACCAACGAATTTATTTTTTATTTAGATAGAAATATTATTTATTTATATAATATTATATATTATATTTTATTATATTATTTATAGAACTGGATGTAGAGCAATATTTTACTGTATCATTGCGACGCAAGGTTTGTGCTCAAACTTAGCATGGATCTGCATAAAAAATGTTTTATGCAATTACCCTCACACATAAAATGTTGTATAGACAAAACGAATAGCAGCCTTCAATCATTGTAAAAATAAAATGTGATTAATCAACGAATAAACACCGCTTTTAAGTTTTACCAGGTTCATGTAATGATTGTAGCATGAATAATGAGATTATGACTGATGAGGGCTGTTTGACTGACTCCCTTGGGAGCTGCTTGAACTTTTCGACTGTGGATCGTCTTTCTTCTTCTCAACCTACACAATTAATTTATGACTTTAATACATTATTAATTAAGAAATTTGTAAATCTATTTCATTAAAATCCTTTGACTCCTATTCTCCAACTATATCATAATATGATGGGGAATATGCACGTGACTTCAAAATGGACGATTTTTTTTTATGTAATTCATATTGTTACAAAAACATACCTACATAATTATTTTAAAAAAAATCATGATTAAATTGCTATATTTAATCATCAAAAAGTGTCTGTTTTTAAATTACCTTGCAAAATTCCAAAACGCCCCATGAGCAAATCGTGAGTAATTGTGACGTCACTTTGACACTCGACCACAGAGTTTGTAACCACTACCCCTAAATTTATTATAACGTTTTCTGTGCTTTTCCATGGTAATAAACTGATTTTAGTAACTTTGTGAACCAAACACTTCATTTTTTTTACATCGAACTCGTCTAATCTCACATCACAAAATAAGCGCGCCATAATGGCCGCGTTTGAATCACCCGGAAATGATAGTGATTTTAATATATATTTTTTAGCTTAATGGTTAAGATTTTGGATGTGTTATATTTTTTTTTTGGTGATGTAATAACCCGTAGAAACGTTTAAAACAATAAAAAAAACGTGCATATTCCCCATTCATACTAATCATATCATATCATACTATAATAGTATGAATGCAAAGTTTATGTGTGTGTATATTGTTGTGTAACAGCTGAACGGATTTTCATGAAATTTCGTATACTTTTGGTCCTGGAACGGGGCATAGAAATCTTTTCATCTCCAAAACGCATGTTCCACGTTTTTTTTCTACGTGTTGTGTAATTTTTAAGGCATATCTAAGGTTGTTATGCAGGTAGTAGGTATTTTATTCTATAAAAAAACGCTGTGATGATATCTATCAAATGGATTTTAATATATATTATATACCTAATGACTTGGTGGATATTAACTTAGACTTCATCTTCACAGGCTTTATTAACATACCATGATATTAAAATATTACTGTGTATTTTTTTGTTTTTTAAGTGTTGGCTGCTATTGTAAATTTGCACCAAATCATGTTTAAATATTATTTTATAAACTTTTTAAATTTTAGAATTTATTTTTGTAGTATCATGTCTTAATTTGCAAGTGGTGTTCACCTGTGAAGATTATGAAATTAGTAATAATGTCTTGTTTACTGTGTATTGTGTGCGTATGACTGTAATAATAGATGGTAAACCAAAATAAATAAATGAAATAAAAAATATTATCTTTGTATACCTTTATAGGGCAATCGGCAATCAGATGGTCCTCGCTTTTACAATTGTGACATCTCTTTGGTTGTGGCCCAATGCTGCACTTAGCCGCTATATGGTTAGCAAACTCGCCGCAGTTGTAGCAGCTGAAACAACAAAAAGAAAACGTTTACGACGAATTCATGAAAAACTTTTTCAATTACGAAAGTTGGACTTCTATGTTTATTAGAAAGTTTACTTCTGATCCTTGATATATTCAGGTACTTATTTTGTCTTTAAAAGTTCTTTTTTAGGGTTCCATACCCAAAGGATAAAAACGGGACCCTATTACTAAGACTTCGCTGTCTGTCCGTCTGTCCGTCACCAGGCTGTATCTCAAGAACCGCAATAGCTAGACAGTTGAAATGTTCACAAATTGTGTATTTTTGTTGCTGCTATAACAACAAATACTAAAAACAAAATAAAATAAATATTTAAGGGGGGCTCCCATACAACAAACGTGATTTTTTGCCGTTTTTATTTAAAACAATTATAGTAGTGACTGTAGTTGTTTAGAATGCTTCATTTTTCATGAATATATTTATGGATTTATATTTTAATAGGTTTTTAGATATCAAACCAAGATAGTTGTTTAATAAATAGAAGTATACATACCTAACATAACAATTATTATTGACGGGAAGTTGATAACAAACCAGAAATTTTATTTTCCGGGACTAGCTATTGCGATAACCCCAGATTAACTTTTATATCAGTAGCTTTCTGCTCCGCGGTTTCACCCGCGCTCCCCTTCGGTATGAATATTAAAAATAGTATACTTGGGTACAATACTTCATCTTTATAACCCCAGCGGTGTTATTTACGTACCTACCTATCAATATAGGTATGTTAATCAATTAAATTCATCTTATATGTATAGAGCTAACGGGGAAACAGCCGCCCACGTTCTGCTGGAATGCGGTGGGGTGGCCGAATGCCGGGCAAACTACCTGGGCAACCCGGGTAGTCTCAGGGAGGCGGTCGGCAACGTCAAGGCGCTGGCAGGCTTCCTTGAGGATATAGGATGGCTGGAGTAACCCGAGCCAAACACCCTCCGACGCAAAAAGGGCGCACTCCGTCGCCCAATTGCGGAAACCGCCCGTACGAAGAAGAAGAAGATGTATAGAGCTAGAGCTTGAGAAGATATTAGCTTTCCGCTCTGCGATTTCACCCGCACTTTTTATTTACCCTAGGAGCTGAATTTCGAAAAATGCTGTCCCAGTAGGAAGAAAAAGATCCAACAAGTTCAATTAAAGTAGCTATACCTACTTACCTTCTTACTCGATACGAAAAATATCAAACTTTAGTAATCGAATATTGCAATACCTAAAAATGATTTATAATTTGTGTCAATGTACAGTTAGTGCGTAGTTGCCCAGTTAATGCCTAGTTTCACATACATTGGTCCAGATGTTTTATTTTAATACTAGAAGTCATGAAAATGATGCAGGTGGTAAGTAATTACCTTTGCGTATATAGACGTTAGCAAAACTACAAATACTCTGAAACACATAACTTTTAATTATCAACCAATTAGGAAAATAAATATTTTCATGGATTTGTCAGCAAAAATAATAGATTTTCATACCAACAAATTCAAACCGATCTCGCATTCATATATGTATATCACGATGAAATAAAAATGCTAATGATTGAAGAAATTTAAGAAAAATGATATAATGTCGTTTAGAAAAATTACCGTATCTTCCTGAATCGTTTTTTTGACAATGGGCGTCGATGAGACCCCTGGCAGTCAACAGCAGAAGGGCCTGAGACACGTGTCGCCTCCAAGCCTTTATCTGATTCTTGACATTCAAATTCCACTTCTTCTTCATCTCCAAGTGAACGGAATCCTGGCATTTGTATGACGCTCTGAAAAAAATACAAATATGTATTGTAACATAATATGTTTATTTATTTATTTATATAGGTACTAGTGGGCCCAGCAGACGTTGTCCTGCCCTGAAATCAAAACAAAACATAGAACCCGATTCCAGCGACACCTATCGTGTCCAATTTGTGAATCTAAACCATCTGTCATCTGTCAGCCCGATCTCGAGACATGTAAAAAGTCGTTCTATACAAAATGTATGACAAAAATAATTGTCTTCATTATTCTTTTTTTGTGCGTTTTCTTATTTTTGAATAGTTAGTTAGTTTCTGCTATTCCGGGCGGAGACGAATCTAACAAATCAAAAACCATGAAAATCGATCCAGCCGTTCTCGAGTTATAAATAGTGTAACTAACACGACTTTCTTTTATATATATAGATTAGACACACCATCAGTTTACGTATTGACACGTTCATTAAATTTTAATATACTAGATTAAGATTCTGATATGTAAACCTATAAGAGTCATGTACAACATTTACAAAGAATGACACAAACAGAAGAATGTTTGCAGTTCTACTAACAATAGTACCTACTAAATACTAGCATTCTGCCCCGCGGTTTCATTTGCGTTCCCGATGGAATTATAATAAATATAACTAATGTCACTCGTTGATAATGTAGCTTTCTGTAAGTGTTTTTTTTATCGGTATAGTTTTTTGAGTCTATCCATTACAAATAGATATCTGTTGATATCTATTTGTAATGGATAGACTCAGTTGATATCTATTTGTAATGGATAGACTCAAAAATGATATCTGTAAATGTTTTCCCAAGCCAGGAATCTAACCCGATGAATTTGAAAATACACAGCCTGTATTATTACACCCTCCGATAATGTTGCTAATAAGTATCAAATTCTCAGAAGTAATAACGTACGGAAAACTAAAAGAAAGTGTTATTTTTTAATAAAATGATTTAAAATAATTGTGATTTCATACAAACTATTGCACTTATTCTATCGTACTATCAAATTGATTGAAATCGTTATTAATTTTGTACACTCGTTGGACTTGACTGATAACCCACTCGCATTAACAATGAGTCTCGAGGCTATTTTTGATGAAAACTAATACGGCATCATTAGATTTTTGATAACATTATGTATTCAAGTCAGGCATCAAACTCGTTGATTTTGAGAAAATTTACACATTCAATATTATTATACCATCTAGTAATTTTGTTAATAAGGATCAAATTTTGGGAAGTAATAACATACGGAAAAATAAAGGAATGTGTTAATTTTTAATAAAATCAATATTTTTGTATTTTCATACATTTCCTACTACATGTAGATGAGTACCTACCGTAGTTACGTATAGCTAGTCAAACTGTTCGATACAATGCCCATGTCATGAAATTATAAGGTTATGTTGTGGTGCTTAATGCGAGTGGGTTATGAGTCAAGTCCAACGAGTGTACCAAATTAAAAATTATTTCTAATAATTTAATAGTACGATAGGTCATAGGTGTAATAATTTGTGGGAATATACAAAAAATGTTAATCAATTTAATAAAATACAAAAAATAATAAATACAGACTGTATTTTTTTTCAAATTCATCGGGTTCGATTGCTGGCTTGGGAAATCATTTTTTAAACGACTTCAAAAAAGGAGGAGGTTATATGTTCGACTGTATGTATTTTTTTTTTTTTTTTTTTATGTATGTTCATCGATTTTTCCGCCAATTGTCAACCGATTTTCAAATTTTTTTTTTGTTTGAAAGAGTACACTTCGGCGGTGGTCCCATTATCACCAAGTCAGGATCTGATGATGGGATCCTGGGGGAAAACGAGGGCAACCCTCAAATTTTATAAGAAATGTCAACCGATTTTCAAAATTCTTCTTTCATTTGAAAGAGTATACTTCGGCGGTACTCTTACTGTCACCAAGTCAGGATCTGATGATGGGATCCCGGGGAAAATGAGAGCAACCCTCAAATTTTATAAGAATTTACAGTATTTTTCATTCATATACGTACTTATCAAAGCTATTTCCATCTGGTAGTCATCATCTTATGTTGCAGAGCTGAGGATGGAAGGTACAACTCCTTAAAGGTTAGGAGTTAGGGGATATTTCTTTAAATATTATAGTCACGTTTAGACTCGTATCGTCGTCTCTTTGTATATTAAAATGAGCTAATGATAGAAGGTAATATCTTTATCGGTTAGGTGTTAGAATATACGTTGTCCTAGATATGAAATGAAACACAATATCAAGTAGCTGCTGAGAAAGAAACCTTAATCATTTAGGATATATATTCTTTATTTTCTTTAAAAGTTTATCTATTTATGTATTCCCTCATCTAATAGCGTGATATATATATAGGCTTTCTCGATAAATGGGCTATCCAACACATATATTTTATGTAGTTCCTGAGATTAGTGCGTTCAAACAAACAAACAAACTCTTCAGCTTTCTAATATTAGTATAGATAATGGAAATTAATAATAGGCTTAATTTGCTCGAAAACAATTAAATATTTCTTGAAAACATTGAAATAAAAAAATGGAAAAATAAAACATTTTATAAAAAAATAAAAACGACTTCAAAGGCAAATGTTGAACTAAAAACCGAAAAATAAACTGAATAAGACATTAAATAAAATGGACAAAAAATATTTAAATAACTAAATATACCAAAAACTTTAATTATGTAAACTACCTACGCACCTATTCAAATTATTATTCTATAAATACCTTTTGATCTGTTTGAAGTCGGTGCCAAGCCCAAAAATACAATGAAATAAATAATAAATGCCTTCACAAGCATCGCCAGATGGCAGTTCAGCCTCCCAGGGAGGAGATTAAGTAATCCCTGGGTTCGGGAACTCACTCTATCTGCGGGCGGCCAGCGGTCAACCGTTTCACCGGATCTCCCTAACCGCACGCCAACATGCTGCACCTGCACTACTCAATAGCGACTCCATAATACCGCCGGTCCCTCCGCCGTCAGCACAGTGCCTCCCTTAAGGAGCTCTGGCAACCTTACTCACCGCAGGAACACAACACCACTTGGCAGTGTTATTTGGCTGCGATATTCTGTAAGGTGGAGGTACTTCCCCAATCAGACGGCCCCAATTATGAGCAGATGTTATGCTATGTCCTACCTCCTCAAACCGTACGAAGCCTATTAAACCTATTAGGCTTGGCACCGACTTCAAACAGATCAAAAGGTATTTATAGAATAATAATTTGAATAGGTGCGTAGGTAGTTTACATAATTAAAGTTTTTGGTATATTTAGTTATTTAAATATTTTTTGTCCATTTTATTTAATGTCTTATTCAGTTTATTTTTCGGTTTTTAGTTCAACATTTGCCTTTGAAGTCGTTTTTCGAAAATCGAATGATGCAGTTTTAGTTTTAATCAAAATCGACCTCGAGACTCCTTTCAGCATTTTTCGATATTCCCTTTAGTTTAAGATTTGGCCATCCACGCCCACTTGAAAAATTCTTCCTGTATATTACCTATGAAATTGCCGTTTTGTATGAAAAAATTTAAACGTTTTTTTTTTCATGTATTTTTTATTTGTATTAATCGAAGTAATCACCCATGCAATCAATGCATCTTTGCCAACGCAAAGTTAGTCAGGCAGTTTATTGATGCCCTTCTTAAAGAAATCAGCTGGACGGGAGGCAACAAATTCTTCAAAGGCATTTTGTACTGCCTCTCGGGTATTGAATTTTTTTCCCGCCAAGAAGTTATCCAAATTCTGGAAAAAGTAGTAGTCTGTAGGCGCAAGGTCTGGTGAGTAGGGCGGATGACGGAGAGCTTCCAACCCCAGTTCTTGCAACTTGGAGACCGTCTGCTGTGCAGTATGAGGTCGCGCGTTGTCGTGCAGGAGCAGCGGAGACGAGCGATTGACCAATGCTGGTTGGAGATGTGCCAGCTTCTCCATCATTGTGTTCAGTTCTTCACAGTACACATCTGCAGTAATGCTCACCCCGTTTGGTAAGAAGCTGTGATGAATCACACCGGCGCTAGACCACCAAACAGTGACCATCTCTTTTCGATGGGTAAGTTTTCGTTTAGGGCATTGTTTAGGTGCTGAACCAGGATCCAACCAACTTGCTGAGCGCTTGCGGTTATCAAACATAATCCATTTTTCATCGCAGGTAACAATGCGGTTCAAAATTCCTTCATTTGTGTGTCTGTTGAGCAGTGCAAGGCATGTCTCGACGCGTACTTCGCGCTGGCGATCATTGAGTTCGTGGGGCACCCATTTGTCAAGCTTTTTTACCTTGCCAATTTGACGCAAATGGACCAATATTGTTTTGACGCTAACGTCGAAAGCTGCTGTTAATTCAGCCGTAGATTGTGTATCATCAGCTTCCACAATCGCCTTTAATTCGTCACTGTCGACCAAAGTCTTCGGACGACTGCGAGGTTCATTTTTCAGGTAGAAATTTCCAGAACGGAAGCGAGCAAACCAATAACAGGTGGTGCGTTGGTTTGTAGTGTTAGCTCCGTAAACGTCGTTGATGTTGCGTGCCGCTTGTGCCGCGTTGCTGCCACGACGGTACTCATATTCCATAATTACTCGAATTTTTAACGTATCCATGATGACAAAAAAGATTGAAATGCGATGAAAATGTAACACTAATCAATAAACAAATGACTACTTTTGGAAAAAAGAAACCATGTTTTTAAAATAAAATTAATTTGAAATTAGAACTCTTAGCCAAACAAAAATTATTTTGATTTGAAATGGCGAGTACTGCAAAACGGCAATTTCATAGGTAAAGACCTATTATATATTCTCTCTAATATATAAAATTCTCGTGTCACAGTTTTAGTTGCCATACTCCTCCGAAACGGCTTAACCGATTTTGATGAAATTTTTTGTGCTTATCCGGTATCTATGAGAATCGGCCAACATCTATTTTTCATCCCCCTAAATGTTAGGGGTAGTCCACCCCTAAATTATTTTTTTTATTTTTGAGACAAAATTTATAATTTCTATTTTTTTATGATACAACATACAAAAATACATACAATCCCCAATTTTCACCCTTCTACAATCAACCCTTATTTTTTAATAGCCATTTTAGTAATTTGAGTAATCGGTCAAGCCGTTTCGGAGGAGTATGGTAACAGGACCGATTTGGATGAAATTTTGTGTGTGTATTTCAATGGGTTCCTCGATGATTTGAAAACAAAATTGGACCCGGTAGATGGCGCTGGAATCGGGTTCTAAGTTTTGTTTTAATTTCAGGGCAGGACAACGTCTGCCGGGTCCACTAGTATCCTATATAGCTAGGGACATTTATTCACACAGCCATCTGTTCCAAACTAAACAGAGCTTGCAAACTTGCAACTATGTTTACGGCTCCAACGATTTTCATGAAATTTACCACCAGCCACAATCAGCCACCATCTACAAGGTTATCTCTCTCAGGTGAGAAATCGGGGTTCGAGTCCAGGTGACTTTTTTTTCAAGTTCCTTCTTTTGTGAGAAAAACTATTAAAACTTTACCAAAAAATCATCTCGGTCATTCAGGTATTGCCAATGTTCACAGAAAATTATAAACATAAGGTTCTATTCTATTGAGAATACAATCAATCGGCAACATTTAAAAATCCTATTCTCCACCTATTATTATTTACTAAATATTCGATGAAATAGAATAAAGTTACGCTTATCACTTATGAGAAAAAAATCAACGTTATCGGTATCCAGTAACATAGTCTTGACCTAATATAAGTTTTACCGCTAGCGTCGCGTCGTCGCGTTCGCTGCAACCGAACGAAGTACAAGTTTGGTGGCGCAAATGTATAGAAAAAACATCCGGCCGTGATAAGCCGAACAAACAAATAAGCGCACTATCGGGTCAACCACTAGATACGCTGGAATATTTCGTGAATGGATTTATTTTTTACGTTCGCGTTCGCGCATATCAAATCACGTTACATTATGGTTATAATATTATAAATAACCATATTAAGTACCTCACCTACTATCTAGGAATCGCTAAATATTATTGAGCGGAAATTAACAAAATGTGGCTATAGGGAAATCCAACATTTCTGTAAATGGAAGTACTTATCAAACACAATATTGCGGCATCATAATTAAACAATCTTATCAGAACCAACCGGAAACATTATAAAGTGCATTACAATTATTTTATATTTAGAAGGCCTATTTGGATGAATAAACATTTCATATAAAATGAATTATATATTTAGTATTTATTTATTATATCGTGCTAATTTTTAAGTACAAAAGTACTGAAGCTAGAAACATGCAATACGCTGGTGTCTGTAAGACAATTATCTCTACTAGTACAGATACAAACGTTACTTTTAATGATGCACTATAAGTACCATTATATGTCTATCAATATGTGTACCTACAAACATATACAGAAATAAATCATGTACTACGAGACCACGGTAAAACGGGATTTTTGAATATTAATCCTCTAAATGGTAAAGGTGAAAGCTAGCATATAAAATAAACCTCAAACTAAGCATAAGTATTTTCGAATAAAAGCAACGGATTTTTTAGTATTTATATATATCTATTACTATAACAAGCAAACTCTTGCTTAAAGGGGGATTCTGAATCCAGTTGTATACGAGTGATAAGTTATCAAAATATTTTTTTAAAATATTTTATTATTATTATATTATAGATAGGGTACTTTGTAGTACCCGGCTGGCTGGCTACCGCCCTCAAGTTGAAAATCTGTCACCAAGCACCTATCGGTGTGTTCCGACAGTTGCACTTGAGAGCCAGTTCCCATCTAGGCTTTGTGTGTTTACCACTTTCGGCCACATCATCACTTACCATAGTGAGATTTTAGTCAAACACAAACTTATCCAGAATTAATAAAAAAAGTATGTCTCTAAATGTATCCAAAAATAGTTAGGGTTTATTTTATAATTGGGACTAAAAGCTTATATAGTTTATTTTATTTAATCGAATGTTCTATTCAAAGAAAACTGATAAATATGATGAGACCTGACTTTCAGCAATTCTCAAAGTAAGAAAAATCATCAACATTCGAAACTAAAAACATCATCACATATCGTGAAATGTAGAGTTTAACCGTATAACATAACCATGTATTTTAGAATTCATCGCAACCTATAAGCGTATGAAATAGCTAAAAATGTATGGTAAACACTATGGATTTTTTGGGCGGCTTGGCGATCTGCGGTACTTTTTGTTACACTGTTTTGCGCAAATAATTTGGGTTTCAAGTAAGTAAACAGAAATCATATCTGATGATTTAAAAAAAAAGTAATAAACCATCCTTGTTAAAATATACATAATAACATTCGATGAATTAAATTGGTTCAAATAAAAGTAGTAAGTCACCTGGTGTACGAAAACGTCTTGGCCTCCATCGTCAGGGGTAATGAACCCCCAGCCCTTCGCCACATTGAACCACTTGCAGCGCCCGCGCCGCGTCACCCCTAACACGCCGCTCCCGCTCGCGCTCGCACCTGCAACGAATATTACCCTGTTGTTAAACTTGATAATTAAAATACTAGTAAGTATATTAGAATTCAGTATTTAAATTACACTGTAGATTTTTAAGAAATAATCACAAATTAGTTAGTACAAATCTACAAATATTTAGTTGTGTCATACGTTTGATGCCAAGCGAAGACTCTAACAGATATAGCTACACATCTTCATTTCTATTTCTTGGACTTCTTTAGTAAATAAGCCATTTAATGGTAAGTATTTAACCGATTTGTTTAGCAACAATTTTTCAAATAACCGAAAATGATAATCACTTCAAAGGAGGCTTAATTCATTTAGGCTTCATTCTACTCAATCTTTGAGTATTATTTAATAATCAAAGTACTCAATACAATGTCAGTTCACAGTTGTCATCCAAAAGATCTATACAGAACAATGCTATGAATGTATTTTAATTCCTAACAATAATTATATCTCATTAAGTGGGTTGGCGGGTTGTACTTTGGCTCCTTTATTTCAAATGCAAGCATAGACATTTTAACGTTCGGAAGTCTATTAGCAATAAATAAGGGCCCACGATCGTTTACACGACTAAGAAAGGGTATACTATTCCCCTTATCGCGCGCTCTTTACAAAAAATAACGTGGGAACTGAATTAAATAAAAAGACACTTCGGTTTATATATATACGTTTGCTTAAAATATACATTGAACTATATTTATATATTCCCGGGTTATTTTCGTATTAATTTACCATTATGACATAGATAATATTGTTATATTGAAGTTTCATGAGATATTTTTTAGCTCAATCTGACAACTTGACTTAATTTATATGCTGCATTTTTTTAAAATCATTACAATCAAGTGCTATTTCCGTTCATAAAACATCTATCTATACAGGATGTTCAGTAAGTAGTATGACAAACTTAAGGGGGAGATAGGTCACCTACAAAATATGCAAAAATTACCTCAGTTAAAGTAACACCATTTTAGAGGCTTGTCGTACTACTTACCGGACCTGTATATTATATAAAACAAAATCGGGTTAGTTACACTATTTACTCGTATATAAATCTAGAAGAGCTGGACCGATTTTTATAATCTTTGATTTTTTGGATTCGTCTTCGCCTCGAATAGCAAAATAATTATTAAAAAAAGTGCTATCATAACCATTCATTTTTTGAAATACAAATTTTGATGAGGGTCAGACTTTATTCTTGCTTAAGCAAACCTAAAGTCCTACAGCACATGTATTTATAATATTTTGAAATCAATTTCATATTTTTGTTGCTATTGTTCCAACAAGTAGTCATATAAATTGATGACTAATAAAATAACAAATGTCACTTCCAAAAACAAAATGACTAACATATCTCGCAAGAATAATACGGATGTACAATATTTGATACGAGAGATGACTAACTTTACCAATTTAAGGGTATGTAGGTACTTAGTTAAAATTTTCAAATTAGAAAAACAATACCTAACTATGGAAAAGGATGTAATATATTAACTAATTGTATCAGTGTTTGCTATACACCTATAACTACTATTCCAATCTAAGTCAAAAATAATGCAGGTTTATATCATAGGCCGTAATATGAAAGTTTATCGGTGGGTTTGCTAATTCGATATACCTACATTTCCATGTGTTGGTTGGTATGTAAGCTAAGCATATTATTTGTGGCGGCGGCATGGCAGCGGTAAAAGCGAGCTAGCAAGCACACGTGGCGACGACGGGGACTGGAAGAATGTTTGGTATTTAGGTTGCGTTTCTGGTACCTTTTCATTCATTGCCGTAACACTGCATCTATAGCCGGCCCCGTCCGTCGCCCGCGCTGCGCCACGCCGCGCAACCTCACCTTACGGCTGATACTCAATATTTATTATTCCCGATGCCACATTAATGACAAAGCGACAACACTCATTTCCTATTTACTATATAACATTTTTTTTCAATAGTCACAAATCATTTAATTAATCAAATTATTTAATGTTTCTGTCTACTATATTACAAAATTGATTCACAAAATACAATTAAAATATTACATACATACTAAATTAGAAAAAAAAAAACTAAAATACCCATAAATAAAACTAAATTATAAATAAAACACAGAATTTAGATCGCTGTGTATGGGTAACGTGCCCAAAAGACTGGCTACGTTACCTCGCTGTATAGCGAGGCTTATAACATTTAAACTTAAATACCATAATTTGAATGTGGTTAAATAAACAAAACGATTAGATTAATAAAAATGTATTGTTGTACAGCTTTTACATCAAAAGAAATTGGGAACCATAGAATTATTTTAATGCACCTATGTAACATCCACCTGCTTTTTTTTTTCGGTAGTAAAATCATGAATGAAGTGATGTTCAAACATTACGCTTTGTTATAAAAAAAAATTGTGTTGACGTAATAAACGCAGAGAAACAATGTTTGTACGGTGCATTCCAAACTGTATCGTTGATAATCTGCTCTTGTTTCATTGGTTTTAGATAAATATTTCATATTTTTTATTTTTAATAATGATACCTACAAAGTTAGGGAGTTCAACAAGAAAAAAAAAATACTTATTCACAATCAAAGTCAAATACAGCCGAGAAAATCTTATTACTACAAAATAATATTTGTACATCATTTTCTACAAGCATTAGTTGAACGTATATGTTTTCCTGTCTTTATGTCAAGGTTCATCAAAATCCGTTGAGCTTCTACGGACCTCGTAATCAGTTATATTGGCAACATAACATAACCAAAAATAATTGGAAAAGGTATCGTATACTAGAAAATAAAATAAGAACTAAAGAGCAAATAATGTTAAATATGTAGTTATGAGTTTCTTGCTCGCTCACTTGTTTGAGGTGTAATAGCATTAATATTTTATATTTTGTCGTAAGACGCTTGTGCTTTTGCGGAGTTTTTCCCTACGTCGCCCTAGCGTGAAGCTACATAAATGAAAAGTACAGATGAAAAGTTATGCAATCATCAAAAATACAAGCATCCATTTTTAAAGTAAAGCTTTCATACGAAGTATGTATCATTTGTCTTATCAGACATCATTTAAATATATTGAAAATTCGATTTTGTTTTTAAGTTCATGGTTGGCGTCACGTGACCAAATGCTGAATTGTAATAAAGACGTTATATTATGCGATTCCTGAGAAGCATAACCTGATTATACAAGCATTAGCTCAGGAAGACGGCGCGGGCGACGACGACGGTAGCACCCGCCGCTCGGTATTTATATTCATATGTGGCCAGTGGTAGCTCCAGCAAACCACTTACGGCGCATCCGAGTCGTGTATGTGCCTGTTTTGTAGTTTTGTTTACTCAGCATGCGCGTGAGCCGCCGCCGCCGCCGCCGCCCGCCCCGCTGCGCAGACCTCGGCCCGCGGCCCGCCCGCCACTACGCACATTCCATCCTATACTACACTACACCTCAACATACACTTAGGAATTTCTATGCAACTGACACACTACTCGGCATGCTGATTATTGTTTCATATTCCATACTCAAGGTATTCTGTAGTTCAAATATGTTATAATAGCAATTTGAGGCTTTTCCTAAACACTTTAAATTTGATAATATTATAATAATGTCTCAAAATATTTTAAAGACTAGCTGCTTGATAAGTTTTGACATAGGTACGTACAGAATATATAATTTATCAATATTTCTACTTTTCAACTATCAACAATGTAGAGACACTAATTGATACATTTCTAGTTTATCGTTAGTTCCCTAAGCGATTAGGCACGCTATTTTTAAAATGGTGCATGGCGTTTAAATTTAGCCTCATACTATTTTAAAAACAGGAAGGGGAAATTCTAGGCATATTTTAAGTCGAACACACTCTGCTTGCTTGTGTGCACCCAAATGTTTTTCAACAATACGGTTTTATTAGGTACTAACTGTTCCCTGCGATTTCATAAAGCATCCTAAATCATATTCCAGGGCCTATAATCAAGGAGCTAAGTGGTAACAAATATACACACACCCACGCAGGCGCAGACACAAAAAAAACATATTTAAAATATTATAAATATTAATAAAGGCTTAATTTTAAAAATATATATATCTAACTAAATGATAAAAACAAGTAAAGTTATAGGTACTTTTATTGGAGTAAACCAATAGATTTTCACCGCATCTTCATGACTTTACTAATTTGAGGTAAAATTAACGTAAGTTCAAAAAACTATTACAATCGATTTTGTTATTGATTCTAAGCATACTAAAACAATTAATAAAATATTAGTTAAATAGTATTGTGTGCAGAGTGAAAAGTACTTTTCACAGCAGCTAGTATATTGTTCAGTACATTTTTTTTATTTTTGAAGTTTTAACAATTTTGGTAAAAGGTCGTCGTTCTTTTATTTAGAAGTGCATCAGTTGACGAGCTTTTCTCATTAAAACATTTAAAAATATTGGAAAAGATTAGGTTTTGAAGATAACTGTCATATTAAGGCACAGCCTTTAGATACTTGAAAATCAAAAAGGTTCCATATGTAACTAGCCTAGGGTCGATAATTTTTGAAACAAAAAATAATAAAAGTAGGTTGAAACCAATTGGAAAAGGAAAAAAAATATAGGTAACAAAAATGAAAGGAAAAATTAATTACGGGCGATCTGAAGTCGGGAAGTGAAAGGGGTTTTAAAGGTAAAAAACGATTTATCTCAATTTTCGGCAAAACTACAAGTGCTATGGAAAAAAAATTGCAAGGCAAAGTTGTTGGCAGATCGCCCGTAATTTATTTTTCCTTTCATTTTTGTTATATTCTCTTCCTTTTCTAAGGGTTTTCATCCTACTATAATATTTTTCACTTTTTGCCATTTTTAAAGGCTTCAACACTAGTCTAAACGTATGAATGGATTATTGAAAATTCTTCCCCTGAGTGGGTATAATAATAATGAACCTGTGAAATAGATTACTATAGTTTTATAAGATAAAATCAAAAAACCTAAATCAAAAACTCATTTATTCAGTTTAGGCCCTTGTAAGGCACTTATGAACGTTACCTACAATTGACTCTGCGACTGGTTCGGAATACACTGAAACTGAGAAGACTCCGGGAAGAAACTCACTGTATTTTTTGAAGAAGAAGTGGGTCTTGAGACTTAGAAGTTTGAGAAAGGATGCTCTATAGTAAAATAATAGAAAATAGGTGAATGATAATAGATTTTATTTTTAGATGTTGTCCGCCTACAAACTAAAATTATTAATATAATGTGGTCGGTAGTATGAAGTCCTAGTTCAATGTGTATTTGGTCTTTTTAACCTACAATAATTAAAATTCTCACTGAAAATATCTTCCTATACATCTATATATATAAAAGGATAAGTCCTGACTGATCTATCAACGCCCAGCCTAAACCCTTAGACCTAGAAAGCAGATTTTTTTCCCAGGTGTTGTTTTTAAAAATGACCGAGGAATAAGAACGGATTTTTCGAAATTCAACCTTTAAGGGGGTGAAAAAGGGGTTGAAAGTTTGTATGAAAGTCGGTCATTTTTTAAGCTTGAACCATGAAATTTTGTTGTAACAAAATAAAGAAACACCTTTATTAGCGTTTTTTAAATTTCTACCCCTGAGGGGGTGAAACGGGGGTTGAAAGTTTGTATAGAAGTCCGCCATTTTTTGAAGGCTAACAATTAAAAATAAAGAAACATGTGTAGTAACGTTTTTTTAATTTCCACCCCTGAGTTTGTGAAACGGGAGTTGAAAGTTTGTATGGAAGTCTGTCATTTTTTGAAGCTAGAACCATGAAACTTTGTTTTTAGGCTAACAATTAAAATTAAAGAAACACGTGTTTTAGCGTTTTTTTAATTCCACCCCTGAGAGGATGAAACGGGAGTTGAAAGTTTGTATGGAAGTCCGCCATTTTTGAAGCTAGAAGCATGAAACTTTTTAGGCTAACAATTAAAATAAAGAAATACATGATTTAGCGTTTTCTAAAATTCAACTCTAAAGGGGGTGAAACGGTGTTGAATTTTTGTATGGAAGTCCGCCATTTTTGAAGATGTTTTTGAAACTGTGTTTTTAAGCTAATAATCAAAAATAAAGTAACACGTTTTTTAACGTTTTCTAAAACTCCACCCCTGAAGGGGTAAAACGGGTGTTCAAAGTTTGTATGAAAAATGAGAAGGCCTGACTCACTGACTCGTCAACGCCCAGTCTACACCCTTGGACCTAGAAAGCTGATTTTTTTCACAGGTATTGTTTTTAAGATGTAGACGAAGAATGAGATAGAATTTTTCTAAATTCAATCTCTAAATGGATAAAAAAGGGATACGTGGGTGAAACCGCGGGTTATATATAAATAAGAAGAAATGGATCCTGCATCTTTATTATCAATTCATGGCAGATTACCACCTTGTAATTACCAATGGCAGACTACCTATCTATTTAAGTCTAAAAATGTTTCTGTTACGAATGGAACAACTAGACCGCCCTTTCTTTACATATCGTTCTAAAATTGTTGATGCGTCATTATCATTATCATCAGCGAGGTACACCTGCCACCTTACCCAGTTAGTGGCAGTATTCGAGTCTTTGTAGCAATGTCATCGACCCTTTTAGTTGCCGAATAACCGCCTTATTTTTATTTACCCTATCTATGATTAACTTCATCACCAGTTTATAATAAATTACAATATATGTAATAGGGAAATAAAATTTATTTCCCATATTTAATATAGTATCTTTAATTAATTACTCTATGGGCATACAAAAATGACCAAGAAATATTTGGGGATTTATTATATTATATAATTCAGTGTTAATTCAGTAGACAAATAACACACAAATACAAAATCAAGCTGCAAAATTTATTACTAGATAATAATAATATAAGTTATTTTAAAATATACGAGTAAATTAATATTAACGATGAATTCTATTTTAAAATATTTCAATGTGTGAAGTTTTTCAAATATAGAAATGAAAATAATGAAAGAAAACCTTTTCACAGTGAAAAGTAAAACGAGTGTCATAAAAATATTAAGAAATTCATAATTTTTAGGGTTACGTACCCAAAGGATGCCTAACAAGACCTCATAACCCCAGTCTTTCTGTCTGTTACAGGTTTTTTTAATTATTTATATAGGTAACAAGTAGAACAGATGTTCACATAATTAATAATAATATAGTAGGTACTCTACTACCATAGAATCTCTATATAGAGAAAAAATATAAAAATGTCAACAAGTCAAAAAGCAATAGAACTCTAAACAAAACTTTGATAATGTAAATCGATTTTGGTTCTAGATCCATTAAAAAACAGACTGCTAGATAAGTAGATAGACAGAAATACAGAGTTACTTTCGCATTTATAATATTAATATGGATATTTGCTCAGTGATGTGACGTTAAGTGCCATGGAAAAGGCTACATTAAGCTTTCGGTGCAGGAAAATATCGTAGGTACGGAAGAAGGTTACTAGTTTGTAGTCCTAACTAGCTACCACCCTCAAATTATAACTGTACCAAACCTTCCTATGAATTATGACAGCTACATTTGAGAGCCACTTCCCAAGTTTCCGTCTAGGTTTTGTGTTCTTACAAACAAGCGTTTACTTAATAATTTCATAGAATAGTTCAGTTACGGAGTCACAAAATTAAGTTTTTATTATTATTATTATTGTACGTAAATTATTTTTCTTTCCACAACTAGATCCATATCCCCTACGCACAAATAGTCTTTATGTTAAGTGTTAGTGTAGGTACTATTTAGGTATATATATTTCGACAGTGTGTTGGTTTTGGGTACCTACCTAATATTTCACAAAATTTTATGTCGAGTTTTCCTGTTTACAATTGTTTCTTTCACTTAAGCCCAGTTGAATTGAATACGTTTAGGGTAAGTAAATGTTGGTAAAATATTTATAAAAAAAAAACATCACAGTTTTATTTATTTTATGGAATTGATACTCAATGATTTATGCTTTGCGTTTTTATTATTTATCTAGAACTAGGTTTCCAACTGAAAAGATCAACTGTATACTATTAATAAAAACGTGTCATACTTAGTTAGTTACTGTACCCGGACAATAGCACTGAGTACCTAGGTAGGTAGGTACCTGTGCTATGCTGTGCTGTGCTGTGCTGTGCTATGCTGTGCTGCGAATAGTATAATGAAACGGTTACACACATCTTACAAACAAAACGCATACCGATTTTAGCATGAGCGTACGACGCACCCAGCAAACAAATTAAATGACCTAAAATATTCTGCCATTCACTACTTTTTGCTGTTATCAATCGTAGGTATGGAATTTGAACGTGAATCATCGTCAAGTGGCGCTTGTGCTTTGGGATCTTGAACTAAGGGGGAAAGAGACAGCCTACCACACTACCATTCAGATTTAATTGACTGGTTACGAACTCGGACCCTGCAGTAGGGACGTCACGTTACTTAACATCGACTTTCTAAAAAATTCCGAATACTTCTTCAATAACTCTAAGATAATTCTTTTTCAAATAGTGTTCCCATGATCAATATTAATTTATACAAAGAATATATTAGATATGCAGCTGTGTTGAGCACAGTAGGTACAGTTTTGAAAAAATATTTTTTATATCATAATGTTCTTATGATGAAAAATTCAAAGCACTTCATAATTTAAACATTTAAAGACATGTTATAAAACTAAACACATCATTTTTTAAACAGCAAAAAAAACATACAGTCGAATTGAGAACCTCCTCCTTTTTTGAAGTTGGTTAATAAAAGTATCGATAATACTTTCGTCACTCACTACAGCTCCGGTATGTCGACGACAAAAACACGTAGTATACAAAAGTAGTGGGGAGTGAAATTAAGGTCCTTCCAAAATGCAGTTGGCTTACCTAAACACACACAAGCTTTTATCACACGCACAAATAAAAATAGAAAGTATTTATGTAGTATAAACCTTAAGCAAGTTTGCTTAGGGTGGAAAATGACGCAGCAATAAAAACGTTGCACGCGTTCAAGTAAGTAAGACCATCTAAAATGGTATCGAAGGAATATTAAATAATTAAATGTTCCATGATATATTTTATGTATGTTTGCGTCACATCGTTTTATTATAAACCGTTATGACCAAAAGGGTTTCAAGAATAATAAATTTGTTAAAAGGCATTTAGGTATATCTCAGAGAATCGATTTGTCTTGACATAATATTATTGTTTTCTCGAATACAAATAAAGATTTATTTGAAATGTTGCGTCATCACACTCAAATATTTTCTAATTACCAGGAACGTATACATATTTATAATGAGTGTATCTTGTTGTTGATCAACGTTAAACGACGTAAACATGGCACGCATATGTGCGACATCAGTGAAACGAGACTCTATTAACCTCAATTTGAACTATTTCAATGATGTTATAAACAACTGTTTGTGATTGCCTTCCCGGGCACTGCGTACAACAAACACATCCGTTCGATAAGGGCCATGTTAAGTTCCATCCAATACATGGAACAAACAGCGTTACAATTATTTTGATTATACTCACATACTTAATAAGTGTAGTTAGATTAAGTAAACTACATAAACACATGAATAAATATTCCAAAGAAAAACAGAAAAAATCTTAAGTCACTACTTACTCGAAGAGGGAACTGCATTTCCGCCTTCCCTCCCGCTCATGGTAAATATTACTTAATAACTGCAACCACAAATATCACCTCTTCATTACATACATCCTCCGTTAAAACAAAAGGCACTTTAATTACGCTGAGTTCATTAACCGTATATATATTTGTACATTTAAAAACTTATCAACTATAAAGATTTGTAGGGTGCATAAGAGCGAACGCGCGTGCGCGCGAAGCGACCAACGACGCGTACGCAGGTCGACTGCATCGAAAATGAGTGACAGTGGTGTAGAGTCGACGCGGCGGTGATGCGGTATGCGGTCGGTCCCTTCCCGGATATCGACAAGCAAGTAGTTTTTAAAATAGAGAAGCTAACGGAACGTGTGCACCGCCCGAAAGCGCCGGCCGTTTTACCCTACCTAACCCAAAATATGTCACTTGTTGGCGTAGCGCAACGCAACGTGGGAAACGTTCCTTGCCGCCGCTTCCTACAGTCACGGGCTCACTATGGGCAGGATGAACGGCACCAACACACTACCTACCAATATACCCTACAATATCCAGACTTCACAAAAAAATCTCAATAGAAGCCGCTTCTACCCGTCTACAAAATATGAATATGGGTATTGCGTGAACGGGACTATAACCTGATCATGACATGACCAATACTTATAATACTTTTATTTAGATTTGATAAAAAGTTTTATTGAATATTATTAAAAAAAACATACCGAATAAGATCGAACGACCGTCATTCCCAAAGATTACAAATTGTTACAATAGCTTTGATAAATCAAATAAACAGTCAATTAAATTACAAATTATGTACTGTGCTGTGAATTGAACAAAATGAGATCATAGAGGAATGATTAAATAGATAAGCATTTAACGACAATTCAAAGTTCCACTGCGCTATCTATTAGTATCTATGTCAAATGTCAACATAGACGAATGTGACGGGTATCTATCCACATTAAATTTAAATATAACTAACGTAAGCATAGCTCCAGAAGTTAAAAATACTCAATTTAAATAGATGTAACAAACAATAATGGGGTCCGAGTAGCATAGTTAAAAAAGTGGTAAAATATCGAAGTACTTAACAAAGCTGAATATCGAAAATCGTATTGTTTAGGTTCCGCCTCCAATGTTCCAGTTTGCTCCTGTCCTACTAAGTATGTATAAAAAACATTTAAAAATAGATTATTTTACTTCATAAAGTCATTAATAGTGTACTCGACTGCACTGAATTTTCAGAAATATTTGATTTTAAAATGCTAAAAAATGTTTCACGTCGAGATTTCCAAAACGTTTTTCAAAAGTAAGTAAACTCGGACAATTTTCAAGGAGGCTTCTGCCTATTTAATCCCTGAATATACAAAAATACGATACAAATTGTAGGTATATAAAGTTGTATTGCTATTCTTGTAATTCAGCTTAGCCAGTGTTGAATCGCAATAAGAGGTGGTGTTACGGCCCCAGAAATCTTTATAGTATTTAAATCTCAATTTAAATACATTCATACATAATAAATAGTTACGTACGCATTGGTTTCATGAACATGATTCTCGAAATCTATTGGAAAAAAATTTTGCATTTGGATAATTGTCCAAGTAACATATATCTAGATAGACGTTAGCGGTATACCAGGTAGGTACACTATTTGTATTTTGTAGGTTTAACATTACATAATTATGTACTTCAAAAGAATCATATGAAATCAGAAAGGTTTGTATCTACGAAACTATATCTGGGTAATATTTTTTAAATAGAGTTTTGGGTCGTCGGAGTATTTAATCATTATGGTAGACTTATATCCAAAGATCGTCTAGAACCACCAATGCTCCTTAAAGGTGTATGAAATAAATATTATCATCAAAAAACTCTAGGTATGATAAAAAAGTAAGTTAGTAAGTAATATTCGTTTACATGGTCTATATTCCATTTGGACCCCTTGCTTGGAATAGTACAAAAATATTTTTTCCACCCAATATAGTTTTCTACGGATATTATACGTGGGACACTCAGAAAGTTTTGAGAAACTAAAAAACTAACTTCTATGAAAAAAATATTTTCATAAAACTTTTCAAAGAACTCTTCCAGCCTCTATACAAAGTTTCATGCGTCTGAACTAATTTTCAAAACATTTTTTCCAGTCCTCCGCAGACACCTCTTCCACGGCCTTCTCAAACGCTGCTAGCGCGTCTACCGGCGTTGAAAACTGTATCCCTTTAGAGAAGCTAACGGAAAAAAAGAAGTCACACGGAGCCAAATCAGTACTGTAAGGAGGGTGTCCCAAGACTCTGACCGGTGTGGAATCCCGGAAGTCCCTCGTTTTGATCGCAGAGTGCGCGAGCGCGTTGTCGTGGTGAAGAAGGACCCCGCGGAGCCCGGTGTTCGGTCGCTTGTCGCTCAATGCAGAAAAAACTTCTGGCAGGCATTTTGTGCTATACCATTCGGCGTTGATGCTGCTTTGGTCTCGAAGTGGAATTGAAATTAGGTACCACATCAAAGTGAAGAAACTACCGATCAAAATTTTTCCTGCGCTCCTCGATCGCTTCACTTTCGTAGGCGTTGATGTATTGTGAAACAGCCAAACTGTTGACTGACGCTTTGTTTCTGGATCGTATTGATAAATCCAGGATTCGTCACCTGTCACAATGTCGTAAACGCGCCGTGATAAGCCTGCGTCAAATTTTTGTACCATATCACGGCACCAATCCACACGGGCCTGCTTATTTGGTGAGGTTGTGCGGTACCCAGCGGGAAACTATCCTCCTTACGCGAAGGTGCTCGTGCAAAATCTTGTAAACACTTCCTGAACCAATCAGCAGAGTATGCTGAATCTCTTCGTACGTAATTCGTCTGTTTTCTTGAATTAAATTTTTCACTGCCAACACACTTTCTTCGGTGACAGCCGTCGTAGGACGACCACTCCTTTGTTCATCCGCCAAAGTAAGACGAACGCGTTTGAACTCGCTATACCAGCGGTAGATGGTTGCTTTTGAAGGTCCTTCATCCATAAAAGCAATTCGAAGTCGATCAAATGACTCATCAGGTTTTAAGCCACATTTGAAATCATAAAAAATCATTGCACAAAAATGTTCTCGATGCATATCCATTTTTTATGAGACAAGAAAATTCGAATTGGCTCTCAAAAAAATGCGGAGGGAAATTTGAAAATCGAACATACCACTGTTTACTTATAAATAATCGAAGTTTTCAAAATAATTACAAGTGGCCAGTGTCTTATACACATAAAAACTTTTTGTCGCAAAACTTTCTGAGTAGCCTGGTATACTGGGTCAAAATCTTAAGCATTTGTATCATCAGATAGCGGTTACATAGTTAAAATTCTGAAAAACGGAAAATTTTCTCCAATAACCATTCCAAAAAAGGTTTAAAACTCTGAATTTGTATTAAAAACAATTGAGCTACTTTCACTCAAAATTAATTTGAGCATTTAGTTTAGGGGGATTTTTCGGAAACAATCCTGTCTATTTTAAATAATTTGTCTCAGAAAAAAAAATAGACAGTCTTAGATAGAGCCCTTTCCACTTCTTCAGTAAACAGTCTCAAATAGTGTCAGTAAGTTTTTACGCGGAGAAATCTGTGTTCATTGCACATGTCACATTCCTAGGTTCCACGACTAGGACAGGGTCCTAAAGACCCAGGACCCGAAGAAGACCCGACAGTAAGAAGACGAAAATAATGTTAGTTATGTAAGGTTTGATTGATTCCCAGGAATTATGTGAATATTTTTATGTTTTCATTTTAAAATAATTTTAAACTCTTCTTAGAAATCAATTCTGTTATGTGTCTGGATACTGTAACTATTTATTTTGTAATTTTTAATACTACTTATTCAACTTACACCCAGACTTGTCAATTTAAAAGCCAAGGATGCCTTACAAACTCCTGTCCGCTACACCTTATTTTGATGTTTGTCAACATTTTTTTCTATTATTTTATATGTATTCTAGTTGTCCCTCATATTTTTCCATATTCCCGAGGGATTTTGTCTTTTCTCGTTATTTCCCTATCCTATGTTTCATTCCAGGATATGATCTGCTTGTGTGTCAAATTTCATCAATAGAATTCAGCAGATTTTGCGTGATTGAGGAATAAACATACAAATATTCATATTTATAATATTAGTAGGATTACGATCTAACTATTATATTGTTGAGTAATTTCAATTTAAGATAATCTTCTGTCCACGATTTTTTAAATTATTAATTGAAGACGCTCAAAAGGGATAAATATATTACAAAAATTTTAGCTGTAAGAAGTCGTAAGTTTATTTTAATTAACATAAAAAAGGTGTTCAAACCCCTCGCATGGTAGTTATAAATCTATTGTAAATAATTCACGTTAATTTTTTCTATGTTTCGGATAATGCCAACGAGATATTGCAAAATTTTGATGTTCCTGTCTACCCCAAGGGAGAAGTGTCACCCTTCGGAGAAATGTCACTTTCTGACGAGCAGACCAGCCGGACCTATTGTTACAAGTATCTTTCTAATCCACATACGATTATGCGCCGACAATATTGGACAATAGACTTCTCACAAAAAAAGTTACTTGTTTTCAAAATAATAAAACTCAGCCGATTATAGAGTTCACTTTCTGTAATAAATATGTATATATATGTATATGTGTATGGGGAGACCCATGTCTCTAACTAGCTACTAGTCAGTAATTTTATTTAACTCCTAGCTTTCTGCCCCGCGGTTTCGCCCACGTATCCCTTTTTTTACCCATTAAGAGATTGAATTTCGAAAAATCCAATCACATTCTTCGTCTACATTTTAAAAACAATACCTGTGAAAAAAATCAGCTTTCTAGGTCCAAGGTTGTAGACTGTAGACTGAGCGTTGATGAGTCAGGCCTTGTCATTTTTCATAACAACTTTGAACCCTCGTTTCAACCCTTCAGGGATGGAATTTAAAAAAACGCTAAAACACGTGTTTCTTTATTTCTAATTATTAGCTTAAAAACAAAGTTTCATGATTCTAGCTTCAAAAGTGACCGACTTTCATACAAACTTTCAACCCCTTTTAAACACCCTTAAGGGTTGAATTTCGAAAAATCCGTTCTTATTCCTCGGTTACGTCTGAAACCTGTGAAAAAATCAGCTTTCTAGGTCTAAGGGTTTAGGCTGGGCGTTGATGAGTCAGTCAGGATTTCTCCTTTTATATAGATGACGCATTCATTTTAATTAGGCGACTTTTGATCAAATTGATTGTTACACTTCCATTCAAGGAAGTATGAGTAATCCGACAAGAAAAAAATATTAGCAAAATATATTTCCGAAGAATGATGAATAACGTGAGCACTAAATAGTTTTGTAGCAGAATTGTAAAGTGTTAAACTCTTTGACTCATCACAAAAAAACGGCCTAGTGTATGTAGGTTCATGCATGCCATAGGGTTTTGAAGTACTTTTACCTCCATGGACCATCTAAGGTCCCATATGTCTCTCTCTATACAGACAGACAGAGTTACTTTCGCATTTATAATATTAATATAGTGGGGATTTCACAATTTACTTATACACTAGCTGTCCTTCGTGATTTCACTCGCGTTCCCATCGGATCAAAAAATCTAATCTTTCCTCTTTATAATATTATAGTTTAGATAATATTTTTTTAATTTCAAAAGACTGAAAATCAAGCAGGTTGGTAAGTGACTACCGCCCGCCAGCCTACAGATATTACCAAAACTAGGAAACACGTGTTGACGAACGTTTTACAATAGCTAGAGGCAAATATCTACTGCACTGCCAAAACATACAAATTTTCAACTTGAGAGTGGTAGCCAGCCAAACAGGTACCAACTACAAACTGAACTATGAATGGCTTCCTCACGATGTTTTCATTCACCGAAAGATCAAGCTAATTGTAGGATTTGAAAAGAACGACCTTTGTTACTGTATCCGACTTTACTAACACTGAGCCTTTTATTAAGAACTAATAAAAAAATTATTGTGTATCAACTAAGTGACACCTAGCGTACTATATGAACTTCATTTACAGAATATGGAAGTATGTTTAATTTGCTATAAACATAATTTCAGAAAAGTGGTACAGATGGCGCCTGTTTCGTAGAAATGTACAGCGCCATCTTTTTAATTTTGATGAAGCTTTAAAGCTTAAAGTCAAAAGCTCCGCATCAAAACGTTCTATGTATTGTTGTGTTTCCAATAGAGGCGGTTCCTACAAAGGGGTGGTGCTTACAGCAACCCCAAATATTTTAGTAGGTATTTGAAGATTCGAGGCACTTATCTTCTTTATAAACCGTATTTATTTTCACTAGCGAGTTGTACTGTAGTCATTGATCCTGTTAACATTCTTGTTAGTTACAACTGTTACTCTACTACTGCTGTTTTCCCATACATAAGAACGTATATTGAAAAATTCAATAATATACCAAACTTATAAGAATGGTTACGGTAGAAATGTCTAGAATATTACTTATTTTATACTTATAAAAATTTGTTTTGTGTAAGAAAAAGATAGAGTTGAGTTTGAAAACAACAGCATTGGCCCAACTGTGTCATTCATGACTAACAAAGGCACTACATAAGTATTTAAAATAAAATCTTCGTATGGAAAAATATTAGGTAGGTATTACAAAATTTTGTCCCAAATAGGCGAGAGTGGTGTCGATTCTATTACCTATTAAAAGCTAAATTAAATTTTATTTATTTGACTATACCTCTTAAAACATTATAGATGCATGGTAGAAATTATTTAAAGCTGCAAATGAGCCAAGCCTATGTCTATCAATTGTCACGAATATATTCCCGTAAAACGTAAACGTAAAACTATAAATTAATTTACTAATTTGATGAGACTAAATCATATAGTGAAATTGCATTCGTTAAGTATGTATATAAAATCAATAGCACCAGTATTTACCTACTATAATTAGGTAGGATTAAATCAAAAATAAACCCCTGGTTTTGTCGGTTTAACTCCACTAATTAATTAATCAATCTAATTGTACAATACTAAAGAGAATTATAAAAATAAACTTACAATTGCCATTATATGTTAGAGTTCCATTGACAGATCCATTGACGGCAGGCGCGACTTGTACTGGAGCAGGTGACTTGATAGCGTCAGGACCATGACTAGCAGCCCACAAAGCTGCAGCTGCTGCCGCGGCCGCTGCGGCTGCGCATACACTACAATCTGTAAAGAGACAATTAATAGTTATTTGTTATACAAGATTGAAAATTTGCTTATTAACCGTGTGCTCAATTTTGATGATCGAGCAAGTTCAAGATTTAAAAATTAGAATCCTGAGCGTTAGCGAGGGAATCAAAAGAGCACGAGGTGAAAAATCTTTGCACTCGAGTGCAACACGTTACTTTTCATCGCACCTCAGCGAGGAAATTACTAAATGCAAAAAAAGAAAATGGCGTGCGCAAAAATATACCAAGAAGGTTCCTAGTCTGAGTTTTTAACAAATTAAAAAAGGTTGTATGATAAATTCGGCACCATGTAGGGAGAAGTAAATAGGTTTATTGATGTTTTGAATTCACAAATATACTTTATCCTCCAGTGGATAAAGTAGGCTTTTACACTCAGATATCGAAGAGCAAAAATACTCTTTCCGAGATGGGGGGATGAAAAAGTTATTGCAATCTAGAAATATCTTTTCACAAAAAAGGTAAATGTTTCCGACTAAGCCATAAAATACCTCTTTTTAATACTAATTAAGTGTAAGTAGGTAAAAACTTGTTTCTAACTAGAGTGACATATAAACTTAAAAAGTAAAACATAAAATGCCATCCAAATGTTTAAAACCGTTTCCAAGAAGTTTTTGGATACTAATTAATATAGTTACAATGTTAAACCAACGATATTTCAATGTAGTTTTTGAATTATTTAATACATTCATAAATAAATTTATTAAATGATAATAGATATAGTCAATATGTTTAATAGAAAGATTTGCAATTGCAAATTTGCTTACAGGGTTCTATAACAACTTCCACTCATGGCCGTGAGTCATCAACATCATCAATAAACAACTGATACAAAGCTATAAAGAAACATATAAGGAATCTGGGTAGGTATAGTATAGTAAGTACTTGATATGTAGAGCGATTTGTAAAAAAGTTGAATATTGTTTTAATTTAATAATTAAAAGAAATTTAATAGTTGAAAATGATAATATTTTATTCAAATAGGATTTTACTAGCATGGATTGAAGTTTCGAGAAAAACTCAAACATAACTCTGTTTACCTTTGATTATATTTTTAAATTATCGGTAGTTTTGATCGCACTACGTGAAACTACTTACTTACATTTGATTTTTATTAATTTCCTCAGCTATTTTGTTAAATGGTTTTAACGAAAGTTCAAGTTATTTCTGTTTTTTAGAAAATAACTTGAAAATATTTTCAAGACACAATTATTATCATAGACTCAAAATTATGTAGGTAAATTTGATATAAAAATATTCCTAGTAGGATTTTTGCCTTCCAATTGGAAAAATTAAACTGATGCTATTAGTCATATCAGAAAATGTATTCTGCAATATTCTTATTGCAGGACTACATTGGACGTATATAACGTCGATTAAAATATCAACAGATTAATATATATTGATCATTGTAATTTTATTATTTAATGATCAAAGCTTACAACAAGGTTTATACATTCCATGATACCAGTACCTAGTGATCGTGTCAATATTAATATATTTTGAACACTTTGTGTGCTTATCCGCTTCGGCCACATTGCCATTTACCATAAGAAGGTTGTGATCCAACACAATTATGTTTTACGTTGATTTTATTAGAACTTTATAAAAACAGCTACTATTAACTTTTTATGTGATATTAGGTGTATACTTTAGTAAACAACATACTCTGCGCTACAATAAAATATACCTACTTCAATCAATAAAATTATGAAACGGTTTATCGATTGAATTATTTATACTGTTCATGTACACAAGTGTCTCACCCTTCATCTATACCGCGCGCCGCCCCTCTTCAGAAAGACCTACCAAGGCGTATTACCACATACGTACTGCCATTCAAAAACATCGATACATAGTCCTTTTTTTAAAACGATACATCATTCTAATAAAAAAATATACAATAACACGGCACTTGACACAACAACACGTACTACCACAATAAAAAAGCTGGTGAACCTGCGCAAACGTTTCTTAGACCCTACTCAATTATCGAATCGAATATTTATTAGCTTTTTTATAGTGCAGCTAATATAAATAAAAAAATGAATGGTGTTCATGTTAGAGAAGTGGCGCGTGTGGCGATTTGCGAAAGACTGCGTGGTGCGTTTTGCGTGAATCTAGGGTGACGCGCATGGCTGGGGGACGCTACGAGTACCCATTTACTACAAGTAAATACAATAGTAGTATTTGTTATCTTATTTTTATATAATTTTTACTATTTTAAAGAACTTTCGATAGTTAAATATTTATATCGATACGAGGTAGTTATAATTAATTAGTAGTGCTGTGATTCGGATATGAAAAACTGAAAATAAAACTAATCGATTGTAGTTATTATTAAACCTTTTCCAAGCAACCATTCACATCTTTAACTACACAATGAAGCGATACGTACTAAAATTATTGCTTTGTATCCAAGGAATTATGTTTGACAACTAAGTTTTGCAAGGATCAGTTCATGAGGTCGGCCAAACTGATTGTAACTCACTACAAAAAAATACTATGTACCTTCACGTCAAAAAGAAAAGGTCTTAAACGTGGGGTTCTTTCTCTGAAGCGTTAAGTTAACTGGCGTTATAAACTGCACTCTTACTTAAAGTCATTTATAGAATTAAGATTATATTTTTTTTCTCAGTAGCTTCAACCTACAGATAGCTAAAGATTGAACTGAATAAAAAATGCCTTTATCTTTGTCTTGTATTGATGTTCATCATAGTGATATCATGCCTACATCACATAATCAAATATTGTACCTTTAATATATTTTAGTAGTAGGTAACTTTCTGTAACTATCTTAGTATTACTCTTTGTTTTTTGCTATTATATCACCATAGTAAGTGATAATTTGTTACTACTATATTTTACCTCGTCTCTTATGACTTTGAAAGTAAATATTTACACAATTTTTGAGTTACCGTATTTTCTAAAATAAAATATTGGTCAATAAGATGTTTTATTGAATAAATTTACAAAAACCTATTTATTTTCAATCCTACCGTAACCGCTTCTCGACCTCAAAGACGAATAACGCATACATTCCACAATATGAATAGGATGCTTTTTTACATTCGATAAGCTTAAGCCAAAGGTTTCCTTTCCTGGCCAACTGCCGAAAAAGCAGGACCTTAGCGACATATTTTGAGTTCTATTTAATATAATATATCTTGCATCACTCAAAATTCTGAACAATTCGGAGCTGCGGAACTGCACATTGTACCTCGAGCGGTCAAAGAATACCGTATCAAATGTTCAATACAGAATTTTTTTTAAGGACTAATAAATTAACAAACATATTTAAATTAATTAATTAACGGTCAGTATAAAGATGGTAACCTTTTAGAAAAAATTAAGCTGTTTGTTCCCCGTCGTCCAATGCGGTTAAAAATGAAAAGAACTTTTGAACTGCTTCATAGTCGCACAAACTTAGGAAGGCATTCTCCATTAACTCGCATGTGTTCTTTATACAATAATTTGTCAAGCAATCATAATGATGTAGATATATTTCACGATAATCTGTTTTCTTTTAGAGTTTATTTAAATAAGTATTTGTAGTAGTTTATTTGGCGACATTAGCAGATAGCACTTTTTTATTGTCAAAATTTAAGGTAAATAGTTGTAAATGTTGTTGACACATATGATAAGTGTAGGTACAAGAACCTGTTGTCAATAATTTTATAATTTATGTAAGTTATGTACTATACGCTGTTTGTGTTCCTTAATAATAAATAAATATTAAAATATTTATAAATAATCAATGTACCTATGAGAAGTCACCTAAAATAATAATGCGAGGTACTAAAACTATATTTAACTAAACTTTGCTCTTTAGCAGCAATACTTTTTCGTCCAGATGAAGTATGTATCTACATGCCTTTAAAACGTTATTCTTTACGTACCTAAGACTATAATATAAAGCTATAAAAACCAAATCCCTTGAAAATATTTATGAAGATTATGTATTCCATATTACTTTTCCCATAGAACATGTGCACATGTGCAATATTAAAATTGATCAGTTTTGGCACAAAATAAATGGTACAATATATGAGAATTGAGTATACTAATTTGTGGTATATCAATTTATGTAATTTTTTTTAATATAATTTGGGTTCAAAATCTGTGAATAGCAGTAGTTAATAATGTCGGCCATATTTGATTGTGGGGCGCACATGCGCACTGTGACGAGTGAGTACAAACAGCCGCTTTCCTTTGCACATCTGCTGGTCAGCTCGTGGACACAATGCGCGCTATTGTCACCATTTATTCTCAAAAAAGGAGACCTCAACGAATTTGTGACAACATTAAAGCATCTCGTTTTTTAAATAAATAGCACATATTCTGTGAATACAATTATGAAAACTGTATAGGGCGGAAATTCGTTTTTATTTTATTTAAAAAATAAATGAGATATTATTCAAAGACTCGTTACGCCGATGAAAATTTGGCATTATGCAGTATGTTATTTTTTCATAAAATTATATCCTAAAGTAACCCAAAAATTATATTACCACCCGTTTTTGGAATTCACTAAATTTTAAAAACCTGCAAATGATGTAGGTAGATCTTACAAAAACCATCATCAAAAATAATTAGGCGAAATGGTTTTAGACATTTTAAAAAGTGGATAACACATTGGCAACTCCATTGGTATTGTTAATGTCTACAATATATAGGTGACGGTAGTCACTTACCATCAGGTGCTTGTTGTCAGACCTCAAAACGTTTTTCTGAAATAAACGCTGCTAATGTTGATGCTATAATAAATATTTAAAATAAAATAACGGATAAATAATTAATAATAATAATAATTTATTTTCAACAACAAGGTTTATACATCTAGATTGCAAGCCCTGATTCCTAAACTAGCGTTATTTATAATCTAGTTTTATTTATAGGTATTTTAGTTTTGTTTCTAACTGAGTATGTAGGTATATATTTAGTGTATTTTTATTATTTTCTGTTTTGTTATAGTTTTAAGTATGTAATAGATATATTCTATTAAGTTTATGTGACAAATAATTAAAAGTTTAGTATCTACTTTAAAAAAAATCTATTTCAATATAAATCTCTGATTACAACTATATTGTCCTTAAAACAAAAATAATTTTATATTGACATATTAGTTTACCTACCACTACTTTAAAAGATCAAAATATTAAAAGTTATGGTCACACTAGCATTACCTGACCCATCCTGCACCCTATACACAGCATGCACAAAATCACACTCGGTAGGTAATGCTCCAAATTTTTTGCCAAAATTTTGTTACGGGTCTCACGCATACTCGTAGATCAAAACAAAAACGATATTTTTCCTGTAAATTATGTAGGTAAATATTAAAAAAGATATAAACATAAAATTGTAAATTGGTTAAGTGAATATAGTTATGAGGATACAGAACAAATCTTATATAGTATTCAATAAATATTAAACGTGCTAAAAACACACAGACACACACAAACACACACACAACACAACACACATACACCCACACACACACACACTTCTTATATCACGATTAATTTATATTGTTAATTGCATGACACTTAATTTAATTTGATTTATAGCTTTTATTTTTAGATTTAACTTTATATTGAACACTTTTAAATGTTGTCAACTATAAGTGCTGACCATTCGTATACAGGCTTTGCCTACCATAAAGGTCAGAGACTTCAGCCTAATTGTGTTTTTTATGTGGTCAAATAAAGATTTTTTATTTTTATTTTATTTATTAATTGTATACTTGTGCCGAATTTGGGGAAACCTATCAGGATTCCGATCTGGGGGCGTAAGGGCACTACCTACTAGGGAGAAAAACTACATGGCGTTGTTTCTTATTGGAACAAAAATATTGTCACAAGCAATTTACAAAAAGAAGTGAAATCCCACCAAAAACATTCTCATGTAAAGTGTTGCCAAGAAACCATATGGCAAGCACTGCCAAAAAATAATTAGATCTCATGTAGAGCCAAGCTTCTAACTCTACACGCCCTAACTCTACAAGCCCTAACTACACGAACTGTACACCTTAGTCAAAATATGTGACTTGGCCGTTTCGTTACTACAAAAACAGAAAAGTACAGAAAAGTAATAAACAATGAATGAATGTTTCACCTTACGCCCATGTGAATGTAGCGAAATGGCCAAGCCAGATAATATTTTGACTAAGGTGTACAGTTCGTGAAGTTAGGGCTTGTAGAGTCAGGGTTAGAAGCTTGGCTCTACATGAGATCTAATTATTTTTTGACAGTGCGTGCCATAGGTTTCTTGGCAACACTTCACATGAGAATGTTTTTGGTGGGATATTTTTTGTTGTTTCAGATACGTTGATTTTTTCCATCGCCTTTTCTACTTGCTCTTCTAAATAGTAGATAGCTCTACATTTTGATGAACATAGAATATAGATTATATGAAATTAATCCCCACATATTAATAAGGAAAATTATCAAATACCTTATGTTTATTTTGAGTAATTACTCATCGGTTACTTATCGATTGATCGAGTTGAAAATTTAGAATAAGAATGCTTTGGATTTTATGATGAGTTATTGGAATTAAATGATTCTAATCTCAAAAAAAACATTGACAACGTCCTCTATAGGCAATATGAAATATTTACTTTTAATAAGCGTTTGGATCAAAGGTCCCTGTTATTTTGTAAATAAGGGTGGGAAGTTTTTTATAAAAATGCGTAAAGAATGGATGGTGACAAAAACTATAGATAAGTCGCGTGCGGCAGAATTGCAGTGGACATGGACAATAGCATATCAATCTGCGTTAATAAGGGCTGTTTGTGATCACAATGAAGATATTTTTTTTACATAGCATATCTACGATATTTTGTTATATATTTTCTGCGAGGAAAAAAAAAAACTTAATATTATATACAAAGAATGCAATTTGTCTCATATTTATTTTTTGTTGCTATCATTATAACTATGTATTAATTAATTCAATTCTAATTAAATGTAAAATTATTATTAGGGAAATAAAAGGCTTAAATAAATAAATAAAAATTTTCTGCGAGGATATATTAAGACGTATTAACCTACCATCAAATATTAGCAATTTATATTCTAAACTTATAATCTAAAATAAAGAAGCAATTTTTGTTATTGTGTTTGGATGCAGCAGGTCGCTAACCTCCTAAACTACTGTTACTCCAGCTATTTTACACCGGGAACGCGGGTAAAGCTGTGGGGAATGGCTAGTCTTCAAATAAAGATCCAAAATAGAACTGCAACTGATGAACTGAAAAGCATATTATATATCAGTTTCTTTCCTTTCATTTTTTTCCAAATAATAATAATTATTACTATTATTTCGGAATGAACGCAGATGTTAATTCGCAAGTGACCGTTGCTAGTTGCCTGTCACTCAATCACTACGAAGGGCAAATCCAAAAAACTGACCCTTCATTGACCAAGCATAAAAAACGTTGAAAAAATCAAACAAAGGACGCAAAAAACCAATATGAGAATTGGAAATAAAGCCCCAAATCAATAAAATACCCTTATTCATAAGGATTTGAGTCACGTGCCTCCCCTTAAAATTATGATAAATTATATCGTAAAATCCAATAATCTGAATGTTTATGCCCATGCTGCTAATTTATGAATATTAATCAAGGTATACTATTCTCGATATCTCATGTGTTTTTACTTTACCTGTTGGTTCTGAAGTGGTACGATCGTCCCACTTAAACAATAAGATAACAATTGAATCAAAAATTCCGCGAGCTAACTTATAAATCACTTGGGCACCAAAGGGCTTCCATTAAGTAAGGATGCCATATGCGTCTAAGGTGATGTATATTGATGGTCTTGGTCCGTCTCACCTTCCAGCCACTACAGTAAAAGCTGAGGCAAGTGCACCTATGTAAGGTAGGATGTATTTATTGATTTCACTTCTTTTGTTTACCTCATTATGATATCTCATGACAGGAAAGCTGGTGTCTACCTAGGACGACTGATCAGCATTACCATTCAACGTACAGCGCACAGGAGAACGACCTTGGGCAACTTTTATATGTAAATATTTAGGGTTTTTTTTCGCCCGTTTTCTCGTACATTTGTTAAGTACAACATACGTAGAAGATTATTGTATAAGGTCTTACCAATACAAAGGCGTTATCGATTGACGCTACTATCCCTAGCCCCATAACCGGTACTTATCGAAAGTAATCAGGCTTTTTTGCTATAATATTTTGACTCCTGAAAATTTAGTCCATACATACAAATAGTTAAGCATCAAGTTAATTATCTAACTTAAACGTTTTGTTTGATCGTTCTTTACAAAATCTTTACTTTACAAAAACTTTACAAAATCATGACGGTGATAAAAATATTGGGCATTTCTTTATTTATATACAACAAAATTTGTCATGTCATCGAATAAGAAATGACGTTATTTTCGGATACGAAGTACTTCAAGCCCATGCATCTAGGGGGCGGTTGCACCCCACACAAAAGTATAATTTTTTCCCCAGTTTTAGAACAAGCTCAATCATTCACGACAACCGTGTACACACGCGCAAAATAGGCACTCTCTTGTTGAATACGCGAATTAGATTTTGACAAACTTCTGACATGTTTAAGTAACGATGAGCTGGTATATTAGCAACATCAGTTTGTGTATTTGGTTAACAAACTTAGGGCGTTTCCTATTGAGAGGCTCTTGTTGTAGATTGTTCAATTACCTACTATGTTTGCATTACATCAATGATGTTTCAAAAATACTATCTACGTTTGACATTGCTATTTAGATAAGTATTTTTCATCCCCCCATCTCGGAAAGAGTATTTTTGCTCTTCGATATCTGAGTGTAAAAGCCGTTATTATCCTCTAGAGGATAAAGTAAATAGAACATCGTGTGCACTAAGTTTGTGAATTCAAATCATCATTAAACCTATTTACTTCTCCCTCCATGATGCCGAATTTATCATACATCAAAGTCAAAGCCAAAGTTAAAACCATTTATTCAGTGTAGGCCCTAGGAGGGTACTTATGAAGGTCGAATTACAGAAGTTACCACCGGTTCGGAAGAAGACGAAGAAGGACTGAGAAGAACCGGCAAGAAACTCAGCAAGGTTACATTTTTGAAATATTGTTGGACCATCTGACATAATATGTATTGGCTTTTTTTTTCAAATGTTTAACAATTTTAATCTTAAACTAATACAAAAATACATAAAAAATTATAATCTCCTTCGCTCAGGATTCTAATTTGTGAAATCCCTCGCTGCGCTCGTGATTCAATTTTAGAATCCTTCGCTTGCTCGGTCATCAAAATTGAGCACGCGGTTAATAAACAACTTTCCACTCTTGTATAACAAATAACTATTATCACTCTAAAATATCTCCACTGTTTATCAGACACTAAGAGATTTTTTTTTTGTCATTAGGTTGACAAACAGGCAGACGGTCCACATGATGGTAAGTAGTCACCGTCGCCTATGTATATGTGCACCAGGGCGAGTGCCGATGTGTTGCCGACCGTAAAGAGCTCTTTTTACGCCCTTTTTGAAGAACCCCAAATATAGCGCTGAGGGAATACCGTAATGGGGAGCTTATTTCACATCCTAATGGTCTGCAGAAGAACTTTCCTTCTGCAGACTGCTGAATCGTTAGGTGGACGATCGAGGTGCCTTGAGAATATAAAGATGAGCTTCACGTCACCAGCGAGCAGTGTGATACTAGAATGATGACGGCACGAATTCAAAAAGTTATTTTATTTTACTATACTTACACACTTTTATCGGTGACTTTTATTTGAGAACAGGCAAGTATCATCACTATGCTCGTACCCATGCTCAGGTGTATTCAAAAATAAATGAAGATTTGTGTAAGTACCTAAGTAAACATTTTGTTGCGTATTAGTAACACTATATCGGATTCAAAATTAATAATGTGATATTAAAACAATTCAGAAAAATAAATTTTCATATTTAAAATTATAAACAGATATTTCATAATTTGGCATTATTTCTTTTCAAGCAAGCACAATTTTGTGAGTAAATTGTATTATTAGTGTGTGAACAGGGCGAGGACCCTCGCAGAGTTCAAGCGTTGCTATTGGTCGTTTGTCGAAGGGACGCTGCGCGCTACGCTGAGGGTCGACCGCGGAACCGCGCAGCCAATCAATTCGCTCATTTTTTAAATAAAGAACTAAAATAATAAAAAACGATGTCATTTTTTCGTTCCACCCATAGCATGGTAACCCTTATGTACCTATGAACTAAAATTTCCGTGAGTATGTACAATGCTGATAATGATTAATAGTGAATTAAGATCTTTTAGCACACGATTTCCATCTTTGATTCGTATTTTGACACTTAATCGATATGTTTTAATCGGTAAATTATTACTCTTAGTTATTTTTAATTACCATTTATTATATTTTAGTTTATTTTCAATAAATATTTTCGAAATTACTTATTCTATGTTTTGTCACTGTGGCTCAAACCACAGTTCGTTTAATTATTAATCTATGGGTTCGGTAATTTAGCCGAAAAAACATACAATGAATAAAATTTTAATATACGGATAATAAATGGTTGCCTTTATAACCCCTTGGTATACTTGACTTGATATGTTTCTTTAATAGGCTGCATAAAAAGTATATTTATACATAATTATTTTCCCATAAGAGATGAATGTAAAAATACTTTATTAGTTAACTAATAAAGTATTTTAAATGAACCATAAGTATACCTACATTTAAACGAGTCAGTTCTTTACACAAAATTAGTAAATACAGTTATTACCAAATAAAATAGAAACAAATTGCTCAATATTTAAGCCTTTTTATGATGGTAATTATCATCATCATCATAATATTAATACGTGAATTTGATTAATAAAAATATAATTACACGTTGCCACACACACACACACACATAATATCATTATTTCTCCTCTGTTTGTCAACCGATATTTTTTTTTATTGACGGTTTTTGAAGAGACTTTTTTCCTAAAAACTTTTTGGTCGAATTTCGATCAGAGAGCGAGCACTAGGATGAATGGAAACGTAATCTATCTTTCTATCTATATAAAACAAAGTCGGGTTAGTTACACTATTTATTAAAACTCGAGAATGGCTGGACCGATTTTTATACTTCTCCGACATCTAACGGATATGAGCAAAACCATGCAGTCAACATAGTTCTGTTTGCTACGGATCGCGATCACACAAACACTGATCCAGGTGGCGAACTTGATATTTCGTTGAAATTGTACTAGATGGCGTTACACTTGTCTGTAAAACATTTTCATAATAAAGTACCTAAGTACCTACATAATTTTTCATGAATCATTTTCTATTCCGTTTATCATTGTCCTCCCTCCTCTATATTAATTTTATGAATGGATAAAGATTGTTAATAAGTGGTAGAAGCTACATTATTTCTAAATGCTATTTGTCCCAAGTTAACGGGCGATATCGCGGACAGCAATTATTTTTTTAATGTAAAAAAAATCATAAACCTAATGTACATTTATTTTTGTAAAATATTTGTGTTTTGACAAAAAAAATCGTTATATTTGTGAATAATCTAATTGCAAATGATACGAAACATAAACATAATCTAAATATCACCATTAAAAGACCCTAAAGGTATTTCAGACATGCAATGTTTAGTGAACAGTAGGTACAGTAAATCACTGCTCCTAGTGCAGCGTCGCATGGTAGGAATTATCCAGCAAGCAGATTATAGTACCTACCTATAATGGTGCGGGTAACGGTCCCGAGTCGGTTGTGATTTACCAAGATTATCCCGACAGGCTCTGAGCTGAGGGCGAGGGCCGGCTAACGGTACTGCGTGTTTCGATTTCGTAGAGCATTTCTCCGCGCGGTCCCGTTACTCGGCCGAAAGTACTTTTGTTGCTTGCGCGCACCGCGCACCGCGCACCGCGCACCACCGCGCTCGCTGCGAGTGGCTGCGACCGATCGCTCGAGTTCACCGTATTGAGAACATCGTGCTTGTTTAGTCGCTATTATGGTGACTTCACTCAAAACAAAGCAAACCTTTTAAAATAAAAATGGCGTTACGTGGATAATGTATTCAGTTATTTACTTACAGTTATCTCTTTGGAAACAATCAGTAACATTTTAAGAGCCTATGTAGAGATTTTAAAAAATACAATGTAATTGGTGGAATAAGGATAAATATTCAGTACAATAATATAATGTAAAAGATGTGAATAACTCCACAAGAAATCGATAAAATTTTGTGGCAAGTTGTGTAAGCGAGTGTGGCCTTGTGAGCGGCGTGGGTCGATGACTGCAGCGTTGACTGCGGATGATGTTTACTTTATCGACGAAGAGAGCGTAACCGAAACGAAAGGTTGAAAGAAATGACAAAAATATTGTGAGCGCAATTTTTTTGTCATTTCGGTCGATGGCTACGACGTAGCACTAATGTTCTACGAGCTACAAAGTTACTCAATAAAAATGTACACTGTTTTAAAAATCAACTTAGTTGTGTATAGGCATAATAAAAGACAATTATTGAATTAAAGAAGATAAAAACTTCCCATCCCGCTCACTCACCTAAAAATACCTTCACTCATATTATTGTGGAATAAGTTGTCAAAGAGATCTCAGTAAAGAACTCCTACACATTTTACCAGGGCTCTTTTATGTCTCAACGAATTCCACTTACTACAAAATATATTTGGTTGAATTATTATCTTTCTTAGCCATTTGTAGATAATACCTATACTTTGTTTGGTGTCATACATCATGATTATCCTTGATAAATCAAAATTTGCTTGCAAAAGCTTGGTAAGTTAAATTACATTATAGTTTCAATAAAATGTATGAGACCGATAATTTTTTCTAAATAAATCGTTCTGTTATTGGCCACAATTCCATTTAGATGATACGGCCTAACGCGGTAAGAATATAAAGTCTAGAATATAACTAGTGCTCAAGTACAGCTAACGGAACACATGAGTTGATGCTCGGATATTTCAACATCAATAGGTGTGAAATTAAAGCTTATGGTACTAAGTAGACATTCATTTATACAAATATTTTGAAATCCGCTACAATTTAATTCACAAATATATTTAATTATAATTTCAAAGTTTTATTGGAACAATGATAGGAATATTCCATGGACAGTTTGTCAGATAGCAGTAACAGTTTAGAGACGTGGCACAGCGTTGGCGCGGTGCGGTGGCGTGGTGATGGCGGATGGCGGATGGCGGATGGCGGATGGTGGCGGGGAGGTTGCGCGGGTGACGTAACCCATGCGGTTCGATACTCTCGAAAGGCTGTGGGGTCGACGCCCGCTAGACGCGGAACCGCAGCCTACACGACTGCTCAATTAAACATTCCGCATTTACATTTTACTTACAATATACAGCATTTTCTTATTTAAATGCTCATGAAAATAATAATTTAATAACCGTATTCATTATTTGTAACTGATGAACTTTTATAAATTTCCCAATAGTTTGTAGGGCTCATAAATTATATGTTTGATATTAGGATACATAATTTATTTATTTATATGTTGGGATTAAAAAATGTTTAAAAATTATGAGATTGTCGATATGAAGTCTTGATTCGTATAATATAATTAATGACGTTTGTTGGTTATTTTGCCAACGTTAAAACAAAAAATCATACCAGTAATTTAACTCAAGACTGATATTTTAAACTAAACAGAAACAGCCTTAAACAAAAAATCATATTGACAAGTGACGAACAAAAGCATTCGGCGACAAAATTTGGCACACAGAGGTTATAGGCCTATAATTTGACATGAAGTTCCTCTTAGGAAACATAATACAATAGAGTTACGGTCGGAAACAGTTAAACATGTGCTCTAGATCAAAGACAAAAGATTCAGCAGAATGTATGTATAACGTTATACGAATCGACACGTCATACTCGTAAGTGTAGATTAAGTGTAGCAACATTCGTGAAAAGTAAATAAAGTATGTGCATGCAATAATGAGTCCAAGTGAGAGGCGATCGAGAAGGGCCACCAAGAGCGAGTTACACAAGAAGGGTTACAAAACTATGGCAATGAACTCGAGTGAACCTGAACCTTGCGAACCGCTAGCCGCCGATGGCGACAGTCGTCGTCAACCTGCACTTGTTTGCATTCAAATCTATACATTCATATCAGCAAAAGCAACCTTCCGAACCTTGTGTTAGAGTCTAGGTTTTCACTTGTCAAGTTGCATATAAGAGTGACATTAAATTATGAAAAAAAATGACTATTAAAAATACTTGTATTGAGTTCATTTAATAAAAATATTTTGAGTTTTAGTTATTATTACTGATCATATTAACTTATTTGTAAAGAACACAGTCCTCCCTATCAATGAAGGGTAGCAATCCACGACAGAATCAACATGCGCATTTTGGTTCTCGGACCCTTTTTCATTATGTAATTGTTCTTTTTTGCACAAAAATAGTATTTTTTTTAAATTATGAATCTACTAATATTATAAATGTGAAAGTTTGGATGGATGTATGTTTGTTACTCATTTACGCCAGAACGGCTGAACGGATCTGGAAGAAATTAGGCATAGAGATAGATTATAGTCTGGAATAGCACATAGGCTTTTTATCCCGGGAAAAGATAAGATCCCACGGGAACGCCGGTGAAACCGCGGGGGACAGCTAGTAGTAAATAAATAATTTACAGTAATGAAATTTTTAGAAAATTGTTATGAATTTTAGCTATTTTTGTCAACTTATATCTTAGTTTTAATATTTTTCTCTTTTTTATTAATAAAGCAAATACCTAGCTACTATTTGCAGCACTTTTTGTGTAAAATAAAGTCTTAACTAAAGGATATAGAAAAGCGCTTACTGTTTTGAGTCATAAATAAAGTCTTGCAATTTATACATATACAGGTAGATTACATATGATGGAAAATTATTTGATACTCTAATCTATCGTCTCTCTAAACCTATTTTTGCATTTTTTTAAATTTAATATAGTAAACATGCAGGTGAGTACCCCTGACTGTCGTGTTCTCGTGTTGCATTGCAGGCGGCTAAGCGACCGACGGGCGCGGAAATGTTACCTGCAGGCTGCAGCGCGTCGGCTGCGCGATCACTGAGCGGTGCAATGCGGAAACTACATTTTTTGCACACATCTACACTACACGCAGGGTTATCATATTATGGAATCAATTTTATCAATAAACTTGTTTTCCGCCCCGCGGTTTCCCCCGCGTTCCCGAGGGATCTTATCTTTTCCTGGGATAAAAAGTATCTTATGTGTTATTCCAGGATATGATCTCCCTGTGTACCAAGTTTCATCAAAATCCATGCAGCCATTTTTACGTGATTGAGCAACAAACATCCAAACGTACAAATTTATAATCTTTCACATTTACCGATAACAATTTACACCCAGCGGTTTCACCCGCGTTCCCGAGGGATCTTATCTTTCCCCGGAATTAAAAATATTTTATGTTTTATTCCAGGATATGATTTACCTGTGTGTCAAGTTTCATCAAAATCTATTCTTTCTTTATTTAGATCCGCTTAGAAAATGAAGCTACAGTAGTGCATACAATTGGTTACATAACGTTTAACATCGTTACTGTCTCAGCGGAAAGCTAACAATCAGCCTTGACAATAAACTTGATAATATCTAGGAAATTCTATATACATAGGTAGGTATCAACCCTACCACCATCACATAAATATAATCATACTATGGTGCTACTGAATCATTTCTGCAGCTTAAATTAAAAACAACAACTTACTGATAGAATTATTATTATAATGATACTGTTCATTGCTACTTGATTATAATTATGTAGTTTCATATTAAGATAGATACAACAATTGAAATTAAAGTATACAATACCAGTTATCCCCTGTTATTCAGAAGTTTGAAAATAATTGATAAAAATATCTATCATTCGTTACAATAATAAATTATATAAGTTTTTTATACCACAAGTGACAACGAGCCAGGCGGGTCACTTGATGGTAAGTGACTACCGTCGCTTATAGACTTTAGCAATACGAGAAGGAATGTATTGTACACCTTATTACAATGCCTTAAACGCAAACTGGCTCTCAAGTGCAATTGTCGGAATACGCCAGCAGGTGCTTAGCAACACATATTCAATTTAAGGGTGGTAGCCAGCCAATCGAGTACTACAACGTACTCTACCATCGTGCTGTGGTTTCCTCACGATGTTTTCCTTCACCGAAAACTCAAGTTCGTGGTAGGATTCACACCCACGACCTTTGATACAAATGCCACTGCACGCTAGAGAAGCAAGTGTTAGCCATATAATAAATATACAATAGACCCTAAACACATTATGTAGTTAAATCCAATAATAATGAAAACAAAACGCATTCTATACAAACGACATCAACGAGCTCGTAGCAACCGCTACACCCTGCGCTTGATTGCTATCGTAAAATTATGAATTAAACAAGTTGTGAAAAAAAAACATCTTTTTCTTTTTTGTTTCTTTCTACTGCAGTTTAAGTCATCCATATTTTTCTTATCTACAGAAATAAAGAGAAAAAATCAGATTTTTTGTATATTCGTACGTCTGAACCTATTCTTGTATCTGTAAGGTGCTAAATAGAGTATGGTGATGTTGGTCTTTATTTATCTGAATCTGAAGGAATTGTTTCAGAATCTGAACTGATTGACTGATTGATTTGAACTGTTATTATTGACTGTTTGTAATGGATAAATTCTAAAAGTACTTAATCGATTTTATCTATAAAAAAAACTACATTATAAATAAGTAACATGGGATACATTTTATTTAATTCCCTCAAGAACACGAGTGAAACCACAGGGTGGAAAGCTAGTACAGAATAAAATAAATCTGAATCAATACAATGTTTGTCATTAAGATAATATACAGGTGTCCGGTAGGTAGTACGACAAACTTCAGGGAGAGATTGGTGGGTGGGTCGGGTCACCTACCAAATATACAAAAATGACCTTTGTAAAAGTGTCACCATTTTTGAGATATTTAAGATCTAAAATTCAAAAATCAATACATAAAAATTTCAAATATCGAAGTTTCTCGAAAATGGTGAACTTGTTACAGAGGTGATTTTTGTATATTTGGTAGTTGACCCAACCACCTATCTCCCCCTTGAGTTTGTCGTACTACTTATCGGACACCCTGTATATATTTTTTATCATTTTCGTGCAAAATATTGATAATACTTTATATAATAAACTATTATTGTTATCTACAGTGATATGATAACGTTTCACAGTGTGGATAATCTGCAGGGCGATTGTAAAACATTGTCGGCATCGTAATCAAATTATAACATTTGACTTTCGAAATTAAATATTGGATTGAATTTAAGCATTTTGGGGCTGAAATAAATACACTGAATAATTCATAAAATGCTTAAATTGAAACTAATGCTTTATTTAATTGCAGATTTTATATTAATCACGATGTCGATTAGGTCTCATAACCACCATGCAGAATTTACTGTTAAGATTTTCTCAATATTATTTGAAAACATTATCGTGTAATTTTGTATTTTTCTTTTATATTTTTCGCCTCTCTTTACATACAAAAATATGGAGGCAATGTAACTTAAATGGTTTTAATTGTGTATCACGTGGCATAACAGAGATTGCACGTTCGTTAACTGGTGGATTCCCGCCAAATGCGGACGTCTCGAGGTTATTGAACCCACCTCGGCACTCACATCACACATGCTTGATAAAAGTAAAATCTCATACTCTCTGCATAACCATTTTTATTACTAAATATTAACATCGGATTCAATATATGTATGTATTTGAACGGCAATAGCTTTCTTCCTTTTTCTTCCAGCAAATATTTTTGTTAGGTATTTTAATTAATGGCCTTTAATTACCATACACCAAAAATAAAATAATTATATTTTATCCCTATTGGTGACTTGGATTTAAAAAAAAATATTTTCTATAAGTACTCATAATTTTTTTGCGTGTAAGGAACATCTTATTGCATTTAACTACTTTGATATGGGATATATGATTGGATTGTAGTAATGTAATTGCATGGAATAATGCATTCCCTGTTTCGCAAACACCGAATAAATGGTATTTCTATAACGACTTATGGAAATAAGAGCTTATCATCAAGTTAAAAGCTAATATGAATTACTACTTACTTAGTGCACTAAATTATTTATCCTACTAATATTATTAGTGTGAAAGTTTGTATGTTTGCTGCTCAATCACATATAAACGGCGGAACGGTTTTTGATTAAATTTGGCACACAGATATAGCATATCCAGGAATAAAATATATATACTTTTTATCCCGGTAAAATATAAGATCCCTCCAGAACGCGGGTGAAACTGCGGGGCGGAAAACTAGTCTTTTATAAAAGAAACATTTCAGCCATGGATAAAAAATGTATTATGCGTATCCAGTATTGCCAGTTACTGACATGAATATTAACATTATTATTGTCACGCCTCTAATTACATATAGCTTTCTTTTCTAAATAAAACTAACATAAACATAAGAAAGTAAAAATGTTAAACTTAATAATATATATGTATAATATATATAATGTATATAATGCGCCTATTGCCCGCTAAAAACCTAAATAATTAGTAATGATTGTGAACTCAATTTATATTTGTACGTAGGGGGTATATACATATACAGGATGTCCGGTAAGTAGTACGACAAACTTAAGGGGGAGATAGGTAGTTGGGTCACCTACCAAATATACAAAAATCACCTCGGTAAAAAGTTCACAATTTTCGAGATATTTAGATATTTCATATTTTAGTTAGTATGTATTGAATGTATTAAATTAGTTTTATTTACAACAAATGTACAAAATATACATGCAAATGTACAATTACAATACATAAAAAACTTCTTCGAGGCTGCCGCTGCTGCCGATCGGCAAGGTTCCCAGAAGGCTGGCAGCGTTTCCTCTTTGGATGGCCAAGCTGATGCGTTGGCGGAAAAAGCTCCCCGCCCATATTTTTATGTATTGATTTTTGAATTTTAGATCTTAAATATCTCGAAAATGGTGACAACTTACCGGACACCCTGTATAACAAATGATAGAGTTACACTTATTGCAGGTGGTTACTGTTACTTCTTAATAAATTACAATTAAAATCTTATTTTCTTGTTACCAATTTATATAAAGCTAAAGTAGCAAAATCAAATGCGAAAAAGTAAGTTTTCATTTCATTATTAAAAATAAAGAAGTTTACAATGTCCATTACAAAGTGAGCGTAGATGAAAAGTGAATCAACCTGACGTTTGGTTGCGCGGCCACTTGCGTTCGTTGACCTCACAAATTTTCGTTTCGTTGGATGCGTCGATGTGTGCGTGAGTCCCCCTCCACCCCTCTCCCCCTCCTGCTATTGCGCCCCATTCCGCCAACATAGATCACGACTAGGTACTCAACACGCCATTGTTCAAACATATCGACAAAAAGCTTATATTGTCTAAACAGTCCTGTGTATATCAAAAGACTGTTTACAGATGACTGACATATCCTTACATTTTGAAATGATTTGATATAACACAATATGCAGTTATTAAAACCTCTATCATTGTTATGAAATTCCGCAAAATTTACCAAAAAACTCTTTTTGATTGCACTCGTATAGAATATAATAATATAATACCTACTTATGTAGGGACCTTCTTTATGAAAATACCGGATGTGTAACTGCAAAATCATGAAAACACACTTGATTTTAACTTATAAAAACGCTTTTATTTAAAGATATCGTATTACAAACTACCTACAGAATAAATCACAACTGAAATTTTATTTTCTAACTTAGGTACGTTGAACAAAAAGCGTGGTTGATTCAAATGGAAACATTATATTACAACTAGGCCTTGTCAATGACCTCTATTTTGCCACCGAACATTACAAAATGCGAGAGGTCGATTCGCGTCACGAATGCTCTGGCTCTGTAAGTCGCCCACTCACTCATCTTTATGGAGCTCAGTTGAAAATGTAATCATTACGAGGCTAATGAGTTAAGAGTTTAGATAAATTAATTTCTTAACATGACTTTGTACCTACTTACCATATCCAAATATCTAAAAAAAGATTGAAAATCATAACAGTTATAATACCCCCAGCGTAATTTTCTGTAAGAGTTCGATCGAACAGTGATTTGAATAATAGCCCATCGTGGAATATTTTCCAAAAAATGTTCTGACGCTTCAAAAAGCTTTTTTTTAAATCCAAATCAAAACTCATTTATTCCGTTTAGGCCCTGGAAAGGCTCTTATGAACGTTACAATTGACTCTACCACCGGTTTGGAATACACTTAAACTGAGAAGACTCCGGGCAAGAAACTCAGCAAGGCAATTTTTTTTTCAGCAGTGGATCTTTCTTAAATTTATTTTTATTTTCAAAATAACCACTAAGCTATATTCACCACAGTAGTTAAGTAACTTTTTGGTTTAATTCATCATCAATTTGATATTAACCCCTAAACCAGCCTAAACGACAATTTACAATGCATACCGATCTTACATTGCGTTGTTATGAAGTTTTCATGTAGGTAAGTATTAAATAACAGTAGGCGTTATTCACGATGTAATCACGCAGATTGATCGATCCAGCTGGTTATTATTGAATGTTGACATTCAAGAGAGATGGTTGGTTAGCTATATTTAGGCACTGTGTAGACGCAGGCACTTTTTTGAGCTTGTGTTTATCTCAAATAGGTTATTTACCATCTTCTCTGTACACTCGTCATTTTTTTAAACAGGTACTGCGTAGGAGCTAGACTGCTTGAGTCTTGTATTTAAAATTTTAGTAGTCTACTTTTTTGTTGTCAGAGCGATGTTGTAATTGTAGTCAGATAGGCTAAAATATAAATGTTACGTTCAGAATCTAATGTTATTGGGAAAAAAGTAATTGCGCAGACTTGCCGGTTTTCCTCATCAAACTTCCGAACCGTGCGTTTTAAAAATATAATATTATTTAGATTTTTTGATTTAGGCTATTGTAACTAGAAGGAATATAATGAACGAACAAAGAACGAATATGATGGATTCAAATGTATAAGCAACAAAATACTTTAAGAAAGCGATCTTTTCCTTAGTTGATAACTAGGTAATGAACTCAAATTTTAGTCTATAAGTTAGGTACCTACTTCACACTGTACTTATTTAAAAGAGTTCTTATTGACCTAAGGATATATATTTCCTTGTAATGTCAACGCGTGGTAAAATAATATAGAAACGGATTATGAAACAAACTAAGGGCACATTTCATAGTTAGGTATAGATTATAAAAGGTTTGTCACAATATAATTTTTCCAATTTTAGATAAAGCTTTGATTAGGTACACTTTATTATTCTGATACAAGTAAATCCTCAGTACATAACTCTATTAGAATTATGACTAGCAATTTTTTACGTAGGTGAATCATCATCAGGCAAACAATATCTCGGTGCAATATTTTTTAATATCGAACAACGGTAAGTCGACGACATATATTTTAAACGCTGCGATTAGGCAGCCGTCAGATGGCGAAGATAAAGTCATGGTGAAGGATTGATAGAATGACAATTTGGTGAGTAGGCCAGGTATCGCAGAAGACACTGGTTACGGTTCACCATGGTTCAACGTGACACTTTCCGACGTCATAAACAACTTTCCTACAAGCAATGCGCGCTGCGGCCGACGACAGCGCCGCCCGTCGCGCGTGGCAACCACGAGAATTATAGTGCGCCACTTTTCTAGAAAAATAATTAATTTATACAACGTCTATAACTTTTCTTTACGTTGCAGTGCCGATGCAGCGCTACTTTACTATATGTTCAAAATTTTTACATCATTCGTTTATTTTTTGAGATAAAATTCTCACAACGTGAAGGAATAAATTGTAGGAATCAATGACCTTAATTTTTACTTATACGTTAAAAGCCTTTGACTTTATTAGTCTTACCTAAATCGTAACTCTTAATATTAGTTCCCAAAACTTATTTTGTCTGAGCTTCAGTGTAAATTTCTTACGTCAGCAAACGCTACATTGGAACAGCGCCTCTAGCGAAAACTCCTGAAACTATTTTCTTCAGACGGATGTTGCCACTTATTTTGCCTATATTTGATGCACATCTATTTCAATAGATAAATTATGCTTACATCCATACTTTAGATTGTTCTTGCTTATGAATAGATACTCAAATAATAAATTATAATTTGAAACCTCACTGTAGCAACTTATTTCATAATATTTCTATATACAAAATTCCGATAAAAATCATAGGGTGCGTAAAATGTGTATTTTAGGAGGAAGTGTTTAGTATAATGTAATAATATTATAATTTTGAAATAAAAAAATTGGCGAGAAAATAAAAATAGAACATGTAGGTAAATAAAGTTGGAAGAAATTCAAATTCGAATTCTCAAATAGATTTAAGCAATTATTTGGGGGCAACGCATTGCGTATTTTTCTTCCATTCGGCCTTTTTATCCATCATATCGGAGTTCACTCCTTTCTTACTCATATTATCTCTCATACAATCCATCGATCTCTTTTTCGGTCTTCCTCTACCCGTGTAATCTAATCTAATCCATCCACTTTCATATCCATGACTCTTTTGGCGTTGAACTAACAATTTCCATGTATCTAATATTCACATTCAATAGAAGAGATATTGGAACAAATAATCGACCTAGAGGTATCAAGAGATCACAAGACTTGAATGATAAGTAGATATGATTAAATTTGTTAAAAAGAAGAGAACCAAAAGTACCTACCATAGAGATTTAACAACAATTAAAATAAATGGGGATTACACGTGAAAACTTGAGGCGGAAAGCTAAAAAAGGTTTTGTTTATGATATAAACAGATTTTGTTAAAAAAAATAGGTAAGTAAGTATAATAATACTATTTAATGAATCCTTCTAGGTTTTGTGTGCATTTTGTCAATCACAGTGTCAATCACAAGCCTATCCAAACTTAAAAAAAGATGGATTTCGAATTTAAATTTTAAATAGTTTATTGTTTTAAGTGATTGTTATATACATAGAAAGTGCATCAAAACGATAGCTACTAGATATCTGTATAGATAAAAAACAATCGTTACTAATTGACTGACTGACTGATCTACCGACACACAACTCAACTTGAGGGTGAAGGAAATGAACCTTGCCGATCGGCAGCAGCGGCAGCCTCGAAGAAGTTTTTTATAAATTATAGTTTGTTTGTGTATTTTGTACATATGTTGTAAATAAAGGTATTAAATAAGATATACTTGAGGGTGGTAACCAGCCTGGCTGCAAATAAATTGTAACCTAAAGCTCAAGATCGCTCGAATCCTACAGACCTACAATGATCTTGAGCTTCAACGACCTTCGTTACGGCATTCGACGTCACTAACACTGAGCTGTCATCGCGTATAAAAACTTACCTAATATTTGCTTGTAAAATAACAAGTCTCCGCTCTTACAATTATATTTTTGCCGATGATGATTGGCTAAATTAAATTATTGAACAAAAAAAACACACCAACAGGTGCTTGGCGTAAATTTTTTCAATTTGAGGGTGGTAGCCAGCCAGTCGAGTACTACAAAGTACCTTACCACCGTGTTGTGGTTTCCTCACGATGTTTTTCTTCACCGAAAGCTCAAGCACATTGTAGAATTCGAACCCACGACTTTCGCCGCGGTATGCGACGTCACTACCACTGAGCTATCATCGCTTCAAAAATTCAGATGTTTAAATATCAAGTAGCAATAAACGGGTTCGTTGCCCTGTCTCGTTTTCATTGACGTGCGTCACGGACATTGATTACAGCTGAAAAACTTTCATGTTACATCGCACACGTGTTCAAAGAATTTTCCGAACGCACTTGGTGCTGAGAGTTTCGGATTAAATCGATATGTTCTCGGAAATAATATCTCTCCACTGAAACAATTATATATTTGTTGCTTTACTTGTAGAGTGTTCTACTACAAATCTATCCATGCCAGATTATGCATGTGTAGAATAAATTTGCGTCTCAACTTTTCCATAGACTTGTACTATTCAGCATTATTTAACTCAATTTATTTTATTGGTCTATCAAATAAGAAATCTTTGGACAATGTAAATGTATGAGTATCGCTCATATAATTTAGTTACAATATACCATGCAATCATGGTATAGAAGGTCACCTCGACAGGTGGGTGCACAAGCGCATCGCGCAGTTTCCTATCCGTATCTAGGCGAGTGACAGTAGCGGCTTGCGAAAGTGCACATAATTGGATCGGCGCTTTAGAAAGGGGGTTATGAGTTTGTAAGTGCAACGAACCCGCGTGCATTTCCTCGGGAAGATGCAGTTCACTCGCAACTATGGAAAGCGTGCGATTCCAGGAATCAGCAACCCGTTGTTGCGTTGTCGTCGCCCGATCATCTCTTGCGACTCACTTGGTTAGGTGAAAAGTGAAAATATTCTTCTACCTTCTATGACTTATAAGTAATGAAACCGTCAGATCTGTTTTGGAACCAACTATTGGATCTGTTGAGGTTTCTTACCTATCCGATGCCAGAAATGCTTGGCAGGTAGCTTGTCCAGGCACAAATATTCCGACTTTGAGTCACTCTCAGAGAGAATGGGACAAACCTCTTTGCGAAAAAACTTGGCAAATTTTATTTTCTGATTTTTCTACTGATTCGGACCGGGCACGTTTGTTAGCTGTCTCTCAGAGTGAATCAGGTCACTGGTTGCAAGCCATTCCATCCAGTAATATCGTGACTTCGTTAGACCGCATAACATTAAGCTTGTGCATTTGTCTTCGTCTTGGTTCCAGGTCCAATCATCCTCATCGCTGCCGCTGTGGGGATCTTGTCAATGAGCTCGGCCATCATGGGCTTTCGTGTTCTCAAAGTGCCGGTCGTATTTCACGCCACGTGGCTCTTAATGATATTATCCGTATGGCTCTTGTTGTCGCCGGCGTGCCTTCTGTACTGGAACCAGTCGGTATTTCGCGTGGCAACGGCAAGAGGCCGGATGGTATGACTTTGATCCCGTGGAGTGTCGGCAAGCCGTTGGTGTGGGATGCCACTTGTGTCGATACACTTGCGCCATCTCACTTACCGGTGACTTGTAAAGCCGCGGGAGCGGCTGCGAAAGGTACGGAAAATTCAAAATTCAAAAAGTACGCCTGTATTGGTCCAAATTATCAATTTATGCCTTTTGCGGTTGAGACCATGGGTCCGTGGGGGTCTGAAGCTCGTCGTTTCGTAAATATTTTATGTAAAAAATTAATCGAGGCCTCGGGTGACCGGCGGGCGGGGAGCTTTTTCCGCCAACGCATCATCTTGGCCATCCAAAGAGGAAACGCTGCCAGCCTTCTCGGAACCTTGCCGATCGGCAGCAGTGGCAACCTCGAAGAAGTTTTTTATATATTATAGTTGTACATTTGCTTGTATATTTTGTACATTTGTTGTAAATAAAATAATTACTTTCCAAAAGTATATTAGTAATGAAATATTTAACAAACTATACCTTTTAAATCATACTTAAATAAACCTGAGGTTAGTTTTTATCTCTATAAAAAAATATTGCATCTGGCGAGGCATGGACCAATTTATTGAGCGTATAAAAAGTTAATCTATTATATTCGAAATGCAACTGTTGCTAAACAAATGGGGAATAACGGGGCCAAAGGGTTACGGGACCATATGTTTCAAGGTGGCCCAAATACCGGATATGGGTTAAGTAATCACAGGCTTTTTTTGCATCCTCTCTATCAAACCCCTTTCTTTCCTTAGTCCCGTAACAGTACATTATTATATATTTATATAAAAACGTCGACATTTGCACGCATGGGCGGTATGTTAATTGAATTGCTTACAATTGCTACCATCATAGTTTGTAGACCGTCATTGCCAAAGTCGTTTTTTGTCGTTTCATCACTCTGACATCTGCTTTTTTCAGCAATAACAATTATTTTGATAAGTTGTTTTATTTCAATGTTGCGTTTATTAGTATTTGTAAATAAGGAATAAAAATCTCTAAAACATTGATTAATTTATTTCGGATGCTCAATACATTTTCGCTTAACGATTCAAAAAACTTGAACACAGAAACACCTATTAGGAAAGTAAAGTGTTTAAACTGTTTTAGCGATTATTACAGCTATCTAAATAAAATATTGTTACGTATAACAGAACCAGAACAACCACATTTCTAAGGAAGACAACGATAAAATAATGTTGGATGGAAACTCCTAACTGTTGCTTCTTAATAACGAACATCTGATTGTTGTCAATAAAAGAAAATTACTTACTTATTAAAAAAACTCGTGTTTTCTGTTAACCACAAGAACTTCCTACCTGAATATAAGTAAACAAAAAGTTTATGCCTTCTCCTGAGATAATATTGTATTTAAACCTCAAATTGGTCACAGTCCGAAGAAAAATGAACGGTCATATATTTTGTTAATGTATTGTTCTTTAGATGCCCGTTCGTTCTTAGAAATGGCTGTTACTATAGGTCCCGGTTTACAACAACAACTGTTACCATGTAGCGGGACCCGCATCATATCACAGCAAAAGTGCATTTTTGTTTAAGAGTGCAGTTCTGGTGTGACGTCACAAAAGGCTCGTCATACGACGTCGTAGGCTCAGCTCCGTTATTTAAACAAAAGGGGCACAAACAAAAGACCTTCAGTTTGACCACAAAGTAGCTGTTTACTGTATATTGTTTCGAGTATGAAACCATAAATCAATCAGTGCTTACAAAACATATAAGAATATTTGGTATCTGTTGGAAATGTATATCATATAATTATAGAGGTAATATAAACATTGGCAAGAAAATTAAATAGGTACATATATTGTAAGTTTATTTTATTTATGAAGCGATAAAAATACTTTTTTAATTTCTCAAACTATTATTTTTTATAGAGTATGTCAAATACTAAGTTGATACTTTAAAATATTGAGACAAATATTCGTTAATTATATAAGTATGCATTCTTAGAAGAGTTTTTTATGCTTAGGTATGGTCATAAACGTTATGATGACTGATATGAATACCTATAAAGACATTGAAATTTTTGAGCTATAATTTTATATTACTCTTAATATTTTCTCATTTTTTAGTTATAAAAAATACCGTTCTCTCAATATTCATTCTAGTGGTACAAAACTATTATGAAATAAAAACCCTGAAAAAGATAAATATCAGTTTCATCAAATAATATGTAGTAAGTATACGACTTATTATGGCTTTGATTGTGCTTGAAATGCAATTGTTTAACCATAATTTATATATGCACTACATAAGTGTTGCCCCATTTATAGTATATAATAGAAATGATGGACACACTCATACCTATACAATGTAAAAAGTTAATATTTTATAAATATAAATAGTATTTGGGTATACATACATTTCATATGTAGATGATACGGCATTGCTTTTTCAGGGAAAGAACTGGCCTGACGTTTTTGACAGGGCAGAAACCGGACTGCATGAAGTAATTAAATGGCTAAACCTTAATCTGCTTACCAGCCTGATACTGACCTAACATTGACTGTCCATACATGCATAAAAAACAACACAGATAAATGCAACTGTCCAAAATTAGAAAGAATTACCTCCACAAAATATTTAGGTATTATCATTGACAAAAACCTCTCCTGGTACCCCCAACTTGAAGTGGTGGCAAATCGGGCTAGAAAACTTATATGGCTCTTCAAATACCTACGAAATATAAGTAATAAAGAACTTCTCACTTATATACATAACACTGGTTCAATCTATTCTGTTATATTGTTTAAGAATCTGGGGAGGTACATTTAAAACGAAATTTATCAGTATTGAACGTGCACAAAGAACTATTTTGAAGGATATGTTGCGAAAGAAAAGAATATACAGTACATCTAAACTATATAGTGAGGCAAATGTTCTGACAGTCAGACAACTATATATTTTACAGTGTATCCTTAAAATACATAAAACAATCTCGGTAGACCCTAACATCCTTAAGAAGCGAAATCCCCACTCTGTAATAAATATAAAAATAATGGAAACTGTATTTGCTTCAAAACAATATAATACCCAGTCGACTAATTTATATAACAGGATAAATAGAGCACTTAGAATCTACACTTTGACCCACCATGAATGCAAAAAAAAGCTAACAAACTGGCTAAAAACGTTAACATATGAAGAAACTGAAAATGTTTTAAAATTCAAATAAATATTTATAGCTTTGCAATTAAACACACCACCATCCTTACCATCTCACATAATTACACACACACACACACACATACACTCCCCACACTCACACATCCTACACTTCCTTCACTCACACATATACTCCACACTCACTCAACCTTACACACCCTACCATTTCACATAACATAAAAAATCACGCATTTTATTTAAGATTGTCTGATTTTATATAAAAAAAAATACTGAATAATTTTAGATTTTTTATACCTACCTACAAGTTTAAAACATAAAAACGGAAGAGCGGGTCTCCCCTAATACAGGTTTTTAAAAACTTAAAAGGGGAGTCCCAACCCTTGTAATTACTGTACTTGTAATCTAATAAAGAAATTTTTGAATTTTGAACATATAATTTTAAAGGTTCAAATCGAAATTTGTTAACGTTATAAAACATACCGAGGAACATTTAGTAAGTATACAAACAGTTTACCAGATATCAATAACCAATAAACATAAACCAAAATAAATAAATGGGATGTTTATACCTAGGTTCTTACTGGTGATGGTAGCATATTACAATAAGAAACGAGAAATTTAAAATCCAAAAAAGGTGATACCAAAAAAGTTGAGCGTCATTAAAAGTGAACGCATGCCTCAGTCGTCGCCCCGAGCATTAAAAAAGTAAAAAGAAAGGTCAAGTCCCGTTACAATCCCGACATCCCACAGGGAGAGGAGGTAATGGACGGACGTACCGATAGTTCGTCATACTATAGGGTACGGGTGATGAATCAGATTTGTTATTGAGGTTTCTTATTCGTTTGTTGACGTAGGTTAAGATTGTAAATCATAGAAATGAAATGAAATCCTGGGACATTTTTCACACACGGTTATCTGATCCCAAACTAAGCAGAGCTTGTAATATGGAAACCAGATGACTGATATAATACATAGACTACTTTTTTTTGTAAATACATACTTAAATAGATAATTACACCCAGACTCAGGACAAACAGACATGTTCATGCACACAAATGTCTGTCCTGGATGGGAATCGAACCCACGACCAGCAGCGTGATAGGCAGTGTGTTAACCAACCACGCCAACCGGCCCGTCGATAGTTAAACGAACTTCTATTTTGTAATTCTTGAAGATAAATACACAATAAAATATTATAGTTATTTTCATTTAAGTAAACTTAAGATGTCAATGGTTGTAGGTACTTACCGAATTCGTGAAATATTTAGCTACTATATTTTGCAATGCGGCTAAAACCAAGGCAAATGGTATTACAATGACAAGAACGTATTTTTTCTATGTAGATAATAGAATTTTGTTTACAATCTCACCACGGTCTATGATGATAATGCCGAAGGAACTTGCTTACGTTTAAGGGAACTTCCCGAAATAAATTACTATTTGCTTGAAAATATAACTTCAAAATGAGGGTGGTGGCCAGCAAGGTGGGGTACTGACCCTACTAATGTGCTATGGTTTCCTCCCGATGTAACTGCTTTTTTACATAAGAAACTATTACTAAATGGAATAATTGTTATTAAATATTTATACTACTCAATTTACTCATTGTCACATGGATGGGGTTATATGTACTCCTTTATTCTCCCCGTAAGTTGGAATCGAGCGAGCGCAAGGCAATGACCTCTTTATGTATGATACGTACTTATTACATAACGCACTCGCTTCCTGGACAAAATGTATAGTTTAAAAGCTTACGCGATTGAGTTTATGTTATTGTATTTAAGTTGTAAGTGTTTTTGTACTTTTGTATTTAAAACAATACTAATAAACCATACTAATATTATAAATGCGAAAGTGTGTCTGTCTGTCTGTCTGTTACCTCTTCCAGCTTTCTTTTTATCTGTCTGTTTCTCTTCCCGGATGAAACCGCGGGGCGGAAAAATTGTTTTCTATATTAAAATTTTCACAATTAGTATGTTTAACTTTCATAATAAATACAATGAGCTTTCGTTCAAGGAAAACATCTTGAGGACGGTGGTAGGGTAGTTTGTAGTGTGTGGCTGGCTACCACCCTCAAGTTGAATATCTGTCGCTCCAAGCTTCTGTTGGTGTGTTCCGGCAGTTGCACTTGAGAGCCAGTTTCATTTAAGGCATTGTAATAAGGTGTACAACACATGGGAAATCCCCCTGGTATTGCTAAAGTGACGGAAGTCACTTACCATCAGGTGACCCACCTGCCTGGGTGTCACTTGTGCCATAATAAAAAGAGGTTTAAGATTACGCAGCAGCATTACAGGTGTCCCAACTTTCAAAAGGAATTTATGTGAAGGGACCCCTGGAGAGTTAACAATTTAAGGAACTCCACAGGATAGTGAACAGCTTCATTTATTTATTTTTCAATAAATTTTTCAATCCATACACTTCGTTCGTATATAAGAAATAGAAATAGAAACAATCTGCGTGCCGAATTTCAGCGCAATCCGTTCAGTGGTGTGAGCTGTGTGTTGATTGATAGATCAGTCAGTTAGTCAGTAACGATTGCCATATATACAGACAGAAGACTACATAATAAAGTTGAGAAAATTTTGTGGTCTAAGCTAATAAGGTGTAAGAAATATGTTTGAATAATTTTAAATATCCCGCTAGAACTGGAAAGAATTAAACAACCAAAATTGTGTAGTCAACGCGGGCAAAACCGCGGGTAGAAAGCTAGTAGTATTATAAAAAAAATACCGGCCAAGAGCTTATAGAAATATTGCATACCACAGGATTTAGTACTTTTACTAATTTTGAAAATTAGTTTTTCATCGCAATGTCGAATATAGCTCGTGAACTAAGTTTTCCCTGTAATTTGAGTCCTTGATTAGCGCTGTTGATTTTTTCTGATGTCAACCGACATAAAAAATAGGGCGGAGGTTTTCAAATAAGGTGATTATATTTATTTTTCATCCCCCCATCTCGGAAAAAGTATTTTTGCTCTTCGATATCTGAGTGTAGAAGTCGTTATTATCCGCTAGAGGATAAAGTAAATAGAACATCGTGAGCACTATGTTTGTGAATTCAAAACATCATTAAACGTATTTACTTCTCCCTCCATGGTGACGAATTTATCATACATCATTTTTTAATTTGTTCTGCCAGCCTTCTGGGAACCTTGCCGATCGGCAGCAGCGGCAGCCTCGAAGAAGTTTTTTATATATTATAGTTGTACATTTGTTGTAAATAAAATTATAATATTTGTTCAATACTCAGACTCGGAACCTTCTTGCTGTACTTTTTTTTAATTTGCTTTGCTTGCGCCATTTTCTTTTTTTGCATTTAGTCATTTCCTCGCTGAGGTGGGATGAAAAGATACGTGTTGCACTCGAGTGCAAAGATTTTTCATCTCATGCTCTTTCGATTCCCTCGCTTACGCTCAGGATTCTAAATTTTAATTCAATTTTAGAATCCTTCGCTTGCTCGGTCATCAAAATTGAGCACGCGGTTAACAAACAACTTTACACTCTTGTATAACAAATAACTATTTTTCTTTCAGAACTACTGTACATAGGTACGTAGGACTGGGGACCGTAGGTACCTAACTCGTGAAAAACTGCCACTTTAAATATCATAAACAGTAAATTATACTTAATACTAATAAAATACTGTTAAACGAACTTGACAAAATGACAAGACAATGGTAATTTTTGATAAGTAATGGCTTTTTGTTTTTAACCGACTTCAAAAGAGGAGGAGATTCTCAATTCGACTGTATGCTTTTTTTTTTGTTTGTTCAATCATTCTACCTATTATGAATTGATTTTGATGATTCTTTTTTGTTTGGTAGATCATACTTCAGAGGTGGTCCCTATAAATTTTATCAAAATTGATTCAGCGCTTTTTGAGAAAATCTACAAAAACAAATTTTAATTTCTTGTTTGATAAACCTTAGTAAAACAAACTGAGTCGTTGAACATGACTTTTTGGGTTTGGTCTTCGATGGTTTTAAAATACAATTGGACCCGGTAGCGCTGGAATCGAGTTCCAAGATTTGTTTTAATTTCAGGGCAGGACGTCTGCCGGGACCGCTAGTTATATGTGTTGCCGGCCAGACGCGATTTCAGGACAAACTAGTTTTGTCTAGGCTAATTAAAATTGTTGTTTAATATTGTCTGTACCCTATGTTTGCTCGTAAGCAAGTAAATACTAGACCCTAGTTACTGGTTACTTTACACCTGTATGTTTATGTATATGAAAAGAAAAGTCCTTACTCACTGACTTATCAACGCCCAGTAAAAGCCTAGAAATCTGTATTTTTTAACAGGTGAGGAATGAGGATTTATCGAAATTTAACCCTTAAAGGGGTAAAAAAAGGGGTACGCGGGAGAAACCGCGGGACGTAAAATATATTTGGATATTATAAATACAAAAGTAAGTTTGCCGATTTGCCTTCTATGAAGCAATGGATTGGCGTGATTTTGCGGTGGAAACTGTAAATTTACACACAGATTCAAGACAAACAGATCTCGCCATCGTGGCAGTCAGGGTATAATCCCAATAAAAACTGACCAGCCTACCTAATAGTACTTTCATTTATTTTTGGCCTTTCTATTTTCTCCGTAAAAACCTTCACGATGGCTGCAATTGTTTTTATCAGGTAGGTTTGTGCCACATAGACCTTACTACGACTAGACGGGTTGAACTTGTCATGAGTGATTGCAGAGAGAAGGGTAGAGGGGATTAGAGTGCATTGACACACTTACCTGCATCGGCAAAATGCAGCGTCGTCGTCACTTGCCTCTGTGGATATTATACTTCTAGGTACCAAAGTCATTAGAACTGTCCAACCCTCCTCTCACGCTTACATTTTCGACAAACATAACGAAACTGCCGGGTGATATGAAGCTCTAGCTATATTGGTCGTTTTATAAAGCAGTGACGCCTTGGAAAAGTGGAATGACGTCCGCACGGCCATGCGGTTTTCACTCACAAGCACGAACTTATAGAGAAATAGAAAAACGTGTAAATTTTATTCGCTGATGAATAAGCCACTTAGGGTGTGTGAAAAATTATATTGTAGGTATTTATATTTTGTGTGATTAGTGGGAATGATGTCATCGTAATATTTTGCTGGAAATTATTTCGTGGAGACGACAGGGAAAAGCGATAAAATTTAGAAACGTGAATGTAATATAAAGATTTTTATTTTTAATTTTAGACACTTCATTCTACAAATTATTTAAGGTAAGTTTATAATATCTGATAGATCCGCTTTGCGAGTTAGTTTGCGGTTTTCTTTCACTACTCAATGAAAGCTAGAAAAAGCCTGCATGCTTTCAATGATTCAAAAAATTTACTCGAATATAAACCTTATTTACCTTCTCTACGCATTAATTTTAATGACATTAAATTTTATAGGAAAATTGTCCTGTCCGTACAATCATTCCAGTCTTCATTATGGTTGAAATGGAGCTAAGCTGCAGCTATTTACGTGAAGGCCAACAAGTACATTTGGTGGGAGGTATGATAGGTATTTAGATTTAATATTGCAATGCAATGTCAATGCGAGCTGCACTTGACACGACACGCGCGTGAGGTCAATGGCAGCGTCATCGTAGCGCCGTAGCAACAGTTGCGCCATTGTTACCTCTTACTTTGCTCCGCCCGAATTTTACAATTGTATACCGTAGCTGACCTCTTGTGTTAGATTCCCTCAAACGACATAAATGTAAATAATCTATATTATCAGATAGACAAATAGGCTACTTCTAGGTAAGCGTGCACCACCGTGGACCACAGTCAATCAAGTGGTCAAACGCTCACGCACGTCATACATATAGGCTATATACAATAAAAAAAACTATTAAAATAGATTTTATTTTATCTATTTCTTTTGTGATTTGATCAAACTATTGATTTAATCGTATATTTTTTGTACTCTTTTCAAATACTTATAATTTAAATGGAAGAACATTTTCCTTCATTTTGGGTAATAGGCGGCTATTTTTATTATAAAATATTTAGCGAATAAACATTAAATCAATTAATAATATAAATTATTATAAGCAATAAATTGTTAAACAAAAACACAAGTCTTAAATATTATTTGCGATTAGCTGGATACCTATATGTAGGTAGGTAGACGTTTGAAACACGACTTTGACTTTAATTAATTGTTTTTACAGCCGGTTCTAACTAGATTTTGTATAGAATAACACTAGTACTCCGCTGCGTATTGTGAGGTGACAATGAAAGTACGCGTCGCGTTTCTCGCTTGCGATAGTTCGGAATAAGGCCAGCTGCGTTCATCGGCCCCGATCGCGCCGTTACAGTGCGCGGCTGCCGTGGTCTGAGCCCGCAGCCCGAAGCCCGGAGCCCAGAGAACGCGCCGAGATGCTGCCGACGACAACGCTTACTTGCCAAACCTATTACCATATCTAGATATGATGTTATAAAATACTAATAATACACAAGATTAGTCATTTTGTTGCTAAACCTGAGTCATTATCAAGCTGAAAGGAAAATTATTTTCTAATAACATAAAAAAATATCAAATCATAATGGTAGGTTAGGTATACTTATTATACTTACGTAATACCTATAACTAAATTGAATCTTTTAAATAACAACTCTAAAAGTAAATTTTCTATCGTCATGTCCCAAAGTTTCATAGGAGATTCAGTAATATGCTGACTCAAGACAAAAATTTTGGTTAACATATTATAACTATGTAACAAAAATTACAGAGGATTAGGAGATTGACTTGAAACTAAAAATAAGCAGAGGCAAACCACCGGCCTCATAGAGCAATGACATTGCTAATACCATTGGGATGAATAGGAAGAGAAAGGCTAATGGCTAAACATTAAAAGAACTGGCGTACAATAAGCTAAGACATTTGTCTAGTAATGAACTTCGCACATATGAAATAGTGTCAACTACAGATATTTAACGCGGACCTAAGACACCTACGTGATCTTTAATTAGCGTTACATTTTACATGTATTATATTTTAACCAACTATTAGCCGTTATTGATAATGTCTAAAAATAAGATGAGTTATCTCACTGGTTTCAGAATTATAATAGAATGTATGTATTTTAAAGATTATTTTCCAGCCTAGGTTGGACCAAATGTAGAGCTTAAAATTGGTAAAACCTTTAGCGTCGTAGAAAGTAATAACGGTGTAGGTAAATACGTATGGTGAGCGTGCGCATGATTCACGAAACTGGCCGGCATCGGCAGTGCTGACGGCCGCGCGGTGACATAATAAACTAAATTAACATAATTCTGCTGTGAGTTTCGGTTAAAACCCCTTTCCTTTTACTCTTACTCACCTTGCTTACCGGCGAGTCATCGTTGCATCAAGCAACTTTGAGGAAACTACAGCGGGTTCGTACTGTTATCCATAGGATTTCAGGTTGGTAGACATGTATTTAATAAATTTTATCTTTAGGACTTGCTCATTTGATCAGCCGTTTAACCAAGGCAATTGGTGAAAATGTCAAGTTAACCACGAACTTTTTAGTGTTGGTGAACACTCCATTTCAAAAAGTCCATCTATAAAAAATGCCATTTTAAATGTAAGTGTTTATAAGTTTTGAGTGATTATTTTGACACAAACAAAATAATCACTCAAAATACCACAATCCATCAATATGCTTGGCCACTACCTTACCTTACCATGGTTAGTAAAGATATGGCCAAAGATAGTGAACACACAAAGCCTAGGTGGGAACTGGCGCTCATGTGCAGCACCCTAGATGGATTCCACCTTGGGTGGATGTATTTTCAAATGAAGGGTGGTAGCCAGGCGGGTGATACAAATAACCCTATCTACCGTGTAAAAAGTTTCGATTAGAATGTAATGGACGCAACAGATATTCTACTTATTAGATTAGAAGCAAAACTCACAGTCATTCGAATCGAACCCTATTGTAAGTGGGATGCAGTCGATGGCGCAGGCATGTGGGTGATTGCAACTGCTTTCCGGTAAGGTAACAGTCGCATATACTTGCAAGTATTCTGCTGGAGGTTCATTGAACTTTCGCGATTGCAGAACGCAATAGGGTGGGGGAGCCACACTAGGTCATAGCAGGCCGTCGGCACACTTACCTTGACTCGACGCACTCGCCGCCGCGGCCGTCGTCGCTGCTGTCGCACCGCCCGGCGCCCGCTCTATAATACGCATAGTTATAGCAATACTCATTTTTTTGTATTTGATAACTCTTATTACATTGATGAGATAAAAAAATTATCGTTATACATTTTTACCCGTACCGTTATACTACACCCTTATGCAAAATTTACCGTAGAAGTTTGTCCTCGGCCCCTCAAGGAGTACCTACTTCCGCGGTCACTGTATTCAACTGACCAGCCAGGCAGTAATAGCAACCTCATATTGTTAAAGATGTGAGCGACTTCGAGCTTCACAGCTATTTGGAGTATCCCACTATGGTAGCACAGTCTATGTAACTCTTAATAGTAGGGTACCTCAAAGAAGCGGTTTGGACAAGGCCTACTGGGACTGTTTTTGTTCTCGCAAATAAAAAATTGTGGGACCGTTTTTACGATTTATTTAAAGTGAAACAAAAAACACAAACTTAGAGGCAGTTCAAGCCCATGATAAGTTTTTTTTTTAATATTGGAATAAATTAACATAAATAATGTAGTTCATGTATATTTTCCTATTGAGCACAACCTTGGCAAATACATAATAGGTGTAAGAGTGCAAAAACCTATCTGGTTGTCTGACATCATAACTATTTATTAATCCAATATGGCCGCCACTACCACAGCGTGAAACAATCAGCTTCAACATTAGCTACCACTGTATACGAGGTATACCTAGTGTAAGGGTATCTATAATGAAACTAACATGAATGAGTTTGAAATTTGGACTTTAAACTGAAAGTCAGTGATTTTTTTTGTCCCAATATCGAACTTTTCCGACTTAAATTTTTACGACCCCATAAAACCCTGTATCTGGGTCCAGTTTGTCCGTCTCTATGTCACAGAGATTTTAATTCTCGAAATTGTTTTCCCATTTTTGAAATATTCAAATTGGCCATTTTGGTTAAGCTTGTTTCGGCCAAGATATATGAATATACTTTTACATGGTTTTTTGAGCCAAATTGTTTGGGAAGTATAGTTTTAAAATGATTATAACTATACAAAGATGAATCTATTCTTTTTGATTTTATCGTTTGTAGCAACGGCTACAGAACCTTACCTATGGTCCGATATATTCTTAGCCAGTTTTATTTAATTTCTATGGTGTAAACTATAGATGCCGCGAATAGTAGTTGTGGCTAATAGTGAATAGCCAGCTATAGTTTATGGTTATGGTGAATAACTCTACTATTCGCTGATAATAGAGTTATTCTAAATAATATGTTTTTATTTTAAAACGTTTCAATAATAAGTAATAACAACTACATTGGTTAACGACGGATATAATATGTTTTTTTTTTGTAGGATATTTGATTAACTTTTTCTTAAAATAACGCAGAGTGAACAACTAGAAGAGGCAAATATGTATCTAGGCAATTGCAATAAACAAAGGCAACGTAATAAACACCATAAATAATCATATCATATCAATACTTTGTTTTATCTCATTTTGAGTTCCATCCGTAGTCACAAAGAGGAGCTGTCCGCTTGTATGTCGTCTGTCTGTCGATCTGTATGTCACAGCTAATTAACATTTAATTAAATACACACATCAACATGGTCTAGGGATATTTCAATTAAACCTAAATAACTAAAATTCTACTAACTTTTTGTTAAGACACCTACACATTAAAATAAACCTTGTTTAATAGCCTATCTAATCTGATAATAAACTTTTAGATAAAGTTAAATTTAAAAAAAACTTAGAAGAAGAGGAAAAACTCAGACAAAATTTCAATCTCAACTTTATTTTTGAAACATCAAAACCTAAACAAAACAACTATTTTTTTTATAAAAATTGTTGAAAACTTAAAATTAATAATCCGTGGATCCACCTAAGACTCTCCTGAAACATCTGCAGTGGTTCTGCATACTCAAAACAAGGGTGTCAATATCCTGTTGTGGAATACTGTCCCAAGTCCTGCTAAGATGCAAGAAAAGCTGGTTTTCATGCATACTATCTTCAGGAAAGAGCTTCCTAAGAGCTCTTCTCTGAAGCATATCCCAGGCATGCTCAATAGGATTTAAGTCAGGGGATTGTGCAGGCCAGTCTAAAGCTTGGATATCATGCTGTTGTAACCAACTTGTAACGATACGCGCCGTATGTAGAGGGGCATTGTCGTGCATTAGCTGAAAATTTTGTCCCATTTGCTGTCTGTGGGGCAAGATTACAGGCTCTAGCACCTCATCTCGGTATTTTAGAGCAGTCATATTGCCTTGTATCCAAACAAGGTCCGTTCTACCGCCGAGACGAATTCCTGCCCAAACCATAATCGTGCCACCTTGATATGCATGAACTTGTTGTGGGTGCTGCAGTCGAGTCCAACGTCCAGGTTCTCTCCAAACGCGTACTCTTCGCGAATCAGGATGAAATCCAAACCTGGATTCATCAGTGAAAACAACAAGTGACCATTGAGAATGGTTCCAGTTTTCGTGTGCAATAGCCCATTGTAATCTTCTTCCTCGATTGCCTCTCCTTAGCGCTGGTACCCGAAGTGGCCTACGAGCACGTAGGTTGACTTCATAATACTTGTAATGAGTTCATAATGCTTAAAACTTGTAATGAGTTTACTTAATAAAGAGATTTTTTGATTTTTTATTAATTTCCGGTCGTCTTCTCAAAGTCTGACCGCTTACCAGCAAACCATACTCTCTCTGTAGCCTTTGAACCAATTGCATCGCCGTTACATTTGGTTGACTTCGTGCAGCATTTACTATGAATCGGTCCTGTACATGTGTTGTAATGCGTTAAGGTCCTCGGTGCCGTTCCACCACTTCCCCCGTGACACGATAACGTGACCAAAGCCTGGATATAACGTTCTGACTGGTCCTCATGGCTTCAGAAACCGCAATTTGGGTAGCGATATTAACACCCTTGTTTTGAGTATGCAGAACCGCTGCAGATGTGTCAGGAGAGTCTTAGGTGGATCCACGGATTATTAATTTTAAGTTTTCAACAATTTTTATAAAAAAAATTGTTGTTTTGTTAAGGTTTTGATGTTTCAAAAATAAAGTTAAGATTGAAATTTTGTCTGAGTTTTTCCACTTCTTCTAAGTTTTTTTTAAATTTAACTTTATCTAAAAGTTTATTATCAGATTAGATAGGCTATTAAACAAAGTTTATTTGAATGTGTGGGTGTTTTAACAAAAAGTTAGTAGAATTTTAGTTATTTAGGTTTAATTGAAATATCTCTAGAACATGTTGATGTGTGTATACTCGTATTGACTAAAATTTATGAAAAAAGATATCGCGCGAATATATAATAGACTTTTTTTTCACTCTAAATCGGATATTTCATAAAAAATATTGTTAGGTACCTTCAACAATGTGATCTTAGTACCCAGTTGTATCGACACTGGTCGGTCCATCACATTGGGCTGCGTCCCTTAGGTTTCTTCCCTTCCAGCTTTCCCGTGACCATTTGCTTCTCCAGATCATCGGAGGGTTTTCTGGATTGTCGGAGGCCTAAATATTGCAGTACTCTCTAGCTATAGCCATATGTTTGAAAGACTCTAAAGATCACAGACGCCAAATACGGCTCTGTTGTTCTCACGACAGTCCCGCATCCACTGCTCTCAGTCTTTGGCAATGACTAAAGGAGCAGATCCCATCATCAGATCCTGACTTGCTGGCAATGGGACTACCGCCGAAGTATACTCTTTCAAATGAAAAAAGAATTTTGAAAATCGGTTGACAATTCTTATAAAATTCGAGGGTTGCCCTCGTTTTCCCCCAGGATCCCATCATCAGATCCTGACTTGATGATTATGGGACCACCGCCAACGTATATTCTTTCGAACAAAAAAAATTTTGAAAATCGGTTGACAATTCGCGGAAAAATCGATGAACATACATAAAAAAAATACATACAGTCGAACATATAACCTCCTCCTTTTTTGAAGTCGTTTAAAAATTACATAAATTCCTTTTATAAATTCAATTGTTACAGACAAGAATTACAATTTGTAATGAAACCACTACGAAAGGTATACGCTTGGAACTAACATGAGTAGCCATTCACGTTTTAAGAAAATACTATGCTTCAACAATTATACTTGGCATAACATCGCATAAGACAATTACGTAGCATTGTGCCATTTGTACAGAACTTATCAGATAGTGAATCTCAACCTCATAACTCGTAACATTGAACTCATGCTTTACAAACCGTCATGAAGAAAATACATTCCGGTCTTTATTTAAGCTGGTCAAACTACTTATCACTTGCTATCACCATAAATTTTATGCTTTATCTTTATTTACTTTATAAAATTATAATATTTGTGTATTTTTGCCAAGTATAAAATACTTGTGTATTCTTGGCCTTACTAAAAGATACTTTTAAATTAAGACTCTATTCAAAACACCAATATCTTTCGAAGACGTATAAGTTTATTTTAAAGTACCTATTTAGTCAACATGATTTTATATCAAATAAAGAAAGTATTGTATATACAATATTATATACAATACAGTAGGCACATGTGGAATATTACTGGACTGTAAGTATATAAGAATAAATGTGTTTTTCAGCACTTATGTAAATACCTTTTGTCATTTTAATTTATATTATTCACGGTCTCAGTTGCAAGTGTCAAAAACCTTTACATATGCGGGTTACACACTTGTTATCTATAAACAATACATAAGTGATTATGGATGTCGCGGAAATGTTAGCATATGCAACGAAACCTGAAAATTACTCCACGTGGCCAACAAGACGTAGCGAGAAAAATCATCATCTTCTGTTGGCTATTGTTGGTATGTAAATAAGAATATGAATAGTTGTTAGTAATAGTTATAGTACATGAATGTAAAAGCAATTCAAACGTCGTTAGTTCGTCATATAAATTGGCTAATAGCAGACATTGACTCTGTTCGGCACTCAAAAGAGTTCAACGCTCGTCGACTTGAGCTAGCTAGTCTCACGACTCTCCACACAATAGGTTTTTTGTGCATTCTTGATTTTGGTTATGACATCATCCTGATCCAACTAGTAACTGAACCAACTCGGTTTAGGTATTACGAATATATAAGTGCTGTTGAAAGAAATAAACATAAATATTTACCTCAATTAATAAGCTGGTATTTAATTATATCTACTACTCGTAAAGCGATGCGGTTTACAAATACCCTCAAAATTGGATTTATTGAAATTTTAAAAATGTTAACGTTATTTATTAATGATAATCAATATTTGATAACATTATGTCATCATTTCGCCATCAAAGCATATTGTGTTTATGTCTCATGGTCTTCAAATCATAAATGTAAGTACATTCCACAAAAGGAAGTACATGCTTGTAGCTATGTGATGTTTGAGTGAGATCATACTTTGGCGAAGGTCTTGGGTTCGAATCCTACAATGAGCTTGAGCTTTCGGTGAAGGAAAACATCGTGAGGAAACCACAGCACGGTGGTAGGGTACTATGTGGTACTCGACTGGCTGGCTACCACCCTCAAGTTGAAAATCTGTCGCCAAGCACCTGTTGGTGTGTTCCGGCAGTTGCACTTGAGAGCCAGTTGCCCTTGCCCTTAAGGCATTATAATAAGGTGTACAACACATTGGCAATCCCCCTGGTATTGCTAATGTCTATAGGCGACGGTAGTCACTTACCATCAGGTGACCCGCCTGCCTCGTTGTCACTAGTGACATAAAAAAAAAAGATATATATCGGTGATTCTTCTCAGTTGAAGGCTGACTTCCGAACCGGTGGTAACTTCTATAATTAGACCTTCATAAGTGCCCTTCTAAACTGAATAAATGGTTTTGACTTTGACTTTGATGCTAAAAGCTGTAAGTCACAAGATTTTCTTCATTTTTCTAAAATTCTGATATTGAGATTCATTTCTCAAACATCGTAGTTTAGTCAAGTTCTTTTGCACTATTAATGAACTCCTAGAAATATAAAGCCCAAAAAAAATTTACGCAAGTAATTTTTTTTGTTCTATAAAATATTATATTTATTGAGCCAAATGAACTTGTTAACTGAAATTTGGCTTGGGGAATATTATTAAAAACTATACTCTGGCTGAATGTAAAAAAATGTGTTTGTGTGAAAAATTGAATCAATAGTTTCGGGGATTAAGGCCTACATTCTAACTTACCTCTTTTTTTCTAAAAGAATTCCATTTAGTAAGCAGAGTGACATAAAATTTTAAATCCGGGAAATGCAGGTGACGCCCTGGGATAAAAAATGAATCTGTTACATTTTATTCAATTCAATTCTTATATCTTTAATAATATTATAAAAAGGTAGAGTAATAAGTGAACACATTTTCAAGGCCTATAATATGTGATTACATTAGAATTTACACTTTAAGATAGAAGCAAAACAAATAACTTTCAAAAACTATTTTATTAAGTACTACTCATGACCCAGAACTTGACTCGAATCAAATGTTTTAAGGGGACCATTTTTTCCACATACATACACAGCTCCTAAGTTGTGATTTAAATGATTTGATTACACTCGATGTTTAAAAATATTATGTCAGGCAATCAATAGAATAAATGGATACCTATTATATTCGTTAAAATTATCACAAGACGTTACAATTAATTGGTCACGACGCCTGTAATCACCACGAGGTCTTGAGTGGTCTGTATTTGCTAATATTTCCTATCGTTTCCTAACTGATAAGTGAACTTTTGTATTATTTTGGATGGCAAAAAAATATGGTTGATTTTTAAACTAACATCGGTCGGTATAATCTGACGGGGCGTGCAAAAAACTATAGGAATAATTTGGTGGAGGCTTCGTGCCCTCGGACGACGGGCGGTTACGTAAGTTCATCTAGCTTCAAGGTCGAGGACATTGCTCCCAAATCGCTGATCGCGTCCTGCCAGTGGAATGGTGGGGCGACTCCAACTGGCCAGTTTGGGCGTTCACTTCTTTTTTTACACACACATCTATTATGTATTAGAAAAAAATTAAGGTCCTTCAACAACTTGGCGTTCTTCGTTTGTATTGATTTAGGACTCCCAATTCATGTGTTTTTAACTTTCCAACAGTTAGTTCTATTAACATTACTCAAATTAATCATATTAAAAGATAGAGAATATAGAAAGTATATGAAGCGAAAAACAAATTGTGTATTTTCTAAACTACACATAAAATATTAAACAGCGACAATTAGTGAAGGCCAATCCTGAACAAAGGATCATCACTTACAATACAACTGTACCCTACATAATTATAATTCTGCTACCGGCAACATCATAAATCAAGAAGAAAGTCGTCCAACAATAAACGAAATTCTCTACCCCTTAGGGTGGTCAGTCAGTAAACAATGTGAATAGCACTAAACCCCCTTTCTTTTACAGTTTCGGCTACTGCATTATACCACTGCATTATATCACATTCCTTAAAACTTTTTCATGAATAGGTTGCATACAATAAACAAAGAAACCATGCGGGCTATTTAATAAGACTCACAAAATATAATTAATTTCCGCCTCGCCGTTTCTCCCGATGGAATTAAAATTAAATATAATTCATGTCTTGTGATTTTATTTACTGAATTCCTAAAAGTCCTCATTTACTATCACATGAAATTGTTTTTTTTTCTAATGTCTGTAATAATTTTATAATGATAATGCATAAGTATGCAATATTAAACAGCAACAAATATCTGTCTATTACTTAATAGTACAGTCTATTAAGTAATAGACAGATATTTTTTTAATCTAACAAAGTAGGCACTTGCTTATAAATGAAGCTTTCAATAGTTGTAGATTAAATTTTCTTAGCAAATTGTGTTTATCCATTACAAACAAACATACAAAAAATCTAATCTTTTCTCTTTATAATATTAGTTTAGATTTCAATATGTATTTTAAAATCAATTGCTTCTATTTGATATTTTTTTAAGATTTAGCACAAAAGTAAAAGATTTCATCAATTCCGTTCTTTTCGACAAAGATAATGTTTTCGTCGCAGGAAACGCAATACATAGTTTCAATGTCATTGTGTTTTTATAGTCGCAATGTGCATTTTAGGTGGATGAAGTACCGTTAGACCTTTTTTATACCCATTATAACGGCCACCCTTTAAAAAAAACGGGGCCCAGCAGGTACAGCAAATCTTTTGATCAAGGACTGTGATTATGGTCGCGATTGATCTTACATAATGTTCTTTTTTGTTGTTATATCTAATATTTTGTATTCTTGTTGGTTAACAGTAAAATGCTTAAATTCATGTAGTTTCTTTATCCATGGATTAGATTTTAAAATTGATAAAGAACAATGTGCACCGGGTTATATGTTGAATTGCTCAAGTATAAAATCTTGATTAAACATACAATAGAAGATAAAACATTCTCCGTTAGCTATTATGTCGATACATTTAGACATTAAGGTTCATGCTCAAATATCAAGTTATATTGTAAGTAAATCCTAAGATAGTGACTCCATTCAGTGGTGTTTACTAAATTTGTTTACTCGGATATATATTCTAATCACTAAAATAATAAATCATCAACTCGATTGCTATTTTATTTCTGCCTTAACGGTCAGTCTTGTCCACCAATTTTCATATGAAGTTTCCTTCCATTTCACACAAAAATGGGCTAAATACAAGACAAAAGTATACGAAAACAGCATCCGTTGCTGAACTACGTAATGAAACCTGTATTTCAGTGCCACTCTTTTTTTTTTTTTTTTATGTCACAACTGACAACGAGGCAGGCGGGTCACCTGATGGTAAGTGACAACCGTCGCCTATAGACATTGGCAATACCAGGGGATTGCTAATGTGTTGTACACCTTATTAAGGCGAACTGGCTCTCAAGTGCAATTGCCGGAACACACCAACAGGTGCTTGGCGACAGATTTTCAACTTGAGGGTGGTAGCCAGCCAGTCGAGTACTACAAAGTACCCTACCACCGTGCAGTGGTTTCCTCACGATGTTTTCCTTCACCGAAAGCTCAAGCTCATTGTAAGGATTCGAACCCACGACCTTCGCCGCGGTATCCGACGTCACTTACCACTGAGCTATCATCGCCTTAAAATGCAGCAATGTGGATTCTGAACTAGCCTTGCTTATTTAAATGCTAGCAAAACTATTTAATTTAATTTGGTTCTAATTAAAATTAAAAATTAAGAGTAATTCACTCTACAATATAATTTAACTATTTATAGCACCAAAACATATACATACGGGAACATATTATTATGTATATGTCTTGGCATATATTAGCTTAAACAAAAACAAAGTGATGACCTCAAATCTGTCTCGATCAAAACTTCCTGAAGTCATTAGAGTAGTATTTAAATATTTTGGGGAGAGTATTCACATCAAAATGCGACCTAACTTTAGCTACGATTAGCAAACTGAGACCCAAGGTGAGAGACCTTGTGTTCAGGAAAAAGTTCATGTCCAAAAATCGTAAGTCAAACTTTTTTGAATTCGTGCTTGTATTGAAAGAAAATACTCACACATGATCGATTCATTACCTTGGGAATTTTATGGACATTTATTGGTCTGACCGCGGCAGGAATACGCAAATTCAATGTCGCACTATAACCAGCGGCAGGGAACGGATGCGACATTTTGATTTTTCTACGAAATATGAATTTTAACTGCAAGACAGGACAGTTTCTGTTTTAAAAAAATAGTATTAAAGTGGTATGTGAAGAGTTATGCATGTGATCCTTCGGAATGGGATTTAGGTACTATCTGGAATTGGCTAGATTGGAGTCATTTTTTACGCGTACGAGGACGCAATGATAGGAACTAGATCCAGCTCAGTCCTAGACCAGCTATGACAATATTACATAATCTTTACGGCGGCAGCAGTGTCCTGGGTTGTTACAAGTGTGACCGCATTTTCCTCCCTAAGATTGGCTATAAAAACCGTATGCTGTTCGCATACATCAGTGTACTAATCAGTGGAATTTCAGAGACGGTAGTCTAATCTTCGGTTGCTTTAGACTAAATCAGGTCATCGGACATCGTTATCATATACATGCAAGTGTCCATTATTATTTTAGAAAATCACTCTCTAACGATAGTATTTTCACATGATTCATCGAGATGGGAAATCTCGATTATTATCTAATATATTCTTTATTCAGCGTTGAATATTCTAATATAGTTTATTTTTTGATGATGGTCATACGTGGGCTAATAGGACCCCATTGTTATCTTTTGGGAATGAAAACCTTTGAGCGCAATCTCACCATGGAAAATGAAGATGTGGCCCAAGGTGGTAAGCACACATAGCCTAGATGGAAACTGACTATCAAGTGGAACTCGCCGACAGGAGCTTGGAAACTATGAAGCTTTAAAAGATACAACAATTACGATTACGTCTGACACTGTATATAAATTATACAGTGCGTAATTTTTCAGTAAATCTTGAAATAGTCAACCGTAATGGCTGTTTATGTTGCAGATGCAGTATAGATTTCATTTAAACTAAGCTTATTTGCAAAACATTTTCTGACACTTGTTCTAGATTGCTTTGCCGAGATAGAAGTAGTAAAATTCACTGTCAGCATCGACCATGGCATTGGTACGGGCAGTGCGGGCGGGACCATGGGTGTTTTGTCTCGCTCGCTCGCAGCAGTTCATTCACCCGCGGTGGCGGCGAGTACGGAAGAGCAGCGCTTGGTTGCGCGGGCGCAGCGCAGGTACCTCGGGCGGACGCTCGCTGTACACGGGTAGTCGTGCAGGAAGGACGTCTCCGACCATGAACCGAACGATATTTTATCAGTTATCCGGAGGTGTCGGTGCGCCACACCGCGGCCGTGTCGCTCTCCGCTCTACCAACATGACCCTCTAATGACGATACTCAAGTGACGTTTTTATTTTGCATTTATATAGACTGAAAGCAACTTAGATCTCAAGATAAGACTTATTTTATATTCTCTTTATTTTTTAAGTGACAGTTTAAGTGAGGTGTGGATTTATTTTTAAGTGTCAGTGAACAACATAAACAAAACATTTCCCATTAGGATTTTTCAATTTGGATTATTCTTCATTCGTCAACAGTGGATCATTGTGCAGTTTGTGGTTTGTATATTTATATCATATTAAATATTTTGACATCTGTAGCCATAGTTCTATAGTTTATGCATGTAATAACATCTTGCAATCAAAAGACTTCAACGCGCGTCTTGATTCTTGATCTTGATCTACAATTTTAAATTTTAATAGTTTAGAATTTTAATAGTATTTCAGACATGCATACTAGATATTTACTTAATGGTTTGAGTATTCATTTCAATGATTTATTACTTAATAATATAAGTCTCACAGCATCACTAACATACATACCTCAGTAATTTGAAATATCATAGTAGAGATACTTAGTGCTTTATTGAAATAATGTATTTGCATATTAACAAGTAATTAGAGGCTTATTCATCAAAAAAACATTTTTATTTATTTAGAAAAATATCAGAAATAAATATAACAATGACAGTTAAGATAAACATTAAAATTACAGAGAACTGCGTATTCTTAGCAGTTTATTGAAATATTTTTGATCTAGATTAATAATACATCAAAGATATTCATGTTATTCATATATCATATTTATAATAATAAGATAACATAAAATTTTGGGCGTAATAGAGTGGACAATACTAGCAATCATGAGCACACATGAAATATAATAATGCTATAATAGATTGCTCCTCAATTTTTTGGGATCAAAATATTCCAGTCCATATCACACACACAATATTGCGTGTTTCACACATATACACACACACACACACACACACACACTCAACAATTGTTGCTGAGTCGTTTAGCGATGTGCAAAAACAGAACCTTGAACTTAAAGAGTTCAAATTCAAGGTGAAGTGTATAATACCTACTGGAAACTTACGTAATGCACCTTCAGTGTATTAATCAGCATATATGCACCCATTTATTACTACATGGTAATATATTTAACGTAACTTAGTAAAGACTTATAATATTAAAAGAAATAATGGAACATATTTTTGGATTAAATACTTAACAATTTAGCCATTTAATTAAAGGATGGTAATGCTTGAATGGTTGGTTTGATAAAGTTTAACCTTTATAGTTAGTTAATGATCATTTTTATGCGTATTTTTCTAACATGCACAAAATTTTACTAATACTATCTATTCTATTTATATAAATAGTTAATATAGAATAAAAACTAAAAATATAAATGAATGACATGTTTGATATTAATCATTACCAGTCAACACTAAAAATAAATGAGAAGACATGAGCAACTGCGTGGGCATGTAAGTACCTAATTACATGACTGCGAATTACACAGATATGTGGTAGATAGAACCAAAAAATATTCTACATAACTGAACTGCGTACAAAATTAAACCTAGTGGCAAGCGCTAAAGTTGCAAATTAGCATGCACGCTCGCTCGCGGTTTCGGCAATGACAATGACAACGACCGATGATATAACAGAAGGCTGTCAAACCCGTGAAAACTCGGTCATTGAACCGCACGCTCGCGACTCAGCCCCACTTCGAATCGCTTTCGCTTAGGTATGCGATTCTTATTTTTATGAAGCAGAATATAGAGTTCAAAGTCAATCCAATACTGTAGCTTTATATTTAAAACAGTTAAGGTTTTGGACTTGAAGATTCGTGAGGCGAGTATATGACAATCTTTCCTCATATTGCTCCAAGAACACCTAATTACATAAACAATGAGTTTGTTTAAACTAGTGAGTAATGACACATCGGACGAAACACTTTGTTATATGAAATTTTCCGCCAATACTATACCTACTGTTTATTCGATTGGATATTCGCTCACTTTGAATATGTAGTCGGAGTCTATTTTATTTGTAGATATAGTTTACATTTTTTTAAACTGTATAGCAAAATATCAAGTAAATTAAAAGTAGAAATTATTATTAGTAGTACCTACCATCCCTATAAACATAAACACAAAAAAAAAACAAAAATCAATAAATACAAAATAGACACGAGATTATTCAAAAAACCAAAGAAAAACATTAATAAACTAGATGGGATTGCGTCACCATTAAAACCCGATCAGTACTAACGTGGGTGTGCCTGGACGGCTGGAAGGTCCTTGATGGGTAGAAAGTAAATGTTCAGTGCACACACACGCGTGCCGGGCATCTCCGGGGCAAGGGAGCAGTGGGGGGGTGCATGAAACCAGTTCGAGCAACGGTACTACTGTATCGTGCCCAGGGCACACACGCACCCATTATGTAATAAACCTTTTTCTTGCTTGAGTAACTTTTCGCTTATGTCACAATATGACTTTAGATCGAGTACCTACTATTGGACTTACTTTAAACTTTATTTGCAGTTATAAAATTATTTCCATCTTTAAATCGTATACTTAGTTCAGCAATATCGATGAACACCAATACTGCTTAGAAATTTCGATATATTAATCAATCATATTCTACAGTTCGTACAGCTTCTGTCTTACTAGATATGCATCTGGCTCGTTACTATATATATTAAATACTCGCGACCCGGCCCGGCTTCGCATCGCATATACGCCTACATTTTTTTTCTGTCGTAGTGTCGTATTAGGATATATAACTCTATTGGTTTACTTACGATTACGAAGTTCCCAGTCAGTCGGCATGATTTGTTCCGACATTTTCAACAATCATGGTCATATTTCAGCCATTATAAACAAAACTTTGATGAATTATACACCAAAGTCTTCCTTATTAATCACTCCATCCATTGATGAAAATCACATGAAAATCCTTTCAACAGTTTTTGAGATCATCGCGAACATACATCAAGACAGACGCGGCAAGGGACTATGTTTTATGATAATTTTGTAAGATACATGTATAATGTACACATTATTAATAAGGATGAAATGACAAATAAAACAACAATACATGCTACTAACATAGTATGTATGTATTGTTGTTTTATTGTAGAGCCACAGAAATGCAGAAACTATTTATTATTCCAAATCAGTTATGAAAGTAAAGTTGCAGGAAATGCACCAAGTCTAGCACGTGTTTGTAAAAATATCGATGACATTGTGGACTGTCCCACATGCATATTATATGAGTAACCATAGTATGTATGCCGCGAGCCTTCCGGTGGCCGCGCTAGAGAACGGTTACCACACCATAACTAATATACACATAAAACATAATAAATATAAGAATGTACGTACCTATAGAGCTGTTCATTCATTGTGTGACATCCTACTAGTAATGCATTCACGTTTATTACACCTCACTATAAAAGCAATCATACATCGGTACTATAGTTATGATACGTTACTAATATTGTATCTGTAGATATGAATATGAGATTGTGTTATATCATATGTGCCACAATTCGTTTTACAAATCTTTCACCACCTCTTCATTTAAATATCCCAAACTAAGCAGAGCTTGTAATATAGAAACCAGATGACTGATATACCTACTACATATACAATTGTTTTTGTAAATACTTACATAAATAGATAATTACACCCAGACTCAGGACAAACAGACATGTTCATGTACACAAATGTCTGTCCTGGATGGGATTCGAATCTACGAACTGCGGCGTGATAAGACGACGACACGACACGACCAACCGACCCGTCGTATATAAATTTAAAAATATTATATGAGCCATTGAGTTAAATTACTTTTTCTTTCTTAAAAATATTTAGTAACGCATATCAACCTTCGAACGTCGACGATGCGTCCCACCGGGTTCTGATTTCACCCTCCTATTTGTTATTTTTTATCGATGCAACCTAACGGTATTCCAATCCCATGAATACCGTATGAAAAATGTTAATGGCTTATATAAGGTTCATAACATCGTTATTAATGCGTATATCACATGTTTATGATAATAATAGTCTTCTACATTGAATCAAAGTACTTTCAATATAGGTACCTACCTGAAATACTCAAATTATAAATATTTGTTTCGTATATGTACATATATTTATGTTTTATATATTATATGCCTCTCCTGTAAGTAACAATAAACTAAGGAGCCCATTGATAAATTAGAGTTACTATTTCCTAATCTTCGACTGAACACTTTGCAAAGGTGAGTCATACACGTCATGATACATAGGAAAGTAAATATGTATTGTTACCAATCCATATTACATCTTAGGTAAAAGTTTTCAGTAAAATTTATGAAAAAATATCATTAAACCAAAGCAAGACATTCATGTATCATGTAAATAATGTATATTTTCATAATGTATGATTAATACCATTGAGCATCAACAGTTGATCATATTTCTAACTCCACTTATTGTCGTCTCAAATGGATCTAACGGTACATCCTTTTACAAAGGCCCCGTTGTCCCAAACATTGTTTTTTTTTCGGTTTTCGGCCTCTACCTGCGATTAACTAAACACTTGCTGTTCCTTTTAATATTTATTTTTTGTTGAAACCATAGATAATCGTTTATATTAGTATACTGTCGTACATTATAATAAAATTTTGTAGTCATTGCGGTTTATCGTAAAAATATTTTATCATTTCAAATATATAATACCTTGGGAATAATATAATTAATTTAACTTGTCGTAGATAATAAAATTATGTATTTTCGATTGATTACATAAACCTTCATAAGTATTTTTTTTTGATAAATAGTAATTAATGGACTCTTGAAAACTGTTGCAAAATAGATAATGATAATTATAAACATTGCAATTATTTTAAGGTAGTATGATGTTATTATTATTTCTACAAAATCAAAACTAACAAAGGAAAGTAAACCGGTGATGTGGTTTGTTCGATCGATGAAAGTAAAGGCCTGTGTAGACGGGCGAGCGGTCCCGTTAGCCGGCCGGAGCTCGGCCTCACGGAATACTAAACGCTGACATACTGCGCGGCTTTTGACCCTAACACATTCTAGACTAGTACTTCACACCTCGGTTCTAAAGACATTGCGCTGGATTTATGCCTTAAAAATTACTTTAGAGTTTAACAAAACGTTGGATTATAAAAACCCCATAAAATTTCATACTTGGTAAGACTTCTCAGAAAGTGATCAGCAATTAACCTGTCAAATAAAAAGTGGGACTGCCGTACCACACTGACACTGCTTAAAGGAAAACCAATGAATAAATTAACTATTCTTAGGAAAAGTTTTTACCCCATTTATTATTTTAAATCGTTTCGCAAGCATTTATCATCAAAGAGCCTGAGATATTTTAGCCTCCAAAATAAAAATGTTACAGTAAAAAACACTTCTTTCAGTGCAAGTTATTGTTGTTGTAGCATCCACTATCCTTCTGAGAATTTTGCACTTTTTTAATAGTTACTCATTATTGCTATTTTAATGTTTTTGAAAAAACTAACCTATTCTGTTCATTACACACAGCAACAAATGCAATTTGTGCAAATGACGTTTTGGCGCATGGCTCATAAAACCCGAAGGTTCATTGTTTTTACTGCTCTTTTGTTGTGCGCTAACTCAATAACCTTCACAATCCCATCGAACAATTATATTAAAGTGCCGACAAAATAAATTGCACACTTTGTGCAAAAAGTGCAATACACATCAAAAATGTACGGTTCTCGTATCTTTGTCAGTAAGTAAAAGCGTTAGTTAGCCCAACAAGCAAAGCAAGATTTTTGAAATGGGTATCTATATTTATGGTGACATAGCTATAGTATCGATCGGTACAGATGTAGGGGACGGATCGGGAGGACAACGACCCTACGCAAAATTCACTGCATTGGGCTAGGTCTAGTGCATGCGCGTATGTAGCGGTATCAACACGGAAGCGACACGAAAGGGAGCGCAATATGCGCTTGCATCCCGACAGAGCGGGAAAAAAGCATGAATGAGTATTGAAGCCTACCCCAAGAAGGGGGAAATCAAGTTTGCACTGCGGGCACTAGCACCTCCACAGATATAGATGTGCCCCGCGCCTACACTACGTTCTAAAAAGGATCAATAGAATTGTTTCATCAAACTTACACAGATGGAAATGTGTACTGCAGCTGTTGTGAAAACTACATCATACTTTTCTAATAGTTACTTACGCTCAATCTATATCACTACACTATATTTATGAATACACCAGATTTTAAGTAATATTTATCTTTAATTATAATTAGCTTCCAATGCATACCTACTCAGCAGATGTGAATGAAACAAAAAACAGTCTAAGTGTGAGTTAGGCTAATGCACGTGGGTTTCATGCAATATTAATAAAACAAACATAATATTATAGTTGTTCAAACTAATGTTGAATTGAGCAATTTTACAATATTTTTTTCCTTTTGGTTATAACCTTATAAAATAAAATATAAATGGGCGTTTTTAATAATTTTGTTGTTTAAATACTGTAATGAATATACAGAAATTTCAAATTGATATAGTTTATACTAGAGATCTGCGACATTTCGTACAATCACACAGCATTTTACCCTTTGGTCGGGACCCTCATAACTAGATACGACTAGGGACAAAACTAACAATTAACTAAATTGTAGATTCATAATATAAAAGCAAAATATTAAAATAATATTCAAAATTTTAAGTACGGTTATAACACTTATAGCATAATACAAATGCTGTAAGCGAGCAAAGAACATAATACGGTGCCAAAAAGTATGTCACTAACAATACGTTTTTATTTGGAGCTTTAAAAAGATGAATAATATATTCTGCAGTTCTTGTTTCTAATATAAGCCCAAAGAAAATTGGATGTCAACGACCCTGTGCCCAATACTCGCACAGTAAACGCATTTCCCAGCGCACACGAGCGCAGGCAGAGCGGCAGCGTGCGATTTATTCGCGCGAGTGGCGGCGTGGCAGCGGCTCAGCGCGAGCGAGACACCGAGCGGGCGAGCGGCGCCGGGCGGCGGGGGCTAGCGCAGTGGAACGGGGTGGCTGCGGCCGTTCACCCCGGAAGATTCAGTGTTTTGATACCGCTCAAGCCTCCATCGCCACTGGAAAACTGCATTTTCTTTGATGCGCTTCGCTTTTCACGCTCTAATTGATCACCAATCGGAAAATTTCGTTTTTAAACACCGGTTTCATTACATTTACCCTTATAGCGTTAAACTGACTTGAAAATAAGGTACTTAAAAAATTATAAACTATTTAGATATTTGCATCCCCAATATTTTCTTCTCAAAGCAGCTTTCAATGTACAATACTGAACAATATATCCAAATATTTAAGAAACTATATTTTCAGTATAAACTTATTACGTATTAAACAAAATAAATCTAAGATTATTTATTTCATATAATTTCTGGTAGGCATATAACTTCATTTCTTTATTAGTAACAATCGATATTTTTAAAATTTTTACTGGATGAGTAAGAAAACGAGAACTTTTGTGCATATTATTACCGTTTCAAAGAAATAATATGCATATTGTGTAAATAAAGAATCAGACAGTAGCTATCTAAATCGATCTAGGTTGTGATGTGACATATTTTCACGTTAGAGACGCATAAGGAAAAATTCTCGGTCTCCAAGCGCCGTAGAAGAGTGGAAATTGCCTGGTGTTGGGGTAGGTTATTGTCTATTAGCTGAGGGGTGGGATGCAGTTGATTATTAGAATATCACCAGAGAAAGGTCTGCTTAAATTAAAACTGCCGTCTGTTAAAATGAGTTTACGCTTACTACATACGAGTATTACAAACATCAGCTGATTTTAAATGATATATTACTAGTAATTGGATGATGTCAAAAGTAAAGGTACTTTTGTAAAGATTAAAATTACTTTAAACTAGTTTATTATTAATATGAGTAGGTAAATAGTTAAAAATTATAATCAAATAAAATCGATCATTTTCATATTTAAAACGTATGTTTTCATATTAAAAAATAAGTTTTGTATTATACTGTGAACGGAATTAAAAGAAACGGGTGTAATTGTTAAATAAAAGTCGATAAAAATTAACAGAATAATGATTGCATTGGTACTACCCGTCTGTGCCACCCCGCTGCACGCCGGCTCAAACGAGCGGGTCCGTTATTCCCGACTGAAGCAGTTTGCAGCAGTTAACAGATTACAGCCTGTAAATAGTGAAATCAATATTGGATAATGCTATTCGGCAGGGTGCGGCGTGGCATGGCGGTGCCGGAAGAGAGCGGGACGGACACCCGTACTATGAATATCAGTCTTACCCAAAACTTGTATACGAAAATGATCATAAAATACTCCACTCTCTCAACTCACGAACGGAAAACTGTATTTTAGTTTGCATAAATTCATTTTTAGAGAATCGAGGGTAAGGGTGCGTACATGCTGTGTCGTCGACCCGTGAGAGTGAAAGCGTGTTCCGGGGAGGTGAGCCATCGAACCGCCCGGCGCCCGGCGCCCGCCCGCCCTGCCTTGGCTTTCGCTGCCGTTCTCACGCCACTCGCTCGCACGTTGTTTTCAACATATTTTAATTAGTGCTTTATGATTCGCTATCTACATATATCTCTGTCACTATTTTTCCTACAATTATATCTATTATTATTACCTATTATATACAAAAATATATTGATCGTATTAGTAAACATAAATTACATTTACATTGATGTAAAAAATAAATATAAATAAAATTTTGACGTTTGTATATTTTTATACGACTTCTTTCAAATGCAATTCAAATTCATCATCTTATGCATCAATACGTATGAAATATTATCTGAAATATAATAAGATATATTTGATAGATATTGTATCATTTTTCGCTGAATCAACGATCATCGTCAATAGAGTGCGAGCGCCGAGCACGGATCGGGAGCACGGTCACGGCGCGCGCCGCGGTCGCTCGACACACTACGGAAGTAATGAACTTGAATGCAACCCGCGGCCGCACTGCGCTGCGCCGCCGCGCCGCCGTCCCGCTCTCGTCTATTATAAGAATAGTAGGCGCGAACGTGATGTACTCACTGCATTTGCTGTCAAATTCGTCCGCATTCTCCGTCACAGGCCGCTTTCGTCGTCGATGCGTTTATCGGAAGGAGACGCGAATATGTGTGTCGATTGCATTCTCAGTATCGTAAAAGTGCATCTAGGTCGGTGGGCATAGCGGCGCGATGTCGTCGGGTTAGTGCTCGTCGGCTAGACGTAGGGCAGGTCGGCAGCACCGTGGCCTCCGCGTTGCATAATGTGCATCGCGCCCCGGCGGCGAACACGGCGACGGCGAGTGCATCCGTCGGTAGCAACCGCCCTCGCCAGCCGCTGACTCTGTGCTCGTGCTCGTACCCGGTGCCAGTGGGGTGCGCTCTGATCTGCGACCGACATGAGAGCGGCGCGCCGGCTGCGGCCCCTGGTCCCTCTACTCGCGCTTCGTATACTCCTCGAGTACCTCAAGTCACTCGACGTCGCGTTCTCTTAGGCTGATGCTTCAGCTCGCGCCTACTGCAGACGTTTATATTCGTTGTTTATTCCAAGTATTATAAGCAAAAGTCCCCTAACCATTATCAAGTATCTCGAGAATGCCTTGAAAAATTACTACCCATTGTTGTAAGTATAACAAAAATAACTTCCTACATTACTATATACCTGCTTATTTATTACTAACGAATCTCCAGAGTTTATTAATTAGGTAATTATTGTATCTACGCCAATTTAATTTTTTTTTTTATCTACATTGTATCTGCTGTGATTAATTTTGATATTCTAAAAGAGAGAGTTTTTGTTGTTATAGTAATAATAAGTGCAAGTAGGTATGTTCTTGTTTATTCAATAATCATAGAACTCTTTCGATTAGCTTACACGAACGTAGCTCAATGAAATCGACACCTTTTCATATAATTTTTCCTTTACAATTATGCCTTTAGAATATAAATCTTTATCTAGCCAGTAGTTGCGTCTATTTGTAGTGGAAATATCTACGTATAAATTTATTATTAGACTGCAAGGTTAGTGTTCCTGTTGCACTCTAACTAAGCTATTTAGTGCATGTAGGTATGCAATATCATGGCATTTGATAATACACTCAATTTCAAAAGGAATATTATTAGGAACAGGCAAGCGACGATCATGACAAAAATTATAACTAACAACGAAAGTATTCATCAGATTTCTATCTAATTCAATTTTTTTTAAATTGAGCCCGGAAATGGATAAAGGATACATTTTATTCCGGGATACAGCTAGTCAAGAACAATCGAATGAGCAAAGCTAAACCTCGTCAATGGTTAAACTTTTATAGCTATTTAGATATTGTGACTCTATTTTTCGTTATTTTAGGCGAACTCTAATAAGTATTTAATGTATTTATATTTATTACCACGGTAAAAACGAATGAAGGATGAAGTCATCTAAATGGGCCGGTCACCAAGGTACCGAAAGATCTATGAATATTTTGTGGGGTAGATTAAATTCAGTAAAAGATAAATTAAATTATGGGCTAAGGACAGGAAAATGATAATAATATTTGTACTCGCATTGTTTCCACTTTTTTGCCTCATACCGTAGTTCCATTTGACTCTACATAATTTTATGGTAAATATAATGACGAAACCATGTTGCCCGAGAAATAATCTGCCAATCATTTGGGTCTTATAGTATTCATTTGCTCTGTGGGTCTTACTTACACCGTCATCCCCTCTCCTTGTCGATGACGCAATAGTAGAAAGAACAACACGAGCAGAGTGATATGATAACATATTTTTTGCAAAAAAGTCTACAATACTTTCTATCCTCATAAGTTATTGTGTTATCTTATTATTCATGTATGTAATGATATCATTATAAATAACCTTGTAGGAGGGTGCTTGAAATGAAATCAAACAATTAAATGATCGCGTAACTAATATTATCATATCAGTGAGCGTGAATGTAGAGAGCTCGATCGCACTGAGTATATAACGTACTAGAGGCGGCTAGAGCTAAAGGGCAAGTTCAAGTGCAAGCGCATCATGCGCCAAGGTTGCTTCCTGGTGCGCGCGCGTCGATGCGCAGCCGTGCTCTACTATGCGCGAAGTATTCATCTTGTTTCTACTGTATTTAATAAATTATACATTCATGTGGCTGCAGAATACATCAATTACTATGACTTCGAAACAAAAAGTGCGATACAGTTGAGCTTACCTTACACACTTTTATTTTTTTTATTAAAAAATATAACTACTCGAACATTTAGTACGTAGCCATTATAATTATAGTAGCATCATATAATAAATAACATTTTAATCATAAAACAAAAGTTTATTTTTGTCGCAAATTATTCTGATAACTTGCTTTCATACTGCTGCGGCCGCTGAAATGACCAGTTTAAAGTCGCGTGTGCGATGTGACATTGCGCGGACGCATTGCGCAACCAGCACTCATAGTCACGTGCAACGTAGTCGCGTCGGGCGGCGCTTGCCCCTTCGTACCATACCGCACGCACCGCACACTATTACACCGCACGCACCGCACCACACCGCATCAACATATCCTTACGCAATGCCTTACTTTATTTCATTTGGATAGACTATTTTGTATAGCTTTTCACTTCCCCGTTTATCACACAGTAGGCAGAAGCCCAGTAGGAAAGATTTGATTTTATAGGAACCCTAATACGATGCGTATGTGTGGTTACACAACACATGAAACCTCACAAATGCAGTGCATAATGTATACAATACAACGCTCAAGCCAGCGCTTGCGCAACTATTTGAATGTCAAATGGGGCCGGTTTGGTAAACAAAATTTTATTTCTCTTCGAGAGGAGTCGTCGGCCGTAGCACAAGCCATAGCCCGCGTAGCTTCCGCAATTATGCAATGAAATGTTGAACCTCTGTATTGCTTCACTGCACTTTTGTGAGAACGCATTTTTACAGCTAGTTTCAAACAAAGTCATTGCGATGTTGTTGCGATGCATTTAGAGTAAAATACAAATTAATATTGACTGTATATCCATACATGAACTATAGTACGTGACCGGTTCTCGCTTCCATATTACCACATTACTGCCAAATTGGCAAATATTCAACAAGTTGTCAACAAAGTTAAAACAATAAATAGATTCGGAAATATATATCGTAAACTAATAATATCATAAAAAAATATGCTACATGTTTTCTTTTCTATGATTAGTGCAATTATATTTAGGTAAAGAAATTTAATAATATTTAAATTTATTAATTTATTTTAAGGAAGACCAACAGCTGATTCTCTTACGGACTTTAATATAAAATTATACATCAGGAAGCCAGTAACAGGTCTTCACGGATAAGATAAATAAAAGCTGATTATGAATTAAGTTTATTATTTAAGAGAAATTAATTGCCTACCTAACAATTCCTAAGTAGGTAGGAATTGTTAGGTATTACGTTTGTTGTTATAATTTATGTATTACCAACCAACTTACATTTAAAATAAGAGATTCTCTTGCATGATAAATAAAAAATATGAAAACATTTTGAGTAGGTAAGATCGAAGAATATGATTCGAAATACATAAGTAGAAACATACGTATTTAAATACTCGGTATTGAACCTATTTGTAGTTACTTTATATAAATATTTTCTTTTACAGAATCGAGCTCTCTCAATACAGAAAATAAAATAATGGACATATTGTTTTAAGGTCTAAAACAATACCGACATCAACATGAGATTGGTAAGTTTTATAAAAATCATTTTTTTAGTTTATTCGACATGATCAATTTAGTCTCATAAAATGAAGACGTGCAATAAATTTTTTTTTTTATAATCTAAAGCTAAATCTATGTTTATCTAAAAATGCAGCAAAAATAAACATATCAATCTAACATGTAGATGAAATTGTAAAATAGGCAAGCTACCCAATAATAAATAAAAGAAATTAATGGTAAATATAACAACACATAATCTATACACAGATCATTGCCATTTCCACGTATAAATAAGTTTAAATACATAATTTTATTATACAGTTTAAGAGTAAAACATTTAAATCTCTTTTAGAATTGGAATATATGATTAATTCGGAACAGAGCAGGCAGATGATGATGATTAGCATTTAAAATTAAACATGATAGAATTTATGACGTTTATAAGCATTTAATTGAATTTTCTAATAATAAAACTAGGAAAAAGGGAAGTGGCGCTGCGCAGTGGAAAGTGCGCACTTATCACAAAACTGGGTCAGTAGGAGCACCGCCCCTTTATCGAACGTCGCTAGCCACTTCTCTCCTAACAAAAATAAACTCTTTTGTTATGAATATAAATCTCAGAATTATTTATCATTGCTGAAAATGCATTCAGGCCGAAAGTAGGGAAATGCATTTCGTTAAGACGCTGCTCGAATATTTTTGAGTTTTACATAGACCAAGTGTAATTTCAATAAAAATTGTGCCGATCAGGAATAATAAAATATGTCAAGCTACATTTATAAATTGTGCTTTTGAAATTCTAATTATTTCATGAATCCAGAAATGTTAATTGAAACGAATAATATAATTAACAGTCAACGAGCGAAGAATTCCCAAGCACGACAGTGGTGGGACAATCAAACAGCCCTGGGATCGCTGGGGCAGTGAGCGCTGTTTCAAGTGCAGGCGCATACGATGTGACGCGCATGCGCGAGGATGAGTTCGAGAGGCTCACCGTGTACATAGTGCCCGATGTGCCTTGCGAACGTGGCACGCTCAACAGAGCCGAAAGAACACTCCCGCGCAGCTTGGCTTTAAGACCATCAGCAGTATTATCAACTCCTAATACACCGGTTTGTACCTACCTAAGATATCTACTATTTCTAGTGAAAAACTTACGTTAAACAAATACATACCAACCAACCCAATCTATTAATGTTCGCTTTAGTCTATAACGAAAATGAAATGTAAATTATTGAATATTTCAGACTGAAGGTGTATGGAGCACAGGAGTGATCCCTAGAGGAACTCGTTTTGGGCCTTTTGAAGGTACTAGAACTCCTAACAAGCCTAATGATAAAGTCTCCTGGAGATATTACTGGAGGGTAAGTTTTTTTTATTAAGCAATCACTTACGTTTCCAGAATCATAATAATAATTACCTATAACAAAACAAATGCAATCTCTTTACTTTGCTTCATAACTCCAGTTTGGTTGAGGCTTACCTTTGTATACAGCACAAGTTGTTATCGTTCTTTCAATGCAGCTAGCCATAGTGAGAGTAAATAAACATAACTAATACGTAGTATATGTACTACATTGTACCGCAGTATCGCAGACGGGTTATTTTCTTCGACTAACCTATTTCCTCTCTATTTTGGGCCAGGTACAGGAAACTGTCAGACATCATACTTATGGAAATATTAAGGTGAGACTGGGCTTTCAATTTCTTTTTCTTGGTGGTGGTAATATTTTCCGGCCTATTAATTTATTGGTAACAAAATCTCGCGTCGTTATAATTACGATGAAACATTATGATTTAGCAGACCTATTTATTCCTGTGCACTCATAATTATGTAATTATATCCATCAAACTCATTTCCGGATTAACAATATTGCACTTCTACACGAGATATCTTTAAATCATAGTTCAAACAATCGTTATCATCCACGTCCTACATTAGATGGTTAGTAACATTGCATCTCGTCCTTGATCCCCACTACTCTTGAACAAGCTTGTTGCTATCAGTTGCACGCGCACTGTTAATATCCTGCACGTGTGACGTACTAAACAAAACATGAGTATATTATTAAGTAATTGTATTATCATAACTGTTTTTTTATATAATTCGCTTTAAACAAATAAATTTGCCGTTTGAAAAGCAACAGCTATTGCGTATTACCTATATACTTATTTGAATTATTATTGTATGTTTGTGCATTAACTTACTCTATACAGGGTGGTGACGACGTAACGACATTAATTTAAACCACATATTGGGTACCGCGTTAGTAGTTCGTACACCAAGTTTCATCAAATTACATTGAACGGTATAGCCACAGGAAATTATTTTCACTTTAATCATTTTAATACATGCTGTGAATTCATAACGATTACGCAACGAAGTCTTTCACCTAGCTAGAGTAGCTAGACGGAACAAAATTCAGATTTACCTACATGCTTAAAACACAACCAAATAAAATGTGCGGCTCAGAAATCGTCGGTTGATGAAATTTAGACCTTATAACCGACCTTATAGCGTTAAAATCATTATTAGCGCGCTGCGCGGGCGTCGATGCCTACTTGCATGAATGAAACAATACACCTACAAAGGAACCGCGGCGGCCGGTCTTTGCCTAAAACTGTGCCAGTGGTGCCTACAGGTCATTTGAGGTCAATAGGTAATATTAATAAAGAGTGTTGTGTTTCGTATAGATTATTTTCGGAATTAGTTTGTTTGAAAATTTCGCTTTTTGTCTGTTGATGTAATACCAGATTTAATTATCACAAAGTATTTTGATTGACTAGTAGTGACCGTGTTTTAATTTAATGTCGCTACGTCGTCACCACTCTGTATTTTTAACCCAGAAATAATAGCTGATGATTTGTCACGCGAAACCATTTGCAGACAATTTCTGAGAGTTAAACTTACGCTGTGAAAAATTTATCAGCGCATGATCAATTCACTAAAAAGATAATTTTAACAAAAAAGCTTTAATTCTAACTAAACAATATTCTTTGCAGATATTCAAAGATAGTGACTATTATTACCTCGATGGATCAGACACGAGCGTCGCAAACTGGATGCGGTACGTTGCGTCTGCTTACTCGCTCCCCGTGATGAACCTGGTCGCGTGTCAACACCAAGAGCACATATACTTCTACACAATCAGGTATTGTCGCACTCCACATCACTTTTTAACATTTTCACAGATTTTCATGATATTAATTGATACTAAATATTATTTACTTATAGGGATATCATGCCTAATGAAGAACTAATGGTTTGGTACTGTAAAGACTTCGCGACAAGGTTGGGATATGACATTGACCCCGAAAGAGCAACTTATTCTATTTGTAAGTTATTTACTATTTTTGAAATAGTTTACTGTCATAAATTATGATTCGTGCAGATATTAAGACTATTAATTAATTTCAGGTAAAGAAGAAACGATAAAAAAAGCATATGGCTTACCACCAGCGCCGGTGCATCCTGAAATAGCGTTTAACCATATGAAATATGTTCTGGGTTTAACAAGCCCTAAGGAACTATTAGAAGCTGAAATACCTAACCGACGGCGTAAACGTGAGGCAAATGACAAACCATATCATGAAAATCCAGCCTTATTGATACGCGAAGATCCTCGTTGCCTTACTAAAAATGATAGAACAGTGGTCAGAACTGATATTGCCACAAGCATGCACAATAAAGCAGATTCAATCATCAACGAACAATCTCCATTATCACCAAATAGCCTTATGCCTTCGCCATTGCCTGTTAAAATACACCACAGAGAACACCCAACTCTAATAATTCACCAACACAAAGAAAGTACATCTCACTTGGTGATACATCAAGTGGACAATCCAAGGCTACATAGCAATAGATCGCCCGCCCAGAACCACCACTTGAGAGATATGCGTGGCCCATCTCCTATGGCGCAAAATCATCAAGATAAATTGGGAAGCAAATCTCCTAGCCTTAGCCATTGTGGTGGACCTCATTACGAACATCAATTGACACCTAACGATGGATCAGTACGATCAGATGAAGGTTATCATAGCAATGGCTACCACGACGAATTTACTCCACCTGAAGATTCAAGCGATTCTGATGTAGAAAACTATGTCTTAGATTGTTCCAATAAAACTAATGAGCCTAAAGAGACTGTTATAGTCCAAAAGATTGACCAAGACATGCTTAGAAATGAATACAGGAAAGTTAAAATAAAAATGCCAAGAGCATATCAATATCAAAATCACAAAGATATGGATTGTGAAAGTGAAAAAGAGTTAATAATAGCTGAAGAAATGTCTGATATTGTACCCCAAAACTTGTCACCACCACGGCGTGATCCAGCAACTTCTACGGTTATTGTGCTAGAATCTTCTCAAAACACTGTTTTGCCAATAAACAAGCCTTATTACGAAGATGGTACTATTTCACCTTCACCGCAACCAGTGTTTATGAGATATTCTCCGCCTGATACTCGAATTTTAGAAACAATTTTAACTGGAAATAGAATAGATACGAATAATAATGACCCAAACCGTCGTCAACCAAATGCTACGCCTCCACCTTCATCACCGACGGAAATGGCTTATTCCTACAAAAAGAGTCAAAGGTACGGTAATGCGTGTAGTCCTGACTCAAGTTCTAACTTGACTCCCTTGCCATCCCTGCTACCACTACCGCAACAACTACCAGCACCAACAGTTGCATCTGTTTATTCTTCCTCGCCTCCGCATACTATACCACATACAACAGAAATTCGAGAAATCAGAGAAATAAGGGAAATAAGAGAAACACGATATGAGAGTCATTACCCAAATTATTCATACAACTTATATTCTCCGCCAAACTCCACTATAATTACTCAACTTGGATCACCACCTAGCACCTACTCACCGACGGTTACATCGACACATCAGTACGAGAGATCACAAAATGGATCGAGCAATCATCACTACCCTTCATCGACTAGCGTGATCACGCTCAAAAACTGTTCACAGTTAAGTTTGATTCAGAACTCGAATGTGAACAACCAACTAGTACCACATCATGGAAGTATGAGCCCCGACGGCACGTGTAGCCTTATGATGGGTCCGATGAGCCCTAACTCACAATCTTCACGAGGATATAGGAGTTTGCCATATCCGCTCAAAAAGAAAGATGGAAAAATGCATTATGAATGTAATGTTTGTTGTAAAACATTCGGTCAGCTGTCTAATTTGAAAGTTCACTTAAGAACACATTCAGGAGAACGTCCTTTTAAGTGTAACGTGTGCAGTAAATCTTTCACGCAATTAGCTCACCTTCAGAAGCATCATCTAGTCCACACAGGAGAGAAACCACATCAATGTGACATCTGCAAGAAGCGTTTCTCTTCTACGTCCAATTTAAAAACTCATCTACGATTGCACTCCGGCCAAAAACCATACGCATGTGACTTGTGCATGCAGAAATTCACACAGTTTGTACATTTGAAACTTCACAAACGGCTACACACCAATGATAGGCCATACGTATGCCAAGGATGCGACAAGAAGTATATAAGCGCTTCAGGACTGCGCACTCACTGGAAGACTACTAGTTGTAAACCGAACAATATCGAAGAAGTTTTAGCTATTACAAACGCAGCCAACACTGAATGTATTGGTAAGCATACGATCTATGTTATTTATTTATTTTTGCCCCAAAACTATAATAATATATTCGCATAATTACTTTTATCCCAATTTAAAATAATTAATGAAAATAGTTGTTGTAATCACAATCGCGAGAGTGACTGCAGCGCGTTGCACTTTCTCTTCGTAGTTGAACCGCAACTTTCACTTGCGCTCTCGCTGAACGCGGTCGATTTCATTTTCGCGTGCACTTTGCAGGTAACGTCGACAAAGACTGCCACGAGAGAGAGGGGCACGAGGCGTACGAGGTCCACTCTCCATCACAAGGAGGGCTGGTGGGAGCCGGTGGGGCGCGAGGCGTTATGTCGCACGAGGTGCTGCTGGGAGGGCACGCGCACACCACCACTCCGCACTTAGTGACGGGACACGGACAGCTGTCGCCGCAGTACCGGCCGCTGATGCCACCCCTGCCCCTTGACCACGAGCCCCAGCAGCAGCACTACGGACCCCCTGGGACTGAGCCACGTCCCAGTGTGATAGAATCTAACCAACCTCTAATCATTGAATGCACCTGAAAGGGATAGGCAGCGACACCGCCGCTTACAAACGTCGGACGCGCGTTCCCCGCCGCATCATGTGATTCCAGTCTTGTGATCAAGCGAAAGTATTGTGTATAAACTGTTGGAGGAGTCAGTGACTCATCCTATCCAGTGGCTATGAGATTACAATATGAACTGTAAGTTGTACATTTGTAAAATTATTAAGTTATAAGTGCGATGCGAAATTATTAAGTACTAAGTACTTGAATTAAGTTAGTCCCCTTTGGGAATGATGTATTATACTAATTAATAAGCATTTTCATATTATACCCAAGGTTATGGCAGCCTCTGTTTATACTAATGCTCAATTTTATACATACAATTATAATTCTATTGTAAATAGGATTTGTTGACATCGATTTTTTTTATTTAAGTATATAATTCTGTGTGTATGTATGTATATCCTGTACTATACAAAATTAGGCATGCAAAATGTATTGTTAAACAAAGATTTACCTTCATATACCTACCTAAATTTCTATTACCTAGTACACTTGGAATTTATTTTTTACCAATTATCTACTGCAAGATTATACAATAAGTCCGCTGACAATTTACTTCACCAAAGAAAACGATAACAAGTAACATTTCAAGATGTCGTCATAGTACATAAATACCTGTATTTGCAGTGTTTACAATTAAACATATTAGGTATCTACACACAATAGCTCAAGGAGTGTATATCAACTGATTAGTGGTACTAAGTGCCAAAAGCACGTTTATTTTTAAGTTATCGTAAAGAAATGTTCATATAGTATTTTTCAAAATGTTGTTCCTAATGAATAATTGGAGTGTAAGCGCATAATATGTGCACCAACTTAATTCTAATGTTATTTAGATTAAATCGATGAATTGTTTGTTGTACATTATCCCTACGCTAGAACAAATGGTGCTTCACATAGTAGAGTAGGTAGTGGTCGCTCTCATCGCTGCGCTGTCACCAGCTGATGGACTATTTACTACATCGTAATGTTAATTCACCGAATCTACTAGTTACTATTTTATATTCCCCAGTAATTATGGTTCTCCTATTCGAAAAGGCTGAGATAAATAAATAAATGTAATGTAAAGTTTGGCGAATAACCTTAAACATAAGTACCTATTGGTTTACATGATGTGTAAGTGAGCGTGGAATGGAATCTTAATGATAATGTAATTTATCTACGTCATATGTGACTTATACGTGATGTAAAACCAAACGATAGCTTTTTGTATATTTCTAATGTCATGCGAGTAAATTTTTTACAGACGATCCAATAAAGATTTATTAGGTACCTACTGTTTATACTATTTACATGGCTAAATTTGCGTTTTCTAACTTCATAGTAATGAATTTTATGATACTCAAAATCGAGGTAGAATTTTTGCTGATTTCGACGTTACCTTGATACTATATAAGTTTTAACTTTTATCCTGAATATTATAAACGATCGACTTTATTCTAGAAAAAGTATTGTCCCAGATATCGATTTAAATGTTTACATGAAAAGATCAGTCGCATCAACATAATAGTTTAATATTTGAATTGAATAAAAAAATGGTAAAACCACCATTTATCGATAGTACCTATTAATACATTGGTAGCCGCGGAAGCGGAAAAATTAAACCTCGTCTTCTTAGATATTAACACTAGCACGTGTAAATTTAAAAAGCAGATAATCGAGTGAATTGACATCTTCCTATCTAAGAACGAATAAGAGTACCTGTTACATCAATGCAATTACGCATAAATAGGTACCTATTTTTTCAATGTTACTGTAAAATTTATAATAAATTATTATACTAAATAGAAATTATATTTTTTTTAATGTAAAATGAACTTACAGGGTTTTCATGAATATTCCGAATATCAGCATTTATTAATCGGCTTGTTCAGGAGACGGACTGGTGATAGATACATACTTTTTTATTAGGATCCGATGTACTCATTCAATATTCAAGTAGCGAGCCAAGTCTTATCAATACACGCTACCAAACTAAACTATGTAACTAAAACGTTTTATAACATCAGAAAATATAAATAGATTCTCTTTGCGGTAAAATTTGATAATTTTAGGATTTTATAAAATAATTTCAAACTTTATTTACAATATACATCGAAACGTCGAAATCAATCAACACTAATTATCAGTTTTTTGGCTAAAATTTCGTTGAATCTTTTTTATTACATCCGTATGACTCAGTTAAGAATAATACTGTCCATCTTGACAAACTTCTCTCCATTCCTTATACTATAAAGATATTATGTATTTTTGTTAGATTTTATAAATACCTAATGTTACTTTGCACTTAGAGTTGTCAAAAGCACATCCATTGTTTGATACAACAGAAGAGTAATTGTAATTCAAAAAATAATGTAGTGATTCGTTTAGTATACTCACAAACGTAAGAAACATATTCCAGTGGATATACCTACTGGATGGATACTTTGAGATATCATCCTTCAAAACCTATGTAGGATTTTTCATGCTGAAGAACTTTTACTATGGGACAAATTTACTATAAAATGGTGAATATAATTTCAAACTTTACTACTAATATACCTTGTTCGGTTAAAATATATGAAATAAAAATATTTTCTCGCTATTTCTGAATTGATCTCAAAGCCTTTCAGCGTGAAATACCCAACATGGTTTTCGAAAATAAGCCCATCACATAGTACCCAGCATATTTGTAAACACGATTTATATGATCGAATTATAATAACCCTACTGAAGATTTGCAAATTATCATAATTTATATATTGTAACGTAATCATTGGTATTTAAAATACACTTGAAGGAGCAATAATATATCTGTAAATATTTCCGAACAAGTGTAAACTTGTATCGGCATATTTTAAATTAAATATAAATAAAATCAATCGTCAGTTTATCTACACCGTCATTAAATTATGTATCAATCAATGATTATGTATAAAATGTTAACCTCACCTTGAGGAAGATAGTTGACATGGTACATAAATTATGTAAAGCTACTACTTATCCTTAGGTACTTACTTATGGTACAGCAAGTAAGTAATATTATCAATGTAAATTATGTATCGACACCTTCAATTACAGTATATATATACTACTCGTAACGGAGTGTAAGTTATATTGTTACAACTCAGTGCGCCAGAATCTTACCTATCTATTGTAAAGCCTGTAATTTTGTACACCTTGCTCGATAATTATTTTACAACACCAAATCCATTAAAACAGGAGTAAGTAAATATGAAATTGTTGTTTTATTTCCTCTGTATACAAAAAAAAATCAAAGCCAAACGAATGTTTTAATTTATTTATTAAAATATAACAAAACATAGTAATTTGGGCTCCATAAATAAAACAGTTAAATAATAAATATATTGTAATTTATCCGAAATTAAGAAAAATAACAATATCGTGGTAAATAATAACAAAAACACACAGATATGAAGAATACGATATCATGTAGATATATTAGGTACAGGCAAGATAATAAAATAGTACAACGAGGTACCTACTTACTTAAAGCTAAAACAAATTGAGAAAAACTACTAATTCAATCAATCATTTAATATTGAAAAAATATTATGAGAAATCTAAGAGCTAATAAGAATTCAATTGATGAACGTAGTTAACACTATAGACTACGCTATCAGGTTGAGTTTGAGTAACTATTATTCAAAGAGTGCAAACGGGTCATATTTCTTGCCGATGGTGTGATATCCGTTGCGTTGTCTATCGTTAGATGCGTGTTGTTCAAATGAAATAGTTATTTATCTATAGTTGACACAACACACGGACAATAGGGATGTTACCTACCTACCTTTATTGAAGAATAAATATCAAACACTAACAGTAGTGTATAAAATACTTAAAAATACTCTAAAACATCGAACATGTTATAAAATTCCTTTTTCAAATTGATCATCCTTTACTGTACTGCACTTTAAGTGCGCGGGGCTCTATCTACTTTTTTTATTTGGTCTGAGGTTTTACAGCTATTTTTAGCTAAGATTGTGATGTTTGTTCAGAATCAGGTATTTGAAGCTTAGGAGCCGTACACTTCTTCATGTGTGTTCTCATGTTAGAGGACTGCGTGAAGGCGAGCTTGCAATGAGGACACGCGTATGGCTTCGACCCAGTGTGGAAATTTAAATGTGACTTTAAATGATGCTTCTTTGTAAATGACTTGGGGCACAGCGAACATGAAAATGGTTTTACACCTGTAAATAACCAGTTAGTACATATGATTATATATATATAAAATAATCATATCGCTTGAATATAGGCCGACTGTCCGGTAAGTAGTTAGTTACGGTGATAGGTGAGCGGGTCACCTACCTTACCCTACCCTTTATAGTGAAGTTTGTCCTACTACTTACTTTTAATATTATACATATAATACAAACAAAAATATTATTTTAGTACCTACACGTATCGTTTACATTATGAAATTATGATGAAACAAAATAAAAAGCATTCTATGTTTTATTCAAGGGTGTGATGTTTTTGTGCCAGGTTTAATTAAAATGAACAAACCACATAGGTAGTATATTGGCAATCCCTTGATGTTGTCAATGTCTATAGGCGTAGTAGAATCTTTATACTGTGCTATAGGTGACGGTAGTCATTTACCATCAGGTGACCCGGCTACATGCTGGACAGACTTCATTCGGACATAGAAAACAAAATTTATGTTTTAGGGTTTTTTAAGAATCCGTATTTAATTTGTTGCTCTACATTTTTAAGTAATTTCCTATCGATTAAAGTTGAACGAAGTCCTATAATTACGTATTTTTTGTGGATTTGTCAGACAGATAGACCAGGCAGACGAATAATGTAACGTTTCTTAAGCACCCATATGGAATCCTTAAATAAGATACGCTAAAGATGTATACGATGATACTATACATGATGATAATAAGACCATTCATTATGCGTCTTTTTAAAAAAAGCACCCTCTGAATGTTTCCAACTTATATTATGACAAACCTGTATGTAGTCTCAGATGTAGGGTCATGTTAGATCTGTCAGCGAAGCGCTTGTCGCAGTGTGTGCACGCGTAGGGGCGCTCTCCGGAGTGCGTACGCTGGTGCTGTTTCAACAACATCTTGCGGGAAAATGCTTTGCCGCATTCCTCGCATACATGGGGCTTTATCCCTGGATACCAAATAAAGGTAAATGTAATTCGTATAGTTACAGAATTAAATAACGGAAATGATTGAAGGAGGATTTACGTCGACCGACACCGGTGTCACTACTTTCTGTACGAAGTAAGAGTTTTCTAGCGTTTTATTAAAAACAGAAACAGCCGCTCGATCTGACTACAAATATGGTTTGATTTTTATATAATCAATTGTATCTTGTCTTTACAATAATAGTGTTTAAATAATAACTAAAATTTTAATTTACCTGTATGAATCCTTGCATGCATGTTGTATGCAACGCGCTGATTAAACGATTTAGGGCATAATGTACACTTGTATTCCTTGCGATTTCTGAAAAAAAAAGATTTTAAAAGTAGAATCGAGAAATAATGTACTTTTTTTATTTGCATTGAGAGTCAACAGATATATTATTACCACCTCATTTCAAAGACCACTAGGACCCATTTGATAAACGCTAATTTATGCAAACAAACAAGATAATTTCATCACTTCTTATCTCCGGCACTCTCATGTCGTGTTTGTACTTTGTGCAAGCAAGGAACCCCAAAAATTTATTGATGTATGGAAATGACATACACTATGTGTTTATCTCCATCTGATCAATAGTTCTTGGTTTTCCACTGTTACTCATTTATATGTATAGTCAACATGATTCCGGGAACTACTTACAATAAACCACTGTTTCAAATTTTGTTTCATATATATAAATATAGGCGTATAGTTGAATAAAGTATAGCAGTAGGGATTATTAGTTATTGTAGTTTATGTGTAATTTCTTGAATTTTTTTTTTTCCTATTCATACCGGCAGGTGAGACGAGTAACTTGTATATTCTTAGTATATTTTTTTTTTCTTTCTAAATATACATATATTTTATATTTATCTATATTTATTAGTATTTAGTATGTTAAATATTTACAATGATAACGACAGTTATTTATCTATTTGTTCTTCTAGTGATTGTAGTAGCAGCGAAACTAGTTTTTTAAGTATTCCCTCTCTCTCTGACACTCTTGAATCCCATTTCTCTGATGTACCCAAAAATTTAAACCTTATTCACATTAATGCGCAGAGTATTCCGGCTCACTTTTCTGACATGCAGGCATCGCTGAATAATAAAAACATTCATGCTATTTTAGTCTCCGAGTCCTGGCTAAAACCATCTCTTCCTTCTATTGCATATACTTTACCTGGCTTTAATCTTATTCGTAACGATCGAACAAGTGGTGGTGGTGGGGGTGTAGCTATTTACCTCCGTACACATATTCCTTTCTCTGTAATTAGCTCATCCGCACAGCCTCCACCTTACGATGCCGGTGAGCACCTTTTTATTGAAATTCTTCTTTCTCATTCAAAAATTCTTCTCGGAGTCTATTATAGCCATTCCTTACGCAATAACTTCTTCTCTTCATTTGAAAAGATCCTCGAAAATCTCACTCCTTCCTATAGTCATACCATAGTCATGGGAGACTTCAACACTTGTTTGCTGAAACATGATTATCGTTCCTCTTCTTTAAAAACGATCGCTAAATCAAGTAACATGCACATTCTCCCTCTCAGTGCTACTCACCATTTCCCCAATTCCTCCCCCTCGCTTCTTGATTTAATAATAGTGTCTTCATTAGAGCATGTTGTCAAGCATGGTCAGTGTTCAGCCGATGATTTCTCTTATCACGATTTAATTTTCCTGTCTTACAAGATTCGTCCTCCTAAGCCTAAACCTACAGTGATTCTGCAGCGCAATTTTAGTGGTATTAAACAATCTGAATTCTTAACTGATGCCGAAAATATTGACTGGTCGTCTGTAACTAGTGCTTGTAATGTTGATGATCAAGTAGCAGTGTTTAACTCTCTTATCACTCAACTATACGATGTCCACGGTCCATTAAGGCCTATAAAAATTAAGCATTTACCTGCGCCTTGGCTTACGGAGGAAATTAAAATACTTAAGCATAAAAAGGCATGTGCTAAAACGAAGTACAAGATTCGCCCAAACGACGCTAATAAGTCGCGGTATATCAGCTTTCGTAATCGCTGCAATGTGGTGTGTAGGAACGCCCAACGACGCCATATTCACGAATCTGTTCAAGGTGAGGATCCAGCAAAAGTCTGGAAATTTCTCAGGTCGCTAGGAGTTGGCAAATCACGTCTACAAACTGTCCCTAAAACTTTAGACATCAACTCCCTAAACCAACACTTTTCTGCGTCGTCTAATATTGACGACTCTGCCAAATTCTGTACCTTAAGCCATCTGTCCAACATTGCAGCTCCTGACCATTCTCCTTTCGTCTTTCGTCAATTTACCGCTTGTGATGTTAGGAAGAGCATGCTCTCGATCACGTCTAATGCTGTTGGAGTTGACAGTGTTAGTCGGAATATGCTGATCCCAATTCTTGACCAAATACTTCCTGCCCTTTGCCATATCCTAAATTTCTCCGTCTCCAATGGTGCATTTCCTTCCTTATGGAAAGAAGCACAAATTATTCCTTTACCTAAAAAAGCCAATCCCAAATCATTTTCTGAATACCGTCCCATATCTATCCTTCCATTCCTATCCAAAGTACTAGAACGCCTGGTCCATAACCAGATAAACATTTTCCTCACAAGAAATGAACTCTTGAATCCCTTCCAATCCGGTTTTCGTCCGGGACACAGCACGGTTACTGCACTTGTCAAAATAACTGATGATATTCGTCTAGGGATGGAAAACGGTCAGTTAACTGTGTTGACGCTCCTGGACTTCAGTAATGCCTTTAATACTGTTGATTTCGATATCCTCCTTGCTATACTTCGCTCTATTAACATATCTCCAACGGTTGTTGACTGGTTTCATAGTTACCTGTATGGTCGCCGACAGCGGGTTCGCCTTGAGGAGTCATTTTCTTCGTGGTGCAACACGTCAGCCGGAGTACCTCAGGGTGGCGTCTTATCTCCTCTTCTTTTTGCCATTTTTATTAATTCTATTTCAAATCTTCTGACTTCTTCCTACCACCTCTATGCAGACGATCTTCAGTTATATTGCCAAGCTCACCTTAATCAATTAGCCGATGCAATAGATATTGCAAATCGTGATTTGTGTCGAATTTCTGACTGGAGCAAAGCGTATGGTTTAAAAGTAAACCCACTCAAATCTCAGGTGATTATAATTGGAAGCCCTAGTAATATCAACAGGGTCAACTGGGACTTACTTCCACGAGTGGTGTTTGATGGGGTCGTCATTCCCTTCAGCGACACTGTGAAAAATCTGGGCGTAACAATAGACCGATGCCTTTCCTGGGGCCCACAGCTAGCCGCAACTAGCCGGATGATGTTTGCCTCCGCAGGCTCATTGCGTAGGCTGCGTAATTTTCTTCCGACTACCACTAAGACTGTTCTTGCACAATCACTGTTACTCCCTATTCTCGACTACGCTGATGCCTGCTATCTCAATCTTACAGAGGACCAGCTAAACAAGCTTGAGCGTCTCCAAAATTTCTGCATCAGGTTCATTTATGGCCTACGAAAATATGATCATGTCTCCGAATATCGCGCTAAACTCAAGTGGCTTCCTATTCGCCGTCGCCGGAATGCTCATATATTGTCCCTCCTCTACAGTATTCTGTTCATTCCCACTTCGCCGCGCTACCTTCAGGAACGTTTTGAGTTCCTCCACACCTCCAGCTCTAGTAGGCTCAGGTCATCAGAGAACTTATTATTAAAGATTGCTGTCCACAGTAGCAAGTTTTACGATTGTTCGTTTACAGTGGAAGCCGTGCGACTGTGGAATGAGCTGCCTGTGGACATTAGGCGTACACCTTCACTTAACGCCTTTAAAAATCGCGTAAATTTATTTTACTTTTCCCAATAGATAACTGTTAGTTGCTGCATCGCAATCCTTATATTTATGTGTTTAGGTATATGTATTTATATGAGTATGTATGTATGTTTATTATAATATTACTGAATATATTATTTAGTTTATCTATCATATTAATATGTTTATTTTGAGTAAGTGTGTATTAATGTTTGTATTATATAGTATGTAATGTAGGTATTTAATTATCTGTTCATTTTATATACTGAAAACCACCAGCTCTATTACTTCTGTTATTCCTCTCCTTGCATGGTTGTCTGAAAGAGATCGCTCTAAGCGATAAGACCGCCCATTGCGACACAAATTGTTATTGTTTAGTTCTAGTTTAAGTTTTTTTGTTATTATGTGGTGTTTCAATAAAGAGTTTTCTATCTATCTATCTATCTAAACCACATTTCCCTTGAAATATTTTTACTGCATTCCATTAATAACAAATACTACATTAATATTTGCTGAAATAGTTCCCCGTGTGAATGCGATACGACATGTCGCCGTTTCACAATAGTATTTATCTTTTTCAAAACTGAAATGATAAATAATGTGCAACAAAAAAATTTGAAACCAAAAAATAATGTAAGGCGATATCTCAGTGGTAAGTGACGTCGGATACCGCGGCGAAGGTCATGGGTTCATCCTCCCATGAGCTTGAGCTTTTGGTGAAGGAAAACATCGTGAGGAAACCATAGCACGGTGGTAGGGTACTTTGTAGTACCCGACTGGCTGGCTACCACCCTCAAGTTGAAAATCTGTCGCCAAGCACCTATCGGTGTGTTCCGACAGCTGCACTTGAGAGCCAGTTCCCATCTAGGCTTTGTGTGCTTACCACCTTCGGCCACATCATCACTTACCATAGTGAGATTGTAGTCAAACACAAGCCTATCCAGAATAAAAAAATAAAATAAAAATAGATAGATAAACGGATTTATTTACTTATTCATTTCGAAATTATTGTCAATACTGGCCAGTGCTTTTACTCTCCCCGCATCTGAGACCAACTCAAATACTACCGCTTGAATTGCCTATCCATCAGTAGCAATATATCACACTCAAGTTGAATATTTGTTGCTAATCATCTACCACCTCTGTTCCGATCCGACTGTTGCAATTGAGAGCCAGTCCCATCAGAGCTTAGTATGCTTACCACCTTGAGCGACATAGTCACTTAATTGTGTGGTATTAGACACACGAGCCTATTAATTGAAAAAAAACAGTCTCTCTGAATGACCGCAAGCCTAAATTCGCCGACCAGCTTTATCTGTACTGGTAATTAGCATAACGCTGCCAGAAGGAAACGTAAAGTCATAATGACAAGCAAAAACGACGGTTAGTTGGACTCACGCCTTAAGAAGGCCGTACGTACCTACTCGTATAAGTAATTAGTAAAGCATTATTATTTTGCGAGCGCCCCGATATGAAGCAAATATAAGTTTCCACACGGGTTGTGAAGATAATAGTTTTCGGCGCATATATAACACATATTAGTGACATATTTTTTTTGGTTGCGCGTAATTTAAAATCTGTGATAACATCTAAAGTATATTTTAATGAAATAATGAATGAGGCAATTTTAATCTACATTAAATTACCCAGATTACCAACTTACTAATTTGTATAAGGATTAATATTTACAGTAGATATAAGGAGAACAGTTTTGCTAATCACGAATTAGACTTAGACCGGAAAATTAAATGAAATTAAAATGACTGAAAACGAAAATTTAAAATATTCTTTCATTATTCGAATAGGCCTTTCCAAGCACTTATGAATAGTCTACACTCTAATGCAGGGTTCGGAACTCCATAAATCCATCGCGGACTTTTCTCTAGGCATTTTGAAGAAGTAGGTACAGAATATTTTGATCTTTATTTTACCATACTTTCCCTCACCAAAACTGTAGAATTTACAATGAAGCTAAGGGCCGAGGAAAATTCAACCTACCTATGAATTTTCATATGACTGCTAAGATATCCTCTATCGTTGAAGTACTTCCCGCAGACAGTGCAGGTTGCAGCGAACTCTCTTGAGCCTCGATGTACTGACATGTGATACTTGAAGTTCCTGAGTTGAGAGAAGGTCTTGTCGCACTCGCCGCACGTGTACCGAGCGCTTGTTGAATGTCGTCGGGTGTGAATTGCGAGAGAGTCGCTGCTTGTGAACACCTGCAATTATATTAAAGTCCTTATAGGGTTAAAAGTCCAAATTAAATCTATGCTTTAAGCTTTGACGATATTTTTGCCACGAACCGTGGAATTATCATGTCAGTTTAATTTCAATGACCCATGATTTCATATTTTATAATTATATGTATACTAGCTCTCCCCCTATGGTTTCACCGACGTTGCCGTGGAATCTTATCTTTTACCCGGATAAAAATATCCTATCATTTATTGCAGGATATTGTCTATTTGTGTGGCAAGTTTCATCAATATCGGTTTAGTAGTTCCGGAGTTCATCGCTGACCCACATCGTGACACGGGTATTTCATATATTAAGATAGTGTTGATTATATATTTTTTTAAATATATATGCAATAAGCAACGAACTTATTTCTTAAGTTAGTTTATATGTATCAAATGTTAAGTACCTACTACAATGTGTTTTGCATTCTCGCCAAACTTACAGAGGTTGACAAATTAGGTACTCGTATAGATCACGAATCAATAAAAAGCTGAATAAATCTTGCGATTGAAATTGTTTCTGATCGTCTACCAAAGCTTAAAAGCTTGTCAGTATAAAAGTGCTAAATATGAAAATAAAACCAGTAACTAAACAATTTTATGATAACAATCGACAGTCCTATGAAGGGCTAGAGTCGGCTAGACAATCAAAGCACTTCCCACAATGAATTATATTAGTGCGTAGGTATAATTTCTTAACTGGTTTTTGAGTAATAAACATTCCTCAAAACTTGACATCTATTTTTACCCGGTTTTCAACTTCACAACTCAGTAAACATCTTTGAAACTTTTAATTATTTACCGAATATGCCTATATTATGCATAGTAGAGCTATAAAATATATATATACATACACGTTTCCACGGTTTTCTATACTAATATTATAAAGAGGAAAGATTTGTTTGTTTGTTTGCATTGAATAGGCTCCGAAACTACTGGACCGATTTCAAAAATTATTTCACCGTTGGAAAGCTACACTATCCCTGATGAACATAGGCTATATTTTATCCCGGGATAAGATATGATCCCACGGGAACGCGGGTGAAACCGCGCGGAACAGCTAGTATAATATATTTACGTAAAGACACAGAAATTATCTTAAATAATGGCTGAGTACCATCTCGACAAGAATGTAAACGACTTTATGAATATAAATGCAATTTAACGTAAAGTATTTCCACTTAACATGGTGAAAGCTAATAATGGTTTTGAATAAACGCATACAGGAATTAAATATTATACTCGTACCTACCTACTCATACAAATATATTGAAGTTCTTCGCCAAGGTTTGCGTGAATAATTCACTAATGGAATACACTTTTGTTACAAATCGAATCACTATCACTTATTCATTTATTTTATATGTTTTTGGTTTACTTATTCTTGTTGGTGTGTGATGTCAAGTTTTTAAATTTGATAGTTTATCTAAAAAATATAAAACCTAACCAACCTATAATAATTAATTGATGCGATAATAGATGATTTAAAGATAATATTTATAATCGTTTTCAATAAAATTGTATGCATCCTCGATGATTTCGACTGTTGACAATATAAAATATAAATGAGATAAAAAAAAATCTTATCTCTATCAGTTGACCCGCCTGGCTCGTAACTTGTAACATAAAAAAAATAAAAAATAATACCTGACCTGATTACAAATAGAGCATTTGAAGTCTACGTTGCTGATATCAGAGGATATGGATGTCAGTATTAAATCTTTGGTTTCATCTCTACATAGTTTCTCCATATTTGTGTAATTTATTATTGGCGTAGGTTTTTCTATATTATTGTTATTATCATTAATAGTCTCCTCTCTGGGTTTGTAGTCCTGAAAGGTATGATTATACTATAAAACACTTGTATGGCTAATATAAAGTTGATTAACTGGTCACACAAAGGGTTCCGTACAATGTTAATAATCTGGCTTTGTAACCCAACTCTCTATTTTATTCTACCAAAACATTGCTAGATAATAACAATCAAAATATATATTATATTATATATCTAGTCAGGTATTTTTTGTTTAAATATAAGGCAAAAATAATTTTATACCCATATTGCAGCTGCGTACATTATTTTAGAGTTATAGTAAAATATACTTATTACTCTACTTCGAAACAGTAACTTTAGAAATTAGAAAATCTAAGATAAACAGATATTTTTCATTCGCAATAAAAAAATGTATAACTATATTACTAACAATACAAAATATCAAAATATTCATACTTTATGGGCTACATGCGTAAAAATTTGCATTTTTCTTCTAAACGGCTTACAGTTGACTGGTGTACGAGGACTCCAGGGGTTATCTAAAACTTGATTTAAAATAGTAACTTTTGTTGAATTTGAAATCAATTTTTCTTCCAAGTTAATTTGCTTTTTGAACTCTTTTTTGAATGACTTCAAGGATTTGCTATTGCTTAACGTTTCATGTGATATTGATTGCACGCTACTCAGATCAAGAGAAGGAAACGGTGTTTTTGATAAAATCTGTCCATGTTGAACTGTTGGCCCGATTGGTATTGGTTTAGGAATACGATTTGTCCGTATATTATTCTTATCACTTTTTGTTTCCAAACTTCCACAGAATATATTCATCTTAGCAAACTTTTGGGAATTTTTTGAACCTGCATCACTTGTTATATAATTGAGAATACAATTCTGGCTATCATTTTGCGCATATTGTAGTTGCTCACGATGGAGAAATTGTGAAGACAAATCAGAGATTTGACCAGTTATATTTTTATACGGTTCCGAGAGTGCGTCGCCGGCGCTGAGATGTTTGCCATTTGCATTCGTCAAGAGCTCAGATGCCGGAGCACGATAGCATTCATTTGATATTGCTAGCACGCTTGCCGTCAGACCGTTAAGATTACCGTTTCGAGGATATGTCTCGATAAATAAATCACGTAGAAAAGAGTTCCTTTGTCGGTCTCCATAAGGCGATTCCAGATATCTCATTTGATCTCTATGATGTTCACTCCAATTCTGATATCGCATGTCATTAATATCAGAATGGCTTAGTGAATATTGCAAGAGATTGTTCTTTATATTTTGGCCTTTCTTTATGTTAACATATCGCTGATCTTTGCAATTTCCAAACTTTAAAGTATTAATGTTACTATTTTTACGAATATAAGTTTCTGAATACCTTTTGAAATCTTCGTAATTATCATCTGTAATTTCACAGAATTTGGGTAAATATTGATGGTCTATAAATATTTCCAATGCCTTTATTATTTCTAAAAACATATCCAGTTTACGTTTTTGTATAATAACTTCTCCGTTATAAATATAATATAGCACAGAAGACATAGATTCGAGGTCAAAATCAGGTAGAACGATTATAGTTGGCCACTCATCAGTTGGACATGAAAGAAGCGTCTGCTGTAAGAAAATATATATTATGTTCATCATTAGTTTCAACGGACTGTAAGAAAGGTAATAAAGAGATTGTTTTAGCCTATGTTTGGAATACGTAATGTATTCAAATACTTACTCTGAGAAAATTGCTGACACTGGCGAGCACGGCCCGATGCGCGCTGAATGCGCGACCACCGCACAGTAGCTTCACATCGCACCATTCCCCGTGTGAAAGCCATTCGCACATCTGTCGAGTGTTATATAGTTCACAACATATATTATATCACTTTATTATAGTATAGGCGAGTGATTATTCTATAGTGGCGAAAATTGCAATGTTGCTAATTCTATTGTTTACAAAATAAACTATTTAACCATACATTACATACCTACCTACTTAGTATACATACAATACATTTTTGTATAAACTATGATATAATTAAACGAGGATCGTAAGTAATATTAGAGTACATAAACCATATATTAATAACCTGTGAATGGACACCGTTACAAAATGAATTATAAACGTAGGTAAAAGTAATTTTATAGTTTTGCTTCACGCAATTTTCGGATAATTTCGAGGTGGCCCAAGTGTGATCCGGTAGGTTAGAAGTTGAACGTTTGTAAACACGCTATGTTAGTGGCACACTTTTAATTCTGGCGAGTCGTGCAAATACTTAGTAGATGCCTACGGTGTAGCAGACTCATGCGCGACGCGCGACGTCAGGCGATGTCTCAGTCTACCACTAAAGGCAAATTAACCAAACAAGTAAGACCAGGTCAACGTTTTTAAAGTAGCACCACTCGTGAAAGTGTAGAGCAAATAGGTATGATCAAACATGAGAAAAATTAGAAGCTTCTCTCATACTCGTAGTTCCATCCACTTCCTATTCTATTTGCTAACGTACATGTAATAGGTACTTAACCTAAACAAGCTTTATAACTCGGCTAGTTATAAAATTACACATTTTTAATATTTCAAATTCTGTGAAATATACTCGTAGAGTTATTATTCGTTATTGTCAGAGGTAAATTAAAATATTTTGATATATAAATATTGCTACGAAAACGCCTACGAAGTGCTACGGGGCGCTAGCGCTAGTAATATGGATTTCGTGCGGAGTGTGGAGAAACTAAGTAGCGGATAGACAATGGTATTGGTTGTACACAGCACTAAAAAAGCCTAATTTGATAGGACACCATTGGCTACGAACATTTAATTATAAAAAAAAAACATTAGTATTTATTAAAATGATGCAGTGAATACAACAATACCTAAAATAATAACATTATAATGAATTTAAAATTAAGTAATCATAAGTGAGCCCGAAACTTGTTTAAAGAATTGAGTTTATGCTGATATTTATTTAATTTAAATATAATTATTTAATAAAAACATTATTTGAGAATGAAACTGGGCCATCCAATCCTAGCCTATCATAATACTTTACTCTCCCTATCTTCACACCCCTTACCCCGAAAATTGGTCACTCAATACACTGTGCTTTATTAGGGTTCCGTACCCAAAGGGTAAAAACGGGATCCTATTACTAAGACTCCGCTGTCCGTCCGTCTGTCCGTCTGTCTGTCACCAGGCTGTATCTCAAGAACCGCGGCAGCTAGACAATTGAAATTTTCATAAATTATGTATTTCTGTTGCCGCTATAACAACAAATACTAAAAACAAAATAAAATAAATATTTAAGGGGGGCTCCCAGACAAAAAAACGCTATTTTTGCCCTTTTTTTTGATTCTAATATAACAAAAAAAATTGTGGGGGCCTAAACGAACCAATAATTTCAAAATTGCCAAACTTTGAAATAGATCCATTCGCTTGGAAGCTATCGTCATCATCAGCCGAAAGACGTCTACTGCTGGATAAAGAAAATAATATATAATAATAAGAACTTATAATACCATAATATCTGCGATAGAGATATCTATAAAAGTTGCAAACTAATAAAACATCACTTTTTGCGTGGGAGGTTAGCTCTGTCCCTACTACAATAATAAGATCTATGTAGATTCACGTGTGTATAGAATTCTTAATACTGGATATGAAAATTTTAGTATTTCGCGTGGTTTTCTCATTTCATGGGCGTATGCGCAATGATTTTAAAACTAATCCAAACTAGTAACGATATTCATTAAGAATAAATTTCGACTTTAGTGATAAAAATAATATTTAGTTACAAGCCTATATAGCAATAGTAAAAATAAATGGCTAACATTGTGCCAAGATTTTTGAATTGAAATTTAAAATATCGTTGCGAATTTCATAAATCAATTATCTATTTGCACGTAGTATAACACTATAGTTTCTACACATAAAAAACTACAATAGAAAGCTAGGGTCAGAGTGGGTACATTATCAATTATTTCCACTACAGCATATTTTAACCAATACTAATTTCGTCTGAGCTGTCGTATCGAAAGCAAATTGCCAATTTGCCCATATCACTTGAAGTTACAATAAATCAATCAAGCCGTGGTTGTGATAAGTCTGTAGACTCATGTTTGCTATCATTCGAGCAGCGGATGGAGAGACCATCTATCTATAGTATTTATTAATACGTAAGTACCTACACACGGAGAAGTTAAGGAAAAAGAAGGATAAATGGACAAAAATAATTACATAATGGTATCCAAGAGACACTAAAAGAAGTAGGGGTAGAAAAGTAAAGCGCTAGGAGGATGAATTTAAAAAAGTTGCAAGTCCGAAATGGATCCACGTCGCAAAAAATAGAACAGAGTGGAAATTTTTAGAATTTACAGGAAAAAAAAATCTACCGGTGGCCGTTATAATATAATTTATTAAATTTTTATTTTTTTTCAGTATAAAAGTAAGAATATCTACTTAATTTATTTTTCGTTTAGAAAGAAAAAAATGTAAAGGCTATTTTATATTTTTATAAGTACACATACTTGAATATCTTGAATAGAAGAAGAATTGTAGGTTTAAAAATCGTGTAGCACACACATTGATATTGATATAATTTCCTGGGTCATGTCTATTATAATTCCATACTAATATTTTATGTGCGAAAGTTACTCCGTTTAACTTTCTGCGTGGTTTTCACAGCTGAACACATTTGGTAAAGAAACATAATATTACATACCAGATACGGTCTACTATACAAAACATTAATTTTCACGTAATTAACATTAAATATCTTAATTTAGTGGTTCTGAAACTCAACTCAACTATACGCAATTTTGCTATGAAATTACTAAAAATTTCAATACATTGAACTTTCTTAATCTATAATAATTTCTTGGTTATGTATGTACAAGATAGAGATAATCCACTAACAAAATGTTGGTACTCAATCTCGAAAACCTTCTAAAAACAGTGACATTAACGCCCCGCAACCCCCTGAATTAATTAGAATTATAAAGTTTTCTTACTCGCCCAACAAGTTAGAGGAGCGAGAGACAGAAATGAGAGACGAACAGACATTATGGATTTAACTCTATATTTACACACTTAAATAAAATCTGAATGTCTGTTTGTGATTTCGAAATTAAGGCTTTTTCTTAAACTCATATTTTCATATTAGCAAACTAGCTGTCCCCCGCGGTTTCACCTGCGTTCCCGTGGGATCTTAATTTTTCCCGGGATAAAATTATAACCTATGACACTCACAAATAACGTGGCTTTCTATTGGTAAAATAATTTTCAAAATCGGTTCAGTAGAGTGTACCCTCTACAACCTCACAAACTTTACCTTTTTTTAGATAATATTAGTATAGATTACCAAAACCCAAACACGCATTATGATGTGTCTATCTGTCTGTTTGTTTGTCCAGGGCGTATAACAGAGACTTTATTGGCAACTGAACCTGAAGGACTTTACAGAGGGTAGTCTTAGAGTCTTAGACTTTTTACCACATGAACGCAAGTGAAACCGCGGAAGACAGCTAAAGAGTTAATAAATGTAAGTCCTTTGCTTAAGCAATGTTGTGTGATAGTAAAAATATACATATTGTAAAATTAGATAGGTACATCCCAAAAAAATTGATGAGGAACAACAATACATTTTAAAAAGAAATTGAGTTATAAAAACAAAGGAATAAGAATAAATAATATTAATACATACCTCTCCGCATTAATAATAAGATTTAATTCAAGTCAAATTGCAAGAGATATCACTATTTGAAATAAAAAAAGCGCGGTAAAACATAGGTAATTTCCCCGTAGCACCGTACCGCGGCCTGCGCGCGAGTCCTCTGACTGACGGGTATCACCAACATGTATGCGCGCATAGGTGACATGACATATTGGACCTAACATCTCACTACCACCACTTGACCTATGGGCCAAACGCATTATTTTTCATTCATTCTTATCCATATCACGTTTCATATTCTTTCAGAATTGCTTAAATATTTTTTATATTTCGGGGCTGACAGTTAGGTCTAGGTAGATAGGTAGGTACCTACTATTTATTTCTTTCTACAGAATTCGTCAATCATGGAGTTGTGCCTGTGAAAACAAAGTAGTTTATTCCCCTGGGTTCAAGATTATAGCAACGAAGCACCATTTATGATACCTAGGTTTGTGATCAGATAGCCTTGTGTGAGAAATTACCCAGGATATGTAATATTAGCTAAAAGCACTACTTTGTGTTGGTTCGCGATTCGTATAACAGTCATCCATAACTAATGATATTATATAGCCAGACAGATTTCGTAGACATAGATACATATGTACATTTTTAGACGTGATTTTCTCTCACTTCAGATTGAACTGAAACTTATCAAATACCGATGACCAATACCTACCTACAATTATTTGATAAGGTTATCCCTTTGTCCTGACCAGGATCTTCAGGATCAACTATTTTTACCTTAAAATCATAAAGTTTACCGTAGAAGGTAACCCTCTCGGAACAATAACTAGCATGGAAGCCGGGCTAAAATAAAAACCGAGTACTATACAGTTTATTCATTTATGTCAATTAGCATATCGTAATGTGGGAATGAAACAAAACATGGCTGTTTGTTTTTATTATTTTTGAACGTGTCACAAGCAAAATGTCAAATGGTCCTCTTTGGCCCTCTTATGATGCTAACAAATACAAAAGTTCTATCCAAGACGTCAAAATACTTACGTTGGCTATCAACTTAATTTTGTAGTTTTATGTTTTGTTGATACGAGTCGGGAGTTTGACGAATGAAAAAAGCGAGTTAATTATTAATTTCTGTCTGAGAACGTGGCGAGAAAGTATATACGAGAGGTGTACAGTGCCCTGGACAAGATGTCTTAGCTTAGGTGTAAAGCCCATAGTTCGAGAAAAGAAAATGAGAACGAAACGTTAACATTTCATCGGTGAGTTTAGAGATATATTTTTCAATATTGGAAATAAAAAAAGTGATAGACGATAAATAAAAATAGTACTTTATGCATATCTACTCAAAAGAATTCACGTATTTGCTTTATTTTGTGATTTTTCTGAAAAATAAAATTGTCGCAAGTATAGGTTACTAGTGATGTAAAAATTGTTATCGATAATCATTTCATTACTGTTGCAGATTTCCTAATGATGGTGAAATGAAAATGAAATGGAGTCAGTGCATCAATACGTTTTTCTTATACAAACTTCCACCCTCTTTTCACCCCCTTAAAGGGTGATTTCTAGGATAAAAACTATCCTATGTTTTTTCCCGGGACTCCAACAATCCCTATCCGAATTTTAATCTAAATCGGTTCGGCGGTTTAAGCGTGAAGAGGTAACAGACAGACAGACAGACACACTTTCGCATTTACAATATTTTATAATTATAATATTAATTAGTAAATTAGTATTAGTATGGATTTTAATGATTAATAAAGACATTAAATTAATAATTGTAGTTTCATTTATACTTGTGTCAAATTCTTATCGTCTCTTTCCTACCACACTTGACTGATATTCCGACACCGAAGTTCCGTCGTGGTAAATCCGTTAGTAAACCACAGCCACACCAGCCAGCGCCTATACTGATAATAAATTATAATAACATGGGAATGTTAAGAAAAGGATAAACTATATTAATAAAAAAAATGTATAATAGAAAACTATTCTATCTATAGGTACACATAATAAAAATGTTACGGATCGCTATCTGTACATGGAAGATATATGAGAAAAAATATTATTGGGTCCTTTATCAACGCAATAGCACCCAAAACAATGATTGTTAGAATTTTGTCTGTTTGTGCAAACTAATCTCAGAAACGGCGTATTCGGATGTGGTTTTCACTAATATATTGTGGTAAGCTTCACTTAACATTTAGTGTTTGTTTCATGTCAATCGGTTCTTAAATAAAAAAGTTATGTCAATTTAAAGAATCACGTCGAACATTTGTTAATCCAAAATAAACCAAAAGATATGCCCAAAGTCACTATTCCACGCGGACGAAGTCGCGGGCACAGCTAGTACTAACTATATTTACTTGTTTGCTTTGATGACTTATATCGCCACGACAATGTCGATGATAAGCCCATCACTAGCCAAAAAATAGCTTGTGACAACCTGCATAATAACCAAACAGAACGGTATTATATGTCTCTTTCCCACGCATTATTAACGTCGTAAGTAAAAAAAGGTAAAGTATATGCATTTCATTTCTTATTTTAGCCCGGCTTCCATGTTAGTTATTGTTCCGAGGTAACCCTGGCTTGTCCACAGAACTTAAAATTGTAAAAAAAAAATGTTAATTTTAAAAATTTTACTTTCAACGGCTGCAAATTGACATTCTAAACTAATAAAAAAATAAATTTTTTCCACCTTTATCGAGCAATATTAGCCTATGTGCGCCAAATTGAGATCTATCATTATGCAATTTCAAGTTTCTACGTATTTTTGTTTTCGTTTAAAACCTCTGTGACTTTTGAGATAGACGGACGCTTAATTACCTATCTTTAAAAAGGACGGCCTAGGTTCCATGAGATAAAACGCGAGTCGCATACGCGCGACCCATCTCTAGGTTTCATGTGCGAATGACACTTTTCCCCCGCGCCTTTCCTGCTACTAGGCAGCCTTTATGCTGTGCCGGAAGTGTGGTGGTGAATCAGACTCTAGCTATTAGGTGGAAATACTTTTATTTATTTAAAATGACATATATATTAGCCATAACTAGACCCATTTACTTTGGTGAAAATCATATACTAAGCTCGATACCTAAGTAGGCAAGAAGTATTTACGTAGTCACGTCCGCGGTCTAATTATTTTAATTCCCACACCACTGAAATTGAAGTATCAAATGTAGCGGAGCAATTAAAGTACCTCCTAATAGGTGTTTTAAGTGTTAAAAACGGAAACGTAATTTGTACACGGCAATTAAAGTTACCTTCATACCTACAATATTCTACGAACACATTTAGTAGCTGATTAAAGATAACATCTTAATATTATTAGAAAGGAAAGTTAAGTAGGTAGGTAGGGAACTTATGTGGACAACGACATTTAAAAAAAAACCTTACTGACCACCACATTGAAACCAGACCCAGAATTGATCCCATAGAAAGTGTTGTTAATCTCGACGAACTCTAAATATCTATCCACATAGTCTAATGAGGAGTGCTCGCAAGTAGTTTCGATTTGGTGCCATTAGGTATCACCTTTAGGTATAGGTAACTACCTACCGCACCGCTCCCCAGCGATGTGGACCTGATCATCATATCCCGAAGCCATCAAGAACGTCCACTTAACGGTTTCCTACAAAGGCCCATTAAGATATCCTATTGATATTACCGTTTCCCATCAGCAATTCAGCAATACCTAATATAAAAATGGCAATTCTCGCTATTTCATAGGCCGCGGTGAACACTTAACATCAGGTGGACTGTCTGCTTGATTGTCAACATGTATCTCATATAAGTATCTACACTTATATGAGAATGTTCAGGTGGTTTTGGGAATTGACAAGTACCACCTACCTATGGATAAAATTAAGAATTAATTTGAAACTAGCACCAGTGACAAAAATGAGTCGCCAAGCTCTCGAGACCCACTAGCCTTCCAGGCATTACAAAAGATCGTCAAGGCATTGACGATCCTGTTGGTATTGGACGGTAGTCACTCACTTAAAATTGGAAGCTTGAAGTCAGTTGAAGTCATCTCATAAGTTCACCTTTAAGGCATTGTAATATAAGGTGTACAACACATTTGCAATCCCGCTGGCATTGCTAATGTCTATAGGCGACGGTAGTTATTTACTATCAGGTGACCCGCCTGCATGGTTGACACTTGTGGTAGGGTTTAAAAAAATTGTATGAAAATAAACAAAAGTTCCAGTTTTCAGTTGAAGCTCCTGCAATTTTGAGCTTATGTTGCTATTGTGGTTTGTGGACGAGTGTTGTCGTAAAGGAGTGGACTAGAATTATAGCCAAGTCAAGCCAAGCACCTATTTGTGTGTTCCGACAGCACTTGAGAGCCAGTTTCCATCTAGGCTTTGTGTGCACCTTCGGCCACATCATCACTTACCATGGTGAGATTGTAGTCTAACACAAGTTAATCCAAAAGTATATATAAAATAATTTACAAACATCTGGCAAAATAAAAGTAAATAAATAAGAATAATCCATTTATTGTCTGTGAAATTCCAATAAATTCACCTCCGCATTAGTGTAGATGTTGTCTCTTATTTTAATTAGGTATAGTTTTTAAAAAGCTTATAACATTTCTAAATTTGACTAGGTACTATAAATTATACAATACATTATATTGTACACAATATTTACTTATTTATTACATTCAAATAAAAAAATCAAATGATTTCATTGAATATATTAGAATCCATGTAATCAAGAGCATCATCATTTTTTACAAGAGATGTAAAATAACTTCCATTTGTAGCATCATAATCATATTTTCTACATAAACAATAATGTATACTTCTATTACAAATTCTACATTTACTGGAATGTTTCAGAGTTATTTCATCAGAAAACTGACAAGATACAAACTCATCTAAGTTAAAAGAATAATTCATATCATTTTCAAAATTATTGAGCAGATTTTCATTTACATAGTTATCAACTGTTTCAAATGAACCGAGATGGTTGAAAACTTGTTTCTGCTCCCTTGTCAATACCTTCTCAAGCATAAAAACTAAGTGATGGTGGTAGCACTGAAATGTTATTTTGTTGCAGTCCTTATCTTTCATATCTTGCCATAACTTAATACAACTAAGTGGGGTACAATTAGAGCCACTAAACAGTGCAGGGTTTGTTAAGAGGCCACTTGCAGCCATAATACCATTGCATTTGATATCATCATACAATATATCTGCATCCACCAATGTTTTGATGCCGCCATTCGCAACTACTGGAATCCTAACTGATTCACACACTTGTTTCAATGCTATTGTATCTATTTTGTCTCCACTCTTCTGTGATGGTGTGCGTCCATGTACAGTTAAAAAACTGACCCCACATTTCTCCAGTTGATGACATAAATTAAGAGTTTCTTTCAATTCCTTCAAAATTCTTATTTTTACCGATACACTAAAACTATCAGGCATGCAATTTCTTATACCTTTTACTAAATCATGTATTACTTCAGGTTTTGACAATAATGCACATCCATAACCGTCTTTCATGGCCCATCTCTGCGGACATCCACAATTTAGATCAACTCCATCAGCATAAGGATACACTAGCTTCGTAGCATCTACAAAATCATTGCAATTATTGGCTGCAAACTGTACTATTAGTGGAGAATCATTGACTGTTGTCGAAAATTCACTTTCTCTAGCTTTAGCATTCTGGCAAAATGAATCAGCTAGTATCATTGGAGAAAAACACAAGTTGACGCCGTATCTGTAAAAATGCGTTAAATGAGTCAAAAGTTATTTAAATTTGCCTATGATATATGAACAATTTTGGGTTAAAATATGATAAACTTAGTAACCTACATAATTTACTAGAGAGGGGTTATGTACTCTGTAGGTTAGAAAAAGTGATACTTGAAACTTACTTTTTAACTAATGACCTAAATTGCACTTTACTGTATCTGACCATTGGTGCGCAGACCTTAACATATGTTTGGTTTGATTTGGCATCGGAAAATAGATCAGAAATATTGCATTTGTTCTTCATTGTTTATTTCTGGGTTTATTTATTTTGTTGAAATTCGCTGTACAAAGTAAGTAGGTAGTGATTAATTAATAATTCTAAGTCATGACCATAGATACAAAGTGCAAAGTCTTTCAGGCGTATACATTTTCTTCAGTTTTAACCTGTCAGTTCCTTCTTGGGACAGTCGGGTTTTCAGAGTCCGCACATTATATCCGAGCCTGGCGTGAAGAACTTGATAACTCCACTTACACGATTTTTTTTTATCGTCGTAATGGCTTCCTACGGCATTGGTTTTGTAGGAAAAAAATTGACAACTTGATATCTACGTTACTTCTAGAGATATTGTCTGTGACAGTATATGAATATATCCATATTTTGCGTATTTTATTTAACAAAACGAGATATCTATGCGATGAGCTACAAAAAATTAAATAAAATCGTAATATATATCAACTTATTCAACTATATCCATTTATATCAACTTGTACTCAAAAACAATATTACGTTAACAAATGAATATATCGTTTTATCTTCTTATAGTCAACTATAGGTAAAGCGAACGTAACTTGATATGTCAATTTATACTTACACACTATAACGTTAACAATGAATATATCGATTTATCTACTTATACTAAACATAGTTTATCGGTATAAAAAACGTGCGTGACTTGATATGTCAATTTATACTTTTTCAGCTGGGTGAACACAGTAAATCATAAGTTGACATAATTAGATATTAAGTTATTGCCAACGGATACCTATTCGTGCACAGCGTGACTAATTTTATAAGTCGTCAGTAGAGTCTGAACAAAATTAAACCATAAGACTTATGCTCTAAATTTCATTTTTTTTAAACATGTTCCCACGAATCCTGATCTCGACGTGGATAATCCAGATATGGAAGATACATGCATATGGGAATTAATGGACAGTGTGGGGTTTCGCCTTCTCATTCAATAAAACTCCTTTCCAATGTGATAATAGTGGACTGTATTTCTTTGTTCTTAATGGGTATTTTACTCGGAACAATAACTAACATGGAAGCCGGGCTAAAATAAGAAATGAAATGCATATATTTTACCTATTTTTACTTTCGACGTTAATAATGCGTGGGAAAGAGACATATAACACCGTTCTGTTTCGTTATTAAGCAGGTTGTCACAAGCTATTTTTTGGCTAGTGATGGGCTTATCATCGACATTGTCGTGTCGATATAAGTCATCAAAGCAAACAAGTAAATATAGTTAGTACTAGCTGTGCCCGCGACTTCGTCCCCGTGGAATAGTGACTTTGGGCATATCTTTTGGTTTATTTTGGATTAACAAATGTTCGACGTGATTCTTTAAATTGACATAACTTTTTTATTTAAGAACCGATTGACATGAAACAAACACTAAATGTTAAGTGAAGCTTACCACAATATATTAGTGAAAACCACATCCGAATACGCCGTTTCTGAGATTAGCTTGCACAAACAGACAAAATTCTAACAATCATTGTTTTGGGTGCTATTGCGTTGATAAAGGACCCAATAATATTTTTTCTCATATATCTTCCATGTACAGATAGCGATCCGTTACATTTTTATTATGTGTACCTATAGATAGAATAGTTTTCTATTATATATTTTTTAATTAATATAGTTTATCCTTTTCTTAACATTCCCATGTTATTATAATTTATTATCAGTATAGGCGCTGGCTTTCGACGGATCTGCCAAGTGTGGCTGTGGTTTACTAACGGATTTACCACGACGGAACTTCGGTGTCGGAATATCAGTCAAGTGTGGTAGGAAAGAGACGATAAGAATTTGACACAAGTATAAATGAAACTACAATTATTAATTTAATGTCTTTATTAATCATTAAAATCCATACTAATACTAATTTACTAATTAATATTATAATTATAAAATATTATAAATGCGAAAGTGTGTCTGTCTGTCTGTCTGTCTGTCTGTCTGTTACCTCTTCACGCTTAAACCGCCGAACCGATTTAGATGAAATTCGGATAGGGATTGTTGGAGTCCCGGGAAAAAACATAGGATAGTTTTTATCCTAGAAATCACCCTTTAAAGGGGTGAAAAGGGGGTGGAAGTTTGTATAAGGAAAACCTATTGATGCACTGACTCCATTTCATTTTCATTTCACCATCATTAGGAAATCTGCAACAGTATTGAAATGATTATCGATAACCATTTTTACATCACTAGTAACCTATACTTGCGACAATTTTATTTTTCTGAAAAATCATAAAATAAAGAAAATACGTGAATTCTTATGAGTAGATAGGCATAAAGTACTATCTTTATTTATCGTCTATCACTTTTTTTATTTCCAATATTGAAAAATATGTCTCTAAACTCACCGATGAAATGTTAACGTTTCGTTCTCATTTTCTTTTCTCGAACTATGGGCTTTACACCCTTCAACAACACAAGACATCTTGTCCAGGGCACTGTACACCTCTCGTATATACTTTCTGGCCACGTTCTCAGACAGAAATTAATAATTAACTCGCTTTTTTCACTTAGTAAATTCGTCAAACTCCCGACTCGTATCAACAAAACATAAAACTACAAAATTAAGTTGATAGCCAACGTAAGTATTTTGACGTCTTGGATAGAACTTTTGTATTTGTTAGCATTATAAGAGGGCCAAAGAGGACCATTTGACATTTTGCTTGTGACACGTTCAAAAATAATAAAAACAAACAGCCATGTTTTGTTTCATTCCCACATTACGATATGCTAATTGACATAAATGAATAAACTGTATAGTACTCGGTTTTTATTTTAGCCCGGCTTCCATGCTAGTTATTGTTCCGAGGTATTTTACAACTGGTGACGTAGTTACTATGCTAATACTTAAAAGTACGATTACAATATTTCAGCTGAATGTAGCACGTAGATCAGGATGAATTCGAGGAGTGATTTTACAAAACAAACATGCCTTCTTATGTGGAATTCTAAACCTCGCAAACGTGTACTATTACAGTAAGCTCAACTGCGCTGTGATAGGTTGATCGACTTGTTTACAATTAAAAGATACTTAATATCTACGTCATCGATTTACATTCATGACGTCATTTTGGTTAGGAAATAACCAATTTAGGTACATAACATCTATTTTACATGGTTCTATGTGTTTCTAAACAGTAATTCGACTGAATTCACATAGTTTGACTGAGCTATGTTTTGGTATACATTATTTACTAAAAATACATGTTTTACATACAATACGACTTGGCTACCTATTTAGTCATTTGCTTGCCATTATTCTCGTGTGGTTTACGATAGTACATAACGTATCCACTTGATGTATATAGGGAAAATAAGCATATTTAAAGTTTTACAACAAAATTTTGTCAGTGACGTGATCCTGACTTGGTGATAATGGGACCACCGCCGAAGTATACTCTTTCAAACAAAAAAAAAATTTGAAAATCGGTTGACAATTGGCGGAAAAATCCATGAACATACATAAAAAATAAAAAATACATACAGTCGAACATATAACCTCCTCCTTTTTTGAAGTCGTTTAAAAATTGAAAATAAAGCCAACGACGGCGATTTCAAGGGAGCAGCACAGCTTTTATTTTCAAGCGATGTTGTCGCTGCAGACACACCTGAAACCCTCTGTGCTTTAAGGTCTAAACATCCACCTCCGCTCCTAAATATAATTTTCCGGATCCCCCTTCATCTGACCAAACCTGTCTAAATTGTACCTCCAAAGATCTTCTAAATGTAATTTTATCCTTTAAACCTGGCTCTGCTGGCGGCCTCGACGGTTTTACACCACAGCATTACAAAGATCTTGTTTGTGGTGCCGCCGGGGACGCTGGCACTAAATTGTTATCGAGATTCACCTCTCTTATAAATTTTATGTTGGCAGGAATGGTGCCGAGCCCCATCACCGAGATCATTTATGGGGCCAACCTTTGCGCCCTTTCCAAAAAAGACGGTGGTATAAGACCGATCGCGGTGGGTAATACTATCCGTCGTATGGCAAAATTTGCTGTCGTCACATTCTCCCGATAGCTACTGATTTATTTCAACCAATTCAACTTGGTTTTGGCTCAAAGGGAGGTTGTGAGGCAGCGGTACATGCGGCTCGGACCTTTCTTTTAAATAACGGAGGTCATGTTCTGCTTAAGGTTGACATAAAAATTGCATTTAACTCTGTCGATAGGGCCACTATGTTGACACAAATTAGGGATATTTGTCCTGACATATATTTTTACTTGTGGCAATGTTATGGACATCCTATAAAACTTTTTTATAAAACACAACCGATCATTTCCGGTGTGGGTTGTCAGCAGGGCGATCCTCTCGGTCCTGCCATTTTTAGTTTGGCCATTCAACCAATCATATCTAAATTACAGTCTAAATTTAATGTTTGGTATCTAGACGATGGAACTCTTGGAGGTGATGCGACTTCTGTTATCAGAGATTTAAAATCTCTAACTGAAAATTTTTAAAAAATTGGTCTTGATTTTTAACTGCTCCAAATGCGAAATCCTAGTTTCAGATTTTGTTCGTGAATCTGAGAAATCCAAAATTATTCAAGATTTTAATGATTTGGCACCAAATATTAAATTAATCTCAAGGGATTCGCTTCTTGTTCCCCCGTCTTAGATGAATCCATTCCTGGGTTTTTTGAGCAAAAGATACAAAATTTTTATGAATCCTCTAATCGACTTTATGACATAAATGCGCATTATGCATTTTTTATTGTACGACTATGTCTTTTTGTGCCGAAGAACAGACATTGTCCTGTCCAAATTCCATGGAAAGAAACACTATCTGTCTATTCATCCAACATTCCAATGTTTCCACTATCTATTTGTTCTATCTTATTCTGTTGTAATGTTTATTTAAACAAATTCAATACTTCAGATAAGCGGTTCAACACTCCTATGGAGACAATGGAGACTACAGCAGTAGTGGTGACCATCTATTCGACAGCGTCAATGGATCGCCAGATGACCAAGGGGCAAACTTAGAGGCACAGTGAAACAAAATTCTCCTCGTCAAGAATTTTGACAAAAATCTATAAAATCCTCAAAACATATTAAATATATTGACACAACCAGTCTAGATGTAATTGAATATTACATAGCACTCATAATTCGCCTGCAATGCCACAATTGATGCAATATAATAAATAAAATTTTAAGTGGAAAAATATAATCATGCAATATCTAGCGCTAAGAAAATATAAAACTTATAGGTAAAAGAAAGCAAATAAATGACCACAAAATAGATAATTTGTTTTATTTGATTATCTACCTAAATAAAAGGATAAATACCCTAAACCCTAGTAGATTTTGTCGATATCGGGTACATCACTACACTACACAAAAAATTATCGATAACAGCCATATTGAATAAATAATAGATTGACAGCACTATTCGATTTTGTATGTGTGTGTGTCGCGCCATTATAGATAAAGCGACAACAGCGCCATAACTGCAAATGTAGAAACTAGGCAAATTCGACTGTCACATCTGTAGCTAGCTACATATCAGTAATCTGTGGTCAAAGAGTTCAAAGTGTTGGTATTTGGTTGGAATATTTTATAACTTAAAGTACATGTCTGGGTAGTTTATGAAAACCTTACTAAATATAAGATTTTATGATAAACTAAAAGAAATGTAAAAGTATGGATTTAGAAAAACAAGATCGACTGGACCGTATTAAAGGTAAAATGTACAAATACGTAAAGAGATCCCTTACTTTTAGAATAAATTTGATTTAAATTAAATTACAGCTGGTGCTTTCCTAGCATCGGTATCTGGGATTTCAGCTTTCATTGGATTTGGTGTAACATTATCCACGGCAAAAAAAAATGATCCTAAGTATTTTAGTAAAGGTAAGAAATTTTTTTTTTTTGTTGAATCACTTAGGTATATTTTTTGTACCAGATCATTTTTGATTTATTTAGGTGATTTGCTTAGATTAGATGTTCATAATAGGAAGTAAAGACAAAAATACAATTATGTAATTTGTTATACAGATTTTTGGGACAGTTGAAATCATTCACCTACTGATGCAATTCAACAAAAATCTTCCATACCCCTCATCTTTAAGGCGATGATAGCTCAGTGGTAAGTGACGTCGGATACCGCGACGAAGGTCGTGGGTTCGAATCCTACAGTGAGCTTGAGCTTTCGGTGAAGGAAAACATCGTGAGGAAACCATAGCACGGTGGTAGGGTACCTTGTAAGTCAAAGTCAAAGTCAAAACCATTTATTCAGTTTAGGCCCTAGAAGGGCACTTATGAAGGTCGAATTACAGAAGTTACCACCGGTTCGGAAGTCAGCCTTCAACTGAGAAGAACCGGCAAGAAACTCAGCAAGGTTACATTTTTTAAATATTTTTGGACCATCTGACTATATTGGCTTTTTTTTTCAAATGTTTAACAATTTTATTCTTAAGTGTAGTAGTTGGCTACCACCCTCAAGTTGAAAATCTGTCGCCAAAGCACCTATCGGTGTGTTCCGACAGCTGCACTTGAGAGCCAGTTCCTATCTAAGCTTTGTGTGCTTACCACCTTCGGCCACATCATCACTTACCATGGTGAGATTGTGGTCAAACACAAGCTTATCCAGAATAAAAAATAAATCTAACCCCTACTCCAGGGTTTTTTATTATTGATACTAATTAAAAGTTTAAAGTGTGTTCTAAGTGTAATTTAATGTCTTTCGGCCATTTGTTTTTCTCTTAGCGTGTAATAAATATCTTGCCTGCTGTGGTTTCCTATAGTTCAGGGCACTTAGCGCCATATTTTATAATTATTAATCTTATGTTTACTTAGTGTACTTGTTGTTGGAAATGCTAATATAAAGAAGTTATATATGGAGTTCTGATTTATGAGAAACTGTTGTCTAGAAGAGCATATCCTTAATTTTCATAATAATTTTGGTGTCCAACCAAACCCTGTAGCACGCTTGAATTACTCAGTTAAAGTGATCTAATGATAATTTAAAATTAAAATTTTGGGAAATGTGCATAAAGGACGACAACACATAGCAATCGCCTCGGTATTGCTAATGTTTATAGTCGACAGTATTCACTCACAATCAGACCGTCTACCTACCTACCATGCCAAAATTTCAGGAATTCATGGCAGTGCTGAATTAGCCGATGCTGGTGCTATACTTGCTTTACGTGCCCTTGGTTGGGGCTCTTTGTATGCTATTACTGGAACTTCATGTTTATGTTATGGAATATGGAAACTATCAGGTGCCAAAGATGTAAGTTAATTTTCTCTATCTCCCCACTCCATAAAAATCTAATAGGAGTTACTTTGCATTAGCAAAATTCTGTGTTTTAGTAATTTATCAAAAGCAATATCTTAATAGTATTTTTTTTACATCATTCCATCTTTACATGGCTTTTGCTAGACGATAGAAATATTGCAAAGTGCACTACAGAGGACAAATTTCTAAGCTATAGCTATTTGCAGGGTGGTTTGAGGATATCAAATTTCAAAAATAAAAAAGATTATAGGTATATGCTAGAGAAGGATGACTATGCAAAAGAATTTCGACAGAGGGTTGTAGACAGAATGTTAGAAATGAAAGATGGAAGCCAAAGGGGTGAATGAATGTTGGAATGAAATGGCAAATTATATAAGAATGGCGGCAAAAGACATTTTTGGGGAAACTAAAGGAAAAAGAAGGATAGATAAGGATACATGGTGGTGGAATGATGAAGTGCAAAAGGTTGTGAAAGAAAAAAGAATGCATTTAAGGAATGGAAAAGAGTGGATGACAAGGATATGGTGGACAAAGAGAAGAAAAGGTTGAGGTACAAGAAATGTAAGAAAAATGTAAGAAAAATGATAGAAAGACGGTCGCAATTGCTATCGCTAAGGTACATGATAAGTTATACGAATCTCTGGACAGCCCTCAGGGACAAAAAGAACTGTACCGGTTAGCAAAAGCGAGAGAAAAGAGTGCAAGGGATATTTTGCATATAAGATGCATAAAAGATGACGAAGGAAAGGTATTGACGGATGGTAAAGAAATAAAGAGACGATGGAAGGGATATTTTGAGAAGTTAATGAACGAAAAGAACGACTGGAGTGGAGTTACAGGAAATGGTCCAACAAATATTGGTATGGTTCAAGAGGTCAGCGTGGATGAAGTGAGGGACGCCGTGCAAGGTATGAAGAATGGAAGAGCAGTTGGGCCAGATGGTATACCCGCTGAAGTATGGAAGTATCTGAAAGTGGATGCATGGCAGTGGCTGACTTTGTTCTTCAACAAGTTGTTGCAAGAAGAGGCGATCCCGGATGAATGGTGCAACAGTTCGCTGGTGCCCATCTATAAAAATAAGGGTGATGTACAAGACTGCAGCAACTACCGAGGAATAAAGCTCATGTCACATAGTATGAAGATTTGGGAGAAAGTGCTAGCGAGACGAATGAGAGAAGAGAGTGAGGTTACTCAGAACCAGTTCGGGTTTATGCCAGGACGGGGGACAACGGACGCCATATTTGCGCTTCGCCAACTATGCGAAAAATACAGAAGGGCGCATAAAAATCTACATATGGTGTTTGTTGACCTAGAAAAGGCATAGAGGAGGCACCCTGGTGTATGCTGTTTGCCGATGACATTCTTGTTGGAGAGAATGCAATCGAGGTCCAGAACAGACTGGAAAAGTGGCGGGAAAAATTGGAAAGTGTCGGACTGAGGATCAGCAGAACAAAAACTGAACACCTGTTCTGCGACTTCGGTGGTACATCTAGTTTTTCCCATATAGCCCATATATTAAATGGTGAATTCCAACCAGTCTGTTCAGATTTCAGGTACCTTGGTTACCTGATCCAAAACGACGGTGACATTGACCGAGATGTGACGAACAGGATAATGCAGGATGGATGAAATGGCGGCAGGTTTCTGGGACCACATGTGACCGACGAATGCCCATGAAACTTAAAGGGAAAATTTATAAAACCGTCATAAGACCTGTCGTAATGTATGGATCTGAATGTTGGGCAATGAAAGAGGTGAATGAGAGAAGAATGCATGTGGCTGAGATGCGAATGCTGAGGTGGGTGTGTGGCGTTACGAGAATGGATAAGATAAGGAATGAGTATATCAGAGGAAGCTTGAAAGTAGCACCAGTGACTGAAAAGATGAACGGAAATAGATTGGCTTGGTATGGGCATGTCATAAGGAGGGATGAAAGGCATGTAACAAAAAGAGTATTGAGCATGAGTGTGGATGGATATAGAGGTAGAGGAAGCCCGAAGAAGGTATGTATGGACTGCGTAAAGAATGATATGCATATGAAAGGTGTGAGTACGGAGACGACTAGTGATAGAGCGGAGTGGAAGAGGAAAACATGTTGTGCCGACCCCACCTAGCGTGGGATAAGGAAGAGAAGAAGAATTATAATAACCACATTAATAGACTACAGGCCCATGTCCAAAAATGGATGGGTCATATGAACCACCAGGTGACGTATATAGTACGATATAAGACCATGCAATAATAAGATTCAGCACTATGCCGTCACTTGTAAGGTGTCCAACCGAGTGCTGGTGAAAATGCAAAAGTGCAGGTAGGAGTGAGTACATTTTGTTCACATATTTTTGTACGGCATTTTTACCATCGTTAGATCTATAAAAAATAAAAACTTGAGAGGTGTCAAGGGACACCCGGATGGAACGAAGTTATATAAGTCGAGAGAGTATATATATATATTTAAAAAAAAAACATTTCTATTTCCAGTTTTTTTTTTCAGATATTTTCATTTCTATAAATAGAAAATATCTGGCTTGCTTTCTATAAGAGAGAGAGACAGAGAGACAGACAGAGAAACATGCGCACGCCGCACAGCGGTTGGTGACTTTTGTCACCGACACAAAAAATCCCCGACATTAAAGTGTCGGTGATTTCGTAAGATGTAAAAAAATGGTGCGCCACAAAGTTGGGATTTTTTTTTCATTTTCTGAAATTTTTCAGGGTACATTTGGTCACTTTATTCTGTACGGCATCAGTTTCATGCTGTTTCAATACAGCTTTCAATCCATTATTCCGCAACGCCGTACAAAAATCGTGCGACAAGGGGAAATATCAAGGGTTGCAACCCCCTCTCTTTCCGTGCTCCGGGGGGTGATTTGAAACAACATAAAATTAATTTATTTTGAAAGGATTTTATGCATAGATAATATTTTTTTATATGACGTACATTTTCGTTGGTCCAAAGGTTTGTAGGGGAAAAACAACTCTAGGAAAAATCCATAGAACGAAATGTAAGGTGAAATTCATGACGATATTTTTTTATACGGCATTTAGATAGTTTATTAGTACTTAATGCAATAATTTTTATAAAAAGTTAATGCCGTACAAATCTGAAAGTTCATATTGATAAAAAAGTAATAAAAATATTAAATAAATATAATTTACATATATATCGTTTACGGAGCGACGTTCTGTTATGACGTTTAGCATTTGTAGACATATACCTACACCTGCCTATACTGTACTGTGTGCTAAGTAGTCGTGGGTCATAACGTATTTTATTCGGATGTACTCGGCTTGGACCCGAGTAAGGTGTTCGTTTGCGCTCGCTCACACATAGTTCGATTAGTATGAGGCAAGGTGTATCATATTCGATAGGATTTATACACCGTAAAGCTGTAATGAAGCTTTAAAAAAGACAACTATGACATTGGAAGCAACGTCGTTTCCCCCTTGTTTCCGGGAGTTAAAACAACATATGAAGAGAAGTACCTACATAGCACAGATTTGGTGTAATGCCTACAAACAAATACCGTCGACCTTTTTACCAATAAGATATGGATGGGTTTTCAATGACGGTCGGTACGATTTCGACTGGTTCCACGGCGAGGAATGCCCCCAAAAAGTCAGTGACATAACGGAACCGGATGAGGAATCAGGCGAAGAAATTGATGACGTCATAGGTAAATAAATATATCTTTACCTCTTCAATCTGTACGTAAGACTTTGATTTTGACATAAACTTATTCATGTTTCAGAAAATGATAGAGAAGATAATTCGGACGTCGATGAAGACGTTGATTCCGATAACAACTCAAAAAAAAACAAAAGTAAACAAAACTGTAGATACTGGGATTTATAGTTTCAATTCTTGGATATTATATACACACCCTTTCACTTCAGTTAGAAGTCATAATGATTTTATCATATTATCAATTGTTCTCTTCAAAAATATGTTAATACCGTACAGTATCAGATAACTATAAAGTACACCTATCATCAGCCTAAAAGATATGGTCTGCATTAAAATGTACGGCATCATTTTTTCCTAATTTATTTATCTTCTTCTTCTTTAGGTGCCATCTACCGGAGGTCGGCTATCATTAAGCTTCTTGATCTTGCACACAGCTCCGCGGAATAAGGATCTGGTGCTCAAGTTAAACCACGTTCTGAGGTTTTTGAGCCACGAGGTACGCCTTCTTCCAGGTGGTCGCTTTCCCTGTATTTTCCCCTGTATAAGCAGCTGGAGCATTTCATATTTGTTATTTCGCATTATATGACCCAAATACTGGAGCTTACGTCTCTTGATTGTATTTAACACCTCCACCTTCTTGTTCATTATTTGCAAAACTCTTTCATTTGTCACTCTATCCGTCCACGATATTTTCAAGATTCTTCTGTATACCCACATATCAAATGCCTCTAAGCGTTTACTCATATTCTGAGGTCCATGACTCTACGCCATACAGAAGAACCGAGAACACGTAGCACCGTGCCAGACGCACCCTGGTAGAGATTTTCAAAGAACGGTTGCAGAGTAGGTGGCTCAGTTTCATAAATGCATTACGCGCTTGCTCTATTCGGCACTTGATCTCTACGCTGTGATCGCTTTGGTCGTTAATGATGCAGCCCAAGTATTTGTAAGAGTGAACTCTTTGCACTATCTGATTTCTTACAACTAGATCTGCTGTTGTAGAAGATTGCGTTTTTCCAACTATCATGATCTTAGTTTTCTTCAAGTTTATGTTCAAACCATAACTTGCACTAATGCTATCTACACGTTGAAACAAGCTTTGTAATTCTTCAAAATTTGACGCCAGTAGAATAGTATCATCAGCATACCTTATATTATTTATTGCGTGGCCATTAACGAGGATTCCTTCGTCTGCATTCTCTAAGGCTTCTGAGAAAATTGCTTCCGCGTATATATTGAATAGCAAAGGGGACAGTATACAACCTTGCGCGAACACCCCGTTCTATGTCTATCACTTCAGTCAGTGCTTGGTCAACTCGTACTTGGGCTTTTTGTTGCCAATAAAGATTTCTGATGATAGTCAAGTCTGCAGGATCGAGGCCAATGTCGTTGAGAATCTTGATGAGTTTGTCATGCTGTACTCTATCGAAAGCTTTTTCATAGTCGATAAAACAGATGTACACAGATCGACTCATATCCCAGCAACGTTGTAATAAAACCTGAAAACCAAATAGCGCATCTCGAGTTCCAAACCCATTTCTGAAACCGAACTGGGTATTGGCAATATTTTCTTCAATTTTCTTATAAATTCGGTTATGAATTATCTTCCGAAATATTTTCAATACATGGCTCATCAATAATATTGTTCTGTAGTCATTGTATCTCTTGGCGTTGCTGGTTTTTGGCAGAGTTACGAAAGTGGAATGTAGCCAATCTTTAGGTATAGTACCACTCCTGTAAATTCCGTTGAATAAGCGAACAACTATGGGTATGTTTTCTTCCATTAGCAGTTTCAAAATTTCACAAGGAATCTCATCAGATCCAACAGCTTTTCCCGATTTTGCTGATTTTATTGCATGTAATATTTCTTCCGCTGTTATTACTAGTCCTAAATTTTCTGAAATATTTAACTGCTGTGGGCTACGTGTGTCGCTAAACAAATTTCTTACGTATCTCTCCCATGTCCTTAACTTTTCTTCTATTGACATAGTTATTTTATCGCTCTCGTCCAAAAGTGTTAGTGAGACATTTGATTTTCTTATGCCCATAACATCTTTGATTTTCTTAAACATATTAAAGTAATCATGTTTCTCCTGCATTTGTTCTATTACTTGACATTCATCATTAATCCATTTTTCTTTTGCTGCTATGCATCTTTGTCCAATTTTATTTATCTTAATACTATTTAAAACAAGGGAAAAATGTAGAAAATTGCTACATTTTATTAATCTTAATTTTATTAATTGAATATTTAAAATTTTTCAATAATTTAAAAAATTACAGTTTTTGTATTTCTCTATAATTTTTTTTAGAACAGTTTGTTTTGAACGACAATACTATATAACAATTGTATTTTATAATATCATGTTAAAAAAAACGTTGCCGTACAGAGTCAAATGATTTTACAGCTTTATACATCAAGTATACCATGAAATTGAGATAATTATTAATGTACATTCAAATGAACAATAACTTTTTGTCGGCATTATTTTTAATAGTACTTTTGAGTGCTAGATAATGTTTTGGAACCAAAGCCGTACTTTTTCAAATCACCCCCCGGAGCACGGAAAGAGAGGGGGTTGCAACCCTTGATTTTTCCTCTTATCCCACGATTTTTGTACGGCGTTGCGGAATAATGGATTGAAAGCTGTATTGAAACAGCATGAAACTGATGCCGTACAGAATAAAGTGACCAAATGTACCCTGGAAAATGTCAGAAAATGAAAAAAAAAACCCAACTTTGTGGCGCACCATTTTTTTACGGCACTGCGCGCTTTCTTATTATTTTTTATAGATCTAACGATGGTAAAAATGCCGTACAAAAATATGTGAACAAAATCTACTCACTCCTACCTGCACTTTTGCATTTTCACCAGCATTCAGTTGGACACCTTACAAGTGACGGCATAGTGCTGAATCTTATTATTGCATGGTCTTATATCGTACTATATACGTCACCTGGTGGTTCATATGACCCGTCCATTTTTGGACATGGGCCTGTAGTCTATAAATAAATCCATTTAAAAAGCTTAACAGACTAATGCAAAACTTGACTATTACTTTATATAAATATAGGTAACCTAATAATTAGGTACATTAACCATTGCACCCAGTTTCAAATGGTGGCACGCGTGTCATGCCTCAAGACGCCTATGTATGTCATGCATACCTAATCATTTATTGTATTTCAGCTCAAAGAATTCAGAGTGAAAATGGGAAATATTCTGCCAGTTCTACCAAAGAATAATCCACCTCAATCAAGAACAGAGTTCAGTGGACTTAATGATTTGCTTACATATTTATCCGACGACTATGGAAAAAAAACAACCAGTGAGAAAAAGAGTAGTATAAAATAATTTTATTTAATAAATTTAGCCTGACAAGTCTTGTTTAATAATAAATTCTTCCTTATAGGCAGGCCCTTCATTGCAACTTGATTTACAAGTATAAACGACTAGTACACCCCAGTCTATACTGTTTAATTCAATACCAACATCTATAAAATTTAAAAGTTGGGGCATTACCTGAAAATGAAAAACATAATATAAATTCCAAGTCCCATACTGAACTACAACCCTCGATTACCGTAAAATAAGGATTAATCTAGTATAATGGTGATATTAACTTTATTATGGTAGGGGAGGCAATGATGCTAAATTTGTAGTTACTCGAGCGTCTTTGGGACCTACTGGAATTTGAAGATTAGGTGGAATAAAGAAAAAAAGGTTATGTGATATTTTCCCCTTCAGCGGTGGGGGGAGCGTCTACAGGGTTTCAAAAATGTAAAAAAAAACAGTCAACAAGAAGTACTCGAGCGCGTCAGATATTAATAGGGTAGTCGCGCCACGTCTGTCTGATAACGGAAACATAATAATCTGCCGTTTTGCGTGGTGGGGGTGGACGTACGAAGGGGTCGAAAATATTTAAAAAAAAAATACTCGAGCGCGTCAGACATTGATAAGGGATGTTAAGTGTACCCTCCAGTAGCTCCTATTTTAAAGACTGACGATTTGGACGCGACCATCAGTCAGGGCCCATTTTTGAAAATGCAAAAAAAAAACATGACCTTGATTTACTCGAGCGCGTCAGATTTTTAAACAGGCGGTTCTTCTTGATGGCCTTGTTGTACTGACCCATAATCTCACAATTATGTTGAGATATTTCCGTGATTCGTGACTAATTTCCTTCAAAATAAAAAAAAACTAATCGCGCTCGAGAAAATCCAGGTGACGTTTTTTTGCAACTTTGCGAGTCTCCAATTTTCTTTCGTCACGCCAAAATTGACAGATTATTGAAATGTACACTATTTTGCATGTAACTAACATACCTAACCTTAATCTGACGCGCTCGAGTATTTCAAACCATCGATTTTTTTTTATTAATCTGACGGGCTACCCTAGACGTTCGACACTATATAGAGGGCTCAGATTTGGTGAGCAGTGGCGTGCGCTCCATATAGGCAGAAAGACACTGCCTACCCTAATAACTCAGATTAAAATCTTGTTCAGTTCAGATATCTTATATTATTTTATTTACGAATAAGTACTTAATAAATTAAATTTAACAATAAAAAAAAACCTAAATCATAATTTATCTCCATCTATCGATTGTCGCGGGTATCACTATACATAATATGCAAGCTCGTTCGTACAATTTCAAACAACTTAGCACTACTAGCACCACAGCTAGCCGCGGAAAAGACACAAACTATTGTTGTCTAAATGTTTATATGTGTGCTCTCGTAATCATGCGGATTTATAGGTGTGTGCGTTCCTATAAATACGTAGCACACAATGTCACAAATAACGCACACAACCGCACAAGGTAGGCAGTGCCTATGGCCCGCTAGGTAAAAACGCTGAGCGACAGTCGATGGAGGGGATGTGTTTACGCACGGGTACTATTGCGTCGTAAAGTATTAGACTATTGTTTTGTAAAATAAGTGTAATTGTTTTGTTGTCGAATCATAATAGGTACTTTAGTAGCTACATAGTACTTTGAAATAGGCTGGAATTAAAAATATATATTGTGTTTACTTGAGCATTATTTTATACATACATATTTCGATATTAAAATAAAAAGTTAGTTGTAAAAAGGAAAATTAAGCCAGATGACGTCGCGGTGTTAGTGTTACTTATTCATAAAATAATAAATACTACAAATAATTTTTCTTTCCTTGCTATGTAACACCATCGTCATGCAAAGAAAGTTGTGTGTGCGACTGTATTTTGAGAGCGAACGAAGCGTCATCTCAACGCGGGAAGCATGGGTCAACTGATGAATGATTCGAATGAACCAAAAATGGGCGCGCACAGTCATACTTGCAGAGTGTTCCCCCGTCGCGCCCCCTTTATACCACCAATTTGATCGATAAATCGCTCAGTGCGCAGGCACAGGCGCAGTTTTTACGCGACGAAGTTGGTTATGCCATTATTTTAAAAAGTAGCGTTGTTTCATTTAATTATCGCTACGCAAAGCACCATTACTTTTTTGTCGTATTATTTTTTTATAGTTTAGTAATCATGCGTGTCTGGGTAGGTACTCTAGGTCAAATCGCCATTATTGTTTGTTTTTTTTTTTGTTGTGAGGTGTTTTATTAGGTACCTATTTGAATTAACGCTGATAATAGTGTAGAAAATGTAAAATATTCACTGTGAAGTTGTTGTGGTGTGTGTATAGAGTAAATATAAAAGATATGCGTTTTCAAAACTATGTTTCAGTGATAAAAAAACTAATTATCGTATACCAAAACCAGCATGCAGGATTTTTGGTGAGTTAATAGCTTTTAAAATGTCTTGCCTACCCAGTCTAAAAACCTTGTGCACGCCACTGTTGGTGAGAGTACTTCACAAGGTGCAAGGTTGCCCCCCCTTATGTTAATCTGCCGCGCTCGAGTAAATCCCAAAATCCCCTATTCGCCTCCCCTACCATTATAAAAGCAGAGACTGACTGACATATCAGCCCACAGTTTGGACTAGTGGGACTAGGAATGTAAAATATTACTATTATAATGTTATAAAAACATCATGTTGGATGGGATTAATACTATTTAATACTCGCAAAATTATTAAGCCAAGTAATAATGGGAGAAAGGGTTTATTTTAAACTTTTTATTAATTGTCAATTAACACATGATTTTAGTTATTCAATTTTAGAGTGAAAAAATGTACAGACTTGTTTTGTTTTTAATTGTATCAAGTAAAGAGGTATTCTTTGTTGGTACAGATTGAGGATTCTTATTACGTAAGCGTAAACTTAGATAGGATAAAAAGTATTAGTATAAGCTTAAATTTGTACAAAAGCCAGACTAACTTGGAATTCAAATTGTCTCTCTCCATGACAGTACTGACAGTTTGGCACATTTGCAATGCTGTTATTAGTGTTGCCAGTAATCCACAATGGAGAACCCCCTCGGTCATATCTCAATACTTGATCGGGATGTCTTGCTATTCTTTTGCTGAATTTATTAAACACTTTATCCTCAGGTAATGACCCAGTATACTGTTCCAATTCACTTTCACTGACATTGCTCAATGTACCAGCTTTCCTTTCTTGAATCATTTTTTTCAATTTCTCCATTTCCTGATTAACATCTGGGTCAGTAGAATTTTCCTGCAAATATTTAACAGACGTAATAATCCTACTAATATTATAATTATGAAAGTACGTTTGGATGGATGTGTGTGAACTGTGAAGATGTTTGTGAATTTTCCCCGTTATTGCAAAAAAAATAATTGATGCTCCTATTGGTCTTGGCGTGATTGTATTTAATAGCCTTCCTCGATAAATGGGGTATCCAACACTAAAATATTTTTGTAAATTTTCCCCGTTTTTGCAACATTTTTCAGTGACGCTCCTATTGGTCTTGGCATGATGTTATAAAGCCTTCCTCGATAAATGGAATATCCAACGCTAAAATATTTTTTCAATTCGAACCAGCAGTTCCTGAATTAGCGCGTTCAATAATTAGCAATTTTTCATGGTCGAAGAAATAGTGATACCAAAGAAAAATCGAACAGTGGGAAACCACCACATTTTTTTAAAAGCATTATCATAGGTAATAGTTTAGCCGAGAAAAGGTTACATAGGCAGACTCACTTTCGCATTTATAAAATCCATTTCAAACTTCCACCAGAGACCCAAAAATCTGGACGGAGTTTCCAGTATTCAGTGAGTGAAACAGCCAAGTAAGCCGGCCTCAAGAAGCTTAGTGGTCGGCCTTTTTGTAAAGACATAGTCCCACACACATGGATACAAACATCAAGGCGTCAACTATCAATAGCGGCTAGTGTCACGGCAAAACGCTGTCCAGATTTGTGCCTTAGTAGTAGTAACCTACATCTCATCTGCTCAACATGACTGATCGCATGATAAAAAAAATGTAGTAGTAGGTATATTTATTTTCATAAATACCTCATCTTCTTCATCAACTGAGAGTTCCCATTCTTTGAAGAGAAATGTTTTTCCAGCATTTGTAGTAAAATTGTTGCATGTGTTGGTATCTAATGTCTGAAATGTAATTTTGTGTTGTGTATGTATATCACACATAATTCTACTGAATAGATAGTGCCATCCACGAAGACGCGCCCCAGTCTTCAGGATAAAGGATAAAATAAAAGGATGTCCTTTTGCTAGTGTTGTAGTGCTGCATACCAATATTTTGAATATCCATTACTTAAAAATCACGACATACATGTGACATATAATACTAGGACACTTAAAACAACTTATGTATTAATTTCGATATTATTTTTAAATGCAACTGTTTTGTAAAAGGACTATTATGTAAAACAGCTAATTAGGCCACCCATCTGCGACAGATACATCACTATTGTAAGTTTTCAAAATGGCTATCATAGTTTCGCTAGTAACCTAAGAAAAGAATATGGAACAATCAATTATTATACTTATCGGCACAAAAACAACAGTTCACCTATTATTTCCCATATTGTAATTTCAACACTTAACCTATAAACATGTAAACACGTGCACGTGCGATCAAGTCCTATAAATACGGCCGCACTGTCGGCGCTTAGTCATTCGTGCTCGAGCCGTCGTACAAAGAGGATAAAAACACTACATTTTAAGAGTCGGCACTTTATTACAAGCCATTGAACGGAATTAGGAACGTACCTTGTACCAACCTGGTAACATAAGAGTATCATACCAACATTGTAAAATCCAATTCGTTATTAGGGCTTGACAAATACGAATCATGCTTTTCTATCGATATCGATAAATATTCGATTTTGATAGTTGCATAGGTACCTACCTACGTTTCATTAAGTGCTGGTCGTACGAAAATAAATGCATATACGCCATAAAAATAGTTTATTTATTGTATAATATAACCTGTAGGTACAGTCAGTATCAGAAGTATTTATGCGGCTAGGATGATCAACTATACAAAGTTTTATGATTCCCACATAAGAATTTATTTTCGTTTAATCGTTGAATAGGTCAACTTGTCAACTTCACCCATAAACGGCACCTAAAATAAAATAAATAAGTTTATCTATAAATTGTTCCATCACTTTTTGTACCTATTCGCGTAAGTATGATTTTTATGAAACTGCTACAAATATGAGTAAAAACAACTAAAAAATACAATCTATAAAGTAAATTGATATTGAAATACACCAAGTTTTAACTGGCCGGGTCATTTGGAAATCGGGCTAAAATATCCCAGAATATCTTCTTCTGACACGCCTAATGCCATAATGAATTCGAAGATAAAACACTGTATAAAACAATAATTTTACCACGACAAAAAAAGCCAAACTGTTTATCCAAACATAGATCATAATACCTCAACAATTAAACTAACCAACAGTAAAAAAAGGTATAATGCGTCTAAATCAAATAGACGTTTAGACACCTGCTACCCAAAGGAATCAATACTCGTTTTAATTTAGTAGGATTATTTTTATATTACAATGTTGGTACAAAGTACGTTCCTAATTCAGCTTGTAATGGTAGGGGAGGCATTGATGCTAAATTTGTAGTTACTCGAGCGTCTTTGGGACCTACTGGAATTTGAAGATTAGGTGGAATAAAGAAAAAAAGGTTATGTGATATTTTCCCCTTCAGCGGTGGGGGGAGCGTCTACAGGGTTTCAAAAATGTAAAAAAAAACAGTCACCAAGAAATACTCGAGCGCGTCAGATATTAATAGGGTAGTCGCGCCACGTCTGTCTGATAACGGAAAAATAATAATCTGCCGTTTTGCGTGGTGGGGGTGGCCGTACGAAGGGGTCGAAAATATTTAAAAAAAAAAATTACTCGAGCGCGTCAGACATTGATAAGGGATGTTAAGTGAACCCTCCAGTAGCTCCTATTTTAAAGACTGACGATTTGGACGCGACCATCAGTCAGGGCCGATTTTTGAAAATGCAAAAAAAAATCGTGACCTTGATTTACTCGAGCGCGTCAGATTTTTATACAGGCGGTTCTTCTTGATGGCCCTGTTGTACTGACCCATAATCTGACAATTATGTTGAGGGATTTCCTTAATCTGACGGTTTGAAAAAAAAAATATGTAAAAAATATCGAAATCTCGAAAATGGTTCAAGATATCGAAAAAATGTTTGTGCAAAAGTTGTAGAGAATTTAACCTTCTACAATATTTATTATGAATACATATACCAAAAAACCCATAGGAAACGAGATATTTGCAATAAATGATTTTTTGATCTTTGACCTTGAAAAATCAGTAGTCGCGGGCACCCTAAGATAAGTAGCTTTTGAGACAAGTTTTAGGGTGTCAAAATAAAGGTTTATACAAGTTAATAGCTGACTATTTCTCATTCTGAGGTGAAACTCATAATATTCCTGGACTATACACTTAATAATGATTTTAGCCACTTCGGCTTGTGCAAATCGGCAGATTAAGATATTTCCGTGATTCGTGACTAATTTCCTTCAAAATAAAAAAAAAACCAATCGCGCTCGAGAAAATCCAGGTGACGTTTTTTTTTTGCAACTTTGCGAGTCTCCAATTTTCTTTCGTCACGCCCAATTTGTCAGATTATTGAAATGTACACTATTTTGCATGTAACTAACTTACCTTACCTTAATCTGACGCGCTCGAGTATTTCAAACCATCGATTTTTTTTTACTAATCTGACGGGCTACCCTAGGCGTTCGACACTACATAGAAGGCTCAGATTTGGTGAGAATACTTCACAAGGTGCAAGGTTGCCCCCCTTATGGTAATCTGACGCGCTCGAGTAAATCCCGAAATCCCCTATTCGCCTCCCCTACCATAAGGCGGTGTCGATGGACTGCCGTCGTACAGTACGGACCTCTCTGGAACGTCGGTACGCTGCCCGTAGTACCTGTGAAGTTTTCTTTCGAAGACCCAAACATGAGTCATCCTCAGGAAATCCCAGGTCCCTCCTCCGTCATACTTATATATTATTATGTAACTAGGAATGCAGTTTATTTGGTACCTGTAACTGAGGGCAGCATTCTTTATGTTCTTTTTGCCAGTCAATAATCTGATGTTTCCGACTGCAGTAATATACCTTTTTGCACTTAGAACAGTGTGATGGTGCTTTGGCACCACAAAGGTTGCACAGCTTTATCCATTTATCAATTGAAAATACCTGTTAGTTAAAAGAGCTTTCGTAATAAAAATACACAATGTGCTATTGTATGTAATAAAGTTCAATATTCTTTGAGGCTGTCCATTGTAGGAGCAAAAGTTAAAAAGTGCCTATAGTGCCCCATGCCCCAGGGGATCCAAAATCTGACACATATGGTCTATTCATCACACATCAAAATTATATTACTTATTAGGTCAGAATAAAGATGGAAGGTGGGTGATGGAACTTGTGACAAGTTAAGACTTGTCACAAGTTATAGTCATATAAATGAATAAGTTCATTGCATATGATTTGGATGGTCTGATGATGGAGCTGGTAGGCTATTAAGGGAAGTTAGTGGAAACTTTCAGAAGCTTGTAAAATAATAAGTAAGAAAGAACACTATATCATAATTGCTTTTTAACAATGAAGAAATCTAATCAACATGATTAGGTTTTACAATCACCACTGCTGGTCTTGGGGACCACTGTGACACCTAATGTGAAAATGAAATTTATCAAGTGATTATTCGAGTTTTTAAGATATTGCATAGAACTAACCTAAATATTATTGATAGTATCTCACCTCATTTTCATCTTCTTCATATGGTTCAAATGAGTAAAAGTCATTCTTGCGAGGTAGCTGACATCGTAATACAATGAAGTTATCATAAGAATTCAGTTTAGAACATGAACCATTTTTACAAATGAAAATAAATATTGTTCTATGAAAACAATCAACTGATTCTTCATAAGGTGCATATATCTGTAATACAAATAAAATATACTATGCATGTGACTTGAATTAATCACTTGGGTCACGATCAGGGTTCGAGGATATATATCAATGGATATATATCAAGATATATATCCGATATATATCAAACGTTTTTTTGTGATATATATCAATAAAAAAATTGCTTTAAAAATTTGATATTATTAAGTAAATTTTTGCTGTTTGCTACTGTATTTCTACTTCCCATATGTAAGTTTTAATCCTTAAATGGCAACACTGAATAGCAGCATCTCATCGGCGATTGACAGTTATAGCGGAATTAATTTCCTGATGTATAAGATTTTATGGTTTTAGTTGATTTTTCCTGATTTATAAGAATATTTTATGTTTTTGAGTTGACTTTTCTGATTCTATATACTCAAATACATAAAACAATAAAAACGTTTTTGTTTTTAGGGTTAACGTTTTTGTTAACGGAACCCTTATAGGATCGCTTTGTTATCCGTCCGTCTGTCTGTCAAGACCCTTTATCTCAGGAACGCGTTGAAATTAATAAGATATATTCAGGTCTACAGTCCCTTGAAAATCAATCATCTAAGTAAACGTAAAAAAAGGTACCTACAGCCGCAAAAACGAATATTTCGACGCTCGCAAGGGAATCAAAATTGTTCGGGTACTTTCCGTTGACCTAGAATCATTCAATGTGGCAAGAAGCAATGTCATGTAGCACACGTAATGGTAGGGGAGGCGAATAGGGGATTTCGGGATTTACTCGAGCGCGGCAGATTAACATAAGGGGCAGCAACCTTGCACCTTGTGAAGTACTCTCACCAAATCTGAGCCCTCTATATAGTGTCGAACGTCTAGGGTAGCCCGTCAGATTAGTAAAAAAAATCGATGGTTTGAAATACTCGAGCGCGTCAGATTAAGGTAAGGTAAGTTAGTTACATGCAAAATAGTGTACATTTCAATTTGGGCGTGACCAAAGAAAATTGGAGACTCGCAGAGTTGCAAAAAAAAAAAACGTCACCTGGATTTTCTCGAGCGCGATTAGTTTTTTTTTTTATATTGAAGGAAATTAGTCACGAATCACGGAAATATCTTAATCTGCCGATTTGCACAAGCCGAAGTAGCTAAAATCATTACTAATTGTATAGTCCAGGAATATTATGAGTTTCACCTCAGAATGAGAGATAGTCAGCTATTAACTTGTATAAACCTTTATTTTGACACCCTAAAACTTGTCTCAAAAGCTACTCTTAGGGTGCCCGCGACTACTGATTTTTCAAGGTCAAAGGTCAAAAAATCATTTATTGCAAATATCTCGTTTCTTATGGGTTTTTTGGTATGTGTATTTGTTATAAATATTGTAGAAAATTAAATTCTCTACAACTTTTGTACAAACATTTTTCGATATCTTGAACCATTTTCGAGATTTCGGTATTTTTTATATTTTTTTTTCAAACCGTCAGATTAAGGAAATTCCTCAACATAATTGTCAGATTATGGGTCAATACAACAAGGCCATCAAGAAGAACCGCCTGTATAAAAATCTGACGCGCTCGAGTAAATCAAGGTCACGATTTTTTTTTGCATTTTCAAAAATCGGCCCTGACTGATGGTCGCGTCCAAATCGTCAGTCTTTAAAATAGGAGCTACTGGAGGGCTCACTTAACATCCCTTATCAATGTCTGACGCGCTCGAGTAATTTTTTTTTTTTAAATATTTTGGACCCCTTCGTACGGCCACCCCCACCACGCAAAACGGCAGATTATTATTTTTCCGTTATCAGACAGGCGTGGCGCGACTACCCTATTAATATCTGACGCGCTCGAGTATTTCTTGGTGACTGTTTTTTTCGATGACGCTCCCCCCACCGCTGAAGGGGAAAATATCACATAACCTTTTTTTCTTTATTCCACCTAATCTTCAAGTTCCAGTAGGTCCAGGATTTAGCATCATTGCCTCCCCTACCATAAAGGAAAAAATCCGAAAACCGTAAATTTACATCCCAAAAAAAAACCATGCGATTTCATTACTGTGAGGAACATATTATATTTACATAATATCTACAAGTTTTTACGGGGAACCCTCGGTGCGCGATTTTTAATAATTTATTATGTTTATATAAAAATGTGATATATACAGGTGTTACAAAACTACCCGTAAAGCCGAAAGAATGTTAAATGGGGCCTTATAACGACTCGATTCACAATATTTAAGAACCGCAGTAACGCTGTATAACTTACCCCAAAAAATACAAAATATTACTTTCACTGATGTGCAAACCCTATTTCAGTAAAATTAAAGAGTAAAGTACGCAGAATGTACCTATATTTCTACCTAATTCGCGGAACGACAAAAATCATCATTTTTTTTTTCCAACTTGTCATTTTTTGAAGCCAGTACTTGAGTATAATGACATCCTTGTATTGAGGTAGCAAACATTTATGAATGAAAAATAGAAAAACAATTAAAGTAGACAATTATTAGGTAAAATAGGTACGTGACCTTTCTGCTAAATAATCTGGTTCCCTGACATGACAGCTTACTATGGTTGACAAAATTTTTGGCTTTGATAATTAATTTTATTTTTTACGGGGTATTTTGTAACAGTTGTATATCGGATATTTATTACCATTTTTTATTGTTATAAACACATATTATGCAAACAGTATGTAAATATCACATTTTTGATATATATCATAAATATCCGATATTTTGATATTTATAATAAATATCTGATATTTTCAAACCCTGGTCACGATTCCAAGAATTTTATTTTTAGGTAGTTTTCAGGGCCATCCATATTGGAATAATGAGGTTGATGATTATATCTTTAGATACCTCCTCTTTCTAATAAGCTAAAGGTACCAGTAAAGTAGAAATACCAGTGATATGAAATTATTTGAAAAAGAAGATGTATAATATGGCTTTAATATAATAAGCTAACTCTTCAACTCACATTTCCAATTTTACATGTTTAGGGTTTGAATTGCGGAAAATGCTATAGGTAAAATCAATTATGGTAACCTAAAAATGTACACCATAAAGCTTCACAGCTCTTTCTTTACTTCTTTTTGATTCAAACAATATTTAGATGCATTCTAAATACAGGGTGGTGACGACATAACGACATTAATTTAAACCACATATTGGGTATCGCGTTAGTAGTTCGTACACCAAGTATCATCAAATTACATTGAACGGTATAGCCACAGAAAATTATTTTCACTTTAATCATTTTAACACAAGCTGTGAATACATAATGATTTCGCAAGGCTACTTTATAAGTCATTCACCTAGCTAGACAGAACAAAATTTAGATTTACCTACATGCATAAAACACAACCAAATAAAATGTCGATGCCTACTTGCATGAATGAAATAATACACCTACAAAGGAACTGCGGCGGCCGGTCTTTGCCTAAAACTGTACCCGTAGTGCCTACAGGTCATTTGAGGTCAGTAGGTAATATTATTAAAGAGTGTTGTGTTTCTTTTAGATTATTTTCGGAATTAGTTTGTTTGAAAATTTCGCTTTTTGTTTGTTGGTGTAATACCCGATTTAATTACATTGACAAAGTATTTTGATTGACTAGTAGTGACCGTGTTTTAATTTAATGTCGTTATGTCGTCACCACCCTGTATATGTAGGGTAAGGTCCCTACCTTACCATCACTGTCACTTTTCAGACTGCCCATATTGGAGGTGTGTTGTGACACTATCCCCAATATGTGATGCATTACTAATTCTATGATAATAATAAAACTTAAATATTTATGAACATGTTTTTAGTTTGCAGTTTTCCTCAAGCAAGGAGTGCTTTGGCTCCAAGGACTCACTATATAATAACCTATACAGAATTGCTATACCAGGAATATTTATTTTATGTTGTTCTGGGATAACTGTCACATCCTTAAACCAGAGTTTAATTTTTAAAACATTAATTGGAATATTTTATTTAATACTTTTGGAATCATTCACAATCCAGTCTCACAATCTTCACAATATGTTGAAAATAAATATTCCTTTTTTTCGCTAAATAAAATGACTGTGACATTTGGACAGACTGCATATAATTTGAATAAGTAAATGTCTTTTTAATACAGTTGCTCAAAAACTGGTGTATTACAGGGACGTATAGCGTTCGGGATGTGGGCTATTACATACTAGTGCTTTTTTTTTACCTTTACCGAACTCGTGCGTTCTCTTTCCCAACTGTCAAAATAATGTCTGTTAAAGAAAAACCAACCATGAAGTTTTTACTAAAGAGTTTTTGTGATTCATACAAATACGTATATTTCTAAAAAGAAGCTACTAATTTATTTCAATATCAGATTTAATGATTTAATTGAATGAGTTAGGTTAGGTTTCATTTCATTTCATCTCATTAAATTTCATTTTCATTTCATATCAATAAAAAAAATATACTGAAGACTAAGCTGTAAGGGAACTATTCCCTTTGGGTGAAGAAAAAAAAACTCTGCTTATATTCTACGGTTGGCGCCATTTTCCAGAAATTTTCTTTGCGAGTTTAGTTGTTTGTTGCACAAAATGAGTAATTTCAACCCTATTTTTTTTTAATTAACACCACCGGAATCACTATAATTGCACAAACATTGTATGACAAATATACATGAACAATCATACGAAATTAATAATAGTTTGTCTCAAACAGTAAATATGCAACCTAAAACTTCCCCAGTAAGTTTAAAAAACTGTACCAATTTCAATGTACATGTGTACTATAACTTTTATAAGAAACTAGTGGACCCGGCAGACGTTGTCCTGCCCTGAAATTAAAACAAAACTTAGAACCCGATTCCAGCGCCATCTACCGGGTCCAATTTTGTTTTCAAATCATCGAGGAACCCATTGAAATACACACACAAAATTTCATCCAAATCGGTCCTGTTACCATACTCCTCCGAAACGGCTTGACCGATTACTCAAATTACTAAAATGGCTATATTAAAAAATAAGGGTTGATCGTAGAAGGGTGAAAATTGGGGATTGTATGTTGTATAATAAAAAAATAGAAATTAGAAATTTTGTCTCAAAAATAAAAATTTAGGGGTGGACTACCCCTAACATTTAGGGGGATGAAAAATAGATGTTGGCCGATTCTCATAGATACCGGATAAGCACAAAAAATTTCATCAAAATCGGTTAAGCCGTTTCGGAGGAGTATGGCAACGAAAACTGTGACACGAGAATTTTATATATTAGACTAGTGGACCCGGCAGACGTTGTCCTGCCCTGAAATTAAAACAAAACTTAGAACCCGATTCCAGCGCCATCTACCAGGTCCAATTTTGTTTTCAAATCATCGAGGAACCCATTGAAATACACACACAAAATTTCATCCAAATCGGTCCTGTTACCATACTCCTCCGAAACGGCTTGACCGATTACTCAAATTACTAAAATGGCTATTAAAAAATAAGGGTTGATCGTAGAAGGGTGAAAATTGGGGATTGTATGTATTTTTGTATGTTGTATCATAAAAAAATAGAAATTAGAAATTTTGTCTCAAAAATAAAAAATAAAATTTAGGGGTGGACTACCCCTAACATTTAGGGGGATGAAAAATAGATGTTGGACGATTCTCTGACCTACTGAATGTAAATATAAAGTTTCATCAAATTCGGTTAAGCCGTTTCGGAGGAGTATGGCAACTAAAACTGTGACACGAGAATTTTATATATTAGATAAATGATTAGTTAGTTGAGTTTATTGTGTTTTTATTATTTTATTAAATTGCTTCATTTTTTCGCAACTGTATTAAAAATAGTCTTTCAGTACACTTGCGGAACCGTCATTGCAACTTGGTCCGACTGTCAACCCTCGCCTTCGGCTGCGCCTCGGCTCGGGTAGACATTTGTCGGAACTCTTTGCAATGACAGCCTTTCCGCACTTGTAATGAAATATACTATTAACCTGTCAGTTCTTTCTTGGGACAATCGGGGTTTCAGAGTCCGCACCACTTGATTCTTAAATCGGGACGATGACATTTACTTGAAAATTTGGGCGAATTTTGTTTTTTTTTTAAACTGTGCGCGAGTTGACGAGTTGTTAGACAGGTTAATCTCGCGAGTCAACAGATTAATGAGGATTATCTCTACAAACAAACTAACAGTGAACAATAATCTGCCATAGCCTCACATTTCTGTCTAAGCAATATGGCTTTACAACTCCCAAATCATAATTACTAAATACAGAACACAAGTTGAGGTAGCGCTTGCAAGTAAAGCTACAAAAGTGTTGAACAGATAAATAAAGCTGAAAGACTGCTGAAAAGTACATCATTCATTGCCCATCTTTGGTTATCATTAATGGGTCAGAGTAAGGGCTAAACTACTAAGGTTCTTTCTCTGGCCCTCTGAGTCAGAGGGCCAGAACCTTAGTAGTTTAGCCCTTACTAGAAGTGGTGGGTAGTGAGATGATGGAGCAAAAGCAATATAAAAACAATATTTTTAAAAACATACTTGACATAGGAATATTAGGGGATCTTTGCACCTTTTACATGTTAATTCTTGTGGATTCGGTAGATTCTGCAGATTCAACCATGCTGGTTTGCCACCTACTTTACTAGGGAAAAATCGAGGATGTAACAGCCAACTAGATTTATTTTCTAGAACACCGATATCGACTAAACTGGAACTCATTTTACTATGTTTTGTTTACTCACAACTGGTAAGAGTTATTCCCTAAACTCGTAAGAACTCAGTAACAAAGAGTATGTAATATATTCTCAGTAAGAGTAGAAAGCACAGAGTACTTTGTTGTAGAAAGAAAACACGTTTTACTTTTAATTAAAACCAAAGATTAAAACTAGACAGATAGATATAAAAAAAGGTACTCTGTGGACCTGACGTCCATAGATTAGAGGGACCCATAGACCTGAGCATAGATAAACCCTCGGAACAATAACTAACATGGAAACCGGTCTAAAATAAGAAATGAAATGCATATACTTTACCTTTTTTTACTTTCGACGTTAATAACGCGTGGGAAAGAGACATATAATACCGTTCTGTTTCGTTATTATGCAGGTTGTCACAAGCTATTTTTTGGCTAGTGATCGGCTTATCATCGACATTGTCGTGTCGATATAAGTCTACAAAGCAAACAAGTAAATATAGTTAGTACTAGCTGTGCCCGCGACGAATCGTCCGCGTGGAATAGTGACTTTGGGCATATCTTTTGGTTTATTTTGGATTAACAAATGTTCGACGTGATTCTTTAAATTGACATAACTTTTTTATTTAAGAACCGATTGACATGAAACAAACACTAAATGTTAAGTGAAGCTTACCACAATATATTAGTGAAAACCACATCCGAATACGCCGTTTCTGAGATTAGCTTGCACAAACAGACAAAATTCTAACAATCATTGTTTTGGGTGCTAATCCGTTGATAAAGGACCCAATAATATTGGAACGAAGTTCCTTATCACGCGTTGTGAAAGGGGGCTAGACGGAAAAAAATCTTACGGAAAATTGCCACGACACTTTTAGTGTCAGTGTCACTTTATTGTAAGCTGTGCGGCGTGCGCATGTTTCTCTGTCTGTCTCTCTCTCTCGCTTATAGAAAGCAAGCCAGACAGTTTTTCATTTCTATTTATATATATATAAATAGAAATATTGTTTATATATATATAAATAGAAATGTTATATATATATATATATACTCTCTCGACTTATATAACTTCGTTCCATCCGGGTGTCCCTTGACACCTCTCAAGTTTTTTTTTCTCATATATCTTCCATGTACAGATAGCGATCCGTTACATTTTTATTATGTGTACCTATAGATAGAATAGTTTTCTATTATATATTTTTTTATTAATATAGTTTATCCTTTTCTTAACATTCCCATGTTATTATAATTTATTATCAGTATAGGCGCTGGCTGTCGACGGATAATCTGCCAAGTGTGGTAGGAAAGAGACGATAAGAATTTGACACAAGTATAAATGAAACTACAATTATTAATTTAATGTCTTTATTAATCATTAAAATCCATACTAATACTAATTTACTAATTAATATTATAATTATAAAATATTATAAATGCGAAAGTGTGTCTGTCTGTCTGTTACCTCTTCACGCTTAAACCGCCGAACCGATTTAGATGAAATTCGGATAGGAATAGTTGGAGTCCCGGGAAAAAACATGGGATAGTTTTTATCCTAGAAATCACCCTTTAAGGGGGGTGAAAAGGGGGTGGAAGTTTGTATGAGAAAAACCTATTGATGCACTGACTCCATTTCATTTTCATTTCACCATCATTAGGAAATCTGCAACAGTATTGAAATGATTATCGATAACCATTTTTACATCACTAGTAACCTATACTTGCGACAATTTAATTTTTCAGAAAAATCACAAAATAAAGCAAATACGTGAATTCTTTTGAGTAGATATGCATAAAGTACTATTTTTATTTATCGTCTATCATTTTTTTTATTTCCAATATTGAAAAATATATCTCTAAACTCACCGATGAAATGTTAACGTTTCGTTCTCATTTTCTTTTCTCGAACTATGGGCTTTACACCCTTCAACAACACAAGACATCTTGTCCAGGGCACTGTACACCTCTCGTATACTTTCTGGCCACGTTCTCAGACAGAAATTAATAATTAACTCGCTTTTTTCACTTAGTAAATTCGTCGAACTCCCGACTCGTATCAACAAAACATAAAACTACAAAATTAAGTTGATAGCCAACGTAAGTATTTTGACGTCTTGGATAGAACTTTTGTATTTGTTAGCATTATAAGAGGGCCAAAGAGGACCATTTGACATTTTGCTTGTGACACGTTCAAAAATAATAAAAACAAACAGCCATGTTTTGTTTCATTCCCACATTATGATATGCTAATTGACATAAATGAATAAACTGTATAGTACTCGGTTTTTATTTTAGCCCGGCTTCCATGCTAGTTATTGTTCCGAGGATAAACCGAACCAATGTTGCCCGTGTACCTTTGCGTGTACGGGCATCCTGAGTGTATATCTTGATGATTTTTGATCATAGATATAGGTATAGCCATAGATAAAGGGTCACGTATAAAATCCAAGCTAAATGCTATCCGCGTGAGTATACAGGGTTACTGGTTATTCGATACATTCCTTTAAGGGCGTGATAGTATACACTGTAAGCTACGAAATGAACCCTATATTGCATGATACAAATGTTGACCGTTACTGAGATATGTGGGAATTTAGTATTTTCTCGAAAAAATCCCAAATTACAACTTCAAAATCAGATTTAAAAATAAGTACGTAACATTTTAAACTTTTTTTGTTTCTCGTACTCAGACAACATGTAAATACGTTTTTTAAATCAATAAAATGATGAAATTTTGCAATGGCTTCGACACAATATCTTAAAAATCGTGTCACTTTTAATTATTTCTCTGTTTTCTTAAAGATTAAAATGCCAATTAAAAAAAAGTTATGGAGTTAGAAGTGTACAAAATGTACCAAAACTTTCTCACCTATCTGGCTATCTAATAAAGTAAGAATATTAAAAAAACTCTCTACAAAATATGAAGAATTAGTTCTTAGAAACAGAACAGGTCGCAATTTATTAAAATAACATTTATAATTATTTTTACAGAAAAAGTGTCCATACACCGCCAATGTTGTGATAAGAGATTGGCAAATTCCGGTATAGTTCGGAATGGTCATGCCCGTCTTCGCTGGTAAGTTTTGGGTTTGCTAGCGTCAGTTCGTTTACGAACAACTGACTGCGCGTGCGTTTAAGTATTGTTTACCGAGCGGCGGATCTTCCAAGGTGATACGATTATATCGATTTCCGAATCGAAGACAACCAAACGTAAGGGTATTTAACATAAATATATAAGAATGTGTACTTTTCAGAGACACCAACATGACGCTGATCGACCTAGCCTCCACCTTACGTTTGGATGTCACCGATTTAGGAATCGATGTATGTATTCAGCTCGGGCAGCCGCAGCATCTCCATTACAAAATCCATACACAAACAAGATATCAACGTACTCAGCTTTTATAAATGATTTCTGCTACCTTGTCGCCTTGGAAGACCCATTTTACAAAAGAAATACTCGCGAGAATTCACGTAGCTCGGTTAACAATACTTAAACGCACGCGCAGTCAGTTTGTCGTAAACGAACTGACGCTAGCGAACCCAAAAACTTAACAGCGAAGACGGCATGCCCATTCCGAACTATACCTGAATTTGCCGATCTCTTATCACAACATTGTCGGTGTATGGACACTTTTTCTGTAAAAATAATTATAAATGTTATTTTAATAAATTGCGACCTGTTCTGTTTCTAAGAACTAATTCTTCATATTTTGTAGAGAGTTTTTTTAATATTCTTACTTTATTAGATATCCAGATAGGTGAGGAAGTTTTGGTACATTTTGTACACCTCTAACTCCATTACAATTTTTTTTATTGGCATTTTAATCTTTAAGAAAACAGAGAAATAATTAAAAGTGACACGATTTAAAAAATATTGTGTCGAAGCCATTGCAAAATTTCATCATTTTATTGATTTAAAAAACCTATTTATATGTTGTCTGAGTACCAGAAACAAAAAAAGTTAAAAATGTTACGTACTTTTTTAAAAATTTGATTTTGAAGTTGTAATTCGGGATTTTTTCGAGAAAATACTAAATTCCCAGATATCTCAGTAACGGTCAACATTTGTATCATGCAATATAGGGTTCATTTCGTAGCTTACAGTATATTCTATCACGCCCTTAAAGGAATGTATCGAATAACCAGTAACCCTGTATACTTTTACAGCTACATTTGTTTACTAACAAACGGAGAGAAATGTTTTAAAACAGTTTTAAGTTCAACCTAATTACAACCATAGCACCTACGAATAAGTGACTTATTACTTATTCGTAGCATAGCACCCAGTAATAAAGTCACAAATCTTCAAAATATTATCTAATACTTACGATCATTAGTCACATAAAACGAGCAAAGCAATAAACTACTCCTGTCACTTAAAAGAAATAGACATAAGTTAAAGAACATTTAGTGTGAAATCAACCTTAACATGCAACGAATAAAGTATGTTTTCCCGTTATCGCCTTGAGAGCTACATCGTTTTGTTTCGTATAGTTTTTCTTCTTCGAAGTTTGTGCGTGTGTTGGCGAGTTTGGCCAAACATTTGTAGCGTTGGTAGCGTGGTTTAAAATATGTAATTTTGTTCAAAATTTTATATTATTTGTTACTTTAAAGCTTAAAATATATCTTATTCTTTATGTTCTTACCGAAAGTAAGATACTCCGACCGTTAAATTGCTTTTTCGAGCATTCTTTTTGCAACTTTAGAATACACACTGCGGCATTGTGAGACGTGTTTATATTGGCTGTGTTCAAGCGAACTAAACAAAATAAGAGCTCACTTTTCAAATGCGCTCTTATTTACCGAGACGTATTTTTTGCGCCGACCCTAAATCTATAGCTATTGTTGATCGAAGTTTTTGATAGATTAATCGAAGTATACTTTATTCTATACTAGTGGGCCCGGCAGACGTTGTCCTGCCATGAAATGAAAATAAAAATAAACTTGGAACCATCAGTTTTAACTGTCACACAACTGGCAGTTATGGTAGGGGAGGCATTGATGCTAAATTTGTAGTTACTCGAGCGTCTTTGGGACCTACTGGAATTTGAAGATTAGGTGGAATAAAGAAAAAAAGGTTATGTGATATTTTCCCCTTCAGCGGTGGGGGGAGCGTCTACAGGGTTTCAAAAATGTAAAAAAAAACAGTCACCAAGAAATACTCGAGCGCGTCAGATATTAATAGGGTAGTCGCGCCACGTCTGTCTGATAACGGAAAAATAATAATCTGCCGTTTTGCGTGGTGGGGGTGGCCGTACGAAGGGGTCGAAAATATTTAAAAAAAAAATTTACTCGAGCGCGTCAGACATTGATAAGGGATGTTAAGTGAACCCTCCAGTAGCTCCTATTTTAAAGACTGACGATTTGGACGCGACCATCAGTCAGGGCCGATTTTTGAAAATGCAAAAAAAAATCGTGACCTTGATTTACTCGAGCGCGTCAGATTTTTATACAGGCGGTTCTTCTTGATGGCCTTGTTGTACTGACCCATAATCTGACAATTATGTTGAGGGATTTCCTTAATCTGACGGTTTGAAAAAAAAAATATGTAAAAAATATCGAAATCTCGAAAATGGTTCAAGATATCGAAAAAATGTTTGCACAAAAGTTGTAGAGAATTTAACCTTCTACAATATTTATTATGAATACATATACCAAAAAACCCATAGGAAACTAGATATTTGCAATAAATGATTTTTTGACCTTTGACCTTGAAAAATCAGTAGTCGCGGGCACCCTAAGATAAGTAGCTTTTGAGACAAGTTTTAGGGTGTCAAAATAAAGGTTTATACAAGTTAATGGCTGACTATTTCTCATTCTGAGGTGAAACTCATAATATTCCTGGACTATACACTTAATAATGATTTTAGCCACTTCAGCTTGTGCAAATCGGCAGATTAAGATATTTCCGTGATTCGTGACTAATTTCCTTCAAAATAAAAAAAAAACCAATCGCGCTCGAGAAAATCCAGGTGACGTTTTTTTTTTGCAACTTTGCGAGTCTCCAATTTTCTTTCGTCACGCCCAATTTGTCAGATTATTGAAATGTACACTATTTTGCATGTAACTAACTTACCTTACCTTAATCTGACGCGCTCGAGTATTTCAAACCATCGATTTTTTTTTACTAATCTGACGGGCTACCCTAGGCGTTCGACACTACATAGAAGGCTCAGATTTGGTGAGAGTACTTCACAAGGTGCAAGGTTGCCCCCTTTATGTTAATCTGACGCGCTCGAGTAAATCCCGAAATCCCCTATTCGCCTCCCCCATTATGTCAAACGCCATGTTTATAGGTATTAGAAAAGTTAAAACTGTCGTTAAGTTTTCTTAAATTTTCTAATGTTTCGCACAACTTTCATACTTTTTTCTTTCTTAAGAACCTTCTCCTTATAATAAGAAACACAACAAAAAAAGAATTAGCGAAATTGGTCCAGCCGTTCACGTGTGATGCTGTGACCAGAATTAACACAAAAGGAATCTTTCTACCAGCAACTATAGGTCCACCAGAATCTCATGGCAAATGGGGAAATAAACATTTGTTGTGTGCAATACTGGGAGAAATTGGATTAAACGATCTTGATACTATTTAATTTTATTTGTATAAAGAATGTTGTTATATATATATAGTATATCGGGTGTTTAGCAACCTTGTGAAGGCGGAGAAAGATAAAGAAATCAAGTATCTTGATCTGGTCCACGAGGTTGTCGACATGTGGGACATTGACACGGCAGTCATTGTACCAATAGTCGTTTCCGCCCATGGCCTATTGGCAAAGAGCCTCGACAAACACCTTAAGAGGTTCACGTTAGGTGGCTGGATCAAGGGCCAGATTCAGAAGGCAGTACTCCTAGAGACGGCACGCATTGTGAGGAAGTTCCTCTCTCTGGAGCCTTGACCACCGGTAACTTGGACCTTGTTCCCGATGCCGGTTGGATGCTGTTTTTTATAGTTTTAACTATAAATATCGTTTTTTTTATATCTATATTTAAAATTGTAATAAATAAGTAAAAGAGAAATAAATAAATGGAATAATAATAATGTTTATTTGGCACCTTAATACAAGAGAACAAAAATAACATAAACAACATCTTGTTTTGTATGTTAACTTAAGGTAGAAAAGGGTTAGTTTTAGTGTAACAACTGATACCTAAACTAGGATATTTTATATCCTGTATGATAGGCACCAGCGCCCACCCTCGGCTTTTTGGCAATGTTATTAAGCTAAGTTAACAAGATTACCAATTCTTAATCATTTATGATTATAATTATAAAAGCAAAGAATTTAATGTGTGTTTGAGTGAGTGTGTGTATGTGTGTATGTGCGAGTGTGTTTGTGTGTGTGTATGTGTGTGAGCGTGTGTGTATTCCAGTTTTAGTTACCTACTATGAGCTACGTTTCAACTGTAATAAGGTTTTCAGTTGCGGTATATGACAGGGAAAGAAGCCATGACATCAGAGATTGTTTGCAAGATCGTTTTTTTTTTTTTTTTTTTTTTTTTTTTTTTTTTTTTTTTTGTGTATGTATGTAAAGTATGAAAGTTGTGCGAAACATTAGAAAATTTAAGAAAACTTAACGACAGTTTTAACTTTTCTAATACCTATAAACATGGCGTTTGACATAATGGGGGAGGCGAATAGGGGATTTCGGGATTTACTCGAGCGCGTCAGATTAACATAAGGGGGGCAACCTTGCACCTTGTGAAGTACTCTCACCAAATCTGAGCCTTCTATGTAGTGTCGAACGCCTAGGGTAGCCCGTCAGATTAGTAAAAAAAAATCGATGGTTTGAAATACTCGAGCGCGTCAGATTAAGGTAAGGTAAGTTAGTTACATGCAAAATAGTGTACATTTCAATAATCTGACAAATTGGGCGTGACGAAAGAAAATTGGAGACTCGCAAAGTTGCAAAAAAAAAACGTCACCTGGATTTTCTCGAGCGCGATTAGTTTTTTTTTTATTTTGAAGGAAATTAGTCACGAATCACGAAAATATCTTAATCTGCCGATTTGCACAAGCCGAAGTAGCTAAAATCATTATTAAGTGTATAGTCCAGGAATATTATGAGTTTCACCTCAGAATGAGAGATAGTCAGCTATTAACTTGTATAAACCTTTATTTTGACACCCTAAACTTGTCTCAAAAGCTATTTATCTTAGGGTGCCCGCGACTACTGATTTTTCATGGTCAAAGTTCAAAAAATCATTTATTGCAAATATCTCGTTTCCTATGGGTTTTTTGGTATATGTATTCATAATAAATATTGTAGAAGGTTAAATTCTCTACAACTTTTGTACAAACATTTTTTCGATATCTTGAACCATTTTCGAGATTTCGATATTTTTTACATATTTTTTTTTTCAAACCGTCAGATTAAGGAAATCCCTCAACATAATTGTCAGATTATGGGTCAGTACAACAAGGCCATCAAGAAGAACCGCCTGTATAAAAATCTGACGCGCTCGAGTAAATCAAGGTCACGATTTTTTTTTGCATTTTCAAAAATCGGCCCTGACTGATGGTCGCGTCCAAATCGTCAGTCTTTAAAATAGGAGCTACTGGAGGGTTCACTTAACATCCCTTATCAATGTCTGACGCGCTCGAGTAAATTTTTTTTTTAAATATTTTCGACCCCTTCGTACGGCCACCCCCACCACGCAAAACGGCAGATTATTATTTTTCCGTTATCAGACAGACGTGGCGCGACTACCCTATTAATATCTGACGCGCTCGAGTATTTCTTGGTGACTGTTTTTTTTTACATTTTTGAAACCCTGTAGACGCTCCCCCCACCGCTGAAGGGGAAAATATCACATAACCTTTTTTTCTTTATTCCACCTAATCTTCAAATTCCAGTAGGTCCCAAAGACGCTCGAGTAACTACAAATTTAGCATCAATGCCTCCCCTACCATATTTGATATGTTTAAGAGTTTGTTTGCAGTGTTATAAAGCCTAGGGCCCTGGAAGAGGCAGAACCTTTGAGCGAAAGATGTTCTAAAGCGTGTAGTGCTACAAATTGCATATTTTCTCCTCTTATCAATACGAGAATTCTCAGCATCAGGCAAGACAATTGAGTGCTGTTTCAGAATTGCATGAAAGATAAACATCTGTCGTACATTTAAAACTTTGCATTCATAGTAATTAACATTGCCATATAAAAATCACAATATTTTATAATTTTTTTATGCCATCAGATTCTGGTAGTGCTATACCTACCTTTACCTACTATACATACAGTGGGAAAATAAAAGTACCATCTAAGTATAATTATTTGTTTTATTTCCTTGTCTAAGAACTTATCTTAACTTCATTTAAATAAAAATGTCACAAAAAAGAAAGACATAGTCACATATTTAAACTTTCAGTTTTGTATTTTATGGAAGCTAATATGATACACAAGTAAAATATTAAAACTTTACAGTAATTTTTATAAAATACGTACATTAAATACAAGTTTAATTAATAGCATTAACTTCTAATATTTACACGTTCCTATAACGATTACTACCTATACACTTAATTTAATAATAACTTAATAGACATGGTAGGTACTTGGACAGGCAACAAGTTTCAACATTCATTCCTCTTGAATTTTTTACTGGGTTCATTCAATACATCATCAAGTTTGTTTACCCGCCTCGATTTAAGGAATGAGTTACTTTCACTTTCACCCACATTTTGTCTAATACAGTTTAAATTTGTTACATTTTGATTATGTACACCATGTTTTTTATCACCCAAAGTTTTATTATTCTTATTAACTACTAAAGTATTTTGAATGTCTTTAACAAATTCACCAGTGTGCACCTTAATAGGAATCAAAATTTGATTTTCACTATCGCCTTTCTTGAGAAACTCTTGTTTTATTTGAACCATGGACCTATTTTCAGCGTCACTTGATAGCCTGATAGTTTTTCGTAATTGTATGGTATCAGAAGAAGAGTCTGCGAAATTACGTTTTACTAATATATCACCTGTAGGCATTTGTTTGACGAATGTTAAGGTTGGCATCTCAGATTCTTTCCCCTCTTTCTGCTTACTTGAGTTGCCTTTATCGCCTTCCAATGCATCCTCATGCTGTTCTTCAATTTCAATTAATTTTCCTGTAAAATAATATTTCCACATTGAAATAGAATTGTTTTTGAATTTGAATATAAGAGTTCGGCGAAGACCGCCCGCAACTTCAATTTGAATCGGTCAGAAAATTGTTATCTCCATTAGTGCTATTAGGTTGAGACAGGCGGTGTTTGCGCTCACCGTTTGCGTTTTAAAAAGCATGTCCAGATACATTGTACATAGATAAATACTATCGAATTCCGAAATATGTATGCTCCATTTACAAATTGTATTTGTAATTCACACTTCTTAAAATAGCGTTGTGCTCACTATCAATACTTAAAGTTAACTTATCTTTCTAGCTGTGTCAAAATGTAACTATTACGAAAAAAGCCGTTTACCATTTAATGTTGGGAATGTTATATCAGGTAACGCCAAATGCGAATCTGGATTATATTTATTCATCAATGTTTTTAATAAATTTGAGATGTCTTCTCGTTTGCGTGTGACTATTATCTCATCGAACCAATTTGCTAATTGTTTTATAGGAAGGGAATAATCATGTATTGGATCCTGAAACAAGCAAAAAAAGTACTATACAAATATTACACATTATTAACAAATATAAAGGTAAATAATAGTTTAAAAAAATTTAGGAGACCTTGTCACTGAAGCGATTTCATCCAGGGAATATAGGTTAATAGGATTTATTGAAGTTAATAATTATTACTTCAAAGATGCTGTAATTATTTAAGTGCATAAGTATTTTAAAAGTACTTTCTTACCTTAAAAAACTGTTCAACATACTGTAACAAGTATAATCCACAATCAGTAAAATTATTTTGCTGTGGAATTTTAGGGCAACTTCCTTTAATGTTATCTTTGTTGAAAATTTTATTGGGCGAAATCTGAAATTTTACAAATCGACATTAAATAGTAGGTTAAACTCAAACAATTGATTGATCAGTTAATTTATTAAAAAGAATACTAACTTTTGCTTGGTATTCACAAGTTAGGTAGTCTCGTAATGTGGCTACTACTCGCGACCGAGAAGCTCCAGCCAACGAGTCAAATATAAGTATACAAGGCCTGTAACAAAATGATAAATGAATGTGTTCAATAAATTCTAATATTTGTTTATTTAATTAGATTAATTTAAATGTTAATAAGCAGAAAAAGATTTGTCAACCCTGTTCTTAGTATACAATGCACAGAACATCAAATCAAACATGATAATATTATATGAACAGTGAACACCAACACAAGCCAAGATTTATATAATGAACTTACTGTTTGATAGGATCAACTTTTCTGTCTACTTGTATTTCGACTTTTTTTTCTACTGTATTTTTCTCTATTTCTTCATCATCAGAATCACATTGCATATCTAAATCACTTTCCTAAAAGAAAAAAATTAGTTAAGGATTATATTATATAAACAAAACCGGTCAAGTGCGAGTCGGACTCGCGCACGAAGGGTTCCGTAAAAACGGCAAAAAATCACGTCTGTTGTATGGGAGCCTTAGTAATAGTCCCGTTTTTAACCTTTTGGCACGGAACCCTAAAAAAGAATAATAAGTGTATTCTCAGTGATTTGTTTTCATTTTATTATCCTACTAATATTGCTTTCACTAGTCTAATAATGAATAAAAAACTTGAGAGGTGTCAAGGGACACCCGGATGGAACGAAGTTATACATAGAAGTTAGAGAGTATATTATATATATATATATTTTTTTTATATATATATATACTCTCTCGACTTATATAACTTCGTTCCATCCGGGTGTCCCTTGACACCTCTCAAGTTTTCTATATTTCTCTTAATTATTAAGAGAAATATTTTTTTTTTAATTTTCAATTATTTAGCGGATCTCTCAGAATGTATCTATCTATCACTAGGGAAATATGATGAAAACAGTATAGCAATGTTATAATTTAGTATAGCATTGGCTTTGATTAATAAATTTCATTTCATTTCAATGGTATCTTCTGCTACAATTATAGAAAACCAAAACAGAAAAAAAATATCATAACATTTCAATTTCAAAACACTATACCTCTGCTTCGGCTTCATCACGTTCACTGAGATTATCTGAGTCACAGCTTAATGTAAGTTGTTCCTGTTTCGTTAGTGGCGTGATTGTCGTATTACCTATTTGCATGGACGATCTCCGTTCTGCAACATTTAAAAGAATATTATATGTAGAATTCATCTAATTTTATGCAAGTTCATTAATTATTAAAATTTCATCTCACCTCTTTTTTTTATCTCTTGGGGAGTGACAGTGCGATTGTCAATCATACTTCGGCAGCCATCCAAACTTGGATAACAAATAATGGCCACAAACCAATGACAATTTTCATTAATAGGAACTACAATATAATCTTTTTCAAAAATGTTAACATTTTTGGTCCATGTTTTCACCCTAGTATGGCGTTTCTGAGCTGGAGTCAAACTATTGTCCCATTCGAGAGGATTTGAACCTTTGTTCATTTTACTTGGTTTTGTAGTTAGTCTTTTATAGAAGAAAGTGCTAAAAATATGAGTCTTTTCTCTCTGACTGTGTGTCAAAACATCATGAACCAAATATTTTAAATAAAAATCTATAATGACATCATTTAAAAATTGATCCTGAGCTAGGCACATGTAATCTTCAGTATTCATAGGTATTCCACCTTTGCCAGGAGGGTAAATTAGTATCTGCCTTATTTCGGCAGAATTTGAACTGTAAAAACAATATATAATGTCACCCAAAGATTGCAATAACCATTTGTTTATAATAAAACCAACAAAGATTTTGAACACCTAGACAAATTGTGAACACACAATTAATATTTGCACTATTTTATACTATTTGTTAAGGTATATGTAGTTACTATATTATAAAATACAATTACCATTTAGTTCCAGCTGCAATGGAAGAACTTAATGATCTGGTTGTCATTTTAGCAACATTATTACTTTCCTTTGGACATGTCCTGACTAAGATATCATTAGCTTCACGGGCATTTAATTCATCCATAACTTTACCAAATAACACTTTTAATGCAACCTTTGCATCCTCATTTATAGTTTCTGGTAAGAGAGTTATCCTTTTAAAAGGATCTTTTTTTGACATAGGATCATAGTAGAAACCTGTAAAATATTATGAAACACATTTTAATTTATTTGTAATTATGAATGTAAAAAGTGCAACCCATTGGGTATTTTCATATTTGTTTTTTTAATTCCCACATATAATCCTATACCAGCTGGTATATGTTTTTAAAACTAAAATATGTAAATAAGTAATGTTAATATTATATCATGTGATAAGTATAATAATGTAATTAAATTTTGGTTTGGTAGGTAGCTTTACCAAATCTAATTGTGTGGTGCCTTACCTACTGTAGTAATAATTATCATTACAAATCTTACCCGTATCTTCCACCATATCAAGGGATTTCCTTATATAGATACCACATTTACTCATTGTGTACACAAATATTACTGGTAACCCTTTTCCAAAATGCACCAATATTCGTACAACTTCTTTCAACTGAATCTGTAGAGCAACTTCCCTCATCTCATTTTTCAATGATGGTGCCACAATTTTTATTCCTTTTGATGATATGTATACCTATAACACAAGTTTTAAATAAAGGTAGATGCTTATTACAGAAAAAAAAAATGTTTACCTGATCAAATTTTGTCCTATTATATCACTTTCTTAAAAATAATGTCAGCAAAGTATATAAGAAATTGGGATGATGCCTAGATTCAAGAAAAAATAACTAACACTAACTAGTGTATAAAACATCTAACAATACTCGAAAATAGCAAAAACTTTAAAATTCCGCCTATCTATGATTTTTAATAACTAAACTTGCGAGGAATTTCTAATCAATTGTTTGATTGGTAGGCCATCCCACTTAAGAACCAACCGGTTAATTACTAATTTAACAACAACAATTTCATACAAAACTACATATAAATCATCATTTTGACATTTAATAAAAATAAGCTAATTTGATATTTCAGTCACCATACCTATCAATTTGATTGTTTTTAGACCAGCTACTAAGCTGCAGCTGGCTTGTCTATATCACATAAAGATGAAAGTTATTTTTCACATTACTGTACTGTACACTTTTAAAGTTTATTAGTCCTAGTAAAATCTGTTCTTAAAAATTGTTAATTTAGTACTATCAATCCTATTATTATTATATTTATAGTCCTATTCCTTGTTTTCAATGAAAATATAGCTGACATTGGGATAGACGAATTTGATAGCTATAAACAAAGTTTGGAAGCAAGAAGTATATTGACATTATAATTCGATAACTTTGTGGACAACAGAATCAGTATCAATGCCATAATAATATATATAGATAAGTTATACCCTCAAGATAAACCCTAAAACACAAATAAAATCATAAATTTACCTCAGGAACTATGTGTAAAATTTTGCATGAAAAAAAGTAAAAAATGGAACGTACATATTTCAAAAATTAATAAATAATTAAAAGTACCTTTTCTTTTGGTGTGTATCGATAAGAACCAATTCTGATAGTCCGACAATTTAGGGATGTAACAATGCCTTGCAAACTGATTTGACTGCTATCATCTCTACTGCCATCTAAGAAAAAGAATATGTTAATTTAATACATACAACAATATTGTTTTTTTTTATTCTTGGATAAACTTGTGTTTGACTGCAATCTCACCATGCTAAGTGATGATGTGGCCTAAGGTGGCAAGCACACAAAGCTTAAAAAGAAACTGGCTATATCGGAACACTGATAGGTGTTTGGCGACAGACATTCAACTAGAGTGGTAGCCAGTCAAGGAATACAAAGTACCCTGCCACTTTGCTATGGTTTCCTCGAGATGTTTTTCTTCACCAACAGATCAAGCTTATGTTATTAATTACATCACTAAAATTAACAGATTGTTTGTTAGGTGTATCTAAAGCCAGGACTTTTAACCAATTAATTTTCAGTTCATTCCTAACTTATCCTTGGTATTTTAGAAGTACCACATGTAAACTTAAATTAGGTCTCACAGTCAATTTCAATAAGATACAACGTTTATAACTAATTATTATTAGTGTAGGTAAACTTACTAAATTATTTTGAAAAAATATTCTATATTGTGACGGAATATCATTGAAGTCGGTGCGGACATTACACCTACATGTGGAATCAATGTAAAAAGTTAACTATGTCCATAAATGGTTCTTACAGTTGAATAGCATTAAAATTACCTTTTCCACCTCTGAATTTATCTTTAAACATAGTAAATACACTAAAAACCTCAAAAATTATGGAAACCTTTCAACAAAGTACCAAAGAGTATATAATTCAAAGTACATCACGGCGACATCAGTTTCACAGATGATAAATCATTTTTTTTAATAATCTTTAGTCATGACCACAGATACAAAGTCTTTCAGTCGCATACATTTTATTCAGTATTATTTTCTTCTTTCATTATGTTATAGATAGTCACATTCCACATTCACTGTAATGTCTAGTCCTCGTCCGTACTAGTTCAGTCAGGTTTTAGTGAAATTGGCGGCTGTTTCACTAAAACTTAACGGACTTTATGGGACAACCTGAAAAGTCACGATACGGTTTCATTTTATTTCACTTCACTTGTGCACTTAGGCTGATCTTTATTGGACAAAACATCACCGAAATTATTCAATAAAACTCAAAATACACGATTAATGAAAATAAAACGAAAACGCAATGTCACTTCGCAAGTTCCCGCTAAAAAGTCTCGATGATAAATCAAGAATAATGTATACTAAATGGATAGGTAACTCTAAATACCTATTTGAAGCAAATACAGTAATACCTCGACTTACGCTACCTCGACTTACGCTAATTCGGAGTTACGCGATTTAATTTTGAATCGGCGCGTAAGTCACGATTTTGTGTTTTTTTGTGCGTTGTGCGACGACCTGAGATATTTACTAAGTACTATGGCATCCAAACGAAGTAGAACCGACTCTTTTGCTTTAAACAAGAAGAGAAAAACATTATCTTTGGAGTGTAAACTTAACATTCTTTGATTGTACCCCTTGTAACAATTGTACCCCGACTTACGCGGATAGCGCTCAGTCCCACATCGCGTAAGTCCGGGGTATTACTGTACTTAATTGCGAAAAAGATAAAGATAGCAACTACGTGGGGACAATCTCTCTTTCTTTCATTCAGTGTAAGTATGGTTAGAAAGAGAAGAGAGATTGTCCCAACGTAGTTATCTTTCTCTTTTAGTAGAGTTACCTATCCATTTAGTATAATAATTCTTGTGATAAATCATTTTTTTTAAATAATTTTTAGTCATGACCATAGATACAAAGTTTTTCAGTCGCATACATTTTCTTCAGTTTCTTCTTTTATGTTATAGTCACATTCTCACATTCACTGTTATGTCTAGTTCTCATCCGTACATGTCCAGTCAGGTTTTAGTGAAATTGGCGGCTGTTCCACTAAAACATTCATGGACTTTTTGGGACAACCTGAAAAGTCACGATACACGCTTTCACTTGTGCACTTAGGTTGATCTTTATTGGACAAAACGCCGGCGACATTATTCAATAAAACTCAAAATACACGAATTAAATGAAAACGCAACGTCACTTCGCAAGTTTCCGCCAAAAAGTCCGATGATAAATCAACAGTGAAAGTGTTTTCAGCTGCCAAAGGATTCAGCGTCGCCAATTTGGCCAACGTTCGTAGACTAAAGTAGCCATATTCATATTTCAGACTAAAAAGTGGCAAAAAAAAAAAAACTTTCACGCTGAGAAATCCGGGACAGGCCAGGTTATTCGCCATTTATATGGTCGCCATTTTCAAGAGAGGCGGTCAGGTTCTCGTACGGTTACTCGATGAAAATTCGACTTAGCTACTTTTTTCAGTAATAGTAATTTTGACATTTCAAGAAGCATTTATGATTTTTTTAAACAAATATATTTACAATAAATATACAAAATATGCAGTATTTTTCCACAGCTTATACAGTGATGTACAGAAACCGACATTGACCAATATATATTTGTCGATAATATTTCTAACAGACTTCAAAAAACCGGTCCAGTGCGAGCCGGACTCGCGCACCGAGGGTTCCGTAAAAACTTGTAGAATGTTAATAGTACGTTCATCACGGTAATGGAGTGTCGAGGATTTTTAAATTTATTTTTTCGTTTACGTTTTCGATTACCTTATTTGAGGTTGTTGCCAATTAAGCTAGTCTCTAAATTGTATGAGCGCCCATACAACTCAGAGGACTATCTTATGTACGCAATCACACAGCATAAAATCACGTCTGTACCCTTAGAGTACCACACAGATAAATTCAGTTTACCACAGTACACACTCATTTCTGTCAAAGTTGTTATGTACCTCTAATCTTAAATTCGGGCATAACTTTTTATTCAATTTATTTTATGATATTGTTTTACGAAATGGTCCCATTAAAATTTAGTAAAAATCTGTTAATGAATTTCGGAGACAGATAATGGAACTCTTCAATTACATCCCTTGTTACAGTTTGACTCCGTTTTCTCATACGACCAGCATCTTTACTTGGACTACCCATGTTTTGTAACTTTAAAATTAAGTCACTAAAAATAGGTTAATAAATGAAAACGTATTTTAACCCTTTCCCGCCTTACGGTACTTAGATAGAAGTACCTCCAAATTTTTCTTCTAATAACTTAGGTACGAAAACACTTTATGTTAACTACAAATGACGATCCTTTAGAGTACCGTTTCCGTAAGCCAATCACAACGCGTTATTTGAATTACCGCGTGATGTTGCCGAATAATTTGAAGAGCGAGTTACAACCTGTTGAACATTTTATCACTTCACTGTGCAGTGTAATTGGAAATCCATACTATCCATCCATACTAATATTATAAATGCGAAAGTGTGTCTGTCTGTCTGTTACCTCTTCACGCTTAAAACGCCGAACCGATTTAGATGAAATTTGGTATAAAGATAGTTTGAGTCCCGGAAAAAAATATAGGATAGTTTTTATCCCATAAATCATCCCTTAAGGGGGTGAAAGTTTGTATGGGGAATCAATAACCGCTGAACTGATTTATAACTATGTCTGTCTGGAGATTTATGAAAAACCGCACCTTGGCCGGTTTTTTCATGAATTGAACACGCGTGGACAGGGTTCCGTACAAAGCCAAAGTCAGTGATTCTTTCATGATAAAATCAAAACTATTTATTTTACAATAATAACAAAAATATATTTAAGGTTAAGAAAACGAGCCCTTTCATTTGATATATGACACAGTAAGGTTTGCAAATCATTTTTTTAAATTTCCTAATTTGTCCCCCGAAAATCATGCTTATTTTAAAAAAAATGTTGTTTGGGTCATAGAATTACAACATCCGGATTCGGAGCAAATATCTGTGACATGTCCGGATAGACAGACGCACGAGTGGTCCTATAACGGTCCGGTTTTTTTGTACGGAACCCTAAATAGCAGATTGGATAAAAAATAAGCTACGCAAATTACTAATACTACGCGGACGGAGTCGCGGGCAAAAGCTAGTGTTTTATAAATAGAATATCATAGGTAAGTGCTATTTTTTTACAATTTACGTTCTCTATATCTTTGACTACATTTCTAAAAGCTGGTATAATTAAATTATATATTAAATACGAAGTTACAGATAATCTAATTACATATATTAAAAAAAAAATGTATTATTACTTTATTTTATTTGAATATATGATAAAAACTGATGTGGACTTAGAAGTACCGTCAGGTGATTGTAGTCTCAAAAATTATGTGTTTTTATGATACACATACTCGATAAAGTGGGTATAGTTTTATCATAAACGAATGTTTTTAAAATTTGTATTATTGTTCTGACCAATTTTCTTATTGTTTCAGTCATTGAGATGGACATTACAAACAATAGTGCTCTGATTGAAGCCCTGTTATTAGAAGAGCTTCTGGACTGCGACGAAGATTCTGATGTAGGTGTGTCCGATGATGAAGTGGAAAATCTTCAACTACCCTCACCGAGAGGCTTCGATGAGGTTTTCGAAAGAGCTCTAGACAGTGTTTTTGCCAAAGTTCCACCATTGTCGCCGTCAAATGAAGATGTTATGGAGTGCCCTATAAATCGGGTACCCACATCTCCAATACCTGGAACTAGTGTTCAGACTAATCTACCATCTGCAAATACGTCTTCACACCGAACTAACCAGCGATTACCCGAACCAAACCGTAAATGGAAAAAGAGGGACCTAGATACAATTTTACCGGAATACAAATAAAAGGGGCGACAGTGATAATCGATTTTCAAATTTAGACATTGGATATTGGAAATAGAAAGATAACAAAGCAAAAAATGGATCGAAGTCTGCCATTACATGCCCTGTAGCTGTCAAAGATTACAATAGTTATATGGGCGGCGTAGATACAGCTGATCGTTCTAGAGCCCTCTACTGTTTAGATCGCAAATCTCCAAAATGGTGGCACAGGTTGTTTTGGGGTCTTCTGGACATCGCATTTGTAAATTCATACGTCATTCATGGACTTATAATGGAACAGACTACCGTAAAAGATTTTCGACGCTCTGTTACTCAAGGCTTGATGACAAAATGAAAGATGCTAGTCAGAAAAGAAAGACTTCTACTGATATTACTGCGAAAAGCGGCCCTTCCAAAAGGCGTAAATCTGACTATTCCACTATAAAAGATGTACGCTTGGGTAACAGAGGCATTCATTGGCCTTAGTTCGTAGAGAACAGGGGAAGGTGTGAGGTTTGTAGTTTGAAGAACATTCAGTGGAAACCTCATAGTAAATGTTCGCATTGCAACGTGTTTTTGTGTGTGAAGAAAAGAAAATGAAAAGAAAAATTGTTTTGTTTAATACCACGAGGTGAATGTGTAATTAAAACCCTATCTATTAAAATGTAATTATTAATAAGTCATGACTGGATCTCATTACTGTTGTTGTTTCTATCAAAGTTACTAAGATTGTGATAACACGAAGTTCCTGACGGTACTTTAAAGTCTATGTCTTGGAAATAGTACTTCTAGGTACATAATAAAAATAGAAAAAAAATCTGTGCATTTCCTTTTACCTACCTTATTATAATAATAAAGTTCAAAAGCGGAAATTCTTTAAAAAAACTACCCCGGGGGGAAAGGGTTAACAAATAAATATAAGAACTAAAAAAAAATACTAAGGGCCGATTCAAAGGCGCGTCATCACAACCACAACAAATGGACGTAATGAAATATAACACAGAAATCCTACATCGCGCTAACAAAGTTTTCTCGGCGCTTTGTATGAGTTCTGATCAAGAAACTTTGGACTGCAGTCCCCGGGTATTAATACCTAGCCCGGTGAACATTTAGGTATTGAACATTTCAGGATTGGTGTAAACAAATTTTAAATTGTCTTCCCCTGATCAGCTTTTAGTAGTTTTATTGATAAAATACGAAATAGAAAAAAATACTTACCATCTAGATGATCAATGCCGATTCCACTATCTGGTGTTCCACCCTCTATTTCACTAGGTGATGGTTCTTTCATACTTATTGATTGTTCATGCTAAAATCAATAATAGAAAAATATATTAACTATTCAAAAATATATAATTACAGGATTAATTATACAATTTCAAATATAGATTACCTGATTACTCATCATAGAACTATTGGAGTCTTCTTCATCTGAGCTGAGGGTCAAAATAACTGGTTCGGGGTCTGGCTGTTTCCCACGTGGCTTCCGCACTCTTGCCGGTTTTTTATCTTGTACAAGCTGTTAAACAATCAAATCAATAATTTGTAAGAAGGGATTTTTATGTTACATTAAGTTACAATGAATATTATGTTACAATTTCAAATCTTACTTACAGCTTTATTATTGAGTAGCTTCATGTTGGTAGATTTCAAAAGATTTAGTTTTATACCTTCTCCACAGATGCTGAAACAGAACATAATTAGTAGACTCTATCAAAACAGTGTGGAACTCAAAAGTTTTTTTAAACTTTTGGATAAGCTAGTGTTTGACTGCAATCTCACCATGGTTAGTGATTATGTAGCCGAAGGTGGTAAGCACACATAGTCTAGATGGAAACTGGCTCTTAAGTGCAACTGTCGGAAAACACCGATAAGTGCTTGGCAACAGATTTCCAATTTTTTTCAAATGTTAACAGCAAATATCAAAACTTTAACAATTATTGGAAATGAGCGACACGCCACACAAGCAAAGGCCAAACAAAATGTGGTACAAATAGACACGATTGGATTTAAATAACGCCTATAAATAAAGGTGGTAGAATATATAAAACTTACTTTTGTTTTTCGATTGTAATTTTTTCCGGTTCCTTCTTTTTCAGTTCTATTTTCTTACTTGCTATAGGTACGCCTTTGGGTTCTTCCGTAAAAACACGTTTACACCTTTAAGATAAATCATATTAAGATTGTGAAAAATATATTAGTATAAAAACAAATATCGTCATTTTACCTTTCACAGCGACTGAAGTTATACCCCGTGTAGCCACAGGACTTACAAAGTGCCAGCATGCCGTCCACATGCCGAGGGGGTGGCGACCGCTGCCCTGGAGAATCTGGGCTATTGCTCGCTAAAATAATATTTAATTTTTATTTACATTGCTCATATCATATCAACAATTTAAAAAAACCTCACATACCATTATCTGGACATTGAGATTTCTCTGGGGTTGACATCTCGCTACTTTGAGGTTGAGATACGACACTTGGCGAACTTCGACTGTTTATATCACCTATTAACATCTGCAAGAATAAACAAATCATAATATTTCATCCTGTCATTATATTATTTATTTTTAGTTAAATGTAATATATAAACAAGTTACAGACCGGGTGGTTTTCTAGCATATCTTCGATTCTCGTGGTCGAGCCGACCGATACGAAATAGTCGATGTCACTACTTGTATTTTGCATACATTGTATGTGGGTGTCTTCCGAAAATGGAACATGAACCTATAATATGAAAAGCGTCAAGAAATTGTGGTGTACCAATAATAACACTAGAAAAGAAATAGAAAAAAAAACAGACCTGCTCAAGAACTTCTTGCAACGTACAACTTTCTTTAGGTAGTGTAAATGTAATTAGTCTCTGTTCTCCGTTTTGTAAGAATATTAACATTTTAGCCGATTGTTGTTCGGATGTTTGCTCGGAAGGGCCACTCGGAGCTTCATTGTTTTCTTCAATAAATTGAAAGAAAATTATCAAAAAGGACAATTTTTAAATAATAAGATTTTACCTACTAAATCAAAGAATACGCACCAATTTGTGGAACTTGTTGTTGAGTTTGCATAGGCGGCACTCGCTGTACCGGCCGCTGCTGCTCTTTGCTTCTCACTAAAGTCTGTCTTCCACTTTCCCTACGAATAAAGAAAACATGAACAATATTTCAAACCGCATTGATATCATATAGAATGTAAAAGTAATATTGAAAGACAAACCTAACTTGTTGCAGTTGTATTGCCGTACGAGGTAACTGTTGCATTCGCTTGTATTCGGCTAGAGTTATTCTCTGACCATTGGTGAAGGTTAATACTTGTCGCTCTTCTTCTAAGGAATCGGGCTCCATTAACAACTGATTGAGTGTTTGAGGATGCTGTTGTATGGTTGGTTGGTCGTAAGATATTTGCTGTTGCTGGTAGCTATGTTGAGGAAAGTTTAATTGTTGGTGTTGGTTGACCGACCCGCTGGGATTTTGCCGTAAAGTAGGAGGAGGTGTGTGGAACTGTTGTGGCGCATTCATATTTTCAGTCACTGAACGTTTGGTAAGTATAGCTGCTGTTATGCTCTCTTCTAGATCATCCATATCGCTGGCATTATTCGGTTGGACGACGACTTTTTTAACTTGCTGAACTTGCTGTTGAACTTGTTGTTGGACTTGTTGTTGGACTTGTTGTTGGACTTGTTGTTGAACTTGTTGGGGATGGGGCGAAGATCGTTGCGTAATGGTATTGAGCGCATTTTGAGTAGGAAGGGGTCCGTTGATTTGGTTAGTCATCGCAACCGAATGTTGAGGCATTTGAGACTGTAAGTTTTGGGAAACTATCGTTCCCTGAGGTGTTATAATTCGGCTAGACTGATGGTTTTGATTTTGTTGGTTTAGAATCTGGAAAAAAAAAATACTCATTAGCTTTCATTATATATGTACAGTCTCAAATGTCATCTAAAACTCGTTTACAAACGATATTTAATTAGGTTTATGTAAGCGTTCTTTTTACTGATGTAATACTAGTGGTCTCCCAAAGCTCTTTTGACTTCTCAGGATAAAAAAAAATCTTTTTAAAAACAAGCTTTTGTTTAATAGCCCTAAAAAGAAGAAAATTAACTTTAAATTAAATCAAACCAATCAATTTAGTACATGTATTACACATTTTATTTGATGATATAAAAGCTTGTCAATAAGATACTTCGGGAACGCGGGTGAAACCGTTGGTAAGCAAGTCATACATATCTTTAAATTAAATTTTACACACAACTTACATGTATGTCTATAAATCAATGAACTGTACTAGTCTATCATATAAACATTATAACTGAGTACGTTGAGTACATACTTGGTGTGTGGAGAGCTTGAGTTGGTTGAGGTGTTGTTGGTGAACTTGGTTGATAGTGTGCGCCAGTTGGAGCTGCGGGTGTTGCGTCGCGTGCTGTTGCTACAACACATCATACATATTTATAAAAAAAAATTAAGGCGTAGATGGTGGCTGGCATTGTGGACCATAGCACCTGTTCGGCAAGCGGTTAGGGCTCTCAAGCGGATTGAAGAACTTTAGGTCACTGGCTACTGAGGTCGCCCCAGTTGGGGCACAAACCTCGGCTCAAAGTGTCGCCGGGGGACACAAAAGTGGGGACGGACTAAACCTATACTAAATTTAATAGACATCGTTCAGCCGCTATGAAGCTGAGTGGTAACAAACACACACTAAGTTAAACAAACCTTAATCCTACTAATATTATAAATGTGAATTTTTTTATTATGTATTTGTTAGTGAAAATTTGGCCGTTGTTGCTCAGTCACGCAAAAACGGCCAAACGGATTTTGATAAAACTTGGCACACAGCTAAATCATATCCTGGAATAAAACGGGAAAAGATAAGGATCCGGGATAAAAAGTGCCCTAACTTTTTATTCGACTCTTTTCATCACCCTCCTCATCACATTCGAGGGAAGTGAGAGGCCACACAACGCTGCGCAGCAAACCACATTTGGAATACTAAATATAAATTAATAGGTGGCCTATATATATTTTATGGCTGTGCCATGATTAACCGTGGCCTCACTTATGGCTCCATCTGAAAACCAGTACCTACTACAGCATATGCCGTTGCTGTCTTTGTGCAAATCCAAAATATTATTTTGTTTTACCTGATGCTGCGGGGTCCTCGGGCGCGGCGGTCGATGTTGCGCGTGCGCAGCTTGTGGATTCAGTACACGCGGCGCACGTACCAAGGGGCCCGCGCCTGCGACCGCGGCCCCCGCCCCGCTACCGGCCGGGCTTGAGCTCGTAGGACATAGCGATGGGCGGTTGCGCACCGTCAGGCCGCCCTGCAGTGTGGTAAACACTCCATATAATATTCTTGACATTAGTATTTCACCTGTCATTAGCTGTTCATTATGATAAATCAGCCTCTAAACTTATCATTAGCTAACATTTCTACAGTGATAATGGGAATGTTATTGAACACAAAATAAAAGTCGAATCAACAGATCTGCAAAGCTACCCGAGCTAACAATAGTGTCGAGTGATATCGAATGAATGATCGTGTTTTGGATTCTAAATTAATTTTGTGAATTGATTTCTAGATTTACTCAAAAATGCGAGGCTTACGATTTAATAGACGATAAACTATACTAATGACAGGAAGTGGTGAAAATCCATTTCATTTGTAGGTAATCTAGAAAATGGTTAGAGACTACATCAATGTTGGTGAAATACCCATCATATTCAATAAAAATATAATTTTATATGACGATAAGGTGTTGGTATTTGTCTGTATAGTAAGTGAACACACCTCTGTATTGAGTAACACAGCTCTAATGGAGTTGACCTGCTGGTGCGGGTTGAGTAGGCGCGCGGGTGGACCGGTTGGACCGGGTGTGCCGGGTGGTCCGGGTGGTAAGGGCGGGCCGGGCTGGGCTGGTGGTGCGTGCTGGACGTGCTGTGCGTGTGTGTGTGCGCGCGCGGGCGGGCGGCGCGGGCGCATCGTGCGCACCGGCGTCCGCACCAGCGTTACACCCGCGCCGCCCGGGCTCAGCGCCTGGTTCAGTAGCCGGGGGGGCGCTTGCCGGCTCGGTGTGCCCTGACAAACAAGGCGATGATAGCTCAGTGGTAGTGACGTCCGATACCGCGACAAAGGTCGTAGGTTCGAATCCTACAATGAGCTTGAGCTATTGGTGAAGGAAAACATCGTGAGGAAACCATAGCACGGTGGTAGGGTACTTTGTATTACAAGTTAAAAAACTGTCGCCAAGCACCTATCGGTGTGTTCCGACAGTTGAACTTGAGAGTCAGTTCTCATCTAGGCTCTGTGTGCTTACCACTTTTGGCCACATCATCATTTCAACAGTTCATCTAGAAGTAAAAAACAACGTATTACAACCATTAAAAGGGTATAGATAGTGCTGTTGATATGTCTATGTCGCAGGTATATAGTCAAAGCCGTGATATTACAATTAAACGGTAGATCGTCAATTGACTTCATTTCTTATAATGTATAAAAAAAAACACGAAGTGAACGGCGATACACTTCTAACCTAATCAAGCCATGTCGATTCTGAATAGAAAAGATTAAATTTTGGAGCATCTCCGGCACACAAAATTACAATCTACCGAAAAATAATGCGTTAAATTGTAAGCAGTATGTTACGTGTTCACAATCTTTCGACAGTTCACAATCTCGCGAGATAGATTATAATCTAACGGTAAAATATGCCCATATGCAGCACTACGTACAACACTAGCACTGTAAGGGATAATGAATAAGAGTGGGGCGGATCTATACTTTAGATGTGTAACACTTTTCCTCTCGCTTACCCGCAATCTGTGGGAGTGATTTCGTGAATAGGTACGGAAGTTTGTAACGGGCTCTATTATAGTGCAGGCAAAGGGTTTTAGTCCATACAGCCTCAAACTCAAAACTCATTTATTGACCAATGAGCGCGCGCGGTGGTGGAGTTGGCTGTCAGATGGTACCAACCCATTTACCGAGAGGTGTCAGATGTTACACATAATATGCGACTACTGTAAGGTCCTGCAAGATCTGTGTGAGTTTCCACGACTATGAATAAATGAATATCGACCCTGAACTGATTTTCTCAATTGCATTGAAGTTCCTCAGATAAAGGTCATTATTGACAAAAAAAACTTACAGCTTGGTTGACATACGCCGCGTGCATCACCACTTGTTGATGTTGTATCTGCTGCGGCTGCATATGTTGTTGTTGATGCTGCTGCTGTTGTTGTTGCAACTGATGTAATTGTTGTTGCTGCAACTGTTGCTGGATTTGGAACTGTTGCAAGTGTTGTATGAGTTGGGAGGACGCTCGCGGCAGCTGCTGTTGTTGCTGCTGCTGCGGCTGCTAATTCATACAATAGTTTTTAGAATCGTTTTAATTAATTTCGATGTATGTAGCTGTTTTCAAGCAAACTCAAAGCACCTTTGTCAAAAATTACTCATAAAAAATATTTTCAATCGTCATTTGTTTAACATATTATCCTGTTCTTAGTGTAAAGGTATGTCTAAGAAAGTTCAAAAATAAAATTAATAGGGATGTTGACTGATATCAAATCAGGTTTTTTTTAATGTTAAAAGGTTGGTTTCTATGGAGTTTTGTATGAAATATTTATTTGTGACGTCATAAAAAGATTGACTCTAGTCATTGTATTGGTAACGTATTCGCTATTTACGAGTATTTTTATGTTTCAACATTCAAAAACATAAAATTATTAAAAGAGCCTGTGGAGCGAACAATTTATTCAACATCGTTTTCATAGTCTACAAAGCAAGAGTATTGTATATTTCCCTACTCATATATAGATAGAGCCATCCAAGAAGACGCGCCTCACTCTTTTCCCTAATAGTAGGGGAGGCAATGATGCTAAATTTGTAGTTACTCGAGTGTCTTTGGGACCTACTGGAATTTGAAGATTAGGTGGAATAAAGAAAAAAAGGTTATGTGATATTTTCCCCTTCAGCGGTGGGGGGAGCGTCTACAGGGTTTCAAAAATGTAAAAAAAAACAGTCACCAAGAAATACTCGAGCGCGTCAGATATTAATAGGGTAGTCGCACCACGTCAGTCTGATAACGGAAAAATAATAATCTGCCGTTTTGCGTGGTGGGGGTGGCAGTACGAAGGGGTCCAAAATATTTTAAAAAAAAATTTACTCGAGCGCGTCAGACATTGATAAGGGACTCCTATTTTAATCTGATAATTATGTTGAGGAATTTCCTTAATCTGACGGTTTGAAAAAAAAATTATAAAAAACATCGAAGTCTGGAAAATGGTTCAAGATATCGAAAAAAAATTTGTACAAAAGTTGTAGAGAATTTAATCTTCTACAATATTTATTATGAATACATACACCAAAAAACCCATAGGAAACGAGATATTTGTAATAAATGATTTTTGACCTTTGACCTTCAAAAATCAGTAGTCGCGGGCACCCTAAGATAAGTAGCTTTTGAGACAAGTTTTAGGGTGTCAAAATAAAGGTTTATACAAGTTAATAGCTGACTATCTCTCATTCTGAGGAGGTGACGTTTTTTTTTTGCAACTTTGCGAGTCTCCAATATTCTTTCGTCACGCCCAAATTGTCAGATTATCGAAATGTACACTATTTTGCATGTCACTAACTTACCTTACCTTAATCTGACGCGCTCGAGTATTTCAAACCTCAAAGTAAATTTTTTTTTTACTAATCTGACGGGCTACCCTAGACGTTCGACACTATATAGAGGGCTCAGATTTGGTGAGAGTACTTCACAAGGTGCAAGTTTGCCCCCCTTATGTTAATCTGCCGCGCTCGAGTAAATCCCGAAATCCCCTATTTGCCTCCCCTACCATAATCCTTTACAATGCAAGTGTTCAACCTTTTACTAGTGTTGTAGTGCTGTGTTTATGGATGGCACTATATATAAGTTGTAACAATATGTATACCGTTTGGTGTGCAGCATGTTGCTGTGGGGGCGGCGGAGGCGGGGGTTGCGGCGGCGGCTGCTGAGCGGGGTGTATCACCGTCGGTTGAGACAAAACATGAGTCGGGCTCACTAACTGCTGTTAAACAATCACACTAATATTATAAATGTGAAGTGTATCTGTCTGTCTTTCTGTCTGTTATCTCTTCACGCTTAAACCACTGAGCCGATTTAGATGAAATTTGGTATAGAGATAGATGGAACCTTGTAGAAGGACCTAGAATACTTTTTATCCCGGGAAAAGATAAGATCCCACGGGAACGCGGGTGAAACCGCGGCGGACAGCTAGTATTTAATAAATCATTGTAAACTTTTTTTTTCAATATACTTATGCAACATACGAAGTTAAGGATGGTACATACTGCTTTTTAAACGTGGGTTCTTTTTTGGCGCTTATTTTATTAGGGGTTCTTTAATTCGTAACAAATATAATATTTTTCATTCAGACTGTAACCCCTTACAGTACGTAGTTGAAATTACCGTCCTTTCTTCGTATGTATGCGCAATTTCAACCCGTAGCGGAAGTAATATATAAATGACACAAAAATAATAGGGGAAAAGTGACGATAAGACAAAAAGCGAAGCATTTAATATTATTATTCGAATACATAGGGTTATTTACAGGCACTATGAAATTAAATTAAACCACATCCACAGTAAAACATACCATAACAAATATTCTCTTTGTCTCAATCTCAATGGAAATAAACTATGTTTACAGCAACCAATCTATGCATGGATTTTGATTTCACTCAAATGAAACCTTAATTTATCGCCAATTAATTGTAAACTTTCAAATTCCAGCACGATTATTCAAAAACGACAGAACAGAAGATTCATCTCTGTTATATAGTTGATTGTAATGAAATTTTTGTCTTCAATCTAAACTTTAAATAATAATAATTATTTATATTATACATAATTATACTCGGTGGTTATGTTTTTATGGCATCTTTTGTGTTGCAAGTTGAAACATCATGGGACCAACTCAAAATGTATGAAGAACCAAATCGTAAATTATTTTCCTATCCCACCAGGTTTTGAAAATATACCATCATAAATTATCCACGATTATATATAGGATAAAAAGTTTATAGAAAGATAGCCAGGTGTGTGAAAGGTGTCCTAGGATAAAAGCAAATAAACTTTACGATTCACAGACCGGCAAATTCAGTGCAATACGAACTTATCGCAATTAGAAGTTTACCCTAAGTCACATTAAAGTTTTCCTGACTGACTGACCTATTAACGCACAGCCTAAGCCACTGTGGTAAAAAAAACAAGGATGGTACTTATAAACGTGTATGCCCACATTAAGAAAGAAATATTAAATTCCAGTCTAAGATGTTAAAATAGGGAATCGCAGATCGGAGCAGAACGTTAGTTACAATATTTATTGGAGGTTTTGAACACTATAGTGCTTCCTTAAAAAAATGTGCTTTGATGTTGATGATGAAACATTATAAAATACCCCTCAAAAGCATAATTATTATAAACACTTCTTACACAATCGATGAACTTTCCCAATTATTTTTAGTCTAGTAATAAACATATATTATATTTTATGTGTTTACTCGTAGTAATAATCTACATAAACTGTATGCCGCCGGTATATGATTTTAAGTCTAATAAATGTTTAGATTAGATGGCAGTTTTAATAAATGCAAAATAATAACATAACTAAGTGAAAAAGAGGTATCATGCTAAGCATAATATGTAATGTTCTACAGTCATCCATTGTTGCCTAAAGTGCATAAATGTAATACACAATTATTTAGTCATCAGACATACATGTTGGGGGCGTTGTGGAGATGACTGTTGCATCAGAGATGCATCAATGATCTGCTGAGCCTGTTGCAACACAACCTGAGCATCCACAGGTAAATCGGATGTGTAGTAAACCTACAAATAAATATTGCATGAAAACTTATACTACATTTCTGTTTTCTTAATACCCTTATTATGCAATATTTTATTTCCTATTAACAATAAAAAAATCTTTACATAATATTGTTATCATTAGGAGGTAATAATAACAACAGTAATATTTTATTGTCTGATATCAAAATAATGAAATATTATGTGTTTAACTACTGTTATATACTACAAAAAACATACTTGATGTCTGTGCAGAGCTTGTTGTTGTTGTTGTTGTTGCTGCTGTTGTTGTTGTTGTTGTTGCTGCTGTTGTTGTTGTTGTTGGAAGTCAGCACGAGGAGGAGGAGGCTCATGACGAATAATATATTGGGGCTGATATTGAGTTAAGCCATCACTGACGACTAATTGTGGTTGCACACTATCACTAACTATGATATCATTTGGCTGATCTGCTTGCTGAACCACCACCTTCGAAAAAATAAATTAGTAAGTATTTAAGTATATCTATACATATGATAAATCTGTATACTTGAAGTGTCTATGTATTATGAATAAAAAAATAAAAGCGCGTAATCAGAGGTACATTTTGTGACAAAATGGAACTACTAGATCACAGATATATTGATCCTAATCTCCAAAGTAGGGTAATATAAAAAAATATGATTTTCATCTGGCTCTTCACCAAGCTGCCTTCAAGCAGAGGTCGGTGTCAGATCGCTGTATGAATACAATATTTTTGACCGAGCGAGCGAAGCGTCTTCGTTTCAGCTTAGGTAAAAAACTTTTGGATGTCTGTCCAGCTGTCCGGCTATTCTCCTCTACAGGTCGCATTTCTCAATCGATTCTGCTGAAATTTTGTTAGCAGGTTCAATAATTATATGGTTTTTTTTGTCATAATTTGGAAAATTTTCAATTTGGCGATGGGGGTTGAAAACGTAAAAAATGCTCAAAAATGTCACTTATCTTTCGCGAGGTCTACAGCTCTCAGGGATTATAAAAGGGGTGCACAATATTTTACAAAATCCTAGATCACTCAAATCCAACAGCTAGTCACCCTTTAATATCATCGCTACAAATAGTCTCTATATCCGCGTAATGTCTCTCCAGGGATAGAAGTAGAGATTATTAGTATTATTATTATTAGTAGTGATTTGAGTAGCTCTGAATGTTAAAAAATTATTACCTAACGTTTACAACACATTTTGAGATATTTTAACATTTTGCAATTATTGAGAAACGCTTTCACCCATGTCTAATTTTTTTTAAGAAATCTACATAATAATACTTATAGGAACTTTCAGAAAGGGTTCCTGAGATATGATGATTCTTAAAAACGCATTTCAACGAGCGTCCACGTAATGTATGCGCATGGCAATTTCACATTTGCAGCGGTCTGGGTAGGGCGATGATTACGCAAAAAATGGCTTTTCTTTAAAAATATAAAATATCGACTTTATGACTTCTAACTGTAACCTGATTATGATCAAGTATAAAAGCTCAAACCTTAACTTATGAAAAAAACCTTCAAATGACAAAAAATATAATATATTATTATTATTATTACTAACGACCCGCCCTGGTTTCGTGCGGGTGTACAGTTTTAGGTCTTTACATATGAAATTGATGTTTTATAGAACTTGCCACTTTGACCTCAAAAAGCCGGCGTTTGGTTAAGAATTCCAAATTCAAATTTATTTCAATTTAAAGCTAGTCTATTGGTGTTTCGAATGTAATAATTTATTTGTTTTCGCGCCATTTACTTTTGCTTTGACATCGCATATATATAATATCGCATTATTTTCGAATACGAATTCCATCGTGGCACTAGCGCTGCAGAAACAGCTCGAAGGATTAATTATGTGTACGGAGAAGCCACTGTAAAAGAAAACACAGTACGTTTTTGGTTCCAACGCTTTCGTTCTGGAAATTTTGACCTCCAGAACAAACCTCGTGGACGGTCGGAGACCCTAGTTGTCAATGAGGAATTGAAAGTGATCCTGGAAGCGGATCCATCTCAAACCACGTCAGAGTTAGCTGCAGGCTTCGGTGTGAGTGATAGAACCATTTTGAATCATTTGAAACAAATTGGAAAAGTGAAAAAGCTTGAAAAATGGCACCGCATGAACTAAGTGAAGCAAACCAACAAACACGCGCCGACTGCTGCGTTACGTTACTCAAACGTCACAATAACGAGGGGATTTTGAATCGTATCATTACTTGTGATGTTTCCGATGATCCTATACGAACATCGGAAACGCTCATCACAGTGGTTAAATCCAGGAGAACCGGCTAAATCCTGCCCCAAGCGAAAGTTGACTCAAAAAAGGTACTAGTTAGTGTTTGGTGGACCAGCCTTGGTGTCATCCACTACAGCTTCCTAAGATCTGGTCAGACGATTACGGCAGATCTGTATTGACATCTTATCCGACAATTGGAAACCATGATGGAAAAGCTAGCAGTTAAACAGCCGAGATTGGTCAACCGCTCTAGCCCACTGCTGCTTCAAGACAACGCTAGATCACACACTGCACAACAGACGGTGGCGAAACTAGAGGAGCTAGGATTGGAATGTTTCCGTCACCCACGATACTCCCCGGACCTTGCTCCAATAAAAAAATTGTTTTGCTTTTTCCATATAAAACATCAATTTCATATGTAAGGACCTAATATAATGTAGGTAGGTACATACGCATGCCGGTCGACTGCGTCCGCCCATTTCGCTGAGAGCGATTAATCGAGATAATGCGTGATATCTTCTAAGATATTCTTTTTAATGATAATCAAGAAAATAATAAGAAGCAAAGGGCACATATTATATACATATAGCATAATATGCACGTATTATACAATACATATAAACCTTCTGAAAGATCTAAATGGATAACGATAACCGTATGAAAAGTTCTTTAGTTTTTAAGATTATGGCATACTTACAGAGACGCGGCGAGGCACTATCAATTTCACTAAAATTAGACCGGACTTGTATGGATGAGGACTAGACTTTACAGTGAAAGTGACAATAAAACGTGACTTAACATAAAAGATGAATATTTAAAATAAAGAAATGGCTTAAAGGTCTCGACACCAAGCCAAAAATCTTCTTGAGATATATCTATCTATCTATCTATCAATCTATATTTATAAAATCTTTATAATCCACCTATGAAATTGCCGTTCTGCAGTACTGGCCATTTCAAATCAAAATAATTTTTGTTTGGCTGAGAATTCTAATTTCAAATTAATTTTATTTTAAAAACATGTTTTTTTTTTCCAAAAGTAGTCATTTGTTTATTGATTAGTGTTACATTTTCATCGCATTTCAATCTTTTTCGTCATCATGGATACGTTAAAAATTCGAGTAATTATGGAATATGAGTACTGTCGTGGCAGCAACGCGGCACAAGCGGCACGCAACATCAACGACGTTTACGGAGCTAACACTACAAACCAACGCACCACCTGTTATTGGTTTGCTCGCTTCCGTTCTGAAAATTTCGACCTGAAAAATGAACCTCGTGGTCGTCCGAAGACTTTGGTCGACAATGACGAATTAAAGGCGATTGTGGAAGCTGATGATACACAATGAATTAGCAGCAGCTTTCGACGTTAGCGTCAAAACAATATTGGTCCATTTGCGTCAAATTGGCAAGGTAAAAAAGCTTGACAAATGGGTGCCCCACGAACTCAATGATCGCCAGCGCGAAGTACGCGTCGAGACATGCCTTGCACTGCTCAACAGACACACAAATGAAGGAATTTTGAACCGCATTGTTACCTGCGATGAAAAATGGATTCTGTTTGATAACCGCAAGCGCTCAGCAAGTTGGTTGGATCCTGGTTCAGCACCTAAACAATGCCCTAAACGAAAACTTACCCCTAGAAAAGTGATGGTCACTGTTTGGTGGTCTAGCGCCGGTGTGATTCATCACAGCTTCTTACCAAACGGGGTGAGCATTACTGCAGATGTGTAATGTGAAGAACTGAACACAATGATGGAGAAGCTGGCACATCTCCAACCAGCATTGGTCAATCGCTCGTCTCCGCTGCTCCTGCAAGACAACGCGCGACCTCATACTGCACAGCAGACGGTCTCCAAGTTGCAAGAACTGGGGTTGGAAGCTCTCCGTCATCCGCCCTACTCGCCAGACCTTGCGCCTACAGACTACTACTTTTTCCAGAATTTGGATAACTTCTTGGCGGGAAAAAAATTCAATACCCGAGAGGCAGTACAAAATGCCTTTGAAGAATTTGTTGACTCCCGTCCAGCTGATTTATTTAAGAAGGGCATCAATAAACTGCCACTGCGTTGGCAAAGATGCATTGATTGCATGGGTGATTTCTTCGATTAATACAAATAAAAAATACATGAAAAAAAATCGTTAAATTTTTTTCATACAAAACGGCAATTTCATAGGTAAAGACCTAATATATAAAATTCTCGTGACCTACGAATATACATATAAAATTTTATCAAAATCGGTCAAGCCGTTTCGGAGGAGTACGGTAACAAAGGACCGATTTGGATGAAATTTTGTGTGTGTATTTCAATGAGTTCCTCGATGATTTTAAAACAAAATTGGACTCGGTAGGTGGCGCTGGAATCGTTTTTTTTTTGTTGTTCTATAGTTTTGCGTTTGACCACAATCTCACTTGATCTTAGGTGGTGATGTGGTCTACGATCAAGTTTTGTTTCAATTTTAGAGCAGGACAACGTCTGCCGGGTCCGCAAGTAAATTTATAATAATAAAATTTGTAAGGATGTGTCTAAATGTTTTTTACCTGTTGTTGTGCATATTGTTGTTCCTCCTGGTTATTAACAGCTATTATCCCATCTAAGCATATATTAGGACAATATCTTTGTAGATCCTCTAGGGTTAATGAATGTCCTTGTCCAACTATCTGGTAGTATTGAGCCATTGCAAATGCTTAGCCTAAAAATAAAGAATATAGTATTGAATACATAATTATAACAAATAAAAAAAAGCTGTGTTTTAGGTAGAATTTTAAGGACTAAAATGGAACAATAAATTAATAAGAACCTGGTTATTTCCATAAATAATAAGTTTAGGAAAATACATCAATGGAAGTATGTTTTACATTTAAACAAATTCTAGACCTTTTCTATATGTCCATCGAAATTATGGTATACATATACAGTATAGAGGGGATATTCTTATTTCTCTCAGAATATTAGTTAATCAAACCAGTTTAGACATGTGGAAATTATATATATATCATTTTACTTTTTCCTTGTTACTAGTCTAGTTCGGTAACTTACTTACTTAGCATAACAATTTTATCAAGCATACCTTTTTCCATAGGCTGAAATCTGCCTGATTGTCAGCCTAATAAAAAAAATTCAAGAAGCCAATGATATAGCAAACATACAAGCCGCAAATAAAATGTATGCCACTCTATGTAACAAATCCCACTATCTTACTAATATTATAAATTTGAAAGTTTGGATGGATGGATGTTTGTTAATCATTTACGCCAGAACGGCTCTGGATCTGGATGAAATTGGCATGGACATAGATTATAGTCTGGAATAGCACATAGGCTAATTTTTATCCCGGGAAAAGATAAATCCCTCGGGAACGCGGGTGAAACCGCGCGGAACAGCTAGTAATATTATAAATGTGAAAGTATGGATGGATGGATGAATGTTTGTTACTCTTTCATGCAAAAATGGCTTAACGAATTTTAATGAAACTTGGCACACAGGTAGTCCATATCCTGGAATAAAACATAGGATACTTTTACCCCAGGAAAAGATAAGATCCCTCGGGAACGCGGGTGAAACAGCGGGGGACAGCTAGTACGTATATAAATTGTACAACACGCGCCAGATTTTGTCTCAATGCCCCTTGGTCTATGCCTAAAGTAGGATAAGAAATGTAATATAAATGTTTAAATCAACAAATTATTAATTTCACTGAACTATTAGGGAGGCTTATTGTCTCAAACACCTAATATTATCAATGACTGTTCATACGATTGTGTTAGGTGTTGAAATTAGACATTATCTGGAAGTGTATAATTATGTTACATACATATGATTTTTTTTGCGAAAATATTGAAAATGCAAAAAATTTCATATACATCCGTAACATGATTTTTTCAAAGAATATCATGATATTTTTCCGTTCTATGGCTTATCTCTCATCCCCTATATTACCCAGAAAGGGGTGCTTTCAAGAAAAGCTTATACACACTTTGATAGTGTTGAAGATGTCACATCTCTGGCCAACTTATATATAAATGCCTGTTTATAGGTGTAGTATATAATTTAAAAAGTTGTATATATAGTATACTAGTGGGCCCGGCAGACGTTGTCCTGCCATGAAATGAAAATAAAAATAAACTTGGAACCATCAGTTTTAAACAATATTTAGAAAATTGAATATGGTCGTTAAGTTTTCTTAAATTTTCTAATGTTCCACGCAACTTTCATACTATTTTCTTTCATAAGAACCTTCTCCTTACAATAACAAACACAACAGTGTTATTGTAGTTCATAAAAAAAGTGTTGTACATAGGTGAAAAGTCATACACAAAAACCACAGAGGTTAACCGACGGCATGACTTGAAAACATCATTTAGTCCTATACACTGACCTCTATTAAAATTATATATATATATATATATATATTAAAACTTATATGTATATTTTTAATTTAATTTTAATAAAACCTTAAAATCTCAATCTCTACGGAAGTGAAACAATGTGGAAATAAATGTTTGTATGGATTTTTCGATAGTGTTAAGTAAAGAGGTACACTGTTTTAGGGAATAGAGATTAGGTCTGATCCTTATTATGTAAGGGTGAAATAAGATAGGATAAAATAGAGGAATGCAGGTGGAACCATGGGGAGGAAAGCTAGTTAATAGTATAACATTTGTTCACTGACTATGGTTTAACAAATTATAATATTTAAAAAGGTTTAAAAAATCTTATTATGATAGTTTTGGATAAAAAAAGAAATGTCAGCCAGTCAATGTGGCTTATTTATACTAATATATTATTTGTAAGTAAGTAAAATCTTTGTAATTCATGTTATCATTAGGTACATTATAGAAAAATCAACATTTCCTATTTTTCTGAAGTTATTCCATCCACTCAAACACATTAATTACAAACATAATTCTAAATTTGAGTATTTGTTCACCTTAATTTGATATATGTAGGTACTTTAGAATCCCAAAGCATGCATGCATTTCTCTAACCCGTTGACTATAATAGAGACAGATGTCCCAGGAAAACAATAAGATAACAATAGAATCTAGTATATAAGCATGTTGAGTTATTAAGACAAAATTTTTTTTGTTAGGTAGGTATGTACTATTTATCAACATCAAAATTACAGATTTTTGTAAACCTACCTCTATAAATGAAAATATAGCATCTAATTTTATTAATAACATTAGATAATTTATGATTGAATTATAATACAATAATTCTCTTTATGACCAAAAATGTTTTTTAGTTATGTATCATCATCAAAATTACAGATTTTTATAAAAGTACTACCTTTATAAACGAAAATATAGTATCTAATTGCAAATTTATTATGCTATATGAACAATTTTAGATAATATTTCATAGTTGCATAATAAGGATTAGCATAATTTGAATTCATTAAATATTTAAGATAAAATAATTATATCTATAGGTTTAGATAATTTATGATTGGATTAAAATCAATGAACAATTGAAAAAAAATAATTACCAGAGTAACATTAAATTTGAGTAAAAATGAGTTGTTTACAATGAGAAAAAAAAAACAACTTGCCTCAAGATTATGTGATAATGTCAGATGTGATGTGATCCTTTCATACATTTACTAGTACTATCAAAACACTATCTAATTACGATAAAAAATTATGTACAGCAGTCATGAAAATAGATACAAATGCTCATATTCTCATTTTAAATTTAGTGTGATTTTAATACACCCTAATACTACACAAGGTGCAATATCATCAGCAGTGACTTCTAACATAGGTACACTTCAACTATGGCGACGACACGACCTCCGCCTCTAAATTTCTACTCACGTCTTTTTAAAATCTTTATCACTATAACGTCTAGAACAGCAATCAAGCGGAAATTCACCTTCTCAGTACCGTTTACATGAAAAGAACGAAATGGCTTCGATACATTTCATCCAACCTAAATACTTTTCAAGGAGACAGTTTCACGGGGATTATACTAGGCAATTGATTTATTTCTTACCAATATTTTCTAGGGACATTTTTAATGTCTTATGTGTACATAAATAAATGAATTTATAACATCTAAATGTAAATTTTTTAACTCAAACGCCAAATCTAGAAGCAATTTACATTATGGCGTGTGTGTCACTTTTTTATAAATATTTTTTTTTCTTTGTGTTGCTAGCTCTTGAAGAAAAAAAAACTTACACAGACTATCCAAGAATTATGTATTCTTAATGGATAGGTAACTCTAAATACCTACTTGAAGCAAATACCTATCAATTGCGAAAAAGATAAAGATAACAACTACGTTGGGACAATATCTCTTTCTTTAATAAAGGTAAGTAAATTTAAGAAAATGAAAAAAAAAAGCAGGTATAAGTCTCACACATTTGACATTTGGCAGGTATATTCTTCATAGGAAGTAAGTTAGGTATTCAATACCTAAAGGGGTAAAAAGCTGGTTGAAATTTTTAAAGATCTTGAAGTTTCCTTCAAATGTAAGAAAATTAAAAAAAAAACAAAACATGGTAAATAGGTACTTAAGTGCTACACTTGGCATGTAGATTCCTCTTTGGGAGGTATCCACTCAGGATTTTTCAATTTTATCAAAAATAAAAACACATAAAAGTGCAGTTTTCTAAGAACAGATTTTTAACTGTCATTCAAATTAATTAGGAAAAAATCGTATCTTAACTTTTTAGAGATTCCTTCGCTGGTGGTGATGAACATAAATAAACTTTATGAATTTGGAATAAAATGCCTTCATTTAAAAAAAATTTCGATACCTATATGATGTACTAGCTTTCCGCCCCACGGCTTCACCCACGTATTCCCTTTTTTACTCATTTAGAGATTGAATTTCAAAAAATCATATCATATTTTTCGTCTACATCTTAAAAAATATACCTGTGAAAAAATTCAACTTTCTAGGTCCAAGGGTGGTAGACTGGGCGTTGTAAGTTGTAGGAGGGTCATACCAACTTTGAACCCCCGTTTCACCCCTTCAGGGGTGGAATTAAAAAAAACGCTTAAACACGAATTTCTTTATTTCCAATTATTAGCTTAAAAACACAGTTTCATGCTTCTAGCTTCAACAATGGCGGACTTTCATAATAATAATAATAATAATAATAATAAGGAAAAACGTCAATCTGTCAACACCTCAAAATAATTCTTTTAGTTTTCCCATTTACTTAAAATTATTTCCTTATATTTATACACCATATTTTATTTCGAATTTACAATTTACAATATCAGTAATCAGTACATATATATAAATAGAGACTGAAGGTACAGAACATTTCTAAGTAATAATAAATTGTTTGGATAATATTGGAATGTGACACGCAGCTGTCACCAATGAAAAAAAGTCGCAACAATACAATATATAAATACAAAAATATGCAACAAAAATAAGGAAAACAAGGATTGTTATTAATGACGGATGCAGACAAGACAAAGGGCACGACTTAGACCCCCGGACTCGTCACCTTGCTCCACCTCGCAGTCACCGGCACCCAACAAAGATGGCATGTCGGCCAATGCAGCTGTGTCGAGTGAGAGTGACGAGTACAGCTCGCCACCGACGTCGCCACCACCTGTACGTCGGCGACGAGGCCGGCCACCTCGTAATTTGGGACCATCGGAGCAACCGGCTCCGAACAGGGTCCTCGTTCCCGGTGGTGTAGTGCGGCGCATGCGATGGACGTCTTCAATAAATGAAAACGTCATGCGCGCCTACTATGAGGCGACAGAGGGGGGAACTAACCTCACTGCATATCGTAGCCGGATGCTGTCTTTGTTTCAGGTCCGTGAGCCAGCTGTCAACGTTTCGGCGCAACGACTGTCCGATCAGGTTCGGGTTATTCATCGTGGACACATGTTGGATGACTCCGTGCTTGACCGGCTACGCTCGGAGGTACTGAGTAGTCGTGTTGTTCCTATTACGTCATCGCAACCTGTGGTCCAGCCTTTGGCACATATTATGGTCGCTTCACGACCTGCCATTGGTGGCGATGCGGATGAGGACAACACTGCTACTGAGGTAAGATCCCAGTATAGTGATATATTGAGGAGTACTTTGGAGGATGTGGTTCGGCAGTTTCGATCCATACCGCATCACCTTAGGCCACGTTTACCTCGATTGCCAATGCATAAAAAAAATTGGGCGCTGATGTGTACTTTAGATTCACTACTGGCAAGTTACTTAGACAGTAGTGAAGACCTTGCGGATACACACTCTATTCTGTACTGCGCGGCTATAACGGCATGTCGTGTAGCCCATGTCAAGTTTCCAAACACTGACATGGCTACGCGACCAAAACCTGCCGTACCAGCCTGGCAGTGCAGGATAGAACATCGTATCAACGAGGCTAGGGTACTCATTGGCAAGCTAAGCTGCTTCAGAGATGGCAACACACGTCCAAGAGTGATGCGCTTTGTGAGGAGGGCATTCACGGGAACTGAAGTAAGTCCCCGTGAATACATGTCCTGCGTCACGGAGCGCATTGACTTCCTGAAGCAGAAAATTTATGCATGGGCGAATCGTATACGTCGGTATAGGACGCGTGTGGATCGTTACTCCCAGAATTCCATGTTCCAAAGGGATCAAAGGTGGGTTTATAGATCCTGGGAGCGACCTAGACAACTAGAAGGTGAGGTGCAGCGACCGAATATTGATGACATGAATTCATTCTGGCGCAATATTTGGTCGGTGCCCGTCACTCATTCTGAGGGCGCTTGGATCGGGGATGTTGAGCGAAGATGCGAACTAATTGAAGAAATGGGGGCAATCAACATTGAACCCCAAGATGTAGCCAATGCAGTCCGTTCGTTGCCTAATTGGAAGGCACCGGGACCGGACGGACTGCATAATTTTTGGCTTAAATGGCTACGTAGTTCGCATATTTGCTTGGCATCTCAGTTTCAAGCAGCCTTAGTATCTGGGTCGTTACCAGAATTTATAACAACCGGTGAAACCCACCTACTCCACAAGTCCGGTTGTACCATGGACCCAAAAAACTATAGGCCGATCACCTGTTTGCCTACAGTTTATAAAACTCTTACATCCATTCTGAAAACAAAAATCTCTTTACATATTAAAGAGAATTCAATCATGTCTGTTTCTCAGAATGGATGTAAGAGTGGGGCCCGTGGTACAAAGGAGTTACTCCTCATAGATATGACCATCTGTCAGCAGGCTCGCCGTAACCGAAGGGATCTGTCGACATGTTGGATAGATTACAAGAAGGCCTACGACTCTGTGCCACATTCATGGCTCATGAGGGTGCTGGAGTTATATAAAGTTGATGTAACTCTACGCACCTTCCTGTTGTCATGTATGAGGCAATGGAGAACAGTCCTTCTCTGTCCAGGATCTCGACAGATTCTTGGTAACGGCGATCCAATAAAGATAGAGCGAGGCATTTTCCAGGGTGATAGCCTGAGCCCATTGTGGTTTTGTCTGGCCCTGAATCCTCTAAGTACGCTCTTAGAGGGGTCTGAGCTGGGCTTTCGGTTGCAGAGAGGAGGTCTGGTAATATCCCACCTACTCTACATGGATGACCTTAAACTGTTTGCCCCCACTGAACTCCAACTGAGAAGCTTACTGAATGTTACCGAAGCTTTCAGTAACTGTATCAGGATGGAGTTTGGTGTTGACAAATGTGCGGTCATGCATGTAAAGCGGGGAAGGATGGTGGAATCTGATGGTATCCAGCTGTCAGATTCCACACAACTAAGATCGCTCTCTGAAACCGAGACCTATAAATACTTGGGTATGTCTCAGGCGCTTGGCATCAATGAGACTGACATGAAACAGTCGTTGCGGGAACGCTTCTTGGGGCGCCTGAAAAAAGTACTGAAAAGTCTTTTGTCAGGCGGAAACAAGGTGCGAGCCTACAACGGTTGGGTCATGCCGGTCTTGATGTACTCTTTTGGCATACTCAAGTGGACTCAGACTGAATTGGACGCCCTGGATAGAAAAGTCCGTACATTGCTGACTGCTTACCGTATGCATCACCCACGATCCTCGGTGATGAGGTTATATATCCCGCGGAAATGTGGTGGTCGAGGCTTTTTAAATGCTAAGACCCTCCATAACCGCGAGGTGTATAACCTCAGGGAGTATTTTCTCCAAGCCGATGAGGGAATGCATGCGGTTGTTGTAGCAGTGGACAAAGGGTTGACTCCTCTATCTTTAGCTAGACAGAATTGGCGCAGGCCTGTGGTGCTCACATTGGACGATCGCAGGCAGGTATGGCAGGACAAGGAGTTACATGGAAGGTACTATCGGGCACTTCACGGTCCCGATGTGGACCTTACAGCCTCCGTGGCCTGGCTACAGTTTGGAGATCTTTTCGGGGAAACCGAAGGTTTTGTTTGTGCAATTATGGACGAGGTTGTGATGACGAACAACTACCGGAGATTTATCCTGCGGGATGGCACCGTTGACATATGTCGAGCATGTCATCGCCCTGGTGAATCCCTCAGGCATATAATCTCCGGTTGTTCGCGTCTCGCAAATGGTGAATACTTGCACAGGCACAACCAAGTAGCCAGGATAATCCACCAGCAACTTGCCCTGAAATACCATCTTGTGACATCTGAGGTGCCGTACTACAGGTATGTACCAGAATCTGTTCTTGAAGATGGTCATATCACACTATACTGGGATAGATCTATCATCACTGACAGGACTATTGTAGCCAATAGACCTGACATTGTATTGATAGATCGCCAAGAGCGTCGTGCAATGATTGTCGATGTTACTGTCCCTCATGACGACAACCTTGTGAAGGCGGAGAAAGATAAAGAAATCAAGTATCTTGATCTGGTCCACGAGGTTGTCGACATGTGGGACATTGACACGGCAGTCATTGTACCAATAGTCGTTTCCGCCCATGGCCTATTGGCAAAGAGCCTCGACAAACACCTTAAGAGGCTCACGTTAGGTGGCTGGATCAAGGGCCAGATTCAGAAGGCAGTACTCCTGGAGACGGCACGCATTGTGAGGAAGTTCCTCTCTCTGGAGCCTTGACCACCGGTAACTTGGACCTAGTTCCCGATGCCGGTTGGATGCTGTTTTTTATAGTTTTAAATATAAATATTGTTTTTTTTTATATCTATATTTGAAATTGTAATAAATAAGTAAAAGAGAAATAAATAAATGGAATAATAATAATAAATACTCTTTATTGTGTACACAATTAAACAAAAATACAATAAAACAGAAAAAAGAAGACGAAACTTAGTGATAACAACACAGGCGGCCTTATCGCTTTAGCGATTTCTTCCAGGCAACCTTGGGGTAACTGGAAATATGTCTTTGAGTAGCATGCGTAGTATATATAATACATATATTTAATAAATCCTAATACACACTATTAATAATCATAAAATAAACTAATAAATACAAATATGTATTTATTCATACAAACTTTCAAGACCCCGTTTCACCCCCTCAGGGGTGAAATTTAAAAACACGCTTATTAAACACGTGATTTTTTTTTATTGTTAGCCTAAAAACAAAGTTTCATGATTCTAGCTTTCATACAAACTTTCAACCCCTTTTTCACCCCCTTAAGATTTGAATTTCGAAAAATCCGTTCTTATTCTTCGGTCACTTCTGAAAAAAAACAGCTTTCTAGGTTCAAGGGTTTAGGCTGGGCGTTGATGAGTAAGTCAGGATCAGGACTTCTCCTTTTATAATATAAATAACAATAAAGATATGGAACATGATATTGTGAAGCGCAAGCTAAAGAGTTTTTATCTGAACAACATAAATACTACCTAATACAATTTATAATACAACTTAAAGTATAAATATTTTTCACTTCAAAGTACTATAGTTCCTGTGCTGTACAGTTCGACTGCGATTTTGAAAAGTAAAATTTTTACTCATGAAATTGTGAACAAAATCCGTAGTATTAATGTACTTGAAAGGCATGTAGATAACTTATAGGGAGTAGATAGCCGCTAAGCTATTTTTAACTTAGTTTCATATAAAAAGATGAGCATGTTGAAAAAATAATTAAAAAATATGACCGACATTTATAACTAACCTACCTACTACTATTATCTGTGAGACGGCTGCATGCAGCTCTTTAATAGTCCGGTTTGTGAGTTCGGTTCTGTGTCAAAATGTCAAAATACATAGATGCTGCTTACATTAGTTCTTATTACTTTACTTATTATAATTACATAGTCTGTAGATTGGATTTCGGGTTTTTGTGTGAATAATAATTGTATTGTAATAAATTTTTATTTGTCCTATTTAGTTTTACTGCGGGTTATTATGATTATTTTGATTTAACATTGAAGTGCTAAGTATTCGAAGAAAAATCTAAAAAGTTATATGACATTTTGTTGCAGTTCGTAAAACTCGTGCAAATGGATGATTCTGTGACTTCACCAGGTAGATTGCCGAGAAATACGTTTTATTTGTGACCAGCAAAGAGTTTATAACCACTATGTTAGACCAGGTTATGTATCTCTGTTACTGTTCAATTTGTGGATTATTTTGTAGGTAACAAAATGGGAGATTCGGCTTCCGAAAGTGACTCAGGATCATTGGATGGCGGAGCTATGCTGCCTCCCAGCACGGTTTCTCGTGACCAGCTTCAAAAAAGAATTGAATCACTACAACAACAAAATAGGTAGGTAACAGTAGTCTTATTCAATACTACTTACATTCAATGATCTCAATTTTCACCAGTCATCTTATGGTTTTCTTAACCCCATTTCTAGTCTGAGAGTAGTCTTATTTTAACTCATAACTCACTGATTGGATGGTCATCCAAGAATCAAAATTCAAGTTATTTATGTTCATAATACAAAAGAAAATTCCATAAGTAGAAATTATTCTGAACAAGTAATGTATTAGTATGTTTAAACTTATAAATATGATTTGATGACTTGGGTTATGGGAGTATCCATAGGAGATTTTTGATTTGTATTTTGCATGCCTATAGAGCACAAATGACAAAACATGTAGCTCTTAAAAACTACAAATGAGATCCTGATGTTCCTAACTTGTAGTGCTTCTAGCAATACATGTTTTTTTTTTCAAGCTTGTTATTACATACATGAGTTTTAATATTTTTTTCAATAAGTACCATAAATAATTGATGCTTAATTAAAATTGTTGAAATTATTCAAAATAATGCTTCTCATTGTATTTAGAGTTCTTAAAGTGGAGTTGGATACCTACAAGCTGCGTGTGAAGGCTCTACAGGAAGAGAATCGTGCCTTGAGACAGGCATCAGTTTCTATTGTGAGTATTTTCTCTCAACATTATAATTATTATATTGCCTCAAATCTATAGTCACAAATATTGTATAGCTGAAGAGTTTGTATGTTTGAACTTGTCAATCTTGCAAAATCTGATTTGAATAATTATTAGTCTTATGTTAGATAGTTTTTGGGTTGGCAATGTGAATGTGATACCCCAGGTTACAATCATCTATAATCTATGGTGGTGGATGATAGCTTATCATCAGGTGTGCCATATAATTTTTGCCATTTTAATGATATAAAAAAAACTGCCTATTTATTAAAAAAGGCCTATTTATGAATTTACATTACCGCGGATAAAAAAGGGGGCAGCTAATTGAATTAAAAGCTTGTACTGACTGAATGCCACCATAGTCTTGATATACCACATTACAAAAACACAAAAATTTTAAAGGTTACATCAGAATGTGTTGAAATCAAAACCTTTAAATTGAAATCAACCCCTTTTTCTTTATTTAAAATCTTTGGAATCATAGTACACCAGTGTCACATCCACATTTTATTTTTAATGATAATAATAGTTCATTTACTACCTGACCGTGCCAGGAGGGTGGTTTTTCATGTGAGAGGTGTCGTTAGATTTGTCTCAGTTATAGGAGTGAGACAGTGTGTTATCATATCAGCCATTAGCTGTCTATTCCTGAGAATCTCCACAATGACCGGCCTTGCACTGTATGCATCCAGTGGCTTCCGGCGACCCTCACAAGATCGTCGGTCCACCGTGCGGGAAACTTGCTCACGCTGCGTCTTCCGGTTCGTGGTCGCTACTCGAGGACCTTTCTGCCCCATTGGTCGTCAGACTGCCACTCAGTTTGGCAATTCTTCGGGCTATGTTGGTTACTCTGGTTCGCCAGCGGATTTCATCATTTCTGATTCGATCTCGCAGGGAAACTACATGCATAGCACTATACATTGCACTTTGGGTGATCTTGAGCTTACTTAGGAGGCACACAGTAAGCGACGTTTCCGTTCCTTAAGTCATCACTAGCAACACACGCTAGTCGAAGACTTTCGACTTGAGACACTGCGGTATTTGGGACGAGAAGATGTTACTTATGTTTACGAACGCTGCCCAGCCAGCTGAGTTGGATTCGTTGATTGACCTCTTTCTTGGATGGTCCGACGTAGTTAAATATATTAATAATAATAAAGCCTTTTTATTTCCAAATGCAAGTACAATAATTAAGTTTTGCCATTAATACATTTTTACGGATTGTTACTTTTGTTAGTATTTCCTTAGTGTTTAGTTATTGGTATTAGTATTGTTCCATCGATTTGGACCCCTCTCTGGGTGTAGGCCTCCTCCAGTCTTTGCCATGCCTCCCTATCTTCCGCCTTCCTCAACCAGTCCTTTCCAGCAATCTCCAGCCTCCACTATGTCGTCTGTCCATCTTTCATAGGGTCTTCCTTTTTCCTATGGGACCTTTCCATCTTGTTGTGAGTAGGTACTGTCCACCTTTGGTCTCTATATCGAGCCAAGTGTCCCTCTTATCGCCATTTCAGTCGGAGAGTTTGGGTGAGTGCGTCTTGTATTTTGGTCTTTTCTCGAATGTCTGTGCGCTTCTAATTTTTTGTTTTTATAGGTAGGTAAATATAGTCATCTACAACTTCAAGTGCGACCTTTACTGGTGTGGGTGCAACATGGACGTTCGACATGATTTCCGTCTTATCCATGTTCATTTTTAGACCCACTTGCTGAGAGACTGCTAAGGTCATCGAGCATTATGCCCAGTAAAGTTATTGCAGGCAACTCCGCAAAATTTGAAAATTAACTGATTACGATGAATATATTTATGCCAATTTACAGCAAGCCAAGGCTGAGCAGGAAGAAGAATACATTTCTAATACTCTACTTAAAAAAATTCAAGCCCTGAAGAAAGAGAAGGAGACTTTAGCTCACCATTATGAGCGGGAAGAAGAATGTCTCACTAATGATCTTTCCAGAAAACTTAATCAGGTATGATTGTTTTTGTGCACCACTTAAGATGTAATAGGGTATAGCGCATTTGATTGACTATAAATTTGATTCTTGCAGTTGCGCCAAGAGAAATGTCGCTTGGAACAAACCTTGGAGCAAGAACAAGAATGCCTGGTGAATAAATTGATGCGGAAAATTGAAAAACTCGAAGCGGAAACTCTTGCTAAGCAAACTAATTTGGAAAGACTTCGCAGAGAAAAGGTATTATTTTTACATTGCCGTCTAATATGTAGCCACAACAAGAGAATAATTAAGTCCTCTCCGTAATTTGTAAACGCCATACTTCTTTAAATAGTTCCGGTTGGCTAAATGTCTCAATTTTACTTCTAATAATATACTTCTTATTTCACATTTTAATTCAAAGTAGTTCACAGCTTATACAAACAAGATTCCCGCCTTCCATGTAAAGGCAAAACCAATATTAAATCTTAAATTTAACTTATCTGCTAAATAATTATAATTATTTAGAACATAGGCTACCAGGAACCTAACCGATACATGTGGAATTGGACAACTTTATTTCGAATCGGCAGTTTATGTGTTTTACCAGTTTTGTATTTTCATATCCCTTTGATCCAAATCCACAATACCGGGTTCGCCATTCGACGGCAGGGGGCTGGGGACGGGGGTTCGCGACAAGATTTACACAATGGTGGCTTGATGACTGGCAGGCACGTGCGGCATGATAAAAACTAAATACAGAAATCAACTTGATACCGAGTCAGAATTAAGGTTAAAATTGACAAAAATTACTCCTAAAATTCACTCCATTTGCGACAAGAAACAAGCACACCCATTACATTCATATTAAAAAGATATTTCTTTTAGAAACATTTTATTGAAATAAAAACCTTATTTGCTTCAACAGTTAATGTTATTATTTTCTTTCTTTTTAATTTGTTAATTGAGGGGTTCGCTGTCACCTGGATGCTTTAACAGGGGTTCGTGCAGCCGAAAATTTGAGAAACCCTGCATTATACAAACACGCCGTGATTGAATAACAAACATCCACAAAATTTTGCATTTATACCTATGATAATCATCGTATGAAAGCGTATTTGTAACATTGCATCTACTAATATTGAATTGTGAAGGTTTGTATGTTTGCTCGTGTTTCCTCAATCACGCAAAAACGGCTGTACGGATTTTGATGAAACTTGGCACACAGGTAGAACATTCCCTGGAATAAAACATAGGATATTTTTACGCAAATATTGTCAGTGAGACTAGATAAATAATTATTGAATGTAATAGGTGTAAGTTGTTTTTGAAAAGAGTAATTGCTGAGTTTATTGCCGGCTCTTCTCAGCAAAAGCAACCTTCCGAACCGAGCATTTAGAGTCTGACTATTCATATGTGCTTGTGAAGGCCTATTTGGATGAATAAACAATTTCATTTCATTTACTCCGGGAAAAGATAAGATCCCTCGGGGCGGAAAACTAGTGATTTTTTTATGGTTTAAAGGTGGAACTGGAAAACACTCTGGAACAAGAGCAGGAGGCTTTAGTCAATAGGCTGTGGAAACGAATGGACAAACTTGAAGCCGAAAAGCGATCACTGCAAATAAGACTCGACCAGCCAGTGTCTGATCCTGCCAGCCCTAGGTGAAATTTTGAAATAAATATCTTTTTCGTTTTTATATTTTTTTATCATTAAATTATATAATATTTTTTTTAATCATTGAATATGGAACTTAATTTAATATACAGGCTGGAATTTTGTAATGCCACCTGAAGGGAAAGTACTCTTAATACTGTTGATAGATTAGTTTACCATTTTTTGTAAATAATTAAAGATTACATGGTTTTCCTTATTTTAATTTATCAAGTTTGTTAGAGAGATTTTATTCTTATAATTGACCTTAACTATCGATTTTAGTCGGTTCGATTCCCGGGTGTGGCAAGCAAATTTTCGAAAATCTCTGAATGCAGTTTTGTTTCTTTTCAAAAATAAAGGAATGTCTTCTTTGAGTAAAATTTTCTATCTATAGTATTAAGAGTACTTTCCCTCCAGGTGGCATTAGGTAACATGGTGCATATTTCGTATTTTTTTAAATGGCGATATTTACAGCCAAATATGAACAAAGCAATCAGTTCCACTATGAGTTTATATGATATCCCAGCTTCTTACTTTATACTAAATTGCTAGATTATATTTAAAATATTATCGGTAAGTTTTGGATTCGTCTATCTATAGTATTCATAGTATTATGTGAACTTAGTTAAATGGTATATTCTTGCTAGGGACATTAGTAATGGTGACACCGCATCCAATCTAAGCAGTCATATCCAGACCCTGCGTTCGGAAGTCGTTAAGTTAAGGTATGTATAACTCTTTCATTTCTAAGTATATTTTTTTGTTGAAAATAGGAATCAGTCAATGTTTTTTTCAGGAACCAATTGGCAGTTTCTCAAAATGAAAATAAAGAGAAAATGCATCGTTTTGCCTTAGAAGAGAAACATATTAGGGAGGAGAATATGCGTTTACAACGAAAATTACAACAAGAGGTAGAGCGTCGCGAAGCTTTGTGCCGACATCTCTCTGAGAGTGAATCTTCTTTAGAAATGGAGGAAGAGAGACAGTTCAATGAGGCATTGAGCGTAAGTAGTTTCATACCATATGAAATATCCTTATCAAACGGTCTAATCGTAGTGTTGTTAGGTACCTACTCATGTAGATAAGCTACCATCATTAAAAGCTTGTTTGTTTTTGTTTCTAATCATTAGTTAAATCGAGCTAACGGTTTTTTCATTATTATTATTCTTTTACGTAAATAATAAGAAAATAGTGTGTCGATGAAAATACTTTTGACTTGATTGTTAGCTTTTGGAAGAGAAGTACCTACTTTGCTCAGATAATTGTTTTCACGGGTTTGAATTAGAATTTATTATATCAAAATGTTTCAGTTTATTATTTAGTCCGTTGGTTCGCTTACAAGCTTGACTTTGACCACATTTTCATCCATCTTACACTGAACCACAATAAGCCCAGATAAATTCCACTCTTGCAGTGTGTAGGCTCAATACAATAATATTTCTGTATCTTAATAACAATAATGTACGTTGTAATTCATAGGTATGCTACTATAGGGATGCAAAGTTATTTTAATATCGATATTTATATCGACATTCTTATCGATATTTTACGCCGTCTTTACTCATAGAACAGTAGAAACAGTACTAATATTAAAATCCATAAACAAGATTTTATACAAGAAAAGAAGCTTGGGGCATTGATTATTAGATTCCGTGAAATTCAGTGTGGCCAATAAAAAAAATCCAAACCCCGCTACGATCTCATCATGGTTGATAATCTTATCGGCCCTATCGACATATGTTTGCAATCCCAGTTGAGTAGTTAACGTGTATGTTAACATAAAGGCGCGGTCGCGCAGCGTGTCGTCGCCGGGTGGGTCGCGCCCGCTGTCTCCGTACGCGCCGCCTCTGTTGCCCAACGCAGCCGGTCTACAGCTCTCACGGCAGTCACTTCATCTTAACTCACAGGTACATCATACATCACACATCACCCACCGGTCACTCATTAAAACCAACAAATACTCAATTGAGCCATTTTAGCAATTTAATCGGTAGATATTTGTTTCGTAAAAAAGTTATGTCGTGATTTTATGGTAGTTTATGAAACTGTTGTCATAACAGAGGTCATGTAACCACTATAGCGGGAGAGCTACTGAAACATCTGACTAACCCGTTTCCCACAAAGCTAGATTTTTTTAAATGAGATTTTATTATCAGCCAATTAAGAAAGTACCGTTTTGGCAGGCATCTCGCCGTTACGTCATCATCCCTTAAATTTTTGAAAATGCGCAAAAAAAATAAAAAAAAACCTTCTCCCACAAGGCTACAATTTTAATATGTTATAATTTACATATGTGTGAGTGTAAAAAAATAATTGCCAACCTATTTTGATGGTTGCAAGCAGGGTTGGGGAAAATGTAATCAGATTACTGATTATAGATTACGATTACGTAATCTGTAATCGTAATCTTGGTTACTTGGTTACGTATGAATAAAAAATGAAGTAATTTCTTTTACATACAAACACTATATTATAAAAACAAATTAAAAGAAAGAAAATTAAAACAAAATAAAGTTTCAGGAAACTGTACGCCGCATTTTTGACAAATGAGGTTGACAGCTCAGCATTTTGTTACAATTTAATTAATACCACTAATATTGTAAATGTGAAAGTTTGGATGGATGGATGGATGGATGCATCGTACTAATATTATTTTTTTGATTTATTTTTATTTGGGAAACCAACAGCGCCAATTGTATAAAATTAAAGAAAAAAACATAAAATGTATGGCCAATAATAGGCTTCCACGAAATAACATTAAAAAAGTTGCCTCATTAATTACATTATTACAGTGAGATTATTAAATTACAGTAAATTAAAATTATTGTGTTGTGTGTGAAAGTTTGGATGGATGGATGGATGTTTGTTACTCTTTCACGCAACTTGGACTTGATGAAACTTGGCACACAGGTAGATCATACCTTGGAATAACAGATAGGATACTTTATATCCCGGTAAAGGATAAGATCCCTAGAGAACGCGGGTGAAACCGCGGAGGAAAGCTAGATAAAATAGTTTACCACGGTTGTTAGGTACATGTATGGCAGGCACAAGCGGAAATCAAATTAACTTTACATTCGATTGTTATTATTTCAGTCGAGGCGTGCGAGCGACCGATTCGTAAAGCCGGCGCTGCCGCTAGGCGGGAGCGTGGGCGGGGGCCGCGTGTCACTGGAGCCGCCCGCGCCCCCTGCGCCTCTCGCGCCTCTCGCGCCCATCGCGCCCTTCGCGCCTCTCGCTCCGCCACTCGGGCCGCTGTCGCCCGCGCCGCCTATTCTGCAACCTGCCAGCCCCATGGACACCTCCTCCAAGGATTAGACCTATGACCGCCCGACTCGATCTAGGACCGCCTGTAACATCCCAGTCGCATCCGAATCTAATTATGCCCATGACTCGGAGTGGTAGACGGTAAGGTTAAAGGCGATCGTACTTCGATGCCTCTGATCGAAAATGTTAAATCAAAATAATAATGATTACGTGACGCTTGTTACTGGGCCCACGTGCGCCTGTAGCTCCAAATAATATAGAGGGGTGCAGGTCTGCGAAGTGAATCAGCTATTTGCCGCGCTATTATCACAATAATTATGATCCGGTCCAGAAAGATATTATTTAATCTTATATGTATGCCATGCACCCTTCTCACTGCCATTTCGACTCGATGAGCTCCTAGAGATCGTACTAGTGTTTCGAAGGGCTTTCTCATCGATGGACTACTGATAAAATTGGTACTTATCGAGAGACTGTTGCCGTCGTTAAGTGTCTGTGTGGGCTATATTATGTTCGATTAGAATAGTGATAGCTAGTTTGATTAAAAATCACTTTGTTATATAACTGGGCTTTAAAATATGTGGCAGTGGGATTTATTTTATCATAAGGCTGTGTATAAAATTCACATGTGAGTTAGTTAAGTGGGCAAAGGAGACGAAGATTATAAACTATTTGATATATTATGTACATTGCACTTGGGGTCGGATGTGCTACTCCTACAAAATATTTTAGTGTAGGAATGTATGATATTTTACGAATGTTTGTTTGAGCTCTCGAGAGTAATTTGTTATGTTCGATGGCTAATTATGTAACACTAGTAGGAGTAGTGACGAACATCTCTCGACCCAATTCAATTATTCTAATTTTCACATAAAGGTTATGTTTTTCAATGTTATAATAAAACAGAATATACGCATAAATATTAATATTTCTTTTATTTTGGCAATACCGAATACACATCAATGCCATTTCCCATACAAAAAATTTCAGTCACTATTGTCGCAATTTTAGTAAAAATCTCATTTTTAGGGTTCCGTACTGCAAAAGGAAAAAACAGAACCCTTAAAGGATCACTTTGTTGTCCGTCCGTCCATCTGTCTTGTCTGTCAAGACCCTTTAATAAGACTATGTTTTACATGAAAAACAGCGCTGCGGACACATGAACATGACGTGTCCGCAGCACAAGCCAAACTTACCCCTTTTGCCCTATGCGTTAAATGTACTTGAGTTATTTTTCTTTTTTTATGATGAAATAAATCTTTCTTTCATTTCACATTGAGATCCTGCAAAATTTCGATATTTTAACGTAGCCTATGCTTGACAAGTGTGTGAGAATTTTAAAAAAGCGATTTATTAATAGCTGGATTAATAGTAGATAGTTTGGTTAGCGTTGCGTATAATTATGTCTGTAAAGATATGAATTTTGTTGTCATTCTAAATTGCTCTGAGTGTTTTATATATCAAGCTCGTGCTGTTGTTGTATTTTTCCCTCAGTTTTTTTTTGTTGCTGGCAATCATCCTTTTAGGATATTTCTGCCAATGTCAAAGTATTTGAAATGGTCTTGGTCTATTTGTCACATTTTTTTTTACATAAGTTTTAGTACTTTTAGTCAATACAAAGTCTTTCAATCACATACATTTTCTTCAGTTTTCATTTCTTCTTTTATGTTATAGTCACATTCTCAAACTCACTGTAATGTCCAGTCCTCGTCCATACATGTCCAGTCAAGCAAGTCATGAAATTGGCGGTTATTCCACTAAAACATTCACGGACTTTTTGGGACAACCTGGAAAGTCACGATACACGCTTTCATTTAATTTCACTTCACTTGTGCACTTAGATTGATCATTATTTAAAACACCACCGAAATTATTCAATAAAACTCAAAATACACGAATTTAATGAAAATAAAACGAAAACGCAACGTCACTCTGCAAGTTCCCGCCAAAAAGTCCCCCCTCAGTTTTTGAAAAGGTAATTCTATGTTTTAGAGCTCGTACACACGAGCAGCATGTTGCCGACACGCGCCGACGGGAGCCGCCGACTGCCGTGGGCGTGTGTCGGCGGCAGCCGTCAACTGCCGTCGGCGCGTCGACAACAGTTGCTTGCTGCTCGTATGAACGAGCCCTTATGGTGATAAATCAGTAGTCCGTTCCGGTTACGCCCTCAAGACATGGCGTTATAAGCTAAACCGATAATTGCCAGGTATTAGGTTGCACATTTTTTTTTACGAAAGAAAGAATAATTTGTAGTTGAATAAAAATTAAACTCACATTCTAGACCAATTTTAAAGACATGTTTTTAATAAATCATATATTTTCGAAATTTGGCGCACTTAGAGACAATTTGTTTAGAATCTGAATACGAATCACATTCAAGGTAATTTTGAAAGTAGGCTTTTTTTTATTTTACTTTGAATTAGGCCTAACGTATTAATTCAATCATCACTTTTTTTAAAAGGCTTATAAGTACATATATTTATTTTAATTTGACGGTAGGAATGTTAACATAGTTCCTGATTCCTGGGATAAATACAAATTGTTCAGCTTGATAAGACTTAATAAGAGTAGTAGGTACCTAGTACCTACCTGCTCAAAATGCAAATTAATAGATATTGACATGTACCTTTTATAATTTTTTATAATTAGTTAAAATATTTACCTACTTAATTCTAACTGACTAACAAGTAAAATCATGACAAAAAATCATGGATTAATAAAATCCGGTAGAATTAGTAAATTTTTCCTTATCACGTTGCTAGAAGAATCACAAATGATCGAAACACAATAGTTAGCTATGTACATAGTCGGCATTGCGTTTGCCGATGAGTGCTGTCGTCATTCGGCAACGTCAATGGCTAGAGAAATAATCGCATTTTACACACGCATCATAAACCTAAGCAAACCTCGTAAGAAAGGCGTATTTGCCTTGGATACTGGTAGGGTTACAGGTATAGTAATTTGCATATTACCTCCCACAGTGTTTTTTTTTATTCTTATTTGTTTTTGTTTTCAAAAAATACAAATCCCACCGGAGTAATTATTTTTATAAATTGTGAAATAAATATAGGTATATATGTATGTATTTATTAGCATTGTACCTATAGGTATTTAGGGACACATATTGTAAGTATGACTACGCTAATAATCTACGATTCCGAAAAGAAAGTCAGAAAAGCGTCATTTATTTTTTCTAGGTCAGAGTGCTCAGAAAGAAGATCCATATGGATTTTAACTCGAAATGCGGGCTATGCATTAGCGAGATAATTGATAAAAAACAGGCCAAGTGCGAGTCGGACTCGCGCACGAAGGGTTCCGTAAAAAAGGCAAAAAAATCACGTTTGTTGTATGTGAGCCCCCCTTAAATATTTATTTTATTTTGTTTTTAGTATTTGTTGTTATAGCGGCAACAGAAATACATAATTTGTGAAAATTTTAACTGTCTAGCTAACGCGGTTCTTGAGATACAGCCTGGTAACAGACAGACAGACGGACAGACAGCGAAGTCTTAGTAATAGGGTCCCGTTTTTACCCTTTGGGTACGGAACCCTAAAAACAAAGGCACATCAAAAACGTAGGTACTTAAAAGTAACTTGGTGGAGGGGAAGGAATAGGTACCAGACTCCTCAGCCCAGACTACTAAGTTATAGGAGGTGCTTAGTTATTTTATATTTAAAATGCTGTAGGAAATTATAAGATTTGAGTACCTACCTATCCTTGAGTATATTTTTTTTTTTTTGTAATAAATATTCCCTTTTTTTTCTAATCGTGTACCTACCTACTTCTCCTACACGATGCCTTCATGCCGACGACCTCATACACGATGTATGAGTTCCAAGTAAATGAGTAGGTAATGTTTCGTTCAAATACATCGCCACATTACTATCATAGTTTCATTGCAAAAATAAATTGAGGGTTTCTCAAAATTCCAGTATAGAGAATAGAGCCTACTAGCCTACTATAGGTATAATTCATAACTCTCCGATACACAGGAAATAGTTATCTGGGTACTATTAATGTGTTCGTTCTTATAAATTCGCACGTTCATGAAAAATCATTCGTGATATGGGATCACGTAATGTAGGTAACCACAGGGGAAATACTTGCAGCAAATTGTATGAATTTATGTAGTACTAGCTTTGTTTCACCTGCGTTCCCGTGGGATCTTATCTTTTTCCGGGCTTTCTAATGGTGAAATAATTTTTAAAATCGGTCGAGTCGTTTTTGGGTTAAATCGTAACAAACAAAACATTTAATCTTTGCTCTTTATAATATTAGTTTAGATTTAGCAGTCTTGGGATAAAACGCTAATTCAGATAGGTTTTATACCTACCAATTATTTTTTATCTAGGTAACTAGATAAAAAATAATTGGTAGGTATAAAAATAAATAACTTCTATGTAGTTGATTTTAAGGTTCCGAACCCAAAGGGTAAAAAAGGGACTATTACTTAGACTTCGCTGTCACCAGGCTGTATCTCAAGAACCGCGATAGGCGGGGGGCACTAGGCCTGGGGTCGGCAAACTTTTTAGACAAAGAGCCAGTTTCCAGAAAAATATCGACTTCTCGGAAGCTCAAAGAGTTTTCTGTTTTAGGTTTTTCACTGTATTCCAAATTTTAATAGGGAAGTAAAATGTAGTAAACTGTGTTTGGGTTCGAAAGACAATTATTTGGCTCGCGGTATTTACGAAATATTTGATCAAATATGCACCCAAAAAATGTTTTTGAGGGGAACTTGAAGAGCCGCAACTGACCCTTCAAAGAGCCGCGGTTTGCCGACCCCTGAGCTAGACAGTTGAAATTTTCACAGATGATGTATTTCTGTTGCCGCTATAACAACAAATACTAAAAACAAAATAAAATAAATATTTAAGAGGGGCTCCCATACAACAAACGCGTTTTTTTTGCCCTTTTTTGGTCGATATCAATAATGGCAACAGGTAGGCACTTGAAATACACAAAATACTCAGTTGTATTTTTGCTTTAATAATAAATAATAAAATTTAAATAAATATTTAAGGGGGTCTCCCATACAGCAAACGTGATTTTTTGCCGTTTTTACGGAACCCTTCGTGCGCGAGTCCGACTCGCACTTGCCGGTTTTTTGTTATTAATTGCACTTTTAAGTACTTAATTTTATTATTGTATGTAAGTTATCTAAAACAAGCAAAACCAATAGGTAATTGTGTAGCATAGACTAATTTACTGGACATTAATATGCGATATTTACCTACAGTTCTTGTCTACTTAAAGGTTTACGTATTGCTGATATTGACATGGGGTAAGAGAAACAGTTTCTCTTGCCCCGTACGTAACGTTTTCACTTAAATACTCGGACAACGATTTATAGGTAGTAGGTAGTGCAGCATTACACGCTGCATAAACCTTTTTGGTTATTTTAAAGAGGACTGGTATGGAGTCTGAAAGTCGGATATATTTTCTGTTTAATTGTCAATAATTCAAATTTAAAAATGATAGATAATTTTCTGGAAAAGAGAGTTCGATGGCTTCCATTCTTGAGCTGAAATCCAAAAAAGCAAGATATAATTTCGATGTATTACAACAAAATTTAAAAAATGTGTGAATCTAAGCGTTTTGGATCGCTTCTATAGTTATTTTTTATTTTTATCAAAACTATTGAAGATCAATGTAAGAAACATTGTGTTATTTTGCCTGGTACGTATATTTTTCTGCTACATATAGTTTTAAATCCCTACAAAGTTATTTCAATCTCTCTCTGGTAACTAGATCCTATGATATCATATTTGTGAAACCCATTTTTTTTCTTTCTCATAGTTTTATACCAGTGAAGAGGATCTGATTTGGATCCTCCCCCCTTCTCCTTTCACCTCCTACTTATGCTTTTGGATCCCGCCACCTTCTGGGTTCCTGTTTCTCCTCACGTGGTTCCGCGCGCAGGTTCTACGTCATAGACGTTCATAGTCAACGTAATTTCGTCAGTGGTGATGTTGCTTGATACTGAATAATTGATTATCACCACTTATGTGATCTTCGGTGTCAAGGTATTATCTAACAGTTTTATTTAACGTTGGCGGAGTTCCTCACTCCGTTCTAATCAATATTTCCATTTGGCCATTTGTTTAAAAAAGAAGATATGTTCCAGAAATTTTTATTCTAAATGTTTAAGTTATTTTAAAATACTCTACTCTTTATTTTTTAAGAAGGGTAAGTGTTAGGTATTTTTGCTTCGAAGCTTCCTAGCAATAATAACCCCATCACGATCCCATTTCATTATTTTGTTGTTACCAATTTAAGTACGTACCGATTTAAGTTACAAGATATTCGGTGTCAAGTTTTTTTTATATTTCAAATCAATTTTATATGTTTGACTAGTGAAATTTTTTTATTTTTATTTTTCTCCTGTTTATGTTTTTTCTCTTTTAATTAAATGTTATTTTAAATCAAGTGGTGTTAATGGACTTTTTTTTCTCACCTAAAACTCTACAGTAGGGACTATCTGTTCCCAACGGTTTCACCCGCGTTCCTAAGGGAATTTATCTTTTCCCGGGATAAAAAGCCCATGTCCTTTCTCCAAGGTCCCATCTATCTCTATAAAACTCATAAAAATTGGTTCATCGGTTTAGGCGTGACAAGGTAACAGACAGACGGAGCTACTTTTGCATTTATAATACCTATTAGTATGGATATTTCTGATTGCAACGACTAGTATTCGGTAGGTAATCTGTTTTATTTGACAGTAAATGCTTGAAAGTTGATATAAACCTTTCACTTGTTATGTATGACTTAATAAACAGTATCTTTAATTATGGCAAGATGTAAGAGTATCTATCAAACTTTGGAGCTATTAAACATAGTCCGTTTTATTGTCAGAGCTACTCTAACATAGTTTAGATACAACTTAGATAGACGTTCACGTTCTCAACTAGGTGTTTCCCCTACACCTGAACTTGTATATTTTTTTGTAGTAGATAAGTATAAATAATGTTGTTTTTTTATTTCCTTGCAATAGTGATGAAATGAAGAATATTCATCTCGGGCGGGAATAAGTGATCAATGACACCCTCGAACTATAAGCACCCTCACTCGCTTCGCTAGCTAGCTACCTCGTGCGCCTCACGTGTAATTGATCCCATCCATTTTAGGGTCCGAATTCGGTACAAACAACGCTTGTTGGTGTCGTCTATAACAGGATCTACAACATCACTTACCAGTTTGTATAACAAAGGGCGTTCTGACTGAAAATCAGTAACTGAGGTCTACACTGTCCTCAGTTGTATGCTGAGTCAGAACCTTTATTCGTGACATCACGCAACATCTCACGGTTATTTTGTTTTTTGTTTTTTAGTTTACTTTTTCTAAATGTTTTTAATTATATAATGTTTATTAATTCCTTCATGTATTATTTTTTCTTTATCTGTGATGTTGCGTGTGTCAATGAAATAAAAATCAATTTTCTTTCTTTCTTTCACTTCAGGTGGAAACCACAGGTGGATGTATCGAGATGTCATAGTTTTCGCAATAAAAACATCTGGAGAATATCTACCAGAATATATATACTTACTCATAGTGATCTGAAAAAATAACATATCCGATCCTACGTTCGAACGTGTAATATTTTCTAAAATAACTTGCAAAGGCTTTGAAATTTATTCTAATATTGTGCATGACGTGTGTTTCTTACCACTGCGCTCCGTAACGACTGACGGATTTTCATGAAATTCGGTACCTACGTGGGTAGTTTATTCCGGTAACGCGGGTGAAACTGTGGAGGACAGCTAGTTTTAAAATAAGTTTGATATTAACATTCAAATAGAAACTTGAAACGCAGCGGTCGGGCGACGCTCATAAAACATGTTTACAGAGAGACAAATAACTGGCGTAGAGTTATTGATCCTTCCAATAATTATCGAACACGTTTCATGTCACCATGTTTAAGCACATGTTTAAACACAAAAGTGGACAAGTTGGCGGATACATGGCTCGACTCTTGTTTGTAAGTTTACGTACGGAATCGTAAAGTGGAGGCAGGCAGTAGGTAGAGCTAACAGAAACCAGAGACAGCGAGATCAACGTTCGTGTAGATCAGTTTATTTAAGCGAGCTGCTGAATGCTTGCATGGTTCTGTAAGTGCATCATAAAAAAATATCTATTAAAACATACCATTCAGTGTAGGATTACTGGTAATATTCATTACAGTAGGATATGGCAGGTACCAGATTAGCAAATAAATTAATTAGGTACCTAAGTCCAATTATATTCAGCCAGAAAGCTGCTAAATTAAGAAACCAAATATTTTAAAAGAAGGAATTATGATGCTTTTTGACAGAATTCAGCCACGCGAGCACCTAAGTAGGTACTAGATACAAAATACCTTAACAGTGTGTTCTGAAAGCTGCGGTTGCCTTCTAGGTTTTGAGTGGTTACCCCCTTCGAACATAGCGTACTTTTTTTTTTTTTGGTACTGGCGATATTGTTGTCAGATAAAAGCCTATCGACAGTTAAAAAAGTCATATTCCTACTTTGTGTTTGAAAATTAATGTGCTTTATTACAGACTAAAACAATTGACAATTAAATGCAAAAGATTAATACCTAAGTACTTATGAATTAAATACATAAGTACTTAGGTATTTTTATTTTATTTTATTTTATTTAGGACAACAAACAGTATGACAATAATAAATATACAAACAGTAGAAGAATTAAAAAAAAAATAGAGTTAATGTCACACCAACTACGTTACCCACATATTACAAAAAAACGTATTATTGTTGAGGTGTAGATAGGAAAAACAAAAAAAGATAAGAGATTAATCATATTACAATGGTATGTAGGTAATACTCTAATCTAAATATTATTATATTAAGTTGTGGTTTCTTACAATGTTTAAAAGGCTTACTGAACCCCAATGTAGTTATACACATCTGGGAAGTAAGAATTCAAATGGAGATATGTAAATGTTGATTTTCTATCAAGTCAATTCGAAACTGCTATGTTTAGCGTTTTGTTAACGCTTTAAATATCATTAAATTATGTAGTGCAACAACTTTTTAAAAATGCAAATATAACTAGTTGGTAACTAAGTAGGTACGTTCATATATTAGTATCAAAGGCAAGAATTTCGAGATTTCGGAATCCCATAGCAAGCCATCTCCAAATATCAACCAGTCATATTTTTTTTATATCTATTTAGTCAGTTAATACAGTAGCTTAAAAGATAACTGTACCTAGTTATCGCACGCATTTGAGGATGAAATCTTCAATCTGTTTATGCAAATGTAAGTCATGATTTAGCAATAATCTTACATGAGACAACAATATTTAGAGTGTGCAAGAAATCTCAAAGGCGTGAAATAGATAACATGAGCTGACCATGCTTTGTTTTCTTCAATTTGGACATATATGTAGGCAAAATCGCAACACAGAGGCTGCAGCCAATTTAAAGTCACCGTCAGGCGTCAAGTCAACATAATCTCGTGAACCATAAATGACCTGGTCGTTCAACAATACACAGAAGGCCGAAATGGCACGAGATGACGAGACTAAATAGTATTTACGCCGAGGTGTTAATTTAAGGAGGTTAGAGTAGCGTGAATTTTATTTATATGAAAAGTTAATTCATGCCCTCCTAGCACGTAGTGTTTAAACGGCGGAGTTAGCACGGGGATCCGAACAAATAGAGCTGCACCGGAGTTTACGTGCAAGCTTGGGCATTTAGTGTAGTACTTTCCTTCGCGACACGCGTGCTTAATAACACTGATACTGCTGTGCTGTGCAATCAACCAATCACCAGAGATTGATATGCCATCTTTTTATTACATAGGTAGGTACTTACTTACATATTATATTACAGAGATTTTCTTAGTTCGATATCTGATACCTACTCGTGAAACCGCCCTTGGTTTCGAGAGCTACATAATTTGTAGGTTCATACAAGGTATTATATTCGTTATTATTGACCTGTTGTGACCATAGGCCTTTTCTATGCAAGCAACGGATGACCAGATTTCGGTTAGTAGTTTCTGAGAAAGGACAGGGTACATATAACAAACCGAGTCGTATGCTCGATTTTTTGTTTCAGTTATACAATCCACTTTACGAACGCACACACAGATAATATTTTATTATTATTATTATCTCTATAGATCTGAAGCTATTCTTTAAATAAATTGAGATGAGTTAATTAATTACTTATTAGTTAGAAGTAGGAAATAAGGTGCTTCATGCTTTTCGACAAAGTTTAGTTTAACGTCTTTGAGTGGGTGAAAACTTCAAATTTTCATTAGATGAATGCAAGTAATCACCTTGACTCAAACTTAAAATGCTGTTTATTGATATGAGATAGGTTCATGTCAATAAAACTTTTAGAAACATGGTGTTTAATGAATAAAAATAAAATCCTCCCCCCTAAAATATTTATAAACTGTAAATTAGCATTGAGCACATGCATAAGTAAGTAAGTAAGTATAGGTACACAAGATATAACGCATAGTAGGTACGTAGTATTGGTAGTAGGTTACATTATGATTATATTTTTTATATTTATACCTATCATATTAATATTTTAAAAAATGCTATGTAGTTACAAGCTCTGCTTAGTTTGGGATCAGATGGCCGTGTATGAAAAATTTCCTAGAATATTACAAAATAAAAAAAATATCCTGGGACATTCTTCAGTCGATTGGAAGGGGGATTCTATATTTTGTTATTTTTAATGTCAAATATTTGTCAGGAAAACTACTAGGTAGGTATTAGCAATAGGTGTGCTTCTTATGGAACTAAGGTTACCTATATCGAGATATGTAGACTTTGGTTGACGAACTAAGCAGCTAAGAACTGCAAAGTATGAGTGTACCAAGCTGTTATAACGGTCACGGAGATGTTTAAAAATGAAACATTTCTGTGGAGAGCATTGAGCTCGGTCGTTGTTTGAGGTTTCCTTTTCCAATTAGCACATGGTCGGCCGTCAGACCGTAACTGGGTGAGGCGAGCTCGATGCATTGGAATGCTGACTAGGTGTCTACAGCAGCTCTTCGCTTCACGGGAGGTATGTTCACATACATACCGTATGAGAGTCCAATGATTCTACAAAATAAAGGAAAGCTACCAGCTATCAATGCTATGCCATCTGTTCCGTAATTTATTTTGTGTATTTGAAGATAGTTCAGAATTCTATAATTTTCTTATAAAGTTGGTAAACCGAAAATGTATGAGTTTATGGTAGGTATATAAATATGAGTACTACACAAGATAAGTATTTGGTATTATATCCTATCCTATCGTGTGAATTCATGTGGCGATCTATGGTACACATTACTTTACGTAGTTTTAGGTACGTTCTCGAACACTTTTTCTTATAAATGTAACATTTTCATGAGTTTTGTAAAGAACAAAGACAAATATAATTAGGCTTTACTAAAGTAAGTACAATATTATAATACAAATATAAATTGTGTAATCCTCTTTGTGCTCTCACCACTATCGGCTTCGGCATTTTTAAACCCCATTTACTATATTATTCCTAATAGTTTTTCATTTCCGATGTGTGAACAATTGAGACAGTTCGAGGATATGAAGATGAGCTATATTATATTAGGAGGGCGATAATATTAGAGAAGTGGTATTACCAATGCCTATAGGCGACGGTAGACACTGACCATCATGTGACCCGAGTTTTCGGACTTCAGATATAAAAAAAAACAAAAGGTTTTTTAGTGCACTCAACATAATATGACAAAGGTTGACTACTGATAACCATTCTACATATAAGAGACTATAAAAGCGTTTTCTATGATGACTTATTGCAAGAATTTGCTAATGAAAAAAACAAAAACCGACTTCAAAACTGTAACCTATACCTATGTACAAATATAAACTAAAAAGTAAAGAATAATATTTTAATTTCAAAGCAAGAGCCTTAAAGGACAATCAACAAAATTATTGATATTTATATATCTATGTAATATTTATAAACAGTTCTTTTTGGAGTCGGTGCCAGTCAAGAAGAAGGACAGTTTTGAACTGGACACGAAGTGTTCATACGAGAAAACGTCTTACAACACCTCTCCTTACGGTAATGTTCCTTAGGTCTGCGCCGTCGCTCCCCTACTTTTCGAAAGTTTGTTACAAAGGCAGAATTAAACTGTCCTTCTTGGCTGGCACCGACTCCAAAAAGAACTGTTTATAAATATTACATAGATATATAAATATCAATAATTTTGTTGATTGTCCTTTAAGGCTCTTGCTTTGAAATTAAAATATTATTCTTTACTTTTTAGTTTATATTTGTACATAGGTATAGGTTACAGTTTTGAAGTCGGTTTTTGTTTTTTATTTTTAAAAATAATTTTATTTTTTAATTTTTAAAGTTTATTCCTTATTATATGTTATCCTAGCCAAACTAGTTTGTCCTGAAATCGGGTCTGGCCGGTAAAATATAATATATAACTAGCGGGCCCGGCAGACGTCGTCCTGCCCTGAAATTAAAACAAATCTTGGAACTCGATTCCAGCGCCACCTACCGGGTCCAATTGTATTTTAAAACCATCGAAGAACCCATTGAAGTATACACACGAAATTTCATCCAAATCCAAAAAGTCACGCTCAACGACTCAGTTTGATTCACTAAGGTTTATCAAACGAGATAGATTTTTTTTCGTTTTTGTTGATTTTCTCAAAAAGTGCTTAATCAATTTCGACAAAATTTAAATGGGACCACCTCTGAAGTAGGATCTACCAAACAAAAAAAGAATCATCAAAATCTATTCATAATTGGCAGAGAAATCGAGTAACAAACATACAAAAAAAAAAAAAAAAAAAACATACAGACGAATTGAGAACCTCCTCCTTTTTTTTGAAGTCGGTTAAAAAGATACTTTAGTTTTGTAGACCCAAATTCAAAGGATTGTGTTTAATATAATACTTTTGTGGTAATGTTTTGATTGCTGCCAATATACTCGGAGTAAGACTATATCTAACTATTATGAAGTTTAATCGCTATATGAAAACTGATAAATTGAACTAAAAAAAATGTTTTTTGTTTTTTTTATCAGTGATTTTTTTCTAATTATGCGGTGAATGGTGAAAATATTATAAAAACTATTGACTGTAACTCTTTTTTTATATGTAGGGCTGACCGTCCCATATGCGAGACAAGGGCTTAAATGTACTTTTCATCATATTTACCTATTAATCGGTCTTAATTGTACCTAAGACGCAATTAGTATCAACATAAAGTTTTATTAAATTAAACGGCTATTGCATGTGCGAGATTCCTCTTCCTTATTATGTACTTACTGTTACACTGTTACTTATTCTACCAAAATAAAATTTTAATGTTACAAACTTATATTACATAATTTAAAATAAAATTTATGGAAATCTGAGTAACCGCCTCAATGTTGCGCAGGATTGTCTCATCTGTGGCTCTGGCCTGCCACCAATCGGTTTGTTTGTCAATAAACTAGAGGCGGAGCTTCACTCAGGTTTGCTCACTGGCAAGACTTGGGTGCGATCCATAGCAACATTTTACTCTCTCCTACAGAAGATAAGAAACATTATTGCTTGTGCGTATGATAGTAAGGTTTATATTTTTTTACAGAAATGTAGGTTCTACACCAATGCCATATGAGTGATTATTGGATGTTGTTCTCGAAAGGTAGTGGATATGATATTTTGTATACATGCTAATGAAGTGTAGTGCGGTCGAGTTTGCGGTAGTTGGTCATGCAGTTGGCACGCCAGCACTGATTTGTGATATGTGACAAATAGATGAATTAATTTCCGTTATTACTTTGCCAATACCTAACATATGTATATTTATTTATTGTTTCAATAATATTTTTTAGTTTATGGTGTTTTCACAAGTCTTCCCATGAACTCGAATGTGTAAATATTGTGTTGTGAACTAGACGTGTTGTTAAAAATATTATATTTTAAATGTGTTCAATTAAACCGGCGAAATTGAGGATACAGTGACCAGTAAAGAAAGGTAAGAAACTTATATTAATACATATTAGGTAAAGTTTTCATTGATAAATGTTTAAAAAAAATATTAAAGATTTTTGAAATTCATATGTCACAATTAACTATGGTATCAGGTGTTTCTTTAGATACTTAAATCTTTAGACTAGAGTTTCCGTAGAGTTAAAAAAACCGGCCAAGTGTGAGTCGGACTCGCGCTTCGTGCGTGCGGTTCCATAAAAACTGCAAAATAATCACGTTTTTGTATTTTGTATTCAGATATTTATTTTATTTTAATTTTATTATGTATTATTAAAGTAAAAATACAACTCAATACTTTGTGAATATTTCAAGTGCCTACCTGTTGCCATTATTGATATCGAGCAAAAAAGGGCAAAAAAATCGCGTTTGTTGTATGGGAGCCGCCCTTAAATATTTATTTTATTTTGTTTTTAGTATTTGTTGTTATAGCGGCAACAAAAATACATAATTTGTGTAAATTTCAGCTGTCTAGCTATCGCGGTTCTTCAGATACAGCCTGGTAACAGACAGACGGACAGACAGCGAAGTCTTAGTAATAGGGTCCCGTTTTTACCCTTTGGGTACGGAACCCTAAAAATGGATCCAATCTCTCAAGTTGGACCAAACTGCACACAGTGTGCAAATTTAAAATCGGTTCATTAGTTTAGGAGTTAATAGTATCGCGGACCAACATCGTGACACGTTTTGATGTAGATATTAAAATAAGATAGCTGACCTAATGTAGGGAAATAAAAATCTTAAAGTATAAGGGCAAATACATCGTCGCCTAATTTAATTTACACGGGCATTTATTATCTATTTAAATATCTCCCATTGGTAGTCAATATAACAAATCTGATAATTTTCACATTTATTATTCTAGAACATAAAAGTTATATTATTGGTAAATCTTCGGGTCCGGGAGCTACCTACGTTAAAAGTTTTAATTTACCTTTATATCGGAAATCGAGTCAAGCAAAATCTAAAAATTATCGACAAATGATTTTTAGTTTAAGTTGCATCACCCAATATTTATTTTGCTAAATTCTAGCACCAAAAACAATACCTAATAGCTTTATTTTTAGGACAAAGTTAAGGAATAACTAGAATTATTTATGTTGTTAATTAGTTTATTTTTGTGTCAAAATAAACTAAAGACTATGAAATTGTTGACACGCTTAGCTTTGTATTGTGTGACATGGGCTGGGCGCCCGACCGAGCGACGGTGGCGGCGCGCGGCGGCGACGGCGGCGGCGGCGCGGGCGCGTGTTCCGTCAACAGCCGCGAAGGCCTATCGGCGCGTCCGGCTCGCCACAAAGCCCTATAATAAACTTTTACAACTCACATAAAACCCTGACTTTTTAACCCGAGTTATTTGAATTAATATCAATTCGGAGTTCCTCAATGGGCTTTACTCGTCAACCTTTAAAGTTTTATGATAACCACAGAATTGAGAAATAAAATTTAATTGAAATGTAGCCCAAAAAAAGTTTGATTGCGGTTATCAGCTTCCGAATTTGAATATTTACTGATATTAAAAAAGAAAACCTTAAGGCGTCGAGTTGTCTAATGATTTCATCAAGCGATGTTCCTTATTCGTAATTATTTTGCCTCAACTTGATGATATTCAATTCAGGATAGTTTGTTAGTAGCTATACGCCATTCCCTGTCTGTTTAAAAGTTATTAATTTCGCCTTTTTCCTTGCAAATCGATAAAATAGGAACCTATTGCCAATTGTAATATGTATGTGTATTATACGAGTATATGTATGTACATACATACATGTATACCTAGTATATTATCTAGCTACAGTGTAGTGCGGGGATCTTCAATCTGCAGTAATTATGATTGTGGTAGAGGTCCGCAATTTTCTAAGGCTATTTTTTTACAGACAATATCTGAAATAAAATCCAATTAAATTTCGATATTTCGGGAATATTAGGATATTTATATTTATTAATTTATATCAAACTATTAATTATAGAATCTTTATTCTGGTTTCCCTACACCTGGATGATTTTATGGTTAAAACCTATGTTGTAATAAAACACGTCCTACACATTATTTTCAAGTAGGTAATTTCAACATTGGTGTATAAACATCAATATTGAAATCTGTTTACCTATATATTATTCTACGTATGATTCGAGAACTTAGGTACCTAATTTTAAATAAATTAGTTTTGAGACTAAATTAGGTAGTGTCTATTATTGGAAACAGTCCAATATTTCGCCATCAGTTCAGCAATCTATAATATAAAAATGAATCGCAAAATGTGTTGGTAAGCGCATAACTCAACAACGCCTGGACCAATTTGGCCAATTCTTTTTTTTAAATGTTCGTTGAAGTCCAAGGATGGTTTTTACGGCGAGAAAAATTCGAATAATTGGCGGGAAAACCCTAAAAACAGCCCTTTTCTTTTTCCCATACAAACCCCCAGCTGTCAAACATTTGACGTCAATCGAAACTAAACAAAGACACGTTTTAGAGAAATAGGGCAGAACAAGGTCTGCCGGGACAGCTAGTACTAAATATATTTTATTTTTGTACCTAAGGTCGAATCTTATTGATCATGTCTTGTGTTATTTGATTTTAGTCTATTGTTTGATTAACATATCAAGGCTGATGGTTGTATACATGCCAAGTGATAATGAAAATTCAAGTTTGAAACAGCGATGACGCAAGACCATTAAAATACTTACTTGAGTTTTCGGCATCATTCCATTTGCATAGCCTTCATTACGCAGCCATTCCGCAAACTTTGAAATTGGAAAAGACAATACGGTGTGTATTGTTTCAATGGTTTCAATATCAATTTGGCCGCTCTTGCATTTGATAATTAGCACCTCTCACCTCGCACCGTGTGGTGCGGCGCGCGGCGGTGAATTTGAAGAAGCGACGAGACGAGGACGCGGCCGCAGGCTGTACAATTGCCGCACGATACCACCGCGTAGGTACACATCGCTTACACTTATCGAAGCGAACGCCATAAACTTCCAATCACTGTACCCGGCCTCTATTCGAAACAGCCTTCAGAGCCACTTGTTATCTGTGATATTTTATAGGGATCAGTAAAACGCCGGCACTGCAAAGCGACATTCCACATGTCCAGTGATCGCGGCGATACTCGTCTCCTCCTATATGACGTTAGGAGTGAATAGCTGATAGATAACGAGAAATAATCTTATTACATTTAATTATATGATATTGATGAGGTGATATTGTTAGATACGCTTACAATTTCAATGTTTCGCAGTGAGCTTCCCCGATACCTGAGTTAAATCCAAAACCAGGGCCAATACTCGCTTCGCACATCATATTTAACCTCGCCATTAAAAAGAAAATGTTCGCAATTCATCTATACGACTTAAGTTTAATATTTATACCTCATGGAGTCGTAAAAAGATGAATAATGACGCTGCAGACGAGTGGGCTAGCGTTGTAATTACTTCGCCTTTATACACACACGTTGCTTTCTTGTTGTTTGAACTTAAATGTTGTACCAGTACGATAGGAACCTTCATAGTCATTCTTTGAGGTGGACGTAAAACCAAATTACGAGTATCTGCGCCATAGTAAGATCTCCGTTGCAAATAAATAACCGTATTCAATAAAGTGTCGGCGTTCAGTCTGACTAAACCCGTCGAGTGTCGACTGTCGAGACCATGAACACGTCATTCCAACCAAACAACAAAATAATCACATACGATACCAACTTGGAGCCTTCTTCATTTATGTGTTTAGATGCTAATATGTATAAAGGTATGCATATATAATATTATGTACATACCTGTTATAATAAATTTGAAAATTTGTTGTTGCTGTTGATTATATTGACATCAGTTTGCGACGGAATATTTCGAATTTCGAATTACAGTGAAGACTCCATTCGGATAATTGAATAAATGAAGAACGATTTTTTACTTATTTATTAACTCTAGCAAGATAACTTACCTCGTCCACGTACACGTGTTTATTAAAAAAAAATAAGTGACAAGTATCTAATTCTGGGATGTAATGATATACGTAAATCGAAAGTAAAGTGCATTATTTATAAGATCCATATTTTTGTATTCTGATACTACTGTCCGTAGCCAAATTGTTCGAAATGTCCAATGTGCACTTTTTTTTATAAATTTATCCATATTTTTGTATTCCTTTTTTTACGTGTATTGTGACAACAAGGCAGGCTAGCATGGCCCACCTATAAAAATTAGCAATAGGTACCAGGGGGATTGCCAATGTGTTTTACACCTTGTTACAATGCCTTAATGGCAACTGCCAGAACACACCAACAGGAGCTTTGTGGCTTTTTTCAACTTGAGGGTGGTATGGATTCCTCAAGAATGTTTTCCTTCACCGAAAGCTCACGCTCATTGTAGGATTCTAATCCACGACCTTCGCCGCGGTATTCGACATCACTACCACTGAGCTATCATCACCTTCTGAGCTAACCAAACTATTCGAAATAATGACCATACTTTACTAACATGAAATTAGAACGTGTTGTTGTGGTGTGAACAGTGAACATGGAATGCAGATGGGTATATCGTTCAAGTCTAACGTGTGTTCAAAATAGAACATTATTTCGAACAATTTGATATGAAATGTTTATTCATCCAAACAGGCCTACATAGGCATTTATGAATAGTCAGACTCTAATGCACGCTTCGGAAGGTTGCTTTTGCTAGAAGCCAGCAATAAACTCAGCAATTACTCTTTTCAAAAAACTTACACCTATACATTCAATAATTATAATAATGAGACTAGATAAATAATTATTTTAAACAATATTTGCGTGTTATGGCGGTAAAAGTAATCTATTGAATTTAATTAGGATTGACTTAGTAAACAACTTAAGCAGACCAGCTCCCATAGTACTCGTATCTATGGTAGGTTACCAAAAAAATATGAATACCCAGGAAAAAACAATCGGATACTTTATTATAATTGAAAGAGAATTGAGAAAAAAAGATACATTATATACCTTTGAAATTTGACACTCTGTAATAGTTATTTGTTATACAAGAATGTAAAGTTGTTTATTAACCGCGTGCTCAATTTTGATGACCGAGCAAGCGAAGGATTCTAAAATTAGAATCCTGAGCGTAAGCAAAGGAATCAAAAGAGCCCGAGGTGAAAAATCTTTGCACTCGAGTGCAACACGTAATTTTTCATCCCACCTCAGCGAGGAAATGACTAAATGCAAAAAAAAACCGGCCAAGTGCGAGTCGGACTCGCGCACGAAGGGTTCCGTAAAAAAGGCACGTTTGTTGTATGGGAGCCCTCGTAAATATTTATTTTATTTTGTTTTTAGTATTTGTTGTTATAGTGGCAACAGAAATACATAATTTGTGAAAATTTCAACTGTCTAGCTATCGCGGTTCTTGAGATACAGCCTGGTAACAGACAGACGGATGGACAGACGGACGGACAGACGGACGGACAGAAGGACGGACAGACGGATGGACAAACGGACAGACAGCGAAGTCTTAGTAATAGGGTCCCGTTTTTACCCTTTGGGTACGGAACCCTAAAAAAAAGAAAATGGCGCGTGCAAAGCAAATTTAAAAAAAGTACACCACCTTGTTGCGTTTCTTGCCGGTTCTTCTCATTTTTATGCTGACTTCTGAACCGGTGGTAACTTCTGTAATTCGACCTTCATAAGTGCCCTTCTAGGGCCTAAACTGAATAAATGGTTTTGACTTTGGCTTTGACTTTAGCTTTGACTTTGATGTATGATAAGTTCGGCACCATGGAGGGAGAAGTAAATAGATTTAATGATGATTTGAATTCATAAACATAGTGCACACGATGTTCTATTTACTTTATCCTCTAGAGGATAATAACGGCTTTTACACTCAGATATCGAAGAGCAAAAATACTCTTTCCGAGATAGGGGGATGAAATAGTAGATTGTTATACAAGGAGCTAAAATGACCCATTATATACGAGGTAGTTTTACTCCCGAGCTTTAGCGAGGGTGTAAATAGAAACCGAGTTTAAATGGGTTTTAGCGCCGTGTGTTACACTATACTTTTCACTACGATTGCGAGAAAATAAAACAATCTAATACAATATGAAATATGTAGTTTATAATGTCTTTTTTTGTTTCTTCTGTAGCTGCAATACATTGCATGCATTCTACCAGAGATCGCCGATTTTAGTTCCATTTTCAAAATTAAAATGAAGTTCTTTTTTTATGAAACAGTAATAAGTCGAGTCTATATTCATGATTATTCTACTTATGACTAAAGACTTTTTCGTTTTTGTAGGCTCATTGGCGAGCAAGCGGCCCACAGCAAGAGGAGTGAAAAAATATTTTTCACTCCTTTTGCTCAAAAAGACCGTCATTGTGGCGTACCAGAGCGAAGAAAAAATACCAATTCTTCCTCTAGGGGAAAAAGTATTTTTATTTTTATTTTTGTGTGTCAAATGACAATGAGCCAAAATCCAAATATGTAGTCTAAGGGCTAACTTGGTTGGTTTTCCCATACGAATTATTATTAAGTACCTACTTTTACACAGTCATGGAAGAGCTTTATGTTCGATGAGTAGTTTCTACCAGCAAGCCAAATTTTCGGAATAATAAAATAAGAACCGAAAGGTAACAGGTTTAGAACATGCGAAGGCTATATAATTCGTATGGGAAAACCAGCCAAGTTAGCCCTTAGACTACATATTTGGATTTTGCATAGAACTTGGCAGTCAATCTGAGATCTCCATTCTTTTTGCGGCGAAGCCCACAGCAGAGAATAATTATTGTATTGAACTTGGCTCTCCTTTTTTACATTTATGTTTTTGGTGGGATATCATTACTTTTTGTAGGTAAGTACATATCCTAGGACAAATTCAAAACTAAAAGTAGACTTTATAAATACTATCAACAAGTTCTCAAACTCAGAGTTAAGTAGGTATATACACCTACTTACTTTGAACTATACTTAACTTACCTACTTACTAAAAAATACAATTATTATTTATTTAAACTATTGCCTACACTATACTAAACCTACGTACTGCAGCATTACACGCTGCATAAACCTTTTTGGTTATTATAAAGAGGACTGGTATGGAGTCTGAAAGCCGGATATTTTTTCTTTTTAATTGTCAATAATTCAAATTTAAAAATGATAGATAATTTTCTGGAAAAGAGAGTTCGATGGCTTCCATTCTTGAGCTGAAATCCAAAGAAGCACGTTAAAATTTCTATATATTACAACGGAATTTAAAAATGTGTGAATCCAAGCGTGTTGGATCGCTTCTATGGTAATTTTTTTATTTTATCAAAACTATTGAAGATCAATGTAAGAAACATTGTGCTATTTTGCCTGGTTTATACTAGTGAAGAGTATCTGATTTGGATCCTCCCCCCCTCTCCTTACATCTCCTGCTTATGCATTTGGATCCCGCCACCTTCTGGGCTCCTGTTTCTCCACACGTGGTTCCTCGCGCAGGTTCTACGTCATAGACGTTCATAGTCAACGTAATTTCGTCAGTGGTGACGTTGCTTGATACTAAATAATTGATTATCACCACTTATGTGATCTTCGGTGTCAAGGTATTATCTAACAGTTTTATTTAACGTTGGCGGAGTTCCTCACTCCGTTCTATTCAATATTTCCATTTGGCTATTTGTTTAAAAAAGAAGATATGTTCCAGAATTTTTTATTTTAAATGTTTAAGTTATTTAAAATTACTCTACTCTTTATTTTTTAAGAAGGATAAGTGTTAGGTATTTTTTGCTTCGAAGCTTCCTAGCAATAATAACCCCATCACGATCCCATTTCTATATTTAGCTATTACCAATTTAAATTCTTATGTTATTAATAATTTTATTCTTATTATTTAAAAAGTTATGTTTGTCTTGTGAATTATTTTTTTATATTCTCTTGCTTTGTTTTTCTCCTTTTATTAAATGTTATTTTAAATCAAGTGGTGATAAAGGACTTTTTTTTCTCTCCTGAAAGTCTACAGTACCTACTTATTATAGGAATTGTAATAATAAAATAAGTATATACACCTACCTACGTATAACTATAAAATTATTATTTATTTAAACTATTGCCTATACTATGATACTATACGTACGTACCTACTTATTAAAGAAATTGTAATAATAATATTACTACAAATTATAAGTTTTCCCTAAGAAAACTTAGCAATTTCGCAGCATAAAGCTCGCGCTTATGAGCGCGGCTGCCGCTCGCTCGGCGACGTTCGCGTTTGATTCGGTTGTCACAGCGCCCCACCCACCCCGCCCGCGGCGCTCCGGCGTCACTCGGCGCGCGCGCGTCGTGTCGTGTATATACCGAAAATCTAAATGCCTATTATTTTATCATTATTTATGAGTAGGTAATGATTTTACACTATTGATGTGCGCTAAATATAAAAATAATAATTAATCCCAGTTAATAACGTAGGTACCCTAAGTAATATTAGGTATTTATGTTAAGCGTTCATAATAGAATCTAATTATTTAAAAATTGCCAGTTTTTTTATTTATTCCTTTGTATTCATCTAATTACCTATCTGCATACCAAATTTTAACTCGCTAGGTCATCTGGAACTGGGTTAGAGTTTTGGTCTATAGGTCAGTCAATGATAAAAATGAGGAATTTTGGACATTAATATCTAAATAACCGTTTGAGATAAGCTTATGAAATTTAGAAGACATATGTATCTGTGGACTAGCATATTAAACGGCAAAATTATCGAGCCCTTTGAGTTGCCAGGAGACTTGAATGGCGAAACTTGCCAAAATTTTCTTCAAAATTATTTGCCAGATCTTTTAGATATTGTACGTACTTTTAAGCATCATACAAAATGATGAGCTAAGATGATGGACAGCAACGCTAATTTATTTATTTGTTTAATATACAACAAAAACACTTAGGTTCGTGATACAAAAAAAAACAACAAAGTGAATCATTAAAACTTAAAAGTTTTTCAAAAAAACATTATAAATTAATACATATAACCGGACGGGCCGGTTGGCGTGGTTGGTTAACACACTGCCTATCACGTCGCAGTTCGTGGGTTCGATTCCCATCTAGGACAGACATTTGTGTGCATGAACATGTCTGTTTGTCCTGAGTCTGGGTGTATTTATCTATTTAAGTATGTATTTACAAAAAAATTTGTAGTATATGTAGTATATCAGTCATCTGGTTTTCATAGCACAAGCTCTGCTTAGTTTGGGATCAGATAGCCGTGTGTGAAAAACGTCCGAGGATGTTTGTTTGTTTATAATTAAGTAAAGTCAGTGTTTTTAAATTATATTTTTCGGGGTAGGCATAAAATTGTCCGTTACTGGAGCCGGCTCATGCGTAGACTTTTTTGACACGCATGATATTACACTTGGACTATAAAATAATGTAAAATATCTTAAAATAAAAAGGTTAAACTTTTTGCCATCGCAGAAATTTTCATAGCAATTTGTATTTTTTTATTAGCATTAAAATCATTCTATATTCTTATATTCTATCCGTGGCAGATAACATTTTCATAGTCACCGCGTTGAAGTCTTTTGGATAAAACACCACTTCTGAGTTATCGACGAGTATACTTAAAATTAAAGTGTATTATTTTAACATTTCTGTATTTGATGGTAAGAAATTGTGTGCAGCAATCTTTTGTTACTGAATCTGGGTGTGATATGGAGCACATGGCTAATAATTGAAATCTTTCCATGTCAGCTCCGTGTCCGTGCAGCGGAGCTAGAGAAAAGTTTACTAAAAGAAGCCATGAATATCTTATCGTTATAAAGTGTTATAATAGCGTCTGACGGCAAAAATCTAGAACAAGCTATCCTCCTAAGGATAAAATAAGTGTCGTAGATTATTGTCTGCAAAGTATTTGTTTTTTACCAGCGTTAACCAGGCAGGCGGGCAATAGATGGTAAGTGAATACCGTCGACTATAGGCATTAGCAATACCAAGGGGAGTGCCAATGTGTTTTCGACTTTTGTTGATGTTTTTTAAGGTGTCGGCTCTCATGTGCTACTGCCGGAACAAACAGGTTCAATCAAGCTACAGTTAATATTGCCATTTAATAGTACAATATTGTATCGTCACATTTTTAAAAGAAGTCATTGACACAATGTTTAAATGTATATTGTAACAAAAATAATCCCAATCTTCATTGGTTTATGAAACTAACTTTATTTTGACTGGTTTAAAAAAACACGGCTTTTAATTTGACTGTATTATTAAACATTATGGTAGGGGAGGCAATGATGCTAAATTTGTAGTTACTCGAGCGTCTTTGGGACCTACTAGAATTTGAAGATTAGGTGGAATAAAGAAAAAAAGGTTATGTGATATTTTCCCCTTCAGCGGTGGGGGGAGCGTTTACAGGGTTTCAAAAATGTAAAAAAAAACTGTCATCAAGAAATACTCGAGCGCGTCAGATATTAATAGGGTAGTCGCGCCACGTCTGTCTGATAACGGAAAAATAATAATCTGCTGTTTTGCGTGGTGGTTTGCCGTACGAAGGGGTCGAAAATATTAAAAAAAAAAATTACTCGAGCGCGTCAGACATTGATAAGGGATGTTAAGTGAACCCTCCAGTAGCTCCTATTTTAAAGACTGACGATTTGGACGCGACCATCAGTCAGGGCCGATGTTTGAAAATTAAAAAAAAAATCGTGACCTTGATTTACTCGAGCGCGTCAGATTTTTATACAGGCGGTTCTTCTTGATGGCCTTGTTGTACTGACCCATAATCTGACAATTATGTTGAGGAATTTCCTTAATCTGACGGTTTGAAAAAAAAATATATAAAAAATATCGAAATCTCGAAAATGGTTCAAGATATCGAGAAAAAATTTGTACAAATGTTGTAGAGAATTTAATCTACTACAATATATAAGTAGCTTTTGAGACAAGTTTTAGGGTGTCAAAATAAAGGTTTATACAAGTTAAGAGCTGACTATCTCTCATTCTGAGGTGAAACTCATAATATTCCTGGACTATACACTTAATAATGATTTTAGCTACTTCGGCTTGTGCAAATCGGCAGATTAAGATATTTCCGTGATTCGTGACTAATTTCCTTCAAAATAAAAAAAATACTAATCGCGCTCGAGAAAATCCAGGGGACGTTTTTTTTTGCAACTTTGCGAGTCTCCAATTTTCTTTCGTCACGGCCAAATTGTCAGATTATTGAAATGTACACTATTTTGCATGTAACTAACTTACCTTACCTTAATCTGCCGCGCTCGAGTAAATCCCGAAATCCCCTATTCACCTCCCCTACCATTAAACGTGTCATTGAAAATTTCAAATGCGTCGTTAAAACATTCTATTCTCTATAACTTCGCATTGGTATAATAATTGGTAATAATACAGCAGAATACTGCTGGGTTTTTAAAGTTTTTGCAACGGAGATTTTATATTCAAAAATTCATACCTCAATTATACAGGTCGATGATTTTATTGAGCATCAAATTTTTGAAAATGTGTAGCAAATTTTAAAACAATTACTACGATGCGCACATACCCTAAATGCACTAATTTCAAGGTTACCTAACCGAGATAAAATAATCTAAATTTCTTCCGTAATAACATGAATCTCAATTATTGGAGCTCTATTATTTGTTATAGGTAGATTTAGGACGACCCATCCCACGACCATGCACCAGCCGAATGGTTAGCATCGTAACATCATCGTCCAGAAATAAAAATATCCGAAATAATAATTTACAAAAAATATGATGATATCTACCTCAAAATTCTAACATATGAACTTATTGAGCATCAAATAAGTTATGAGGTTTTTCGAAGTTAAGCTCCTCATAGGGACGGGTACCTACTACCAATCCTGCATGTGATGCCAACGACTTTAAGATCAACTTGTAGATTACCATTATTTTTATTAATGATTACAATTTGCTGGGAGTTTTGAACCAAGATTTTCCATTTCTGGTAAATTCTGCTAAAATGACGGGCTATGCCTGGAAACCAAAAAATAGGCAGACCATATAAAATAGGATAAACTATATAAAATAAATGAAAGTAAAATAGATATAAAAACTGGCAAAAAACACAATGGAGTGGAGGAAGCCACCACAAGCTACCGACAAGAGCATATGAAGAAGAAGAAGAAATCCGATAAACTAGAAACATAAACTTTCATTTTCAAAAAAACAGCTCCTCTCTGTAAAATGGCTAGTTTAGGCTAAAGTTCCAAGGTACTCCGCAAAATTTAAAAAATTACCCTTGCGCATAATATCACGTTCGTTTCTCGTGTTAGCAGTTTGTGTTATGCGCTGATAATAGGACATACAATTTAATAACGTACGATGATAGTTAAAATATTATGTAAACTCTAAACTAGCGCAAGTTTTAAACATCATAGACTGCTTTCAAATTTACACAGTTTGGTTTTCTAATATAAACTAGGCTAATGAACTGTTAATTGTAAGTAGGTAAGTTGGAACTGTGCAATTTCAAAGGAGTTTCCTAACGCAGACGCTCAGGTTATGGAATGAGCCGTGTTTTTCACAAGGTAAAAATTATTTTGCTTAGAAAGAGGATAAAAACATAAAATTGACAAAAATACCTATCGAGGAGGAGTGGCTGGACGTTGAACCGACGTAGTCAGTGATAATAGGCACAATAAACATTGGATGTGAAGATCGTGCTCGAGCCAAACTTACAATAAAATATCCGGCTTATTTGCCATTGCCATCGGATTTCGTGATGTTTCACATTTGTACAGCGATGTGTATTTCGTAATGCATTTAAGCTGTAAATGTATGAGAAACTAGTGATGTTGTAACTTTCTGAATATTTTTTTAACTGGAATATTCTTACTAGCCAGTCTAGCCACCCGCTCCGGCTTTACACACGGGTAGCAGAGCATATGCGCCTACTTTTTATTTCTGTCGTAGTGTCGTATCAGGATGTGAACGCGGGAAGCGGCGCACGCCAGTTAAGCACCCAGTCAGCACAATTTTTCCCAACATCTGAAATTATGAAAATGTATTCATCCAAATAGGACTTCGAAGACACTTATGAGCTCTCAGATTCTATCACACAGTACGGAAGGTTGCTGAGAAGAGCCGGCAATAAATATAGCAAATTACTCTTTTCAAAACAAAATTAGAATTATTACATAAGATGTGTTCTACAAAAGTGAGCGCTACACCCAAGCATTGTCGTCATTTAAATTTTCGTTTAATTAAAAAGTTCTTAACATGTTCCTTAAAATTTATAGGCAAATTCAAAAGTGGAGGAGGTAGAAGAGATAGAAGCGAGCACCCATCCCTAAAAATGAGACTTGCACTTTATGGAGTCTATAAGCAGAGGTCACAAGTTTGTGCCTAATTCTAGTATTGAAAAATTGGATTTGCACCTTACGTCATTTTTTTATAAAAAATATTTTTGTGTAGGTAAGTACTTAATATTATGTCTGCATAAATATTCTGCGACGCTACTTAAAAAAAACTTTTGACTTATCTCTGAGAGAAGCTAAAAAACTCAAATTATAAATGACTTGCACGGTGCAAGTTGCCATATAGACATAACACTATGAATCTTCAACAATCATCGTCATATTTCAGCCAATTTACACAAAACCTTAATGAATTATACTACTACACCTTCCTCATTAATCACTCCCTCCATTGGTGAAAAGTATGCAAACATCCGTTTAGTAGTTTTTAAGTTTACTGCGTACAGACAGACAGGCCGACAGCGGCGCAGGGGACTTTGTTTTATAATACTAGTTGTTCCGCGCGGTTTCACCCGCGTTCCCGAGGGATCTTATTTTTTCCCGGGATAAAAAGCTATCTATGCCCTATAGTTAAAGCTACCTATAGCCTATGTGCTATTCCAGACTATAATCTATCTCTATGCCAAATTTCATCCAGATCCGTTCAGCCGTTCTGGCGTAAATGAGTAACAAACATACATCCATCCATCCATCCATCCATCCAAATTTTCACATTTATAATATTAGTAAGATGTAAAGTAAAGATGAGAAATGTTAATTACAGTGGTCTACTTTAAACTTTAAAATAAAAGCTATATTTTTTTACTAATCAAATATCCATGTGACGTAAAATTTATAAAAATAAAATATAAAAAGTAAAAAAATATAGTAAGTAAGTACAACAAAGCAAAAAGCCAAATACCAAGCGCGCAGTATGTGTGTGAGTGTGTGTGTGTGTGTGTGTGTGTGTGTGTGTGTGTGTGTGTGTGTGTGTGTGTGTGTGTGTGTGTGTGTGTGTGTGTGTGTGTGTGTGTGTGTGTGTGTGTGTGTGTGTAATAGTGTGTGTGTGTGTGTGTGAATGTCTGAGCTTAGTTAGTGTTAGGTATAGTTAGGGTTTTATTTGCAGTTTTAGTTGTTATTATTTTTGTTGTTGTTGTTGTTAGCCCTACGACATTTGTCTTGGGATCAGAGGCCGGCGTGACGCAGCATACTCCACTAACATAAGTGTCATCCTACGAAAGATAGCCCTACGATAATATCTTGGGATCAGAGGATGATGTGTCACATCAGCCTCCACTAACATACAAACACTATACATTATAGTATTGCTATGAAATCTTTTGTACGGTGACTTCAATTTCATTATAGTTTTTAGACTTAAGCCATTCAGTTAGCGTTTTTTTACAGTCAAAATTTGACATGGGGTATATTCTTAGTTCATTGTTTATGAGATTGTACAAGCTAGACGATTGTCGAGCAAATTGCCTATCAGCGAATGTTGTATTGACTTTGTCTGAAGGAGCAACTAAATTATTCCTTCTACCTTTTATGGATGGATGGATGGATACAATCTATATATTAAAAAACTTCCTCGAGACTGTCGCTGCGCTGCTGCCGATTCCCAGCAGGCTGGCAGCTTTTCCTCTTTGGATAGATTTATAATTTTAAATATAATGTTTGATTGTTTCAGGATGGCCGCGTCGCATATCCTGAGCGCGGTAGAGCCAACGGTGGGCGGCGGAGGTGGAACCCGAGGTGGTCGTGAAAGAGAAGTCAACGTAGCACTCGATGACAGGGAATTGTGGGTTCGTTTCCAGACCCTCACTAATGAAATGATCGTAACCAAAAATGGACGGTGAGTTTAAAATATAACCAGAATAGTTATAAATATATTACAAAAATAATATAAAATAGATATTGTATATTTCTTGCCGATTCTGAGTAGTTAAGAACTGACACCCGAACCACACCTTCAATTCAGTATAAACCTTAATTACGTTCAGTATGTATAATAAAAATGTTTTGAAAGCTAAGCAATAGCTTAGACTTTATATAAAAAAATCGATGCTATAACGGTGATGACTGATGTAGTTATTTACAACGTCACATAAAGTTGTCATATTATATCCTAATTATATAATATCCAAAAATATCCTATATCTCAAAAACTACAGAATACATCTTCCAATTTTCAGGGAAAGTCTCTTTTTAAGTGTTACAAACATACCAAATTATAACGATTCCAGATTTTGTTATTTGGCTACGGAACCCTAAAATAAAAATGATGGTAATCATGTTTATCTATAATAGGTATATTGGGAACTTTCTTTCTTCTCTGTCGTGTCGCTCTTGGCAGAGCGGTCGTGGTCACATCTAGGAGTCCACATCGGTGGTAGAGGCGGACACGGTTCTTCGCACGATCTCGCGCCATCTTTCCCTGTTGGAAGACTGTCTAGTGCAGTCAGACACGCGACTTCCCACTGCGGATTTTATTTGGTCAGTCCAGCGCATCGGTGACCTGCCGCGGGATCTGATTCCTTCTACTTTTCCCTGTACGACCAGCCGTTCTATGGAGTCGCTATCCCGCCTAGAGATATGTCCGAAGTACTGTAGTATGCGCGACTGTACTACGGATGACAAACGCTGCGTGATGCCGATCTCCTGGAGTATGGACATATTGGTTCGGAATTCCGTCCATGATATCCCGAGCATCTTCCTCCAGCACCACATCTCTAGAGCATCTATCTTTCCCTTTTCCAACTCACGCACGGTCCATGTCTCTGCCGCGTAAAGGAAGATGGGAAATACAAGAGTTCGCATGAGCCTGACTTTTGTGGCTTTAGTAATGTTGCGATTCCTCCATACATTCCTTATCTTCTCCATTGCATTTCTGGTTATGGCCATACGTCGTTTCACTTCATCTACGCAGCCGCCGTTGTTTGAGATTAAAGCCCTGAGGTATACGTAAGCCTGGACTACATTGCAGTTCGCAATCTGTGTCGCTTCGGGCGAATCGTCGTTGACACGATCCACGATCATAATTTTCGTCTTAAATCGGTTTATCTTTAACCCAAACGTAAGGCTCACGCGCTCCATTTTGAGAAGTAATTCCTCCATAAGGCTAGCACTATTCGCAAATAAAGTGGTGTCATCTGCGTATCGCAAGTTCGAAATTTTGTATCCACCAATCACAACACCATCAGTCCAGTCCCCGAGAGTGATTCGCATTATAATATTCGGGAACTTTCTACTAAAATGTATACTATTTAAAAGCAGTATATTTTTAGTTGCGATTTGTATTAGGGTTTGATATAAATATTTACGGGCCAAGAATACTACCTGTGGCGCTTTAGGTCGTAGGTTCGATTCCCACCCAGCATAGACAATTATGTGCATGAGTCATGTTTCATTCATTGTCAAGCTTCGGTGTAATTATCTACATATTTATAAAGTGGTATGTGTATATGTGATGTGTACAACTAGCTAACATTTGCCCCGTGTTTATACAATAACATTAATATTAATAATAAAATTGTTTATCTACTCTAGGTAGGTAAAAAATAATATATTAAATTTTGCATTTCACGTTCACTTGTTTTGTTGTATGTTAAGTATAGCTATAAAATTAAACGAGGTAATTTTGTAAGGTAAGTATCTAGCTGAATATGATCGTTAATGAAGCCTTTGTTGTCCCAAGCTAAAAAATAATTATCTATGAAGATGCAGTCAATATTGAAGTAAAGGAGTGGAATAAAATAAAACAATGCTCCTTACAATATTGTATGTTATAGGTGGCGTCCACAGATTACTTATCTGTGTGGTCGCATCACCACATATTATGAGTTACTTAGTCGTAAATGTTTTGTTAATATAATGTACGTGCCCTCACTAACTGGCTTTGTAACAAGTAAACCTTAAATTATTACAAAATTCAAATAAGTATGTGGACTTTTGAATTTTGTCATCTAAATCCTTATGTAGACCTTAGTCTGGACTTTATCATGGTAAATGGTGTATGTAATCCTGATTTGTCCCATGATCCAATACATAATACTGAACTTACGAGAGTTGACAATACCATAGGGAATTCAAGTTCTTCTGTGCAACAAATAAATTAAATCTGTTTAATTTCTACCATTAAAATAGATAGAAAAATAGGGTATAAAATGATAGGATAGGATGGGAACACCTGAATCGGGCCATTTGTAGCGGGATGTAGGGGGTCATTAGGGGATAACTGTCAATGATCCCAAGCTTTCAAGCCCCATAGCCTAAGGAGAGACTTTGCCTCCCTATAATATGGGTGAACTATATTCTAAAGAATCTTTTGACTCTATCCCCAAAGCTACCTGTTACCATCGCACTTCTCGCCATCGACAGTGAGTTCATCCTCACACTTTAGAACCAATTTGGTCCAAGTGGTCTGCGGTCACTACAGTCACTAAGGTTGTGGAAAAAGCTCCCCGCCGTGTTTTTCCCGTAGGGAGTTCAGTGTGGACTTCTTCAGTGTAAAAGATTTTCGGCAGGGTCGATCAGGGCCCCGCTGGTGTTTTACTAGCGGGGCTAGCATGGGCAGGGGATAAAATTTTTATCCACCCGTTATGTCCACTGACAAGGGACAAAATTATTTTATCCACTTGTCATAGCATGGCAACCGGGGGAAAGAGAATTATATCACTTTTTGACATTAGACGGGGATATTCACCCCCCGCCTATAGCATGGCGACTAGGGAATGCAATCTCGAGACGAGATCGCCAAGTCGAGATCTCGAGGGATTAGAAATTCGATCTCGGCGATGATAGCTCAGTGGTAAGTGAAGTCGAATACCGCGACGAAGGTCGTGGGTTCGAATCCTACAATGAGCTTGAGCTTTCGGTGAAGGAAAACATCGTGAGGAAACCATAGCACGGTGGTAGGGTACTTTGTAGTACCCGACTGGCTGGCTACCACCCTCAAGTTGAAAACCTGTCGCCAAGCACCTATCGGTGTGTTCCGACAGCTGCACTTGAGAGCCAGTTCCCATCTAGGCTTTGTGTGCTTACCACCTTCGGCCACATCCACACTTACCATGGTGAGATTGTGGTCAAACACAAGCTTATCCAGAATAAAAAAAAAAAAAAAAAAAAAAAAATCTCGGCATTTTCGAGATCTCGAATGGTTTTCAAAAAGTATTGTTTTACTTAGATAAGTGAAACAATAGTAGTTTTTAGATTAGATTAGTTTTTTTAATTGTAGTTATAATAATGTAAATATCTATGTTAGTTTAAAATTCAGATATCTATAATAATAAATTAAATCATCTATATTGATAATATTCGGTATCAATTATAATACTGAATGATCTAAATACTTTAGGAATGTATTTAATATATTTATAAAATAGGTTTGAAAAAAGATCCACAATGAATTACTAAATACAAATAAAGAGTCCAAAAAATATAAAAAAAGTGAAACATGATTGAACATAAAATTATTGAAAAAAAGTCTTTATTTTTATAATTATTTATGTTAATGAACACACAAATCACAATCCAGACCCGTAAAAATAATGAAAGTGAGACAAGCAATAAACAAACGTTTTAGGAGTGATTTTGGAAATAGCTCCTTAAAAAACAAAGTGCTCCTTAAAGTGCTGTCGGATGAACGGCATCTTAGGTCAGTCGCTATGTAGCCAACGGCTGACGACGCCCTCTCAGATTCAACACTAGTTGTTATCAGCGTGAGCAAGCTGTTGTAAGCAAATTGCAAAAAAAAACCCTCGATCCTCTACACTCATAGAGATACCGACTCTAGCCTGTCTGTAGTCGTAGTAACCCACGTGAATGGACTTTTACATGCTTTCAAAGTGTCTTCTCTCGATCTCGTCAATCTCGGCCGAGATCTCGTAATTTTATGCTTCGAGATTGATCTCAAAAAATGAGGCGAGATTGCATTCCCTAATGGCGACTAGGGGAAGAGAAAAATTAAAAATATTTTGACATAACAAAGGGAAAAATTTATCCTCATCTTAGGAGGTGGGTTTAAGTTTCTCTCCAAAGTAAACTTTGAACAAAAACATATTTTAAAAACGTCTCGTGCTTACTGGAGCTTAGTGTTGTCGTCGGAAAGGGAAAAAATCTAGCGAAAACGGCACCGGCGTTCGATTCGCGATTCGAGCAATACATTTGAATTACCCGACACAGAATTCCGCCGACACTCGGCGAAGTCAGCCGAAGACGCGCGTCGGCGGCTGCCATCGACGCGCCGACGGCAGCCGCCAACACCGACTGCAGTCGACGGCTGCCGCCGAAGTGTGCCGATGGCAGTCGTTTATCTACCCATATCGCCATGCTGGGAGGTTGGATAAAACTGACAGTACAGAGGGAAATAGCATTTTGTCCTCTCCCCGGGGATAGTTTATCCACCCATGTCGCCATGCTCGGGAGGGTGGATAAAACTGACAGGAGGATATAGCAACAAAAAATATTTCAATAACTAAATGGACCAAAAACTTTACTTATGTAAACTACTTACGCACCTATTCAAATTATTATTCTATATTATCTTTTTTGAAGTCGTTTAAAAAATATGGCGTGTCATGCAAAATCAGGACATAAATATTAAAAATTAACTTTATTTATTTTTGTCAACATAAAATTTAACAGTAGGTTATATTTTTTCATTAGCTTAACAGTTTGATAATCAGTGTGTAACGTACCTACTATATGTATACTTGTTGGACACATTCGCTAGTGCTAACCGCTCGCTGACCGGCGGCTAGTTTTCAACTATTAACACGGTAGGCCTTACTCATTAACGCAGGGCGGCTAAATGATAGGTACCGTCCGATGTTCGATGAGCCATGACGGAGCTCCTACCCTTGAGCAGCAGTGAAGTGACGCGATGACGTTGTTGTAAACATGTCAATGTGCTACGTTGTTTATTTTTTAATTGACGTCAACTTTTATGATACCACTAAAAGATCTAAGCGGATACCGTTCTACTAACTCTGTATGTCTGCTTGGATTTAATCAACTGCTAATCAATCGAACAGATTTTAATATTAATCCGATTTTTAAGGGTAAAAAAGGTAACTTGATCCCTGGGAAAGGCAAATACGCTACTTTTTTTTAAGAAAAATAGTTCACGTTCCTAGTCACAGTAGTTTGGGCTGTGCTGATAGGTTTACTACATACATTGATGGAACTTAGAAGGTAGGTGAACCTATTTTATAAACAGCTAGACTATATAGAAAAATTTAGAAAATTTTGGCTGGCACTCCATACATTAGGTGTGTGTATAGAGATGAAAAAAAAACTAGTGCATAATCAAGTGTAAAGCATAGATTTTTAAAGTTAGGTATATCTAGGGGCAGATTATACCTACCTACAACTAACGTCGAACGTCGAACTTAAAATAGTATATTTCATTACAAGTGTGGAAAGGCTGTCATTGCAAAGAGTTCCGACAAATGTCTACCCGAGCCGAGGCGCAGCCGAAGGCGAGGGTTGACAGTCGGAACAAGTTGCAATGACGGTTCCGCAGGTGTACTGAACGACTATTTTTAATACAGTTGCGAAAAAATGAAGTAATTTAATAAAATAATAAAAACACAATAAACTCAACTAACTAATCATTTATTTCTTATAAAAGTTATAGTACACATGTACATTGAAATTGGTACAGTTCTTTAAACTAACTGGGGAAGTTTTAGGTTGCATATTTACTGTTTGAGACAAACTATTATTAATTTCGTATGATTGTTCATGCATATTTGTCATACAATGTTTGTGCAATTATACTGAGATCCGGTGGTGTTAATTAAAAAAAAATTGGGTAGAAATTTTGTGCAACAAACAACTAAACTCGCAAAGAAAATTTCTGGAAAATGGCGCCAACCGTAGAATATAAGCAGAGTTTTTTTCTTCTTCACCCATTTTGGTAGGCAAAGGTAACTATCCATACAGCTTAGTCTTCAGTATATTTTTTTTATTGATATGAAATGAAAATGAAATTTAATGAGATGAAATGGAATGAAACCTAACCTAACTCATTCAATTAAATCATTAAATCTGATATTGAAATAAATTAGTAGCTTCTTTTTAGAAATATACGTATTTGTATGAATCACAAAAACTCTTTAGTAAAAACTTCATGGTTGGTTTTTCTTTTTAATAGACATTATTTTGACAGTTGGGAAAGAGACGCACGAGTTCGGGAAAGGTAAAAAAAAGCACTATTATATAATAGCCGACATCCCGAACGCTATACGTCCCTGCAATACACCACTTTTTGAGCAACTGTATTAAAAAACACTTTCCCTGAAAATTGCGAGCAAAACTATGACATAACTATTTACTGCGTATCAAATAAACTTAGTGAACTAAATAACTTTCCTTTTTGTACATGCTTTGGAACCCTACAAACTGCACATGGTCCGACAAGCAGTGTGTAGAATATTGATAATGGTACCAATTCTGTTATTTACAAACTATAGAAGAAATTTATTCCTGTCAAATGTAGTTGTACTCAGTATTGAAGACTCCTTTTTTTACGTTGAATTTATTTATTTTTACTCTTGGATAAGCTTGTGTTTGACCCGTCCAAGGTTTGACCGCAATCTCACCATGCAATGTGATGATGTGGCCGAAGGTGGTAAGTGCACAAAGTTTAGAAGGAAACTGTATATAATATGCGGGCTAGTAGGTAATTGAATTGCATTGACCAGAACAAAATTCTTTTATCCTTTTCTTATGTTCTGTGATATAAAGTGATATAGTGAGATTAGTTTAGGTTGTAAACAATAGAATCAACACCATGGCCATTCCGGTTAATTTAAGTCAACTAATTTAGCTTGTATTATCTTTTGTTTTAGACGAATGTTTCCTGTAGTAAAAGTAACAGCTAGTGGATTAGATCCGACGGCGATGTACACTGTGCTTCTTGAATTTGTACAAGTCGATTCGCATCGCTGGAAATATGTCAATGGCGAATGGGTATGTGTAATTAAAAGATTTTAATTAATTAAATTCGCTCAAGGCGTTAAGTACCTACCTACCAAGGGGCGCCAAAATGCCAACTGCGTAAAAACAATTTCTATAGGAAAATATACTATTTATGGCGCCTTTTGAGAGTTACTATAGAAAAAGTTGGTTATTACTATTTATTTAATAAAACTGAAATACAATTAGTGATGTGAAAGCGTCGACCAAAGGGCACCGTAAGTCAATCTCGCCCTATACCTTGATTAAGGGCTTGGGCCGGCGCTGTGTTTATATAACATTCAAGTATATAGTTATTGTTTGATTGATATTTATCCTTTAATTGAAAGGTACCTGGAGGGAAAGCAGAAGTTCCACCATCGAATGCAATCTACATTCATCCAGAAAGTCCTAATTTCGGCGCCCATTGGATGAAAGAACCGATATCTTTTGCTAAAGTGAAACTCACAAACAAAACGAATGGAAATGGCCAAGTATGATATAAAATATTTGTTCTTAGTTTTATAATATTTTTCGTATCGTAAAGTAGATAAACTTACATTTGATACTTAAAACTATCAACATCTGTTCCCAAGCCTCGAATAAAAAGAAATGAATTACAGGAATTATTATTCAACATTATAACATTTTGAGCTCCAAGGTTACTGCCATTTGGTAATGTACCTAAAGAAACAGAAAAAAAAAAACTACTCTATAGTATAGTACCTACTAGTAATTAATGACGTTAAAGGGGAATCTAGGAAATATAGGAATTTGTACATTATGTATAAATTTATAGCATACATTTTTAATGCACTGACTAATTTAGATTTGTGAGGTGTCATAATTAGTTCATCGAATTGTCAGAATAATAGAATCAGAATGGTCTCGACAGTAAGGTGTTAAAGTGCTACAGTTTCGATGTAACCGCTTCTTCGTATAAGCTAGTTCTCACGCTTGAATGTGGTGCGAATGAATATGAAAGCAAACATCTGATACATCCAGATCCATATGTTGACGTCTCGGTGTGAAATCTGTAGCTTACCAACTGTTTAGCGGGTGCCGTACGCACTATCATTTGTAATAATTACTGCCTGTGCGCTATGTTTACAGTATACATAATATTTTATAAGATCGATGTCCCCTGGTCAGTGCTACATCAATGTATTTTTAAATTATTTTCCTTATTATTTGATAACACCGTTATGACTAAATTATTATTTTTAAAAGGTCCTTAGGTACCTATGAAATTGCCGAGTATTAGTACTGGCTAAAGGGAAGAAAATTTAAATTGAATTATATAAACATAACATTTCTTTAAAAAAAAAAACAAAAATCTTTCACCTATAGAAAGCTACATTGTCGACGAGTAAAATGGGCTATATTTTATTTTAATTCCCTCCCATGAAACCTAAATATAAACTAAATTAATGTACAAAATGATTTGTTCATTGTAGATAATGTTGAACTCCTTGCACAAGTACGAGCCTCGAGTGCACCTCGTGAAAGTGGGCACGGATCTACGTCGCATCATGACATACCCGTTTCCAGAGACTCAATTCATAGCCGTCACGGCGTACCAAAATGAAGAAGTGACGTCACTTAAGATTAAATATAATCCATTTGCAAAAGCCTTTCTCGATGCTAAAGAACGACCCGAGGGTTATTATCAGAGAGATTTTGTTGGGACGCACTATCCTCAACAAAGTTCTTCACCTCACCAATATCCGCAGTGTAAGTTGACAAATTAGATTTCATATAATCATCAAAATGAATTGAAGCTTATAAATACTTTAAACTACAATTGTTTTACAGTCGGTGGATGGTTTGTAGCGTCTCAATCGCTATACGGTAGCAGCAACACAGCTTCTCGTAGGCCCGCGCCGTATCCTCCAAGACCACCTTCGCGACCGCGCACTTTATCACCTCCTTGTAAGTTATAACATAGGTATTTACCTACTAAGAAAGTTTTTTTCTTTCTACTTACTTTTCCTTAGCTGTAGCTTTGCTGACATGGAATCTGGGTTTATAATGGGGTTATTTGTATGTACTACAACTGTCTATTAAATCTAGGTAAGTATACCTAAGTAATCCCTTAATATGTTCTTTGATAAAATGTCGTAAACGGTATATATTTTTGAGATCTGAGTATCTCCATTTAGATTTTTATTATTTAGGTATTTCCATAAGAAAAAAATATCATCCCGTCCCGTCTTTTGCTCAGATATCACTTAAATGTGTAAAACACTTCCTTATATTTAATGCTCTCCACAGCATCCTATAATAATTCGGAACGGACAACAATAGCGCCAAACGGTAGTGGTAGCTACACGTGGGCAAGCAGCAGTGGATATTGGAGTGCAACTCAAGGCAGTAGTTCCCCACAACCGAACACCTCACCTGGTCCGTACCGCACGCCTCCACACGCGTATCCTGCACCTTTGGAGTATGCGCCTCCACCGCCCACGAGCACCGCCGTGCCTTCCTCTGCCCCAGCGCCACTCTACCCGCTACAATACGAAGCGACTGGGCAACATCACTCACCGTACTATCAACATGCGTACGCGCCATATGCTCATCACGCGATAGAAGATATTTCCTATTGGCCTAATAGGTAAGAGTCTGGTAAATTACAGGTTTTAAATATAGGTAATATAAAGTGAGGGAACTATTTTAAGATCTAGGGGTGGGGGGATGTTGATATTATATGGAGGATGGGAAGTTTTAAGCATGTAAGTTTAGGTATATAACAAAACTAGTATATATTTGTTTAAGTAGTTTAAAGTTATGAGTGTTTTTAGGGCCCCGTACCGCAAAAGAATAAGATCACTTTGTTGTCCGTCCGTCCGATTGTCTGTCTGTCTGTCAAGAAGGTCAAGACCCCTTATTTCGGGAACGCGTGCGGAAGTATCGAATTGAAATTAAAACGATATACTGAGGTCTACAAGTACCTTGAACTGAAAAAAACGTCAGACTCGATTCCCGTGATGAACAAACTATTTACACACCTACAAGTTGGTACAGAACCCTCGGAGCACGACCGCCGCACTTGGCCAGTTTTTTGTTGTAGGAATATAAACATTACACTCCTTAATATATTTTAACCGATGTTATTGTTTTAGTCTGAACAGCTACGGTTATCAGCCTTCAGAGTATGTTGGTACCGGTGAAGTAGCATACGGGACGGATGGCTTATCCTTCGGACCTACTGGACCTGCATTGGAAGCAGCTACGGGTACTGGCGAGGATCGAGCCACGCCGTCCACCGAACACCCTCCACAAGATAGAGAATATAAATTCAGTGCTGAAGAAGATCGCCAATCACCATGCGAAGAACCCGCCCTACCACCACGCTCGCCGGCTCAATGACGATCTAGTTCAACCTTTTTAAATTGTCGTCTTTCGTGACTTAAGGCTATATGATCAATTATTGTAATTTTTGTTTGTTACAAAGAAATGAACATGATGACTATTATAATATAATAATATGACTTACATCTATTTTGCTAGGGCGAACGATGAAGTTCATTTAAACTACAGTTTTTCATAATTAGTTGAAAGGTAGTAATATAATAAGATGCATTGATAAGTTAAAGATTGATAAATGAGATGCTAGTACCTATATTTTATGAAATGATATAATTTTTACTTACGAATAATCAATATAAGTAGGTACATACATTATTTGGTAAATTAAGTTGAACCTTGCTAAGTAGGTAGGTACTTATTGGTATTTTGTTAATTTTGGGATTCTGTTTCTTAGGAAGTATAATTTAAAATTAATCACAATATAAATAGAAAATTATAAAAGGGAATGCAATGCAAACCTTAAAACATTATCTAATATCGATTTTTTCAGATCTTATATCTTGTCAGTATCGGTATCGAAAACAGGAAAAATATCTTCGAGACCCATCCCGAAAAATTGTGCCAGGATGGGTGAACTATCTTAGCTACTACAAGATACTATAGACATATTCAAAGGCTAGATAATTATCGTACAGAACCCTCTAGGTAGGAGTGAATCCAATTCGCGCGGTCAAAGAGTTGTATAAGGGGCAGGTTAGTTGAAAACCTACCTATCTACCTATCTATACCTACCTTCTGCAAGACTTATCAAAAGTATTGATAATAATCAAAGCTAGAGATGAAGCTATGGTCCAAACCAAATTATTAACAAAAGTGTACAGTGTAATATATCAGGTAGGTAACAAATAAGATACTAGTACCTACCTACTACGATACAAACAAAATCCTAGTATAGCTATTGGCATTTGTATGTACCTAAATATAACACAGTTATTGCTGTGGTTATTGTATGATAATATTAGTAGGATAACTAAATATACCTACCTACTTACTTTAGCCTACATTCAGGCCTCGACAATAAAATCATATTTCTGTTACTATTAGTCTCACTAATTTGTTATCCTTATTTATGAAGCCATCAAAGATTTCAAATAGAGATAATTGTTAAAAATAATGATAATTTTATTGGTGAAAAGTGAAAGCTCCTTTTATTTTATTCGACTTTAAAACATTGCTCTTTGTAAATAGTCATACGAAAAAATTAAAACGTGAGTAGGTTACCCACCTACTACTTGTCCACATGTCATTGTGTCCGTTGGTATTGGTAATATTTTTTTTTTATGTCACAAGTGATAACCAGGCAGGCAGGTCACCTGATGGTAAGTGACAACCGTCGCTTATAGACCATACCAGGCAATACCAGGGGATTGCTAATGTGTTGTATATCTTATTACAATGACTTAAAGGCGAACTGGCTCTCAAGTGCAATTGCCGGAACACACCAACAGGTGCTTGGCGACAGATTTTCAACTTGAGGGTGGTAGCCAGTCAGTCGAGTACTACAATGTACCCTACCACCGTGCTGTGGTTTCCTCACGATGTTTTCCTTCACCGAAAGCTCAAGCTCATTGTAGGATTCGAACCCACGACCTTCGCCGCGGTATCCGACGTAACTTACCACTGAGCATGCATTTTACACTATGCTTGTACTTACCATCATATTCAGCGAGCTAGGGATGAAAGATGGTCACAAATCATCACAAATTGGTACCCAATATACAAAAAAAGAAGAAAGTGTAGACCATTCAAAAGATGGAGTGACGACATCGTAGAAATAGCCGGAAACTTATGGCCCAGGCGGGCAAAAGATAGAGTAACCTGGAATGGTTTGGAGGAGGCTTTCACCGCAAAAGGTGGCCCTTACAGTTAACAATACTAACCTTAATTAAGAACAAACTAACATAAATAACAAATAAATAAATAATAAAATATACAATGGTACTTTAAAAGAGAGAATGCTGCCATTTGAATGGCTGCAGTTTTACACAACTTATAGGGACTTACAGTAACTGTTACCATGCCTGCAACATTATCTTTCTTTGCTACTGTTTAAGGCACAGAGATGTGTATTTATGTCGTACAGATTCCTTGGTTTAATAAGGTTACGTTAGGTATATTATCGCGTTATTATTATTATTTATTTTGCCTTTATTTGAGATGAGCTTGTAGGAAATATTATTCAAAATAAAGCACAAAGATGTTGTCAATGTTTAATTTTGCTAATTTTCCGCGGAGGTTTTATAAAACTTTTCAGATCTGCGATACAATTTGCTAGCTTGGGGATATATAGGTCGACCAGAATCTCATGGCAAATGGGGAAATAAAAATTTGTTGTGTGCAATCATCATCATCATCTCAGCCGAAAGACGTCCACTGCTGGACATAGGCCTCCCCCAAAGTTTTCCACATCGACCGATCCTGAGCTGCTCGCATCCAGCGGTTACCCGCGATCGTCACCAGGTCATCGGTCCATCTTGCGGGGGCCTGCCCACGCTGCGTCTTCCGGTGCGTGGTCGCCACTCCAGAACCTTTCCGCCCTATCGGCCATCGGTTCTTCGAGCTATGTGCCCCGCCCACTGCCACTTTAGTCTACTAATCCGTAGGGCTATGTCGGTGACTTTTGTTCGTCTACGGTGTGCAATACTGGGGGATATTGGATTAAACAATCTTGATACTGTTTGATTTTTATTTATGTTTTTAGTATTAATGAAGATGAAGTATATTAGGTATGTGTAAGAAGAATGTATAACCATACATAGGGTTTTTAGCATATATAACAACAAACCCGATGTATAACAATACATCGCGTTTTTAGCATATAAAAAATGACATGAAAAATAAAAGAAAACAAAAGAGGTATTTATTGTTAATTGCTCTTCCAGCATTTCAATTATTCTATCATGCTTGATGAAATCATTTTGAATTTTCTTTACATGTTCACGACATTTATTTATATAGATTATTTTAATAGATAACTTACTGACATTTAACAGCTATTTTGTATTGCGGATAGCAATCATTCAGCAGTAAAATCGTTAACTCATAGCCGGCTGATTTTGCCATTCCTCTGCCCCAATTGGTGAGACAGCTTCTATTGTTAATAATTTAACGTCACTTGCAGGCCTGTTTACATTTTTGTCAGCAACTTGCTTCATCATACCCCAAATAATTTTTATGGGATTCAATGTGCAATGAAATGGTTTTACCTTCCAATAAAACCGCCATTGTGCTCTTTCCGCACCTTGGTGTTATAATTTTACTCAATTGTCTATACTATCCCCACTATCTGCAGCGGTGAGATTTTCCTGGAACAGAAAGCTTGACCGCAGCGTCATTGATTCTCACCAGGTAGCAATATTTTGCCCTGGACAAGGCTCGGAGCACAATGGCGGTTTTATTGGAAGGTAAAACCATTTCATTGTGCATTCCTTGCCTTGTCCAGGGTTGGTGAGATGTGTCTGGTATCACCTGGTGGGGTAGTATTAAAATAAACAGTAAACAACTGAAAAATAATGTTTATTAAGTTAAGATTAAGTTAAGATTAAGTTAAGATTAACATAGATTATTATAAATTAACAAACAATTAAAGTACCTAGTTGGTAGAAATATAATAATACTGATTATTTAAGTTACACAGAATTAAACAAATTAGATAAGTTATTATTAATTGAAGGTATAGGCTTAACTTCTTTGCGATAGTGCTTGTGAAAAGTCGAAGCCTGCTTCCAGTTACTTTTTGCTAGAATATCGTCAATCGGCATGTCATATAACCAATTTAAAGATGCCACAGCTGATCTACTACTGCCAGGGCTGGCGTCGATACCTGGAGATTTTAAAACTGTTCGAACCCAACTACCTATTATTTGTCTTCAAGCAGGCTACATTTCACCTTGTGTCGTGACAAATAATTGCTTTAGAGAATCACGTCTACTGTTTGAGAGTTCTATTACTTTACGAATCCAAAAAACTGGGCAGAGAAATTCGTTTTCATGGGGGTAAAGTCGCCAACCTGACTGTCGACTATTTGCCGTATCCGTTTTTGATCCAAAGGCTGGCCATAGAATAATATTCTTACCATCATCTTCGAATTGATTGGGTGATATTTCAAGTAACGTGAGGTCATGTACACGTCGACCAGAAGCAAGAAGTAATATAGCTGCGCAACGGCGGTTAGCTTCGAATAAAGTTATTGAATTTGGTTTATTAGACCATTCTACTACCTGCCGAGGATCCCAAATACGCGCTTTTCTCTTTTGCTTTGGTTTTGCTAAAGCAATAGATTTTAAAACCTGTTTCACAAATATATCTTCACTAAGTTTCTTGCTAAGATGAGGCTCACAGATAGTCGAAATTACTGACTTGTGTAACGAAAAGGAAAGACCTTCATGCATATGAAGATTCGCAAAAAATGTTGCTAAGTCTTTTGCTTGAGGTTTAGAGATTGATACCTGAGTTACCACTTTACCCACCGATTCCAAGCTGGCTTATAAGAATTAAGTGTTGACTTACGCCAGCCATTCATTAGTAGGGACGCTTCCTCTGAAGTCCAGTTATCGAGGATGGAATCCCACCTCCAATCAGCCAAACTTCCAGTACTAGGTCCTCGGCTTGTGGAAGAGATAGACCGGTTATTACATCCACTAGAGAGTCTCGTATATTCTTTATCTCTATTGGTTAGCTGAGGGACCTGTTCTTGAGATCTGGTCGCCAAAAGGATTTCGGCCACTGGGGTGCTATCACAATGTACTGTCCCACTGAGTTGTTCAGATGGGCAAGTACCGTTGGAATGAGGGATGGAGGTGGAAAAATCCACGCTAGCTGATTCTTCCACTGCCTGCTGAAGGCGTTGTGAAAGTTCGCTGCTTTGTCTTTTAAATCGAGAGTCACGTAACGCTGTACTACATCGGCTCGTTTCGATGCAAATAGATCTATTGTGGGATGGCCAAGGATCTGAAATATTTTTGTTGTTACCTCTGGTAGTAGATGCCATTCTGGGATGGGTTTCCCTCGAGATAGGCGATCGGGTACTCCGTTGAATCGCCCTGGTAAATGTTGAAAGGTCACAACAATTTGTAATTTCTGCAAAAGATGAAGTATTTGTCTGGTATGTAGCATTAATATTTTGGATTTCACTCCGCCCTCGTTCTTCAGATAAGCCAATGCTGTTGTGTTGTCCGACTGGATCAGTAGACTGGCACCTTGGAGGAGTTTCGCATGAGATGTTATTGACATCTGAATGGCAAACAGTTCCTTGAGGTTGCTGTGCCACGTTTCTTGATGAGGTTCCCATGTGCCTGACATGTGTACATCGTTCAGAACTGCTCCCCATCCGTACTTTGAGGCATCGATTACAAGAAAATGAGTGATCTGAGGAAGATGTATCAATGATGAGGTACTCACATGTTGACGCCACCAACGAAGATCCTTTATTACCTCCTGTGGAATCATGTACTTCTGCCTCGGCCGTCCTCTGCGGAGCAGCCGGAGGTGGTATTGAAAGTGTCTGCAATGTAGTCTCCCTTGGAATACTAAGAAGTTTACAAAATTTAGACGGCCCAGTATGGACCGTGCTTCTTTCAGGGAACACGCTTTCTTCGATATGAGTCGCTGTAACTCTTTTCGAAGAACTATTACCTTTTTTGAAGGTAAGCGTTTTTTGTTCTTTTGGGTGTCCCAGTGAATACCTAGAAATTCTATTTCCTGCGAAGGCATCGGAACAGACTTCTCCAGGTTGAGGATCCAACCTAATGCCTGTAGAAACTGTATTATCAATGAAGTTTGTTGCTGTAACAAAGTTTTGTTCTGATTTACGATTAAGAAGTCGTCTAAATATACTATTACTCTTACCCCTGCCTGTCGTAGCTTCTGGGCGAGAAAATTAGTCACCATAGCAAAACATCTTGGTGCACATGCTATTCCAAACGACAGGCAGGTCATCTGATAAAGTTTTTCTCTGAAAATCAGTCTCAGAAAGCATCGGTGAGATTTTTTTACATTGATGTGAAAATAAGCATTTGACATATCTATTTTTGTCAGCCAATCGCCCGGTTGCAGAAAATTTGGAACTTGGAAGTGAGATATTAGGTAAAACTTTTTTAGGGCAATGTTCAGTTCTTTTAAATTGAAAATTGCTCGGTATGACTGGTTTGGTTTTTGGATTAAAAACATTGGCGAGACAAAACTCGGACTCAGTAATGGGGATTCTAGAATTTTCGACTGTAACATTTGTTGAATTTCTAATGCCATTTGTTTCGAATTTCGAGTTTGATACTTTTTTAAATTTGGAATTATTAATGGTGGCTTTTGTAGGAAAGGAATTCGAAATTTTGAAATTATCTTTAAAATTGGGGTAGGAGTATTTATTCCTTTCCATCGAGCTATGAAATTTTTGAGGCGACCGGCTTGAAATATTTTCGAGTCAATCATTTCTCCGCTTTTTGGAATCCTTTCTACGATATCCAGAAGACCCTTTAGATCGGTTACTATGTTTCCCGCGAGAGGCATTCGTTTTAGAGTTCCCTGTTGGTTCTCGAAAAGGCTGTATAAACTTATTATTAGACACGTTGAGTTTGGAAACTTTAGATGAGGAGGGTAGAACAAATTTTTTTCTTGCGAAGGTTGATTTTGCAAAAACTTTTGTTGGACCACCCTCTCTTTCAAATAATTTTGAAAATTGTTCAGATTCGAACAGAAAATCGCGTGATGGGGGTATTTTCTTAAATTTATCGGCTGTATAACTGTTTTGTACGGATTTAAGTATATCAGTACGTCTATTGTTAATTATTGAAGCACGTTTCCCACAAACTATCTGCATAATATCGTTTGATATTTTATTATAATTTTTATCTTCACAAAAAAGATCACTAACCTTAGTTGAAAAATCATTATATGAAATATCATTTTCATCTTTTACCCAGCTTAGCAATTGACTTACATTTCTTTGTAATATCTCTCTTTGCATTAAAATTGCATTCGATAGTGCTGCCAATGTACGTTCACAAGATGGTAGGAATTTATTTTTATCGAATGGACGTAAATCGTCGTTGGTTTCCAGCTCAATAAAACCAGGCTTTGAAAGATACGATTTTTGTATATCAATAAAATTTATATTGAACCAATCAGGGGACTCAAAACGCTGTAATGATTTAATTAATTCAAATCTATCGTTACCCGTCTTACCAACACCGTTATCTTTTAGGGTAGTTTCTAATGATTTAAAAGAGAATTCATCTTGCACGGCGTTACTGTTGGGCATGTGGGAAATGGTTGTTTCTTTCCCGACCTCACCTGATTTTGAGTCACCAAGCGCACGTGCGCCATTTTGGAAAAAACTTTGCCGTGCGAAATTATTCATGAAAGCCGTTAAAAGTTGGACTTGATTGCTTAATTCATTTAAAGTATTCGACTCACGTGACTTCTTCTTATGGCGCCAATTTGCACGTGTTCCGGAGTCATCTGAGTCGGTAGACACTGCGGTCAAGCTTTCTGTTCGAGGAAAATCTCACCGCTGCAGATAGTGGGGATAGTATAGACAATTGAGTAAAATTATAACACCAAGATGCGGAAAGTTGGTGTTGCCAGCGGATAAAAACGTGTTTTCATCCAAAATTCAGCAATAGCTTCTCACCAACCCTGGACAAGGCAAGGAATTCACAATGATAAGAGCCTTAAAACTTCGTGACCGTACGATTTCAATATTTCATCTATCTCATATACGGGCGCAGATCCTTCCGAACTGTATATAATTATTTTACTTTATTCCTAATTAACTCTTAATCGAAACTGTCCAAGTGGATTTTCTTCTTCCCCCTCTCCTCTTTTTACCTACGATTCAAGTACTGGAAACCCCTATAAAGAAGCTACAATCAAGTTTGTATGAAAAAATTAAAATAAACTAAAAGTATCAAAACAACTCAGTCCGACTTACTCGTAGATTTGACAAGTGAAAATTAGCATATTATTGCCATATAAAAATCACATTTTATTTATTTATTTTTTATGCCATCAGATTCTGGTACACCTGTAATAATAACAGTAATATTTTTTTTATTGAGATTAAAAACTTAACAAAAATACAAATAATTTATCTAAAACACACAAAACTACCGCCAATAACGGGCCTCCTTTTCTAATATGTATTTATAATTAAAAAGTTTACTCTTTAGACTCAAGACTTTAGTATTTCTTGATGAAATTGACAGAAATGTTCAAAGGACGATTTCCAGGAATAAAAAAAGTACATACCGACCTCGGAACAATAACTAGCAAGTAATAACCTCGGAACAATAACTCGAGGTAATAACCCACCGCCCCCCGCCCCTGGTTCCTTTTGTCACAGTATAAATATATATTATACTGTGATTTTGTATTGTATTCTATTTTGTGTCTGTAGCAAGGCCTGTAGTCTGTACTTCTGTAGAATCTACATAATACATACTTGTTGGACTTTTTGGCGGGAACTTGCGAAGTGACGTTGCGTTTTTGTTTTATTTTCATTAAAGTGTATTTTGAGTCTAATTGAATAATATCGGTAGAGTTTTGTTCAATAAAGATCAATCTAAGTGCACAAGTGAAATGAAATGAAAGCGTGTATCGTGACTTTCCAGGTTGTCCCAAAATATCCGTGAAAAGTTTTAGTAGAATAGCCACCAATTTGACTAAAACTAGAACGGACTTGTACGGACGAGGACTAGACTTTACAGTGAAAGTGACAATACTTGGACAATACAACGTGACTTGGTACACAATAATGATGAATATATAAAATAAAGAAATGGCTTAAAGGTAAATACCAAGCCAAAAATCTTCTAAAAAAATACATACATACAGGTGTTGGTTGTTTGTTTTCCTTTGAATTTTTATTATTTGATTCAAAGAGGATATTTGCAAAGAGGATAAAAACACTACGTTTTAATTTGATTGATTGTGTGAATTTGTGTGATTGATTGATACGTTACCAATACGTGCCAATACCTTACCTCCGTTTGTAAAAACAGCGTTGTAATTTTACATTTAATAAATACCTTCATTTGTTTTACTAAAGCAGAAGAATAAAGCGGTCAAATCATAAAGAACTAATTGTTTATTATTGTCCGATGGATTCTACAATATCGGTATCCAAGGTTAGTAATGTTTTTCCGTTTGTTTCCCTTATGAAAAACTGGCCAAGTCCGAATAAGACTCACTGAACTAGGATTCTGTGCGATATGAAATGAAATTGTTTAGTGAAATGAAATGAAATGAAATTGTTTATTCATCCAAATAGGCTTTCACAGGCACTTATGAATAGTCAGACTCTAAATGCTCGGTTCGTAAGGTTGTTTTTGCTGAGAAGAGCCGGCAATAAACTCAGCAATTACTCTTTTCAAAAACAACATACACCCATTACATTCAATAATTATTATTTATCTAGTCTCACTGACAATATTTGCGTGTTATGGTGGCAAAAATAGTAATCTATAGAATTTAATTATGACTGACATAATAAACAACAAACTCAAGCAGACCAGCCTCCACAAGCAGCACCTGTTCACAAGTATGACACGTGTGGCAGCCATCGCCCTCCTCGCACATGTTATAGAGAAGTGAGCGACCCGCCACACGACGCCGCCGCAAGCAAAGGCCCTAAAGCGAGCATGACTAACTTAAGGTTGCTCCAAACAAAAAGAAACATTAAACTAAAAGTAAACGAATTAAAACACACAATATGTTATCACTGTTACTACTAACACGGTTTATAATATATATATCATAAAAGATATCTTATTGTGCAGTTGTTTATGTACTTTACTTAGGTACCTACTACTCCTTAAAACTTTACTAATAATAATATTTGTTGTTTATGTGGAGGAAAATAAATACAACCAAATGTGCCACTTTTGTACCATTTTTGTGTAGGTACAAAATGTTTTTTTTTTCATACATCAAAGTACCTAAACTTTGAGTAGGAAAATGTCAAACTCCTGTTGGGTTTTGACTTGCTGTTGTTTTTGAAATATTTATATTTTCTCTACTTGATAGAAGTCATAGTAATACTTTCATTCATTTGTGAAATATAGACAGACATACAGATAGCAGTTAGGGCCCCATTAGGTATAGAAGATAAAAAATAGTAATGATACCTATGAAGTGGTTTTTTGAGCCTTTTACTTTGTTACATGTTTTACCAAATGACTTGGTGGGCAAATTCAAATGGTGGGGACTGGTTCTCGATAGATAGATACCTTCATTATTAGCCATACAATGTGAAAGTAATTAAATTGATCTTGATTGATTGGCCAGGAGTAGCTTCAAAATTATCTTAATCTGTCAACTCGCGCACAGTTTTCAAAATTTTAAAATTCGCTTGCAATTTTTAAGTAAATGTCATTGTCCCGATTGTCCCATTCGAGAACCAAGTTGTGCGGTCTTTGAAACCCCTAATGTCTCAAGAAAGACCTGACAGGTTAAAATACTTTTTGAATAAAAAAATCTCTCCGAATACTTTTCGATTGTGCAATTATGGACAGCTAGTAATTTAGTAAAATTTTGCATTATCTAATGTGATTTTGTATGATTTAATTACAGGGCGTTTTCTTGTTTCCGAATGGTTATAATAAAACGAAAAGAAATAAGAAGAAAACCAGCCATGCTCTCTTAAAAAAAAATATTTTGAAAGAGGTCTGGTATACAACATTCAAAAAAAATTGGGATCATATAGAGAATGAGTTGAAGGTGAATGAATTAATTTGATTTATTTAAATGCTAAAACAAGTTGTTGATTATCCATACTAATATTATAAATGCGAAAGTGTGTCTGACTGTCTGTTACCTCTTCACGCTTAAACCGCCGAACCGATTTAGATGAAATTTGGTATAGGGATAGTGCAAGTCCCGGGAAAAAACATAGGATAGTTTTTATCCCAGAAATCACCTTTTAAGGGGGTGTAAAGGGGGTCGGAAGTTTGTATGGGAAATCAATTACCGCTGAACTAAGTTATTTTTGTCTGTCTGTTACTTCTTCACGCTTAAACAGCCGAACCGATTTAGATGAAATTTGGTATAAGCATAGTTTGAGTCCCGAGAAAAAACATAGGATAGTTTTTATCCCAGAAATCACCCTTTAAGAGGATGAAAAGGGGGGTGGAAGTTTGTATGGGAAATCAATTACAGCTGAACTTTGTTCTTTTTGTCTGTCTGTTAGGTACTTCTTCACTCTTAAACCGCCAAACCGATTTGGATAAAATTTGGTATAGGAATAGTTTAAGTCCCGGGAAAGAACATAGGATGGATTTTATCCCAGAAATCACCCTTTGAAGTGGTGAAAAGGGGGGTGGATATTTGTATGGGAAATCAATATCCGCTGAACTGATTTATGACTGTCTGTCTGGAGATTTATGAAAAAACCGGCCAAGTGCGAGTTGAACTCGCGTGGACAGGTTTCGTACAATGCCTAAGTCAGTGAAAGTATTATATTGAGTTTATTTTTTAATTGATAGGTTTTCCTGTAATCTACAAGCAATGAACTATATTTTGAAAAGAACTTATTTAAAACAAATTACTTAGTACATCTGGATTTGGGGTCATAGAATTACACCATCCTACCAAATTTCACCTGATTTGGTCCAGTAGATTCGGAGCAAATGTCTGTGACATGTCCGGACAGACAGATGCACGAGTGGTACTATAAGGGTCCGTTTTTTTTTGTACGGAACCCTAAAAAGCAGATTGAATTAAAAATAAGCTACGAAAATTACTAATTCCCCGCGGACGAAGTCGCGTGTAAAAGCTAGTAAATAATAATTAAAAGAAAGTGTCTCCAAAAATGCTTGCTTTGGAGACACAGAATTCTGCAATCATGTGAATACTTGTAAGTTGGAATATGTATATATGTTATGGACCAAGTGATAAATTGGGCATTATACATAATGCCCGGTCACTATGAAAAATGCCCAATATGAGAGTGCAGTTTGATAACAATTACTCAAATAATCAAATTGACCGGGCATTATACATATTGTCCATCACCTTTTGGGCAGAGTAATACACGCATATGTAATTACTATTTTTTTATTGTTTTTTGAACTAGAACAAGCTATGGTGAGCCAGAACGTAATAGAATGTTGGATATTTTAAATTGAGTAAAGGAGAGAGAGATAGATTTATAGAGAGGGTGGGTGGGAGGTAGGGAGGAGAGAGATAATGAGTGAAATTCGTGAAAATATTATTTTTGTGCGATGAAATATGAATGATTCTTATTATTATAATATGGATTTATGTGGATGTGAAGTTATGACAAAAATTATAAAAAAATTATCAAATAAATATGTATACAGGGTGTAATCGTTAAGTGTGTCCAGGCGGTTATTCCGTGACTATTACAGATATCAAAAAAAAAATATGATATCAAAAGTACGTTACCTAATCAGTAAAATGACATCATAATTTTTTTTAAATCAAACCAGAAGTATCCAAAATTTTGATATTAAACACTCCCATACATTTAGTATGAGATTAGAAAGGTTTAAGTTTCCTTATTTTAATTAGTGTAGTACTCAAATTACCTTAATCTCATTTTATACGAGATATAAAATGAGATTAAGGTAATTATCTCGTAATTACGTATGATATGATATTAATGATTTTCAAGTAGATATACGTGAAGATTAATTATCTTACCACTTCAAATTAGTAATAAACCTTGTTTCAATATTGCAGTTACAAAAATCTGCTTTGAATTCAAAATTTTGTACTTACTTCTTGTATATAATAAATAAACTTACTAAGAAATAAATGTTATTCAATTAAAATGTAGTTTTATTACTTTTTTAGGTTAATAAACAGTTTCTTTTAAATATCAGTACAAAGCTAAGCTAACCTTTAATCTAAATAAGCTAAAATAACCCTTTAAAATAAGGAAGCTGAATCCTTTCTACTAATCTCATACTAAATGTATGGGAGTGTTTAATGTCAACATTTTGGATACTTCTCGTTTGATTTAACCAAATTGATTGATGTGATTTTACTGATTAGGTAACGTACTTTCGATATCAGTAAATTTTTTTTCATATCTGTAATAGTTACGGAATAATCGCCTGGACACACTTAACGATTACACCCTGTATACCTACGTACCTGCTACAAATTTAGCTTTATTATCAAATTGCCCAATTGTCATGTAGCAATATAATAACGACCAAGCAATGTGATAAAATAATAAAGTTAAGATAGTAATTGATCACTTAGCCCAATAGAGCTAGACATTATTCATAATGCCCGGTCAGTATTGGTCACACACCTGGTCCATAACATATACACAACAAGTATGTGATGATGGTGATGATTTATAAGTGTTTTTTGCCCTGTATGGTGAGTGATTGGGAGTTTCCAATCTTTCACCGGCATTATCTGGTCATACACATATTGCATGCCATCTGTACTGCATTGGTGCCATAACAGAACTCGTATATACGTGGGACACTCAGAAAGTTTTGAGAAACTAAAAAACTAACTTCTATGAAAAAAATATTTTTATTAAATCTTTTCAAAGAACTCTCCACCAGCCTCTATACAAAGTTTCATGCGTCTGAACCAATTTTCAAAACATTTTTTCCAGTCCTCCGCAGACACCTCTTCCACGGCCTTCTCAAACGCTGCTAGCGCGTCTTCCGGCGATGAAAACTGTATCCCTTTGAGCTAATTTTTAATTTTAGGGAATAAAAAGAAGTCACACGGAGCCTAATCAGGACTGTAAGGAGGGTGTCCCAAGACTCTGACCGGTGTGGAATCCAGGAAGTCCCTCGTTTTGATCGCAGAGTGCGCGGGCGCGTTGTCGTGGTGAAGAAGGACCCCGCGGAGCTCGGTGTTCGGTCGCTTGTTACTCAATGCAGAAAAAACTTCTGGCAGGCATTTTGTGCTATACCATTCGGCGTTGATGCTGCTTTGGTCTCGAAGTGGAATTGAAATTAGGTACCCCATCAAAGTGAAGAAACTAGCGATCAAAATTTTTCCTGCGCTCCTCGATCGTTTCACTTTCGTAGGCGTTGGTTCATTTTGAAACAGCCAAACTGTCGACTGACGCTTTGTTTCTGGATCGTATTGATAAATCCAGGATTCGTCACCTGTCACAATGTCGTAAACGCGCCGTGACGAGCCTGCATCAAATTTTTGTATCATATAACGGCACCAATCCACACGGGCCTGCTTCTGAGCTTCGGTGAGGTTGTGCGGTACCCAGCGGGAAACTATCCTCCTTACGCGAAGGTGATCGTGCAAAATCTTGTGAACACTTCCTGAACCAATCAGCAGAGTATGCTGAATCTCTTCGTACATAATTCGTCTGTTTTCTTGAATTATTTTTTTTACTGCCAACACACTTTCTTCGGTGACAGCCGTCGTAGGACGACCACTCCTTTGTTCATCCGCCAAAGTAAGACGACCGCGTTTGAACCTATACCAGCGGTAGATGGCTGCTTTTGAAGGTCCTTCATCCATAAAAGCAATTCGAAGTCGATCAAATGACTCATCAGGTTTTAAGCCACATTTGAAATCATAAAATTGAAATCATTGCGCGAAAATGTTCTCGATGCAGATCCATTTTTTTATGAGACAAGAAAATTTGAATTGGCTCTCAAAAAAATGCGGAGGGAAATTTGAAAATCGAACAGTGGTATTTTTACTTTTAATTAATCGAAGTTTTCAAAATAATTACAAGTGGCCAGTGTCTTATACATAAAAACTTTTTGTCGCAAAACTTTCTGAGTGACCTGGTATGTCACTTGTGATGAAAAGTGGATCATGTATGAAAATTGAAAACATTCATCACATTGGTTGGTTAGACGGGAGGCAGCAAAACCATGTCCCAAACACAAAAAGCTGCTTGTGAGTGTATGGTAGACATGTACCGGCATTGTTCATTACAGCTACTTGAGACATGGCACAACAATGACTTCAAATGCAAATGTGGATAGAAAAGGTTGCTGGCAAACAGTTGAGATTTGTCAATTATTGTTCTAGTCCACAACATATTGTCTCAAGATTCCTGGAACTGCATCACCACTGTCATTAAAATAACAGTTAAAGTAGTCTGTTCCAGAATAGAATTTCTCTCTTTGTGAATGAACTACCCAAAATTGCATAAGTCGCGACCTGCTTAAATGAAACCATTCTCGTTGAACCCTATTTACATCTGATGGAACCAACATTTTTATTTGTTGTTGACCCCTGATTGATAAACCTAACAGTGTTTTTTTTTCAGGTAGGTAACTATTTTTAATAACCGCTAATTAAACAAATGCTTTGTATTAGTCATTCGATTGTTATTAGTTCATTCTAAATAGTGGCTATGCGCCAATCAAGCATTATCCTATCTCCAAAGGATATAAATTGCACCATCATCAGGTATTTAATTGCCTACCGCTAAGTGGCTCGCCGGCGGGCTGACCGGCAATATGCCGTGATGTATCTCTAGTAACTATTATCTAATCTATGCCATCATAACTACTCGTCATTTCTGCCTAAGTATTCTAAAATTCATGATTTTTTTGTTATATTTATTTAGGAACTACATCACAGGTCCTACAGTTTGTTGCTGCACGATGTTGTAAATTACATCAACATGTTCTATGGTAATAATGACCCTGTAATACTGGAGGGAGTAATACCAAGTGCTACACTTCTCACAGGAGTCAGTCAGCCGGATCATGTGACTCAGTTTATGGCACTTATTGATTTAATCAGGTAAACATTACATCATATCACATGATATAGGTACTTGTATCATAAATTGAATAATCTTGTATCAAGTAAATCTCAATCTCAATTTATTATGTAAGTACCTACCTCAATTTATTTTAAACGTGGATCATTTTTAGGGTTCCGTACCTCAAAAGGTAAAAAAAGGAACCCTTATAAGACCACTCTCTAGTCCGTCTGTCTGCCTGTCTATAAAATATAAAAAATATAACTTACCTAACCATTTTAATTGCACATGCATTGCATTTTATATACCTATATTTTCTTTAAGCGATACTTGTACTTTTTAACCTGTGCTTAGAACGCGTCCTGGCTCTCCTATCTTTAATAACATATAAACAAAAAAAAAACAGAAAAATACACAGTCGATCACAGTCATCTAACATAACTATTATATCACATTTCAGAGAAGAAGTAACGCCCCATGTAGCAATCATCAACTCACAAGATGCTCCCACTGTTAAACATTTGGTTGAAAATGCAGTTTGGCAACTAATTTATGGTGAAGCATCGGTTAGTAATGTATGTTTACATTTGCATGGTGTTAGGGTACCTTGTGTACTCCCATAGCTCGGTATCATTTACCGATGCGTTACAAAAGCTGCACTTAGCCAGTTCTCAGTGAGATGTAGTCAAACTCTAGCCATAGTATCCAAAGTAAAAAATCCCAGACATGTGCGATGGAGAACTTGCGTGGGTAGGTATGAACCCTATGAAGTGATGTTTTGTGCAGGACTATAAAACAAGAGTACAAGATTATAGGTACGTCTTACAAAACTACAATTTGTTACCTAAATTACTAATATAAAAAGTAATTGCTTCGAAATCGATTATTTTTAGGGTACCGTACCTCAAACGGAACCCTTATAGGATCACTTAAAACCTGGGAGCAGTGATAAAATGAAACTTCTTAGTCAAAGCAATCCAAAGATACGGCCATTTATGCCGCATATTTTGATTCTCGCAAGGGAATCAAAACCTATCGGGTACTTCCCGTTGATCTAGAACCATAAAAATTTACAAGAATGTCATGTAGCACAAGTAAAGGGATAAATCCGAAAACCGTAAAGCTATTACATCAGAAAAAAAATAACATACTTAATATTACATTATAACATAATAAAATATTCGAGACTGATGCACGAGCTATATAAATACCTACAAGTTTGTACGGAACCATCGGTGCGCGAGTCAGACTTGCACTTTTTTTGTTTAAGTTGATAAAAAAGTCACAAAACCAAATAGAAAAAAAAAATTGTCCTTAAAATTGTAGTTTTTACGTTTAAAATATGAATAGATAGAACCGTGATAGGCCGAAAGATATCGTCGTAGTCTCGTAGTATATGTCTCCGTACTTGTTCGTATTGGGTATAATGTTATGAAAATTATCTTGCAGGAGTTATCTGAAGATGAAGATTTGGATGATGTCATCATAACGTCTCCAAAAGACATGAAAAAGAATCAATGTACAATGAAAGCACTAAAAAATTGGCACCACTCAAAGTACCAAAAGCCCTCGCCAAAGAGAAATAATGTTAATGCATCTAGATCATTAGTTATAATAATACCTGATTTTGAAAGTTTTAATTGCAATGTGTTGCAGGATTTTGTTATGTTAATAAGGTATAAATAAGTGATTTTCCACTAATATTACATTACATTACGTAACTTGTGTTGGTATTAGTATTATGGCCGTAAATGATCCCCAAAAATAAATGATGAGGTTGCTGTACTTAGTTCAACATTAGAGGACGAGGAAACCTAACTGATTAATCATCATAGTATTAAAGATTGGTTTGATTGTATGCTCTTAGAAAGCTTTTCAAGCTGAAATTGGCAACTAACACAATCAATCAATATTTATTTATTTATTTTGTACTAGCTGTCCCCCGCGGTTTCACCCGCGATCTGGATATATCTTTTCCCGGGCTAAAAAGTCTATGTAAAGTAAAATCCTATGTGTTATTCCCGGTTATTATCTACCTGTGTGCCAAGTTTCATCAAAATACGTTCAACAGTATTTGCGTGAAAGGGTCACAAACATCCATCCATCCATCCAAACTTTCACATTTATAATATTAGTGGGATTAGTACGATATCGATGTAAATGTTTCACAATACCCTGTGGGTGTTGTGGCGGGCATATATTTGACTAGCAGAGCTGTCCCCCGCGGTTTAGGTATAAAACATATTATGTTTGCTTCGTAGATACTTGTTTCCATATTTGTCGGTACTGACTTTGTTTATGTAACTCATGTATAGATAGTGCTATCCACGTAGACGCGGCCCACTTTCTTAATTCCTCACAGTGCAAGTGTGCATCATTTCGCTAGTGTTGTAGTGCTTCATATCGACATATACATATCGACATATAAAGAATAATTATAAATTTTATTTTCAGTTGTTATGTATCGTCGCTGCCCATCGTGTTGGTATTTGGAGTAGCGACATCAGTGTCAGCATTACATAAATCGTTCCCATATCATGTCTCATCAAAACTGCTGATTAAAGTGTTTCACTCGCACTCATCTCCTGTGTACATGAACCAAGTAAGTACAGACGCACTAGCTGTCCCCCGCGGTTTCACCACCGTTTCCGAGGGATCTTATCCTTTCCCGAGATAAATAGTATCCTATGTGTCCAGGATATGATCTACCTGCGTGCCAAGTTTCATCAAAATCCGTTCAGCCGTTTTTGCGTTAAAGAGTAAAACATCCATCCATCCATCCAAAAGATCCCGAAATGGCTTTTCTTCATTGCAACAACGCGTTGAGGTCGAATAGCATGTCAGCCACGACACGAATTTCGCTATGTGGTCTTTCAGTGATTGCCACACCGCGTCGTGAGCGTTTTCAATAGAGCCAAAACATGAATTTCGCCATGTGGATGTTTTATTGTGACCACAATGCGTTGTGAGCTATTTTTTCGCTCAATAAGCGTTTACGGTCTTTGATCGTAACACATACGAAGGAAAAAATGTGAAGACAATGATTTTTTATCATTTGAAATATTTTTTCAAGCAATTGATTTTTATTAACAGCTAGCGCCTTTCGAAATTATTATAGCAAAAACTATCCTTTGCAGAAGAAATACGTACCTATATTTAAAAATTTACACTTCATTTTTGAGTGAATAATAATAGTAATTTAATTACAAAAAACCGGCCAAGTGCGAGCCGGACTCGCGCACGAAGGGTTCCGTAAAAAAGGTAAAAAAATCACGTTTGTGATTAGCCCCCCTTAAATATTTATTTTATTTTAATTTTATTATTTATTATTAAAGTAAAAATACAACTGAGTATTTTGTGAATATTTCAAGTGCCTACCTGTTGCCATTATTGATATCGAGCAAAAAAGGGCAAAAAAATAGCGTTTGTTGTATCGGAGCACCCCTTAAATATTTATTTTATTTTGCTTTTAGTATTTGTTGTTATAGCGGCAACAGAAATACATAATTTTGTGAACATTTCAACTGTCTAGCTATCGCGGTTCTTGAGATACAGCCTGGGGACTGACAGACGGACAGACAGCGAAGTCTTAGTAATAGGGTCCCGTTTTTACCCTTCGGGTATGGAACCCTAATAATGATATCCCATGGAAAACATAGATGTGAAAAAAAGGCGCCTTGTTCAATATTAAGAATAGGCGTGGTTGTCGTCTTCGCCGACAAAATAAAATTAAAGCTCAAGATTTTACTAGGCGTGTTTAATTCATATTTATGTCAGTAAGAATAAATAATTTTATAATGTTGTCTGGAAGAGATCGTTCCTTAGCGATAACACCGCTCATTGTACAACTATCAATAAAGAGTTATCTATCTATCTATTACAGGTACTGGAAGATATATTCTTAACGCACACTAGCCCATTCCACTTATCAGGGAATGCATTTGAATTGCTAACTGACGTGTTTCTTTTCTATGACTTCTCTGTTACGGGATTAATACAAAGCATAAAGGTAAATCGAGGTTTAGCAATAACTTTTCCGACATAATTTGTGTTAAGTTTGATTCTTTGGTGTTTAATTTAACGTTTATTGTTGTATTTCCAGTACTGTATGATGGATCATTATTATGGAGACAATAAAAAGGCCTTGTGTTGTGATCGAGCTACAATAAATGAAGTAATTTTGAGCTTAAATGTAGAAGATCTTGAAAATATTAGAAGATTAATGTCATTTAGACCTTTCGTAGAATCACAGGACTGTAAGACTAAAATAAGTATTTTTGAAGATGACATTTTTTTTAGAAATGCTTTGAACAAAGAGTTGATAAAATTACATGATTATTTGTACACATTTTACTTGTGTGTACGATTATTGTCGGCGCTTTTGAAAGATATGCCTAAAAATGTACTAGGGAAAACGGTAATTTGTAACGTTATTACATTTATTATACATATTATTAACATTTGTAGTTAAAACATGAACGGTATGGTAACGGTTTTCAGGTGCGTGAAATATATGCGAAATGCGCTGCAGAGTTCATAACTTCTACTGCACCTTTCAAGGAATGTATGCAACTATTGAATTTTCAATCGCAAGGAAAACTAATTGAGAGTGTGAAAAATGCTTTGAAGATAATAAACTCTTATTTACAAATGATGTCTCCAGTAAACCCTCTGCGTTCGACCCCGACAAAAAACAACATCAATAATGGTTCCCTAAATAACGAACTCGGTGAAAACTTTGTAAGAACAGTCAGAGTTCATTTACTTACATTTTTAAGGCAAATTGAAAATTCAAAGACAGAAGCGTGTATTACGACAAACTCATTGGACGCCGAAGATGATGTAGAAAACGTACCTGAAAGTAGATATATGTTAAAAGAGGTTTGTGTCGATTTATTCGAGTTTCATAGTCACAAGAAACCCAATAGTTTCGTCATGGCCGTCCATCCGTCTGTTACGGTTAATTTACTTGTAAACCTCCCGCTATATATTTTTTTTATTTTCATTTAGTGGTAGGTACCTACTACATTTTCTTATAACAAATATATTTATCCAACGGTTACCTACCTACTTATTTAAACCTTGATACATATTTGAACTGTGGTAACTTATGTTATTCACATGTTTTAGAAACTCCTGAAAGCAACAAGAGTAGATAAGATCCAATCAGAATTTGAGATGATACGTTCAAGATTCGTGAATTATTTAGAAGAGATGTTTACTAAAACCTTGCAACCCCCCCACACACAAACCTTCTATGAAATATTATTCTTCAGCGAAGTGTCAAATGTGAAAAAACAAATAATTGGGTCACCGCGAGGAGCACTTCATATGGCCCTTAGTAATCCGGTTCATTATATGCAGGTTGGTTAATTTTTATTCTTCTGATGTTCTAAATTTAACGATAGCAGCTTTTGTAAGCGTGTGTAGTTTATATAGAAAGCATTATAGACATCTTATAAGAATTGTGGTGATCGTAAGTGTACGGGCAAACCCGTAATTTTTTGATCACTATACCTACACAGTACACTAAAGCAAGTTATGTGCAATCAGGCCCGGACCGTGAGTTTAGGGGGCCCTGGGCTAATACTACTTAGGGGCCCACCTAATTACTCAAAGTATAGAAAAAAAAAGACAGTAAAATATTTGATTTATTTTATAATATATTATGCCTTGGTTTGATTAATCGTAGGATTCGCAGGGCTGCAAACCATACGATCTGTTTAATTTAATAAAATTATGGATTCTTTCGCATTATCGTCTATTTTTGACTTTTACTTGATTTAGCTGGAACCCTTGAATCCACGGGGCCCTGATCCAAAAAGCCACATGGTAGATCCGGCCCTGTGTGCAATAGCAGCAAACATAGTAGTTTCTTAGTCTAGGTACATTGGTTGGTGTTGTTTTTCAGTGCTCGTGCTGCGTTTTGCCAACATCGGAGAGTATGGTAGACTCCCTCCCCGACGTATGCCTCGCATACAAGCTGCACCGCGAGTGCGGCAAGCACATCAACCTGTATGACTGGCTGCAAGCGTTCGCGGCTGTACTACGCCCTGAGCAAGACGATGAACAGCGTCATCAGGATACTAGAATACAGTAAATATACATATTATATCTATATATATGTAACAAAAAACATTGCTGTTTATTAGTCTCGCTAAAACTCAAAAACTGCTTGACCGATTCGAATAATTATTTTTTTATTTTGTTTGTTCAATTACAGGGTGGTTTAAAAGAAAAAAAAATAGTTGATAACAGTTGTCCCGAATTACGCGGGACGTACCGATTAACCCTTATGGTACATAAAAAGTGCCGGTTTCGCAAAAAGTTATGAATTTACATGCTAATGGAGAACTAGATAAGTTAATAGATTTAACAATTTTCAAATAATTCAATATTAATATTCACTATTTATTTTTATGAAGCATATAATAGTCACGATTCGTTAACTTAAATCCCGAATTTTATACCTGTCTTACTTGTACGCATATTACAAATTACACTTAATTAATTAACGGTGAATATTTTTAATAGAAATATTCGCCGCTAAAGATACTTTCAAATAATTGATAATTTTAGTGCAATGGGCTGCTATAGTGCTGCGACAAAATAATTCATAAATATAATCGTAATTATTATTTACCTACTAGGACTATTGATATGTTACCTATTAGGACTATTGATATGGAAATTATCGAAACTATAGATAGTATAACCCCATGGTACATCTTTCGGAATGTCGATAGTAAAACAAACGATATTCACGCATTGGATGACTGCGGCGCGTCTAGTGTGTTTTAATGCTACTGTTTTAACTGCACTTTACTGTTTTCGCCACACAATTAATGAAATAAGTTTTAACTTCCTATCTATATTAAAGGGTCCCGTAATTAAAAGTTGTCGAGTCTTGATTTCTTAACAAAACGATTTTTCTCTTCCAAATTTCACGTTATTCATTCAGTAAGTTATTTAGGTATGTTTTCTGATTTTTTTCAGGTTACGATTTACACGTGCTGTCGCGGAACTCCAATTTCTTGGATTTATTAAATCATCTAAGAGGAAGACTGATCATGTAATGCGTTTGACATGGTAATTTCATCTCAATATCTATGTCTAATATATGTCTAATACCTATATGATCATTTGTTTAATTTATTACATTTGTTTTATAAAAAATATGTTTTATTCATGAACATTTTTTGCTGGTTTTATTATGTATTCATTTTCATAAATTCCAAATTATAAACACTCAAGGATGCTGGTGTAAAAGTGCAATAGGTAATATAAGTGTCAGTCTAACAAAAGTCGCCAGAATAGCAAGCTATAAAATAGTAAAGCATACGTCATGAGAACATTGTAAAGCTAGCATGTTTCTTTTCTTTAAATAACGATTCAGATTTTACGAGCCAAATGGGGTGAATTGTAAGATATACTACCTATCATGTCATGGGTGGTGGGATTGATTCCCAACAATCCCAACCCACCCAACACAGACATTTGGGTGCATTCACAAACAAACATGTCTGTTTGTCTCGAGTCGTAATTGAGGTGTATCTATTTAATAACTCGATACATATGTAGGTACCTATGTATTATCCGGCGATATACGCACATAAGTGATAAAATCCTTTAAAGTAACAAGAAAGAAGTATTTATTTAAAATGTAGTAGGTACTTATATATAAGTTATACCTACCTATAGTTTCGGTAGTAGGTACAAGCTTCGCTTAGTTTGGGATTAGATGGCCGTGTGTGAAGAATATTCCAGGATATAATTATTATCTACTTACTAGTTGTCCTCCGCGGTTTCACACGCGTTCCCGCGATCTTATTTTTCCCAGGATAAAAATATAGCCTATGTTACTCAGGGATAATGTAGCTTTGCGACCGAGATAAAATCATTTTTGAGAAAATCGTAACAAACAAGCAAAAAATCAAATCTTCTCTATTTATAATATTAGTTAAGATTAAGTAAGAAAAAAAAACGGGTGCGAGTTCGATTTGCGAAAGTTTGGCTTCATACAAAACTTTACAAAGTGTATTATAATATGATTTAAAAAGTATTTTTAATTTTTCAAAAGCTGTAATAAATTTGAAAACATAAAATTATAAAAATGAGGATGGAAAATTCTGTGGCTAAACCAACCAAACCAACAAAAAACACAAAGTTTCTGTATAAAGTAAACGTTTGATAGTTACTACTACTAGTCCACTCTTCTAATACCTATATTGTTCAAGTAAGCAGTGACAACTATTTATGTTTTTTTTTAATTCTGACGAAGCTTGTGTTTTACCACTCACGATGTGTGTGTGGTTCCTACACCGAAAGCTCAAACTCATCGTAGGATGCTAAACAGAATGAACCCATCATAAAAGGTTTCGAAAAAGATGATTAGGTATCCAACCCGGTAGGTAGGTACCGGGTTGGATACCTTATCTTAATACAATTTTATCAGTCTCCTTTGTACCTTATATAATTTAATAACGTAATTGCTTACCGTTTAGTTAACTAATTGTTTCTAATAAGTATTTGGTGGGTTTGATTAGTCAAATAAAATACCTATCCTATTACCTCATCTATCTACCTTTCGCACCGTATTTATGTAAAAACAAAACTACCTTGATTTACACGATAAAACAACTGACCTCTGGAAAGGTTAAAGAGCACATCACTTTTATTTGTGTCTTGCATACCGATGCGGTACAATTTATACCTAACTTATTACCTATCTACACCTGTTTCTTTTTGGCAAAGACTAATGATGTGATTTGAATGTTACCTGTTTACTGTGTGAAGTTTGACATTTCAAATATATGTACCTACACATACATAACACACACCTATCTACTATACCTACAATATTATCACTGATGCTGCACCTATTATATTCTACCTACCTACCAAATGAAAAGCTTGTTTGGAGGATGACGTAATTCAAAATATTGAGTTTCAATAGTTTATTCTATCTATCAAAATAAGGACTGAAAAATAATATGACATAAGTATGACTGTCACCTATAAGTATGATAAACCTTGACCTGATGCGCAGGCGCTATCAGAATCCTGCAGGATACCCAACCCGCCAGAAGAACTCAACAGTGTTCGGCACCCACCGAGTATGCTAATACAAGCTCGGTGGTTAGGGTTATAATCTACAGGTTACTGAAGTTCAACACTTAAACCCTTTTTCTGTCAGTATTCTGACAAGCAGGCTGGAAGGGTTTTATTTTTTTTATTTTGTGTTTGACTAAAATCTCACTATGGTAAGTGATGATCTAGCCGAAGGTGGTAAGCACACAAAGCCTACATGGGAACTGGCTCTCAAGTGCAACTGTGTGCTAAGGTTTTCTCACGATGTTTTCCTTCACCGAAAGCTCAAGCTCATAGTAGGATTCGAACCCACGACCTTCGCCACGGTATCCGACGTCACTTACCACTGAGCTATCATCGCCTCGAAAACACCTCGGGTCACCTGATGGTAAGTGACTACCGTCGCCTATAGACATTAGCAATCCCAGCAGGTGTTGTCGACTTTGTTACAATGTCTTGAAGGCATATGATGATTTATTAACAGATTTGGGCGAGGTAATTTCGTGTTTTTTTCCCGGAATGTTTGCGTGAATGTGGGGATAGAGTCGATGGTAGCGTGTCTACATGGTAAGTAAGTACAATGCTGTTTATAGCATTGAAATAAAGATTAAATTAAAAAAATTACTACACTCCCGACCTAAAAACCTCTAAAAAGGAAAAAAAAAACAAATTTTATCTAATCAAACCTAATAAGTAGAATATTTTAATCCAAGCGTGGTTTCGTCGGGGGACAGGCTATAAATACTATAAATACTGTAAATATTTTGGTTATAATATCATTTTTATCTTTAACTAGCTTTCCGCCCCGCGGTTTCACCTGCGTACACCTTTTTTATCCCTCCGGGGGTGAATTTCGAAGAATCCTTTCTTATTCCTCATCTTCGTCTTAAAACAACACTTTATTTCTCTCCCCTCCCGTACCCCAGTGACGCCTACATCGCATAATATGATGGTGCTGCCTAGCTAGCCGAACGGGGTGAGCGGCGACCACGCGACTTTTTTCTTAAACTTACATTTTTAAACTGGTGATATCTTTCGAATGGAATGTCCGAATTGAATAATTCAAATAGTTATATAAAGGTGTTGAAGCAGTCTTGAATATGAAGTAATTTATTTTGATAAGGATTAATACCAAGGGACAAATAAAAAGCCTTTTCCAGCGCCGGCTTTTCAATAAAATTTTTAAAATAAAAAAATACACTTATTGTGTCATAACTATAATAGCTAGACATATGTTGTTGAATTTTTTTTGCAGATACTGATGTGTTCTGCAAAGTCGTAGTACATTATTTTATTCTATCATCAATAGTTTTCGCAGCGCACGCGATTTAAGGAATTTTTAGGAAATTTTTATACACCTCGGGTTACATTATTGGAGTTTTAGTGAGGATCCCTATTTTTTTTTGAATTTTTGAAATCGGTCCACTAGTTTCGGAGCCTATTCAATGCAAACAAACAAATCTTTCCTCTTTATAATATGAGTAGGTATAATATAGATAAATATATCAAAGATTTAATTTTATTTGGTTTGATTCTAATTCAGTTATCGTGCCTTGCCAGAAGAAGTTATATATAAAACGGATTATTTACCATGGCTTCCTTTGCGTTACGTTCCTGGGAGAAGAAACCACAAGCAACCGGGCAATTGACCTACTTCTATTCGCCCCGGGTGGCTAAGCCCGGGGGTGTGTAATTCTATTTCTAGTCGGGAGAGGTGATAGTCCCAGGCGTGTGCCCTAAGTTTGGTTCTCGTTGTGCAACTGAGTTCCTAAGCTGACTAGCGCAAACTGGGCTCCGCTAGAAAAGGCCCCAAGGCCATCTGGTCTAGTTCTGTTCGGGTTTGTGATTAAAAAAAAACCACCAGCCGGGTCACGCTATTGACGCATCCCTCAAACAAATAACAGAGCCTTTACAAAATGTGTCTACTATTTTTACTTTTTATTTAGGATAACTGGATAAGCTTGTGATGACCGCAATCGCACCAAGGTAAGTGATGATGTGGCCGAAGGTGGTTAGGACACAAAGCCTAAATGGGAACTGGCTCTCAAGTGCAGCTACACTTCTTGGTACACACCGGTAGGTGCTTGGCGACAGATTTGTAACTTGAGGATGGTAGCCAGCCAGTCGGGTTGGCTACAAAGTATAAAATGTTAATCTTAGTAATATCATAAATGTGAAAGTTTGGATGTTTGTTACTCATTTACGCCAGAACGGCTGAAGGGATCTGGATGAAATTTGGCATAGAGATAGATTATAGTCTGGAATAGTACATAGGCTACTTTTTATCCCGGGAAAAGATAAGATCCCCCGGGAACGCGGGTGAAACCGCGTGGAACACCTAGTATTATAAATGTGAAAGTTTGGATGTATGTTTGTTACTCATTTACGCCAGAACGGCTGAAGGGATCTGGATGAAATTTAGCATAGAGATAGATTATAGTCTGGAATAGCACATAGGCTACTTTTTATCTCGGGAAAAGATAAGATCCCTCTGGAACGCGGGTGAAACCGCGCGGAACAGCTAGTATGTTATATTTATATATGTTAGAGATTATAATGTACACGAACATACGTCGTCATTTATTTCAGTACGTATTTAATTAATTCGAATGGCAACACCACACAGGCACCACGGACAACTTGTAGTTAGACTTTGGCACAAGTTTAGAGTAAGGCCTCTGTGTTTCTTATTTAGTCTGTGGTCGTATTTATCAGTCAGTAGTGCGTTCGATGAAAGCATTCACTCTTTCAATTGCTCTCGAGACAGCGCCAGCGCCGGGTGTGCGCACTGATTAATAATAAGACAATATGGCGGACACTAGTCACGACCATGCGGATGCCAATCCGTTTGCATCTGCGACAGCAGCACTTCCAAAATCATCCTGCGAGTCTACCGCGATACCAGCTACCCAAAATCAAGGATATTTTACACCGGGAAATGAAACTCAAGAAAACGTGGCTGAAACACCGTCGATATCACGAGACGACCGAATTGCTGCACCTACAGCAGAAACATGGGCGACTTTTTTTCAAAATATGATGGCGAGCTTCCAGAATTCTAATCAGAAAGCCTCTACGAGCGCCGTCGAATCAAGAAAGCTGAAGGTTAGTGAGATTTATGTACCGCCGTTTGATCCGGACGATTGTCAGTTTACTGCAGCTCAGTGGTGTGAAGAGATTGAGCACCATGCGAAGAACAACTCGTGGACGGATTATGAAACCAGGAATGCTGTCTTCACTCATTTACAAAGGCGTGCCAAAAAGTGGGCGGCACGTTCGTACCCATTGTGCAAGACTTGGGAAGAGCTGAAGGAGCGACTCACTCGACAGTTTGCGGCAGCGAAGAGGTTCCACGAACTGTTTAGCGATATGGTGGAGTACAAGAGCGACCAGGCAGTTACTTACATCGAGTATTCAACCAACAAGCTGGCGATGATAGATCGACTAGAGACCGGTTGGGGTGAGTAGAACAAAATTGAGGTTATAATCTCCGGCATTACGGATATTCAGGTACGTTCCGAATTACTTAAAAATACCCCGGCAAATTATGTGGCATTAGATAGACATTTGAGCACATATCCTAATATTAAGAGCCTTAAGCGACATTTTGATTATTGATTAAGACAAGACACGGACCTTCTAATTTTAAAAGCCTTAAAACTAATGAGATATCTACTAATCGGCGCTGTCATTACTGTAATAAAATAGGTCATTTGAAACGGCATTGCTTAAGGTTACGCAATAATAATAAAAATGAAGGTACCGCCTACCCTCGGTCATCTATCGATAAATCTAGTGATAAACCAGCACCATGTTCTTATTGTCACAAACCTGGGCATTCTGAACCTACCTGTTTCACAAAACAACGCGATGAAAAAATTTAAGATATTAAAGATCCCAAGTTGCATACGAAATCGGTTAATGTTTGTTCACATATTCGGAACGCCTAAGCGAATTATTTCTGGCCAAGGCACCTCTTTCACGGGTCAAGATTTCCAATATTTCTGCAGAGAGTGGTTTATTGAGTTCCATGAGGTCGCCAGTGGCATCTGTCGAGCCAACGAGCAGGTAGATCGTATCCCACTAAAAACATAAATGTAAAAAAGGAGAGCCAAGTTCCCATCCAATGGGAAAACCATCCAAGTTAGCCCTTAGACTACATATTTGGATTTTGCATAGAACTTGGCAGTCAATCTCAGATCTCCATTCTTTTTGCGGCGAAGCCCACAGCAGAGAATAATTTTTGTATTGAACTTGGCTCTCCTTTTTTACATTTATGTTTTTGGTGGGATATCATTACTTTTTGTAGGTAAGTACATATCCTCGTAACGCCGTGGGTCCTTTTAAAAGGACAAATTCAAAACTAAAAGTAGACTTTATAAATACTATCAACAAGTTCTCAAACTCAGAGTTAAGTAGGTATTACTTTTAACTATACTTAACTTACCTACTTACTAAAAAATACAATTATTATTTATTTAAACTATTGCCTATACTATACTAAACCTACGTACTGCAGCATTACACGCTGCATAAAACTTTTTGGTTATTTTAAAGAGGACTGGTATGGAGTCTGAAAGCCGGATATTTTTTCTTTTTAATTGTCAATAATAAAAATTTAAAAATGATAGATAATTTTCTGGAAAAGAGTTCGATGGCTTCCATTCTTTTTTTACACTATTGATGTGCGCTTAATATAAAAATAATAATTAATCCCAGTTAATAACGTAGGTACCCTAAGTAATATTAGGTATTTATGTTAAGCGTTCATAATAGAATCTAATTATTTAAAAATTGCCAGTTTTTTATTTATTCCTTTGTATTCATCTAATTACCTATCTGCATACCAAATTTTAACTCTCTAGGTCATCTGGAACTGGGTTAGAGTTTTGGTCTATAGGTCAGTCAATGATAAAAATGAGGAATTTTGGACATTAATATCTAAATAACCGTTTGAGATAAGCTTATGAAATTTAGAACACATATGTATCTCGCAAGTCTCAATATATGAGCCAAATTTGATACGTTTATGTAAAATAGTTTTTGATTTATGAGGGGGTCAAAAATGGCTCCAAATGGTTCGTGTAATATTACACACGGTGCGGCTCGCCAGTTCTGTTTCTTGAACTCGGCTTGACACGCTCCCGCGTGTCTAGATAATGTCGGTGCTAACAAATTGTTTTACAATCGCCGAAAATCATAAAACAAATCTTGGAAATCCGTCATTGGTGAGGTCCAACTCGTTTTAAACTGCACAGTGTCTAAAAGTACAGGCAAGAGCCCATTTCAGTTATTAATTGGTTGTAACAAAAGTCCACCTAGGTTAAATTATTTCACGACGGGTGAACAGGATTTAATAGAAATAAGACAGGAAGCAAAAGATAGGATGGACGAGCAACGTACAAAAGATAAGATACTTTTGTAGTAAGTGATCTGGTTCTGGTTCACAAGAATCCCCGGATAATTAATAAATTGAGCGAGCGATATACGGTTGAGCCATATCTGGGGGACGTAGTCAATACGTGTGTCATGAACAATTACGCAAATATCTAGCTAGTTTGCCGGAATTGTCCGAATGTCTGGGTTCTGTAGAATCTAGAGAACAAGATGATTAATTTTTATTTAATTATATTGAAATGATTGCTTAAAAAAAAAATAATGAATCGTTTTGAGTTGGTTACAGTGTAGAACTATGTTTGATATCTTGTTGATTTTGAACTAGATTTAATAAATGGTTTGTGATATTGCTGATAGATTAAATGTTTTATTACATGCTGAAAGCCTTTACGCTTTGTCAGAGGAGTGGACTGAAAGTCTTAACGCTTTGTCCTGGTGAACTGCTGAAAGCTGCTACGCTTTGTCCTGGTGAACTGCTGAAAGCTGCTACGCTTTGCAGGTTGTCGAGAGGTTGAACTGAAAACTGTATTGACCTTCGAATAATGCTGAAAGCTGTAACGCTTTGTAATGTGATCAGAGTATGGTCTTTATTGCTCTTTAGTTTATGCTGAAAGCCTTCACGCTTTGCTATTGAATCGGCGCGTATATTCAAAGATACTTAGTCCAGTTGAAAGCTGTTTGAAACGGTTAGCTTGTTTTAGTACCGCTAAGGCTGAATGTGACGAAGAGAAGTAACGCGAGAGCGCGTTGATTAGCAGAATGGCCGTGTTAGAGATTATAATGTACACGAACATACGTCGTCATTTATTTCAGTACGTATTTAATTAATTCGAATGGCAACACCACACAGGCACCACGGACAACTTGTAGTTAGACTTTGGCACAAGTTTAGAGTAAGGCCTCTGTGTTTCTTGTTTAGTCTGTGGTCGTATTTATCAGTCAGTAGTGCGTTCGATCAAAGCATTCACTCTTTCAATTGCTCTCGAGACAGCGCCAGCGCCGGGTGTGCGCACTGATTAAGGCGACGATATACGTGAAATGACGATTTTCGATACAATATTTCTCTGCATTCTTTATTGCAAGTGATTTATAAAAAATATATGTTGAACTAGAGGATACACGACATAAAATGACTTTTTTCAAATTTTAATTTTATCATCGAGAATATCAGAAAAAAATCGCGAATATGAGCCTTTTTGGAATTTCAAACATATTTCTCTCCTATATTACGGATTCAAATAACATGAAATTAATTACAGATATTTTTACACCTAAAACAAATAGAACTGTCTTGTTGTTTTTTCAAAAAAAGTTACTGTTATTTTTTAATTAAATTTATACTCGATTTTCAACTCGGTGACAGCTTTGGTCCCCTCGTTCGCCCGTCATTTCAGTGCGGGACGGGACGTTGTGCTGATCGGACCTGTGCTACTTTTTTCTCCACTCGATACAATATCATAAATGGTGTAATTAAAGCAGTGTTGTATATTTTAGCTATACATCGCGATGCGGTTGCTAGGGCTCGTCCATTAATTAAGCGATGTTTTTTAGAAACTTTTAAAAATGTTTCATGGTATTTTAGCTGAGGCGTCGAAAGTTCGTTAGTTTGTAGAACTACTCATATAGTTGATTATAGTATTAGTACGTAACTACCTTTAGAAAAAATATGAATTCATCAAGTTACACAACTTACTTTTTTTTTGCACTATTCGACATCCACACGGATGAAAACATATTATAGCGAATGCTAATAATTAAAAAAACCTATATATTACATAATAAAAATAAATAAAGACATTTTTTAAATTATTACTTCGAAAAATATTATACATATACTAACGGGACCGGCAGACGTCCTGCCCTGAAATTAAAACAAAACTTAGAACCCGTTTCCAGCGCCACCTACCGGGTCCAAATGTCAGACCATCGAGGAACCCATTGAAATATACACACAAAATTTCATCCATATCGGTCCAGCCGTTAGGTGACAAACACACGTACAGAAGAATTTTATTTAATAAGATAATAAAAATAGATTTTTTGATAACCAACAAACTTGAAATTGTTGTTGGACTCACCCTAAGTTTTATGCGGCACTGGAGTAACCATAGCTTGTACAATTCGTCAAATATACTTTGAAACCTGTGATACTTGAAATTGGACCTTATCTTATAGAAATAAGGTTCATTGTCACGTAACTCCTATAACTATCACGTTTCAAGCTGCATTATGAACTTTTAAAATATCTGTTTTGTCTCGATTCGAGTTGCGAGGGAGAGCGTTGCGCGTTCTTTGTGAGGGCGCGCGGGGGGTGCAGCGCCAATCGAGCAAGGTCATTCGCGTATATCGTCACCTTAATAATAAGACAATATGGCGGACACTAGTCACGACCATGCGGATGCCAATCCGTTTGCATCTGCGACATATATATGTACCTAGTTATTATAATTTCTTTCTATTATAAAGTAGTCACACGCTCCGGCTTGGCACTTACATACCTACATTTCCGTATTACCTATGTATATAGGTAACTCCATAGGTTTACGCGGCTCCAGGTCGCTCGCCAGAATTACTAAGCTTCCCAAATTGAATAGGGATTGTGTTACTTAATCAATATTTTTCCAAGATTGTAATTTTTTTCAAATTGCTATTGATTTTCTCTCTAATAAGCAAATAAAATAAGGCTCGTGTATTTTATAGTACAGACGTAAAGGTTATGTGTTTTTAGTTGATAACAAATAATATTGCACGGTATTTAGTAGTTATTATACACATACATACTTACCTACATAAAACAAAATGTTACTACAATAATTCTAAATTTCGCAAGAAGATAAATAGTTGGACTCAACAATAAATTAATATAGGTAGATGTTTAGATATTATCTACAAAAGTGCCATTTTGTAAAAAAAAAACGTAAATTGTAGATTTAGAATCGGAGTACGTATAAAGCGTAGACAATAATAAAGTATAAGTTCGAAAAAGAAAACATTTTATTTGAAAGAAGGATAAATACTAAATTAAATTTTTCTAAATGCATCTAATGATCGTACATCATATCACCTCCTAATTCGGAGTATTGAAGACCTGCAGAAAAATATATTAGGAAATTTAAAAGTAAAAAACTCCACTTGATAGTATATTGCAGTAAACTTTTGGTTGATTTCATCACTTTTTAACACGACACACGCAATGCATAAATTGTTTCCATTACTAAACTATATCTGTTATTAATGTTAAAAGCAAATTAATGAAAAACACACAATAATATGTTATCACTGTGACTACTAACATGGTTTGTAAAATTAGGTAATAGTGTATCTAACATTCCGCGGCATAACAATATTCAAAAGCACAAATGTTACAAATTTACCAAGCACTATCATCATTAAAATATTCATTTATATTATACTCGTAGTAAGCCTTTTCTATCAAAACAGTTTTAACATGGACCTTAAATTTTTGCAAAGGCATACCTATCTAAAATTGAAGTGGGGATTCTGTTATAGAAGCATACACATCGTCCCAAAAATGATCCTTGCACTTTCTGAAGTCTATAAGCAGAGGTCACAAGTTTGTGCTTATTTCTAGTATAGATAGAGTGCACATCACGTTTTTATATACATAAATACTAATAATTTGATGCACAAATAATATGTTTGCATAAATATATTGAGATGCAACTGTGAGTATGCCAGTTTCCTTAAACTTATCTCTGAGGGAAGTTCGAGCTCCCAAGGTATAAATAGCTCGCACTGCCCTCTTTTGCAAAACAAAAATGAATTCTATATCAGCAGCTTTACCCCAAAATAGATGGCATAAGACATAACACTATGAAAATAGCTAAAATATACTAATCGAGCTGTATCTACATCGGTAAGCTGTCTAATTTTCCAAATTGCATAAGCCGCCGAACTGAGTTTCCCTGCTAAAGATGATATTTGGGTCCGCCATTGAAGTTTCGAGTCTAAAGATCACTTTAGACTCGAAATTTTATGTTAAACGATGATAAATTTCTAGGGTGATCCCTAGAAATTTAGTTGACTCGACAAGATTGAGATCTTCATCATTTAACATTAAATTACAGTCTACTTTTTTACATTTGGTAAAGCAAATTTAATACAATTAGTTTTCTTTGCATTTAAAACTAAATTATTTACTGTAAACCAATTTAATACCCTAGCTAATGCACCATTTACGTCGTCATAATTCGATTTCAGTCTATCAACACCAAAAATCTGTGAGATATCGTCAGCAAATAGTACAATTACACAGGCTAGGTAGACCCATTTTACATCACTTTGATTCAATTTTTAACAAACAAAGAGTTATTGTTTAAAGCCAAAAAAAATACATATCATAGTTCACTATATGTACTTAGATAATTCTCGGTTCAAAACATGATATCGAAAACTTCACTCGATAAAAAAAAAATCCGAAGAGGGGTCTAATTCGATTATTTTTCTTATTTTACTTGAAGCATATGAAAGTTTAACTTCCAAAAAAAATATCTAAGCAAAGTTAATAACATATAGAACAATAATCCTCGGTTACATTTTGCAAAATAGTTGAATTATTTTAATAATAAATTATTATATAATACAGCGGCTTGCGGACGTGGCTTCAGTCGCCCGCCGGGCCTTGACGAGGTAGGACCTGTGTTACTTTTGCTCTCGCACGGCTGTCACGTTGACTTAGATCGGACGATTTACCGTACGTACGAACCACAGTATAAACTAAGTGGTTGTCGCTAGAGAATAATTTATTGTTTTAAAATTGTAATCGTCTGTGTGATCGATCATAATAAATTCGTAAAACATAACACAAAATTCAAATCCAAGGTGGCGGCTGCGCGAAATTATCAACTTTTTCGTCATGGATGTCGTTTTCATGGTTTTCGAGGGTGTTGTAGCCGATAGTGCTGTCAAAATCTAAATCCAAGATGGCGGCTGCAAGAAATAATCAACTTTTTCGTCATGGATGTCGTTTTCATGGTTTTCGAGGGTGCTGAAGCCGATAGTGCTGTCAAAATCTAAATCCAAGATGGCGGCTGCACGAAATTATCAACTTTTTCGCCATGGGTGTCGTTTTCATGGTTTTCGAGGGTGTTGAAGCCGATAGTGCTGTCAAAATCTAAATCCAAGATGGCGGCTGCAAGAAATTATCAACATTTTCGTCATGGATGTCGTTTTCATGGTTTTCTAGGGTGTTGAAACCGATAGTGCTGTCAAAATCTAAATCTAAGATGGCGGCTGCGCGAAATTATCAACTTTTTCGTCATGGATGTCGTTTTCATGGTTTTCGAGGGTGTTGAAGCCGAAAATGCAGTCAAAATCTAAATCCAAGATGTCGGCTGAAAGAATATATCAACTTTTTCGTCATGGGTGTCAACATTTTATCAACTAGGTTTTCATACTGTTTATCTTTATACTGTGTACGAACGTAGTCTAAAATATAAGTTTTTTTGTTAGTGTTGTTTTTTTTGTGAAGTATGGGAAATAAAAATTAAAACAAGAAAGTAGCCAGATATAAGGTGCGGAAGTTTAGACAAGAAGCCAGGTAAGTTTCTTTATAATAATCATCATCATCATTTCGGCCGAAAGACGTCCACTGCTGGACATAGGCCTCCCCCAAAGTTTTCCACAACGACCGGTCCTGTGCTGCTCGCATCCAGCGGTTTCCCGCGACTTTCACTATGTCGTCGGTCCACCTTGGGCCTACCCACGTTGCGTCTTCCGGTGCGTTGTCGCCACTCTAGAACCTTTCCGCCCCATCGGCCATCGGTTCTTCGAGCTATATGCCCCGCCCACTGCCACTTCAGTTTACTAATGCGTAGGGCTATGTCGGTGACCTTTGTTCGTCTACGTATCTCCTCATTTCTTATTCGGTCTCGTAGCGAAACGCTGAGCATAGACCTCTCCATAGCTCTCTGAGTGACCTTGAGCCTTCTTATGAGGCCCATAGTTAGCGACCACGTTTCAGTGCCATAAGTCATCACCGGTAACACACATTGGTTAAAATCTTTCGTCTTTAAACACTGAGGTAATTTGGACGAGAAAACGTTGTGTTGCTTCCCGAACGCTGCCCAGCTGAGTTGGATTCGACGATTGACCTCTCTCTCGAAGTTCGACCTGCCTAATCGGACTGTCTGCCCCAGGTAGACGTATTCATCGACAACTTCGAGAGTAGAGTTCCCAACTGATAATGGGGTGGGCTCAACATGGACGTTTGACATGATCTTTGTCTTCGCCATATTCATTTTGAGGCCCACCTGTTGGGAGACTCTATTGAGGCCATCGAGCATCGTGCCAAGGTCCTCCAGCGACTCCGCCATGACCACAATGTCGTCGGCAAATCGAAGGTGAGTCATGTACTCGCCGTTGATGTTGATACCGAATCCTTGCCATTCCAGAAGTCGGAAAGCATCTTTCACTGCAGCGGTAAACAGTTTCGGAGAAATGACATCTCCCTGTCTCACTCCTCGCTGCAGTGGAATAGCTCCCGTGTACTACTCCTGTACTCGGACCGACATAGTGGCGTTACTGTACAAAGACTTCAACACTTCGATGTACCGGTGGTCAATACGGCATCGCCGGAGAGACTGTAGCACCGCCCACGTTTCGATCGAATCGAAAGCATTTTCATAGTCTACAAATGCTAAGCAAAGTGGCAGGTTATACTCCTCGGTCTTCTGTATAACCTGCCGCAGCGTATGGATGTGGTCTATGGTGCTGAAGCCTTTCCGGAAACCGGCTTGTTCGGGAGGCTGGAAGTCATCGAGCCTGCGCGCTAGTCGGTTCGTGATGACCCTCGAGAACAGCTTACAAACATGGTTCAGAAGCGAGATGGGTCTGTAATTCTTCAGCAAGGTATTATTACCTTTTTTGAAGAAGAGTACCACCACGCTTCTGTTCCATGCCTCTGGCGTTAGACCCTCGAGTATGACGGAATTAAATAGCTTCTGAAGGACTCGCAGTTCCACCCGCTTTCAGAAGCTCTGTGGTAATTCCATCACACCCCGGCGCCTTGTTGTTTTTAGAAAGAAAGAAAGAAAGAAAATAAATTTATTTGTGGCAAAAAAAATATATATATATATTACAAAATTTGATGTGATACAAAACAAAATAAAAACTAATAAAAAAAAAGAAACAGACACTATATTTAATTGTATAAATCTAAGCTTTTAAGCTGTTTGAGGGCCATCCTGAGCTCATACAGGCTGATGTCCGGGATATCTTCGGTATAGTGTCGGGTCAGTGCGGCTCTGGGGTCTTTGGTCGCACTGGTAATAGGTTTGGCTACCGAGGTGTACAACTGTCCATAGAACCTCTCCACCTCTCTCAATACCTCTACTTTAGTCGACGCTATGCCACCGTCTTCAGTTTTAAGCTTCGTCAACTGGCTTTGCCCAATAGACGTAGCTCTTGCGAACACTTTGCAGCCTTTATTTTGCTCTATCGTTTCCTTTATACAATTTGTATTAAAGGTACGGATGTCGTGTCGCAAGGATTTCCATATCCGTCTATTAAGCTGCCGATATGTGCCAGAATCATCTGAAGACTGTAACGTCATGGAGCGCCGGTCAGCCATGAGGTTGAGAGTATGGTCGGAGAGTTTTTGCGGTCTATTTGTACGGCGGGTTTTGAATTTTGAAATGCTTAGACCCTACCGTATGGACAGTGTCCACAAACCTGTTATTTATATTGTCCACTGAAACGCAGCTCTCTAGGCATTCGAAGCGATTTTTGAGTTCGAGTTGAAAGCTCAATAATAATGATAATCTTTATTATCTTCAAAGCTTAACCTATTACAAATTGAAATTGAAATATTAATTATAACACAATATATTTATATATAACAGACACGATCGTGGTATGCCCATTAGAGATCTGGCATTGCAAGATAAAGAAAACATGAAGCCCAATAGATACACATCGTCGTCACTGTCTGTACCGCAACCGGGTCCAAGCTCACGCGTGGTCAATATTGATGAATTTTTACTTCATGGATATATTTATATATACTACTATACTAATACTACAATTTCATACGGTTTTTATTTTACAGTAATTTTGAGTTTTTTTTTTTATTAAATGTTATATAAAAAAAAAACTGTTATCAGAAATTCGAAGTTGTTTTTTTTCCTCACTCAACAACGATATTTGTATAGTCTTCCAACCAAAATATTTTTTTTTGTCATTGCTTGTGCCATTTGTTAGTATGTGATAGGAATACAATTCTTACAATAGTGATTCTAATATAGTTACGGGCAAAAACATCAGTAGGTTATCTCCCAAAATGACACGCGCTTTAATTGCGGTCACGAAATGTACAAACACACTGCAAAATTGAATGTGTAAGCGCAGGAGCTTTCGGTATCGTCTGAGACAATAGATAAGTCGGAAGTGTGTGTGTGTGTGTGTCATGTACTGACGCTACTCGTCTACACGCACACAATCACAGCACAGCGTGTTTTTACTCTTGGATACAACAAATAAAGCGCGTGTGAGATAAAAACAATGTAAGAAACTTAAATCTCAAATAATTAAATATGACTCACAAAGTTTTGCATTCACAACATCTATTCAAAATAACATAAATGTTGGTTTTCGCAATTACTACGTATTATAATAAAACAAGCAACGTCTGGGCACGGCTCGCCTCACGTAAAGAGTGGTAGCGTTAAATAATTTCTTGCAGCCGCCATCTTGGATTTAGATTTTGACAGCACTATCGGCTTTGACACCCTCAAAAACCATAAAACGACACCCATCTCGAGAAACTTGATAATTTCTTGCAGCCGCCATCTTGGATTTACATTTTGAGAGCAGTATCGGCTTCAACACCCTCTAAATCCATATAAACGACACCCATGGCGAAAAAGTTGATAATTTCTTGCAGCCGCCATCTTGGATTTATATCTTCGATGCAAGTAAGGAGAATCGAATCCACGACCACTTTTTGTATTTGTTAGCCCTCCGCAACGCCCCATAAGGAACTTCGTTCCAAAACAATGTAAGAAACTTAAATCTCAAATAAATTAATTATGACTCACAACATTTTTCATTCACAACATCTATTCAAAATTACATATAAATGTTAGGTTTTCCCGATGACTACATATTATAATAAAACAAGCAGACAATTTATAAATAAAATAAGTTGACCTTCTGCCTACACGACACGTTTACTTATACTGTGACAGATTTGGGTTCATGTGAGTTCACGCCGGCAACGTCTGCGCTCGGCTCGCCTCGCGTAAAGGATGGTAGCGTTAAATACCTACTTTGCTCGGTCTACCTGGCCTTGAGCTAAGGGGTTGAGAATCATGAGATAATAATTGAAATTATTATGTTGTATCAAATAAACTTTATTTTGGTACTATTCAAATAACAAATAATATAAAAAGTACAAAATATGGCATTCTATGCAAATCCATTAACAAATCGTAAGTCTTTTAAGCGAGTTAACAATAGCCCATGAACGACCGATCAAAACATCTTTGAATAATCGATAGTTCATCGGCGTGCAGATTTAAAATGTCTATCTCCTGTAGTTGGTCTTGGGGACGGAGTCACCTTCAGCGCGGTAGCCGAACTCGTCGGCAACGTAGTTAATCACCACAGGCTCTCCTTTGTAATCGGCGTAAGAGTAGCTGCCGCGAACGGTGATCACTTTATGGGGCTTTTTGTCCTCATCAACAACATCCTTCAATTCACCAGTCTCTTGACGTTTAATACCATTTGAGGTCTCAAAGCTGTGTTAAAGAATTAAAAATCAATTATTAATCATACACATTTATTGAACAAGGACTGGTTGATTTGGTTGGCCGCAGAGACGTTATACAAACATGAAATTTGTAAATTTGTACTTAAGGGAGTACGAGTAGGTACCTAATATATCTTCCAAATTTTATAATTTACCTATAGATTCATCCCCCAAGTGGATAAAAATAGGAGATCGGGGATGAAGCCGTGAGGCGGAAAGTTAGTAAAATATAAACGTACTGTAGTAGATAGAAGTAGTGGACAATAATTTTTAAACTTTGTATTTTTTTGTATGGAGAATTTTATCTTTTATAGCTGTCGTCCGCGGTTTCACCCTCGTCCCCGTGGGTTTTTATCTTTTTTATAATATAACTTAGTTATTATAAAATATACAGTACAATATTTGTTTTTACTTATAAGTATTACTATTATTTCAATAACTATAAAAATAAGGGAGAATCATTGTTTCGTTTGTTTGTCTGTCTGTCCGTCTATTAGATAAATATTTAATTCTTACTTATGAAGTGGAGCTTAATTTATTTTTAAATTTAAACAATATATTAGATAGGTACATACCTGAAGTCGTATGTACCCTCAGGTTGTTGGACGAAGTCGGAGCGAAGGACGGTGTCTTCGACGGTCGGAGGAGCAGCCACAGCGACGGCCACAAGGGCGAAGGCAACAGCGATGATCTGCAATTAACATTTCCGATTACAATTACTTATATACATAGACATAGGTACATTGATAAAAAATTACAAAATAATTTAAATGTTGGCAATACAATATTTTTAATATACCTATACCTAAATTATTCTACCTATCATCGCTAAACTGTTATTTAAGTCAATCTTATGTAACGTTTTTTTATTTACAATTTAAGAAATAGGTACCTATCGGGATATTTCTCCATACTATACAACCTAGTGCAAACATTTTAATTTGTGGCACTGTAAATGTATAATAATAATTATATATCAAAGCCTTTGAATCTTGAATAGATGATCTAAACAACTATAATAATAATAAATAAATAAATTAATAGCTTTAAGAATTGATATTACCTATATAATTATTAGGTATCTTCAAGTCTTATTAGTATTTTTAGTAAATATTATTTCAACGTACCAGTTTCATTTTATTTGGTTTGGTTTGATTCTGTAGCTACCTGATGAGCTAATGATATCTAGCCGCTTGCAACAAAATCTTTTATACTTTTCACGAGCTGATGTAAATAATAAGTATACGATCACGCACGATATTCCGGATTTTGTCTTCGATGATCACAAAAAAAGTTACCTTCTATTCTGGTTTCGTTTCGGTTTCATTTCTCTCACTCTTGTCTCTGTCGGTCTGTCTGTCCGTCTGCACAAATTTTTTTTTCAAATCTACTGGACAAAATGTTTAAACTTAGCTAGTACCCACCCTACATAAAAATAAAGGACGTCCGTGATTATCGCTTCATCTTATAAAACTTCAGACGCGATAGAAAGCCCCACGCTCATTGTGACAAGGGGTGCATTGTAACATTATCTAGCCCATAAGCCACCATTAGCAAATAAGTATTTGATTCGGGTTTGGTCGTTGTCGTTTTGTTTTTGCGGAAAAAGTGTTTAGGATGTGTTTTTTTCTCTAATAACTTGAGAATGAAAATAAGCGTCAGCAAAATTAAAAAGCTTGGTATTGTTACGCAGTGACACTTACTTCCCAAGGACAGTCCCAAGTAAGTGTCATTGCGTCCCAGGGACTCCACAGAAAGGCCATGAGGCCGTTGTCTTCTCTTTTTAACCGACTTCAAAAAAGGAGGAGGAGTCTTGTCTGGCACCGACTCCAAAAATATCAATAATTTTGTTGATTGTCCTTTAAGGCTCTTGCTTTGAAATTAAAATATTATTCTTTACTTTTTAGTTTATGTTTGTACATAGGTATAGGTTACAGTTTTGAAGTCGGTTTTTGTTTTTTATTTTTAAAAATAATTTTATGTTATTGTGGAAAGGGCCAGTAATTCACCATCCTCTAAATCCAACGGGTTTTCATTATTGCGCTGTTTTTTTTTAGATTTGCCGTCGTATAACTATATCGCGCCTGTGTTCGAGCACGACCAAATATGCTTCAGCCATGATTTATTGTTGATTTTTTTCTGTCTAACCTCAAAAATCACCAATAAATATCAGTTTACGATCATACCGAACACTTTGCGGGCTGTCAAAAATGGTCGCATGGTTAATCGCAAACATAACGAGAAATCGTTAAGATTGCGAAAAAAATAGTAAAGATACCGATGACAATCGTTAGCTTTGACAGTAGAGAGTACCAAATATAATCGGATTGTTAGGACTTTACGACCGATTTCGGTTGTAAAGTGATCGTTATCTATGTCGAGACCCCTGTTATTAGCCGTACTTTATGATAATACTTTATGGTGTAGGCACACAAATCATATGAAAACTCTACGGTGGCGCGCGTGTTCTTTAGATTACCACTTCGGAACAATAATAAACATGGAAGCCGGGCTAAAATAAGAAATGAAATGCATATACTTTACCTTTTTTTACTTTCGACGTTAATAATGCGTGGGAAAGAGACATATAATACCGTTCTGTTTCGTTATTGTGCAGGTTGTCACAAGCTATTTTTTGGCTAGTGATGGGCTTATCATCGACATTGTCGTGTCGATATAATTCATCAAAGCAAACCAATAAATATAGTTAGTACTAGCTGTGCCCGCGACTTCGTCCGCGTGGAATAGTGACTTTGGGCATATCTTTTGGTTTATTTTGGATTAACAAATGTTCGACGTGATTCTTTAAATTGACATAACTTTTTTATTTAAGAACCGATTGACATGAAACAAACACTAAATGTTAAGTGAAGCTTACCACAATATATTAGTGAAAACCGCATCTGAATAAGCCGTTTCTGAGATTAGCTTGCACAAACAGATTCTAACAATCATTGTTTTGGGTGCTATTGCGTTGATAAAGGACCCAATAATATTTTTTCTCATATATCTTCCATATACAGATAGCGATCCGTTACATTTTTATTATATGTACCTATAGATAGAATAGTTTTCTATTATATATTTTTTAATTCACATAGTTTATCCTTTTCTTAACATTCCCATGTTATTATTAATTTATTATCGGCGGAAATTCGATCGTTCTGTCGCGGTCCGCTCGCACTCAGCGTCTGCTCCGTCCGGCTACTTTTTTTTTTCTACGTATGGGAAATCAATTACCGCTGAACTAATTTCTGTCTGTCCGTCTGTCTGTTACCTCTTCACGCTTAAACCGCCGAACCGATTTAGATGAAATTTGGTAAAGGGATAGATTGAGTCCCGGGAAAAAATATAGAATAGTTTTTATCCCAGAAATCACCCTTTAAGTGGGTGTGAAAAGGGGGGTGGAAGTTTGTATGAGAAATCAATTACCGCTGAACTAATTTCTTTTTGTCTGTCTGTTACTTCTTCACGCTTAAACCACCGAACCGATTTTGATGAAATTTGATAAAGGGATAGTTTGAGTCCCGGGAAAGAACATAGTATAGATTTTATCCCAGAAATCACCCCTTAAGGGGCTGAAAAGCGGGGTGAAAGTTTGTATGGGGAATCAATAAGCACTGTACTGATTTATGACTGTCTGTCTGGAGATTTATGAAAAAACCGGCCAAGGTTTATGAAAACGATCCTTTTCATTTGATATATGACACAGTAATAATAATCATTTATTTGCTAATAACATGGTATACATTGGTCTTAAAAAAATAAATATAAACAGGTCGTGCATGTTTTGCCATGATGTGCAAATAGTCACTATATTTAATTATTTAGTAAGGTTTGCAAAGCTTTTTTTTTTAATTTCCTAATTTGACCCCCGAAAATCAACCTTATTTAAAAAATATATATTTACTTTGCACATCTGTGTTTGGGTCATAGAAATACACCATCCAACCAAATTTCACCTGATTTGGTCCGGTAGATTCGGAGCAAATGTCTGTGACATGACCGGATAGACAGACGCACGAGTGGTCCTATAAAGGTCCGTTTTTTTTGTACGGAACCCTAAAAAGCAGATTAGATAAAAAATAAGCTACCCAAATTACTAATTCCACGCAGACCGAGTCGCGGGCAAAAACTAGTAATGAAATAACAATCAATCATTGACCTTTAAAAATAATTGTTTTAGTTAAATAAGTGCGATTTTTTTCGGTGGGTACACTTAACTTTTTTGTAATGTAATGAATCCTGATTTTAAAATAATTTTGTGCAATAGACTTAATGAGTAGATGTCTATGTTCTTCATATAAATATTGCTCCATTGAATGATCTTTTAATTCACAAAAAATCTGTGTTGGCAATATATTAGCTGAGACTTGATTGATCATCTCTAACATATTTCTTGGTTGGCCAAGACACTTTGAACCAATATGCACTTGATATTCTTTTACAATTTTTTCAGAGACTTGACAGATTCTGTTCAAATCTGATGTTGGCTTGAATAGGCCTCCCCAACTGCAAATTCTGGTATGCCTAATTGCTTACAAAATTCTAAAGCATCAGCCACAGACTCACTTAACAACTGAGTGGCCAAGCGCACTTTCATCTTTTGTTTAACGAAATTCACATGTTCATTTTTCAGCTTTGTTCCTAAGTGAAGCTCTTCTTCATTTTGGATTTTGTTAAGGAGTTGTATATAAACCCATGAAACGGTGTTCCCTTGGTAATCTATGAAAGTTTTTTTTGTCTCCGAAAGTGTTTCGGACTAATTTAATATTGTGGCAGGGGTCTGGCCACAGAAATATTTCCTGTCCGTCGTGCGTGAAAGATGATTCCGATTTAATATCACAGCCCAAATGTGCACACATTGCTTTGTTGGTAGCAGCACCGTCAAAGGTAAGACTTACGACATTAACACCACATGTTTTTAAAAGCGTAAGGCATTGTTCGACTAGCGCCGCTTTCTGCTGCGCGGTGATACTATGGATTAGGAAATATCCAACAGGCACTTTAAATGTATCGTTTATTGATGTTACCATAAATGTCAGGGCTTCTTTTGCTAATGGCACATCATCTATATCAAGATCACAACCAACGTTACTATAGCCAAAATACTCTTTACCATCCCACTCCACTTGCTTCCTTATAGCCATTTCATCCATAGCTAGGGCACAAAATATAGTTTTGTTTGGATGTTCTTGTGCTCTTAGTTGCAATGAGTCCAAAGCCTCTGTTGTGAATCCAGGTCTACAATCTAAACATTTATACCATGCTGAAATACTTTTTGGGTGTGGTAATATGTTTTCAAATTGTTCCCTGACGAATGAGTATGCTTTTGGGGATAAATAATGCAATGTCACTGCGATTTTTTTTACTTCCAAGCTGAACTCCCTACTAAGCACATCATCACATTGTTTTTGTAGAAACCTTTTTATAATTTCATTTTTGTTTATGCTATCTAACATATCGATGTATATCGTTTCGACATTTTCAAGTCGTAATTTATCTAGTACGACTGTGTAAAGATCAACATTTTTTTTTGAAAGACGTGTATTTTGTTTTGTTAAAGTGTTAATCCGTCGTAGACGGCGTTTTGAAACATTTTTCAAATTTTGATTTTTTTTCTCTAAAAATCTGTATTTTTTTTCATTTGTATCTTCTTGTTCATTAGTAGATGTGCTTGATATTTTTCTCTTCATGTTGATTTCTGTGAGCGGTTCCTAAAACAAGTATACAAAAGATATCAAATCTCTAATAGCGTTAGATATTCATATTACCTATTTTGTTTGATTATCAGCAGCCTTTAAATATACTTTTAATGATCAGCTTGCAAAATGGTAACACATTTACTAAGGTCATTTTTGGGGTGGCCGAATGCCGGGCAAACTACCTGGGCAACCCGGGTAGTGTCAGGGAGGCGGTCGGCAACGTCAAGGCGCTGGCAGGCTTCCTTGAGGATATAGGATGGCTGGAGTAACCCCAGCCAAACACCCTCCGACGCAAAAAGGGCGCAATCCGTCGCCCAATTGCGGAAAACGCCCGCACGAAAAGAAGAAGAAGAAGAAGAAGGTCATTTTTGTATATTTTGTAGGTGACTTGCCCACCTATCTCCCCCTTAAGTTTGTCGTACAACTTACCGGACATCCTGTATAATTGAGTTTCTTTTTAATTATATTTTATATTATTATTAGGTATTGTTAGTAAGACAGACTAAAAATAAAATGAGAAAAGACTATACCTAATGAAAGTGAGTTTGTCATGTCTTGTATAGAATCAGTCGTAGCTTTGCATTATTACATTGTTAAACTACTTATGTTACCCGCAGCAGTAGCATGCAATAAATAACTCAATATAAATATATCAAATAAATACATAATTTACTACATACCACGACGAAGCTGGATGTTTCTTTTGGTATATTTAATGTAGGAACAGCGTCGGATTTCAGTCGTCTCCATTTTTTATTGTCATTAGGCACAAATGCGTCTTCGGTAAAATGCTTAGAGCAAATTTTAGTGTACTTTTTTGAAGTCCAATTGGACCTATTGATGCACTGACTCCATTTTATGTTCATTTCACCATCATTAGGAAATCTACAACAGTATTGAAATGATTATCGATAACCATTTTTACATCACTAGTAACCTATACATGCGACAATTTTATTTTTCAGAAAAATCATAAAATAAAGCAAATACGTGAATTCTTTTGAGTAGATAGGCATAAAGTACTATTTTTATTTATCGTCTATCACTTTTTTATTTCCAATATAGAAAAATATATCTCTAAACTCACCGATGAAATGTTATCGTTTCGTTCTCATTTTCTTTTCTCGAACTATGGGCGTTACACCCTTCAACAATACAAGACATCTTGTCCAGGGCACTGTACACCTCTTGTATATACTTTCTGGCCACGTTCTCAGACAGAAATTAATAATTAAGTCGCTTTTTTCGTTTAATAAATTCGTCAAACTCCCGACTCGTATCAACAAAACATAAAACTACAAAATTAAGTTGATAGCCAACATAGGTATTTTGACGTCTTGGATAGAACTTTTGTATTTTTTTGCATTATAAGAGGGCCAAAGAGGACCATTTGACATTTTGCTTGTGACACGTTCAAAAATAATAAAAACAAACAGCCATGTTTTGTTTCATTCACACATTACGATATGCTAACTGACATAAATGCATAAACTATATAGTACTCGGTTTTTATTTTAGCCCGGCTTCCATGTTTATTATTGTTCCGAGATTACCACATACGATCTGCCGTCATGAATAAAAAAATGTTTTGAAGCTGTCATTCACAGAACCTGTCATTCTTCTATAAATTAATTTTACCGATGAAATATTTTATTCTGAAATAAATTAATAATTTGTGTGGACTGCAATTCAGTCCGTACTTAATTACATTGACCCTGCAATCCACTAAAATGGTGTAGATTAATTTTGTGAAATGCTGTTGGTTTTCTAAATAAATAAAGATAGATTTAGAACCGCATTGTCACTTGCGATGAAAAGTTGTTAGACCCTGGTTCTGCACCTAGCTAGGCAATGCCCCAAACAAAATTTGTAACTTCTCTTTTTCACAATATGGCGTCTAGTTGTCGCTCGGAACAATAACTAGCATGGAAGCCGGGCTAAAATAAAAACCGAGTACTATATAGTTTATTAATTTATGTCAATTAGCATATCGTAATGTGTGAATGAAACAAAACATGGCTGTTTGTTTTTATTATTTTTGAACGTGTCACAAGCAAAATGTCAAATGGTCACCTTTGGTTAACTGATAATGCTAACAAATACAAAAGTTCTATCCAAGACGTCAAAATACTTATGTTGGCTATCAACTTAATTTTGTAGTTTTATGTTTTGGTGATACGAGTCGGGAGTTTGACGAATTTACCAAGTGAAAAAAGCGAGTTAATTATTAATTTCTGTCTGAGAACGTGGCCAGAAAGTATATACGAGAGGTGTATAGTGCCCTGGACAAGATGTCTTGTGTTGTTGAAGGGTGTAAAGCCCATAGTTCGAGAAAAGAAAATGAGAACGAAACGTTAACATTTCATCGGTGAGTTTAGAGATATATTTTTCAATATTGGAAATAAAAAAGTGATAGACGATACATAAAAATAGTACTTTATGCCTATCTACTCAAAAGAATTCACGTATTTGCTTTATTTTATGATTTTTCTGAAAAATAAAACTGTCGCAAGTATAGGTTACTAGTGATGTAAAAATGGTTATCGATAATCATTTCAATACTGTTGCAGATTTCCTAATAATGGTGAAATAAAAATGAAATGGAGTCAGTGCATCAATAGGTTTTTCTCATACAAAGTTCCACCCCCCTTTTCACTTGATTTCTGAGATAAAAACTATTCTTTATTTTTTCTCGGGACTCAAACTATCCCTATACAAAAATTTCATCTAAATCGGTTCGGCGGTTTAAGCGTGAAGAGGTAACAGACAGACAGACAGACACACTTTCGCATTTATAATATTAGTATGGATTTTAATGATTAATAAAGACATTAATTTAATCATTCATTATACTTGTGTTATGTATTGTAGTTTCATTTATACTTGTATCAAATTTTTATCTTCTCTTTCCTACCACACTTGACGGATATTCCGACGCCGATGTTCCGTCGTGGTAAATCCGTTAATAAACCACAGCCACACTTGGCAGATTATCCGTCGACAGCCAGCGCCTATACGGTGTGTTCGTAATGGATCCGTCGCTGCGTGTTATCCGCCGAATGTACCGCGATACATATAAATACACGAAATGCGTTGTAGCCGGACGGAGCAGACGTTGAGTGCGAGCGGTCGTTTTGAAGCAATCCGCGACGGAATATCCGTCAAGTGTGGCGTAGGCCTGGTAAAGTCTGGAGGCGCGTTTTCGGGCCGATAATAAATTAATAATAACATGGGAATGTTAAGAAAATGATAAACTATATGAATAAAAAAATATATAATAGAAAACTATTCTATCTATAGGTACATATAATAAAAATGTTACGGATCGCTATTTGTACATGGAAGATATATGAGAAAAATATTATTGGGTCCTTTATCAACGCAATAGCACCCAAAACAATGATTGTTAGAATTTTGTCTGTTTGTACAAGTGTTAAGAACTTAACAAACGCACGGGAAGAGACGCGCGGGCGGGGAACACCGTCATCGTCGCCGCGCTCCCCACATTGATAATTTTGGCTGGCAATAAACGAGCCCTACAGAAATTACAGTCCACTATTTTATTTCATTTTAAAGTCCATAGGACCCTAACAACAAGCTAATCTCAGAAACGGCTTATTCAGATGTGGTTTTCACTAATATATTGTGGTAAGCTTCACTTAACATTTAGTGTTTGTTTCATGTCAATCGGTTCTTAAATATAAAAGTTATGTCAATTTAAAGAATCATGTTGAACATTTGTTAATCCAAAATAAACCAAAAGATATGCCCAAAGTCACTATTCCACGCGGATGAAGTCGCGGGCACAGCTAGTACTAACTATATTTACTTGTTTGCTTTGATGACTTATATCGACACGACAATGTCGATGATAAGCCCATCACTAGCCAAAAAATAGCTTGTGACAACCTGCATAATAACGAAACAGAACGGTATTATATGTCTCTTTCCCACGCATTATTAACGTCGAAAGTAAAAAAAGGTAAAGTATATGCATTTCATTTCTTATTTTAGCCCGGCTTCCATGTTAGTTATTGTTCCGAGAGTTGTCGCCATATTGATTTTTGCTTATTGTTATTTGTAGTGACACTCACACTTTGAGTATTAAACCAGCCAAAGAGATTTAAAGATAGCTACAAGAGTTAAAAGTCTTTGAAACCAGTCAATCGTATAGTGTCTATGCAGCCAATTCACATGATTAAGATAATACGATTGACGAATGAATCATCAAAATTAGTCCACGTGTTTGTTTTCTGGAGCGCCACAACTAGCGTCGCCAGTTTTTTTTTTTGCCAAGTCGGGATTTTGTAACATTTTGAGTGAAAAAAGCGGGATTATTTTGTCAAAAGCGGGACATAGTAAAAAAAAACTGGACAACTGCGAGTCAGACTCGAGTGGAGAGCCAAAGACATATTTTTTTACAATAGGTAGGTACTCTTACTAAATGTGAACTATTTTCCGTAAGTAAAGGTATTATATTGAGTTAACCACTTTATTTTCAATTGATAGAATTCTTATTGTTTTTCCTGTAATCTCATCATCATCATATCAGCCGGAAGACGTCCACTGCTGGACAAAGGCCTCCCCAAGGATCTCCACAATGGCCGGTCTTGCGCTCTCTGCATCCAGTGGCTTCCTGTCCACCGTGTTGGAGGCCTGCCCACGCTGCGTCTTCCGGTCCGTGGTCGCCACTCTAGAACCCTTCGGCCCCATCGGCCGTCGGTTCTACGAGCTATGTGCCCCGCCCACTGCCACTTCAGGATGGCAATTCTTCGGGCTTTGTCGGTTACTTTGATTCGCCTGCGGATTTCATCATTCCTGATTCGATCTCGCAGGGAAACTCCGAGCATAGCCCTCTCCGTTGCTCTTTGGGTGACCTTGAGCCTTCTTAGGAGGCCCACAGTAAGTGTCCACGTTTCCGTTCCGTAAGTCATCACTGGCAACACACACTGGTCGAAGACTTTCAACTTGAGACACTGCAGTATTTGGGACGAGAAGATGTTACGTAGCTTCCCGAACGCTGCCCAGCCGAGTTGCATTCGTCAATTGACCTCCTTCTCGAAGTTGGACCTACCTAGTTGGATGGTCTGGCCTAGGTAAATATAGTCGTCTACAACTTCGAGTGCAGAGTCTCCAACGTTTACTGGATTGGGTGCAACATGAACGTTCGACATGATTTTCGTCTTATCCATGTTCATTTTTAGACCTACTTGTTGAGAGACTCTGCTGAGGTCATCGAGCATTGTGCCGAGGTCTTCCAAGGTCACAGCCATGACTACTATATCGTCGGCAAATCGAAGGTGAGTGATGTACTCGCCATTGACATTGATGCCAAATCCTTTCCAGTCCAGAAGCTTGAAGGCATCTTCCAATGCAGCGGTGAACAATTTCGGAGAAATAACATCTCCCTGTCTCAGGTCTCGCTGCAGTTGGATGGGTTTCGAGTTCTGGTCCTGGAGTCGGATCGACATGATGGCGTTTTCCTGTAATATACAAGCAATGTATTGTATTTTTTTTCAAAATTTTAGGCTCAGTAGTATCGGAGATCAGGGGAATGGTCAATTTTCGTCTTTTTACATGAATAAAGTCAAAACTATTTACAGTAAAAGCTCCTTATTCGCTGTTCCCTTATTCGCGATTTCACTATTCGCGGCAAAAAAAATTGTGACTCGTTTCCTGTATTCGCGGATAAATATTCCGCTATTCGCGGATCCAGTCGGTACATTGACTGAAAAGGCGTCCTTAAACTTGAAAACCCTTAGTGAAGGTTTACGCATGGCAAATGAACTTTGTTTTTTTCAAATTGCTACCGCCACTGTCGAATATCAATCCGAATTGAAGAACCTTTTAAAAGCGGCAAAACAAGAGAAAAAAAAATCGTCTTTCGAATCGATTCGTGAATCGTTTTTTAAGCCTTACTTTGTCTAAGCCAGATAATAATTAGTATTTTCTGTTAAAAAAAAGAACGAGTTACGTTATGTGATTAAATTGATTTTTAGTATGATTTATTCCTTTATTTTGAGATCTTGGAACGTATCCCTATACAAATTACCGTTCCGTATCCACGGTTTCTGTATTCGCAGCATATTTACGGAACGTATACCCCGCGAATAAGGAGCTTTTACTGTATTTTACAATAACAACAAAAATATGTTTCAGATCCTCATAACGATAACCCTTTAATTTGATACATGACACAGTAAGGTTTGCGAAACTTCCTTTTTTACTTTCCTAGTGTCCCCCCAAAATGGCTCTTATTATAAAAAAAAATATTTACTTTGCAAATCTGTGTTTGGGTCATAGGATTACACCATTCTACCAAATTTCATCTGATTTGGTTCAGTAGATTCGGAGCAAATGTCTGTGACATGACCGGACAGATAGACGCACGAGTGATCCTATAAGGGTTCCGTTTTTTTTGTTCGTAACCCTAAACACGTAAATATAATTTTTTATCTTTTTATTTGAGTTCTAATTACGTTTAAGTGACAATAGATAGCAAAAATAGCCATAGAAAATGTACTTTAATAAATTTTTAATCAGATTTACCCTATCATTAAAATTAAATAGTCTAATTCGTCTTCTGAATAATAATTTAAAAATAAAACAGAAATCAAAATCAAAAAAGTTTTATTCTTTAGAAAAATATGGCGTTTCAAGCAGTAGTCTGAGGAGTGAGTGTTACAAATTGCAAATTACAATAAGATAATACTAATTATTTATAAGAATTACCTACTTATTCAGGTCCTGATATTTCTGTGAAGATTTAACTCACAGAGTAAATGATTTTTTTTTTTTTTTTTTTTTTTTATGTCACAAGTGACAACGAGGCAGGCGGGTCACCTGATGGTAAGTGACAACCGTCGCCTATAGACATTGGCAATACCAGGCGATTGCTAATGTGTTGTACACCTTATTAAGGCGAACTGGCTCTCAAGTGCAATTGCCGGAACACACCAACAGGTGCTTGGCGACAGATTTTCAACTTGAGGGTGGTAGCCAGCCAGTCGAGTACTACAAAGTATCTGAGAATTTAGCTTCTTGTAAAGTTTCCTCTTTCTCTTTCACGGTCGAGTTATGCCCGAAAAGCGGGACTGACCCTGTCCCGCGCGGGAAAAAATCGGGACGTCTGGCAACACTGGCTTCAACGGATTTTACACATATTATGTAAGTTCTGTGTTATGATTGTGGCGCTTTAGGCTAATAAACAACCCTCCTTTTAGCAGGGGAGGCAATGATGCTAAATTTGTAGTTACTCGAGCGTCTTTGGGACCTACTGGAATTTGAAGATTAGGTGGAATAAAGAAAAAAAGGTTATGTGATATTTTCCCCTTCAGCGGTGGGGGGAGCGTCTACAGGGTTTCAAAAATGTCAAAAAAACAGTCACCAAGAAATACTCGAGCGCGTCAGATATTAAAAGGGTAGTCGCGCCACGTCTGTCTGATAACGGAAAAATAATAATCTGCCGTTTTGCGTGGTGGGGGTGGCCGTACGAAGGGGTCGAAAATATTTAAAAAAAATACTCAAGCGCGTCAGACATTGATAAGGGATGTTAAGTGAACCCTCCAGTAGCTCCTATTTTAAAGACTGACGATTTGGACGCGACCATCAGTCAGGGCCGATTTTTGAAAATGCAAAAAACAATCGTGACCTTGAAATACTCGAGCTCGTCAGATTTTTATACAAACGGTTCTTCTTGATGTCTTTGTTGTACTGACCCATAATCTGATAATTATGTTGAGGAATTTCCTTAATCTGACGGTTTGAAAAAAAAATATATAAAAAATATCGAAATCTCGAACATGGTTCAAGATATCGAAAAAAATGTTTGTACAAAAGTTGTAGAAAATTTAATCTTCTACAATATTTATCATGAATACATATACCAAAAAAACCATAGGAAACGAGATATTTGCAATAAATAATTTTCTGACCTTTGACCTTGAAAAATCAGTAGTCACGGGCACCCTAAGATAAGTAGCTTTTGAGACAAGTTTTAGGGTGTCAAAATAAAGGTTTATACAAGTTAATAGCTGACTATCTCTCATTCTGAGGTGAAACTCATAATATTCCTGGACTATACACTTAATAATGATTTTAGCTACTTCGGCTTGTGCAAATCGGCAGATTAAGATATTTCCGTGATTCATGACTAATTTCCTTCAAAATAAAAAAAATAATAATCGCGCTCGAGAAAATCCAGGTGACGTTTTTTTTTTGCAGCTTTGCGAGTCTCCAATTTTCTTTCGTCACGTCCAAATTGTCAGATTATTGAAATGTACACCATTTTGCATGTAACTAACTTACCTTACCTTAATCTGACGCGCTCGAGTATTTCAAACCATCGATTTTTTTTTACTAATCTGACGGGCTACCCTAGACGTTCGACACTATATAGAGGGCTCATATTTGGTGAGAGTACTTCACAAGGTGCAAGGGAGGCACCCCTTATGTTAATCTGCCGCGCTCGAGTAAATCCCGAAATCCCCTATTCGCCTCCCCTACCATTTGCGTAGTCGGCTGAAACGGGCCTAAAGAAAAATGAATAAAAATAATTTATCTATGTGCTATCTCCTATAATGTTAATTCACAGCAAACATTTTTATCTATAAAATATTATCATAAAAAATATTTTTGGTTATTATTATTCAGTTTTACACATAATAATTATCGATTATGTACACTCTTTTGATTATTTTCAGATTTTCCCACAAAAAGCCTACTTACTATCCAATTTTAAACTCGATATATCGTAGACGAATCTTTATTTCTAAAATACTTGTACCAGACAGCCTTCTTTACTTATTAAAGATTTAAAAAAATATTACTTACTATTATTTTTATATGGGTAAAGTACCTATTTGGTTCTTTAATCCATAACTAAAAAGAAAAACAAGTTTTATGTACTTACTAGATGTCCCCCGCGGTTTCACCCGCGTTCTCGTGGGACATTATCTTTTCCCGGGATAAAATATAGCTTTTGTTCATCAAGGATAATGTAGCTTTCTAATGGTGAAAGAATTTTTCAAATCGGTCCAGTAGTTTCAGAGTTAGGCTCTGAGCCTATTCAATGTAAACAAACAATCAAGTCTTTCCTCTTTATAATATTAGTAAAGATAGCCTATATTATGTTATTCTGATGTTATTCTTGTAAAGTTTCATCAAACTGTAGGTATAGCTTTTGCATGAAAGAGTAGCAAACATTTTCACACACATCTTCAAATCCAAACATATTTTCAAGTATTTGTAGTTTCAGGATAGTACAACCCGTGTGTCAAGTGGTTTTAGCAGTGCACTGCTTCATGCCATTCATATCGTGATAATTTTTAAACTATTTGTCCAAATTACTTGGTGTAAAAGACAAAGTTTATCTACTTTAAATACCAAAAGCGATAAAGATACCTATTTATTTAGGTAAGAATCTATTATCTATTAAATACTATAAAATTTGTATAGTAAATAAATTATCAAATTAAAATTTATTTATGTCTCACTATTTTGTCTATAATGGCTTCCACATAAAAGATAGATATATGCTATCGCCGACTTTTATTCAGAACTATTTTAGAAAAACATTCCCACCATTCATACATTATCTTCATATAACTCTAACGCTTTAGGCAGCGCACGCCAAGATAGCTCTCAGATGGCAGGATTTGATGATGTATGTATTCAGCTCGGGCAGCCGCAGCATCTCCACTACAAACTACTCAGCTTTTATAAATGATTGCGAGAATTCACGTAGCTCGGTTACGAATACTTAAACACACGCGCAGTCAGTTAGTTGTAAACGAACTGACGCTAGCGAACCCAAAACTTATCAGCGAAGACGGGTATGACCATTCCCGAATTATACCGGAATTTGCTGATCTCTTATCAGGATATTGTCGGTGTATGGACACTTTTTCTGTAAAAATAATTGTAAATGTTATTTTAATAAATTGTGACCTGTTCTGTTTCTAAGAACTAATTCTTCACATGTAGAGAGTTTTTTTTAAATATTCTTACTTCATTAGATACCTAGTCAGATAGGTGAGGAAGTTTTGGTACATTTTGTACACTTCTATCTCCATTACTTTTGTTTTTATTGGCATTTTAATCTTTAAGAAAACAGAGTAATAATTTAAAGTGACACGATATTTAAGATATTGTGTCGAAGCCATTGCAAAATTTCATCATTTTATTGATTTAAAAAAAGTGTTGGCATGTTGTCTGAGTACCAGAAACAAAAAAGTTAAAAATCTAACGTACTTTTTATTTTATTTGATTTTGAAGTTGTAATTCGGGATTTTTTGAGAAAATACTAAATTCCGAAATATCTCAGTAACGGTCAATATTTGTATCATACTATATAGGGTTCATTTGGTAGCTTACAGTGTATACTATCACGTTCTTAAAGAAATGCATCGAAAAACCAGTAACCCTGTATATTATAGCAGGGGTCGGCAAACATTTTGGACGAAGAGCCAGATGCCAGAAAAATATAGATTTTTCCGAAGTTCAAAGAGCCGCAGATTGTTTTTTTGTTTACTTTAGGATAAGCTTGTGTTTGACCACAATCTCACCATGGTGTGACCACATCAAGTGGCCGAAAGTGGTATGCACACAAATCCTAGATGGGAACTGGCTCTCAAGTGCAGCTGCGCAGCACGACCTTCGCCGCGGTACCCAACGTCACAACCACTGAGCTATCATCGCCTTGTTTCAGTTTTTTCACGGCATATAAAATTTTATAAGGATAAAAAACTAAGTAAATTCATTCAAACGCAAACTCAAAAATATCTTTATTAAATAAACTCATCACAAGTATTTTTAATGGGAACGAGTTTGCATTTTGGTTGAAAGTTTATGTATGGCTTTTTTTTTATTGGTCATATGAAGCAGCAGGAGACTGTTCTAGTTCTTGAAAATAAGACTCAGGATTTGGCAACTCTTTCAATTCTGTCTACTTGTGTTGAGATACCAAATTAGACTATTCTTTTACTCTCTCTAATTCTTCTAAGCGCGTTTTTTTGAATTTGGAGCTCCATAAAATGTTGCTTTTTAAATCCAACAATTGCATTTGACATGATTCAATATAGATACCGAATGGCGAAAAATGTAGTTCCTTGCTATTTTTTATTGTGATTATATAGGTTCGCGTTTGACCACTATCTCACTTGATGATAGCTGACGATGCGGTCTACGATTGTGCTCTAAGCGAGCACCTAGAAGTAACCTATTCACTCGAGACTTGAAGACCCAGGTTATAACTATAACAATCGGGAAACACAGACTCGGACAAGAAGTTCCACTCCTTCGCAGTATGCATAATTAATGATGAAGCAAATCGTTTCGTGCGTAAAGGTGAAATATCCACCATGTAACAGTGTCGAACCGTCCCAAAGATGAGAACATTAGGACTCCACACACGACTGAACTTGCGCTTGATAAAAATTGTGCAGCTATTCTGGTGTGAAGTACCGTCTCACCATCGAGAAGATGCCTATCATTTTGGCAGCGAGTTGTGCCTTCCTTCCTTTAGGAACCAAAATTGAGAGTAGCCGTTAGTTTGACACCAAGAAGCTTGAGGTGGTCGTTTTTTTTTATACTGGATAAGCTTGTGTTTGACCACAATCTCACCATGGTAAGTGATGATGTGGCCTAAGGTGGTAAGCACACAAAGCCTAGATGGGAACTGGCTCTCAAGTGCAGCTGTCGGAACACACCGATAGCTGCTTGGCGACAGATTTTCAACTTAGGGGTGAGGGTGGTAGCCAGCCAGTCGAGTACTACAAAGTACCCTTCCACCGTGCTATGGTTTCCACACTATGTTTTCCTTCACCGAAAGCTCAAGCTCATTGTAGGATTCGAACCCACGACCTTCGTCGCGGTATCCGACGTCACTTACCACTGAGCTGTCATCGGTAGGGATACAACACGGAAAGTAGGAGTCACCTGGAATTGACTTTGTTTGCCAATTATGGGTTTTCGACGAAAGCTAAGCTCGAATTGATCAGTAAAACCATTCTTCATTGTGTCATTCTCTGGTCTTGGTGTCTATATATATATATATTTATTTTGTATGCATGGGTGGCGGGGATCACTTAACATCAGGTGACTTGCATGCACTTTGCCCCCTTTAATAAAAAAAAATACTCCACGATGGAAACTGTTTTCATCCCGGTATTTTTTCAAGGTTTTTAGCGAGCGTAGGTAGCCGATTGGTAAGGCGTACGACTTCCAAACAGGAGGTCGTGGGTTTGAATCCTGGCTCTTAGCAATGAGTTTCTCGGTTTTTCATGTATTATTTGATATCTAACCGCAGCTATTCAGGTAAAAATTTTTTAGAAGGAACTGCGGCCATCTTTGCAAGACCTACTTATCTTTCGGGTTAAAAAGCCAAGATAGCATTCGCTTTCGGTAAAAAATGTGCCTGCGACAAGTATTGAGATTAAAAATAAATAGTTCGTTCATCACGGTAAAGTCTCGAGGATTTTTTAAATTTTTTTTTCGATTAACTTATTTGAGGTTGGTGCCAATTAAGCTAGACTTCTAAATTTTATGAGCGCCGATACAACTCAAAGGTCTTTCTTAATTGTTGGTAACTATGTATGTATGGGGAATTTTCCCTTTATCTGTGCTATAAGACGTTGCTTCGTACTAAATTTCAAGATTCTGAGTTCACGGGAAGTACCCTGTAGGTTTTGATTCCCTTGCGAGTTTCGATAATTTGCGGCATAAACGGTCAAAGGTCTATCTTAATTGGTGGTAACTATGTATGTATGGGGAATTTTCCCTTTATCTGTGCTATAAGACGTCGCTTCGTACCAAATTTCAAGATTCTGAGTTCACGGGAAGTACCCTGTAGGTTTTGATTCCCTTGCGAGTTTCGATAATTTGCGGCATAAACGGTCAAAGGTCTATCTTAATTGGTGGTAACTATATATGTATGGGGAATTTTCCCTTTATCTGTGCTATAAGACGTCGCTTCGTACCAAATTTCAAGATTCTGAGTTCACGGGAAGTACCCTGTAGGTTTTGATTCCCTTACGAGTTTCGATAATTTGCGGCATAAACGGCTGTATCTTTTGATTGCGTTGGCTTAGAAGTTTGATTTTTTCACAGCTCTAAGGGACAGAAAACCTTAGTATTTGATATAAATTTCAGCTTGATACCTTTACGCGTTCCTGAGAAAAAGGGTCTTGACAGACGGACGGACGGACGGACGGACAACAAAGTGATCCTATAAGGGTTCCGTTTTTTTCATTCGAGGTACGGAACCCTAAAAATGCAAAACGGGGGAGGCTGCATAGTGGATGCGCTTTATTTGGGTTCGAGATAAAGACAATAATTTGGCTCGCGTTCTTTATATAATACTAGCTTTTGCCCGCGACTCCGTCCGCGTGGAATTAGGAATTTGCGTAGCTTATTTTTTTATCCAATCAGATTTTTAGGGTTCCGTAAAAAAAAACTAACCTTTATAGGACCACTCGTGCGTCTGTCTGTCCGGACATGTCACAGACATTTGCTCCGAATCTACTGGACCAAATCAGGTGAAAGGAGATGTTTCATTTTTGGACTGGACATTGTACACATATTAAAAAATAAGCTAAATAATTATTCAAACCGATAAAAAATATCTAATTTTATTTTTCTTGTCGATAAACGCTGTACAAAAATATTTTTTATTACTACCAAATATTTCACAGGGCAACTTAGACCGCCATATTGCTTAACGCAAGAATTATGTATACTACCTGGACAGAAGTTCTCCATACCTACTTGAAGCAAATACCTATCAATTGCGAAAAAGAGAAAGATAACAAATACGTTGGGACAATCTCTCTTTCTAACCCTACTTACCCTGAATAAAAGAAAGAGAAGTTGTCCCAATGTAGTTGTTATCTTACTCATTTTGACGTGACGTTCACTTCGCAAGTTCCCACCAAAAACACCCGTATCATCGAATATTTATTTAATAGGGTCAAACAAGAGTTAGTTCCGTGGGCTTGTTAAAAAAAAATAAGGGTAGCTGTTGTAGGGATGAGACGTTCAATATAAAATAATGATTATTAAATAATCGATTATTTTATTATGTATTTTAAACTTAGAGCATTTTAAACGATTTAAAAGTAATCGATGTGGATAATTAAACATAATCGATTTTATTTCTTAATAATTTGTTCTTTATGATCTTGAGATATCACATCAAACGTCTGAAATATCCCTAGTTGTAACTTCATTAATTAGGTAATCGACAGTATTAATCAACAGTCAGTAGGTAATATCGATCAACATTAATTATACAAAAAAATCTATATCAAGGGTGAAGAAATAACAGCTTTGGTAAGTGTAAAAAACGTATTGTTTAATCTTTCCTCGCAGCATAGCAGTAAAAAATCAATAGAGAAAATAAAAAGAGAATTCAGTTAATCGATTATTTTAACTCGATTATAAAAATCTATTTAGTTGATTTTTTTATTGATTATCTTTTACATGTCTCTCCAGGTAGATGTGACCAAGAATTATGTATTCGCAATTAATAGGTATTTGCTTCAAGTAGGTATTTAGAGTTACCTATCCATTTAGAATACATAATTCTTGGATGTGACAGACAGCACGAACAACTTTTGCTGGCATTATTCATTGTTTTTAACGTGAATAACTTGCTTGTATTTTGATGCGCTTGAGTTCTTGATTGCTCAATAATAAAATGTTTCTTGAGTATTTGAATTCGGGCTTTGTGTCCAGCATGATGTACAAAACAGATTCGACTTTCACATAATAATAACTTCATGCAATTTCTTCTCAGAATCAATAATTTGAAGATTCTAATTCAGTAACTTGGTAGTATAGTATTTATTTTAAAAGTAAAACTGGGTGGTTGTATGGATAAGTCAATAAATCAATTGTACCTATTTTCAGTCAATCAATTTATAGTAATATATTCTCTTTGTTTTATTTAATGTCAGTTTGACAGATTGACGTAAATGTAGTAGTGGTCGCCATTAAAAAAACATGCAATGAAATTGCCATTAAAATGTCGAAACACGCCTTGTACATGAAAACAACGTAAAATTATTAAAAATAAGTATTTTTCTCATGTTTGATTTGTTTTTCCAATACTTTTAGTCATGTGTACAATGTGCAGTCCAAGAGTCCATACAAATCTGAAACATCTCCTTTGGTAGGATGGTGTAATTCTATGACCCAAACACAGATGTGCAAAGTACACAATATTATAAGGGTATTTTCGGTGGACAAATTAGGAAATGTTTTGCAAACCTTACTGTGTCATATATCAAATTATAGGGCTCGTTTTCTTAACTTAAGGTTAAGTTTAAGTATTAAACCTTAAATGTATTTTTGTTATAATTGTAAAATAAATAGTTTTGATTTTATTCATGAAAGAAGACGAAAATTGTCCATCCCCCTTGATCTCCGAAATTACTGAGACTAAAATTAAAAAAAAATACAAAATATAGTTAATTGCTTGTAGATTACAGGAAAACCTATGGGAATTCTATCAATTTGATTCCCCCATACAAACTTTCACCCCCCTTAAAGGGTGATTTCTGGGATAAAAACTATCCTATGTTCTTTCTCGGGACTCAAACTATCCCTATACCAAATTTCATCTAACATCGGTTCGGCGGTTTAAGCGTGAAGAGGTAACAGATAGACAGACAGACAGGCAGAAATTAGTTCAGCCGTAATTGATTTCCCATACAAACATCCACCCCCCTTTTCACCCCCTTAAAGGGTGATTTCTGGGATAAAAACTGTCCTGTGTTTTTTCCCGCAATCCAAACTAAATTTATACCAAATTTCATCTAAATCGGTTCGGCAGTTTAAGCGTGAAGAAGTAACAGACAGACAAAAATAAATTACTTCAGCGGTAATTGATTTTCCCATACAAACTTCCACACCCCTTTTCACCCCCTTAAAGGGTGATTTCTAAGATAAAAACTATCCTATGTTTTTTCCCGGGACTCAAACTATCTCTATACCAAATTTCATCTAAATCGGTTCGGCGGTTTAAGCGTGAAGAGGTAACAGACAGACAGACAGACACACTTTCGCATTTATAATATTAGTATGGATGGATATGGATTAATATTTGATCTCATAATGCACCCAAAAAAAATATTTTAAGGGGAACTTGAAGTCCCGCAACTGACCCTTTAAAGAGCCGCATGCGGCTCGCGAGCCGCAGTTTGCCGACCCCTGTATAGCCTATATGTTATTCTGATGTATTTGCTATATTACTGTAAAGTTTCATCAAAATGTTTTCAGCGGTTTTTGCGTGAAAGAGTAACAAACATCTACACACACATCCAAACATACTTTCGGATTTATAATATTAGTAGGAGTAGGATAAGATAGGACTAGTAGGGTTACAAAATCATGAGGTAATAACTGAAAAATATTATGTTAATTAAATGAAATAAACTTTATTTTGGTACTATTCAAATAACAAATAATATAAAAAAGTACAAAATATGGCAGTTATGATGCTGTGTCACTCATTCTATGCAAATCCATTTATTAAATCGTAAGTCTTTTAAGCGAGTCAACAATAGCCCATGAACGACCGATCCAAACATCTTTGAATAATCGATAGTTCATCGGCGTGCAGATTTAAAATGTCTATTTCCTGGAGTTCTTGGGGATGGAGTCACCTTCAGCGCGGTAGCCGAACTCGTCGGCAACGTAGTTAATCTGCACAGGCTTGCCTTGCTCGCCGGGGTAAGAGTAGGAGCCGCGAACGGTGATCACTTTAGTGGGCTTGTTGTCCTCACCAACAACTTCCTTCAATTCACCAGTCTCTTGACGCTGAATACCATCTGAGGTCTCAAAACTGTGTTGAAGAATTAAAAAGCAATTATTAATCATGAATTCATGTCAGTGTCAAATATTTTACTGAACAATCTCCGAGACTCAACTACTGGTTATACAAAAATAAAATATGAAAGTTTATATTCATTTTATAATGGAATGTGCGTACTTAGTTGCATGCGTTGGGTACCGTGGCGAAGATTGTAGGTTGGTATCCTACAACGAGCTTGAGCTTTCGATGAAGGAAAACATCGTGAAGAAAACATAGCACGGTGGTACGGTACTTTTTAGCACCCGACTGGCTGGCTACTACCCTCAAGTTGAAAATCTGTCACCAAGCATCTATCGGTGTGTTCTGACTGCTGCACTTGACAGCCAGTTCCCATCTAGGCATTGTGTGCTTACCAACTTCGGCCACATCAAAATATACCATGGTAAGATTGTCGTCAAACACAAGCTTATCCTAAAGTACAAAAAAATGCATCCCCTGAGTGGATAGAAATAGGAGATTGAAACCGTGTTGTGGAAAGCTAGTAAAATATAAACGTTGGTGAGTATAGCTGTAGGTAGAAGTGTAAGATGATATTTGTACTTTCTAAACTTTGTGTTTTATAGGGAGAATTTTATCTCTCATACTTCCTAAGACTATAGATATTTATTAGTATTTGAGCATTACATTCATACCCAAATACTAAGATATTGTACAAAATAAAGTAAGTAAGTAGGTATTTTTTAAATAATATATTACATACGCGGAGCTGTATGGACCGTCAGGTTGTTGGACGAATTCGGAGCGAACGACGACGACTTCGTCGGTCGGAGGAGCAGCCACAGCGACGGCCACAAGGGCGAAGGCAACAGCGATGATCTGCAATTAACATTTTTGATTAATATTACTCAGGTACTAGACATAATAGATAGAAATTGACAAAATAAATTATTTGTTGATAAATATACCCAATTATACAATATTTTTAAAATTCCTAAATTATTTTAACTATCGATGTTATCACAGTCAATCTTACGTAACGTAAAAAAACATACAGTCGAATTGAGAACCTCCTCCTTTTTTGAAGTCGGTTAAAAATTCATAATTTACAAAATAAAGGAATAGGTATCGGGATATATCGCCATACTACACAACCTATTAAAATATTATTAAAATATAAATTTGTAGCACTGTCAATGTAAAATTATCGTTATCTTTAATAAATATTATTTCAACGTACCAATTTCATTTTTAGTTTGGTTCAGTGGCTACTTGATAAGCGAATGATGTCTAGCCGCTCGTGACAAAATCTTTTATACATTTCTCGAGCTAATGTTAATAATAAGTAGCCTATAAGATGCAAACATACGATGACGATATTCCGGATTTGGTCTGTGATGATCACAAGCGTTTTTAGGGTTCCGTACCTCAAAACGAAAAACCTTTTAGGTCAACTCTCACCTCTGCCTCTCTGTCACAGCTTACTTTATTCGAATCTACTTGACAAAAAGTTGAATTTTATTTTTAATTTATTTTATAATGGATAGTAAAAAATCTCGGAATATAGGCACTTTTTTTATTATTCTGGATATGCTTGTGTTTGACCACAATCTCACCATGGTAAGTGATGATGTGGCCTAATGTGGTAAGCACACAAAGCCTAGATGGGAACTGGCTCTCAAGTGCAGCTGTCGGAACACACCGATAGGTGCTTGGCGACAGATTTTCAACTTGAGGGTAGTAGCCAGCCAGTCGGGTACTACAAAGTACCCTACCACCGTGCTATGGTTTCCTCATGATGTTTTCCTTCACCGAAAGCTTAATCGATAATTTGCGGCATAAACGGCTGTATTTTTTGATTGCGTTGGCTTAGAAGTTTGATTTTTTCACAGCTCTAAGGGTCAGAAAACCTTAGTATTTGATATAAATTTCAGCTTGATACCTTTACGCGTTCCTGAGAAAAAGGGTCTTGACAGACGGACGGACGGACGGACAACAAAGTAATCCTATAAGGGTTCCGTTTTTTCCATTCGAGGTACGGAACCCTAAAAATGCAAAACGGGGGAGGCTGCATAGTGGATACGCTTTATTTGGGTTCGAGATAAAGACAATAATTTGGCTCGCGTTCTTTATATAATACTAGCTTTTGCCCGCGACTCCGTCCGCGTGGAATTAGGAACTTGCGTAGCTTATTTTTTTATCCAATCAGATTTTTAGGGTTCCGTACAAAAAAACTGACCTTTATAGGACCACTCGTGCGTCTGTCTGTCCGGACATGTCACAGACATTTGCTCCGAATCTACTGGACCAAATCAGGTGAAATTTGGTAGGATGGTGTAATTCTATGACCCAAACACAGATGTGCAAAGTACACAATATTATAAGGGTAATTTTCGGTGGACAAGTTAGGAAATTTAAAGAAAATGTTTTGCAAACCTTACTGTGTCATATATCAAATTATAGGGCTCGTTTTCTTAACCTTAACCTTAAATGTATTTTTGTTATAATTGTAAAATAAATATTTTTGATTTTATTCATGAAAGAAGACGAAAATTGTCCATCCCCCTTGATCTCCGAAATTACTGAGACTAAAATTTTAAAAAAATACAAAATATAGTTAATTGCTTGTAGATTACAGGAAAACCTATGAGAATTCTATCAATTTGATTCCCCCATACAAACTTTCACCCCCCTTAAAGGGTGATTTCTGGGATAAAAACTATCCTATGTTCTTTCTCGGGACTCAAACTATCCCTATACCAAATTTCATCTAACATCTGTTCGGCGGTTTAAGCGTGAAGAGGTAACAGACAGACAGACAGACAGACAGAAATTAGTTCAGCCGTAATTGATTTCCCATACAAACATCCGCCCCCCTTTTCACCCCCTTAAAGGGTGATTTCTGGGATAAAAACTGTCCTGTGTTTTTTCCCGCAATCCAAACTAAATTTATACCAAATTTCATCTATCGGTTCGGCGGTTTAAGCGTGAAGAAGTAACAGACAGACAAAAATAAATTACTTCAGCGGTAATTGATTTTCCCATACAAACTTCCACACCCCTTTTCACCCCCTTAAAGGGTGATTTCTAAGATAAAAACTAACCTATGTTTTTTCCCGGGACTCAAACTATCTCTATACCAAATTTCATCTAAATCGGTTCGGCGGTTTAAGCGTGAAGAGGTAACAGACAGACAGACAGACACACTTTCGCATTTATAATATTAGTATGGATAGATATGGATTAATATTTGATCTCATAATGCACCCAAAAAAAATATTTTAAGGGGAACTTGAAGTCCCGCAACTGACCCTTTAAAGAGCCGCATGCGGCTCGCGAGCCGCAGTTTGCCGACCCCTGTATAGCCTATATGTTATTCTGATGTATTTGCTATATTACTGTAAAGTTTCATCAAAATGTTTTCAGCGGTTTTTGCGTGAAAGAGTAACAAACATCTACACACACATCCAAACATACTTTCGGATTTATAATATTAGTAGGAGTAGGATAAGATAGGACTAGTAGGGTTACAAAATCATGAGGTAATAACTGAAAAATATTATGTTAATTAAATGAAATAAACTTTATTTTGGTACTATTCAAATAACAAATAATATAAAAAAGTACAAAATATGGCAGTTATGATGCTGTGTCACTCATTCTATGCAAATCCATTTATTAAATCGTAAGTCTTTTAAGCGAGTCAACAATAGCCCATGAACGACCGATCCAAACATCTTTGAATAATCGATAGTTCATCGGCGTGCAGATTTAAAATGTCTATTTCCTGGAGTTCTTGGGGATGGAGTCACCTTCAGCGCGGTAGCCGAACTCGTCGGCAACGTAGTTAATCTGCACAGGCTTGCCTTGCTCGCCGGGGTAAGAGTAGGAGCCGCGAACGGTGATCACTTTAGTGGGCTTGTTGTCCTCACCAACAACTTCCTTCAATTCACCAGTCTCTTGACGCTGAATACCATCTGAGGTCTCAAAACTGTGTTGAAGAATTAAAAAGCAATTATTAATCATGAATTCATGTCAGTGTCAAATATTTTACTGAACAATCTCCGAGACTCAACTACTGGTTATACAAAAATAAAATATGAAAGTTTATATTCATTTTATAATGGAATGTGCGTACTTAGTTGCATGCGTTGGGTACCGTGGCGAAGATTGTAGGTTGGTATCCTACAACGAGCTTGAGCTTTCGATGAAGGAAAACATCGTGAAGAAAACATAGCACGGTGGTACGGTACTTTTTAGCACCCGACTGGCTGGCTACTACCCTCAAGTTGAAAATCTGTCACCAAGCATCTATCGGTGTGTTCTGACTGCTGCACTTGACAGCCAGTTCCCATCTAGACATTGTGTGCTTACCAACTTCGGCCACATCAAAATATACCATGGTAAGATTGTCGTCAAACACAAGCTTATCCTAAAGTACAAAAAAATGCATCCCCTGAGTGGATAGAAATAGGAGATTGAAACCGTGTTGTGGAAAGCTAGTAAAATATAAACGTTGGTGAGTATAGCTGTAGGTAGAAGTGTAAGATGATATTTGTACTTTCTAAACTTTGTGTTTTATAGGGAGAATTTTATCTCTCATACTTCCTAAGACTATAGATATTTATTAGTATTTGAGCATTACATTCATACCCAAATACTAAGATATTGTACAAAATAAAGTAAGTAAGTAGGTATTTTTTAAATAATATATTACATACGCGGAGCTGTATGGACCGTCAGGTTGTTGGACGAATTCGGAGCGAACGACGACGACTTCGTCGGTCGGAGGAGCAGCCACAGCGACGGCCACAAGGGCGAAGGCAACAGCGATGATCTGCAATTAACATTTTTGATTAATATTACTCAGGTACTAGACATAATAGATAGAAATTGACAAAATAAATTATTTGTTGATAAATATACCCAATTATACAATATTTTTAAAATTCCTAAATTATTTTAACTATCGATGTTATCACAGTCAATCTTACGTAACGTAAAAAAACATACAGTCGAATTGAGAACCTCCTCCTTTTTTGAAGTCGGTTAAAAATTCATAATTTACAAAATAAAGGAATAGGTATCGGGATATATCGCCATACTACACAACCTATTAAAATATTATTAAAATATAAATTTGTAGCACTGTCAATGTAAAATTATCGTTATCTTTAATAAATATTATTTCAACGTACCAATTTCATTTTTAGTTTGGTTCAGTGGCTACTTGATAAGCGAATGATGTCTAGCCGCTCGTGACAAAATCTTTTATACAATTTTCGAGCTAATGTAAATAATAAGTAGCCTATAAGATGCAAACATACGATGACGATATTCCGGATTTGGTCTTTGATGATCACAAGCGTTTTTAGGGTTCCGTACCTCAAAACGAAAAACCTTTTAGGTCAACTCTCACCTCTGCCTCTCTGTCACAGCTTACTTTATTCGAATCTACTTGACAAAAAGTTGAATTTTATTTTTAATTTATTTTATAATGGATAGTAAAAAATCTCGGAATATAGGCACTTTTTTTATTATTCTGGATATGCTTGTGTTTGACCACAATCTCACCATGGTAAGTGATGATGTGGCCTAATGTGGTAAGCACACAAAGCCTAGATGGGAACTGGCTCTCAAGTGCAGCTGTCGGAACACACCGATAGGTGCTTGGCGACAGATTTTCAACTTGAGGGTAGTAGCCAGCCAGTCGGGTACTACAAAGTACCCTACCACCGTGCTATGGTTTCCTCATGATGTTTTCCTTCACCGAAAGCTCAAGCTCATTGTAGGATTCGAACCCCTGAGTTATCATCGCCTTAAAACCTCACTTACTCATAGTTAACAGAAAACCTACACGAAAATCTTGAATCAAAATTACTACATTGGATCGCAAAGAATAAGGGCCAGTTAGAAAATCTTCAATATCTTCAAAAGTACCTGACCTAGCTTTATGAAATAAAGACTTAATGAAAGAATATTTTAATGTGCTGAAATAAAATAAAAATAAATTAATTCAAGATTTTTATTTTCAATAAATGAAAATGCGTCATTTTTCTAGTATTTTCGTAAATATAGATTGGATACAGATGTGCCGTTATCACGCATTTTATTATTTTGTGTTGCCTCCATGAGCTCGCAATACTGCTGTTATGTTATTTGGAACACTTTCTACTAGGTTTTTGAGGCGATGCTGCGTAATATTCTGCCATCCCTCTATTAGAGCTTCTTTAATTTCACGTAGCGTGACTGACGGCGGATTCTGCTGACGTACACGTCGTCCCATGCATGTTCATCATCTCAACTTATACAGGTCCATTGCTGGACATAAGCCTCCTCCATGGCGCGCCATTTCTCCCGGTTCTCAGATTTCCGCATCTAGCCAACACCGGGTACCCTTTTTAGGTCATGGGTCCATCGGGCTCGAGGGCGTCCCACGCTTCGCTTGCCGGTGCGCAGTCTCCACTCAAGGACATGTTTACTCCATCAACATGCTCAATGGGGCTGCGTGCTGGCCACTCTATGTGTGTGATACCGATTTCTTCAAAATAGGCAAACATGGCAATCTGAGCTGTATACGGTCGGACATTGTCTTACATAAAAATTGCATTCTCGCCCATGTCCACTAAAAAATTACCAACGCAGTTCAGAATTTCAGTGACATATCTTTATGCATTTAAAGTTCCATTTTCTATCACCACTAGTTCAGTGTGGCTTTCGGAATAAATTCCAGCCCACACGTGAACAGAGCCTCCCCCGTATGGTACTATACTTTTTCTTCTATAGTGGCTTGGTTATAGCCACAGATATCAGAACCAAGAACCTCTGTGGTTATAGGGCTCTCCCGGTCTTCTGTACACTCTATTCCTCCCGTCGTACTTGTGTAAATGGAATCTAGACACGTCTGAAAACATAACCAGTCATTCAGAGTCCAATTCTCGTGTTCTTTGTTCTTCTTTACGGTCTAGTCTATAATATAAACATTTTAAATAAAATAAATCAATAGCTTTTTGAACCTGGATGCTTAATAGGTATTACAGTTTTGTATGGTCAGTGCGTATTTCTAGATCGAGTCTTGTTCAAAACATGACTCAGTACGGAACCCTCTGGCTCCGGTTCGCACTTGACCAGTTGTTGCACGTGTTCATAAACGATTGACCACACGTATACGTGAATATGTACATGTGTGTTATAGGTGGGTATTTACATAACTGCCAACGTGTGTGTTCACTTTGGTAGCGCATAGTGCTAGAAGCGTTTTATCAAGTGGCGTATTGGATAGTTGTTTGAAAATCATTATTAGGTTTCTTAAGACATTTTTCATTTTGAGCGACCATTTAAGATCTATAATCGCGACTCAAGTTATTAAATTTGGTTACTAACCATTCATACTGATTTTTTCAATCCTATTTATAATAAATCTGTAAAGTTCTTATACATTTGTGTAATAGGTATCTAATAATAATTTAATATTACATTACATATTCGGGATTTATTTTTAAAACCGAATTTTACTGCATTCAACGATAAAAAATAACGACCGTTACTTAATACAGTGACATAAAATAACCTAATAATTAAGTATACCTAATGCTTTTAACTAAAAAAAAAAAAAACAAAAAATTATAAATCCCGACTGCAAATAGGTCTATAGTTCAATTTCACGATTAATTTCCTGATTTTAAACTTTATTTTATTGTTGCTAACCACATCAATAAACATGAATGCACTGGCTATTTATGGGGTTTATCGGTAATTACCTAGTGTAATTGCAACTGTCTTGTCCGATAACATTTTGAATAAATGAATTGAGTTATTTTCTTGATTAAATGAATTATTAAAGAGTCTCTTTTCAAGTCCGGTTGTAAGGTCGACTCTTCGACTCTAGACCTGCAGTGATGCCAGTATAAGTATTGTGAGACGCATCTATGTGAAAAGCCAGACATGTAGAACGAAAGAAGCACTAAGTTACCTAAATAAAAACAAGTTCTATAAAATATCTCTGATATATGTATAACTAAATATAACTTAAATGTTAGTAAAGTTATTGCAAATTGAGAGCAAGCGAAAATAAAATACATTTGTGTATAATTTAAATGTTTCTATGTAATGACGGGTCAGTTGGCGTGGTTGGTTAACCACTACCCATCACGCGCAGGTCGTGGGATCGATTCCCATCCAGGACGGATATTTGTGTGCATGAACATGTCTATCTGTCCTGAGTGTGGGTGTAAATATCTATTTAAGTATTTTGTCATAATATATATAATCGAACCCACGACACAAATCTTACCTAACTCTACGGACATTTTTTGCTGGCTAGGGTACTTACCCCTCCGCAACGCCTCATAAGGAACTTCCCTTATTGATAGGTGGTCGCGGGGGTCTTATTCTTTGGCTTGCTCTTGACGGATTTGCATAATATGAGGTATCATTAGATTCGTCTCAGTTACGGAAGTGACATAGGCACTATTATTTCAATATTGTGTCTTACTAAAAGGTATGAAATAAAATAAATTATTAAATGAAACAAAAATCGGACTGCATTAAAAATAATAACTTAATAAAAAACGAAAAAATGCAAAAATATAGTAAAGATATTACAGACAGGGACGAGCTAATTAATCGTTAAATTGGTGGTGTTTAAATGGTTGCGTTTAAATATTACAAACAAATATGTTTTATTTCTTTGCAATAGGTAGTATAAAGTTATTAATCTGAAAAATTGTTATGTATATTGTTATAAAATCATCGGAAAGGTGAATTTTATAAAATCATCAGATATATGAATTTTATAACAATAAATGTTCGGTCTTTTAGAGTATTTGTTGTTTTATACAATGTTTTAGTGTTTGATAATTTTACATCTACATAGGCGATGCATCGACATCTATCTGCAATACAGTTACCTATTGTTCGGATGACTCCTAGATAGATGGTGCCCTAATAATCTACATCGCGCTTAAAAAGTTTTCTATGCGATACAGTTGGACCGCGGTCCCCACGCACGATGTCGTAGCGTGGCGGAAAATCTTCCCTTTTCAATGGAGGAATCTAACACCTCGCTCCTCCATAGGCAACATCCCTACTATTAGCGGAGATCACTCAAACCCTTGTAATTTAGTTTACATGTAGATACTTGTGGGTAGATAATAATTACCTACGTCAAAAATAGGTATATTAATAAATAAATTTGGCTTCCTCATAGGGAACATAATTTATTAACTTGAATAAAAAAAGCAAATTACTTAACAATTAGTTTCGACAACCAAATGTGTAATTAAGCCACAAACAGTGATGTAACTATGTAATTAAGTTGATGATGAGATCTATATCTTTATATAAAACAGAATGGAAACCATGTTTTTGGCCTTCTTTTGATGAATAGCAGCTCGTTTATGATCCGTGGTGCCTAAAACTAGGCGTTGCATCTGTTAGAATTACGTAGTTCGTTATGATAATTAATAGGATCATAATAACACACTGACAAAGAATAAACAGGCTTTTCATGTTCGGTGGTATCCATTACATGAAACCTGTGCCGTGGGTCCCAAGGATCTTACCACCAAGATTTATAATTCTTCTGTACGTGTGTTTGTTACCTATCTCCGCCTAAAAGGCTAGATCGATTTGGATGAAGTTTTGTGTGTATATTTCAAAGGGTTCCTCGATGATTTGAAAACACAATTGGACCCGGTAGGTGGCCCTGTTGTCGGTATGTTATTAAATTTGGTTTGCTGAACAATTGACATTTGGATATACGTACGCCCCAAACAACAGAATAACTATTAAAAATAGGAAAAATCCACGAAAAAAAATACGAAGAATTTTATTTGTCTTTTTGTATTGATAATATCACCTCGAGATCGCATTTACTGATGATTTAGAATCACAATTGAACCTGGTGTTGAATCTGGCCTATGTAGATTCAATGCTGTCTGCTGTAGTGTAGATGGATTGGTGGGCAGCCTAACTATCTTTGATTTGATTTCGGATGAATAAATGATACTTCAATTAACAAATCTTAGTAGAGGTATATTGTCTGAATAATAGAAGTACAGTGTTCATCGTTTCGAATTTTGAATTTGAATGTGCCGAAAATATGTCGTTTTTGGCGTTGCGTCCCTGTGGTTGGCTGGAGGCCCTCCTCTTCTCCGATTGGTTGATGATGGCAGCCGCGACCTCGCCGTTCCGTTTCTTGTAAGCGTGAACATGCCCCCGGACGTTGGAAGCTCTGACTTCCAACATTTTAAATCAGCTGGTGTGGTCATCCGACACTGGAAGCGGACAGATCTTGGAGAATGCCCGCCTCTTGACTCCTGATGACGTCTGGATGTCAGCTACTCTGGATATTCCATCCCTTCCTGGAAAAACATTGATAATGCGGCCCAAAAGCCATTTTAGTGGCGGCAAGTTGTCCTCTTTAATGAGGACTAATGTGCCGTTTTTTAAGCCGTCTTTGTTACTATTCCATTTTGTCCTGGTTTGAAGTTCTGAGATGTACTCTTTCGACCAGCGTGTCCAAAAATGCTGGCGTATCTTCTCCACCCTCTCGTAGCGTGTAAGCTGGTGCATTTCCTTGTCTTCCACGGGAGCGACGACAGGCGCTGTCAGTGGCCGGCCAACCAGAAAATGAGCAGGGCTAAGAGGAATTAAGTCTAGTGGATCTGCGGACATAGGATAACTCCTAATTAACATGGACGGGAGTTCAGGACAGCTTCGATCTGTGACAACACCGTGCTGAACTCCTCGTAAGTAAGATGTGCATTACCTACTACGCGGCGGAGAAGATGTTTACATGATTTCACTCCAGCCTCCCATAAACCACCAAAATGAAATCGGGTTCTCAGTTCTGTTTTAATTTCAGAGCAGGACAACGTCTGCCGGGCCTGCTAGTTATTATATATTATTAAAACTTTAAGCACTTTAAAAACGAAAGGGAGTCGAGAGCGTTTGCGATGAGTCGGTTTATATCTTTATACTGTGGTTTTACTGCCAGATCGCGCCACAGATATCACATCAAAAAGTTTATGTTTCTAAATGTTTACGAATGATCCTAATTTTTTTTTTATGTCACTAGTGACAACGAGGCAGGCGGGTCACCTGATGGTAAGTGCCTACCGTCGTCTAAAGACATTAGCAGTACCAGGGGGACTGCACCTTATTACAATGCCTTAAGGGCAAGAGCAACTGGCTCTCAAGTGCAACTGCCGGAACACACCAACAGGTGCTTGGCGACAGATTTTCAACTTGAGGGTGGTAGCCAGCCAGTCGAGTACCACATAGTACCCTCCCACGTGCTATGGTTTCCTCACGATGTTTTCCTTCACCGAAAGCTCAAGCTCATTGTAGGATTCGAACCTACGACCTTCGCCGCGGTATCCGACGTCACTTACCACTGAGCTATCATCGCCTTAAACCTAATAAATATAAAATATTAATATCCTGGGACATTCTTCACACCTGGCCATATAATCCCAAATTAAGCACAGCTGGAACTGTGTCAACCAAATAACTACATATAAGTATAATTTTTTTTAAATAAATATATACTTAAATAGATAATTACATCCAGACTCAGGACAAATAAATATGTTCATGCAAACAAATGTGTGTCCTGGATCCCAAGAAAAGATAAGATCCCTCGGAAACGCGGGTGAAACCGCGGGCGGAAAACTAGTAGTATTACCTACTAGTATTACTACTACTATTATTATAAACCATATACAGGGTGTCAGATATACCTACCAAATATACAAAAATGACCATAGTAAAAGTGTCACCATTTTCGAGATATTTAAGATCTAAAATTCAAAAATCAATACATAAAAATCTGAAATATCGAAATATTTAAATGGTGAACCTTTTACTGAGGTGATTTTTGTATATTTAGTAGGTGACCCAATCACCTATCTCCCCCCTAAGTTTGTCGTACTACTTACCGGACACCTTGTATACACTGGATCGCAAAGAAAAAGGGTCGGTTGGAAAATATTCAATTTCTTCAAAAGTTACTGACCTAGCTTTATGAAACCTATTTATTTATTTTTGACAATTGTACAAAAATCTGAAAATGTAAAATAAAGGTTGTTTTTTAATTTAGTAAAAAAAATCCAATCAATTGTTTGGCGTTTGTTTTAGTTCTGTAATAAAAAAGTTATAAAAAATGGTGTCTCTGCCTTATAATTTTAGTATTCTGAAGTCATCATGTCTTTAACCTCTGAAGAATGTACCAGGATCCTGACAATGCTTGAAGATGGGCACAGTCAGCGAAATACAGCGAGAACAGTTGAAATGACTCATTCTACAGTTCAACGAGCACTCCAGCGTTTCCATGAAACTGGATCCAATCTTCGAAGACCAGTAGGGCTATTACGTAACTTGTTTCAATCAGTTTCAATCGTGCAAACGGTGCAGCATATACATGCGTGCATATACAAACAGTAGTTCATTGCGAATGGAACCAATATTATTCTAATGTTTCTATTGATTTAGAGGCTATTTTCAAGATTGAAACTGATTGAAACAAGTTACGTAATAGCCCTACAGGAACAGGCCCAACAAGGTGCACGACGGCGCGGGAGGATCGCTATACTTTGTACTTTTGAAGATATTGAAGATTTTCTAACGGACCCTTTTTCTTTGCGGTCCAGTTTGGTTTATAATATTACGTAATAGCGCGTTACCGTGGGATCTTATCTTTTCCCAGGATAAAAAGCCTATGTGCTATTCCAGAATATAATCTATCTCTGTGCCAAATTTCATACAGATCCGTTCAGCCGTTCTGTCGTGAATGAGTTACAAACATACATCCATCCATCCATCCATCCAAACCTTTGCATTTATAATATTAGTGGGATAAGAATTATATACAGCACATACCTACTCCTTACAATGTTGTACAATGAGGATCTCAATGGTTTAACAACGACGAAATTGAGTAGTTAATTATATGGTAGTAAGTTGAGTACCTAGTTAAGTATATGTTACTAGAACAGTCTAGTAACATTTGCCGCAGTTTTGGGTTGAAATTGCTAAATTATTTCGAGTTACCGTAGTCGTGCTTTACGAGCTTTGGTGAGTACTAAAATCTATATCAGTTAATAACACCTGGTGGGTGTAGTGGCGTGTGTGAGAGTCACGTTTGAGCGATGGCACAACAAAAAATATCAGCGCAAAGCAACCCTACTGCCTATAAATGGGGTATTCAGATTCAACACAGTAACAGTTACTGTGTTACCAAGTGCTTCAGTGGCACATCGAGTACAACGTGCGCAGACGGATTTACGACGAACGAATAAATTCATTAAGGTACAAAAATTGTGCGATATTTTAGAAAATCGTGTAGGTTTCTTTGATTAGGAAAGACATATATTGAGAAATATTATTTATTAGCAAGGACTATTTTAAATTGAATAGCAAACGCCTTAAACTAACAACCACGTTGTGTTAGATAATTTTTTTTATGTGATGAACTAAAAAAAATATAATTATAATAACAAAAATGTGTCCTATTTGTTGTATTTGATTATGGCTCTAATAAAAGCTCGTAGGTAGGTACAATAAGACCGAATATATTTTTTTTAATCTGCAGATATTTTGTCTAATCATGCAAAATAATGATAAATGTTTAAAGAAAATAATTAAAGTTTTGCGATATTATGAAACTAGGCTAAAATAGCAATAGTAAGTTTTAGAAGAAATTATATCAAAGTAAACTCTTTTACAACGGAAACGTAATTGATTATTAGTTTTTTTATAGTCTTCATATTTTCAGTACAAATATATAATATTACAATTTGGTTAATAGTATAAACATTTAATATATTATCAATAAATTACTCGTATGATAGATTTCAGTAATAGACCTTAACTATTATAAAAAAAAACATATAAGTCGATCGTTGTTTCAGGATGGCCGGAATGGTGAAATGTTCAATACTCTACAGCGTGTTAGTGGCAAGTCAGGTGTTTGTACACGTACGTGCTGCAGTGGTTCCTACAATAGCTCCCATTGTACCAACCCCGTTTCCTTTTACCCCGGCAACTAGTTCTCTTATACCTGGCTACACCAACCCTTATTATAACCAGTATAAAGGTGCCGCTATACCAATCTTGTCATATTCTAGCGAACATAATGGAGATGGAACGTATGCCTTCAGGTACGTCAAACCCGTGGGACTAAAACTTTATCAGAACTCCTTTTGCAAATGCATTCAGTAATTCTGATAACTCACTTACACCCTCTTCTTTTAACGGAACTTAATGTATTTTTAGTTTTTCCACTGCTGATGGCAAGCAAGCCCAAGAAAATGGGTTTTTAAAGGAGGCATATGTAGATAAAGCTGGAGAACCACAAGGCACACAGGTAAGTGTATATTGTTCGGTAAAAACATACTTACTTTATAGAACAACTAGCTATTCTCCGCGGATTCACTCCGGGGATCTTATCTTTTCCCGGAATAAAAATATAGCCTGTGTTACTCAGGGATAATGTAGCATTCAAATGGTGAAAGATTTTTTGAAATCGATCCAGAAGTTTTTGAGTTTATTCGTTACAAACATACAAAACTACACAGAAATCTAGGAAATCTCTTAGGAAATCCTACACTTCCTACTATAAATCTCAGCCTAGGTTAGGTATACTCAGTAATAATATGCTGGCTTCCACGCAAAAAGGGTCCAGTAGTGGGGTATCGAGTTAAGACTTGTAAATTGGAGCATAATTTTTTTAACAGACAATTTTAAACTCTAAAAAAGCTAGATTGATGTAAAGTTTGTATCCAAAATTACCTGTAGACAAAGTTAACAAAAAACGTTGTTCTAGATTAGAATTTTATTATAATAAAATTAAAATCATTGAATACAGATCAGTCAGTACACAGCATTGAAATGCATTTGATTCCAAATGTTTACAAAACTTTTCTGTTTTAAAATGCCGACCACTGGACCCTTTTTGCGTGGAAATCCACATACGAGTAGCATTCTACTGGTTCATTTTTTTTCATAAAATCTGTCGCCAAACACCTGTTGGTATATTGCGGCAGTTGCACTTGAGAACCAGTTACCTATAAGGCGTGCAAAAAAGGTCGACAACACATTGGTAATGATTATAAGAGGCGACAGTAGTCGCTTACCATCAGGTGATGCGCCGCCTGCTTGCTTGTCAGACTGGTGGGATGAAAAAAAACAAGATCAACCACCTCGTAAATCTTGTTGTCAATTTAGTTATTCAGTTTTTTATTTGTAGTTTAGATGTTATTTATTTTTAAGTTTTAGTTTTAATAAATTATGTTTTTACTAGGTTAATTTTATATTCTGTACCTACCTAATAATAAATATTCTTGTATTTACTTACTTATCTCAAATTAAATAATATATGTTTCATATACATTTCATTATACCTACCTACAACTTATATGTTTCAGGTTGTCCAAGGAAATTACGCATATATTTCTCCTGAGGGTATACCCATTCATGTCAGTTACGTGGCTGATGAGAATGGTAAATAAATATTAAATATTTACGATGATATTATTATAAAATAATATTGATAGATTATGGTTTTCATTAAAAATATTATATAATCTATATCTCAGGATATTTATCTCACTAATTTTGTTATTTAATTACGATAAAATGTCTGAACGGATTTGGATCAAACATAGTGAAACTAACCCTACAATCCCTGAAAAAGAAGGATAGCAAACAGATTCTTTTTTAACTGAAGAAAACCTAAAAGAAGCTACTTTTAATAATAAAGTAAACTTGGTGTATGTACAATGACCAAAAATACTTTTAACTTACTGGATTGGCGTACTTAATATGGAATGTTTTATGATGGCACAATAAAAGAACTGTGTCTCCAAAATTATTAAGAATTATCATTAACTAGTTTTCCTCCCCGTGGTTTCCTGCGTTCTTGGGATCTTATTTTTTCCCGGGATAAAAAGTATCATATTATGTCCTTTCTCCAAGGACAAATATATCTATACCAAATTTCACCTAAATCAGTTCAGTGGTTTAAGTGTGAAGAGGTAACAGACAGACAGACACGCAGACACACTTCATATTTATAAAATTAAGTATGGATTTATTTTTAGTTTATAAGTAAAGTCGATGAAGGCGAAGATTTTTCCACTTCCACTATATTCAATATTTAAATAATTTTAATGTCGTCGATTTAACCCTTGAAGCACTCACTATCTTTAGCCAACCCACCGATACTATTCGATTTCCTTATAATGCGCAAATAATACGATGTAATTAAAATTCCACAGGGTTCAGGCCATCGGGGGTCCATATCCCGGGCAACGGCGATGCAGTAATAGCTCAAATCGGAGATATCAAAAACAAACAAAATAATATATTCGACCCGTATAACCGCTACAACCCAAACAATTACCGCAACCGTCTCTTTGGGCAATACAACAACAGATCTTACGATCCCAGATACCCGTACGATTCTAAACAGTACAACCCCTATTATAATAACCCATTTCTAAAACCTGCAGGAAAAATCGGATCGGCATAATATTATGATGCGATAATGAATTTTATGTTAAAAATCTTACTGTAAAATTAAATACACATATCAAATGCAATTTTCCTGGTATTTAATATTCGGAGCGAGCCCGTCTCTGTTTGGGAGTCTGGACTCTGGCTGCTAACATAGGTATACTTTTAGAGTCGAATACATTCCGGATTGCTGCCTGTTTGTGTTTGCGTGCCCACTGCTACGGCCCTCATCACTGTCGATGTGGCTATTGCCTGTCGTGTCAGAGAAGTGCAAGCAGAATTTCTAGGCACGTCGTCTCATTTGTCGGTAGCTTGCAAGCCACTTGACGTTCTTGAACCAAATGTGTTGGTGCGTGACGACCGCAAGCAACCCACGGTATGACATTGATTCCTTGGAAGATGGATCGGCCTTTAGTATGAGACGCTACCTTCGCCGACATTTTGGCACCATCTCATCTTCCAGAGACCGCAGTTAGGGCAGGTGGCGCTGCTGCTTGCGTTTAGAACATCAAACGGCGCAAGTATAGGAATATCTATAGTTGCTACATTTTTGAGCCGCTTGGGGTTGAGATATTGGGGCCGTGGGGACCAGCTGCTCACCGCATTTACCGTGTCATCGCCAAACACCTAATCGAAGTAGCGCTCGACCGTAGGCCTGGTGAATACTTTGTCCAACGTATAAGTATTACCATTCAAAGAGGCAATGCTGCCAGCATCCTGGCCATGCTACCACTTGACAGCAATCTAGACGACAGACAGTCGACGTTTTTTTTTTTTTTTTTTTATGTCACAAGTGACAAAGAGGCAGGCGGGTCACCTGATGGTAAGTGACAACCGTCGCCTATTGACATTGGCAATACCAGGGGATTGCTAATGTGTTGTACACCCTATTCAATGCCTTAAAGGCAAACTGGCTCTCAAGTGCAAATGCCGGATCACACCAACAGGTGCTTGGCGACAGATTTTCAACTTGAGGGTGGTAGCCAGCCAGTCGAGTACTACAAAGTACCCTACCACCGTGCTGTGGTTTCCTCACGATGCTTTCTGTAGTATAGAGGTTTCATTCAGTGTTATTTAAAAGGAAATGTGGATTGACAGTTTGTCATTGGATGCCCGCTGTCTAGCAATATAACGAATATTACATTGGCGACGAATAAAATAAATTAATTTACGTTAAAATGTCCATCGGCAAACTTAAGGAATTCGAGGTAAGCACGGGTATGTGCTGGTCATCGTACATCGATAGAATGGAAATGTACTTCTTAGTTAATAAAATAGCTGAAGACTTAAAATTGCCTACATTAATAGCGTGCATGGGCAATGAGGCATATGAGTTGCTTATCAATTTGGCGAGTCCTCAAAAGCCTGCTCAGTTGGAATACTGCAAAGCAGTGGAATTGTTACGACAGCATCTACAACCTGTGTCATCTGCTTTAGCCGAGAGGTTTCGTTTCCGCCGCAGAAAGCAACTTGACGGTGAAAATATAGCAAATTACGTCGAACAATTAAGAAAATTATCAAGAAACTGTAAGTTCGGAGATTCTCTGAATGATAATTTACGGGATCAATTAGTTTGCGGTCTGAGGAGCGATATTATTCGGCAACGTCTGTTTGCGGAAGAGGACGGTTTGACATTCAACAACGCCCTGAAACTAGCAACCACGTTAGAGTCAGCGGAGCGGGACGCGGCAGCGGTAGATGCAACATCGGCAGTAGTGACCAACAGAAAAGAGACGGCGGACGACTTGCATGCAGTGTCAATGAGCCGGGGCCGGGGGCGCGGGTCAGAGCGCCATGTCGGAATTGGCGGAACGGTCTCGCCGAGGCCTGCCAGTACTAGTTTAGCGGAATATTATAAGGCAAAGGAACCAAACAAAGGGTGCAAAGGGTGTGGAGAGCGAAGTCATAATTTCGAGAAATGTCGGTATCGTAACTTCGTATGCAGCCGGTGTAGACAAGTTGGACATTTGCGTAGGGTGTGCCCTAGTGTTGGAGTAAGCAGTGTTGGAAATAGCCGGGAGATTAAAGGCATTCACTATGGTGATGCTAATCTTATATTGATGGACGAAGTGGAGTTTGAGGAAGTAGACGGTAACGTCGAAGAAGACTTTCACCATTTATCTTTGAATAACTATAAGGCGGTGAGTGTTATAGTAGGTATTGACGAAGTTAATTTGAAAATGGAAATTGACACGGGTACAGCTATTGCTTGTGTTAGTAAAAATACTTACTTAAAATATTTGTCTCGTAGGCCGATGCAAAAATGTGATACAAGCTTAAGGTTTTATAATGGTTCATGCATTCATCCATTAGGCTTAATAAGACCGACAGTTAAGTATGGAGATAAAGTAAAAAAATTAGAGTTATTCGTTATACAAGGGGGCACTACGTCCCTTATTGGAAGACAATGGTTGGCAGAGTTGCAAATACCTATTCCTACATTGACTTGTAATTATGTTGTTAGAGGTGATAATGATAATACGAATAATGATATTTATACACTTCTTGATAGATATAAAGATTTATTCAGCGGCGGATTGGGGCGGTACAAGGGTGGAGTGGCGACGTTACGGGTGCGGGAGGGAGCGCAGCCGGTGTTCCATCGTGCGCGGCCGTTACCTTACGCGCTGCGGGAGCGCGTGGATTCTGAGCTCGACGCTATGCTACGCGACGACATCATCGAGCCCGTTGACTGTTCAGACTGGGCCTCGCCACTGGTACCCATTAATAAACCGGACGGTACGCTGCGTATATGCGCTGATTATAAGGCAACATTGAACCCCGTCTTATTGATTGACCGTTACCCCTTGCCTAGGATAGAAGATGTGCTGGTAGGTTTAAACGGAGCACAATACTTTAGTAAAATTGATTTGTCTCAGGCGTATAATCAGATTTTGCTTGATAACTCTAATATGTATACGGTCATCAACACTCACCGTGGTCTTTTCAAGTACAAACGGTTAGTGTTTGGTCTTGCGTCCAGTCCAGGTATTTTCCAACGCATTATGTCCAATCTTCTACAAGGTATTCCTGATGTACAAGTATTTTTGGATGATGTGATTATAGCGGGAATCTCCAGATCAAATCATTTAGAGGCTTTGGAAGCAGTTTTCAATCGTTTACATCAGAATGGGTTAAAATTAAAAAGCAGTAAGTGTGTATTTCTAGTGAAGGAAGTTACATATCTAGGTTTTGTAGTTTCTAAAGATGGAATTAAAGCAGATCCAGCTAAAATAGAAGCCATTACAAAAATACAGCGACCGCAAAATGTTTCAGAATTACGGTCATTCTTAGGATTAGTGAATTTTTTTGCAAGATTTGTAAAGGATTTTAGTTCTATTTTAGTCCTCTTATACAATTTATTAAAGAAGGTTGGAATTGGACTTCTGAATGTGAAAATTCGTTTACTCAGGTTAAGAGTCTTTTAGCGGGTTCTAAGGTGTTAGCTCACTATGCCCCTCAGAAACCGTTGATAGTGACTTGTGATGCGAGCGCGCGGGGCGTAGGAGGAGTGCTGTCGCAGCCGGGGCCACGCGGGGAGCGACCTGTGGCTTACGTCTCCCGCACGCTGAGTGACGCGGAAAAAAAATTATTCCCAGATTCATAGAGAAGCCTTAGCAATTATATTCTGTATGAAGAAATGGCATCAATATCTGTATGGACGGCGTTTCACTTTACGTACCGATCATAAACCGCTGGTATCAATTTTTGGTCCAAACACTAGTATACCTTCGATGGCAGCGTCTCGCATGCAGCGGTGGGCGGTAATTTTAGCAGCGTATACTTATGACATTGAGTATATTAAATCTAAAGAGAATACCGCGGATGGTTTATCTAGATTGCCAGTTGAGGGTGGTCCATTGTTAAATAAAAGTATGCCAGAACAAACATTTTTTCATTTAGCACAAGAAGCATTAAGGTTAGACTATAATGTTATAAAGAGTGTAACTAGTAGAGATCCGATTTTAAGTAGGTATTAAGTTATATAAGAGATGGTTGGACAGATCAATATGAGATTGCAGCTTTGCAGCCATTTTTTAATCGAAAAAATGAGTTATACGAGGAACTAGGATGCTTAATGTGGGGTCACAGAGTAGTGATACCAGAAAAGTGTCGGGATAAAGTACTCAGTATAATTCACGAGCCTCATATGCGTATGGTTAAGTCCAAGGGTATTGCGCGGAGCTACGTGTGGTGGCCTGGAGTGGACGAGGCAGTGGAGGCGACGTGCAGGGCGTGCGGGGTGTGTGCGGCTCACGCAGATGCACCACCTCACCACACAACGCAATCGTGGCCTCGGACGCAGCGGCCTTGGACTCGACTACACATTGATTTTATGGGACCCATATTAGGAAAGATTTATTTGGTAGTAGTGGATTCAATGTCAAAATGGTTAGAAGTTTTCCAGGTCCCTAGTACTGCAGCAGATAGCACAATTGATAAATTGTCAGAGCTGTGGAGCAGGTGGGGGGTGCCACGACAAATCGTGTCGGATAATGGACCACCTTTTACTAGTTTGGAGTTTGAATCTTTCCTAAAAGCAGATGGAATTGAGCATACTTTCACCGCGCCTTACCATCCGTCATCAAATGGTGCGGCTGAAAATGCCGTAAAGACTTTAAAAAAGGTGATTAAAAGGGCTGTAACAGAAAAGAAAAACATTAATAGGGCTTTAAATACATTTTTGATGTTTTATAGAAATACTGAACATTCTGCGACGGGACAAAGTCCCGCTATGATGTTGACAAATAGACGGTTGAGAACATGTTTGGACAGTCTAAAGCCCGATAGGGAAACTAATGCTCGATATTCACAGCTTCGTCAATCATGCGCGGCTGGTGGGGTCGATAGAATATTGGAGATAGGGGATAATGTTTGGTTTAGAAATTATCAAAAGGGGCAAATAGAAAAATGTACTCCAGGTATTGTGACCGATGAATTAGGACGTACAAATTATAAAATTGTAGATAAGGAAGGTAATTCTTCTCATAGGCACGTCGATCAAGTAAGACGGAGGGCTCAAGGTTCTTTAATAATTCCGTCTACTGCTAAGATGTCAGTTAGGAAGGCTGAGCAAACCAGCTCTTCCTTCTCAGAGGTGGACGAGGTGGTACCAGTGGCGGAATTGTCGCCGGTAGCGGGTGCGGTGGTGTCGGTGCGGGGTGAAGCGATGGGTGAATTGGCACCGGTAGTTGGGGAAAGTGGTTGCTCATCCGCAGTTGTACCAACTCAGTCACGTCCGATACGCAAGTGTTGATTAACTAACATTCCGGTTTATAAATAAGACCGGAGGATTGTAGTATAGAGGTTTCATTCAGTGTTATTTAAAAGGAAATGTGGATTGACAGTTTGTCATTGGATGCCTGCTGTCTAGCAATATAACGAATATTACATTTTCCTTCACCGAAAGCTCAAGCTCATTGTAGGATTCGAACCCACGACCTTCGCCGCGGTATTCGACGTCACTACCACTGGGCTATCATCGCCTAAATATAAATATGTAGTAAAGTTTTTATTTTGTAATTTTGTTTCCTTTTTTTTATCTTAGTTTTAGTTAAAATTGTATTACGTTTGGTTTATAAATAAATGAATCTGTACAAGTTTAAAAAAATATATAATTATAACTCATGTGCAAGAAATTGTATTATTTTTCAGTGTAATTAATAAAAAAAACGCGATTTTATTTTTGAACTTAAAATATAAAGATAAACTAGCTGTCCCTCGCGGTTTCACCCACGTTCCCGTGGGATCTAGCGGTATAAAAAGCGGTAGATAAGAACCTATACTCAGACCTACTGAATATACATATAAAACTTCATCAAATTCGGTCAAGCCGTTTCGGAGAAGTATTTATTATCAAAAAAAGAACTTAGCGTAGTGCTTCAACTATACAGTATGGTAACAAATGATTGAATTACTAATATCGCTATTAAAAATAGGGGTTGATGGTAGAAGGGTGAAATTTGTTTTACAGAAATAGTGCAGAACAAGGTCTGCCGTAACAGCTAGTATTTTTATAAATAATAGCGTGTTACATTGTAATTGCAAAAGTATAAAAAAAGTTAATTGACGAATCGTTGTGATTGGTAAGAATACTACCTATACCTGTCAAGCCGCATAGGCCGTGGGTTCGATTTACACCCTGAGTCTGGGTGTAATTATTTATTTACGAGTTGTGTATGTAGGTACTTATTTAAAATGCAGTATATCAGTTATCTGGTTTCCATGTTCCACAAACTCTGCCTAATTTGCGGAGATGACTGTATGTGAAGAATGTCCCAGGATATTTATTTATTTATAATTTATGTACACAAGTGTTACGTACAAGTTTAATGGCGATGATAGCCCAGTGGTAGTGACGTTGGATACCGCGGCGAAGGTCGTGGGTTCGAATTTTACAATGAGCTTGAGCTTTCGGTGAAGGAAAACATCGTAAGGAAACCATAGCACGGTTGTAAGGTACTTTGTAGTACCCGACTGGCTGTTGAAAATCTGTCGCCAACCACCTATCAGTGTATTCTGACAGCTGCACTTGGCAGTCAGTTCCCATTTAAGCTGTGTGTGCTTGCTTACCACATTTGGCCACATCATCACTTACCATGGTGAGATAGTGGTCAAACACAAACTTAACCAGAATTAAAAAAAAGTTGTAATCCCACTAATATTATAAATGTGATGTTTCGATGGTTTGGATGGATGGATGGATGTTTGTTACTCTTTCACGCAAAAACGGCGGAACGGATTTTGATGAAACTTGGCTCACTGGTAGATCATATCCTGGAATGACACATGGGATACTTTTTATCCCGGGAAAGGATAAGATCCCTCGGAAACGCAGGTGAAACCGCGGGGGACAGCTAGTAGTATCATATGTTTTAGTGCACAAAAGACTGGATGAGCAAATTTAATATTTTAAGAAAAAGAAAACTTGTTGTAGTTTGACATAAATATACATGCCTGCAGGCAAGACGGCGCAAGCTGTAACTGGTTTGTGGAACCTGAACTGATGGTCCCACGTGTTAAGGTTTAACTAAAATTACATAACATAATATGTTACACACCCGTTTACATGTAATCGTTCAGAGTTCCCTGGTAAGGACTTGTAGACATTGATTTTGTAGAGATTCTGTACAATTTATTGCAACTAGATACAAATATCCTTTATTTATTTTTATGTCAGAAGTTTGACAAGCTGGGGCATGAAGGAAACTGACTACCGTCGCCAATGGATGTTAACAACCTGAGCGGGATTTATATATTTTGAACTTGTAGCCACACAGTAGAGTACTACAAATAAGGGTATTTTAGAGAGTAAAGTAGGAAACAATATGGGCAAGTCAGGCAGAATGTGAAACTGCCAGAACACTTCAATAGAATCAAATAAACAGGAACATATAATATAATAAAATACTTGAGTCTTATTCAATAAGCAATTAGTAACTAATTTGTTTCTTACTTTTTAGTTATTTTTAACCGACTTCAAAAAAAAGGAGGAGGTTCTCAATTCGTCTGTATGTTTTTTTTTTTTTTTGTATGTTTGTTACTCGATTTCTCTGCCAATTATGAATAGATTTTGATGATTCTTTTTTTGTTTGATAGATCATACTTCAGAGGTGGTCCCATTTAAATTTTGTCGAAATTGATTAAGCACTTTTTGAGAAAATCAACAAAAACGTAAAAAATTATATCTCGTTTGATAAACCTTAGTGAATCAAACTGAGTCGTTGAGCATGACTTTTTGGATTTGGATGAAATTTTGTGTGTATACTTCAATGGGTTCTTCGATGGTTTTAAAATATAATTGGACCCGGTAGGTGGCGCTGGAATCGAGTTCCAAGATTTGTTTTAATTTCAGGGCAGGACGACGTCTGCCGGTCCCGCTAGTCATATATTATATTTTACCGGCCAGACCCGATTTCAGGACATAGAAGTTTTGCCTAGGATAACATATAATAAGGAATAAACTAAAAAAATTGAAAAATAAAATTATTTTTAAAAATAAAAAACAAAAACCGACTTCAAAACTGTAACCTATACCTACGAGTACAAACATAAACTAAAAAGTAAAGAATACTATTTTAATTTCAAAGCAAGAGCCTTAAAGGACAATCAACAAAATTATTGATATTTATATATCTATTTAATATTTATAAACAGTTCTTTTTGGAGTCGGTGCAAGCCAAGAAAGACAGTTTAATTCTGCCTTTGTAACAAACTTTCGAAAGGTAGGGGAGCGACGGCGCAGACCTAAGGAACATTACCGTAAGGAGAGGTGTCGTAAGACGTTTTCTCGTATGAACACTTCGTGTCCAGTTCAAAACTGTTCTTCTTCTTGGCTGGCACCGACTCCAAAAAGAACTGTTTATAAATGTTAAATAGATATATAAATATCAATAATTTTGTTGATTGTCCTTTAAGGCTCTTGCTTTGAAATTAAAATATTATTCTTTACTTTTTAGTTTATGTTTGTACTCGTAGGTACAGGTTACAGTTTTGAAGTCGGTTTTTGTTTTATATTTTTAAAAATAATTTTATATTTACAACAAATGTACAAAATATACAAGCAAATGTAAAACTATAATATATAAAAAACTTCTTCGAGGCTGCCGCTGCTGCCGATCGGCAAGGTTCCCAGAAGGTTGGCAGCGTTTCCTCTTTTCTTTTTAGTTATTATTTTATTTATCCCTGACTGTTTGCGCGTATCTTTATGAAAAATGCTGCGATGATAAGTGAACATTGGTGTTTTTAAAGTAATTCCTGAGAATAGCGCATATTCATTTAATATATGTTACTTATATGTTCAGATTATGTAATAAAACACTACAAAGAAAAAATTAAGCAGCACTTGTTTTACAATCGCGATGTAACTAACAGTTGAGTTGAATAAGGGTCCGCAAGTCCGCAATAACTTAAGTCAACATAATGTATATTATGGAATCTGCAATGATGCGTAATTGCAACAAAAAAGTTCATATAAATACCAGGGTTAAATGCAAAATGCATCATTCCATAGTGTACCAGCTTCTTGTGACTGCTATCGCAATATGAAGATTGTCGTAAGTTTTATATTGATGGCTGAAATAAATATCCTATTGTATTTTTGAGTAAAGCAAACAGTCCTAATAAAATTTAATTTTTTAGGTAGTTGTAGTGTGTATCCTCGGAGCTGCGCTAGCTGATTTTAGTAGCATCCAACCATTTCAAACCTCATATACTCTTCAGCAGCAACCACAATACGCGACTGAACCTATTCCAATCATAAGTCAGGAACAGGTTGTAAACCCTGATGGATCTTATAAATGGAGGTCAATATAATTATACCTACCTAATATGAATTTTCTAGATGCTTTTTATGAAAATTCTATAAACGTTTTGTCATCCTGAACTAAGTATTTGTAAACGGGATCAGTTCTGAAAGTCGATATAAGTAAATTACTCGATCAATATGTATGACGCACAAAATAACTTTTAATTTTTTACGTGTTATATAACAAGGCATACTTTTGTTAGTAAAATAAATGTATCTAAATCGTAGCTTCGAGTCGGGAAACGGAATAGCGGCAGAGGAGCAAGGCTACGTGAAGAACTTGGGCGTACCTGAACAAGAAGCACAGACGGCGCAGGGTCAATACCGGTACACGGCACCCGATGGACAGGTATTAGTCCAAAATATATCATAATCTACTATACTTTTAACTGCTATAAGTTTAATCTCATTGGAAGAAATTTCAAACGCTCTAAAATTATTATTTATGTTTGGTAAAAAGTTAGGTATCCAAATTCTGAAAAAAATGTGTGTACCGGACCGGGTGACTTAGAGTTACCAGTCAAAGTTCCTGTAATTTTGAGACGGTAACGTTATGCTGCGAGCGGACGAGGGTTGTCGTGAAGGAGGAGTGAAATTAATTAAATTTAACAAATGAAAAGTTTAATTCTCGTCTTGATGTAAAGTAAAAGTATTGTGTGATAGCGGGCTTGTCCATCATAATTAGATATTTTTCACATTACAATTATACGGTAATTGTTGTGACAGGTCTAAAAAAGCTCTAATAAATAATGCCGGTGCATGTCAAAGCAGCTCCTTTTGACCCAATTTGTGATCGAATCCTAGTTTGGCTGCCTGCCGTCTGTCCAATTATGCGACAGACGTTTTTTGATTTTTCGACGTGATTCTGTTGCTATTGTTCAGTGAGTTCATACCCACCTACCGACAGTCTACCCAATTTCCGAGCTTAATAATTATCTTTCGTTTAGTTTATTTGTTTTTTAGTTGTTTCACTGATGTTGGAGGCTGCTGTTAATAAATTAGCTTCCACTATCGCCTTTAATTCGTCGTTGTTGACTTTAGTTTACGGACGACCAGGAGGTTCATTTTTCAGATCAAAATTTATAATTAGCGTTCAAACCAATGAATAGGTCGTGCGTTCGTTTGTAGTGTGGTCTCCGTACACGTCATTAATGTTGCGAGCCGTTTTCATACTTACTCGTATTGTATCGTGTCCATAAGATCCTAATGTAGTGAAAACAAATCACAAATCAATAAACAAATGACAGAATTTCAAAAGCGGTCTTATCTTTTGTTTTCAAACGACTTCAAAAAAGGAGGAGGTTATATGTTCGACTGTATGTATTTTTTTTAAGAAGATGCCTCCGAATGCATGAAATTGTTTACAGTATTGGAAATCGGTCATCTTGATTCCATACTTTTTTATTAACACAGTTGGGTATCTTAATTTATTTTTGGTAAAATTTTAATAGTTTTTCTCACAAAAGAAGGAACTTGAAAAAAAAGGGGAAAAATAATCAACTAACTGGACTCGATCCGGGGTCTTCTTGTTTCGGGATTGCTCGATTTCCCCCTGAGCTATTATAACTTTGTAGATTATTGCGAAATTGTATAATAATATTGTAGCAGTTTTTCATAGCTTGAAAACACGGATAAAACGACTTTTTCTAAAAATGATACCTAGCTAGATCGATTTATCGCCCCCGAAACACGCAGCATACAAAATTTCATGAAAATCGTTGGAGCCGTTTCCGAGATTCAGATTTAAAATATTTATATATTATAGTTACATATATTACAAGAATTGCTCGTTTAAAGGTATTATATAGATAGATTAGATAGATAACTTTTTCATGTGGCGTTTGCACTAAAGTTTAGTGCATACGCCTCATGAAAAAGTTTTTATTTTATGCCACAAGTGACAACGAGGCAGGCCGGCCACCTGATGGTAAGGGACTACCATCGCCTATAGACATAGCAATACCAGGGGAATTGCCAATGTGTTGTTTGTACACCTTATTACAATGCCTTAAAGGCATCTGGCTTTCAAGTGCAATTGCCGAAACACACCAACAGGTGCTTGACGACAGATTTTCAACTTGAGGGTGGTAGCCAGTCAGTCGAGTACTAACTATAAGTACCCGACCACCGTGCTGTGGTTTCCTCACGAAAGCTCAAGCTCATTTTAGGATTCGAACCCACGAAATTCGCTGCGGTATCTGACGTCACTACCATTGAGCTATCATTGCTTATAAAGGTCATAGGTTACAATAAATAAAACCTCTAAATACACATTATAGTGAAAGGTGACTTGAGGCGGTTTTATTACTGAAGCTAACTGTTAACAGTACCTTCTCATGTATAATCATCTATTGTTTTTTTCATTAGGTGATTCAGCTACAGTACTTAGCAGATGAGAACGGTTTCCAGCCCCAAGGATCCCATATACCAACACCTCCACCGGTTCCCCGGGAGATTCAGAAAGCGCTGAATTTACTCTCAACGCTGCCTGCCTATAATCCAGACACAAGAGATTAACATAAGGGATCTAATCGCATCATTATACGGATATTATGATGTAATATGGTACACGATAAAACAAATACTTTCATGATTTATAGTTAACATCTGAACATGTACATTACTGTGATGTTACGGTAAACATAAGAAATTAATTTGATGTTAACATTTTTGGACTCAACGGCTAAGAGAGGGGCATTTAAATGAAAATCATACCGGTAAATATTTATTTTCGTAACATGTCCTTGAATGGTTAAACGAACATCATATAATTAATTTTTGCTCGATTACGAGATGATTACGCTAATTACATAGTAGGTAGGTATTTTAGAAAATAAACCATAAAGGCGCACTTAGTCTCCTCTAAATAGTTGCATTGTGGCACCCGACCCCGGTTGCTCAACAAACCGGTCAGTTCACTTTCCCCGCAACCCATGTCAAGGTCGAGCGACCGTCGCATTACATCTCGCCATAAACTTCATGAGCATCGTGTATAGAAAAAAATTGCGAGTAGGTATATTTCATAAAATATACATTTTATACATATTATTAGATTTATATCAAATATTGTTAAGGCCATGAATGCATGCGTATCTGTTGCTATGGGAATATTTGATAATTGTCAGACTTTTTTAATAAACTATTCGTGTAGCTACAATGTTGTATTACTCCGATTGAAATATCCTAAAACCTTATAACAATAAAAAGAGCATCTTAATCAGTGTATTTCTCGAGATTTCAGTTTCATACAGTTCAGGAAAGAAATAATAATAAATAATAATCGGAGGACCGGCGCGCATAGCTTTTTCTGCCAACACATTAGCTTGACCATCCAAAGTAGAAACATTGCCAGTCTGCTGCAAATTTTGCCGATCGACAGCAAAAGCGACCTTGAGGAAATTTTCTACATAATAGATTGTATATTTGTTGTAAATTATGATAATATACTTTGCATTCCATAGCAAAGTATTATGGCATAAATAATTAGTATCTAACCATTAGAATAACCAAAGCATAATTTTGGTAGGAAGAATTTGTGTATCGATTGGAGAGTAGCGTTATTCTAGGTCTATAGTATCGATCAACAAATATTGCAGGCTAAAAGGTCATATGACTTCATCACATTATCATAGCCGTACATCAGTCATCTACATGCCACTCCCAACAAATAGATATTAATGCAGCCATAGATAGCAAAGCCTGAAGACATTCTATTGACTAAATGTGCTTGCTATGTGATTTACATAACCGATATGAGTGAAATCCTTTGTTGTCTGAATATGTATTCAAATATATGACTATTAAAGCTACATATTACATAATATAACTCATACGTAATCATCGATACTCTTTTTCATGTGAATGTCATATTATTAATAGATATGAACACATGTATATTAACGAATACATGTTTTTCTATTCAAATTATACAACTAAAACTTCCTAGAGGCTGCCCCACTGCTGCCGATCGGCAAGGTTCCTATAGCCGGCTGGTAGCGAATCCTCTTTGGAAAAAGCTCCCGAGGCCTCGATTAATTAACTATCAGACATCAGAAAATTATCATAACATGAGACGTGGTCTGAAATGATAAAACTATCTTTCTTGCCAATTTGAAAATTCATGAAAAATTCTTATAGATCGTTGAATTACTTTTTGTTCCAAATGATTTGAGTCAAACACAAGCTATTAGATACATAAAAAAAAACCTTTTTTTCTTTAAAGGCATAGTTTTAATAACTTGAATCGCGATTCCTGGAATTCTATTTTTGTAGGTGGTTTTGGGACGATCGGCCCACCTGCTAGCTAGGGGTTAACAAAATAAATAATATAACTATCCTTACTCTGTAGTGTTAATTACATTTTAGTAGAGAAACTTAATGTAGGCATACTTATTATATATTATAGATGTGTCATTGATTCGCGCTTTACGTAATTCGCTTCATACTTACGCTTATTTGAAATGGCAGCGGGCGGTGCGGCGGCTGAGGCATCGGCGCACGTATTCAAAGAATAATCTTATCATGAGTCCTAGATAATATTTTGATTTAACTTTTTTTCTAAAACACCCACCATTCGTTTTTTATTTAGAACAGGATATGTCCGAATCATCAACATAGGTACCTACTGTGATGAAAATATCAATGTAAGTAAACAAAATATATTAAATCAAAAAAGGAACTGACTGCAGGTGCAACCTCGAGAAAATAAAAGATCTTTAAAGTAATAACTATAGGTATCTAGTGCTTGCGTTAAGGCCCATACCGAACAAATGGAAAATCCGTTAGGTATGTTGACAACCATTATGTCGCCCCCGCCAAGTTAACATACAAGAGTCGAGGTAATGCATCTACTGTTTACTTATTTCATTGAATATTAGCGACATCGCAATGAATTGTGAAATTAGGAATGCAAGGAGGTGGTCAAATGGATCTAACTATAAATATTGAAAATATCAGGATGTAAAGCATCAGTCGTCAAATAGTATTTTCTGTCGTTTAATCAACAACCAACAAGTCATCCACAATGAAATCTATTGTAAGTGATCGTTTGAAAAAGTGATAACAATTTAATAACCACTACTTCATTTAGTTAAGAAGAATTTAGCTAATAACTTTAGTGACATAGTGATGGATGATGAAAAATCATGGTTTTTGTTATGTATTTTGATAACTTTATAAATGCAAGTTCTGACTGAATAATTATGTAAAATAAAACTATCGAATTAGACTAATAGCAATACGCTATGTATCATTTAGAGCAATATCTCATAGCCAAGCTAATACTTAATTTAGTTTATTAATTGTTTCAGGTTTTGGTATCAATGCTATTAGCGGTGACCTTCGCCGCCCCACAAGGCCCGACTGAGCCAATCCCGATCGTTCGAGATGACAGTCAGATTAACGCTGATGGATCTTACCAGTACGCTTACGAGACAGGTAACGGTATCAGCGCTGACCAGAAGGGAGAATTAAAGAAGGTGGGAGACGTCGAAGCTTTGGAGGTGCAAGGCCAGTTCCAGTACCCGGGAGACAATGGAAACATTCAGTTAACATATACTGCTGATGAGAACGGATTCCAGCCCCAAGGTGCTCATTTGCCCACCGCTCCTCCAGTACCTGAAGCCATTCAGCGCGCACTCGCTTACCTCGCCACCGCCCCGCCCCAAGCAGAAGCTCAACAAGCACCTCAACCCACCTCACAATAGAATTTAATTGTTTCACTCATCAATGCTTATAGTCACTTTAGTGATACATATTTTGTATTTTTTTATTGTAAATATAGATACATGATTACTATTACATAAAATCATTATTTTTATTTCTTAAATATCATTTAGGTACTAGATTTTTATATAAAACTATAAATGCGAGTAGTGTACATTTATGGAGGATTCAAACAACAAAAATAAAATCAATTTACTTTTTATGCTCTACCGTTCAATTTGTCAAATACAGCAAACACTGCTTTAGCTAAAGCCATACCTAACAGGCACCTAAATAAAATAGATAGGTAAGTACATATCAGTACGAAAACACGCTAAATTAATTAATTAATATGGCGATGGCGATATACCACAACCTCTCATTAAATTTAATTGAAAACTCTTTTTGATCACTCCGAAGAGTACAAAAATAGTAATAAAAATAATTTTAAAGCATTATTCTAACAAAAAAAGCTTTTATAATTTATTATAGGTAGATGCAGGTGTTGTTTAAAATCTATAAATCAAATTCCATAGGCGAACTCTACGGACAACGGACCTCCACATTATGTAGATTAAAAATGCTTAGATTAAGTCAATTTTCAAATAGTTATTTATTCGTAGTGAATTAATTCTACCTGTTACCAAGTGTCTTATTCTAATTTCATCAAAAAAAAAATAGACTTATAAAACCTAAATATATTATAGGTACATAAGCTTCTTGTCTGTCATGTAGTAAAATAAGACACTCTTTAAATATTTATGCTAATAGGTATTCATTGTAAAGGTCAATGAAGACCAAGGTTAAATAAAATAGATGAAATATGTATAAAAAAAAACGAATACTTAAAAGAAACGTTTTATTTTTCATTAATTAATCTAAGCAAGTTTTAGATATATCCAGTATGCGAGCAAATAGACGATTAACATAAAAAAAAAGTTGAATCATTTCGCATCTCCATCTGCTATATCTATTTTTCTATTTGTACTTTTTTAGTTTTAATGCGCCACTAAATTGATAACTTGGTATTTAATTAGGTATTAACACATTTTATATAACATTAAATAGTATACATACCTTTAGATTATTGTTTATAGGTACCATTATATCATCTTATCGCCGTATGTCGTACCTTGGACATTTTTTAATTTTTTTTTATGTCACAAGTGACAACGAGGCAGGCGGGTCACCTGATGGTAAGTGACAACCGTCGCCTATAAACATTGGCAATACCAGGGGATTGCTAATGTGTTGTACACCTTATTAAGGCGAACTGGCTCTCAAGTGCAATTGCCGGAACACACCAACAGGTGCTTGGCGACAGATTTTCAACTTGAGGGTGGTAGCCAGTCAGTCGAGTACTACAAAGTACCCTACCACCGTGCTGTGGTTTCCTCACGATGTTTTCCTTCACCGAAAGCTCAAGCTCATTGTAAGGATTCGAACCCACGGCCTTCGCCGCGGTATCCGACGTCACTTACCACTGAGCTATCATCAAATGTAAAATACCTGTTGTTGGAAATGACAACTACATTTACACAAATCAATTTTAATGTTTCTTTAAAGCTTTAAATGAACGATTATTCTATGTTATTGTGACAGAAAATAATTTTGTAAAATAGCAACACAGGAATATAATGTACCAGGTACCTACTGTACCAATATGTATATATATAGTAGTTTTTAGGTTTTTGTATCAGTATTTATTATAGTTTCATCGTATCTACCTGTATGTCAGTCACTATTTATTTACTTGGAAACTATAAGGTTTATGTCACCCAATTTTAGCATATTAAGTATTGTACAAAAATAGTACATTTATTTTTATTAATACCTACCTCTACAATATACACCTCTATAATATTTAAAGTTTTATGAACGACCTTAGTCTAAGCTGGAACATGCAGCTGAGAGATAAATAACCATAGTCGTATCAACATTTTTAGTTATTAGCGAGATTCAAAAAAGGCCAACATTTTAATTTCACTTACAACTCTATCGCATTGCGGAAAAACTAGATAGATAATAATAACTATATGAAAGTGAAAGTTTGTTATTTTTGTAATTTTCGTGTTCTTATATTTTTTTAATGGTTAGGTTATAAACTGATTCATATTTGGCTAGGGTCTATCGTTTAATATACGACTCACATTGAGATCTTGAGGGTTTTAGATATCTAATTAGGTCTTTTAGTCAGAAGTCTGATAAGTAGGCAAATAGTAAGTGACTACCATTGCATATAAACATTAGCAAATTAGGGGATTGCCAATGTGTTGTCGACCTGACTTTCACCGAAAGCTCAAGCTCATTGTAGGATTCGAACCCACGACTGTTGCCGTGGTAAACGTCGTCAATAGCACTGAGCTTCATTATTATTATATCGAATTGAGTAAAAGTTGAATTAAGCAGAACCTTTTTAATTTCTTGTGTACATAATCTAAGTACTTCTACTGACGGATGAAAAATCTGATCTATTTAATAAATTAAAAGGAATAATTAGTTCAATATTACTTATTACTAATTAAATTTAAGTATTAAAATGTTTACCCGTCTGTGGGCTATTGAATCATTTACCTAATTAATTTAAGTCAAGAACTGTAAAAATTATTAATTATTTAAATGATATTGTGTCGAAGCCATTGCAAAATTTCATCATTTTATTGATTTAAAAAAAGTATTTACATGTTGTCTGAGTACCAGAAACAAAAAATGTTACGTACTTTTTTTTAAATTTGATTTTGAAGTTGTAATTCGGGATTTTTTCGAGAAAATACTAAATTCCCAAATATCTCAGTAACGGTCAACATTTAATTTTGTATCATGCAATATAGGGTTCATTTCGTAGCTTACAGTGTATACTATCACACCCTTAAAGGAATGTATCGAATAACCAGTAAGCCTGTATATAGCGTATATAATTATATACGCTATATACAGGCGTATACTTACTGTAGGTATATAGGATGCCCGCCCACGTACAACTTACCGGACACCCTATATATTATTTTTATTAAATACATACTTACATAAATTGATACTAATACTCGGGCTCGGAACAAATAGATTATGTTCAGGCACACAAACGTCTAATTTATCTGGTAATCGAAACCACAACCTATGGCGTGATAAGCAGGGTGTCACGCTAACCGGCCCGTCTATAGTTATTTGAATGTATTGTTTGATCTGGGTACCCAGATATTTTACACTTGTGGTTCCATACCCACCCGTTACGTTGGTAGTTAGTTGGCACCACAACGATCCTGTCAGTTGAAAAATATAAGGTTAATAGCATACAATATGTCTGCCTATCTGTCACAAAAATACACACTATATAATACATTCTTTAGACTAATGTCGAATGATTAAAATGTACTGACATACGATTAAAGTTAAACATGATTTTGTTGAGATAACGCAAGCGTATGACTACGGTACGCACATACATATTTTGTCGAATTTATTCTGACGTGCCAAATGATGCAATAGCATCCAGAGGTGGTAGGCGGCATAGTGACCCGCTCGTATATATACTGATATAACACAGTTAGAAAAACATTGTCTAGTACCTTCACCGACATTAAAATACTTACATAAACATGAAGTCCATCGTAAGTGCAAGTGGATATATTTTTCTATTTAATTTTAATAAATATATTTATAAGCAAAGTGCGTGGAACTTAATTGTGTAGTTGACCAGATGACAAGGTTTATTACATAGTCAAAGATTAGCGTAAAACCTATTTAATCCCTAAAAATTGTAGCCGGTAGTTATGGACGACATACTTTTAACATTTCAAAAAATTTCAGGTTTTCTTCGGACTTTTGGCAATTGCTGCTGCTGCTCCTCAGTCTCCAACGGAGCCCATCCCGATCCTGAAGCATGATAGTGAAATCCACCCTGATGGATCTTTCCAGTACTCATATGAAACCGGCAACGGTATCTCCGCTGAAGGAAGGGGAGCCCTCAAGAACATTGGTGCTGAAGAGCCAGCATTAGAAATTCAGGGCCAATACCAATACCCCAGTGAAGATGGTATTAACATTCAGCTGAGCTACATCGCTAACGAGAATGGCTACCAGCCCCAGGGTGCTCACATCCCTACATCTCCTCCAATTCCTGAAGCCATTCAGCGAGCGCTAGCCTACATCGCGACCGCTCCGCCCCAGACAGAGAACAGCAGACGCTAAGTTCAAGTATCTTGAACCTGCCTGCCATAGGTTATTGCCAGCAAAGTTCATAATTATGCACTATTGCGTCAGCTAAGTGCCATTCCACGTTAATATGTTACGCATGCTGTTTGATGTGTACCTACTGGCATTTATTTTTAAGAGATTGTATATAAAACTGATTATTGATTATTTTTATATTTAATGTAAATATACTATTTTGTACGGAGATTAATATTGTTTTCACTCCTCTTGTTCAAAAAGAACCGTCATTGTAGCGTACTAGAGCGAAGAAAAAATAGCAATTCTTCCTCTAGGGAAATTTTTTTTTTTTAAATTTTTGTGTGTCAAATGACAATGAGCCTACAAAAACGAAAAAGTCTTTAGTCATAAGTAGAATAATCATGAATAAAGACTCGACTTATTACTGTTTCATAAAAAAAGAACTTCATTTTAATTTTGAAAATGGAACTAAAATCGGCGATCTCTGGTAGAATGCATGCAATGTGTTGCGGCTACAGAAGAAACAAAAAAAGACATTTCATATAGTATTGGGTTGTTTTATTTTCTCGCAATCGTAGTGAAAAGTATAGTGTAACACACGGCGCTAAAACCCATTAAAACTCGGTTTCTATTTACTCGTCTAACTACCTCGTATATAATGGGTCATTTTAGCTCCTTGTATAACAATCTACTATTTTTTCCTTATAAGTTAATTGTTAGAGATAAGAAACCAGATTCAACATATTGATTAAGACTATAATAGTTCAGTGGCGAAATTTATGGTTTCTAATACCATAAAGAAAAAGGATTTCGGTGAAGGAAAATAAGGACGAAGGTAACGATAGCACGATGCGACGACTGTCCCAAACGTGAGCCAGGGGTTTTTTAATTTCTTTATTAATAAATATTTATGAAATAAGTACGACAAAGAGAGAACAAGACAATAATAATGAGGGTATATCCCACAAAAACATAATGATATAGTAAATGGAAAAAAATATATATTCTCATTTCAAAATATCTAAAACAGGCATAATTAAAAAGGCATTCAAATAATTAAAAAGACGTAATAAATAGTTAACATTACTCCTAAACTAATAATTAAACGGGTAACCGAATAATTTTCTGAGGAGACCAAGTTACGTGAACACTAAAATGTCTACCTATTCATTGCAATATGCCTACACAGAATTTAATCTAAGTGTATTTATTTGACACTAATTAGTAAGCAAAATTTGTTTCCTAATGATGCTAGACAGTTGTAAAAGGTCGAACTTGGTAGGTATAGGTAGTTAAAACTTATGCAATAAGAGCTAGAACTGTAAGAGCAGAACTCATCATCTCAGCATATGCCTCTCGGATATGGAAAAAAAAACGAGCGAGCCTTAACAATGTTCGTATTTGACTTGTAAGATCTGGATATCTCACCTTGGTAATACCATATACCATACATGTATCTAACTCTCGGAAAATGAGTTAGTACCAGCTGACAGCCAACTCTACCACCGCGCGCCCTTATTGGTTGATAAATAAGTTTTGAGTTTGAGGCTGTATGAGCTAAAACCCTTTGCCTGCACTACAACAATAGAGCATATAAAATTAAATATCTAACTGACAAGCCGGCTTTGTGTCTGTCCCATAGATAATACACTATATAATAGAGGTCTGTCCCAAGCCAAATTCCGTCCCTTTTCTCGAAATCACTCCCAGAGATTGCAGGAAAGCGAGAGATAAGATGTTACACATAAAAAAAGTTTGCATATATCGCGCGCGACATTACTTATAAATTGTAATACGGACATACATAATACGTATGAGAGCATTTGTATAAAAATTAGCTGTCCTCCGCGGTTTGATCTACGTCCCCGAGGGGTCTTATCCTTTCCCGGGATAAAGAGTACCCTATGTGTTATTTCAGGATATGATCTACCTGTGTGCCATGATTCATCAAAATCCGTTCAGCCATATTTGTGTGAAAGAGTAACAAACATCCATCCATCCATCCAATTTTTAATATTAGTGGGATATAATCTTTTGTTAAAATTCATATAGGTATGTTTATTGTAAATATTGGATTACTTATTAGAAAGGAACATAATTATCTTTACGAGAAGTTACAAATCGCCATCAATAATGGAATTAGTAACCATTTTTTAAGCGTGTTGTTTGTTGAAGGCAAGATGAAGGTGAACCTTCACACTCATCACGTGAATGTCATTATCCTATCGTTTTCGCCCACATCGTTTCTGATTTTGTAACATCTTACTATTGACAAAATATTTTATCTTTCAAATACAAAGGTCATATGATATGCAAATAATTAGCGGAGACGTAGACGTCATAAATTTATTAATTTTATATTTTTTGTAGAAGTTCCGCTTCATTTAAAGTAATAAAAAATATCTAGGTAGTAATTTTAGATTAGGTACCTATTGAACCTACCTATTGAATTTAAGCAAATTGTTAACAGAATTAGAATAAAGTACCTACCTATCACAACGGTCAATGTTGTCTCAATCAACGTAATTCTTATAAAGGTAAGTATGTACATATATAAACCTAGGTACCTATATAAACTTAACTTATATAACTACTAGCTCTCCTCCACGGATTCACCCACTTTCCCCCAGCAAAATATTCTATATTTTATCCAGGATACTTTGATACAGGATTGTTCAGCCCTTTTTGCATTTTTTTTTATTTTTTTTTTATGTCACAAGTGACAACGAGGCAGGCGGGTCACCTGATGGTAAGTGACAACCGTCGCCTATAGACATTGGCAATACCAGGGGATTGCTAATGTGTTGTACACCTTATTACGGCGAACTGGCTCTCAAGTGCAATTGCCGGAACACACCAACAGGTGCTTGGCGACAGATTTTCAACTTGAGGGTGGTAGCCAGCCAGTCGAGTACTACAAAGTACCCTACCACCGTGCTGTGGTTTCCTCACGATGTTTTCCTTCACCGAAAGCTCAAGCTCATTGTAAGGATTCGAACCCACGACCTTCGCCGCGGTATCCGACGTCACTTACCACTGAGCTATCATCGCCTTAAAATGATTGAGCAACAAATATCCAACATACAAAATTTCACATTTGTAATATTAGTGTAATATATATATATAAGTAGTAAGTAAATTTAGAGATTTAAGAAAGTAGTAATAAATTCCACTGCTGAAAAAAAATGCCTTGCAGAGTTTCTTGCCGGTGTATTCTCAGTTTAAGTGTATTCCGAATAAATACCTACCTTACCAGGGCCTAAATTGAATAAATAAGTTTCGAGTTTGAGTTTGAGTATATATTAAGATAAATTACTTAGTGGAGAATGTCAAAACATCAAAGTTCAATTATTATAGTAGGAGAAAGGGATGAAAACTGAACATTGGTAACTACCATTATAAAAGCTACTTAAAGCATAGGTACCTAACAACAATCAGTAGAATTTTTATACTCACTTAGGTACTCATACAAAGTAGTCAACTGAATTGTTTGTCTGCGTTTTCGAAACCCATTTTTCAATATTGATAATCATTGGCAATATATTTTTGTCCAAATAACTATTATTGCGCGTTGGTTATACACCTTATAATACGCAAATAAATAGTAGGTACGTACCCGTTATTTGTTCGGGTAATAATATATGTACCTAGTTCGGGAAATGTTAAAAGCTGGTAACAGTTTTGTTACATATTCAACAGCAAAAGAACTCATGAAATTAATTTCATGAGCTTTTTCTCTATTGATTTCAGTATATAAAAATGTACTCTGTGGTAATAATTTCGTTTGTAGTCATGATAGCATCTAGCGACAAATTAACGAATCTATTCGATTCGATGTCACTGATGAGATTTTATTTGTTTGTTGTAACATAGTCATAATATGTATGTATTTCATGATAGAAATAAAAGATGGCGTTTCAAGAAAGTAGAATTAACACAAGAATATTGGTTAAGAATTTAACTTTTTATAAAAACGAATGGGTTATGTAATGTGCAAAGTGCAAATTAAGTAATATATATGTATGTTTTTGTTTTAGTGCAAATTTTAAATATGAAACTAAATTAATGGAGATGGTCGGGAGTGCGGATATGTATAAATCCCAGAAAATGTCTGTTTATCTGAGTCTGGATGTCATTATTTTATCGTTGGAATTAGATGACCGTTTGTGAAGAATATCAGAGGATATTAATTTATAGCAAAAAGTACAGCTTTGTAAAGGCTCGCAAGATTTTATTACCTAGGTACCCTACTTAGTGATAAATTTGACGAGATGAATTTTAATAGAATAATTGTAACTATTGTATAAATTATGGATAAAAGCTTCTATAGGTAAATAATTCAGTAGACAAATAATTTACAGATTTTATTTTGGTGAAAAACTAGCGATTTTATAATAAACATCTTATTCACATTAATATTAACTCTGTAGTTTTCTAACAGATGGTGATAGTAGTAACAGTCTTGTGGGGGATCAGATTCACATACTCATACACGCACACTAAAATTATTAAAAAAACATTAATTTTGTTTTTTTGTTGATAAACAATGCAAAATTTTTCGTCTGAATTATTACTAGTTAACGAAAAATAAAATTATAATAACTGATGTTATCAAAATAAAGTTAATTTGTTATTTATTGACTTTAATTACATGCAGTTTTTTTTATTGATTTTCTTTACTTGTTATTAGCTGATTTAAACAATAATTTAAAGTTTTATTTATAAACTAACACTAGCGATCCAATACCTTGTTCTAAGTTCTTTCACATTGGACTAAGATCTTAGATGATTCCATCCAATCAAATCAAATCAAAAAAAATATTTATTAACTTGTTAGGTATAGTGAGACAGACAGCTGTCCCACTTAAATAATAATATAACAATTAAATTAAGTTAGTAAGCAAGTTGAGTTACAAGTAATTACAAACCTTAGTGGTTTATAAATGCTATTCTGCTATAATAAATAAATGTAATTATTTTTTAAATGTAAATAAATGAAAAAAAAAAAAATTTTAATCGTCACATGTTTAATAGATTATGATTTTTTTTACTCTAATGCACAGTTAAAAAGATGGCTTTTGCTGAGAAGAGCCGGCAATAAACTCAGCAACTCTTTTTAAAAAAGCAACTTACACTTGTTACGTCATATCATCCAATATCCTCCTTCCTCCGTTCTTTTCACATAAAATGCGTCAAAAGAACTAAAGTTAGACCAATATATAGGTATATGTAGTATCCAAAATTGGATAAGTAGCATACTACCCTTAGACGTTTATGTTATTGACGTTATTTATTAATAGCGGCTTAAGTATCGACTTCTAGTCTAATTCTAGTAAAAGTTTACTCTGATTAATTTTGTTGGCACTTTAATGGGCATCAAATTACTTCACTCTGGTGTAACACTGTTATGTTGCTTAACCTCGTAGGGCATATTTAGTAGTCAGCTGACATTGCACTAAGTTCACTTTCAATCGTATTATTTTTTCTATGTCAGTGCTTGAACCAGTTTACTTTCAGCTGTTTTATTCACCGTATGTAGGTATTATATATTTTTTATTCCATCCCATCCCTGATATTGCATACAATGAAATTATTTCGTGATTTGTGACTGTAAGTAGTATTGTACGTGACCCTGACTGACCTGTATCGAGGTGGTGGTAATATTAATCGTTGACATTTAAAGATGAGAACTAGTTTTATCGTTGCTCGTGGACGTTCGAGATATTTATGATATTGTACTACTAGTTTGATGGCTTGTTTCCCAGATTCACGCACAACTGGTCATTTTCAAGGCTAACATCTCTCCAAGATAACTATATACTAGTCTGTCTGCCTTGGTCTGCTTTCATGTTTCTTTACTAAGTCAGCACCTAATAATTAAATTCTATTGATTACTATTTTTGCCGCCATAACACGCAAATTTTATCAGTCAGACTTGATAAATAATTATTGAACGTACCTAATAGGTGTAACTTGTTTTTGTGAAGAGTAATTGCTGAGTTTATTGCGCCGGCTCTTCTCAGCAAAAGCATCCTTCCGAACCATGTATTAGAGTCTGACTGTTCATAAGTGCCTGTGAAGGCCTATTTGGATGAACAAACATTTCATTTCATTTCATTAACCAGGATGTTCACACACAAATATAATTTAATATATTTAACAATGGCCTCATCCTGTAGATCGGGTAAATAGGGATCCTTTAGATTTATTTAGAAGCTTGTAATATTACATTATTTTTAATAAAAATTACGTTAAACTGGTTGATATTTTGGAATATTATTTTATGACAATTTCCAAGGCCCTTAGCTTGCAAATGGGATGGACATTCTATTATAATTAAAAGTAATTATTAGATAATCCAAAAGCTCGGTTTAGTTTGGAATGAATGATATAATTTAGAAAGATATTTAGCAATGGTCGAGCAATGCTTATTAGGTACACTAAATGCACATTGGTTTGATAATTATAATTCCTATAGCGACCGTAATGATTTCTGGTGAAAAAAAAAATTACCTTTATAACATGTCGCTCATGTGAAATTTTATCAATTAAATCTATTAAATCCTTGACTCGTGTATGAGACGGTCGTCTCTAAAGCTACTTAAAGAAATGAATTCCAGGAAACGCATTTCAAGCTAATTATCTGGTCGGAAGTCAATTTCTTACATTCTTTGGAAATACAGAATCATTATGTAAAGATTTAAAATTATAAACATACAGAATCCTCAGATTATAAAAAGTTTAATAGACATAAAATCGAACATGGCAATTCTCATATCAATAGGTATAATTTATAATTATTACCACGAGTATCATAGGATATCTTAAAAATTAATAAAACTATCATCAAGGTCACTATTGAATGCCATTGCCCTTTGAATATAAGTGTATCTATTTTTTTAGGTTTTATTTTAATATAAAAAGATACGATTTAATGCGTATAGAACATGTAACTTTACTAATACTAATAATCTACACTATTAACATAATACAATTAAAATTAATCTAATCTATAGTACCTGTTGATTTTGGAAATCACACTGAAACAGATCTCAGCAAAATGAAATTCTTGGTATGGCTTCACATAAAGCTTGTAGTAATATTAAATTAAAGTATAAATTATGTACGTTATACATTTAATATTTTATAGGTGCTGGCTCTATGCGTGTACTCTGCAAGCGCAGCTGTACCTGGTTACCGTGGCTTCGCACAGCCATGGGAAGCTACTGCCCAGGCGGTAGCCCAGGTTGGCGGCGCCACCGTCGGTGTGTTGGCACCCGCTGCTAAGACTGTCTTAACTGGCAACAAAGATGCTGACGCTTCCGTTCTCCGATACGATTTTGATGTTACAGCGGAAGGTTTCAACTACGGGTAAGTAATCAATACATTTGCAATAAATGTGAACACGTAAAACTATTGGTAGGGGAGGCGAATAGGGGATTTCGGGATTTACTCGAGCGCGGCAGATTAACATAAGGAGGGCAACCTTGCACCTTGTGAAGTACTCTCACCAAATCTGAGCCCTCTATGTAGTGTCGAACGCCTAGGGTAGCCCGTCAGATTAGTAAAAAAAAATCGATGGTTTGAAATACTCGAGCGCGTCAGATTAAGGTAAGGTAAGTTAGTTACATGCAAAATAGTGTACATTTCAATAATCTGACAAATTGGGCGTGACGAAAGAAAATTGGAGACTCGCAAAGTTGCAAAAAAAAAACGTCACCTGGATTTTCTCGAGCGCGATTAGTTTTATTTTTCTTTTGAAGGAAATTAGTCACGAATCACGGAAATATCTTAATCTGCCGATTTGCACAAGCCGAAGTAGCTAAAATCATTATTAAGTGTATAGTCCAGGAATATTATGAGTTTCACCTCAGAATGAGAGATAGTCAGCTATTAACTTGTATAAACCTTTATTTTGACACCCTAAAACTTGTCTCAAAAGCTACTTATCTTAGGGTGCCCGCGACTACTGATTTTTCAAGGTCAAAGGTCAAAAAATGATTTATTGCAAATATCTCGTTTCCTATGGGTTTTTTGGTATATGTATTCTCAATAAATATTGTAGAACATTAAATTCTCTACAACTTTTGTACAGATATTTTTTCGATATCTTGAACCATTTTCGAGATTTCGATATTTTTTTTTTCAAACCGTCAGATTAAGGAAATCCCTCAACATAATTGTCAGATTATGGGTCAGTACAACAAGGCCATCAAGAAGAACCGCCTGTATAAAAATCTGACGCGCTCGAGTAAATCAAGGTCACGATTTTTTTTTGCATTTTCAAAAATCGGCCCTGACTGATGGTCGCGTCCAAATCGTCAGTCTTTAAAATAGGAGCTACTGGAGGGTTCACTTAACATCCCTTATCAATGTCTGACGCGCTCGAGTAAATTTTTTTTTTAAATATTTTCGACCCCGCAAAACGGCAGATTATTATTTTTCCGTTATCAGACAGACGTGGCGCGACTACCCTATTAATATCTGACGCGCTCGAGTATTTCAATGTGACTGTTTTTTTTACATTTTTGAAACCCTGTAGACGCTCCCCCCACCGCTGAAGGGGAAAATATCACATAACCTTTTTTTCTTTATTCCACCTAATCTTCAAATTCCAGTAGGTCCCAAAGACGCTCGAGTAACTACAAATTTAGCATCATTGCCTCCCCTACCATATGATGTTAAAATGATTTTATTATATATTATTTCTATATAAATGTTTTTTTATATTTGTACAGATACGAGACTGGAAATGGAATCGTTGGATCAGCCAAAGGATACCTGAAGAACGTTGACAACACCGCAGCTCTTGTAAATATTCCATCTAAATATCTCTATAATATAAAATAAGAAGGCCTGACTCACTGACTCAACAACGCCCAGCCTGAACCCTTAGTTAGACCTAGAATGCTGAATTTTTTCACAGGTGTTGTTATCCCTTAAGGGGGTTAAAAAGGGGTTGAAATTTTGTATAAAAGTCCGACATTTTTAAACCTAGAAACATGAAACTTTGTTTTTAGGCTAACAATTAAAAATAAAGAAACACCTGTTTGAAAACAGGTGTTTCTTTATTTGTTGTGAAACGGGGGTTCAAAAATGGTATGAAACTAGAGGGTAATCTCTGGATCTACTGCATCAATTTTGAATTTTTTTTACCAATAGACAGCCAAGTTATTTGTGAGTGTATTTTTATCCCGGGAAAAAATAAAATCTCACGGGAACGCGGGTGAAATCGCGGGGGACAGTTAGTAGACAATAAGACATAAACCATAGATTAATAAAACGAGGACCTATTCTTAATCAAAGACATAAACATTAAGTTACGCCGTAAGCTACTTTTCCAAAGATAAAATAAATAAAATAAAAATTTCAAGTTTGTAGCATTTATACTTTTTGAGATTTCGTGATAAATCAGTGAGTGGTATTTCACTTTTATACTAGTTACAGATTATGAATGGTATGGTTAAGTTTATATGTTTAGGTGAAGGTGGCAATCTCTGAAACTAGAGATCAGATTTTCTAAATGATTTCACTAAGAATCTACATTGTCCCCGAGCGACGGCTGATTTATACTTATCACATCTATTCAAACCCAGATGAAACCTGGGTGGAAGTTAGTTATTGAATAAAAATTTGGGTTTTTTTTTTGATAAGCTTGTGTTTGACCACAATCTCACCATGGTAAATGATGATGTGGCCGAAGGTGGTAAGCACACAAAGCCTAGATGGAAATTGGCTCTCAAGTGCAGCTGTTGGAACACACCGATAGGTGCTTGCGACAGATTTTCAACTTGAGGGTGGCAGCTAGCCAGTCAGGTACTACAAAGTAGCCTACTACCGCTGCTATGGTTTTCTCACGATATTTTCAGCTATCATCGCCTTACTTGTGTAACAGCTACATTCTGATAGCACAAGTAATAATTATGATGTTGTTATCCAACAGGTGGTCGAAGGCATATATAAATACATCGATGCCAATGGTGAAGTTGCTGAACTTACCTACATTGCTGACGAAAATGGTTTCCAGCCTAGGGTATGATTCTTTTTTTATCTATAATTCTATAAATAATATAATTATAATAATACATAAAGCTGAAGAGTTTGTTTGTTGGAACGCGCTAATTTCAGGAATTACCGGTTCGAATTGAAAAAATAATTTAGTACTAGTTAGATAGTCCATTTATCGAGGAAGGCTATAGACTATATAACATCACGCTATGTTGCAAAAATCCCACGGCAATGTAGGTGTAAACGAGGAGGACAGCTAGTTATATTATAATGTCCGTAGAACCATCAAGGTTTCTAAGATGAAATTGATTGTGTGTTTACAGAGCAACCTCATCCCTGTGGCTCCTCCCGTGCCCGAGGCCATCCTCCGCTCCATTCAGTTTAACGAAGCGCACTCGCAGCCGAGAGATGACATCAAAAACTACCGAGCTTAGAACATCCACACACCACTAACAAAGCGACTCAAAAATACAAGGAATTAGAATATAAGCATGAAAGTTATGGAATGATAGCAATAAAATAATAATTAAATGTAAATAAAATTGCGATTCTGCCATAAACTATGTACTTATTTTATTCAAATTCAATTCAAATTCAAATATATCTTTATTAAGTAAACTTATTACAAGTATTTTTAATCGTCAATTTGATTCATGTTAAATTCTAACGCTCGGTTCGGAAGGATGCTTTTGCTGAGAAGAGCCGGCAATAAACTCAGCAATTACTCTTTTTTAAAAAAGCAACTTAGACCTATTACATTTTATAATTATTTATATAGTCTTACTGATAATATAAGTGTGTTATGGCGGCAAAAAAGAAATTGAATTTAGTTAGGAGTGATTTTGTAAACAAACAAACTCAAGCAGACCAGCCCCCACAAGCAGCAACTGTGTAATCAAATGTTTTCCGTAACAAACTGTTATTACCATTTACGTGCGCTTTTCTTTAAGTAAGCTAATAAGGATTAGAATAACACAAATAGGACTATCGTGTCATGGTGTCATGCACTAGTTAATTCACTTTCTTCAAATTATAAAGGTGCTTATTAGTTTGGAGTTCTAAACTCACCAATCAATCTACCTGGGGGATTGAATATATAACATTCACGGTTTCATCCCACTAATATTATAAATGTAAAAGTTTGGATGAATGGATGTTTGTTACTCTTTCACACAAAAACGGCTGAATGGATTTTGATGAAACGTGGCACACAAGTAGATCATATCCTGGAATAGCACATAGGATACTTTTTATCCTGGGAAAGGATATAATCTCACGGGAATGCGAGTGAAACCGCGGAGGACAGTATCTCAATAAATACAATAGAGTATACTCGTATAATATGTAAAATTAAATCAAAATATGAAAAAATATATATTACGAAGGTACAAATGCGATGAAATTAGCAGCATTAATCATTACTTATATCTTGAGTCTTGTCGTGATGTCAGATGTGATATATCTCCGAAAGTGTTTACCACTGCATCGAAGATGTCTCCCCCACACCGATGATCTTGTTAGGGTTGCGGGAAGCCACTGGATGCGAGTAGCGCAAGACCGGCTAACGTGGTGATCCTTGGGCCATTGACCAGCAGTGGACGTCTTCTGGCTGACATTTAAGCACTGGTTTGACAGGAGACCCAACGCTTAAAGAACCTGATTAAGGCGATGATAGCTCAGTGGTAAGTGACGTCGAATACCGCGGCGAAGGTCGTGGGTTCGAATCCTACAATGAGCTTGAGCTTTCGGTGAAGGAAAACATCGTGAGGAAACCATAGCACGGTGGTAGGGTACTTTGTAGTACCCGACTGGCTGGCTACCACCCTCAAGTTGAAAATCTGTCGCCAAAACACCTATCGGTGTGTTCCGACAGCTGCACTTGAGAGCCAGTTCCCATCTAGGCTTTGTGTGCTTACCATCTTCGGCCACACCATCACTTACCATGGTGAGATTGTGGTCAAACACAAGCCTATCCAGAATAAAAAATGAAATAAAAAACCTATGTGAATTAATTGAATTGAAAACAATTAATTTAATACAATGGTGTGATAGGATATATGACGATTGTTTGTTTTTATCACTGAACTACAACTGACTAGGTACTTCATTTTTACAAATGAATTATTACCGATTATATGTTTTTACGAAGGTGACTTAAGACAGAGTTTGGTGGCTCTCTCAATTATTAGCAAACCTATTTACATCTTAGAAATTAATTGAAGAATAAAGTATAAATATTTTTATTATAAGCCAAAACATGAGAGGTATGTGACAATAATATTTCAATAAGAAAGACATCAACGGGGTGCTTGATTTATAAGGCAATATTAATAAATTTATATTCGGTTTATTGTCTCTTCAGAATAAATAATTTGATACAAGTTTAATTTTAAATTTTATTGTCCAATAATTAAAAACACATTATCATATATGTATATTGAGAAGCTTTGAGAAGTGGAAAAAAAAAATAAGTAAGACATTTCTGCCAACTTTTCTGCTGCTTGCAATTACGCCAACGTAATATTATATATAACTCTTACGTAATAGGTACTTTTATATTTAAGAAGCTTATTGACTATTTTTATTGAGCGTAAGTAGGTACTTATGTCAACTAGCGACAAAAAAACGTTTTGTTGGCTTACTTACAGCAGTTGCTAACTTCATTCATCAAGTGGTAGAATATCCCAACATATAAATAAAAAAAATACAAAATTTGTTTTTTTTTTTTCGATTATTAATATGTATATTTAAGTTTACTAATACTAATAATCTACACTATTAACACAAGAAATAAATAAAACCTGACAAGACGCGACGCCGCGTGTCTCTGGGGCAACGGTCGCGAAGGCTGCGCCAAAATGCCAGCTAAGGCGGCGCAGCGCCCCCGGCCCTCAGCGCGGCTGCGCAGTTTACCTATTGCACAGAACACTATTACTCCGATATTGTCTTCAATGTCATTTTGATTTGTATAATAATTTTATTTCTGATATTTTTAATATTTCATAAGTGTACTAGTCGTAAGTTTTAAAGATCAGTGGTAGCAGCGATGTAGGAAGTGCGTGTCAACCTTCAGCATCGCTGGACATCTTGGAGAGATGTCCCCTATGCACCCAGGCACGATATTTTAAAGGTAAGCGGGGTCTGAATGTGCATATTGGTAAAATCCATAAATCCCAACATGCATGCACTTTGGACCCCGACACCGCACCTATACTTTCACAACCGACTTCCGATCCACTTTGGAAAACTTTGTCAAAATTAAAAAATTCAGTTCCTGTTTTGAAGCGAGTTCCTCGTGGCGCTAGACCTTTAGTTGCTCAGCATTTAGCAGGTTGCGTCCACCTCGCAGCCCGGGAGAACTCGCAACGTGCCTGGGAGCGACTTCTCACCTTCCCCTACAAGATTCTACACGTCCAAAAAAATCTGGCAAACAAAACTTTAACCACCCAAATTAAAGACAACTGCAATATTTCGACCTACAATTTTGATTCTAAATTACCGACACAGCGATATACCTCTACAAGAGGTATATCAAATTTAGTAGAATCCAAGTTAAGCGAAGGTGACATTAGGGGAGCTGCCAGGATTCTTTTTAGCAACGATGTAGTGGCGCCGTGTTCTACGGATACTCTATCAGCTTTGGAGAGTAAACACCCCGCCCCCTCGGATGATCTGTCTTTTCCCGACCCTCCTGAACTAGATATTCATAGCCTCACTGTTTCAGGTCAACAATTGATCGCAGCTGTGTGCTCTTTCCGGAGCGGCTCCGCGGGTGGCCTCGACGGCTTGAGTCCACAACATTTAAAAGATCTCACCTGCTCAAGCGCCGGGGAAGCTGGTGAGCTGCTTTTGAAGGAGCTCACGACTCTGATCAATCTTATGCTCTCCGGCAGTGTGAACGATGCCGTCATCGACGTCTTGTACGGAGCAAATTTATGTGCTCTGCGCAAGAGGCATGGTGGTATTCGTCCCATTGCCGTGGGAACTACTTATCGTCGTATGGCAGCCAAGATTTGCTGTAAATTTTATAGTGAGGCCCTTTCGGAAAAATTTCAGCCCCTGCAGCTAGGCTATGGCTCAAAGGGGGGCTGTGAGGCTGCCGTACACGCTTTGTCGACCTATCTAAATCATGGAAAAGGAGAAATCATCCTGAAGGTTGACATAAAGAATGCCTTCAACTCCGTCAATAGGGACACCTTGCTGGCAGAAGCTAAAAAAGAAACACCCCAAATTTTTAGTTTTCTTTGGCAGTGTTATAGGCAACCATCAAAATTACTATATCAGGACAATCTTTTTTTTTCAGCAGTAGGCTGTCAACAGGGTGACCCCCTCGGACCAGTGATTTTCAGCCTAGCTATCCATCCAATTATTCGCCAGTTAAATTCCAAGTTTAATGTTTGGTATCTCGATGATGGAACTTTGGGAGGCGATGTAGATACCGTATTCAATGACCTGCAATTTTTAATCAACGAATTCCACAATATTGGCCTTGACCTTAATTTTTCAAAATGTGAACTTTATTTATCTGACACGACCGACAACCAAACGACACTCGCAAAATTTAATAGTATTTCCCCCAAATTAAAAATGATTGAAAAAAGTTCTCTTCGCCTCTTAGGGTCTCCAATCTTAGAGAACTCTTTCCCCGATTTTATCGAGGAAAAAATTCAAAATTTTAGTGATGTTTCGGAAAGATTGCTAAAAATTAACATGCATTCGGCTATCACCATAATCAGGTACTGCTGTTTTGGCCCTAAATTTAACTACATATTGCGTGCATCTCATCTTTGGTCACATTCACACCTATTAGAAAAATTGATAAAATTATCCGCCATACTTTAACATCCATTTTAAATGTGGCCTTGGACGACCGAGCTTGGACACAAGCTACCCTCCCTATCCGTATAGGAGGTCTCGGCGTCCGCAAAATTGCAAGTATAAGTTTACCGGCTTTTATATCCTCGGTCCATGGGACTGAAAAGTTAACCAGGAAAATCCTAGCTTCCACACTGGTTGACTTTGAGGTACCGTGCTTCACTGAGGCTATAAGCGCTTGGAAAGCCACTTGTCCGAATATTGACCTACCCGCCAACCCATCTTCCCAGAGGCAGTGGGACGAACCGCTCAGCAAAGGTATACAAAAGAATCTTATCGACACGTCACCGTGTAATGCTGAGCGAGCGCGCCTACTGGCTGTGGGTGAGTGGGAGTCGGGTTTATGGCTTCTAGCACTACCGTCTTCCAACATAGGAACTATGTTGGACGACACTACTTTCTGCCTCGCTGCTTGTCTGCGTCTGGGAGCACCCTGTTGTTCTCCTCATCGCTGTCACTGCGGGGAAGCTGTCAACAGCCTCGGGCACCACGGCTTGTCATGCAGTCGGAGTGCGGGCCGTATAGCGAGACATGCGAATTTAAATGACATTATCCGTCGTGCTCTTGTTGCCGTCGGCGTTCCAGCCATATTAGAGCCAAATGGGTTGGCACGCGACGATGGCAAGAGACCTGACGGAATGTCATTGTTTCCATGGAAGATGGGTAGGCCTCTAGTGTGGGACGCAACGTGTGTCGACACTCTTGCGCCATCCCATCTTCCTAGCACAGCGTGTCTTGCCGGCGGTGCCGCTGCATCTGCTGAGAACCTCAAGCGGCGAAAATATAATAGCCTTATAGGTAATTATATTTTCGAGCCGTTTGGGGTTGAAACTCTCGGGTCGTGGGGCCCGAGTGCTCATTTCCTATTTAAGGATATTTCCAAAAGATTGGTTGACGCTTCCCGTGACCAAAAGGCTGGCTTTTACTTTGGCCAAAGATTAAGCATTGCCATTCAACGTGGCAATGCTGCCAGTCTTTTGGGAACGTTACCAGTCGATGGCGATGCGGAGGAATTCTTCGACGCACTTTTATAGTTTATTTTAGGTAGTTTTTAGATTAGATTAATTTTAATTGTATTATGTAAATTTGATTGAAAATTCAATCAAATTTACATTAATTAAAATTAATCTAATCTAAAAACTACCTAAAATAAACAATTGTTTTTGCGCGCACAAACCACACACATGGTTTTTCACAATACATCGTTTGTACTTGTAATGTAAATTATAACTTTCATATCTTTTTAATGTAAAATTAACCGCGTTTTATGACTAGGTCTTATAATAACAATAATTAACAAAATGTGTATTGTATCATAATGTAGTATAAACTAATGTACTTAACTAAATCTGTGAACAATTTCTGTTAGGTAAAATTAAATTACGGAAATTTATTGTATAAATACTGTTGTCTAAAACTTTTCAGCAAAGATATTTCATAGAATGAATGAGTTTCTTTACTCCTTGACTCATGGATGGGACGTTCGTTCCTAATCTACCGACAAAAAATAGAATTCCATAAGTAACGATTCAAGTTATTTAATAAAACTTAGTATGTAGTAGTACGTATCTTTTCGTGTAGTAAATAAAGTTATATATTGAGTCGCTCTATTAAAATAAACTATTTGTGTGCGAAGTTTCATCACGATTGGTTTATAAAAACCCCTTCGCAAATAATGTATTATTTGAGAAGAAATTTAATTACTATTAAAAAAGTTATCTAAAAAGATAAACATACACTATCGCAGATTTTTTTAGAACTGTTTAAGAGAAACCATTTCGTCATACATGATTGATGCGTAACATTTACTGTTTACGCAGCGCAACGGAAGCTCTCAAAAATAATAATTTGGTTATAGTGTAATGTTATATAGTCTATAGCCTTTCTTGATAAATGGACTATCCAACACTAAAATGATTTTACAAAATCCGTTCAAAAGTTTTTGCGTGAAAGAGTTACAAACACCTTTACACATATTCAAACATACACCCACACAACCGTGGAGAATAAATTACGTGGTTAACGTTTTTAGAGCCGTAAAGAGACCGTTGATGCGTTCAAAATGCACGTTTTGGAGATACCTCAATCCGAATGCAAAAAGTGCATCCATTGAAAATTGGTTCCAATGTATGCAAAAGTACATCGATCATCATGGCGGATATTTTGAGAAGCAATAAAACCATAATAAATGCTATATGTTTATTTCACTTTGTTATTCCGGATACATAAACAGCAGCCCTCGTAATTAAGTATGCTATATAATTATGTTTAGAACAAAAACTATTAACATAAGAAGACAGTTTAATGGAGTTGAAATTTATGCTCCAAAATAAATTATTATAATATTTTAATTGGCAAATTTATACGTTCGAAGTATTCATTTTGATATCAGCTTTGATTAATAATGAAAATAGGGTCTCTATTTAAACGTAAATAAGTTATAAATTTAGTTTGTACAAGAATTATTATACTTACTTATTCTTTTTGCTAACTGGGAACATGTATTGAAAGCAACGATGTTGCTAGAAATATTAAGAAGACAACGCCTGAAAGGAACTTGAGTGCAGCTGCAAGTATGACTTTGAACTCTGCCGCCAGGCTCCTACCGGTAGAAATAAACATGTCGTTGATAGCCAGCCCACTCTCATCAAGCTACAGCTTTCTGTAGGTGCAAAATGTTGACCTTCGTCACCTCTGCCTCTGTAAACTTATCCTTAATTATCACCGACACAACTTTGATATATATATGATTTGATCTTTGTATAGGCATATTGTTATGCGGCGAATTTTGAAACATGTTTAGTAATTAATTTTTCAAAGTGATCGCAACTTTTTTTGATGTGTGTATATTTAAATAGACAATTACTTCTATACTTGGGTTGGGACAAACAGACGTGTTCTTGCACAATAATATCTGCCCTGGATGGGAATCAAACCAACGAACCGTAGCGTAATGGGTTTGATCAATCACGCAAACCGGCTCGTTCAAAATAACGTACCCATATTACAAGTTTAGATTTGAAAATATAGTTTATGCGAAATCCATTGCAAAATAAAATAAATGAAAAGTTCAGGAATTATAGTACTAACTAAATAGTATTTCTTTCTAAGCATTTATTTTTGATACTCATTGTTATTCTGTATTATGTAAAAAACGAATCATAATTAAGATATTAATGGCTCTAGAAAGCTGTTCCTAATATACCACGCCACTTTGCCAGTTTAAACTGTCCACAAAATCGAGAAATTATTAAAAGTTTTCTTCAAGGTTAATCTTATGTGTCATTGCCCTACAGTTGGACATATTTTTTCTAACTTCTATTCCAATATAAAAGGATGAATTTTATAGACACTTTACCTGTTGTTTTTGGGAATCGCACAGACACAGATCTCAGCAAAATGAAATTCTTGGTGAGGCTCTATTCTTGTTTTACATATATTTTTATGATTATTGTGTGTATATTAATATTGAAAATGATTGCCACATAGGTTTTAGCCATTTGTGTGTACGCTGCAAGTGCAGCTGTACCTACATTCCGCAGAGGCCAGCCATGGCAGTTCGCCACCAAGGCCGCTCAGGCTACGGTCCCAGAGGTCCAAACTGTGACCAAGTCCATAGTTCAGGTTCAGACCCAACCTGCTGTGGTCCAACCTGCGGTAGTTGCCAAGACTGTCCTTACCGATAACCGTGATGTTAACGCTCCTATCCTCAACGCAGTATCAGAAATCAACGAGCAAGGATTTAACAACGCGTAAGTAGAAAACAAAATAAAAATATAGTTCTTAAAGAAGTTTAAAAAAAAGTCTAGGTCATAACGCCACACGCATTGTGATCATCCATATGCTGAATATGATGATGACCTTTTATTGAAGCTGAAATTAACTTAAATATAAATTACTATTTTTTTTCTGTACAGTTTCGAGACAGGAAACGGAATATCCGCATCGTCTGTTGGAACCCTGAAAAAGGTTGACAAAGCTGAATTTGTTGTAAGTATATTAAAATAATATTAAAGTTTTAAGGCTTTTTTTTAGAAATTAGAATACTAAGAATAAAATGAATGTTTTTTTAACTAGATTATGTAGCTATTATTAACTAACTAAACAAAACATTGATAAATACCTACAAGCTTAAATCTTAAGAATGTAAAAATTTTACCTAATCAAAAAATAATTAGTTTTCAAGTTTCTACGTTACATAGTTTCCAACTTTTAGCATCTTTGCGTGCTAAAAGCATGGATGGACACAAGAACGAACAAATATATGGGATTCGATTTTTAATTTTAAGATTCGGAAACCAAATTAATGTATGCAATATAAATGGTATCCACAGGTGATCCAAGGTGTATATCGCTACACCGCTCCCGACGGCACCCCCGTTGAGGTTACTTACACAGCTGATGAGAATGGTTACCAGCCGAAGGTATGTAGAGTATAAGTTATGCTTTCCACCTCGCGGTTTTACCTACATTCCCCTATTAAACATTTTTCATTCTTATTTTTTAACCAAGCGGCTAAACATAAGTTGCTTTCAAAAGGTACAAACGGTACTCTTTTCATCCCCAAAAGGATGTATGTCCATATCCCCTTCATAGTATCTACTCACCTACATTATTAAAGAAAGCTTTGTGCATTCCACATTTTTGGTCCCAGTAGTGCGCTGATATCAGTCAATCGGTTACCCTTTTGTATATAAAATAGGTTTTTAAGACGTAGGGTAAATGTTGACTGGTACCATTTAGTCATTTTTGTAGATACAACAATAATCATCAAAACGTAAATATATGTATTACTAAAGTAATATTAAATAAAAATCGCTTTTAATATTTTTTCACGGTGGTAGGGTACTTTGTAGTAACCGACTGGCTGGCTACCACCCTCAAGTTGAAAATCTGTCACCAAGTACCTAACGGTGTGTTCCGACAGCTGACCTTGAGAGCCAGTTCCCATATAGGCTTTGTGTGCTTACCACTTTCGGCCACATCACTTACTATGGTCAAACACAAGCCTATCCAGAATATAAAATAAAAATTGAAAACCTTAAATACAATAATTTCTCTCTACATATTGTCTCAAATAAATTTTAATATTTCAGAGCAACCTCCTGCCCGTGGGTCCCCCTACACCCGAAGCTATCCTCCGCTCTCTGCAGTACATCGCAGAGCACCCACAATCGATTGAAACTGTCAAAAATCTGTAAGCTAGACGTACCGAAACACCACAGACACTGCAATGCCACCCAAAGAAACAAGGATTAGATTAACTATTATCAATTGAAATGAATTGATCATTAATTGAATAAAATCGTGATAGAATCATAAAATTTATTGTTTTACTATATATCTTCCTGATCCATGGTTTCACCCGCGGTCTCTTATTTTACCCCTCAGGAGAAGAATTTAGTATGTTTGGGTAAGGATATTGCAATTGAACTTAAAATACAATAGAATAGAAGAACTTTTATTCAGCTCAAGACAGGAAATGAGATAATTTTTTTATTACAACTGCAGTAGATTTATGAAATCTAAGGAGCTGAAAAGGTCTCCCACTCAGTATAATGTCGCAGCAGAAGGTAGAGTGCTACGACGCTGGTTTTTAACCGACTTCAAAAAAAGGAGGAGGTTCTCAATTCGTCTGTATGTTTTTTTTTTTTTTTGTATGTTTGTTACTCGATTTCTCTGCCAATTATGAATAGATTTTGATGATTCTTTTTTTGTTTGGTAGATCCTACTTCAGAGGTGATCCCATTTAAATTTTGTCGAAATTGATTAAGCACTTTTTGAGAAAATCAACAAAAACGAAAAAAAATCTATCTCGTTTGATAAACCTTAGTGAATCAAACTGAGTCGTTGAGCGTGACTTTTTGGATTTGGATGAAATTTCGTGTGTATACTTCAATGGGTTCTTCGATGGTTTTAAAATACAATTGGACCCGGTAGGTGGCGCTGGAATCGAGTACCAAGATTTGTTTTAATTTCAGGGCAGGACGACGTCTGCCGGGCCCGCTAGTTATATATTATATTTTACCGGCCAGACCCGATTTCAGGACAAACTAGTCTGGCCTAGGATAACATATAATAAGGAATAAACTTTAAAAATTGAAAAATAAAATTATTTTTAAAAATAAAAAACAAAAACCGACTTCAAAACTGTAACCTATACCTATGTACAAACATAAACTAAAAAGTAAAGAATAATATTTTAATTTCAAAGTAAGAGCCTTAAAGGACAATCAACAAAATTATTGATATTTATATATCAATTTAATATTTATAAACAGTTCTTTTTGGAGTCGGTGCCAGCCAAGAAGGACAGTTTAATTCTGCCTTTGTAACAAACTTTCGAAAAGTAGGGGAGCGACGGCGCAGACCTAAGGAACATTACCGTAAGGAGAGGTGTCGTAAGACGTTTTCTCGTATGAACACTTCGTGTCCAGTTCAAAACTGTCCTTCTTCTTGACTGGCACCGACTACCACCATTTTACACATTTTTAACACCATTTTACTTCAAACATTGAAGCTAAACATTGAGCACGAGGGTAAAGTAAAAACTGTAAGAGCTTTGATCGACTCTGGTGCACAGCGCTCATTTATTAGGAGCGAGGTTGTAAATAAACTTGGATTAGAGCCTGTTAACGAAGAAGAATTGAGTCACACTCTATTTGGAGGAGTTGTCAGTAAGAAAATTAAACACAGACTGTACAACATACAGCTTAAGAGCTTAACAAGTAGCTATACATGTAAGATAAAAGCTCTAGAACAAGGGACGATATGTGGAGTTCTTCCTAAGTTGAATAAGGGCGGTACTTTCATGCCTTTGTTAATTAGCAAGGGTGTTTTTATTACTGATTGTATAGATGATAATGTAATTATTGATATATTAATTGGTTCTGATGTTTTAGGTTGCATTCTTACAGGTCAATCAGTACAAATTGATGAACACCTATTGGCTTTAGAAACGAGATTAGGTTGGAAAATTCAGGGTCCAGTGGTTGGTACGCATTGCTCTGTAAATAATGTAAGTACGCTCCATGCTTCTTGTATATATGACGTTGAAGATTTTTGGAAGTTAGAAACAATCGGTATTAGAGATGAAACGGAAGTCAAGAACCAAAAGAAAGTAGAGTCCGAGGTGCTTGAATTTTTTAAAAACACGATACGTGTCAATGATGAGGGGAGGTATGAAGTTAAATTACCTTGGAAAAATGCATCAAATTCACTCGAAACGAATTATGGTTTAGCTTTAAAGAGACTTAAATCAACTACTACTAAGTTCTTCAGGCATTATAGTAGAATACGATCAGGTATTCAAAGAATGGTTAAAAAGCGATATTATTGAGGTAGTTCATAATGATGACCAGAAATTAGGCCATTATATTGCCCATCACGCAGTTGTCAAAAATGATAGTCTGACGACGAAAATAAGACCGGTGTTTGACGTGTCTGCTGTAGATAGGATTAGTCTATCTCTTAATACTTGTTTAGAGAAGGGAATCAATTTAATCGAACTCATACCTAAACTGCTTGTAAACTTCAGAAAAAACGCAATAGGTATTACGTCTGATATTAAAAAAGCATTTCTACAAATGTCATTATATCCTGAAGATCGCGAATATTTGAAGTTTTTATGGTGGCAGAATGTTCATGATCCAGATAAAAAATTGATGACATACAGACACCGACGAGTTGTATTTGGTGTTACGACGAGCCCTTTTCTTCTGGCAGCGACGATTCTACATCATCTTGAAAGATACGATTCCGAAACTGCTGAAATACTAAGAAGGTCATATTACGTAGATAATTGTATAGTAAGTGTCAATAGTATTGAGGAAATGAATAGTTTTATTTTTGAAGCACAACAGATTATGCTTGAAGGCAAGTTTGAATTACGGTGCTGGGTAACAGGTCCAGCTATCACCGATGAAGAAGTGGTCACCACTTCTGTGCTTGGGTTAACGTGGGACCCACGAAATGATGTGTTGTATGGTAAAGTTCCAGCAAGTACTAAATACAATACGGATGTTAATATTACAAAACGCTTTATGTTATCTGCAGCGCAAAGTATATTTGACCCTATCGAATTTTTATCACCTGTTACCATAGTTCCTAAAGTTATCATACAAAAGTGTTGGATGCTCAATATTAGCTGGGACGAACCATTACCAGAAAACTTGATAAAGTTATCGAAAGACTGGTTGCAGCAAATTTCACTTATAGACGCATGTAGAGTACCTAGACGCTTAAGTAAATCAAGTTTAAATGAATCTCAAAACACACTACACGTGTTTTGTGATGCAAGTGTGACTGCCTATTCCTGCTGTATATTTTTACGGTCTGAATTTAAAGATGAAGTTACAGTTCAGTTAGTTGCTGCAAAATCTAGAGTGTGTCCGAGCAAAGCTGTGACGATGCCTAGACTTGAGTTGATTGGGGCTTTGCTAGCAAGTAGATTGGCTAGTGATACAGTTCAGCACTTGAATTTAAACTGTAGTGTCCATTTTTGGACAGATTCGTCTATAGTGTTGGCATGGCTGAACAGAAAAATAAATTTAAATGTATTTGTAAATAATAGAGTTAGAGAAATATTAGATAAAACAAAGGTGAATAATTGGCGTCATGTCCCAGGAGAGAAAAACCCTGCAGATCTACCATCGCGCGGCTGTAACGCCGATACTCTTTTAAGATGCAAGTGGTGGGAAGGTCCAGATTGGCTCCGGAAACCTGAAACAGACTGGCCACATGAGGAAACAACTCCAAATGAAAAAGAGGTTCTCAGAGAAGAAAAGAAAGTTTGTTTAATAGTACAACAAAAAGAGTTATTCTCAAACGATTTAGTTTATTTTGGAAAATATACAAACATAGTAAGAATGATTGGTTGGTGCTTGAGGTTTTATAAAAATTGTACTTTGAAGAAAGAGCATAGGAATAAAGAGAATCTGTCGAATAATGAGTATATTGAAGCAGAGAATCGATTATTTGCTGTTCTTCAAAAGGAAAGCTTCATGAATTCAGGAAGTAATAGTAAATTAGAAACTTTTTACAATAATAAAGGCCTTATTTGAAGTAAAAACACGTTTGACACTCCGCAAAGATAGTGACAGTTTCTTGTCACCAATATTATTGGCTAGTGATAATATTATTATTGACCTTAGACGAATTGACAGACTCGTGCAATATTATCATGTAAAACATCTTCACGCAGGATCACAAACATTAAATAGTAAACTCCGTGAAAAAATCTGGATTATTGGCATACGCAGGCTTGCCAAGAAAATAGTGAGACAATGCGTAATTTGTAGACGATTCAGCAGCAAAAGTTGTTCAACACCATCAGCGCCATTACCGGTAGTCAGGATTAATTGTGGCACTCCATTTGAAGTGACAGGTATAGACTTAGCTGGGCCACTATTGTTGAGATCAGGCGAGAAGTGTTGGATTGTTTTGTTTACTTGCGCTTCTTACCGTGCAATCCACCTAGATTTATGTACTTCACTGTCCACAGAGGATTTTATGCTGGCGTTTCGAAGATTTCTTGCAAGACGAGGAACCGTAAGAGTAGTTTACATGGACAACGAGACGAATTTCCGAGGTGCAAGTAATATATTCAGTGATATAAAGTGGCAAGAAGTTGAACAGAACACCTCTACTCAAAACATTGAATGGCGCTTCATTCCACCAGCAGCGCCATGGTGGGGAGGATTAAGAAGGGTGCTAGGGAAAGCGGCATTGAAATTGAACGAACTTTTGACAGTATTATGTGAGGTGGAAGCAATGGTCAACTCACGTCCACTAAGTTACATTGTAGAGTCTTCTGAAAATGTAATGCCACTAACACCAGTAATGTTTTTAAACGCGAGTGGAGAGGCCAGTGGCGTAGTGGACATCTCTCAAATTGATGGTAGACTCTAAACAGCGCGGTGGCAATATATTAGAATGTTAAGTACCGATTTAAAGCAGCGTTTTCGGAGTGAGTATTTAGCCTTACTTACTCAGAATTATAAAAAGGTAATTAATCCTATTAAAGTTGGAGATGTAGTATTGATTGGCTTCGATAATCTCAAGAGGGTAAATTGGCCATTAGGTGTTATCTTGGAGATGTTTCCAGGTGTGGATGGCCACAAGCGTGTTGCTCGCTTGAAAACTGCTAAAGGGGAGTTAGTTAGGCCGCTGCAACGACTCTACCCATTAGAGATATCGTTTAGCAATGCGTCATCAGCCACTGTACCTGAAGTTTGTCGTTCTAGATTGGTCACTCGTTCGTGTCGATTGGTGAAGATGCCCAATAGGTTAAATTTGTAGATATTTATAAAAATATATACTTATATAGGTAGGTACCTATATTGTTGGTTGTTTAGTAGTTAATGTAGGTTAAACATGTTTGTAATTATTTTTTTTGTTTCTTAGTTACCTACTTATGTGGTTGTCTGCATTCTCGTGGGGCGGAGGATGTTGTAGGTTCTATTCACACGTACTGCCTACCATTTATAAAAAGATAAAAAATAAAAAAATATAGATTGTTCGAATTATAAGTTTTGTTAGTTGTCAAATATATAGAAGAATATTATATTATTTACGTTGAAAAGTGCTCTCTTTTTATTTATAAAGTCCTATCCATCCCTGTATTTCTACAACTGTCATAATGCAATCTTGTATAGGTACTAAAAAAGCTTATTTTAGACAAAAGATTTTAGTAATATATTTATAGACAAGTTTTTATCTTCCAGAGACAGTGGATAGGGCCGGTGGTGCAGCCATGTCAGCAGAGAGCCTCAAGCGGCGAAAATACAGTAACTTAGATACAAGTTTCATATTTGAGCCGTTTGGGGTTGAAACTCTGGGTCCGTGGGGGCCGAGTGCACACCACCTTTTCCGAGAAATGTCAAAACGACTGGTCGACGCATCTCGTGACCAGAATGCTGGCATATACATCGCTCAACGAATCAGCATTGCCATCCAACGAGGCAATGCTGCCAGCATTCTGGGTACGTTGCCTACTGACAACGACTTTTTTATTTAGATTTATTTATCCTTTGATTGGGTTAATGTTATAATGTTATTAAGTTATTAAAATAATATTCATAGTCAACAAGTTTAAAAAAAAAAAGTTTTTATATATGCCTATATATTTATGAATACTGTTGTATGTAGTTAGCATGAGATTAGCTTTACTGGCACGCCACAAGTCGTAAGTTTGATTCTCACCCAGGACAAAAAAACGTAACTTGGTGTAAATATCTATATAAGTTACAAGTAATATTATGTATGATAAAATAATTTTAATTTTTACTATACAATAACAAATAAAAAAAATACACAAAATATATATGTTATGGACCAAGTGATAAATTGAGCATTATACATATTGCCCGGTCATTATGAAAAATGCCCAATATGAGAGTGCAGTTTGATAATAATTATTCAAATAATCAAATTGAACGGGCATTATACATATTGTCCATCACCTTTTGGGCAGAGTAATACAAACAATTACTATTTATTTTTCAAAACTCAAACTCAAAATGTTTTATTCAATTTTGGGACACTTAAGGAACACTTATTGAACGTCTTATTGCTATTTTTAAAGCTAATGTAACTGTTACCACCATTTCCAAATAAAGACCTGTCAGGAGAAGAAACGGCGAAACAAACTCCCCGGTTTTTTTTACAATAGTCCCTCTTTTCTCTTTTAAATATAATAATGGATACATTGTATAATATCGTTTAAGAGGAGCAACTCATTGCCATGCTTTGCCATCATTCATATATTCTGCTACTGTATAGTAAGCTTTTAGACATAATTTGTGTTTGATGACACGTTTAAAATTTAAAAAAGGTAATTCTGTAATTTCTCGAGGTAGCTTATTAAAAAAACGTATACTTTGCCCCACAAAAGAATTGTTAGTTTTATGTAATCTTACAGTAGGAACATAAAGATTGTCCTTCTTTCGAGTATTAATATTATGCAAATCGCTATTCTTTTTTAAGCTCTTAATATTCTTTCTTACATATATTAAATTTTCAAATATAAATTGGCACGGTACAGTCAATATATCAATTTCTTTGAACTTTTCCCTAAGTGAATCTTTAGATTTCATATTATAAATTGCACGAATAATATATTGTTGAGACAAGTAATTACTATTTTTTTATTGTTTTTTGAACAAGAACGAGCTACGGTGAGCCAGAACGTAATGGAATGGTGGATATTTTAAATTGAGTAAGAGAGAGACAGATAGATTGGTAGAGGAGAGAGAGAATGAGTGAAATTCGTGAAAATATTAATTTTGTGCGATGAAATATGTATTAATCTTATTATTATGATATGGATTTATATGGATGTGAAGTTATGACAAAAATTATGAGTATTTATCAAATAAAATAAAAATAACCACGAAGTGTACGGCATACAGCGTACTTACACTTCTTACCTAATCAATCCATGTAGATTTTAAATAAAAAGGATAAACGGGCAGGGCAGGGCAATCAATATGTATGTATATACCAGTAACACCGTCACGTAACATACGTACCTGCTACAAATTTAGCTTTATTATCAAATTGCCCAATTGTCATGTAGCAATATAATAATGACCGAGCAATGTGATAAATAATGAAGTTAAGATAGTAATTAATCACTTAGCCCGATAGAGCTAGACATTATTCATAATGCCCGGTCATTATTAATAATGCCCGCATTAATCACTTGGTCCATAACATATACATAGTAAATCCATCTATACTAATGTTATAAATGCGAAAGTGTGTCTGTGTGTCTGTCTGTCTGTCTGTTACTTCTTCACGCTTAAACCTCCGAACCGATTTAGATGAAATTTGGTATAAGGATAGTTTAAGTCCCGGGAAAGAACGTACAGTTTTTATCCCAGAAATCACCCCCTAAGGGGGTGAAAGTTTGTATGGGGAATCAATAACCGCTGAACTGATTTATGACTGTCTGTCTGGATATTTATGAAAAAACCAGCCAAGTTCGAGTTGAACTCGCGTGGACAGGGTTCCGTACAATGCCAAAGTCAGTGAACGTATTATATTGAGTTTACCACTTTATTTTCAATTGATAGAATTCTCATAGGTTTTCCTGTAATCTACAATCTACAGCAATGAACAATATTTTGTATTTTTTTCAAATTTTTTGGCTCGGTAGTTTCGGAGATCAGGGTGTGATGAATAAAATCAAAACTATTTATTTTACAATAATAACAAAAATATATTTAAGGTTCTAAGAAAACAAGCCCTTCCTTTTTTGCTATATGACACAGTAAGGTTTGCAAAACTTTTTTTTTAAATTTCCTAACTTGTCCCCCGAAAATTAACCTTATTTAAAAAAAATATTTACTTTGCAAATCTGTGTTTGAGTCATAGAACTACAGCATCCTACCAAATTTCACCTAATTTGGTCAAGTAGATTCGGAGCAAATGTCTGTGACATGTCCGGACAGACGCACGAGTGGTCCAATAAAGGTCCGTTTTTTTGTACGGAACCCTAAAAAGCAGATTGAATAAAAAATAAGCTACGCAAATTACTAATTCAACGCGGACGGAGTCGCGGGCAAAAGCTAGTTATAAATAAAAAACAGAATTTAATCGCGGTAACGTGCCCAAAAGACTGGCTAATAATTTCATTTTTAAATATTTTCCGCTTAGTTAGTACCTACCAGATGGCCAAGTGTGAAAAATGTCAAAGATTTTTTATTGTATGTCATAATTTCGGAAAGATTAAACAAAGTTTTAAATCGAGATCTACAGATCTTATAAAATATTTTAACCCCTTTGTAAATATATAATATGTACGTATTTGTTATATAAGCTGTGTGTATAATTCAAATTCAAACTCCAGTTGCATCACCCGAGAGAGAATTTCATACAAACCTCCATATAAACTATCGTATTGACATTTCATAAAAATCATATTAAAACATTGGAAATTAAAATGTGTCTTTTTTAATTTGGGATAAAATTTTGTTCAACTACCTATTTAATAAATGATTTAAAGAATGTGAATACCAAGTTTTAAGTAGATTTGAAGAAAAAAAAATCCTTAAAATATTTTGCATTGATTTATTGTTAAAATTACAGATTTCTTACAAACGAAATCTCCTCTTTTCATTTCCTAAAAGTTAAGTTAAGTCTAAGATAATGAAAGCGCCTACCTGCAATCCAATACCTTTGCGCGCAAATTGGACTACAATACTTTGCTTATAAGTATTGGCAAGGTAGAGATGTTACATTACAGACAGAATATAAGATAATGTGAAGAATTGGAAGACCTTATAGATTATCATAATATGTAGCAGTTCCAATAATATATTACATACACATGTGTCGAATTGTTAACCAATTTTTTTTAAGCCGGTTAATAAATTGTAAAGTTGACTAAGAGTAAGATGGCATAATGCTCAGGCTTGTTTTAATGTATGACTTGTAAATATTATATAATATGGTGCCTTATAAACTTATGATAGCCAAATATCTTGTGGCATTGTCTATCTGTCTGCCCGTCCGTCTGTATGTTTGCAGTTTGCAATAAACTCAAAAGCTACTGAACGGATTTTGTTGCGGACATCATATTAGGTACAAATCTTTGAAATTCTCGACATTTCTCTATTATAATTATGCATGCATGTATTATACATATGAACCTTTCGGAAGAAATTATCTAACTGATGGTGAAAACTGAATCAAAACCCCTTCTGTAGCTTTTGAGTTTATCTTGAACATACAGACAGACGCGGCGGGGGTCTTTGTTTTACTAAATGTAAGGATATTATAATATGTTAGCGTGTATAATGTATATAGCAATATTTCCACCTGCCCAAACATCAATCTCATATGCGACTTGAATATTGATATAAGGCAGGAAAATAGGAGCGACCGAAGCCTTAACTACCTCATTCTTAGTTACTCTAATGGGCTTTTACCAACCCACCCGTACCCTACTCCACTTGAAAATTGTCTTGATCATAACCTCGTGAAGGCTATTCTTCCAACCACTACACTTGTGCTAGATGCTCGTATTACTGACCATAAACCTATCCTATTAACATTTTCTAACGTGAATCCTGAGCGTAGAATATGCTTCACTGCCTATCGCCTAACTTATGCAGCAATCATGTCAGAGTTGAAAATCACGAACTTCAAAATCATAAATATAGAACTGATGATGCGAATAAAGGTATGAATGAATTTATTAACATATTAATATCGCTTATAACTAAACAAACAAAACAAGTTCAAATTCCAAGACGAGAAAGAACTTTAAAACCATGGATCCGGTCTCTTCAAATGTATAAGGCATCCTCAGACCAAATAAAAAAGATAACGTGCGTGAAGGTCACGCACACAACTTTATGCACGGTGCTTCACTTCATTGGAGACTATCATTTACGTACGCTCATTCTACTTTATCTATAGATGAGATTGCTCATATAAATTAAACGTAAGGTCAGAAAAGGACCCCGATAATTATGACTCTCAGAATTACCTACACTCGCTATCGGAACTATTGTAAAAATCTGCAACAACTTAAAAATTCCAATGAAAGGAGTGAACTTAAGAAAGCAAGAAATAGTCCTAAAGCTCTATAAAATAAATTACTGATACTAACAAAGACAATGACAAGAGTCCTGTTGAGTAATACTCGATAATCTTAAATCCGTCATAAATGAGGTATGTACCTACGATTTTCAGCAATGTTGAGAAAAATTTGTCTGATAAAATCCTTTCACACAATACTCGTGTCTCCATGCGTTCAGTCTCTTTGTGCTGCTATTAGTAACTGGGGCTCTCCTGTCAATTCTTTTGCGGTGGTGGAAGTAGACAAAGTTGAAGTGGAGACCTTAATTATGCAATTGCAAAACGACTGTGTAGTTAGATGGAATGACATATCGTCCTTGTTACTGAAAAATTGTCGTGAGACATTAGTATCTCCTATAACGTACCTATGCAATTGATATCTGAAGACATTTATTTTTCCGAGTGCTCTCAAAAAGGGGATAGTCCACCCAATCCACAAAGGGGGAAACAGAAACTATGTCAACAACTATAGACCCATATCTGTTCTGCCTGCACTTTCCAAAATTCTTGAAATAATTCTTATCGACTCAAAACTTTTGCAAGTTAACTCTTAATCTGGCCAAAACCTCATTGCACTTCGCAGAATCACCGCACTGCCTCCCACCTACTCAACTACTGCTAGTGAGCAGCGAGAGAGTGAAAAGTGTTGAGAATCAGTGGATTGTCTTGAGGTAATAGAGTTTGTGAGTGTCATTTTCTAGGATATTCTGTGGTGTGTATTTGTAGTATTGGGTGTTTGTGTCACGTATGAGTTTATGTTTGAGTGGTAGTTTTTGATGAATTCTGTTTGCTACTTGGTTGTGTCTGTGAGTGTAGTCTGTCTGTGTGAGTGGTGTGCGTGCTCCTGTTATAATGTTAAGTATAGTTTCTGATTGAATGTGGCACCTCCGGCATTTATCATTTATGGTTATAGGGTCTATGATGATATATTTCCTGCAGATATTAGTACTGATAATTTAATCTTGTATTGCTACTATGAATCCCTCAGTTTCTGGAAATTACGTTATTTAAAATAAATCACTTACACATTACTGACTTATAATAACATTTGAATAAAGAGTATTTATCTTCTGCTTCAATGTGAGACTAAATTATTAGTATTAATAGAATCCATATGCGATACATGAGGCTAATGTGATAGTTGGCATATAATTATACTAGAATCCTGCACCATTCGAGGATGCTACTACCATAAGCAATAAATTCAAATTACTAACTTGTTTTTAAATGAAAATTTGCATGTAACTTGTTGATGTTGTCTTAATAAAATTGGCGGTTTATATTCAGTTAATAATTTAGTCATAATGAATATGACAGGGCCTCAATTATGTTAAGCAACATGACCTAAGAAATGTAATCGAACTGCGCAAAGATTACATGCCGCACTTCGGATGAGATATTGGATGTTTTTAATTTGAGTTTTCGCTGTCCAATCTAGTAATAATCATTCTTTCTTTCTTTCTCTTGTCCTCACACGCTAGGTGGGGTCGACACAACATGTTTTCCTCTTCCACTCCGCTCTATCACTAGTCGTCTCAATACTCACACCTTCCATAAACATATCATTCTTCACACAGTCCATCTATACCTTCTTTGGCCTTCCTCTACCTCTATATTCATCCACACTTATACTCAGTACTCTTTTCGTTAAATGTTTTTCATTCCTCCTCATTACATGCCCATACCAAGCCAGTCTATTGCCTTTCAACTTTTCAGTCACTGGTACTACTTTCAAACTTCCTCTGATATACTCATTCCTTATCCTATCCATTCTCGTAATACCACACATCCACCTCATCATTTGCATCTATGCCACATGCACTCTTCTCTCATCCATCTCTTTCGTTGCCCAACATTCAGATCCATACATGACGACAGGCCTTATGTGGTATGATGATTTTGTAAATTTTTCCTTTAAGTTTCATGGGCATTCATCGGTCACACGTTGTCCCAGAAACCAGTCGCCATTTCATCCATCCTGCATTTATACTGTTTATCACTTTGATCATTTTGAATCAGGGAACCAAGGTACCTGAACTCGGAACCGACTGGTAGGAATGCACCATTTAAGGCTACATTGGAAAAACTGGATGTACCACCAAACTCGCAAAACAGGTGCTCAGTTTTCGTTCTGCTGATCCTCAGTCCGACACTTTCCAATTTTCCCCGCCACTTTTCCAGTCTGTTCTGGACCTCGATTGCATTCTCCCCAACAAGGACAATGTCATCAGCAAACAACATACACCAGGGTGCCTCTTCCTGTATGTTCGATGTCAGTGCATCCATAATAAGGAGGAACAAGTAAGGGCTTAAGGCCGATACCTAGTGTAATCAATCTAGTAATAATCATTATTATGTAATAATTAATAAAATTAAATCGAGTGATACAAACCTTTTAGTTTAATATTATTCATCAAATTACACGGGAAATGAGATCTCATTTCATTTCAAGGCATTTTAATTGAATTTGACGGGCCGGTTGGCGTGGTTGGTTAACATACTGCCTATCACGCCGCAGGTCGTGGGTTCGATTCCCATTCAGGACACACTTTTGTGTGCATGAACATGTCTGTTTGTCCTGAGTCTGGGTGTAATTATCTATTTAAGTATGTATTTACAAAAAAAAGTAGTATATGTAGTATATCAGTCATCTGGTTTCCATATTACAAGCTCTGCTTAGTTTGGGATCAGATAGCCGTGTGTGAAAAATGTCCGAGGATATTTAATTTATTAATAAATAATAACTTAAATCGCCATTCGCGGAATTTTCCATTTTTGTAGAAAAATTTGAGCAAGAATTAGCTATACTATCTTTTTATTCAACATTCTCAACAGAAAGTATAGACAGCTAAAAATATGGTTAGATAAAGTCACCTAGGCTAGCCAAAGTTTATGGAGGAGCGAGGTGTTAGACTCCTTCATTGAAATGGGAAGATCTTCCGTCAGACTACTACTACTTGGAGTCGTGCGAACTATGTAGATAGATGTCACTATATCGCTCCCTTCCTAGACCAGTGGTCGATTTGTTGTTGCTGCGTCATGCTGATGTAGCTTGCAAGTGCCAGACCTGCTCGAAGTTTACGGTGAGTTGAAATTGAGCGGGGTTTGCTGATACGGGTTGAACCGGTAGTCCACGTAGTACAGAGACTGCCACGTCGGAGAGAGAAGAACCGGCCGATGAAGATCCGGACATGGGCTGCGGTGAACTGTGCGGGCGAGGAGTGCCGTCGCTGGGTGAACCTTGCAGGACCAGAAGCGCGGTAAGTCGGCTGCGTTGGACCTGAAAAAGGCGAAGCTGGCGTGCTGTGTGACTGCTGCTGAGACCTGGTGGGGAGTGATGAGAATGATGTTGTATACTGCTCACATTCGTGTGTTGTAGATATCGCTACAAGTCAATAAATCTTTTCTCTGGAATTGTGTTCATTTCTACAATATGGTTCTACATGAGGTAACTGGAATGTCTTATTTTAAATTGAAAAATTATACCAAACATAGGTTAATGAACAAAGCCTACTATAAAGGTACTCATTATGTGGGAGAGAGAAATATATGGTTGTATGGCAAAGTGTAAAATTATTAGAAAATGTATTTTTTTAAATATAAATAAAAGATACACTGCAAATAAAATCCCTTTCAACTGGGTTTCTTGCCGGGGTCTTCTCAGTTTAAATGTATTCCGAACCGGTGGTACAGTCCAGCGTTACGTTCGTAAGTGCCTTACCTGGGCCTTAACTTAATCAATGAGTTTTAAGTTAATTTTACACGTGGTTCCATTGACTTTTTTTGCTGACTTCAAAAATGTCCCCTACCTAATAATCACTGTAACATCTTTATTTTTATGTTATACATTTTAAGTGCATAACCACTTTATGAAGCATTCACACCTCAGGCGGATCTCATACTTATAAGCTGTCTGGCGCATTGACATTTTCAGCCAGCTAGAGCCAGTAATGCGGAGTTTAGGAATACCTATAATGCTGTAGGTATAATAATACCCGCAAATAATTTAACATTGCTAAGGCTTAAATTATACTTTTGATGAAAAAATATTTAGAAGGTTTATGATTATATTTTAGATAGTCCTTAAAACTCTTAAAATAGATAATCCCTTATCCATAAAAATGCATAATTTTTTATAATGTTTTTTTCTGTTTCAATAATAAATTGCTAAAAATGGATGTCAAGTATTTTTCTTTTCACAAGTTATTCTCAAAACTAATGGTAATACATCAAATCTAGTATACAGTTTTATTTTATTGATTGTGAATTCATTTTAATTGACCTTGACGACATTAACCACATAATATATAATAAGTATACAAATAGTTATATGAGATGGTGAGTTCACTATATTATACAATATAGAGAATCGGTCTATCTGATGACGTCGATAAAATTAATTAGTATACTAATAAGATTCTCAAACTATACGAGTACTATTTTCATGTAAAATATTTCCGCATCATCAACATAGGTTAGGTTCGAGTATAGGTTACCTATAAACTCTTAAGTAAACTCAAACTCTTAGGTACCTACCTATCTAAATAAAAATAACAATAAATGATATCGTGTGACACACTTCGCACTCGGCCGTCTGATACGAAACTAACTATGGCAAATCTTTGACTGTGGCAATCATATATAATTGATATACTAAATCATTATACTTATTTTAAAAACATAATTAAATTGATTATCCAATCTTAGACCACAGTATAGATAAGTATACAGTATTTTATCTCGCCAGTATCCTTGAAATAACCTACGGCCACTCGGTAGATAAACGCGTGCTAGGTAGGGCTGTCCACTGTCTGTCGCTTGGGTTAGGTACGTAGGTATTTGATATTGTTATTCTTTAAATTGAAATAGTTTCATCTTCTATCTTCTAATATTATAAAGAGGAAAAATTTGTATGTATGTAACGAATAAACTCAAAAACTACTGGGCCAATTTCAAGAACCGTTTAAATGCTACATTATTCCAGGTTACATTGTTCCAACATAGGCACGCTGGTGAAACTGCGATGAAGTTTTAATTTTAAAAATTGCTGTTTGGGTTTTATTTCTAGTTTCAAATGTGATAGTAAGTTAGTATGATGGGAATGGACCATTGTTTTTTTTAAAATAAATATTGCATTCCTTTATTTGCTTAGTACCTATAATAATAGTTATTTGTTATACAAGAGTGGAAAGTTGTTTATTAACCGCGTGCTCAATTTTGATGACCGAGCAAGCGAAGGATTCTAAAATTGAATCACGAGCGCAGCGAGCGATTCAAAAATTAGAATCCTGAGCGTAAGCGAGGGAATCAAAAGAGCAGGAGGTGAAAAATCTTTGCACTCGAGTGCAACACGTAATTTTTCCTCCCACCTCAGCGAGGAAATGACTAAATGCAAAAAAAAAATGGCTTTGACTTTGGCTTTGACTTTGATGTATGATAAATTCGGAACCATGGAGGGAGAAGTAAATAGGTTTAATGATGATTTGAATTCACAAACATGGGCACACGATGTTCTATTTACTTTATCCTCTAGAGGATAATAACGACTTTTACACTCAGATATCGAAGAGCAAAAATACTCTTTCCGAGATGGTGGAATGAAAATAGTATATTTCATTACAAGTGTGGAAAGGCTGTCATTGCAAAGAGTTCCGACAAATGTCTACCCGAGCCGAGGCGCAGCCGAAGGCGAGAGTTGACAGTCGGAACAAGTTGCAATGACGGTTCCGCAGGTGTACTGAACGACTATTTTTAATACAGTTGCGAAAAAATGAAGCAATTTAATAAAATAATAAAAACACAATAAACTCAACTAACTGTATATTTATTTCTTATAAAAGTTATAGTACACATGTACATTGAAATTAGTACAGTTTTTTAATCTAACTGGGGAAGTTTTAGGTTGCATACTCGTATTTACTGTTTGAGACAAACTATTATTAACTTCGTATGATTGTTCATGTATATTTGTCATACAATGTTTGTGCAATTATAATGAGTTGCGGTGGTGTTAATTCAAAAATCGAGGGTCGAAATTACTCATTTTGTGCAACAAACAACTAAACTCTCAAAGATAATTTCTGGAAAATGGCGCCAACCGTAGAATATAAGCAGAGTTTTTTTTTTCTTCACCCAAAGGGAACTATCCATACAGCTTAGTCTTCAGTATATTTTTTTTATTGATATGAAATGAAAATGAAATTTAATGAGATGAAATGAAATGAAACCTAACCTAACTCATTCAATTAAATCATTAAATCTGATATTTTAGAAATATACGTATTTGTATGAATCACAAAAACTCTTTAGTAAAAACTTCATGGTTGGTTTTTCTTTTTAATAGACATTATTTTGACAGTTGGGAAAGAGACGCACGAGTTCGGGAAAGGTAAATAAAAAGCACTAGTATGTAATAGCCTACATCCCGAACGCTATACGTCCCTGCAATACACCACTTTTTGAGCAACTGTAGTAAAAACACATTTTTAATTCTAGGAACTAGCTACTATACTTTTAGACGCCTGCGCCATCTAGCGTAGATAAAAATAATTTTGTAATCAACACATCAACACAACGCCACCGAGCGCGTCATTCGATTCCCCCACTCTCTAATCTTTATAAATAAGTTATAAATAGGTGGAGCGATGGCCGTGAAAGGCAGTCTCATAGTGATTTATACTCTTTGGGCAGTCCTTGCTCTGGCGTGGCACGGTACACTTGTTGTATTTCACTACTGGCTTATCCTTGACACTTTGGATAGTTAATTTATGCAAACGAATTAATTATTATTATCCTGATCTACCCTCAATCCGTCATACTTAATTTTTCTTTAGTTACAGATTTTCGTGTGTAAAAGAGAACATCAGTTTTCATAAATTATTGGGCCTTTTTTGAAAGTGCCGGGTACACATAAATAATTGGTCTCTCCCATCCATCGCCCCAACTTCCTGAGCTATTTCCGGTGAATTCTATGATAAACTATAATTATAAACTTATAAATTCTATAATTCATTGGATACCCATTGGGTACCATCGTAATGTGTGAACCATAGTAACGATATACGAGCCATTTTTAATTGTCAGCTACCTAACGCAAACAGCGTTGATTCATCTTCAGTTAGTTTGGGGAACTGGTTGAATTTGAACATGTTGGCTGCAAACGGCTGATAATGACAAAAAGATCAGTACCTAAATCTATTTTGCAAGTATTTTTTTTCATGAATGATGTCCACCTATGGACATTTGTAATACCAGGGTGATTGCCGATGTGTTGCCGAACTTGAAGAGCTCTTTTTACGCCCCCTTTTTTTATTTAGATGTTTTTGAAATAAACCTAATCAATCATGAATATTGTCTTTTTATTTGCAAAACCTCAATTCAGCAGTGTAACAATATTGAGTAGTGTATAATATAATTATTTTATTTACAACAAATGTACAAAATATACAAGCAAATGTACAACTATAATATATAAAAAACTTCTTCGAGGCTGCCGCTGCTGCCGATCGGCAAGGTTCCCAGAAGGCTGGCAGCGTTTCCTCTTTGGATGGCCAAGCTGATGCGTTGGCGGAAAAAGCTCCCCGCCCGCCGGTCGACCGAGAGCTCGATTAATTTTTTACATAAAATATTTGCGAAACGACGAGCTTCAGACCCCCACGGACCCATGGTCTCAACCGCAAAAGGCATAAATTGATAATTTGGACCAATACGGGCGTACTTTTTGAATTTTGAATTTTCCGCACCTTTCGCAGCCGCTCCCGCGGCTTTACAAGTCACCGGTAAGTGAGATGGCGCAAGTGTATCGACACAAGTGGCATCCCACACCAACGCCTTGCCGACACTCCACGGGATCAAAGTCATACCATCCGGCCTCTTGCCGTCGCCACGCGAAATACCGTACAGAAGGCACGCCGGTGACAACAAGAGCCCTACGGATAATATCATTAAGAGCCACGTGGCGTGAAATACGACCGGCGCTTTGAGAACACGAAAGCCCATGATGGCCGAGCTCATTGACAAGATCCCCACAGCGGCAGCGATGAGGATGATTGGACCTGGAACCAAGACGAAGACAAATGCACAAGCTTAATGTTATGCGGTCTAACAAAGTCCCGATATTACTGGATAGAATGGCTTGCAACCAGTGACCTGATTCACTCTGAGAGACAGCTAACAAACGTGCCCGGTCCGAATCAGTAGAAAAATCAGAAAATAAAATTTGCCTAGTTTTTTCGCAAAGAGGTTTGTCCAATTCTCTCTGAGAGTGACTCAAAGTCGGAATATTTGTGCCTGGACAAGCTACCTGCCAAGCATTTCTGGCATCGGATAGGTAAGAAACCTCAACACACTGTATACCGAGGACAGAAATGCCGGCAGTGATACGCTAGAAATTTTACGCACTCCTAGGCCACCATATCGTACGGGTAGGGTGGCTTGAGACCACACTTTGTTGTCGTCTAGGCAACAATTTAGGATTTTAGAAAGAAGAAGAAAGAAAAGAAATAGTAAAAGCATTATTTTTACTTGCCATTATTTAAAAATCATGCCGAAATTATAGAAGCTTGTAAAAAGTCCACGATGACATATAAATATGAGGGAACATATCGCACCATCCCCGTCCGTACGTAACTTCGGCACACTCGACACTGTTGAGAACCTTTCAAAGCGCGTCATTTCGGCCGTTTTGTATGAAGTCGTAATACTGTATACAATATCTATTCTGTGCCTAGACTCAGGAGAACAAGAGAACTATGTTCATGCACACAAATGTCTATCCTAAGCGAGAATCGCTCATGTATATTATATGATCTATACGTACCTATAATCTACCGATACTTAGGTATTGACCGGTTAGCCCTATTACATTAATATGCAATGTATATATACCAATGTTATAATAAAGATAGCTTTGCGAGATGTTTCACAAGGCATTTTAGAAATAATAACTGTGAACTCATTTAGTTGAATATGTAAGCAGATATAATCTTATTCACCATTCATAGGTAGCTAGCAGATCGTTATTTCTATAATTTAAAATTAAATGAGGTGTGTAGGTTGTTCAGCAACAAAGTAATATCATGACGTTCCGTTCCTGGCAAGGATGATTCATTGTCATTGTTGAAACGAAATTAATCAATCTATGATGGTTTAAAAAAATATTGAGAAACACTGTCAATGAATAAACGTCAAACACAACATTATAAATGAGACGAACTGGCAACAGCAGAATATTATAAAATTAGATAAAAGGTATAAATAGGCATTGATCTATAGAAGAGCACATTCAAGCATTTAAGTTCGCTTGTTGATAACGGAAATGCGGGTGTATTTGGTAAGTAATATTCTTTTGAATAGTTGGGATCATAATTTAATATGAATGAAAATGTTTTCATATAAGTAAAATTTGATAAAATCTTAGTTAAATAGTGCAATAAAGATACTTATGCTGAACTTATGACAGTATATTATGATGTTTGACGTATTTTTTTTTCAATTACTTAATATTAGTAACAGGAAAATCTGTCTTATTAGAATGTTTATTATTTCAGGCTATTTGTTTGACCCTCACGGTCGCCTTGGCGGCTGAAATTGAGAGGTATGCATGTTATAAGCAGCTTTTTTATTTAGATTTGTGACTAAGAGCGTTCCCCTCATAAATAGTAGAAACATTTATGCATTTTGTCACACCCTTAAATATATCTTTTTTATGCAATTTGGTTGATATGCGCATTAAAATAACCAAGTATATAAGTAGTTATTAGTATTGTTGAAATTGAATAACTCTTTTATTATAATTATATCAATGCCCTTACGAAATGTTATGTTCTAAAGAAAACTTTAACGAAATTCACTAAAACAATAATTTACTCTACTAGCAACAATGTTTTTGAAAATTAAAATTCTTGGTAAATAAATAAATAATCCTTTGTTTTGGAGATAAACGTCTTTATAGTTATCTTATTGAATTCCAGGTACCAACCTTTACAGTTTAAAACCCGTCGTCCGTTGACATCAATCGGTTCTTATGATCCTAACCGATATGTCACAAGCCGTTACGACCCTAGCCGTTATGATCCCAGTCGCTACAACCCTGGAAAATATGACAACTCTGGCCGCTATGTTCCAGACACATCTGGATCATACAAGTACGGATATAGATTATTCAGAACCTATTTACGGAAAAGAAAACAAAAATAATATAATATGAAGATACACACGTACCAAAAATCAAATTATATTAAAATATCAAGGAGAACGAGTTGACAAAAATCATTTATTTTAAAACTTGCTGTATTTTTAAATATTATATATTAGAATAGCTGCTTTATTCTATTGGTGTGGTTCATTTTATTATAAGCATATTTAAAATATTTGAACACAAAATTATTTTCAGTGGTGATCGTGGCGACCGCGGAGGCGCTGGTGGCTTCTACTCTGGCTCAGGATCTGCTGGAGGTCCAGGAGGTGCATACACAGGTACCTTCTATTTATACCTATAAAAAAGATTTTGTCCAGACAGAATTAATAATTCATCAACATCAAGACAAAAGCGCTAAAACATTCACGAAACAAACAAACTTGAAATTTGGAAGATATCCTAGTAGGGAGTAGGTATGCGCTAAGAAAATATTTTTGAAAATTCATCCCCTAAAGAGTAACCTTGGGAATGTGGGTGAAACCGCGGGGGACAACTAGTCGATCTTTTTCTACTACAAAGAACACTCATTGATTAATTCGGAGTCCCACAAGGCTCTGTGCTGTCTCCTTTGTAGTTATTGTGTTCTATATTTTTTTATATTGTGAGCGTTTTAGAGTACGTTTTATGTTTGCGTTTGACCACAATCTCACTTTTTGTGTATCTTAATTCTAATCAAAGTTATTCAATACACAGGAAGCGGTAGTGTAGGCGGTCCCGGAGGTGCTTACACAGGTAGCGGCAGTGCTGGCGGTCCCGGCGGTGCATACAATGGTGTTGGCGATGATGCTGGCAGATATAAGCCCGACGGCGCTGGTTCTTACAAGTAGGTACCCTACCCCTTACCTACTAAAAATATTATTTTGTATTCTTCAACAAATATCCGAATTCCGATATGACCGTCAATACTTTTTGCTGGGTCACCTAATACGTGCACCCCTATTGGCATTATAGCAAAGTTGACAATATGTTACTGACCTTCTTACAATACTTCTATGGCGACTGATGCTCAAATGCAACCAGGCGAGTACTATACAGTCTACTGAAGTGTGGTTTTCTAGCGATATTTCTCTTCATCGAGAACTTAAGCTCATTGTAGAATTTCCATACGACTCACGACCACTCTCAATTGAGATTACGTCGCCAAACCTCTAGAAAAATATAGTTTTCATTAATCTGTGTATTATTTTTATAATGAATAAATAAGTAGTACAAAAATTACAAAACATTATGTTAAGTTATTAAGATGGAACAAATGACAGTAACGAGAGGTATTGAATTTATTTTTAATTTAGCATGCGCCTTAGTCTTTATAACTGTTATCAATGTATGAAATAAGTAAATAAAAAAAAAATGCATTGTTATTAATAGCGGCGACCGCGGCGACCGCGGCGGCCCTGGTGGTGCTTACACTGGTGACGTGAACAAGCGACCCGGTGCAGGCAGCGGCTCCATTGCTGTCACTACCGGTGCCTACTTCCCTACAACATACGCCCCCGTTACCGCTTCTCCAGTAAAGTTTTCTGGCGCTATAAGCCCTGCGCCATATGATGGCTCATATGACTATAAATATGGTATCATCCGTCAGGAAACTGAGCTGAACCCCGAAGGCTACCATTATTTGTATGAAACAGAAAACAAGATCCTTGCCGAGGAAGCAGGCAAGCTTGAACAGATCGATAATGATAGCGATGGTATCAAAGTGAAAGGATTTTATGAGTATGTCGGTCCCGATGGTATTACCTACAGAGTAGACTACACCGCTGATGAGAATGGCTTCATCCCCTCCGGTGTTCACATACCTAAATAAATCTAAATACTTTACGTTATTTAATTTTAAGATGAAAATAAACTATTACTTTAACTTTATGATGTTTAAAAATTTTATGACACTGTTTATCCGTTTATCTTTCTATACCTAGTCTTTTTAGGCAGCTCAGAAATAAACGTTTAAAAGGGACTTTCGTTATTTTAACGAATTAAAGTTCAATTTCAACTCAAGTGCATAAAGTATTATCAATCAAATACTTATCGATCTAACAGATACCTAGTTTGGCTATCTAGCATAGTAATAAACCAAATTAAGTACCTACATATACGTAGGTACAAAAAATCAAAATTATTTATTTGCTTAAATGTGGGTTATCGCAAGTTGTAACATTTTTGTTAGATACCAACACATTACCGTTACCGGCATGCAAAAGGACACATTAAACATGTGATAGTCAAGTTCTACAATGCAATTATTAGGTATTTATCTGTATTTTATTGTAAGTATAAGATACGAGTAATGGTAGTGAAAAATAGTACATAATGGTACAAGTGAGGCTGAGGCGTCATTGAGACCCGAGCCGTTAAGTGAGGTCCATAAGAGAGTCGAGGACGGTAATCACCAACACACGTGTAATCATACGTCATTATTCAACACACTTGTGAAAAAAATAATACAAAAAATCTTTTTCTTCATAACTAGTACATAAGTAGTAGACATTTTAATTAGCAAATAACTATAATTTCAACTGTCAAAACGAGTTGTCATCTTTTTTTTCGCAATGGTGGGAAAAAAATATCAGTTTTTCTATGCGTGCGCATCTAACAATGGCGATCGGCCATAGACTAAAAGAAAAGAATGAGGTTTCTTTTTTTTTGGCTTTTCTCGGATAGCGTTTTAGCCACGTACAAAATGGGGAATTCAAAGTTTTGTTTTTTACAGAGAAAACAAAAGTTATATTTGAGTGAAAATATTATTTATTAAAAACGTACAAGTTGAAATTATCTATTTAAATATGAAGTTGCATGAAATGAGCAAGAAACATTAATTTATTTGTACTATTGAACACGATCTTACTTTTTATCGAAACGTTTTTAAGAACAAAGTAACTCGACCAATAAAATAAACTCACTTGTGAATAATAGCCATGAAAAAGTCAGTTTGATTATAGGTGTGATTATGTGCCTAATTGCGGTGAAATTAGAGCCACTTTATGAGCAAGTGTGTTGAAAAAAATGCTTTCAATAGATTATGATCTGAAAAATGAGAGACGGAATGTGTGATGCAATTACCCTAAATTCTGATTTAAAAAAATACTTCATTTTTTTTTTCAAAAACTCGCACTAGGCATTCGGCTCCCAACCATTTTCATAACATTTTGTGGTAGGTATAGATGTTTCTGAGAATGATTATCCCTCTCAGTTTAACGCGCGTTTCCGAGGGATCTTATCTTTTCCCGGGATTAAAAGTATGCTATGTTCTATTCCAGGATATGATCTACACGTGTTCCAAGATTCAATGAGCAACAAACATCCAAACATACAAACTTTCACATACATATTTTATAATATTAGTAAGATAGTAAGATGTCCCAAAATTTACACAAATTTTACGATGGGGTGGATATTAATAATAGGAAACTTGATACCTAACCTAATTTGAATACCTAGCTCTTGTGACCTTCTGGGTATTTATAATGCAGACTATGATTAATAAAATGTATTATTACACAAGTGTGGTAAATGTTAGCCAAACTACATTACAGTTGAAACATGAACATGCAATGTTCAATCTTTATCGATAGGGACCTGATTTTTTTAATTAGGATAGAATGAGTTAATGTTTCTTAAAAATTATATAGTTCTGTTTGTTTCGCCACCTTCTTTAGGTCTACAAGTGGACGGCATGCCACATTTCACAAGGCATGCGTGCGTATGGCTTTATACGCAGTATAAAGTCTAACCTTTGTGTTTAGGACAAGTTTGGACATTGAGTTGGTCAGGAAATTAGGGCAACCAAAACACAAAAGAGGCGCGATCTTCTTTATGCGCGCAGAAAAGTTCATTACATATAAACGATTATCTAGAATTACACAGAGCTGTAGCTTGTTTCTCCCGGCGGATCAGCTTGCTAAACCCTGTGACTTGATTAAGGAGTCGTTTTCTATAGAACAGGACGGCCTGACTTTTGGCGGGGTTAATTATATGTTCCATTTTCAGAACCAGGCACCTGGAGGGTTGGTCACGGATTGGAGAGTTTTGGGAATAGCCGTGGGACTCGTACCTAAGTAAAAGATTGCGGTATCATCCGCTAACAGGGCTAACTGCGTTTTGAAAGTTTTAGGGATGTCACTCGTGAAGAGTGTGAAATACAAAGAGCCTTGTGGGACTCCGAATTAATCAATGAGTGTTATTTATATGTAGGTATAGTAGAAGAAGATAGACTAGTTGTCCCCCGTGGTTTCACCCACGTTCCCTAGGGTACTCTTTAGGGGATGAATTTTCAAAAATATTTTCTTAACGCATACCTACTCCCTACTAGGATATCTTCCAAATTTCATATTTATAAATTCTGAGATTTCGTGAATGTTTGCAATATTAATGAAGATTTCACATTTATAAAAATATTGCCTTGCTGAGTTTTTTGCCGGAGTCTTCTCAGTTTAAGTGTATTCCGAACCGGTGGTAGAGTCAATTGTAACGTTCATAAGTGCCTTACCAGGGCCTAAACTGAATAAATGAGGTTTGAGTTATATTTTTTTGCACTTATTTTCCTCATTATAGTTCGTTTCCTACTGTATTTTTACGATATTATTAATATATGTGCAGTCTTTTATATTTTTTTGGCAACAACGCTATGCAAGGATTTTTTATTTTTTTGCAACAAATTCAGCGTCTCACGCCTTAAAAACGAACTCATCTTGATATTCGGTGAAGGTTAACAAGATTACTCACTTACATTACATTTAGACCCGAACCGTTGTGCTAATAAGTTTTCAGAAATACATATAAATTCTTACTTATTTGTTTTTCGAGGATGTTTGCTAATATTTAAATATCGCCCATTATTTAAAATTTAATCGTAAAAACACACAGGCCAATTACAACTTGTTCTTCAACAATACCTCCTTCTTTTAAATCAGCGAGTCATTTCATTAATTGTAATAATCTTTGTTCATGATTTTTCATAGCTCATAATTTATGATAAATTTTCGAGCACTTTCCAGAAATTTTGAAAATAAAATATATATTTCATAAATTATTATCATACACATTTGAAATATCTTCAAATAGCTTTCGTTTGACTTACAATGTTTATTGAACCTAATCAGTTAGTTAAACCTCACGTCTGTATTTAGATAATCCCTAAATAACTAACTATTATCTACTGAAATAAACAAAAAGTAGTTCATATTTTATATCGGCTCGGCAGACAGAGAGAAAAGTGATTTCATAAGTTTCCCTTTTTGTGATTATGAGAGCGCAATACCTACTTAAAAAAACAAGTGGGGTATCATTGGATAGGTCTTTGAAAATTATTATTAGGTTTCTTTAATGATTTTTTATTTTGAAGGACCATTTATAGATTTATAACGATATAAAATTGGTTACCAACCATTCTCACTTCTCACTGAAATTTTCAATACCTACTTATAATACATCTATAAAGTTCACATAATATTCTTGTAATAGCTCTTATTAACGTGAAAATAATAATTATTAGAAAAATAAATAACCTAATTGAGAAGAAATCAATAATTAAATATTTTATTATACTTACCTTATCCATTTCTACCTATTACCATATTCCAGACCCATTTCCAATACCTACTGTAAACTATGTCATGCCGTCGGAGGCAAAGGAAAATAGGTCATCTTGATTCCATCTTTTTTTTAAATTAACGCAGTTGGTTTTTTTTTATTTTTTCCTTTACTTGTATTGTATGTAGTACATGACTTTGCTTATTGCCAAATTCATGGTTCTAGGTCAACGGAAATTACCCTATAAGATTTTGATTCCCTTACGAGAGTTAAAATATGCGGCACAAATGGCTGTATCTTTTTAAACGACTTCACAAAAGGAGGAGGTTATATGTTCGACTGTATGTTGTTTTTTTTTATGTATGTTCGTCGATTTCTCCGCCAATTGTGAACCGATTTTCAAAATTATTTTTTCTTTTGAAAGAGTATATTTAGGCGGTAGTCCCATTGTCACCACGTCAGGATCTGATGATGGGATCTTGGGGAAAACGAGGGCAACCCTCAAATTTTATAAGAAGTCATAGTATTTTTCATTCATATATGTACTTATCAAAGCTATTTCTATCTGGTAGTTATCATCTCATGTTGCAGATCTGATGATGGAAGGTACAACTCTTTAAAGGTTAGGTTTAGGGCATAAGTTTGTATACATATATTATAGGCTAATATTTATAATTCATAGACTTCTAAAGCTATTCAGATATTTGCATCTGGTAGTCATCATCTCATGTTGCTGAGCTGATGATGGTAGGTTCAACTCCTTAATGGTTAGGAGTTAGGGGATAATTCTTTAAACAGGCTTATGTAATTAATTCATATACTTTTAAAAGCTTTTCAGATATTTGCGTATGGTAGCCACTGTCTCATGTTGGTGAGCTGATGATAGAAGGTCCAACTCCTTAACGGCTAGGAGTTAGGGGATATTTCTTTAAATATTATAGTCACGTTTAGACTGTAATTTATATTCATATGAGCTGATGATAGAAGGTAAACTCTTTATCGATTAGGAGTTAGAATATACGTTGTTCTAGATATTAAATGAAACGCAATATCAAATAGAATTTTAAAGTTTATTTATTTCTGTATTCCCTCGTGCGAGTGACAACTTTAGTTGGTCTACCCATGGTGCTACTTAACTATGACTTTTATAAGTAACTAGCTGTCCCACGCGGTTTCACCCGCGTTCCCGTATGATTTTATTTTATCCCGGGACAAAAAGTATCCTTATACCAGGATATAAACTATTTGTGTGCTAAATTTCATCACAATCTTACGCAGCGCACGTAACGGAAGCTTTCAAAAGAAATAAATATTCCACGATTTTTCCAAATTTTTAATAGATGCTCTGCTGCTATTGATCTTAGCGTGATGTTATGTTGCCTTTTTCGATAAATGGGCTATCCAACACTAAAATATTTTATGTAGTTAGATTAGCGCGTTCAAACAAACAAACAAACTCTTCAGCTTTCTCATATTAGAATAGATAATGTAATCCCCTTAATTTGCTCGAAAAAAACTAAATATTTCTTGAAAACATTAAATATCAAAAATGGAAAAATAAAACTTTTTATAAAAAAAATAAAAACGACTTCAAAGAAAAATATGTAGCACTAAAAACCGAAAAATAAACTGAATAAGACATTAAATAAATTGGACGATAAAATTATTTCAATAACAAAATAGACCAAATACTTATGTAAACTACATACGTAGGTACATAGAAATAATTATTATTCTATAAATACCTTTTGATCTGTTTGAAGTCGGTGCCAAGCCCAAAAATACAATGACAGAAATAATAAATTAAATGAAATTAAATGTTTATTCATCCAAATAGGCCTTCACAGGCACTAATGAATAGTAAGATTACCTACTTAGTAAATACTGACTACAACGATACAATAAGTGTTCCTTAAGTGTCCCAAATTTGAATAAAACATTTTGAATTTGAATTTGACTGGTAAATGGGGTTAAAATAACAACGAAAGATGATCCCACATACGCTCACGCATTCCGTTGCACGCAAGGGGTGGTGTGATGTGGCGAGGGTGGACGTGCGAAGCCTATCAAACCTATTAGGCTTGGCACCGACTTCAAACAGATCAAAAGGTATTTATAGAATAATAATTATTTCTATGTACCTACGTAGGTAGTTTACATAAGTATTTGGTCTATTTTGTTATTGAAATAATTTTATCGTCCAATTTATTTAATGTCTTATTCAGTTTATTTTTCGGTTTTTAGTGCTACATATTTTTCTTTGAAGTCGTTTTTATTTTGATTGCGTCTACTTAGAAATAAATTTTTTCACTGCTCTTAGGGTTTGCAGACCTGAGTACTTGATATTAATTTAACTTGATACCTCTTCACGTCCACGTTCCTTTTGACAGACGGACAACCAAGTGATCCTATAAGGGTTCCGTTTTTTATTTTTGAGGTACGGCACCCTAAAAATAGTATCTTGTTCAGATTTCTAAAGAAAAGAATACTGCAAAAAGCACTTCAAGTCGTAAATAGTAAGGCATCTTTAAATCCAAAGCTTCAATTCAAACCAATGCTTAATTTCAACTGTAAACTTTAAATTGATTACTTTGTCGATTTGGTTTCACAATCGCCCTAGTCTCAGTATAAATAAATTAAACACAATGTACGGACTAGAAAAGTATGAAACTATAATAAGACTGCCTATAAAATCTATCTAAATTAATTTTACGAACATATATGTTTTATGTTTTTGAATTAGAATTATTCGTAACGTAATAACTTTACACTCTCTGGACTAGGTAATATTTTGAAACTCTTTTTTCTATTTCCTGATTACTTACATAAAGTGTTCACACTGAAGTACGGCTTTTCATGATATTACCCAAACGTAATTAGAAATTTACTTGTTTAACCCAATGTTGTGTAACTAATATAATTTTAAAGAAACAAAAACAAAATTGTGCTCCACGATTTTTGTTAGTCACAAAACACGTCACCAGTCACTTTGTAAACTAAATAAGGTCTTTATCAAAGTGAACAGCAAACTGTTCAATTATACATTTAAATGACCTATATAAACATCCTTAATATAAAATTCAAAATGCTAATATTTTGTCATTATAATCTATATATCACAAACTGACCTTTGTTAAATAATAAAACTGACTAGAGCACTGTTACTCAAAAAGTACATTAAAATAAAACGTTATGTTTTTGATAAAAAAATCTCGTAGTTTGATATCCATTATATTATATTGTTTGTAGTTTTTTAATATAGTAATAGCACTAATACCTACTAACATCATATTAAATATTGGAATATGACGAAAATAGTAACTTTTTCTTGACAGGGCGTGGGTTCGATTCCTATCCAGCATAAACATATTTTGTGTTAATGAACATGTTTGTTTGTCGTGAGTCTGGGTATGATTATCTATTAAAGTATGTAAAAAAAAGTAGCATTTGTAGCATATCAGTTGTCTGGTTTCCATAGTACAAACTCTGCTTAGTTTTGGATCAGATAGCCATGTGTGAAGAATGTCCTAAGATATTTATTGATTTTATTTCTTTATGAAAAAAATCTAGTTTGTCTAAATTGTATTCAGCTCAAATAAATGTTTACCTTTTTTTATAGTTTTTCCGAAACTACGAGCTTTTTTGCTCAATTACACTTGATATAATTATTTATTATTAATAAGTTACATTTGATAACAAGTCAAAGGATTGCAATGCGGCTAAATATTCAATACTCAATTTTATTGCATGATGTAGGTACATAAAAAATTTATCACATGCATGACCCTAATAGGGTATAGCAATTTAACAATAGTCTAGGAAGGCAGACGGACCGAATCATTTTATAAATTATAATATTCATAACGTACCTTGTAAGTAAATATTACTTGCCTACCAGTAAGATTATTTTGAAAACCAGCCTGATCAACATGTTCTTACCTGTAACAATTGTAAGTGTTTTTCACAATAAATAGACTTACATTCGACCATAATCATAACCTCATTATATATGTAATGATATCAAGGTTCTGCTGACAGAAAATGTTTGTTTTAAATATAGTTTTAAGAAGGTCATCAAAGATTGAGAATCTTTGCCGATGCATAAAAGTCAACCTGCATAATATCTCAAGTAAGCTTAAAACCGCGGTTTCAGTCAATAATATTATAATAAAATTGAATTCTTATTACATGTCGTTATAGTTTCGGAGATAATCAACATCAACCTTTCAGTCCTTCTTCATTCGTCTTCCGTCTTACACTTAGATAAACTTGAGTATACTTTCCTATCCAAAGTTATTTTTCATGTTGATAATATCCCGAAAAAAGATTATATCTATCGTACCTCAATTCAATATTTTTACAGGAAATTTTCTACTTGATAGCGTATTATGCATATCACGAATAAATTGTCATTTTTCGTGCTGACCTTAAAATATTTCATTGAAAAGCTTTTGATAATACACAAACCAACACTGCAACTTTTGTTTTATTGATCAATTTACATTAGACAAATGGTATGGGTGAATATTAAAAAATTAGATTAGATGATATAAATGAGGAGCGATCTTCATAAGCGAACATTCAAGTAGTTAAGTTCGTTTGATGACAACGGAAATGCGTGGTTTCTTGGTAAGCACTCAAAGTATCCGAAAAATAGGTCTACTTATTATTGTTAAATAATTGTGGCTTTAATTGAATTAATAATTATAATATTTAATTATCGCCATATTGTGACTCTAACAAATACAAAAATAATATAAAGCAAAATGTTTGCCATCGATGTCAGATTACTTTGTTAGTTGCAAATAAAGATGTTGTATGCCAAAACTTTGTTCATCTCAGTATTAGTTTAACACAGTTACATATCGGAGTATTTCAAATCTACTTAAATGCAAAATAAAGTCACATTTCAAACATTATTCTTTTCAGGCCATCTGTTTGACCGTATCGGTCGCTTTGGCGGCTGAAACTGGAAGGTAAGATTCTTTAATGTAATTTATTTGTAGCTTGTTATTGCTACGTTGATTGTACTGTTGTTTTGGTTCTACATCATTAAATAAAAGAGAGCTGTATGTTTGATATTTAGTGCTTATTATGCTTCGATACATAAAAATCTCTTTTGAAATTACAGGTACACAACTTTCCAGTATTTTTCAACCACAACACGGCGTCCTTACTATGAGAGGTACTCCACTGTTCGTAGTGACGTAGCCGGTCGCTACGATCCTGGACGCTACGACCCAGGCCGTTACGACCCTGATAAGTACAACAATCAAGGAAAATATATACCTGATGACTCTGGAATTTACAAGTAAGTATCTTACACTGAGCTAAGTACCACTTTTAATATCAGATAGCCTTTAGATATGAAATAAAAATGGGCCTCAATCAATGCTTTTTTTTGTAATCGAAACATATAACTGTAAAACACACACTAGCTGTCCCCCGCGGTTTCACGGGCGTTCTTGAAGGATCGCCAGATTTCTCGGGATAAACAATATCCTTAGTTTTATTCGAGGATATTATGTTCTGTCTATATGCCAAGGTTCACATAAATTCATTAAACCGTTATAATATGATTGATTAACAGTAGTAAGATAACATGAATAACTATTACAAAGACCAAAATCTAATTTCAGGTAGTTAAAAATGGTACGATACGTTGTTGATAGTAATTTTAACTTTTAGCGGTGACCGTGGTGATCGAGGCAGTGCTGGTGGTTTCTACTCGGGCTCAGGAACGCGAGGAGGCCCTGGTGGCTTTTACTCTGGATCTGGAACGGTTGGTGGTCCCGGAGGCCCTGGTGGTCCTGGTGGCACCTACTCAGGCTCTGGGGACCGATACAAGCCCGATAAGAGGTAAATAAATACTTAAACTTTTACAATCACAGCATTTTTGTTGTTACTCGAAAATTTATACGCATTCCGAAGGGGTCTACACAAGTGGGGCACACATTATGATACTGGGTTATATTAATTTGATCATTGTAATTGATTGAAACTGAGTTTCCTAAGCGTTCATTCAGGATATTATCTATACGCGTGACAGCAAATAGTTAAGTACTTAAAGTTCAATTTAGTATTTAGGATCGACAAAAAAATTCACGTTCCTGTAGGTTTGCAATAATTAGGTACGGGGCTGACAGGTACCTAGATAAATATAAATAAAAATATACTTAAACATTTAATGACATGCATATACAGGGCAGACTAATATAGACTTACGCATGCAAACGTCTGCCTTGGGTTGGAATTTTTAATTACGTCACAGCACGTATGATATCTGATTTTTAATATGTTACACTACATATAAAATACGGACCTTTAAGGTGGGGTGCCTAAATGATTTTTTAAACATTCTTTAATCTATCAACAGCAGTAGCAGTGGCAATAAAGGATCAGGCGGCAGTGGGTATAGTGGAGGAAGCCTCACTGGTCTAAACTCTGGTGGCGGAACCCTCACCGGTAGCTCCCTCACAGGTGGTGCTACTCCTGGTAGCGTAAGACCCACTTCCGTAACAAAACCCATTAAATCTAGCTCGTATACTCCCCCCACTTTGCCTGGTGGATACGTAAACACAGCTAGCTCTGGAAAGGGCGACTATGTATATAAATTTGGCCTCATACGTCAAGAAGACGACAAACTTACCGATGGCTACCATTACCTCTACGAAACCGAGAATAAAATTCTCATTGAAGAATCTGGCAAAGTTGATGGCGATGATAACCTTAAAGTGAAAGGTTTCTACGAATTTGTCGCCCCTGATGGTGTCACCTACCGGGTTGACTACACGGCTGATGAAAACGGTTTTGTGCCCTCAGGTGCGCACTTGCCTTAATTAATTTAGTTATTAATTTTATGACTTACATTAATATAGTAGCTAAGAAAGCTGTATGTAACTGATGAACTTTTTATTTACCTATTTTATGAAAAATCCATCAGTTTGACATTATAGTGCCTATTTATGTTTTCAGACCTCGAAATTTTAAAGTTCTATTACACAATTGTGATGTTAACATTATTAAGACAGATAAAAGTCTAGAATAATATTACACTGCGATATATTATTAATGTGTGATAGGAAATCGATGAGAGATTGCCGAAGAGTACTTAAAAAGTATTTGAAATAATACTTGCAAAGAAAGTCGCTACGAACACTACGAACCTGATTAATCTTATTTTTGTACTTATCGTAAATCTTAAGATGTTTATTGTAAAGGCCTTGGCTAAAATAAATGAAGTTTACCTATGAATAAAACCATTGTGTATTTGTAAAGGGCCCAATTTTTATTTAATGTTTTCTAGGTTGCTACCTTTACAACAAAATAAATAAAGTGTTACATGCACATCTGACAGACCTACACGCGCAGTTTCGCATTTTTTTTACCTTTTTAATGTTTTAGTTTAATTTTATAAAATTCTCCTTGTATTTTCTCCTTATATTGAGATTTGTTATTTGTATATTTATTATTTCGTTACGTTAACCGTGGGGTGGAGACCTAGTGTCTTGAAATACAGACTCTGCCTATCTTAGGCACCAGAGTGTCTGTGACTATTATAATTTGTATTTATTTTTTAAACTTTTTGTGAGAGATAAATTTATTATTAATGTTTAGAGTATGGTATAAAATAGCACACTTACACTTTTGTTAGACCGCTTCCTAAGTGATGATGCTGCTGACGGCACCTCCATCGTTGCATTTAGCAATTACTTTTTGTGAGAGATAAATTTATTATTAATGTTTAGAGTATGGTATATATACCTAGGATATAGGATTATGGCGAGAATGAAAATGCAGATTGATTTTTAAATAAAGTGACTTGTAGGTAGGTATATTCAAAATGAAATATAACCACGATGAAGGTTTGTCTTGTTCCTAGCACAGCGATGATCGAAGTCAGGAATAACTAAGGGCAACCATTGTTTTTATAATAATCGTTTAGTACCTGTGTTTCCAGTACTATGAAAATAAAACGGATTCATTTTTGCAATGTAAAATCAAATAATACCAACACGCCCCCTCAAAAATTAATCATCAAGAAACTAATTCCTTCTATATTTACAATTATAGATATCTGAATAACCAGAACATTATAAACCTTCAAAGTGTTTGCTGGGAGAATTACAATATGGTTCAACATTTGTTGCTAGGATTAGGAAAACCCAGGAAAACCTAATCAAACCATTTCATCATAATCAACTTAATATAATAAGTGATAAACATAATCAATAAATTATCATAACAAAAATAAATAGTTCATTATTGCTAATATAAACCCATTTCATTTCTAAACCTTTGAAATGAGACAGCTGGTAGCGGCTTCGTCAGCACATCCACTATTTGTTTACCTGTGGGTATATAAAACAATTTTATTACATTGTTTTCAACTTGTTCTCTGGAGAAATGGTACTTGATGTCAATATGTTTAGACCTTTTATGACTAGTAGGGTTATTTGCTATACTTATACAACCATTATTGTCTTCAAAAAGAGCAATTGGATTATCCATATTAATTTTAACACTGATTGCTAGAGAGAGCCATAATACTTCTTTTACAGCTTCAAATAATGCCATGTATTCAGCCTCAGTCGAAGAAGCCGCAACTGACATTTGCCTCTTTGTATTCCAAGTTATTGTACAGCTATTGAATAATTTGAATAAATAACCCGTCGTACTTTTTCTGTTATTGACATCATTACCACCCCAATCAGAATCAACATACCCACATAAAATATTATCAAAATTATTACACCTTTTGTAAGTTAGTTTTAAATCTATTGTACCCTTCAAATACCTGAGCACTCTTTTGAGACATTGCCACAACTCTTTATTATTTTTGTTTGTGTATCTGCTCAAAATATTTAAACTTACACTTATATCAGGACGGGTACACAACTCAACATACATCAAACACCCAATAAGGTTGCGACAAGGTGCATTATATTCGCTATCTAAGTTTAGAGACTCGTAATTAGGTTTATTTTCTAAAGGTGTATTTATTGGATTACAGTCAGACATACTAAATTTATCTAAAATGCTTTTTATGTATGCACTTTGATCCAAAGTTACAGTGTCATTATATCGAGTAATTTTGATACCCAGAAATAATTTGATCTCTTTTAAATCTACCATTTTAAATTTACTCATTAAATAACTTTTAAATCTGTCAATTGACAGTTGATCATAACAAACTATAACTAAATCATCTACGTATAGCAATATATAAATATTTTTATGAATATCACCCTTATCCAAAACATAAATACATCTATCAACTGATGAATTTACAAACCCTTTTTGTTTAAGACACTGATCGAATAATTCGAACCAACACCTAGCAGCTTGTTTAAGTCCGTACAAAGCTTTATTTAATTTATAAACATAGCCTTCTTTACTAACTACCCCCTCTGGTACTTTCATATAAATTTCTTCTTTTAAAATACCATTCAAAAATGCGGTTTTAACATCCATATGATGAACCAATAAATTATATTGATTTGCAAAACTAATCATAAATCTAAAACTAGCTAAACGAGCAACAGGGGCAAATGTTTCATTATAATCAGTTAAATACTCCTGACTAAAACCCCTGGCTACAAGACGTGCCTTATATCGTAATGGATTGCCAAACTCATCATTTTTAATACTAAAAATCCATTTACAATCGACTATGTTTTTATTACTAGGTTTAGGTACTAAAGTCCAAGTATCATTAGCTAAAAGTGAATTTAGCTCATCCTTGATCGCACCTTCCCATAGAGTTCTATCATCCAGATTTTTAATTTCATTAAATGAAGTAGGTACTTTGCAATTAATTGATTCAGCACACAATAAAACATCAATTTCATTATAAGATACAGGAGGACGACCTTTGAGCCTAGAACTCCTTCTCAATCGACACGAATCATCAGTACCAATATCAGAACAAGTTCCACTTGAATTTGTTTTGTGATCAACGTTTGATTTTGACATATTATTTGAATCATTAATTTCAATCAACTTACGAATTTTACTACAGCAGACTGATTCATCAGATTTTGACCTATCCGATTCTGAATCATTTAATATTGTATTATCTGATTTTGATTCAATTGAACTTGAACCATCAGATTTAGGAATGTCACTACTTTGAGGTTTTATTAACACTGATTTTGGCGCCACGTCAATACTATTATCAGTTTTGTCATGGAAATGTTCCAATTCATTTCCTTCAATTCTTAAAGCCGGTCTCGACTGTAAGAAATTAACCTCATCTACTATCACATCCCTAACATTTTCATATTTATCGCGCTCTGTGTTCCATACCTTATAGCCATTCGGCACATACCCTACCATAATACCCTTCCATGACTTTTTATCGAATTTAGTTTTACTGGTTTTATTATGCACATAGACGGTAGAACCAAAAACCTTTAAATACTTTATAGCAGGTTTTTTATCGTGCCACAGTTCAAATGGAGTTTGAGATTGTTTCAAAACGCGGGTAGGTGTTATATTTATTAAGTATACTGCAGTTAAAACTGCCTCACCCCAAAAACACTTAGATAATTTAGCACCACTGATCATAGCTCGGGCTTTTTCTGTGATTGTCCTAACCATACGCTCTGAAACTCCATTTTGTTGTGGTGTTCTCGGAATAGTAAAATGATATGAAATTCCTTTAGAAACGCAATAATCTTTCATTTCAGTAGACAAATATTCCCGACCATTGTCACAGTACAAATTAACCAATTTTAAATTGAATTTGGTCTCACTTTTTGCCACAAAATCTTTAAAAGCCGAGAACACATCCGATTTATATGATATCAAGTATGCAACACAGTAATGAGTAAATTGATCAACAAACAAAACAAAATAATTCTTATTGTCGATTGTAGATGGAGTGATTGGCCCACACACATCAGTGTGCACAACAAATAACGGTCGCTTAATATAACTTTTATCTTTCGAAGTGTTGAATGGTAATCGTGTCTGTTTTCCGTTTATGCAAGCTTCGCACAGTTTGTTGTCAGGCGATACTACTTCAATCAAGCTTACGTCATCAATCATCCGGTTATTTTTCAACTCTAAAAACTTTTGCTTACTAATATGACCTAACCGTTGATGCCACAAATCGTAATTATTTTTATCACTACTTGAGACACTGCACACTTGAGAAACAGATCGATTAACTTCAAAATCAACAGATATTAAATTATTGACTACCTTACCTTGCATCAGTATTTTACCGTCCTTACTGATATTTGTTCCGTTTTGATCGAAGGTGATTGTCAACCCAGCACGCTGCATCTTTGTTACCGATAGTAGGTTGTACGGTACTTCACGACAGAACAAAACGTCCTCTAGAATACCATGGATGCCGGTGTTGCTGGTTACTTGTAAAGTGCCTCTTTTGGTAGCTGTAATAAACTCACCGTGTTTAGCAACTGAAATTTTTAACGGTATATTTAAATCTGTGTAGGTTAAGAAAAGATCTTCCCTGTTAATTATGTGATCAGATGCTCCGGAATCTAGCAGGAAAGTTATTTGGTGTCCTTCTGCGCCACCTTCATAATTTCCGGACATGAATGCAAAACCGGAAGCTTCATTTGAACAGGTCGCTCCCTCAGTTAGCTCCACTGCTTGAACAGTTCGGGGCCGGTCTGTAGGTTTCTGTTTATTGGGTTGATTCATCCGTTTAAAATGGTAACAATCATTTTTCACATGACCTTTACGTCCACAATGGTAGCATCTGATGAAGGATTTCTTCTTTGCCTTGAACTTCTGCTGATAGTTATGAGGCTTAGTATTTTCTATTTTTCTTCCGTTGCAGTTTTGAGCTTTATATTCGACGTGAAGAATTTTATTGACTGTGTCACTACCCTCATTTCGTTGCATTTAGCAATTACTTTTTGTAAGAGATAAATTTATTATTAATGTTTAGAGTATGGTATAAAATAGCACACTTACACTTTTGTTAGACCGCTTTCTAAGTGATGATGCTGCTGACGGCACCTCCATCGTTGCATTTAGCAATTACTTTTTGTGAGAGATAAATTTATTATTAATGTTTAGAGTATGGTATAAAATAGCACACTTACACTTTTGTTAGACCGCTTCCTAAGTGATGATGCTGCTGACGGCACCTCCATCGTTGCATTTAGCAATTACTTTTTGCATGATGATACTACTACATAAAATTATAAAGTTATTATATTTACATACAGTAATGAAAAATAATTGATAACATAACTTTGAGAAGGGGTTAATAAACTAAAGTAATTTAATAATTGTTAGAAACCAAACTATTTCAAGCATGTGTATAGATAGTATATGTATGAATATAATTATGCCATAATAAATAATACTGTGACTTGGTGTTAAAAAAAAGAACTGGCTCTAAAACAGCTGCAGGTACATAATGGTTCAGATTTAACTCCACTTAAGGCTAAAAGTACCTAGTATAAAGTAGCCTACTTACTACCTAACAATATTTCTTTTAAACTAAGTAGTGCTATTATTAATAAGAGGAATATATTAATAGAGAATATATTAATAGTATCATATCAGATATGTGAAACAGAAAGTAGTATTGGCTTCTGGCATAGAGTAGTCCATATTACTCTATATTTCATACCTACTTTACTAGCTGACCTGACAGACGTTGTCCTGCCCTGAAAGTAAAAACAATCCTTTAACTCGATTGCAGCGCCACCTACCGGGTCCAATTGTGAATACCGGGTATATACTTTTATGTTGCATTTCAAAATAATAAGTAAAAGAGACATCATTATTTAACCCCTCGACTTTAAATGCACATTTTTTTACTGAAAATATATGTAAACGTCGTTAATGAAAATCAGCGAGAAATGCCGCCATTTAATACTTAGCCTCATCCCTAAAAACTAAGTTAAACAATATGCACACAGTTTTACGCAAATAGCTATAATAGGGTGGCAGAGCATACATTTTTATTTATATTTTTTATATAAACTGTAGTGGTTTACGCGGCAGTAAAGCCAGTAAAGCTCCCAGTCAGCACGGTTTATTTTCTCGCGTGTAGTTTTGAATTAACGATAATTCCTAATATATTAATTTTAATAATACCTATGCTTAAAGGGAAATTTTGATCAAGATTAATGCACAAAGTATCTAACGTATTATACATAGACAATCGATCTACTCAAATCCAAATACTTTAACAGACCGGTAGGGTGGGCTACATTTACCCTACAACTCACTATGTTTTCCTACATCGAAAGCTCAAGCTCATTGTAGCATTTGAATCTTCATCACGATATTTGACGTCACTACCAGCTGACTGACTGAAATGTATTTAATTAAAGGCAAGTAGTTAAATAAATAAATAAATATGGTCGGACATTTTTCACACACGGCTATCTGATCCCAAACTAAGCAAAGCTGTAGGTAATATGGAAACCAGATGACTGATATACTACATAGACTACTTTATTTTTTTTGTAATATAGCCATACTTAAATAGATAATTACACCCAGACTCAGGACAAACAGACAGGTTCATGCACACAAATGTGTGTCCTGGATGGGAATCGAACCCACGACCTGCGGCTTGATAGGCAGTGTAATAACCAACCACGCCAACCGGCCCGTCAAGTTCAAGCTCTCTTTAAGTTTATGGTTCAGTCAGATCCCTATGTTCAGATTATGATAGTTGGTCGCATAGTATTTAGTCATCTCAATAATATTGACGGGCCGGTTGGCGTTCTTGGTTATTACACTGCCTATCACGCCGCAGGTCGTGGGTTCGATTTATCTGGCTTCCATATTACAAGCTCTGCTAAGTTTGGGATCATTTAACCGAGTGAAAACATTTTTTTACTAGTATTCATGCCCATTGGTTGAAAGGCGACCACTTTTTTTTAGGAAAAAAACCTAACTGTTTCCAAATATGTTTTTATTGATAACTCTAAAACTCGTCAATGGCTACGAAAATCGGTTGACAGAAGAGAAAAAGTGGTAGGTACAAAGCTTTTTATCACATATTTTTTAAATTTGTTTCTTAGAAGATTTACAACTGTACCACAAGTATAAAAAACAATATTATGTAGCTGTAGGTAAGTCATTTACAAAATCTGCGAAATGATCCCTGAGAAATCATCGGAACTCATTTGGTAGTAGCTCTTGCTAAACGTGGCTAATTCACTATTGGAAGGTTCATCTAAAAAAAAAATTCATAAAACACAAACTAAGTAATAGTAGGAGGATAAAAGTAAAACCCTTTAGCAGGACCCTAGTGCTCTATGATTGTTGAGCTCATTTTTTTCTTATACACGTATGTGTTTAATTTCGACTGATTCTAGTAAAATCAATCCCAACAAAAACATTCTCATGTAAAGTATTGCCAAAAAACCGTATGGCACGCACTGTCAAAAAATAATTAGATCTCATGTAGAGCCAAGCTTCTAACTCTACTCGCCCTAACTCTACAAGCCCTAACTTCACGAACTCTACACCTTAGACAAAAGATGTGGCTTGGCCATTTCGCTACATTCACATGGGCCTAAGGTGAAACAGTTATTCACTGTTCATTACTTTTCTGTACTTTTCTGTTTTTGTAGTAACGAAACGGCCAAGTCACATATTTCGACTAAGGTGTACAGTTCGTGAAGTAAGGGCTTGTAGAGTTAGGGCGAGTAGAGTTAGAAGCTTGGCTCTACATGAGATCTAATTATTTTTTGACAGTGCGTGCCATACGGTTTATTGGCAACACTTTACATGAGAATGTTTTTGGTGGGATTTCACTTCTTTTTGTAAATTGCTTGTGACAATATTTTCGTTTCAATAAGAAACAACGCCATGTAGTTTTTCCCCCTAGTAGGTAGTGCCCTTACGCTTCGCTTCGTTTGGCTTGATTTAGCGGCCCCCAGATCGGAATCATGATAGGTTTCCCCAAATTTGGCACAAGTATACAATTATTGTAGTTCATCACAGTGGTCTACAACATATCGCACGATAGCAGTCCTGACTTGCGACGCCACCTCAACGTCTATTTCTTCATACATTAAGTATGTCAAGGAATAGAAGAGGCAGGAACCATCTCCCGGCATATGAAACATACGATGACGGCGAGGTCCCAGCTCTACTTCAAGTGAAACTATTTCACAAACAATCCATGCTTACTTTTAAATCAGTTAGAAAATCGACTATGTTCAAACAAACTAACGAAGCTAAATAAATTGTAACTTTTTGCCTATATAAATCTCTAAGAATGAAACCATAGCTCGTTTCAATTAGAGACAACGCCATCTAGTTTTTGAAGTGAAAACTTCTTTGGACTGCCTTTGTATTTTTGTTGTTTATCTATACTAATATTATAAAGAGGAAAGATTTGTTTGTTTGTTTGCATTGAATAGGCTCCGAAACTACTGGACCGATTTCAAAAATTCTTTCACCGTTAGAAAGCTACACTATCCCTGATGAACATAGGCTATATTTTATCCCGGGAAAGGATAAGATCCCACGGGAACGCGGGTGAAACCGCGCGGAACATTAGTATTATAAAGGGTTGTATTATTATTTTATTACATTATTTTTAGGATTCCGTACCTCAAAAGGTAAAAAAAGGAACACTTATAAGATCACTCTCTTGTCCGTCTGACAGTGTGTCACCACCGATTTTCTCAGGAATGCGCGAACGGGTGGACCTAGAAAGTTGAAATTTATACCAGATGCTGAGGTCTATAGTTCCTATTAGGTGTATAAAAATCCGGTCAAATGCGAGTCGGACTCGCGCACCGAGGGTTCCGAACAAACTTGTAAATAGTTCGTTCATCACGGTAATGGAGTCTTGAGGATTACCTTATTGGAGATAAGTGCCAATTAAGCTAGATCTCAAAATTGTATGAGCTCCGATACAACTCAGAGGTCTATCTTAATTGGTGGTACTATGTATGTATGGGGACCCCCTTTAATTTTAAACTTTTTTTACTTTTTAGGATTTTCCCTTTATTTGTGCTGTAAGACCTTGCTTTTCGCCAAATTTCGTGATTCTAGGACAACGGGAACTACCATATACATAGTTGACGCATTCTCTAGTTTAAGGGGTTGGGGGATAAAAGTTTCAAGTTAAAATTTTTTTTTGTTGTTTCTGTACTAATATTAGCCTAAATACCAAATTTCAGCTTTCTAGGACTTCAGGAAGTACCATTTATGAGTTTTGATGATCATCAGTCAGTGACGAAATCGGGGGTTTTTAGATATCAATAAAATCTAAAGTATACCAGCTATGCAATTGAAACTTTATATGTTTAATAAGTCTGCTATAGGCATCATATCCTGAGAATTTTGTTTATCTGGTATAATCCAAAGCGAAGTTATGAGGGTTCAAAAATACGACGAAGCACTTAGAGAAAAGGTAGGTAGTGCCCCAGCGTTTTCGCTTCGCTGGCTTTTCTTGGCGGGGCACTTCCGTGCCCCCAGATAGTTTTATAAGAAATAAAACACATACATTATTTAAAACTTTTTGGACAAAAATAAAATAACATTAGAAGAACAATAAGAAATCAATTATTATTTATCAATGTATTGCGAGTTCAACTTGCACTTGGTTGACTTTTTTTTTGTATTCGATAGGCTTGTGTTTGACCACAATCTCACCATGGTAAGTGATGATGTGGCCGAAGATGGTAAGCACACAAAGCCTAGATGGGAACAGGCTCTCAAGTGCAGCTGTCGGAACACACCGATAGGTGTTTGGCGACAGAATAGGTGTTTGGACAGAACACTTCTTCATTGCTTATCTGACTTTGTCGATAGATTGAAGTGTAGATATTAATACCCAGGTCTTGGGGTAGATATGAAGGGGTTATCCATAGATTTGATTTAAGAAATAAATAAAATTGATCATAATAATGTCTATCAAATGAGACTAGTGTTCGCACTCTGATCGAAATTCGACCAAAAAGTTTTTAGGAAGAAAGTCTCTAACTGTCAATAAAGAAAACTTTATCGGTTGACAAACAAAGGAGGATAATGATATATATGTGTGTGTGTGTGTCAAACGCATGGTAGTGTGTGTAATGATTTATTTATTAATTTAATTTATTTCTAAATATTTTATAAAAATATTAGCTTTCTGCACTCCTTCTCCATATAAACTTTAACTGTACCAAATTTGCACTCTTCCATGAGTGTGAATTTCGTAAAATGGGGTACAAAGTTTTTTCTTCACGTATTAATATAATATTATGATGATGATCGAAGTTGTAAGTCCGTGAAGAGTAAATTAAATTAAAAAAAACCCCAACACCTTAAAAATGGAAAAATAATGTATTTTTGGTTTGATTCTATTTTAATTACTTTCGATAAATGAATAAACTTTGTTATCCATTCCCAATGGAATAACTAATGACACAATTTTATTATTATTTTATAAATAAATACGTAGCTGAAAATTGTTAAACAAATTAAAAGTATCACGGAACAACCATTACCCGATTGCACTTGGTGTTTTTGTCTGAGAAACATTTAAATATGTAAAAATTTTCTACCAGGCATCCGACACATAAATGATTAGATCCGGGTAGGTTTCAAATCAAATTAAGTAAAAACATGTTTACAAGGGTTATATACAGGGTGTCTGGTAAGTAGTACGACAAACTTAAGGGGGAGATAGGTGGGCGGGTCACCTACCAAATATACAAATATGACCTCAGTAAACGTGTCACCATTTTTGAGATATTTCAAAATTTCCGTTTTTTTTTAAATGTACTCCCGCGTTTTTTTAAAAGTACTAGATTCACGTGATTTGTTGTGTACTTAGCTTTCTTCCGTATTTTTTAAGCTATTGCATAGCTTTTATCGCGGGCTTTGAGCGGGGCGACCGAATCAAGAAATTCCGAAACTGTAGTCGACGGCAGCCGCCGACATTCGACTAACGACGAAAAAAAAAACCGTGTCCAATGACAACACACTTTTTTTATATTATTATTCAGCTATTATTCGGCGGCGCGACTATGGGCCGTCGTACCAGCCAGTTTTTATTCAAACAATATTTGCGTTCGATTTCTTTGGCGCTGAACACTAAGATGTTCCAAATTCAATAAGTGCGCGGCAAAGATAATTGCGACGCACTTATAAAATAAAGAGGATTAAAAACTCATTACTGCCCGCTAAAAGTTTCTTATAGACAACACCACCTTTGGGTGAACTTAAAGGCGAACCAAGTTGTCCTTTTCGAATAGATGGGATGAAAAGTATAATGCTATGCAATAGCTTTACCGCGGCAGTCCCCGAGTGCCACAGTTATTTTTTCTTATTAATTTTTTCATGATAAACTGTTTATCATTTCCAAATGTCGTTGAACGAGCATGTTTTTAAGCTTTTAAAGTTAACTAGCGTTCAGGATTTTTTTTTGCACTAGGAGAGTTTAAAACTTTACAAAACTTAAATAGAAAAGAAAAAAAATTGAAAGAAAAAAATTAAAATCTACAATATAGTCACTTCTTAATATTTTTTTGCATGTGATAACACAACTATTCAAGATTGTTTTGCAATAAAAACAAATGTAAAAAGTAATAAATTCCGAATACCACAGCTCAAAATAGTAGTGCGGGAGTACATTTAAAAAAAACTGAAATTTCGAAATATCTCGAAAATGGTAACACTTTTACTGAGGTCATTTTTGTATATTTGGTAATCAGCGGGCACAGATGGCATTTTCCCTGCCCTTTTGCAATGGGGAGGGGAAAATATCGCTATTCACCTGACCGTCATCTTTCAAGCATGTCTGGCCTACAGGTACACTCCACAAGCGTGGAGAGAAGTAAAAGTAATCTTCATACCCAAACCAGGTAAGGCAGACTATACAAATCCAAAAGCCTTCAGGCCCATCAGTCTTACGTCTTTCGTCCTAAAAACCTTAGAAAGACTATGCGACAGACAACTTAGGGATACAACTTTATTCAAATCCCCTATTCACAAACACCAGCACGCATACAGTGCAGGCAAATCCACAGAATCGGCACTCCATCAGGTGGTAGGAAAAATCGAGGAAAAATCACCTTCATTGATATTGAGGGAGCTTTTGACAGAACAAATTTCACCAGTATAGAGTTAGCGCTAGTAAGACATAAAGTCCCTACACTTCTCACCGACTGGATAATCAACATGCTACGTAACAGAGTGGTAAAGGTTGCTGGAGGTGACGGCAGGGGAGCACTGGTGGCTAGAGGCTGTCCGCAGGGGGGCGTACTATCGCCGCTGCTGTGGAACCTCGTGGTAAATGACCTTGTGACCAGGCTAAACTCCAAATACTTCTACACGGTAGGTTATTCAGACGATATCACCATCCTAATGACCGGACGTCAGGCCAGCATAGTCTGTGATACTACACAGGCGGCGCTGAAACTGGTGGAGAACTGGTGCGTCGAGCACGACCTCACCGTGAATCCAACAAAAACAGAAATGGTAATGTTTACTAACAAGCGTAATGTGGGTAACTACAACCCACCGGAACTATTTGGATCCGCTTTACAGACATCAAGTGAAGTTAAGTACCTTGGTCTAACGTTGGACAGTAAACTCAACTGGAGCAGCCACATTGACCAGAAAACCAAAAAAAGCAGCATAGTCCTGTGGCAATGCCGCAAAATGGTAGGTAAACGCTGGGGTCTGTCCCCCAAGATATTCAAATGGCTATACACGGTAATAATACGACCAATGCTAAGCTACGGAGCCCTTGTGTGGTGGCCAAGAACCAAACTAGGAACTTGCGTCAAAAAACTCCAAAGCTTCCAAAGACTAGCATGTTGTGCAATCACAGGTTGCATGAGGACCACTCCGACTGCGGCTATGGAAGCCATGCTAAATCTACCGCCGCTCCACTTATTCATCCAACAAGAAGCGGCTCAAGCAGCTCTAAGACTCAAATTTCTAAAACTAAACAGGTTTGATAAAGTCAAGCACTTTAACAGTATTTTTCTAGACTGGAACAACACACCCCTAATAGACGCCCCCTGTGACAAGGTGGCGCCAATCCACATCTTTAACAAAAGATTCAAAATTCAACTGTCCGAGTGCGGCGACCCTAGCCGGGTCCACAGATCACTCAGAATATTCACGGATGGCTCAAAAACCAGTGCAGGCACTGGTACAGGCGTCTTCTCGGAGGACCTTAACATCAACATTGCCAAACCCCTTGGATCCCACAGCACAGTCTTCCAGGCTGAATGCATGGGGATCCTACTGGCGGCTCAGGCAATAGCGACAAGAAAGGTAACAGATCATAACATTATCATTCTCTCAGACAGCAAATCAGTACTACAAGCACTGGATCGTACTAAGGTGACATCTAGTCTTGTAGTGGAGTGTCAAAAGGCCGTAAATTTGGTAGGCATCCACAATAACATAACCATACAATGGATCAAAGGACACAGTGGAGACAGAGGCAATGACGCAGCTGACTCACTGGCAAGGAGAGGATCGGAGTCAATACCGGTGGGACCCGAACCCTTTCTCCCTCTCCCACAGTGCTGGTTTAAAAGTAGGATAAGTGAACGCACATATCACCTCCACCAAAACTACTGGAACAACCATGAGGAGTGCAGGCAGACCAAACTAGCTTTGCCTCAACTTAATACAAGGCTCTCTAGAGCACTCCTACAACTGAGCAAACCACGATTGCGACTAGTAACTAGCGCTATAACCGGTCACGGCAGTTTTAACAAACATCTGTTCAATCTAGGTGTCACAGACAGCCCCCTGTGCAGAGCTTGCATGAAGGCAGAAGAAACAGCCGCCCACGTCCTGCTGGAATGCGGTGGGGTGGCCGAATGCCGGGCAAACTACCTGGGCAACCCGGGTAGTCTCAGGGAGGCGGTCGGCAACGTCAAGGCGCTGGCAGGCTTCCTTGAAGATATAGGATGGCTGGAGTAACCCCAGCCAAACACCCTCCGACGCAAAAAGGGCGCAATCCGTCGCCCAATTGCGGAAAACGCCCGCACGAAGAAAGAAGTATATTTGGTAGGTGATCCGCCCACCTATCTCCCCCTTAAGTTTGTCGTACTACTTACCGGACACCACGTATACTTAGGTACATGACGTAAAATTGTATCCTGTATAACATAAAGGATTATGTATATTCTATATTTTTTTATTATTTTCTTACTTACCTACAGTAATATTATTTAGAAGACTGCTGTAGTAGGAAAATGTATATGTATGTATAAAAGGAAAATAAAGTGATATTCAAAGTACAGCTTTGAAATTAATAAATAAATTTTAATGGATGATATAATGATTTAAATCAATCAGATATATATTTCGAAAGCCATTAATAAAATTTAATTAAGTTACGTCAGTCAAACATTCTATGCTAGTGACTTAATAAATATAAGCCAATAAAGATCGCGATAATACTATTTGCTGCATATTTAGTAGATACTAGACGGCTTTGATCCTTGTATTATATTGAGTAGGTATAGCGATGACACCTACCCATAAACGGCGCGGCGGAGGACTTGATTTTGTATGTCAACTAAGTCAACAATCTTGATGTACCTAAATGGAATAAGGTCTACATAACGCAGTGGGCCTTATATTGTTGCATTTTAATCATTTTTGTTTTATGCAAATCGTTATGTGAAGTGGATCCTACTACATTCCATAAGAGAATTACGACTCTCTTGCAAGTCAGTCGTCTCAGAACTACTTGCGAACTGCAGTCAGCGAGGCTTTAAATAAATACAAAATATTAACATTACAGTGCAAAAGTGAGTGATTAATATTAAGTTGCAGCGGAACTATTATAATTTTATGAGCTATGCTAATTCATCTGCCTGACCTCGTCACACCTTGATTTAAGGATTCTGTTCCACTTTTTGGTATGTTTATAAATAAAATTTATTATTAATTTAAATGCAAATTAAATGTCAATGAAGAATAAGGTGATTTTTTGACAGACTTAACGTTTCCTAAAACTGCTTTTAACCTATAATACATTGTTTGATCTAGTTTCAGATCCAAAGCGTAATTTGTGGTGATAACAGGCTTACAGCTAGCTGAGGTGCAAATATCGTTAAAATTAGTTTCTTCCACTACCAAGATATTTTTACACAATGCGTGTTCTGAAATACGTAAGTCTTTAATAAGATAGTCAATTAAAATATCTGTATTAATTAAAATAATAATAGATCAGCTCACTACAATTATCACCAACAATAAGATAACAATTGAATTTAGTATATAATCGAGTCAGTATGCTACCAGTTTTGTACCTACGTGAATATTTACAATACAGTTCTTCGGTGTTTTGAGTTTATAATACCGTATATACCCAATATAGACTGTATTTTTCAGTACAATTCAATGTTATTGAGATGTATTTTATATAATTTACTTTCATAAAATATGTAATTTTATACATAAGTCAAATTCCATGAATATCTATTAAACCTACCTATATAATTTTGCCATTATGGAAAATATTTTTGACAATCAGACACATACACGTCCACGTCTACAATTTAGAGTGTCTGGTATCGTTAGTTGCTGTTGGGTATGATTTACTGCGCTACTACTATGATGATTCATATTGTGTTGTTTTAATAAATTAAAAACTATGTATTTAAAAATATTGTATCGTTCATTAATACTTTCAGATTTTGCTATTTTCTCTATGGACAGCAATAAATTGTTCACCTTACGACGATGGAAAATACAATCCCGAAAAATACAGGGTGTACGATGATGGCAGATATTATCGGCCTTTAGAAGAAGGCAAATATGTGCCAGGAGATGAAGGCAAATATACGTATATTTATGAACAAGGGTTGTATCCTGACGATGACGGTGACTACAGATACATTCACCAGACCGGGCCCGAAGGTGGATTTGGTGGAAACGGCGGATTCGGTGGAAATGGAGGATTTGGGGGATTTGGCGGAAATGGTAATGGTGGTCCTGGCGGTCCGGGTGGTCCAGGTGGACCAAAAGGTCCTAAAGGTCCTCCAGGGCCACCAGGTCCTAATGGTCCAAATCCAAATACACCGAAAAAAATTAACTACAGCAGCAGAGTTTACGCAAACAGATACCCATACATACATAAAGTAATCAAGTCTCTTATTGACAAATATGTATCTTCGGAATTATTTGGTAATGAATCACAGGAAAGTTCCCATCACTACAGAAAAGTATATGCGGATAAAGAAATTGCCGTTAAATGCCAATATTTAAAACCTAAGACGATCAACGACACGGAGTTTGCAACTCAGTATGTATTCAAAATTCAAAACAAATTCATAACTATACAATGCTTAAAATTGATAAAAAGGAGACGTTATAAATTATAATAACTATGTTACTTTATTCTCAGGTATCCCCCCACAGTTCAGCTTCCAGTAGGAGAAAAATTTGGATCGTACTATAGTTTCAGAGGAACGAAGGTTCTCAATACTGTTGAAAATGCTCTAACCAACAAGTTGAAGCTGGAATACGAAGTATTTGTAAGAGTCGTAGATATAGTATCTTAATTACATTTGATACCTACTCGTATTATTACATGTAACTTACGTATTTATATTTTATGAAATGGCAATGAATTGTGTTTTATTTTATTAGACGCTTAAAGTTTCTCGAAAACAAAGTAATTGTGGTTTTATTACAAATAAATAAAAACTGGCAAATACCAATCAAGACCCTTAGCGGTCATATGAGTTTGGATGTGTCATTGACTTTTACCTTATGAAAATAAAAAGTATCATACCAATCTTTGTTGAAAAATATGACTCATCTTTGAGGGCAATACCTTTATCCTTTATTTAAACTTATTCTACATTCTACATTCATTATTATAAATGTGAAATTTTGTATGTTTTTGGATATTTGGATGTTTGTTGCTATCACGCAAAAATGACTGAACGGATTTTGATGAAACTTGGCACACAGGTATATCACATCCTGGAATAAAAAATAGGATACTTTTTATACGGGTAAAGAAAAAATCCCTCGGAAATGCGGGTTAAGCCACGGGGGACAGCTAATAATTTAAAAAATACAAAATATTTCATAAATTTCAATTACTCAAAAGCATGGGTGTATATGATTAACTATTTTCTTTACGAATAAATAATTTAGGTAACTATGTGTTATTGAACATTATCTACATGCTCTACTATCTTACTAATATTATAAATGTGAAAGTTTGGATGTTTGTTACTCATTTCCGCCAGAGCGGCTGAATGGATCTGGATGAAATTTGGCATGGAGATAGATTATAGTCTGGAATATCACATAGGCTACTTTTTATCCCGGGAAAAGATAAGATCCATCGGGAACGCGGGTGAAACTGCGCGGAACAGCTAGTATCTTACTATCTACTAGCTTGATTAACTGCAACATAAAGTTGAAATATTATTTTTATAATCCATTTTCCTGATGATATACAGATGGTACATAGATATATAATCTTTTTTAGACCTAAGTGATCTTTAATGTGTCCAGGGCGAAGAAAAATATTCATATTCTTAACATGATGATTATTCATAATATGATTTTGTTCTAATGGAAGTGAATATCTACACAAGGAGTCCACAGAAAGAGGTAGTAGGTTGGTGTTAAGCAAAATTATCTAATTTGGCATTGGGTGGGTCACTTGTCTAATATATCACAGAGCCGCCCAAATAAGCCGCCTATAATGCCGTCTTAACGAATAAAATTAACATTTACTTCAATTTGAAACCGCGTATTGTTGCAATAAATACTCCATTTTCGAATTAATGGTTATATATAAAGAAACGATAGGCGTTTGTTGCCGTCATTCCATTGTATAGATCACACAGACATCGCACCACAATGAGGAAGATAGTGGTAAGTACCTACCTAACTTAATTGTGAAACAATTAGCAAATAACAATAATGCCTCGATCCACATTACACAATAATATTGCAACTATATAGTAATGTAGGTTTTAATTGACATAGGTAACATACGCAACCTAAAATCATCATCATCATGTCAGCCGGAAGACTGCTTGACAAAGGCCAAAAATTATAAATCACACAATCAAGTTAATAAGTAAATAAAATGAAGGATAAGAATGTTCCGAGTTTCATCAAAATTTCATCTTCATCTTATTTTAGTCCAGGGATGTATAACATAGGCTATTCCATAGTTTTCCAAAGCTAACAGCAGTTCCAAGTGGCTCTAAACAGGTTGACTATCTACTTGGTAGGAATGACTAACAACATGTAGGTAATGATTTGGTGTGTTATTTAAAAATATTTCATATTCAACATCTCGATAACTCTTTCTCGTAGTTTGCTGTACTAGCTGTAGCTTTCATCAACTTCAGTGTTGCTGACGAAGATGGTCGGTACCGTCCTGGAGTGCATGGTAGTATTGACGGGAGACAATATTTTAACCAAGGCAACTACCACAGGACTCAAAATGGCAGGTATAAGAGCCTAGTCGATAACTTTGGCAAATATAGCACTGCACAAAACGATTACCAACCATACTATCAGGCGCAGCAACTCAATCGACAGCTTTTAGCTCCCTACGGAAATTATGATAACAGGTAATTATCATATTTATAACATATTAAGTAAATATGTATTAATGTACTTATATAAATACAAATATAGAAATTCTGTAGGTATTCTAGGTTATAATCTAAATAACAACAAAAACTGCTTAAAAAGTTGAACAGTTTTTTATTATTTACCTAGATCCTTTAACCCTACTTTGAGATAAGGTGATTTTTATATGATAGTTTGGTACCTAAAAGTATCCTGGAAATATTGTCAGAGCAATAATTATTTCGTGCAGAAGATTAGATTATATTTTTTCTCATAGCCTCATCATTACAACTACAAAAGTAGGTAATACATGACTGTGGGATATCTACACTTTTTAGCAAGAAAATTAAGAAAAAATTATGACTGTGACTAATTTGTCTATAAAATATTTTAAAAAAGTAGGTATAATTAGAGTATATCGGTTGTCTGGTTTTCTTAGTACAAACTCTGCTTAGTCTAGGATCAGATGGTCGTGTGTGAAGAATGCCCAGTTAAAACTATAAATATAATTTTGAGAATATGTTATTTTTTACCACAGATTTGACCAAAACTACGCCTCCTCATTGGCTGGAGCGACTTATCCTACAGTGATCCCGGCCGTGACCACAATACGCCCCCGAGTATATTCGACTACTCTATCGCCGTTGTCACAATCTACTAAACTGCCAGTTTACACAAGAACACAATATAATTCTGATAAGTCTGCTAATATAATCGAGCAAGACAGTGATTCTGATGGAAATAATTACCGCTACTCATATCAAACTGATAATGGAATTTCCGCCGGTGAATCCGGGAGTGTTGACACGGCATCCAATGGAGGAGGCACCAGAGTTCGAGGATTTTACGAGTACATAGGGGACAATGGTCTCAAATACAGGGTGGATTACACTGCTGATGAGAATGGTTTCCGGCCTTCCGGAGCACATTTGGTTCAACCTTAGACGTCTCATATTTGCAAAATCATTGTGCATGTGTGCATTCTTGTATTATGATAACGACGATCGATTCCTGGAATGAAGGTACCTAATTGGAATGAAAATATTTGGTTTTTCAAAATTAGAATCCCAAAGCCTAAAATAAAATACTTGCTGACCTAACGACGACTTCATTTTTTTTTACACCTCACGCCTTTGGTATTTTGAATTTTATATCCTTACCTGAGAGAGATATTTATGATGTCGTGGGTGGGGTCAAGTTTAAAATAGATGTTCTTATTATTATCAATTTTAACACCTTTATCTTTTTTTTAGTAGGACATTAAAATCAACTAAGTAAAATGGGATTTTGCCTATAGGTAGGTATACCTATAAAAGAAAAGAAATATTTGGTACTTATACCAATAAAATTTTTGAAAATACTCAATTTTTTTAGGATTATCTATTTAATTAGAAATTTTACGACCAAATGTAGTTCTTTGGACGGTGTATTTTTATGAAGTCAAAAGTGAGTAGGTATTTCCTGCAAAACTCCTCATCATAATTTTTACATTTAAAAAAATATATTTAAATACTTAATTTAATTATTTATAATCTGGATACTTTTTTCAAAACATGATATTTATCAATAAATTTGTTATCATAGTTATTAAAACAAGTTCTAAAATAAATTAATATTTATAGTGCAATTTGTCCATCGATATTGTCATCCATATTTGAAATATAATATATATAGTTTTGTATGGAGCTCAGGAAGAAGTCTCATAACACATAAGTACCTACGTATATGTAACATAGTTTTTGCAGTGCTTAGCAAAAACTATGTTACATGTACTATGTATATTACTTAGCATGTATGTAGATTCATAATAATCATTGAGAAATCAGCGCCATCCCTAGCTCAGAAAAATAATAAAACAAAGGCCTAGTTAGGCCAAAAATAAATTAAATCAAAGCAAAATTTAAAAATTATAACGAGAAAATCATGAAAGTCATTCACGCATAAATTTTTTTTAAAAATAAAAAACAAAAACCGACTTCAAAACTGTAACCTATACCTATGTACAAACATTAAAAAAAATCTATTTTGTAATTTTATGAACTAAAACTAACATTTCCCGACTGCTTTATGTCGGGAAATGTTAGTAGTAGCTATCTCAATTATAGATTTTTAGTTTGTCTTTCATATACAGTAAAATACCCTATTTAAGTACAATTTAGTTTAGCAATTTGTATATTATCTATTATTTATGAAAACGCTTTCTTCCCTTCTCAAAAGAGTAATATGTTTTGAAAATCTTTCTACAAATTGTTTATTGGTATAAAAAATTAATGTCACAACCTTTTTTTTTGTTGAGTTTTTAAACGTCAGTGTAAACGCGGTGATTATATTAGAAATCAATATTTATTTCGTAAAGAGTAATTGCTGGGTTGATTGCCGGCTCAACCAGTAAAAATTACAAAATGTCGTCTTTGATAAATCAGCAATATTTTAGTATGGAAAATAAACTTATTAAAAAACAAAAATTGAAACTTGAGAACACCAAACATAGGTAACTATCAGACCTGTTAAAGCTTATGATGACAGATATAATCTGTCTTATAAAATAGTATTGGATTTTTTAATTTCTTCATAATACCTACCTAATAGTTTTTGATTATGTTAACGTGCAAATGGCGGGCCGGTTGCCGTGGTTGGGTAACACACTGCATATCACGGCGCAGGTCGTGGGTTCGATTCCCATCCAGGACACACATTTGTGTGCATGAACATGTCTGTTTGTCCTGAGTCAGGGTGTAATTATCTATTTAAGTATGTTTTTACAAAAAAAGAAGTAGTATATGTAGTATATCACTCATCTGGTTTCCATAGTACAAGCTCTGCTTAGTTTGGGATCAGATAGCCGTGTGTGAAAAATGTCCGAGGATATAAAAAAAATAAAAAAACTATTAAAATTTAGGTATATGAGTAACTCTGTCCGTATATCCATCTGTGTATCTACTTGGTTTTACGCTTGATTAGGGGCTACCTTGAACTCTGGGTAAGGAATAAGATATTAAACCTTAAGTTGGTGTAAATGGGATGAATAGGCACAAACCCGCGATAAATGAATTCCACGGTGTTGGGTTAAATAAAAGCAAAACATAAAAAGTAATTTTTAAATTTGTTTCAAAAGTAAAAAAAAAATTGTTTGTTTATGAAAATATGAACTTAATTTTTTGTTGTCATAGAAAAAAATAATATTTAAAAACATGGTGTTGAAAGTGTTGTTATGAATATTATTATCATGTTAAAAGCTTTAAAATGTTATAATTTTTTTAATTGCTATGGCTTTTTTCATTTTTTAGGGTTCCGTACCCCAAAGCTCCAAACTGAGCCCTATTGCTGTCTGTCTCGACTCACGTCCGTCTGTCCGTCGTCGTCTGTCGAACATGTTTTACAGCCAAAAGGTTTAAGTTAGAGTCTTCAAATCACCCATACATCACCCAATCAGCCATATAAATTGTCAAAAAAATATTTTAAAATGTTTTTAAAGGGAGCTCCTAAATCTACAGCTAAATGGGGGCGCGAAAAATTTGACCTAGAAACTCATTGAGTAAATAAATATTATGTTTATTGTTTTCTAAAATATTGAACAACAAAGGAGTCAGGATTTTTTTTACAACATTATATTCCGATGTATTTTATAACTTCCCATTGCGATATGAACTTAAAATTTTTGGTGATAATGTGTATTATTAGAAACGTATATTTTACTAAGAAATACCAATACATGTGCAATGTGCGAAGTCCGACACGCACTTGGCCGGTTTTTTTTACATTAAATAGATACGATTAAATTGTATTGACATTTCATGAACCTTCCTTGAGAAATGGCTGCGACATGTGACCTACTTGTGAAGTTGTGAACAGGTTCTGCTTCTGGGTGCGAGATCGGCTTTAGTGTGCTATCTAAGTACCTACACATCATTATTTTTTATAAACCAAACAAAAGAGTAGACTCACTTTAGTTTTGCGATATTTTTTGTGAAAGTGTTAAATTCAAATTCAAAAATCTCTTTTTAAGTGAACTCATAAGTATTTTTAATCGTCACATGTTTGATATATTATGAATATATATTTTTTAATGTAATGCACGGTTCGAAAGGTTGCTTTTGCTGAGAAGAGCCGGCAATAAACTCAGCAATTACTCGTTTAAAAAAAATCAACTTAAACTTATTACATTTAATTCTTAAAAATAGTTAAGTAAATGAATCTAATAATAATTGCAGAGTTTATCGCTGGTTTCCAGCAAATGAAAACTTTGGTCAATCAAGAGCCTACGAACTACTGCGAAGGTCTATTTAATTTCTTTTCTATTGAATTTGAGTTTTAATTAAACTTAATCTTTATTAGTTGACCCCTTTTTTATATGTATTTATTCACGATTATTAGAAGTCCATTTCTGTTAACTTCTGTTATTGTAGTTCCTTTCCATTCGTATATTAAAATGTCACATCACATCTTCATTCGTAATTAATATACAAAAAGTAAACATATTATGACAATATCAATGTCGTATTGCGCAAAATTATTCGGTGGAATAGTATAAAAGAAAAAAAATATTCATCGAACAACATCAGTTACCAAACAGATCTTCTCTTGTAAAAATGAAGTTTGTTGTAAGTAAACAAGCCGTTAATTTTTAAATTACATAAATTATCTGGCTTTATTAATTGTTGATTTATTTCAGATTGTCTTCGTTGCCGTTATGGCTGTTTCTTCAGCTCAATTTCCAGGGTTCGGAAAACCAGTATACCGTCCACTGCCTTCTACTCAGCGTCCTGCAGTAGTGAGCGTTAACCGCGTCGCCAGCAGTGACAAGACCGCTAGTATTATCCGTAGTGAAAACGATAGCAGCCCCGACGGTAGCTTCAAATACACGTAAGTTAACTCATTACTAAATTATAATTGACTACTCGCCCAAATGCCATTATTAGGCGATTTCATTTAAATTCAGTAATAAACGAGACACGGTTGTAGCATTTTAATTTGATCTTGATGACTTAAATCACATCTCAGCTTAATATAACATCTGCTGATGCAAGATTTAACTCTGAATATCAAAAACCTTAATTTTTTTATCGATGAATTGATTAATCAGTGCATCCGTTATGTGATCGGGCAGTCGAAAATTAATGATCACAGTTTAATATTTGCAAAAAAAAACTTAAGGAATACGCGTAATATTTGGATTATTATAACGTCGATAATCTATTATATTACCTACTTTTGTAATAATGTACAATATTTATTTGATATAGTTTTGAGACCGACAACGGTATTACATTTGAAGCGCAAGGAACCCCACGTGACTTCGGTGGCAACCCACCCGTCATCCCTGTCGTGATTCAGGGATCTTATTCCTACATCTCTCCGGAAGGACAACCTATTTCCTTTACATATAGAGCGGACGAAAACGGATTCCAACCTCAGGTAAATCACTATCATTTGCCGTTGACTATGAGTAAGGATAAAGCAACAATTATGTATTGTTTTTGTTTATTTTAATTATTGTTATGAAAAACAATAATTTTATGTCATATAAGAATACAGGCTGTCCGGTAAATAGTACGACAAATTTAAGGAGAGGTTGGTGGGCGGGTCACATAACCAATATACAAAAATTACCTTACTAAAAGTGTCACCATTTTCGAGATATTTAAAATGAGAAAATTCAAAAATCAATATATAAAAATCTGAAATATTGAAATGTCTCTAAAATGGTGAGACTTTTATTCTGTATATATGTTATTAAAAAAAATTACACAATACAAATAATTAACTAAATAATTAATCTTTCAGGGTGACTCCATCCCAACCCCACCTCCCGTACCTGAAGCCATCCTCAGGGCTCTGGAATACATCAGCAAGAACCCTCCCCAGAAGAAGTAAAAAACTTACCATAGAAAATTAACTCGCAACTGTATATACCCATTTATCTTGTTGCACATAATTTTGACTTAAATCAAGTTAACTTGTGTAAAAAAATATTATTTAATATTTATAAGGAAATACGTGGAATTTAGTCTGACTAATAAAAGCCTTCTAGCAAACAGGTTTTTATGTGATATTGTTATAATCTTATATTAAAGTGCTGTGTAAAACAAATAAGATGGTTTCCGTGATTAAAGAATGATAAATAAAATTTATGTTTTGAATAACAACTCCCTACTTACATATAATATATTTAAACAATAGTACACATACATAAATATATTATACTGCCGAATGAATATAATTTTGTAACCATTTTCATTAATATTCAAATGATTTGGAACTAGATTAAATTGTTTAACCCACTCATAAAATTCCTGTAATTAAATTATTGTGATGATTTTAATTCATTGAGGTACCTAATAAAATAACCTTCTAAATATACCGCCTACTATGAGAATTCCGTAGTCAAGTGGCCTGAAATGGAACCCTTATATCGTCCTGTTCTACTATACGTACATGTCACAGCAATTTAGATTGAGAATGATACGGAGACTATGGCACAACATGAACCGCTAAAAATGGTACCGTGAAATAACTAAAGTAATATACCTAATTTAAAAATACTGGTTTGGTTCCATGTAACTGAAAAACAAAACAGTGTGTGACGTAAGGGTTTTTAGATCGATCTTGAAAAATTATATAGCTAGAGGTTCCAAAATGTTTTTTTTAATTAAAAAAACTATCCAAAGAACTAAAATATTTTTTATAACTTTTTATGAGATAATTATAAAATGTTTTAGAGTATGGCTACATTCACATGGGCGTAAGGTGAAACAGTTATTCACTGTTCATTACTTTTCTGTAATTTTCTGTTTTTGTAGTAACGAAACTGCCAAATCACATATTTTGACTAAGGTGTACAGTTCGTGTAATTAGGGCTTGTAGAGTTAGGGCGTGTAGAGTTAGAAGCTTGGCTCTACATGAGATCTAATTATTTTTTGACAGTGCGTGCCATATGGTTTCTTGGCAACAATTTACATGAGAATGTTTTTTTGGGATTTCACTTCATTTTGTAAATTGCTTGTGACAAGATTTTCGTTTCAATAAGATACAACGCCATGTAGTTTTTCTCCCTAGTAGATAGTGCCCTTTGCCCTTACGCCCCCAGATCGGAATCATGATTGGTTTCCCCAAATTCGGCACAAGTATACAATTATTTTAGTTCATCACAGTGGTCTACAACATATCGCACGATAGCAGCCCTGACTTGCGACGCCACCTCAACGTCTATTTCTTCATACATTAAGTAGGTATGTCAAGGAATAGAAGAGGCAGGAACCATCTCCCGGCATATGAAACATACGATGACGGCGAGGTCCCACCCAGCTCTACTTCAAGTGAAACTATTTCACAAACTATCCATACTAACTTTTAAATCAGTTGGGAAATCGACTATGTTCAAACAAACTAACGAAGCTAAATAAATTGTAACTTTTTGCCTATATAAATCTTTAAGAATGAAACCATAGCTCGTTTCAATTAGAGACAACGCCATCTAGTTTTCGAAATGAAAACTTCTTTGGACTGCCTCTGTATTTTTGTTGTTTACTATTATTATAAAGGGTTGTATTATTATTTTATTACATTATTTTTAGGATTCCGTACCTCAAAAGGTAAAAAAAGGAACACTTATAAGATCACTCTCTTGTCCGTCTGTCAGTGTGTCACCACCGATTTTCTCAGGAACGCGCGAACGGGTGGACCTAGCAAGTTGTAATTTATACCAGATATTGAGGTCTAAATAGGGACTCTATTAGGTGTATAAAAATCTGGTCAAATGCGAGTTGGACTCGCGCACCGAGGGTTCCAAACAAACTTGTAAATAGTTCGTTCATCACGGTAATGGAGTCTTGAGGATTTATTTCATTTTTTTTTTCGATTACGTTTTCGATTACCTTATAGGAGATAGGTGCCAATTAAGCTGGATCTCAAAATTGTATGAGTTCCGATACAACTCAGAGGTCTATCCTAATTGGTGGTACTATGTATGTATGGGGACCCCCTTTAATTTTAAACTTTTTTTTACTTTTTGGAATTTTCCCTTTATTTGTGTTGTAAGACCTTGCTTTTTGCCAAATTTCGTGACTCTAGGACAACGGGAACTACCATATAGGTTTTCGACACAAAACCTATAGGGTACTTCCGGTTGACCTAGAATTATCAATTTTGGTTTAAAGCAAGGTCTTACAGCACAAGTAAAGGGAAAGCGCGCAGCCTCACGGCGTGGGGTTCGGTTAGCGACTGGCGAGGCGAGGAAAACCGACGTCTCACGAACGCGACGTTTGGGTATCCTCGGCGCGCCACATCAGCCCCCCCGGAGACCTTTAGGGTCGAAAAAAATTTGGGAAGCGTACACGACGTCCAGATCTTGTTGTATAGGCCTGGGCAGTCGGTGAATTTGATGTTTCAGGTGCTGCTGGTTTACTCACTTCCTGTGGTATATTATTATTAAGCAGGTACGCTGGTTTCAACCTGTCTATAGATACGTTGGTAGGTTTACCTCTAATATCTATCTTGTAAAATTTGTCTCCACGTTCGATAACGTTATATGGTCCTGTGTACTGCCTGCAAGGGTCTTCTCACAGCGTCCTGTCGAAGGAAAACTTGCGACGAAGATGATTAATCCTTGCTGATGAAAACAGGAGAAGTTCCATGGTGGACTGGAGCCTGAATTTTAGAAGCATGTGGTACGAAACCCCTGTAAAAATTCGTCATACCAAGAAATCTGCGTAACTCCTTGATAGTCTTTGGCTGCGGGAAACTCTGGATAGCCTCGACCTTCTGTGGTTGAGGATTAGTGCCTGATGCGGATACTATGTAGTCTAGAAAATCAACTTGAGGCTCACCAAATATGCACTTTGAGGTATTTACCACAACTCCATGATCCTGCAGACGTTGAAAGATCTGTTTCAGGTGTTCTTGATGCAGGGTCTCGTTCTGGGAAGCTACAAGAATGTCATCAATATACGGATAGCAAAATTCCAGGTCTCTAAGAATCTCATCCATAAAACGTTGAAATGTTTGAGCTGCGTTGCGAAGTCCAAAACTCATAAACGGAAACTCAAACATTCCGAACGGTGTTGTGATGGCTGTTTTCGGCACATCCACTGGATTAACCGGGATCTGGTTGTACGCAAGGTTATGTGAGAAATCGCCGATGTGGCGAACCGGATATCGGTCGGGTATTGTTCGGGCATTTAGAGCGCGATAGTCACCACATGGTCGCCATTCATTGTTTTTCTTGGGTACCAGATGTAAAGGTGATGACCATGGGCTGTCAGACCTTCTAGCAATAAATAGGTACGCTTACCATAATAAAGTTCATAAGATCAAAGTATTAGGGATCATCAATAACATTGTGATTATAGACAACCTACTTTTTATAAAGGGGAAACATATTCCCCTTTAATATTGGAGTAATAGGTGACTAAGCCCCAATTACCCTTTTTTTATGTTTGAACTACAATAAGGCTAGAGATTTTATGTAACCGACCTACGGTGGATATTGCAATATGGCTACAACAACATCGAAATGAATTAATAAAGGGTGCTTTCTGATAAACGTACACAATTTTGACGTTCATGATTGATTTTCAACAAAGGTATCAGAGTCAGACATATATTTGTTAGTTATATTATATCGAATAGATGACGCCTTCAAGCAAATCACGTCGGGGTCACCAATAAAGCATTACGGGAAATCACTTACGTTTTGAATTAACTGCCGTCGGAGAGCGCGCGCGCAGCCTCACGGCGTGGGGTTCGGTTAGCGACTGGCGAGGCGAGGAAAGACGACGTCTCACGAACGCGACGTTCGGGTATCCTCGGCGCGCCACACTCTTAATGAAAGAAAGAGAGATTGTCCCAACGTAGTTGTTATCTTTCTCTTTTTCGCAATTGATAGGTTGCTTAAAGTCTGTATTTAGAGTTACCTATCCATTTAGTATACATAATTCTTGGATGTGACTAGCTAGCTACATATCAGTAATTTGTGGATGTGACAGACAGTTTTTTGAGTCTTTGAATTCGGACTGTGTGTCCAGCAAGATGTATAAAACAGATTCGACTTTCACATAATAATAACTTAATGCTATTTCTTCTCAATATCAATAATTTAAAGATTCTAATTCAGTAACTTGGTAGTATAGTATTTATTATAAAAGTAAAACTGGGTGGTGAATTGGTCAATAAATCATTGTCAGTCAATCAATTTATCTACCTGTCTAGTACCTACCTACCTATATTATTATATTATCTTTGTTGTATTTAATGTCAGTTTGACAGTTTGACGTAATTGTAATCGTCGTCGCCATTAAAAAAAAAGCAATTAAATTGCCATAACAAATTGTAGAGTTTCAAGAGAAAAAAAAGTCCTTCAACACCACTTGATTTAAAATAACGTTTAATTAAAATAGGTAAACATAAACAGGAGAAAATAAGAAATTACACTGGTCAAATAAATAAAAATAATTTGAAATATAAAAAAAAACTTGAGACTGAATATCTAGACAATGAAATAGAGACTATCTTGTAACTTAAATCGGTACGTACTTAAATTGGTAATAACAAAATATTGAGATGGAATCGTGATTGGGTTATTAATGCTAGGAAGCTTCGAAGCAAAAAATACCTAACACTTATTCTTCTTAAAAAATAATCTGTAGAGTATTTTAAAATAACTTAAACATTAGAATGAAAAATCTCTGGAACATATCTTCTTTTTTTAAACAAATGGCCAAACGGAAATATTGAATAGAACGGAGTGAGGAACTCCGCCAACGTTAAATAAAACTGTTAGATAATACCTTGACACCGAAGATTACATAAGTGGTGATAATCATTAATTCAAAATCAAGCTACGTCACCACTGACGATATTACGTTGACTATGAACGTAGAACATGCGCGCGGAACCACGTGAGGAGAAACAGGAACCCAGAAGGTGGCGGGATCCACAAGCATAAGTAGGAGATGAAAGGAGAAGGGGGAGAGGATCCAAATCAGATCCTCTTCACTGGTATATGAGAAAGAAAAAAAATGGGTTTCACAAATATGATATCATAGGATCTAGTTACCAGAGAGAGATTGAAATAACTTTGTAGGGATTTAAAACTAAATGTAGCAGAAAAATATACGTACCAGGCAAAATAACGCAATGTTTCCTATATTGATCTTCAATAAAATAAAATAATAACTATATAGGCATTCCAAAATGCATGGATTCACACCTTTTTTTCAATTTTGCTGTAATTTATCAAAATTATGACCAGTTTCTTCGGATTTTTGCTCAAGAATGGAAGCCATCGAACCCTCTTTTTCAGAAAACCATCTATCATTTTTAAATTTGAATTTTTGACAGTTTAAAAAATATCCGACTTTCAGACTCCATACCAGTCCTCTTTAAAATAACCAAAAAGGTTTATGCAGCGTGTAATGCTGCAAAATGTCGAAACACGCCTTGTACAAGAAAACAACGTAAAATTATTAGAAATTAGTGTTTTTCTAATGTTTTATTTATTTTTCCACGACTTTTAGTCAAGTGTACAATGTGCAGTCCAAGACTCCATACAAATCTGAAACATCTCCTTTTCGCGAAAATCAAAATTTGCCCACATCTTTTTCTCGTGTTGACTCAGGACCTAGATTTTTATACACCTAATGGGGACCATTAGACTTCAGTATCTGGTTTAAATTTCAACTTGCTAGGTCCACCCGTTCCTGAGATAAAACCGTCGAAAACCTATAGGGTAGTTCCCGTCGACCTAGAATCACAAAATATGGCGAAAGGCAAGGTTTTTACAGCACAAATTAAGGAAAAATGTAAAAAATAAAAAAAGTTGAAAATTAACGGGTGTCCCCATACATACATAGTTGACGCATTCCCTATTTAAGGGGTTGGGGGATAAAAGTTTCAAGTTTTAAAATTTGTTTGTTGTTTGTGTACTAATATTAGCCTAAATACCGAATTTCAGCTTTCTAGGACTTCAGGAAGTACCATTTACGAGTTTTGATGATCATCAGTCAGTGACGAAATCAGATATCAATAAAATCTAAAGTGTAACAGCTATGCAATTGAAACTTTATATGTTTAATAAGTCTGCTATAGGTATCATATCCTGAGAATTTTGTTTATCTGGTATAATCGAATCTGATATAAGAGAAAAGGTAGGTAGTGCCCCTGCGTTTTCGCTTCGCTGGCTTTTCTTGGCGGGGCACTGCCGTGCCCCCAGATATGCGATTAAAATTAGATTTCTTGGAGATAAGTAAAAAATAATTTATTGAAGCGACCTTCTGCTTCCTACTTAGTTAGACCACGAGATAAATGACTGAATAATGAAACCTTATTATGCATTTTACATAAACAAAGACACAGCTGAGCTATTTGAAAAGGCCATCTCTAATCGTCTCAAAGTGACTGATTCAGGACAGGTTCATCATCTGTAATCACTGACTACAGGTTATGCAAAAATATTCAGTAGATATTCTTTGCCTGAAAATTATCAGTAGGTATGATTTTTTTTAGCTCTTGTACACTATGAAATATCATTACATTCTCTAGGTACTTTACTCTAGTTAATCAGTAGATGTTAAATTAAATAATACATGTTGTTTTTCATTAAGTGACCTCAAATTATAAATGTTGATTTGCACAAAAAATATAAGTTAAATTTTTTTAGTAGGATTTTTTTATGTAAATGCACTAAAACGATAAGAAAATTACTTTAAATAAATTAGTCATCTAATTTAAAAGCCTGTCACGCTGAACTAATTGAACAGTTTCAGACGTGACAAGCTTTTGAGCCTGGGGCCTGGGCGTCTACAACTCAAAAGTTCTGTATTTTCCATATATTAACTAATGTGCATATATATACTTTTGACTGGCTTCTTTAATAACAAACATACATATAAATAGTCACATGTATAATAGGAAGGAAGCAATATACGAAGGAATTTATATACGAAATTCCTTGATAATACCATAGGATTTATAATACAATATTTAATCTGTACCTACCGAAAATCATACAAGAGTAAAAAACACTTTATGTGAACGAAACAGCGTTTTTTTACGACTTACCATAAAAATAAGGTTTTCAATCCATATCATCATTTCAGCCAAAAGGCCACTACTAGACATAAGCCTCCTAAGATTTCTACATCAAACAATATTAAGCTGCTCGAATCCAGCCGTTTCCAGCGACCCTCACTAGGTCGTCAGTCAACGTTGTGGGGGACCTGCCCACGCTGCGTCTTCCAGTGCGTGGTTGCCACTCCAGAACCTTTCCCACCATCAGCCATCCGCTTTTCGGACTATGTACCTCGCCCACTGCCACTTCGGTCTACTAATCCGTAGGGCTATTTCCGTGACGTTTCTGTTCGATCAATGTAAAGAATGCATCCAGTCAATAATCATGTTATACGTTAGAAAATACTCCAGTATTTTATTAGATTTATTATAAATAAAATCAAATTGCCCTACAAAATTATCTATAACAAAGATGATCAAGCAACGCGAGTTATGACCCCTAAAAATTGAGATGACCTAATGAAACTTTATGTCTTGTATGGATGGATAGCCCAAGTGTTATTTTAAAGCAATTTCTAGTCTCGCGTCAAATTATTTAAATGTTATTGCAGTTAGCCGACTAAAGTGGGTGGCTCCTTGAGTGATATATAAGCCTCCGCGGATTTTTTTGACCCTCATTCTAACTAGTTCAACCAAGCTAGACAACCTTAGAATTAAAAATGAAATTCGCAGTAAGTAATCATATACCATACTATGTGTGTTATTGTGATAAAAATAAGTCAGTGCTGATGTTAACCTATTTTCTTTGTGGATGCAGATTGTGGTATTGGCATGCCTGATAGCAGCTGCCTACGCGCAGTACCGCCCTGACCAATACTTTACAGGTTTCAACCAAAGAAATCAGCTCAACCAATATAATAGCAATCCGTATAGCCGACCGAGTTACGACCGTTTTAGCAAAAACAGATACACCACATCATCCCCTTACCGTCCGTTCGCTACTGCAACTCCCACCGCAGTACCGGTCACTTTCTCTCCAGTAACTGTCACCACCCCAAGACCAGTAGCCGTTCAGCCTGCCTTAGCTCACGCAAAGGTTTATTCAGTTGACGCTCGCCAGGCTTCTACTTTGAAGAGCGGAAATGAGATTAACCCTGATGGCAGCTACCAATACTTGTAAGTACCAACGTCTAATTTACTGGCGGAGAAGCGTGGTAACTACCACGCTTCTCCTTTTGGGTGAATTCTACTTCTTTCATATTTTGTTTTATTCTAGTTTCGAAACCGACAATGGTATCGCGGCTCAAGCAGTAGGTACTCCTCGTGACTTTGGTGGAAATCCTCCAGTTGTTCCTGATGTAGCTCAAGGTTCCTTCTCATGGTATTCCCCCGAGGGTCAGTTGGTCTCCATCAATTATGTCGCTGACGAGAATGGATACCAACCTCAGGTGAGCCTATAAAATACACCTGAAATGGATTAGGTACATAACAAATCAATAAAAGAGTGTCACACTTGTAGTGCCATACTTGCATTCATTTTTTCAATTAAATAATATAAGAAATCTTATAGGTTCTATAACAATTTTATTAATTAACCAACAATCTCATCAAAATATCGACTGCAACATAATGTTTTTTTTCAGGGTGATGCAATTCCCACACCACCTGCCATCCCCCCTCAAATCGCCCGCGCCTTGGAGTACATCGCCCGTGCTGCTCCCAAGCAATGAATGCTCTATGAACATCGAATCAGACGGACTGTGACTCGATATGTTTTACGAGCCGTTTAATAGAACATATACATATTGTCTATATACAAATTAAATTGTGATATCATAAAAAACATTTAATTTAATCACCTTTATTTACTAAATACTTTCATAAGCAATATTTGTGTGCAATTAAAAATAAGACAAATGAAAACAACAATTACACGCAGTGTAATTTGTTTAAAAATTCCAAATAATAATCTGTGATTAGAGATTATTTCATGTTAATACTAATAATAGGTACAGCTTAATTTAATAATTATTATGTACCTAATATAAATGTTTTGTAAACATAACTACCAGTACTGTTTGATATTGAACTTAAAATTCTAACGTACTAGGTAATTAATCTAATAATATAAAATCTAAATAAAAAAGTCGTTGTCAGTAGGCAACGTACCCAGAATGCTGGCAGCATTGCCACGTTGGATGGCAATGCTGATTCGTTGAGCGAGGTATATGCCAGCATTCTGGTCACGAGATGCGTCGACCAGTCGTTTTGACATTTCTCGGAAAAGGTGGTGTGCACTCGGCCCCCACGGACCCAGAGTTTCAACCCCAAACGGCTCAAACATGTAACTTGTATCTAAGTTACTGTATTTTCGCCGCTTGAGGCTCTCTGCTGACATGGCTGCACCACCGGCCCTATCCACTGTCTCTGGAAGATGAGACGGTGCTAAGGTATCAACACACGTGGCATCCCATACCAAAGGTCGACCCATCTTCCAGGGTATAAGTGTCATTCCATCGGGTCTCTTACCATCGTCACGAAACAAGCCATTTGGTTCTAAAATAGCTGTTACCTAATTAGATTTATTTATTTAACAATTCGGAAGTCATAAAAAATATACAGGTAAAATATCAAAATGATAGAGATCATTTTTATGGCTACTAAAAAGGATCATGAACTTTGTTATAATCAACTTGGTGAAATAGCAAAAGCACTGCGCGCCGTGCCTGCCCACCTTTCGTTTACTGCCAAGCGATTAGCTGAACCACTAAATTATTTTCAAGTATCCCCCAAACACGAAACAGATTTTTTTAATTTAAATTTACCTCATATGGGTATACAATACTAAAGTGTCATGTATGTCCCATGTAAGTTCTTTTTATATGATTACTAGCTGTCCCCCGCAGTTTCACACGCGTTCCCGTGGGATCCGCGTTCCTGTGGGATCTAGCGGTATGAAATATACTTTACGAGCTATTCTCAGGCCTACCGAATATACACAAAAAACATAAAAATCGGTCATGCCGTTTCGGAGAAGTTCGGTTACCTACACTGTGACACGAGAATTTTATATATAGGTACATATAGATTTCCACGTTAACTCTCATATTACATAGATACTATCATTGAGACTAGATAGTAATTGTATAATACCTAATTATAAATTGAAAAAGATTTTTTAAGTATAATGCCGGCTCTTTTCAATGAAGCTTTTCTTTTATTAAATGTCAAAACGATGATTTTTGTATGAAATTAATCCGTAATGCTCAAAATAACAAAATAGGTACTATTTAAATTACAAATTATTTCGGGTCTTAATCCAACAATTAACTAATCTATAGGTAAAGGATCCTGGCCTCCTCCGAGGTGGCAGAAGCCAGGGCACTATTACACCAGCCGACATCAAAAACACTAATATTTAATTCGTGACGCATAAATATGCATCATCAAAAGGCCTACTCTTTGTCGTTAAATTGGTAATAAAAAATTGTAGAATGGTAGAATTTTACAATGTGTTCGCTATTTTCGAGTATTTCTAGATGTTTTATACACTAGTTAGTGTTAGTTTTTTTTTTATACTGGCATCATCCCTATTGTGCGTTATATAGAGTCATATTTTCACTTCATTACATTACATTTATTTATTTTAAAATATTTGAGATATGTCAAAAATTAATCGAGGCCTCGGGTGATCGGCGGGCGAGGAGCTTCTTCCGCCAACGCATCAGCCTTGTCATCCAAAGAAGAAACGCTGCCAGCCTGCTAGGAACCTTGCCGATCGGCAGCAGCGGCAGTCTCGAAGAAGTTTTTTTATATATTATAGTTGTACATTTGTTTGTATATTTTGTACGTTTGTTGTAAATAAATTCTCTAATAATCATTATCTCCATATATCTGGATATATGGAGTATAATAAATACAATAATATCTGCCCTCATTCAAAATTAGTATGATATAAATCAATCTATTTAGGTAGGTAGTTTCAAGACGGAACTTCAGATTGTGTCGATATGTGAATATCAATTATGAATTGATTAAAAAATTAATAAGATTTTTAAGCTATTAACAACAGGAGCCATTCGTCATATCCAATCCAATGCTACAAATTCCGTTTATATGATAATTTTTATCTATATCTGCACAAATGAATAAAATTGAAATGTCTGTTTTTAATGTCAAAATAACAAAATCTAAATGCATATGAAAATACATTTCAAGGGGAAAGAGCCTGGTAACCTGTAACACAGGTTCTCCAAGTGCAGATACCAGTCTCTCACAAAGGAATGCAACCTGAAAACTGTATATCTAATTTAACTAGTTATTAAACACTACCTTTGTGAAAGAACAATAAAATATACATAATAAACGGTATTTATAACGAAAACAATTTTCAAATTTTGTCTGCCTATCTCTGAAACAACTGAACTCATTTTGACAGGACTTCCACTAGCAGATAGCTGATAAATTAGACTTCTTTTATTTCGGGAAAATATATCTCATATTTTCGGGAACACGGGTGAAACCGCGGAGGATATCTATATACATATGATATAATAATTTATGAGTGTAATCACTGAGATACATTGAGACAAAAGCAAGTACAGAGCTTTAGTATTAAAAAGAAAAATAATATAACCGATCGTACTTAGCCATATTTACTGTCAAATAAAAATCATAATATCAGTGTTATAAATAGGTAAAGATATTGTATATAATTTCAATTTAATTATGTGTTTCCTATAGATGTAGATACCTACCAATACAAATCAAAATGTTCAAAAGGTCGTTTGTCCGCTAATGGGACAATAAATCGATGGAAGACGGATCACATCAGCTCTAATGGTAGAGCGTCCTTGGTTTTTATAGCTGTCACATTAGTTCACGATGGGCGGCGTCTGAACCCACGCGATTGCGCTGTGCTCATCCATCTAAATATTACGCAAGCTCCACAAATTTTATACATAGGTACCTAACAGGTTTAAGAAGATTAATCTTTGTTGCGACCTTAAGCGATTCTTTAAACAGAAATTTGTAAGCTTTTTTAAAGTTTGCTCTTATTTATTGACACATCTTTTCCCTCGAAGAACGTTATAATGCGATCGTTTACATTCTGCCAATGAACATTTATATTCGTACGAGTATCGTGTAACATCACAAAATCGTTTTAAAATATTTAGTTAGTTTATAATTATAATGATTATTTATCGACACCGTTTAAACTTTACTTGTGTCTGGTATTAATCACAACGTGTAGTTGAAATATTCTCACGGATGCCATCGGTTATTTACTCATTTAATTGCATTAGTTATAATTAAATCAAAACCAGTTTTATTACCTTCAAAATGTTTAAAATAATGGTTTCAATGTTTAAATAAAAGCTTGTAATAAAAACTGGTTTCTATTTAAGTGATCTAAATAATATTATTTAAATTAATTACATAAGTTTACCTATATTAATACCTTACCAAGTCTATAATATTGCCAATTTTAGTATTTATTTATTTAGTGTTAGGGAGACGACCGACTAAGCTTTACAGTTTATAATCTGAAGTATGTGACAGAGAAGTCATTAAGAAGTCTCCACTGATAAACATTAAATATACATATATCTAAGAGATATAATACGATAATGCGGAATAGTTACTGCACTCACAAAAATAACTGCATCAGGCAAAAAATTATAATATAAAAATAAAAACAAACTAACAATAAATGGATCTACACACGGCGCTAATCTATTAATACTTTCGAAAGAAGTTATCACTTGCGGTAATCGGTAAGCGGTGGCGGTCTTGTGGCCAGAAGCTTGTATAGATGGGAATTCGCTAATCTGCTTCCTCAATTTGGGTATGCTTGCCAGGAATAGGTCAATGTCGATATTACAGTTAAGCACATTAAAGGTTTTTAAAGGTTTTACACGTGCGATGAATAAAATCTGTAGTTCTGGCTAGTGGGGCCCAGAGGGAGTGGTTCAATGCTCTATGGGATAGTGTCTATATAAGTATTTAAGTCTACTGAGAATTCAAAATTCAAATTAATTTTCTAATATAGCAACGACATTTTGTTGTTTTAAATAATTTAATCATTTGTTTTCCTGCCATTTGATTTTTCTTTGATACCTATAGATGTTTCTGCGACCATGGAAAAATCAAAATTGCGTATTTATTTTCAAATACAAGTTCTATCGTGGCACCAACGCAGCACAGATTAACGAGGTGTATGGACTAGGTAGGAACCGCAAGTGAACACACGGTGCGTTTTAAGTTGAACGATGCTCTCAACAATGAGCCCCGTGGCCGACCGAAAACGAAATTTGGTAACAATTTGATGGATGCAAACCACATCGAATCTCAGCTCAGCAAACAGCAACAAAATGAGGGGATTCTGAATTTGATTGTCACTTGTGATAAAAATAATATCCTGTTGTCTATGAAAATATCTTTATCATTTAATTAACTAAGTCTATTTAATTACTACTATATAAAATCAATAAAATATTTACATTATTATAACTACAATTAAAACTAATCTAATCTAAAAACTACCTAAAATAAACTATAAAAGTGCGTCGAAGAATTCCTCTGCATCGCCGTCGAATGGTAACGTTCCCAAAAGACTGGCAGAATTGCCACGTTGAATGGCAATGCTTAATCTTTGGCCAAAGTAAAAGCCAGCCTTTTGGTCACGGGAAGCGTCAACCAATCTTTGGGAAATATCCTAAAATAGGAAATGAGCACTCGGGCCCCACGACCCGAGGGTTTCAACCCCAAACGGCTCGAAAATATAATTACCTATAAGGCTATTATATTTTCGCCGCTTGAGGTTCTCAACAGATGCAGCGGCACCGCCGGCATGACACGCTGTGCTAGGAAGATGAGATGGCGCAAGAGTGTCGACACACGTTGCGTCCCACACTAGAGGCCTACCCATCTTCCATGGAAACAATGACATTCCGTCAGGTCTCTTGCCATCGTCGCGTGCCAACCCATTTGGCTCTAATATGGCTGGAACGCCAACGGCAACAAGAGCACGACGGATAATGTCATTTTAATTCGCATGTCTCGCTATACGGCCCGCATTCCGACTGCATGACAGCCCGAGGCTGTTGACAGCTTCCTCGCAGTGACAGCGATGAGGAGAACAGCAGGGTGCTCCCAGACGCAGACAAGCAGCGAGGCGGAAAGTAGTGTCGTCCAACATAGTTCCTATGTTGGAAGACGGTAGTGCTAGAAGCCATAAACCCGACTCCCACTCACCCACAGCCAGTAGGCACGCTCGCTCAGCATTACACGGTGACGTGTCGATAAGATTTTTTTGTATACCTTTGCTGAGCGGTTCGTCCCACTGCCTCTGGGAAGATGGGTTGGCGGGTATGTCAATATTCGGACAAGTGGCTTTCCAAGCGCTTATAGCCTCAGTGAAGCACGGTACCTCAAAGTCAACCAGTGTGGAAGCTAGGATTTTCCTGGTTAACTTTTCAGTCCCATGGACCGAGGATATAAAAGCTGGTAAACTTATACTTGCAATTTTGCGGACGCCGAGACCTCCCATACGGATAGGGAGGGTAGCTTGTGTCCAAGCTCGGTCGTCCAAGGCCACATTTTAAATGGATGTTAAAATATGGCGGATAATTTTATCAATTTTTTAATAGGTGTGAATGTGTCCAAAGATGAGATGCACGCAATATGTAGTTAAATTTAGGGCCAAAACAGCAGTACCTGATTATGGTGATAGCCGAATGCATGTTAATTTTTAGCAATATTTCCGAAATATCACTAAAATTTTGAATTTTTTCCTCGATAAAATAGGGGAAAAAGTTATCTAAGATTGGAGACCCTAGGAGGCGAAGAGAACTTTTTTCAATCATTTTTAATTGGGGGGAAATACTGTTAAATTTTGTGAGTGTCGTTTGGATGTCGGTCGTATCAGATAAATATAGTTCACATTTTGAAAAATTTAGGTCAAGGCCAATATTGTGGAATTCGTTGATTAAAAATTGCAGGTCATTGAAAACGGTATCTACATCGCCTCCCAAAGTTCCATCATCGAGATACCAAACATTAAACTTGGAATTTAACTGGCAAATAATTGGATGGATAGCTAGGCTGAAAATCACTGGTCCGAGGGGGTCACCCTGTTGACAGCCTACTGCTGATAACAAAAGATTGTCCTGATATAGTAATTTTGATGGTTGCCTATAACACTGCCAAAGAAAACTAAAAAATTTGGGGTGTTTTTTTTTAGCTTCTGCCAGCAAGGTGTCCCTATTGACGGAGTTGAAGGCATTCTTTATGTCAACCTTCAGGATGATTTCTCCTTTTCCATGATTTAGATAGGTTGACAAGGCGTGTACGGCAGCCTCACAGCCCCCCTTTGAGCCATAACCTGCAGGGGCTGAAATTATTCCGAAAGGGCCTCACTATAAAATTTACAGCAAATCTTGGCTGCCATACGACGATAAGTAGTTCCCACGGCAATGGGACCAATACCACCATCCCTCTTGCGCAGAGCACATAAATTTGCTCCGTACAAGACGTCGATGACAGCATCGTGCACACTGCCGGAGAGCATAAGATTGATCAGAGTCGTGAGCTCCTTCAAAAGCAGCTCACCAGCTTCCCCGGCGCTTGAGCAGGTGAGACCTTTTAAATGTTGTGGACTCAAGCCGTCGAGGCCACCCGCGGAGTCGCTCCGGAAAGAGCACACAGCTGCGATCAATTGTTGACCTGAAACAGTGAGGCTATGAATATCTAGTTCAGGAGGGTCGGGAAAAGAAAGATCATCCGAGGGGGCGGGGTGTTTACTCTCCAAAGCTAATAGAGTATCCGTAGAATCGCGGGCTCCCCTAATGTCACTTGGATTCTACTAAATTTGATATACCTCTTGTAGAGGTATATCGCTGTGTCGGTAATTTAGAATAAAAATTATAGGTCGAAATATTACAGTTTTCTTTAATTTGGGTGGTTAAAGTTTTTTTGTTTGCCAGATTTTTTTGTACGTGTAGAATTCTGTAGGGGAAGGTGAGAAGTCGGTCCCAAGCACGTTGCGAGTTCTCCTGGGCTGCGTGGCGAACGCAGGCTGCTAAATGCTGAGCAACTAAAGGTCTAGCGCCACGAGGAACTCGCTTTAAAACAGGAACTGAATTTTTTAATTTTGACAAAGCTTTCCGAAGTGGATCGGAAGTCGGTTGTGAAAGTATAGGTGCGGTGTCGGGGCCCAAAGTGCATGTATGTTGGGATTTATGGATTTTACCAATATGCACATTCAGACCCCGCTTACCTTTACATCTCTCCAAGATTTCCAGCGATGCTGAAGGTTGAAAAATATTCTAAGGGTGTCAAAGATGAGGCAGCCAAACCATGTCCAAAACAAATTGAGCAAAAAGAAGTACTTGTAATGGTGGCCGGCTATTCATTACTGCTTCTTAAGATCTGTTACAGCAATTACTGGAGAGGTGTACTGTGAAGAATTGCAAATAATGATAGATAAGCTCGCTGTCAAACAACTGAAACTTGTCAATTTGTTCAGTCTACTCCTTGTTCACAATAATCCTCGTCCATACACAGCAAAATGTACGGTCTCAAAATTAAAGGAGCTTTGACTGGAAACTTTATGTCACCCACCGTTCGGCCACCGTACTCACCGGACCTTGCTCCATCTGGTTTCTATTTTTTTCGGAATATGGATAAATTTCACAGGGAAAAACATTTCAAACAGATGAGGCGGTCAAAGTCGCTTATATAGTTCATTATTTTTATAAAGTTATAGTTCGATTAACTTTTTCACATAAAACAGTTTATAGGTAAGGACCTAATATTTGCAGGTCCATAACCTTAGATTTTTTGTTTTCATAGATTGCGTAGGAGCAAAAGTGTTTTCTTTCTTAGTTTAAAATTAATCTTTTATTGCTGATGTAGGATTATGCAGGATATACGTAGCCAGTCACTGCTTTTAATCTCCATGATCATAGATGAGACAGTCATCTCAAAACTACCCACATGATATAGAATTCAAGGGATCGTGCTTCAAGGTTATATGATTTACAAAGGCATGGTAAAAATTAACAAAATTCTGTTAATGTAAGTAGAAAAACCAAACTGCTGATCTGTAATTAATAATTGAATAATTATATTCATATAAATAACAATAAAAGCTTTTCAGAACGATTTCAAATACTTGTTTAAAGAGAGTAAAGCTCGCCATACGTTATCTGAAAAAGGGGAATAGAATTCGGCTGTTGACGTGGTATTCAACCCATTGAAATGTAGTTTTATTGGAACATAATTATATGTTAACAATATTCTTTAAGATTCTTTGTAACGATACTCTTTTTTATAATGATTCTCATTTTTTTTTTATCTAGGATTAATTTTTTTACTGCATGTTTTTTTGGGATGGGACATCAGCGTTTCCAGAGGTAACCTAGTTTCATAATAAAACATAACGTTTAAAGCATATTTTGCGTGAGACGTGAATGTATAAATAAGATAATTGCAACAAAGTTCGAGGATTCAAAAGTATTTTCATTACAAGAATATTGTTAACATTTACGAACTTGTTTGATGACAAAATAATAAAATTGATATTAAATTCAAAATAAGTCTTTTGTGAGACAAAAGGGCTTGAGTGATAGGTGTGATCTTCACCTCTCTATCAGGAGCCATCGTGATACTATGTGGTCCGTTAAGGTTGACCTTAGCATTTGCTACGATGCGCCTACTAAGTACTTGAACATGGTTATAATACTTTATAGTGCACAATCACTTCATGATCAATACGTACCTACCTACTTGTATAGCTTGACCTACCTTTGCACCGCACTATTTAATTGCTAGCATTGTAATTTTTTTGTCATTTTAATTCCACGTAATAGTCGACGATTAACTTTATGTACGTTTTGTATAAATGTTATTAATTTTTTATGCTTTTGGCCAATTTTGTTACCTAACCTTACACTTTTGATGCAAAAGTATTTATTTTTAATTTATGTTTTCTTATGATTATTGTTTCGTATACGAGCAATGTCTCTCGTAGCTGAAAACTGTTTTTAAGCGAATAAATAATTATCAAATAACGTTACTTGTCCTCTATCCACATCTACTAACAATTTAAGAAACCTAAATAATGATTAAAGTAAATAAGGTTCATAGGGTTATAAATAATTAGATAGGCCTATATCCATCTGGATATCTCTTTTTTGTACGCCAATAAGCAGTTACCAAAGCAATACCAAATATTTGTTCATATTATAATACTTAAATAAAACACTCGGGGTCTGCCGCGGTAAAGCTATTGCATAGCGACGAGGGAGTCCTGCCGCCGAATAATAGCTGAATAATAATATTAAAAAAAGTGTGTTGTCTTTAGATTTTTTTTTTGCATCCGCGTTGTCGGCGGCTGCCAGCGGCGCGCGTCGACGGCTGCCGCCATCGGCAGTCAGCAGCAGCCGTCGACGCAGTACCTTAGTTAGGTGCCTAAGGACATGACTGTTGTCATGGTTACCGAAAGTCGGCGCGTCGACGGCTGCCGCCGTCGGCAGTCGGAGGGAGCCGTCGACGCGCCCACGGCTGCCGCCGACTGCCGTCGGCGTCGTCGGCAAACGTCGACGTTGTAGACGACGACAAAAATATCTAGGTGCCTAAGGACATGACTATTGTCATGGTTACGGTGTCAGGTTATTTCGTTACGTATTGTTTTGATTCGGTCGCCATCAAAGCCCGCGATAAAAGCTATACAATAGCTTAATAAATTAATTAATTGCTTTATTAGCGGTCTTGTGGCCAAAAGCTTATAAAGATGGGAATTTGGTTCAGGTGGTAAAATTTTATTTAATTGGTGCTAATTTAATTTGGTATAATTAATAACCTGGAATTCTTTTTAACGATCGCGAACGCGATAACTTGATTCAAAACTAGTTAAATAAAGACCCAATCAATTGATTATATTTTTAAGCTAAGATAAGTGCAAAGAAAACATGAAGGTAAAACTTTTGTTACAACCTCCGTGTATCATGGTAGGTTACTTCTACGTCCAGAAGATCAATTGAGGCAATAGAATACCCAATAATTACCAATAAAACTAAATGGTAATAAAAATTATTATACTGGCATTTTTTTCGACGGTTATTTATAACCATTGAATCAATTAACTGATCATTAATTACATTTATCTTTTTTATGGTATTTAATAAAAAACAATAATTTTTTCTTACTCTGAAACATCGGGGTTATATTCATCGACATTATATTCTAGTGATATGTATCGTTTAACTAACACATTAAAACGACTTGGATTATCGTTTTATTACTACTTTTGTGATTCTTTGTATGTGGTTGCCTTTTTTATTTCAATCACATGTCTGACATCAAAAATAACGATGTAGTAACGTTATAGTGTATTAATGTATGTATAAGTGAATGAAAGAGTGAATGAGTGAAGTGGATTGAGTGGACACGATTTGATATAGTATAGCGCTGAATATAATAAGATGATACTGTATAGACTACGGACTACCAACGTAGGAAGTGGTTGAAAAGAATCAATTGAATTAATTATTACGACTGGCTGGGTATAATAATGTAGGGTGCTGGATACAGTATGGTATGGATGGTTTCTTTTATTCTAGATAAGCTTGTGTTTGACCACAATCTCACTATGGTAAGTGATGATGTGGCCGAAGGTGGTAAGCACACAAAGCCTAGATGGGAACTGGCTTTCAAGTGCTACTGTCGGAATATACCGATAGGTTAGATTTTCAACTAGAGGGTCGTAGCCAGCCAGTCGGGTACTACAAAGTACCCTACCACCGTGCTATGGTTTCCTCACGATGTTTTCCTTCACCGAAAGCTCAATCTCACTGTAGGATTCGAACCCACGACCTTCGCCGCGGTATCCGACGTCACTACCGCTGAGCTATAGTTAATGGTGTAGTAAGCATACTACAAAAAATAAAACGATGGTAAAACACCCTGATAGTTTTTAAAATGCATTTAATTACTACACTGATAATGATAACTTGAAGTCAGATTTCCAAAGTACGTATTCTAAATGTAGATTTTTTTTTTATAAAAACCACTTTTTTTGATTGATTGTACGCAACATAAAGCCACGTAAGCTTAACATAAATTTAATTAGCATGGCCTTATCTAGGAAATCAAAATTTGATAAATTGCTTGTATTCAATCACTTAAGTGTCAGCTAAAAAAATTTGCTTTGCTTCTTGCCAAATTTCATGGTTCAAGGTCAACGGGAAGTCTATAGTTTTTGATTCCCTTGCGAGTGTCAAAATATACATGCCTCTAATTTTTGTGACATTTATGGACTTAATGTAGTGTCAGTAAGATTAGCACAAACTGGTTCATGCTTTTTCAGTTCGGGAATTTTGATGTCAAAGATGAAACTGCTCGACCTGTTATTAATAATTATTAATAGGTAGAACAAGATCAGCATATTAGTAGTTATGACATTGCTGAAAAGCTAGAGGTTAACCACAAAACAGTTTTGACCTGTTGAAAAAGTCCTATACAAAAAAAGCTCGATATTAGGGTGCCACACGAGCTCATTGAAAGAAACCTAATGAATCGTGTACCTACTCATTTACGATTCTCTATTGACACATAATGAAATCGAATCGTTTTTGAAAAGATTGATCACTGGTGATGAAAAGTGGATTACCACAACAATGTGCGAAAAACTCCACAGGCTATAGTGAAACCCGGATTAATGCAATAAGGTGATGCTGTGTGTATGGTGGGATTTGAAGGGCATCGTTCATTATGAGCTTTTACCGTCGGGAAAAAACATTAACCGGAGTCTTCTCAGTTTAAGTGTATTCCGAAGTGGTACAGTCAATAACGTTCATAAGTGCCTTACCAGGGCCTAAACTGAATAAATGAGTTTTGATTTTGATTCGGATCTCTACTGCCAACTCAAACAAGAAATAGAGAAAAAAAGGCCGGATTCGTTCAGCAAAAAGGGTGTGGTTTTTATCATAAATATGCCAGACCATACACATCTTTAGCCACTCAGCAAATATTGAGAGAGCTTGATTGGGAAGTGTTAATGCATACACCATATAGCTTCAGGGCTACCCTTGTACCTTCAGAATTTACACCTGTTTCGGTTTCTTTAAAATTATTTTCTTTAGTGTTAGGTTTACATCAAAAGAGGACTGTCAAAACTACTTGTCACAGTTTTTTGGTCAATTTCTACAGCAAGGCATTATGTCACTACCTACAAAATGGCAACATGTTACCGAACAAAATGTAAATAAATTATGATAAAAAAACGTCTTGAATTTGTATATAAAATATGAAAAACCTTTTTCCCCGACCTATAAAAAAACAGGAAATAAAACGTAAATAATAAATAATATGTATATCCCCGGTACAAACAAAAAAAGTTTAAATAGTTAAAAAAATGTTTTGGTCTAACATATAATAAGTTTAATATAAGATAATATTTTGATCCAAGCGTCATCGTATCGGGGGACCGCTAAGTAGATAAATAAAATCTCACCAAACACATTATCATATAAAGTGTTGCCAAGACACCATATGGCTCGCACTGTCAAAAAGTAATCCGATCTCATGTTGATCCAAGCTTCTAACTCTACAAGCTTTATCTTCACGAACTCTACACATTAGTCAAAATATGTAACTTGGCCATTTCGCTACATTCACATGGGCTTAAGGTGAAACATTTATTCACTGTTCATTACTTTTCTGTTTTTGTAGTAACAAAATGGCCAAGTTTTTTTGTTGTTTATTATTATAATAAAGGGTTACATTGTTATTTGATAACATTATTTTTAGGGTTCCGTACCTCAAAAGGTAAAAAAGGAACCCTTATAAGAACACTCTCTTGTCCGTCTGTCAGTGTGTCACCACCGATTAGGTATATCAGGAACGGGTGGACCTAGCAAGTTGAAATTTATACCAGATACTGAGGTCTATAGTCCCTATTAGGTGTATAAAAATCAAGGTCCTGAGTCAACACGATAAAAAGATATGGGCGAATTTAGATTTTCACGAAAACTTGTAATTACCAAAATTTACCTTAATTTTCATATTTTTTTAAATTTTTGGTATTTTCCCTTTACTTGTGCTGTAAGACCTTGCTTTTAACCAAAGTTGACAATTCTAGGTCAACCGGAAGTACCCTATAGGTTTTGGGTCGAAAACCTATAGGGTAGTTCCCGTCGATCTAGAATCACGAAATTTGGCAAAAAGCAAGGTCTTACAGCACAAATAAAGGAGAAATTCCATACATACATAGTTGACGCATCCCCTAGTTTAAGGGGTTGGGGGATAAAAGTTTCAAGTTTTATAATTTTTTGTTGTTTGTGTACTAATAATAGGTCTTTACATATGAAATTGCCGTTTGCAGTACTGGCCATTTCAAATTAAAATAATTTTTGTTTGGCTAAGAATTCTAATTTCAAATTAATTTTATTTTAAAAACATGGATTTTTTTTTCCAAAAATAGTCATCGGTTTATTGATATGTGTTACATTTTCATCGCATTTCAATCTTTTTCGTCATCATGGATACGTTAAAAATTCGAGTAAGGATTTTTGAACCGCATTGTTACCTGCGATGAAAAATGGATTCTGTTTGATAACCGCAAGCGCTCAGCAAGTTGGTTGGATCCTGGTGCAGCACCTAAACAATGCCCTAAACGAAAACTTACCCCTAGAAAAGTGATGGTCACTGTGGTCTAGCGCCGGTGTGATTCATCATAGCTTCTTACCAAACGGGGTGAGCATTACTGCAGATATGTACTGTGAAGAACTGAACACAATGATGGAGAAGCTGGCACATCTCCAACCAGCATTGGTCAATCGCTCGTCTCCGCTGCTCCTGCACGACAACGCGCGACCTCATACTGCAATACTGCACAGCAGACGGTCCAAGTTGCAAAAACTGGGGTTGGAAGCTCTCCGTCATCCGCCCTACTCACCAGACCTTGCGCCTACAGACTACTACTTTTTCCAGAATTTGGATAACTTTTTGGCAAAAAATTCAATACCCGAGAGGCAGTACAAAAAGCCTTTGAAAAATTTGTTGCCTCCCGTCCAGCTGATTTCTTTAAGAAGGGCATCAATAAACTGCCACTGCGTTGGCAAAGATGCATTGATTGCATGGGTGATTACTTCGAATAATACAAATAAAAAATACATGAAAAAAAATCGTTTAAATTTTTTCATACAAAACAGCAATTTCATCAGTAAAGACCATATTAGCTTACCTACCAAATTTCAGCTTTCTAGGACTTCAGGAAGTACCATATGTGTTTTGTTGATCATCAGTCAGTGACGAAATCGGGTGTTTTTAGATATCAATAAAATCTAAAGTATTAGAGCTATGCAATTGAAACTTTATATGTTTAATAAGTTTGCTATAGACATCATATTACGAGAATGTTGTTTATCTGGTACAATTCAAAGCGAAGTTATGAGGGTTCAAAAATACGACGAAGCGCTTCGAGAAAAGGTAGGTAGTGCCCCTGCGTTTTCGCTTTGCTGGTTTGTCTTGGCGGGGCACTCCCATGCCCCCAGATAACAAAACACCATTAAAAATATAAAGTACCTAAGAATAATACCTACATAATTATTGTAAACTCTATAAACTACCAAGGCAACGTTGTAAACATCGAATCAATAATTTGATATTGTTGTTGATATTACTTTTTACCTGCGACGGAACGGAGACGGTATATACGTTTGGGGTGAGAGGATATTTGTTTGTTTGTGCAAATCCATGTTGCCATTTTTTAAGTAATATAATCTATATTACCTATATAAAAGAAAGTCGTGTTAGTTACACTATGTATAACTCAAGAACGGCTTAACCGATTTGGCTGAAAATTGATGGGGAGGTAGCTTCGAACCAGGAATAACACGTAGGATTAAAAAATATGAAAAATTCACAAAAAAAGAATAATGAAGAAAATTATTTTTGTCATACATTTTGTATAGAACGACGTTTTGACATGTCTCGAGATCGGACTGACATATGGTTTAGTTTCACAATTGGTGGCGCTGGAATCGGGTTCTAAGTTTTATTTTCAGGGCAGGACAACGTCTGCTGGGCCCACTAGTATAAAATAAATAATAAACTAAATTTTATAAAACATTTTTACTACCAACTGATTAGTTTTCATATTCTATATAAAAACGAATTACTACTTCACTTGCTATTTTTAGTTGTGGATGCGAGGGGAGCAGGAATGGAAGAGATGACGCCAAACAGACAGAGGCTTATTTAGAGCCTTCTGTAGAAAGGACTACTACAAAAGCCATTAACTTTCCATTTTTTTTCATTAGCCCCGACAAGCTTGGATCAAAATATTACCTCCTACTTAATTAAACTTATTTATATTTAACAATACGTATTCGTTTTTTATAGCCAGTGGTTCCGGCTCTGCACTGATGAGTCAGCCAGTCATCCAAGTTTTGAATTCTTCTCTTTTTATAATATTATACGATCAGAAAAGAAATACCTAATAAATAAACATATTTCGATTCGATAGAGCTTGTTTCACTGGACATAATTTTTTACAATCGTTAATATGTAGGTTAGACGCATTAAAGGAACGATACTATTTATTGTGTGTAAAATTATCTTTTCGTCGATTTAGAAACCCAGCTATTTTATTTTAATTAGCGGGGCCTGTTGGTAGTCCCAGGTATCTCTGGCTGGATAGAGTGCAGCAGGATCTGCGCGAGCTATCAGTCAACGATAGTTGGCGGGAGCTAGCGCAAGACAGGGAAAAGTGGCGCTCTCTTGTGTCGGAGGACAAGACTCACTTCAAGTCGCTGAGCCATCTGATTTTGCATTCTGGCATTTCAAGGCGGAAGGCGGAATGCCAAAATGACTTGCTAAGTGACATTGTAATAAACGATAATTTATGTACATGGAGGTTCCATTTTCCACTAGAGTGGAGGCCAAGCAAACTGTCAGATTTTTTTTATTTTTCTTACTTTTTGAATAAATATCTGCTTCATTTAGAATAATTTTCATAATCTTAATATAGTTATGGAGCAAGTGAAGTAATTGATGTACCTACTTAGTATTTTCTAACTCAAACTTGAATGTTACATTTGTATTTATATTGAATATTTATATAGTACTTGTTTAATATATTTTCTAGCGACCCACTCCGGGTTTACACGGGTAGCAGCGGGTATACGCCAATGGTAGGGGAGGCATTGATGCTAAATTTGTAGTTACTCGAGCGTCTTTGGGACCTACTGGAATTTGAAGATTAGGTGGAATAAAGAAAAAAAGGTTATGTGATATTTTCCCCTTCAGCGGTGGGGGGAGCGTCTACAGGGTTTCAAAAATGTAAAAAAAAACAGTCACCAAGAAATACTCGAATCTGCAGATAATAGAAATAATCTGCCGTTTTGCGTGGTGGGGGTGGCCGTACGAAGGGGTCGAAAATATTTTTAAAAAAAATTTACTCGAGCGCGTCAGACATTAATAAGGGATGTTAAGTGAACCCTCCAGTAGCTCCTATTTTAAAGACTGACGATTTGGACGCGACCATCAGTCAGGGCCGATTTTTGAAAATGCAAAAAAAAATCGTGACCTTGATTTACTCGAGCGCGTCAGATTTTTATACAGGCGGTTCTTCTTGATGGCCTTGTTGTACTGACCCATAATCTGACAATTATGTTGAGGGATTTCCTTAATCTGACGGTTTGAAAAAAAAAATATGTAAAAAATATCGAAATCTCGAAAATGGTTCAAGATATCGAAAAAATGTTTGTGCAAAAGTTGTAGAGAATTTAACCTTCTACAATATTTATTATGAATACATATACCAAAAAACCCATAGGAAACGAGATATTTGCAATAAATGATTTTTTGACCTTTGACCTTGAAAAATCAGTAGTCGCGGGCACCCTAAGATAAGTAGCTTTTGAGACAAGTTTTAGGGTGTCAAAATAAAGGTTTATACAAGTTAATAGCTGACTATTTCTCATTCTGAGGTGAAACTCATAATATTCCTGGACTATACACTTAATAATGATTTTAGCCACTTCGGCTTGTGCAAATCGGCAGATTAAGATATTTCCGTGATTCGTGACTAATTTCCTTCAAAATAAAAAAAAAACCAATCGCGCTCGAGCAAATCCAGGTGACGTTTTTTTTTTGCAACTTTGCGAGTCTCCAATTTTCTTTCGTCACGCCCAATTTGTCAGATTATTGAAATGTACACTATTTTGCATGTAACTAACTTACCTTACCTTAATCTGACGCGCTCGAGTATTTCAAACCATCGATTTTTTTTTACTAATCTGACGGGCTACCCTAGGCGTTCGACACTACATAGAAGGCTCAGATTTGGTGAGAGTACTTCACAAGGTGCAAGGTTGCCCTCCTTATGTTAATCTGACGCGCTCGAGTAAATCCCGAAATCCCCTATTCGCCTCCCCTACCACAACTTATTTTTCTGTCACAGTACCAGGGGGATAGCCAATGTGTTGTACACCTTATTACAATGCCTTAAAAGCTACTGGCTCTTTGTACACGTTGTGCTCTAATACAACGTATCTAACATCCTAAAATATGTTTTTTGCGACATCACATTATAAATCTTTATAATTATCAGCTATTCTCTACTATAATAACAGGCATGTATTATAATGTATATATGTTTCAGAAAAAAATATCTAACTGATGGCGAAAACCGCATTCAAATCCGTTCATCCGTTTTTGAGTTTATCGCGAACAGACAGACAGATAGACAGACGTGGCGTGGAGGATATTTTTTATAATATGTATGGATAGTTTTATTATAGTTTGGTTTCTATCGTTTGTTATCATGTCTTAAAATTTTGCTCATTCTCAAAATAAGTGACTGCCGTCGCGTACCAGGAAGATTGCCAATGTGTTGCAGACCTTTTTTACAATGCCTTGAACGCATTATAAATATAGAATATTTATAATGCGTTCAAGGCATACATATCTTAACGAATTATTCATGAATTTACCTACGTTAGGACATAGGTAGATACGCGATATTTAGCAGCACATTGACATTTCTGAGATCATGCTATCGGATGATACTCAATGCGATGAGAACGTTTAGTTTCAGCATTACCCTAGTAACGGACACTTACCTGCCTTTATTATGGAGAGCTATGGTTTGACGGATAACTTTATACATATTGTGGATGTTTGCGTAGATAGGTATCAGTGTGGTTGCTTACTTAATATTTCATTGTAAATAAAGGGTACATTTTGCACATAGATAAACAACAGCATAAATCAACATTTCATAGGTTCCTATTAAATGTAAATGAAACCCCAGGGCTCAGGTATTTTATCATAGAATAATGACTATGTCTCGAGTAGAAGGTAAAATTGATTAAATATCAAATGTGAATCTAGAAGAAAATTGAACTCTGAACCTTGACTCATACAGACTTAGGTAGGTAGGTAGGTACTCGTTTAATGTTAGTCGTATTGCATGGCACCGTAGAGGATGCAATTGCATCGACGAATCATCTTGGCTCATTTTTTTTATTATTAAATATATTATACATTTTGTAGCTTTTAATCATTGATATTATTCTTGATTAGTAATTAAGAATAATCCAGCCAAATAAATGTTGCAAAACAAAAAGTAATATAGGTTATTTAAATTTATTTACAACAAATGTACAAAATATACAAACAAATATATAACTATAATATATAAAAAACAACTTCTACGAGGCTGCCGCTGCTGCCTATCGGCAAGGTTCCTAGCAGGAGAGTTGATTAAAAAGGTACTATAATAAAGCATTGTGTTATTTTAAATGTTAATATACCTACATTTTGGGGTCGATCATTCTTGATTTTGTTACTCCCGTATCTAAGGCTCAATCATTTGCATATGTTATGGACCAAGTGATAAATTGGGCATTATACATAATGCCCGGTCATTATGAAAAATGCCCAATATGAGAGTGCAGTTTGATAATAATTATTCAAATAATCAAATTGACCGGGCATTATACATATTGTCCATCACCCAGAGTAATAAAAACATATGTAATTACTATTTTTTTTATTTTTTTTTTAACTAGAACGAGCTACGGTGAGCCAGAACGTAATGGAATGGTGAATATTTTATATTGAGTAAGGGAAAGAGAGATATATTGATAGAGAGGTAGGGAGGAGAGAGAGAATGAGTGAAATTCGTGAAAATATTAATTTTGTGCGATGAAATATGAATGAATCTTATTATTATGATATGAATTTATGTGGATGTGAAGTTATGACAAAAATTATGAAAAATTTATCAAATAAAAAAATAACCACGAAATGTACGGGATTGCCTTACACTTCTAACCTAATCAGTCAATTTAGATTTTAAATAGAAAGCATAATTAATCACTTAGCCCGATAGAGCTAGACATTATTCATAATGCCCGGTCATTATTAATAATGCCTGCATTAATCACCTGGTCCATAACACATACATACATGTAATAAAAACTCGATGATTGTTTTATCTAAACCAAATATAATGGTACAACGGAGGCATTTAGCATAACTGAATGAAACCTGTTCTGTAATTAATGACGTAGATGCCTTTAATCGGAATAATGATTTCTGTCTCCCATATGCGTTCATGTTACAACACTTAAAGGTTAAACACTGAATTATCCTATTTTAAGACATACATATATGCAAATGAATCTTCATTATAAATAATAACCACTTCCATAGGTACCATCAACATTTGCACGGGGGCTTACAATAAATACCCATAATTAATTTGTCCTCTTTGAACCTAAATAACCCTAGGATAACCCTAGGGATAAAAATTAATAATTATTAGAGATGAAACGGATAGTGGTTTGGCCGGATACCGGATACCGGATATTCGGCCTTTTATCACCTGCTAAACGAATGAAAGAAGATAAAACTGGATCCAACTTCACACGTGAAGCTCATGATACTTCTTGGAACTGTTTCAATGAAGTGGCAAAGGATAGTAGTGATTGTCGCGATCAAGAAAAACAAAATCCAATTGCTAACGAGATTGACTTTTTCTTAAAATCATCTCGAATCGATCGCAATCACGACCCATACATTTGGTGGTCAGTTAATTTAAATTAGTACCCACAGTTGTCGAGGTTTGCTAGAATTTATCTTTCAGCACTTGGCAGTAGCGTTTACAGCGAAAGGCTATTTTCAGAAGCTAGTCTGGTATATGAAGCCAAGCGGAGCCGCCTCTTACCAACAAATGCGGAAACTTTGGTATTCATTAACTTGTTAATTTTGAGTACTAAACTAATTAATAAATCATTTTCGACGTGTTATTATAAAAATAAACAGTGTCCATAATCTATTGTGGTATGATTTGCCTTGTGTAAAATAATGAGAATTTATAGAATTTTCTATCCAGTATCCGGCCGGATATTTGATTACTATCCGGTATCCGGCTGGATAGTGAAAATAAGGCCGAATAAGCTGGATACCGGATAATAACCGGATATCCGTTTCATATCTAGTAATTATGCTTGCTAACTGATAAATCCTACGTACCATTAACTTTAAACATGGATTCTGCTAGTCGTTGTAAAGCGGCATCGATTTAAAAATATATCAATCAGTTAAAATAATTAGTGTAGAAAATGAATACCTAATCTGTTATTCTTTTAAGGTTAATTTACATCGTCTTATGTGTTTTCGATAGGTAGCTATCGAGTATGAAAGTCGGTGTGGTTTATCTTCTCTACAAGTGAATAATTAATTGCATCAATTTATGTCTGGTTTCCAGGAAATCACACAAGTGTCATGGATGATAATTTAAATATAAAATGTTTTAAAAACGCTATGTCCGATCCTAAAGGGTCATAAGAAACATAAAATATTTATTAAAGTTAACATATAAATGTAAAATGCGCGATTTTTGTGTCCAAATTACCGCAAATAACAAAAAAAATGTGACGCCGATTCACCGAAAGTATATTTGATTGCTGCCAATAGCACCACAGTATACTAAGGTTATCAGTATTTTGTCTTGTCAGTATCCTTGTAATAATTATCTATGACCGCTCGATAGATAAACACGCATTAGGGCTCCCCACTGAATGTGTCTCTTGGATTACGTATTTGATAATACTATATTTTGTTTGATAATAAACTTAGAGAAGAAAAATATTTTATTTCTTCGTAAATTGATGCAGTCTCACATCGTCCACATCCGTTCGCAACTGAGACGCACTCGGGATTATGATATAGATAGGTACTCGCTCGGGACAAGTAGGTATACTGAGATTTGGAAGCTCGTCGTTTTGGCTATTGTGAATGAAGACGAAATACTGCTTACTTTAGCATATTGTATCCGTGCCCTCTGTTTTGTCTTCTATTTTTATGCAGGTTTCTTTTACTTCTTATCTAAAATGGATCATATAAATAGATTCAAATCTCGATACCTAATAATACCTTCACGAACCGTGGGTGGGACTGGGTTTTCTTAAAATATTGTGTAATAAAATTCCGACTCAGATATCAAAGGATCAAATAAATTTACACAAAATTTTATCCTCAACCGCTACTGTGACAATTCTTAGTAAATGGTGGATGCTAATCATACCTACCAAATTTTGGAAAATAAATCTTACTCTCGGAGATTCACATATTTATTTACGATAAGCTTGTGTTTGGCCGCAATCTTACCACAGTAAGTGATCATGTGGCAGTAGGTAGTAAGCACACAAAGCCTGGCTGGAAAGCCATGGAAACTGGCTCTCAAGTTCCACTGTCGAAACACACCATTTCCCAGCAATAGGTGTTTGGTGACAGACTTTCAACTTGAGGGTGGGTGAGGTGTAGGTAATAATGAGAAGGTATATAAAGTTATTTTACATTTTGGTAGGTATATTATCTTGGTATAACTTGCTTATTTCAGCTCTATGTGACTTACATAATTAGCCACCTATTGTGTTTAATTCTAAAACACGTCAATGTAATGGTCGATAAAAATTATCATGAATTTATATTTTATATTAATATATTATAATTTATTTTAACCCCTTAGATGTAAAATTTCGAAAAGCCCTTCCTAAGTGAATGCCTTCGTTATAAAATTAAGCTGTGTGTAAAATTTCAAATTTCTAACCGCCTGTTATGTAGGCTGAGCGTCGATTGATAGATTGCATGCACGACTTTACTACTACTTACAAACTAACTAATACAACCTCAAATATGATGATATTTTGAATAACAATATAGATAACAACGATATGAGAGGCACCCAATGTGAGATGCTTGGGTGTGAGCTTATGCTTAACGTGTTGATATAATGCGACTGCGTTGTCGACCTTTTTATACAATAATGCCTGACTCTCAAGTGCAATTGCCGGAACACACCAACAGGTGCTATGCGACAAATTTTAAAATTGAGGCTGGTAGACAGCCAGATGAGTACCTACTACAAAGTACCCTACTAACGTGCTGTGGTTTCCTTACGATATTTTACTGCTCATGGTAGGATTCGAACCCTCGACATTCGCAGCAATATCCGACGTCACTACCACCGAGCTGTCATCGCTTCGAAAGCTTGTCAAGTTAGTCAGAAAGAACAAGTCTTATTATATGTAGGTACATATTTAGACTGTCTGTTGTATAAATAAATAGTCGTTGCTTTTTATCACTTTGTCATAATTATTTGTCTTTATCATCTTTCACTTTTTTTATATTCGTGTCTAGGATACCGTTCGTTTCCATTTTCTTTTATTAATCATTCTTTATCATAGCCCTATTGCAAATGCTAATCTCTAACTTAATTTCAAAAGTAAAAAAATACGTAATTAACAAATATTTCACACTGACAAGCTTAGTCAATTTGATACAAAAACGACAACAATAGTTCTCAATAAAAAAAGGCAATTTCTCCACTCGTGAACATAATCTAATCAGTGTCAACTTGTCAGATTGATTAGCTATTTATTATATCTTGGTACATAACCTATTGTTGAAGAAATTAGGACATAATAGATAATACGATCGTAAGACCACCGTGACGACGGCAAGAGGCCGGATGGTATGACTTTGATCCCATGGAGTGTCGGCAAGCCGTTGCTGTGGGATGCCACTTGCGCCATCTCACTTACCGGCGACTTGTAAATCCCCGGGAGCGGCTGCGACAGGTGCGAAAAATTCGAAAAAAAGAAATACGCCTGTATTGGTCCAAATTATCAATTTATTCGTTTTGCGGTTGAGACCGTGGAGGTCTGAAGCTCGTCATTTCACAAGTACCTATTTTATGTAAAAAATTAATCGAGGCCTCGGGTGACCGGCGGTCGGGGAGCTTTTTCCGCCAACGCATCAGCTTGGCCATCCAAAGAGGAAACGCTGCCAGCCTGCTTGGAACCTTACCGATCGGCAGCAGCGGCAGCCTCGAAGAAGCCTTTTTTTGTATATAATAATATAGTTGTACATTTGTTTGTATATTTTGTAAATTGGTTGTAAATAAATAAATTCTACTATTTACTAGTTTATACGAGTATGTTTACCAAGCTCATTAGAGATCTGTCACCAAGCTCCACTGTGTTTCCAGTATAGTGCTTGAGAGCCAAATTCATGATATTTTTGCTTACCACCATTGGCCTTAGGTTATTAGGTTTTGAGATTTCCATATCAAATTTGAGGAATCAAGGAATGTTTAACACTTATTCGTAAGGCAAGGAAAATAGAAATTGACTATGCTTTTTTACACTTAAAGTTATAAAACCTCAATTTTGCTGCTGATATACGAGTACGTAGCTATAATTAATTTACTACAGAATAACTTATAGGTACTTACATGTGTGACAATACTTCAGAAGGGATTGATAATTAAACTATTCACAATCAATTCGACACATTTATTCGTATTCACTAGATTATAAGTATCACATTTGTTAATTAGTCACAATACTAACCTTAGTGTATTCACGACGGCGGCTCGTTCCAAAGTGCTGTTTGACAAGATAGCCGACCGGAGTGAAGTCATTCATTCGCGAATGGTCATAATAATTGTGACAGTAATCGAGTCACATAATCGATATATTTTATCACGTAACAGTCGGCCATCCTATAGGAACGAGTCTCTTCGTTCTAATTTTACATACGTATATATTAATCAAAATATATAGTAATTCCAATATTTCGCATCTACTTAATCTTTTACAGTACATATTTTCTTAATATGGTCTTAAATCAAACTTATAATTCAATCGTATCGTACCTATAGTTCTACTATCATTTATGCTAGGAGTATTCAATAATATTTATTTATCTCTGCTGATTCGATATCATCTCACTCACTGATTACGTTATGGTCAAGCTTTGTGAAAGTTACTTCCTTCACAGTCACAACGCTGACCGCGATGCTTCGTGCCACTCATGAGCGACGAGTTCATACGCCATTCCTGCTCGGCCCGAAAACACCCTCACTATTATGTTATAGCTACGCGAAGTGAGAGTTACTTCCTTCACTCCCACTCCCGCAACTGCGATGTCTCGAACCACTCATGGGCAACAAGTTCATACATCAATCACGCCCGGTTCAAAAACACCCTCACTGGATCACAATATGTTTTAACCAATTTTCATATAAATATAAGGAATCGCTAATAAAATTTTGTATATATCAAGCAATCACATTTTATTATTACATACATATCAATCACCTTTTATTTTTACATACATATTTTATGTATTTAACCTAATAAAGTGGGTTTACATAATATATTATATCACTCAATCAGTTATCACCATTTTCATCATCGTTATCATCACTTGAAGAGCAAGCAGCAGCGCTGAAGCTAAGCCAAGGAAATATTTTATCTATCGCTACAACCGTCTCGTATTTAGACCCTTTCCTAGTCAAAGGTGTATCCTCCACAAGAAACCTATCGTTTGGCAAAATCTTCTTAATCCGATAAGGTCCCTTGCATTTAGGCTCCAACTTTTTAGATTGCCCTGGCCCTGTTACAATAGCCCGGGCTATTCTTACCAAATCACCCTCTGCATAAGTTTTACTCTCTTTTCTGTGTTTATCATATCTTGTTTTCATTGTTTCTTGTTTTCGTTTGATTTTCTTACTAGCGTCTGTTCTTATATCTTCTATTGTTTCACTATTTGTAATTATATCATCGCCAATATCATTTAGTAATCCTAGAGCAGGGTTAGTTACATTCCTGCCAAATAATAATTCGGTTGGCGTCTTTTTCGTCACCTCGTGAACCGTGGTGTTTATTCCTAACTGAACATCGGGAAGAAGTTCGTCCCATGTATTTTTATTCTTACCATGAACCATAGGACCGAGGGCAGCTAGGATAGTTCGGTTATATCTCTCAACTTGCCCATTTGCTCGTGGCGTGGCTACGGCGTTGAGAATATGTTTTGTACCAACTGACCGTATAAACATCTTAAACTTTTTACTCGTGAAGCTTGTACCTCTGTCGGTAATTAGCCGTATGGGGGAGCCGAAATAGCTGAAAAGGGTCCGAAATGTCTTTATGCTTTCTTTAGTTTTCGTACTCCGCACAGGTGTGAGACAGACATACTTTGTGAATGCATCAATGACCACTAATATGTACGTGCATCCTCGTTTGCTACGTGGGAATGGCCCCAAATGGTCAGCGTGTAGCGTATGAAACGGGATTTCAAATTTTGGGATCGGGTGGAGTAGTCCTTCTTTGGCTCCCGCTGGCAGTTTATGATGCGCGCATTCAAGGCACGCAACTACGTATTTCTTGATAAACTTTCGCATTTTGGGAAACCAAAATTGAGAGCGAACTCGCTCTAATGTTTTCTCGAACCCAAAATGACCTACTGCATCGTGATTGGCTTTCAATAGTTGCCATCTTACACCTCTCGGAACGACCCATCTGGTTGTATCATCCTGTAATATTCGAAACACTCGACCGTTTTTGATGGTGTATTCTTTGTGAATTCCAGCAATCTTAATTGTCTCCGGGTCTTCTAGTACCTCCTTGATGCGTTTGATTTCTTCGTCTGAAGATTGTACGGTCGAAATCCAGTCTTCAGCAGTGACTGCCAGTATATCTAGTGTGTGTATTTGTTCTGGCTCCACTGACACAGGTCCCCTACTGAGTGCGTCCACATGAGTCATCCTCTCACCCGGACGGTACTCAATCTCACAGTTGAATTCTAAAAATTGTATCCACCACCTAGATATGCGAGGTATAAGGTCCCTCTTCGTAAAGGTGGAGCGTAGAGCGTTGCAGTCAGTTACTATGGTAAACTTGATTCCAATAAGGTACGAACGGAACTTGTTCAATGCACAGACCACAGCGAGTGTTTCAAGCTCAAACGAATGGAGCTTCATCTCGTCAGCTTGAGTCTGGCGGCTAAAGTAAGCGATGGGTCGCCACGGGTCAGATCCCTTTCTTTGCAATAAAATACCCGCCAGGCCAAACTTACTGGCATCAGTATGAAGTTGGGTCTCTGCATCGTGATCATAAAGTGCTAATATGGGTCTTTCTGAGAGTAACTTCTTGATAGTCTCAAGAGATTGATTTTCCACATTACCCCACTGCCAAGGTATGTCTTTCTTCAGGAGATTTGTCAGGGGCCTGACTATTAGTGCAAACCCCTTCACAAACCTCCTGAAAAAGCTAGCAAGTCCGAGGAATCTCCTTACCTCATGTTGATTTTGTGGAGTGGGAAACCTGGCTACCGCCTCAGTTTTAAGAACTCCAGGCTTGATACCATCTCTGTCTATCTCAAATCCCAGAAAATCAATTCTTTCCTGGAAGAAATGGCATTTTTCCATCTTCAGAGTTAGCCTAGCTTCACGTAAGAGGCTAAGTACCTCTTCAAGACGCTCTAAACCCTCATCGAACGTTTTAGATGGTATTAGTATGTCATCCATATATATAACTACATATCTAACTTTAGACTTACTAAGAACTTTGTGAATCGCCCTCTGGAAAACTGCTGGGGCATTGGCAAGTCCAAAGGGTACGCGATTGTACTCGAATTGGCCATCAGGTGTGACAAACGCAGTTTTCTCTCGAGACTGTTCAGATATGGCAATCTGATGGTACCCAGAGGCCAGATCTAAGGATGTAAACAAGGATTGGCCAGAGAGTTGATCCAATAAATCATCTATCCTTGGTAGAGGATAGTGGTCCCTTTTAGTGCGACTATTCAATGCGCGGTAATCCACGCAAAGGCGTTTTTCCCCAGACTTCTTCTTGACCAATACGATTGGGCTCGCATATGGAGAGTTCGACTCTCGTACAATGCCATGATCAACCATATCGTTAACCATATCCTGAACTAGTTTGCGCTCAGAATAAGACATACGATAAGGCCTATATACCACTGGGGAAGAGTCCTTGAGATGGATTTCCATTTCAGTGACATTTGTAAACCCTAAATCATGCATACCTGTAGAAAAACAATCCTTGTATTTGTTAAGTAAATCATGGCATTGAAGTTTCTGTTTGTCTGGCAGATGTTTACCACAGTTAGGGACAACCGATACAAGTGGGTAATTATTGCTAGTTACCGTCATTGTACTCTTACTGGACCCTATAAATTTAGCGCGAGTTATAAGGGAGTTACTTTTAACTTGCACGGTATTTGCGCTAACATTTTGGATCAACAGGTTACAACGAGTACCCTGAATTTGGTACTCTCCCGGTAAAAGGTAATACTCTTGACCAACATTGCCCCTTATTGAACCATTGACATAGATGGAACCATCACATGTAATATCAGAATCGACTGCAACTGATTTCATCTCTCCTACGTCAAACGAAGTATTACTGGTTGCGCGAAGCTGTAATTTTAAATCCAGTTCATGTTCCACTCGTTCAAATCTTAAATCAGTCGGAGTTTTGATAATTTTAAGTGTAGGTCTTTCCGTAAAAGTATGGCCTAGTAATATGTTGCAGTTAATTAAATGGTCATCTACAATAAATACCTCGACATCCTTTTCTGTAATTCCTTGCACGTCTATACTAGCTGCTGTGCGGCCTAGAGGTAAGTATGGAACGTTACCTAGTCCTCTCAGGTACGGTCCATCTATCTGTTCCCATTCTAATCCTAATTTTAGAGCATCACTTTCACGAATCAGTGTAGCTTCGCTGCCTAAGTCCACCTGACAAACCGTCGTAATACCATTCAAAAATATTGGGAGTTTATATTTGTTGTTTGTGTTTTCAGATGTTGAGACCTCCAGTACGTTTTTATCCTTTGTTGTATATTCATTCTTTGTCTTTGGACATTGTGTTGATTCATGACCAAAATAATTGCAATGAGTGCACTTTATGAGTGGTTTCGGGCACCTGAAGCTAGGATGTCCAACACTTTGACAGTTAAAACACCTGATCGGTCCTCTAAGACTATTGTTGTTTTTTTCAGTGTTGCCCTCAGTCACCCTTGTTGAGTTGTTGCTTGCTGATGCATTATTTTGCCGCCTATCTCGATTAGTATCTCTATTATAATCTACTTGATGACGGTTTTGCGATTTAATAGTTTTAAAGAATTCTAATACATCTTCGGGCTTATCAAATTTAGCTGCTTGAGCACCTACGCGGACTCCTCTATCGTCAATTCCATAGAGCAGGCAATCTACTGCTTGCTTCCCAAATATCTTACATCTATTCAATACATTTATCTTTGCAAAGTAATACAATTCGAAAGATTCTCCAGGCCGTACCCGTCTATTAAGCATTTCGGTTAACAATTCCGCATAATTTTCAGTCGCTGGGAATGATTCCCTCAACATCGTTTTCCATTCTACCCAAGTGTGCTTAATAGAGGGTAGGCCCTGGTACCAGGTTTTAGCAAGACCAATAAGTTTTGGCAGGGCATAGTGAGCCGTTTGCTTGTCGCTCCAATTATAAATCTCAGTACATTCATCAACCTTGTCGAGCCAAATGTTGATAGTCTGTTCTTTCAACATTGGATCGAACTCAGGGACTACATTGTTTAGGGCTGAGCTAGGAAACGATTCACGATCCCCTGCCTTTGTTTTAACTACATTTAAAAACTCTTGAAAGAGGTCTATCGTATCCCTAGGTTTCTTTAGAATGGTCTCATTATTATCATCGTTGGGTAGGTGCCTTTTAGTTGGAGTAACCAGCGAACGATCGCGAGAGTCACGTAGACTTGTGGTTGTTCTACTTTCCCTGCCAGGTTCAGGTCTAGGTGTCATGGATGTCTGGTAGGCTTTGTCGCGTTCGTTCAACCGTTTACGTTCACTACGTACCTTGTTTTCAAGTGTCTTGAGTCTCTCCCTCTCCAGGGATAGCTTACGTTCTTGTTGTCGCAGTGACCGCACGCTGCTGGGGCTTTTGCTCCGTCGATGGCTACGGCGAAGGTTTCTCGCGTGGCTCCTGCTGCGCGTCCGTCGCCTTCGCGGCGAATCATCGTCACGGCGTGTACGGCTCCGGCTGTGACGTGAGGTCTCTCGTCGGTCATCGTAGTGTGGTCTATCCGAGGCGCGAGCCAGGCTTTGGTCACGTCGGGCGTTCGCATCAGAGTTACGGTCACTCATTTTCTGAAACTCATATATTTCGTGTAAATATACTAGATACTATTATTACTAGTACAAGCTATATAAATAATCAAGATTACATGTATGATAGCAGTTTTTTTGTGTCTCTACGCCAATGTTTCCAATCGGCAAAAGCTTAGAAACTTTTATTGTAAAGATAGGAGAAGGTAGAATATGTGGGTAAAGAAAAATATAAAATTGGTAGGTAGGTAGTCAAAATAAATCCATTTGCATCTTAAAATATGGCCAACCAAATGATGATTTCGTACCTTTTTCTGGGATGTTTACTTTACTTGATTAATACGACACATATATTTTGCTTGTAAAATGGTTCTCACGTAATCCGTATTCATCAGCACGGTAGTAAGATAATATGCAATAATAAAACCTCGAATCTACTCGCATAGCACCATTTTATCCGTATTACGATATATTTCTACAATTCAAATATTTTACACTATTTAAATTAACTACGTGTTGATGGTCGAGCCCGTGGGGTGGTATACGTCGCGAAATATAGATTTTACGGTTCGAATCCCGCTTCTGAGATGTGACAATACTTCAGAAGGGATTGATAATTAAACTATTCACAATCAATTCGACACATTTATTCGTATTCACTAGATTATAAGTATCACATTTGTTAATTAGTCACAATACTAACCTTAGTGTATTCACGACGGCGGCTCGTTCCAAAGTGCTGTTTGACAAGATAGCCGACCGGAGTGAAGTCATTCATTCGCGAATGGTCATAATAATTGTGACAGTAATCGAGTCACATAATCGATATATTTTATCACGTAACACATGGTAAAAAGATCTGTACAAAAACTGTCACAACATATATCTTCAAATTATAGTAAATATTACAGTAATAATTTCATAAAATATAATGCTTCATAATAACTAGATAATCCTTATCCAGAATTATCTGTATAACACAATGAGAATCCATTAGGTAGGTAACTTTGCTAATCTAGAATAAAAATACAATCGAGGCACAGAGTAAGGATAGTATCTCTTTATACTGTGGTCGAGGGTAGTCTTCAATAAATATATGTTGATTATACAAAACAAATAAAAAAGGTAGATGGAGCGTACGTAAACAATAGTCTCCAATGAAGGGAAGTATCCTGCACGAAGTTGCGTGCGTGACCTGCACGTACGTTAACTCGCGTCGCACTGGTACGCGATCGTATTTCTTTTTCGGGGCTCTGTCTACCTTTTTTATTTGATCTGAGGTTAATTATACACAGTCTTTCATTAGCAATCCCCTGGTATTGCCAATGTCAATAGGCGACGGTTGTCACTTACCATCAGGTGACCCGCCTGCCTCGTTGTCACTAGTGACATAAATAAGTCTACTATTCTACTAGCTATAAAATAACATTATGTAAGCCTCGAAACATACTCATGTATGAGTAACTACAGTACTGTTGTAAATTCTTGCTTTGAATGTCCTCATAGGTGGGTGTTACTGGTGGTGTAAAAATAACATACAGTGTGCGAAATAGTTTTATACAAAAGATCTTTCTAATCATTACAATCATCTACTAATGAGATTAGCCTCCGTGGAGGAATTCGCATAGTCGCTTACTATAATTGGCTTTTGTGCACAAAACAATACGATTACAGTTTATTGTTTTAGATTTAGTTCAATGACCATTATAATAGTTGAGTGGGCAACCAATAAAATGTGTTGAAGAATCCATTTGAATATACGTAATAAAGATTTCATTTTTCTCTTGGATGTCGGGTTTTTCAGCCACTGCTAAAGCTAAACCAACTTCCAACACTTAGGGATGATTATAATGAGCTAATAGAGCCTACAATGATAGTTATGAACAAGCCACCTGCGGGTATTCATTGGTGTTCCCCGGGATCAATACACCATATGCTCGTTGGAGTATGCAATGAAGATTTTTCTTTGCATACAACAACAACAACATCATCTTAACCAAAGGGAAGAAAAACAAAGTATTGATTTATTGATTATGATTAGTTAGTTTCGGTGGCCAACTTGACACCAAGATTTGGATCGAAGCGCCTTGATCCCAGCAGTTGACTTAAAATTTTGGAATAGATTAAAACCGTACGAAATTATTGATTCTGAAATTAGTTCAGCAGTAAGGGGCATTTATTGTGGTATTTATCTGATGAGTCATTAGCCTATGCCTTATTTTTCAACAACATGTAACGAGAAAATGGCCAATGTTCATAGAATGGATTTCGACGGCGGTTCACGATTAGGACGAGGTATTTCTGAGCTAAACTATCCAATCCACTGAAGCCACCTTAGAAGCCTTTGTATCTCAGAGAACATTGCAAACGCTCTCTGTTCTAAAAATGAATGGCACATTTTTTTCTTTTGGGGCGATAGTAATGATTGCCTTCAAATCAAATACCATCTTACTAAATACGGAAACTTACGTGTGGTCAATGGTCTTGACCACACGTACCTAAATTACATATGCTGGTTAGATGGTATTAAATTATTTGAAGATTATTCGACGATTATTCAAAACCGAGGAAGAAAACCAATTTATACTTCGTGTAGCGGAACAGCACCGAAAAATCCTTTCTACTAAAATTAAACTAACTAACTAAGCGTCAACTTACTTAGTTACAGGTTCAAAAAAAAGAACTGTATTACTGATATTTTATGTCCTACTTTGCTAATATTATTTTGTGTGTGTTTTCAATACTATTTTGAAATCAAAACAATCTATTTTTGAGAAGACTTTAATTTTTTTCGTAATATACTGACTTGACCATTTTTATAAAATTTTCTTATAATTCAGATATTTCAATGTCGATGAGCACCCCCTTCTACATAAGATAGGAGGCGGAAATTTTAAAAAGAGAATACCTTAGGTATGTGTGACTCCTAACTGTATTTATTTTTCGCCATACAAGCGTGAACCACCCTAAATACATATATGTATAATATGTTATGTCTACTTGATGACTCTATACTGATTAACAATGGTGATTCAACAAAAAGTTGGAAGAGAATGTAAAATAGCTAAACATACGTTGATATAATACATTTTGACGGGCCGGTTGGCGTGGTTGGTTAACACACTGCCTATCACGCCGCAGGTCGTGGGTTCGATTCCCATTCAGGACAGACATTTGTGTGCATGAACATGTCTGTTTGTCCTGAGTCTGGGTGTAATTATCTATTTAAGTATGTATTTACAAAAAAAAAGTAGTATATGTAGTATATCAGTCATCTGGCTTCCATATTACAAGCTCTGCTTAGTTTGGGATCAGATAGCCGTCTGTGAACAAATGTCCGAGGATATAAATACCTTGAACTACCAGTAGTAAAGTGCAGGTAATCACTATACTGAGGAGTGGGTGATGGTTACTAGATACATTACATAATTCGCAATTTATTAATAGGTTCTATTGAGATTATGCAAAACATGCAAATACTTTTTTTTTTTTTTTTTTTTTTTTTTTTTTTTTTTTTTTTTTTTTTTTTTTTTTTTTTTTTTTTTTTTTTTTTTTTGGGGAGGACTTAAAGGTGGAGGTCTGAGGGACCATAGACACCCTTACGCGGACTTTTCGGTGAGCGCTTAGGGCTCTCAACCGAGTTTACAAATTTTAGACGACTGACCGCTGAGGGCGCCCCAGTTGGGGCACGAACCTCGGCTCAGGGCGTCGTCGGGGGGCACAAAATAGTGGGACGGACTTCGCCTAAGCGATTTAGAGGAGTTTTAAGGGACGGTCGGATTACTGGTACGGCTCGGGCCAACTACTGGGGACGAGACTGACTGAGTGGGACGTCGCGACGGGCCTCTCCGGCGAGGGCGAAAACGCGGGCGGTGTTGTATTTGTTTCTTCAGGGCTGCGCGAGCCTCCCTATCCTTAATCTGAGCTAGAGTTGTAGGGTCATCCGGCTCGCTGAGGGCGAGTTTAGGCCTACGGATTTTTGAAATCTCTGAAGGAGTATAGTTTGCAGTTTTTACAATTAATGGGTTCGCGTGGTTTAGGGCACGATCGTAATAGCGGCGTGAAGCGCGCTTAATGAATTGCTTTACCGTGGGCAGATTGAGGTCTATGTGGAGGTCTAAGTTGCGCATGTACCACGGGGCGCCCGTGGCTTTGCGCATGAAGCGGTTTTGAACCACTTGGAGTCTATGGATCAGCTTGGGGGATGCATGTGCGAACACAGTGCATGCATATAGCATAACGGGGCGGATGCACGCGGTGTAGAGTCTCACCTTGCTTTTTAGGGCAAGTTTAGACTTTTTATTTAACAAGAAATGAAGGCGACCGGACACAAAACAGGCGCGTGCACGTACCTGTTTTATGTGGTCGGCAAAGGACAAACGATCATCCAGGGTAACACCGAGATATTTGGCTCGCCTCTCCCAAGGGATCGGCTCGCCGAACATGGTGACTGGAGGGGGGGGAGTGGGGATGAGTTTCTTGGCGGGACTGAAGAACAGCACCGCCTGACTCTTGGTGGGGTTAATTTCGATTCTCCATTTCCGAAACCAGGGACCTAGGGTGTGAGTCGCGGCTTGGAGAACTTTGGCAATTGCCGTGGGGCTCCTGCCAGAATAATATATTGCGGTATCGTCCGCGAATAGAGCTAGCTGCGCTTTGCTAGTTTTTGGGATGTCACTCGTGTAGAGTGTAAACAATAAGGGGGACAGCACAGAGCCTTGAGGGACTCCGGCTAAAACGGGGTGGGCTGAGGATAGCGCTCCTGTTATTCGGTAGTTGAATTGGCGATTCGACAAGAAGTCTCGTAGGATGGTCACGAGTCTGACTGGCACTCCGAGTTTGTACAGCTTATAAATTAAGCCGTTGTGCCAGACTTTGTCGAATGCCTTTGCAACATCGAAGAACAGGACTCCGGTCATCTGACCTTTCTGATAGTTGGAGGCGATGTGTTCAACTATACGGTGAACTTGTTGGACGCACGAGTGTCTAGTTCGAAAGCCGAACTGCTCGTCGGGAATGAGTTTATTAGCGTCGGCATACGCTTTCAGGCGGAGGTATATTAACCTTTCATACATCTTGCCCATGACGTTGAGCAAGCTGATGGGTCGGTAACTGGAGGGCTCGGATTTGGGTTTGCCGGGCTTATGGATCCCAATTACATGGGCTTTTTTCCACTGATGTGGAAAAATGTTATTGGATAAGGCAGCGTTAAAGATCGCTGTCAGGAGCATGATAAGGGTAGCCGGGAACAGCTTTACCACTTTGTTGGTGATTTTATCCGAGCCCGGGGCTTTTCTCGGGTGGAGATCCCGGATGATCTGCTTGACCTCGTCCGGGGTCACGGGAGGGACGGGGTCTTCCTCTTCGTTGAGAGGAGGTGGGGGTAACGGGAGAGAAGCTCGCCGTTCTACTTCCGAATTTACTTCCTCCATATGAACAGGGTCGATAGGGAGGGAACTGGGTGTACACTGAAGCTCCAGGCTTTCGGCCAGGCATTCGGCTTTTTCCTTGTCTTCGAAGGCGAGTGGAAGGTTGGGCCTTTTGAGAGGTGGAATATGGGCAACCGTGTCCTTGGTTAGGGCACGTGAGAGTTGCCAAAAGGCTCGATGGGAGGGCTTTATGTCGATCAGTTTCTGATCCCAGCTTTTTTCGCGGGCTTCGGCCACTCGCTCCTTGACGGCGCGGTGGAGAGTGCGTAAGCGGATTCGGTTGTCCTCGGTCGGACGTCTATCGTATTCGCGCATGGCTGCGTTCTTTACCCTAATCAGGTTACGTACGTCGTCGGGCAAGCGCCAGTGTCGATTGCTCTCCACCGGAACTGTCCGAGAGCAATCGCTAATAAGCGATTGCACGTGGCTGGTCAGGGAGTCGATTGCGCCTACAGCTTCGTCAGCGGTGACTATGCTGCTAGGGATTTGGTCGAGGTGAACGGATGAGGCAGACTTGAGGCTTTCGCCCAGTTTGTCCCAGTTCGTCACGACTTTAGTGAGAGGGGTCCGACCTGAATCAGGGGGGCCTGAGTTCGGTGTAAGTTCTAAGATTACAGGTCGATGGTCGGAGACTAACTCGTGGTGCACTGTCAAGTCGTGTATGCCTAGGCTTACATTCTTCAACAGTGCCACATCGAGGATGTCGGGTCTGTGGTCAAGTACGTTGGGGTAGTGAGTCGGTTCCAGGGGCGCGACTAAATCGATGTTTAGCGGCCCGAGGAGGGATTCTAGTACAATACCTCTGGAGTTGCAAATACTTTTCAGGCTTAAAAAATTTATATAGCCCCAGGAGAGCGCGTATTGTATTTACACCAAGTTTCGCAACAGTCCGTACAATATTGTTTTAAAATAATTATGAATTTCCTTTACACCCATTTCTTCTACATTGGAGTTGATTACTGACAGCGGATGCCGTGTGTAAACTTGGTCTAGTGATTAAATTTTGATGATATTTTTGGTATGTTTGCTTGAATGAAGAATCAGACAATTCGAGTATTAGATTAGTCGGTATATTTGTTTTGAAAAGAATTACTACTGGAGTCTTTCTTTCTTCCTTAGTAGGAATTGATTGATAAATATCATCTATATCTATAGTAATATATAAAGCTGAAAAGTTTGTTTTTTTTTTGAACGCGCTAATTTCAGGAACTACTGATTCAAATTGAAAAATTATTTCAGTGTTGGATAGTCTATAATTAAACTAATGGATTAGTATAAAAATAAATTAAAAAAAACCTAATACTTTTTGGCATTTGGCACATATTTATTACTGGACTGCGCCAGAAGGAGGGTTATTTTATATATTTATTTAAAACATAACAATTGTTAAATATTTTTTTTCAATTGAAAGTATCTGAAACGCGGATGAAAACGCAAGCGCATGGTATTATGGAAATAAATAAAGTGAGAACATGTTCAGTGGTTTCCTCGCACTTTGCAATGCATTGACATAAAGCGTACGAACCGTTTAAGTGTTGGGTTGACTCGACGCGCGGCGTTTTACGAGACTCTTGATAGTTATTCTGTTTTACCATGAACGAGATAATGTTGTTAGAACGGACTGAACTAAGAATTCATTTATGAAGATTTGCTTTCATGTTCGAAATTCGAAAATTGGTTTTCAATCTCAAAGTTGACTGATTATAATAACTCGTGAACTATAAGACTCTCGTTACACTTGATAGTTACAAGGGAAACTATCACCTATAATAATAAGTACATAGGTATACTACGATGACAGTTTTAGTTGAAAGGACCCCAATATTATGTAGGATCTATTCATTGTTGAATAGATTCTGCAAAACCCCCAGTGTTTGTGTTCCAACTTGGTGGTACGTGCTACGATACAATGAAAATTCTAGTGTGAATGTTCATATAGGTAATGATTATAAATATGTATACTTAAGTACTAGCTAATTCCAGCCACACTTCGTTTTGGTTCCATCTGATTTTGAGTTTTGAGGATACAAACACAATGGAAGCTGATTTTTTACATATATGCCAAATTTGAACGACATCGGCTTTATAGTAATAGCTGTATCTAAGGTGAAAACGTAACTATTCAATGAACCAAATAAATGAGTACCTAGTGTGGTCACGGTGAGACCAGAAACACCTCAGTTTTTTAGTCGGGAAATTTTGATATACTTATATATATTTTTCCAGATTTTCTGGGACAACAAAAAAAGCCGTGTTAGCAGTTAGCGAAAATTACCTATCGTTTGCGACTGCTGAAAAAAATAATTAAATGACAATTATTATTTATAATAGTTTATTTTTTAACTGGAGTACCTATATCTGAGTAGCTATATATTTGTTTCAAAAACATTAAAAAATGATGTAATTATAAAATAATAGATACTATATTTACAACAAATGTACAAAATATACAAGCAAATGTACAACTATAATATATAAAAAACTTATGTAATTATTAGGTATGAGTTATAGGTAATTTGACAAAAAAGCTTCAAGAGTTATTAATTTATGTTCTTACATCATTATTTTATGATTTTTAATACGAATATTTTATAACTAATAAGATCGTTGACGGTACAAACCTAGGTTAAGTGAAGTTGACAATAATGACAGTATATAAGCGATTCAAGTATTTAATAAGTTAATAAAATATATTTGATGTCTAAATACGTCCCTGTAGTAAGCAGTCGTTGCAGGCTCCCCCTGCTGTATGCAATTGCTAGACAAACCCGCATCTCTATAAAAGGGACAGGTGATTATACGACTAAGTACAAACCGGCGCACACGCCGCCGATCGCCACCACATGGGATATTATCATTGTTGCGCATCCTAAACACTTGCACTACGGTCATAGTACGCGATGAACATGGTAAGTTTTATACATTTCTATAACAAATTATTACTTATCTAAATTATCAGTGAATACTTATTAAATAGAAGAATACGAATTGTAAGGCGATGATAGCTCAGTGGTCGTGACTTCGGATACCGCGGCGAACCCTACAATGAGCTTGAGCTTTCGGTGAAGGAAAAAATCGTGAGGGAAATATAGCACGGTGTTAGGGTACTTTATAGTACGCGACTGGCTGGCTACCACCCTCAAGTTGAAAGTCGCCAAGCACCTATCGGTGAGTTCAGCGGTAGATGCTGCACTTGAGAGCCAGTTCCTATCAAGACTTTGTGTGCATACCACCTTCGGCTATATCATCACTTGCCATGGTGAGATTGCGGTCAATCACGAGCTTATACAAAACCAAAAAACAATGGATGCTACATATAGCTAGAATATATTATATAAAAGCATAGTATAGTATCTATACATACACATTTATTATATTTAACTACATATGTTTTTATTCATATTTTCAGGATTAGGAATAAAAATACTGATATGAGTATTTTGTAATATATGTGTACCTACACTCGTATATATTTAAATCAAAATTTAAACATCTGACCCAACTATAAACAGCCTTTAAATAATTTATCTCGTTTTTAAGGACGTGACCAAAGTTAGCTGATAGGGCAAGGGTTCGATGCAGGTCTCATCTTAAGCAATCTCTCGTGCATTTATTGCATCTCAAATTCTTAACCTTTGCGATGTTTACCTCAGTGACAAACATGCCATCGCTTTAGCATAATGCCATCCCAGTTAACATAACGTAAATGAGGTTGAAATAATATGTTATTAGAAACTTGATCTATTTCAATCGATGTCTTGACATATTTTTTGCAAAAATACGTTTTGTTTTCTGATTTAATTGTATAAATGATTTAGTTGCCAATAAAATAAATAGCATATCGTTAGAATTCACGAATTCACATTGAATTTTATATAATAGGTTTTTGTATGTTCATCAATCAATCAAAATAAAGTAATTAATTACCAGACAATTACGAATCGGAAAAGTTATCAATTTTAATTTTTTGCCAGCTCTTCTTAGCAAAGGTAACCTTTTAACTACTTAGTACTAGAAACTTTATAATTATTTATAACTAGCTAGCAATATCTGATTTCGTCGAAGATATGTGTGTCATTTATACCCTAACATTTTATTATTTATCTATGATTTTTCACAGTTATTTTATTTGTTATTTTTTGTTTATAGTACAGAATTTTGCTAAAGAGTATGGTATTAATTAATAAATTTGTTATTGAAGTAGGATTGTCTACTAATGCGTGTACCTACCTAAAGATTAACATAAACAGTAAAATTATTGCATTTAACTATAAATAACTGAAAACTATAAAGACACTAGATTTTAAAATATACAAAAAGATAAGATTAATCTGCGAGGTCGTAAGATTTATTTCAAACAATAAATAACTTTGATAAAACCAAAATATTGTCAAATAATTCACATTACGTTTATTATTTTATAATAAATATTAAAAAATCAAAGTCCTTTATTTAGTTAAGGCTGTAGAATAAGGTACTGATTTTACGATCTGTATGGAGGTCAGCCATAAGAAGAACCGTCAAGAAACATTAATTTTCATTAATAGATTTTCTTTTTAAGTAGTTGTTTTTTTTATAGTAATAAATATATTAAGATATACCTAAACTTACAATTACAAAACTTAAACTAAAAAGCTAAACTAGTACTTAGTTTTAATTGTTTGCTACACAGGTTAGTATATTACAATTTCGTTTTAAAACATATTACTAAGATTAAAACAAAGCAATAATCATGATGAAACAAGTGACAGTTAAAAAAAGCATTAAATAAGATATATTTTATAAATATTCCTCGAATTTTAATTTTTTAATAAATTGACTAATATTGGCTATTTATTTTCCAACTTGATCAAGATACGTATTTCGATTAATACCTAAAATATTAATCATATCACAAATAATAAACTTTTTCGAATCCGTCTCTGACGCGAGAAGCGAGCGTGGCGTGCGAGCGGCTAATTAGGGGCACACCTTTTGTTTTTGTACAACATTGTCTTTTGAAGCAATTCTTGAATTCTGTGACATGTTCCCACAACCCAACACTTGCAAAATACAGTGTATTCCGTCATCTGCAAACTTACACATAGTTTAACCGAATCCTAAAAACGTAGGTTCAAATTGCTGACATAAAACCCAAGGTGATTTGTAAACATAAATTCAAAGCTAAAAATTGTATAGTACCGACTTACCTACCTAAAATTATATTTTTAGAACATAAAAATACCTGAGTAACCTATTTGTAAATTCTCTTTTTTAAGTCGTTATGTATTCTTTGTTTATTCATCACGCTTTTGAAATATCTACTAGCTTTCGTTCGTTCGTTCGTTGCGCCCTCGAAGGATTTTGTTTACGTGAGATAAAAAAAAATACCTTTTTTATTAATAGATTTGATCTATTTAGGTGACAAGTTTTTAACTAAGCCGTGAAACTCGCATTTATAATATAAGTAGGTTTCTAGAAAATAACAATAATAGCACCTTATAATCAGTAAAACCGTAAAACCTTAACCATACCTACCACTTTATGATCATACAGCATACATACATTATTACCTAATAAAATATGTTACCTATATAATAATATAGTCAGTCATAATTAAATTCTACAGATTACTATTTTTGCCGCCATAACACGCAAATATTGTCAGTGAGACTAGATAAATAATAATTATTGAATGTATTAAATAATAATTAGGTGTAACTTGTTTTTGAAAAGAGTAATTGCTGAGTTTTTTTTTTTTTTATTATAGATAAGCTTGTGTTTGACCACAATCTCACCATGGTAAGTGATGATGTGGCCGAAGGTGGTAAGCACACAAAGCCTAGATGGGAATTATTATTTATTGCCGGCTCTTCTCAGCAAAAACAACCTTCCGAACCGAGCATTTAGAGTCTGACTATTCATAAGTGCCTGTGAAGGCCTATTTGGATGAATAAACAATTTCATTTCATATAGTGATCAACCAGATTTAAAAAATATGATTCTACACAGCAGTATGTTGTGTAAATAACAACTAAATTGAATATACTAATAATATTATAACTATTTATCTACTGACTACTGACTTGGTAATTAAAGATCCGTAAAGCGTGTCAACCTTCGTAACATTACTCTGCGTGTGTAATTTACACCAATATTAATAATAAATACATGAAATCCTATACTTATGATGCATAATATCTTATACCCATTGTAAAGTATTCAATTATTATAATTTAAGTGAATAGTCATCTTGCAATAGCAAGCTCCTCGGCTTCGACATCCTCATCCTAGGTCTACCTAGAGTCTGAAGCCATAGGTATGCTCGTTTTATAAAAGATGTACCTATTATTATATGTACGTACACCTATATATTTCCTGGCCTGCTACTATTCAAGTAATTTTATGAATAACTTCATCATGCGTGCCAATTGTTAACGGCAGCTCTAATCGGAACTATTACAGTAGGTACCAGTTAAGTTTGTCATCAATGTATTGACGCTTCTAACGCACAATATAAATTTAAAAAAAGCAATGAAATTTTTTTTTTGTCTGAAAGCTTAACGAGAGATTTATACAAAAATATAAAGGTCGGAATTGTTAATTTGAAATGAAAATCAAGCGTTTGTTGTATTGTAGGTGAATGAATCGATCCTATAAAGGATTAGTGGCATATGCCTTGCCGAGTGAATCAGGTTCTGTTATATACGCAAGTCGGGTTTATCATTGGTATTGCGAAATTGAAGATGAGACGATGACGCCAAATACCTATATCAATAATATTAGTGATGGAATGAGCTTCTTGCTCCGTAATTTCAGTATAGTTTATTAAATAAAATAATTTTATGTTACAAGCTAATTAAAATGTAACTAGGTCGATACCTTCTGAACAAATATAGCAATAAAAATAATAAATATTATATCGTTCCATATGATTAATAAAGCTTAATCATGTGTAACAATATAATAAGACACTGTTAAACAACCAGGGATGAAAACATGACGTAAATATCAATATTTTACGTAATTTCCTTAGTCTTGCAAATACTGCCGTATCAAGAGTCAAACACTGTGTTTTGTGTAGGTAGGTGTTTTTTTTTTTAACTCTAAGTGACACTAGTGACAACGAGGCAGGCGGGTCACCTGATGGTAAGTGACTACCGTCGCCTATAGACATTAGCAATACCAGGGGCCAGCGTGTTGTTCACCTTATTACAATGCCTTAAGGGCAAGGGCAACTGGCTCCCAAGTGCAACTGCCGGAACACACCAACAGGTGCTTGGCGACAGATTTTCAACTTGAGGGTGGTAGCCAGCCAGTCGAGTACCACATAGTACCCTACCACCGTGCTGTGGTTTCCTCACGATGTTTTCCTTCACCGAAAGCTCAAGCTCATTGTAGGATTCGAACCCACGCCGCGGTATTCGACGTCTCTTACCACTGAGCTATAATCGCCTTAAACGTGTGTTTATAATTTATGGGTAAAGGAAAATTTGTAAATAAAACAATCAACCTATAGTATGACGATATATATGAGTAGCGCAAGACCGGTCATCGTGGAGATCCTTGGGGGAGGCCTTTGTCCAGCAGTGGACGTCTTCCGGCTGACATGATGATGATGACGATATTATACATTTATTAATAAGAATCTTAATATTCAACCAACATTTATTAATGATTTTCGTGACCCCATTTTATCACTGGTTGAACTCCAAATACTTATCCGTATACTTAATTAAATCTCATTTGTTAGGGTACTTAGGGTCGACGAATACCTAACTTTTACTGCCATTAACATTCATACTGTAGGTATATAATATTATTCAATTTCTGTTTCAATACTGGCATTTTTGCAGCATTTGTTCCATGTGTTTTTTATAATTAATATTTATAATTAAATAATTATTAATAAAAACTAAATAATATAAAAAAAACAACTGTTTTTTCATTAATAAAACTGAAATTAAAGTTTAAATATTATGTACCTCAAAATTGTATTTGTACAATTTCGAGAAATTTCAAGGTTCCCTAAAATTTTACAATAATTAAGGATATTATATAAATTACCCGTAGTTTATGCGTATTTTCAGTAAAATTTGGTACTTTTATTGATTGAGGGTTGTTTAGTGTAGTAAAGATTCACTATTTGCGTTCTTGGTACTTGCGTCGTCGTGTGAAGGCCGCGTGCTACAAACGACCGCCGCGGCCGGCGCCGGCCACAGCGACTAATTGTGTTTGTTTATATCTGTCTTGTGGGTACAATTAGCAAGTGGACATTACATGTTTGTTTATGTGCTGTGCAGTCTATCTGCCTGTTCTAAAATCACCTTTCAGTGGGCCACTGTTAAACAGAATGCCATCTTGCTGGAGTCTTCTTCTCAGTTTAAGTGTATTCCGAACCGGTGGTAGAGTCAATTGTAACGTTCATAAGTGCCTTACCAGAGCCTAAACTGAATAAATGAGTATTGAGTTTGAGTTTGAGCCATTCATTATTATACATAATATTTAGTTGATAAATACATGTATTTTATTACTTGCAGCAAATAATAATTCGGAATAAATAATAAAGAAACTAGGAATATTTTTAATAGAAAAAAAAAATATTTAAATTGTTGGGCCACTGTTATACAGAATGCCATCTTGCCGGAGTCTTTTTTTCAGTTTAAGAGTATTCCGAACCGGTGGTAGAGTCAATTGTAACGTTCATAAGTGCCTTACCAGAGCCTAAACTGAATAAATGAGTATTGAGTTTGAGTTTGAGCCATTCATTATTATACATAATATTTAGTTGATAAATACATGTATTTTATTACTTGCAGCAAATAATAATTCGGAATAAATAATAAAGAAACTAGGAATATTTTTTATAGAAAAAAATAATATTTAAACTTAATAGGTAATTAGGTACCTACATAAAATTAGATTTTCAAAAATCATCTTCGTTTCTCTATCAGTATTATTCGATACTTTTTACACCTTATTCAAATTTAAGATAGTTGTAGTCATGGACTGCAAAAAAAAACATTGCTAATTAATAGTTAGGTTGGTTATAGCTACATACTCGTATGTATCTTTATCTGTAACAATAACATTAAATGTTTAGTGTTCCCAGTAACATTTATAGATTAATTGACTAACTAAACTAACACTGTTCTACCTAAAATTCTTGTATTGCATATTCAGTTTGGATCTATGCTTTAGCATAGATATACAAACATAGGTGTTATTTTTCTGCCAGTGACATTAATTTATATTTCTTTGCACGAGCAAAATATTTACTGTCTAATGCCTGCCATTGCGCCCATAGTTTGATCAATGTAAGACACTATTTGCCTTACAAATACAGCAGGCGCAGTTTGCGCAACAGATTGTGTTTGAATGAATTAAGTAGCTAGTTAAATAAAATCTAAATTATAATGCAAACAAAGATAACTTAAAAACAATTCAGATGACGGGTAATAGTTTAAATGGCAAAAAAATATCGATAACAATCGTTTTTAAATTCTTATTTACTGTCTAAATAAAGAAAAATTAAGAATACTTGCATTAATTATTTACTTGTATTTTTTTTAGAATTTACGAGATTCATTTAATAATAAGTCATATGTACGCATACATATGTAATCTTAGAAATTGTTTTAATTCAATACCTAACAAAACTTTCGCCCCAATTGATGGCTAATGGTAGGACATTATACATAACGACATTGTACCTATTAAAATATTAGCATCACAATTTTCAACATCATAATGCTCATGATTTAAAATAACCCTCCCAAAAGGGAAGTAAAAGCTTCGCCGTAGTCGGGTAATTAAACTTAACCTGGGCCTGATAAGGGACTAATGAACGTATAATTGACTCTACCACCGGTTCGGAACACTCCGGCAAGAAACTCAGCTAGGCATTTTTTTTTACTTTAGTGGATCTTTTTTTAATTTAGTGGATCTTTTTTTTATTTATTAAAAAAAAGATCCACTAAAGTAAAAATATTAAAAATTTATAAAGTAAAAGTACATTTCTATTCAAAATTACAATAAAATTTATAAATGCGTATCAGTAAATTCGACATACCTCTCCAATTTTTTATAAAATCAGTTAAGTTGTGAAAACGTAGAAACAAACAAACATATTATAAAATCGAAAGCCCTATTTTAAAACGATAAACTTAATTACAAAAAAATATTCGTTTGTTATTTCAGAAGGTGGTGTTTTTCCTGGGCATTGTTGGGGTAACTTTGTCAGCTTCACAGAAACCAGACGCAGAGGTAGCGATCGTCAGTCAAGATTTTGATCAACAAGTTGACGGATCCTATAGATATAGGTAACTATCTTCTTTTTTTTTTATGTCACTTGTGACAACGAGGCAGGCGGGTCACCTGATGGTAAGTGACTACCGTCGCCTATAGACATTAGCAAGACCAGGACTGCCAACGTGTTGTACACCATATTACAATGCCTTAAGGGCAAGGGCAACTGGCTCTCAAGTGCAACTGCCGGAACACACCAACAGGTGCTTTGGCGACAGATTTTCTTCTTTCTTGATGACCTTCGTTTCCCCAATAACCCATAGAAACAAATATTGCCAAAGATAGTAAGAACATAAAGCCTAGAATGGAACTGGCTCTCAAATGCAACCTCTGAAACATAGCATTGGTTTGGTCTGAAACATACCGTAACATCTCTCGTTGGTTATGTAAGTACGGTATGACACACCATATACAAATCATACTCGTAGATACGCAAGGGCCAGCTGCTTAAACCACGCCAGCTGCGACCAATCTAGCGTATTTGGCATTTAGGTGCTGCTTTTTTGTGCGTCTAATTTATTGATTTGACTTACAGAAATAACAAGTTAAGTATAATTTTATACGTTAAGGTTTGAGTTGAATTGAAGAGCGTTCAAACAAATTTATATTTTTTAATGGTACAGCCTGCAGTGATATAGGTAAGTCAATACCAAAACTAGATCATATTTAGCATCGTGTCACATTAGGCACAGTTTTAATACAAACTGTCAAGAAAATTTATTTATAAATACAAGTTCCTGAAAAAAGATGACTTAAAAGATGAATGTATAAAAAGTATTGACTCAAAACAAAAAATAAAACATTATTTGGTCGCATCTTTAATGAAAATATCTAAAAATCCCTAAATTTTACTTAACTTCAATATAAAGTAGGATAAATGAAAACCATTTACCTATTTAATTAATTATTGTTAAATACAAAAACTACATATTTAAAATATCGTTGGCTACTTTTTACCTGTTTGGTACGAACCCCAAAAATGTACTTATTAATAAAAGAAAATTGTGTTTATTCATTCTAGCTATGAAACTGAAAACGGCATCAAGGCAGAAGAAACTGGTACTCTGAAGAAAGCCAGTGGTCCTGAAAGTAGTGACGTGATTGTGGCGCAGGGAGGCTTTAGTTACACGGCGCCAGATGGCACCGTCATCAACCTGAGCTACACTGCTGATGATGAAAATGGCTTTAAACCTCAGGTACGCATTCTTACTGTAATATACATATCGTAATTGCAGATGGATATCATGATATGCATTAAGTAGGTCTACGTGAGTTATAGCCGGCCAGATTTTTTATGACGGGATCACGTTCACTCGTACTGTGGTTTGAAAATTCCAATGAAAATATTGACTTAAAACGAAAGCATTAGTAATAGCATTCCTTAGGGAAATAAAATAAAATACAGCCCATTCGTTTTTGATAATGCAGCTTTCTATATATTATTACGAAAGAATTTTAAAAATCGGTTAAATGTTTTTTTGAGTTTATCCATTACAAACAAACAAACATACAAATATCTTTATAGTATTCGTGCACATGTAGATAATGCTTGTAGTAGAAACTGGACACAAGCTATTTTGATAAACCTTTTTGTACTTTTTGTTGAAATTGACAGAAATAATTGGTATGAAATCATAATGTAATTCAATTAATTTAATAACTCAACTTGAAACTTTATTATGTTTGCGTTTATGAGTAAGTGATTATAATAATCACTATGGGTTTGATATAGTTACGCTGCATCGCACTCGTAGTCGATCATTACGAATATAAGCCATATTTATTTCGTACTCATTTATTTTTTCTTTCATATAAATAGCATCGATAGCTAAATAAACTTAATAATAATTACTGAAAACTTTACCTTGAAGACTCATAATGACCCGTTTATTGATGTAAATTTTTGCTGTACCGTTCGATATTAACTTTAATAAATGTTTATTTTGTGTAAACAATTATATGTGTAATATAGGTAATATTACAAATATAATTTAAAAAAAACAAGCAGGATGTATGTAAAATGTGGTGTTACGTAAGAATTAATAATAATTAGCTATATTCGTCATCTTCACATTTTTTTTACAAACACACATGATATAAGAAAACAAATATAAAAATGAATGTTTAAACCACGAATTTATTACTCTAATGCTACGAGACTAACGTTATGGGTCAAGTTAAAATTTCAGATAGAATTATAAATAAATATAGTTTTACACACTTGACTGTATAGATACACTACTCGTATTAGGTGTTATCTTATTAAGGCATTCGTTTAATATTTAACATGCTTCTGTGATATTGATTCGTCACCGCAATGTACTCAGGAATAGTCACCAGATATTTTATTTGTTTTCAGGGTGATCATTTACCTACTCCACCGCCAATACCACCAGCAATTCAAAAAGCCTTAGATTACCTTGCAACACTCCCACCACCGCCCGCATCCAGAAATTGATCATATCTACTACGAGTATATCGATGACTGACAACATGACAACCCGAGCGTCTATCAAGTCAAGCTATATGACTGCCCCGCAAATACTCCCGGAAATAGATAAACTATGATCAACTGCTTATTAGTAGATATGACTTTCGTTTGTGATTTTGGTAAACAATTGTTTTTGTTAAAAGACTATCGTGTATTCTGTTTGCGAAACGGTAAATATTTACTAACACTGTATATACCTACTAAGCAATAAAAAAAATAAAAAATAAATGTACAATGACTGAACTGTGATAATGATTGAGTTTATGAAAAATATTTTGTAACATAATAATATAATTTATTAAAATAAAAGCAAAATCAGTGCCAAAGATGCATTGCAAAATGAAAATTTGTTTGTTTTTTTCTTTTCTTTTTTATCAATAGATCTACTTCTCACTTCAAGTACCTACACGCTGGAACAATGACGCGTGCCCATAGAATTTTTGTTAGCAATCAATTTACCAAGCTGTCATATAAGTGTTAAAATGTTGATGTCATTTCCTATAAATCGTATCAATGACTGAAATGTTTGCTATAATGGTACAGATGACGTGTTTTATAGGACTAATACAAATAGCAAGCCAAATAACTTGAATTAATACTCAGTCCTTGACATAACTGATGATATCTATACAAACATCTATTGTTTCTAAGAATTATGCCGCAAGTGGGCTTACATCGAGGAACTAAGCTTAGCTTATCCTTTATTGGTTGAAAAACTACGTGAGGTCGTAGCATTTAAAAACGAATAAGAGATTTTTTTGATATTTGTTAGATGGTACAAATCTTCATCATCTTTAGCTTAAACACATCTTATTGCTGAACCTCTTCACCGATAAACCTCACATATGAATTTTGTAATGATGACCTTTAACATATCAGTGATATTTATCCACAGATCTCAGACATATAGCAAAAATCTATTACATTATATTTTTTTTATTCTGGATAGGCTTGTGTTTGACTACAATTTCACTATGGTAAGTGATGTTGTGGCCGAAGGTGGTAAGCACACAAAGCCTAGATGGGAACTGGCTCTCAAGTGCATCTGTCGGAACACACCGATAGATGCTTGACGACATATTTTCAACTTGAGGGTGGTAGCCAGCCAGTCGGGTACTACAAAGTACCCTACCACCGTGAAATGGTTTCCTCACGATGTTTTCCTTCACCGAAAGCTCAAGCTCATTGTAGGATTCGAACCCACGACCTTCGCCGCGGTATCCGACGTCACTTACCACAGGGCTATATCATCGCCTTAAAATCTTATGTGTGTGTTATAGCATATTTACCTTAGCTTACTTACCAATTTATTATTATGACCTCCTGAGGTATGTTAAAAGTAAGTAGTCTGGACATGTTTAAATATGTTATCCATGAAATAAACTCAACAGAATTGACACCAACTGAATGTGCATGAATAAGTTATTCAGTATTGTCTGTAAATAAAAAAAATCCGCAAAAGTATTCGTGTTAGAAAGCAAGAGTCGTCAAAGCAGTGTTTCAGTGCGTCGGCATTCCTCTGATAACCTGTTTTGGAGTGAGCGTCTGTACAAGGTCAGTTGATGAGAGCACCACTAAACAATGTGTACAACCTACTCAAATTAATACCAAGCTTTTCTCAGTATTTTGGTTAAAATGTTAATGTAATTTTGCTGGATAAACTTATGAAAAATTACTTCAAAAATGTTATACGTATGTACCTAGTATATCTGGATAAAGCCAAAAGTTAGATTCATCAACACAGACACTTATTTTAGCGAAATAATTACCATTGGGACATATAATTAATGAATATTAAGATACTACCATATATTTTGTGTGGTAAAACTACATATTCAATCCTTGGTAATTATTATTATTAAATAATGTAGTGTTAATAGCTTTCTTTACTGCTTTGAATCAGTTATGTATAATACAACTCAAAATTAATTATTTTGTTCAAATGCAAGTTTTGTTTTAAATTAAAATTGAATATTATTATGATGAAATAGGTAGGATTATAAATAACAACAAGGTGATAATGAATTTGGTTAATGTAAGTTTTATCGGAAAAAAAATAATGTATCTTTGACTGACTTCCAAAATATGGGTACTGTCAACGCCACGCCTAAACTATATTTATTATCTAAAAACAATTAGATGAATAAAAAAGGAACTCATTTTTTGTGTCGTTATTATTTACTCGTATTAGACACATTTAGGAAATGTTGTATGAGATCACAAATAAGATTTAGTGACAGGTTCATTGCTGGAGTCAGGTTTTTTGGTGGCTAGGTATTTGAGTGCACGTGCAATCGCTGGCGGTATGGGTGGCGGCGTTGGAAGGTGCGCCCCCACAGGTCTATAGCCATTCTCATCTGCCGTGTATGACAGGCTGAAATCTTTTCCATCCTTGTCCTGAAACCAACGCAGAGTTTATAGCTGTGATATGATTTAATGAATTAATAAATAAATTATTAGATGTGATTTTGTTTTTTAGTATGGCGGCGATAGTGGATTATACAAATATTTACTACACAAAATTTGAATATACAAAATTCTTGCTTACTATCTTAGGTACATATACCTGAATTATTCCTATACTTACTGTATAAGAATAGTTTCCAACAACAGCTTCACCTTTAGAGTTATCATCAAATGTTTTTAATTCACCCCTCTCGAAAGCTTTCGTTCCATCACCGCCTTCATAGCTATAACACAGACATAGAATTCAATGTTTTACTACTAGTGATTATTATTTTAAAATTATTTATTCTGTATTTCAAACCGAACCTGTAATGAAAATTTCCACTATGTGAGAATACGTAGCTTTCTGATTCCAATATCGGAACTACAGGATCAAGCCCCTTTGTTCTCTTTGGGAAATTAGTTGCGACATCAGTTCTGTCCTTGAAATGCTTATTTTTTTCTTTTTCTGTTACTTCATTGTTTTTCCCCTTGACACGTATATCAGTAGCTACCGTTTCCACATTTGTTTTTTGTTGACCATGACGTCTTGTTTTAGGTTTTTCAGTTACATAAAGTTCTTCATTGTTTCGTAAACGGCGAGTCTCTGTTTCATATATGACAGCAACTGGTATTTGAAATTCGTTAAATGTACGACCTTTTGGCTTTATTTCTTTTTTTGCATGTTGTAAAGTACTTATTTCTGTTACAACTTCAGTGACACTTTCTGTTGAATCTAATTCTATATCTCCATGTTCTGTCGTAGTTATACTTTCATCTTTTTCATAAGTTAATTTCTTATCTTCATGATTATTTTTAGTAGTCTTACCTTCTGGAATGTTTCTTTCATCATACACCACTGCCACTGGTATAGGTTCATACTGAAATGAAGGTGGATGATTAAAATTGTATGTACCTCTTTTAATTCTTCTCACATCTTGTAAATATTGACTATTGTCATCACTACATGTCACACCGTAAATGAATATTAAAATAATTGGGAATGCGGAAAGTGTAATTATCATTCTGATTTGTCAAAATAAATAAACTACAACACACCACTAACGCGTTTGAAATCGCAATGGAGATGAGTCAACAGCCTAACTTAAGCAAAGTAAAAATTATATTCATATTCAAAACCAGTAGTTTGACCAGAAATAGATACTTATATTTTTTATACACTGTGTGATATTGGGAATAAATCTATCTCAGACATATGACCTTAATCTTTGTTTTTTCTGTCTATAAAAATGGAGATCAAAAATTTTGTATTAGAATGCAGCAATGTTGTTAATTGGGCAGATGAAGCCCATTTATTAAGTGCCAGTTGAACGGTTACATGACATGGTTTTTTGCAAAACTCAAACTCATTTATCAGTTGTAGCCCTGGTAAATTATGAACCTTAAAATTGACTCTACCATCAGTTCAGAATTGACTTAAACTGAAAAGACCCCGTCAAATTCAGCAAGGCATGTTTTACAGTGATTCTTTGTTTTTTTTATTACTATCGAAATTGTATTCAAATAAGTATTTTATATTTCGCCAGGGGGATGCACTTGGAAAGAGAAGCTACTACCACCATATATTTTTGCCTTCCATATATTAAAACAACTTATAGGTTTGTTCATAAACCTAAGACAACGTTTATAATAAACTGTAATACAATGAGGCCTTCAACTAAATGCCGATGATTAATGAACGAGCTAGCCGCTCAATTAACAGTCTCATTAAAACCGTTGGCTACGATTTTGGATTGGCACAAGATAAAATAAAATTAGAATCAGTTTGATACGCGGTAAGAAGAGGTACCTATACATAAAATACTGCTTCAGTAAAGTCAATTTGACCAATGTACCTGCTTCATTTTCAATTCTGTGCCTCCTGTGAAAAGTGATACAAGTCAAAAATCAACACTTTACAGGAGAGCAAAAACAAGATTTAAAAAAATCTAGTTCACGATCAAGTGGGCTAGGATAAACATCAGTACTTTTTTTTTTGTAGGTAAAAACATTCACTTTCACTGTGCATTTAAATTCTTCTGTTAAATATAACAGTTTCAAAGTTATTCCTGAAAAACCTTTGAATTGTACCTGTTATTATTTCTAATACATGCTAAAATTCCGTGATAAATGATACAAGTACAGATTATTTTGCGCCTATAAGTTGTCTCTAAATATAAGAAAAAATAAAATGTGAAAATAAATATAATCGCACTTATACCACGAAGCACGAAAAATACATACTTAAATACAGGTTACAACTTGAAATATATCTATATTCAAGACATTTTTGTAAAAATCCTGCCAGTTATATCACTTCGCACAAATTTATCTCTGAAACTATAGTAGATAAAAGAACGTGAGTTAGACCAAAAAATACTATTTTTTCTTATCATTTCTATGTAAAACCACAAAAAGGGTACAACTCAATTTAGATCACTTTTCACAGGAGGCACAGAATTGAATTTTAAGTAAACATTTATTTTCCTTCGTGATATTGCCACAAGTATTTAAAATATAAAAATAATTGGCACCAACCTGCATGATATAGGAAGAAAACATTAGTATTTTTAAATAATGTTTTTTTTCACGACTAGAGTCGAAATATTATTAATGTATTATTCTAATTTTATGAATTTTATATCTTTAATTATTCATAGCTTTTTCGATGAATTTTTTACTTATATTGAAACTTTTTACTTGATTTTTAACTATCAACACATTTCTTGATGTACAAAGGCACAATTTTACAATCCGTATATTGTAATTACACAGACAAAGGTGTCAAGGGTTGTTTTTTTTTTAACCGATATTACTATATACCACATGAACGTATTATATACATACTTAGTTATATAATTGTATACTCCTGTACTCAAAACATAAGAAAATAACCTGCACTCAAGCCATTGTCCTGAATGGGAATCGAACCCCATTGACTCCATGGGGTTCGATTCCCAATCCGTCAGATTATCGAACTTCACGCCATCTGACCAGACTAGAAAATATAAATGTAAAATAATATAATCATTACAAAAAAATATAAAAAACATAAATGGAGACTTTACTGATACACAATATTTCATAGTAAACACTTGTGATGCCACGCGTTACTGAAAATCTGAGCATCAAATATTTCAGCTAGCTAACAAACCTTGTTAGGAGTGGACAGCCTTTTTATCGCGTCGGATCGTCACCGATCATGTCTCATTGTTGACACCTTGACGATTGTGCAATTTTCCGAAGAACACATCAGTCAAGCGCTAAGGTTGAAGTATTTAGCGTCCGCTATGGCTCGCTCCACCGGAAGGCGGGGGGAGGATAGTGTAAATAGATGAGTCTTACATATAAGTAGTCAAGAAGTCTGGAGTATCACTCATCAGTTCCTTTCTGGAGTGAATACAGTTACGATGTTTTGCAAATTTGTTCTATTTTTTGTGGCAGCAGCCTACGTATTCGCAGCGCCCACGGATGTGGTACCCTTAGAAAAACAGCAGCTCACCGTCATTCCTATCGTTTCACAATCTGAGGAACTGGAGCCTAATGGAACATACAAGTTTAGGTACCTGATCTAAATCAATGTAATATGTTCATTAAAAATGGGTTAGCCACAGTGAGAACAATTAATACCAGTGCCATTATTTTGATGGCAAAATGTTTTGTGAAAACTTGTCAAAATTACCACTGATACCAAAATTTCCATTTTTGAAATGAATATGTGACATTAAAAAAATATTTAATTCGTTTATTTCAGCTACGAAACCGGAAATGGAATCAAACGCGAAGAGACTTCCTTTAATAAGATAATTCCAAAATCCAAGAGTAGATCCTCCAGTAGTGAGGAAGGTGGTGAAGATAGTAGCGACAGTGATGAAATCCACGTCCAGCAGGGTTCATACTCCTATACAGCTCCCGACGGCACACTAATTACTTTAAGGTATGATATTTGACGTAATAAATATAAATATGTACATACATTTATTTTTATATATTTTCAGTATATTAATTAAATATGGCGATGATAGCTCAGTGGTAGGTAAGTGACGTCGGATATCGCAGCGCAGGTCGTGGGTTCGAATCCTACAATGAGCTTGAGCTTTCGGTGAAGGAAAACATCGTGAGGAAACCACAGCACGGTGGTAGGGTACTTTGTAGTACTCGACTGGCTGGCTACCACCCTCAAGTTGAAAATCTGTCGCCAAGCACCTGTTGGTGTGTTCCGGCAATTGCACTTGAGAGCCAGTTCGCCTTTAAGGCATTGTAATAAGGTGTACAACACATTAGCAATCCCCTGGTATTGCCAATGTCTATAGGCGACGGTTGTCACTTACCATCAGGTGACCCGCCTGCCTCGTTGTCACTTGTGACATAAAAAAATATATCTAAACTACTTCTTGTTAGACAATTAATTTAAAGTAGATAAATCCAATAAATATGTATAATAATCTTTTATAACTTAACCTTTCATTATGTTTTAAACGTAGGTCATTTATTTTTCATTCGCAACTTCGTTCGTGCTCTATTAGTGATGGAATTTCAAGAAATAATTTGAGACTTCCATTATTCATTAATATTTGTATTTACAGGTACATTGCTGATGAGAATGGTTTTCAACCAATCGGTGATCATATACCTAAAGCACCAGCTCTAGTATCAGTTAGTTCCAGTTCAAGTGAAAAATCAGGACGGGCTCTAAACGCAGACAGTGCTGAAGGTGGCTCTGTACAATCTGCTGTTTTAGCACAACCACAACCTGCTCAGCCCTCATTACCTGAGCCTACAGTAGTTGAGCCTGCATCTGCTGGACCTGCAGCTGCTGCATCTGCACCTGCTGAGCCTGCACCAGTTGAGCCCGCACCTGTTGTGCCTGCACCAGCTAATCCTGCACCTGTTGAGCCTGCACCTGCTGTGCCTGCATCTGCTGTGCCTGCACCAGCTGCACCTACACCAGCTGTACCTGTTTCTAAAAATGCCGCTACTGAGCTCACTACAACTGAAGTGGCATCAACAACTGATGTCACTACATATTCGAATATAGAATCTACTACCGGATCTGCTGCAACAACAACTTCTGAAGTTATTTCTTCCACAAAATCTGCTGAAACTCTTTCTACTACTCCTGAAGTGACAACATCAGAAACATCTACGTTGTCTGAATTAGTTTCAACAGGTACGCCTGAATCCACAGTCTCTAATGCTGATGTTTCTACAACTGAAACAGCAAAGGCCGCCTAAATCGACTTAATTTTATTAAATATTTGAAGAAGATCTATAGCTCTATCAAATATATTTCATAACCATTATCTGTTTAATAAGGAATAATTATCCATGGAATGACATTGGTGCTTTATTGATACGGGTTGACTTATTTTTATAAGCATTTTATGTAAAAATATAATAAATGTGATATAATTTTTAAAACAAGTCATCAATATTATTTTATTAAATGTAGACTATGTTTTAAAAAAAATAAACGTGTATACTTACTTTGAACTTGAATCACTAATTATTCAAAAGAAATTTAGGTATGATAATTATAATCACATTATTAAGATTCCCCTGAAAGTTTATTATGAAAACTGTGAAATTTCGTAATATGTACTAACTACAGTATTTAAGTGATCATCATTCGAGACCGACTATATCTAGATGGTTTTCTTATTTACAGATAAAATTCAATTGACAAAAAAAGATGCTATAAAAATATATGAGCCCTGGGCTATAATCACAAATAATTTTGATTGAGTCATTTCCCTGGTAGGGCCCGGTGTTTAATGATCACGCAAACGTTTGCAGAAGAGGCTAATTAATGGTGTTTTCAAAATCTCGTCTAAAATAACGCCATGGATCAAATTAATTTATAATAATTTCCTGGGACTTTTTCACGCACGGCTATCTGATTTCAGAGTGCAGCAGCTTCTTAAATAGAGCTTCAAGCGATCAATTAAAAAAACACACGTTATCTGAAAACCAGATGTGTGTGTGTTTTTTTTTTCAAACAAGCTTACGGCCCACCTGAAGGTAAGCGGTTACCGTAGTCTATGGACGCTTGCAACACCAGAGGCATCACGAGCGCGTTGCCGACCTTGCATAAACCTTCTTACTCCTTTTTTGAAGAACCCCATGCTGCTGGAATACCTCTACAGGGAGCTCATTCCACAACCTGATCGTGCGTGGGAGAAAATGTCTCTCAAACCGCACTGTACGCGACCAATTTGGTTCTAAGGTGTAAGGATGAACTCCCTGTCGACGGCGGGCGGTGCGATGGTAGAAAGTTGCCGTGGGCATCATATCAAACAATTCCTCTTGAACACTGCCCATTGTACAAGCGGTAGAACACACATAAGGAGACGAATTCTCTCCTTAGATTTGAAGGCTCGATACCACTTGTGAGCTCAGGATCGCCGACAATTCTCACAACCCGTTTCTGAACCGAGTCAAAAGGTTCAAGTTGGTACATAGGTGCTCCAGCCCAGAGGTGACAGCAGTACTCCATATGCGGGCGGACCTGCGACTTATATAGTTGCAGTCTTTGCATCGCAGTGAAGTACCGCTTAGCCCTATTGAGCACACCGAGCTTTTTAGCAGCCAACTTGGCTTTTTCTTTTAAGTGACTACGGAACTGAACGTCACTGGAGATGTCATCAAGGATCCCGAGGCCCTTTGAGATAGAAAGGGGCGTACTTGTGTCTTGCTGGGGTTAAATTGGACCAGATTGGTACATCCCCAATCGGAGACAGTGGACAAGCTGGTCTTAATTACGGACACAAGTTGTCTGCGACTTTCCTCCACACTAGTACGAGGGATGTTAGCTCGGCCCGTATAATACGTGTCCCCAGTGCTGTCGTCCGCATAGCAATGAATGCCATCAATGGATAACATGTCATTGATATGCAGAAGAAAGAGAGTCGGGGACAGCACGGAGCCTTGTGGTACACCAGCATTTATGTTCATGTTATCAGAGCAACTACCGTCAACCACGGCTCTTATGCTTCTATTTGACAAAAAGCTGGCAATCCAATTGCACAAACCCTCGGGTAGTCCAAAAGATGGTAACTTCGACAGAAGACTCCGATGCCAGACCCGATCGAACGCCTTCGCTATATCTAAGCTTACAGCTAATGCCTTTACCTTGACTCTCAAGGGCTTGATCCCAGCGGTGTGTAAGATACACCAGAAGATCACCCGTCGAGCGACTTTGGCGGAAGCCGCATTGGCGGTCGCTGATCAGATGGTGTTCTTCCAGGTATCTGAGGAGCTGTGTATTAATTACACGCTCCATAACCTTAGAGAGAAAGGAGGTTATAGAAATAGGCCTGTAATTCGATGGGTCAGATCTGTCGCCCTTTTTGGGCACAGGGTGCACATGGGCAGTCTTTCACGAAGTTGGGACTGTTTGTGTGGAGTATGAAAACGCAAAAAGTCGCGTCAATACAGGACTCAGCTCAGGGGCACACTGCTTTAGCACCACTGCAGGAATGCCGTCTGGCCCACTCGACTTATGAATATTAAGAGAGCTCATCTCCCGCCGGACCTCTCGTTGCGAAATAGAAATCTCTGGCATGGAGATGCCGCACCACGGGATGGAAGGTGGCTCGGTGCCTTGATCATCCAAAGTCAAGTTCGAGGCAAAGAGAGTACCCAGAAGATCGGTTTTCTCTTAGCGCTATGGGCCAGACTGCCGTCGTGCTTACGGAGTGGTGGCAAAGATGACTGACAGAAGTTTTCCTCGGCAGCTTTGGCGAAGGACCAGAAAGCACGACTCCCAGAGGGAAAGCTTGCAAGTCGCTCGCCAATTTTGCCGACGAATTCGAATTTAGCCGGTCGTTACTGCCTTGAGGCAGCATTTAATTTGCGTTTCGCAACAGATATGTTGGGGTCCTGATTAATGTGAGCCGTGGTCCAAGCCTCAAAAGCAGATTGCTTGAGGTGCCTAGCTTCTCTGCAAGGCCGATTAAACCACGGTCTTTTCTTAAATCCTGGTGCAGCTAACGGAATGTAACACTCCATACCCGCCAGTATCGTTTCAGCAACGGCAGCTGCGCAGGTGTCAGGATTATCTGAAGCGAAACATATCTGCCTCCACGGGTACATTGCGTAAAATTCCCGCAATTCATCCCAGTCTGCTGCTTTGTAGTGCCAGACGCGACGCCGTCCGATTGGCCGGTGTGTATCCTGTCGCGAACATGGCACTTGGGCCCAAACGAGGCAGTGATCTGATGAGCCTAAAGGCGCATCCACTGCCATGGAAAATCCGTCCGGGCGCGTAGTCAGCAGAAGATCCAGTAAAGAGCTGGTGTGGTTCTCGATGTCTGGCACTCTCGTGTGAGAGTGTACCATCTGCAAGAATCCATAGGCCAGGGCAAATTCATGAACAGCCCTCCCCGCATAGTCATTGGACCGAGATCTTAGCCATTCAACGTGATGGGCGTTAAAATCTCCCAAAATCAATAACTCTGCGGAGGGGTACTGCTCAATAACTTTGTCTTCGTGAGAAAAAGCAAGGTCGGTTTTGCAGTCTCGAGATGTTGGTGGACTGAGTTTAAATTAGAGTGAAGTCCTCTGACGTTTTTAATTGATCGATTTACAATGCCAAGATATTGGATTCGAAGACGCTCGATTTCCTCCTGAGCTATTATAACCTGTCGGCAAGTAGCGAAATTTACCTTCGTATTCTAATGATATTGTAGCAGTTTTTTATTGCCTGAAAACATGGATACTCGTATAAGGACGTTTTCTAAAAATAAAACCTAGCTAGATCGATTTATCGCCCCCGAAACCCCCTGCATACTAAATTTCATGAAAATCAATGCAGCCGTTTCCGAGTTTCCGATTATATATGTATATACAAGAATTGCTCGTTTAAAGGTATTAGATTAGATTAGATAGGTAGGTACATACTATATTGAAAATTTCAACATAATAAAACGAATTATTAAAAAATCTGCCTAGATTTTAATGTTCTTAACGACCTTTGTAATGGCTCTGCTTTCTAATTAACAAATACCCATACGTTTTAGGCACATGTTGTACTATACATACTGAAAATTTTAGCATTGCCAATATGACGTAGGTCTAGGGGCTCTCACCGCATAAGCTTAAGCGCCCAAAAATATATTTTACATTATTTTTTTTTTTATTGTCGCCTTTTCTCTACTATAATATGCATGTTTTATATCTACACAAAAAACCTTGCGGAAGAAATTATCTAACTGATGGTGAAAACTGCATCAAAATCCATTCAGTGGCTTTTGAGTTTATCGTGAACATACAGACAGACAGACGCGGCGGGGGGACTTCGTTTTATAATAAGTAGGTCCTATGCTTTATAAATTTAGCGTGTGACTGACACATTTTTGTCAGTAAATACTAATTTTAGTAATATCTTGGGAAATCCTCACACATGGTTATGATAAACTAATTTTTTAAGTAAATACACGCAAACATCGGTACCTATTCCTGGTTTACAAAGTAGATTTTCTTAAACACGTGAGCCAGACGAATATAAACAATATTGTTCGATTCATTATCTAATCTTTGTAAATAAATATTTGCCGATCGGCCTGTGTACATATTATATCTGAATCTTTGAAAACGAATGGTGATTTGAAGGTGATCTTCGCATCAACATGAAACTTTGATGGTAATGTATTAATCATCATTCACCATCAAGTACAGTAGAACAACTGATGGAATTGGATTATGATAAAAAAAACCTAGTTTTAGACCGTGGAACGTAGACGTGGAGCGTGGAACCTCTGAGGTCCTACTGAAATCAAGATGAGAATCGTGCCAATACAAGGATGTATTAACATCAGAAGCAAGCAAGCAAATGTATAAGTATCTCAGGGCAGTTAGATCAATTTTTATTGCGATCCAACTCAACTTTTAGTGCAAAAACTATCCAGTAAATCTTTTTACGATAAAAACACGTCAGAATATATGGAAAAACGTCACATTTGACGGAAACAACAATTAGGTAAGCTTAAGATATGTTTTTACAATTTATTTACAGCAGATGTATAAAATATACATACTATAATATTTAAAAAAACATCTTCAAAAATGCCACTGCTGCCGATGGCAAGGTTCCTAGCAGACTAGCAGAGTTTCCTCTTTGGATGGCCAGGCTGATGCGTTGGCGGAAAAAGCTCCCCGTCTGCCGGTCTCCCAAGGCCCCCATGCTCCCATGGTCTCGACCGCAAAAGGCATAAATTGATAATTTTGACCAATATATTTTTTTTAAATTTAGAAAATTTCGCACTTTTTGCAGCCGCCTAAGTAAGTAAGCTAAAGTTAAATTACAATAAGATCGGGTGTGGTAAGTCCTTTTAACAATTAGCAAACCAAAATGCAAGAATGTGTGTAACCTTCAAAGGAAAGCATGACTAGAATGCTAAAGCATGCAAATTGAAATATCAGTTCGATCAAATGTCAAGATCAGTTTACGTCTTGTAGGCATACCTACCAAAGACTGAAGAAGCGCTCGTTCCTCCTCTCACTTTTATTGTGAAACCAATGACGTGCACTTTAGCTATGTCATTGTAGAAAACATATTAGGTACCTACCTAATTTATAAGGCTATACTTTATCAGGAACAAAATTAACCCCCTATACTTGCACTTCCTATGTTATATACATAATGTACATTCTAATGCTGTGACGCAAGACGCGAGTATATGAATAGGTATACTTTTTAACTTCCACCCAAAAAAGCGCTAATTAATCATAGAGATTTTCTTTTTATCAAGTTGTGACAAATGGCACAAATTTAGGAAAAATAGGGGAGCGGGAAATTTATATCCTACATGCAGTAGGCATATGTAAGGACATAATGTGGGGTGTTACTGACGCAGCAATTGTACATGGTACCTATATCATCATCAACATTTCAGCCCAAAGATGTCTACTGCGGAACATAGGCATCCTAGGTAGGTAGAATATTTTAATCCAATCTTCGTTGTGTCAGCGGACCGCGGGGTCCATCGCATTAGTAATACAGTTGTACGCAAAAATACAGTTTTTTATCGGGGGTTAAAAATACTGTTAAGTATTTCGTGGGAAAACAAAATTATTGTTTCATGTATACTTTACATAATGTTTCACTTGGTTCATGTTGAAAATTCGTTAAAGTGCCTATAAAGTTTTCCACAATAAGAACAAGCAATAAAAACATTCTGAACGTAAAATGATGTTTGCCCAGCTAACCTTATGTATACTAAGATGAAACCAACCCAAATATTCTCGCCTAAGTCGAATGTTATTTTTCAGAAACAATTTTACAGGTTATTGAAGTGAAAACTTCTTTAGCGGCGTTGTGCACTTTTGGGACGGTAAAAAAATTTAAACTCGCGTTAGCGCGTCAGCGTCATTGCGGTCACGTGGCCGTAGACGTAAGTCTTAAGACACTAGGGTCCAATAGATGCCGCACTAAAAGTGTTAACAAAAAGTGAAGGGGTGAAATGTTTCAGTTTCACTAGGGTCAAATAGATGTCGCACAAAAAAATAGTTTGTTTAGGTCACGGAGTAAAGAAGTAGAGTGGAGGGGCCCCAATATAAAATCTTTTAAGAAAGATGCGTCGCTTAATGCGGGTGAGAGGGGGACGGGGGTACGGCGGTAACTCCACCCCTTGCAGGAAGTTATTAGTAAATCCATCTAGCGGTGAAGGTAATTATTACAGTGTAACTGAACTGAACTGAACTAACTATTTTTCATTTTAGTTCGTCTACTCACCACTATGGCGTAACAGAGCATGACAGACCTTCTAGTACAATCTATGTCCGTTTTTTTTATTAAGACTTTTGGCTTGGTATCTAGACCTTTAAGCCATGCTATGTCCGTAAGAAAGGCATGGCAAGTAGGGTAGGGATTATTTCCGAAAATGATTTAATGTATAATATTTTTTTGGTTATGTGAAAAGCAGATTACACAAACAATTATTTGTTTGTGTAATCTGCTTCTTAAAAATAAATAACGAGAACTACGCGTGGTTATAATGTATCTACTCGACGACAGATGGCTCTAGTTATACCTAAGCATGGGTGAGAGCGGAGGTGAAGGAGGTAAGAAGGGCGAAAACTAGGCGTGGTTATAATGCATTTACTCGACGACAGATGACTCTAGTTATAAGCATGGGTGAAAATGTGTTTTAAAATGAAAATAAAAATGATAATTAAAATTATAGGGACTTCCACATGAAATGTAATGCCGTCAATATGTTTCAGTTTTGATCCTGAGCAATTCTTACACCCAACAACAGTGTACTTCATTGTCTAAACGAATTAACAATTAAATTACGTAAGAACCTAGTACGTACAAACACGAGCCGATCGCGGTGACGGTTCTCTCGATACTAGGGATCGCAAGCCCCGCCCGCTGTGACGTCATGACCTAGTTGAGGCACCTGACCTAGTTGCCTTGTGCCAGCTCCACTATACTTCTTTACTCCGTGGTTTAGGTGAATACATCTGTAATAACTAATAAAATTTAGTGAATTTAGATGGAATGAATAATATTTTTGGATTTATGTGGATTTGAACGTACACACATTGACGACATCATTAACGTACATGCTGGTCGAGGGGTATAAGAAAAAACCACATAAGAAGCACGATCTAGCGGTCATACACACATCAACATGGTCTAGGGATATTTCAATTAAACCTAAATAACTAAAATTCTACTAACTTTTTGTTAAGACACCTACACATTAAAATAAACCTTGTTTAATAGCCTATCTAATCTGATGATAAACTTTTAGATAAAGTTAAATTTAAAAAAAACTTAGAAGAAGAGGAAAAACTCAGACAAAATTTCAATCTTAACTTTATTTTTGAAACATCAAAACCTAAACAAAACAATTATTTTTTTTATAAAAGTTGTTCAAAACTTAAAAGAATACTGTCCCAAGTCCTGCTAAGATGCAAGAAAAGCTGGGACAAAATTTCCAGCTAATGCACGACAATGCCCGTCCACATACGGCGCGTATCGTTACAAGTTGGTTACAACAGCATGATATCCAAGCTTTAGACTGGCCTGCACAATCTCCTGACTTAAATCCTATTCAGCATGCCTGGGATATGCTTCAGAAAGAGCTCTTAGGAATTTCCCTGAAGATATTGTGCATGAAAACCAGCTTATCTTGCATCTTAGCAGGACTTGGGACAGTATTCCACAACAGGATATTGACACCCTTGTTTTGAGTATGCAGAACAGCTGCAGATGTGTCAGGAGAGTCTTAGATGGATCCACGGATTATTAATTTTAAGTTTTCAACAATTTTTATAAGAAAATTGTTGAAAACTTAAAATTTTGTTTTGTTTAGGTTTTGTTGTTTCAAAAATAAAGTTAAGATTGAAATTTTGTCTGAGTTTTTCCTCTTCTTCTAAGTTTTTTTTAAATTTAACTTTATCTAAAAGTTTATTATCAAATTAGATAGGCTATTAAACAAGGTTTATTTTAATGTGTGAGTGTCTTAACAAAAAATAAGTAGAATTTTAGTTATTTAGGTTTAATTGAAATATCAATAGACCATGTTGATGTGTGTATGTCCGCTAGATCGTGCTTCTTATGTGGTTTTTTTTTATACCCCTCGACCAGCATGTACGTTAATGATGTCGTCAAAAATTGTTATCGTACTCGTAATTGACAGTTTTAAATAAATTTTCTTAGTTTTCAACTCTGCCGGCACTCCCGGAGTGCAAGAATTATATTATTTAAGAAATATATTATTATCAAACCTCATCAGTCATCACATATTTATTTAGATTAGATTTAACTTTAAAAGAATTACTCTTCTGAGCAAATTTTTATTTTGCTAATTTCAGAATCATATCTACAGCCACATAAGTACATATTTTCCTTGTTACATTTTCTAATAATCTATTTTTATGTATAACACAAAAATACACAATATTACCGCCAGCGGTGTATATAATATTATCCTTAAGGAATAGTGCGGCTGAAACCAAGGCCCTCAAATTTAAGCTGGCCCCGTATTGCACGGTATACCAGGTGGAACTCCTCACGATATCTAAGGCCACAGAGCGGATTCTAATTCGAATTCAGATCAGAACTGGGGCTAGTTATGGAGTCTACAGCGACTCTAGGGCAGCACTGGAGACTTTAACTAGCATCAGTACAACCCACCTCTTAGCAGTAAAAACTCGAGAGAACATGCAAGTTTTCAAAGACTGTCCAGAACAAAGCTGTGTCTTTGTTCTGGATCAAGGCTCATATAGGACTTGCGGGAAATAAGAGGGCTGACCAGTTAGCCAAGGACCGGTATCCGATTTCTTTCGTCAAGCGACAAATCTGAAAGGAGTCGGAGATACCAGGAAGGTGACACAGCCAAAACAACCAAGCTCATACAAGATAATCAAAGCGATAAAACCAGTAAACGTGCTCACCCAGGTGTTGACGGGGCACGGTGGTTTCTCCGAGTACCTGAACCAATTCAGATGCAAGGAGAACCCATCGTACATTTGTCAGCCTGGAGTCCATGAAACTCTGGAACACGTCATAACCGAGTGCTCCGTCTATTCCATCAAAAGATTTGCAATTGAAAATAGATTAGATACAGAAATAACAACCGGAAATTTCAAAAAACTACTGTACGACAAAACCAGTAGGCAACAATTTATAGATTACTGCATCAAAATAACTGAAATCGTAATAAAAATAAATAAATAAGAAACACAAAAATGCTATACATATATTATAGAATATCGTTTTATTAGCGTTATGTAAAGATAGATTTACAAATAAACTGTATACATAAAATAAATAGTAAGACTAAATAGCAATATTAGAATTAAAAAAATATAAATATGTAATATCAATAACCTAGAAATAAGTATCTACCTGTAACTTAAATATAAGTAAATAAATAGTGTCAATAACCTAGAAATAAGTATCCACCCTGTAACTAAAATATAAAATTAGTGTATAAATAAGAATATTAATATAATAAGATAATAATGTACTAGGAAATAAGTCACCAGAGAAAATGTAAAATTAAATAAAATAACTACCTAAATCCCAAAATCGTCTCATCCATCCAACCCTAATGCGTTTATTATTATTATTAAGTTGTTGTAATCAATAATAAAGCAAGAAACGACTCAAAGATTAGCGCGGGCGGACGCATAGTCGCTCCCGGCCAGGGAAAAAAAAACGGTGGCTTCTGTTACAATTATTCTGGGAAGGTGGTAAAATAAAACCAAAATTTCCCCGGAAACAATTATAAAAAAGAAAATGTTTATTAATATATTATAATTTAGGTATTAAACAAAAACGCACACAAAAAAATAGCCAGCTAGACTCAGGCGTGGGCCTGGGGTAATTTTTAATTTGGTTGGATGTGATAGTAAAGTATGTGAAAGTTAAATTTGAGCGCCACTGTCAGGACGGCTGACAGTCCGTAAAAAAATAATAATTAAATGTAACCCGTTGGGTATGGATGAGCCTGCACCGATGGATGAGAGGATGTGGCCTCTCCGATGAAGGAGGAGCGTAGTCCTCGGAACGTAGTCCGCTGCAAAAGTGAGGGTACGTGGCCCTCTCCAAGCAATGGTGGTAATTAGCCCTCTCCAAACAATGGGGGTTCTTAGCCCTCTCCAGACAATGGGGAGTACTTAGCCCTCTCCAGACACCTCCTGGAATTGGCCCAAAATTGGTGGCATTAGGATAGAAATACTACACAGCCCGAGCACACAAAGGACGGACATCAGCCCCCGATGTCGGCCATGTGCTCGGTCAAGCAGCGTCCCAATTCCAGAAAATTAAATTTAAAAGATACTCAAAATGTCTAAAAGATGACTCTGCATCAATTGAAGATTGATGAGAGGGATCCCTACAACACTCCTGCTATATGAGAACAACATGCATAGGTTAAGTCACCTGCCATGTGCTAAACCCGCATGTTCGGAATTACACCGTAAGAACAATGATTTTGGAATTAAATTTATAAAGCACCATAAATACCTTATAGAGGAAAATGTCCAGGCGTGAGGAGATCGGACAATGTCGACTCCGGTGACGCCACGTGCTGGTCGCAAAGTCAACTCTGCACGCTGTCAAGAAAATACGAATTTGATTAATATTTAATCAAAATAAAGCACGCCGGGAACATTGCAGTTAATATCCATGAGATACATACCAATCAGGATTCAAAATGAAGGCGTGGCGTGTCCGATGTCTCAATTATCGAGACACGCGCCGGCCGTAATTTTACATGAAACTGAAAAATAATCACCACGATATAGACTACGTACAATGCTGATAATAATCTTTACTTTAGAAAGATGATGATGAGGCACTTACCACAAAATATTAAATAAAAGGCTTGACGCCGAAGTGCTCTCGGTGATCGAGAAAAAGGCAATGACAGAGTCATTGCTCCCCGCTAAGGATGTTGCTTAGCACAAATCAACCACTCTTCATTCGCTCAATTCCTAACGAATCGATAAAAAATACGGTAAAATGCATTCGACTATGTAAATGAGACCTTGACCGTAGCGTTCAAAGCAACGGAACGTCACTTCAGTATGTCAAACTGACAGTTCATTCACACAATCGATCTGCCAACCTAATCAAAACAAACAAGGTTATAAATTATCAAAACAAAAGTGAAATTATGATAAATAGTGCCCAAATGTGCACATAATGATGTAGTAATATAATATACTAATGGAATGATCCCACAAACTATGTAAGTACTATAAAATTTTTACGTAGTCAAAATTTCTACGTAACACTTCTTTCTTTTTTTTTTCTTGTCCTTATCCCACTATAGGTAGGGTCGGCACAACACGTTTTCTAGATCTAAAATTACTTTTAAATACATTGTAACGTAATTGTAACATTGAAAGACGTGAAAAACATCCATCCATAGGTATAGAAATGACGAAATCTAACAAAGCAAGGCAGTACCAAAAAATCATGATGTTTACATGCAACAGTCAAAGCGTTAAGCGCTTCTATTTTTGTAGCCCGGAATTGGTATTATAAAGTGATTAATCATATCAACCGTAACCATCCACCAATAATATTAACAGCCACTACGTATCACGAGTAAAAATAATCGGAAGTGAAGCGCAACGTTCGGGCGCGCCTGTGCCCACTCACGCACCCTCTTGAACGTGTTACGCAACTTACCTTGATAAGTGATACTAACGCATTGCTACACTGACAAGCGAAAACAACGCCTACTGTTTATGTAATAACAACTGGACCCAGCGGGTGATGCTGAGATTCTGATAACATACTCTCATTGCACTTGTACTACGGTATTCATTGAAATTCCAATGAAATACGAGTAACTGACCCTTTTTACCAGACTGTTGGCGAAACCAAAAATGAGAGTTATTTGTTTGACCTGTATGTATGTAAGTATGTGTGTATGTCCGTCCCTATGTTCCCTCGTAAGTACTATACGGCTGAACCGATTGTAATTAATGATATGTCGTAAAACACGCATACATCGAGTTTTTCAAAATTTTATTCCTCAAAGGGTAGAAATAATTATTTATGGAAACCTACATAATAGGTAGGCTGGCAATAAATTCTAAATTCAAAGTGTTTTGTTTTCACTACATTTGTGTCATTTTCATCAGTATAGACATGATAAAAATACGAGTAATTATGAAATACGAGTTCCGTTGCGGTACCAATGCGGCACAAACGGCTGTGTACGAAGTGAACACTACAAACGAACGTACGAGCCGTTATTGGTTTGAACGCTTCCAAAATGGATATTTTGATCTGAAAAATTAACCCCGTGGTCACTCGAAAACTAAAGTTAAAGGCCATAGTGGAAGCTGATAATACTCAATCTACGGCTGAGTTAGTAGCGGCTTTCGAAGTTGGCATCAAAATAATGTTGGTCCATTTGCATCAAATTGATAAGGTAAAAAAGCTTGATATGTGGGTGCCCCACAAACTGAACGAATGCCAGTGCAACGAACGCTTTGAGGTGTGCCTTGCGTTGCTTAACAGACACAGAAACGAAGGGATTAACAGCACTGTCACTTGTGAAGAGTGATTATTTTGATAATCGTAAGCGGTCATCATATTGGTTAGACCCTGATTCAGCACCTATCTAATGCTCCAAACGGAAACTTACCCATAGAACCCTTAGAATCATAGCTTCTTGGACTGGACTTTGTACCTACTGTGAGGAACTGGACTTTCCGACCAGCCTTGTTTAATCGCTCGTCCCCGCTGCTCCTGCACGGCCACGCTCGATCTTACAAGAGCTACGATTGAAATTTTTGCGTCATTCAACGTACACACCAGACCTTGGCTTCTACTTTTGGCCGAAAGGCTTCTACTTTTCAATACCCGAGAGTCAGTACAAAATGCAATTGAAGAGTTTGTTGCATCTAGTAGGTACCTACACCTGACTTCTTCAAGAAGGGCCTTGAAAAATTAACACTAGCAGAGATACATCGACAGCGTGGGTGCATACTTTGAAACTTTTTGTAAATTATACGGCAATTTCTTTTTATTCATTTAATTTATGCTTACGACCTTAATTGACTTTTTCACATGTTTTTAGGTGAAGGCCTTCGATAAGTAAATTAATTGATTTATTACCTTTAATCACGTTAAGAAACTCTAAGGTACTGATGGCTAAAGACTTTTAGGTATCTATTGAGGCCTTGTGTTAGAAAATGTGAATGAAAATTTGTATAATCTTTCTTTATTTATTTATTCATAAAAAGTTATTTAAAAATAAATAAAATTTTGGTTTGAATTAGAAAAATCATACCATTATCAAAGTGTTGGGCATATTCTATAGTTTAATTTATCGTAAAACTTTTGATTGTACCTTTAAACCTTGTACCATTGAAAAGTCAGATTCTTATTTCCTACGCTCAATGGATAGTCTGAAGATAAAAATAACTATTTTTGCAGTGATTGTAGTTTTCTGTTCAAATGTCATAATAACGTTATTGAGCATTTTTTATTGCGTCAGAAATGACTGTAAATCCAATCTTGTCAGCCGTTATCATTAAGTATTTTTTGTAGCATCATGCACTTAATGAAGTTGTGATTATCACATTCTACTAATACAAACGGCAGCGTAGTACAATTTTCACAGAATGATTGCTGGAAAACATTAAAGGTACTGCTGTGGACTACACATTTTACTATAACGATGGATTTCATTTAAACATCACACAGTTTTTTTTTTTTTTTTTATTCTGGATAGGTTTGTGTTTGACTACAATCTCACTATGGTAAGTGATGATGTGGCCGATGGTGGTAAGCACACAAAGCCTAGATGGGAACTGGCTCTCAAGTGCAGCTGTCGGAACACACCGATAGGTGTTTGGCGACAGATTTTCAACTTGAGGGTGGTAGCCAGCCAGTCGGGTACCACAAAGTACCCTACCACCGTGCTATGGTTTCCTCACGATGTTTTCCTTCACCGAAAGCTCAAGCTCATTGTAGGATTCGAACCCACGACCTTCGTCGCGGTATTCGACGTCACTACCACTGAGCTATCATCGCTTTGAGAAATTAAAATATTTTTCTATCTAGGTTTATTTTTTCTGATACCAAAAATAGCCCCCATATTGTTATCATAATCCCTTAATCTCAACAGATAGAAAATTTAAGTAGGTAATTATTATTGAACAGTAGCAAATGTTTTTTTTTATTCAATTCGATATCAAAAAATAGTCAAAAATGTTGAGGCGTCGGTAGTATAGCGTATTGCAGCAGCAGGCCGGGTATGAAAGTGAGATGGCTCAGAACAGAGCGCGAGTAAGTGGCAGGGGTGAAGTATAAAAGTGAGCGTACTACTACCACTCTGACATAGTTCACGACACTCTACGTGCTACATCGCTGCTGCACGTCACATCACATAAACAACAATGAAGCTACTGGTAAGTGAAGAAAGCATCCTCAACCCTCTCATTTCTCCTCACTCCATTACATCAGTTACACTTTTTAGTGTTAATAATGCAATCAATTGTATACATAACATTGTGATTAACATACATAGACTAAGGTGTTGCATTAATATTGAATGATATCCCGCAATCAGTTGCTGCAAGAGGCGGCACCGAATAAGGTCAATCAGTGGATGAGTAGGGTGTTTGAACTTTGACATTTATATGCCATATTATTATCTTAAATAGCTGCGTTTATTAGAGCTGCTTGGTTCAATTCATGTTTATTGGTTATGCCACAAGCTAAACATTTGTAAAATTAAAAGTAACTAGTGGTATAAAAAAATTGTCTCCTATGCCTTCAATAATTACAATAATTTTATATCAAATCTGTACTTTCTATAGTTATATTTTAATCATTTTCAATAGCATCACTACTATTACTTCAAAAATATAATACCTACATTAAACATTGATGTTATGTTAGTAAGTATTATACAAAGTGCATTAATTAAACGTATTGCAATATACAAGCACAAAAGTAGCAAACGCATCTATTATGTACATGAATAAGAAAAAAAAATATGTTAACGTCAAGTGTTTACTAGGCGTTAGGAGTTTTAACACTCGTAACCTCATTTTTTGCTAGACTTTCCGGTACAAACAGTCTCGTTCATGTCTTAGTATTGCATAACATTTTCTAGGTCATTCTAAACAAAATTGGGCTCAGAGGTGTTAGGTTAACTTACGTCTACTTCACTTGTAAGCATCTGACAGTGATACGCCGATGAAAGCTTTTAATACCATTAAAAGTAGCACAACGCAAACAAGAGGTTTTATACAGCAGGCAATTATAGTACCTATTTTTATAAAATGTATCAGATATACCTACCAGCTGAGTAAATAAAGGTCAACATTATGTAAACTATTGGTAAAAAACATAGATTTACATATCTAATCGGGTTTAATATGCAAAACCAATAAATCTATAATGATCTCACCTCTATTCAGCCAAAATAAAATATAGGATTTGGATGATAAAACGGAGCAATTAAAATGTGAGCGTCAATGGGGTACCCATTTAAAAAATTATACTTATTGCATAATTAGTAATCGTGTAACATTCGGGATTGGTTAAGCGTAACTACCAGAAGATTGGCAAAGTTGCGTGATGATTGTTTGATTAGATGCTAATCAGTTTGCTCACTTTTTACTAGGGACTCAATTCGTTTTAATGGAAACTCGCATATATATAATAATATTATTAGCAAATCTCTTTAATTTCTTTTCTTCTAAAATAATGAACGTAGGTATTACATAATAAAAAGAAAACATTAAGATCCTCAAAGCTTACAAGTCATGTACCTACCTCAATGAAAACAATGCTATAGATATATCATATAAGTGCCAATACATATTACCTATGTTGGAGCCCACTTTCGCCCAACCTGCGTGTCGAATGAGCCGGTTTCACAAGATGCTGCCTATTGTATCCGCTCCATCTTATCTTGCGACATTACGAATATGATTAAGCTATTCGGTCTGACATCATCCCATTATTAAACATGCTTACATATGTTATTTATAGTTTATTTTTTAAATTATAGTTAGATTTATTTGATGAAAAAGTCACATTAATTGATTAATTATGTTGTGAATTTCAGGTCGTAGTATCTGCGGTTTTGTCTCTTACGGTTGCTCTCCCCCAGCGGAGAGTTTCCCTGAAACCTGAGGAGATTGAAGACCAGCAGCTAGCCGAACAAAACTATAATAACTACCAGCCCCAACAACAACAACAGCAGGACTACAGACAAACTAAGCCCGTCGATGACTTCAGACCAAAAGTCCAGTTGGAAACCACCACATTCATTCCCATCATAAGATTCGACAAGGAGCAGGAATCCGATGGAAGCTATAAGACAGCGTAAGTTACCTCACATAAAATAATTGTTTACACAACTGTACACAGCATTTATAATTTGGTATTTACGGTTTCGATTCGCATAACATTTACTGATAAATAAGAGCTATTATAATTATTTAGAAAACATTTAAAACCAGGTAGAACCTTATTCATAGATCATGCCTTAAAAATATAATGTTTTTCATTATTTCAGATACGAAACTGGGAACCACATCCAGGCCCAGGAGCAAGGATTCCTTAAATCAATTGGCGATGACCACAATGCCCTCGTACAAAGGGGGTCTTATAGCTACACCGCACCTGATGGTCAGATAATTACTGTGGAGTACATCGCTGATGAAACTGGCTTCAGGGCAACGGGCGACCACATTCCTACTCCACCACCAGTTTCCCCAGAAATTCAAAAAGGTCTTGACCTTATCTACGCTGGAATCAAGTCTAATCAGGTAATTTTCCTTTTGCTTTACCAATACCTACCAGTTCATAATTTTATTGTAAACTTGAGCAAATGACCTAATAACCTTTGTAATGATTACGTTAGTTTTAGCTAACTAAAATGTGCTAGAAATGTGTAGTGATGAAATTTGTTTACACAAAAGCTCATAATGTTACTTCTTGTTGACTATCATAGTTATAAAGATATATATTCTACTTATAGCTAGCTATACAATATAAAATTCACTGTAATTTTCACAAATGTGATTGTTAATATCAAGGTTACTAGAATAGGGCAAGCTATACAAGTTTGAAGTCATAATAAAATCACAGAAAAGTAAATAATAATTACTTGACCTTCAGATAATAAAAAGATGTAAGATGCTGCTTAGTGAATTGCTATTCAACATCCGTATAGAAAAGTAAATTATTATTATATTAACGGAGGTAAAATTAACAAGTTTTATTGGTATATACATACTATTATGTCATTAATTGCATTTTATGAAAGTAAAAGTTTATTGCAATTTTTTAACAAACAGTTTTTTAAATTGGATAAGATTTTATCATTACAAATATTTTTATGTTAAACTGATTTGGGTCATAATTACACTGAACACATTAATTTATTTGTAAAAAAATACACATAATCTACACCGTACGTACCTACATACACGATGGCCTACATATATGTTTTTGTCCTGTTGAGCATGATTTAACTAGTTGTAAAGTCGAAATAAACTCATTTTAAAATTATTTTAGTTACCCGTGGTCAAGTTTTAGGAACCTTTATTAGGAGTGCGTGCATACTGTCAAAAATTCCTAATTTCAAGTCCTACGCACGAATCTGTAGGAAAACATATTTAATAATAATGTCTCATTTAGTAGGTTCATGTGCTATGCTAGAGGGCTTCCTAGACTCTAGACTAAGACCATTCTAAGAGTCGTCGCTACATTTACCACGATCTACAGAGCCAAATCGTGGTCACTGAGTTTAGCTTAACAAAAACACTAGTATTTAGATCGTAGTAGTCAGGACACATTGGTTAATAACTTTCATCTTGAGGCTTTTTCGTAGATTTGTTAAACGATCACTAATTGACAAGGAAAATCTATACATATGTAAAGTCTTGTCCTCACTGAGTAACTCATTCAACCAGTAAGGGTAGTGAAATGGAGAAAAAATTGTAGGAGTGTAATAAGAATAGATTTTGTGTAATTCAACCCCAATGGGAACAAAAACTGCGAAAAGTTAGTAAAGTATTAAATACCCTTTCCAAGAGAACCGTTGCTCTAAATAAATTTGTCTTTTTCCAGGAACGAGCTGAGTTAGAAGCCAAAAACAACCCTGAAGCTGCCAGAGCACAGGAAGAAAGGGCTGCTCTTGACTACAAAGGTCAATACTACCAACAGTAAACTACACATTGACATGCAAAAAATATTTGAGTATCCATATCTCGTGAGGTCTCTATTGGAAAGATATCTGATGCCATAATAATATTCAATAATAGATCTCTGCTATTTGTTACTATATGAAAGTAATTTGAGATAGTTTTACAGCTCTGATAGTTTAAGAATACTATTATATCAAATTAACACTATTCAGATTTTTTATAAACTACACAGTGAAATACAGGAACTCGGATAACTCTTCAGACGCCGTTTACCCAATGATTCGTGCATAGTTTGCGTTATTGATTTTGTAAGTGCGAAAATATTTTTTTGTTCGCCTGAAACGGTATGAGGCGACGAATATTACAAATTCATAAGTTGTATTATAAGCTTTAATGTTCTGGTAGTGCGTTCTGCAAATTAATATTTGCAACGATATAAATACTCATGTAAAATAAAATAATAGTCGCTAGTTCAATTAAAAAACTCCACTCTTTCTTACCAGAAAAACACCTCCTTGTTATTTTTTAACATGCTCTTATTTATAAGTGAAGTTAGATTAACATAAACTTTTGTTTTGTTGTTTTATTATTTTTGTTCAAAATGTATGCTGAGATCGACCTATAGCACCGCAATAGTCAGACTTTTGTATGCCTTAATGTTGGCCCTTCTCGAGATGGGCCTTTCATAATTAGTGTTCTATTCTCTACGATGATCAATCGAGCTACAGATTGTCTGACTTATGCGAGCGTTATTATAAGTGTTTAATTTACATCATACAAATACTTTATTTTTATACTTTTGTAAATACTTTATTAACTTAAATTTTGGTTTTTAAATAAAATGTTACGTACTTTTATGATGATATTTTATTAACTATAATAATGAAAAATACATATTAATGTATTTTATCAACATTAGCTGAAATCCTGAAAAGTCCTGAAATCAACCTCTTATTTGTTAACTGGTATTTGTCGGGGGCTGTTTCGAAAGAATAAACTTAATATAACAGTAAAAAGAAATAGGGAAAACAGGACAAGTGAATTTAGAATTATGCACACCATAGCATTCCAATGTACTTTTATCAAATTCGGACATTAGTATTCGATCGCAAAGTTTATGGTTGTACTACTGTAACTGTAACTGTACTGTAACTATAAGAATCTCATTGAATGTCATAGTTTTTTAGTAGTCCAGTCCTTGATGTTTAAGTTTTAATTGTAGGGTGCGCATAAATGTCAATTTTAATTAATGTAATGAGCTATTCAACGAACTTTTGTGGTTATAATCATCTTATCTTATTTTAGTAGGTAGGATAGTGAAGATGTTTGTTACTCTATCACGCAAAAACTCAATGGATTTTGATGTGAATTGGCACACAGGTAGAACATATTCTGGAATAAGACATAGAATACGTTTTATCTCAGGCAAAAATAAGAACCCTCGGTAAAGCGGGTGAAACCGCGGGGACAGCCAGTATATCATTTGTCTGTAAGAAAGTCTATTGTATCTATAATTGCATTTTTTTTTAAATACCGAAGCCAAATAATGATTTAATAATTATTGTCTCTGTTATTTATGTTATTAGCTGGGTTCAAAGGGAAAAAACTTCAGGATATTCCTGAAACATGTAATTCTGAGTCTTGCGCATCAGAGATGTTCACTCAATGACATGACGATTAAAAATACTTGTAATGGGTTAATTTAATAAAGATATTTAGTTTTTTAAACTACTACAGGTTCTTTGTATAGCTACGGAACCCTAAAGAAGTAGGTAAATAACAAATACGTTAAGTACATAGAATAATAGTAATAGTTTATTTAGCCAAAAAAAAAACAGTTTTTTTACAGTATTTATCTTAATTATAAGTAAGACTAGAAATATTATTCAAAATATATAGTTAGCATCTGCTGCCGAACTAGGAATGGAATTCCTGTATTTCGGCTTTCAGCGCCAAATCCCCTGAACATTTATTTTAATATTAGTAGCCTAGTTAAAATTACGTTGTATTAATGAAATAAAAAAATAAAGAAGAAGAACCGGCTTAATAGCCATTACATATAAAAAATAAAATAGTACCTAAATAATAATAGAATGTGTGTAAAAATGAGTCTTGTGAATAGTGTACCTATCTTGCCCTGCTCTCATTTTGTGTGAGTGATGTGTGTCTGTGTGTGTGAGGGCGGGGCGGTGATTGATGCTATAAGACGAAAAACTAATTATTCAAAAGAATATCTAATTATTATATCATTTATGATTCTGAGTAGGTCTTCAGTATCATTGTAGGATATTTTATCCAGGTACGTGGTAATTTTTTTCTTGCATTCTCTTTTATTTAGACCATAGATATTTATTTCTTGATTAATTTTATTATAGATTTTAGGGCCTAAATACGAGAAAAATCTCTGTACGAATGATGTGTTACATTCCTGGGTTCTTTTACAAACAGCATATTTCCTACGCTTTTTGAGTGCAGTTGGGTCAAACATCATCCGGTTGTGTTGTTTCATGACCGTTATTAAGAGGAAAAGTTTGCGCACAGAGAGGACCTCACATTCTCTATATAGTTGGATAGTTGGATACAAGAAGGAGTGAAAATTTGCAACTTTCAATACCGTCCGTTGTGCAACCTCCATTTTGTATAGTGTTGATTTTGGAGCTCCTCCCCAAGCGGAAATACAATAGGTAATCAATGATTGACAAAGTGCAAGGTATATATTTTTATAGTAGTATATAATAGTTTAAATTTATTGCTTATAGTACCTACCTACCTAGTTACTAGCTTACTACTCCACAGTTCCACCCGCTATCCCCAATCCCTCAAAGGACAGGTCAGTCATCCAGCTTTACTTGCAGGAGGGAGTTTGTTTCGCCGTTTCTTTTTTTTTTTTTTTTTTTTTTTTGGGGAGGACTTAAAGGTGGAGGTCTGAGGGACCATAGACACCCTTACGCGGACTTTTCGGTGAGCGCTTAGGGCTCTCAACCGAGTTTACAAATTTTAGACGACTGACCGCTGAGGGCGCCCCAGTTGGGGCACGAACCTCGGCTCAGGGCGTCGTCGGGGGGCACAAAATAGTGGGACGGACTTCGCCTAAGCGATTTAGAGGAGTTTTAAGGGACGGTCGGATTACTGGTACGGCTCGGGCCAACTACTGGGGACGAGACTGACTGAGTGGGACGTCGCGACGGGCCTCTCCGGCGAGGGCGAAAACGCGGGCGGTGTTGTATTTGTTTCTTCAGGGCTGCGCGAGCCTCCCTATCCTTAATCTGAGCTAGAGTTGTAGGGTCATCCGGCTCGCTGAGGGCGAGTTTAGGCCTACGGATTTTTGAAATCTCTGAAGGAGTATAGTTTGCAGTTTTTACAATTAATGGGTTCGCGTGGTTTAGGGCACGATCGTAATAGCGGCGTGAAGCGCGCTTAATGAATTGCTTTACCGTGGGCAGATTGAGGTCTATGTGGAGGTCTAAGTTGCGCATGTACCACGGGGCGCCCGTGGCTTTGCGCATGAAGCGGTTTTGAACCACTTGGAGTCTATGGATCAGCTTGGGGGATGCATGTGCGAACACAGTGCATGCATATAGCATAACGGGGCGGATGCACGCGGTGTAGAGTCTCACCTTGCTTTTTAGGGCAAGTTTAGACTTTTTATTTAACAAGAAATGAAGGCGACCGGACACAAAACAGGCGCGTGCACGTACCTGTTTTATGTGGTCGGCAAAGGACAAACGATCATCCAGGGTAACACCGAGATATTTGGCTCGCCTCTCCCAAGGGATCGGCTCGCCGAACATGGTGACTGGAGGGGGGGGAGTGGGGATGAGTTTCTTGGCGGGACTGAAGAACAGCACCGCCTGACTCTTGGTGGGGTTAATTTCGATTCTCCATTTCCGAAACCAGGGACCTAGGGTGTGAGTCGCGGCTTGGAGAACTTTGGCAATTGCCGTGGGGCTCCTGCCAGAATAATATATTGCGGTATCGTCCGCGAATAGAGCTAGCTGCGCTTTGCTAGTTTTTGGGATGTCACTCGTGTAGAGTGTAAACAATAAGGGGGACAGCACAGAGCCTTGAGGGACTCCGGCTAAAACGGGGTGGGCTGAGGATAGCGCTCCTGTTATTCGGTAGTTGAATTGGCGATTCGACAAGAAGTCTCGTAGGATGGTCACGAGTCTGACTGGCACTCCGAGTTTGTACAGCTTATAAATTAAGCCGTTGTGCCAGACTTTGTCGAATGCCTTTGCAACATCGAAGAACAGGACTCCGGTCATCTGACCTTTCTGATAGTTGGAGGCGATGTGTTCAACTATACGGTGAACTTGTTGGACGCACGAGTGTCTAGTTCGAAAGCCGAACTGCTCGTCGGGAATGAGTTTATTAGCGTCGGCATACGCTTTCAGGCGGAGGTATATTAACCTTTCATACATCTTGCCCATGACGTTGAGCAAGCTGATGGGTCGGTAACTGGAGGGCTCGGATTTGGGTTTGCCGGGCTTATGGATCCCAATTACATGGGCTTTTTTCCACTGATGTGGAAAAATGTTATTGGATAAGGCAGCGTTAAAGATCGCTGTCTTCGCCGTTTCTTCTCCTGACAGGTCTTTATTTGGAAATGGTGGTAACAGTTACAATAGCTTTAAAAATAGCAATAAGACGTTCAATAAGTGTTCCTTAAGTGTCCCAAAATTGAATAAAACATTTTGAGTTTGAGTTTTACATAATTAACTAAATTATAGGCTAAATAATAGTTTCTATTTAAAGTCGCTATTTAGTCATATTTGTACAATCTAACTACAGTGGCATTTTTTTTGAATTAATTAAAATAAATGTTGTCAGCTCTAAAAACAACTTCAAATATAGAAACGGTTACCGTTCTCTTGGTACCTAGTTTGTTCCGTAGCGTAGGTTAATATAGATGCTTGCAACACTCGAGTTATCATTCGCACGTTGCCCGTCATGGAAACATATCTCAACTGATCTCTACACCTTCCATGTTGTATTCCCTAGGACCTACGGAAAATCACGACAAGGAACTCGTACGTCGTACGACGTAAGTGAAGGAGATGAAGCCATTGGACGTCAACATTCATAGTGATCCTCCTTTATTGCATAGGAGCGAAACAAATCGTAAAAATCTTTTGCATAGCTTCGATACGGTCGCTAATTATTGTTCCTTTTACAGGTATAGGTACTTGAGGTGGCTTCATACTACGCAAAATATGAAATTTGATTGTTTTAACGTATCGGAATTTCTTAGAAAACAAATTAAAATATCCTTAGATGCCTTAGCAAGTACTTGATCAATTATGCATATCAAATAGCATTTTACAATCATAAAAAATATGATGGTATCCGAGTAAAATCATCATGAGACAGATGAACGATAGAATACTTTCGGTTTGTGATATTTATTCTCTTTAAGGGCAACATACCTATAATAAATATCCTCGGATTTATTATTATTTACCTATGACGCGATATGTACACCATACTGCCTTTTGTTTGGTGATCAATGAATATAGCAAGCGAAGACAAAACAAAGCAAATAAACAAAACTATCCTACATTTCACACAACTTTCACGTTGTTCCGAAAGGTCAAATCAATCAAAATAGTAAAGTTTAATTAGCACTTTACAATATTAAATTTGGAATAAGGTAAATTCAAAATATTTAAGTGGTATATTATGGCTTTTGTAAATTTTATTAGTAACATCAAATGCTAAACGTAGAACAGGATTTGTAAGGGTCAGTCGTGTGTGGCGTAGCCGTTGACGTATTTCTCAACCAAACCCCACTCTTTATCGGACATCGTGCTATGTGTGATAGCTTTGTGCAATTTTAGTTAAGTCTTAATGTTTCTCTGAGTCTTGATCAAATTATGCAAATATAATTTATAGGTTTTGTTTTCTATACGCGCAATAAACATTTAAAGATGATACATATAATATACGACGAAAAGGGCTTACAGATATACCTACATAGTTTTTTGATCCACGGCTTCACCAGTAAATCCCTAAAACTACTAGAATTTAGTTCGGTACACTACTTATTACTAAAAAGCTAACTGCGAAAACATATTATCAGTTTACTGAAAAGTGCAAGGACGCAAAATACTTTGATAACTTGAAAATAATATTTATGTCACATTTTTATGTAAATAATAATCCCACCAAAAACATTTTCATGTAAAATTTTGCCAAGACGAGAGCATATAAAGCTCACGCTGTCATAAAGTTATCAGATCTCATGTAGAGCCAAGCTTCTAACTCCCTTCCCTTCTAAGCCCTGACTCGACAAGCCCTAACTTCACGAATTCTACACCATAGGCGATGATAGCTCCGTGGTAAGTGACGTCGAATACCGCGGCGAAGGTCGTGGGTTCGAATCTTACAACGAGCTTGAGCTTTCGGTGAAGAAAACATCGTGAGGAAACCACAGCACGGTGGTAGGGTACTATGTGGTACTCGACTAGCTGGCTACCACCCTCAAGTTGAAAATCTGTCGCCAAGCACCTGTTGGTGTGTTCCGGCAGTTGCACTTGAGAGCCAGTTGCCCTTGCCCTTAAGGCATTGTAATAAGGTGTACAACACGTTGGCAGTCCCCCTGGTATTGATAATGTCTATAGGCGACGGTAGTCACTTACCATCAGGTGACCCGCCTGCCTCGTTGTCACTAGTGACATAAAAATAATATATATGTGGCTTGGCCGTTTCGATACATTCACATGGGCGTTAAGTAAAAAATGTATTCACTGTTCATTACTTTTCTCTTAAAGGTACATTCTCATAGTAACGTATGGAGAATTTCAATTTAATAAAAAAAAGTGATCATCATCTATTGATAACACATACAACGAGTAGGTAGTCTGGCGAAATTGCAGTAAAACATAAGTATACCCAAAAAAGCGCTACTGCAGTTTTTATTATATTGTATAAGCTTTTGTACACATTGCGCCGACCCCAAATAATTGGGAACAGGGCAGGCAGATGAAGATGATGACGATTGTATAAGCTTTTGTTTGATAACAATCTCATTATGATAAGTGTTTGGTATGGTAAGTAAGTACAGAACTTTATGATAAATTTGAAAAAGAAACAACTGTAGGAATGTACATCGTTCTTCAATTGATTTAGAAGAAAATTCGTTATGTTCTTTACGCAGTAAAAAATCAATAATATAATTATGCCCACGTTTGTTGTAACATACTCTTACATGTTGTTTCACAAACGGTGTCTCATGCCACCAATATATGCAGGTTTATTTATGTTTGTACTTACCTGATAAATTAATGCCTAACAATTTAACGATCCTACTTTCAAATTGATAGACATAATATTAAATTGCTGATCAGTAATATAGTTGAATCTTTTAGACAACATTCTAATGTAATTATGCTTACCTGTATTACCTTTAATTACATAAAGGTAATCAATATTATTTTTTATAGGTATCTTTACACGTTAATTTTATGAGACTATTTTGAATTTTACTTGTTTTATTTAAATAAACAATTCAAAATATTTCTTTTATTAAACTAATACATCAATTACATTTGAATAAAATTGTGCAAGTGTACCTATTCTTTAAAAAACTGTGGACTCGAATGTAAATTTTTTACTCCAAAAAATATGGGCCGTATCAAATTTTCCTTGAATGAAGAATCATAAAAATGTTCTAATACTGTTTAGGCTATATTAACATTTGCAATATACGTAGATACGTAAGACTAAGTAAACTTAATAAATTATTGCAATCAAGTCAAGTCGGCAAAGCATGTTTTCTATTTTATTGAAACACATCAGCCGTAATTTTGCATCAACTCTTTCTTAGATCTTCTTTTTCTCTAATTAGGTACTACTTATTATAATAAATTAACAATTTAAAACATATCGAAAACTTTAAAGTGATTTTTTTAACCCTTGAAAACGCGTTTTACTTCAACGGATGCGCGTTACAAACTGCAGGGGTGGTGGCAAAATGGCCGCTGGTCTATATCGTGAAGCTACTCAGAAGAACAGCCGGCTTGGTTGTGAATTCGAAGAAATATTGTAAATTTTTTGAAGTAACGGGTCTGTCAGACCCACAAAACACGCCGTGTGATTTTTCCCCACCAGGCACCCCAAGGGTAAATAAATTCTTTGACCATGACGTCGAGAGTTGTTAGAAAATAAAGGTAAATCATTATCAAGATTATGAGTAACTACAAATATTCAACAGGTAGGGTAAATCGAATTTTATATAATACTTGCTGTCCTCCGCGGTTTCACCCGCGTTCCCGTGGTATCTTATCTTTTCCCGTGAGCAAAAATATAGACTATGTTACTCAGAGATAATGTAGCTTTCTAATGGTGAAATAATTTTTAAAATCGGTGGAGTGGTTTTTGAGTTAAATCGTAATAATAACAAACCAACAAAAAAATCAAATCCTCTTTATAATATTAGTTTAGATTTTCATGCCATCATGGGAATCATCAGCATTATGTAGGTATCTAGGTTTACGTATAATAGTTATTTTATTTTCATTAAAACATGATTGTTTTAAAACGTGCATGCTTACAAACACGTACTTATGCATGTAAGTGTGCGTCTGAGTTAAGATGAATCGGGATGCGCTTGCGCCGGGTCGCACGAAGTTCATAGGTAAACATGCCGGTATATAAACCCCATGCAGTGTCACCGAGCACACATTTGTGCTGCTTGTGATTGAACCCAGAACCTAAGTGCCATCTTCTGCCCTACATATTGACATAATGGTAAGATTGTTTAAGAAACTATTATAACCCCTTCCAATTAAGAAATATCCAAAGAAAAAATGAGTTAATTCAGATATTTTAGTTCGTTTTTATAATAATAATCATACAATTATTTTTATGTTTACTTTAAATGCAATTCTAATTTAATTGATATTCTTGCGCGTATTTTAACATAGGTGATATTTTAACATAGGTGTAACTATAAAATTATGAAATGTTCCTACTCACCGTATAATCTTTTTTTAGTTTACCTCTAGATAAAATATAATGCTAGTTCTAATAAAATCAAAAAATCAAGTGTACTAGTTTTTACTCTACAATTTTACCTGTAATATCCTGTTTTACTCCCAGTCACGATAAAAAAGCCCCAAACAGTACAAAAACAATAACCCAGCTGGTAAGTAACTACCGTCGCCTAAAGACATCAGTTAATACCTAAGGGATTGTCAATATATTGCCGGCCATTTACAATGCCTATAAGGCAACTAGTTCTCTAGTACTTACAGCAATTTCACCCCTTAAAGGCTAATCTAACGAAATATTCACTGACATCTTTTAATGCCACCTAAATATGACCATAAAAATATAATTTCCAATAACTTTTAATCCAGTAGAAAGTTCCAGTAGATTTTCATTTATCATATGAAATTACTAAACAATTTTCATACCTCATATGTTCCCTTTTTGAAATCTTTAAAATAATTACAGATAAGAATACAGATGATAAGGTTTTTCAAATAATTGATTCTTAATGGATGCTAACTAAGCTATATAATAATATATACAAAAAAGAAAAAGTTATTAAGTATTAAAAAAATATATATAAATATTATAATAACTAATTAATAAAAGGTAAATGCTCCATGCTTTTGATTTTCTAACGTTTATTATATTTCATTTCTTATTTATATAATTTATTTATTTATTGATCTATTTATTCATCATAATACATCATAAAATAGCCTTTGCTAGTAATTAGGTCTTTTCATTATGTAGGCAGGTATATTGTTTTATTTCCCTATATTTACCCTTTAGCAATAACTACCTACAAATGCCAATAAATAAAGCCATTTCATTACACATCATATTAACATTTAGGTATGTTAATTTATTTTGATTTTATAACATGGGTTAAAAGTCACAACATGTTTCATGAGCAGGAGTTTACGACGCCCGTATCTTCCTTTACAAGATCTTTGTCAGGTCACGGAATCCTTTCTTTCCTTGTTAAGCACAATTTCTACTTGCATACATCACGTTACCGCTGCGCTGGAGCGAGTAAAACATTGCATTTACAGTTACAGTGTGCACAACTTGTCATTCATAAAACTTAATGTATTCTCTTTCCAACAAAGAATTGTTGAAACTTGCAACATAACGCGCCATGACTCATGAGTAAAGCAAAACTTTCAGCATTGCAACAACATGGGTAAAAAGAGTAGAGACATAAGATGGTACGAGTACTCAACATAGATAAATTAGTGAGTACCTATTCAATATATCATTATCGTGTGTTCACGACTCCAAACTATTACCTTAGGTGGGTACGCGTCTTCTTATTATATATACTTAGCTGTTCAAACAAATACCTAGTAGGCTATTAGATGCATTCAAACATTCATAATGACAACATTCTGACGTCCTTTGACACAAAGATGATTCAATTCAGGCTGAGTTGAATCTGGCCCTAGATTTTAATACTTATTCATTTCCCCAGTCCAGGTAATCCAGGTAATCATTGAAAATGTTACCTATATGTTATATCAGTTTATCACTTTATAAGTAAAATACTATAAAAAAACTGATGTGCAGGTGTAACCATGTCACAGGCATGTACACGATGTATGTGCTTGTTGCACATATACTATTTATAGAGTGCGGTTAGCGGTTGCACCACACAACTCCTATAAACTTATTTCATTGTTCAAGAAGAAAACACTTTCAACTCTCCCCTTGTCTTCCGGCACTAGTTTGCATTTCCGCATGTTGTTACATGCATGGTACAATATGGTTCTGATTTATTACTGTGATCTCGTTTATAATTAGGTTACGTTGATCATTCTATTTTCAACAGGTGTATAATACATGTTGGCATTATTATTGTAGATGTCAAGAATATAACGTAATCTCTTGGGCAATATCGAAAGATATGTTTTTTAAGTAACAATTCATTAACGATTTAGGTTTTATGCGTTTAATTAAATTATCTTACAATATAAATACCTACTATAACTATAACAATATAACTACCGATTAAAATATTCGTGGAAACAAATTACATTGCTTTAAATGCTGTTGGATTTGTTAGGTACCTTTTATAACGTTTTATAACTTTTTAGACCTACAACGCCTACGGTCTAACGTAAGTTTTGTCAGATAAATAAAAAATGAGATATAAATTAGTTTAGGCGCCTGGTAATTTTTTGCATGATAAACATCGAGTAGGCGTTTTATAAGAAAATAGTTTATTTAAGAAATGTTAAAACATAGTTGAATGTCACGAAAAATATATATATTTTCATGAAATTCTTCATTCTGGAAAAAATATTTATATCGTTTGTTCCAGATCTCGTACATATTTTTACTTCTGGTGACAGTGACCCTCATAGCGCGGGCGCAACAGCCAAATGACCAAATACCCATTATTCGTTTTGAAACTGATGGACCTAACGTCGATGGCACATACAAATGGCTGTAAGTAAATTTTACGTATATTATGTAAGTTCCATAACTATTGATTTAGGTATCTACAAAGTAGCTAGCCTTTTGTAGAGTTCTATAGTCATATCGTATAGTCATCATGTATCTTTGTCCGTCTGTTTGCTTGTGATGGTCATTTTACTCGGACAAGTTTTTTAGTTAGGCTACTTGACTATTAATACCTTTAATTATCTTAATACTCAAAGATTAATACCTATTAAATGTCACCCATTCGCGAACCAAAGAAAAGTGCCACCTATAAATAGGCTTTACTAATTTAAGAGCTTATATATAAACGCCACGCTATATAGTCTTGTATAACAGTCTAACATCAGCTCAAGCCAAATTTTTAAAAGCTGTTTTCATCTTATTTCGACATTTGGATTCAATTTTTAAACGACTTCAAAAAAGGAGGAGGTTATATGTTCGACTGTAGGTATTTTTTATTTTTTTTGATTCTGCATTAAGCGGTCATAGAATTAGTTTTGAATAAGCAGTCATATTAGGTAAATAACAGAACAGAAGTTAAAAAATAAATGTGTGTCTTCCAAGGTTACACTTTATTCATACAGTGAAATGTATGTGTCGTCGGATGATACCCGCGTATTTATTTACTTATCTTGAGGTAATGTACTGACGGCACGTCATCACTAGATTTAATCGCGTTGACATTTTGAAGAATTTATGCGTACATGTAGACAATGATTCTTGGTCAGAACTGAATGAAAAGAATTTTAAGTAACTTGTTGTTACTTATGTTATTTATTTATTATTCTTTGAATTCACGTATTAATTTATAAAGTGATCCTCTGCTTGCTACTTCAAATAACAGAGCATCTAAAATACTTCATTAAATATTCTAATAATCGTTATGGCCTTGGTCTCATTTGATTCAGTTCCCTTACCCTTAAACGCCACTTGCCGTTTTTTTATGCAAATCAAATCTTATTCGACCATCGACATTTTCAGAAATATTTAAGGTTCCTATATTCTGAATTTAATATCATTTTTTAAATATTTCTGTATCTTCAGATATGAAACAGGGAATGAAATCAATGCCGAAGAGTCAGGATATGTGAAAAACTTCGGTAAAGGCGAAGGCGAGGAGGTTCAGGTGGCAGAAGGAAAATTCAGTTACAAAGCTCCCGACGGCACTCCTATTGCTCTGTCATACATTGCTGATGAAAATGGATTCCAGCCCCAGGTTCAGTAAAATTTATTTATACAAGGATAATAAATTAACGGTAGGTAATATTCCACTTTCTTACTAAATTCGATATGCCTTTTTTGATGCCACAAGTGACAACCAGGCTGGCGGGTCACCTGGTGGTAGGTAAGTGAATACCGTTGCTTATAGACATTAGCAATACTAGAGAGATTCCTAATATGTTGTCGACCTTTTTACAATGCTTTTCACCAAAAGCTCAAGCTTATTGTAGGAGTCGAACCCATGACTTTCGTCGCGGTGTCAGACGTGAGCTATCATCGAGCAAGTTTATATTCGAAGAACTAATGTTTTGGTCACGTATTGTTATTTTTATTTTACAATAAAAGATTGTTATGCTCAAGCATTTTCCTATAACAGTAAAGTTAATGCACATACCTGTACTTACTAAACTTATACCATGAAAGAACGCGGCAAATTTACTGTGTTTATTGCATTGCCACTTAAAATGTAATAACTATTTAATATCATCGGCTAAATTCAATTATTTTATACCTACTGCCCACTAGAGATGCCTTGACATCTTTCTATTGGGAATCACAATAAATTGAATAATGGTCGGCCTGCAGATGTTTCGCAGAATCTATAAACAATCTAAAACTAAGCAAGTTCGCTTTCAATATAAAATTAATTTTCAAACAAAAAGACTACAGCATTACTAGGGCACCATTTGTTTTAATTATATTTTCTTTGCACATTACTTATTACTTACACATTTTACTTATTTTCATAAGCACAAAATACAAGTTTATTTTTAAAAACGGTATTTCAAAACGATTAAATCTAGATTTGCCGACAATGCCAACGATATCAACGTTGACCTACTGCACAAATGTATGGTTTAGTAGGTATAATGTAAGTACGAATAAAGATAATTGGTAGTTCTTGTGATACATAGGCCTGACAGGGATAAGGCCGCCCATTGTGACACTGCTATGACTGTTTTTCTATTTTGTAATTTTTCTTGTATGGTGTACTGGTAAAGAGTTTTTTTTCCTACTAATATTATAAATTCGGTTTCCTCGATTAACAAATATACACACATTTTGAAATGGAAATAGCCCCGGTGAAGGCCGTTTCTTTTAAAATAGCCCCTAAGTAAGTGAAAATTCACAATTGTGAACATGCACGAGGATGTAATCGCGGGCAAATGATATTATTATTTCACCTAAAGTAAAGTCCCGGTACTCTCCTTTGTCATATCAATTTATCTTCTACTACTTGGGCAGTAATAAACAAAACCATAAAATAATTCGATGGAATAAAAATGTCAGCTTAACTGATTATTCAAGGTCTCCGAAGATATTTGTTATAACCGCGATACAATGTCAGGTTATAAATCTAAAAGATCATGTTTTATTATTTTATTCGGTCACGAAATTATATTTGACGTTTATAACAAATCATCTTATATTTAGTCACTTGGGTTTATATTTATTTAAGGATGCTCAGGTTGTGGACTGAGCTCTGCTCCGTGGTTTTCCCTAGTACAGCATGGGGCTCTTCAAGAAAAGTGCATGTGAATAGATTTATGCAGCGTCTACTACGCGCAAATGATTACTACTGTTGTTGAAGCGTTTATGTAGTATGGCAACCACTTCAAGCGGGCCGTATATTTATTTGCCACTTTAATGGTGTATTAAGAAAGAAAAGTGAATATCTTGAAAAAAAAATAATTGCTACAACATTTTTTGGACAACACCTTTACTATAAAAAACATAAAGTAGCGGATCTGTGGTTTTGGCATATATCTAGGTATCGCCGATTACTCGGAAAGCATCAAGATTTAAGTTTGAATCATCTAAATTGCGTAACACTTGAGGAAGATGTCTGAACTGTGCCAGGCGCGGGTGTGGGTCTTGGTTGGCCAACGTGTGTGCAAATGTCGCTGCAAAATATCAAACACCGACCCGTGACCCAGTCTTAGGAAATGGGAAGCCTTTTAGGTATTGACGTGACGTGATATTATGACCCTCATCAATATATAAATAAAATACTATAAATAATAATAGCAATCTCACAAAAAACTCAACTATTTTGTTATCGTTTGTTAGCAAAATAGTTATGTAGGTATGTAACGGTAATAGAATTTATATAATGAAAATATAAATCAATTCATGTTATCCATTGATAATGTAAATTTTTAACTAACTAGTTATCCAAGAAAAATGGCTCTAAATACATGATTAATACAACATTTTTACATTTCTACAGATTTATGAAAAGTAACATTTCCTAACTCTCAATATAGGATGTTGTAAGTAACCGGTGTCGTTGTCGTTTTCGATAACCTATCTTAATTTGATGACTATACAATTTATGAGAAAGAGAACCATTTCGTATTCTTCACTTTACGCTTACCATTATATTGTTCTAGAAATTTTTGTGAGGACTGGCCTATTTGGTGCCATAAAAATATGATAGGCATATTAATTTTACACAAACTGTTTTATATACCGTAATTTATAATTTTCCAGGGTGATCACCTCCCGACACCACCCCCAATTCCACCTGCAATCCAAAAGGCTCTCGACTACCTGAAGACCTTACCTCCGTCTGCGCAAGGTGCTGCTTCAAATATACAGCCTCAGTACCAACCGTCTCCGTTCACCAACAGGGGAAGATTTTAATTTTCTAATTGCTACGTTAAGAACTCGTACGAAATTATATTTACGAGTGGAATACTAATACCATATTAATTCGAAGATAATAAAACGTTATATTAGAATTATTATTAATCACTGCTTTTTTATGTAATCAAAATATTTTGTAAATATAGAAATACATATTGATGCTAATTGCATACCTACTAGATCTCTGTTTGTGCTAAAAATGTAATGGAACTAAATTTGTGATGCATGTTTTGAAGTTCTCATATTATGTATAATACGTTTTTAGAAATATAACTATCAACATTTGTTAACAGTTATTATATTCTAATAAATCATTATTTACGGACAGTATATCCTTAAATCTTTCTAATATATAAAATTCTCGTGTCACAGTTTTAGTTACCTAACTCCTGAATATTTATTCTGTAAAAACAAAAATTTTCAGACTTAGTTTTTACAGAATAAATATTAAATTAAATTACAGAATAAAATAATCGAGCAAAAGTGTTTATTTAAACCAAATGAACACCTAGCTGTAATTTTGCGAGTTTACATTATAATTACCAACCTTTTTGATACTACGAATACCAATAAAAGTTTATTTTTGTCTGCAGGCATAGCCTTATACGAGTATAGGTACATAAAATGTTTTGATTGTTCGATTGGGAATGGACGTGATATATTATGGATATTACACAATTTGAGAATTAATCTTATTGACACATCTGTGCCTAATGTTGTGGACCTTGGTATAATTTCACAATTTCTAGATATACTTATTTAAAGACCACATATCAATCTATAATGAATATTTTATATTAATCTGAGAATTATTATATTAGTAGATTTAGAGTGACCTAGTATAAAATGTATTTCATTTTATTATAACGACACAAATTCATCTGAATATATGTATGTTTTATATAATTTATGAAAGTTCGCGCATTACTTCTTAGTTTTAATTATTATTTTGGAGTGTTTTAGAGACGTTTATTTTTTAAGGTTTATAACTTACCTATCAAAAGACGTACTGGTCTGGCTGGACTTGAACTACAAAGTCAAATAACGTAACCACAAAAAGCTCGGATGTTTAGAGGTGCACTCTAATCTGACCGTGGAATGTAGGTAATACGCATGGTACGGTTTTAGAATTTTAAAAATACTTTAATTCCTAAATTGACTATGTTGCAAAAATGAAAAGAATATGCCAAAAAAAGTCCTTAAAAATATTTGTTTATTGATATTGGTGATAAAACTATATTGTATACAAGTCTTTAGCAATTCGTAACTAGTTAACAAATTAATGAACAATTAAAACATCATTCAGCAATACACCTAGCACAGTAAAGCGATGATAGCTACTGAGCTATCACCGAAAGCTCAAGCTCATTGTAGGATTCGAACCCACGACCTTCGCCGCGGTATCACTACCCAGTCCTACGACGACGTGCTACGAAGTCACTACCCAGTAGTAGCTTGAGCTTTCGGTGAAGGAAAACATCGTGGCGGTGCGTGCATAGCACGGTGGTAGAGTACTTTCTAGTACCCGACTGGCTGGCTACCACCCTCAAGTTGAAAATCTGTCGCCAAGCACCTATCGATGTGTTCCGACAGCTGCACCTGGAAGCCAGTTCCCATCTAGGCTTTGTGTGCTTACCACCTTAGGCCACATCGTCACTTACCATGGTGAGATTTTGGTCAAACACAAGCTTATCCAGAATAAAAAAAAACTTTATTAACGTTGAAATAGCCATAGTATAACAACGTATAACGTTATTATACGACCTAATCTGTCATCCTTACAGATGCAAAAAGTTAAAGTATTTATAATTCTAAGATCAATACGGGTCGTGTTGCAACAAAGAAAACTATGACTGGTCACATAGAATAGGCTCCCATTTTTTTTCACAGTATCTTGTTTCCTTACTGATGATATTAGAAGGCAAATCTTTTAGAGCTATCATAACATTTTTTGTGTTACGATTATTTTTCAAATAATAGCTCAATTCATCAAAATATTCATTAAGAAGGTCCTTTTAAATTATTATTTTGAATCCGCTTCAATGCGGAACCACTTTATAGACAAATAACAATTACAGTTTATTATTGCGGCTCCATATATCTTCCAGTTGCAAATATGCCTAGACGTCTTGCTTAGTCAGTCTTGTGATGTGAAGTACGTAGCGTGACGATATTTACGATTCTATTATGCATTATTATTTTATTTATAAAGAAGTTTGTGCAATAGCCTCACTATCTTCCGTTCCTCACTATTTAAGTTTTAAAGAATCTACTCAAATAAATTTACATGAAACGACGACTTCACACGAAAATTAGGATTAAACAATGCTCTGAGACACATTCTCAGATATGTATCACAAGCAATTAATTTCAAAATTCTGTGCTTAGCATTTATTTAACAGACCAATAACTATGCGGCCTTTTAAATTTTTATAATTTATGTGTCAGAAAATATTAAACAGCGATTGAACCATCCAAGAAGCTTATTGGTCGCCGTCTGGTAAATACAAGACATGTACATATAATTATGTAAACACAGTAGGTAGGTATGACGGCGCGGCGCGTGGCGGTCGGTTGTCATTCCACATCGAGAAGTCGACAGAAAGGCTGCGTTCCCACCAGAAATCTACGACTGCGAGCAAGCTGAGCGGTGCGAAAATGCATAGCGAATATTATACTGACATAGTATTTTACTTAGGGGAAGAGAAGGTAATACGGACCACTTAAGGAAAAATCAATGTAACACAAAAAATAATATCTTTATTCTTCTTTCTTTGTTATTATAAGTTTGAGCATTTATTAATCTTACTTATTATTAAGGAACACTTGAATCAAATCACAGTTAAAGAAGATATTGGATGATTTCCAAAACCTTCGGTTTGGTCCATTCTGCCTACACGTTAAGGTAAAACGGACTAGGCATGAAGGCAAAATGGACCTATGGCAACATAAGAATAAAAAAAACTTGTAGTAGTTAACTAGTCAACGGCACACCTTTCGCAAACAAATCTAACATCTTCATCATCATCTTCGACACCGGCACAACTACAGTGTGCCCATAAAGAACATGCGGGGCACTGAACCCAGCCCTCTGTCGATTCAGAAAATAAATGATTGCAATAGAAACATCGTACGTCTTCTTCATCTTCGCTTGATGAGTATGTGTTTTTGTTTTTTGTACTCTTCTTTGTAGATTTTCCCTTTCCTTTTCCTTTTTGTACGTTTGTTTGTTTCCCTTTTCCCTTCTTATCATTGAAAAGATTCTGTTTTACCTTCTTTGCATTTTCTTTCATTTCCTGTGCTTTTTTAGTGGCTTCTAATTCTTCGCGATAAGGTGAGGATGTTATTTCCACTGTCTTTCCACGCTTAATATTAATTCTAGTCCGTTTAGAAGTTCTAGGTATGGGCATAATATCCTTTGGAGCAATAGAAAATGATGTACTCGTAGATGGCTGGGGTTCATAATTTCTAGATAGTTCATTGATGCCTTCATTGCTAGACATGCCAGCTTCCGCTATAATTATCTCATCGTTGACGAGAGGCGGTGTCCTATTTAATTCAATAGTTGCATGATCGTCAGAAACTGACAATCCAAGTTCATCGATGAGGGGCGTTTCTTCGGGTTGAATCACTATTGGTTCAGGTTCATTATCCCTTGGCGCTGCTTCTGGCATCTCAATGTCAGTGGTCGCTGCTGCTAAAAAGTCTGCCTCTGTGAATACGTCAGGGTTTAACGGCCAGATGCCGGTGGCTCGAAAAGCGTTATAAGCAGTTGATAACGTTGCAGCTTTTTGGAAGGCTTTCTCGACAAGCTCTGCAATTTGGAACTGGGTTATTACTTTACCCGCATTTAATCTCAGCCAGGTACTTGCGGCTTCTGTATAATAAGTCGAAAAAGGTTTCATAAATCCCACATCTAAGGGTTGAAGCTTATGTGTGCAGTGAGGCGGAAATGAAAGCACATGCACGCCGTTGACCCGTCCTAAATCGATAACTTCCATATTTTTCATGTGGCTGGCATGCCCATCAAGCAAAAGCAAGACTGGATTATCGACTGACGCTCTTGAAAATTTGATGAACTTCTTGAACCATTCTGTGAAAATATCTTTTTGAATCCACCCGCTTTCATGACAAAACGCCGAAGATCCTCGTGGAGCATTTAGCATCAATTCGGGTTTCATCCTTTTACGAGGGAACACGAATAAGGGAGGCATGTAAGACCCGTCCGCACCAAAGCAGCAAACAACAGTGACAAGCTGGCCGCGCTCAGCAGATGTTAATAACCCCACCTGTTTCTTTCCTTTTGTACCAACAATCCAAGGCATACTTTTTGGAACAGTTGTCATGCCCGTTTCATCGACATTAAATATTCGATCGGGTGTCAATTTATACTTTGTTGTAATGTCTGTCAACAAATCGAAAAATCGTTTAACTTGAACTTGGTTGAAGCCAGACGCTCGAGCTGCTGAAGTCGGTTCGGGTTTTCGCAGACTTAAGTCCGTATTACGCTTTAAGAAATTTTCGAGCCATATTCTTCCCGCCATTTTCGTCTCGTGACAGAAACTGTGTTGCAATTTATTTTTTTCGGCTAGCTCATATGCGAGACGCCTGAGATCCTTTGTGGTTAAACCAAAAAAGCGATTTTCCATATTTTTGACATAGGATGCTAGTTCTCTCTCTTGATCGACATTAAACACCTTTTCATACCTGCCCATTTTCTTTTCCGTAGCTACAGTTAAGTCTTTGGTGCTCTCATATTTGGTAAGTCTTCTTATTAATGTAGTCTTTGGAACATTAAATGTGGCGGCCGCTTTGTTAAGCCCCATTTTGCGCGTAGCTACTTTTTCAATGGCATTTTTCATGTCCTCCTCACGCCAGGATTGCCTGTCCGACTTCCTTTTATAGTTGTTAACCATCTGAAATAAAAATACCTATTTAAATATCAAATTATATAAATATAATCATAAATGAAATGTACTGAAGGCAAAACGGACCACGTGGTCCGTTGTGCCCGTTCCGTTTTGCCTTTTGTGTAGGCATGTAAACAATAAATTATTTTGAGGTTAAGATTGAGGACAACCTTGCATATTTAACGTTAAATCTAAGTAAAATAAACAATATCTTTAACAATAGCAACAAAACCCTGTTATCTTTACCATATTAAAACTGAAGGCAGATCAAAATTTGCTGTTTTTACATCGAAATAAGCAAAAATTAACTTACCTTGATAAAAACGTGTGCCGTTGCACGGCCGCTCGAAGGACACTGACCGATGCCGAGTGAGAGGCGACTGTCAAGTTGACGCAAGTCGATAATAGATGGCGTTACACGTTTGAAAGTTATTAGTCCGGTCCGTTCTACCTACAGGGTCCGTTATACCTTCCATTCCCCTATGTATAATGTATGCACACTGTAGGTACTTTGACATCCCACCAAAAACATTCTCATGTAAAGTGTTGCCAAGAAACCATATGGCACGCACTGTCAAAAAATAATTAGAACGAAACGGCCAAGTCACATATTTTGACTAAGGTTAGGGCTTGTAGAGTTAGGGCGTGTAGAGTTAGAAGCTTGGCTCTACATGAGATCTAATTATTTTTTGACAGTGCGTGCCATATGGTTTCTTGGCAACACTTTACATGAGAATGTTCTTGGTGGGATTTCACTTCTATTTGTAAATTGCTTGTGACAATATTTTCGTTTCAATAAGAAACAACGCCATGTAGTTTTTCTCCCTAGTAGGTAGTGCCCTTACGCCCCCAGATCGGAATCATGATAGGTTTCCCCAAATTCGGCACAAGTATACAATTATTTTAGTTCATCACAGTGGTCTACAACATATCGCACGATAGCAGTCCTGACTTGCGACGCCACCTCAACGTCTATTTCTTCATACATTAAGTAGGTATGTCAAGGAATAGAAGAGGCAGAAACCATCTCCCGGCATATGAAACATACGATGACGGCGAGGTCTCAGCTCTACTTCAAGTGAAAATATTTCACAAACAATCCATGCAAACTTTTAAATCAGTTGGAAAATCGACTATGTTCAAACAAACTAACGAAACATAATAATATGTAACTTTTTGCCTATATAAATCTCTAAGAATGAAACCATAGCTCGTTTCAATTAGAGACAACGCTATCTAGTTTTTGAAGTGAAAACTTATTTGGACTGTCTCTGTATTTTTCTTCTTTATTAGTATTATAATTATTTTATTACATTATTTTTAGGATTTCGTACCTCAAAAGGTAAAAAAGGAACACTTATAAGATCACTGTCTTGTCCGTCTGTCAGTGTGTCACCACCAATTTTCTCAGGAACGCGCGAACGGGTGGACCTAGCAAGTTGAAATTTATACCAGATACTGAGGTCTATAGTTCCCTATGTTCAAAATTGTATGAGCTCCGATACAACTCAGAGGTCTATTTTAATTGGTCCTATGTATGTATGGGCACCCCCTTTAATTTTAAACTTTTTTTACTTTTTGGAATTTTCCCTTTATTTTTGTTGTAAGCCAAACCTTGCTGTTTGCCAAATTTCGTGATTCTAGGACAACGGAAACTACCCTATAGGTTTTGTGGTCGAAAACCTATATGGTACTTCCGGTTGACCTAGAATTATCAATTTTGGTTTAAAGCAAGGTCTTACAGTACAAGTAAAGGGAAAATTCCGAAAAATAAAAAATGTTGAATATTAAGTTAAATTTTGGTACTTACAAATTTTCTCGTGTTGACTCAGGACCTTGATTTTTATACACCTAATAGGGACTATTAAACTTCAATATCTGATATAAATTTCAACTTGCTAGGTCCACCCGTTCCTGAGATAAAACCGTTGAAAACCTATAGGGTAGTTCCCGTCGACCTAGAATCACAAAATATGGCGAAAGGCAAGGTCTTACAGCACAAAATAAGGAAAAATTTTAAAAAGTAAAAAAAGTTGCAAATTAAAGGGTGTCCCCATACATACATAGTTGACACATTCCCTATTTAAGGGGTTGGGGGATACAAGATTCAAGTTAAAAAAATTTTTGTTGTCTGTGTAGCCTAAATACCAAATTTCAGCTTTCTAGGACTTCAGGAAGTACCATTTATGAGTTTTGATGATCATCAGTCAGTGACGAAATCGGGGGTTTTTAGATATCAATAAAATCTAAAGTATAACAGCTATGCAATTGAAACTTTATATGTTTAATAAGTTTGCTATAGGTATCATATCCTGAGAATTTTGTTTATCTGGTATAATCCAAAGCGAAGTTATGAGGGTTCAAAAATACGACGAAGCGCTTCGAGAAAAGGTAGGTAGTGCCCCTGCGTTTTCGCTTCGCTGGCTTTTCTTGGCGGGGCACTACCGTGCCCCCAGATACCCTGCTATAAAATCCCAGGCACTAAGGTTTTCTATATTATAATTTACTTACTACTCCTTCAAGTTTTCCTACTACTTTCTTTTTATATTTTTTTGTCAGAAATCTACCTGTACGGTAAGTGACTAGGTACCATTACATATAAGCATTATTAGAGGGATTGCCAATTATGATCTTTTACAATGCCTAGAAGGTAACTGGCTCTCAAGTGCAACTGCCGGAAAACACCGTTAAGTGCTTGGTAATATATTTTCAATATGAGGGTAACCGGCCAGGTGGGTAGGTACTACAAAGTACCTTTACATCGTATTACGGTTTCCTCAGGATGCTTTCCATCACCGAAAGCTCAAGCTCAATGTAGCATTAAAACCCAGGAACTTCTAGGTATAAATCTGCATTGAGCTCATAGGCTTATCGTTCTTCTACCATGTTTAATATTGTACCATGGCTTGTCTCAGTAAAACTAGGCAGCTAATGGAACTATCGCGGCTACATGAAATCTATTGTAATAACTTGTCCTTAACTTTACTTTTGAACTTATTAATAAGAGGTATGTCAGTCTGCAGTTGGAGAAATATTATTGCATTCGTTTCTTAGATTTATACTCTATTAATTTTATCTAATGGTAGCTCAGAGTTTCTTATGTTACATTTAGTGAAGAATATCATGAGTTCAGAACTCTGCATTAAAAAAAATCGTGATTGAACTATTCCACAGTGAAAGCCTGCCTGGTAAAACTTACTCACCTAGCTCGCTTCCACTATCAAATATTCTGGCCTTCTTTAAATTCGTCCGTGTGCACAGACCGCCCACGATTAAACTCACTAAACCAGTGATACACGTAGTTTTCGATGGTGCCTCGTCCCCAAAAGACGAAGTGAGTTGATCGATGCACTGTTTTTGAAACCATTTGTATTCTTCAGCCAAAGAGTTCCATTTTTAAATGTTATAATTACTTTTTTAATATTGTTCTGTAACTGGCCAGTTTCGGATACCAGCCCTTGTATATAAAATTACCGTGTCACGATGTTGGTCCGCGATGTACTCCGAAACTAATAACCGATCTTGATGATAAAAATAATTTTTATCTCGGGAAAGATAAGATCCAACAGTAACGCGGGTGAAACGGCGGGGGACAGCTAGTACTCGTATATATCTTAACTATATATAGCTTAACTATAGATTGAGGAAATCCCAACAGTACTATTTTCAACTGAGTTCACGCATAGTTACGCTATTTATCATAACTTCATAATAGATACAAATTATTTCTAATAAAAAATCTACCAAGTGCGAGTCTGATTCGCTTGAAGAATATCATCAATGTATATATAGCTATATATGATTTAATTTATATTTCTGTACTTTAATACTACTACTACACTTTAATTTACATATATATTTCTGAAAACTTATTAGCATAACGGTTTTGATCTAAATGTAAGTTAAGTGAGTAATCTTGTTAACCTTCACCAGTAATATCAAGACGAGTTCATTTATAAGGCGTGAGACGCTGAATTTGTTGCATAGCATTGTTGCCTAAAAATAATAAAGACTGCACATGTATTAGTAATATCGTACAAAATTACAGGAAAATAATAAATATCCTCGGACATTTTTCACACACGGTTATCTGATCCCAAACTAAGCACAGCTTGTAATATGGAAACCAGATGACTGATATACTACAAATACTACTTTTTTGTTGTTGTAAATACTTACTTAAATAGATAATTACACCCAAACTCAGGACAAACAGACATGTTCATGCACACAAATGTCTGTCCTGGATGGGAATCGAACCCACGACCTGCGGAGCGATAGGTATAGTGTGTTAACCAATCACGCCAACTGACCCGTCAAATGAACTATAATGATGAAAAATAAGTTTAAAAAAAAACTTAAAAATGCTAAACCGTATGAATATTGAAAACATTCACGAAATCTCAGAAAGTGTTAATGCTGCTGTGATTCCTAATATAATTATCCGCTAAGTTTTTTTTTAAACCCTTGGAAACGTGGGTAAAACCGCGGGCGACAACTAGTCTATCTTCTATTTACCTATATAAAAGCGAAATACCACTCACTGATTAATCACGAAACGAGTAGATATCCGCTATAAAAGATTTTTTGTAAATTCATCCCCTAACGGGTTCCCTCGGGAACGTGGGTGAAACCGCGGAGAACAAAGGAGAGATGTATATAAAAGCAGAAATACCACTACTTAATCATAAATTTCTGAAAGTATGTGTTAATGCCATAAACTAAGTGCCATAATCTAACGTCGTTAGATTCCTAATTAGAATTAGGACGGATTAGGTTTTTCTTATCATTTTTATATGGAATGTCCATTTAGGATCTATATATAACAGGTTAAAATTTATTTGCGATATCTGGAGGCACGTGAGTGCCCCGCCAAGACAAGCCAAGCGAAGCGAAGCGCAAGGGTTCTTCATACTGAAATGTTCAATATTAATAATAACGAAGTTCAAATGTAATCGTATACACAATAAAAAAAATAGTTAACGGGAAAAATTAATAATATTAGGTAAATAACAAAAAAACTACTTTAAATAAATAATTAAAATATAATTCATAAAATCCAATGGCAAACCGACTGGCCTTGGGTTTGATACTTGATTCGGTAGTCAGTCTTTGACTGAAGAACCGGCCAGAAACTCAGCAAGCAATGCTCACTATAAATGTTACTTTTATAGAATCTATTTTTTATACCACATTCGATAACCAGGAAGGCGGGATACCTAATGGTAAGTGAATACCGTCGCCTATAGATATTATCAATCACGGGGATTCCTAATATGTTGTCGACCTTTTTACAATGCCTTATTGACAACTGGCTCTCAACAACTGCTGGAACACGCCAACAGGTGCTTGGCAACAGATTTTTAAATTGAGGGTGGTAGCCATCCAGTCGAGTACTTCAAAGTATTTTACTTCCGCGCTTTTGTTTCCTCACGATGTTTTCCTTCACGGAAAGGTTGTAAGATTCGAACCCATGACCATCGCCGCAGTATCTGTCATCACCACCACTAAGATATCATCTCCTTTTTAGGGTTCCGTAGCCAAATGGCAAAAAACGGAAACCTTATGGATTCGTCATGTCTGTCTGTCTGTCCGTCCGTATGTCACAGCCATTTTTTTCCGAAACTACAAGAACTATACTGTTGAAACTTGGTAAGTAGATGTGAACCGCATGAAGATTTTCACACATAAATAGAAAAAAAAAATTTGGGGGTTCCCCAAGAACTGAAACTCTTTTTTTTTTTCATCAAACCCATACATGTGGGGTATCTATGGACAGGTCTTCAAAAACGATATTGAGGTTTCTAATATATATTTTTTCTAAACGGAATAGTTTGCGCGAGAGACTGTAATTTCTTAAATAAGAGAATGATAAAACTAAAAAAAATATAATGCAAACTTCCACCGGAAATTGGTTTGAACGAGATCTAGTAAGTAGTTTTTTTTAATACGTCCTTTCAAATATTTATAAATAAGACTAAATATTACATAAAAATAACTAGATTTTTATTTAGAATAAATTACTTAAAGAAACCATCTTTCAACGAACAAAATTTATACGGAACCCTCAGTGCGCGAGACCGACGAGCACTTGGCCGGCTTTTTTTTAATTGCTGTCAAAATTTATTATTTTCCTGAATGCTACTAATTATTTTAGGAAATTTATGTACCTACCTACAGATACCTATGTAAACCGACAGATATCTTAGGCTCAATAAAAGGATGCCTTTGGGTATGGTGTCTATAGGATTCTTTTGTAGGTAATTTAAAAAATATACTAAAAGTGTTTGTCAAGTATTAGTTTTTTTAGTAGATCTTTTGGTTTTATTTGAACCCTTAGATGATTTCCTACGTACCTCTAAAAACAATTATCCCACTTAGAGGCAATTAATCGAATATTTACATAATTATTCATACACGGAATCAAACATCCTATAGAAAATATTATGGCAAAATTTGGATGGCCTTTTAAAAAAAAACAATTAATAGGCATTTAATGAGACAGGTTGAAACCGAAGATTCTAAACTGCAAATGAATTCTAAACTACGAATCAGTGAATCAAACGTTGCCTTTAGGCATACAACTAAAGCTTATAGATGATTGGCAATTTAATGCTTCGTGGTTAATATGTCCTACAGCAACTATATAGATAGATTATACCTTATGGGTTTACGTAATTTTCTCACTTCATGTTTTATTGTTATGGCTTATGTTTTTTACATCTTTATTGTCTTGTGCAAATGAATATAAATTTCGAAACGAAACACATCATAAATAAATAATATGTACGATAGCTAAAATGTTAATACAGTAGTTAAGGTATTAATATTTTAATTTGAATTTGCCAGAAATATGATAATAATCTGACATGAAAAAATTAAGCTTAAAAATTACAAAAAAAAAGTTGTGTTAAAAGTACTGAAGACACTTTTATGGTTTCTGTAGATTCATATCTATAAATCATAAAATGCCGCAGTAGGTATGTCCATTTCTAACACGTCATGTTGACAATATCACGGAAGTAGACAACCACTTGAGTGACCATCATATTTTTGCTCATGAAATTTAATTTACTACATGGAATTATTTTTTAAAGATTTGAGTCGATAGAAATAACTGAAAGTTCTTTGTTGTTTATTTCCTATTATTAAATCATCTAAGTAAAACATAACTTCTCGCAAATTGAAGATAAGAATAATAAAGCAACAACAACCCAATAATCGATAGGTATTTCCCTAAATCTCAATAATAATTCAATAACTAATTATTATAAATGCGAATGTTTGTGTGAATGCTTGAGTGTATATTTGGTACCCTACATTAATGGCGTAATGCAATGTCTATACAGGTTTAAATATAATTTGATATGAAGTTAGATCATATCCTAGAATAAAGAATAGGATAATTTGTATTCTGAAAAAAGATAGGACAGAAATTATTATTATTATTTAGACCATAATATTTTCATGGATTACTTACGTTTAGCAGCTATAGAAACCTAATATGAAAATTACATTAAATTAAGAAAAATAAACCTATCAGGAACTTTTCCACTGCATTAAGAACCGGGAAAATTGAGTTTAATATCAAAAAGGCATATGCCATTAAAATATGCCTTGACAAGAAAAGTTTAGTAGATATGAAGACAAGATGGGAGTGGCTACATAAATAAGGCATTTTATGTGTTTCACCTTCAATCTCTCAATAATGATAATTAACTTTTAGGTTTGTCCGAACGTGAAGTGTTGATGGATTTGAATAAATCCAAGGTATAACATATAATGAACAACTCTTTTATCATGGGAATAAGAGTTTCTAAATCATTTGGATGGATTTAAAAAAAATGATTTAGAAAAATTGGTAATTAAGATAACTGACGGAATTTGTTTGAGATAGTGTAGATATGCTTGAGAGTCTGAACTATGGATTGCATTTTCTTGCATATAAATTATAATTTTAATTGCATCGCTGTTGCTGTTTAAGTTTGCTTCATTTGTTGGTATACATCACTAATGTCTACGACTGTTGTTAGAAGCGTAGGTAAATTTTAAGGCTTCCTTATCGTGAGAAATAACCTACATAATTCAACAGTTTCTGTAAATGATTTTTTTATTTAATACTTCAATACAGGATACAGATCTCTTTTCCATAAATAAAATTGGAGAGCATTAATTTTTATTATCGAATAAAAATGTGAAATTAAAATAACTTAGCTTACTTTAAGTTTAAAATAGTTTTTTTACTTGCGCAAATTTATGTCTACCATTGTATATTGATGAGTTAATTAAATATCGTTTTTATATTCTTTACAATAAAACTCGTCAATGTAGGTAATTCATGTATTGTTGAGTGTGCATAAATATGTGTAATGATAAAATATATGAACTGGGTAGAACAGGTCTTTTGACGGGCGGGCGGGCGGCGACAGGCGTTTTGATGTACCCGCTGCGTTGAGCCTGCGCTCCGTACTCCAATTTCACGATGTGCGCTGACGCCGCATCGTATAAAAGCCGCTGCGGGCGATCTGAAAAATCATTCCAGCCTCACCCATCCACCGCAGATCATCAAACACCTGCATCTCCATTTTAATTTCAAATAAACTCAAAACATGAGAACGGTGAGTGACCTACGACTGAATAATAAGTTTAACAATTTAAAAATTAAATTAAAATAATTTTATTTAAGTTTACTGTTATAACAGTTTTGGTATAGTATATCTACAAATATGATTAAGTCTTCCGGTTGTCGGAATATAAAATTTGGATGAAATATCTCATAAATCGGTTAATTATTAAACATGAGCAAGAGCGTTTGGTGGTTAAAGTACGTGTTGACAGCATTTCCCGATAAAGTGTCCATCATTAATAATTATCATAATCTTAAATCAGTTTTACGAACAATGTCTGATTACTAGACATGGTTTCCTCTATAATTATTATGACAGACTAATATCTTGATTCACTTTTCTCATAGCTATTGAAATCAACTTTTGACAAGTAACAAAGCAGCGTTGGTTATGATAGAAAACGTTATTTCTCACGACAATGTTTACCAGTCAAACCAAAATAGTTCTAAAAGCCGATGCTTTAGGAATGTGTATATTTTCAGTAACTTGAAGAGTAAACTTCATTTGCCTATATTTTTGATACTATTTAAAAATCAGTTTTAAATCTCGCGGATCATTACGAAAGGCCGCGATACTCATAGATCACTGTTTCGTACAAGAACACAAAATGTGTGGGCATAAAAATGTTAATGTATTTTGAAATTTACAATGTACGGATGATATATTTTGTAATCGTGGTCAGTTACAAATTAACTCTGTTACAAAAGCCAAGATGTGGCTCTATTTTTTGATATAATACCTATGAAGCCCAGACAAAAAAACCTGTTTCGTGAATACTAAGAACTAATTCCGAGACTGCAAATATTGTTATGATGGTTAAGATAAGATGTGTTGTCCTCAGTTCGTGGTATTCTCCGCCCTAGTGGCTATGGCCTACTCCGCTCCCCAGTTCAATCAGTACGTACAGCAGCCGCAATATCAAGAACAAATTCCCATCGTCAGACAATCACAGGATATAAACGCCGACGGAAGTTATCAATACAGGTAATTACTAATTCAGCATTTTTTTAGGAATCAATACTTTATTTTATACCACCTAGTGACAACGAAGCAGGTCATGGTAAGTGACTACCGTCAATGGTAAGTGACTACCGTCGACTATATAGATATTAGGGATACTTTTTTGTACTATTATAAAAAAAAAACAAACTAGCTTTTACCCGTAACTACGTCTGCGTGGAATTAATTTATCGCGGAATCGTGCCCTTACCTTGAACTCTAGTATTCTCATACCCAATTTTATCACAACCAAGCAGGCATACAGACAAATAAACTGAATTACTTTTGCATTCATAATACGAGTATTATTATGGATTTTATATTGATCATAAAAATCTTGGTACGTACATTTTTGCGATATTTTTTATTTACAGTAAACAGCTATATAAAATCTATTATATTTTATGAACGCAACATAAAAGAGTTTTTTTTTATGGAGACGTTGAGATGGCATATTTTTAAAACTTATGATTGGTCTATTGTCTTGGAACTATTGTCTATTACTATGAGATAAACTCTGAAATCTCAACCAAAATTTCTAAGTTTCTTAGTAAAGTTAGTAGATAAGTAAGTAAGTTTTGCTCAATCACAATGTCAGCTACACAGGCATAACGAGTATTACAATCAACTTTGTTGGGTACTTTTTGATACTACATACCTAGTTTATTATTTAGTTTGACTAACCGTTATATTTTATTGCCAAGTTTACCTTCACCTATAGTTTCGCCAATAAAGCCTTAATCATATATGATCCACTATTCCCATCAATAAATTTATATTGCCAAGTAAATACGCAATAGCGAAAAATGTGCATTGCTTCAGTGCCAAGCATATTAAATTCAAAATTTGTAGGAGTCATCTCGCATAAGTGTTCGCAACCAAGCCCTAGTTGCGCAAGGAATTGGCTCAGGTGCAACTAAGAGCCTACTCAGTGATACAATTTAATTTCCATAATAATAACACAACTTTATAGAGAAAAATATGATCTATACATATTCCATCGTATCTTTAGGTTGTTTTTTTACATTGTAACTAATTTTAATTACCACCAATATTTAAAAAATGTCATACAGTTAGTTTAATCGACAACAGATTATTTTAGAATAGACTGTTAAACACTTCATTTAAAGTAATAACAGATATTTAATATAGACATAAAAGTTTCCCAAAAGCAATATATTGACAATTCATCATGGTTGCACGACCTGAAAACGTTTTGGTGAAACCTCTCATTACATTTGATCTTTGCAAGCGTGTGGCGGCACGCCTTTGGCTATATTAGATCGTATGCCTTGTTATAAATAGCCTATGTTTTATAAAGAACCTTTACTTGTATAATGCACACATAACTTTAAGTGTAATTGCCTAGTAATATAAAATTGACATAAACGATAGATGAAGCATGAAAGTTCAGTTGCTTGATGACCTATACAAAATATTCTGTGACATCAATCATATTACTTAATTGGTCTGTACATCAAGTTTTTGTCATTTCATTATAATTTGTAATCCAGTAGCTTAACCTCGGTCACATCGTGTCCACATCCCTATAGGAAATAGTCATTTTATGTTTTGGGTGTATGAAAGTAAAATTTCATTGAATTTTTTATAGTTATGAAACTGGCAATGGTATTGCGGCTCAAGAACAGGGCTACCTGAAGAACGCTGGAGTGAAAGATGCTGAGGCGCAGGTTGCACAAGGATCTTTCAGCTACACCTCTCCCGAGGGTATCCCCATCGTTGTCACTTACATTGCTGATGAAAACGGTAAGACAAATGCCAAAGACAATAATGCTATCATTTTATTACATAAAAAGTAAGGAGCAAAGCTTTCATAACATTATTTTTATTTATTACTAGCTGTCTTCCGCGGTTTCACCCGCGTTTCTATGGGATCTTATATTTTCCCGGGGTAAAAATATAGCCTACGTTACTCAAGGATGATGTAACATTCTAATAAAAAACTAAAATAATTTTTGAAATCGATCCAGCAGTTTTTGAGTTTATTGGTTACAAAAATACAAATCTTTCCTCATTATTATAATATTATTAGTATTAGTATAAGATAAAAAGTAGTGCTTAAAATTATTTGAAATCCGTTTCCATGGCATAATTTAACAAAATGTTTTTTTGTCTTTTCAAAGGTTTCCGTGCCGAAGGCGCTCACCTCCCAACTCCTCCCCCAATCCCGGAAGCTATCCTCCGCTCCATTCAGTACAACCAAGCTAACTCCCAACAGCAGCAACAAACACAAACCTACCAGGCTCAACCCTTCAAAACTCAAACCTACCGCGGTTAAAATGACCAGCACCGTGACCCAATAAAGGATACCTACTCACATCCACGCATGTACCTATAACTTAACATCGGATGATGTTTATATTTTAAGTATTGATAACGATTGTTACCTGTGATTTATTATTTTATTTTATAATTAAATAATGAGATAATAAGTATAAAATACACCAAAAATAATTTTGTTTTTCTTATATTTCCTATAGACGTTTTCACAAAATTAATTGGGGTTACACTAAAACAATGCAATGTTTTTTTTACACTAAGTGTTAACTACTCAAAGAATTCTCTGTAAACAATACAAATTAGTTGATTTGTAAAACGCCCCGTACTTCGATCAACAATAGCTTTTGTTGATCGAAGGACCCGTATGATAATTCTAGGATTTATAAATCAAGTTTATGAATATAACTAACCAAACTCGTACGAGTTCTGACATAAAACTGTAACTAAATAATAGGGAATATGCACGTGACTTCTAAATGGACGATGATTTTTTAATGTAATTCATATTGTTAAAAAAACATATATGTAGGTATGTTTTTTTCAAAAATTTTCATGATTTAATAGCAAAATTTAATCATCAAAAAGTTTCTGTTTTTAAATTCCCTCGCAAATTTCAAAAACGCCCCGTGAACAAATCGTGACGTCACTTTTACACTCGACCACAGAGTATGTAACCGCTACGCTTAAATTTATTATAATTTATAAGTTTTCTGTGGTTTTCCATGGTAATAAACTGATTTTAGTAACTTTGTGAACCAAACACTTCATTTTTAAACGACTTCAATAAAGGAGGAGGTTATATGTTCGACTGTATGTATTATTATTATTTTTTTATGTATGTTCATCGATTTTTCCGCCAATTGTCAACCGATTTACAATTTTTTTTTGTTTGAAAGAGTATACTTCGGCGCTGGTCCCATTATCACCAAGTCAGGATCTGATGATGGGATCCTGGGGGAAAACGAGGGCAACCCTCAAATTTTATAAGAATTTACAGTATTTTTCATTCATATTCGTACTTATCAAAGCTATTTCCATGTGGTAGTCATCATCTTATGTTGCAGAGCTGATGATGGAACGTACAACTCCTTAAAGGTTAGGATTTTGGGATAAATTTGTAAATATTATGGGCTAATTTATAATTTATAAATTTATAATTCATATACTTTCTAAAGCTATTCAGATTTGCATCTGGTTGTCATCATCTCATGTTGCTGAACTGATGATGGCAGGTCAAACTCTTTGACGGCTAGGAGTTAGGGGATATTTCTTTAAATATTATAGTCACGTTTCGACTCGTATCGTCGTCTCTTTGTATATTCAAATGAGCTGATGATAGAAGGTCAACTCTTTATCGGTTAGGAGTTAGAATATACGTTGTCCTAGATATGAAATGAAACGCAATATCAAGTAGCTGCTGAGAAAGAAGCCTTAATCATTTAGGATATATATTCTTTATTTTCTTTAAAAGTTTATCTATTTATGTATTTCCTCATCTAATAGCGTGATGTTATTTAACTTATAGGCTTTCTCGATAAATGGGCTATCCAACACTAATATATTTTATGTAGTAAACAAACAAACTCTTCAGCTTTCTAATATTAGTAACGATAATGTAAATTAATAATAGGCTTAATTTGCTCGAAAACAATTAAATATTTCTTGAAAACATTGAAATATAAAAAATGGAAAAATAAAACTTTTTATAAAAAAATAAAAACGACTTCAAAGACAAATGTTGCACTAAAAACCGAAAAATGAACTGAATAAGACATTTAATAAAATAGACGAAAAAATATTTCAATAACTAAATAGACCAAAAACTTTACTTATGTAAACTACCTACGCTTATCTCTATTACTTAATCTCCACCCTGGGAGGCTGAACTGCCATCTGGCGAAAGTAGGTAATCTTAAAATTCATAAGTGCTTGTGAAGGCATTTATTATTTCTTTCATTGTATTTTTGGGCTTGGCACCGACTTCAAACAGATCAATAGGTATTTATAGAATAATAATTTGAATAGGTGCGTAGGTAGTTTACATAAGTAAAGTTTTTGGTCTATTTAGTTATTGAAATATTTTTTGTCCATTTTATTGAATGTCTTATTCAGTTTATTTTTCGGTTTTTAGTGCAACATTTGTCTTTGAAGTCGTTTTTATTTTTTTATAAGAAGTTTTTGACATTGAACTCGTCTAATCTCACATCACAAAATAAGCGGGCCATAATGGCCGCGTTTGAATCACTCGAAAATGATAGTGATTTTAATATATATTTTTTTAGCTTACCTAATGGTTATGATTTTGGATGTGTTATATATTTTTTTGGTAATGTAATAACCCGTAGAAACGTTTAAAACAATAAAAAAATACGTTCAAATTCCCTATTATGTCAGAAAATTGCATTTTATGTGATTCATGAATATTTGTATACTCGTATGTATATACAAATACTATTTTTGTCAGAAGTCTGATAAGCATGCAGACGGGTCACCTGATTGTGACTACTGTCGCCTATTGATATACTTAATAATACCAAGCATATGCCAAAGTGCAGCCGTCCGTTACTTTCAAATTTAGAGACCTTTGTCAATTGAGACCATACCAGTCTAATCGTTGCCATAATTTTACAATGCTTATGCCTGGCTCTCAATTGAAACTGCCGGAACATATTGACAGGTGCACGGTGACAAAAATTCTACTTGAGGACAACCACTCGGGCGGTAAAAGTACTCTAACACTGCTATAATAGGTCTTTACCTATGAAATTGCCGTTCTGCAGTACTGGCCATTTCAAATCAAAATACTTTTTGTTTGGCTAAGAATTCTAGTTTTCAAATTAATTTTATTTTAAAAAATGGATGTTTTTTTCCAAAAGTAGTCATTTGTTTATTGATCAGTGTTACATTTTCATCGCATTTCAATCTTTTTCGCCATCATGGATACGTTAAAAATTCGAGTAATTATGGAATATGAGCACTGCCACTTGCCAATATAATTGGTGTTGGCTAGTGCGTGCGGAGAAAAGTGACGAGTTCCTATATAAAATTCTCGATTCAAACTCACGATCTTCGCCCCGGTACCCGACGTTACAAGCACAGAGCTATCACCGCATTAAAATTTGTGTGTGTGATCAAGTTGATTTGAGAATAGTTTAGATTTACAATTAGGCCCGGTAGGTGGCGCTGCAATCGAGTTATTGGCGTTTTTTATTTTAAAGTTAGCTAGTTTCTTTATATTTTAGTTTTGATTTACGTTTCCATTTCATGCATATTATATTAAATTATAGCATGGATACTGTTATACAAACACATCATGACTTAAAAAAGTTTTTTTTAAAAAGCATTACAAACTGCCATCTATGCAGATAAGTACAAAGTTTCTGAATGTGGTAAGCTTCTAAAGGATCTATATTAAATAAGGTTCCATGTGTAATTGATATTATAGGTAATCAAATAGCTTCAGGATCAAGCCACTAGATGGTGCTGCATGAATCTTAAGTTGAATGCTTTATTATGGAAACTTTAAACACAGGAATGCATTTATAATCATTTTGTATGATGTAGATACACATATTGACCACTCTATTGAGTATTAGGTACGAAAAAACATGGAAGACAAACGAAAGTAGTAGGATATTAATTTTTATAAAAAAAAGATGTATATGTTTGATATCCGGCTTTATTTTTTTAACTGTGAAAATCTCATGTGTCACGTAGAAAGTTCCTCTTCTGTATATTAGGCATAAAAACAATCAATATAACTAATTTTGGCTCTACAACTTAGGTAAATATAACTAGCTGTCCGCCGCGGTTTCACCCGCGTTCCTGTGGGTTCTTTTCCCGGAATAAAAATATAGTCTATGTTACTCAGGGATAATGTAGCATTCTAATGGCGAAATAATTTTTGAAATCGGTCCAGTAGACACCCACACAATAATGTCATGCCATTCCTTTCAAATTATACAGCTTAATTAGATATTGTTTATTGCATTCCTTCTAAGAATGTAAGCCAATCGGTCACTATGCAATCGTGAGATCAAACGGTCCAATCATGAGCCGTGTGTTCAAACACCTCGGTGGGCTAGTTACCTCTGCTCCGCTGTGTCATCCGTCACCTTACATAACTATTGAAATCCCAACTTAACTAAGCTCAACAATACACAGACAATAATTTCATCATGTTTATATGACACACCATAAATCAAGCGTTGGGCAGCAATTGGGTCTTCATTGCAAACAATACCTGGCTGAACTTTACATTTCGTGTTACTGTATGTAATCAAAAATCTCATGGGACAAAATGTAATATGTGCGTGCATATAATAATAACAAGACATTTAAATAAAATAAGTCAGAAACAGGATAGCATCATCAATGACATGACCATTCAAATATTTATAAACGATGGAGTAGGTAAATTACAGAATACGGTATTTCAGTTTCAACGTTCAGTTTTCTTCATTACTGACTATTAGGTACATGTCTTTTACGCTTATTCTCTACATAATTCAAAATTTAAAATGAGTGATTTTCGTTAATTACCACATTTATCTAAGTTACGATAAATTATGAGGATGCAAAATATCATATTCGTGCGTGACCCATCTGAACGGATCTGGAACGAGCGATTAAGTGAGTGAAAAGAGCAAACTCAAGAACTGAAAAATATTGGCAAAGTATTGCATATAGGCACTGGTGATGACGTCCAAGCAAGTGTGCCTCCTTGTTCCTTTATCCTAAACTATTTAAAAGATTTGCATCACATTGCCAATCCAATTACTCATATTATTAGTCCACTTTGACCTTTGCCATAGGCAACTTTTCGTGTATATTAGCTATAGTTGGAATACGAAATAAATCTAAGAACTTGTCTAAGCAGAACATCACTGACAAGTAAATTATTCTGAACTCAACCAGTTATTATAAAAATTATATACCTATTAGAAGATATTTTCCAACAAGTTTTTAAACACACACATCAGAATATTTAAAAGCTCCATGCAATTAAGCCGCGTATCAAATTATTACTTGAGGCATATAGTTTTTTAAAACAATTAGGAATATCGTGTTTCTGTGTAGGTAACGGTTGACCTTGTCTGCCGATTTTTGTAGTGCGTAAAGTACAGAGGTTAAAACGTTCTGGTATAAATATTCCGGATTTACAAAATCGTTTTTAATCTACTCAAGATGTATCGCATGATTATAATTAGTGTTCTTATTTCAAGCGCTGCAGCCGCATCCATTTCTGCAGATACTCAAGCTCGTGTTTTGAAATACGAAAATGAAAATGATGGAAAAGGAAACTATAGGTTCAGGTATTTTTAATTTTTCTGTTTCTAAATCTAAAGAATTACCAAAAAGTAATTAAGTTTAATTGTTCTTGTTATTCATCTATACATTAATATTATAAAGATAAGTTTGGATGTAAGAGGTAATCTCCGAATTTACTGAGCCGATTTTTAAGGTGAAAAACTGCGGGTCAGAAACCGTGTACAACAAAGAGTCTATGTCATGAACTCATAATTCTAAACAAAATGTTTTTTTGCATGCGTCGTGATTTTCGTTTCGTTTCGGACCAACTCAGTATAATGGCTTGACGAACATAATAACGAACCTATATGATTATATGTATAATATAAAAAAAAACCTTTACCTGGTCTAGAAAAGCTAGAGACAGAAATGAGTGGAAACAGCTGGAAGAGGCCTATGTGTCACAGGACACGCTGATCACTAAACCGGGGAACTCGATATGTTAGATTAAGTTAGTTTAGATTTTATTACTATGAGATTATACTGTGTTTAGTTCTTCAGCAATAAAGGCTAATAATAATAATATTTATAAAAACCTTTATATCGAACTTGCAGTTTTGAAACTACTAATGGAATCACTCGTGAAGAAAGCGGTTGGTTAGTAAACATCGGAGAACCCGACGAGCACATAGTTGTAAAAGGAACTTATTCATACTTGGATAGCGACGGAATTAAAGTTACCATAAATTACACAGCTGATGAAAATGGATATAAAATCACAGAACCACGAAAGGACGTTGTAAGTATCTATTTATAAATCTTTTAAAAACACAGGAGAGATGATCAATCAATATTGTGAGCCAATCCAAATTACCTTAAAACTTGAAAGAATTACAGTGGTGTAGAATAGAAGAAGATTCAACTGACCAGAGGCTTATCGTAATGACTGTTTATAGACATAAAACTTGTTCAGAGTCTGGATGTCAAAATATATAAATACCTATCCATCTATATAGAAAAGCAAAATACCACTCACTGATTAATCACAAAATGCAAAAAAGTATAATAGCTACAAACTTGAAATTTGGTAGGTAGATTCCTCATAGGGATTAGGTATCCGCTAAAAAAGCACTTTTGAAAATTCAATTCCCAAAGAGTTCCATCGGGAACGGTGAAACGTAAATGTGTAGGTATATAAGTATATTTACAAGTAGTTCAGTTATGTAGTCAATACCTATAGCATATCAGTAATTAGATCTTCCTTAAAACAACCTCTGCTTAGTTTTGCATCCGATGACTCCGTGAGTATTTCCTAGGATGTTATAATATTGATATTAGGTAGTTCTCATAACTTATTCTTCTTCTTCTTCGTATACATAAAAGTTGTAGGTAATAAGGTTTTTATGTATGTTCTCTATGGAAAAACTAAATGTATACTATCTAAAGCGTCTAGATTGTGATGAAACTTTGGTGGGTTGTTCTGTGTATGTACAGCCGCGAATTATCCTGGCCCAAAGAATTGATTGGATTAAAAAAAAGTGGCATTGTAACGCATTCCCGGAACAGTACCTATATGATAACTCATAAAATATACAACCATGTTAATTATTTTTATTTGTTATCTGTATATTTATCTATAAGTTTTAATGAGATTAAATTTATATTATAATGACTTTGTTTCAGCCATATGCAGTCGTTGGACCAAGCGTCTTGGCATCTTTATTGGGAAAATAATGTTAAGGAGTCAAGGCATTTAAGGCAGGGAATACTCATCCGACTATCAGAAGTTATTCGCGCCTTATATTTTGTTCGAACATGTCCGACAATCGGACCGGACACTTGAAAAACACATCTGACTTCAATTCCCAGCCTTCCGATAGTAGATAGTTTTTAAGTAAGCCACTCGGAGTATTGCTGGATTCAAATTTTGTATTTATGCTCTTCAATTAAAGATACAAATGTACGGATTTTTGAATTTCAACCCTTAAAGGGGTAAAGAGGAATGTTAACGTTTGTATGAAAAATAAAAAGACTATTTTTGGATCACTTGAAATATCCATCCAGAACTTGAAAAAACAAATCAGCCAAAATCGTGTAGTCCACGTAGGCGAAGCTGCGGGCGGAAAGCTAGTTATATCATATATTTACCTACAGGGTTTAAGTAAAAAAACCATTTAGATTTAGTCCTACTCACAAAACCCTTTTGAAGGTGTTAGTACGTGGGAAAATATTTAAACATTTTCGTAGTTTAAAAAATATTAAATGGCTAGGCTGCTGATGTTTATTTAAAGCAATTTTTCTGATGGTGATGTTGCTAATGTAAATCAAAAGGCATTTACAATATTCTTTCCAAACCAACTGATTTCAATATTAGCAGGGATTATGCTATGAAAGCCTGAAAAATATCCATATTTTATGTACCTGCAATATTTTTAGAAACATTTTAGGTACGACCTACATCCGAATCAAGCTTGGGACAACCGTGAGTCAAAGGGGTTGACATTGTGCTCAACTCAACTTGCCAATTATCATCCATCGACCATCCTCGTTTGTGTTTAGTTTACGAAACTAAATTTAAATATTACACTAAACTAAACAAAAATATATCAGTTAAATATACTAACCGACATGAGTAATAACATTTAGTGTTTGTCCAAACAAACAAAAATAAAAGCGGAAATAATAAGTTTATTTATAGCCATTAAATATGCAATTAAAGTATACCTACTACGATTAATAAAAAAAGGTTCACAAAACTCAAGTTGAAATTCCGTTTGTAGTGCATTTTTATTTAACTCCGACAGACGGAATCCTTTAATTTGATTTTATTAAATAATTATGCTTAAATAAATTGATTGTATATAAATGAGAGATATAATATTTAGCGAGTAGTTTGCGTGATAGAAACGAATGATCAAAATAAGTACCTAATAATAGTGGTGTTCTCAAATATTTTAAGATATAGGTACCTACCTATATCTTAAAATATTTTATGCCTCTTGTAAATTTATTGCACATTACCTATTTGGGGATCCCTAAAACGGGCATAAATTATAATCTACGTTTTACCATCTATACCTACAAGAAAATATCAATGCACTCGGGTTTAATCATGTCCCTGCTTCTGCCTCATTATACACAGGCTATATAAACCGATGTGCCTATCTCATGGTTAAAAACATTTTTACATATTGTGTAGAGCCAGTTATTATTGTTTTTGAAACTTCCAAGTACCGAGGTTTATTATATAGGTATACATGTGACAAAATTTTAGTCAGTGTTAAATCTAGGAAAAGCGTTTGGCACTTTTTATCAGGAACCATTATTTTATGTTAAAAAGATGAAAACTCTTTTCTTTTTACTGTTACTAAGCAGTTATTACAAAAATATTTGCGCTCAAGAGCTAGCACAAGGAAAAACGGAGTACGAATTCAATACTGACAAAATTGCTCAAGGTGATTACAATTTCAGGTAAGCTTCTCAATTTATAGCACCTTACTTAATTCATTTTCAAGATATATTCTATTCTAGACATATTTTTCTCCACTTAACTTCAATCGTGATTTCTGGAATTCTGTATTTGTATAATAATTACTAGCTGACCCAACAGACGTTGTCCTGAAATCCATAAAATAAGTACTTTCAGATTTTCCCATTTTCGGGCAACGTTTCCAATATTTTTCTATAAGTACCTCATTTAGCCTATTACGAACATTTTAAGACGAAAAAATAGCCAAATTGGTCGATCCGCTTTCGAGTTTTGCCCTTAGCAACACAATTAGCCATTATTTTTTATTTATACACTCATTAATGTAGTTTTAGGTCATTTTTTTCATCCGCTAGCTAAGGAGCTAAAGTTATTATGATATTGTTAAATATAAAGCTATTAATTTTTTTTTCTACTTCATATTTACAGATTTGCAACAGCTGGTAATGAGACAATAAGGCAAGAAAATGGATATTATGATGATGTTAATGGTGAAGACTATGTTGTCGTTGGTTTTTATTCATACATAGATCCAAGCGGTAAAAAACATCGCATTACTTATTATGCAGACAAGACCGGCTACCACCCAACTATTGTTGTAAGTTGCTTATTTCGAAGTTAGCTCAAAATCATACATTTTTGTGTTTTCGAAGAAGGCGTGCGAGTCATTTGATATTCTTTTTTTTTATATTCGATAGGCTTGTGTTTGACCACAATCTCACCATGGTAAGTGATGATGTGGCCGAAGATGGTAAGCACACAAAGCCTAGATGGGAATTGGCTCTCAAGTGCAACTGTCGAAACACACCGATAGATGCTTGGCGACAGGTTTTCAACTTGATAGCCAGCCAGTCGGGCACTACAAAGTACCCTACCACCGTGCTATGGTTTCCTCACGATGTTTTCCTTCACCGAAAGCTCAAGCTCATTGTTGGATTCGAACCCACGACCTTCGCCGCGGTATTCGACGTCACTTACCACTGAGCTATCATCGCCTTATTCGTAGTGTTTTAGCAAATAAACGAATTACGTTATACTTCTGAGGCCTGATTTCTATGGATCATTTGAAATTAAAACAGTTTTTGTTTTAACGACTTATCAAACGAATAAGTTATCCATGATTTATCCAGTGATTGAAAAATCGACCTTAGGCTGAAACTCCACCAAAGCTGAGCGGAGCCGAGCGGAGCGGAGAGGTGTTTTAAACAACCAATAGAATTTCGTTATTCACATCTCGTCACCGGCTCAGCTATTCTATTGGTTGATTAAAAAACATCTCCGCTCCGCTCGTCTCCCCTCAGCTTTGGTGGAGTCTCAGCCTTAGTCTTAGAAGAATATGGTATCTTTGTCTTCGATTCTAATATAAGTAATGAATACCTAATCTTATTTTCGTCTGGCTCATAATTTTTAACAAACTTCTAATAATAGGACGCTCGTAACAGATCAGTGTAATACCAAAAAAACATGTGATATTTTTTTATTATAAAAAAATATGTGAAGTTTGTGTTTGTGCTTGTGGAGTTGTACCACGTATAATCTCAATGACTTCCTTGTTTACATTTTAAGTAAGCTACCTATAGAATATTAACATTTGGAAGACAGATATGCACAGTAATTGATTACAGAAGGACACATGAAAGATTAAAATTAAACAATTAGTAAGTTGCAATAATATAAAAATGTGCGAGATTGTCATAAAACTTGCACGTGGGACACGCACCACACACCTCACGCTATTATTGTTACCATATAATTTAAATATTATGATATTATAATATTAGATTATTTCTATCTTGCAATTTACTATACACCGTATTTTTGACAAAAACTTAATGTAAATGTAATTTATGCTTAATTAAATTAGTGAAATTAATCTAGGTTGGCAACACATCGGCAATAGGTACGTGTCCAATATTTTTTGATAATCTTACCGACGGACTAATTGGAATTCATTTTTATTGACCCAGGATAACTATCCTATTACCCTGGTATTGCAAATGTCCATAGGCGGCAGTGACTACTTATCATCAGGTGGACCACCTGCCTGTTTATCATCCTGATAACATAAAAAATAAAAATATGGATGTTTAAAATTACATATTTAAAAGTAGTTATTTTTTCCTTACAGGAAGATTCCGATACTAAACAAATAGAATCGAATAAAAGCCCACAGGTATGAAATTTTAATTCAATTTCAATCACTTTTGCATCGGACATAAATTAAACAGTTTTGACAAGTCCTGGCTGTAATATAATACAGGCCTTAAAAATATATTTAGGGTCCCATAAATTTATACCATGGTAAAACTATGTTGTTTTACATCATGAAAAGCTTATTTTCTTTGTAGCATTCAGACCCATAGCTTAATTTTTGGCATTTGACGCTTACCTCGCTTACGCTTGTTTCCACTGTTGCGGGAAAATATAATTGGAGTAAATATTTTTAACGCTGCCCGTTAAAAATGGACGTCAAGAGCATGATAAGGGTAGCAGGGAACAGCTTGATCACTTTGTTAGTGATTTTATCCGAGCCAGGGACCTTTCTCGGGAAGTTATCTTTGACCTCGTCTGGGGTCACGGAAGGGAGGAGGTCTTCCTCTTCGTTGAGAGGCTGGGAGTAACGGCAGAGAGGCTCACCGTTCGACTTCGGAATTGACTGTCTCCAAATGACCGGGGTGGATAGGGACGGAACGAGGCGTAATCATAGCATTACTTTTACAAGCCTATACCTATTTTTTTGTAAATCAAAAAACGTGTTGCTTTTTCACGATGTTTTCCTTCATGTATGTCTATTTTTTTACCATATTAGGTATCTATTTCAAATCTGAATCCATCGTAAATTAAAAACAACATTTCACAAATACAGTTTGTTTTGTTTTGTTTTTATTTTCAGAGTATTTCGGAAGGCTCTTTTGGAGTGCCTCCTGCAGTATTGGGATCACTCCTTGGCTAGTTACGACTTATGAACATTTAAACAGCCTCCGATGGATTTTTTATAATTACATGGTCACTATTACTTGAATGTCTTTCGGCTGCCATTAATGAAAACAAATAGATGATCATATTTATATTTAATGAAATTACTATGGGACGATTATTATGAGATCAGTAATGAACTCTTAAAAATATTACTATGTTTTCTTTCCACGGTTATGGAGTTGCTCCTATAATAAAAGTTGTTCATCATATAACGCGTGATGCGACTTATCCAGTCAGCAGGATGGTGATAGAACTGGAAATCAAATTTATAAATGTTATAGAGGTTGTTGTCCTTCTTGCCCTTCTTCTGACTCTTTTTCTTGACAAGGATGTTCCTTTGTCATCAAAAGAATATTGGCGCGAAAAATCACGAGCGTTTTAACATTTTTTGCCGCGCTGTTAAAGTAGCCCATAAACTATCGAAGTTATCCTTAGTAACCCCGTTTCACAAAATAGGTACCTGCTTAACCATTGAAGATAAGTAGGTACGTACATTTTTTAGGATAACAATTTTGTTCATATAAAAAAAATTAAAGTAGGCATAGTAGGTAATTTATTGACGAATAAAAACAAGAAGAGGTTAAAAATTATTGAATAGGCACTGGTCATTTGATCGTTTTAGTTCTATAGAATAAAACATATCGTTTGTGTAATATGTGTTATGAGGTCAATGGCATGGTATAGTCCTTGACGTAGCATTATGTGCTATGGAATGAAGTCCAGACCTGACATTCTTGAGGAACTGGATATAAAGTGTAGACAGTTGTACACAGATCGCAGTCCACTTAAACATCGACAGTCTTTGGGGAACATTGACAAATATGGTGAGTTGATTTATCTCGTTTCAAAATTTTGTTCATTTTCATATTGGAATGTTGCATTAGCATAATCTAATATTTTATTAATTAATTATGTATACCAAAATGCTTTTACATAAAACCTGTAACATAATAATATAAAATATAATATATACCTACCAAATACAAGGCCACGATGATATTGCTTCTTTTTGATATAAACTTTATTGAAATCTGGATCCGGTTTGAATAAACGATTCACCTACTGCATGTTCTAAGAGTCATAGGACTAGGCTATGTAATAAAATGTGTGACCAGTCTGAACCATAACTAAACATATAGGTATACTAATATTCCCTCATCTGCATGAAATTTTAAAGGTAGTTTATCACTTATCAGTTAACAAGCCACTATTACGAACGTGTCTATATTTATCGAACACCGATTCATCGTTTTCCCACGATGAAATTCAAGTAAGGTTAGTCGATTTCATACCCAATTATTTTGCCATAACCGTATGATAATACAATAACTTTTTATAACTAGGGATGTGACATTGAGTGAAGATTTTAAAAGAATTAATCGACTTTTGTGGAAAAATCTTTTAATTTCTATCGTTCGAAAAATTCCATACAATTAAAAATAAAATAAACCGAGAAGTATAAAAAATAAAACAACAACGGATTCAAAACAAAAAAACCGGCTAAGTGCGAGTCGGACTCGCGCGTATGGTTCCGTAAAAACGGCAAAAAAAAATTTTGCTTTTTAGTATTTGTTGTTATAGCGGCAACAGAAATACAGACGGACGGACAGACAGCGAAGTCTTAGTAATAGGGTCCCGTTTTTACCCTTTGGGTACGGAACCCTAAAAACCAAACACATTTCTCTTCTAATCCAACTTTAATCTTTCAATATAAACAATAAAAAAAACTAAAAAGAGTTTTTGCCATAAATATTTATATAATTTTGGTTTGCGAGACCTAAAATCGAATATTAGAAATCGTATTTTATTAATCAGAAAAACTATTATTAAAAAATATGAAAATCGATAATTTTTTTCACGTCCCTATTCATAACTAAATGTTTGATTATACGAGTATAAGCACCAGAAGAAGCTATCACATTGTTTATACTCGTAGCTAATAAATTGCAACTGTGTAGGTTAGGTAGGTATAAGGCGGACATGACGTTAGGTTTCTTGCAAACATTTATTTTTGTTTGCTTAGGTTTTTATATTAAATAAAAAAAATGTCCACGTGTGTATGATTGACGATATTTTTCATAAAATAATTATTCATCACATATGTATACGTTTACAATAAAAAGTAACATAATATGATAGTAGTCTGGATGAGAGACTGAGACAAACTTGAAAATTAAAATAGAATTTCATCCTAATCTAGCGATTTTGACAGACTTTTCCGAAAAACCAATACGTACATATTTATATACAACACTACCTTAAAGGATGAGAAATGTCCTCAAATATTGAAACCAAATTGGTCTCGCACGATGAGATTTCAATGAAGCTTCCTAGGGCGTTCCCTCAGATTGTAAAATTCTCCCCGCCCCATGGCTTTCTCTAGGGATAGATGCGATACTCCTGGTGTTGGCAGCACCTATAAGCTACGGTAACCGCTTACCATCAGGCGTAATGCATGCTTGTTTGTTACATTAATTTGAAGGCCTTATGTGTAATATTATTATTTTATGGAATAAGTTTTATAGCTCGTGGCAGGCTATTGTTTGGTAGAAGGTAGATTACGTATAATTTTGAAAATGTTTGCACTCTCGATATTATAAATGTTATCGCAGCAATTTTCGGGATAGTTACCGAGGTCATAATAGGTATATATATAATATGTTAAGTACATAGGTACATTATATTTGTGTCCACTATTCAAAGGTTGAGGTTTACTGAAGATGGAGACATGAAGATAAGAAAATTGAGTTTATTTTCTACCTTACTAATCACATGGTATATATTTATTATAGAACATTTTACTTGGGTACCGGCTCTTTGGTATACTAAAAACAATATTAAATTTAAAGAAGATGAGACATGTAATTTTTAACGCTTAACTTTTATTCAAATATTTTGTTATTCAAGTGTTCACCTTATATTAAAACTCACCACATAAGCCTTGACATTAGATAACTTGTTGTACAGGTAAAAGGAGCTCATCTTTACGTCTTCGTATATATGGTATTTATGACAATCGCGCCTATTATTATCAAAGGCCATGAAGCACAAATCAAAAAATATATATTCAACAGAAACGAATTAGGATCGTATAGTTTTGAGTAAGTTTATTTTTTATTCACTTATTATAATAATAGTCTCGGGATAATTCAATAATAAACACAATCATTGGCAATGTTTATGTAGACAAGTGCCTATAACCTACTCATACACACATCAAAAAAAATTTGCGATCACTTTGAAAAATCGAAATCATCATTATGATTAATTACCTATTCATTTTTTTTCAATAAAATTGAAAAAGAGTTTTATTTTTTAATTTCAAACAAGGTACCTATTTCTATTTAAAGAAAACACATAACAAAGATTTTTTCTTGATAAAGTTCAATCTAAGAAATTATATTAGCTTTTTTTGATGTGTGTACGTAAAATGTTATAGTTAATATATATAATATATAAAAATACTTTTATTGAAGTAAAAACACATTAAAAGACAATGATATTATAGGTAAAAAGGTATAGATAGGTTACCTACACAACATTCGATCTATAAAAATTGTCCAAAAATGACATACTAACACAAACACATAAGTAAATAACTTAATATTGCACTATCACACTACATTAGGATATCTCAAAACACACGACGGCATTTTTGGTTGTTTGTCACTTTTACATAATATAATTGCACTCGGTACCTACGTGAAGTGCACCTGCAACGCCGGCGACGCGACACAGGTCATAGTTGGCTAATTAACCAGGTTTCAACCTACCGCTCGCGGAGCGCTTACCTATAACCTGTTTACACCTTTGAATGTATAATATCATTGTCAAAAGATATAATAATTTATTGTTCCTTATTTCTTATTCTACAAAATTTTAACTAGCAAGTCATTTTAAATGGTTTATTTTATTCAGGTTCGAAAGTTCAGATGGAACCTATAGACGGGAGGATGGTGGTATCGCATCACGACCTGAGGGCGATGCTCTAGTGGTGCGAGGTGAATATGGATATGTAGACCCTAGGGGCGACCGATATTCTATAAGATATGTTGCTGACGTCAACGGGTACCAACCGCAGCTGAAGGAAGATGATACGAGATACAACGATAGAAGGATAATATAAAACAATAGAATAGTTTTTTATTGTTAATTTAATAAAAATATTGTGAAACTGAGGACGAGATCTTAAATGTTGCTTTTTGCTAATTTTCAAATAATGTCTCATTAACATAGGCTATTTTTGGGATAAGATAAGATCCCACGGGAACGCCAGTGAAACTGCGGAGGACAGCTCTGCTAGTAGATAATATTTTTACATGTGTTATCAACGAATATGTTGTATAATAAAATCCATGGCGTACACTTTCCTAGGCTATAAACACAGACCATGTAATAGTTATACTGATAAATAGGTACCTACCTACTGCATGAACAATAAATGAAAGAGATTGTGGTTTGTCAGGATCTTAAATGTTATCAATAAATCCGAGCACAAAATGTCCGTGTCAGATCTTGTACTTAATCTTCGTATATTTTTTTGTACAAAAAAAACTAACAAGTTAAATTGTACCGCATTCAGCATGACGAACCCAAATTAGGTTTAAAAAAATATATTTTCACTTCACTTCGCTTCGTGATCGCAGGGTTGAATTTATGTCTTTTGTTACGGGTTAGGTTCGTAAGAACACTGCCTGTCACTCCACATATCTTAGTTTCGAATCCCAAATATAACCGACGTTTTTGTATGCATTCCAAGAGTAGGTTAGTTTGAGATCAGATGGCCGTGCGTGTGTGTGTGAAGAATATCTCAGGATATTTGTCAATACGAGTATAATTTAAATCGTATTTTCACTATAACATAAATATAATGAAGTTAGGATAGCACTTAGCCACTCTTAACCAGAATGAAAACAGTTTTGAGACTACGAGCCTGAGGATACCACGAATAGGACACAAACTTCAGCTCAGGGCATCGTCGAGAAGACACAAAAGTGGCGAAGGACTTCTCAAAAAACGATTATCTGTATAAGGATTAATATCGCTATCGTTATTATGGGACAAGGCTGAATCTGAGTGGAGCCTCGCAACAATCCTGTTTGGCCATGACAATAACCTCGTTAACGATTCTGAAGTGAGTTGTTTGCGCAAGCCTCATTCGCGTTTGTTTGAACTATGGTTATAGGGCCGTCCGATTTGTTGAGGGTGAACCTTGGCTTATTTTGGACATAAGGAAGGCCCTTATGATGTTGAACTATGAGAGAGTTTGCTTAGTTAGACTATGCACACAAATGTCTGTCCTGCGCAGGAATGGAACCCACGACCTGTGGCGTCACTGCAAAAGTTCACGATTTTCGAGAAAACTTAAATCAGATAATCAAAAGTCAGAAATATTGAAACATCTCGAAAATGGTGACACTTCTATGGCGGTCATTTTTGTATATTTGGTAGGTGACCCGCCCACCTATCTCCCCCTTAAGTTTGTCGTTCTACTTACTTACCTGTATATGCATATCTTATGCATCAATATATATAAAAGGATAAGTCCTGACTGATCTATCAACGCCCAGCCTAAACCCTTAGACCTAGAAAGCTGACTTTTTTCCCAGGTGTTGTTTTAAAAACTTGACCGAGGAATAAGAACGGATTTTTCGAAATTCAACCCTTAAGGGGGTGAAAAAGGGGTTGAAAGTTTGTATGAAAGTCGGTCATTTTTGAAGCTAGAATCATGAAACTTTGTTTTTAGACTATCAATTAAAAATAAAGAAATATGTGTATCAGCGTTTTCTATAATTCCACCTTTGAAGGGATGAAACGGGGGTTCAAAGTTAGGAGTTATTTCCGTTACTTGGTATGAAAAATGAGAAGGACTGACTCATCAACGCCCAGTGTTAAACCTAGAAAGCAGTTTTTTTTTCACAGGTAATGTTTTTAAAATTAAGAAATATTTTTTGAAATTCAATCTCAAAGGATACGCGGGTGTAACCGCGGGGCGGAAAGCTAGTATTCAATAAAAATGCATGTTATCAATTGAACATTTTATGGATATTGTATTTCACAAGCATCATGTATTTGATACCTCCCTATATGCACCAAACTATGCGAAGTAATGCACTGTAAACCTTTCTAAAGTAGCACGGCAATGTACAAAATTACAACTTGTCTTTATGTTACCGTTGTAAGTACAATAAAATGAGCTAGTATGTTAAGTAAGTAAAGTTATATTAACGATAATTATCATAAAGTGGTGTTTTAGGTGCTACACAACCTAATCGAGTCGACTATTGGAGTGATATATACATAGTGAGTGATGTCGACATAATATTTGACCTTCTGTGATGCGGTATTTTATTATTATTATGATTACATTTAATGCTGCCGGAATTTTAATTTACTGTCCCGCAATGAAACGATAGAAAGATATTATGTTCTTTTCTATACCAAAATCTGTGTCATATTTAATCGAAATAGGTTCATTTGTTTAAGCGTGAAAGTCTTGCATTTATAATATACCTAGATATTATTATATGATACATCTTGAAATACTTATTAAAGGATAAATAAATTAGTTTAAATATAAAAGTCGTTGTCAGTAGGCAAAGTGCCCATAATGATGGCGGCATTGCTACGTTGGATAACAATGCTGATTCTTTGGGTGAGGTATTCTGCATGGTCACGAGATGCGTTGACCAGGCGTTTTGACATATCACGGAAAGGGTGGTGAGCGTTCGGACCCCACGGACCCAGAGTTTCAACCCCAAACGGCTCAAATACTTGAATCTCAGTACCTACTATATTTGCGCCGCTTGTGCTGACATGGCTGCTCCACCAGCCCTATCTATTGTCTCTGGAAGATGAGACGGTGCTAAGGTATCAACACGCGTAGCATCACATACCAAAGGCCGACTCATCTTCCAGGGTATAAGTGTCATTCCATCGGGTCTCTTACCATCGTCACAAAACAAGCCATTAGGTTCTAAAATAGCTGTAACGATGACATCAGTAAGACAAGCGTGTCTAGAAAATCTACCAGCGCCTTTGATGCAAGATAGTCCGTGGTGACCAAGTTGATCGACAGCAGTGCCACACTGACAGCGATGTTTTTTTTTTTTTATTCTGGATAAGCTTGTGTTTGACCACAATCTCACCATGGTAGGTGATGATGTGGCCAAAGGTGGTAAACACGCAAAGCCCAGATGGGAACTGGCTCTCAAGTGCAGCTGTCGGAACACACCGATAGGTGCTTGGCGACAAATTTTCAACTTGAGGGTGGTAGCCAGCCAGTCGGGTACTACAAAGTACCCTACCACCGTGCTATGGTTTCCTCACGATGTTTTCCTTCACCGAAAGCTCAAGCTCATTGTAGGATTCGAACCCACGACCTTCGCCGCGGTATCCGACGTCACTACCACTGAGCTATCATCGCAAAAGTAGACGAGTAAATTGGCAAGCCCAGGCGTAAACATACTGCTGATCTAAAAGTGTTGGAGTCCAAAAGTGTGCCCATATGTTAATATTAGTTTTTTTAGCTCAACTCATAACAAACGCCAGACATCCTTGTTTTGAAACAAGCAAAAACCTGTCTGGAACCAGTTGAAACTCTAATAATATTTCGATTTCAATAGGTTTAATGAGTTTATAGATTTTTTTGATTTATTCTTGATTTCAGTGAAGACATAGAGCTGAGGCGACTTTTTCCCAGTGAATTCCCTCAAGATACAATAAGAAGAAGTGGTTCATTGGATCCTGAAGTACCTATATTTTTATTTTCAAGAAGAAAGTAAATAGATTAACTTTAAAGGAGTGAAAAAATCTATGGAATAACTATTAAAATAATTGTGGGTATTTTCAGCATTTAGGACGGTACGCTGAACTCGAGAGTTATTTCAAATATCCGAAATCAAAGTTAAACAATCATTTTGAGGAATTGTTATGCTACAGTCATGGTACAAGTAAGGTAGGTACGTACATATAGAAAAAAATAGAGGTAATTCTAATAATAAAATTTATCATTATTTCATGTTATTACACAACAAACAGGCAGGTTAACATGATGGTAAGTGACTTCCGTCACCTTAAGGACACTAATAACACCTGGGGGATTGTCAATGTGTTGTCAACGTTTTAAAATTACTAAAAAGCAACTGGCCCTCATGTTCAACTGCTGAAACGTGATATGGTTTCCTCACAATGTGTCCTTCACCGAAAGCTCAATAATTTATTTAGCAACATAAAAAATAAACTTTTTTTTTTCAAAGAGGCAATGCTGCCAGTATTCTGGGCACGCTGTCACCTGACAGCGATCTGGAACAGTTGGCCTATTTAGTTTAGTCAAGTTTTTATTTTGTAATTTTTTAATTTGTGTATTTAGTTTGTTACTTTATGAATGGAAGAGCAGTTGGGCCGGATGGTATACCCGCTGATGTATGGAAGTACATAATAATGGATGCATGGCAGTGGCTGTCTTTATTCTTCAACAAGTTATTGCAAGAAGAGGCGATCCCAGATGAATGGTGCAACAGTTTTCTGTTGCCCATCTATAAAAATAAGGGTGATGTACAAGACTGCAACAACTACCGGGGAATAAAGCTCATGTCATATAGTATGAAGATTTGGGAGAAAGTGATAGCGAGACGAATGAGAGAAGAGAGCGAGGTTACTCAGAACCAGTTCGGGTTTATGCCAGGACGAGGGACAACGGACGCCATATTTGCACTTCGGCAATTGTGCGCAAAATACAGATGTGCGCACAAAAATCTGCATATGGTGTTCGTTGACCTGGAAAAGGCATATGACCATGTACCCCGAGAGGTTCTGTGGTGGGCTTTAAATGAAAAATGAGTGCCTGGAAAATACCTGCAAATTGTCCGTTCCATGTACAGCCGAGCAAGTACACAGGTCCGGTCCGAAGCCGGCGTCACTGACAAGTTCAGTGTGGCTGTAGGCCTACACCAGGGATCGGCTTTAAGCACTTACTTGTTCCTCCTCATTATGGATGCACTGACATGGACATACAGGAGGAAGCACCCTGGTGTATGTTGTTTGCTGATGACATTGTCCTTGTTAGGGAGGATGCAATCGAGGTCTAGAGCAGACTGGAAAAGTGGCGGGGAAAATTGGAAAGTGTCGGACTGAGGATCAGCAGAACGAAAACTGAGCACCTGTTTTGCGACTTCGGTGGTACATCCAGTTTTTCCCACGTAGCCTTAAATGGTGCATTCCTACCAGTCTGTTCCGAGTTCAGGTACCTTGGTTCCTTGATTCAAAATTACGGTGACATTGATCGAGACGTGAGGAACAGGATAAATGCAGGATGTATGAAATGGCGACAGGTTTCTGGGACAACGTGTGACCGACGAATACCCATGAAGCTTAAAGGAAAAATTTACAAAACCATCATAAGGCCTGTCGTCATGTATGTATCTGAATGTTAGGCAACGAAAGAGATGGATGAGAGAAGAGTGCATGTGGCAGAGATGCGAATGTTGAGGTGGATGGGTGGTATTACGAGAATGGATAGGATAAGGAATGAGTATATCAAAGGATGTTTGAAAGTAGCACCAGTGACTGAGAAGTTGAAAGGCAATAGACTGGCTTGGTATGGGCATGTAATGAGGAGGGATGAAAAACATTTAACGAAAAGAGTAGTGTGGATGGTTATAGAGGTAGAGGAAGGCCGAAGAAGGTATAATAATAATAATAATATTCCTATCTGATGTTATCTAAAAAAAACCTGGCACATTAAAATCATCACAGTAAATCAAAACATAGAATACTTTATCCCGGGAAAAGATAAGGTTCCCTCGGGAACGCGGGTGAAACCGCGGGGGACAGCTGTTAATACAATAAAATTACTACCATAATACCTACGTAGCATACCTAGATTATAATTTAAAACATGTTTGACCTTCATTATTAGACGACATTGTCAATTACAGACTTCTATCAACAGATTTTTTATTAGTTCTAGGTCTGTGTATCGAAAGTAGTATACATTAATTAGTTTATTACAAAGGCTTTGAAACAGTTTCCTATGATGATAATGATGACGTACGTATTTTTTAATTATTATCAAATAACTTGTGTTCTGTACAATATCTTTCAGATTTGTAAGGTAAATTTTGAGCGCTACTCCCCTGAAGAAAATGGTTTCTACATGTCACCAGAACTAGAGAGCCACGTTGATCGCCGTCGAGTTTACTGTCTCATGCTACTTTGTTTCACGGAAGACGAACTTGACAGGGTGGTTGCTTCGTTTTAAATATGCGTTGACTTATAAATAAAGGAAGTTATTAAATTAAATTTTATTGTAATTAATCCATCGTTATTCATAAGATCATAACTTCATAAGTAAAGAAAGTTGAATAGAAGTATACTTCTAAATTTAAACGGTATGCTACACTTGTAATGGACAAACTTAAAAAGTACGTAACCGATTCAAATAAATATAAATACTCCTAGTAGCTTTCATTATCAACAAGTAACATGGGCTATATTTTATTTAAATTCCCATGGGAACGCTGATGAATTCGCGGGACTAAAAGCGCGGTATAAATGACGATTCAATATGAATTGTAGGTACATACCTACATAGATCAAAAAGATTCTGGACTGATGTATTTTTGCAACCTCCACATTTCGCACTTGTATCGTAACCGTGCTAGATTTAAAATCTTTAGGTTCAAAAGGTCAGCACAAAATTTTTACAAAAGTTCAGCACAAAATTTTTACCGTGTGTTTTAGTATCAATAAAATTTTTTTTTAGTACTCATTTTGTAAATATGACTCACATTAAGTATGAAGTAATGTCTATTGTCTCACTCTGTTATTAGAAACACCAAAGTGCAGAGTACTGACCGAACTTGCTCCATTTGGAAAATAAGGTAAAGACATCATCCATTGGGATGATGTCTATATTCAAAAAAGAATGTCTAACACTACATAGTTTAAAAAACATCTAAAAAACCTTAATCATTTTTATGATTTTATATCACCAATTTAATAACAAAGAATAGATCTTTAATCAGTGTATATCTTTATGACATTACAAGCCAGTAGGTATTACATACGACACAATTTGGTATGTCTTGTCTATTGGTTTTACTTTTCATAATTTTACGACGTAAATTGTAATTTAAAGGTACTTAAGCTTAAATAAAACTGTAACCGGATTATAAATATGTATAATAATTTTGAAAACATTAATAAAACCTTCAATACATCCATTGCGAAAATTACTCTATACAAATAAACAGTATGACCATAAACTATTATCATTATGATTCGACGCGAGGAGGTTACTGCTTGTAACAGTGAGTTTTACTGTATCACGCCCAATATTGTATTGTGTACTGTGAATAGTATCGAGCATATGATTTTTATCATCCACGCCTTGATTGTTACACAAATACAATAAGACTTATATAATACAAACAACTAGCACACTGACATGTTACGATATCATTCCTGTGTTTAGATTTCTAACCACGTTTAAACTAAAATGCTGAAAAGAGTCTCGGGGCCGATTTTAATTAACCTATTATATCTTTCATGTTTTAATCCGAGTGATTGCGTTTAAGATAATTAAAGAACCTTTCTGTTTATTATTTTTAAGCATTTTATTTTTCATTAAGGTGCTTTAAGATATAATAGTTATTATTATACAGCATTTACTTACAGCGGTTTCACTTGTAAAAGATAAGATCTCATGAGAACACGAGTGAAACCGGGGGGAACAGCTAGTTTTGTTTTATGAATAAAAATTCCATATTTCTTTGACAGGCTTCACTTCGACAAGGACAGGCAAATATCATTCAGTCCCTGGTATTTGAATCTTTCTGACCATTCTTCAGATTTAAAGCAATAATAAGAGATTAAATCATTACTTTCTATTTTTTGCATCTGTGTACAGATGGAATCTGTTTCGTCGTTCCCATGACCAATAAAGGTTTAACTCATCGTTGTGCCCGCCTTCGAGTCACGTACATCATTTAGTAACAAAATGTATTTGCAATTCAAAAATGACAGACGTGTCATAGATAGTTACAGCGAAATGATTGTCCAATACATGAACATCATTGCTTTCATTGAAACCGCTTTTGTGTCTGTTGATATATTATACAGGTTACATTTTTTAAGTGGGCGTGGATACTCAAATCTGAAACTATATGGAATAGCGAAAAATGCTGAAAGGAGTCTCGAGGTCGATTTTGATGAAAACTAAAACTGCATTTAGATTTTTGAAAAAAATCGATCCCTAGTCAGGTATCGAACCTATTGATTTTCGAAAAAAAATACTCAGCCTGTATCGATAATGTTATGGACTAATTCTCAGAAGTAATGACATACGGCCAACTAAAATAAATGGCAATTTTTGTATAAACTGAAATTATTTTTTTGTATTTTCATACAAATGATAATACGTACCTAACCTACCATACTAAATTTACCTTTAGTGAAGGATTTAGCCATCCACGCCCACTTGAAATATTTATTCTGTATACATCTGCAATACACCAACGACAGTGTAGGTCGTGGAATTAAATGGTTCGTCAGCTTAAGTTTGATTGTTGCTTGCATTCACAACTAGTGTAAGAGATATTTAAAGTTCTCATTATAAAATATAAAAAGTGTGAAAACAAAAAATTGCAATGGCGATATTGACAGACAAGAATTTAATCATCAGAAACAGGAGGAAACCATTATTTTTTATTTTATGTTTGAGATTGTTAATTTGTTACTAACTATATTATATTAAGGTAATTTATATTTATATTACTAACATTATATGGATCAAATGGTCTGAAAATAAAAGATTATAATTTTAAAATAAAAGGTGGGACTGTGCTTTTAGATGTCATTAGATATTATGGTTAAGAGCTTGAGTAGAATAAGCTTATACATATTTCCTTGTCTCGCGAAATGCGTGCAAGATTATTTGACAGGGTTTTTACTACAATATCCGTGTCCGTTGTACTGTGGTTGTATATAGTAAGGCCACGCAAATAGGAAAAAGAAATTCTACATTGAAGGATTTATAACGAAATCAATTGTAAAAGTCATTGCACGAAGCAAATTTTAATAGGTATTTCTACAGGAAATCCTTTGAACTTGCAATGAGTGAGATATGAGTAAGAATACTGACTAATACAGCCCTACTTTTGTTGTTATATCTCAAGAGTAAAATAAAGAAATTAAAATAATTTAGATTATATCCATATTTATCATTGTTCTGCAGAAGGAAAGTCAATGGTAAAACTGGTAGGTCAAGCCTTCAAGGTTAACGATTAGGTACCAAATTCTAATTTTTTATTTTCATAACGCACAAAACTTGACCTACTACGTGGAATGTAACTATTTATTTTATTATGTAACGTAATTATACGTTGTCACCGTGATGCGATTAAAAGTTATGTCAGATAACCTTGTACTAAATAATATTCAAATAGTTGATGATTTAAATTGTTAATCAACAATAAGTTAGTTGTTAAATATTGACCCAAAAATATAGGCGTCATTTCTTATAAGGAAAGCGACTGATGTCAGAGGTCAACGTTGCGGTGTCGTCGCCGCGCGTCGGTTCAACACACTATGTCGTAAGCGAACCGCACGACCGGTTGGCGGTTGAGAACTAACCAACCTCTTCTATCCACCTTTATTCAAACAATTTCATAATCCAATTATTTTCAGATAAAAACAATGATCGATATAAATAAATATCCTGGGACATCTCTTCTAAACGAAATTTCAATGAGCACGATCGTTATAATTAAGTGACACAGGTTTCCAAACTAATATGTTATTTTATTACGATGACAGGCACATAGTACTGTCATCATCATGGTCATTCTCACTATACTTAATGATCTATTAATTTGGTACTGAGTAAAGACCTTATCTTTTGTGCCAATCTTTGCTTATCACTTCGATTCGATATCATTAACCTATCTTGCCGCGACTGGTCTTACAATGCATGGTACCTGTACCATAAATAAGCTAAAAATTACCATGAAATACAAAATTTTAGCTACTACTAATAGGTATCTAGGTAAGTAGGTACCTCATACATAAAAAATGTACGTGCACTATAATATGGAAATGAAAAAATCTCAAGATGATGTTTCTCTTAAAGCCAATCATATAATTAAAGTCTTTTCATAAAGGGTAAAGTTAAAAATATTTCCATTGTTAAGAATTATGAAACCTTTAACGATTATATCATGCGGCTATTATTGCAAGCAGATGTGTAGGTATGTTTGTAAGATTCTCAGCTAGTCTCATCAGAAACCAATTGGACACAAATTATTCAGCGCAAAATGTAAAACCTTGACCTTTTCTACATGATTGTCGACTTTAGTGTTGTGGTTTGTACATTTATTACTATACCCATCACACGAGTCTTAAACTATAGACTTTATGATTATATGAATAAATACGATATTAGTACCATGTTCGCTAATGAAATGCATCATCTTCCGAAACGTCGACCAATTGAAAATGTTAAAGGCCGAGATGTTTGCTTGAACTGATTGACATTCCCATAACCTTCCAAGAATGCCACATACATAATGTTAAAGTTCCTTGAATCTATTAAAAATATGTATGTAATAGTTTGGTAATGTACCTTTTACACATCATTGCTAGAAGCCGTGTATTACCTACACGCTTCCAATACCGTTCCGATCCCGTGGAAGAATGTAAAACGTAGGAATTTCATAGAATTAAATTCTATTACTATTTCATAATTAATGGTTTGTTAGAAAGAATATGAATGTAGGTACCTGTCCAATCATTATACTTAGATACTAATATACCCTACTTGAAGAAAACCTTTGCATCCCTCTGAATATTTATTAAATACCTATAGAATAATGTAAATTTCATAAAGATTCAAATTCACACACATCAAAGATTAATTGGCGAGGTAGAGCAAAAAGTAGAGATGCCTCAGTTAATCGTTATTCTACATTATTAGTTTTTTTTATATAATTATACAATATTTGTAGAACAGTGAAACATTTAAAGCGATGGTAGCTCAGTGGTAGTGTCGTTGGATACCGCGGCGAAGGTCGTGGGCTCGAATCGTACAATGAGCTTGAGCTTTCGGTGAAGGAAAACATCGTGAGGAAACCACAGCACGGTTCTACTTTGTAGTACTTGACTGACTGGCTATCAACCTCAAGTTGAAAACCTGTCGCTATGAACCTGTTGGTGTGTTCTAGCATTTGCACTTGAGAGCCAGTTCCCATCTAAGCTTTGTGTGCTTACCACCTTCGGCCACATCATCACTTACCATGGTGATGATTTTGGTCAAACACAAGCATATCCAAAATAAAAAACCAGCCAAGTGCGAGTCGGACTCGCGCACGACGGGTTCCGTAAAAAAGACACAAAAATCACGTTTGTTGTATGGGAGCCCCCCTTAAATATTTATTTATTTTTAATTTTATTATTTATTATTAAAGTAAAAATACAACTGAGTATTTTGTGAATATTTCAAGTACCGACCTGTTGCCATTATTGATATCGAGCAAAAAAGGGCAAAAAATAACGTTTGTTGTATGGGAGCCCCCCTTAAATATTTATTTTATTTTGTTTTTAGTATTTCTTGGCAACAGAAATACATAATTTGTGAAAATTTACAGAATTAAATGAACAGACGGACAGATGGACAGTCCCGTTTTTACCCTTTGGGTACGGAACCCTAAAAACGGGACCCTATTACTAAGACTTCGCTGTCTGTCCGTCTGTCTGTCACCAGGCTGTATCTCAAGTACCGCAATAGCTAGACAGTTGAAATTTTCGCAAATTATGTATTTCTATTGCCGCTATAACAACAAATACTAAAAACAAAATAAAATAAATATTTAAGGGGGGCTCCCATACAACAAACGCTATTTTTTTGCCCTTTTTTGCTCAATTCAATAATGGAAATAGATAGGCACTTGAAATATTCACAAAATACTCAGTTGTATTTTTACTTTAATAATAAATAACAAAATTAAAATAAAATAAATATTTAAGGGGGGCTCCCATACAACAAACGTGATTTTTTTGCCTTTTTTACGGAACCCTTCGTGCGCGAGTCCGACTCGCACTTGGCCGGTTTTTTTGGATACGGAACCCTAAAAAAAGAAGCAACTTGTTATTGAGACAACAAAATTATTTGAGTGTAATTCCACAAATTCGAAATATAAAAAAATACTATTTATTCTTCGTTTTATATTGCTTTAGTTTATTGTAATTGCCTACAAACAATATCTCATAGTGATTTTAAAAAAGCTTGATCAATTAAACTAAATACCTACCTTAACATATTTTAACTATTCAACAAAAGGCTTACCAATTTTATTTATTACAATTTAAGTTGTTATTGATTTCAAATAATTATGAGGAATTCGACTCTTTCGACTATAGATAATGCCAAAAACTCGAAAATCAACTATTACGCCACTACAACTATAATCAACCACCACATCTTGTTAAAAGTGTTATTTAAATATGATGAACTTTTAAAGTATACGAATCAAATTATCATCTTTATTACGTTTGTTTTTGTATTGCAAACTTTTATGACGCTTCCTTTGTAACGACAAACACATTTTCCAATATCGTACTAAATGAAGCTGTCGCTCATTCAAATTAATTTAACTAATTTATTAATAGAATGAACTACGATGCTACAAAATGGTTGACATTTGAAGCTCAATCCTACTCAATATACGATCTTCGGTTTGACCTGAGTACCTCTATCTCATTAATTAATTTGTTACTTCATACCACCGAAGCCGAATCGTCCACTACTCGTAAAAGAGTATTTATTTAAAACAGTACGACAAGAACATTCATATTTATGACTATTTATTATCTTTTCAGGTTCATTACTATAGTAATAATAATAGCTTAGAATTATTATTACCTTGATTACTACTTATGTAATCACTAGCTTTTTGCCCCGCGGTCTCACCCACGTTCCACTAATTTATCTCCTTAGGGATGAATTTTGAAATAAATATTTATTTGTACTGTACAGCTCTATGTCTTTACAATTTTTTCTTCCATAAAGACGTTTGAACTTTTCAACTTCAGAAAAAAAATATTCGAAATATGCTTAATCGCGTGATTTTTAATAGTTTAGAAGAAGATATTACCGAATACGAATCTCAAATAGATTAGACTAGAAAAAATATTTATTTCCATATAAAATTTACCATGAACCTAAATTTGGGGTTAAATTATGATAAACTGTTACATTTTGGATGACTTTGTCATTGGTTAAGTAAGCTATACGCGCGTGTAATTTCAAAGTAAGCTTTTAATTTAAGGAAAACATCCAATCTTCGAAGATTCGTCAAAATTTGCTTCACCCAATTGAAGTCCAGAACACTCTATAAAGAAATCCCCATTTATAATAACTGAGTAAACTTACTCATACCTACTGTTATAATACAAATAAATTAAATGTGAAGACTACATTAACAACGACATAAGTAGCTAACACTTTTACTAGCATCGTCCTTCTAATTAAGCACAAAATTTATATATTTATAAAATGATACAATAACGAGAAGCCCAAATGAAAATTAGATCTGCGTTAATATAATAGTAACTTCAAATAACCGTCTTTTGTACAATTATGTAAATTAATGTAATTACCAGTGTTAACTGTTAGAGTAGGTAGGTAGATACGTAAGTTTGATGCTGTGCTCTAATTACGTAAATTCATTCATAAATCAAATGCTTCATAAATTAAATCTCTGTTTCATCCACATAGAAAGGGTAATGAAATAATTATTGCATTACAAAAACTCAATTATGTAATAAAAATACTATATCGTAGCAATGCAGTTCTAGTTTTAAAAAATATATTAGAAAGAGGTAAACAGGTCTAATGCTATACGAGTATGAAAGAGCACGAGAAACAGGGCAATAGTGACGAATGGATTAATAAAAATTACTTTGCACTGCGTATCGACCTATCTAATTAACACTACGAAATTGCTTGCACTAATGGTTTATCACCAACCAAGCTATCAAATATATAAAAGTAAATAAACGCTAAGGCCGGAAAAGCAATCTTCAGGTACAGCAATGCACCAGAGCAGAGTAAATTAAAATATATATTTGTTGTATTCCATGCATTATCAGTGGTATTTTTTTATTTATTTACCTAATTTTGGGTAGGTAGAGCAAAAAATTATATATTGGAATTTAATTTATTAAATACGGTATCATAAAACCAACAAGAAGCCTCTCTTGCATACGTTTTCTATTATATTTGCGCGTAGCATATCCGTGTATTTTATTTAAATAAGTACCTATTCTTCCCATGATCCCAAGCGATCATTTGAAGTTGTGTCATTTCATGTCTTTACGGCGTTACATAGAAGGATACAAATAATAATATAATCCAGATACTTTCCTATCCATACCATTGGCTTATCAAATCATTGTATTACCATTAATATGGTTGTAGTTTGTATGAATGTAAAATCGAACAACAAGTCAAATCATCACAGACACGGCAGTAATACTACATACTCTATGTTAATACCCAATGATTGAATTGTAAAAGCCATTTCTCACAGAGATCTCATAAGATATTTAGGTTAAACAGTGATTATTGTTTAATAACGATCTATTCAGTGCAAAAAAGATCATTTGAAATTCATAACAACATTGACATTTTTGCGCTCAAATTAGGTATTACTTAAAAATAATTGCATGGGTCAAGTTAATGATTTCAAATACATAAACAAACTTTACTGCGCCAACCGTGTGTGTGTGTGTGTACAAAGATTACGTTCTCTAGTATGTACCTACCGCGGGGAAGCTGCATCTTATGCCTTCGTACTATAATAAGAAGAGCCCCTCGTCTGCCTATCTGTTATGTTGTAATAGAGTATTAGAAGAAATACATACGTACGTATATAAGAGAATCGTCTGAACACGTAATCATCCCACACTTCAAGTGTTCTTTGCAGACGACAGCCGCTGGAAACCATTAAAAAATCAAAATGAAATTGGTCAGTACATAAGCACTGAAAGAGTGAAGTGATTAAAAAAGTGATGTGAAGTGATTTGTGCATTATAGTACTTATATTATGAAATCCCGTAAATGACTTTCAGGTCTTTTTTTCAGTTCGTGGTACTTACTTTGATCGCCGTCGCGTCCGCCGCTCCTCAACTCAATCCACAGGATGTTCAAGTGCTTCGTTACGACATCAACAATAGTGGACTCGATTCTTACAGTTTTGGGTAAGCCAAATCTTTATTTTAACTATACACAGTTATATCTATTTAATAAAATTTTGTACTGCCAACCTGCCGGGATCTTTGCCGATCGGCAGCAGTGACAGCGTCACAGAGTTTTTGTATCTAAACATTGTAAATTTGTATTTTTAACAATATAATAAAAATTTACCAATATATATTTACAGATGGGAGCTCTCAGACGGTAGCAAGCATGAAGAACAAGGACAACTGAAGAACCAGGGAACTGAAAACGAAGGTATTGCAGTTCAGGGCGCGTACAGTTGGGTTGGTCCTGATGGAGTCACTTACACTGTCACCTACATCGCTGACGAAAATGGATTCCAACCTCAGATCCAACAAGGTCCTGGAGGAGCGGTGCCTTCAGCAGTCGTCGCCTCGCTCTTGGGTTAATGAACTCGAGATATTACAAGTTGTGTTAGAACAGTGTAAATAGCCGAATACTCATGAACTGTATATAATATTTATATACAGATTCACGTACGATAGTCAATAATATTAAGTTTAAAATAAAATTAATTAGTATTCGATATCAAAACTTTTATTTCTTCTACAATTAAGAGCTTCAGTCGGTCACTACGAAAAGCTTAAGTAATTAATCTTGCTTATTTTCCTAGTCCTAAAATTATTTATTAATATGCCTAAAAAGTCGTCTCAGACAATCGCCAAACCGATTATTATTCTAAATTAAATACTTAAAGCTTGTTGTTGTTTTACTTAGTCAATATTTTTCCAAATTTGTATTTTTTTTTCAAATTGCTATTGATTTTCTATCTAATAAGCAAAGAAAATAGTACAGACGTAAAGGTTAATTGTGTTATTAGTTGATAACAAATAATATGTCATTGCACGGTAATTAAAAATGTTATTAAGACAGGCTACAATTATTTTAAATTTCGCAAGAAAATAAATAGTTGGACTCAACAATAAATTAATGTAGGTAGATGTTTAGATATCATCTATGAAAGTGACATTTTGTACAAAAAAATCATAAATTGTATATAGATTTAGAATCAGAGTAGGTATAAAGCGTAGACAATAATAAAGTATAAGTTCGAAAAAGAAAATATTTTATTTTAAAGAAGGATAAATACTAAATTAAATTATTCCAAATGCATCTAATGATCGTACCTACATCATATCACCTCCTAATTCGGAGTATTGAAGACCTGCAGAAAAGTAATATTAGGAAATTTAAAAGTAAAAAACTCCACTTGAAGTATATTGCAGTAAACTTTTGGTTGATTTCATCACTTTTTAACACGACAAACGCAATGCATAAATTGTTTCCATTACTAAACTATATCTGTTAGGTATTAATTTAAGATACTTTTTATTAATAAATCAAATCTTAAAATACTCGTAGCATGGTACTATTATCTTTCCCACACATATATTGTTGCCTTTCCAATACAAAATGTGTGTAACCATTACAGTAGATGCCTCGCCTAAATCCTTTCTTCGCGGACAGAGACATCCTACTATGTATGTATGTCTAATGAAACGGAAATTTCTTAATATATTTAACTTATATCTAAATACATGATGACAAATGCTTGAAAGTACCTAATAGTTTTGAAACTGATTACTTAAAGGGACATAAAGCATTTAACGACATCAAGTTTCTACATTTCGATGTCAAGCGGTTGACCTTCTACAACTACGTATGCAAATAAAAATACAAAAAGAGATAGGATAGATATAAAGAACGGAATTAAGATAAGTTCGTCATTTTCGTTCTTAATTCATAGATACATATATCAAGATGAAATTGGTTAGTTCTATTTTTATTTTGTTTATTATAATTATGTTTTTAGTGTAAAGTGCATTATAGTGAATTCATACATTGATTTTGTGTAGAAGTGACCAGATTGCTTGTGAAACAATTTCCCAGTAGAAATAAAATTATTTTAAATAAAATAAATGCATTTAAAGTTTGAACTCATATTTATTCATGGATTTTAATGTTTCATCATTCAATGTTACGATTTCATTGTTTTAATACTTTGTGTGTTTATTGAAAGGTACGTTTATTTTCAGTTAGTAGTATTTGTTTTGGTGGCGGCGGTGGCAGCAGCACCTCCAGCGTCTAGAGGAAACAGTTACCCTACTGACAACGTTCAAGTCTTGCGTTATGAAAACGCGTTCATTGATCCAGGAAACTACAAATATAGGTAAGTTATAATTAATACCTAGGCACATTAAAACAATTAAAAGTGCACCTTTCAGTATTCTAATAATATTAGGTATGACAAAAAATCATAATGTATTAAAAACTAAAATAAATCCTGAAATTTGGTAATACATACCTATTTATCTTGTTCAAATTTAACCTTTCATGTATTAATTATAACAAAGCTCATAAATAAAGATATTTTAAATACAGTTAAATAAAGCTCTACACAAAACATCCAAATTGTAATAAAAATGTCTCTATTTTATTTATTTACACTAAGTGCTTTATTTTTTATTACAATGTATCATTACTCCTCTATAAATAAAGTGACTCCGACCCTTAATGTTTTATTATCTTTAAGGTTTATTCATTCAAATTAACTATTGTATTAATATATTTATCTATTTTTAAAATATAATCATGTATAAAGGATCAAGTCAAACACTTTGTCACGAGGTCTTTGTAAATTTTCAATTTAAAATCTTTGTATTTCGAATCTATCAATTCATTGCTATTACGACTTTGAGTATTAAGTTAATAATCAAAGTACTACGAAGTTACCAATTGGCTTATAACATGAATGATTACAATAAATCTATGTAGTGTATGTATAGACAAAAAGCGTCAAAAGTTTCAAAAGTTGACATTGTAGGAATTGAGAGAAGTTGCTATGCAATAAATGTAGGTTTTAAATAGGCGGAAAAACCCCCTCTTTAAAACCTACGATGAAAAAATTTACGATGATCGATTGACGCCTTAAAATATCGAAGGTGCCTATGAATGCCCTAATACGCGTTTAAAATTTAAAAAAAATATACTAATGCAAAGACATATTTATTTTTTTAGTTTTGAGCAATCCGACGGCACTAAGGCGGAACAGCAAGGTGAACTAATCAATGAAGGCCGCGAGGACGCGTCACTAGTTGTCAGAGGTAGATTCTCCTGGATAGGACCCGATGGCTTCGCTTACGTGGTGAACTACGTGGCTGACAAGAACGGTTACCAGCCAGAGATCGAAGAGGGACCCGGAGTACCCCCAGCAGTGGTAGCCTCACTACTCGGATAAATCACTAATGTTAATAAATGTAATTTCTTTATTTAATTCTATTATTTAACAAAAGATATTTATCCCGTTGGCGTGTTTGTTTTTTTTCATAGCGCTGAAATAAAATAAAAGAGTATCCATCTGGATAATAATAATAATAAATTTGTTTATTCTCTCATCACAATATTTTAAATTTCACATCTTATATTATACATATCTAGACAAAACTTATTGTGGAAGACTGGTGCCTAAGCTAGGCAAGAGCAAGGCAAGAGCCTGTGTTTCAGGTCACCAGGTCTGCACTCACTGGATTCATTTACATTTATATATGTATGACTGTGAATGGATGTTTGTTACTCTTTCACGCAAAAACTATTGAATGGATTTTGATGAAATTTGGCACACAGGTAGATAATAACCTGGACAAACACATAGGATACTTTTTATCCCGGGAAAAATAAGATCCTACGGGAACGCGGGTGAAACTGCGGGGGACAGCTAGTATAATATATTTTAATCAATGAATTAATAAACATCATTCACTAATAATAACACGATTAAAAATATATCAGTCATATTGTGTTTGACTGCAACCTCACCATAGTAAGTAATGATGCGACCGAAGGTCTGTCTGTTTTTCCCGACTAATCTCCGAAACGGCTGGACCGAGTGCTGTGGCTTCCAGCATCAGCTTGTGTTTAACCGCAATCTCACCATAACAAGTAATGATGTGACCGAAGGTCTGTCTGTTTTTCCCGACTAATCTTCGAAAAGGCTGGACTGAGTGCTGTGGCTTCCACCATCAGCTCAGCAAATAACATAATGCCTTCCAGTAGCAAATTCCTGAATAATTTTCCCACGTACAAACCAAAAATACCAGTTTTTATATTTTTGGAATGTTGTAAACTGATATACATAAATAAATGAATAAAAGATTATTAACCGACTACATTTGAGAGAATTCATAGTACAAAAAATAGGATTTTCATTCGATTCCATGGGATCCCCTAACCAGACCCCGGCTTTGTGACAATGGGATCAACTCAAGAGTATAATAAATATACCCCTTTAAATAAAAAAAGATTCATCGGTGAACCTACATAAAAGTAACATACCTAATAATATATACATTCGAACATAAAACCTCCTCCTTTTCTGAAATCGACAAAAATAGCAAAATATATAAGTGTACACAATGAAAACAATATAGAAACTACATAATTAGATTTCACGTCTAATCTATACATATAATAAAATATTATGGATCGCTGTCTGTACCTACATCTATACATATAAAAAGTCTGTACATGGAAGATATGAGAAAAAATATTATTGGGACCTTCATCAACGCAAATGGCACCCAAAACAATGATTGTTAGAATTTTTGTCTGTTTGTCTGTGCGTTTGTGCACGCTAATCTCAGAAACGGCTTATCCTATTTAGATGTGATTTTCGCTAATATATTGTGGTAAGCTTCACTTAATATTTAGTGTTTGTTTCATGTCAATCGGTATTATGTAATAAAAAAGTTATGCAAATTTAAAGAATTACGTCGAACATTTGTTAATCCCACTACATATTATAAATATGAAAGTTTAGATGGATTGATGGATGGATGTTATTTATTTATTTAAATTCTGGAAAAATTACAGGAATAGACTACAAATAAAACTAAGAAACTAATAACAATAATTCACTAATGTTTATTACTCTTTTACGCAAAAACGGCTGAACGTATTTTGATGAAACTTGGCACACAGGTAGATCATATCCTGGAATAACACAAAGGAAACCTTTTATCCTGGGAAAGGATAAGATCCCACAGGAACGCGAGTGAAACCGCGGGGGACAGCTACTAAAATATAAACTTGTAAACAATTACACAATTCTAACCGGGCTGCTGCGCGTGACATTGACCATAGGAAATCAATGGGGTATCGCACAGTATGCCTACAAAATATCGATATAAAAAACGGAAAATGGATTAGTTCGTCATTAACCGTCATATTATTTCACTATGAAATTGGTTCGTTCTATAATATTTTTATTTTGTTTTTATAAGATGCTTGCATTTCAAGTTTGAAATTATATTTATTAATGAATGAATTTTAAATAAGTCATCATTCTAATTTACGGTTTAATGATACTTATTGTGTGTTTATTGGAATATTTATTTCAGTTAGTAGTAGTTTGCTTGGTGACGGCGGCGGTGACGGAAGCAGCAGTACCTCCAGCGCCCAGACGTTACCCCACTGACGAATATCAATTCTTGCGTTATGAAAACACGTTCATTGATCCAGGAAACTACAAACATGAGTGAGTTAAGACAAATAAAACTATGTATGTGAAACTTCACTATTCTCATAATGTTAAGTATGACATACAAAAATAATCAATTAAAAAGTAAAGTAAATACAATAAAAACAATTAATATTTGGTCTTTACCTATGAAATTCCTGTTTAATATAAAAAAAGTCAGTCATGTTTTAAGTTTTTTTTAGTCTATTAGTTAATCAAAGTATGCACCCATGCTATCGATGCATCTCTGACAATAAATACAGTGGTAATTTAAGCGTTCCCGAAGGGATTCAAATAAAATATAGCCTGTGTTACTCACTGATAAAGTAGCTTTCTATAGGTAAAAGAATTATTTAAAAAAAGTATTTTTTGAGTTGATCCATTACAAACAAATTAATTAACAAGATATTAAAGAGAAGTCCAACCGACGCGCGCTCTAGAGCGCGTCGCGGAATATAATATGCTTGACCATATTATTATATGTACTTACATAAATGTGAGCGCAACTTACATTGGAAGATATTTTATTTCCATAACTATCCTTTTTAACTTTGTTGTGTTTATATAATACTTTCAGTCATCATCGTTTTACAAAATATAAAATTATTAACTAATATTTCAGCCAAATCAACTGTATAACAGTAATTTAATAGCATTTTTTTTATTGTTTCTAATAAATGTTTGACGTGATTCTTTAAATTATTTAACTTTCTTATTTATAAACCGGTTGAAATAAAACAAACACAGTTCATCCAATAAAATAATGAAAACCGCATCCAAATCGATATAGCCGTTTCTGAGATAAGCGCGCACTAACGCACAGAGAAATAGATGTTTGTCAGATGGCAGAGATCGTTATTGTGATAAAGCTGCCCATTGTAACTCTGTCAATATTTATGATTATTAATGTTGAATTCTCAAGTGATATACGTACCAATAAAGAGCTATATATCTTCTTTAAGATCAAACCGGATAGCACCTGATGGCTTCGTTTACGTGGTGCCTAATGGCTACGTGTATGGTAGGAGTGCCCAGCCAGAGATCCCTCCGCCTGTATTAGCCTCATTGCTCGGCGGTAGATAAATCACTGATTTCAATAAAAACATTTATCCTGTTGACGTGTTTGTTATTTTTTCATAGCCACGTAGCCGATTCATTAAATTGGCAGAGGGGTAGCTTGGACTTCGTAGTTTCTTTGAATATATTATACTAGTTTTCCGCCCCGCAGTTTCACCCGCGTTCCCGAGTGATCTTATCTTTTCCCAGGATAAAAAGTAGCCTATGTGCTATTCCAGACTATAATCTATCTCAATGCCAAATTTCATCCAGATCCGTTCAGCCGTTCTGGCGTGATTTCTTTCTTTATCCCAGGAAAAGATAAGATACCTCGGGAACGCAGGTGAAACCGTGGGGGACAGCAATATTTTTAAATGTATATATATTTTAACTGATTGTGATTATTTAACGATCACTCTTTTATATTTAAAAATTGTATTTCTTTTATTAAAGTGCGTGAAATAAAAGGCTTTTTATTATTATAATATGTATTTTTATTTTGGCCATATACTTTAAAAGCCTTTAGTGCCACTCAACTAGGGTGGACAGGGCGGCGCGAGGGACCGCCCAAGCGGGGTTTACTCACATGTTGCGCCGTATCCACGACCCCGCTACACAGTGGTGGCACGCCTATATGGGCTCTATCCCTGCCATGCGGCACAGGTAGCCACCAAACCAACATACCTGTTGAGCTTTGTATCAGGTGGAAGGTAAGAGCCCGATAGCCCCCGTCAAGCCACTGTCTAAGAACGGGATATCCAGCAGATCTTGCGCAGTTTTTATTTTTTCGGAATATGAATATTTTTACAGGGGTAAAGTTATAAATCCGATGAGGCGGTGAAAATGGACTCTGGACTCATTTCTATAGCTGATGTATAAAATAACTTTCAATAAAACTACAAAATACAATAGTTAATAGCCAATACTTTGATCAATAAGTATTATATAATAATGATTTATTTTTTGTGAAACAGTTTCATAGTCAAAAACCTGACCTTAGATGTTAAAAATCGACCTTAAATAAATAATAAAAAATATAGTTTTTAATGTTTCCTTTGTCTCATTTTTTTCGGCTGAGCATAGCATTTTTCAGAATAAGCTACAAAAAAATATTGTACTATATTTTTGTGGCTTACTCTGACAAATACTACGTTCAGCTGAAAAATAATTGACAACCCTACCTGTGCCATTAATTGCAATCCCTGCCATCATGAAATGCATGTGTATTAGTGATGCTATGTCAATCACCTGCTTTTTGGAAAATTTAAAAATAGCATACAGAAAAGGGTTAAAACATAATTCTAATAACAACGGGACATAATGAACATCGCATGACGGCTAAATTTCTGATAACGATGATCGTCAGCCGTGTCGACAGGTGCAATCGATCGACCTAGCATTATGCATACCCGATACAATTATAAGTTACACATAAGCAATTATTATCAATAACACAATTACGGCTTTGGCCATGAGGGCGCTGTTGACGGCTGTTGACTATAGAATAATTTTATTTATTTTAACACTATAATTGAATTTTGTGTGTGTTTATATAATCATCTTAGCGAATAATTCTAGTGTTGAAACTCTTTTGTGCGTGTCATCCAGACGATACGAGTATTTGCAGGATTCTTTGGTCAAACAAAAGCTTAGCTTAGGTATTAAGAATTAAAAAAAAGAATCAGTGTTTGTATAGTGGTGAAATCCAGTGAAGCTAAGAGGATACATTACTATGTTTGACCGGAACCGCTGTACCGCGCCTTAGGTAACGCGGCGAGTTGGGGGCCGGGGAAAATAAGAGCATGAGTTCACATGAGATCAATATTGTCGAACAGATCTCATGATATCTGTTTACAATATTTTAAAGCTTTAAGGTCGTGAGTCCGTATTTTTATTTATTTATTTATTTAATAGGTATAACATATATGTATAATATATTATAGTAACTAAATTAAATATAACCGAAACATACTTATATTATTTTATAAATACCGGCAGGTGATGAATAAAATTATATTTATAATTCAAATCAGTACCTTAAGAAGATTGTTTAATTTTACAACTAAAAATATATTTACGAGGGCTGCTATTTATGTAACCGGAATAACAAAGTGAAACAAAAATAAAGCGTTTAATATGGATTTATTGCTTTTCAAAATATTCGCCATGATGATCGATGCACTTTTACATATGTTGGAAACAATTTTAAATTTTTGGTCTCTAGTGTGGGATGCAACGTGTGTTGATACTCTTGCGTCATCCCATCTTCCTAGCACAGCGTGTCGTGATGGCGGTGCGGCTGCCACTACTAAGAACCTCAAGCGGCGAAGGTATAATAGCCTTATAGGTAATTATATTTTCGAGCCATTTGGGGTTGAAACCTCGGGTTTTTATTTCCTATTTAAGGATATTTCCAAACAAGTGGTTGACGCTTCACGTGACCAAAAGACTGGCTTTTATTTTAGCCAAATATTAAGCATTACCATTCAACGTGGTAATGCTGCCAGTCTTTTGGGCATGTTTCCAGTCGACGGCAATGCGGTGGAATTCTTCGACGCACTTTTATAGTTTATTTTTGTACATTAAGCGGTAGCGAAATTATTATTAATATTTGAATTGAAAAATATGGGTAAAATATTATGCAAATAATGAAATTACTACAGTAAAAAATAAGATGTTTTTTTTTAGTAAATGTGAAAAACGAAACAATTTCTGGAGTCATGTAAATGATGTAAATAATGCTATGACAGTTATCATTCATCAAATTAGCTATTAATATTTTTGAGACTATAATTTTTATCAAACTACAGACCAAAATTGACATGGCTTGATTAGGTTAGAAGTGTACGTCGTTCACTTCGTGGTCATTTTTTTATAAACTCCCGACTAATTCCAAACAAAAAATTTGAATTTCTCGAAAACAATAGATTTTCGCATTTTGCGGTTTTCAAAAACACGCTAAAATCACTAAATCCTACCCAAAATAAAATAGCCCCTGTATTAAAGCGACGGGCGCTAATGTACAGTGCTTCCGAGATAACTCAGGACCCATCTTGGAATATCTAATCTCATGTGCATCTGATATAGACGTGCGTTGACGGCTCACTGACGGCTCAATGACCCCCCCCCCCCCCCGTCTTGCCGCGCACATACCTAAGGCGCGGTACAGCGGTTTCGGTCAAACTATAAATAAATACTACTATGGGGACTTTTGGATCACTATTTTAATTAAAAATTAGTGGTCCAAATTATCAATTTATGCCTTTTGCGGTTGAGACCATGGGTCCATGGGGGTCTGAAGCTCGTCGTTTTGCAAATATTTTATGTAAAATATTAATCGAGGCCTCGGGTGACCGGCGGGCGGGGAGCTTTTTCCGCCAACCCATCAGCTTGGCCATCCAAAGAGGAAACGCTGCCAGCCTTCTGGGAACCTTGCCGATCGGCAGCAGCGGCAGCCTCGAAGAAGTTTTTTATATAATATTATAGTTGTACATTTGCTTGTATATTTTGTACATTTGTTGTTAACAAAATGATATATAAATTTGATAAGTGGTAACTATATCAATTAGCCAAAATAATATTTTGATAGTTTTCTGTTCGCGAATTGACCCGATATAAATTACAACAATTATGTAATATGATAACAATATCATCAAATTCATTGAACAATGAATGTTGCTCCTTGACAAATTTTGTGGCATTATTGACTCACAGCACCATGCGCACCTTTTTTCCAAATTGGCGTAGGATCTTTATTAACTATAATTTTATACGGTAGATTTTTGTTGTTAATTTGATGAACCATGATTAAAAAACAACGTTTTTTTAATAATTTAATCCGATATGAATGTTTTATTGTTGTTGATTGACCCTTGATTAACGCAGAAGGTTTGTTAGCATAAACAGTAATTTTAGATCATGGCCCTATTATTAACATGATCCTGGGTGGAATTCAGAGCGCACAGTGGACAGCCACCTGGACCGGTAAAGCTATATTAAATTATCTAAGAGACTTTCCCTAACTTTTTGAGTAACTCCTAACAGAATAATTAGAGAAAATAAGTTTAAAATAATAAATCTACCGACAGAATAACTAACTCTATATTTACTTACTCTACCTTAACAAAACCATTACTTAGATATTACAAAAGTTATAACATTTAAATGAATCTGTTATTAAGAGATAACTGTTGGTCTTTTGTAATATCCAAATATCAAATCGACAATTTAGATGCATTGCGCATCCTTACAGTAACAGTATATAAAATTGTACTTCCAAATTAATATCATAATAATAAAGTAGATACCTACTTAGAAAGGTTTCTATCTCGGATGTCCTCAGAAGATCCACGGCTTACCTTCGCCGTGTCGTAGGAGTGGTCAAATACACAAAACATTGTCGAGATGAGTACGCCGACTAATAACAGTGTTGTAATACAATATTTCGGAAAGTATAAAACATGGGTTTAGTTTATTTGCACACACACATTTCAAGTTAAGTTGGTGTAGTGAACCGTGTAACAATTTATTTTAAAAAATGAAGTTGGTAAGTGATTAAAAAAGTTTTTGAAAAAAAGTGGATTTATTAAGTAAATGTGGTTGATAAGTGTAGTGATATTGATGGTGTATTTTGGTTTCAGCTGGTAGTGTTGGCTGTAGTGGGTATTGTGTCGGCGGCTCCACAAGTTTTGCGCCCGGATAACCAGGATGTGCAAGTTCTGCGATATGATTTGGATAACATTGGACTTGGATCTTATTCATACAAGTACGTACCTAGATACAATATTTAACACTTTCAAAATTATCTAACAACATTAGACACATATTATGTTTTGTTATCTTTTATTTATGGAACAAATATTATCTATATCAAATAGGTGCTTAAAATAAATTGTCTATAATGTAAGAGTTGACTGATACCTCTGGACTAATTTTAGAGTTCTAAAATTAGAGCTAACTGGGAAATGTATTATTGTATTACGTATATATGGATTTGCACATAATATTAGTATTTTTTTTATATCTACTGCGCAATAGTATTTTTAAGGTTTATTTCTTGACAAAATTATTTTGTTTACTTTTCAGTTTTGAGCAAAGCGATGGAAACAAACGCGAAGAGCAAGGTGAACTAAGAAACGCTGGTACCGATGAAGAGTTTGTTGCAGTCAGAGGTTCCTACTCGTGGGTTGGACCTGATGGCGTCACTTACATCGTCAACTACATCGCCGATGAGAACGGTTTCCAACCTACCATCGAGCAGGGCCCGGGAGGTGCAATACCTTCGGCGGTCGTTGCTTCACTTCTTGGTTAAACAACTTAGCTTTTACTTAGTAAATTAAAAGATAAAATACATATTTTGTTTCTCTTGTGAGTGTGAACTAGCTTAGCCCCGTGGTTTCACCCGCGTACCCCTTGTTTACCCCTTTAAGGGGTGAATTTCTAAAAAAATACTTTCTTATTCCTCGTCTACGTCTTAAAAATTTTGCTGTGAAAAATCAAAATCCGTTGATTGTTTAAGAGTTAGAGAATATACCTTATTTTATTTACGCGGAATGCGACTTTGTTTTATATTATGTAGAGATGTGTAACTTTTCTCCGCAATGAAATCTTCGAAGTTGAATCCTACTTTTTAACTTTGGACAAAAATCATTCCTTTGAACTTGTTCAATCTTATTTTATAAAACGTATTTCTTCATTTGTGTCATTGAGCTATGAGGTTTTCATGGTTTCTCTTTCGGATTTTTCATAAACTTTATAATAAATAAGTATACCTAAGGTATACCTACCTAAAAGCCTACCTATAATAAAATGTGTCGATTTCATAATCTTCTATGTATTTCTATGGTATTATCACAAAACTATGTCTATGTTTATTGATTTGACATTTACTGTCATAGATACAGATCTTTGGTTTATCATCTTGAAAAAAACTGTCATTAAATTTTAATATTTTTTCTGTTATATTCAATTTAAATCATAAATAACATATTGGAATTGGAATAATTTATTGAATGCTACAATTATATACAAAATTTTATGTTGATGGCAAAAAAGTATGGTGAGTATTACTTTGCTCAACGATAAAGTACAGGCGGTCTGACAGTCAATGAGCTTGACTGAATGAAATTTCGCAAACCGGAAATAAATGAAGAGATTCAAGGACACCAAAATTAGTCAAAACATTTTTGGGAAGTGAGAGAAACTAAGCTGTCATGAATTTTTTTCTCACTAGCATTCCGACCGCGGTTTTGCTCACATAGAACATAAAGCATCAAAGTAGACACGCGACCATTGACTCTATCCTCACATACATGCAAGCATTCCGGGTCAAAACACGAAATTACCTCGCCGAAATCTGTTAACTTCAATATTTAAAAATGTATAGATACATTTAGAGTAACCTGTAGATTATGCCCCTATCCGCCCAGCTTTTATTAGCATTTGCTCGTCAAAACGCATCGTATGAGCCTAAACACAAGGTAAGATGTTGTACACCGTTGATGACTTCTTCTGGCAGGTTGGGTATCCTGCAGGATCCTGGTGATGCCTGCGCATTAGATCATAGATAAGTGACAGGATTTGAAACTTCGAATCGATCAGACCTGTGAGTGATCAGAAGCTATGATGCCACAGACAAACACACAGATACTACAAACTTATAATACCCCTCATTTTAGTCAGGGGCTAAAAATACATACCTACTAACGCTTCAGCATCATAATGATTGTATTAACTCTTATAAATATGGGTTTTAGGGTTATGCTATTGTCTTTAGTAAATTATTAATAATATACATTCTTTAGTGTATGTAGGACCACGGATTAAAGGAGAAGTCATCTTCATGAACCATATTTTGAGCCAAGATACATCGCAAATAACCACATTCTTAAAAAAATAATTCATATCCTAAGCTGTATATGAATTATATTTTAACGTGTTTATAGCTAGGTACGTAACCGCCCACCTATCCCCCTCCCCCTTAAGTTTGTCGTAATACTTACCGGACAACACCCTGTATAGCTGTTTTGTCTTTGAAACTTTGTGTTAATGAAATTATGCCCTTTTAGATGGGAAAAAAAACTATTTCCAATTTAAACACGGGTGAAATTGTATTATCAGCGATAAAAAAGTTGATGAAGAACATAGGGTGGACATCACGGACAATTATCAAGTTCATTAAGCTAGAATACAAAGTATCGGATCCAAAACTAAGCAGCAAAGTATCCAGGTACCTGTTCAATCAATACTACATTCTACTAATATTATAAATCCGAAAGTGTGTCTTTCTGTCTATCTGTTCCTCCTCTTCACGCTTAAACCGCTGAACTGGTTAAGATGAAATTTGGTATAGAGATAGACAAAACCTTGGAAAAGTACATAGGATACTTTTATTCCGGGAAAAGATAATATCCCTCGGGAGTGCGGGTAAACCGTGGGTCAGAAAACTAGTTATTTATAAATATGTATAACAAATCTGTAGAACCTACGTATCTGTAGGTACATGTCATTCTTATCAAAATTAATTGGGGCCGATGTAGATATTGCATGATTACGCTAGTTTCCGAAAGGGTCACCTGGTGGTAAGCAACTACCGTCGCCTATATTGACAATATGTTGTTGCCTTTACAAAGCCTTCATGGCAACTGACTTGAAGCTTAGCTTGGTACTTCGAACACGTTTTATTCAATCAAAATTGGCAGACTAGAGATTGTAAATATCACTTAAAATTCTCTTTTAATGCATTACTTTTAAATAGTAATTATTTATGGTTGAATGTTTTGAATGATTCAAAAGTCTGAATTAAACTTCTTGGAAAATGTTTCTTTACGACGTTTCATTCACGTAAAATAATGTCGTGAATGTAATAGGTAAGTAGTCATAGATTGAAGGTTGGTGCTTACCGACATACTTAATTAGTATATGGGCTCATAATAATAAAGTATGAGTAGAAGGTAAAATATAATGTATAAAGACAAAAGAGAACAATCTGTTTCAGCTATGAATGTTTTTTTAATATCTATTTATCAACAGAGCTCTCAAACGTGGTGTCAAATTAGGCTTGCTGCAAATGGAAAGTAGGCGATACAGACTGAATGACATGTCCCGCTTAGTGCGACCTGTCCACACACCTCAGATACGCCTGCGTCAACAGCGCCTGCGGCAACGTGAGCGCCCTTTGCGCGTACGCAGCCGCACGCCCTCACTTAACTAGACTCAAATTCAATGAAAAATATATGTTGAAATATTTAATATCAGACGTAGTCCTAATAAATATTATTTTTGCTTTTTATTCCATGTGTTATTTGTTTTATTTAACAATCTAATGATGCCCTTTTTCTGACTATCTTAAACTGCTTTAAAAAAAATTGAATAACTTCCTACTTTACTTAGTTTGTTAAAAAAATCAGAGATCACAAATTGAACTAAACACTGTAGTCAAAATTAATTTTATAAAATATCTAAAACGTCGTAAAAAACTTCCGTGAATTTTAGGCGTCCGCAATTTCACCCCCTTTGCTGTATTATTTTGAAAAAACTTTTAGTGGATCTTTATGTTGTTTATCAAACATGTCTGCAAAATTTCAAGGATCTAACTTCAACAGTTGGCCTAGACCATTGAATTTAGATCCTTGAAGATTGCCTAGACTCTAGGCTGTGAGGTGATGGATTAGTCAATGAATGAGTTATGAGCCAGGACTTTCCTTTTAATATGTACCTACCTTTTGATTCGAAATTTTAATTAAAATAATTGATATCGAATGAATCGATTATATAGATATCGATATTTATCATTTAAGCATACTAGAGAAATACAAAAATTGCAAAGACTTCTCTACCTAGCTTTCTATACCAAAAAGCTTTCAACTCTATCTTACACCTAAATATGGAAGGCACTGAAGGTGAACAACTTAGACGACACATAATCATATTGTATTCATATTCTAATATACTAAAATACATTTATGCCATAAATACAAGTGGAGTTATCATGGAAACAAATAAAAGACGCCTGGTGGATGGGACGAATAGATGTATAGAAAATACGAAAAAGAAAGAGGAAAGTAGGGAGACTATATTTATCAGTTCCTTTTAGTCAAATAATAGGTATTCCGCCATTGTTCTTTAACGGTGACTTAATAATTCTAGTTTAATAAAACTGATCGTTATAAATTATAACCACTGATTACAGATAACGAGTTTCACCCTGATATTATAGATAGATATAAAAGCCCATTTACGACAAGGGTTTTCAGGCGTCTGGGTTTAGCCGGTTATGTTAGGATTTTCCCCGTTAGTTCACTCGCCCAACATTTTGAGAGTACGCCCCTTAAACGGCTTTTACCGGCGTAACCAGCTCAGATTCAAAGCAAATATCAATTGCGGATAAAAAACTAGGCATCTTGTAGGTATATTTTTTACGTCAGGCACAGCCTGCTCTTATGTTTGGAAAAATTCGCCTTAATTTTTGATCTTACTATCCAAATATCGCCTGGCAACCCTATCTATGATGCCGTCGCATTTCAAATTGGCGTAACACCAAATTTTTCGAGCTCCCTGAGTAATCCTGTTTCCTCTCCATCAACGATCAGCAATTATCTGGACTAAAATAGGGTAACTGTTATCAAAAACCTAACCACTGTCGTCTCAATAACAATAGCAATAAGAATTGGCGATTGCGATTTTGCAACAATTTCAACCCAAGTTTCAAATATAGGTGTGGGTATCATATGATAACAGAAGAGATAGGCTTTGTGTTTTACAAGACTTGCTTCGTAATTTGACAATGTGTATTCGGCCCATAGCCAGAACTGCTCATGCAATGATGTCGACGCATCAACCATTAAACAAAAACCTCAGTTAATGTTTGGGTTGTTCGTTAATTATTAGAAAATGTACCAATCGGTCGGTATGTTAACGATCCTCGACACACTCGAGTACATGAGGTTTAAAATATATCACAAATTAATGAAATCCGAAAAGAAGCATTTACATTTTTAAGCGTTTTCTTTCAGTGAAAACTTTTCACGCATACTTACATAAAATATTATATATATATTTTATAGATAAATAATTACCTAGGTACTTGTAATTATTACAAAACATGTTTAAAGAAAACCTCATTGTTATTCAGTAGTTTGTACTACTTTGGAGGTAATACTTAATTTTATGTAAAGGGAAAATAGATACGTAAATGGGAAATTATGTAGTTTATGGAAATCACAAAATGAAATAGAATGACATCATGAAATTCACATCCTCTATGCCTCATTAAAAAAAATTAAGTACAAGTAAATTACTGACTGATTTGATGTTATTAGGAAATATTAGGTTTTGACAATTTTTGTAACTAGAATAGAAAGCATTATAAATGAAAAATTAAGCGACTACTTTCCTTAACCTGTTGGATGTACTGAGAGACCGCTGTCCCACTTAAACAATAATATAACAATTGAATCCTATTAATCTTATCTTATTAATATTATAAATGTTAAAGTTTGGATGTTTGTTACTCATTTCCGCCAGAACGGCTGAATGGATCTGGATGAAATTTGGCTCAGAGATAGATTACAGTCTGGAATAGCACTTAGGCTACTTTTTATTCCGGCAAAAGATAAGATCCCACTGGATTCACGAGAACGCGGGTGAAACCGAGGGTGACAGCTAGTTTATTGTATATATATATATATATGTATATTTTTTTATGTCACTAGGTTTACAAACAGGCAGACGGTCCACCTGATGGTAAGTGGTCACCGCCGCCTATGGACATTTGCAATATCAGGTTGATTGCCGATGTGTTGCCGACCTTGAAGAGCTCCTTTTACGCCCTTTTTGAAGAACCCCATATCATAGCGCGGAGGGAATACCGTAATGAGCTCCCCCATTCCACATCCTCATGGTCCGCAGAGTAGTATAAGCGAGTTGAGTTAAAATCAATACAAATATCCCAAAACAAAAAACCTTATATAATTCATGGTTATCCAAATAAATATAGTTCCTATTATAAATGCGAAATAAATTCTGTCTGTTTATCTGCCTTTCAAACCCTGGGGAAGAACACATTCAGCTTGTTTTAACGTATTTGTGAAAGGAAAAATGGGAAAACAACAGATTCCACGATAAATGAATGCACAAAGCTAGTTTCATACAATAAAGTTAAATGTACTTAATTTGTATAAGTATGTATAAGGACTAAGTACCCAAGAACGAAAATAGACTACGGTTTCCTTATATAAGTAAACATAAACGTGATATTATTAAAGTAACCGTATCAGTACAAGGTTCTACGCGATTGCAGTGGTCGCCCGATCTGTTGCCCTGTGAAGCTTAGCCTTCAATTGTACGCAAGCATATTGAAACTATCTCTGGTTTTATTTAAAATAAATAGTGTACACCAAATAGAGTTGCTCTATATAAAAAAAACAACAAAATCTCTACTCTGCCGGATCATTTTGAAGATAAAACTGCATAATAGGAGTTCTGCTGTATCAATTCAAGAAGTATGTAAGTACTTTATTTCTTTTATTTAGGGGTTATTTGTAACAAATATACTGACAAGTTTATTTTTTTCTGTATCAACTTTTTGAAGACTTCATGAAGGGGTCATTAGAAACAGATTTTAATTAAATTAACTGTGTTCTACATGTTTATTCCGCAAGGAGTAATTAACAGTGTCATAAATCAGCTCACGGAAGTATTTGTGCCACTAAAAACCATGTGTCCAATAGATGCATACGAATACATCCTAAAACATAAATGGGTAGGTAGGTGAAGTCATTATGGATTAACAAAAAACTTTGGTGATAAATAATAATGTACCTATTGTCAGAACAGGAAATCCTATGATCTGACCTCAATCATAGTTTTAGTTAAGATACCAGTGAAGTGAGACCACGTTTAAAAAGTAAATAATATATTCTTGATTTATAAAATATTGAATCTATAGTGACTCAATCAATATTGTTTCTGTGTTCTTTTTCTTATAAAGTCTACCCATAATATAAGTTAAAATAAGTTATCAAATTTAAATCAAAAAATATTTGTTAGTTAAAATAGGTTGAAAAGAAGATATTACAATTTACAAGGTAGACTCACTTTATCAAGCGTAGAAACTTTCTCTTTTGTATTTTAGTAGATACAGTAGGGTAGGTTGGTATAAGATTGCGCGGGCGATAAAATTGCGCATACGTCATAACAGGACAACGAAGTGAGCTTCGTAGCCAACTTCAGTTGTGTTTTGTTAGCGGCCGCAACTGGCATGTGCTCCCAAAAAAAATCGTGTATGGGTGGAAAACAAAAAAAGATACGTAAGTACAAAGTTTTTATTCACTTTTGATCTAATTTTTTGATAAAATGAATGCATTACTGTACCGAGAATCTACGTATTTTTAGTAATTTGCCATTATTTTGTTGCGGCAGTATCACTCATGTTTCGGCATCACTGGAAGTATTTCCAACATTTTTTAAGAGATGGCAGTGAAATCACGATGTTTAGAGTGGTATCGAAATGTGTAAAATTGCGCACTTTAGGTACGTGTAAGATTGCGCGTGCAATTTCACACGTCAATTTTTTTAGTTGATAAATTTAAATATAATTTTCGTATTATTCAGCCAGGTTTTTTTTTCTTTTCAATTTCGATAGATTATGTAATGATTTTTTTATTAGTATTTTTTGCCTCTATACACAATTCAATTTTTGTTTTTTAGAATGTCGAGAAGACAAAGGAAAACAGTTCGCCAAGTTTCTTCTGATGAGTCTATTTAGGAGGCTCGTAGGCGAATTGATAATGGTGAAAGCAAAAGATCCGTGGCTGCGTCTTTAGGGATGGCAGAGTCTACTTTACGATTCCGTTTGCAAAAACGCATTGTGCTACAAAATTTGGCAGATATGATACAACACTTTCGAAAAAGGTAGAAGAAGAGTTTTGCAAGCATCTGAATACCTTAAATGATATGTTCTATGGTTTAACATCAAAAGCATTGAGGTGTGCAGCTTTCGAGTATGCAGAAAAAAATAAAATTTCTCATAGATTCAACAAAGAAACTAAAATTGCAGGAAAGGAGTGGTTACGTGCGTTTCTGAAACGGCACCCGAATATTTCTCTTAAACAGCCAACATCCACAAGCATTGCAAGTGCAATGGGATTCAACATACCACAGGTGGAACGATTTTACATAAATTTATCTGCTTTAATGGACAAATATAATTTTCCACCACAGTCTATCTATAATATGGATGAGACAGGTATATCCACCTAATAAACAGACCTGATTCCGTTGCCAAAATCTACACATAAAAAGGAGTTCTAATCGAAAGCACAAAAAATCTGACGTGATTAGCAGTTCACCATATAAAAGACAACTAGAGAAAGAAAATGAGCAAAAAAATAAATCTAAATCTGAACCAAAGCCAAAAAAAATAAAAAAAAGTAACCAAACCAAAGGTTAAAAATAAAAAGAAGATTTGGAGGTGTGGTGGGTGTAACGAAGTGTATAAGAAACCAATAGTAGAAGACTGGATTGCGTGCAATACTACATGTATGGAGTGTTGGCATGAAAAGTGTTCAGACTACAATAGCTCCGGCGTTTTTATTTGTGATGTGTGCAAATAAATATAGTTGCGCAATCTTATCGATCTCAACGCGCCATTTTACACCATAGGGTGTGTAAAATTGCGCAATTCCCGATTTGTGATTTTTGTTTAATTATTAAGAAGACTTTATGTTTTTTGTTCACATTGGTATAATAATTTGTTGCTATACTAATAAGGTAAAATAAATAATTGATTGATCTCAGATAGGATTAAGATTTTTTATTTTATGGCCTATTGATTGCAAAGTGCGCAATCTTATACCACCCTACCCTATCTATCTGTCTCTCCTAGGCTTTGTGTGCTTACCGTTTTCGGCCACAACATCAATAAAATCATAGTGAAATTGTGGTCAAATTCAAGCCGACTCATAATAAAAAAATATATCTATTAAACTATTTATTTTACGTTTTTTGTTTTAGATAAAAAAAAAGTAATCAAACAATATGCTGTGGTTACGTTTGTTAAAAGTGAGTTACACACAATAATGATGGATTTAGAGTGATTAATCTGTTAATAATAATTTAATAAATGCATATATTAATTTTCAGTTCTTAGTGTCAATGATATTAACTACTTTTGTCAACATCGCATTCTGTGCACCTCAAAACGAGCTCAGATACACAAAATCAATACAATTTCCTCTCAACAATAATGTCAACAGTCACCAATATCCGTCACTGGGAATCAAAATACATACGTATGTACTTTTTTTAAATAATAATTATTATATGTAATTAAAAAGTAAACGAATAACGTGTACAAAAATGTTATATTCAATTACTATTTCAGATCATTTTTCTTGCCGAGAGTGTTTGGTATATTTGATAATGATAAAAATAACATTGCAATATCTGAAAAACCTCTGATTTCATATCTTGCCGTAAAACCAAGGATGAAATATTTTGAAAAAAATAAAAAATCAGATGTTTCACAAACCGACTACTCAGGAATGATACATTTGGATTGCAATAATAAGAAGGAGTTAGATAAAGAAACATACAAACATTTTGTAAAAGACGTAACACCTAATAATAAAGAAAGTTATACTCCTGAATCAACAACAGAGTCTTCGACAGATTTTTCTTCGGATACTACAACAGATTTACCTTCTGAAAGTACAATAGATTTTACTACAGAAACTGACGAATATGCATCGGTAAGTGTTTATATAAATACATAAATTATATTTTGTGATATTTGTAATTGTTTGTAGTAATATGTTTATCTAATTAATTGTTGTAAATATTGTTGCAGACAACTGAAGATCTCTTAAATAGAATGGCTATACCATCTCAAGTCGTAGCTTCACTTCTGGGGTGATTGATACTTAGTCGTCGTCACACTTTACGTGACAAATTTCTGCATCAAGATAAATTTGGAAGAAATTAGAAACATCTTCGAGATTGTACATCATGAAGTCATTTAACTTCTTGCCGTTTTTATCATACTCTTCATAAAGCAGGCTTTCCACCTTTTTCTTATTTTTTGAGACGGTGAACTTTTGAGATCGAAGCATATCTTCATCATTTATTATTATTACTGCTTTACGTCCAATCGGCAAAACATAGCGTTGTATGCTGCTTTTGTTGTTAAAGACGGTGTCAATGTCACTGCAAACATATAAATACCTCAATAACAGTTTATCAATCTTTAGATATCAAAGTAAAAAAGGCCACAATAGGTACATGTCGTATCTTTTATATTTTAGCCACATTTTCGTATTATATGTTACAAATCATAAGGTTATATTAATGTGGTTTTATATTATTATATATTATAATATTAGTAGAAAGGATTTTTGAAAGTTCATCCCCTAAAAAGTTCCCACGGAAACACGGGTGGGACCGCTGGGCAGAAAGCTAGCAATATACAGAGCTTCATTAGTAGGTCGCATAAGCGACATGACAAACAAACATTTATGTATATATTTTTTTAATTATCTTTCGAAACAAACTCAAAAATAAGAAAAAATACTCTGCAAGCCTAGCGGCCGAAACTAATGCTAATTTTCCATTATAATTTATATTTGAATTAGTTTATGGATTTATCAAATCCAAATTGTTATGTTAATTATTTTATAATAAATAAATTTTTAATGCATTTTTTTGTTTATAATTTAATCTTTATAACCTACACTAATTTTAAAAAATACTTTGTACAGGGTTATTGGTAAAATACTAGCAACCTCTAAAGACTGTAGGTATTACTAATATAATAAACAACAAATTAAATCTTGAACGTTTGTATTTTGTAAATGGTATTATGTTTTTATGTATGTATTAAATGTAAAAAGTCATAGAACAAAAAAGATACATACAGTTGAACATACCTCCTGCATTTTTAAAGTCGTTCAAAAAGTTGGTGTTTATGATTTTAGTAATACAGTCCTGGAATATTTTTAGTGTTTTACTATTAATACTGTATAATAAATACAGTTCGTTCAATATACGGTTGTAGCATATTATATTGTGATATAATATAGGTAAATTTACATAACAAAATCACAAACATCTTCCATGTTGAATGATAATCTGAATTATGACATACGTTAACAAAAAATACAACAGATGAAAATGACAAATGACGAAATGACAACAGCGTCAGAGTAATCAGTGTACTATGTTTTGCTCCTCAACCTCAACACGGATTTTACGCTCGTGTTGTGTGTGACTGTTCGAACAATCTTGTGAATGCCTTTGAATAAAAGATTTAAAGCGCTCACTTATGTATTACTGTTTCAGGCTCGTTGCCAACGTGTAATACCCTGGGACATTCATATATTCTATAAACTGTACAAACTAGGTGCCCCAAGCAAACTCGTTTTTATATATGAGACCTTTTGTCAAACCAACACTCTCTTTATTTCATAAGTGTCGGAGTTCTTCAAGGCTCTTACCCTATTTGTAGTTATGACTCTATTCGAGCTACATTCCTGGACTTAGCATAGCGCAGCTAACCCTTTACCCTTTACCATGGCGCACTGATTTGTCACCAGATTTCAATCCATGACCAATTCTCTAGTGCCTGGTTCTGGAAATGGAGGATAGAGATAAACCCCACCAAGATTCCGGCGGTCAATTTCTACAGGACCAATAAAAAACGTGCCACTCAAAAATAGCAAACTTGGGGAAGGCTCTCTAAATCTTATTATATCTACGAAGTCTAAACATGCCTTGAAAAGCAAAGGTTAGACTCTATATCGCGAGCATTAGCCAAATAATAACCAATAGTTGTTATGTTTTTTTCTCATGTAGGCAGTCCTCGTGTAAAATCTCGTGGTATAAGCTGCCCAAGCTACTGATAGTAATGCGATTGATATAACCATCGTATTTTACGAAGCCCGTCCGCACTTTTGTGTCACTCCGTTGTTTCGACCCGACAATGAGCTTGAGTATGCATGGTATTAGGGTTATTTGTAGTACCAGTTGGCTGCCACCCTCATGTTGAAAATCTGTAGGTACTTGGTGATACCTACCGATTATGAAACGGAACACTAATTGCACAAGATTAACTTGCACATTCCCTGCTTTATTTGGTTATCCACACTAATTCCGCATCCCATAGCTACATTTAACCATTTTCTGATTAAAGTTGTTGAGTAAACAAAGTATAAAAGGGACCTGGCTTGAGTGAAGCAGAACACACTGACATTATTATGATATCTGTCATCACTTTAGTTCATAATAATATGTATAAAACTTTAACTCAAAACGCATCCGGGTAAGACACAATATGGGTTCCGTAGTAGTAGTTTTACTAATTGAAACATAATATAACATAACATTGGGGGTACAATAAAATCAAATAGAATAGGTATATAAAGTAGGTATGTGTGAACTTTTACATATTAACAGTATATGAAATACAAAAACATAAGAAAATTCAGAACTCAAATTTACTTCGTGCTAAATGACGACCATAATTTTTAAAATTTTACAATCTGTATAAAGGTATAATTGAAAAATCGATGAAGGAACCTAGTAAATTTTTTTTTACCATAATACCAAAAAACAATATTTAATGTTCGGTAGATATGTAATGCGAATAATATATTTTATTCATAGGCATAGGGTAGTGGATATGATTATTAATATATTATATGTGCCAAAGAATGCTACGGTCTTTTTTTTTTTTTTTTTTTGTTGCTGGCAATCATCCTTTTAGGATATTTCTGCCAATGTCAAAGTATTTGAAATGGTCTTGGTCTATTTGGTCACAAATTTTTTTTACATAAGTTGTAGTACTTTTAGTCAATACAAAGTCTTTCAATCGCATACATTTTCTTCAGTTTTAATTTGTTCTTTTATGTTATAGTCACATTCTCAAACTCATTGTAATGTCCAGTCCTCGTCCATACATGTCCAGTCAAGCTTTAGTGAAATTGGCGGTTGTTCCACTAAAACATTCACGGACTTTTTGGGACAACCTGGAAAGTCACGATACACGCTTTCATTTCATTTCACTTCACTTGTGCACTTAGATTGATCATTATTGGATAAAACACCACCGATATTATTCAATAAAACTCAAAATACACGAATTTAATGAAAATAAAACGAAAACGCAACGTCACTCTGCAAGTTCCCGCCAAAAAGTCCTGCTACGGTCTTAAGTTTACAAGTAAACAGCTGTTATACAGACTGACGAACAATAGGACATGACTAAACTATGAGGGTTGTTTATTTCACTACAGAACCCTTAAAATGTACCTACTCTACTACACTATGTCATAATCTGCGCGCATATCTACCTGTTATTTAGTCTATCTGCATTACTGGAGTCACATTGTACAGTAATAATGACACAGCATAAAGTCTGCAAGAAACAAACAAATTTAAAAATTAGAAAATAATTTGAACGTAAATGATTACTTTCATTAAGAAAACATAGCAAACTACATATTTTGTAGGTATATGTAATTCGCGACGCGACAAGTAAAATGTACTTACGATTATACTGTTCGAAAGTAACATATTAAATGAGTGTTGACGGTAAGAACTGGCAGAATTTTATTGCTAATTGTATTGTTCCGCGGATTTATCATCGCAATGAAGCGAAAAAAGGCATAAATAACTGAAAACATATTTATTGGAAGGTATGTACAATAATGTACATCCATGTTCAATCAATCAACCATCATGCACACTAAAAGTGCTTCTGTTCAGAGAATCCGATTTTATAATTATTATGGGTACATTTTTGTTCTTCATATAAAATTTTCCAATAATCTTTACCATAATCATTTACATTCAAGTAGGTATTTAATGACTTATACGTTGCAATGACTCGATAAACATTTTCAAAATAGGAGGAAGTCCTTAGTTCAGCTGTTTATTTTTGTACCTACTAACTGGTCAATTGTAATGGTAGGTACATCCACATTGTATCACGATCCGAATTTTTCCTACAGATTTGATAACTTTGAATGACACCCAGGCAGGCGGGTCACCTGATGCTAGGGGACTTCCATCGCCTATAAACATTAGTAGGTAATACCAAGGGCTTTGAAAGTATGTTGTCGACCTTTTTACAGTGCCTTAAAGGCAACTGGCTCTCAAGTGCTACTGCCGGAACACACCAACAGGTACTTGGCGACAGATTTTCAACTTAAAGGTGGTATCTCTCCAAGTCATCCTCCGAAAACACTGTTCTATATACTATGACCCTACTATCTGCAATAAGAGACGAAATTACCGAATATGTCCCTCAGAAACATCTAGGACAAGCCTTGCCCAACGACACTACAAAATTATAGGGAATCATCTTTACAACATAGCAAATAAACACTGTGCTATATACCCTCTCAACAAAAAAGAATGTAAAACAAAATTGATTAAATGGCTCCATACTAAAAATTATAATGAGACAGAGGAACTAATTATATTAGCAACTCTATAACTTACACACATTTTATTAATAACCTCACATACAAATTCTTACATACCTACAGAACTACACTAATATAATCTAAGAGGCATATCATCTAGTATCTCTATTTTTAATTTTTAATTTTAACTTTTCTTTCAAATTATTATTATTATTATTTATTTTACTTAATGTTTTTCTTTTATTTTTGTAGCTACTTAAAAAAATATCTGGTTTTTGTTTTTCTTTTATACTTTTTACTAAACTGTACAATTGAAACACTAGGCTACCTCCTGATATCATATTAATTTACCCATCTTAGTCCTAAATAATGTGAGAGCGCTGGTACCCATAACACAAGTTAAATCTTATTTTGGGTACCAGAGTTCAATCGAACACTAACATGTACAACATAAATTTATAACTTACCAACTGTGACATATTAATTGTAAAGTGTTTGGCAGTTTCATATTTATGTTAATAAATTATTATTATTAAAAAAAAAAAGCTAGCTAATAGAGTACTACAAAGTATGCTATACCACCGTGCTATGGTTTCCTCATGATGTTTTCCTTCATCGAAAGCTCAAGCTCATTTTAGGATTCGAACCCACGACCTTCGTCGCGGTATCCGACGCCACTAACACTGAGTATTCATTACCTTGAAATTTACTCAATATGCAAAAGTGTCTCTATCTATACCTACCTACCTATGCTTGGATTGAAAAATAAAATGTTCTGATGGAGAATCAAGAAGTTACAAACATTAACGTTAGTTACTTAGATCCTTTTTTAAAGTAAGATTATTTATTATTTTTCAACCAAACAACTTTCATATCATATTAAACTGGACTTACATACACTACAGTTCTTGTTTTATTTTTTATAAGTAGGTAATCAACTAGTCAAACAAAAACAGCTTGAGTGCTAAATAGCAATCCAACATAATTTATGTTGTACTGTTTACTATAAAACAACATTTTGCGCAAAAAAATTGTGTAGGAGCTTTATCGTTTTTTTTTTTCAATGTTTATGCCTACGTGTCCTTCGGCTTAATAGTTTCTTTAATTTGAGTAGATTTGAAGGCGTCAACCGGATTCCACAGAAATTAGTTTTATTTTGTTGAGACCACATACCTATTATCTAATATTAGATAATAGATAATAGGTCTGTGGTTGAGACTCAGCGAAGCCTAAAAAATACGTTAAATCTGCAATCATGCTATTTGTCCCGGAATTCATTTAAAGGCGATGATAGCTCTAGATTATTAAGTGTATTTATTTCTGCTTCGAATTTTATATTTACCTTGCATAAACCTTTATTTATCTGATAGGTACCATATATCCTAGTGATTTTTTGAACCACATTCGCAAGTCACGCAACTTAAATATAACTGATAACTTGAGAAGTCGAAAAAATTACATTTTGGCATGATTTTTTTAACTTTAGGATAAGCTTGTGTTTGACCGCACCAAGGTAAGTGATGATGTGGTAAGCGCACAAAGTCTAGAAGGGAACTGGCTCTCAAATGCAGCTGTCGGAACACACCGATAGGTGCTTGGCGACAGATTTTCAACTTGAGAGTGGTAGCCAGCCAGTCGGGTACTACAAAGTAACCTACCACCGTGCTATGGTTTCCTCACGATGTTTTCCTTCACCGAAAGCTCAAGCTCATTGTAGGATTCGAATCCACGACCTTCGCCGCGGTATCCGACGTCACTTACTCTATCTCTCTCTCTCAATTTTTTTTGACACAAGTTCGTGAATTAACTTAGTTGAAGAAGTATTAATTGTTAAAAAATCTTTCAACTAAAACACCTTCTTCAATCCTACTCTCTATTTATTAACAGATTGTTAAATAATGCATCGTTATGTAGGTTTAAACCTTTAGTTCTGAAATCTGTGGAAAATGTATACGTATGTAACGTATACATTTTTTTGTTTTTTGTTAAATCAGTTTTTTTTACACAGTCAAGCTTTTTGATCGAGTCATTGATGAAATATTTATATATTCTAAAATCATAGGTCTATTTATTTTGAAATACAATTTTGGATTCTATAAAAAGTAGTTATATAATAATAGCTTATACACCTAAGCTAGCCTATATATACAGTTAAATAAAAAATCTATGTCAATTTTCTATTTAAAAAAAAATAGATTTCCTGAATTATGATTTAAAATACATTAATAATTAAAATATTAACTTATTCAAAAATAATTAACAGCTATTCTACCAAAAGCTTTACGTACCATGGTATGCCTAAATAATATTACTATACTAGCAATAGGGCCAATAATCGCAAACGAATATTTTTAAAATTAAATTAATTATTAATTTCCATTTATTAAAACGTCGTTTACAGCTTTGAATTTTAATTCCAATATACCAAACATTGGTATTCGTATCGTTTTAAATTATGATTTATAATAAAATTATGGATGGTCATCAATATTAATTTTCGAACTAGGAATTTAGTTTTAAGCATTAAGTATTTTTGTTTTTATATTTTATAGCTGTTCCGCGCGGTTTCACCTGCGTTCCCGAGGGATCTTACCTTTTCCCGGAATAAAAAGTAGCCTATGTGCTATTCCAGATTATAATCTATCTCTATGCCAAATTTCTGGCGTAAATGAGTAACAAACATACATCCATCCATCCAAACTTTCACATTTATAATATTAGTAGGATAAGTAGGATGGTCAGTAACAACATTAAATAAATGAGGAGGTTCTCAAATCGGTTGTATTTTTTTTATGATTACTACCTGATGGTGGTAGCCACAAGACTATTTAAATTTACTTATGTATTTATTTAAATAATATTATTAAAGTAAAGCTAGCAGCGAATTAACTAAAATATAATAAATAATACATAAAATACTAACTAAAAACAATAAAATATAAATATCATAAATAAAAATGCTGCCCTGCGATAGAGTTCCCAGGAGGCTGGCCACATTACCTCGTTGAATAGCAATTATTCTTTGCCCGAGGTAAGAGCCAGCCCTCTGGTCACCTGACACTTCAATAAGACGCGTCCTTTAAAAGGGTATGAGCGTCCCGACCTCACGGTCCCATAGTCTCCACCCCAAACGGCAGAAATATGTAGTTCTTGCTCAGATCTAAATATTTGTAGACCTTTTACAACGTCTTAATGGCATCTGTCTCTCAACTACTGTGCTACTACCGGAACACGTGCTTGGCCACCGATTTTAAACTTGAGGTTGGCAGCCAGCCAGCCGAGTACTACAAAGTACCCTACCACCGTACTGTAGTTTCCTCACGATGTTTTTCTTCAACGAAAGTTCAATCTCATTCTAGGATTCGAATCAACGACCATCGCCCCAGTATTCGACGTCACTACCGCTGAGCATTCATTGCATTTAGCTTGTACCGTTAAATAATAATTACACCTCTGGAATACCTTTTAATAAAAAAAGTGTGCGTGTCAGCTTCGACGCGTGACTGGAGTTTATTTTTATTTTTAAATAGATAATTACCTACACCCAGTCACAGGACAAACAGACATCTTCATACACACATGTCTGTCCAGGATGGGAATGGAACCCACGACCCCTTTTGTGTACATCTTCCATTGTACACAAAATACGTCACTAATCGTCGTAAGTAAGATGTACTTAACGTTACGGACTTTTTTTGCCGGCTAGGTTACTCCTCCGCAACGCCCCATAAGGAACTTCGTTCCAAAAAATATAAAAACACATTAGAACATAAACGAACTTCAAAGATAGCGACAACTTTATTACAGTAGAATCTCTATAACTCGAATTTCACGGTAAATGCAAACATGATCGAGTTAGTGAGTTTTCGACTTTCGAATAATGAACTTAAAGTCGTCCGTTTCCGTTTAGTACTCATGATGATGCTAGAGTTAAGAGGCAAATAACTACTGACCAATAGTAATCTTCTTTTCAAGTTACGAGTCCAAAAATAAAGTACACCGATGTGTAACTTAGAAAGTATACCTATTGAATACAATCACACGTGCACAAAGTACCTACACACAATACCAAGGGGATTACCAATGTTTTGCCGCCTTTTAAAATTGGCTCTCATATGCCTTTTTTGTGAAACAGCAGTACCTAGTTTCATGGCTACAGATTTTTAACTTGGGTGGTAGCAGACGGCTATTTGTAGGATTCCAACCCAGGAGCTTCGTCACGGCATTCAACGCCTCTACCACTGAGCTATTATCGCTATAAAATTATTCCCATTTTCGTTTTATTCATTTAAATAATATTTGTTATTTTAGTACATGATTAACACATGTAGGTACGCATTCTTGAAGTCATAATAAAAAAACCTATATGTTAGGTCAATGACCTAGTATCGTAACACATAATAATAATTATTTTTAATACATCCGCTGAAAATAATGAGTCATGGTGTCTCATTCAAGATGTATAAATCAATGGCAGGTTTATTTAAGATACCAAAAAAATCTCGTATACGTTTTACAGAATTATTTTAGACGTTAAATTATTATTGTCAACGCGCAACATTTAGTATTGGGTAAACTAATTTCTATATTAACAACTATTTCATTTGCTTTTGACCTACTATTACTAATTTAGCTTATACTTATTAGTAATTCATAATTTTTTTATTATTTACATTACTCGTATATACATTTCAATTAGCTTTAGCAGTTCAATTGGCAGAATCAATAAGGAACTATTGTTTTCTTAGCTTGCAAGTGGAACATGTAAGGATGTCAAGTTGTTACGTGTTGATTGTGACGCAGTGTATTAGTAAATCCACTATCTATACATACGTCATTCTGCTAATGGTCAGCTAGAATTGGCTCAGTTTCAGCTCAAGCGGAGCTCAGCACACGCTTGTACGCGGCCAGGAGGCGCACACACAGACCACACTTTATATATAAAGAGATCTTGCAAAACCGTTAGCGCATTCGGACTACGACCTGTCCAGGAAGTCACCTGTTTCGTTTGTCATCCATAAAACAACAAGATGTTGATAATTTTGGTAATTATGCAATTTTTTGTGTTGAAAGTTCAGTGTGGTGCTGACCGATTATGGGTCTAACAGTGTCAAAATTTGCATCACTATTATTTGTGTACACAATAAGTATTTGAGGATCATATTTTGTTGGCCTTCCCGTGATTACCCACACTATGTCGTTAAAGAGTTGATGTCGCAAAAACTAACGTCTTTTCCATGAATGTTTAGTTTAACCGCGAGTGTCATTAGTTCGAGATTTGACCTTTACTTAATCAACTCCTCTAATGCATGCATAAAAAAATAGTACCTACGAGTATGTCCGAGCATCGCTATTCATCGATCAACTTTTTTTGACGAGTAATCTAGATAATGTTTTAAACAAACGTCTTAATTACAACACTTCATCAAAATCATTACAGAAACCAATGGATTTACAAATACGTTTAATATTAATATAAGATTACTATTATGTAACAGTATATGTGATTATTGGTAACCTTACCCAGGTTAATATATTTCGAAGATTTCGGTACTCACTAACAGATGGAATCGTTTTGTATGTTTTATTTTGTTTTATGTTTGTTTACCAGAAATGAGTATTCTTAAGTGTTGTCTCAAACGTTGTATACTTTATTATTTTGTGCCAAAACAATATAAAGCGCATGTTTTGAATCAAAATATTTTAATCAAATTAATTCACTTGAGACCATGATGACATCACAAAACATATTTGAATAACAACTGCTTCAAAGATTTATGTCTCATATCTTTATCAACTCTCCATTTTTGATCCCACTGCAGTAGGTCCAATAAATTTGTCTATCGCATGGTACAAAATTTTCAGACATCGCAATCCTTGTCAAACTAATACTCTTTCTATTTAGCCTCGCTGGCTGTTTATAAATGACTGTTAAGTACATTAACTTACACAAGAAGTAGAAAAGCTTTTAGGATATGAAAACGTGTTATCTGTTAGGAACTCGAAATAAATACTATAATCAATACCCACTTAACCTTAACTGGTTCGCTAATGAGACGGTCGTCCCAAAACAACATATAAAAAAATATTCTAGAATCGCGATTGAAGCTAATGTAAAGTATTTATTGTAAAATAGCCCTTATTTTGAGAAAATTAAGAGTATCATATTCGTTTTCATTAATTTCCAGATCATTGGTGTTTCGCTGTTGGTAGATATGGTAACTGCGAGTCCGTATATCGACCATCAAGCAAATTCGCAAATTTTGAATATCGACTCATCAAATTTACCCAACTCTTATAAATTCTAGTGAGTATAATTCTTGTTATGGTGCATTTAAAATAGTAAATATTTTCTTTTAGGTAACTATTAATATTGACGACGCTGAATATTGTAGAGAGAAACGGTTGGATGCAGAAAACTGCGGAATAGAGATTAATTAAATTCAGGAATGGCTTAGCCCAGCAGCTGAATTCGATAGTAGGTATAAAATATTACACAAGGGTCAATAACCTTATCTAAAATGAAAAAAAAAACAACAAGCTACTCAATTTATTTTCTTAATTCGGTACACCTAATTAATCAAGAACAAAATAATTTATAAATGACTATTAGTTTTAAAACCCGAAATTTTAAAAAACATGTCGATGCTGAACTATGATTAATTGATTTTACATGACAATTATAAGAAAATCCATTTTGGGGATTAATTATTACAATGTTTTGGAGTTCCGTATACAAAGGGCGCCTATTTTGTTGGTGTATAATACTATCAATAATATCATAATAATACTATTAATAGTATAATTGGAAAACTTTGGGGAGGCCTATGTCCATGATGATGATGATAATACTATCCACCAAAATGCTCAAATTACTCTTAAAGACACCAAATTTACACTTAAAAGGGTAAATATGAAAAAAGCACTTATAAGTATGTAATATATCTCATAGCACTGAAAGAAATACATTATGTATAAATAATCAATCTATTTAGGTATGTACTCAAATTATTAAGACATGTCTCCTAATAAAGATCTCTCAGTGCGCAAGACCAACTCGCGATGCTTGGTTTCATTTAATTGATACAATTATTTTACATACGAAAACGCATTTTTATAACTCGCAATATAATATTCATCAAACGGGATTTGAACACATGTGTGTATTTTCACCCAATTATAAATATGAGAAACAGGTTTTACAATTTCACAGTCGGCTAATTATAGCTAAAATATGAATAAAATTGTTAATTTCATATATGAATGCAAAAATTGCGAGAGTATTTAAAAAGTTACTATATTTCCTTTATCTATAAGTCATCTTCGTTATTATTAATTAATAGGATATTAACAGTTATTTGGATATAAATTTCAATAGACTTTATGCTTAGAGTTAGATGTCACGGGTCATTCAAGGTGCATATGACGTTTTATTTTGTCTATTTTTGTGTTGATATCTAATACGTCTGAGTCTGTCTACCTTGAAATTTTATTTCGCAAAACATTAGTTGTAGAGTAAAATTATAAGTCGAATAAATTTATGACAAAAATCATCTCAGATCGCACTTTATTCATCTTCATGGTCGTTTAGTAATAAATATATTTCTTTATAGAGAATCAACAAAAAACCATATTTTGATAAAAACATAACACCAAATTAACCATCATGTCCGAAGGTCATCACGATACCTGCCTGTGAGAATTTTGTTGTGTTGAAATTTTATAATACTTATTGACAAAAAATCCCTTTACTTAATTTATTAATTTTTATGCATTACATTATTAAAGGGTTTTCTTTTTAGGGTTCCGTACCAACGGGACCCTATTACTAAGACTTCGCTGTCTGTCCGTCTGTCCGTCCGTCTGTCCGTCCGTCTGTCTGTTACCAGGCTGTATCTCAAGAATCGCGATAGCTAGACAGTAGAAATTTTCACAAATTATGTATTTCTGTTGGCGGTATAACAACAAATACTAAAAACAAAATAAAATAAATATTTAAGGGTGGCTCCCATACAACAAACGCCCTTTTGTTTTTTTTGCCCTTTTTTGCTCGATATCAATAATGGCAACAGTTAGGCTCTTGAAATATTCACAAAATATTGAGTTGTATTTTTACTTTAATAATAAATAATTAAATTAAAATAAAATAAATATTTAAGGGTATTCCCATACAACAAACGTGATTATTTTGCCTTTTTTACGGAACCCTTTAATTTTTGATTGCCTGATTGATGATAAGATTCATAGATTTATAAACGTCTTGAATTAGAATTTTTTTTTTGACAAACATTAACATAGGATCTGCTCTATTTAAAGTAAGTAACTCTCAAATTATTATTATTTAACTTATTGGTTTTTCGTCTATTTGATTTTGCGACAGCTATTATAAGCAGATTCTATTAAAACTTTCCCTATTACATAACCTGTACTCTCATTAGCTTAGGGAAGTCTTGTATCATCACGTTTTGACGACAAGAGGTGCATTCGAAATGTCTTTTTACAGTCACGCAAATACATTTGTATTAGCAAGATGATCTGGTTGATAGTCGTTCTGCTTCGTGCGATGATGAACTAAAACTTAAATACGGAATAAATTAAATCTAACTTTGCAAAACACTTATGCTTATATTTTTTCTTTTTATACCACTAGGTGGCAAACAAGCCTACGGCCCACCTGATAGTAAGCTGTTACCGTAGCCTATGGACGCTTGCAACACCAGGGGTAATACAAGCTATCAAGTCATTTGAATTTAGTCCTAACTACCAGAATTACGTTTTTAATGTTTTGAAGTTATGCTGGTACATATTTAATTGTTTTAAACACCATTTCAAACTCGTAGTCAGATTTTCAACTTGAGGATGGTTACCAACCACGCAAGTAGGTATAACAAAGTACCTTGCCATCATACAAAAGCTGAACATGTTTTATTATTCATAATTTTCCAGAATACTTGATAATAATGTCAATATGACTATTTCCAGCTTAACTTGTCCACCCACATTTTGTTTAGCCGGTTCCAAATCACATTTGCTAAAATTCCCATCTGTAGGTGACATTATCAACTTTGATATTTTTTGTTGTTTTCTAAAGTAAACTTTTAAATTTATATATTTTATATTATTAAATTTTAGCAGATTTGGCAGCACTAACTATTTTCCAAATAAAGATTAAAAAAAAATATTCTCGATAGGCTTGTGTTTGACCACAATCTCACCATGGTAAGTGATGATGTGGCCGAAGATGGTAAGCACACAAAGCCTAGATGGGAACTGGCTCTCAAGTGCAGCTGTCGGAACACACCGATAGGTGTTTGGCGACAGATTTTCAACTTGAGGGTGGTAGCCAGCCAGTCGGGTACTACAAAGTACCCTACCACCGTGCTATAGTTTCCTCACGATGTTTTCCTTCACCGAAAGCTCAAGCTCATTGTAGGATTCGAACCCACTGGTATTCGACGTCACTTACCACTGAGGTATCATCGGCTTATAATAAAACATGAATATGAAATTTATAATAAAATATTATAATACTGATATACTTAGTCGGTAATGATTATTCATAAGTGGTCGTGTGGGGTAATACAACAAATAAAATTAAAATTTATGACAAATTTAATATTTGGGGGACGAAATGCAGAAAAAATGTTACTGTTTTATTGCAAACTGTATCCCATCAAATACATCATGTAAAATGACAGACAATTTCAATATTATGATATATGCCTTGGTTGTTGACTTCAACGACAAAAGAAGTGAGATCTAAATAGGTGCCAAGTTCAATGGTCAGTCCTGAGATTTATTTATAACAATTAAAAGGATAAAATATTGAAGCCGAAGGTTTATCAACACTAAAATATTGTTTCAATTCGAACCAGTAGTTCCTGAGATTAGCGCGTTCAAACGAACAAATTTTTCAGCTTTATAATATTAGTAAGTTTAGATTACTAACAATAACAGAAAGTTTTTTTTAATAATACCTATACTTTTGATATATTTGTATAACCAACATTGTTTTTCACACATCAAATTATTATACTACACGGATGGTTGTACTTTTAGGAGCGTTTTTATTTTTGCGGAACTTGACTACATTTACTAAACTGATTTACTAACTATGTTCCGTTCAATTAGCTTATCTGTATTTATTGTCAAACATAAAAACGAGGTTTAAGCCTAGGTGAAAAGAACAAAATAAATAATAGATCCATGTTGAATACTAAACGAAAAGGAAAGCAAATTGTCGATGAATCACACAACATCACCATAGAATAGATCGTTGACGAAAATATTTGCTGAACAAACACAGTGGAATGTCATGTTTATGTAAATTGGCATTTATATTATCCTTACGTGTGTGTTAGTAACCTGATTATCCGGATACGTGATTTTTAGTTTTTATAGGCACTTACTGGCATTGTTTTAATGGAAAGCTAATATTTTTAAATCAGTCTTCTGCTACGGATATTATATTAAAAACATGAGCTTTTAGCCAATACTAAGGTCATGTCATTCCTATTGACAATCTCGATATGAATCTTTGCGATCACCAAATATCCTACGTGCCGTGTTTGATTACAAAACCCGTTTGCATCATAACACTGGTTTCTTCATCATATCTCTAATTAAGTTATTGTATTTAGAATATACAGATATATAGATATCGTTTGACGTAAAATACTATAAATTCAATTTATTACACATAAAGAACAATTTATGGTTATATCTCGAGTAGGTAACGTCAAAATTGTAAGTATGTTTCGAAATTTTAAACATGTAATTTAGCTTAAGTGTTAATAAATTGTTTTGTGTCTGATTAAAGTACTAACGAGAACGTTTTAATATTAAAATGATTAGTTCTAATATCACAAGTAATATTTAAATTGGCTGTCAAAATTAATCTCATCACGAATCAATGTTATACCACAATGATGCCACAAAAAGTAGATCGGTGACAATGTCATGCGGGATAGAGTACAAAAACAAAGTATTCGGCACGCCTGCTTCAAGTTGAACGTCCGTTCGCGGTTCGAGTACCCTTGCAGAGCCGTTACTTGGGTAAGGAGGTAGGTAGGTACATTATGCCCTCATTATGTTGCACATGCATTTATATCCATAAATGTACCAACAAATACATTAAGGTCACTATTATTGTATTCTCGTCGTACTACTTTCGTCTTTCTGCCAAGAGAAACAGGTATCATTCATTATTGTTATTTTAGGAGGGATATAACGCAATTAATTTGCCTAAGTTAAAATCTTTCCTTACCTTGCCTACACTTTTTTACATAAGAATTAGGTACACGTTTTATCCTTTACCACTATCCAGTTTTTAATCAATTTTAAAATACAAAATTATAATGTTTAGTTAGTATGTTAAGGAGTAAACATTTTTATTTATCTGATCTCAGAGAACTTTAGTTACACTTGATACTAAATAAATGACTTCTTTGCCAATTCTTCAGACATACTCTCTATATTATTAAAACTCATATTTCCTCTTAAAAAGACCGGAATTTGACAGCAACAAATTAAGTGAAAATCATTAGGATAGTATGCGAATGTAATAGTAGCATTAATTAATGGATCATCCACCTTATTTTTTTTATTTAATTTCTTTTTTCTGATGTCTTTCACTAACTTTCTTTAACTAACGTGACATTGGTGGAATTATGTTACTGGCTACAGTAACCATTTACCCAAAGACGAAATATCGCAGGAAAATTTTACCTTACGTAAGAATAACATGGCTTAGAACAAAAAAAGGTGTAGATAGGTTATAGGCGCTCCGAAAGCGTGAGGCTAAAAAGAGGACATAATTAGCCTGATTTGATCTGTGCCGCGTCGTCTTTGGGTGCGCGAAGTGAATCCGTTGATACGGAGTAAAAGTGACCCAAAACAACTAAAACTGCCAACGTGTGTTATGAGATATCGTAATGTAGTGTGAATGTTGCAATACTAAGTTATTTATGTGTGCGATAGAGTGCCATTTTTTTTTAACTATCTACGCCTTTTTACTTATAATATCATTGGCTTAGTATGGCTATTTATTTTTACTTTGTTTACATTACTTCATATTTAGTTGGACATCAGACGAGGGTAAATACACTAGTTGTAAGTAGTATTGAAACATGTCCGCGAGACATATAGTTAATTGAAGACAAACATAATATTGGTAACCGTATCCTAGTATTTCTATGGTCACTAACATAGGTATCGATATCGTAGCTTTTATGCTTCGTTGAAGTCTTTTCTTAGAACCAAAGAGTAAAATAATATAACTAGTTCTGAAATTAAACTTATTCATACAGTACCTCTACCATGAGTTTGCTCTATTAACGTAATCAATACTCGTAAGTGACTGCGGAAAACATTTAGTACGATGATTTTTGCAGTGCCTCTAACGGACAGTTTTTTATACAGAGTTATTTACGATATTCGCTAGCGAGTATCGATTACGATACCAGAGTAAACCCATGGTAGAGGTACAAATGTATTTACCTGTCTTTTGTATAAAACAAACAGTTATTTTATATAAGGATTTAAACGCTATTCTAGTTAGTTTCTAATCCTATTAATTAGACATTAAAAAATAAAAAACCTTAGATATTACCTACCTATTCACAAGATTAAAAAAAATCACGATGTCTGTCAAATGTTCCTAAAAAATCGTGTTTTTTTATACTTAATTAGGCTTACGTTTAAAATTTCCTACTGTTATGAGACCAGATTGTTTTTTTTTTAATTCTAGTTATGACACAAATGATGGCTCGTCGAGGACTGAACATGGAATTATAGAAAATCCTGGAACAAATGATGCTGCCCTCAACGTCCAGGGTGCAGTTCGCTGGTACGATGATAAAGGACATTTGTACCAAATGACGTATAAAGCAGGGAAAAGAGGCTACCGAACTATTATTAAGAAACTTTCTTAAAAAAAGTATAACACTGACGTAAAAGAAGCCATTACTGGTGAAATGTTTAATGGGAATATTGCATCTAATCAAGAAAGACTGGATAATATCATAATATTTATTAAATTATAATAACTTTATGTTTCTCACCTAAACTGTAGAGACATGATACTCTACATTGAAGAGTGTACTTTTTCTGACATTAATGTTCCTATGTTTGATATTTTAAATTATATGTGTAACTTCTTTTATGATATGCACGTAACTTGACTCGTGATTCCTGGCTGAATCAAGGAGTAAACATTTAAATAGAACTAATCGATTGAAATATGTAATTACAATTCTTTGAAACCCTGGAATATTTTGAGTACGTACACTAATTTTAGCTATTATTTATTTATTTAAAAAAAACTCGAAGCATATCTTCTTAATGAGTAGGAAAATATGAAAAAAATACAATAATTTTTTTCTTATTATTTATTACAATTTAAACATGCACTAGATTTTTTTTAAATAGCCCCTATTATTTTAACAATACTAAATTGTCATAAATCAATTAATTCATAAAAATGTATGATGTGTTCATATATTTTTATGAATTAATATACATAAGTTTTAACGATATAGAAGATGTTTTTTTCTGTAAGTTAATACTGATACATACAATAGTTTAGAGCTGCAACGTACGATGGTAGAAGGTAGCCATGGGCGGGCATCAAATCAAACCATTCTTCAGAACACTGTTGGTCGTACAAGTGGTAGAACACACATAAGGAGACAAAGTCTGTCCTTAAACGAGAAAAGATAATTTACAATGCATAATACTTTTGTAATTTGTGTACAACGTACATTTAAAATGGTCACAAGAAAGAAAGTGCTTATATAGCACCGAAAACATACACAACACACCAACAGGTGCATGGTGACTAATTTTCAACTTGAGGGTGATAGCCTGTCAGTCGAGTACTACAAAGTACCCCACCAAGTTTTCTCACAGTCATTGTAGGATTCGAACCCACGATTTTCGCCGCGGAATCCGACTGAGCTATCATCGCCTTTAAAGTTTAGTTTCTTTAGTACAACATCCTATACAAAAACTGATGTGATTTTATACAATAAGTATTCTATTCTATATCGATATTCATGAATCATCAAGATTCAGTTATCCATGCTTTTTAGGGTACCGTACCCTAAAAAAAATAAACGGAACCCTTATAGAATTACTAAACAGTCCGTCCGTCTCAGAAGTCATATAAGTTTTAGGTACTCGAAATGTACCTAAGTAAAGCAAAAACTTTAATTTTTACATATTGACGACGGCCGAATATATTGCTCGATAATACCTGAATAAATATTTAGGTAAATTATTTAGATCAGTTTCGATAATCTAAATAATTTAGTAAGGTATGTAGAATTTGAATATAACTGTAAGCATTCTAAATTTCTATACAATGTAGGTTCATAAGTATTAATGGTATTATTGCTAAAAAGGCAAACATAACCGTCCCCCCCCCCCATGTTTTCCTAGGTAAATAAAGCAAAAATTTTAATTATAATTTTGCAGGTTTTTAGACAATATATTTAATTTAATATTAAATAATGATTTATTTATGTGAACTATACATACATGTTGAATTGTTGTATCATATTTTGAACATAGTGTGCATTTTGCTAAAGTGTAAATTTGTGCGTTTGTCACGAGATTTCGTAACATGATTCAAGTTATCACCTCGGTTACACACAAAAAATTTGGTATGTACATACATACTTTGTCAATTGCTGTAATATCAACAAACAATGACGGTATTTAAGATGATAACTTTTGTTTTATCTTCACTCTCTTCCATTTATCGAAACTATTTGGATATATCCACAATGTTCACTTTGGTAAGTTCAATCCTTTAGTATTTCTATAAAAATTCTAATTTTCAGTAAAAATTCCTGAAAGGCCAGCTAATATTGTACCATTCATTTACAAACAGAAAAGAGTCTACCTAAATAAATAAATAAATATCATAGAACGTTTGATATCCAGGTTGTTAATTCCGATGTTCATCTTGGTGAGAATCGAATCCACGACTTCGATTTGATAGTCACCTTCACATTAGCCTTCTATTGAGACCAAGAATATGTATTAGATAGGTACTTATAAAAGTTATTTTATATCCCAATAATATCTTAACAAAATAAGTGAAACAATAAGCTGTAAAATATTTTAAACATCAAAACTCAAATATGTTTCCATATTTGAGCCTGATATCTTGGCCTCTTGGGTCATTTCTACACTAACGGCTATGAGATCCTTAATCAAGTAGAGCACAAGCTATGGAAATCTGATAATGATGTAAGTACCTACTACATAATACATACTATTTTAAAATATATATTTATTTTATACGCCCAGATTATACGCTTTTATAGGACAAACAGACATGTCCATGCCCAAAAACGTCTGCCCTGGGTGGGAATCTTATCAGCATGCGGCCCGTGAATATTATTTGTATACTAAAATACCAATCATTCCAGAAATTATTCGTTTTCGCCATGGCTGTTGCTGTGCTAGCTGCCCAGGATTCAACGGAAAAGCCAGTTGCAGAAATTTTAACAGAAAGCACTCTTGTCAGAGAAGATGGATATAACTTTGCGTAAGTTTTCTGAACATTGTTTAATTGACACCATTTATTCAGCTTAGGCCCTAGTCAGCTTCTTGACTTGACTTTACTTCGTGTTGACTTATTAAACTTCCGTAGCTCGACCTTTATAACGGTGTTGACTTATGAAGCTTTTGAAGCTCGACTTTCATTAGTGTTGCCTTATGAAGCTTCTGTATCTCGACCTTCATAAGTGTTGACTTATGAAGCTTTTGTAGCTCGACCTTCATAAAAGTTGACTTATGAAGCTTCTGTAGCGTAAAAGTGTAAATTAATATTTTTGTTATATATTTCAGGTTCAAAACAAGTGACGGTGTATCGCGGCAGGAGCAGGGACAACTGATCACAATTGGGGACCACCAAGGCATTGGCATCAAGGGCTCCTACTCCTACACCGCTCCTGATGGTCAAGAGTACGAAGTCTCGTTTACCGCTGACGACAAGGGCTACAAACCAACAATCAGAATTTTAAATGCTAGTGGAAGCCAATAGTTATTTTAAAATTACATTTATACTACTCTACTATATTATTTATTTTAGCTTTTATTTCCCAATGATACGAGATAAAATGTATCCTTTATATCATTCCAGTAAATGGTCTATTTAGTTCTAATTTTCATCCAAATCGATTTAGCCGTTATGCGTGATTGAGTCAAACATTTAGACTTTCACATTTATTGTGTTGGTAGGAGTAGGAGAGTATTCCGAATGCAATCATTACCTTGTTTTATTATCCACCATCTAGAGAAATTTAAGAAGGTAATTATTTATAATTCTGCTAATATTATAAACTAGCTGTCCGCCCCGCGGTATCACCCGCGTATATTTTTTTTGATGTCACTAGTGACATCGAGGAAAGGCGGGTCACCTGATGGTAAGTGACTACCGTCAACTATAGACATTAGCAATACCAGGTGGACTGCCAACGTGTTGTACACCATATTACAATGCCTTAAGGGCAAGGGCAACTGGCTCTCAAGTGCAACTGCCGGAACACACCAACAGGTGCTTGGCGACAGATTTTCAACTTGAGGGTGGTAGCCAGCCAGTCGAATACCACATAGTACCCTACCACCGTGCAACCTTTTTTACCCATTTTTTTATCCCTTTTGGGGTTGAATTTCTAAAAATCCTATCTTATTCCTCGTCTTCGTCTTAAAAACAACATTTTATTTCTCTCCGCTCTCGTACCCCAGTGACGCCTACATCGCATAGCTAGCCGAGCGGGGTGAGCGGTGACCACGCGACTTTTTTCTAATACTTACATTTTTAAACTCGTGATATCTTTCGAATACAATGTCTGAATCGAATAACTCAAAAAGTTATACAAAGGCATTGAATGAGTCTTGAATATGCAGTAATTTATTTTGATAAGGATTAATACTAACACATATAACTAACGACAAATAAAGAACTTTTTCTAGCGCCGACATTTCAATTATTTTTTTAAAATAAAAAAAACATTTATAGTGACATAACTATAATAGCTAAACATTATGCTGTCGGAACATTTTTTGTAGATAATGATGTGTTCTGCAAAGAAATACATTATTTTGTTCTATCATCAATACTTTTAGCAGCGCACGCGATGTTAGGAATTTATAGGTAAATTTTTTAACACCTCGGGTTACATTATTGTAGTTTTAGGAAGGATCCCTTTTTTTTTAATAAAATACAGCCTATGTTCATCAGGGATAGTGTAGCTACCCAAGGGTGAAAAACTTTGAAATAAGATGAACTATTTTGGGTAGGTATAATTTGCAACGCTCGGTGATATTATCGTCATAACATTTTTCACAGGAAAAAACTTTGAGACACTAATCAACATATAACTCTGCAAGGTTTTGCCCTGTGGTTTATAACCTGCAGCTCCGGGATAAAAAGGGACGGGCTTGTAAACTATGTATATGTTAAAATCAAGTCGTTCCGTTGTTCTAGTAGTAGGTGTCCTAGGGAGTCCGTGGCTCCCAAGAAGTAAAGCAAGGAGCATTTTGGTAGCGTCTATCGGCTAATCTAACCACTTACCATCAGGCGGGCCGTATGCTTTATTTCCACCTTTATGGTATGAAATTATATTTTACTATCTTTTGTGCTGGAGTTACTTGCGAATAGTATATTATTTTATACCCTATAAAAATGCTTAAACTAATAACAACTGCAAGATAAATAAACACCATCTTTTAATTAATTAAACCATCTTAAAATTAGTTAAATTCACAGCCAAAAATAAACATTTTCATACTGTATGAACAACAGACTATTACAAAGTTTTTATTTTATTTCGTATGTTTAATAAATACTGTAAAATATATAATTCATCGTGTATCATGATGTAGTTGCACTATCTGATTAGAGAACAAAATGCGTTGCTAAACAATTATTTTATAGTCATGTTTCAAATACATTCAGAAAATCGTGACATTTCAGTTTATAGATTTGTGTCTCCGCTTATTATCATACACTTTTAAAATAAGTACTCACATGGTATATAAAGGTGATTTTAACAATTGAAATAGTTCACAGTTGGCATACCTACACTACGAAATATTTTTATGAAATTGGTAAGTTCCATTAATTTACTTCCTCCACAAAAAGCTTTAAATAATTAAACTAAATTTCATAATAATTATATTGTGAAGTCAAGAAAAACATTTTTATTTACGAAATCAATACTGATATTCCTAATGAATATTTAGATATTGAGGAGCATCCAATATATTATTTAGCTAAAGTTATAGCATTTAAATGTGATCAAAAAAAAACTAAGCTTGAATTGCTTGTTTCAGGAACAAACTTCGCATATTATTGTGATTTCATCTACGAGTAGTGAAAAAAAAAATTATATAAATATTCTAAATTAAAATTTATATCAGGAATAAAAACGTCTAACATAGTAACATATAATAATAATTAAAATAATCTGACACGTAGGTAAATATTCTGAGCTACATATTTAAAAATAAATATATAGCTAAATTAATTCAAAAGGAAGATTTACTATAAAAAAATACCTTGCTGAGTTTCTTGCCGGACTCTTTTCAGTTTAAGTGTATTCCGTTGGTAGAGTCAATTCTGACGTTCATAAGGGCCTAACCAGGGCCGAAACTAAATAGGTAATGAGTTTTTAGTTTGAGTTTGACACACCAAGTTATAAGAACATAAGATTTGAATTCTGAACGAATTAGCTGAACTATACTTTAGGGTTTTATAATGTTTTGAGTACAAGATATATGTACGTAGCACCACTAGCTGGCTTCAGCTGAAGTCCAGCACACATTGCTTCATGCAGCATAATGCTGAGCTCTGCTGTGGGCCGTATTTGTCATATATTTATGTATACCTAGTCTACCTTATGTTTATTCTTTTCTATACTTAGCTTCTATTTAATATTGACTGTCATTTTCTAAATTGAGTCAATCATATTAAAGCCCTACCGCATCTTATCTTATCTTATTGCGGTTCAACTTTACCTAAACGTCATTGGTTTTCTGTCAATTGTCACTTTTGTCCATAAATTCCGACGTCTTCGACATTTTTTTGTGATGGTTAACAAATAAATTTTATCTTTCTTTATAGTTAAAAAGTGCGAAATTAAGACAAACATATTTTATTTTATTTTTTTTATTTTGGCAGTGTTATTTAACAACCCTTTTAAGACTAGAGAATAAAATCTAGCTTTATAATAACAAAAATTGTATTTGGTTTCGCAGCAAAGTTGTACAGGAAAGTAATGCTTACTTTATAGTGTATAAGTCTTAAGATTGAGCGGGCTTAGGCTGTTCATCAGCATTCTGTTCCGTTGGCTGGTAGCCGTTCTTATCGGCGACAAAGGAGACAGAGATGTGTTGGCCATCGGGAGCAACATACTTGTAGCTGCCCTTTACCAAGAGACCTTGCTGTTCAGTGTCGTTCTTATACTCGCCCTGCTCTTGTCTTGAGGTGCCGTCGCTTGTCTCAAACCTAGGAAAAAACATTCGTTATTAAGTAAAGCTATCAGTAAAGCTATGAAGTACTGCAAGTTATTTTTTTATGCCAAAAATATTGACAAGTAGGCAGCTATGTCATTTGATGGCAAGTGGCAATCGTTGCCTAAGGATATTAGCAATTCCAGGTGGCTTTAAGATAACATGCTCTCAACTCCAGGACTACACCAGTTTCGCCAAAAACTCAAGCTCACTGTAGAAGTCTCACGGAAGGTCGTGAGAGTTCTACAGTGAGCTTCGTGGTAGGTATATTATGTTGAATTCAGCACCAATCCACTTTTGAGTGTATGCGTAGGTGTTTCGTAATGTATGACTATAAACTAATAGCTAAATAAAGACGAAAACATAAACTTTGCGTACATTAAACCTTGTTACCTAAATCATAAATATCCACATGCTAGGTATTATAAAACTCACCTACCACGCAATTCACAATTGATCGTAAATAATACAACAGTTGAACAACAATGCATTAGCAAATAGTATATTTATGCCTTAATTATAGCCACAAATCCTAATTAACAACGAAAAATATTATGCAATAATCAAATACAAGTACAAAAGGACACAGTTTAGTCTTCGCTTTTTATCTCCTGATAGTTATCTAATAGCAATGTTATGTATGACCTCTAGTGCTACCAGCATGGAGGTCAATAAATAACCTTTATAAAAGTACTAAATAGATGCATAATTTTAATTATTGGTCCTTAACATTGTACCATATAATCGTAAGGTTTTGAAATTAGGGATTTAAATATTACTCTTCAAATATTTTTTGAATATTTTTAGTTCAAGACTATTTTGTGATTATTACATGTTTTTTTGAAGAATCTGCAGTGTTTTAGAACTCATGAACGTGGTTGAAATCTAATACGATAAAAGTAAATATTACGTTGTGAAATCCACACGACCTCAGAGAGATCAAAAAACTTGGTTTTCCTATTTATGTTACACAATGTAGAAATTTTGCTGCGTTCAAGATTGTTATTTTTTTAGGCAAAAGTCTTTGACATTGTTACAACTACCACGAAATTTAATTTTAAACCAAAGGCGAGATTACTTACGAGTAGTAACTTACAGACTCTAATACTTTTACAGAACTTTACATAATTATGTCCTATTTGAATAATTTTTATACCAAACATGAAAACTATAGAGCTGTACGGAGAGATAATAGACTTACTCAAACATTCGTTACAATACATAATTCAGAATATATTTAATTATGCGTTTTCAATTAATATTGCAAATATCTGCAATACAGGGTTAATTGATTAAACTTACTCGAAATTATATCCATTGACATCGACTTCAGAGTCCTGTTTGACGATTTCTACAGGTGCCTTAGCATCCTTTGCCGGGTCCTGTGGCACTGCACAAACAAGGGCTAAAGCCGCCAAAGTGAAAATAGTCTGAAAATAATAATTAACGAAAATATTTAGTATTGCCAAATATACAAATACCCAAAATCGGACACAAGTAATAACAAGGTAGTTATGGAATTATCACTTCATAAACACTTTTAATTGACACATTGAATCCATTTGTTTAACTTTTCTTATTTGTTGGCTTTATATTTTAAATTCATAATCATAAATTCCAAATTAAAATTTACTTACAATCTTCATCATTTTTTATGATATGTAAAAAAAGATGTGTTGGTTGGTGGAAGATTCCTGAACGTCTATACTCTGAAGTAGCAACCTGGGCTATAAATATCATTTCAATGTATTGACAATGCGATGTTTCGTAGTTACATTCGGAGGCAAGGTGTTAATCACAATCATGCAAACAGTTTATTTAAGGAGATCCACGAAAATGTTACGGGGATTTGTCAATTGTGCAAATTGTTTGCCTGCCGTCGTCGCCGCGCGCCGGTCTGGCCGTGCGTCTGTCACTTAACCTACATTTCTTGCAAATCTACCAAATTTTTGGTTCTTTTTGAACAATCAAAATGCACACATCATCATGATCTAAGTAAAAATAATTAATTTAATGTATTTGTAACAACCCCAATTTTACTGCTGTTATTCTATGATAGTTTAAAAATTGTAACGTGAAAATTATTCTACTTGTGTTTGACACTTATCTTGTAATTTTAATGTCGATAACAATACAAAGATATAAACAAGAAAGGTAAAATTTGTTGTTATAGAATGTGAACAAATGATTATGCGAAACATTAAAACGGTTTTGATCAAGGTGACGTGTTGATTGGCTGGTGATAAAAGTGTACCTTGAAGGTTATTTTTAATCTAAAGATTGTGCTGCAAAGTTCTCAGTTAGGGATATTTCTGATTTTTGGTAATAAGGCACAACTTGTGTTTTAAATGTAGCAAATATGAGAAAAAGATAAGTAAAAAACCTGTAATTGGCATTAATAATGTAGACGATCTATGGAGGATTTTTGTAAATTCAACATTTGAGGGAAGTTTTTGTAAATGTAAATTTTTAGTTATTGATGACAAATTCATGAGTTTTTTGGCTTTAGTGTTTTAGTTGGAAATTAAAGTGTGACGTATCCGGAGTTGAAAACTTTTTATGAGAAATCAGATTTTTATAATGCAGTAAAGAAACTAATTTTGAATGGATTAGAGTTTCTACTTATCTTTTAGGGGTGAACTAAGATAGGATCGTTCACAATAAAGGGAAATATTTTACCATATTTTATCACGGGTAGAATTAAGGACAGAACCGCGGGAAAAACGAGTCCTTAAGTAATAAATTTCGCTATAGTAAATAATCAATGGAAAAAAGTCGTGCCCCTAGGAGGTCTATAAAACTTGCTGATGATTACTATGATGATTCCTAGATCGAGTGAATTTTAATGATTTAGTCGTGTTTTGCATCTTTATTGAATTATCTTAAATTATCCATCCTTGTCACTCCACAAATCTACCTTAACATTCTCATATCTGCTGCATGCAATCTTCTTTCATCAATCCCTTTAACTGCCCAACATTGTGAACTACAATACTTAGCTATAAGTGACAAAAATATTTATTCGTCAAGTATTGAAATTAGTGGCCATTTAAAAATATGCGTTGCAAGATCATAGACGTAACATAAGTAAACAGCACACGACAATAATTTATAATATTCTACAAGTATCTACTTACTCGAGGTTATTTCAGCAAATGCGCAGTAGGTACCTACAAAGTGATGTACATTGCATAAAGTTATAAATAGTTAGGCTAGAACAAATAGTAATTCAACCCATTCGCTGTACAGTAGGGACGTGCCAAAACTACATAACTACAAATATTTCTGGAATTGAAAGTAACAGTAAATTCATTTATACACTTTTCGTCTTCATCTCGGAAGTATATGGAATATAAAATTATTAATAGCTCTATTTCCTACCTATCAGGAATAAAAACGAAGATGCGCCCGAATCTTTATTTTGATCCCTTACTGCAAGTGTAGGTAACTACATCCTTTCGCTAGTGTTTTAGTGCTGCATATCGGTATCACTAGCACTATCTGTACACAAGATATTATTTGACTCAACAATGTACCTACTACTACAATGGTTTCCTATGTATATATATATAATCTCTGTCATTGTGTTTTCAATAAGTATATTACGTCATTTATAAATGACCTTCTATTTATTATGTACCTACTAATTAAGCATAATAATTTATTAAATAAGATGAAATGATAATGAAAAAAAAATAATTATAAAACGTATTATCAAGCATAAAATTTTAGAAAGAATTTAACCCCTTGACTATCGCCCCAAAATTACCTATAAACAATTAGAATTCTAGAAATCCCGATTTAAGTAATGATCCCACCAAAAACATTTCGCACCGTCAAAAAGTTATCAGATCTCTTGTAGAGCCAAACTTCTAACTCTACACATCTTAACTTTACAAGAACAAACGAACCCTACACCCTCGAGAAGCTATCTCTTTCAGGTAAATAAAAAAAGGTAAAAAAGTATTGTTATGGGAACCTGACACACAATAATTCTAAAGCTAAAAGTGGAAAAGAGTTGATTAAATATTTATCTAGATATAGGTAGACAGATGGAAACATGTATTTGAGTATATACCTACATATTTCATTATCTACCGGTTGGCCCTAGCCGGTAATTAATTTGACATTACCATTGAATAACATTGACTTGATAAGTACTTACCTAGTTGTTACTTCATTAAAATAACCAACTAAAATATCATCCGGAGAATTACCTTGGCATTACGATTTTACCAAACCGCTCATTAGGATGAGAATGTACATGTCAAGTTTTTTCTATTAAATACTTTATTAATTGTTTGTGAACTTTATTATTTAAACACAATTACATTTATAACCTTGAAAATGTTAAGATTAAACAGAAAATAGACTCCAATTAAATCAACTTTTCATAAAAGTTCACAAAAATCATTGTGGAGGACAATATCATGTATCATAAACTTGTCACGAGCTCAAAAGTAAAAGAAGCAATATAAATAAAAATCTGCATTTTAACTCTTACAGATAAAATGTTACTACCTCCACTCGTAATAGCTCCACACACTCATTTTGTACATATTGCCTGTTACATGTATGTCATTATACTGTGTCAACGTAATCCACTGCCCTCGTGCCTAAGCAAACCATTCATGCAATCTTAAAAGGATATTAAATTGTCGTCATTGAAAATAATTTTTAATTTATAATATAAAGCATAAATCTATATATATAAAAGGATAAGTCCTTTTTTTTTTTTTTTTTTTCGTGGGGAAATCCTCATGGATACCCGGCCGCTCGAGGGGGGGCAGCTGGCCGGGTTATGTCAGACTCCTACTGACTAAAACCCCACGGTGTTTCTACCTGTCGCTGCTGGTGCTGGGTATACGGGGGCGCCCGAGGCATTCTTCCGCGTACCCAGCAGCGACGGCCCGGTGGCAGGCCTCTACTGCTATGACGGGAGGATCGGAGCTCGTATCCTCACCGTCTCGCCTTGGGTAGTGAGTGGAAACACGCACTAGACTACCCGAGCCCGTTGTGACAGGGCGGCTGACTCCCCCGAGTCTGCCACCCATGGGCTCCAGTGGGGAGAGGGCGTGGCTCGCGAAAGCCGCCCTCCGACGCCCTGTTCTCCTGCGGCGGATCGACAGGGTGGTAGTGTCCTCCCTGTGGCGTTCCGCCGCCTCCTTTGCGAGCATGACGCGCTCGCAAAAGGAGTGGAGTGCGTCCCAGGACCTCTCGCTGTCGACGATAGCGCGAATCACGCTCGTCAGCTAGAGGTCGTTCCCCACTTGGGCGCAGAGCTCACTGCGCTCGCTCGTCCAGGCCGAGCACACCTCCAAGGTGTGCTGGGCGTCCTCCTCGAGGCATCCATCGCAGTGGTGGCAAACGGCGGTCGGCTCCCTCCGGGCAATCCGACACAGATACCTCCCGAAACAACCGTGTCCCGAGAGGATCTGCGTCAACCGGAAGGTCAACGTGCCGTGCCGCCGTTCAAGCCACTCCTCCAACACTGGACGGATGGCCTCAATGGTCCTAAGCCCCGCACTAGGGTGCTCAAGCCTGGTCTTCCACTCTTGGATGGCGAGCGCGCGCAGTTGAGTTCTGCTCCCTTCCACCTCCCGTGGTGCTGGCCGATCGCCCTGGGCCAGCGCCTCCTCGCGCCAATAATATAATGACGCGAGGGTTCTCGCCTCAAGGTCCCAAGGCAGAGACCCGGCCAGCACACACGCCGCCTCAAAGGAGATCGTGCGATATCCCCGTATCGCCCTGATCGCTACCACCCTCTGCGACCTCCGTAGGAGAGTGGTGTTTGCGCGGTTCAGGGCGTCCGCCCATACGGGAGCTCCGTACAGCACCATGGATCGCACGATCCCCAAGTACAGCCGCCTGCACATAGCGCCCGGTTCGCCGGTGTTCGGCAGCAGCCGCCCAAGAGCAGCCGCCGCGCCCATCACCCTTGGCACTAGGCGCCCGAAGTGGGCTGTGAAGTGCCACCGACCGTCGAGGACGAGACCCAAATATGTCATCGTCAACCCGACGTTTATGCGGACTCCACTCACGACGATATGGGCATCGCGGGGAGGCGCCTGTCGAGGCCCATGAAAACACAGGGCCTCAGACTTGCTAAGCGCCACCTCCAAACCCAATCGTCGTATCCGGCCCACTACTTGTGCCACTCCAGCAGTGGCGCGGTAGGCAGCTGTACTATAACTCGTGCCACGGGCAGTGACCAGGGTGTCGTCGGCGTAACACGTTACCGTGACTCCCCGGATACACGGTGCCTGCAGCACCCAGTCGTACCCGATGTTCCACAGGAGTGGACCCAGCACCGACCCCTGCGGAACACCGCACGACATGTCTCTTTGGCCCCAGCCCTCACGGCATGGGAAGACCACCGACCTTTGGGACAGGTAAGCCCCAATAACTCTGCACAGGTACGGGGGCACACCATGATACCGGAGCGCCTCCCGTATACAGCTCCAGGGGAGAGAGTTAAAGGCGTTGGCAATGTCGAGTGACACCGCCAAGACAACCCCGCCCCGGGCAACCGCTTCCTGCGCTTGGGACTTTACCCGTAGCATTGCGTCGATGGTCGAGTGACCTCTGCGGAACCCAAACTGGCTCTCCGCCAAGTCCGGCCCCGTCCCCTCTAGGTGCTCAACGATGCGCCCCGCCACAACTCTTTCAAAGAGTTTGGCAATGTCGTCGAGCAATACTATGGGGCGGTAGGCGGAGGGTGATTCCACTGGACGCCCTTCCTTCCGGAGAAGGACTAATCGGCCTGTCTTCCACCTCTGTGGGATTATGGCTTGAGCCAGACAGGCGTCGAAGAGTCCTCTCAATCGAAGCTCCAGGGCGTCCGAGGTCAGGGCCAGGGCCAAGACGCGTCCCGGAATGCCGTCGGGGCCAGGGGCCGAACTCTTAGCGCGAAGCCGCAGAACGGCCGCACCCAGCTCCCCTTGCGAAACTTCCGGGACCCCATCAGTCACGTCCGGTGGGAGCGCTGCAGACTGCGTAGCCATTGCCGGAGGCAAGTGTTCTTCCCTGTGCGGAAACAGGGTCGAAACAACCTCCTCCCGGAGCCGAGGCTGGAGGCTCTGCGTTATCGGGGGGGCCCACGAGCGAAGCTTGCCCCTTACTGCCTTGTAGGGCCTTCCCCAAGGATCACGATTGAGAGCCTCCAACGACTCCTCCCAAGAACGGGATTTGGCTTCGGCTATCGCCATCTGCAGCGCCTTTTTCGCGTCCTTGTAGGCGGCGTATAAGACAGTCATCTGGGCTTCGTCCCTGCGCCTTCGCCTGCGGTATCTGGTGTACTGGCGTCTTACCTCGACGCAGGACTCACGCATCTGCGAGATCTCCGCAGACCACCAGTAAACCTGATTTTTTGGAGGACCAAGCCTGGCCCGGGGCATCGACGCGTCACAAACTTGCGTCATCGCTTCCCGGAACCAGTCCGCTTCATCCTCCACCACCGCAGGTCCTTCAGGCGTGGGTGCCCAGGACTGCACTACAGCCGCCTCTTTCGCCACGTCCTTGTCGAGGGCCTTGAGTCGCCACCTCGGACTCATCCCACTCGGGGGTCGAGTCGGGTTATCCGGTGCTCTCTGGAGCAGAGTGGAGACGTCAAACCGAATGTATCGGTGATCCGACAACGTCTCCACGTCCTCCAGTACTTCCCAGCTCCGGACTCGGCGCGCCAGGGCGGTGCTCGCGAAAGAAACATCCACGATTGATCCGCCCTGATACCGCACGCACGTGTCCACTGACCCCCGGTTGTGGACCGATAGGTCATGCGCCAGGAGCCAATCCTCCAAGAACTCACCCCTCACATCGGTGGCGGGGGATCCCCACGCCACAGACTTGGCGTTGAGATCCCCGACCACCAGCACAGGGTGAGGATGGCTCCGTCCAATCAGGGCTCCCACCTCGTCTATGAAACTTTCGAACTCGGTGAGGGGTCTGTTGGGAGAGAAATAGACTCCTATGGTCATTATCTCTCCCAGCAGAGCTGCGACGTATCCCCTGCCCTTCGCTACTTTTTCGAAGGGTGGGGAGCCATTGGCACCCCGACGGACAATGGCGACTAGGCCATCCCGGTCCCCAACCCAGTCATCACTGGGTGGGATGAAATACGGCTCTGGTACCACAGCCACCTGTATCCTCCACTGTGCCATGCTCTGGGCTAACAAGTCCTGAGCTCTAGCACAGTGGTTGATATTAGCCTGCAGCAGACGAAGGGTGTCCGTTATTCCGTGAGCATCGGAATCACCTCTTCATCCGCCGCCGCGCTGGTGCTTGGCTGTGGACAGGCCGCAGTCGACATGGCAGCTTTGGCCCTCGACTTCTTCTTCTTCTTGCGTTTTTTTTTCGTCGGCCGGGCCGCGACGCAAGCGTTTCCACCCAGTCTGTGAGTGGCTGGCTTCCCTGCTGCCGCGCACACCGTGCAGTGGGCCGTGGCAAAAGGATAAGTCCTGACTGAACTCTATCAACGCCCAGCCTAAACCCTTAGACCTAGAAAGCTGATTTTTTTCACAGGTAATGTTTAAGATGTAGATGAGGATTAAGAAAGATCAAAGGATACGCGGGTGAAACCGCGGGTCGGAAAGCTAGTAAATAATATTTTAATTAGTTACGTACTTATTGTGTCTATTGGTTGAATGGTTGGTGTCATCTGCCCAAACTATTTTTTTATAATTGGAATGCATAAAATTAACTGATAAAATTTTAAAATATAATTACTATTTCAAAAAGTGTTGCTACATGATTAAATAGAAAATATTGTAAGCCAGGCAATTCTATTGGAAAATTTTACAGCATGTCAAAGTAGCGCAGTTATTTAAACTTATCTTTGGATATCAATATGATTTCGATGCCATTGTCAACTTTGTCTTTAAATTACAGTTATTAGTTATATAACTTTTGACTGAGCGACCAAAACAAGCAAAGCTGCGGTAGTTTTACAAGACTTTTTTTTATATTTATTGGTTGTGAACCTGCTTATAGATACAACGGCTCTAGCTTCAGATAGTCCAATTGTTGTGAATAATTAAGAGAAATTATAAAATACTAATATTACCAAAGAAAACACATTTTTGCAAAATATTCATCCATTTCACGAAATAATTAAATCTTACGATGCAACTTCTTTACCTACTCCATTTTTTTTTACTCCATGTGTATTTGATCTATGGAATTAATATCGTAGAATAAAGATTATATAATCCTAGCACGAAGGTATTGTTATAAAGTGAGATCATCGATTGTTTATGAAAAGTAAAATAATTTTAATTAATTGATAAATCCTTTAGTCCTTACTCTAATGATAGAAAGAAATCTAATAACAAAAAATCCTAGAAAGTCACGCAATTAAAAATCCAGCATCCAACTCATAAAAAATGTATATTTTCTATTTTTAACTGCAGTTATTCAGAGTTTTTCCCAAATTAAAATTGCCTACCTAGTTGGAACTCGTATAACCTAACATAATTTGAAAGAACCGTTTCAAATTAGGTACAAAGTAATAAAAAATTTACTAATATTTAATAGAATTAAATAAAAATAGCATATAAACTGAATGAATTCAAAAAATATTGCTGGTATTTTAACTATGGCTAAGAGATATGAATTCGGTGTGATTTTAAATCACTAACTGACAAATTTAAAAATGAGCCGCTGTGTATAGTAAATAATTATCAAGAAGTCGATTCTAGTTCTCGTAGTCACGATCTTAGAGAAGCCATTTCTGAGTTATTTGAGCTACTGATACAAATTTTCAGCGATCCCTCTAATTGACTTGAGATCAATGTGCATCATGCATTTTTGATTGTACGATATACCTGCTATACACACAAACTTATGCTTTGATGCAGAATATCTGTATTCAAAATCCAAAATTTCTGTTTAGATGAAAACAATCTGTGGTAACAGCGCTATCGTGTGTAATGGAGGCTTAAGAGTGCGGGAAATTTCAAGCATATCACTGCCGACATTGCTGACCTCAGTATACTGCGTGGGCGAATTCATTAGATCCAATAGATGATCTATTGGATCTGTAGAGGTTTCTTACCTATTCGAAGCTAGAAATGCGTTGCGGGCAGCTCTAATTGTAAAAATTCCATCCTTGAGTTGCCAATAAATTAAGCTAATTAATAAATTATACCGCGCTATTATGTCCACCATAAAACGACTCCGTTTTCTCTACCAGCTTCATCTATAAACATCATACACCCTTATTTAAGATAATAGTAGCCATTAGTTATTTATTTATTTATGTATGTACAGACACAGAGAGAAGTGGGTAATCTGCATAAAACAGATACAAAAGCACAATTTGACTTATTTCTAATAATAGGACTTATTTCTAATAGAAACTACTTCTAGCATTACATTACATTCAGAATACTTATTTTATTCCCAAAAAAACATTTCCAAAGATATACAATGATATGTATAATTATGGCTATTTGCATATTATGGATATGACTAGCTTTATACTTTTATGATTGTTAGCATGATATTTACGTCTTTGTTTTTTAACATAATAAAATTCATAAAAAAGTTACCTAGCCCAATCAATACTTATTATCTGTTTTGTATAGCTTCCTCAGTACAGCTACGGTAGATAAGGTAATGCACATAAGTAGGTACTATGTTTTTCATAATTCACACTTTTAAACATTGTTCACCTGTTTAATCAATTAAATTAAATACTTACTGTGTGAAATTTGGATTATAATAAAACAAAAACACCGGTCAAGTGCGAGTCGGACTCGCGCACCGAGGGTTCCGTACAAACTTGTAAATAGTTCATTCATCTTTTTTTTTTCGATTACCTTATTTGAGGTTGGGGCCAATTAAGCTAGACCTTTAAATTGTATGAGCGCCTATACAACTCAGAGGCCTATCTTAATTGGTGGTACTATGTATGTATGGAGACACCCTTTAATTTTAAACTTTTTTTATTTTTTGGAATTTTTCCTTTATCTGTGCTATACGATGTTGCTTCGTACCAAATTTCAAGATTCTGAGTTCACGGGAAGTACCCTGTAGGTTTAGATTCCCTTGCGAGTTTCGATAATTTGCGGCATAAACGGCTGTATCTTCTGATTGCGTTGGCTTAGAAGTTTGAAGTTTGTTCACAGCTCCAAGGAACAGTAGACTTGAGTATTTGATATAAATTTCAGCTTGATACCTCCTCGCGTTCCTGAGAAAAAGGGTCTTGACACACGGACGGACACAACAAAGTTATCCTATAAGGGTTCCATTTTTTACCTTTTGAGGTACGGAACCCTCAAAAATTGCAAAAGGGACAAAATGTGAACACCGTTTTACAACATTTAAAAAAAAAGTTGAAAGTTTTATGTAAGACCTTTTCGATGTCTTTAAGCTAAAAATTAAATCTTTGTGTCAAAAATAAATATCTGATAATGATTTTTAAAAAATATTATCCATATTACTTTAGGCGTAATTCTTGTGAACAGTCTAGTAGATTCAAATGTACCTATCTTTTTTCTCACTAATCCAAAAACGGTTGACAGAGCTTTTGCAAACAAATGACACCGTTACAATGATATGATATTAAGATGCTTTCAAATGAACCCATTGTGTTTTCACTCACGTATTATTTCCCAATGTTGTCTGTCATGATTTCAATGTTTGGTTTTGTGTAAATTTTGGAATTATGCAAAAAGGTTTTACTTGTTGATTTAACGAACTGTAAGTGAAGTTCTAGCATAATTATGGGAATTATTTTGTTCGAATAAAAATGTTATTTAATGCCATATATTTCAAATATAGAATGCATTAGGGTAAAATTTTACCTACTGTTTATATAAAATGTATCCTAATTTCACTAAAGTAGTAGTTTATTTGGAAATTTTAGGGTTGGTCCCATTGTAAAAGTTGTTCAGCATGACGAACCCATAGGTATATAAATAAGTTAACATTTTTTTTAAATGTTATGTGTGTTCCTAATGGGTTTAATTAACAATTTATAATTTTTAATCAGCGGGAAGTATAATCAACATTAAAAAATGTATATCAATTATCGTAAACCAGTAGGTACTTAACTAAACAATATCGTATCAAGTAGGTACTGCATGCAAGTGTAAATTATTTGGCAATATCACCTGGGTATCAATTTTGTACAATAGTATTGTATTATGTAACATTCAATATTTATTGTTGAATTTGATTTATGACCATGTCAAAAGTTGATAAAAATGCTATAAGGTCTCTTAAACATAGAGTGGATTGAGGAACGCGTCACCGCGACCCATCCTTACATGATGTCAGCCTTCTGTTCTGCAAGTGCTGCACCACGGAATATATATAAAATGAACGATCTTACAATAGTTACTCATTCGTTAGTTTGAACTCAACACGAATACTAAGCACCATGCTCAAATACGTGAGTCGCTAATCTTTAATTCTTATTTGTTAATTATAATTACAATAAGTACCGAAGGCCCCCTGTGATGAACATTAATGCTTACCATTTTTAGTAACTTCTTAAGAATGTTACGAAAGTGTGCCGTGACTTAAATGATGTATCTTTTTATGGCTTAGTGAATCTCAATACGTAATAATACAATAACAATGGTTTACGATAATTATTTATTTTTACTTTTGACAACGGCTTCATTTCAACAAACGTGATGAACGTATTTCATTATTTGAAAACTCATTATTTTTTATCATTTAAATTATATACTCTATATAATATATTTTATTGACGCATTGTGATTCGAACAAATATTGATGTGGTACATTTATACTAGTTATTGTTTGTAGTAGATTTTTTTCCTCCAAGCGTCAGAAAAATAAAACCTCTGACCATGCAATTTGTAACTAAGGAAGGTGTTAATTTACTTTATGATTATTTCTAATAGTTCTTATAATATGTCGCCAGGTAACCATCCTTTGCGTGGTCGTAGCGGTATGCGCGGGCGCACCTCAACAAAATCCGCAAGATGTACAGATCTTGCGCTTCGATAGCAACGTAGAGCCCGACGGTTACAGCTTCGCGTAAGTATTGTATTATTTACTTATGCTATAAAATGTATTACACACTGATTATATAACCTGTATTACTATAAGCATAGGACCTATGCCTAGTAGAGTAGGTGTTTATGTACAACAGAGAAAATTGGTATAAAATTTTTGTTTTCTTCATTAAATAGTTTTACACTTTTACTGACATAATATAACGAATTATTTTTTTTTATTAGCCAGTAAAAGACCATGTATTCGAATATTGACATACATTTTTCAGCTCACAAAATAGTGTAGGATCACTTTACTTTTGGAACGCTGAAAAATTGTGTACCTATTAAAGTTTTCTCATATAGTGAAATAAATAAGCATTTGGGTTTATTTATCTTTTCTCTTATGAAGCATACCCTATTTTAATATATTATATTGATGTGACTACAGATATGAAACCAGTGATGGTACATCACGACAAGAAGAAGGCAAGCTTGATAATCCTCAGTCCGAGAACGCGGCTTTGACCGTCACTGGGCAGTATGCGTACGTCGCTCCTGATGGCAAGCACTACACTGTCACCTTCACCGCTGGACCCAATGGTTTCCAACCCAAAACCTCCTTAGGACAGAAGTAGTAACTCTACTAAATCATGTACATAGCTAATACTCGCACAACAAAGGTCAACGTATCCTGTGACCGTCATATGTTTTTATAAGATCAGAAGCTTGCACCAGTTAACTCGATCTCAATTATGTTCTTAATGCCAACTTCGAGCATACAAAAGAGGTATCACTGTTACTAAATTCTTGTGCCATAAGGATTATATTTTCTACTTTTGTATTTTTTTTGTATAAAAACATTTATCTGTTTGAGTACACTGTTTCTGATAAATAAATGGTATTTTCTTTTCATCCATAACCTGATTTTTTACTGGCTTTACATTATCTTGTAGCAAGGTTAGAAAGTTATTTGGACAAATACTAATTTTGTCTAACTATAAAATGCAAAAAAGTTATTGAAACTGACATGAGTTTTTGAAATCGATACATTTAAGATCATCCAAATAACTTTAGTGAATCCATAGGTATTACAATTTTAAACACAATAACAAATTAAAATAACACGATAGTTTTGAGAATGTATCCAATATTTTATCCAATTTTCATCTAGGCCCAAATCCAAAACAAAATAGATATTTATTATTATTTCTTTAAATATTATACATACATTATTGTACGAGGATTCGTAGAGGTTAAATTACTTAAAATTTTAATTAAATAAATGTTAAAAATGAATCATACAGTGTGAATATATAAAGAATCGATTGCTTTGTTTTTTTTATTACCGTATATTGTATTTAGCATTTTTTTCTGATATTATAACCATTAAAGTTAACATTAAGCTAGTCCATTGATATAAGTTAGTATTTGTAAATAAGCGTGAGATAACTAACCGTGCATGATTTTTAATTTTTGGTGTATAATGATTAAAGAATTAGGAATAATTGTGCATAGCTAATTGGATAATCAATCACAAAAAATCTCAAATTATAGAATTTTTAATTGCAATCCATTTCAAACATCATCATTTCAATCAATCAGTTTAAGCCATCCAAATCCAAAGTATAATTAGTATTTGCAAATGCGCTATTTATATAAATTCAGGGATTGATGCTATTTTCCTTTAACGATGTTTAATGTTATCGCTTAGATATTGAAATGAAAATACATTTGAAAACACGAAAGTAACGATCTTTGAAACAATATTAGGTTTATAAATTTCACACTGCAAGTGTTCAAATGTTCAATGCATGTTTCGTAAATCTAGCTAAATGCCAGCACACACATGTGGCGAAGGTTCTCCTAGTCTTTGTAGGTGCGAGCAAATAGATGTAAATATTACAAGGTACCTACATTTTTATTTGCAAATAGCCTTCACAAATTATGAATTGAATATTGAATGCCTTTATTTCTGTATACACCGAAAAATAATACCTACATATTCGACTGTTTTATGTTGGTCAAATAATGAAATGTCAGTTTTGATTTATATGATTAAATGAGGAGAGTCAAAAATCAGTCTTTACTAGTAGGTAGGTATCTAATAATTTGCGTAATAGTGAAGTATTGTCAACGAGCTACAAACTACAATGCGCGCAACATATTCTCTGCTACGAGTGTTTGTGAACCTTCGTTATGTCAGATTTATTTAAAATGGTTACAAAATCACTGACGAAACATGTAACCTTTTGTACATTAAACGTCAAGAGGGTCACCACAAATGTCTAGCAAGTTTGTGATCTTTTTGTGAATTAAAATTAAGGAGGGAATAGAAAACGACGCAAATTTCCACGAAGCCGTAGTATTTAACATGGTTTAAACTATCGTTGTTACAAAAGTACTATTAGAGCTGTTTCTTTTTGTAAAGTTAATGAAAACCTAGTATCATTATCACACAATACATAAAAGTTCATTATCCTCATTGATAATTTTAAATTACAAACATATGTTAGTCACGATGACTGTATGTAAGTATGTACACGATTAACTTTTAACAAAAAATATATCCGATTTCTATTGTAGGTACCTAAGCACAAACTGCGGGGCAGAAAACTAGCCAAAATAACTATAGGATTGACATTTACAATTTTATACTTATGTCTCCCGTGGTTTACCCGCATTCCCGTGGGATTTACGAAGCATAGCGTGATGTTATATAGCCTATAACCTTCCTCGATAAATGAGTTCCTGAGATTTGCGCGTTCAAACAAACTCTTCAGCTTTATAATGTTAGTATAGATTTTTATGTGATTCTAAAATATATGCATTTTCATTAGTTTCTTTCGTGTGAGTGCCTTCGTAATCTAAATCCAGTCCGTTCTAACATGTGTTGGGCTGGATTGAATAAATCGAATAATAATATATAATGTAATCAAATAAATTTCCTTGATTTTGATGTTTCTCTTGTAACCTACGAATAAGTTATTTATTCGTAGCTTGTACCCAATACTAATGAGATAAAAATGGAACCATTTTAGAGCTTAATATCTGCATAAACATGTACCTATGTATTCTAACAAACAATATAATAAAAAAAAAAAAAAAAAAAGCCTTTTATTTCACGCTCTTTGCAATAAAAGAAATGCATTTTTTTAAATTAACCAACTGAGGATACTTATTTCTTTTTACATATTGAATTTGTGATATTCAATATCTCCAAAATGGAAACACTTTTATAAAGGTCAATTTGGTATATTTATTATCGTTCTACTTACTGGATACTCTATATATATATTGAGGAATTGTTTTTGATGTTGACTTTTTTTAAATTTAAATTACTGCTGTTCTAAGGTATGTAGTAAAAATGCAAAATATTCTTAATTATGTAATAAGTATGTGATTCCTTTTTCAATAAGTATCTTAAAAATAGCCAAATTCATTGGCTCTATATTATTATTTATTATCCTTACATAATATTATAATATTCTAATTAGGAATTTAGGAGACGAAACAAATAATTATACTTACAGTATCAGTGTACCTATTCACTTAATTATGATATCTTGCTATGTGTTAACTGGCAGGCGCTTCATTTTACTTATTCATATAAAAGAGTTCAACGCGTGCTAGTCAATATATATTTTTTAACAACTAGTATTCCTTTCCGCGGTTTCAACCACACTCCTAATGTGGTAAAATATCTACTATTTCATTATTGAAGTGATTTGTTATAGTATAAGAGATACAAAATAATAGTCACGTAGCTGTTTATTTCAATAAAATTATACGAGTAATATTTATTAGCTGTCCCGCGCTGTTTCACCCGCGTTCCCGTGGGATCTTATCTTTTTCCGGAATAAAAAGTATCTTATCTCTTATTCTAGGATATAATCAATTTGTGTGCCAAGTTTCATTAAGATTGGTTTAATAGTTTAGACATAATACTTAACATCGTGACACGGGAATTTTATATAATATACTTATTAAGATTTGTATATTATTATAATAGTTATCTTGAAAGCTTTTTTTAGGAAAGAAAAAACTATCTAGCTTAATATATGTTTCTGCGTGTTATCAGTATCACGCAACGAGCCTTTAGCGTAAACCTCAAATTATATGATCAACGTGAATTCTTCATACATTCAGATGCAATTAAAATCCAGATAATGCAATTCATTCATTCGATATTTGAATACAATAGGCCTTCTATCATTGAAAGATTAAGGTCTGAGCACTAAATTATGTGCAAACGTGAACAGTATCATCAATCGTGACCGAGTTGAGTTCCTGAACTGCATCGGTCTTAGTAGCGCGAACGCATTACATAGGTCATTCCTGTTCATTATAAATACAAACATTCATTGGTATTTTAAACTTGCTAACAATGATATAATAACTAAAAAGGTTAGATAGACTACAGACCTACACAAGATACAATCTTAAAAAATGACCGAGAAATGGTACTCTAACGCACAAATAAAATATTGCAATACATTACGATATCATTTTTGTGATTTTATTTGGATCACTTTTACTGTGAGTGCAATTAACTCGGTACGTGAAGTGCAGTTGATGCCGGCGACGTGAGACAGAAGAAAGTAGACAATTTAACCACATTGCGCTTATAACCTATCTAAACTTTTTTAATTATAATATCATTGCTGGTTAACATACAGTTGACCTTTTATATGTGCATTAAATTTATATTCACTAACTTTGATATAATATAATTGTTATTAACCCTTTTATGTTGTATATTAAACTGAGGTCACGATCAATGCTACAATTACCCTTAGGCTCGAACTTGAGATGATTGTTCCACAACTACAAATAATAAAAACTATAATTCCAGGAATCGTAATTTAAGTTATAATTTGTCGGCGAAAGTTTTAGTATTTTTTGATGGAGTAGGTATGATTGCTAGTTGGTTTTATTTAAATTTAATCATGATGTGACCGTGGTGTAAGAAGACATGAAATTCTACATCAATATCATAAACAAATATATTCTACGTCAATATCTTTTGTTCCAAAACTAAGCAGAGCAGGTGACTGTTAACAATATACACAATTTTATTTAAAACATTCATAATTATACTGAGACTCAAGGCAAACAGACATGTTTATGCTCACAAAAGTCTGATCTGGGTGGGTATCAACCCCATGACAGGTGGCGAGATAGGTAGTGTTCTTACCAACCACGCAAACCGGCTCTGACAAACCTGACCTCTGACAAACGTCAGAAGAACTCCTCAACGGTGTACGGCATCTACCTTGAGTTTGGGCTCATACGATGGTTTTGACGAGCACATGTTAATACAAGCAAGGCGATTAGAGTCATAATCGACAGGTTATTCTACATATAAACATTTTTAATATGTATATGAAGTGTAAGTATAAGTTTAAAAAGTATGAAATAAAAATTAAATTATAAATTTCAAGAAACCCCCGAGGAACACAAGATTAAGGAAAACGTTGAAAATTAAGGAAAATTTTGGTACTTACAAGTTTTCGCGAAAATCTAAATTTGCCCATATCTTTTTAACGTGTTAACTCAGGACCTTGAATTTTATACACCTAATAGGGACAATAGACCTCAGTATCTGGTATAAATTTCAACTTGCTCACCCACCCGTTCCTTAGAAAATCGGTCGGAAAAACACTTAGTGATGGATGACATAATTACAGCTTCATTTTTAAAAAATCGTCACGTGACAAATATTTGGCAAATTATTTTTAACGGAGTTGTTTAAACTGAACTCGAGTTAACGCTTCAAATATTCATAAAGATACATTTGTTTAGGTTTAGCTTAATATCATTTTCATACATGAACCAAATTAAAAGTAACTGCAATATAATTATTTATATTTAGGCCTCGGGTGACCGGCGGGCGGGAAGCTTTTTCCGCCAACGCATCAGCTGCCAGCCTGCTGGGAACCTTGCTGATCGGCAGCAGCGGCAGCCTGGAAGAAGTTTTTTATATATTATAGTTGTACATTTGTTTGATTATTTTGTACATATTATTTTATAATAATAAAAAAAAATATGAAAACGCAGGAGTATTTAAGTATCTATATATTAATTCATATAAACAACCTCTCCGGGTTAAGTCTTTCTTAAGATTTTTTTATATAAAATTAAATTATATAGAAGTTTGTTGAGAAACTCTCTTAATCTTTATGAAAACTAGCTACGTAAAAACATAATAATGTTCTTTAAATAACAAGATTTACGAGGTACATTTTAAAAACCGGTTGTCACCCTACCTAAGTAGTAAATGGAGCCATCAGAATTCTATGAAAAGAAAAACATCTGTCCAAAACATCTAAACACTTAGCCTTGATTACAGTGGTAATTGTAAGATAAACACTACACTTAGTTTTGACCTTTGCCAATTAGTTAGAATATACTATTTGGTCGTCAAGTTCAGTATGATTCAGAAAGAACGTCTAACTGCTTTATAAATATGAAATAATATTTTAAATATAAACTAAGCTCTTAATTCTAAATAGAGTAGGTATTTGTATTAATTAACTTGGTGTACATAACGGTGGCAAAATAATACTAATGTTAAATAATAATTGATTTAAGAATTGTTATTAGTACAACTACTAATTGGTTATTAAATGGAATAACAATTTAGGAAGGATAATTATCTACTTTTTTCACTACAATTAGACTAGGCCTATTGTGATCGCCATTTACTGACTGCACGTAGGTACTTCATCTTCGTCCTCATTATCACTTTCTATCAGCCAAAATTGCCGACAAACGCGCTACCAGTGTAATATATATATAAACGTTTTCACTGCCAAGATCTACTAACGTGCAAGACAATCTAAACTACACAATGTTTCATCTGCTTCACAACACAATCTCTATCCTCGTATGTATCTTGAACGCTGATAGTGAATAAATGTTTGTTCAATCCATAGTGTCATGTTAGAGCCCTCACGACTATGTTGAAGTTGACTATTTAGATAAAACTCCTTGAATAGACATTTTGCTGAATGACGAAGTGCCTTTTTTATACCACTAGGTGACAAACAATCTTACGGCCCATCCTTAAGCCATGGTAAGCGCTTACCGTGGCCTATGGATGGTTGCAATACCGACCTTGCATAAACCTTCTTATTACTCTTTTAAAGAACCTCATAATGTCTCTAGGAAAATTCTCAGTCGTTGTGTATTCCAGTAACGGTTTTCCAGGAATTGGTGGATAATACATTCCTCATAATTAGTAGCCAATTTTATAAGTACACCACAAATAAGTTCAGTGTCGTAAAACTTCCCTTAGCTTCGGCTTTGGGTAGTTCGTTCACTTATTTATCGGAGAGATCATAGAACAGAGACGTATTTCTATGGGCTTTTTACTCACGAACTTATTAAGAAAGTAGACCTGGCTATCTGGAGGATAGGTATATATTGTATGGTTAATGAAGTGTTTCTACAGATTAATGTTGCCACATTCTAGAATTTAGCATGTTCTGCTAAAAAAAATTACGCATGTTTAAAAAAAAAATCATTTTTCCAATTTTGGTCGCTCTTCGTAAATTCCACAAATGACATACAAACTCTTCCCTTTATACATAGGTATGTGTGTGCCAAAAATAATATTATTTAAACAATATAACGTACGAGTTGTCAATTGAAAATCTTTTATTAATAGTTTAGTGTAGCTTATGTTTAACGGAATATTTAACATAGATTGAACCGTCAATACCAAAGTTATATAATGTTTGGGTTTAATTCAAGAGATGACAATTATCTTAACAAAATAACATTATTTTGGCCACACTGTCTAATTTAGATTCCTTCATAATAGAAATATACATATTATATACATACAGATTTATTATTTATGCATTACATTTTACATCACAACTTTTTTGGCTGGATGTTGTTAAGATACACTACTTGTCACAGGTCTTGGGTTCGATTCCCACCCTGAACAGTGTGCATGAACTGAACATGTCTGTTTGTTTTTATTCTGGGTATATTAATCTACCATTTAAAAAGTTGTGTTTATTCTAAGCTCTGCTAAGTTTAGCGCGTAAATGAACATTCTACTTTTATAAAAATAAGAAATAACTAGTTTTTTTTTAATTAAGGAAAGAAGCTATACTCGTAAGCATTATTTTAAAGCATGTGGTATTGTTCAAGACACGATTGATGACTACGTACTTTGAATTAATTCAGAGCATTATCTATGCAAGGATTCGCTAGAGACAAAACAAACACGCATCAAATGAAATACCAACTAGAGATTAAGTAAATGTACAGAACTGACACTCGATTCTTAAACTAATAGAATAAAATGAACACATATTATATAATATTAATAGAATTGATAATAATATCAGAATATTTTATTAATAAAATGTTTATAATGAAAAATTCGTTTATTCTAGAAAGTTATTATTGTTTTTTTTTATTATAAATGTTAGAAGAAAACATTTTTAACCTTTTTTTTAAACTACATATATATCTTGTAAAGATATGAAAAACATTGCTGAGAGACTTTCATTAACAATTTAGGAGCTATTTTTAACTGCAATCACTGATTACGAGGTACAGAGTCTGTGAGAGGTACTGTTTTATTGGGATCTGAAATTAGGTTTTGAATAGGAAAAGAAATTAAATAGAAGGGCCTGACATATTTTTTCTGAAAATCATTATATGTACATTTATATTATTCATTAATTACGTTAAAGAAGATACAACATAATTTATGATCATGTTTTATAAAGTTACAACATACGACCATCCCGGAAATGTAGAGTACATGTCACGCTTTATCTATATGTATATACTAACCATACTTATAGGTATAATTAGTACGATAAAATATACTATAAACGGCTAGCTGATCTATGTACAAGTATTAATAAATTACGTGATCCAAAGAATCGGCACAGTCTCGTGCGAACTCTTGCGCAACAGGCCGCGGGCTGGCCATTTTAACCACGCCCTATATACGGCAGAATATGAAAGGTAAGACCTGGATAAAAACATTATTATTCTTTCATATATTTACATTTTAACGTGTGAAGTATTTACCACCTACACTGTTAGGTAGTGTTCAAGTATTGTAGTAATCAAGTAAAAGAATTTCAGTTTTAACATTATTAATTTAATTAGATTTTCTTTACAAAAAATCATAAATAATTATTATTGTAGGTACTTAAACTGGCTGAAAATTTAAATCCATTATAGTAAATTCAGCTAGCTTAACTCTTCAAGCTACAAGAAACAATAAAATTCGTGATTTTTTTTTTTGGAACCAACATTCTACTAGCCTAGATAAATCGTTCTATTGTAATTCCAAACGGTCGTATTCCTTAAAAATCAAAGACATGGTGAGTCAAATTGGAGTTCGAGTACTTGAAACTTATTTTTGTTAACTGCAGGAAAATCAAATCCAATCACTTCTCCAGAATTTGTGTCGTTTTGTTTTTAAACTGTAAATGCGCATATTAATCAGCTTAAACATGTTTTGTTTACTCTAAAGGTTAATGGAGCTATCCTTAGCAAATAACATCTTATTTTCATCTGTTTGAAGGTTTGTTCTTCTAAAATTTTCGTCTATTTCATTATTTTGTTACTCACGAGCACGAGATAACTACTATGCAATAGAAACAACTGAAATACTTTTACATATTTTATAATTACTTATCATATAATAATATATCATTAATAAATAACTAACTAACTAATCATATCATTAATAAATAACTAAGTAAACAGACTCAAAACCATCTAAAACGTATTTTATACGTCTGCTTCATACAACAAACAAAAGGCTATAAATTATAAATAATAAGTAACGTTATGTATGAACTACAAACTTACATACAACAACTATTCATAAAGTTAAATAAAAATACGTTCATGTATCTTCATTACAAAATATGTGACATCGTTATAGTAAGTAAATATAATACATGTATATTAGGTATATTCGTTTAAGGCACATCTTCAGTATATTTTACTACTAGCATTTTATCGCATAATAATAGTAATAGTTTGTACTATATATATATATATTTTTCCAATGCAGTCTTTTTCTCCCTCTAAGTCGTTTCCTCATGTCTGAGGATCGTGGTTAGCTTCGGGCACATCTTCAGAATGGATGATCGGCTTCCATCAGTTTCTGTCCCGGCTTCCTTTACAACAATGTAAAATTTGGATGACAATGAGTTAACTTAACGACCTCGTAAGTTTCCTTCTGTATCCCAACTAAAATCAGTTTCTCCTTACTTTCGTCTTTGCGTCCAGTAGCAGTTTTTGAATATTAGTACAACAAAATTTTAAATTAAAGTGACAAAAATACTAAGTTATTGCGGAGGTTAAATTGAAATATGTGTTTAAACTATTTGCAAGAAAACCGTTGTAAACTATACATAAGTATTAATGTCATAATTTTTTAATAAAAAAGCAACTATATGGTATGGTTTGCGGTGGTATTTTTAACGTAAATAAGAACGCATTACATAAAGTCTTAAATAAGAGAAAAGAGAGGCAGAAGTAGGAAAAACTACAACAACTACTACGAGTAAAGGTAAAGTCTAGACAGTAAGGTCATTCGTTAATTAGAAAATTATTAATGCACTTACAAATCAAGGCACAAAGGTCATCAAACCATATTTAAATATCCTAGGAAAATACGGTAAAATCAAACAATCATTAAACAAATCGAAAATATATTGCTTGAATATTGCTATGAATATATTTGCGTTCATTAAATATACTTCATCAATCGAGCGCTTACATATTGTTTTTGGTGTATTAGTGTGGTAGGTACCAATGTAACACGAGTATCATTCACTCATTATAACTTTCACGTGTTTAGGCTAAATAAAAATGATAATTTACCTAAGTAGTAAATGGAGCCATCAGAATTCTATGAAAAGAAAAACATCTGTCCAAAACATCTAAACACTTAGCCTTGATTACAGTGGTAATTGTAAGATAAACACTACACTTAGTTTTGACCTTTGCCAATTAGTTAGAATATACTATTTGGTCGTCAAGTTCAGTATGATTCAGAAAGAACGTCTAACTGCTTTATAAATATGAAATAATATTTTAAATATAAACTAAGCTCTTAATTCTAAATAGAGTAGGTATTTGTATTAATTAACTTGGTGTACATAACGGTGGCAAAATAATACTAATGTTAAATAATAATTGATTTAAGAATTGTTATTAGTACAACTACTAATTGGTTATTAAATGGAATAACAATTTAGGAAGGATAATTATCTACTTTTTTCACTACAATTAGACTAGGCCTATTGTGATCGCCGTTTACTGACTGCACGTAGGTACTTCATCTTCGTCCTCATTATCACTTTCTATCAGCCAAAATTGCCGACAAACGCGCTACCAGTGTAATATATATATAAACGTTTTCACTGCCAAGATCTACTAACGTGCAAGACAATCTAAACTACACAATGTTTCATCTGCTTCACAACACAATCTCTATCCTCGTATGTATCTTGAACGCTGATAGTGAATAAATGTTTGTTCAATCCATAGTGTCATGTTAGAGCCCTCACGACTATGTTGAAGTTGACTATTTAGATAAAACTCCTTGAATAGACATTTTGCTGAATGACGAAGTGCCTTTTTTATACCACTAGGTGACAAACAATCTTACGGCCCATCCTTAAGCCATGGTAAGCGCTTACCGTGGCCTATGGATGGTTGCAATACCGACCTTGCATAAACCTTCTTATTACTCTTTTAAAGAACCTCATAATGTCTCTAGGAAAATTCTCAGTAGTTGTGTATTCCAGTAACGGTTTTCCAGGAATTGGTGGATAATACATTCCTCATAATTAGTAGCCAATTTTTTAAGTACACCACAAATAAGTTCAGTGTCGTAAAACTTCCCTTAGCTTCGGCTTTGGGTAGTTCGTTCACTTATTTATCGGAGAGATCATAGAACAGAGACGTATTTCTATGGGCTTTTTACTCACGAACTTATTAAGAAAGTAGACCTGGCTATCTGGAGGATAGGTATATATTGTATGGTTAATGAAGTGTTTCTACAGATTAATGTTGCCACATTCTAGAATTTAGCATGTTCTGCTAAAAAAAATTACGCATGTTTAAAAAAAAAATCATTTTTCCAATTTTGGTCGCTCTTCGTAAATTCCACAAATGACATACAAACTCTTCCCTTTATACATAGGTATGTGTGTGCCAAAAATAATATTATTTAAACAATATAACGTACGAGTTGTCAATTGAAAATCTTTTATTAATAGTTTAGTGTAGCTTATGTTTAACGGAATATTTAACATAGATTGAACCGTCAATACCAAAGTTATATAATGTTTGGGTTTAATTCAAGAGATGACAATTATCTTAACAAAATAACATTATTTTGGCCACACTGTCTAATTTAGATTCCTTCATAATAGAAATATACATATTATATACATACAGATTTATTATTTATGCATTACATTTTACATCACAACTTTTTTGGCTGGATGTTGTTAAGATACACTACTTGTCACAGGTCTTGGGTTCGATTCCCACCCTGAACAGTGTGCATGAACTGAACATGTCTGTTTGTTTTTATTCTGGGTATATTAATCTACCATTTAAAAAGTTGTGTTTATTCTAAGCTCTGCTAAGTTTAGCGCGTAAATGAACATTCTACTTTTATAAAAATAAGAAATAACTAGTTTTTTTTTAATTAAGGAAAGAAGCTATACTCGTAAGCATTATTTTAAAGCATGTGGTATTGTTCAAGACACGATTGATGACTACGTACTTTGAATTAATTCAGAGCATTATCTATGCAAGGATTCGCTAGAGACAAAACAAACACGCATCAAATGAAATACCAACTAGAGATTAAGTAAATGTACAGAACTGACACTCGATTCTTAAACTAATAGAATAAAATGAACACATATTATATAATATTAATAGAATTGATAATAATATCAGAATATTTTATTAATAAAATGTTTATAATGAAAAATTCGTTTATTCTAGAAAGTTATTATTGTTTTTTTTTATTATAAATGTTAGAAGAAAACATTTTTAACCTTTTTTTTAAACTACATATATATCTTGTAAAGATATGAAAAACATTGCTGAGAGACTTTCATTAACAATTTAGGAGCTATTTTTAACTGCAATCACTGATTACGAGGTACAGAGTCTGTGAGAGGTACTGTTTTATTGGGATCTGAAATTAGGTTTTGAATAGGAAAAGAAATTAAATAGAAGGGCCTGACATATTTTTTCTGAAAATCATTATATGTACATTTATATTATTCATTAATTACGTTAAAGAAGATACAACATAATTTATGATCATGTTTTATAAAGTTACGACATACGACCATCCCGGAAATGTAGAGTACATGTCACGCTTTATCTATATGTATATACTAACCATACTTATAGGTATAATTAGTACGATAAAATATACTATAAACGGCTAGCTGATCTATGTACAAGTATTAATAAATTACGTGATCCAAAGAATCGGCACAGTCTCGTGCGAACTCTTGCGCAACAGGCCGCGGGCTGGCCATTTTAACCACGCCCTATATACGGCAGAATATGAAAGGTAAGACCTGGATAAAAACATTATTATTCTTTCATATATTTACATTTTAACGTGTGAAGTATTTACCACCTACACTGTTAGGTAGTGTTCAAGTATTGTAGTAATCAAGTAAAAGAATTTCAGTTTTAACATTATTAATTTAATTAGATTTTCTTTACAAAAAATCATAAATAATTATTATTGTAGGTACTTAAACTGGCTGAAAATTTAAATCCATTATAGTAAATTCAGCTAGCTTAACTCTTCAAGCTACAAGAAACAATAAAATTCGTGATTTTTTTTTTTGGAACCAACATTCTACTAGCCTAGATAAATCGTTCTATTGTAATTCCAAACGGTCGTATTCCTTAAAAATCAAAGACATGGTGAGTCAAATTGGAGTTCGAGTACTTGAAACTTATTTTTGTTAACTGCAGGAAAATCAAATCCAATCACTTCTCCAGAATTTGTGTCGTTTTGTTTTTAAACTGTAAATGCGCATATTAATCAGCTTAAACATGTTTTGTTTACTCTAAAGGTTAATGGAGCTATCCTTAGCAAATAACATCTTATTTTCATCTGTTTGAAGGTTTGTTCTTCTAAAATTTTCGTCTATTTCATTATTTTGTTACTCACGAGCACGAGATAACTACTATGCAATAGAAACAACTGAAATACTTTTACATATTTTATAATTACTTATCATATAATAATATATCATTAATAAATAACTAACTAACTAATCATATCATTAATAAATAACTAAGTAAACAGACTCAAAACCATCTAAAACGTATTTTATACGTCTGCTTCATACAACAAACAAAAGGCTATAAATTATAAATAATAAGTAACGTTATGTATGAACTACAAACTTACATACAACAACTATTCATAAAGTTAAATAAAAATACGTTCATGTATCTTCATTACAAAATATGTGACATCGTTATAGTAAGTAAATATAATACATGTATATTAGGTATATTCGTTTAAGGCACATCTTCAGTATATTTTACTACTAGCATTTTATCGCATAATAATAGTAATAGTTTGTACTATATATATATATATTTTTCCAATGCAGTCTTTTTCTCCCTCTAAGTCGTTTCCTCATGTCTGAGGATCGTGGTTAGCTTCGGGCACATCTTCAGAATGGATGATCGGCTTCCATCAGTTTCTGTCCCGGCTTCCTTTACAACAATGTAAAATTTGGATGACAATGAGTTAACTTAACGACCTCGTAAGTTTCCTTCTGTATCCCAACTAAAATCAGTTTCTCCTTACTTTCGTCTTTGCGTCCAGTAGCAGTTTTTGAATATTAGTACAACAAAATTTTAAATTAAAGTGACAAAAATACTAAGTTATTGCGGAGGTTAAATTGAAATATGTGTTTAAACTATTTGCAAGAAAACCGTTGTAAACTATACATAAGTATTAATGTCATAATTTTTTAATAAAAAAGCAACTATATGGTATGGTTTGCGGTATTTTTAACGTAAATAAGAACGCATTACATAAAGTCTTAAATAAGAGAAAAGAGAGGCAGAAGTAGGAAAAACTACAACAACTACTACGAGTAAAGGTAAAGTCTAGACAGTAAGGTCATTCGTTAATTAGAAAATTATTAATGCACTTACAAATCAAGGCACAAAGGTCATCAAACCATATTTAAATATCCTAGGAAAATACGGTAAAATCAAACAATCATTAAACAAATCGAAAATATATTGCTTGAATATTGCTATGAATATATTTGCGTTCATTAAATATACTTCATCAATCGAGCGCTTACATATTGTTTTTGGTGTATTAGTGTGGTAGGTACCAATGTAACACGAGTATCATTCACTCATTATAACTTTCACGTGTTTAGGCTAAATAAAAATGATAATATTAGGAAACCGGTATATCAGGTGTTGCGGTTAACACATCAGTATAATACTAACATAAATCATATCGGATCTAAATAGAAATATACCAGACCACTATCAATATTTTTACCTATGTAGAAGTTTTTTTCTAACGAGCTAATTAACAAATCGAGCGGGTTTCTAGTATCTAAAAATAAATATTTTAAAGATCTTTATTATTTTAATATATGTACGTAGTTATCTTCAAAAACTTGTACATAAGGAAAAAAACCTCTAAAATATAAATAAATTTATAGTTACTTAATTAACGAATAACTTCAAAAATAAGTAAATATCAAAAACATCTTCGAATCTAATTAAATAATTAATATTATCATTTATCATACATAATTTGATACTTAAATTATCAGTGGGGATCCTTTTTAAAACTGTACCTAATCAAATATTTCATTTTTGTAATAAACACTCACCTTAACATCGTAAACATTTATAGAAGTAGATAATAAATTAAAATTTGAATAAATTTCGATGCTTACTTAGGCGTAACAATGATTTTTATAATAGTAATAAAAAAAATAAGTATATCGTTAAATTTAGTCGCATTATCAAAATATTATCAAGGTTCAGATATGACTTCATGCACGAAAATTCTTATTTATAAAAGCGGGCCGTCTACAAACATGCTTAAGTAAATATTTGAAAAATATAATAATGTGTAAATTGGTTTTATTAGTCCTTGTCGAGATTTTACTTTGGCGTTTATAGGAGTACACATAATTATCTGATTAATCACCTAAATTGTTGACCACAATTACACGTTTAGCTAAATCACAAATAATAATTACTGTAAATTAAGACATTTATTTAAAAAAATAACATAGCATTATGTTTGCAAATAAAAAATATTTTTCTATTATTATAGCTATAACTAGCCATCTCCCGCTTTATACATATAAAATCTTTATTTCATGTTATTTACAACTCATATTTGTTAGTACTTGCATCTTATATACTATGTTAGTAAATTTTACGAATTTAAGATTAAATCACTTTGTACATTCTTTCTGGATAAAATTCTTTCGTAAACATTTAGGTACCGACGTATCTAAATGTTTCAAAAGGAATCGGTGTGATTTTCTTTTTTCATTAACTCATTTTTTTCCATACTTATTGAATTATTTTGCGACCCCTTGATGTTTAGGTTACTTACTGAAAATCTGTATTACTACACTTGTATAATTTTTATGCTATTATCATCATATCAACGTTGCGTTCATAAATTTGGCATAAACTCGAAATTTTTAACACTTAGTTGGCCTTAAACTGTTATTATCGATTATTCTATAAAACATGAGTAAATTTTATTTATAGGCATCACTAATGAATGTAAGTAGTACTTGCAATAAGCCATACCAATAACATTATAAGTCTTCTTTTATTCTGAACTAACTGCTCTGCGGTTTCACTTCCCTGTATAATCCCCCCAGGGGTTATGAATATAAAAAACTCTCACAGAGAATGCCTACGATTTAATAGGAACGCTTCTTTATGCTCAGTTTATGCCGCATATTTTGACTCTCGCAAGGTTTTCAACACCTATAGGGTACTTCCACCAGGGAACCATGAAATTTGGGAATAAGCAATACCTATCAATATCTTCGAGACTCGATTCCAATGATGAACTAACTATTTAGACACCTACAAGTTTAGTACGGAACCCTAGGTGCGCGAGTCCGACTTGCGCCGTTGACCGGTTTTTTTATTGTACCTACTCTCTATTTTCGCACTATCAAGTATCTATTCAAGATAAAAAATTAAACTAGCATGAGATTATTTTGCTTCTTGCATAGATAGGTACTTGATGTTGCGAATATTGTGAAGGCTTTTTGTATATGTATACACACACGTATGTTCAAAAAAACTATTTTGGGCCACAAGGCTCTAAGTACTAAAGTAGGTATTCTAATTAACGCACGTGACTTTTAAGCACACAACACCTCTACAGCCACTTTATATTCATAAACGTTTTACCTTTCACACAGGTTTCGATGTTAGAATAGTCTTTGGAATTTTAATAATAAAATTTGGTAGATGCTTTCTCAAAAAAACTTTTTTTTTTGCATCCACGAAAGTATGACTCTCGCCAATATTATTTGAAATTTATACAAAAGGGGAATTATTTAAGACTCACTCAACAAAATAAGAAATCATCAAAATAGGGATCGTGATTTCATTTATTTACATACATACGTTAGCTATCCGATCCATGTTTCTCTATTTTGTCTTCTTAGGAAAAATAATTTTCTTAGTTCAGTTCTACTCTACGTGATAGGAAAAACCCCCAGTTTATGCAATAAAATGAAGCGTCCTTAAAGAAATTGTTTTCCCATATTTCGAGTATTTATCATCAAAATGAATAGATTTTCATTTCCCTTCTTTTCACCTTTTAAAAGGCGAATTAAAAAAAATCCCATCTTAGTGCTCTCCTACATTAAAAAAGATAGCCTTTTGCAATATGTCAATCTGACAGATAATTAAATAAAGTACTGTTAGTATTTTATTTATCTTCCGCCCACCTTTGTTGACGTCTTGTTTTTGATGTTTTCAGATGTTTCAATTCAAAAAAATATTTTTAACAGTGAGCGTTATCATGTGCTTACTAATTCAAGCGCAGGGTGCCGACAAGTACACTGATGAGAACAGACCATACGAATTTGGATTTACTATTGATGGAGAACAGCATAGACATGAGAAAAAAGGTAATACTGATTCACTGGTAAGGTTATTTCAGTGAATATTTATGTTAAAACTGAAAAATCTCGTATATTCTCATAACACTTATTAACAATACCTATTTAATAATATTCCGCTTTGAATGAGCACGTTTTAAACTGTGTATCTATGAAGCTCCGATTTCTCGGTTGGTTTTTTCTTTGGTTGGACTTACCGCAGCTAACTAACGACCATCAACCTCGCGTAATGGCCATAAAACTCATAAAGTCCGCACAACATTACCATAATCAATAGCATATTATAAATATATAATAGAGGCTTCGTCTATTTGAAATTTGATAAGTTTTATAACGTTTATAGATGCCACTTTAAATTGTCTTGTATTATAAATGGTATTTAAGGAGACCATTAAATAAAGCAATTCATCTCTAGATTTCAATGACATCATAAAATAGATACTAAAAATCACTAATAATTCAACTTTTGAGTATCGACAGATAGCTGAATAACCAATTAATGATCATTTATAATATTTATCAGTATTCTTTTCCTATTCGTAAACAACTGTAATTACCATTCTTACCAATTTTTATTGAATTTTTTGATTACAAGTGTTGTATTACCCGATGCACTATCTGTCTCACCTCAGGTCGTGGATTCGATTCCCACATAGGGCAAACATTTGTGTGCATGCCCTTTTTTCAGAGCCTAGAATATCTATAGGTATAGGTAGGAAGATGTATATAAAAAAGTAGTACCTATAGTTAGTAATCTGATGCCCATAAAGTAGCTCTGCTTAGTTAGAATCAGAAAACCATGCGTGAAGTATGTCCCAGTATAAAGAGTTATTATTACATAGATATTGTACCTGTGTATATTTAAATTTTAATTATTGTGTGGTACATTAGTTTTCTGGAGCAAACCTTTAAGTACCTATTGAAGTTTTTCTCATTTAAGTATAATTTTTAGCAAATAAACATAAGCATGTATTGGGACGATCACATTCAATCATTAAAAATATTGTTGTGATTTATATCATATAGTATTGTATTTATGAAAATATGGCATGAATTAAATAAGTTTACCGCTAAAAGAAAAACTTTTAATACTTACAAGCTTTTTTGTGTATAACTAATGGTTCAAAATCAAATTCGACCCAAACATGAGGTGAAATAAAGTTAAATTTAAAGCTTAATTACAAACGATAATCGTATCCCATCGGAGCATTAAACCTGTTTACCCCACTATCTAGATAACATTTTTTTTTCTGGTTGATGAATACTACTAAAAAATCTTAACAGGCCCTTTACTAATAAATTTAAAGAACTTTAAATATTATATACAATGAAATATTGCTAATAATCATACGTCCTAGAATTTCCCTGTTGATACGTACCTACTAATACAAATGATTTACTACTGAATGGTTATTCAGCAGTGAGTTATGGCCAAAAAAGACAAGCCTGTAAAAATCATTGCCAAATAGCCTACGCACTGATAACGTCATTTTGATGACACGTTTAATTGTATCTAGTACATTTTATACGTATTTCGTATTAATTGATCATTTTTTCCTCCTACACTTATCAAACTAGCAATAAATTGTATTGCGTACACTTTTCATCTTCTATAAATAAATAAATATTGATATAAACATTTTTTTACTTCAGATAAAAACGGCATCATTATGGGTGAATATGGATTCATCACAGCTGATGGGGTGTATCACGTTACAGTATATGCAACTGACGAATTCGGACATTTCAAGATATTGTCTATGAAAAACATTCGTGTCAAACCATGTAAGTAAAAATTAAATGATTTAGTACGACTGTTTAGTATACAGTGATTATAATAGACTTGTTAAAACGAAATATATCTCCAAGATATATAATTTTTTTACAGACTCATAGGAGCATTTGATTATTAATTTTTCAACTAGAATTATTTTTTAACCTTCCATGACTTAAAAAAAATTACAAATACATATTTTTACAGATCCTACAGCACCTTCAAGACAAGGGCATTCTCTCACGTTCCCGCCATCACAACAACCCCCAGCGTCACAAACACCATCCCCTTCACAGGAATTGTCACCACCTCTTGCGCAGTCTCCATCTCCGGTTTTAGCCCCAACAGTACAAGAAGCACATAAATTCAAACCAGTGAAGAATGAACTGCCATCAAAGTCATGCTCACATTGCAGTCTCCCTACAACTTCGACTCAAACACCACCACCTGCTCCAGCACCAGCGTCATTTGAAGATGTTGCACCACTATATAACAACCCCAGTGAAACGGGAACATCAAAAGAAGGAAGCCCTCAGTATGATAAAGAAACACATACACTGCAACGTTATCCTAATCAACTAAGTAATCCACAGCAAAACATCGGTGGTCAGCAAAATATTATAAGCAGTCCTCAAAATTATCCACAACAAGAATTTCAACAAAGTCCTCGATTATCTCAGAGTTACCCAGGCCAACAAAATAATTTAAAAGATATCAACGTCCCTACTCAGCAATATCAAGGATTTCCACAAAGTCCTAGTTCACCTGAGAATCACGTCGGTCTAAGAAGTAATGTTCTAGATAATGCATTTTTCAGTCAGCAAAACTACGCCCAACTAGGACAAAAACCTCCGCAAAGTCACCTTGGACAACACGTTAGTCATGAACTAAACAATAATATCAATATTGCAAAAAAAATCCCTCTAAAATTTCCTGGGTCTTCTCAAAGTATCCCTACCCAGCAAAATAGTCTACAACAAGATGGACCACAAAAAATTCCCCAGGGACCTGGCAGTGCGCAAGAGTTTATACAGCAAAGTGTAAATGCAGGAAATAATAATACTCCACCACAAAGGGTAGGAGATACGACTTCTAATGATGATTCTGGTGCTGCGCTCGGCCAAAATGACCAATTCCAACCATATAGTAATTTAGGAGGTACTTTGCGAACTGCAAAACAATATAACCCTTCTGAAAAACCGCTTGGTTTCAATCCAGCTGGAGAAATATCCACCTACAGATCACCACAAGCAGGCGAACCTCTCCCTAAAAAACCCATTTTAATTGCAGCTCAAATGCAAATTGTGGATAAAAATACCGATATCCATAACAAGCGACCCGGAGAACAAGATGGGCTACCCGAAGGTTTGACAAAAGACGATATGACGCATCTTTTATATACTTTCAACTATACATTAGGATTCCAGGGGCATTTTGAAGAAGGCTATACTAATGGAGCTAAACAAGGCTACTACTTTGTAACGGGAAGAAATGGAGTAAGAACGAGAGTAGATTATGTGGCTGATAGTAAAGGATTTAGACCTAAAATATCTCAGGAAGTGCTTGACTTGTTATCTGATGAAGTTCCTAAGCCAGAAACAGAGAAAGATGAAAAATACGGCCTTAAAGGTTACGAATTCAAATGGTTGTATTACCCAGTTGAAACTAAAGTGTGATAGAGAATAATTAAATGTAGATACGATCGGCAACGGAAAGTCGCTGAACAGATCCTAAATTAACATTTTATGTAGGTACTCTATCTAACTAACTACCCATAATATGGGAAATTAAAACAGGTATTTAGTTGATAAATGTGTGTATACAAAAATCTGTATACTTAAAACTTGATGACATGATGGCTAATTTTAGTGTGAAATCTTGAATCGTGATTCCCTTTATGCATTTTCGTCTTGGGCAAATCTTTCCTAATGCAAGCTATGGTGTTAAATTTCAATTTTTTCAGCTACATACCTATTATGTATTATGTTGCCGACCGTACATAGAGTATGACCAAAACTGCTTTACGTTTTAGGATAAAATTATAAGTAGCTTATAATAAATATTAGTTGTAATTACTAATCGTTATAAAACGAAATAGGAAAAAGAGTTACATATTTTATAAAGTATTATAACATAGTACAATAAAAGTATTGATGATCACTGCCAACAAGTGCCATTCAATTAAAATGTCGCTCAGGGAACAGTGTAATATTTTTTTATCGAAGTTAATAAAAATGTGTATATCTATTGTTAAACATGGCTTTCTTGATGATATCGCCACTTGATCTATTCATTTTTACTCGGATTTGATATAACTTTTTCAACTGCAATTGAATACGACACCCACAACAGTACCAAAGAATCGAGCGGTATTAACGCCACCTAGTTTTGATTTGCCGCATTATTTTTATGTTTATGTGGCATTTTATAACCAGTTAGTTTCCTCGCTAACGTATAGATGTTCCAACTGTTACGACTTTATATTACTTTCCTCTACGGACTATATCTATTTATACTATAAAATTCTCGTATCACAGTTTTAGTTACCGAACTCCTCCGAAATGGCTTGACCGGAGTTCTCTAAAGTATGGTTTGCAACTGTCTATTTTCCGTATTTTACATATCGCCCTGACACATTTCTTTTGAGCTATGAAAGCGAGGTTGTAAAGTATACTTATTTCATACCTCTAGAATCTACGGGAACGCGGATCCCACGGAAACACGGGTGAAACCGCGGAGGACAGCAAGTTCTCTATAAAATTCAAAAAAAAACAAATTACTTTATTGATCAGTTCTCAAAACTAAGATATTGACTTTGAAACATATCGTGTTTTTGGTTGTAGGTGGGTACCTTTTAATCTCTTAAAATACCACGGAGGCTCAGCAACAAATATTTAGATATATCTGAGGTTCTTTTGTTTTCCTGGATTTGTAACTTGCAATATGCGATGTTATGCTAATGTTATCTCTAGATACTGATTTTCATTGACAGTTTAAAAGCGTATGAAGTCAATCATCTTCATAAGACCGTAATAGGAACAGAACCATATTAATATTTGACTTGCTTTGGGTTAAGAGCAAGTATAACACCAAAACATCAAACCAGATTATAGGTTAGAGATTATAGATTCAGTAGGTGCGACTAGTAAAACGAACTTTAGTTTTCAAAGTCATTCAAAGACATTTCTGTTAATATTCTAAAGACGTATCAACGTCAAATTAACGAAGTTGAGAGAGAGGTTATATTTTTTTCTGACTATTTTGGTGATAAAATTTATTTTTCAAAACTTTTTACAGTTGTGATATCTAAACTTCGAAATTTTTTTTTTTTTGTTACGATTTATCACAAAAATACTCGACTGATTTTAAAAATGCTTTCACCATTAGAAAGATACATTATCCCTAAGTAACATAGGCTATATTTTTATCCCAGAAAAGATAAGATCCTACGGGAACGCGGGAGAAACCGCGGAGGACAGCTAGTATAATATAATAAACTGTCAAAATTTTGATTTATGTGTGCATACTAAGAGTGACTTGCAAGTCACTCTTAGTATTTTACACAGTATCATAATAAAACATTACAGAATACTTTTATTGAAAATCTATCATAGATTTAGATTTTTTTAATAAAAAAAATATAAACAAGAAGTAGGTACGCATTCAAAAACTGAACTGACGTAATGACCCAGCCGCAATAATTCAATTGTACCTATAACAAGCACAATAAGGGGAAAATTGCATAATATTCGGATTCATGAATGAATCTCTGTAGCTACTAGCTATAATAGATACTATCTCTGCGTGCTTTTGGCGGGAAATAACGAACGAGCAGTCTTACCAAAGCCGGCGCGTGCGCAACACGCGTTCTTTATTCAAATCCAAACTCAATGCGATCGCGAACGCGACATCTTGTCTCCTATCCTTTGTTTTATTAAATTGTTTAAATGGAAGTATTGAGGACACACCTCATTTTCTTTTGTATTGTATTGTATTATTTTTAACATGGTGTGAATATGCTTTGTTAGCTGATAAAAGAAGTGTTAGTTCTACTTTCATAAATTTAAACCAAACAAGCCCATGTGGATGTCAATTTAAATTAATACCTATGCTCATGTTCGACGATCTCAGATCGAAGAAAAGAATCATATATTGAAGTAAGTAGGACTCTTAGTTATACAATTACTGCTTGCTGTGATGATCTAACAAAATAACAGGTCAGAAATTAGGAGTGCCGCATAATTTATTTATCAACAATAAATAAAAGAGTAAAAGGTGATCTTGCTTTACCAATCATACCTATTCAAGTTTTAAAATGTTACTGCACTTTAGCTCAAGTAAGCTTTTATCGATATATAATAAATACTTATTATATATCGTTATTTTAATACTGACCACATATCATACTAACATAAAAAGGGACTTACTTTTATCTTTTTCATTAAAATAATAATTAATAATAATCTTTTTTAATAACCTTTAACGTTATTTGATGAGGAATGTTTTATATGTGATGTAAATGCAATTAGCATGTGTACTATTTGCAATCCTATTAATATTTTAGTATTTATAAAACATTACGAAAAGCATAATAACGAAAGTAATCAGCAAACCCCACAAAGCTATCCCGGCTTAACCCAACAATATTGAAAGAAATGTGTAACTTATTTTCCCGAGAACGCGTGTGCAACCGCTGCATGGTCAGCCACAATTTTGACATAATTCATTACTTGAATTTATATGCAAGATTTATCCCCGTCTTTAATAAACTTATGAATAACTACTGAAATGAAAATATATTAAATTGTTGTAACGGAAAACGGAACGGAAAATGTGTCGAGTTATCGTGCCTTATTAACCCTTTTTCATTCACTTATGGAGTTAATTTAAAATGTAGCCTATAAATAGGCTATAGATATAGATGAATATAAATATTCTTCCCTGAGTTCAAGGTATCCCCATAATAAATATCAACAAAATCTGTTTAGCCGATAAACCTAATAAAGCCAAGAAGATAGACAATTATTTCGTTTTTAGTAAGATTATAAAAGTATTTATGAAAAACCAAATAGTAAAATCGTTTTCTTTTAGGACTAAATATTATAGGGTTTACTTTAATGATAAACTAATTTACGTTTACCTTACATAGCTTACTTTTGTCTCTTTATTTAATGCATTTTCATAATTGCCAACTGCAATTGCTAATGAGTAAGAAAAACAATCATTAGTTCACTCACTTCTTTTCGTTGACAAAAACCAGCAGCTGACTGGTATCTAATGAGCCGGCTACCATAAATGACGCCTTTTTACCGGTCAACTTACTTATTCTATAGAGTGCAACAAAAACTAACAAAACTATGCGCTCAAAGACATTCATAATTCATAAATCTAATAAAAGCTGTAAGAACTATGTTCTAGATTCTATATTATCTAAATTTATTGTTAGATTTGTTTCCATTTTACATTACTACTTGCCTACATATAGAATGAATAACAGCAATGTCTAGACACTGATTATTCAGACATTCAATGCTTCAGCATAAGTAAAACTATATAGGAACATTGAATAAACCACATCGCTTCCTTGCGTCTCCCCGTTCGAAGAGAAGATTTTCATGACAATTTTTTTTTATTCTGGATAAGCTTGTGTTTGACCATAATCTCACCATGATTAGGGATGATGTGGCCGAAGGCGGTAAGCACACAAAGCTATGATGGGAACTCGCTCTCAAGTGCAGCTGTCGGAACACACCGATTGGTGCTTGGCGACAGATTTTCAACTTGAGGGTGGTAGCCAGCCAGTCGAGTACTACAAAGTACCCTACAACCGTGCTATGGTTTTCTCACGATGCTTTCCTTCACCGAAAGCTCAAGCTTATGGTATGATTCGAACCGACGACCCTCGCCGCGGTATCCGACATCACTACCACTGAGCTATCATCGTCTTGTTTCTATGTAATATCTAAAACCAGGAAAGGTCATATAATATTTACCATCAACCTGTGTTATGATGATAAACACGTGACAAGGACTTGCGATGATCACGTGCTAAGAAAACTTGTCTGACCGAAGGGATTCGCCATTTTCTAAATTTAGTCTAGATCTTGGAACCAAACGGTTTGGTTCGCGACGACGGCAAGAGACCGGACGGTATGTCATTGGTGCCCTGGAAGTTGGGTAGACCCTTGGTGTGGGACGCTACATGCGTCGACGCCCTCGCGCCATCTCACCTTCCAGACACGTATGTTGCCGCCGGCGCTGCTGCTGCAAATCAGGAGTGCCTCAAACGTCGCAAATATGCAAATCTACAAAGGACTAACATATTTTCGGCGAAACCCTAGGGCCTTGGGGACCAGATGCTCACTTTTTGAACAAAGAGCTCTCCCATCGCCTTATTGAAGCCTCTCGTGACAAGAAGGCTGGCATATACTTTGCCCAAAGAATTGCTATTGCCATTCAGCGCGGCAATGCTGCCAGTCTTCTTGGAACGCTTCCATCGGGCAGCGATTTGGGGCAAATTTGTTATTTATAATTAGTTTAGTTTTATTTTATCTTAAATATTTAATAAATTAAATTATGTAAATAACTGCGGTATTTTATACTGTAGGTATCTATTCATCATTTGTTTTTTTTTCAGTTTATTATAAATTATTTCATCAATGACATACATATAACATGCACAAAGAACGAGGTAGGTACTTCATAAAACGGTATATTATAATGTTTTTTTATTTGCATTTTGCAAAGGTATATATTATATTAATTAGGAGAATTTAAAAAAATACAACGAAGCGTTGAACGTCAAATTGGTTCATATTTAAGTAGATATACCTAAGACCAATCTACAACGCATTACCTAAATTCTTTGGTAACTACATCATCATGTCTCTACTTTTTTTGACCTACCTCTATTTCGATTAGCATTTGGTGCTAATGAATAGTATTATTTATTACCTAGAATGTAGGTTATTAGACGTGTCAGGTCAAAACATAAAAATATTGACATTATAATTACACAGTAGACTGAACCACACCTTTTTTGTGCGGTTCAGTCTTTCGTCTACGGTTCTTTATAATAAGATATAAAAATAATTTTAAAAAAATATTTTTTTAATACTTGCACGTAGGTACAAGTAAAAAATGGAACAATGGCTACATTACCATACGGTGAGATTGAAAATGTAAAAGACAGCCGTCTATACTTCTTAAGCATCATGACATGAGCTTATTAGAGATTTTTTTTTGTGTTCTAAGAGATAAAATACCTTAGAAGGAAACCTAGGAAAATAGAAGCCAACTAGAAATTTCACAGCGAGCTCTTGATTAAATATGTTTTTAGCTTTACGTGCCTATTACCAATAAAAACTATTAAGAAAAATTACGTGTGAAAAACAGGGCACATAGCTTGATTTATAATCCAATAAGTAGACGTTTTAAAATGTAATAAATTTTATTATTTTATAGATCAAACCACACCTATGTACTATTATACACTTCCGTTATAATTTACCACAGAGTTATAATCTGTACACATATGTATAAATAAAATATAATACTTTTATATGTTTACTATCGAGTTACCATTCAGTTTCTTTATTATTATGAAGTAGGTACAGCTTGATCATGGATTGTATTGTGATGTTTTAGTAAATTTCTCCACTCGAACTCTCTCTCAAAGTCAAACTACAATATACATATGATTTATTTATTATAACAATACCATTAGGTACTAATATTTGTACTTCTATTTATTATCATTGCGTCATTTAATATCGGAAGCGATTAATTGTTCCAATTATAAATCAACGATTCGGAACAATGAGAGAATAGACGCAAAATTTTAACAATTATCAATTGTTTATTATTTTTTTTGGAACATGTAGCATTTTCTTATGGATACGTATAGACTGCTGTTCATCATACTGAAGCCAATACAAATACCTGTTTAATATGCAAGAGACGTATAAATTTTCACTATCGTTCAATGTCCCATTGTACTGACACTTTCTATAGTAAAGATCACCTTAATATTAATATTGTATACATAACAATTACGGATTTTCGTTGCTTACCTACGCGAGCGGAATATTACGACTAATTTTGAATTAAACAAAATTGACAGTAGGAAAGTCGAATTTTATCGACCGCAACAAGATAATTTCAACTTTTTACAAACGCCTATAAAACGGTGTATGTTTTTCCTAGCAGTAACAGTCAAACTTCAAAGAAACAAGCAAGTTACACATGAATGCAAGTTATATAACCGGAATAAAATTGAACATTTTTCAATGTTTTATTGTAGAGTCGCATTACCTACCTGCTCAATGAAGGTAATAAATGTATTAAATGTGAAGATAAACCTGCATTTTACCGAACAATGATAAAATTTGCATAGGCATTAGAGCGTCATATTTTATAAGTGGCATCTCAATGTCACAAACCTGTGTGACGGTGGTAATCAGCGCAAGCGCATGTACGCATTGATGGACGCCAACGCTTAACCTTGTCACCAAACTAGAGCACATGAACTCGCATAGGTACTATTTATTGACAGTGAAATATTGTTCTTCTGACTCAACTGCTTTTAGATAGGTAGGTACTTAATACATTTTAAATGAACATTCCGTGAAGTTAAATGTAATATGAAACGCTCAGTATATGTTTTGACGAAGTTTTTTAACATGATGATGATGGAGTTGGTGTAAATTAGGTTCGTACACTAGCGTGTGATGTACATAGTTGTATTTTTTACTATTTAGACTTATTTTTTTACTGTCTCTGTTCCTTTTGTTGGGCGCGCTTTTTCATTTCTGCTAAAACAGAAACATTTCAAATATGTTTTCCATGTCTAATTGTCTATACCTATTATCCTTGATGAACATAGGCTATATTTTGTGCCGGGAAAAGATTAGATCCCACGGGATCGCGGGTGAAACCGCGGGGAACAGCTAGTTTTATTATAAAACCGTCAAAGAATTTTGTCACCCCCAGCTCTATCATCAGACCTGGAAGGGTAGGTGAATAATGATTATCATTCATGCGTAATGATTTATCGTTATTTTATTAAAATTTATCGAGAGCATTAATAACACTGTATTAATAATTATTTTTCAGATACAAGTAACCGTGGGATGAAAAATGTATAACCGAGAACTTCTTCTTTTGGTAAGTCAAACAAAAAATTTCATGTTTTTGCGCCATGTACTACGGACATTTTGTTTAATCACAATTGCCACGGTGACGCATCGTAAGTAATGATGCGGTGGTATGGTAAGCACTCAAATCCTAGAAGTGAACTGGCTCACAAGTGGAAATTCCATAACATATTGGTTGTTGCTTGGCGACAAATTTTCATCTCGAAACTTTACTGGTAGTCAACTAAATGGTCAGGTACATGGAGAAGAAAAAAAACAACGGGTTGCACTCTGGGAGTGCCGGCAGATGTGAAAACTTGAACATTAACGTTGTGCATTTTTGAATATTTTGGAATGGTTAGAGAATAATTTCGCACGAATTGCTTTATTTATCAGTATTAAAAAGTATTTCAAAGAGTATTGAGCATCAGTGTGGATAGATATAGAGGTAGAGGAAGGCCGAAGGAGGTATGGATGGACTGCGTGAAGAATAGAGCGGAGTGGAAGAGGAAAAAATGTTGTGCCGACTCCACCTAGCGTGGGATAAGGAAGGGAAGAAGAAGAAAAATTGCTTTATTTATAAGTATAAAAGTACTATCTATCATTTATGTGGTAAAATACAATATATATTTATTGCGCTATCGTACACAAACATGACAATTTATATTACATTCAGATATTACATTCTTATATTATTATACAACAGATATAACTTCCTCTCCTACGCCGCGCCGGCGGTCTACTCTCCCTCCGTCTTACGAATTTTCGATCAGGTCACGTGTCCTGACGCGAGTTTAGCATTTTTTACCCATCCCAAAAAAGTGCACTAAGCCGCTAAAGAAATTTTCTCTTCAAAAGCTTGAATACGTAATGAAGTAATTTTTTTTTCTATGTATCATTTCCACTTAGATAATGAAGATCCGAGAAAATCCGATAATGATGAGAAGAAGACAAATTAACTTTTAAATTAGTATATAAAACACTATTTTATTTAACAAAGTGTACACTGAAAGTGACATGAAAACTTGGAGCATACAAGCCATTTACTTGAATATATATGTATACATTTACCTAGTACCCACACGTTAACTACATACAAGTATAGGCAGTGTTAACAGTGGTTTGATATCAACGAAGTTAGTATTTTCAATTTGTTTGCCCATTAATGCGCAATGAACCGAACGACAGTTAACATTTTATTGCACATTGACTTCCTGGTTTCCTATTTGCAGAATCTTTTACTTGCGTGATGTAATATCATAGACATGAATTTCACTTTTTTATGTTTAGTCATCAGTCAGTACTTTTTATACGGAGCCTATGCGGTGAGATTTATTGAACAATACTTTTTCAAGTGTCTATACCTATTATAAAGAAATTCTGATTAATAATAAAATATGTATTTTAACAAATTTTTGAGGGATTATTTCAACAAAAGCTTGGATTCCCAATGCAAGTAGATATCAAGCCACTGCAAACCAGTTTCGAATGCATTGGGTTTATAGATCCAATCTGACATCGTTCACCTTGTATTATTTTGTTTTGCACTTGACTGTTCTGAATAATTAAAAAAATATAGGTATTATAGATACGTAGTTAGTAATTGTTACTTATTTACAGGTTTATAGTAAGGATGTCACTTGTATAAAGGATCAGGTACGACTAATGTACCTACTAATGAAACAGTCTAGTTCGAGTTATGTATATTATTCAATACCTTAGCTGTATGTAGGTACCTCCTTAATGAGTATTCATCCATAACGAATACCTTCTTCGACGGTAAAACAATGATTCAATTATACTCGGAAATTGAAACAAAAAAACCGGGTGGTGTCGTGGGACAACAGATAGGAACGAAGTTCCTTATTATTAATGTTTTTTTTTTAAATGCATACTTAAATAGATAATTACCTACACCCAGTCACAGGAGAAACAGACATCTTCATTCAATTGTAAACTGTACACACATGTCTGTCCTGGATGGGAATCGAACCCACGACCCCTTTTGTGTGTTTTGCAGGTACCCCTCCGCAACGTCCCATAAGGAACTTCGTTCCAAAAATATACCTCAATATATTAACAGTTTATTTATATCTTAGAATTCTTTAGTTACTTTTCATTTATTTCATATAACGTCTATTCTATTCGTATGTAGATAAATAATAATGTAGATGATACTTTTACATATTTCAGGGTCAAAATATTATCTGTAAAGAATCAAGGTCCACTCGTCGAAGTGCCAATAGCATTATTAATAATCTACCAACACATGACCCCTATATACCAAGGTCAAATGCCATAATGTATGAATGTTCTTCCCTAGAATGCAAATCAATAACTCTACACTCCATGACTCAGGTGATATCCCCGAAAATAATATTAAAGTCTTGTTTCCTTCACACAAATGAGAAATACGAATGCGAAACAATAAGATATAACTATTTTAAAAACATTGACAAGGTATTGTTCTTATCGAACAACGTACGAAACAAAACATTTTACTTAGTCGATTGTTTAGTTTACTCAGACGGTGGGCGAGTATGCCACAAGAAGGACAACGTTGATTCATACGCCAAATTGGTTGACACTGGAACTCTGGTTAGGCCAAATGAGTCCAACGTGCTGTCCCAGGACGAATTAATATGTGAACAAAGTTCAGATGGAGAAATAATTTGTGATCACAATCTTTACGTTCCATATAAAGATGGTCTTAAAGTGAAGAACTCTGACAACATTGGTGATATTCTTTTGAAGAGTGGTACATATGTTGCAAAATTAAGTCGTAATTGCATCGGCTCTTGGTGTGGATACAGCGGTCAAATATCATCTACAAGAAGAAATATGCCTAGATATGAACCTCCAGGTGGCAAAGTATACCGTTGCTTCTACGCCAAAAAGCAACAAATCTGTAAAGAAATATATAACAAAGGTAAATCTGTATACAACGATCGAGGTTGGCTGAGTACTAGATAAATAAAATGTAAAACCTATGATGTTTTTATGTTATACTGCATGATGTCAAAGTCTGGATTAGTAATAAAATGTGATGTGCTCCCTCGTATAAGATCTATTCATTAAAATGATGACGAACTTACCTAAATATTCACAACACGTCAAGTTACACGTAAGTGAGCACAATTGAATTAATCACGTTTATTGTTTTTCAATCTAATTAGAATTGAAGTTTGTTCACAAGTTGATACTTTATTGGGGGCAGTTAATAATAAAATAATTCTAAAGGTATGTTATGACGCAACTGAAGGCGTATTACAATCGTAGACGTAATCTGGTGGAATGCTTACAATAGTAACGGGCACTAAATTATATAGCAGGTTACCGTATACTTGAAATAACAGATATAAATAACATATTTATGAAACTTGAAGATTGATTTATGAAAATGTTGTAGACTAATTTGAGTCCAAACAAATTAGTACAACTTTTTTTCATAAATCACGCTTGCTCTTGTGTAACACACACACCTTCGACACACACACAAAACAAAACCTGGTAAAGTTCCAAGGTTGCGACTTTAAGTTACAGTTATACCTTCGATGAACTTCGTGATAAGTTCATGTAGGAAACTTCACGCTGAGTCAATGGACTAATTCTGAATAATTTGTACCAAATTAAAACTCACTTGATATAAGTGTTTCTGATAAATATGGTCTTAGTATGTTCAAGTAGATATCTGTTATTATAAATTTTAAAAAAATATAGTTACGATATTTTGACAAGATCGTGTTCCTGCTTTTAAAATAGGAAGTTTGGATAGGATTTTGCAAATAATATACCTACATACATGACTTAATGGTCATGACGATAGAGATATGATGATGATAAATGAACCGAGAACCTACGAGTACACCCAGGTCATGTTGTCACTTTCAATATGTAGGTATGTCTGTTTGAAGTGTGGGGTTCACGTTTTGTTGCGAAGGCTCCGAGAGTGAAAGTAAACGGACTTCCAATTCACACTATTCTACTCGCAATTATATACAGGACAAGACCCAATTTCACGTGATAAAACTTGATCTTATAATGGTTACGTAAATTGTTACTCAATACATTTTAAAGGTTTGTCTTCATATGAGATCAGGTTATCGTACCAATATTATATAGTTTTGTTAATGTTTGTAAAAAATCAACAAGTTGAACCGTAAGTAAAAAAATATTGAGTAAGTTCTCCATTTTGTATCTACTTAGGTAAGCATAGCTGATATGTACCTATATAAATTATAGTCACAAACTCGTCAGAACCTTGTTTTCCGTGAACTTTCATCTAATATTTACTAGATAGAAAAAAAACCGAGAATAAAATTAATGGCAACAATATTTAATTATACTATTGTTAGGTTTTATAACTATAATATCACTACCCATTTTAAATTAATTCCAAAATCACAACTGCCTAAGAAGTCAACAGTTAACAATTATGGCGTTCTCAACATTAACTTTAATTACTTCACAATGTACGAGTACCTATATGACTTAATGACACGTTTTCAATTTTAATTGGTCGTTTTATAATTAGGTATATGTATTATTTTTATTCAAATCTCTCTACTTTAATTTAACTTTTTCTACTAAAAGTCTACATGTAACAATATAGTAAAACTATACTCGTAAAAGCTTATATTATGTATTGTTTCAATTTATATATTGTTTTTCTTTATAAGTATATGCCAAATCTTAGAGACGTCCACAGCATTTTGTTGCGATATCGTCACAGTTACTTAACATTAGTAATTAAAGATATGTTGTAATTAATGAGTTCTTTTGTAGCTCAAGTCTCGGTGTGTAATCATTAAACCGAATATAGAGATGACTAATTAAGAAGTTTTTACGACGGAGTTAAACTTGGTTTTAGCATGTGTCACTTTAATCAATTTAATTGAATGGGAAATTATTTTATACATATTATTTTATAGGTAACTACATTGTTTCAATAACATTTCCTTGAAACGTTGTCAGTGGGGGAAGTCCGAATGTATATTTATAGAAAGAATGTCATCAAGCAACTTTAACATGATTTCACAATTTTAACAATAAAATGATTAATTCGATCATATATGGCAATTATTTAAAAAAATACAATAATAATTTTACAAAGGGGATTGCCCAAGCTTCATAGTGTCTTGGGCCCAGCATGGACAGCAAAAATTTGTATCTTAATTGAGAGTTTTAAAATTACATATATATCAGATATCTAAAAAATATATAAAAATGGCCGCCATTGTTTTAGAAAGAGAAGAAAACAATGAACATTTTGAGGTTATTTTACAGTATGAGAATACGTCTTTCTGTATACCTAGGTATGCCTGATGTATAAAACTTAACTCTCATTATATTTTACTTACTTATTTTTAGTTATTGGGGTAGGTACTTAAAAAAATACAAATTTTTTCATTTATTAGTTATATATATTCTCTTCATTTTCATATATGACCAATATATCATCTAAAAATGGTGCAGGAGGTAATATATTAGGCTCATATCTAGCCCAATCAATATACCAAAGTACAGTAATTAGTTGGAGCAACAACCTACCATGTGTTTTCCAACTATACAGTTGCAATAATATTGTTGTATTCCATCCCCATGACTATAATTATTTATTAAAATACAAAATATACTTTTATAAAATTACCTTTACGGCTATTATTTAGTCGAAGAACCTCTTGCAGTATTTGTATAAATTGATTCTTAGATATTCCAAGCCAGTAATAGACTAAATGGTCATCACTATATTTATCAATATTATTGCCTATCTGGTTTTTTAACAGCATTGCAAAATCTTCAATGAAGTCAGCAGAGAAGGTATGGTTCCCATTTTCTACATTTACTAAACCCATGTATTGCTTCTTAAATGGAAGTTACAAATATGGCAGTTTTGTGGAACATAAAATGATAAATCACAAAACAATCTCACACATAACGAAGTAGGGATACATATTCTTCCACCTCCATGGCAGTCAGGAAAAATACAATGACATTCCATAGTAACAGCTCTTCTATAGTTGGGTAGAATTATTTCTGCTTCATTAGTGGCAGCTGACGATGTGGATGCAGATTCTTGCACAAAATGTACACCTGACCCGTCAGCTCTCTGCCAGCAAGGATGACAGATTTGACTGAAAGATGATACCTGAAAAGTTATACTTTACATAATCAGGGTATTGTAACATGTTTTAATCCTCACTTGTTTTATCTGTTTAGTCCATTATGCAATGTAAACAAGACACTATAGAAATTATCTTGTTTTCAAACTCTGTGGGAGCTACGCTACTTAATAAATTAAGCATACCTAGCATACTTATAGACACTTCATTAACAACATGATTTGAAACTCACCTCTCGACGTTGAATCCATTCCAATGCCACACTCCTAAAGATATTCTCTTTATTTGTATCTGTACATAACAAATGGCTTCTTAGTCGTCTAATTGAGCGACCACAATTAATTAACACAAAGACTTTGATGGCTAGAACTTCCTGGTTCTTGTTGAGGTTTAACAAGGCTTGCACTAACATCCTCCCAGCAGTTGTGACAAACAAGATTATCCCTTGATACCTTTAAACAATAACATAAACTGTAAGTTCTTGTATATTGTAGGTAATACCAAACATTTATTATTGTGTCTCTTAATTATTTATTTACCTGTCGTGGTGCAACCCATTGCTGTATTATAGTTAGGTTTTCCTGGGGCTCCAAGCATGTCTTTGAATCCCTACCAGGTTAAAACCACAATGTTCTTCAGACATATAAGAATGAAACACTTGTTCGAAATCCAAAAATGAATGCAGCAGGGATTCGTGATTTCAAAGCCAAAGTCGTCGTTGATTGTGAGTACAATTCCAAAGGTCGTAGGTAGTAAAATAAATCGGAATCGAAATCAAAACACATTTACATTGTAATTAAGTCAAAGAAAATAATATATAAACACTACTGGAAGAATTGAATGAATGAAGTAACAAAATGACATTTCATTCATTATCATTAGAGAGTAATTGTCAAGTAAGTGTTGTCACTCATGAAAAAATCTATCGATACATTCGATAAATCGATTTTTTTTCGTAGGAAAAAATACTATAGATTTGATATTTTTAAAAACCTTTTCCAAATAAATTGTTTTTAAAGTACGTACCTATTAATATAACCTGTAAGTTATGTTACTGTTAATTAGCAAAGTGATATTTGTATTTTAGTTGAATGTTGAATTTTTATTAAAATCGATTATTTATCTCGATAAAATAAATCATAACTAACTTTTTTTAAATCCTGGCAACATTTACCCACTTATCATTCGACGATTTTTAAATGAAATGAATAAAAATACTTTTAATAAACGAAATATTGTTTCATATAGTGGCGCCTGTTTAATTATATGCAAAAATAATGTTAAAAAATTACAAAATTAATGCATATAATTGTTTTCTTGTTAGGTAATGTCCACGGTAGGCCCAAAACGGGCTTTCCCCTTTATATTGTTATGAAAAATAATATGCTATAACAATTTCCACTTTGACAAAACAACAAGCTCAAACCAATACAATAGATCGGCAAGAACATTTCACACCGATTTGCTTTCAGACCAAGATCGGAAGCCAGTGGACGAAACGCTGTTAGATTGCCAACACAATACGCATTCTTGTAAGATTGTTAACACTGGCAGCTTAGAATGCAACTCGCTGATATACATAGATGCTAGATAAAATCTTTATGATGATACTAACTATAATACGTGATTCCCAGTCTTGCAAAGCGTTTACGTTATGATTACTTTAGATACAGATTTGTTATAACGATCAGCATTAATTATTGTATATATTATTGCAATTTATCCTAAATCCAGTATTGATTTTTTAGGAGAACATCTTTTTCTATACCCTCCACTAAGGTGGCACACGAGCCAATAAAATATTATATTAAGTCACAGATGCGTATTTAATCGAATAACGCGTAACAACAAAAATATTATATTTCTGTTATGAAACCTGAATCCGGCTACGGTACAGAAAACAGATGTGTTTTTAACTGGCCAACTCGGGCTTAACGCATGATTATGTATTTAGTAGGTATGTAACCAATAATACATCAACTTCCGCATGTAGGTATTGCAATTAACAATAGGTGTATCATGAATATTTATTTATTTACAAACTCATAGCTATGATGATGTTAGTTCTAGATGACTACGGTTGTCACTGAATCTATTAGAAGCGGCGTGCTTGCATATTTCACAATAGACTGCTGTCACGGTTTCATAATATGGTTCATCTTACATTTTCAGGCGTATTAGTTCGTCTATTTCCTGTTTGACAAAATAAATAGTCGTTTTGTATGTGTCATCACATAAATAACAGTAAAATACTTTCAGAACGTCTTCTATAATTGATTCCTGTTTGATTATTATTAAATTTCACGACAACAGACTACTACTTGCCAGCTTTAAAAATATGAACATGGATGACCTTAGATTTAAAAATCTGATTTTGTTTCATATATCCACTTTAATTGTTTATATTATATCGTTTAGTTAATTATACGTATTAAAGCCACTGTTGAAACTTATTTATGCGTAGGAAGATTAATTTGTGTTTGTTTGAGTAATAGGACGTTCGTGGGTAGAGCCTTGCTTTCAATTCCAATGGTTTTTTCCTTATACTCACCACTCAACAAACTAATAAAAATTAATTGAGCATATGAAACGCAATTGATCTCATAAGTGAAAGTGAGTTAACAGTACACATATTGCGTAAGAACAGTATTATGTACAGGGCAAGGAAAATGTAAAGGTATTTAATATTAACAAATAGGCCAACCGTAAGACCGGTGACCACTACTGACCACCGACCACCGGTTCACTACAGCAAATGTTTTGCAGTAAGACAAAGAACGATGTGGAGCAAGTTATCGAGCTAATGCTTGCGTAATACACGACTGCTTAGAATAGGGCTGTCGCTTATCTGACTTGTAAAAATATTATTAATAAAGAATTGATCCTGTTTATAAGTTCTATGCACAGATGTGTTAGACAAGCGTTTTAATATATTAAAAAACATAAAATATTATCGAGTCAAAAAATTATAATCAATAACTCATAAACGATTTCGAAGTAGCAACGTAAAGAACCAAAGGTCCTACAACTACTTTGTAATTATTTTAATTTGAACTCGGTGACTGGTTATCCACCACGTTAAAATAATTATCAATTCATACATAAATAAGTTATGTGAACTAAGCGATATAATAAAAACTAGGTAAATGCAGCCCTACATATTGCTTGGAGACTGGCAAGTGGGGACCCTACTCGCCATCGCACCAGTTATCTGCCTCTCTCACGGTGACCATTTGGATACACCCACAAATTTTACTTAAAACACGTATCTATGGATATCTATTACATTGACCCAGTTGCAAAACCACGGACTTGTTGAAATTTCAACTATCATGAATACGTTTTCTTAAGCTCTCATTAACACTTCCCCTACTTCTAATGAATGATTCAATACTATTATGTTATTAAGAACTTCTTGCTCAGATTGTTTTAATTTAAACAAGTTCTGCATTATTATTAGCAGTGTTATATATTAAGTAGAATATTATAAACAACTAAAAAGTATTTCTAAGGCGATGATAGCTCAGTGGTAGTAACGTCGGATACCGCGGCGAAGGTCGTGGGTTCGAATCCTACAATGAGCTTGAGCTTTTGCTGAAGGCAAACATCGTGAGGAAAACACAGCACGGTGATAGGGTACTTTATAGGACACGACTGGCTAGCTACCATCCTCAAGTTGAAAATATGTCGCTAAGCGCCTGTTGGTCTGTTCCAGCAATTGCACTTGAGAGCCAGTACCTTTAAGGCATTGTAATAAGGTGTACACACACATTGGCAATCCCGATATTGCTAATGTCTATAGCTGATGGTAGTCACTTACCATCAGGTGACCCGCCTGCCTTGTTGTCACTTGTGGTATAAAAAAAAACTCTAAGCAAAACATAATACCTATAACTAACTAGAATTAATACTGTACCTAAATCAGTAGGTAGTACTGTAGTAGTAGAGTCAATTATTGCTTGTGAATTTAATCAATAATGCAGTTTAATATAGTATGTATTGATATATTAATAACTCAGAATATTAATATCTAATATTATATTGAATATCCTTACTATTGTTATATTATTATGATTAATTAATTAATTATTAAACTATTTCTGGATGACATTTGTATTTGTATAAGTAAATAATTACATTCATAGAAATACATTACCCCCGATCGATACGACTCTGGTATAATCCTCACATCTACAGAACAATTCTTAGTTGTTAAGAGTCATCCCTCGTAAAATCGTAGTAAAATATGACACAAACCAAACATTTATTTATTTATATATGATATACTTATGATATATACCTTTACATAACTTCATTATATATCAGTGTATCCAAGTTACTCACGCACTTTCATTTCCTCTAAATGAGACGCTTATCAAACAGCTGTCACCACTATATTATTATTCATGGTAGGTAACCTCGCTACAAAAACAAGTGACTCGAGAGAAACGTCAGTTGTAATGAAACAGACAAATTTTCTCACGGCCACTGTGTTTTTTCACGAGAATAATGGGTGCTTAGGTTGTTATACTTATCATCACCTCCATCTCTTTTAACTTGAATTTAAATCTATTTAACCACTGCCTTATAAAATATGCTTATTTTCTCATAAATGTGAATATAGGTATTTTACTCATTATTATTCCAAGTTGGGCTGTAAACTATACTTTTCCGACCAATACACATAGGCGAATGGTGATAAACCACACCACTTTCCATCAGCTGGCCCGCTTGCTCGATTTCTCGTATGACCAATAAAAAACCTCAATTCCTATTCTAGTCAGGTTACACTATTCTATTGCTTGTCACAACAGCTTATTATGTGTGAGCTTTTTACACGCTTTTATTTTCTTCACTTTCTCCAATTTGTTAAAACCATGTTAAATGGATTTTACACACATTTAAATGCATTGACAAACGAAAATCATTTGTGCCATACAAAGAGGTATTTTACTAATTAGTGCAACGTGTAGTCATTTCGTACAGTAATATTTGCTATTCTGTTTGATCGATTTTTTAATTCAATATCTAGTTTATTTCAGAGAGTTGACAAACAGGAAAACGGTCCATCTGATGGTAAATGGTCACCACCCGCCGAACTTTTCCGATATTGTGTGATATTGATGCTTCGTAAACGAGCTAATTGTAAAACCTACAATAGGCACCAGTCTCTCACAAAATAGGTTCGCATAGTACTTAAGCTCTTTTTGTATTTACTTTTGTGTAGAGAAATAAATGTTTTATTATTATTATTATTGTAATTTTTCATAAATAAACCATATGGAGATATCTCCGTCAAACCTAGTGTTATCCAAAGACTTTAAACTTATACTGTGTTATCTAATTTAATATGTGTAGGTATTCACCAAACTATGCTACCATTTTAGCTTACTTTATAAATAGTACATACAATACTGGATTGCACTTGAAACCGTATTGTCGTCCCTATATAAATTGAAAGCGATGACCGTCGCATATCGGTCTAGGTCACGTAATAATAGGCGTTCCAAAACACAAGCGCAAGCGACTTTAGCTATATAACTTGAAATACAAAATGAAAATTGTAGTTTGATCTAAAATATTGTCTTTTATAATTAATATATCTGCTTCGTTTGGGATCAACCATAACAACACCGTGTGTGGAGAATGTCTGAGAATGTATTATCCTTTAATACATATAGATTTTTATAAGGAGGATGTTACGTCAAATTTTTCACAAAAAAATAAGTAGAGCAAACTATGAAAACAAGTTTATATCTTGATGTCAACCCCGATTTAGAATAAGTATTACAATCTAATAACAACTGTTATTTTTTCCAATTATTACGGTACTTTATTGAAATTTGAATAAAAGAAACAAAACCGGTGGAATAACTGGTTTCCTAAATTGGCAAAAATCTTATTTATCCAATAATAATTATCGCTGTTCTACTTAAGTTTCCAATATCCACATTTAAGGACTACCTAAGTCAATTTTAGTGACACATACTTAACACGCTTTTTATGATGGCAATCCAAAATAAAATAGGTATTTAACTATACATTATTTTTACAATTAAGATACTTCATTTTTTCCACTGCTACAAAATTTTGGTTAAGTCTACGTTTTTAATATAGATATTTAGCTATATTCACTGCTTTCAGCTTATCATATGCACCAGTGGTGCTAATTTGCGAAGGGCACACTAGCATCTGGTATGTTGAGCTGAGTTAGGGAGTACCAAAAATGCCGACAAGGTCATTTTCGGAAACTACATACGTAATGTACTTCAATAATTGATTCATTAGAAATTATATCATACAATACAAACATAGGTGAAAGATGTATTAACAGTACAAGGCAGGTAATTAATCAGTAAATAGGAGTAGTACCTAAGTGAATTAACTTTTTGTGTCGTGGTGTCAAATGCAAAAATTATTCGAGTACCTAATAATACATACTTTTTGATTAATTTAATTTCAATGACTAATTGAAACTTTTTAACGCTGAGATTAGAAATACGTTCTAAAACGAAAGTATTTATCAATATTGCACCTAAATGATCTCATGATAATTTAATAATTAGAATTTTGTCAAGTATGAACAAGAACAAAAAACGAGGATGGTAAAAATTGCATATTTTCTATAGTAGATGATGGGAGTCAAGGATTACGTGCGCAGCTAGCGAGACATCGCATGCGAATCACAACAGCGTGACGAATTACACGCAAGTGCCAGATCGACTCGCAACTAATTAGTCCAATTCACTCCAAATCTGACTACATCCATTCGTATTATTTTAACTCTCGTATACTCTTTTATCTGGAGTCTTCTCCGCTAAAGTGTATTCTGAACCGATGATGATAGAGTCAATTGTAACATGCATAAGAGCCAACAGGTCAAAAAACCAACTATTTACTAAAACCTGTAATTAAATAACATTAGTAAGTTATGTAGGGTAGTAGTCAACAAAAAGACTGAACAATAAATAAAAGTAACTGAAATCAGACAATATTATCAAGATAATACCCACAATATAACTATATGATTTAACTTACATTATAATCATCTAAGCTCAAACGCCTTACTAATCATAAATACAATTGTTTATTCATACAAGGTCTCCGCCGAAGTACCACGTTCTATTACTCCTAACGTGCTACATGACAAATGCAATTTATTATGCTCCCACAAATGTATGAACAATAGTAAAATATACCATACTTCTGCCTCTTGTGTACATTACGGTAGATACCTTTGTGATGAATACAAAATAATCAAACAATATTATCGTTTCCAGATTTCTGTATAGGTCAAGATAAGAGCCTTGTTACAAATTGCCTTTTTGTTTGCAAAAGACATTGTATATTATCACGTTGGCAAAATGGTCACCGGTCTCATCATTATCTACATGCTTGTAACCGCCCACAAATAATAATTATCAACTATTGCCCACTATCAAGCAAATGATGCATACTCCTACCTAAGTACCTGCCTATTCTAAAAAATTACCTAAGAGTACGTACTTTATAAGCTACTAGCTGTCCCTCACGGTTTCACCCGCGTTCCTGAATGATCTTATCTTTTCTCGGGATTAAAGTAAGCCAAGTTTCATCAAAATCCGTTCAGTCGTTTTTACGTGAATGAGCAACAAACATCCAAACTTCCAACTTTTTATAGTAGGATACCAAAGAGCTTATATATCCTATCTCATGGCTTATCTAAATGTAGGTACTAAGTATGCGGCTATAAATAAATACTCTCGGGCATTTTTAACATACGGCTATCTGATAACATTTTTATAGTATTGTATTTTCAGTATTGTAGTTGAATTAAATTATAATAACCATGTTCCTGGGTCAAAAAGTAGTTTGTGTCATTTTCCGGTCCATAGACTATGTCTATGTAAAAAGTCACATCGATCTGTTGCTCCATCAAAGAAGGACAAACCAATAAACCGACAAACACACTTTCGTTTCGTTCACATTATTTATTTATTTTATTTAATATTTTATACTAGTATGGAAATTTAAATAACTTTTTTCTTGTCTTGTTCTTTATATTTTCATCAACTTCAAAGACAAAACCACAAAACCATTTATTCACTTAGGGCAATTATGAAGGTCGAATTACAGAAATTACCACCGGTTCGGAAGTCAGCCTGTCATAATACTATGCTCTTTATTCTACAAATACATAATAGGGTACCTATACACATATTATGTAGGTATATGTATATAGGCACTAACTCAAATCCTACGTAATCACCTTCTCACACGACAATGATTAAACGATAGTCATCTTGCGTGGCTAGCAATAACAAAGAGATCGTAATATCCTTACATATTATAAAGCTGCTGTCTGTCTGTATCTTCGCCATAAACTCAAAAACTACACAACGGATTTTCATAAACAATGGTTGGAGTGATTTTGGTGTATAATTCATTAAGTTTTTTTATATATTGACTGAAATACGTTGATGATTGTTGAAGATGTCGGAACAAATCATGCCGACTGGGAGCTTCACTGGCGTGTGCTGCGTAAACCAACAAGAGCTATATCTTAATACGAATCTACGACAAAAAAAATCTAAGCGTATATGCTCTGCTAGACATGCAAAGCCGGAGCGGGTCGCTAGTCTGTAATAAACAATAAATCTATCTAAAAAACAATGCTATCAGTGATGCATACTGTAGGTCGATGACTACCAACCATATAATCCAATACAATACGAAAGCCTTGTTCAGAAAATTCACCCATAATACCATTCAAGGCTTCATTCTCAAGTGTGAACCACTGACTCAATGTCACAGACGAAACAACAGATGTAATGCACACATATTTAGGTATGTATTAGACCGAATCACACGTACACATCAAGGGAACTTTAATTGAGATGAGTGATGAATTTTATTTTTGTCATGAACGCGCACGGCATGGATAAAAAATTAGAAGTATCACAAACACCTTAGTAGTTTGTAAAAACCTTAGTTGGATTATTTTCTATGGATTAACGTCTAAAAGAAAACGTTGAAAACGGATTATTTTGAAAGTAATTATCAAATTTAGAGATCAAAGTAAGTTACCAATATACGAGTCTATGAAACCCTGCCACTCGCATATCTTCTTTATATCTAACCTAACGTAGCAGTAGGTAGCAGCAGGAGTACCTACCTACCTAAATAACTAGCTTTCCCCCGCGTTTCCAAAGAAACAATTTAGGGATTGAATTTACAAAAATCCTTTCATAGTGGATACCTCGTAGCATTTATACTTTTTGAGATTTCGTGATTAATTAGTGAGTGAATTAATGTCTCTTAAATATTGTTAAATAATATCACTATTTTATACTTTACTTACACTGACCTTTCAAGGAGCTGACCTGACCTGACAGACGTTGTCCTGCGCTGAAAATAAATAAAGCCCTGAACCCGATTGCAGCGCCACCTACCCGGGCCAATTGTGAATCACAACATTAAAATCAGTTCAGTGGTTTAGTACCTAACATATACACGTGAAGGATATATTATATTATCACCTAATTCCCTATAATAAAAAGGTAATAAAACAAATTCAGTTTTTCATCTGTCAGATTATTATTTTCTAATTTTTATTTCCCATTTCGTTTTAAATTAGGAACCATTAAAAAAGCATCGAACAGAATTAAATTTTTATTTTTAAAACCATCACGTAAATAAAATAGTTCAAACCATTTGGTATCGCGTCTGTAATCACCGTATACAAGTTTCTACATCAAAAATTTTGATTTGCGGTTGCATATATATTGCAATATCTTACAAAAGTCGTTTAAACCTAATGCAATTGGAGTTGGAGCAACAAGGAACTCAAAACAACACATACATATCGCAAGAAAGTAATGTGTAGTATTCGCAGCGTGACTAAAAGTTACGTTCCAAAAGCAATGTTTGATACGAGATATTACCTTATTGTCTTCCTATATTTCATGCGATACCTACATTATGTCCGGTAATATTAGGTAGCTTATAACGTGACTTAATATTTATTTCACAAAACTTCCATAGGAAGCATTTATTATTGTATCATTACGTTCGAAGTTTAAAAAAACACGTTTAGTTTACTCGTAATTAATTTTCAGGTCATTAATTTCTTAACTAACTTGCATTTTGGCAGGTAGAATCCTAATAGGGAGTAGGTATCCGCTATGGATAAAGAATTTTTGTGAATTCAATCCTTAAAGGGTTCCCTCTGAAACGCGAGTGAAACTGCAGGAGACAACTATAGTATCAGAATAAGTAAATATAAATTAGAATTTCAAAAAAAATAATTATATGAACTAAAAAACTTTTTACAAAAAAAATAAAAACGCCTTCAAAGGCAAATGTTGCACTAAAAACCGAAAAATAAACTGAATAAGACATTAAATAAAATGGGAAAAAAATATTTCAATAACTAAATAGACCAAAAACTTTACTTATGTAAACTACCTACGCACCTATTCAAATTATTATTCTATAAATACCTTTTGATCTGTTTGAAGTCGGTGCCAAGCCTAATAGGTTTAATAGGCTTCGTACGGTTTGAGGAGGTAGGACATAGCATAACATCTGCTCATAATTGGGGCCGTCTGATTGGGGAAGTACCTCCACCTTACAGAATATCGCAGCCAAATAACACTGCCAAGTGTTGTGTTCCTGCGGTGAGTAAGGTTGCCAGAGCTCCTTAGAGGAGGCACTGTGCTGACGGCGGAGCGACCGGCGATATTATGGAGTCGCTATTGAGTAGTGCAGGCGCAGCATGTTGGCGTGCGGTTAGGGAGATCCGGTGAAACAGTTGACCGCTGGCCGCCCACAGATAGAGTGAGTTCCCGAACCCAGGGATTACTTAATCTCCTCCCTGGGAGGCTGAACTGCCATCTGGCGATGCTTGTGAAGGCATTTATTATTTCTTTCATTGTATTTTTGGGCTTGGCACCGACTTCAAACAGATCAAAAGGTATTTATAGAATAATAATTTGAATAGGTGCGTAGGTAGTTTACATAAGTAAAGTTTTTGGTCTATTTAGTTATTGAAATATTTTTTTCCCATTTTATTTAATGTCTTATTCAGTTTATTTTTCGGTTTTTAGTGCAACATTTGCCTTTGAAGGCGTTTTTATTTTTTTTGTAAAAAGTTTTATTTTTCCATTTTTTATATTTCAATGTTTTCAAGAAATATTTAATTGTTTTCGAGCAAATTAAGCCTATTATTAATTTACATTATCTATACTAATATTAGAAATCTGAAGAGTTTGTTTGTTTGTTTGTTTGAACGCACTAATCTCAGGAACTACATAAAATATATTAGTGTTGGATAGCCCATTTATCGAGAAAGCCTATAAGTTAAATAACATCACGCTATTAAATGAGGGAATACATAAATAGATAAACTTTTAAAGAAAATAAAGCATATATATCCTAAATGATTAAGGCTTCTTTCTCAGCAGCTACTTGATATTGCGTTTCATTTCATATCTAGGACAACGTATATTCTAACACCTAACCGATAAAGATATTACCTTCTATCATTAGCTCATTTTAATATACAAAGAGACGACGATACGAGTCTAAACGTGACTATAATATTTAAAGAAATATCCCCTAACTCCTAACCTTTAAGGAGTTGTACCTTCCATCATCAGCTCTGCAACATAAGATGATGACTACCAGATGGAAATAGCTTTGATAAGTACGTATATGAATGAAAAATACTGTAAATTCTTATAAAATTTGAGGGTTGCTCTCATTTTCCCCAGGATCCCATCATCAGATCCTGATTTGGTGACAGTGGGACTACCGCCGAAGTATACTCTTTCAAATGAAAAAAGAATTTTGAAAATCGGTTGACATTTCTTATAAAATTTGAGGGTTGCCCTCGTTTTCCCGCAGGATCCCATCATCAGATCCTGACTTGGTGATAATGGGACCACCGCCGAAGTATACTCTTTCAAACAAAAAAAAAATTTTGAAAATCGGTTGACAATTGGCGGAAAAATCGATGAACATACATAAAAAAAAAAAAAAAATACATACAGTCGAACATATAACCTCCTCCTTTTTTGAAGTCGTTTAAAAAGAAAGGTCCACAGTAAAAACACCTTGATGAGTGTTTAAGTGACTTCCGAAACGGTGCGGTGGTAGAGACAGTGAACATTCATAAGTGCCTTATCAGGACCTAAACTGAATAAATTACTTTAAAGTTTGAGTTTGAAACTTATTGTTTAACCTAAACCTTGCCTTTTGCGGTTGAGACCTTGAAACCGGTGGCGGTTCAAAGCGGTTGGATTTGGTCGTGTTTTAGCAAGAAGCAACTCATCGAGGCATATAGGGAGACTGGCGGACTCAGGGAGCTTTTTCCGCCAACGCATTATCTAGTTGGCCGTCTAAAGAGGTAACGCTGCCACCCTGCAGCTCCAGCGTCATGATGTACTGACTCGATGGCTGACAGGGCATTTCATACGAAATCCACACAAATTTCAAAATAATATCAAAAAAATATATTAACCCCACTACAATTAACATGGCGCCATTCGCCGCTTATTCGAGTAATAAAATCGCTATGTTGCTCCATCTCTACATTTCTGAGTGTTACTAATGGTAGGGGAGGCGAATAGGGGATTTCGGGATTTACTCGAGCGCGGCAGATTAACATAAGGGGGGCAACCTTGCACCTTGTGAAGTACTCTCACCAAATCTGAGCCCTCTATATATTGTCGAACGTCTAGGGTAGCCCGTCAGATTAGTAAAAAAAAATCGATGGTTTGAAATACTCGAGCGCGTCAGATTAAGATAAGGTAAGTTAGTTACATGCAAAATAGTGTACATTTCAATAATCTGACAATTTGGGCGTGCCGAAAGAAAATTGGAGACTCGCAAAGTTGCAAAAAAAAAACGTCACCTGGATTTTCTCGAGCGCGATTAGTTTTTTTTTTATTTTGAAGGAAATTAGTCACGAATCACGGAAATATCTTAATCTGCCGATTTGCACAAGCCGAAGTAGCTAAAATCATTATTAAGTGTACCTATAGTCCAAGAATATTATGAGTTTCACCTCAGAATGAGAGATAGTCAGCTATTATCTTGTATAAAACTTTATTTTGACACCCTAAAACTTGTCTCAAAAGCTACTTATCATAGGGTGCCCGCGACTACTGATTTTTCAAGGTCAAAGGTCAAAAAATCATTTATTGCAAATATCTCGTTACCTATGGGTTTTTTGGTATATGTAACTAGTATAAATATTGTAGAAGATTAAATTCTCTACAATTTTTGTACAAACATTTTTTCGATATCTTGAACCATTTTCGAGATTTCGATATTTTTTATATATTTTTTTTTTTCAAACCGTCAGATTAAGGAAATTCCTCAACATAATTGTCAGATTATGGGTCAGTACAACAAGGCCATCAAGAAGAACCGCCTGTATAAAAATCTGATGCGCTCGAGTAAATCAAGGTAACGATTTTTTTTTTGCATTTTCAAAAATCGGCCCTGACTGATGGTCGCCTCCAAATCGTCAGTCTTTAAAATAGGAGCTACTGGAGGGTTCACTTAACATCCCTTATCAATGTCTGACGCGCTCGAGTAAATTTTTTTTTTAAATATTTTTACCCCTTCGTACGGCCACCCCCACCACGCAAAACGGCAGATTATTATTTTTCCGTTATCAGACAGACGTGGCGCGACTACCCTATTAATATCTGACGCGCTCGATTATATCTTGGTGACTGTTTTTTTTACATTTTTGAAACCCTGTAGACGCTCCCCCCACTGCTGAAGGGGAAAATATCACATAGCCTTTTTTTCTTTATTCCACCTAATCTTCAAATTCCAGTAGGTCCCAAAGACGCTCGAGTAACTACAAAGGGCATTGTCCACTTTGTATGGGGTTTTGGCCTGGAGTGAACAGTCACTGAGAATAAAAACAATATGTAGAATTGGTAGCTTTACCCTGTAGGAATATGAAAAATAATAAGGTTTTGTATCCAGGTGTTTCTAATAGTTTTTTAGGAAACATTTATAAGATGGCTTAAGCGATAAGGCCGCCTAGATTGTATTCACTTTTTTATATAATTTTTTATTTTTGTGTCATGTATTATTTGTATTTTGGTGTATATATATAAAGAGTATTTCATTCATTCATTAATTCATTCATGGTTTTTGAAATAAAATATTTTTTTCCTCATCTTGTTTTTTAATCAGATTCATAACTTACAAAAGCTCAGCATATAGCAGACATGTCTGAATATTTAGTCCATTATCGGATTGGATTAACAAAATCCCAATCCCAACAATTAATTTTATATCTGCCTATAACCAACATGCGTAAGGGGACTTTAGCATTAGCTGCATATTTAATTAAATTACATACAGGAGGTAGTGATCAAAGAATTTCTACATTATTTAATGTGCCTGGAACAACATTAAGATCAATTAATAAAACTTGTGATTTTCATAAACAAGACTTTGTACCAAGGAACTTGGGAATAAATAAAATAACTAAGTAGGGCTGAAATTGCCTCAAGGAATTTATTGATACCAAGTAGAATTTTTTGTGCCGAAAATAGAAAACCGATTGTAATCATGGATGGTACCTACCTATACAAAAGATTTATAACTATAAGTACTAAAAAGATACCTACTCTTATAAATATAAGAACCTTATGAAGCCTTTTCTAATAGTGTGTTATGATGGGTACATCGTAGATATATAAGGCTCCTATCCAGCTACAACATCAGATGCTAATATCATATCAAATTAATTCATTATGAATCAAAGCCGTTACACAATATTTTCAGTCTAGAGACATTTTTATAATTGATAGCGCTTCAGAGACTGTGTGCAATTGTTAGAACATAGCAATTATTAAGTGCAAATCTGTGCATCTTTGCAAGAACACAAGTTCACATTTTGTATCAGTATGTAGACGTGAGATCTTGTTCTTAATAAAGAACATTTATAGCTAAAACAAACACAACGTTGGCAACCACTACTAGTAGAAGACTCTTCATTAGCCACAGTCAAAAGGTTCAAAGCCAGATTCCAGCAACAATGCCATACTACAGTGCTATTAGTCACCTGTTGACAAAGCAAATATACCACACTATAAAAAAATATGCTGCACGGGGACATGATACTATTCAAAGATTTGTTAGGTAACAAATAGCGAATTAAACACTTACCACTTGGGGTGAGATCCACTGTATTACCGACATCACCTCCACCAGATCAAGGTTATGCCTTTTCCTTTGATTAAAGTCGTAATTACAATTGTTGCATATCAATTCCATAGCATCGGACGTACCTTCCATAGGTATTACATCCATGGTAGGAAATAGTAGGAATCAAGTCAACATTTGGGCTTGGAACAGTATCGGTAGGAATCAAAGAGGATATAATCACCACGTTCTAGTAGGAATGCCAGTGTTGTCGTAAATAGTCGACGGAAAATCGGTGTCTATTATGATTAGCAAAGTTCGAGGTATAAAACGGAAAAACAACAAATAAATGATAACAAAACAAGTTATCGTAAACTTGAAATGACAGACAAGTCAAATCAAACCCCAGTGTCAAACTCTGTCAAAGTTGTCAAACTGCTTAAACCAGGGCTACCATAAAAACCTTTACCACTGAATAATACTTATATCGATTATCTTGAATAATCGAAATGCAATAATTCAATAGTAACATTACTTCTTTACTTGTAAATATATTAATGCAGTACCACGTGATTTCACGATTTTAATGCCTTTGTTAAATGTTTTGAATAATTAAACATCCTTTTTATGAAGTTAAATAAAATAGTATTATTGTAATCGATATAAAATATATATTTTAAAATCGATTTTTATTAGTTGTAATTGTTTTTTTTATGCTGGCAATGTGACGCAGTCATAATGCCGACAGGAAAACGTAATTATGCTTTTATGCTTTAAAATACTTATTTATTTGATGTTTTTATCAGTGTAAATCTACACAACAAAAAATGACCAATATTCATGGTTTAATTAAAGATATTTTTTGGTATAAATGTTTTTCTCTAACAATTCTGTTCACGCCAAGCCGAAAATGAACAATGCCCTTTAGCATCATTGCCTCCCCTACCATAAGGGTATTTACTAGAGGTTTTACGCTTAGCTTCAAATTGGTATTATTTCGTAATTGTAGTGCTCGGCTTGCAAAAATACTGTAATTATTACCCAACAATCTTTACAAATATTGCACTGGAAGGACATCCATGAAAGTCATATCACCGATTTTTTTACTATTGACTTCATTAACATACCTACATATCTGTACACTATCTACACTGAAACCTACCCATGTTTTGATAGGTGCATATTTTCTTTACTCACTACGCTTTGATTAACTCACTACGAGTATCTATCCGGATATTACGATCCGCTATATAATTTTTAATATCCTCAATTATCAAAGAACTTTTTGTGCACATGCTTGTTGTGTTTTAATAAATGTAGATAAGCTCTCCTCTAGATTAAATAAAACAAAATGTATCATTTTCACAATTACTATCGCTTACCTTTTCTTTTTTTTTTTATTCTGGATAGGCTTGTGTTTGACCACAATCTCACCATGGTAAGTGATGATGTGGCCGAAGATGGTAAGCACACATAGCCTAGATGGGGGAACTGGCTCTCAAGTGCAGCTGTCGGAACACACCGATAGGTGTTTTGGCGACAGATTTTCAACTTGAGGGTGGTAGCCAGCCAGTCGGGTACTACAAAGAACCCTACCACCGTGCTATGGTTTCCTCACGATGTTTTCCTTCACCGAAAGCTCAAGCTCATTGTAGGATTCGAACCCACGACCTTCGCCGCGGTATTCGACGTCACTTACCACTGAGCTATCATCGCCTTGAGTTGACCTACTTATTATTATTTATTTTCGTTGATACAATATTTTAAATGTAAGATCTAAACGATTTACGGTGATGATAGCTCAGCTGTAGTGCTGTTGAATGTCATTACATGTCATTATTAAATAAACTATTATTATTAAACTATTATTATTATTTTGAAAAACATGCATGTTAGCCGGTAAAGGTTCATTGAACGGAGTCCCCTAGGTAGGTATATGTTATGTTCATGTAGTTGCATTTGGGAGCCAATTCCCTTCTTGGCTTTCTTTGCTCTACATATATTTGGTGATATCATCACAAGATTGTCCTGAGTTATAAAAATAAAGATAGCGCTTTGGTCAGCGTACATATTAAAATATAGTATAAAACATAAATAGTAAATTCAAATCATTACGATGATTATATTGTTAGTTCTGTGAAGAAAAACGTAAGTAACAAATTAATAAAGGTATTTTATTTTAAATAAAACTATATCAATACGATCTAATTTGATAGTTATAAATTAATTTTGATATGACTAATATCTCGTTCAAGTGGATATTTAAATTAGAAAGCCTTGCGCATAAGTTTTCGGTACATGCCGAAGTGTCTCAGTAGGTTGTGCAACAGGTTGGTTGTATAACACCAATGCAATACATGCTAATGTATTGGACTTCCGAACGGACATGTCAATTTATTTAGCGACGTGCACGCACACGCTTATTGTTATTCACCAACATCTAGATTGTTTTTAGAAGCAAATACATCCATACAAATATATTTTTGCAATTATTTCAGGTAGTAATATTTGAAATCAAATAATATTATTAATATTAACCAACATGATATCGATACATAATTCAACTTTACAAGATTTAAAAAACAAGTTTTTATATTATGTTACAAGGAATTATTAAATGGGAACGAAATGTATTTTTGTAAAAACCTTTTTTATATAGTCACATTAATAAGCAGAGTGAGGGCCGTACTCAGCAGTATAAGTAGCCAGTTGACCTAAAATGTCTAAAGTTGGTAATCATAGTCTTAATTCACGAGGCTTTTGGTAGCCCTGCAGTTCAATCTGTAATTTAATTTGTTTAATTATATCAGTAAATATATATTTTTTACTATATTATATTGTATACTCGGCCGATATGATGATGATGATGATATATTACGTACACAAACTAATAATTTAACAAATTCAGTGGAACTGTACAAGAGATATAGACATAAAAATCTTAAGATAGAGTAAAATTAAAGGAAACACGCGTAGTAGGTAATTAACCTGAGTCATTTTATATTTCGAGAAAATCGACATGCCTTGTCATCGACATGGATTTTCCTTTAGGAAGTCAATTGGCAATGGATTTAGCGGGTGGCATCTGCGTCATATCATGTTGGCGTACGGACACTCCACGTCCACATACGGTTACGTCATAATAGCTTTCATTGCGTGAGAACCTTCGTGCATTGTGGTGCGCACCGCGCGCATCACTTTCATTGTACGGAACTCGGTGCACGCCACAGTGTTCCAATAAGCCCGGAAGACGACTACATATTACTACATATACATATACTAGAGCAAATTCTACCAACTGGTAGGTAATTAAAAATATGTACATTTTACTCTATCTATTATTTTCATTGATGATTATACAATACTAGCGAGTATATTACTCGTAGGCAGAAATATTATAATGATCACACGTCTTCTTGGCTATCATGTCTTAAACCCCATATTTGTTTACCTTAAATAACCATTAAACCTAAGCATCTGATTTTGCTGCTTGTTTAAGCCATTGATCTTGAAATTAATATTTCATTTATACTTTTTTGAATGGTATATTTGTCAGCTTAGAATCTTTCTTATGAACTGCAACCATGCTGCCAATGCAATGAATGCAGTTACAGTTATAATAACGACACGAGAGCTACATATATGTATGTATGTATGTATAAACCGTGAGGAATGCCAGTCTGACGCGACAGTGACCATCTGATGCCAACAGCGACATACTGCGCAAGTCTTTATTGGACAAACGAGTCGTGCACTGTTACAAACTTCCCAAAGTCATTGTGACTTTTTGTTCTTCCTACAAAAAGACAAAAACATGCAGTTTAAGTAAGTACACAACTTCAAACCGCGCTAAAGAGCGACCGCTAAAGAATACGATTTGACTGTTTAGTCAGATAGTCCTTTTAATATTCAAATTCGCGTTTAATCGCATAATTTTATAGTATTTAATGTATTTGATAGAGAGTTAGATATTGTCGAATTTCGACATAATCTAGGTTAGTAGGTTTGTAATTTTGAAATTGATGTTTGTATCGCAATAACATTTGATGAAAACATACCATATATGTACCTACCTACTAGCACTATAAATTGTCTTAGTAGGTACTTGAAAACCTGATGGGACGGTCGTCCCAAAACTAGTTACATATAAAAATATTGAACTCCAGGAATTGCGATTCTAGCTTTTATTTAATAATATCATTGCCCGAATTATGTAGACTAAAGACTCCGCAGCGAAAATATTATGAAACTTTTACATCTAAAACAATTGCCTATGTTATATAAAAAAAATATAAACCCAATCTGTGGATAATCTATGCTTATCAACCATTCTGTAAATAGTTGCTCTGTGTTATTTTGATCAAAATGAATGGTTGGCGCATAAGGAATGTGAATTACCCATGACAAACAAGGTCACAATTATTATTCTGCTCAATGCGGATTTGTGCGCCCTTAGAACCCACTCGCCTGTAGGTAGTAGCCACCCACGATCAATTATCGTCATCACACTCAGACCAGTCTAGCTGGAGCTGTAGCTATGGTATATAACCACCTTTTTATTTAATTAAACTACAACAATGTTGTTGGTACGCAGATAAATGAATTATCGCCTACACTTAAATAAAAACTGGCGCTGATCTCATATCTCCTGTCATAATAATGATTATTCTGTAATTTGATATTTTAATTGTGAGTTACTAACCATGAATTAAGTCACCAGAATGCAAAACGTGAGCTGAAAAAACACGGAAGTAATGTTTGTTTTTCATAACGTTCTATCGTCATCTAAATTTTATATCGATATGCCCACGTACATTTGTATGCCTTGCCTATTACTATTATACCCACACGTAAGGCTGTTGGAAATAGTGACCCTAATGACACCTAAATAAATCTCTAGGAAATATTTGTAGTGGGTGTAAAACCTGGCGCCAGTTTCTCAGAGCCTATATATGACCGCATATCAGGCTATATAGTACCAATTTTAAAGCCATTTATTGCTAGGCTTAGTCTTAAATCTGAGTCATAACATAATCTATACCGTCATTTCAAATGAATGAGTAACCACAAGGTTTATGTGTACCAACGTAAGGAAAGAGGAAAAATTGTTTAAAAACATACTATGAATTAGTCTTGCATGTCAATTTTATTGGGCAGCAACAGGGACTGGAAGATGAGTTCCCTCGACGCGATTTCCATCTACACCAGTGGAATATTTGGTGACATAGGTCTTGCCGTCGGCGCCTATGTAGGAGGTTTCTCCCTCAACGACCAACACAAATGTTCGCGCCCGTCATAAGTGGGAACTAGCCGACCTCGTTCATAGACAATGATGCCCTCGGCAGTCACGAACCGAAGCGCATATTGTCCATATTCATCGTGTTTGGCGTAGTGCTGTAAAGCAGGCTTTGCTCTTCGCACACGTTTGATCGCTACTGCTGGGTGCAGCCGCCGTAGCAGCTATCAAGCACAGGACTACCACAAACTATAACACAAAGAATTACTTGTAAATCAAATATTTATGAACCTCACATAAAGTCAAGATTTACTAAAAAAAATTTGGATTAGACTATAATGCAATAGTTACTGTAATAACTTGAGAACTTTACTTACTAGATTTATAAAGAATCAAAATCGGTGAATAAAAAACACCAAAAAATATATTTCGGTTCAGGCAAAATTATAAAGGACTAAATACTAGGTCAAAAAATGCTTTCTTACCATTTTCATTTTGAATATAATTTAATAATATTTTTTAGTTAGTTAGAAATGTAGATCACTTGCGATAAATGCATACTAATACCGAATCTAATAACAGCTATCTTATATATAGCAAATTTGTGGAATTTAAAATTAAAGTATTAGGTAATTAATAGTCTCATTACCATTACCTTTAACAGGTTATATGTAGTTATATTAGGCTACTAATTATCTCGTTAGATATAAATTAATAAATTAGTATTACTATTGTTATACAAACCAGTGTGAAGTTATATACCTATAGCTAAGAACTTACAGTCCAATCCTGCCTGGTATAGCTTTATTGCTGTAGGTGCGCCGCGCCTAGGTAAAATAAGCGAGGTACGGGGAGGAAAGCAAAACCATGAGGTCTATTATTATATTCAAACTAAATCAACGAATTAAATAATACCTTTATAAGGGATAAGGTGAAATTACAGGCAAAAAATCGCCGCGCGACCATACATTCACGGAATAAATGGTTTCGCTATGGCAATTTATGGTGGAAACCAGTATTTTAGCTGTAAACTTACGTTTACCTAAATGAAATTATGATGATGAAGAATTTTGATGTTGACTAAGATCTATCACGTCGTAATGACTGATCGGGCTTGGAAAATGGTTGATGCAGTCTATCTATCTATAGGCTTTCACCATAAATTGCCATAGCGAAATCATTCAAATTTGATCAGATATTACAATCTCACCAAAAACATTCTCATGTAAAGTGTTGCCTTGCCAAGAAACCATATGGCACGTACTGTCAAAAAATAATTAGATCTCATGTAGAGTCAAGCTTCTAACGCCCTAACTCTACAAGCCCTGGTCAACGGGAACTACCATATAGGTTTTCGACCCAAAACCTATAGGGTACTTCCGGTTGACCTAGAATTATCAATTTTGATTTTAAGTCTTACAGCATAAGTAAGGCGATGATAGCTCAGTGGTAAGTAACGTCGAATACCGAAGGTCGTGGGTTCGAATCCTACAATGAGCTTGAGCTTACGGTGAAGGAAAACATCGTGAGGAAACCATAGCACGGTGGTAGGGTACTTTGTAGTACCCGACTGGCTGGCTACCACCCTCAAGTTGAAAATCTGTCGCCAAAACACCTATCGGTGTGTTCCGACAGCTGCACTTGAGAGCCAGTTCCCATCTAGGCTTTGTGTGCTTACCATCTTCGGCCACATCATCACTTACCATGGTGAGATTGTGGTCAAACACAAGCCTATGCAGAATAAAAAAAAATATGGGAAAATTCCGAAAAATAAAAAATGTTGATAATTAAGGTAAATTTTGGTACTTACAAATTTTCGCGAAAATCAAAATTTGCCCATATCTTTTTATAGTGTTGACACAGGACCTTGATTTTTATACTCCTAATAGGGACTATTAGACTTCAGTATCTGGTATAAATTTCAACTTGCTAGGTCCACCCGTTCCTGAGATAATCGGTGGTGACACACGGACAGACGGACAGACAGACAGACAGATAAGAGAGTGATCTTACAAGGGTTCCTTTTTTTTACCTTTTGAGGTACAGAACCCTAAAAATCAAGTTTTCGGAGCAGGAATTGAAGTCACGTCTTCTACACATGGATTTTTCTTCGCTGCAGGAATTGTAGCCACGTCTTCTGCACATGATTTTTTCTTTGGTTCCGGACTCAAAGTCTCGTCTTCTGCACATTGATTTCTCTTTGATGCAGGAATTGAAGCTACGTCTTTTTCACACGTTTTTATTTTTGGTTCCGGAATCGAAGCCTCGTCTTTTACACATAGATTTTCTTCGGTGGAGGAATTGAAGCCTTATCTTCTGCACATGAGTTGTTCTTCGGTGCAGGAATTGAAGTCACGTCTTCTGCACATGGATTTTTCTTCGGTGCAGGAATTGAAGCCTTATCTTCTGCACATGAATTGTTCTTTGGTGCAGGAATTGAAGTCACGTCTTCTGCACATGATTTTTTCTTTGGTTCCGGATTCAAGTCTCGTCTTCTGCTTTTTTTTTTGCAACTGCAGCCGTCGACTGCAGTCGGTTGTCGGCTGCAGCCGCCGGCTGCCGACTGCAGTCGACGACGACAAAAATATGATAGTCGCTGTGATATTTGAAAACAAAATACATGGGGGGTGTTAGGTTTTTTTCGTTACGGAATTTCTTGATTCAGTCGCCGCGCTCAAATCCCGCGATAATCTAAAAAGATTTTGCTTAAGTGATCGTTTATATGGAATCACTGGAATGAAAAAGATAAAAACCAATGTCTTGAGTTTTTGTAGAGAATAAGAGAACTTACCATTTTTATTTTAAATGTTTTTAGTACTACTGAATGTGAGTGTACTTTTATTAAATGCAAACTAATACCATTTCGTACTAAAGCTTTATTTTATAGAAAAAAATAGTAAAATCGAGTTAAGAAACTTTTTTAGGTAATAAATGTAATTTATATTGCTAAGGACTGCTAATTATGTAATTTAATTATAATAATTTTCAATTTGACTAAGTATGGAACAATTAATAGTTATTCAAGTGCTGTGTTAGCTTACTCAGCACATGATACAATTGTTGGATATATTATTATCTATAAACATTAATATACCTGCACTAACATAGATACCCATGCATAGCACAACTATCAATTCTATCTAACGTATATGAAACGAAACTGTAACATGAAGTTGATTTTGAAAAACAAATGCTGACTGACACAGTCGTTGTTGTGACAACGTGATCGTTTTGTTTGATACACGATTTACTAATACATCTACGTATTGAAATCGGTTTCCTGTAATACCCGAACTATGATTGTCAATGCTTTAAAGAACTGAACATTGAAGAAGCACTATGTAAAACTTTTCAATTCAACTCAACTTTTTAATTCGAATATTTTAGATGGCTTTGTTTAACTTCAAATGAATTTTGCTATAACTACGTAGCGCAGTATACATACCTACTTATGCTTAAAAAACTAAAACCACCTCCAAAAGAGATGTTACTATAAAATATTGCTATTTCTATTATATTTATATAAGTAATCCAAATCTGACTGTACTTTATGTAGCCAAAGCGGGTATAGGTACTAGAAATTGTCTACCAATAGCAGTCACAAGCGTAATAAGATTCGAACCACTGAGGTATCATGGCCGTAAGGTAAACTCAAATTGCGTGGATTTTCATCAGCCTTCTTTTTTTTCATATTAATGGTTTTCACTACATTATCTGAGATATCATCGCCTTAAATAACACTGTATTAGTTCTGTTTTTTTATGTTCAATGCTCTGTCTAATCTGCCATGCACGAGTTGTTTCCGCATAGGTCCTTAGTTATCGACCCACGTATGTTTCGTACCGAGGTTGTGATGTGACGCTATCATCCTCGTTACCAACATGTACCTACACTACATGCAGATGCGTTGTTATTTTACGAGACTTGCTATTTTAGAGCTCGTACACACATAGTTAGCTGGCACTAATACTTCGTTAAAACTGGTCGTTTTCCGCTACGAAAAGATTATAATAAGAATTCAGCTCAAAAATGTTTACTTATTTGGTGGTACGTAGATACCAACTTTGATTTAGCGTGACATACAACATTTCATAGCATTTTTCCATATTAATGGAAGGTCTGTATGTTTTTGTTACCACATTTTAGCCTTCAGGGCTCAGTTAACATCTATTGTTCGGCAAATTACTGATTCCGTCTCTAATTTGTAGCAAAGCCATTGTCTGTTATAATCAAGTGCCCGATTTTATGGGTAGTGCACATCGCAAGAAGACTACACATACCATTAAAATAAAATACATACTAATGGATCCTATAAATAACAATTTTAAATTAACTTCTCAGCATTATAGCGATTAGCTTTATTAGTATCTAGCCATTTATAAAAGTAATTAAATTAATAAACATTTAAAGTTTCCATATCCTAAATTTAAAAAATCGAAACACAAAAAAAATGTACGTAGAAGCATAGATGATGATAACGCGCGCGTAGGTAGGTATATTATCGCTATAAAATTATACCATTATGTCTGTCCTCCGTGGTTTCACCCGCGTTGCCGAGGAATATTTTCTTTCATTCCTTATATCTATCGGATCACGAAACTGCCCAAGTACTTTATTTCCCTGTAAATAAGAAATGCTCGAGACCCAAATATTTCTACATCCATAAACGAGATTATAATACGGATAATATTGAAAAATTTAAAAGCTGTATCGCCAATCTACCTTTTGCCGATGTTTACGAAGAAAATGATTTTAATTTGGCATTTGGTCGCTTTTATGATACGATATTGCTATTCTACAAGCTGTGTTTTCCAATAACTAAAATAAGAATTTCCGAAAGCTCCACAAATGCACAAAAATGAATAACAAGAGGCTTAAAACTGAGCTGCAAAATAAAACGAAACTTGAGATTTAACTATTACAAATATAAAACAAAAATGCATAAGCATAAATATCAAACATATTCAAGAATATTAAGAAAATGTATGTACAATGCAAAAAAAAATACAGTAAATTTATCTTGAATAGTAAAAATAAATGCCGGGCATCCTGGAAAGTCATAAAGCACGAAAGCGCAAATGCGTCAACGTACTATAATATAGACAGTATTCAGAACAACAACAATGACATTATCACTGATCCTATAGGTATAGCCACAACATTTAACAAATACTTTACTAATTTGACTAATAATGACGAACATTCTAATTATTTTAATAGTAGTAATGACATGAAATACATTAATAAACTTGATAATACAATCTTTTTGATTCCCTTATCAGAGAATGAATTTTTGAACCAAATTAGGACACTGAACGACACCAACTCTGAAGGTTTTGATGGAATTTGCACAAAAATAATAAAATCAAGTATAAATGAATTGGTCCCCATATTAACTTACCTTATAAATAAATCCTTTGAAGATGGAGTTTTTCCCAATGTCCTCAAACTCTCGATTGTAAAGCCGCTATTTAAAAAAGGCGATAAGGGAGACCTAAGCAACTATCGCCCTATAACACTGATGCCCATAATTTCTAAAATATTTGAAAAATGTATGCATATTAGATTGTCCAATTTTTTTACTAAATTTAATATAATAAAAAATGAACAACATGGATTCCAAAAAGGTAAATCAACAACACTTGCAATTTATTCGCTTATTAATAATATACTAAATAACGTAGATAAGAAAATACTTACCACAGTTTTATTTTTTGATATGTCTAAAGCATTTGATTACGTATCACATGAAATTTTATTATATAAACTTGAATGTAACGGCATTCGAGGGCCTACGTTGCAATGGATTAAGACTTATCTAAACGACAGACAACAATGTGTGGTTATTAATAAATTAGATGAACACAACATTGTGACCTCCTATGAGTCTGAATATATATTCAATATATTTGGTGTGCCTCAAGGAAGCGTATTGGGACCACTTTTGTTTTTGATATATATCAACGATATGCCAAACGTAACAAAGCATAAATGTATACTCTTCGCTGATGACATATCTGTTGTCATTTCGGGTAATGAAATTGAAAATCATGAGACAGACATCAATAGTACAAAAGGATGATCCTATCTCAGAGGCAGAAACGGTAAAATTTTTGGGCTTGAATTTGGACATAGATATGAAATGGAAATCACATATTAGCAGTGTATGCGATAAAGTCAATCGCTTTGTATATGTCCTCAAACGTCTGACTAATGTTGTCAACCAAAAAACTGCTTTAGTGGCATATCACGCCTACGTAAGCTCAGTACTAAGGTATGGTCTGCTGATATGGGGGAATAGTGTGGATTTCAAAAGAGCTTTCATAGCCCAAAAAAAATGCGTAAGAGCTATGTGTGGTGCAACACCTTTTGAATCCTGTAAGCCACTGTTCAAAGAATTAGAACTTCTCACCCTACCGAGTCTTTATATCTTTGAAGTCTGCACTTTTGTTAAGCTACACGGGGACTTGTTCTCACAGGCTGGTCATATATATCCACGGAGCACAAGAAACAATGCGAGGCTTGTTCTAAACCATATACCAAGAACAATGCTGTATATGAAAAACTGCTCTGCAATGTGCGTTCAAATATTTAACAAAATACCAAATGAAATAACTGCGCAAACTAATATAAATAAATTCAAAACTAGTTTATATAAATGGTTGAGTCGATACAATTTTTATGATATTAGGGAACTTATGACATTATAATTTTGATGAAATCTGACATTGATAGTTTTTATATTGTGTAATTTTTTTTTACTATGAATACCTATAATTGTAAAAGTAATGAATATTTTTTAAGTTTTACAAGTTGCACGTTACATATTTTAGCAATACATGTTGGACCTGTTATGTACTTACCTTTAACATCTTTTACTACCATGTGTTAAGCAAATAAAATTTTATCATTTATCATTTGCCCGATATAAGAAGTATTCTATCTCTTATTCCAGGATATAATAAATTTTTTGTACAAAGTTTCATCAGGATCGGTTAAGTAGTTTTGGAGTTCATCGCGGACTAACATCATGACAGCAATGTCTTGGAGTTAGCAAAGGTTTTAATTACACGCAAAAAGGAATCTCTACACTAATCATGCATACATGCCCAGCGCTTTGGCCCAACGTGAACTATTCAATAATGGAGATGGTTCTCAATTCGACTGTATGTTCTTTTTTGAGCATGTTACCTACTTTCTCGATATCTAAGCGGACTGTAAGCCAATTTTAATGTTAATTTGTATAGAATAAAGTTCACAGTTGATCCCATTTAAATTTATATGATTTGACCGTGTAATATCAAGATATGAGTAAACAGAACGAATATCGTGATTGAAATTATTTATTCAAAATATAGATATAATTGCATTCAGTTTAATTATTTGTAACGAATGGAGAGACTAAATCATAAATCGCAAAAACTATTTTTTTAAGAAGAATCCATTTTTTTCAAGACGTTTTACGAAAATAATTTATTTTATTTTATGGATTTTTTACTCAATCATTTTTAAGTCTATGTGTACGATATATATACGCAGAGGCTACATTTCTAAACATAACGATTTGCTGATTAAAAGCATTAATTTCCAAAAAATTACAAAAGAAGTATTTGGCTAAAGATATTGATTAATGTACCTACTTAAAAGTGCCTAGTGTATCCAAACATGTCAGCTTCTTAAAAAGTATATGTTTTCAATAGCTCCTGAAAAAATACCTGTATTCTGAATAATTTCGAGATTGATAACATAAGTCGAAAATCATAACTAACTCAAGAATATATCGTGTTAATTTTATATGTTCATAATCGTGGAGCTATCTTATCATGTCACCTGTTCCTGTTTCAATCTTGTCATACGTTTTGATTAACGTGCTATTAATATAAAACTTTGTTTCGTTTTGCAGGCATGCGTGTGCAGCGCATTAGCTGCTCTCGACGGATATAGTCCTCAACAAGATCCTGATCAATTCCATATTCAGACTGATGAAGACGACGAACGCTACTTTTTATATCAGACTCACAACGGACAGTACCGAAAAGAGAGGAGGCTTAAAGACGGCTCCGTAGTTGGTAAGTAATAAATGAATTATTCTTCCGAATATTAGGACAAGGCAAACTAAACTAAAAGCTGTCCAACCTAAATTAATTTCAGGTTCAACTGGATGGGTGGGTGCTGATGGATATTTACGTCTTCAAGACTACATTGCGGACGACCAAGGCTATAGGATATATAAGTCAAAGACTGTTTATGTGGGACTAAACCGACCAATTAGCGTACGTACCAATTGATATTAAAAATATATGTCTTTTAATCTATTTTTTATAATATTACTCTATACACCTACTCGTGTTTTTTACTTTTATGTTTAACCGCAATCTCACCATGATAAGTAGGTAATGATGTGGCCAAAGGTAGTAAGCACACAAAGCTTATAATATGGTTACTAGCTCTCAAGCAGCTGTCGGAACACACCGATAGATGCTTGGTGACAGAATTTCAATTTGAGGGTGGTAGCCAACCAGTTGGATACTACAAAGTACCCTACCACCGTGCACCGTTTCTGAGAAAAAGAGTATAGATATTGTATTGCACTATAATATTCAATTTCTAAATTATATTATAATATGGTAGTATATGTATACAGAACAAACTACATAGAAGGGAGCTAGTATATAAAATTAATGCAGCTATCAGAATAAACAAGACTAGTAGGTGCTAATTAATTAGAATGACCTAATAGTAACTAAAACCAGGCGGGTACCCAAATAGTTTGTAGCCGTGGTATGGTTTCATCATGATATTTTCCTTCACTGAAATCTTAATCTTATTTTAAATTGTATATATAACCATCGATGGCACCGCAGATCTACTGCCTAGTTATTATTGCATTAAACGTTTTTGTTTTTTCAGGAATCATTAAATATCGCTAAAACAGCTCCTACAGATTCTGGCTACGGTATTACGCCTGCTCCTGCTGTCAATCGCGCTCGAGGGCCACCACGTGTAAGAGTCGGTAGTACTACAGTTGCACCTTCTCCGTCATCTACTTTGGAACCACCACATTCTTACCCATCAGAAGTATCGGTAACGCCACCTTCAACCTACGCTAGCCCAACACCAACACCTCATGTTTACGTCTCTCCAAACTCAATCGACTCTTCTACTACCTACAACTTCAGACCTACAGTTCAACCGATCACTGCTAGTGAAGCTGCTTCGACTCCCAATCCTTACGACTATGACGTAACTAATGACAACACTTTAGAGGATGGCTACTACGCCAGTGGCAGTACTCCTTACAGACGGGTCGATATCTATAATCCTAACTCTTATAGACATGCCGACGCATGGTTGCAACGTCAACAGCAAGGAATACGTCCTGGTGACGGATATACACCTCAATTCCCGACATATGACGGTGTAGCCTTCAGAAGAAATGGTTTCAGGTATTATCTACCAAAGCAATACCACGAAGAAGAGACAGACCAGTCAAGCGAGAGAACTGGGAGTTTTGGGTACGTAGATCCGTTTGGTATTCGTCGTGTGATTTACTACAACACAGCGCCCGGCGAAGGTTTCCAAGTACGAAAGAACAACAGATATGTCGGCCACGACGCGACTCCTTACGACCCCAGGCCAGTTGATTGAAGTCTTATTAGTGAAATTATTTTCTATATTATGTGAGATATTGAAGTTACCTAATTATTTATTCATCAGTATTGTTAGTTTCACTGAACTAGAAGAACCCTAAAAATTGTAGGAGACAAAACGATATTTTAATCGAACGAAGCGAAAGTCTTAGCCATTATACTGTATATTATAGGAATTATAAATTTTAAAAAGTAACATACAGTTAAGCTAATAAATCTTATGACAATTATTGAGAAAACTTCACTCGAAAATCAATAAGATATTTTTCCATCGTGCCATTGTATTAGGTAGGTGTAGGTATGTATTATAGCTGCCACCACATTCCATGCATATTCTGCGAAGATATAGAGAGGAACGGATCTTAAAATTCTAAAATTAGATAAAAAGTCTATCTAGACGAAAACGGTTCACATGCAAAGGCAAGGAAACTCCATTTGTTCTTATTTTACCGTTATTTATTTCCAAAAAACAAATAAGGAGATCATAAACACATGGATGGGTCTTTGAACTCAAATCGACTTATCAGTTCAAACTACTTTGCAAATGGACACGCGTAGGCGCTTAATTCACGAGAACCACCTTAAATGGTGAGGTAACTAAATGGTATCTGATAGTAGGACCAAAATTAAGTATAACAACTTTTTTTTCAGTTTTATGTCATTATAGTTACTACATTTGTGAGATAGATATATTATGTTTTCTAATTGGTACGTATAATAGGTAAATATGTAGGTGCCAGTTAGAGTTTTATGTCAAATTAAAAAATACCAATCATAGACCGTTTCCAACAAAACTCTGCAATGAGAGCAGTGATACCTATAAGTTTTAAAAAAAAATGTAGTTTTACATTGTAACATATTCTAGCTAGTTGTATATTTTGGGTTCGTATCAAAATACAGAAATAGAAAAAGGTTCGAAATCCCTGATTTCAAGATAGTTGAAATTATGGATTTTAAATTTCTATATTTTGATGCGTGGGTACCCATAAATTAATTGTCATTGTAAATAATTTGCCATTCATGGACTAAAGTTGAGGATAGGTATAGGTGATAAAACATATTATGAATGACAACTTGTTGCAGTGACTCTCAAAATGGGTGCAATGGGTAATCATTTAAACGGAAACATTATTCACTAATTATATTAATTAATTATTATGTAGTTGTAACCATACGTGTAGATACTTATATCAAGTACCTTGTATTTATTGCACCGAATAAAATTATTACATGTAATTGTTATAGGTATAATGAAATAAATTAATTTGTTAACAATTCATAATCTTTTATTTATCGATTATTATTTTACCACGTACGACATTCGGCAGAGTCCTAGATATTATTATCTTTTAACGTTGAAGGAGAGCTTATGATGGAAACATATAAAAATACCATGTCCCCTATTCTCTATAGCTTCTCCTTTAAGATTGAAGTAGTTCTAATTAAATCTGTTTCATTTTATGTTTGAATTGATATAACGATATCTTAATAACGTTTTATACATCCAAAAAAGGAAACCCGCTTAGATACGACTCGCTCCTGGCTATTTTTTATGCTGCTCTAGATACCTGGTTTAGTTCAAATATTTTCTTTTAATGAATATTAATATGTAATAACTAATAATGCTTTAAAAGTACTCTATTTGAAAATGTTAGGCTCTAAATATAAACAGAATGAATACAATATATGTATAGAATATTTTCTCAAGGCCACCTCTACTGTCGACCAGCAAGGTTTTCCTATTCGATTCATCGTTGCCCTTTTCCTTATTAATTTACTTTTATTTCATTTATAAATCGTTTCTCACATTAGCTTGCTTATAGGTACGTTTGTATTTTGATGGTCTAATTATTCAAACGTGAACAATTTTCTATAATTATAGTTACATTATCGAAACATCATTAAAAACCTCTTAATTCAAGACACCCATGCTACTGCTAGTGCAATGTATGAGAATATATAACATACTACTTAAATTTTTATTAGGTCAGAGCTTGCTGAGACACGTTAAGGTAAAATACTATTTTTGATAAAGAAATAAATATATTCAAATATTTAACCTGCTTATTTAACATTATTGTCTTGTATTTATTTTTATTTTTCAGAAAATGCATCGAATATTAAATTGCCTCTTTTTGGGCTTAGCCTTGGGCGCTGATCTCAATACCAATAGAAGGGCTCATATTCTTAGAGCGACCACTACTCTAAGCCCGCCTTTAGTGGAATACAACGACGATAGGTATTATAACAGGAATTTTCAAACCAAACCTAATACTAACTTATTATTTAATTTTAAACAGTTTAGAAGAGACCAACCTCCTCAAATTGACCACAGAGAAGAAAATTTAGGATCGTATATGCATAAACGGACGACAATGGTTACCACGACACCAGAGCCAACTACACGTAAAGTTTCAGAACTTCCAACACAAGGAGTTACAAACACGGTATCATCACACAATCGGTTCGCTATTCATTCTCCAGAAAATATCGATAATCCAATTAGCCAGAAGCAATCTAACCCAAGGTTACCACAGATACGTTCTTCGAACTGGCGCAAAGCTAGATTGAGTCATGAAACTTACCCGCAATTCCCGTCATGGAACTTGAAAGGCGCTCCGAAGTCAGTCAGTCACTACCAATCACATCAACCGATGATGTTTACTCCACAACCAGTACCTCGGCCGTCGCAACCTTCAGACTTCCATAATGCACAGCCTGCACAAGCCAACTTCATGTCACATTCTCCAAACGAGCCTCAAAAGAAGAAATCACCAAATAGAGGATACCACAAGTTTGACTGGAATGACGGTACAATGAGTCCTGAAGAAATTGAAGTAAGCATCACAACATACAATGAACCACCGCAGAATCGTAACCCACCTCCCTCGGTCCCAACTTTAACTCCATGGTATGGTGATAGTTTCGGCAAATAAATGGAAAATTTAAACTAGTTTTTTTAATTGATAACAACAAGCAAGCAACGAGCACATGCTCTATATATTTCCATTGTTATTTATACACTATCGATACCAATAAATCAGAATTTATTTAGCTCAATTCCTTAACCCCATGTATTTATTCATTTAATAGCATGTATAGATACTTTATCATATTTTCTACTATACCTACTGTGTACATAACATAAAAGTAGGAATATAGGGACTTGTAGGTAGATATTTTAAGCAGTATGATTTTTTTTAATATTTCTGGATTCCTCCTTTCTCTTTTTAACCCCCGATGAAAAAGAGGGGTGTTATAAGTTTGCAGAGTGTATCTGTGTGTCTGTCTGTGGCATCATAGCTCCTGAACGGATGAACCGATATTAATTTGTTTTATTTGAAAGGTGTCTCAATCGAGAGTGTTCTTTGATATTTTTCAAGAAAATCTGCTCAGCCGTTTGAAAATCATCACCACTCTTCTAGTTGGTGAGCTTCCATGGGTCTGATCGATTCGAAATTTGAAATCCGGTCACTTGTCAATGATATTACAAAGTTATGATAACATTGACCTGATGCGTAGGAATCATCTCCATCCTGCAGGATACCTAACCCGCTAGAAGAACTTTTCAACGGCGTAAGGCATCTATATACCTTGTATTGGTCTATAGTTTGACCAAAACCGCTGTACTGTGCCTTAGGTATGTGCGTGACGAGACGGGGGGGTGTATCGACCACTCCGTTCCGTCAGTGAGCCATCAAAGGCAGTAGCTAGTGTTTGTACCGGACTGTCTATATCAGACGCACATGAGGTTAATATTCCAAGATGGGTCCTGAGTTATCTCGTGATGTCAATCCCATCGCATGAAAACACAATGTATATCACAAGTAATACATTATTAGGTATATTAAATTAGATTGTTTTGTGCGATTGCCAAGTCAATCAATTTATTTATAACATGAAAGTTTTATAATGTTGATATGGTCACTTATAAAATGTTGTTAGATTAGCTAATTACGTAATAACTAAAGACATACGGACCCTTAAGTAGGGACTGAATAAAGTAACCGACTTGGTATTACATGGATCTCACAACTTTTTACGGTTGAGGAACTGAGTTGCGAGACTTGGTTTTTTACAAGTTATGTTTTTTATAGCATCTCATTTCTTTTTGTAGATATTATACAGGTACACTGATTCATTCACTGCAAATGTAACTTTTAATGCAATTTCGTTCCAGTTATCTAGTTAGTTAGTTAGTTATCTATCTATCTATATACCAACTGCATAAATAACATTGTAATCCTATATATTTATTTGGGATTACAAAGTTATTATGGAAATCTAGAAAACTGGACCGTAATTGCAAAATATTTTAGGTTTTTCTTGGTTTATATACTAAACACTAGTTGTATTCTAAATTTGAAGCTTCTATGTGAAGTGCCTTAGAGTTTTGATGATCGGTCAGTGAGTGACAAAATTAAGAACTTTGACTAGTTATAAATCTTCAACTACAGGTTCAAATTGAATGAAATTTGAAATATACCGTGTTTATACAATGCTATATTTCTTAGTAACAGAAAATTCAGGCTTCTAGTTTTATCCAAAACGAAGCTATAGGAGGTCAAATATGGCCTGAACTGCTTCGAGAAAAGGATGGTACGGCCGTGCTGCTTTTTTGCTCGAGACTTGGAGGGGCACTGCCGTGCCCCCTAATAAGTTTAATAAGAGTATGAAATACAAATAAATTTAAAATTTTAAAAACCTTTGACCCAAAAAACTCTAAAAAGCAAACATTTTTTTTTAAAGAAACCCCTAAATAGGAAAATAATTATTATTATACATATAATAAATATGAAAAATTACCTATGTCAAAATATTGTCTTTAAGTAGAATATTTTAATCTAAGCGGAGTTGCGTCGGGACCGAGGGACAATATTTAAATATATTTTTCCTATTTAGCGGTATTTTATTTATAAATTAGAATAAAATGAATATGGAGTTAAAACAATACATTTTTCATAATTATATGATCTTATTTACGATACCCAAATAAATATTGATATTTAACAGCCTGACTACTAATAGTAATTTATAGTTGTCCTTTTTATGCAACTATCGACCATACATACATGACGAACTATAATAAATAAAATAATAACGTGTAGAAGGAGTTTCGAGTGTTTCGGCTTAAAGAAAGAGAAGGTTCAGGAATAAAGAGTTAAATAAAATTAAATAATATCTTACATTTTTATTAAAACATTGAACAATAACTAATAATAACATTAGATACGTATAAGTACTTTATGTTTATTCTGGCTCCTCATAAGCCTCGTAGGGGTAGCCGGAGTATCGATGGTCTGGATAAGAATAACTAATATACCTATTACTTGGATGATTTAAAATCGAAAGTAATGAGAATGGAATGTTCATATCAGAGAAAGGAGATCGTCGAGGACCCTTAAATCTTGTTATGATTGGAATATCTTGGACCTCTAAATTTATAATTACAAGCTTGTCCGCATCGAATCCTTTAAACTCCTTATCAGGTATATTGGATTCATCCGTTTTCGCAGCATCCTCATATTTTATTTCTTCTTTAGGTTCTTCCCCCTTGTTCTCATTTGTCTTAGGTTCTTCAGAATCCGTTGATTTCATAGACTCTTCTGGCTTATCATAATCATGCACCTCCATAGTTGTCAGACCCACAGGGCCTACAGGCTTTAATTCCGTTTCTGGAGGAAACGTTGATACTGCCACTTCTTGAGCATAATTTTTGTCACCAGACGTCAAGCCTTCAGAGTTTGTATATGAATCTACTAAGTTATCAGAGTTTGTATGTGAATCAACTAATATTTCCTGGGTAACTGGTGGTTGCGGAGCGTACTGCGGTAAAGATGCCGCAGTTGAAACCAAACATAAAACTCCAAGTAAAAACATCTGAAAACACATAATTATAGAAAATAGCTATAAGTACGACATGATAATAAAAACCTATATAATTCAAAACCACTTAGATACACTACATGTCATATTTCACTACATTAGTTTCCAACGACAATGTGGTGTAATTTTGAAGTCGGACAAATGTTAAATAACCCTACGAAATAAAAGCTTGAAATGAATCTACTTATAACATTAGCTTGTCGATGGGACATCTTTAACTATCACCTTCGGCCACATCAACACTTACTTTTTATGATCGTAGTTAAGATACGTGCAGAAAATAACTTTGTATCCGTTTTTCTTCTTTGTTTGTCAACCAATTTTTTTTATGGGTATCTGTTGACGTTAGTTCTTTTTCCTACAAATTTTATGGTCAAATTTTGACCAGTAGGCGAACCATAGATAATAAATACACTATATACTAACACTTTATTATAATAAAAAGTGATAATTTAATTAATTGTATAGGCCGCATATACCGCCATGCCACGCTTAATGACACCATCCACCGAGCACTTGCCACCGCCGCTTTTCCAGCCAAACTGGAGCCCAGCGGCCTCTCCAGTGATGACGGCAAGAGACCAGATGGTGTTACTTTGGTGCCGTGGAGATTAGGCCGCGCCCTAGTGTGGGATGTGACATGTGTGGATACTTCGGCACCCTCTCACATCCCAAGCACGCGCAACAGAGCAGGAGCGGCAGCGGAAAATGCGCAGACCCTCAAGCGTCGCAAATATTCACGTATAACTGATAACTACGAATTTGCGGCGCTCGCGGTAGAAACCATGGGCCCATGGTCATCTGACACCAAAAGTGTAGTTGAAGACATAGGCAAACGCATGGTGTTGGCCTCTGGGGACTTGAAAGCTAGGGACTTTTTCGCCCACAGGCTAAGCTTAATCGTTCAGCGGGGCAACGCTGCTAGCATTATGGGTACCATGGACCATTTGGAAAATCTTTTATTGTAAATATATTTAGGTATTTAATTAGATTAATTTATTTTTTTGATTAACTTTTGTAAAAATAGCATAGTATACTTTATTTATTGTTAATATCCTAAAATATATAAGAAACATATTATATAGTTGCATAAAAAGAAATTAATTAATTGTATTTAAAACATAGCAAGTAGCCAAAAAATATAATATTATTCTCACCTTATGTTAACATGGGTGCCTAGACGACAGCATCTAATCGTATGTTTTTGAAATTCCTTTTTATACGTTTAATATCACATACATTCACGCCACACAAATTATAAAGACCATTGTAAATATATTAAAATTCAATTAAATAAAACTCATGTACAATGATTGCGGTTTACATGCCATTTAAAATGGAAAATAATTGAGTGATTCAACGATAATATTTCATTTCACAAACTTTGCTCTGGGTTAGTCAGAAAAACTACGAGACAGCTCGCTCTCTTCTTCCTCTTCTTACTCAATTTGCGTTGACTACTCTAAAAAGAGAGATATTTTAGTTGATCCTCATTGATTTGGAAAGAATCTTCATCTGTTGCATTTGATTCAGCATTCGTGCAAGAGTGGCCTTGACAATTGGCATCATAGAGCATTAAACCACTCCCCGTATTGGCATAGGCAGGTGAACAAAGTAGAAGCGAATGCCGTTAATGAGGATGGTGTCTGCTAAATAGTTAATGTTTGTAAATAATTCTGCGTTATCATTACGTTTTTCAAACAATTTAAATATTGCAATTATACCCCTTCTGAATGTCGTACGTATCGCAGCCAGTTATCTCTTGTGAGAAATAAAATACGAGTTTGACATTTTAGATATGCAGCTTTAGAACAGAACAAAATAGTTATAAATATTGAAACAATGGTCACAGTAATTATATGCGCTAAAGCAGTATGGAAACTAGGCCCAATTTACTCGTAGTATTTAAAAAACTAAAAAACACCGACCAAGTGCGAGTCGGCACAAAGGGTTCCGTAAAAACGGCAATAAAATCACATTTGTTGTATGGGAAAATTAAATATTTATTTTATTTTATTTTAATTATTTGTTGCTATAGCGGCAACAGGAATACATAATTTGTGAACAACAACAAGAACTCTCTAGCTATCGTGGTTCTTGAGATACAGCCTGGTGACAGACAGATGGACAGACGGGCGGACAGACAGCGAAGTCTTAGTAATACGGTACGGAACCCTAAAAAGGAAGCATTAAAACCAAATAGTTCAATTATAATAGGTTTGCTAATTTTAGTAGTGATTTTATTTATATGCTGCCTCCTTTTGGCTTGGCACCGGTCGTAGGCTTTGAGTATTAATCACGGAATACTATTACTCCTAGCGGAGGTATTAATGGTTTAATACTCAAAGGTCGTAGGTCGTACATTTCACACAGGTAAAACAAAAATAAACAAAAACACTTACATGCACTTATGTCTTTCGGATTAATTCTTTATTCAGTTATTTTTCGCTTATTAGCGTCTGCATCCAAAATGCTTTATTTGTTTGAAGTTGGTTTAATTTTTTAATTCAATATTTTGTTTAGGTATTCCATCTCCTCCTGTTATTTTTTTGAATTACAGATAACGATATTCAATAGGTACTATCCACAATATTTGGTCTAACATAGACTATGACAGCTCAGTGGTACGTCGAATACCACGGCGAAGGTCGTGGGTTCGAATCCTACAATGAGCTTGAGCTTTCGGTAAAGAAAAACATCGTGAGGAAACAATAGCATGGTAGTAAGGTACTTTGTAGTACTCGACTGACAGGCTACCAACCTCATATTGAAAGTCGAGAGAAAGAAAGAGCTCTTCAAGGTCGGCAAATCACCCTGGTATTGCAAATGTCCATAGGCGGCGGTGACCACTTACCATCATGTGGACTGTCTGCCTGTTTGTCAACCTATTGACATAAAAAAACAAAGTAAAAAAATCCTCTTAATAAAGTTTTTCATTATTAGCTGTGAAATTTTTAAGGGATTCATATTTTGAGTCAAAGAGATCATAACAAAACGATGTAATTATTCACTTAAATAAAATAATGATAAAAAATATTTTTTTATTTATTTCTCCCACATTTACCTACCGTAGGTAATATAATATACAGATATACATGTTACATTAGCCGATAACCTGAAAAGCCATGGCCATAGCAAGCGTTGGAGCAGCTTATTTAACTGTATGTTTTATTGGCAACTTTTGAGCTACACTAAAACGCCTTTACAGTCCAGATCAACATAATATATCACATGCCAAGAAGTTATATCCAGTTATAGTTTGAAGACAGGCATATTAATTTATGAATGGTGATTAATAGGATAATTAGGAGGAATTAGGGGGAATTAGGAGAAATTAGGAGGAATTTTGGTATGTATGTAGTTAATTGTATTATACTGCATTGTATAATTTTTTTTAAAAGTATACATTTATGTAGGTCCTATATGATAACTAGTTGTGGTAAGCAATATATGTAGCAGAACAGATCAATAAATTGAGATAAGAAAAGAAAATGTGACGTTCGCAGTTCATCAATTTTTTTTTTCTTGAGTCAGAGAGTCATTCTCATGTAGGTACATACATAAAAGCCTGTTAATTAACTACTGGATAGTCAAAAATGGTTGTAATCGTTTTTAAGAGGGTGGGCCAGCTTTTGTGACGTAATATTTGTTAGGAGAGTCGCTGAAAGTGTGACTTAGCATGACCAAGACGGAAGAAGTAGAGATCCAAAAGGTGAAATTCTGAAAAACGTATTTTAAGGAAGCCTGCGCGTCCCACTAATAATTTTTACTTCCATTTGAATCTTGTTTTCAAATTAGAAAAAATGATCCAGCTATTAATTTCTGTAAACTTATTTCAAATATTACTTATGGAATAATGAGAAAATTTATTTGCTACTTACCTCGTTATTAGTAATTAGTAATCTAGTTTGCAAAAAAATGTGGTTAAAGGTGAATCATCAAACAATTTGTTAATATTTACATTCCGATGCTATAAATTGATGATGATATTGAAAATCAACATTAGTCTGTGTCTTTTCGTTATACTATACACAAGGACCCACCTACAATGGTAAGTTTTCTAAATAATTGATCACTTGGCTCACAGATGCGAAGGTTGCCCAAAAAAATAGAATTCCAGGAATCGCGACTCAAGCGCATAATAATTTAACTAAATAATCATCCTTACATTAAATATTCATAATATTTTTTTATTTTTCAGCTTATCGTTGGGCTATTTTTATTCTTAGTTGGAACAAATTTATCTTACGCATATCCTTCTGGCATTAAATATGAAAAATCTCCTTGTCCTCATGACCTTGAAGAGGTTCATCCATGTAAACATGCAGAAATTCCATCTGCACCAGTTTTACCTCATTTGAAGCATTTTGAATCACCTATAGTAGTTCAAGAAATCGAGGATCAGGAGTTTGGAGAAGAAAAGGCTCCATGCTCACAAGAAGGTTCTACTCAAGATGAGAACGAATCTCCAGTTCTGCGAGATATACCATCTCCACCTGAATTACCTGCATTAGTTTCATACAACAAGGAAGAAGATTGTGATAAAAATAATTATGAGCCAATTAGAACTCATCAAGAACCTTGTCAAACATTTGCATTGCCTTCACGATCATATGATACTGCAGAAGAAAATGCCCCATGCTCACAAGAAGATTCTATTCAAGACGAAAATGAATCTCCAGTTCTGCGAGATATACCATCTCCACCTGAATTACCTGCATTAGCTTCACACAACAAGGAAGAAGATTGTGATAAAAATAATTATGAGCCAATTAGAACTCACCAAGAACCTTGTCAAACATTCGCATTGCCTTCACAATCATATGATACTGCAGAAGAAAATGCCCCATGCTCACAAGAAGATTCTATTCAAGACGAAAACGAATCTCCAGTTCTGCGAGATATACCATCTCCACCTGAATTACCTGCATTAGTTTCATACAACAAGGAAGAAGATTGTGATAAAAATAATTATGAGCCAATTAGAACTCATCAAGAACCTTGTCAAACATTTGCATTGCCTTCACGATCATATGATACTGCAGAAGAAAATGCCCCATGCTCACAAGAAGATTCTATTCAAGACGAAAACGAATCTCCAGTTCTGCGAGATATACCATCTCCACCTGAATTACCTGCATTAGTTTCATACAACAAGGAAGAAGATTGTGATAAAAATAATTATGAGCCAATTAGAACTCACCAAGAACCTTGTCAAACATTTGCATTGCCTTCACGATCATATGATACTGCAGAAGAAAATGCCCCATGCTCACAAGAAGATTCTATTCAAGACGAAAACGAATCTCCAGTTCTGCGAGATATACCATCTCCACCTGAATTACCTGCATTAGTTTCACACAACAAGGAAGAAGATTGTGATAAAAATAATTATGCGCCAATTAGAACTCACCAAGAACCTTGTCAAACATTCGCATTGCCTTCACAATCATATGATACTGCAGAAGAAAATGCCCCATGCTCACAAGAAGATTCTATTCAAGACGAAAACGAATCTCCAGTTCTGCGAGATATACCATCTCCACCTGAATTACCTGCATTAGTTTCATACAACAAGGAAGAAGATTGTGATAAAAATAATTATGAGCCAATTAGAACTCACCAAGAACCTTGTCAAACATTTGCATTGCCTTCACGATCATATGATACTGCAGAAGAAAATGCCCCATGCTCACAAGAAGACTCTATTCAAGATAGTAATGATGAAGAAGACTGCAATACTCTAGATGAAGAGGTCAATAATCATGTCATTATCCCTCCAGCCCCAGAAATCCCAACTATTGCACTGCCCAAATTACCTCTTGATGTCGTAGTTTCAAAAAAAGAAACGCCAAACGATTGTGCTCGAAATATAGTCGTTGAGCGTGTTATTCCCAACATAAGATGTAGACAAACAAATTTTTCAAATAAAGCTAACCGCATTCCCAATCTACCTTGCAAAACCCATCATTAAATCTGCCAATACCAAAAATCTCCCAAAAAAAACCCTCTTATTGCATGTGTTAAAAGAAGTGAGTCGACCAAATAAATTGCAAAAACTATAATATTTTTTATTTCAATTATATCCAAACATTATTTTCAGCGTGAATATTAAGGTAAATTATAATATTATCTTGATGAAAAAGATACATATACAGGTTGGTCCGGCCTGTTTATAAGAAGTGTTTGAACTCCAAGGTTTCCACCCCTCCACTTAATTTTGAATTCACGTAGCATCTGGAAATAATAATTACATATTTTTAGTATAGAATAAATTTATCGACATTGGGAAAATCTTGATAATTAAATAGATAATAAATAGTATTAAGCGTACACAAATATAGTACATTACGATACGCGTTGCCTAGTGGCCTATTATTGCACTTTACGCACGCTTCACTTTAGGTCACGACCTAAGTTGCATATTTACCTAGGTCACGCGTATCGTTATATACTATTATAGCAAGTACCTATGACATAAACCCGCACTTTACGCACGCCTTTCCGTGCAGAAATAGGCAACTTAGGTCACGCTATAAAATATATAAGAATTCAGGAAGTATTTATTACCCTTATCAAAATGATGCTCATAGTTTGCTCAGCTAATCTCCTTGCAATACATGACCTTGGTCCAAAGCCGAATGGCAAACTAAGAAATGGATGAATTTTTTCATAATGTTGGGTTCCACGTAACCATCTCTCGGGCTTGAAACTTAAAGGCTCTTTGATGAACTGTGGTAGACGAGATGCAATCATGTTTTGGGTTACAATTACTGTCTGAAAAGATAATTGTTGAGTTGAAGTTCACTAATCTAAACTAATTTTATAAAGTGAAAATTAGTTTTTTTATATTTTTGTTCGTAATGGATAAACTCAAAATATACTTAACCGTACCGGTGAAACCGAGGGCGGGAAGCTATGTATGTTAATAATCAGTGAAGTTATTTGTGAAGAAAAGAAAAATTACCTACTATTCAATTTCTGTTTCACTGTACAATAGTCGATACCTACTATGAATTTGTCTTTTACCTAACATGCTGTTTTACCCGCGTTCTTCTTAGCGGATACCTATTAAGAATTTAACCGCCAAACTTTAAGTTTCAGTAGCATTTATACTTTCAAAGATTTCGTGATTGATCATGATCAGTGAATGGCATCCCGCTTTTATATATGTATGTATAGAAAAATTATAAAAAGTCTATCTGTATAGATAACAGGTTATTTCCTTGAAAATCTTAAAAATATGTACTCACTCCTTTTGGAATCAAGTATCCTCTCAGAATTATGTCTTTTTGTAACAATCGACCTACTCCAATCGATACGGGATTAAGTCTTAAGCTTTCCTTAATACTGCTTCGTACATAAACGGCTTTATTCAAAATATCTGAAGTTATTTTGGTATCCTTTGTAGGAAGCAACGATGCTATTTCTTCGAATAATTTCTGTTGCGTTTGTGGATTGCGACCCAAATGATAAAGGGCAAAACTTGTTGAGTATGCTGTCTGAAAATAAATTATTGTCAGTAGTAGATATTATGTGAATACAAGATGAAATAAATAAGTTGTCAAATTTACATAAAATGCATTGTATCAGATCCTACAAAATCAATTACGGTGTTTTTGAGGAATAGACGTAGGTATAGGACATAATACGTCATAAATATCGACGAAATTAAATATATACTTAGTTGAAACAGTTTAAACAGTTTTCAAAAAAAATAAGTGAACTAAATAGATAAATTAAACTAAAGATATTTTTTTTGTATTTAATGCCAACAGTGTTGACATTGCGTAAAACAAACATATAACCTAAAACCTACTATTTAGCTACCTACTGCAACATACATTATAATATTATTTGAAATTATTAACCTACCGTATCAATAGCTGCCATTAAGATATCGACCATCATTCCGATAATGTCTTTAAAGTCCAAATTTGGCTGTTGTAAAAATGATCCCAGCAATGATACATCCAGCATGCTGCTTTCACTTTCAAAGAAACTAACTCTGTTCATAAGGATTTCCGATGACACTCTAAAACAGAAAATAAATTTATAATATTCTTCATTATCTATTCATATACTCTATTCATACATATCTTAGGCACTATACATACATATCTCATCATTATATCCGGCCATAAATGGCCACCCCTGAGCATAGGCCTCCTGCGTCCGGCCCGCTAATTTACAAAGGCTATAGGTACCATTGGATTCACGAGTCAGACTCTAATAGATTAGCTTTTGTTTATGCATATTACTCGACAAAACCTATCTATCTCAGTAAAAAAATTTACTCACACGGATTAGCCTTGATATTATCAAACTCTCTATCAGGCTCACCCCAACTAAATTTGAAAAGAAGAAATCCATAAGACCTCACTTCACAATATAATTATCACAGTATTAATATCTATAGAAAAAGATCAAACAAGTGCCAAAAAAAGGATTGATTAGGTTAGAAGTGTAAGGTGATCGCGAAGCGCAGTGAGCGATTGCCGTACACTTTGTGGTATTTTTAGCCTTTTGTATAGCTTTTATCGCGGGCTTTGATGGCGACAGAATCAAAAAAAATCGTAACGAAATAACCTGACACCGTAACCATGACAACAGTCATGTCCTTAGGCACCTAGATATTTTTGTCGTCGTCGACGTTTGCCGACGAAGCCGACGACGCCGACGGCAGTCGGCGGCAGCCGTGGGCGCGTCGACGGCTCCCGCCGACTGCCGTCGACGCGCCGACTTTCGGTGACCATGACAACAGTCATTTCCTTAGGTACCTAACTAAGGTACTGCGTCTATCGGCGACGTCGGCGACTACCGTCGACGCGCCAAATTTTTCGCGCCTTTATTTGTCCAAATATAGGTACCTATTAACTTATAAATAAAATATTAATGATTGTTAACAATGTTCGTGTCAATTTAATGATATAACAAAGTCAAGCAAGTTTAAAGCAAGGTCAAGCAAGAGTAGCTTGTATTACAGAGAGAAAATTTGTGTCCCGGGAACAGGGGTAGAGCTGCGGGAGCCAGCCAGATAGTAGATTATATTTAATAATAATAAATTGTGAAATGATATCTCGTTGATGGTTTGCTAACCGTAATTCCTGGGTTCCAAACTCGAGCCGGGCAAGACACAATTGACATTTCTTTGGATATTCTATGTATATAAATATTTTATTTATATACATACCAATTTATTTAAATTAGGTACTGTTTCACAACAGTAATAGGTACGTATTTATGTATTGAGATTTCGAAACTCCTTAGTTTGGTAAGACATAAACAACGTACTTTTCTAAATATTCCTGAGAATCTGCCAATTTCTTATACAATGGAGTTTTAAATATTTTCCAAAGGAAACCTTTATCTAGTTTCATGATACCGCAGTTAGATCCAAATGCCGATGCTATAGTTTTACTGCTGCGTGAATCCGGATGCTGTTCGTTTGGAGTGAAACTGTCGAATCGCTCATTAAATGCTATTGCTCCAATAACTAAAAATAAACAAGTACTTTAAGTTTTAGTTTAATAGAAACAGTAGAGTCACAGGTAATGTATCCAACAACAATTCGGCTCCAAAACTTACCTTCTAAATTCAATCTATTTAGGTAGTTTAAAAAATCGCTATCGTGGAAATTGTTGTTTTCCCTCATCCATTGAACGAATTCACTTACAATGACATCCGTAAATTGGACGTGTTCTTTAACACTCTGGGGGCTAGTGAACTTTCTTTGAAATGTACTCCTCAGCCTCCACCATTCCGGCCCATTGCTAGATTAGGAATTATAAATTATGATCATCGCACTGTTGCATTTATTTGTGTGGCTGGGGTATTTTATAAGCTTGTCTAAAGGGGGTAAACTTACAAAGACTTAGATACTTACTTACTTTTACAAAAAATTATAACAAATAATTCTTTATATTATTATAACGTTTTGTTTTTTTATTATTATATTTTATATCTCCTTTTTTTGGTATGTTAACAGTTTCACACGAGTTTCTTTTCTTTGTATAAAATTAAGTATTTATCATTAAATATGAGGATAACGTAGTTAGTTGCACATGTACATATATTGTATCTAAATATAAGACCTACAAAGTAATTTGCTTGTGGAATTGTTTGTTTTTCCTAATAAAATAAATAAAGACTAAAAGGTAAATGAACTAGGTCTCGAGAACAACTGCCGGGACAATCAACCTTTACCGTAACACCTATAGTTAGGTGTATACCATATTTAGTTATCTACCTACCTAAGTACAGCTGTACGTAGGTAAGAATTACAAATATATTTAGTTTTCATAATATTAATTATGACTTATTATTTAATTTAAACTAAGCCGATCCTTGATATCGAAGCCGAGCTTGACGATTACGTGATTGATATCTGTCCTAAATACTCGTAGTAGAGTCATACTCAGTCAAGTCAGCCAGCATCAACAATACATTACGTGGATAACAGCCCTCCCGTATTATAAACATGTGGTTTGTTCATCCTGTAATGAAACATGGCTACGTGACTTCTTCTTGCTGGATAACGACTGTCTTGCCGGAACACGGACTCTATATCCTCGGGATCGTATACGTGAAGTAGCTTTACTCCCGGATTCTCTCTAACAAGCGACCCGTAACGACGCCAGTTGAGCCATGCGTTCATATCTAAAGCTTCTGCGTCATAATCCCCTGAAATTGTTTGAATTAGAGAATTAGTAGGATTTGAAGGAGAGTTTAATTAGCCGTGAAAATATTTGACCCAAAAAGTTAAACACGATTCTATTTTCGAAAAATATCAGTCACATTGCTTTGGCTCGTGGACGGAACGTTCGTCCCAAAACTAGCCACAAATAAAATTCAATTATCTACTTATTGGGTCTATCTATATCTATAGGAATATCAATTCAAGTTATCTAACGGGTTCAATACATTGAAATGGCAAGGGACAAGCTGATAACTATTAAGAAGAACGCTTTTGATAGACCCAGCTTTTGATTAGGTATGTTAAGTGAACCCGCTTATAATGCCCAGAATCCATTAGATTAGATGCAAGTACATCCATTGTAGAAACTCATAGAGTAGGCCAGGCAGTAGACTTTTATCTTTAGTAAGTACCTAAACCTATTTCAAAGAATACGAGCAAAGTACCTACACTTTTACAAAACTAGTTCCTGTGGCGATTTTTACATAGGTACCTATTTACTTACCAACATACGGAATATATTTGTGCAGAGTCCCGATAATTGGATAACTCTTGGGACCGGGGATATCTTCAAAATTCATTAGACTATTTTTGTCTATGCTACTATTCTGTAGTTGATTATTTTCACCCACTGCACTTAACTGGCGAGATACATAATAATTATTTAATTTGAAATATATATTTCTTTCAATATGAAGTAATTTATACATATTGTAGATAGAAATGATATCCAAACCCGCAAGCAGTGCGAGCGAATCGTATCGCGTCACTGAGCATCGCATTACAAGATCCGACAATCCCCCCGTAATCAAATGCACATAAACAGAAAAAAAAGTTGAATAAACAGCTTGGGTCAAATCTGAGACTTACCTACCTACCTGAACCGTGATAAATCTAAATACTTAATGTAATATGTATGATAACGTCTACTATATTTGTTCATACTTGATGTAGGTACCTACAGGAAATTAGGGATGTTGACTGACATATCAAATCAGCTTCTTTTTAGAAATGTCAAAACGATAATTTATATGGAAGTTTGTATAAAATACTTGCTTGTGACGTCATAAATATATTTTAATTACCTATTTTTTACCTGTTTAGTACCTGCGTGGTTTTTACTTTCAATCTTAGTGAATTTGATCAAGCGGTAAATCTCTGAACAACTTTTTTATCTTTTAGAGGGAAGCGAGGTAAACATGCATAGGTATACCTATACCTATCATTAATCTTAGTTACCTACCTAGTCTTACGTAAGTAGATACATGATTTTAATCTTATTGCTATAAACACACACGGCAAAATTCATTATTAATATTGGTCATTATTACTTGGTGAGAAATTTGATAATAGGTAGGTATAATATTTATTTAGGTACCTACTATTAACCATGTTTTGATCAATGATGTGAGGTTCTACCACAAAGTGCTCTGTGGTTCTACTATTACATACTCTTTGGTTCTACTACCCGTTATATTACTCTCCTCTATGGGTTCTACTGATGATCTGGCAATTATGTGTGTGCGGATACAAGTTATCGTGATTCATTCATCCACCAAAGTGAAATCCGAGGCATGGTGGTAGCATATATAATTCTTGGTGGTAGCTCGATAAAAATAAGTCATACTTTTTTTCATTGCTTGGTAATCGTCCTATCAAAGAGTATATAATCACTACGTCCTATAAGACATTTCTGCCAATGTCAAGTTAATAATGTTTTTTTAAGAAGATTTTTGGCTTGGTATCAAGACCTTTAAGCCATTTCTTTATTTTAAATATTCATCTTTGTCAACATGTTTAGTCACGTTTTATTGTCACGTTTTATTGTCACTTTCACTGTAAAGTCTAGTCCTCGTCCGTACAAGTCCGGTCTAATTTTAGTGAAATTGACGGCTATTCCACTAAAACATTTCATGGACTTTTTGAGACAACCTGGAAAGTCACGATACACGCTTTCATTTAATTTCACTTCACTTGTACACTTAGATTGATCTTTATTGGACAGAACACCACTGAAATTATTCAACAAAACTCAAAATACACGAATTTAATGAAAATAAAACGAAAACACAACGTCACTTCGCAAGTTCCCGCCAAAAAGTCCAGACTTTTAACTTATACTCTTTGATCACAGACTACTGTACCTAATATAGTGTATTATCTATGGACTAGTAAAGATACATTCCGATTCACTCACGCTATTTTACTAGGTACCTATTTCATTTTCATTTAAATTAAGCAATGGCTTAAAAGTCTATACTAAGCCAAAAACCTTAGACGAATAATCCAGTAGACGGAAGGTATGCCTAGGTAGCATGTCCATTTTATGTTAGTGTGAGTTCCTAGATCTGCATTAGTGTGCGTGAGTAGGGAAGTGATCGTACCTACAGAACATATCGATGAAAAAAATATCGATCCATAACAGTGAGCCTAAAAATGACAATACAGGAAAATATTTATGATAAATATATTTACTTTAATGAACATGAATCTAACATATTTAAAAGTGAAAACGATTGTTATTTATGCTAAAATATGTTAAAAAGTTAAAAAATAATTTATATTATTGAAGTCAAAAGTGAAAACGATTGTTATTTATGCTAAAATATGTTAAAAAGTTAAAAAATAATTTATATTATTGAAGTCAAAGATAGTGGCACTCATTAATTTATTCCTTTTACGATGAATATTAATTTATAATTTTCGGGCCTTACAGCTTTTATCCACTGGTTTCTGATTTCTGGACTTTTTGTAAAACTACAACAAAATATTTTATTAATAATAATCCTTATATTAATATACAAAGGCATCTTACATTTTTAATCGCAAAATGTCACGTGACATATTTTCAGATTCCTCCCTTTCACGTGATTTATAAATGCCTCCCTACCTACCAGCTTCGATCACGACGTCACCAACATATGAGATAGTGGTCAAACTGATATTTAAAAAAAGTTCCTAAACTAGTTTACTTATAAAATTTCATCATAATCCATTCAGCGAAAGAGGAACAAACGGTCAATGTTTAACTTAACATAAAGCAAGGATATAGATTTAGCAAATATCGACAAAGCGTTGTAGGCACATCACTATTCGGAAGGCGTAAAACCATGCATCTAATAAACATAAATTAAAGCTGTAAATCTAAGTAAATTATCACCACATGGTAATAAAATGATGTTAATGATGTGTATCCTTAATGTAAAATGCATTTTGGCTTTAAATCTACGATACTTAAGATAATAATAGCCCAAAAATACATACGTGTGAAATGATAATTCCGGATCTTTTACACCTCCTTTTGTTGTTCTTGGTGGACAAAACATAGCACAACACGACATAATTTCAATATAGTGCAAAAAAATCTAGTCTTATCACCAATATTTCCTCAATTTTTCACTTTTTATACACCCGTGTTGCTATGTTATGGCCCACTTGTAGGTCAAAAAATGACACGAGTCACACGGATAGTGCGAGGTTGCCATTCCGACAATAGCTTTTTCTTTTACTCAACGTGAAGATCCGTATATAAAACAAAGAAACAAGACAATGCGGCTACGGATGGCCGGCGGAGCGGCAACGTTGTATGGTTCTGTCTACTGGATTATTCGTCTAAGCCAAAAACCTCGGAACAATAACTAACATGGAAGCCGGGCTAAAATAAGAAATGAAATGCATATATTTTACCTTTTTTTACTTTCGACGTTAATAATGCGTTGGAAAGATACATATAACACCGTTCTGTTTCGTTATTATGCAGGTTGTCACAAGCTATTTTTTGGCTAGTGATGGGCTTATCATCGACATTTTCGTGTCGATATAAGTCATCAAAGCAAACAAGTAAATATAGTTAGTACTAGCTGTGCCCGCGACTTCGTCCGCGTGGAATAGTGACTTTGGGCATATCTTTTGGTTTATTTTGGATTAACAAATTTTCGACGTGATTCTTTAAATTGACATAACATTATTATTTAAGAACCGATTGACATGAAACAAACTCTAAATGTTAAGTGAAGCTTACCACAATATATTAGTGAAAACCACATCCGAATACGCCGTTTCTGAGATTATCTTGCACAAACAGACAAAATTCTAACAATCATTGTTTTGGGTGCTATTGCGTTGATAAAGGACCCAATAATATTTTTCCTCATATATCTTCCATGTACGTTAGCGATCCGTTACATTTTTATTATGTGTACCTATAGATAGAATAGTTTTCTATTATATATTTTTTAATTAATATAGTTTATCCTTTTCTTAACATTCCCATGTTATTATAATTTATTATCAGTATAGGCGCTGGCTGTCGACGCATAATCTGCCAAGTGTGGCTGTGGTTTACTAACGGATTTACCACGACGGAACTTCGGCGTCGGTATATCAGTCAAGTGTGGTAGGAAAGAGACGATAAGAATTTGACACAAGTATAAATGAAACTACAATTATTAATTTAATATCTTTATTAATCATTAAAATCCATACTAATACTAATTTACTAATTAATATTATAATTATAAAATATTATAAATGCGAAAGTGTGTCTGTCTGTCTGTCTGTCTGTTACCTCTTCACGCTTAAACCGCCGAACCGATTTAGATGAAATTCGGATAGGGATTGTTGGAGTCCCGGGAAAAAACATGGGATAGTATTTATCCTAGAAATCACCCTAAGGGGGTGGAAGTTTGTATGAGAAAAACCTATTGATGCACTGACTCCATTTCATTTTCATTTCACCATCATTAGGAAATCTGCAACAGTATTGAAATGATTATCGATAACCATTTTTACATCACTAGTAACCTATACTAGCCAACGTAAGTATTTTGACGTCTTGGATAGAACTTTTGTATTGGTTAGCATTATAAGAGGGCCAAAGAGGACCATTTGACATTTTGCTTGTGACACGTTCAAAAATAATAAAAACAAACAGCCATGTTTTGTTTCATTCCCACATTACGATATGCTAATTGACATAAATGAATAAACTGTATAGTACTCGGTTTTTATTTTAGCCCGGCTTCCATGCTAGTTATTGTTCCGAGCCAAAAACCTTGTAAAAAAAAAGGTAAAAGTCTTTGTCTGTGATCATTATACTTTTTTTACTCTAGAATATAGTGTATTATCTATGCTTTTTTAACTTCTTGCTTCATATTTTTTTCCAGTTTTTGAGTTGAGTAAGGTAGGTAAAGTGTAAAATTTTACAGTAATCTGTAAAAAAGAAGAGATATTTCCTGATTTTGATCTACACAATTGTAGTAGTACATAAGTGATCAGTGCAATAGTGATTATTTTAAGACCATCGTAAGTATACCTATCAACGTGGTTCAGTGGAGGAACGATATTATTGTTAAACCTCAAATTATCCAGTACAAAGTTAGGTATTTATTCTTGTAATTTAAACTTTTGCGTTCACGTTATACGACACCTGGCTTATGGCACTCCACCTTTAAAAAATACCTAATACAAGTTCTTACATTTTACTTTTAATTCTTGCCTGTAGGTATAGGATATTAAAATTTAATAATAAGTGAGATACGGTATCTAATGTAGATACCTCCTCATCTTATTTTTCTTATGTTAGGCAAACTTTACTATTTCTTATAGATGCCTGTAGCTGATGAAATCCAGTCGTCATGGGCGGACGAAGTAGAAATTGATTCAGGAGCATTACCACCACCTTCAGAGGTTGTTGAAAATGGACTAAAAGTGGTCACAGAGTACAAGTATGACAATGACAACAAGAAAGTTAAAATTGTCCGTACATACAAAATAGAAAAGCGTGTTGTCTCAACGGTATTGTATTGCTTACACTGATATGTTAATATTTGGAAAAATCATAATTATTGTTGCCAAAGAACCTTAGAGACTTTGTACAAAATGTTTCTAGGAAGTTAAATTATTCTGGTAACATACTCTTGTAGTTGTTTTTGATACCAACTTTTACAATTGTTCATTAGATTTGCTGGGCTGTATTCATGAGCCTCTTGATTGAGTCATTGTTCATATCTCGCATATAACTTCTCATTCCAACCAACCCAGATCAGAAAGCTGGCAGCCTTTTTATTTTAGTCTGCTGAAGGCTACCATGCAAGGGAGCATGCTGGAAACCTATGGTAAACAGCTGCTTGTAGAGTTGCTGTTTATATAAGTATAATACCTATCTTTCAGTTTCTACATTGAATTTAGCTTTCTTCAGTTCTTTGCCTCAGCCATGTTTTAATCTGGGCCTGGCGTATGAGTGGAGTGATAGAACCGTAAATATTCACTCGGTAAAATTTTATTATTTAATGTTTTTGTTTATTTATTTGTAGTGATTATTTTCAGAGTATTGCCAAGCGTAAGACTTGGAGCAAATTTGGTGACTCAGCTACTGACAAGCCTGGACCTAACCCAGCTACAACTATGGTTTCTGAAGATGTTTTCATGCAGTTTATCACTAGCAAAGAAGAAAGTCAGCGCCCTGATGATGGAGAGTTGGATGGTCTCAAGGTGAATAAATTAATAACTTGAGTTGATAATATAGACTTGAGTTGTTTAGTCTTGACTCGGCAGTTGATCAGCAATTCAAAGGTTTAATATTTTGTAGCCATTGGATGATAAAATTTATACCGTTGACCACAGATAGTTGAAAATTTAAAAAAGCATTCATCAGTATGAAGGTTAGGTAACTATTTATTGTATGTAACTGTTCCAACCAAGTCAAAGAGCTGGCCATACACCCTGCATCAATCACGTATAGAAGGTGGACCAACAAAGTCACAAAATGGCTCGGACCACAGGGAAAAAGAAAAGTTGGGAGGCCTATATCAAAATATGGTGGATGATAAGTGGCTATTGGCTCAACATTGCCCAATACAGGGATAAATAAAGGAGCCAGAGGAGAGCTATACCCGTCAGGGGTCCTTAACTCAAAGCAATAACTAGTTTTAAAGTAACATTATACATAATTAATAGGAACTGTAAAAGGAATTAATAAAGGCTTTATTATTATTATAATTGTTCCAACCATGATTGATGCGTGAAACTGCAAGGGACCGTCAGTAAAATAGACTAATGATCCAAGGTTCCTTTTTTTTTTATACCACAAGTGACAACGAAGCTGATTGGTCACCTGGTGGTAAGTGACTACCGTCGCCTATAGACATTAGCAATACCAGGGGGATTGCCAATGTGTTGTACACCTTATTACAATGTCTTAAAGGCAACTGGCTCTCAAGTGCAACTGCTGGAACACACCAACAGGTGCTTATCGACAGATTTGCAACTTGTGGGTGGTAGCCAGCCAGTCGAGTACTACAAAGTACCCTACCACCGTGCTATGGTTTCCTCACGATGTTTTCCTTCACCGAAAGCTCAAGCCCATTGTAGGATTCAAACCCATGAACTTCGCCGTGGTATCCGACGTCACTACCACTGAGCTATCATCGCCTTTATGTTGCAGCCTCCAAGCAGCAGCGTTATCTTCAAATGCCGTACTTGTCAAGGCGACCACTGGACCCTAAGTTGTCCATTCAAGCACACCCAACTTGCACAGTCAAAGGCAAGTGAAGCAGCAAAGACTTCAGGTAAGAAGATAATAACAAAACCCTTAAATAACCCTACACTATATCGATATAAAAAAAACATATCTCCCAAAGTTTAAATCCTACTGAGATAAAAATAAGCTTAAAAGGGTAACAATATTGTCTATCATTCAAAAATACGAAATGACGTTGCTGACTTTCTCGTTACTTTATAGAAAATTAATAAACTCCTAACAAATTCACAAAAAAATATGCTATTGGACAAATTATTGTAAATTACTGCAAAAACAGCCCGTATCACCCTTCTTTTTTTTGTACTAAATCGATAAACTTTGAGCTGAGCTACAATACAACATTCAATTTACGGCTGTATGTCTATTACTTTAAGAATTATTGTTGTTTGAACATCGCTAGTTCATGACCAGACACACTTGTATATATAAAAGAAAGTCGTGTTAGTTACACTATTTATAACTCAAGAACGGCTGAACCGATTTGGCTGAAAATTGATGGGGAGGTAGCTTAGAACCAGGAATAACACATAGAATAAAAAATACGAAAAATTCACAAAAAAAAAGAATAATGAAGAAAATTATTTTTGTCATACATTTTGTATAGAACGACGATTTACATGTCTCGAGATCGGTCTGACAGATGGTTTAGTTTCACAATTGGAGGCGCTGGAATCGGGTTCTAAGTTTTATTTTCAGGACAGGACAACGTCTGCCGGGCCCACTAGTTTATAATATTAGTGAGATGTAATGCATTGTAATGGTGACAGAATTTTTGAATTTACAAGCATACAAAAATACAAATCTTTCCTCAATATTCGTATTAGTCCCACTTTTAGTCTCGTCAGCGAAGAAACATTATTAACTCACTCATCACTCCCCCAGATTTTCTGGAAGATTAAGCACGTGAAATGAGCTACAATTGCCCTTCCCTAAACCAAATCCTGGATCCGCACCTGCCAATAGTTGACAAAAACTTTGTAATTTTAGATTCCAAAACGACAACAACCAACAAGTATGTGGCGCCAAACATGCGCGAAGGTGGTGCCGGTCGTGGAACTGGCCGAGAGCCGCCGGGCGCCCGACGCGATGACATCGCCGCCATTCGTATATCCAACTTGAGTAACTTTGCAGTCGAGGCCGATCTCGAGGATCTTGTCAAAGGCTTTGGACCTGTACAAAAATTGTACCTTGCCAAGGAAAAGGTATTGTACTTTTTGTTATATTATTATAGTATATTAGGGTAAGTGACGTCGGATACCGCGGCGAAGGTCGTGGGTTCGAATCCTTACAATGAGCTTGAGCTTTCGGTGAAGGAAAACATCGTGAGGAAACCACAGCACGGTGGTAGGGTACTTTGTAGTACTCGACTGGCTGGCTACCACCCTCAAGTTGAAAATCTGTCGCCAAGCACCTGTTGGTGTGTTCCGGCAATTGCACTTGAGAGCCAGTTCGCCTTAATAAGGTGTACAACACATTAGCAATCCCCTGGTATTGCCAATGTCTATAGGCGACGGTAGTCACTTACCATCAGGTGACCCGCATGCCTCGTTGTCACTTGTGACATAAAAAAAAAAAAAAAAAAATAACAAAAGAGAATCTGTGGTATGGAGTGACATGGGTGGATGAGATTAGGAATGAGTATGTAAGAGGAAATTTGAAAGTGGCACCAGTGACTGAAAAGTTGAGCGGAAGTTGTTTGTCGTTGTATGGGCATGTTATGTATGAGGGATGATAGTCATGTAACCAAAAGAGTCATGAATATGAAAGTGGATGGATACTTGGCAAGAGGAACACCGAAAAAGAGATGGATGGATTGTGTAAGATATGATATGAAATGTAGGTAGGCAGGTAGGTAGATGAGAAGGAGTTGCAGCTAAAACTTAAAAGCAACATTTTTTAAATTTATTTCTTAGTTTTCTCAACTCATCCAACTGACTCATTTCAAATTATTTCACCCTATTGAATACTTGAAGACATTAATCATGACAAGTCATATCAGAAAAAACCTTGTTTTAAAAATTATATTTGAATTCGAATGCATAAAAAATGGCATTAATAAATTGTTCCATTTTGTTTCAGAGCACAGGCCATTGCAAAGGATTTGCTTATGTCCATTTCAAGTTCCGTGCTGATGCTGCAAAGGCTATTCAGACATTGAACGGTCATGGTTATGATCACTTGATTTTGAATGTAGAATGGTCTAAACCACCTCAAAATAACTAATTAATATTTCCATTTTATATAATATGTAACCAAATTTTTCAATAAACTGGATTGGAATATTTAAATTCGCATTTATGAATATCATACCTACTTTGCTACGTCTTTAAATTATTACGAGTACTAGCTTTCCGCCCCGCGGTTTCACCCGCGATCCCGTTCCTCCTTACAAGCTTTGGACCCTGTTTCATCCATGTGAATTTTGGTAAATCTTTTCTTAGCTGATACCTGTCGTAATAACTATTTGCGTGCCTGCTTCATTGCAATCTGTTCAGTGGTTTGAGCTGTGTTTCAGTAACGTTTGCCTTTTTTAACACGCTTTTATTAGTTAAAGTAGAAAATAAAAAAATAGTTTTAAAAAACCACTTTTAAAAAACCGCTTTTATAGAAAATCAAACTAAAAGGTAAACAATAATCCCACTAATATGTGAAAGTTTGGATGGATGTTTGTTACTCAATCACGCCAGAACAGCTGAACGGATCGGGATGAAATTTGGCACAGAGATAGATTATAGTCCGGAATAGCACATAAGGTACTTTTATCCCGGTAAAAGAAAAGATCCCACGGGAACGCGGATGAAACCGCGGGGAACAGCTAGTCTATTATATAAAAATGTGACCAATGACCAATTTCGCCGATTCTTTTTTGTTGTATTTGTTATTGTAAGGAGAAGGTTCTTACATTAAAAAAAATAAGAAAATTGCTCAGAAACTTCGAAATTTTAAGAAAACTTAACGAACATATTAAATTTCCTAACCTTAATATAAACATGGCGTTTGACATAACTGCCAGTTGTGACAGTTTCTTTTTATTTTCATTTCATGGCAGGACAACATCTGCCGGGCCCACTAGCTTTCAATAAATTTAAATTAAGGATAGTGTGATAGTCAATTGCTATTAATATTTTATTGACAGATATTGGTAGAAGTAGTAATTTTGAAAATATCTTAAAAAACACCAAGTTAATTACAGCATCAAGTTGATCTGAATTCTAAGGGGTTGTCCATTAATCACGTGATGTTTTTAGTAACTTTTTAACGTCCCCGTCCGCCTCGATAGGTGATATGTAGTGAGGTTTAAAGGTCGTAGCTCACTTAGACGCCTCCGCTCCCACCCGACGAATAAAATAACATTCAAATATGGGCTTCAGGTCGTGCTCTTTAGATATAGTTAATATTGGCAACATAAATTAACAGACAGCTCGCTGTCTGCGAGCTTTCCGCCATCAGACTGCTCGGTAGTTGACTTTTAGTATAGGGCGGTGTTGAAGCAGAGGCGTTTAAATGTGCTATGACCTTTAGACTTAACCTTCCCTCCCTATCCAAAATAACGTATTTTTTTGGTACAAGAATATTATCTTCAAATACAGGTATAATTTAATTCTCGGTTGCACATTCAATGAAAAAATAAATACATGTGATAACTTACTACACACATAGTGTCTATATCAATTATTTGATCAATGTACATGTATTGCTCATTGTTAACATTTTTAATTGCTTAACCTGTTGAATTGCCGACCGACGGCCGTCTGAAAACTACCTACATAAAAAATAGAATTCCAGAAATTGCGACTCAACCACAACTCGACTTATTAAGGACTCAGGATGTATGCCTGTGTTTCATAGCACATAGACAAAACATGTTTCAGTTGCTGTGAATGGGTAAAAGTACCAAGCATCAAAAAGTCGTTATCTAATATACAATATGATAATTTATTTTTATTCATAGCAGTGTGAAGACTAGACAGACATAGGATATTCTAAGTAAACATAGCATAAACAATTAAGAATTTGCACTGAAAATAAATAATTACAACAATATTTTATAAGCCACAACTGATAGCATAATACATTCATTTGATAATGAACTTCTTTTATTTGTAATTATATTTATCCATAATGATTACTTTAAAAACTATTTAATTAGGTAATAAATCTAAATATCAATATCATATTTTTCATCATCACTATTAGGACTATATGTGTCTTCTGGAAGGTGTACTTCACCACAAAACATAAGTTCAACATATTGGAAATAATCTAGGGCAATATTAGTAAGCATGGCCCCTGTTGTTATACCTAATATTGTGCCTATGACAGGCCGTTTTCCAACTGAGCTTCTTAGAATGGCCCATAAGAATATGGAACCTAGTGGCCACAAACAACCACCAAGGAAAGCCCATGAGAAGCGACGAGCCGGCGCCGCTGCAGCCATGTGTGGTCTCGCCCACAGCCACAGTCCAGCTCCACCACCAGCAGAGAGAAATAATACATCAGTTATGTCACGCTGTGGGAATAATCTGTAAAAAAATATCATGACAATCAACATACCTACCACACATCACTTGAAGACAAAATTAGATACATACCTTACCATTATGTGAGGGTTCATCACACTTACTGACAGAGTTGTGTAACTAACCAGACCTTGTACAGGTAAATAATAATATAGCACATTGTCTTTTGTGAACGGTGGCAATCTCACATTATTCACAGATTTGTTAACATATTCAATCATCTTAGGCACCGAAACGTGCAGGCCTGTTGCATGACGTTTAGCATTTCTATAAATCCTTTCTAGAATTTCCATTTTTAATTATGCGCAAAATCGTCACTGCCCATGAAACACTAAAGTACGCTTCAGTTTCAGCTAAACGAACATATAAAATATATTGTTCTGTGAATAAACGTCTAGCTGAACAAGGACTAGTTTCAGTTATAGATAGTCAACGTACGTACTAGAAAAATCTGCCAAACGTTTTGTGTTTTGGACTTCGTTCGCCCTAAATAAATACTTAAGGTATAGTACAACAACTCAGGCGAATTCACAATAATTCACTCACTCACATGAATGATGATGGATGATCACAGATTACTGATATGTAGCTAGCTACAGATGTGACAGTCGAATTTGCCTAGTTTCTACATTTGCAGTTATGGCGCTGTTGTCGCTTTATCTATAATGGCGCGGCACACACACATACAAAATCGAATAGTGCTGTCCATCTATTATTTATTCAATATGGTTGTTATCGATAATTTTTGTGTAGTGTAGTGATGTACCCGATATCGACAAAATCTACTAGGGTTTAGGGTATTTATCCTTTTATTTAGGTAGATAATCAAATAAAACAAATTATCTATTTTGTGGTCATTTATTTGCTTTCTTTTACCTATGAGTTTTATATTTTCTTAGCGCTAGATAGCTTAAAATTGTATTTATTATATTGCATCAATTGTGGCATTGCAGGCGGAATATGAGTGCTATGTTATATTCAATTACATCTAGACTGGTTGTGTCAATATGTTTAGGGATTTTATAGATTTTTGTCAAAATTCTTGACGAGGAGAATTTGGTTTCACTGTGCCTCTAAGTTTGCCCCTTGGTTGATCTGGCGATCCATTGACGCTGTCGAATAGATTGTCACCACTACTGCTGTAGTCTCCATTGTCTCCATTGGAGTGTTGAACCGCTTATCTGAAGTATTGAATTTGTTTAAATAAACATTACAACAGAATAAGATAGAACAAATAGATAGTAGAAACATTGGAAAGTTGGATGAATAGACAGATAGTGTTTCTTTCCATGGAATTTGGACAGGACAATGTCTGTTGAGTGAGCTAGTAATTTAAGCTTTACAGGGTTGACATTACTGTCTGATTCTGTCATAGCCTCTGTGTAATTAATTTATCAAGTAAGATCAATTTATTCATACCTGTGATGGTAATTGTTTCTCCTGTTGAGTTGTTATAATTTTGTTCTCGGCTCTGACAATAATTATTTTCATGCTGTATATGATACCCTGGAATTATTAAAAACATTAAAGCATTAATGCCTAGTAGTATAAGTAGATTCGATAGAACTGAAGATGATTTGTGTAGGTTTTGTGTAGTGAGAAGGGCAACAAACGTGTAGGACAGAGGGCTTTAAGACACCCGCAGACATATAATATTGTAAGTGGGCCAACTATTGAATAACTTATTTGCATTTTATAATTTAATCAACTAAAGTTTATAATTGTGCGTAAGAGCTCCCGCAGACATACAATTGTAAGTTGAACAACTAAAGTAATTTCTTGAATAGTTCATTTAAATTACTTTACTGTTATAATTTCATATTAAAAATATTTTCAATTAAAAAAATCTATAGAAAATTGTAAACATAAAGCTACAGAAAGTGGAAGGATACAGATTAAGTTGGACAAGATGTGTATCTGAAGGAGCCCTAAGATGACAACTAACTGTTGCTCTAGGCGAAAGTTAGTTGCAAGCTAAAGTATAGGTTACATTAAAAGTTTACATTCATACCTTTAGCAAGTGGTAAGCCATGAGCAATTTCCTGTTCCGTAAACAAGCAATGAAAGGAATAACGGGTTCGAACACCAGACTGGTCAAATTGAGTTTGATCAAAATGTTTTTCATAAACACGTTTAGTCATCAATAGGTTCTTTGTCAAACCAAGTAATTTATCGTTCATGAGTATGCAAAATAGTCTGCGAGTTTTACTTGTTGAATCACAACCACCAACACAACACTTATATGCACAACGCCATGACGAGAAAGTATGGAGCACAGTAAAAGAAATAAATATCACTGATCACTGTACGGAGTACAGCAAAGCGTGGAATTGTATTGTAAACGGAGGAAAACACAAGATAAACTGCTCGATTCGATGTGATATGAAAAAAACAATGGCCGATTTACATTATTTACCTTTCAAACTGTCAGAGGTGTAAAACTACCAATGACGTAGGTACACACACATTGACACAAAATTGAACACTATAAGCAGAGCACAGATTAATAATATGTAGCAAGCTACAGCAGCGCCAGAACTGTAAGATTGGAAATAGAGCTGTCACCCTCCTGTGGATGATGGATGACACTTGGCAACTTTTTTTTTATTAATGTTTATTCATGACCATAGATACATAGATACAAAGTCTTCCAGTCGCATACATTTTCTTCAGTTTTAATTTCTTCTTCTATGTTATAGACACATTCTCACATTCACTGTAATGTCTAGTCCTCGTCCATACATATCCAGTCAAGTTTTAGTGAAATTGGCAGCTGTTCCACTAAAACATTCACGGACTTTTTGGGACAACCTGAAAAGTCACGATGCACGCTTTCATTTCACTTTACTTCACTTTTGCACTAAGATTGATCTTCAATGGACAAAACACCACCGATATTACTCAATAAAACTCAAAATACACCAATTAAATGAAAATAAAACGAAAACGCAACGTCACTTCGCAAGTTCCCGCCAAAAAGTCACACTTGACTACCTACCTACAGTGTGACCAGACCCAGCCCAGATGCCACATTAAATTGAAATTTATGCCTGCTGCCAGCCTATATTCTGCTCGTCTATAAAACACCTAAGGGACTTTTTGGCGGGAACTTGCGAAGTGACGTTGTGTTTTCGTTTTATTTTCATTAAATTCGTGTATTTTGAGTTTTATTGAATAATTTCGGTGGTGTTTTGTCCAATAAAGATCAATGTAAGTGCACAAGTGAAGTGAAATGAAATGAAAGCGTGTATCGTGACTTTCCAGGTTGTCCCAAAAAGTCCATGAAATGTTTTAGTGGAATAGCCGCCAATTTCACTAAAATTAGACCGGACTTGTACGGACGAGGACTAGACTTTACAGTGAAAGTGACAATAAAACGTGACTAAACATAAAAGATGAATATTTAAAATAAAGAAATGGCTTAAAGGTCACGCTACCAGGCCAAAAATCTTCTTAAAAAAAAAAAAAAAACACCTAAGAAAAATCGGGTATTATTGAAAAAAAATGGTTGAAACTAGGTAAAAAAATATGATTATATTTTTTTACCCGTATTCTTGCTTTTTTCTGAATGAGCTTGTTTTCAAAGTTTTCATATAAAATTTTACATTTTATATTGTTCCATTTTTTCATTCTTGAGGTGGCTGTATAGAATAAAAAATGAAAGAAAGAGAGATTGTCCCAACGTAGTTGTTATCTTTCTCTTTTTCGCAATTTGCTTCAAGTAGGTGTTTAGAGTTACCTATGCATTTAGTATACATAATCTTGACTATAACATAAAAGAAGGAATGTCTAATAGCTGAGCGGTGACGAGAGTTCCGAGTGACGAGATGTGTGAATCCTCGGAACAATAAGTTAGTTATTGTTCCGAGTGTGAATCAAAGAGTATGTAAGTGTGAATAATGAAATTCACACATCTCTACCTAAGAGAATATAAATTATATCTCTACCTACCTACTCTTTGATTCACACCGCTAGGAGGAGCAATAGCTCGGAACAATAACTAACATGGAAGCCGGGCTAAAATAAGAAATGAAATGCATATACTTTACCTTTTTTTACTTTCGACGTTAATAATGCGTGGGAAAGAGACATATAATACCGTTCTGTTTCGTTATTATGCAGGTTGTCACAAGCTATTTTTTGGCTAGTGATGGGCTTATCATCGACATTGTCGTGTCGATATAAGTCATCAAAGCAAACAAGTAAATATAGTTACTACTAGCTGCGCCCGCGACTTCGTCCGCGTGGAATAGTGACTTTGGGCATATCTTTTGGTTTATTTTGGATTAACAAATGTTCGACGTGATTCTTTAAATTGACATAACTTTTTTATTTAAGAACCGATTGACATGAAACAAACATTAATGTTAAGTGAAGCTTACCACAATATATTAGTGAAAACCACATCCGAATACGCCGTTTCTGAGATTAGCTTGCACAAACAGACAAAATTCTAACAATCATTGTTTTGGGTGCTATTGCGTTGATAAAGGACCCAATAATATTTTTTCTCATATATCTTCCATTTACAGATAGCGATCCGTAACATTTTTATTATGTGTACCTATAGATAGAATAGTTTTCTATCATATATTTTTTTATTCATATAGTTTATCCTTTTCTTAACATTCCCATGTTATTATAATTTATTATCAGTATAAGCGCTGGCTGTCGACGGATAATCTGCCAAGTGTGGCTGTGGTTTACTAACGGATTTACCACCACGGAACTTCGGCGTCGGAATATCAGTCAAGTGTGGTAGGAAAGAGACGATAAGAATTTGACACAAGTATAAATGAAACTACAATTATTAATTTAATGTCTTTATTAATCATTAAAATCCATACTAATACTAATTTACTAATTAATATTATAATTATAAAATATTATAAATGCGAAAGTGTGTCTGTCTGTCTGTTACCTCTTCACGCTTACACCGCCGAACTGATTAAGATGAAATTCGGATAGAGATTGTTGAAGTCCCGGGAAAAAACATAGGATAGTTTTTATCCTAGAAATCACCCTTTAAGGGGGTGTAAAGGTGGTGGCGGTTTGTATGAGAAAAACCTATTGATGCACTGACTCCATTTCATTTTCATTTCACCATCATTAGGAAATCTGCAACAGTATTGAAATGATTATCGATAACCATTTTTACATCACTAGTAACCTATACTTGCGACAATTTTATTTTTCAGAAAAATCATAAAATAAAGCAAATACGTGAATTCTTTTGAGTAGATAGGCATAAAGTACTATTTTTATGTATCGTCTATCACTTTTTTATTTCAAATATTGAAAATATATCTCTAAACTCACCGATTAAATGTTAACGTTTCGTTCTCATTTTCTTTTCTCGAACAATGGGCTTTACACCCTTCAACAACACAAGACATCTTGTCCAGGGCACTGTACACCTCTCGTATATACTTTCTGGCCACGTTCTCAGACATAAATTAATAATTAACTCGCTTTTTCACTTATTAAATTCGTCAAACTCCCGACTCGTATCAACAAAACATATAACTACAAAATTAAGTTGATAGCCAACGTAAGTATTTTGACGTCTTGGATAGAACTTTTGTATTTGTTAGCGTTATAAGAGGGCCAAAGAGGACCATTTGACATTTTGCTTGTGACACGTTCAAAAATAATAAAAACAAACAGCCATGTTTTGTTTCATTCCCACATTACGATATGCTAATTGACATAAATGAATAAACTATACAGTACTCGGTTTTTATTTTAGCCCGGCTTCCATGCTAGTTATTGTTCCGAGAGCAATAGTGTATTATCTATGGCTAGGAGTAATAGTATTATGTGCTTACACCAAGGGGGGTGACAGCTCTATTTCCAATCTTACAGTTCTGGCGCTGCTGTAGCTTGCTACATATTATTAATCTGTGCTCCGCTTATAGTGTTCAATTTTGTGTCAATGTGTGTCTACCTACGTCATTGGTAGTTTGACACCTCTGACAGTTTGAAAGGTAAATAATGTAAATCGGCCATTGTTTTTTTCATATCACATCGAGTCGAGCAGTTTATCTTGTGTTTTCCTCCGTTAACAATACAATTCCACGCTTTGCTGTACCCCGTACAGTGATCAGTGATATTTATTTCTTTTACTGTGCTCCATACTTTCTCGTCATGGCGTTTTGCATATAAGTGTTGTGTTGGTGGTTGTGATTCAACAAGTAAAACTCGCAGACTATTTTGCATACTCATGAACGATAAATTACTTGGTTTGACAAAGAACCTATTGATGACTAAACGTGTTTATGAAAAACATTTTGATCAAACTCAATTTGACCAGTCTGGTGTTCGAACCCGTTATTCTTATCCTTGCTTGTTTACGGAACAGGAAATTGCTCATGGCTTACCACTTGCTAAAGGTATGAATGTAAACTTTAAATGTAACCTATACTTTAGCTTGCAACTAACTTTCGCCTAGAGCAACAGTTAGTTGTCATCTTAGGGCTCCTTCAGACACACATCTTGTCCAACTTAATCTGTATCCTTCCACTTTCTGTAGCTTTATGTTTACAATATTCTATAGATTTTTTTAATTCAAAATATTTTTAATATGAAATTATATTATAACAGTAAAGTAATTTAAATTAACTATTCAAGAAATTACTTTAGTTGTTCAACTTACAATTTTATGTCTTCGGGAGCTCTTACGCACAATTATAAACTTTAGTTGATTAAATTATAAAATGCAAATAAGTTGTTCAATAGTTGGCCCACTTACAATATTATTTGTCTGCGGGTGCTCTTAAAGCCCTCTGTCCTACACGTTTGTTGCCCTTCTCACTACACAAAACCTACACAAATCATCTACAGTTCTATCGAATCTACTTATACTACTAGGCATTAATGCTTTAATGTTTTTAATAATTCCAGGGTATCATATACAGCATGAAAATAATTATTGTCAGAGCCGAGAACAAAATTATAACAACTCAACAGGAGAAACAATTACCATCACAGGTATGAATAAATTGCTCTTACTTGATAAATTAATAACCCAGAGGCTATGACAGAATCAGACAGTAATGTCAACCCTGTAAAGCTTAAATTACTAGCTCACTCAACAGACATTGTCCTGTCCAAATTCCATGGAAAGAAACACTATCTGTCTATTCATCCAACTTTCCAATGTTTCCACTATCTATTTGTTCTATCTTATTCTGTTGTAATGTTTATTTAAACAAATTCAATACTTCAGATAAGCGGTTCAACACTCCTATGGAGACAATGGAGACTACAGCAGTAGTGGTGACCATCTATTCGACAGCGTCAATGGATCGCCATATCAACCAAGGGGCAAACTTAGAGGCACAGTGAAACCAAATTCTCCTCGTCAAGAATTTTGACAAAAATCTATAAAATCCTCAAAACATATTAAATATATTGACACAACCAGTCTAGATGTAATTGAATATTACATAGCACTCATAATTCTTCTGCAATGCCACAATTGATGCAATATAATAAATAAAATTTTAAGTGGAAAAATAGAATCATGCAATATCTAGCGCTAAGAAAATATAAAACTCATAGGTAAAAGAAAGCAAATAAATGACCACAAAATAGATAATTTGTTTTATTTGATTATCTACCTAAATAAAAGGATAAATACCCTAAACCCTAGTAGATTTTGTCGATATCGGGTACATCACTACACTACACAAAAATTATCGATAACAACCATATTGAATAAATAATAGATGGACAGCACTATTCGATTTTGTATGTGTGTGTGCCGCGCCATTATAGATAAAGCGACAACAGCGCCATAACTGCAAATGTAGAAACTAGGCAAATTCGACTGTCACATCTGTAGCTAGCTACAGGAGCCGGCATGTAACTTGGCAAGGATTTGTCATAGTGGGGGTAAGTTCGCGCATCGTACACTTAGTGGCACAAAAAAGTGGTCCCTTTTAGTGCTTGTCATTATTCTATGGTTATTGCCATAATTTATTACGTGCCGGGGACTGTACATATCAGTAATCTGTGGCTTACACCTGTCAAATTAATAGACTAGAATATATTTATTTATTTACTACCTATCTCGATCTTGCTATTCTCGTTAAAATAACATACTTTACTTACTATAGCCACCATTTTTTTAGCTTATCATTGCAGTAAACACGTAAATTTTATCCAGGGTATATTCCTTGCTCTTGATTGCCTTCTATTGACATTGTCATGTCAGTAACCAGCTACATATCAGTAATCTGTGGTCACCACCGTCTCGTCGAGTGGATAAACATAGAAGTATTTTCTAACCTTGACATTGGCAGAGTCATCGATGATACGATGGAGCCATAAAAAACAAATTGGAATTGGAAACATAGAAGTAAAGTGCAGTGATCACAATATTATTTGCTCCTGGGGCTTACTAGTTACACTTTAAACTTTTTACAAGTGGTACGTACGGCCGTCCCACTTTAGAACCAACAGGTTAAGATGAATGTGCTAAGATTACATCTTTCAAATATTAATAAGCCAGATTTCTTGCGTAAATTAAGTGAAAATAGTTTTATTTACAAGCGGATGTATTCAGACTACAATATTCTAGGAATAGAAACATCCTGTGATGATACTGGGTGTGCAATTGTTAATAGCAATGGCGAAGTATTAGGCGAAACTCTGCATTCCCAAAACCTTATACATCTTCGAAATGGCGGAATTATACCAGATGTTGCACAAGATCTCCATCGCACTCACATTGAAGCGATTGTGTCTGAGGCGCTCCAAATTGCTAAACTTAGTATGGAAAATATCTCGGCTATAGCTGTAACGCTTAAACCTGGATTACCTCTTAGCCTTGTAGTTGGTATGAAGTATGCAAAGCATTTAGCTCGTCTGTATAATAAACCAATAATACCTATTCACCATATGCAAGCTCATGCACTGGTAGCTAGAATGTATAATAATATATCCTTTCCATATTTAGTCCTACTAATATCAGGTGGCCACTGCTTACTTGCTGTGGCACAAGAGGTAGATCACTTTCAGCTACTTGGAGAAAGCATGGATTGTGCTCCTGGAGAAATTTTTGATAAGGTTGCTAGAAGAATGAAGCTGAAAAATATTTCTGAATACTCTACTCTATGTGGTGGACAGGCAGTAGAGCTTGCTGCATCAAAAGCAACCAGTCCTCATATGTTTAAACTGTCTCTTCCACTAGCAGACTATAAAGATTGTAATTTCAGTTTCAATGGATTAAAAACTTCAGTACTTCTTCAACTTCACAGAAAAGAAATGGAGCATAATATTGTAGCTGATAAATTAATTCCAGAAGTAAATGATTTATGTGCTGCTTTATTGATGGCTACAACAAGACATATAGTTCATAGATCACAGAGAGCTATGGAATTTTGTTATAAAAATAATCTCATACCAGAAAATAAAAAACAATTAATTGTGTCTGGTGGAGTTGCCTGCAATAATCATATTTATAAAGCATTGGAAATTTTATGTAGTGAAAGTAACTATAAAATATATAGACCATTACCTAAACTTTGTACAGATAATGGAGTGATGATAGCATGGAATGGGCTAGAAAAATGGAGAAAAGGAAAAGACATTATAACCAATTTGAATTCATTAGATATCGAACCAACTAGTCCTATAGGAGAAAATTTGATTAGCCAAGTTGTGAAAGCAAGAATACCCACAAAACTATTGAAAATTAAAATGTCATCATAATCTTGTAGTAGGTAGCTATTGAATCAAGTTATTAATTTCCATTCATTTCTGATATACGATTAGTAGCCCTTGATCAGTAATTAATAAATTGTTACATATTTTATTTTGTTTGTTGCATTCTATACTTTGAACTGATATCAAGATTATTCACTCCTTTCTGAGACATTTCTCTCAATTTAAGTTATCCATTTAAATTAAATTAATCAATTACTTAAAATGCCACTGAAAATACGGTTTATTACTTGTGAAATATGCGGAATTCGAGCAAGTCGTTCGAATCATGAAAAAAGGACGTTTATGGCGAAATTTCCTTTAGATGAAGCCCGGTAAGCACATAAATATGATACTTTGCTTGCAGCCATATGTAAGTACACGTAGTGTTTTTATCCTCTTTGTGTAAGTAGAGCAGGCTATAAACAAATAAAATTAACAAATTAATCTTTTTTTTTTAAGAAGATTTTTGGCTTGGTATCGAGACCTTTAAGCCATTTCTTTATTTTAAATATTAATCTTTTATGTTTAGTCACGTTTTATTGTCACTTTCACTGTAAAGTCTAGTCCTCGTCCGTACAAGTCCGGTCTAATTTTAGTGAAATTGGCGGCTATTCCACTAAAACATTTCATGGACTTTTTGGGACAACCTGGAAAGTCACGATACACGCTTTCATTTCACTACACTTCACTTGTGCACTTAGATTGATCTTTATTGGACAAAACACCACCGAAATTATTCAATATAACTAAAAATACACGAATTTAATGAAAATAAAACGAAAGTACAACGTCACTTCGCAAGTTCCCGCCAAAAAGTCACAAATTAATCTCATTTCAATTGTTTGCTAGTGATGTACTACAACTAGTGATTTTATCCTCTTTGCTACAACTGTAATATCCACATATCGATAACAATGTTATTGTTTATCATTGAAAAGAAATAAGAAACATAATGTTACGTGAAAGAGTAGGGGCAGCATGTTTTACATATTTGAATGGCGTGCCTATATAAATGAGCAAGGATCGGAATAGGTTTTGCAATTTTGCAGGATTTAGAAACATTTTTGTTGTTTGTTTTGTTTTGACGGGGCTGTTTCAGCACTTAGCCTCTTGATTGGGCCATTGTACGTATAATTTAGAAACATAATCTTTATAAAAATTTCAGATGCAAACAGTGGGTCAAGTTTGTGGGTAAAGAAGATTTAATATATGTTCCCGTTGAAAAGTTGCATGCATTTCGTTTGTTAAAGCTGAAGATTCAACTGCCTACATTATTAAAAGATCACAGCAACAGGGCATCACAAAATAATATTAAAAATTTAAAAAGAACAGTTTTTATTTTCTTAGAAGACTTAATGTTGAAGTATTAAGTTTAGAGCAACATGAAGAAGACTGATTGTTAAGTTTAAAAAGTGAGCTATGGAGCAAGATGAAGAATGCCAATTGTTGAAATATTAATGTGTTGAATCCCTTGTATATTAAATTATATTGTTATGTTATTGTTATGCCACTTGGGAGGACAGGGGTTTAAAAAGTGAGCTATAGAGCAAGGTGAAGAAAACTGATTGGTGAAGTACATAATTTTGATTATTATCATTGATATTTATTACTGTAAAACAAAACCAGTGATGATATTCTCAACGGTTTACAATTGATTGTTTCATTTTCGTTTCGCTGAAAAAGTAATTTCATTTCAGTATTAAAATTTTAATTAAATTAGCAGAAACAGTTTTTTATTTTATTTCGGGTCTGCATTTAAGTCCAATCTTGTATTAGTACCAAATATCCCCTCGTCAACATTGGACTCATAAATACGGATTCGATACTTACCTAAAATTAATAAAAAATATTATTTAGTAGTAGCCTCGGTTTCTATCCTGCATATTTTATCGATATCGATAAAAAGCTATTTGTTACTATTTGGTTCGTTAGGTTGTTACTCCTGTTGTTTGACAAGATGTCAAAAGTTGTTTGTGGTATCGGTGGTATAGAATTACATGCAAAGGCTACTACAATACAAGGTAGTACAAGGGCTAGTATGGGAGACCCGTCTCTTATATACTGTTTGGTGGGCTGCAAAGAGGATAAAAACACTACATTTGTGGGCTGCTGCAAAGAGGATAAAAACACAACGTTTTAAGAGTCGGCACTTTCTTACAAGCCATTGAACGGAATTAGGAACGTATTTTGTACCAACCTGGTAACATAAAAGTAATACCAACATTGTAAAATCCAATTCGTTATTAGGGCTTGACAAATACGAATCATGCTTTTCTATCGATATCGATAAATATTCGATTTTCATAGTTGCATAGGTACCTACCTACGTTTCATTAAGTGCTGGTCGTACGAAAATAAATACATACAATATGTTAAGAAAACACCGTCAGATCCGTTAAGGTATTATTAGGTATCGATATTAGATTCCAGTAATGTAAAAAAATTCAGATTCTAAGTAATAAAAATTACCCCATATTAAATTTAATAGTATTTCATAAAATCAGGGAAAGTGCCGTTGGGCAGCACAGTTGGCGGACAACCCGAGACGGCGCGACGTCATAAAGGTCATGAACCCAGTAAAACTCTTACCTACCAGCTCTGCTGTCGACTGTTGTATTATTACATGAGGACGCCAATGCGATGGCTGTGACGGAGTTGTTGTTCCATGTTTCTATTCTACCTCTAAGAGTGATACAGGTCTGGCACAAGTTATCACGGACACACACACACAACGCACTGTTATATGGGGTGTGGTAATTTGCTTTTTAAAAAAAACAATTTTATTTACACACTTTAAAATAACTTTATGAATAATACTTTGAAAATAGTAAAACACACACATAGGAATAGTAAATACTTAATTAAGTACGTGACCGGCACGGATGAGGAACGGAGATCGACTGGCTGACTCCGTGAGGCAAAATGCTGATGTGGAATGGAAAGGAGAGGGTTAAGGATAGGTCAGCATTTATAGGGAAGGAAATCAAAGGTATAACATCTCCCCCATTAAGAGTAAACTTACCATAAAAGGAAAGTTTACTAGGATAAAGGAAGAGTCAAAGAAGTTAGCGAATGATAATGGGTATAAATTTCGAGACTATTTTACTGGGAAGGACGTGCCGGAATAACATAAATTCTTAATCCTATATAACATACAAATTAATCTATTCTTAATCTAGGAAGTGGAATTTGTTCTTCGTCTATTTCATTTGGTGTTGGTTTTTTACATAGTAATTTAGTACAGGTATTGAATTTACAAAAGTAATAAATTATAAATATAGTAAAAGATACAATAAGAATAATGTTCAGAATGGGGAAACTAATATGATGAAAGATATAATTATCGTCGTTATTATTAATGAAATCGTCAAGTTCTTTAGATTGTAAGTCAGTTTGAATCATTAGGTTTTTTTAATTATCTAAATGTATATTTGACATAGTTACGTTTAAAGTGGTTACATTAAGTTTCTTAAAAATTCCTAAATTACAACGCTTATCATCAATAAGGTTGAAGTCGGAATTTATGTGTGGTATATTTACGTCTAAATTTGATGTTGTCAATAATTTTATATTTCCACAGAATGCAGCACAATTTGGTTTTAATGATAGAATACCGGTTCCGCTTACAACTACTTCCTTAACACTACCGTCACATTCTATTGATACCCTGATAGGTCGGGTTTGAACAAACATCCAGTTATTATGGCCAAGATTTTGCCAAATGTCTACGTTACCATATATGAATTTAGTTACACATTGCGGAGGTAGAGTTTTTACAATTTTTGTCATAACTTCGATTTCACAAATAGGATTAGTATTAACTGATAGGATTTTTGGAACATCACAAACAAGATCTCTATTATGTAAAGATTTGCAAGTACTGAGATCACTTAAGGTGCAATATGAAGATTTGTCTTTACTGAGGGCCACGTAGTTTGCTGTGGGTACAATCATAGCATAAGAGTTTGATACATTTGCATTATGAGGTATGGGGACTGGTATTATCTTATAGAGATCATATTCGACATGATAAACTAACGGAATCCTTAGAACGAATATTACACTATTAATGCTATAATAAGAGGCAAGTTCTGAGATTTTTAATAACACATTGATATTTCTTAAATCTAGATTTACAGGAAATTCCTTATATTTAGGGATATATCTTATATTACTACCTATATCAGCACACAACTGTGTTGGCGTGACAATAGATGGATGCAGAGTGTTGCTATTTGCAAACATGATGGAATTAACAATTTCTTCCAACTTAAATGATAGGGTTAGTAGATTAGCTTGTAAAACATTTAAAACTTCAGTAATCTTGTTTCTAAATAAGAGTTCGTTTGTAACTATTGTAATATTTTTTAATAATGTATTTGTTATTTCAGTAAGACGAGCTTCGTTTTTTTTTATAGTAGTGAGGGTTTTGTTTAAATTTAATATCGCGGATTTAGATATAAAGGTATTTTGTTTTATCAGAGAAGCTATCTTTTTATCATCTGAGTGCAGTGTTTCAATTGCATTATAAAGCTTTTCAGAGTCGTCCTCGTCCATTGTTCCGAATATGGTTTTCATAAGCGTGCCTATTCCTGCAATCCAGGCAGATCTTTTAGGCCTAGACGACAACAGGTGAGCAATAGAATCATAATCGCGAAGAATATCCTCGTGAAGCGAGGTAAGTGGATGGAGCATGTTAAGACATCGAAAATCGTCAATTGCTTTATTTTGTTCACATAGAATTTTATATGTGTCTAGAATGTTATTGATATTGGTAAGATGAGATTTTATAAACTTCAGATCTACGGGAATAATAAAATTGACATGATCGTTTATGAGTCTTAGGGTGTTAGCAGGATCGAAGTATATACCAGGACCTTTATCCAGAGATTGAACTAGTTCGTGAGCCAAGGACGTTGCAACGAGAAATAGTAGTACGGTTCTGAAACGAGAAGTTCAAGGTAAGTATGGGCTATATATATAAATAGTGATAAAAATAATAACTAGTTTAATTTTCTGTTACAGATGCCGGTTTGACTTCATCGTAATGGTGCTTCACGTGACGACGGTTTATTAGCAGAGATAGGGTATTATTACTATGAACTTTAACAACCTTGTAGGGGCCTTTCCAAACAGGGGACAGGGCTTTTCGTAACCTCAGATGGTTTTTAAGGTAAACTAGGTCACCTACTTTATATTTTACAGATCGAGTCCGTCGGTCATAGTATTCTTTGGATTTTTCTTTGGAAGCTTGTATATTCTGGAATGCTTTATCTCTTGATAGTTTGAGTCGATGGTGTAGCATCTTAAGGTACTCAGGGTAAGTCACGTCAGAACGGAGTTCGTAGATAGAGTCGGGTATAAATGGTTTGTGACCAAAAAGGAGTTCGTATGGGGTGAATTGAGTTGTAGTATGAGTGTTGGTATTGTAGGCTAGCATAGCTGTATAAACATATTTATGCCAATTAGTTTGGTTTTCATTTATGAATGATTTTAAATACTCTTTCAGTGTGGAATGACTGCGTTCAAGAGCGCCCTGGGTTTGCGGATGATAGGGTGAAGCCCATATCTGTTTTATCTTAAGAAATTCACAGGTCCTTTTGAAAAGTTCGGCTGTAAAATTTGTGCCTTGATCTGTAACTATTGTCTTTGGAATACCAAATATTGAGATAAAATGTACTAGACATTCGCAAGATTCTTCGGCTGTGGCATTAGAAATAGGGTAGGATGCGGAGTATTTTGTGAGATCATCTTGAATTGTTAAAATAAATCTAAGTTTCGCAATACCAGCTTCCGGTAAAGGACCCACCAGGTCTATACTGATGCGATCAAATGGTTTCGTTGAAGAGGTTGTTATTTGCATTGGGGCTCTATTAATTTGACGTAATGCTTTATTCGATTGACATGAGGAACAATGTTTAACATATTCCTCTATTTCAGATCTCATGTTTTTCCAATAATATTTTTCTTTGATTCGGTTAAACATTCTTGATGATCCTAAATGTCCGGCGATGGGAATATCGTGATTTTCTTTTAGGATTTTGGGCACTTCGCTAGGTACAGGGTATATTATAGAGTCGTGATAAACGTTTATAATTATGTTAGTATTATTAAATAGGTATGTGAGGATATTATAGATTTTAGTAAATGACAGTTTTTCAAATGGGTTTTTAAAATCAGAAATGGCAATCTCTGTAGCTTGTTCTGTAGTTAAAATTTGGTTCCGGACTTTCTTAAGAGTTTCAAATATATCTTTATAGGATGACTCATCAAAATGATGAACCTTTGTAAATAGGAAATAGTAGATCATTCCATTGTTTTCAACTCTTTTATATGAATATAATTCCTTTTCGCTATATATCAGGTCACTTGAACAACCATTTTCTAATTTTGCAACAAGTTCTTCTAAGTATGGATTTGATTCATCGAAGTCGATAGATAGTGGGATCAATATAATTTGACAGTGGCTTTTCATTAGGCTTTGATTGTGTTCTTTTATATTGGTGTTGTAATTTTTATCCGTATTTTTGGTTGTCATAGCTTTAGAAAAATCTGAGTAGGTGTCATCGGGTACGTCAGGAGTTGGTAAGTTGGAAGGTAAGTTATCGTTATTTATATTAGTAGGATTTGGAATATTAGGGTTAATATTATTGTTTTCTGTTTCAGGGTTAAATGGAGTATTGGGAAGGATATCGGCGTCTTGAAGTGGGTCTAGCGAAAGTAAGTCATTAATGTCATCGAAGTTTGGAGGGCTGAACGGCAATTCTACATGTAGTGGATTCGGAGCTGCGATGTAAGGAGGTGTTGGATTGGTAGGTATATTTTCAAGGTTAGAAGGGTTTAGCGGATTGGTATCAGGTTCAGAGTTGAGAGTTACATCTCGAATTGGATTTACTGGATACCTAGATAAAGCGTCTGCGTTGCAATTAATTTTTCCTTTTTTGTATTCAACTTCGTAATCGAACTCTTCTAATTTAAGACGCCATCGTACTAGTTTTGATCCTGGTTCTTTGCAATTAAAGAGCCATTTGAGAGGCTTATGATCAGTGACTATTTTGAATTTATGTCCATATAAGTATGGGCGGAATATTTTTGTACCAAAGAGAATTGCAAGGCACTCTTTTTCCGTTACACTGTAATTAGTTTCGGCTTTGTTCAATGTGCGAGATGCATATGCAATAGGTCTATCTTTCCCGACTGGGCCTTGTGAAAGGATGGCTGAAATAGCATAATTGGATGCATCACAGGTGAGCACAAAGGGCTTAGAAAAGTCAGGATATATAAGTAAGGGTGCGGAAATTAATTTCTCTTTCAGAGTATCGAAGGCCAGTTGTTGTTGGTTCTGCCATTCGAATGGAGTATCTTTTTTTAAGAGTTGTGTTAAGGGTTTGGCAATTTTTGATAAATCGGGAATGAAACGGCGGTAATAGGATACAAGTCCTAAAAATGATTTGATGTCTTTAGCACATTTAGGAGTAGGAAAATCTCTCACAGCTTTGATTTTGTCTGGGTTAGGTTTTACGCCCTCGTCAGTGATTAGATGTCCAAGATAGGAGACTTCTCTCCTGAGAAATTCACACTTGTCGGGTTGAAGTTTTAGGTTGAACTCGCGGAGTCTTTGGAATATTTCTTCGAGGTTGGAGACATGGGAAGAGAGATCGTAAGAGTGAATTACAATGTCATCCAAATAGACAAAACATTTGATACCTTGAAGGCCAGTTAAAGCAGTATTCATCAGGCGTTGGAAAGTGGAGGGTGCATTTTTCAATCCAAAGGGCATTCTTGTAAATTCGTAATGGCCCTGGGGTACAGAGAATGCGGTTTTAGCAGAATCTTCGGGAGATACCTTAATTTGATGAAATCCTGACGCTAAATCCAGTGTGCTGAAATATTTACTAGCTCCGAGTTGATCAAGTATCTCAGAAATATTAGGAATGGGGTAAGAGTCACCTATCGTGATGTCATTGAGCTTCCGGTAATCTATGACGACACGCCATTTTTTCTGCCCAGAAGCATCAATTTTTTTTGGAACAATCCAGATCGGAGAAGACCATGGAGAGGAAGATGGTTTGATGATATCTTGTTCGAGCATTTTGTGCAGTTGGGTTTCAACCTCATGTTTGTGACACTCAGGGAAACGGTAGGTTTTTGTATGGATAGGGGCTGAAGATGTTGTTTCAATCTCATGTTGAATGGCGTTAGTGAAAGATAGTTTGTCTCCCGGTAAGTGGAATATATCTGAGAATTTAGTACATACTTCATGCAAGGCTTGAGTTTCTTCATGATTTAAATGTGAAACGCGAAGTTGATCAATTACTTGATTTGTTCGTGAATAAGCATTTTGAATTTCGTTACGGTGTGAGACAGTGTTCACTTCATGTGATATCAACTCACGAGTTGTGTCGAAGGGAATGAGATTGAGTTTCAACGTGGAGTCAATAGTGATAGGATGTTCAGAAATGTTTACGACTGAGATGTTAATACGACCATTTGATTTAAAGGTGACTATGCAATTCGCTATCAATAAAGACTCAATAGGTTTTTGGTCAAGTATTAACCCTTCTCTCAACTCAGGATTAACAACAGAGCATTCAATCACTGTTTCAGTACGGGGAGGAATTGTGAAAATCGGTTCAGTGAATTTCATGTAAAGTTTTTTGTCGTCAATTACCAGTATGTTTTCAACATAATCGATTTTACAGTTGGATGTAGAAAGAAAATCGTTACCGATTATGCCGTCGTAAGGAAAATCAAAATTTGGAATAATATGGAAATTATGAGTTAGAAACTCAAAGTTTATGGATATATGCCCAAGTGAATGCATCGGGTTGTCAGTTGTTCCTATACCACTAAAGCTTATGATGTGGTTTGTAATTTTAGGTATTTTTTCAATAGCATCTATTTTCACAAGGCTGATGGATGCGCCACTATCGACGAGAAACTTCAGGGGTTTCGAGGAGACAGAGGTTTGGACTTCCACAAAAGGTAAGTACTTGTTCTTTGGGTTTGTAGTAATATTATATGTTTTTAATTTATTTTTATGTTTTTCAGGTACTGAGTACGAGTGAAGAGATTTGGCAGTACATTTAACATCACAGTCTTCTATGATTCGTGGTTGGATAGAGGCAGGTTTATAAACTTTAGGATTATCAAAGCTAACTGTTTGGTTAGTAGGACTGGATACGGTGATATGGTTATCTTGTTCGTTAATAGACCTAGAATCAGTGAGATTCTGTGTTGACCGTGAGGTATTTGATTGATTTAGTGGATTTAGTGGATTCAGTGGATTCAGTGGATTTAGTGGATTCAGTGGATTATTATAAATAGTATCGATTTTACCATCTAGTGTTCCCGCACGATACCCGACGGGAAGGTCTATTCGTTTAAATTTTGGGTATCTTCTTCATTGAAACTTTGTGTTTCGGACAAATTGATCGCGTGAATAGGTTGGTTTCTTCCTTGAAACTGACGATTCGGAACTGAGGATTGTTGATTTGAAGTGTTTCCGAATCTTTGGTTATTGTATTCCCGCTTGCGACAATTTTCAATGGTGTGACCTATATTCTTACAATACCTACATACAGGGGCTTGTGAATTAGAAGGTCCAGGTTGACCTTGGGGTCTTGCAAAATAAGACTGACCTTGTGGCCTTGGAAAAACTGTTTGACCTTGAGGTCTGGAATAAGACGAATTAAAATTCTGTCTATACGAATTTGGCTGGTTTGTGTTAAATGAAGACGGGAATGTACTTTTTCTGTATGTAATACCTAAGATTTTTTCTTCAGCTGAGGCAAAATTTATGGCTTCGTTTAACGTACTTGGGTCACGACATCTAACAATAGTTGCTAATCTGGGGTCGAGTCCCATCATGAATCTATTTAGTGCTAGATCTTGCATAGTAGCTACTCGGCCTGATAACTCATCTTTTTTCTTAGTTGGGATTGAAATGTTAATTTCTGTTAGTAATTTTGATAGGCAAGACTCTATTCTTAAGGAATATTGGCCTACATTTTCTGCAGGGCTTTGTTTACATCCTTGAAGGTCAGCGAGTAAGTGAGCATAATGTTTCCTATCGCCAAATTGGTTCTTGAGGAACTCCTCAAGCTGAGACCATTTTGCGAACTCTTTAGTAGCACACACTGATTCCGCTTTTCCCGTTAGGCGACTTAAGATGTATTTGAATAGTATTTCTTGTTGGCAAGATGTCGCTAAATTAATTGCGTTTCTGCAATTGTTTAGAAACGGAATCAATGTGTCTCTGGAACCATCGAAGGTTCCGATGAACTTAATTAGTACGTTTAAATCTATTTCTGACATTTTAACTTCTTCTTCCTTAATTTCCTTTGGTTTGGACATAAGAGTGATGATAGCGAGTCACTAACATATAATAAAACTTAATAGTAAAACAATCTTGGACGTGTGCGGTGACTCGATGCGAGACGGCGTTATCGGCGTTGTGGAATTTGTGTGGGTGAGAATAAGGGCCGTCGCACATTTACTGGGTACGGCAACCAAGTTAAAATATGAAAGTTATATATTAAACAAAACACAAAAATTGTCACTGGGATAGACTCACTTCTGCTGGAATGTATGTGCCATTTCTACACAGGTCACAGTCGACAGATGAGGTATATGAAGACACGGCAAACTTTATTTCACGACACAGTGTTAGTTTTTGCACTTTATACAGGCTTTAGTTCCGGGGACCTGTCCAGATCCCTTTTCGCTGCCACCAATGTTATATGGGGTGTGGTAATTTGCTTTTTAAAAAAAACAATTTTATTTACACACTTTAAAATAACTTTATGAATAATACTTTGAAAATAGTAAAACACACACATAGGAATAGTAAATACTTAATTAAGTACGTGACCGGCACGGATGAGGAACGGAGATCGACTGGCTGACTCCGTGAGGCAAAATGCTGATGTGGAATGGAAAGGAGAGGGTTAAGGATAGGTCAGCATTTATAGGGAAGGAAATCAAAGGTATAACAGCACGCACAGATGGCACAGTGTTAGCTTGCGGAACCGCAAAGCGCATTTCGAGGCGAGGGGAACTGCAATAATGCAAAGGTTATTGCAGTTACTCATTCTTAGACACTTAAACAGTTAAAATACTCCTGGTTTGAATTTCATACATAATCTCTCAAACACACTTGCACTCAGACGCAATGTTTACGCGTTTAAGAATAGTGAACACAAGTAGGTAATGCAAGGTTGAAGGTCGCGAACCCCGTAGGCACAGCGGCTAGACGTGCCGGCGGCAGTGCCTTTGACAGCAAGCGGTGCGACGTCTGTCGGCTTCGTCAAAGGTGCCGAGTGCCGCCACTCGGTCTAACATAATAGTTACCTACCGTCGGGGATGGTGATGTCACATTTAAAAAATTTGCCACATTTTGGGGAAATTGTAGTACTTAAAATTGACCTTTTAAATTTCATAAATATATTTACTATCATGAATATTTTGTATTTCTTATTTTATTTGGTCATGTGATTAGGAAACCTATATACTGGTTTCGGATCTGACGGTGTTTTCTTAACATATTGTATACGCCATAAAAATAGTTAATTTATTGTATAATATAACCTGTAGGTACAGTCAGTATCAGAAGTATTTATGCGGCTAGGATGATCAACCATACAAAGTTTTATGATTCCCACATAAGAATTTATTTTCGTTTAATCGTTGAATAGGTAAGTAGGCCAAGTCCTCATTTCCTGTCAACTTTACCCATAAACGGCACCTAAAATAAAATAAAAAAGTTTATCGATAAATTTTTCCATCACTTTATGTACCTATTATGAAACTACAAATATGAGTAAAAACAACTAACAAATACAATCTATAAAGTAAATGGATATTGAAATACACCAAGTTTTACCTGGCCGGGTCATTTGGAAATCGGGCTAAAATATCCCAGTATATCTTCTTCTGACACGCCTAACGCCACAAATTTCACATTTTCTAAGAGATTTCCCCCCCCCCCCCATAATGCATAAATCACTCGAAATCGGAGATAAAACACTGTATAACACAATAATTTCACCACGACAATAAAACCCTAACTGTTTATCCAAACATAGATTATAATACCTCAACAATTCTACCAACAGTAAAAAAAAGGCATAATGTGTCTAAATCAAATAGACGTTAAGACACCTGCTACCCAACGAAATCAGTACTCGTTTTAATTTAGTAGGATTATTTTTATTTTACAATGTTGGTACAAAGTACGTTCCTAATTCAGCTTGTAAGGCAGTGTCGATGGACTGGGCCAAAGCAAGGCTATAAATTTATAAATAAAGTTCTGCAAGTTATATATTATACAAAATAATATTAAAAAAGAACAGTTTTTATTTTCTTAAAAGACTTATTGTTGAAGTATTAAGTTTAGAGAGTAAGCTTTAGAGCAACATGAAGAAGACTGATACGAGTAGTTAAATTGTTAAGTTTAAAAAGTGAGCTATGGAGCAAGATGAAGAATGCTAATTGTTGAAATATTAATCTGTTGAATCCCTTATATATTAAATTATATTGTTATGTTATTGTTATGCCACTTGGGAGGCAACGGGGTTAAAAAGTGAGCTAGAGAGCAAGGTGAAGAAAACTGATTGGTGAAGTATATAATTTTGATTATTATCATTGATATATAATACTGTAAAACAAAACCAGTGATAATATTTTTTTTCTTAGCTCTATAAATCTGCATTCTCAACGGTTTACAATTGATTGTTTCGTTTCGCTGAATAAGTAATTTCATTTTAGTATTAAAATTTTAATTAAATTAGCCGAAAGTTTTTTATTTTATTTCGGGTCCGCATTTAAGTCCAATCTTGTATTAGTACCAAATATCCCCTCGTCAACATTGGACTCACAAATACGGATTCGATACTTACCTAAAATTAATAAAAAATATTATTTAGTAGTAGCCTCGGTTTCTACCCTGCATATTTTTTCGATATCGATAAGAACTATTTGTCAAGCACTATTTGGTTCGTTAGGTTGGTACTCCTGTTGTTTGACAAGATGTCAAAAGATGTTTGTGGTGTCGGTGGTATAGAATTCCACGCAAAGGTCGCAAACAAGCTACATATCAGTAATCTGTGTTCATATCACATCGAGTCCAAAGAGTATGTAATATATTTCGAGTCGAGCAGTTTATCTTGTGTTTTCCTCCGTTTACAATACAATTCCACGCTTTGCTGTACTCCGTACAGTGATCAGTGATATTTATTTCTTTTACTGTGCTCCATACTTTCTCGTCATGGCGTTGTGCATATAAGTGTTGTGTTGGTGGTTGTGATTCAACAAGTAAAACTCGCAGACTATTTTGCATACTCATGAACGATAAATTACTTGGTTTGACAAAGAACCTATTGATGACTAAACGTGTTTATGAAAAACATTTTGATCAAACTCAATTTGATCAGTCTGGTGTTCGAACCCGTTATTCCTATCCTTGCTTGTTTACGGAACAGGAAATTGCTCATGGCTTACCACTTGCTAAAGGTATGAATGTGAACTTTTAATGTAACCTATACTTTAGCTTGCAACTAACTTTCGCCTAGAGCAACAGTTAGTTGTCATCTTAGGGCTCCCTCAGACACACATCTTGTCCAACTTAATCTGTATCCTTCCACTTTCTGTAGCTTTATGTTTACAATATTCTATAGATTTTTTTAATTCAAAATATTTTTAATATGAAATTATAACAGCAAAGTAATTTAAATTAACTATTCAAGAAATTACTTTAGTTGTTCAACTTACAATTGTATGTCTGCGGGAGCTCTTACGCACAATTATAAACTTTAGTTGATTAAATTATAAAATGCAAATAAGTTGTTCGATAGTTGGCCCACTTACAATATTATATGTCTGTGGGTGCTCTTAAAGCCCTCTGTCCTACACATTTGTTGCCCTTCTCACTGCACAAAACAATTATTTAGTTGAATGCCTACACAAATCATCTTCAGTTCTATTGAATCTACTTATACTACTAGGCATTAATGCTTTAATGTTTTTAATAATTCCAGGGTATCATATACAGCATGAAAATAATTATTGTCAGAGCCGAGAACAAAATTATAACAACTCAACAGGAGAAACAATTACCATCACAGGTATGAATAAATTGATCTTACTTGATAAATTAATTACCCAGAGGCTATGACAGAATCAGACAGTAATGTCAACCCTGTAAAGCTTAAATTACTAGCTCACTCAACAGACATTGTCCTGTCCAAATTCCATGGAAAGAAACACTATCTGTCTATTCATCCAACTTTCCAATGTTTCCACTATCTATTTGTTCTATCTTATTCTGTTGTAATGTTTATTTAAACAAATTCAATACTTCAGATAAGCGGTTCAACACTCCTATGGAGACAATGGAGACTACAGCAGTAGTGGTGACCATCTATTCGACAGCGTCAATGGATCGCCAGATCAACCAAGGGGCAAACTTAGAGGCACAGTGAAACCAAATTCTCCTCGTCAAGAATTTTGACAAAAATCTATGAAATCCTCAAAACATATTAAATATATTGACACAACCAGTCTAGATGTAATTGAATATTACATAGCACTCATAATTCTTCTGCAATGCCACAATTGATGCAATATAATAAATAAAATTTTAAGTGGAAAAATAGAATCATGCAATATCTAGCGCTAAGAAAATATAAAACTCATAGGTAAAAGAAAGCAAATAAATGACCACAAAATAGATAATTTGTTTTATTTGATTATCTACCTAAATAAAAGGATAAATACCCTAAATCCTAGTAGATTTTGTCGATATCGGGTACATCACTACACTACACAAAAATTATCGATAACAGCCATATTGAATAAATAATAGATGGACAGCACTATTCGATTTTGTATGTGTGTGTGTCGCGCCATTATAGATAAAGCGACAACAGCGCCATAACTGCAAATGTAGAAACTAGGCAAATTCGACTGTCACATCTGTAGCTAGCTACATATCAGTAATCTGTGGTCGCAAAGGCTAGTACAAGAGCTAGTATGGGCGTCCCGTCTCTTAATATATTACATACTCTTTGGGACTGGGCTGCTGTGTGCTCAGATAACTGATATGTAGCTAGCGCTGTGTGTGACCTCGGAACAATAACTAGCATGGAAGCCGGGCTAAAATAAAAAACGGAGTACTATACAGTTTATTCATTTATGTCAATTAGGATATCGTAATGTGGGAATGAAACAAAACATGGCTGTTTGTTTTTATTATTTTTGAACGTGTCACAAGCAAAATGTCAAATGGTCCTCTTTGGCCCTCTTATAATGCTAACAAATACAAAAGTTCTATCCAAGACGTCAAAATACTTACGTTAGCTATCAACTTAATTTTGTAGTTTTATGTTTTGTTGATACGAGTCGGGAGTTTGACGAATTTACTAAGTGAAAAAAGCGAGTTAATTATTAATTTCTATCTGAGAACGTGGCCAGAAAGTATATACGAGAGGTGTATTTGCCTAGTTTCTACATTAGCAGTTATGGCGCTGTTGTCGCTTTATCTATAATGGCGCGACACACACACATACAAAATTGAATAGTGCTGTCAATCTATTATTTACTCAATATGGCTGTTATCGATTATTTTTTGTGTAGTGTAGTGATGTACCCGATATCGACAAAATCTACTAGGGTTTAGAGTATTTATCCTTTTTTTTAGGTAGATAATCAAATAAAACAAATTATCTATTTAGTGGTCATTTATTTGCTTTCTTTTACCTATAAGTTTTATATTTTCTTAGCGCTAGATGTTGCATGATTGCATTTTCAAGACATACTTTTCTTCTATTTTTCCACTTAAAATTTCATTTATTATATTGCATCAATTGTGGCATTGCAGGCGAATTATGAGTGCTATGTAATATTCCATTACATCTTGACTGGTTGTGTCAATATATTTAATATGTTTTATGCCAAAATTCTTGATGAGGAGAATTTGGTTTCACTGTGCCTCTAAGTTTGCCCCTTGGTTGATCTGGCGATCCATTGAAGCTGTCGAATAGATGGTCACCACTACTGCTGTAGTCTCCATTGTCTCCATAGGAGTGTTGAGCCGCTTATCTGAAATATTGAATTTGTTTAAATAAACATTACAACGGAATAAGATAGAACAAATAGATAGTGGAAACATTGGAAAGTTGGATGAATAGACAGATAGTGTTTCATTCCATGGAATTTGGACAGGACAACGTCTGTTGAGTGAGCTAGTAATTTAAGCTTTACAGGGTTGACATTACTGTCTGATTCTGTCATAGCCTCTGTGTAATTAATTTATCAAGGTAAGATCAATTTATTCATAACTGTGATGGTAATTGGTTCTCCTGTTGAGTTGTTATAATTTTGCTCTTGGCTCTGACAGTAATTATTTTCATGCTGTATATGATACCCTGGAATTATTAAAAACATTAATGCCTAGTAGTATATGTAGATTCGATAGAACTGAAGAGGATTTGTGTAGGTATTTCAACTAAATAATTGTTTTGTGTAGTGACTGTAAGTGTAGTGAGAAGAGCAAAAAACGTGCAGACGGCAAACAGCTTTAAGAGCACCCGCAGACATATAATATTGTAAGTGGGCCAACTATTGAACAACTTATTTGCATTTTATAATTTAATCAACTAAAGTTTATAATTGTGCGTAAGAGCTCCCACAGACATACAATTGTAAGTTGACCAACTAAAGTAATTTCTTAAATAGTTAATTTAAATTACTCTACTGTTATAATTTTACATAAAAAATATTTTGAATTAAAAAAATCTATAGAATATTGTAAACATAAAGCTACACAAAGTGGAAGGATACAGATTAAGTTGGACAAGGTGTGTGTCTGAAGGAGCCCTAAGATGACAACTAACTGTTGCTCTAGGCGAAAGTTAGTTGCAAGCTAAAGTATAGGTTACATTAAAAGTTTACATTCATACCTTTAGCAAGTGGTAAGCCATGAGCAATTTCCTGTTCCGTAAACAAGTAAGGATAGGAATAACGGATTCGAACACCAGCCTGGTCAAATTGAGTTTGATCAAAATGTTTTTCACAAACACGTTTAGTCATCAATAGGTTCTTTGTCAAACCAAGTAATTTATAGTTCATGGGTATGCAAAATAGTCTGCGAGTTTTACTTGTTGAATCACAACCACCAACACAACACTTATATGCACAACGCCATAACGAGAAAGTATGTAAAAGAAATAAATATCACTGATCACTGTACGGAGTACAGCAAAGCGTGGAATTGTATTGTAAACAGAGGAAAACACAAGATAAACTGCTCGACTCGATGTAATATGAAAAAAACAATGGCCGACTTACATTATTTACCTTTCATACTGTCAGTCAAAGGTGTCAAACTACCAATGACGTAGGTACACACACATTGACACAAAATTGGACACTATAAGCAGAGCACAGATTAATAATATGTAGCAAGCTACAGCAGCGCCAGAACTGTAAGATTGGAAATAGAGCTGTCACCCCCCTGACACAGTGACACTGTGTTGTGAAGAGTGTTGTTTTTTTTGCTATTTGTATGCAATTTTTTTACTTCAGCAAGTAAATTATGTATTTTACCGATATAGTCTCAGTATGGTGTGGACTATGTAGTGAAGTTTAGTATCTAATGTAACCCCTTCGCATTTGTTCGTGAGTCCCAAAACAATTTAAAAAATTGAATTTTAGGAATCGCTATTTTTTAGCTGTTGGTAAGTCTATGTCATACTTATTATATTTAGTTTATAATGCATGGTTTTAGTGAACGAACACTATGTATGACCACTCAGCACTGCGGTCCCACCCAACGTAAGATTTAAGATTTCTGTTACCTACTCAAGGTTTGCACAATCGATCGGTATGGATGGAACCTACCATTGACCATTAGTTGCCACAAGGACACCTTCTTTATTTTTGGTTAATTCAAGATTGTAGATATAGAAAGTACCTAAGGGCTGGGGTACATAATTAAATAAAGGCAATTTAAATAACAATAAAGTTATCAATAACGAGTTTTTTTCTCCGCCGTTTGACCTAATTTAAATGTCATGAAATAAAAAAATATCCTTTCTACTATTGTAAATGTAAATGTTTGTGTGGATTTTTGTGGTCAACATTTCATAAAATTTTGTATGAGGTTATTTTAATGACATGATTTGTCACTGACAGCGCACATACATATCCGCCCACTGTTGAGTATAACATCCCTATCTAATAATTTAATATAATAAAATTGTAGATGATCTTATTCTTTATGTAAACAAGACATGCTTTATTTTATTATTTTATTTATCAGGCTATCTCACCTTTTCAAACATTATGCACATATTTTGTAACAGTTTTATTTAACATGAGTCTAATTCAAATTCACCTGTTACAATTCTTAGTTATCTTTCTTATTTAGATTATCCAATGATAAAACTGTTTTATATGGTAAATAAAAATGTATGATATATTATTATTTCAGACACAATTAAACGTGACAATGTTGCGTTTCTTGAGCAGAAGAGGCCGTTCATCAAGCCAGAATCGTAGTAAACAGAGCCAAAAAACCTCAAGCAATAAAAACCTAATTCAATGTAAGGTAATGTTACTTGATGAAACAGATTTATCTATTAATCTTTCTAAAAAAGCTAGTGCTGGAGATCTTTATGAACAAGTTTTTTATTCATTAGATCTAATTGAAAAAGATTACTTTGGTTTGCAATTCACTGATACCAATAATGTGAAGCATTGGCTAGATCCCACAAAAACTATTAAGAAACAAGTAAAAATAGGGCCGCCATATACTTTACGACTTAAAGTAAAATTTTATTCATCTGAGCCAAACAATCTGCGGGAAGAATTGACTAGATATCAGTTCTTTTTGCAATTGAAAAGAGATATCTTGGAAAGTAAATTAGAATGTCCACATTCTACTGCTGTTGAACTTGCTGCTCTGGCACTCCAGTCTGAGCTTGGAGATTTTGATGAAGGTATACACACCCCTGCTACTGTGTCAGAATTTCGTTTTGTACCTAATCAAACTGAAGAAATGGAGATTGAAATATTAGAGGAATATAAAAAATGTAAGGGGCTTACACCTGCACAAGCTGAAGTTAACTATTTGAACAAAGCAAAGTGGCTTGAAATGTATGGTGTTGATATGCACATTGTTTTGGGTAAGGATGGATGTGAATATCATCTAGGTTTGACTCCTACAGGAATTTTAGTCTTTGAAGGTCCTCAAAAAATTGGACTTTTTTTCTGGCCTAAGATAAGTAAATTGGATTTCAAGAAAAAGAAACTTACTCTTGTCGTGGTAGAGGATGACGATCAAGGACGAGAACAGGAACATACTTTTGTATTTAGATTGCACAATGAAAAAGCCTGCAAACATCTTTGGAAATGTGCAGTTGAACATCATACTTTCTTCCGGTTAAGAGCACCAGTGAAAGGTCCTTCAGCTCGACAAAACTTCTTCAGGATGGGATCTAGATTCCAATATTCAGGTAAAACTGAATACCAAACTACACAGCAAAATCGTGCGCGTCGCACAGTACAATTTGAGAGACGTCCAAGTCAACGTTTTGCTCGAAGACAAAGTCATGTCTTGAGAGAAAGAGAAAAGCAAAATAGTGTGACAAAATCTGAGGTCAACACGATTATAGACGTAAGTAATGATGCACCCAGTACATCTTCTGACGCCGTACTTGTTCCTGATGTAGATACATTGTCTAGGAAGAGTAGTGCAAAGTCACAAAAATCGCTCATGGACTGTGATCTTAAAACAAATGAAATTGGTGAAACCTCAACTAAGAACTTGTTAACTGATGAACCTCCTGATGAAGTGCTAATGTCAAAGGAGGATGCCATAAGCAATAAAGTTTTGTTCAAAGTTGACAAAACTGGTATTGAAGAAAAGAAAAATAATTTGGCACAGCTTGTTATTAATAAGCCATCCTGTAATTGTTCACCAGTTTCTGAATCTAATCCATTAAATGATCTACTTATGAGTCTAGTGAAGGAAAAATTAAACAATGATGATTCTAAGAATGAAGTCAAGCGAGATCAGCTAGATTCTACTGTTGACAAAGAAGTGCCTAATAATCAAGCCAAGTGTTATTTATCATCTATGAAAGCTCTTCCACCTGGACAATTGAAATGCAATAATATACTAAAAGCTCGTGAAAATGAAGTAAAGATAATCAATGAGTCTACAAATATTAATCTATCCATTCCATCATCACCATCTCCAAAGATATTGAATGAACCACATACTTCAAGTCCACATAATTCTCAATATGTTTCTATTGTCGTGGTTGAACCACCACACACACAAGCAAAATTGGTAGCTCCAAGACACCAAGACAAAAATGAAGAAACAGTTCCAAAATCTCAACCTATATCATCATTATCTCCGTGGCTTGTTACCTCTGAACCTAGTTCCCCATCTGGCATGGGAGAAAAAGAAATTACAATAATCCATCGGAAATCTGTCATAACTACTCAGTTGTAGACCATTTTATTCATTATAAGAATTAAAAAACTGTATTCATTGAATAATTAATTCATTATTAATTAGAGTATCTTATGATTGGCTAGTATGATGGATAAAAAAAGCATACGCACTTCATTCATCTAGAAAAGAAATATGGATTTTACTATTTCTTACTAATCTTATCACATTCCATTTGTGAAATTACTTATACCTCTAAAATTATACAATAGTTAGTTTAAAACTTTGATTTAAATTGTTAATTATATTATGAACTTATACATGCTTGTATATTTTATACAATTATATTATACTAATAAGTTACTTAATAAACTATGAACATAGTGCCTTAATCTGCCTATAAAATGTACTCATTAAAAATTAAAGGACTTCTTAATATTAGAGTGCTCTGAACTTATTTAGAATAATTCTACATTATATCTAACAAGAAATTATGTTATTAGCTCAATAATAACAGCTGAGAAAAATGCTTAATTAATTTTAAAAATTAAAAAGATTTTTCACAAAATGTCTTATACTATTATATATTAAAAATCCAATAGGCCCGATTTGACAAGAGGGTGTCTCTTCTTGTCGCACTATGTTTGTCTCTTTTTGGCACATGAATGTATATGTGCTGTCAAAATGATTAGATTTTTAGTAGTTTAATTATGTAAAACCGTAACCATGGGTTCCGAATTACTTTTATATACTCAAGTATATAAAAGCACTTTTGTCCCAGTTATGGTCAAAGGATCATAATTAGTTTTAGATCGCAAAGTTGATCGAATATAACTACATATGTATAAACTGTAAGACTCACACAAAACCTTTCGTAAACAGTAAATTGTATCAAATGTTGAAGGACCCTGATGATGCCCCACATGTTAAATGAAATAAAAACAACGAAAACAGTTAAGTACATATTTTGGTACAGTAAGGTTCATGGGTTTTTCTTACATTATGGTTTATAACATTGTAATGGTTCTAATCATTTATTTATGCCTTTGAGCGATATCGATCTCATATTTCAAGGTAATTTTTTTCAAATTTCAAGTCCGTCTGTCACAGCTTACAGACGGACGAACATAATTAAACCATATTATACCAGATACGCGAAACCTTCCTACCTAATATAATCTAGTAGAAAAGGTACTTTTTCATGGAAATATCCAATTTTAATTGTAACATTTTAACAACAACACAACCAGTTGTAACATTCCATCTGCTAAAAAACGCAACTACATAACATGACAATATGAAGTATTATTATATACGGCAGTAAGTAAAGAAGTCCTAAAGAAGTTTCTTGGGTCATAAAAATACTTTGTTGATGTTTGTACCTATGTATAGTGAGGTTATAACATCTACGCGTCTATGAATAAATAATTTTACTTCTCTTCGCTTTCAAAGTTTCATTGGAAACCTAAAGCGAGTAGAAGAAATGAAATAGATCTAGAAATATCCATTAAACGTTCAAAAAGAAGAAAATGTAGGTTACAAACCAGGTTATAGACATCAAATTTTATTTCTAAACGAAGGTAATTTTTTTTCAAGGATCCATGTTATTGAATAATATATTAATCATAAACGATTGTTAAACATATACTCGTAGGTATTGTATCGGCTGCCTATTGCCAGTGTTTGTATACAATTACCTTTTAAATTATAATTTAATTGTATTAAGTATTTTTAATGTTTGTGAGGGTCCAAATTATTATGTTAATGTTTACGATAAAGATATAGAATTAGTTATAAGAAATGTTTATTTTATCTGTATGGTTACGATATTGTAATACCCGACTCAATGAAAGCTATATAATTAGGTATATGATTTATTAATTAATATTGTTATGCGTCAAAATAATAAAATGCTATGAATTTTTGTAAAGCATGATAAAAAATTACATTTCGATATGCGAATATGTACTTAAAATGTTACATTAAGTACATTCAATATGATATGGTGACATTAATGGGATTTTGAATTCTTTGATAATTGAGTAGCTTGCTATCGAGAGTACAACATGATAACAGTATTATAATAATCCTAATTTTGAAAAATTTGTGCCATAGGATTTCGCATGAAACAAGTGATGTACACTTGTTTCATTATCACCGGTACTTAATGTTCAATTTATAAAAGAATGTGAATTATATGATCAAAATATGACAAAGTTGATGAAATGTTTGATTAGCATTTAGGTAATTTGTTTTATGATTATTGTAGTCGACTAACTTGTATTCGTAGAAAAGTCCACTGTTTTAAATATTGATATCTTGAGCTTTTGTATGGAACAGCAAATTTTTATCACTTTGTTTTTTTTTTAGATCTGAAATCAGTCAATTTGAGATTCATCATATCCTGTAATGTGTCATTTCGTTATGTCTCGTTGAACGATTATTATTGACGCTATACATTTTCTTTCAAGTCTGTAGGGTTCGAGGACTCCAGAAGTTACAAGCGAGTTATTTTTTTATATCGTTGGAGATTTTATGTTGTCGTGGACTTCAAAGTTTATTGTGAGCCAGGGTTCAGCAGGTTTTTAGTGCTTTATTTTGGAAGCGATGTAGTATTTTAGTATTTCAATATTTGAATAGCTTGCCGATCCTCAGAGTTCTATACCATAACGTCCATATAGGTTTTAGTATGCATTTGTAAATTAAAGATTAATTATTTTCCAATCTAAGTGATGACTGTCTGCCTATGAGCCAGTAAATGTCTCTTATTTTTTTGATCAAACAGATTCCACAAAACAAATGTAGTTAATAGGTGAATGTTTGTTTGATCACTATCTCATACCCAATTTTAGGATTTGAATTTATCACGGTATTTGACATCATCAGCACCACAGACTGAGCTATTAACGCCTTTAAATATTCAAACGCATTTTTAGAATTTAACTACCAACTTGTACTTATAAAATTTGTATCAAAAGTTATTGTACCTACATGTATCGGTATGTTTATTTATATTGGAAACATCTTTTTTATTGTTCCATTTATAAGTCAAACATTTAATGAAATTGTGATTTCAATGGTGCAGCATTAAACTAAACTTTTCATATTATATTTGTTCACCTTCTATTTTAATTTATCATACAGAGTGGTGACGACGTAACGACATTAAATTAAAACACGGTCACTACTAGTCAATCAAAATACTTTGTGATAATTAAATCTGGTATTACATCAACAGACAAAAAGCGAAATTTTCAAACAAACTAATTCCGAAAATAATCTAAACGAAACACAACACTCTATTAATATTACCTATTGACCTCAAATGACCTGTAGGCACTACTGGCACAGTTTTAGGCAAAGACCGGCCGCCGCGGTTCCTTTGTAGGTGTATTGTTTCATTCATGCAAGTAGGTATCGACGCCCGCGCAGCGCGCTAATAAGGATTTTAACGCTATGGTTATAAGGTCTAAATTTCATCAACCGACGATTTCTGAGCCGCACATTTTATTTGGTTGTGTTTTAAGCATGTAGGTAAATCTGAATTTTGTTCCATCTAGCTACTCTAGCTAGGTGAATGACTTCGTTGCGTAATCGTTATGAATTCACAGCATGTGTTAAAATGATTAAAGTGAAAATAATTTCCTGTGGCTATACCGTTCAATGTAATTTGATGAAACTTGGTGTACGAACTACTAACGCGGTACCCAATATGTGGTTTAAATTAATGTCGTTACGTCGTCACCACCCTGTATAATGCTGATATGGAATTTAAAAATGTACCTACCTAAATCAGTACTTCCTTTTTCATACTATATGTTTCCCAATTTCCAGGGATTTAAACTAATTTTATCATATCATAAGAGGGTGCAATCAAAATGTTCATGTTTTAGTCATTTTTCAAAAGCAATCTTCAGTTAACATGCCTGATCAATGTAAGAAATTTGCGTTTTAAGCAAAGATCAAATCTCAATTAAGTGCACTTCAGAGCAAAAACATATTGGCTGAAATATGCATTAGTGCCTAAGTATTTTATTCAATACAGGTATATAACAATCATCAAAAACATATTATGGTAAATCTGTTATTTTTAAGCCTACCTATTGCAATGATTTAGTTATTTTATACGATTTTTAAAAACACCGTGTAACTGCGCGCACATGTCGTTCGATCAGTAAACACATTAATTGTTTGTATGCCTTGGGAGTGCCGTGTCCTGCTGCCCGGAAATTTAAACAATTTGCGAAAAATTACTCAAACTTTTAAAATTATTGGTGATTTTAGTCCAGGACTCACGTCTGCACGCATAGTGGACCTCCCAGCGATCGTGCATTATGAGTTGCACTAAATTGGATGCACCCCCTTAATGATAATATTTTATTTAATCCTGACCGATCACGCAGACATAAAATATTTTTATATTTATGTGATATAGAAATTAATATTATTGTTTATTGTGGAAGTATGATTTATTGATAGATGATAAACATTTTATACATTTTACGTTAGCTGAATTAGATATAAGTAATATAAAAAGAGTATTTTACTGTGCCAATTGTATTAATTAATTTTAATAAATATGATTAAGGTGCTTGGCATTGGAAGCAATTTATCTACGTATATCTACATTATTTACATATGTACTTATCGAAATAAAAGATTAAATCGAAGTTTTCGTACTTAATGAATTTTACTATTTTATTGTGACTGAACTTTAAAACAAATTAAATAACTTTTTAATGATCCCCTAAACCCCCCATATATGTCATACATTTACGATGTAATTTTTCGCCTTTAAGAAGAAGAAGAAGCTACATTAATGACTAAACAACACATAGAACCATTATTAAATAGGTATAGGTAGGTACCTGTAACAGCAATGGACAAAAGATAAACGCAATTAAAGAGGTTTACGAAATAAAATCACTTCCATATGTTAACACAAATGTTTCCTAAAATTTTACAACATATTGAAACCAATGTAGGTACTTACTGCCTACCTACTAACCAATTAGATGAGCTACCTCGTCTAGTTTGGTAGGGAGGTGAGGGAGAAAACCTAATCGCTATCGTAATCATAACCAATAAATATAGGTAGGTACCTACAGGTTATAATTGTAATGAAGTTATAAGTTGAAAAAGCGTAGGAAAATTCGAACCAATGCTTTATTTCAGCTGTTATTAGGTATTTATTGATGGCTATCGTAATCGCGTCATTTCATGAAGTAAAAATGTAACCGAGCCTACATACCTATATCTATACCTTAAATATAATAAAAATGTTACGGATTGCTGTTTGTACATGGAAGATATATGAGAAAAAATATTATTGGGACCATTATCAACGCAAATAGCACCCAAAACAATGATTGTTAGATTTTTTGTCTGTTTGTCTGTGCGTTTGTTAACTCTAATCTCAGAAACGGCTTATCCGATTTAGATGTGGTTTTCACTAATATATTGTGTGTTTGTTTCATGTCAATCGGTTCATAAATAAAAAAGTTTTGCCAATTTAGAGCATCACGTCGAACGTTTGATAATATCCCACTAATATTATAAATGTGAAAGTTTGGATGGATGCTTACCTATTACTCTTTCACGAAAAACGGCTGAACGGATTTTGATGAAACTTGCATGGCACATAGGTAGATCATATCCTGAAATAACAAATAGGAACGGCACACAGAGAGATTATATCTCGGAATAAGAGATAGGTAGGATACTTTTTATCCCGGGAAAGGATAAAAACCCACGGGAACGCGGGTGAAGCCGCGGGGGACAGCTAGTTATTTCTATGTTATGTTTGATGATTATAATTGATTATATACCTACTACAATATTTTCGAATGAATTAAATGATTCGTATCTATCCATCAAAATTGAATAGATAAGTTATCTGATGATAGATTTGATAGATCACAATTCTTTTACTTGTAAAATGCCGAAATGTTTGTAAATTGTATGTTTTAATATGCCAGATAATACCTAATAGTTATTTGTTATACAAGAGTGGACAGTTGTTTATTAACCGCGTGCTCAATTTTGATGACCGAGCAAGCGAAGTATCCTAAAATTGAATCACGAGCACAGCGAGGGAATCAAAAGAGCACGAGTCGAAAAATCTTTGCACTCGAGTGCAACACATAATTTTTCATCCCACCTCAGCGAGGAAATGACTAAATGCAAAAAAAAATAAAACGGCGCGTGTAAAGCTAGGAACGCAAAGCAAATTTTAAAAAAAGTACACCAAGAAGGTTCCGAGTCTGAGTTCTTGATTCTTGACAAATTAAAAAATGATTCTATAATTTCATTTTTAGGGTTCCGTACCTCAAAAAGTAAAAAAAGGAACCTTTATAAGATCACTCTCTTGTCCGTCTGTCTGTCTGTCCGTGTGTCACCACCGATTATCTCAGGAACGGGTGGACCTAGCAAGTTGAAATTTATACCAGATACTGAGGTCTATAGTCCCTATTAGGTGTATGAAAATCCAGGTCCTGAGTCAACACGATGAAAAGATATGGGCAAATTTAGATTTTCACGAAAACTTGTAAGTACCAAAATTTACCTTAATTTTCTTTTTTTTTTCTTTTTCGGAATTTTCCCTTTTAATAGTGCTGCAAGACCTAGTTTTTAATCAAAATTGACAATTCTAAGTCAACCGGAAGTACCCTATAGGTTTTGGGTCGAAAACCTATATGGTAGTTCCCGTTGACCTAGAATCCCGAAATTTGGCAAAAAGCAAGGTCTTACAGCACAAATAAAGGAAAAATTCTAAAAAGTTGAAAATTAAGGGGTGTCCCCATACATACATAGTACCACCAATTAAGATAGACCTCTGAGTTGTATCGTCGCTCATACAATTTAGAGGTCTACCTTAATTGGAACCAACTTCAAATAAGGTAATCGAAAACGTAATCGAAAAAAAATCTAAAAAAATCCTCGAGACTCCATTACCGTGATGAACTAACTATTTACAAGTTAGTACGGAAACCTCGGTGCGCGAGTCTGACTCGCACTTGGCCGGTTTTTTAATAAGAATGTCACAAATATTCTTAAATTACCTATCTACAAAGGAGGCTCCTACCTACTTACTAATTTGTTTACACAAAAATGTATATAACAAGTCTGTGATTGTTTCCTCTTCCGTCAGACCGATTTGACAATAAAAAATCGATCATGAAGAAATCAAACGAAACATCTTCCGGGAAATCTTCTACTGAACTCCAAAATTTGTTTTCTTTTAAACGTTATTTTATAAACAATTTAGATTCATATCATGGAGCGTACATTTTAAAAGAGGTGTTCAAGATCATACAGAAAAATGTTGCAGCATCTAGAGAGACTTCACAAACTATGGTGGGAGAAGACATGGAGGTCTTGCCGCCTCCTGTACCAGAACAGCAATATGAAATTGTTGGTGAGTATCTACCTAATTTTAATGTTGTGTAAAACAGGTTTTACCTGCTTAGTAGGTAGGACCTAAGTACGTCATCTTGAAAAATCTGGAGTTCCCGACATCGCGATGTTGGTGCCAAATAGCCTAGCCTAGGATATTTAATGTTAAATTTATTTAACTATTAACTTACTCGAACTTTTTTTTTACTTTCTGGATAAGCTTGTGTTTGATCACAATCTTACCATGGTAAGTGATGATGTGGCCGAAGGTTTTAAGCACACAAAGCCTAGATGGGAACTGGCTCTCAAGTGCAGGTGTCGGAACACACTGATAGATGCTTGGTGACAGATTTTCAATTTGAGGGTGGTAGCCAGCCAGTCGGGTACCTACAGAGGCGTCACTAGCCCATGTAGCGCCCGTGTGCAACATTACCCTAGCGACCCCTAGTAAGCGCGCGGTTAAAATAGAATAGGTACAAAGTACAAGACAGCACATCAAGTTACCACAATCTGTCAAATTTCCCTAATGGATATATACTCTATTGTTTGGAGATTAAATTTGTCAGTTTTGGATACCATAATGTGCTGTTGAAAGCTAGCAAAGAGCAGCTAGCTTTGTTCGCGGACGACACCGCAATTTTCTATTCAGGCAGGAGTTCATCATTTCAGTTCCGGAAATGGATAATAGAAATCAATCCCACAAAAAGCCGGTTCGCGCTCGAGCCCTCTTTGTGTCCGGTTGTAGGCCCGCCCCAGCTGTTTGATCGCCTGCGTGCAATATTGATTATGCCGCCCTACGACTACTTACATATGCTGAGTTTTGTTAAAAAAAGGCTAATTAGTGTTGTTTTCATTATGATGGGAAGAAAGAAAATCTTAAATAGTTTTAGATATTTTTTATTTTTGAAAGGTTCTTTCACCAGATGCAACTGAAACCGGCAGTGTAAGTAATATTCTTAGCGCTATTGCATTGGTAAAATGAAATTGTATTAGGGTTTGTGGATCATTAGACTGGATTTCTGCAAAATGCAACTTTAACGCAATGATTTAGTTAAACAAACCAATACCGTCAATGACTGATTCACTACTTGAATCATCTTTAAACTTCGGAATTAAATCTTTACAATGTTTCATTAACTCATCATTGGAGTAATTAAATAAATTAACGCTAAAAAAACCAAATAACTTTACTCAATAGGTATTTGATTTTAGGGTCCACTAAAACTTCATTATTGTGTTCATATTGAAATTTTGTTGGTTTTCGTCGTGGACGAATTGTATTTATTGATGGAAAATCTGTTTCTACGTTGAGTTCGTGAGCCACTTTGGAAGCTTCTGCTATTTTAAAGTGTTTAGCCGTGCGATATTCTTTGAACTTATCAATCAATGACGATTTGATAATTCACTGTGGGGCTCTCCATCATTTTGCTCAGAGCATTAACTTCGTTTAAAATATTCAATCAAATTACTACCGAGCAAACAAACTATAGTTTAAGATGTTCAAAGCAAGCGAATGAGCTTTGGTCTTGGAATAATGTGGTTTATTCGTCCAAGGCTTTGGTGGATGAAGTACAATCCCATTCCGACGTTTCCAGCAAAGCATCAAATATTTTTTCGAGGTGATACCGTAATGGCTTAACTGCATCGACTTATCGCGTGGCAGGTTTGAAAATAAAAATTTATCGACCACCTTTTTGTAGATGATGAAAAGAAAACGTTAATTTCTTGAATAATATTAAAGAAATTCACAGTTTCGTGCGTAATATTTGCTATATCATTCACTACCAAATTAAGACGAGCCGAACATTGGACGTAAAATGCGCGGTTACTGCTTTCCGAAATTGATTTTTTGTAGTCCACGCATATTAGACCTTGATCGCGTAAGTTTTGAATGTTGAGATTGAATTGTGAAAATAAATCCAAAACAAAATTTAATAGATTTTCACCGGTTGAGCTGGTGATCGGACAGAAACCAACGTTTTCACATAATATCTGAACATTATTGGTTTCATTATTTAAAAGAACATGCGTGGTGTGTAATCCAATATAATAGAGAAATATTTTGATGAATGTTATGCTGTATGTGGGGTGGCTATTTATTATAATAATAATAATAATAAATATTTTTATTGTTTAACCAAATTACACATTCATAATGTAGCCCTGTCTTCTAAACTAGCGTGAGCTGTGTGTCAGAAGACAGTTCGCACCCAACATTTGTACATTCAATTTTGATTTAACAAAAGAAAAAATATTAAATGATTTTGTACTAGAATTTACAATAAAGCAACAATTTCTAATTTTAAATAATTAATACTTTGTGTGTGTGTGTGTGTGTGTGTGTGTGTGTGTGTTCGCACCTGCTTCCCAAAGCTGATCCACAGCCTTCAGGTTGTTCAAAACCGATACTGTAAAATCCGCTCGTGAGGCGCCTTGCTTTGCTGTTTCGACAAATATAAGAACAGCTCCAGATGCTATACAAAAAAGTATGCAAAGCGGAGCTTTTTTTTACGTTGGTACTTAATTGAAAGTGCTGCGGCCGGCCAACGCGCGCGCCGAGTGGGGCTCCGTAGCGTCGCTCTAGGACCGTTGCGCCCGTGTGCAACGCACACCCTGCACAATAGGTAAAGACGCGTCTGGGTACCTACCTATTACAGTGTAACAATTACACAATACCCTACCACAACCGTTATAGTGGCGTTGTATTTTATTTAGTTTCATAGATACCTATTGCGTATGGAAACCTTTATGATTTTTTACAGGAACAGTAATGGATCCAAAAATCAAATCTTTGGATAACGTTGCTCGTATCATACCGAAATCTGAATGCTTACCGCAAATGTTGACTTGTGGCACCGTTATAATCGACATAGGCTGCGACAAGGATGAATTGAAAAACGCCATGGACTTTATGAAACGTGAGCTTAACCATTACCGAAGCAGAGCGAACGGAAATGTGCTGAGCTAGGAAAATACTAACCAATAGAAAAATACATACCTACACAAAAATTATGCCTACCTAATTATGCCTATCAGTAAAATTTCCCAAGCTCCGATCGCTCTGCTATGTTAAAATTATAAATAATTAAGTAGGTAGTTATTAATATTATTATATAAAACGGCAACGAATAATTAAACCTACTTTAATATGTTGTCTTGTATTGTATTAAGGGAAAATATTAGGTACATTACATTTTAAAAAATCTTTCACTTTTAGAAAGCTAGGCACATACATACCTATATTATTATCAGCGAGTAACATGGCCGATATTATAAATAATGTTATACATGTCTGCAGTACTAAAAGATTTGTTGGATAAACACACGCCAGCCGCACCATTATCAGCAGCAGACATGGATTATAGCGGTGATGGTGAATTTAAGAAACGGCACTTGATACTGATATCTACCGTAATGACTTGGGCTATTACTAAGCCATTAGATCCGGTAAGTGACTTGCCTCGTACTTAACAAATTCGATGCATTCCTCGCCCACTCCACGCCCACTCCACGCCCACCTACTTACGTACCTAATTTGAGAAGTACACGTATGGTGCGTATTTTTAATAATGAATGTATACAACCATAGGGTAAAAAGAGAGGTCAGAGAAAAAAGAGGATAACCAACCCAAAAACTTACATTTGAGAAAAGTAATTAAATAATTTCTGTGCATCCTGTGAAAAGTGATAAGTGACAAGTAAAAAATCAACACTTTACAGGAGAGCAAAAACAAGATTTAAAAAAATCTAGTTCACGATCTTAGTGGGCTAGGATAAACTTCAGTACTTTTTTGTAGGTAAAAACATTCACTTTCACTGTGCATTTAAATTCTTCTGTTTAATGTAATAGTTTCAAAGTTATTCCTGAAAATCCTTTGAATTGTACCTTTTATTATTTCTATACATAAATTCCGTGATAAATGATACAAGTACAGTTAAATTATTTTGCGCCTATAAGTTATCTCTAAATATACTGAAAAATAAAATATGAAAATGAATACTTATACCACGAAGCACGAAAAATAATGTGTGCAGCCTATTTAAATACAGGTTACAACTTGAAATATCACGACATTTTAGCAAAAATCCTGCCAGTTATATCAATCACTTCGCACAAAATTATCTCCGAAACTATCGTAGATAAAAGAACGTGAGTTAGACAAAAAAATACTATTTTTTTCTTATCATTTCTTTGGATTTTAGTCAATTGTTGCGTCACACCCTAATTAAAACATAAGTAGGTAGTTGACAATTTGTTTACACATTGTTATGGACCTTCCGGGACCATCATTTATCTATATGTAATTATCTTCCATTAGGATACTCCAGAATTGCCTTTTATAGAGACGGATTTTCGCAAAAGGAAGCCTCATCCGAATTATAAAATGCATTATGATATTGAAAATGAAGTAGTGGGAATAGCCAGAAAATATAGGTCACAAATTGGGTAAGTCAACACAAATGATGTTTCAATATTTCTTACGTAATTTTTTCTTATACCTACCACAAGTGGCAACCAGACAGCGTCTGATGGTACCTAAGTGACTACCGTCGCCTATTATTAAAGGGATGCTAATGTGTTGTACACCTTACTATTACAATGCCTTAAAAGGCCGACTCAAGTGCAATTGCCGGAACACACCAAGAGGAGCTTGGCGACAGATGTTCATCTTGAGGGTGGCCAGCCGGTCGAGTACTACAAAGTACTCTACCATCGTGCAGTTTTCCTTCACATGATTTGTTTGTTGTAAAACTTTTTGTGTTATTTTAGTGCTATAGTGGTTGCTCCTGGTGTGACGTACGGTGGTTGCGAAGACGTGCTCTTCTATTGGTTCCAGAAGGCCTGGGAATGCGAACGCGTACTGCCAATACTCGGGCGTGGCGGGAATATTGTCCCCCTCATCAATGTCCTTGACTTAGCCCAGTCAGTATTTCAGGCTTGCACTTTTTGTTTTATGTTTTACTTAGGTTCTTAATATAGATCTATATTATGCATAACTTACCTAATCGTCTTAGGCCTACACCTGTAGTGTAGGTAGTGTAGGATAGGTGCTATTGAAAATTCTCCCGAAATACACCTGCAGGTTTCCTTGCGATGTGGAGCTTCAACGAGAAATGGTTTTAAGTTAAGTACCTACTATGTAGATAGTTGTACAATATTTCCATGTGACATACCTACTTCGTGCAAAATTAAGTTATCTTCATAGATTACAGGCGGTACCAAACGCGGTTTGTACCTACGTGGCTCAAACCACGAAAATTTTGGTTGCAACTTACCGTACCTACATACATAGGTTAGGTACCTATAAAAAACAAAGATACAGACAGACAAACCTGCGTATCCGGGCTAGAGGATTTAATCCTACACCCACAGGTCATGGTAGGTAGGTACTTTTCTGTTTGCTGTATAGTATGCCACTGACCACCACTGCGATTATGGTAACCTAAAATTATTAATTTCCAGAATCATATACAATCTAATTGTAGACTTCCCGAAGAAACTCTACATATTGGCCGTAGAACAAAATCCCACGAAACAAAGAGAGGTGTATACAACACATTGTATTATATAAATAGTTTTAGTCATTAGGTACTGCACTTACCGGATAAATATTTAACCCACCTATTCATGTTACAGATAGTGAAATCGCTTGGCAGATTAGTTGGCTCAGAAATGTTTAAGTGTATTCCCCCAGAAGATGCATTTTTAATTCCAGAGATTGAGGTGAGTTTTGATAGTATAGTTAGTAAATTGTATCATGTTTCAATTAATGCTAAATGTTAATATTTCTTCAGCAAAGAACTTTCGACTTGATAACCTTAAACTTAAACATGGAACCAACTTTTATCGTGGAGACGATGGGGCTACAGTGGACTTCTGAAATGACTTTCGGAGAGAATGTTCCAAGTCTTATAAAGCAGTTTAAAAAGGAAAGAGGATTAAAACCATTTAAAGTGAGTATATACCTATATACAAAATCTACAGCGAATAGTAAAAAGACATTGTTACAAGGACAGCACCATCCTAAAATCATTGTACCTATATTTGTGTTTTAGGTAGTCGTATATGGACCTCCGATTGTGGGAAAGACGACTCTATCAAAGCTGATTTGCGAAGCTTATGGTCTCGTGTATATTTCCCCTGAAACGGTTGCTCAGGACATATTGGACGACTTGGTCAGTAGTCCGTTTTCAAATTGTATGATTTGTAGATCGTAAATAATTTGCATATCCATAAAGATGTGATAATTATTTAAGAAGTTACTCTTAGAAGTGGCGTGTAAACCACTGGGAAGTTGGTGAGAAAGCTGCCCTCGCATTACCAACCGGGGAAGAAGAGGAAACTGTGGCCGATACTGAAGATGAAACAGGGGATGAGGAAGGTGCGCGGGAGACTGCTAGACAAACTCTCCACATCTTACAGTCTGGTCGATCTTTGACTGATGATGAAGTCTTGGGGTACCATTTATTTTTAGTGCCATCCACGACGACGCGCGCCACTGTTTTTTTAAATACCTTACAGTGCAAGTGTGCATCCTTTCGATAGTGTTGTAGTGCGGCTTATCGACATATCTTTTTAATCCCACTAATATTATAAATGTGAAAGTTTGGATGGATGTATGTATGTAACGAATAAACAAAAAAAATACAGGCCCGATTTCAAAAATTCTTTCGCCATTTGAATGCTAGATTATTCGAGATTAACATAGATTATTTTTTTTTCTTTTTATCCCGGGATAAGATAGGATCTCACGGGAACGCGGGTGAAACTGCGGAGGACAGCTAGTTATCTATATAGAGTAGACATATCGACGGCACTACTACACTAGCGAAATGATGCACTTAGTCATACAGTTGAGCTCAGGTTTATTTTTAATAGTAAATCCAAACGTCCACTAAAGGTTAATATATATATACCTACAGAAAAATATAGACAAAAGGTATAAAATTTTCGAAATATAGTAAAAACATAGGAACCGATTACAGTTTTTATTGGACATTTCTTATGATCTTTGTTAGAAAAAGATATAGTGACTATATATGGAACCCTAAAAAATATATCTTTATACTGTGATATTACGCTGCAATTATATCTAAAATAGTAGGTAATATTTAAATCTAAAGTAACGATTATTACGAGAAATGAGTTTAATTCATTGCTCATTACCTATGCCTATTCCAATATTTGCCTTTTTGATATTCTATGCCATCGCAGAGTAGACTTTTTTTATTTATTTTTTATATATAAGTTACATACATTACATAAGTCTTCTGCTAAACTGTGAAACAGTTTGTCAGCAGTTTTCTCAGTTTACATTTAATTAGAGTACATACATATAATATGTGCTGTGCTATTTTAAGCATACTAAATAGATAATAATACTAGTAAATAATAAAATAAAAATAAATAAAGCAGAATGAGTAAATATAGCAAATTTTGGACATTTTTTTTTTATGTCACAAGTGACAACAAGGCAGGCGGGTCACCTGATGGTAAGTGACAACCGTCGCCTATAGACATTGGCAATACCAGGGGATTGCTAATGTGTTGTACACCTTATTACAATGCCTTAAAGGCGAACTGGCTCTCAAGTGCAATTGCCGGAACACACCAACAGGTGCTTGGCGACAGATTTTCATATGGACACAAAGAAAGGTAGTGCTTCTTGAGAGTGACTAGCGTTTACTTAAAAATGGGTGACATTAGTTCCATTATAGGCATTCCGCACCTACCTACTTTAGAAAAATGTCGTCGTCAATTATTTACACTATTTACCCACTGAGTGTTACGTGTCACGTGAAGTTCTTGTAACCTACGTAGATTTTATATCCTAATTTTGGCACAGGTACTTACGGCAAAGGCTTTTGTGTCGTGAAGCTACTAATAGAGGATGGGTGCTGGACGGTTTTCCTTCGTCTTTGGCTCAATGTGCTGCCCGTAAGATTACTTATATTTTGAATACTTAATGTAGTTTACTTAACGTAGTTCTTAACTAATTTGACGTAAAATTTTGCTTTAAGTATTCGAAAAAGGGGAAGAGCCAGACTCTGAAGTTGAAGAAGGGAATGAGGAGGAAGCTTTTGATGATGACGTCGATTTATACAGTAGTGTACTGAAGAAAATTTTACCAGGTCAGAAAGCAATATGAAAATAGTTAGCAGCAATTAAGTAATTTACGTACTCTTTGATAACTTATGAATATGCAGAACGTTAATCGGGTAAATGATATTTTTACAGACATTGTAGTATCATTAGAAGCAACGGACGACTTCATCTGTGAAAAGGCGATGCGCCAACCTGAAAATGACTCGCGCCTTGATGAAGAAACAGTTCTGAAACGTCTAAGTGAGTTCCGTGCGGGAGACGCACGTGAAATTACTCCACTTAATTTCTTTGACGAGATTGATATACATCCACTTATAGTAGCGGTAAAAGATCATTCAGATTATGGAATGAAAGGATCATATTCAGCTGTAGCACTTAGAATGGGACGACCGTGTCGTTATGGGAAACTCCTCGGTAAGATTTATGATTTACCAAAAGTATTACTTGTTTAGTTTAGCTTTACGTCACAAAATATTGCGACTGGTATTACTTCTTCATAGCTCTTATCGAGGCTGCAGAAAAAAAAGAGAAGGAAGAATTAGAAACATTACGGGCACAAGAAGCGAAGGCCATGAAAGAACTCGAAAAGAAATTAAAAGAAGAACGAGAAGAGAAAATGGAATATTGGGTAATATTTATTACATAATTATTAATGGGCTAGTAAATTGACTCAATCAACTATTATTCATGGTTTAATAAAAACAGTCGGAGCTGTACTCGCTACTACGCGAAGAAGAGGAAGCTGCATTAGCAGCTGCGGGTGAGCCCATGCGCAACTATCTCGTGCATCATATATTCCCGACATTGACGCCTGCCCTGCTCGAAGTTGCCCAGATGAGACCCGATGATCCCATAGACTTTCTTGTTAGTATACATTGAATCACTTATCTTTGATTTATCAAACTCAAACTACAGTTAGGTACCACGCCACTATTTAGCACGTCAAACATAAAACATTGAAATTTCACATAATAAAATATGTACTGTAGAGTTACAGGGTTGCGATATTGTGTTTCTTTATTATTATTTTACGGAACCCTCCGTGCGAAAGTACGATTCACGGTCGGTCTTGTGAAGCAGAATACAGTGGGCATCGTTTCGAACAAAGTACATAGTTAACTAATAAATGTATGAATAAATAGGTAAAAATTAGACTGCTATTTAACATTTCTTCCAGAATTTGATTCATAAAAGCCATACAATGAGATGGCAAATAATACAGGATCTTTCTATTTTTTCTCTATTCAGAGACTCCAGTTCTCGATACATTTTTTTTTTTCAAATCTAAATTTTATTTGTATAGAGTTTTTTTTTAACTAAAGGGCCATCCAAGCTCAGTTGAAAAATTCCCCTGCATAGGTAGCTTACCTACTAAACCTACAGATATTATATTTTCTAATATTTTAGGCAGAACATTTGTTTAAGTTGAACCCAAGTGGTAAAATGCTCGAACCTGGTTATAATATGGAAGCCGAAAGACTATTGGGCAAAATTAAAATTCTCGACGAAGCACTCAAAGATCTTGATATCAAAATCGATCCATTGGTACCGCCCGAGGCCGAAATTGAAATCCCATCTACTTCTAAAAAAAATATTAATCCGATGAGTGGTTTTTAACTTTCAGGAAACATGTTCCTACTAGTATAGTAGCACATATATTATAATGTTATTTAATGGGTTGAAATAAAGAAACTATGCGTTGAGTTACATCTAGTTGTTTTATTTAGGTATTATTTGGATTGATTGACCTGACACGGTACATGATTATAAAATCATTTTACCTTTCGTGTATCTACCATTTTTTATGCAGATATTTGGCACAGACAGGTTCTAGGCTTTTGACCTATCTCAAATAATAACTGATGCATAATTTTGAAATTATCATATAGGTAGGTAGTTTACCTACAACGCCATACACTACGGTCTGTTCAGTTGTAAAACGTACCTATATTAGTTTCTTGATTTGAATTTAGTTGATAAATTATTATCACATATTATTTTGAAAACAGACCGAAACAGACTAACGCGAAACGAAACTGACTAATTCATTTTGTGGGATAAATAAACTAAAGACTGTAGATACACCGCTAACCAAACAGTTTTCGAAAAGAAGCCATTTACAAATTACCTACGACCAGAAATGAGAACAATTCTAATAATTTTTCAATTTATTCGATTTTTATTAAAATACAATTTTGTCATGATACCTACTATGGAATCTAAACACAAGTTTTTAAAGTTTTAATTGGGAGTTGAATCACAAAACCATATCAAATCATATAAGTACTCAACCACGGTTAGCTACATCTTCTTATAGCTGTTACAAATCTTCTAACTAAAAGTATTTAGATACACAATTTAGGTAGATACACCTACTCGAAAATTACATACGACACCATCATTAAAAAATTACAGGATGGTATTATAAATTGTAGGTAATATCGATAACGAATATTCGAGCACGGCTAAATTGTCAATGTAACACGCAAGGGTGGTCGATAATATACCTACATAGATGCTATCTGTGTCGCGTGATTTAGTACCCTTGCAGGCTTTCCTATTGCTACACAAAATATTTATGTTTCTTATTAAATGGAAATAATGTGAGATATGAAAGTTTATCCTGAATCCTACCCGAAAAATGCTTACCGGAGATCTGGTAAGCGCCAACCGACATCTGTCGGGGGGTTCTCCTTGTTGGCTGCCAGTCTACGTCACCAGACAACGGAATTCTTCAACAACTCAACATTGCATGGTGTACGGTACATTGCAGAAAAAGAAAGGCCTTTCTGTGAAAAGTAAGTACTTTAAATACCTAGGTACTTATGTACATGAAAAGTAATTGATCAAGTTAGGTAAGTAGGTTACCTACTTGTATGATTATTGGTCACTTGTACAAAAATATTGTTTACTTTTAATTGACAGATTTATGTGGTTTCGTTTTTTTATGGATTACGATTGCGATGCGAACATCAAAATTCACATATGTTTACTTTATATTTACAGATTTATGTGGTTTAGTTTCACTGCTGTCGGCGCTGTAACAACATGCATTATTATTGTGAGCTTATGGGAGAAATTCCAGACCAATCCCACCATTACAGGTACGAAATATCCCATGATTTTGAAATGGTTTCTTTTCTAATATTATGTAAACAGGTAACCTACTATTACTTTTTTTGAAAATTAATTGAAGTAGATAAGGTAGGACCTAGGTACTTAAAATCCTAGATTCTACGAACCATTTTTTATGCATTTAGAGAGTGGTCTGCTGAAAAAATATTTACTTAGTCACCTACTCACTTGCAGGATTGGATACAGACTTCCATAACTGGGACGTGCCATTCCCTGCTGTAACAATATGTGATTTAAATCCTGTTGACGAAGATATACTGCAAGAATATATTGAAAAGTTAGTTACCAAATATTTTTTATCTACTTAGCCATGTAGCCTTTATTATTTAAAGAAATAAAACGATATAAAAACATATTTAAAGAATAAGAATATCTTTTACATCATTGTTCCATATCAGGATATGGGGCCCAAAACCTCCTGAACGTGCAGCACACATGATGCGTTGGCTTGCTACACTCAGTTACCGTTCTATTTCTGAGCGTGCTACAGAGTTCCTTTCTGACCCTGAACTAGTGGGAACAAGTGAAAGTGATGCACCTGATCCAGCTAAGGATACGAAGGAGGCTGTATTTGGTGTGCGTATGGTGGTTGTATATATACCTATTGCCTGACATCATTATTCCGCTGATTCTTAATCATCTAATTGTTTTAACACTTTTCAAAATCCTGTAGCTTGACCCCACTGATGGTAGGAACACTGAAAAGCATAGGTACACCGTACACAATTTTATTTTAAATTGTACTTTAAGTAAGTAGTGTAGGTACTTAGGTAGGTATGTAATATTTGCTAAAATGTTTAATTATAGTATGATATCATGTATTTTTTTGTTTTGTCACGGAAGGACACTTGAGCTCCTTAGACATTTTCCATAGTACCTAATGTTATAAATGCGAAAGTACCTAACTGTATGCATGTCGCCATAGTTTTTTTTTTTTTTTTTTTTTTATTCTGGATAGGCTTGTGTTTGACCACAATCTCACCATGGTAAGTGATGATGTGGCCGAAGATGGTAAGCACACAAAGCCTAGATGGGAACTGGCTCTCAAGTGCAGCTGTCGGAACACACCGATAGGTGTTTTGGCGACAGATTTTCAACTTGAGGGTGGTAGCCAGCCAGTCGGGTACTACAAAGTACCCTACCAGCGTGCTGTGGTTTCCTCACGATGTTTTCCTTCACCGAAAGCTCAAGCTCATTGCAGGATTCGAACCCACGACCTTCGCCGCGGTATTCGACGTCACCACTGAGCTATCATTGCCTTATTTTCATAGCTGAACGGATTTTGGTGAAATTTGATATCGATATATGTAGTTTAACGCCCGGGAAGGATATAGCACGTACCTAGCCTACAATTATTTTTTTAAATTGCTCTTTAATAAAAAACAAAAAAATATTTAATTTTTTTCATCTCCACAAATTACATTAAGTAAAAGCACAGTTGACAAGAAGGTTGATAGTTTGTTTCGATTCCGCGGTAAACGAATTCCACGTGGAATTTTTCGTGGGCATAAGCTAGTGTTGAATTATGTACGAGTAACTTGTCTACATTATTCTGTTCATGATCACTATCCTTCATCTACTATTTTAACAGTACCTATTCTGTGCCATAAAAGTGCTATAGTCAGTCATAGTAGGTACAACAGTAACTCTTGTCTAAGTACTTAGTTTTCAAGGATAAGCAGCTGAACATATTTTGATGAAATTTGGTTTGGGGGATGTGCATGGGTTTGGGGATTGGTATTTGAACCCATAAACATCGTGAGAAAACCAAAGCACGGTGGTAGGGTTACTTTGTAGTACCCGACGGGCTGGCTACCACCCTCAAGTTGAAAATCTGTCGCCAAGCACCTATCGGTGTGTTCCGACAACTGCTCTTGAGAGCCAGTTCCTATCTAAGCTTTGTGTGCTTACCGCGTTGGGCCACATCTTCACTTACCATGGTGAAATTGCGGTCAAACACAAACTTATCATCATAAAAAATTGCATCATAATTATGTTCTTTTTTATGATGCAATTTTTTAGTGGGTGTACCATTCCACGCATTGGTTCCAGTAGGTACCTACGGTCGGGCCGGTTGGCGTGGTTGGTTAACACACTGCCTATCACGCCGCAGGTCGTGGGTTCGATTCCCATCCAGGACACTCATTTGTGTGCATGAACATATCTGTGTGTCCTGAGTCTGGGTGTAATTATCTATTTATGTATGTATTTACAAAAAAATAGTTGGTAGTATATCAGTCATCTGGTTTCCATATTACAAGCTATGCTTAGTTTGGGATCAAATAGCCGTGTGTGAAAAATGTCCCAAGATATGTCCCAAGAGTTGAAAACGCGATAATCTCAAAAGAGTTTGTAAATTCGATCTTTTTTTTTATACCACTAGGTGGCAAACGTTCTTACTAAGATACCTTACATATTATAGAATATTTTTATTGTACTTAGGTCGTACGTCACTGTGAAACGTTATTTTACGATTGCGAGTGGAAGGGAGATTCGGAGGAGTGTTGCGACTTGCTAATGCCTGTGTTCACAGAGATGGGATTTTGTTATGCATTCAATTCACGACACGCTGAGAAAATGTGGCCATGGTGATCATTATTAATATTACAACTATTTTACATGATTTGTGTAATAACTTACTTAGAAATGTATAAATTTCATCACCATTAGATATGTTATAGGCAATCACAAACACAGGCGGAGATGTTTACAGAAGCGTTCATACATGAAACGGATGCTAAATGGTCTTTTTTGTTCAACTCAGACCATAAAAATACCACTGTAGATGTGAGTTCTTTCTTATTATTATTTTTGAAGTAGTATTTGTGGGTGTATAAGTAGTAACCTACTAAAACATATTTTCAGATTTATATTCATTCTACTGAAGAAATGGCGGGTCTAGAACAAAGTGCTCAACATTCATGGGACCATCGCGTTGAAAAAGTATCTTTCTCTGTAAAACACACATATACTACGGAGGATGCCCGCCAGTTGTCGATCCGTCAACGAAGATGTGTATTCGCAAATGAACTACGTTTGGAGACTTCAAGTATTTATACATATTCGGCTTGTATGCGTCAGTGCCGCATGCAAAGGAGTAGATCTTTTTGTAAATGTGTTCCACATTTCTATCCGGCTTTAAGTAAGTACCTATCTAACATTATTTCCAGTACATAGGTACCTATACAAGGTATTTAAACATTCTTGAACGTTACCACCTACACTATTTATTACAGAGGGATATAGACAATGCACTCTGCGAGAACTGGCATGTATAGCAAAATACGCTGCAACCATTACTGATGTCACGCGATGCTCTTGTGAGCTGGGCTGTTCCCATACGGTGTATGAAGTAGAAAAGCTTTCGGAAGTCGAGTAAGTTTTGACGTGATTTACAGGAGGTAGGTATTAAACTCAAAACGTTACCGGACGGATAAGGATGTCACATACCTTCACTAGTTTCACTATAGGTACATAGGTACCTACTTACTTAGTAATTTAGTAACAAGGTAGGTACTTAGGTAACCTGTCTGTATATCATTAATTACCTACCTACCTACTTACTTTCAGATAGACTTACCTACTTAGAACTGTCAGATAACATAGATCAATCGTTTACTAGTAAAATAGCTGAGGCTTATCTAGACTGGGTACAGACGGACAGACAACGAAACTCCTACCTACGACTTCGTTGTAAACAATGTACCTAGTTTTTAAACAGTTCCGTATGCTCACACCGAGACGCGACGCGACACGACGATGCGCGCACATTTTAATAGAGACTCAAAATATAACTTTATTTACTACACGAAAAGATACGCCTTTCATTGTGAGAATACAGAATACGTTGCACCACGCACCGCTGCGGCCTCTTCCTCTCCTCTGTGTGAACTGACCCTAAATTGTATTTTAGCACCACAAAGAGTTCAGGAACAAGTTCTCTGGAAACCGAATTCGTTTCATGGCCAATGGTTCGTTATAAGCGTGAGGTACTTTTTGGTTGGGTTGACTTATTGGGTAAGTAAATAATTCTTATGTGTACCTACTTACATCACATTCGTGTTGTGTTTATCTCTGTTTTCAAGATTTTCTTACACGTTTTTGTTTTATTATTGCAGTATCCTTCGGTGGTATTGCAGGCTTATTCCTCGGTTTTTCCCTGCTTTCTGGTGTAGAGTTACTATATTACTTCACGTTACGTGCATGCTGTGCTATGGCCCGCGATGGAAACATGCTGCGTAGAGAACGCGCTGAAAGTCTTGCTAGATCCAAACCATCGCACCATACAGTTAATTGGTAAAATGTTTATTTAAATTATACTTCTAATAATACTATTAATAGAGTCCCAATAATTCGTAGCTAATGCAGTCCGTTCATTACCTTTCCTAATGGAAAGGTACCAGCTTCGGCGACACGAGGCAAATGGCTTCACAGTTTACACGTATCGACGTTTAGCGTTTCGATTCAAATCGGCAATCTGCGTCGTTGTTTGCCAGAATTTATTATAGCTGATGTAACTAACCTACCTACTTTAAAAGTCTTGCAGTAGGTAACAGTAACGCGGACCCAGAAAACTATAGGCCAGTTAGGTACGTCTACTTATAAAACAAGATATGTGGAAGATTATTCAATGTCTGTCTCTCAGAATGGATGTAGAAGTGGGACACTTGATACAATAGAACTTCCGGAGATCGGTCGACTTAATAGATATCTACTTAGATTACAAGAATACCTACGATTCTGTGCCACATATATATATGGCTCATGAGGGTGCACGCACATATGACAAAGCAGGGGAGGATGGTGGAATCTAAGGACATCCAAGATTTCATCCAATTAAGGATTAAGTATATTTTTTTGTTTCTAGGTGGAAAAAATCACATTCACAAAATAAAACTGTTCCAATAAAAGTACTTGTGAGGGAAATGCACCCGCCGCAGTATTCTCCACCAACTGGCTACACTACATATTTACCCTAAAACATATTTATTTATGTTGTTGGAAGACATCCAGAAAATTAAAATTAAAACGGTAAGGTAAAACATGTACAAAGTGATCTCTTAATGAACATATACAATAAAAATGCTTAATTTCAGGAATAACTTTTATTCGATTATTTTTGTCACATCCATCTAATTGCCGCGCTCAGTAAAATTTTATATCAAACTACATTATCGTGACACACTGGACTCAAAAACAGTCAACAAGTTCAAAAAGTGACAATTATGAACGTAGACAATAGCAGTCTGCAGTTAAATAAATAACATGTTACAAAATAATATAGTTTCAAAAAACATATTTTTTTGTATTGTATATTTTTCTATAGATACAGTTATAACGCTGTTGTCCAATGGTAAGGTAAAACTAAATTATACTCAGCACCAAACATCTAAGTACTAAATCATTAGGAATGGAGAAGACTCATTCTGACTACAAAATTAATATTTTCTAATAATAAGCATTTAAAAAATAAAGTTATTTAAGTAATTTTAATTATTCTGTCCAGATATCCTGTTGCTTTCAGCAGAACGCAAAAGGTTGGTTACAAACTAAACTATCATTAGACTGTAGCTTTGTATTTTTAATTGTTTTTATTCATGCATATTATTATTATTGCACTGAACTCGCACACAATGATAAATTTGGCATATTTATTTATACTGCTAAAACATTGCCAATAATATAACTAATTAATTTTACCTACCATATAATTGAATCGTTTAAAGACTTATCAATAGATATTAGGCTACTTCTAATCAACACTGTAAATTAGCATTGCATTTCATACAAAAAACTTTGGTTTAGTAATACCGTTTTAAGCGCCTCACTCTATAGGTTAAGACATACGTGTTATGCTTCCGAGGTACGAAATTTAATTGTCATTATTTTTGTTTACATAAATAAAGGCAAAACTGTTTGTAGGCGGAAAGCTCGTATATAAATAAGCATAAAATAAATTTGTCACTTAATTGTTGTTATAAATAGCAACAGTTTGTTTTAGATGAAAACATTTGATTGAGCACAATTAATTGCGTTAATACTTCAATCTATGTTACTCTGTAATATGTTATATAGATGTTTAGTTTCCAAGTAACACGTATTTTTTGCATAATAAAAACACTATACTCCGTAACATACGCCGTGGTCGCTGGTGTCTTACGAAAAACTACTATTTATATGAATTTTCAAAATATAACTTCATATATCATTCAACCTTATTCATACCTACTCGGTAGCCATTCCGATCGATACGAACGATTTTATAACATTTTTATGTTTATGCTTTTTAGAAATTGAAAAATAGGAGTCTTTCGATTCCGTAGTCTGGTTTGTCATCTGATTCGGGACCGCAAAATATATCAATGACAATAATACGTATATCAAGCAATATTGAAAACCTAATTAATTGCCTGCTATAGTAACTAAATGTTTGGGATACAATTCTATCTTCTACAATTTAAATAAATAACGATAAAGAAATGTCTCACTCTAAAGTTGTAACGTTTTTGCGTTTATTTTCATAAAATAATACTCGAATCAATCAAGATCGCCATCTTATACCAAACTGAACCTGACCTAGTTTAGTACCTGACATTTGATTATAATAATATAAAGTTTTTTAAATTAAATTGAGTAGGTAAATTGCTAGTACAAGATGGACACGTGTGTGAGAGATATAAAACAGTGTAAAAATTCATTAACCTTAGATTTTGAAAAATAACTTCAAAAAGGTGCATCGTGCATCTATTAAGAGATAAAACAGCCCTATAAATCTCAAAATACCTTTTCAAAACCATACAATTATTGAGACAATAAATTATAATATGATTATATTCGAAGTAAAATTCTTTATGACAGTATTATAACAAACAGCAAGTCTACAATTTGATTCATTAAATTTGTAAATAAGTAGCTGAACTGATCTAAATTACACTATAACCCTATCCTTAATAAGGAATAATAATGTAAACAGCTGTCTTGTAAATGTGTGTCTACGAATATATACCTAAATACTATACATTTCTACATAGTGGACAGCTCTTCAATTTTGAAAAAAAATTAAAAAACTGTTCAGCTACTTATTGTTGACTGTAGGTACGTACAATGCGAATGTCATTGACCTCTGACTGTCAACTGTCACTTTATTGTTTTCGTGTATTAAATAAATCTTCCTTGTTTTGTATGTATTTTTTTATTAATTTTATTTTTTTATCAATCGCTAGGTAAACTTCGGGTAAGGAATTCCTCTGATAATTCTTATAAAACTGTTCTTATTTCAAAATTAAAAGCATATACCGCTTATCTTAATTGAATTAAAAAAAGTAGAGTTTACTTACATGTTGTCAATTTATGTGACTATTAGTCGCAAAAACATTTCGGACATAAAGCATATAATGCGAATGTAGCAGAATTCCAGGTCTATGAATACCTTATTTTGTCTATCATACATTCATACAAAAAGCAATATCAATATAAAATCACAAGCAAACTCAATAAGTACAAATAACTGGTAAAATGCAGTGTTGAATTTAAAAATGTATTAGTTCGAACAACCACAACATATTTTAACGTGTGGAATTCCTCATAGGATACACGACCGCCCCGAGGGGTCAACATATCTAGTGATTTAATTCTATTTACAACAAAATTAAGTAGGATTTTTCTTACAAATATCTAAGTGTTTTTATTACATATTAGAGGGGGTGACATTTTTTGACTGTGGAAAGACATATTTTAAGCACAATCTTATCATGGTAAGAGATAATGGCGAAGGTAGAGGTATAGACCCAAACTTTAAAAATATCTGTCTGAACACAAACAAAACACCCGAATAAGCTTGAGCTTTCGGCGAAGGAAAATGTTTAAGTAAATAATAGCACGATGCAAATTTGTAGGTCCTACTCATCCACTGAAATAACACCTAATTTATTTGAAGTGAATTTATCGACGTATGAGAGAAATTTTATAGCAATTTAAAAAAAAATCGTCACGTTTTTCCGTTACGCGCCATGTTTATTTCTAAAATTAACTTCTGTTTTTTATTGAAAGTATCAGCTAGCAATTATTAATTAATACGACTGTTAATCTAGTAAACATTAAAAAAAAACTAAAAAATAAATAAAAAAATATAGGTATATAAAAAAAAGGTTTCACTTCTTACGTGTGTACACACTAATAATACACACACACATTTTTTTAATGTTAAATAGAGTTTCACAAGATAATTTTTGTTTCAAGTCTTTATTCTGAAACACCTCAATGCAAAAAAAGCCAATTCCTATGTAGGCTTCGTGTACTTGATAGCCATATCACTTAGCAAGTTAAGATTGTTACTGATATTAATTATGGTTTCAGTGATCTATAATAATATTATAAAGCTGAAGAGTTTGTTTAAATGCGCTAATCTCAGGACCTACTGGTTCTAATTGAAAAAGCCCATTTATCGAGGAAGGCTATAGAGTATAGACTATATAACATCACCGCGGGGGACAGCTAGTTTTGTATAAAACTTGTCATTCTAATACATAATTATAATTTGGTTCTCACAGAAAATCATTACAAGTTATTTTATGTTACTGTAGCTGTAGTATATAATGAAGATGAAAAAGCCACTTAACACTACGCAAATAAAGAATTACTAAAAATTTCACTACATATTATAACAAAGACAAATACACACATTGTCCTATTCAGTTGGAACTACTTTTAAAACAAAATAGCACAGAAAATATAACAATAATCTTACAAGGTCTAAGACCCGGTGGCCATCTTTCCATATCACAGATGTCACGATGATAGTGGATCTGTGTAATCTCACCATTTCTATGACATAAGATAGTACCACTAGAAAAGAAATATAATGTATGAAATAATAAACAAACACAATGGAATAAATATATAAGTAACAGCTTAATTTAGAAACTGGGCTTATTAACAATTATTATTTGTCGCCGGTAGAACATTAATTTCATACAATTTTTTAACTTGTAATCATTGATTGTATCTCATTCATAGTCAAACACACATTTACTTTGTAATAATATAAATAAATAAATACAATCGACAACATCATTCACAGATCAAAATTACATTTTCTATTTATTTTTTAATGTTAAATACTATAGTTACGGTACATACGACACTTCGACACCGCTAAATGATAAATATAACTACTGGGGCACTAACGCAGCTGCTATACCGCCAAATTATTCTATAACTCATTTGGTGTTGCATAGACAAATCCAAGTTTCAATATATTAGTTACTCGGGCACCGGCGTTTGCGCATGCGTTTATTCTATGACGTCATAAACAATAGCTATCTGCCTTTTAATGCAGCACGCACACATTTACAAAGGGCGGATGGCCCCGTATCGTTATGTCATCGAAGATAGTAAGCGGACATGTTTGACGCGAGTCTTAGTGCTACACCTACATACATGTGTTGGCGTCAGCACGGGTGGGTCAGTGGCGAGGTGTGGGTGTGAGTGTGTGGGTGTGTATGTGTGTGTGGATGTGTGGGGCTGGGTGTGGGAGTGATGGTGGCTGGCGCCCACAGGGGGCAGGCCGCTTCGTTCAGTGTCTCTTCCTTTTTGGAGCAGCGCCGCTGGACTACACTCACAAGCCACGAGAATTTCTCCGGATCCGACAGCGTCGCCTGTACAATATGGAAGGTATTAATTAAAATAGCTAATAGATCATGTCATCCATACTGATCCATACTAATATTATTATGCGAAAGTAACTCGGTCTGTCTGTCTGTTACCTTTTCACGCCTAAACCGCTGAACCATTTTTTATGGATTTGGGTATAGATACATGGGACCTTGGAGAAGGACAAAGGATACTTTTTATCGCAGGAAAAGAAAATATCCCTCGGAAAGGGGGAGAGATAGTTTACATATAATAAGTCAAGCTCAACTTATATACCATAAGATTAAAATAAATTTTTCCCCAGTCACTCGCTGAGAATTTAGATTTGATAGTGATTTAGAGTAGAATTTAATTTTATTGTTAAATACAGATAGATACTATATTACACGATAACGTTACAGTAATAGGATGAAAAATTCTAATGGAATACTTTGACCGGCACGTGAGTGAACTTGCAATTTTTTTTAAAATAAATAATAAGACGTTCCTGTCCAATAAAAATCCCATAGAAAAAGATCTTTCAGTTTTTCCCAAATTTTCCAACTTCCGGGCAACATTTCAATTTTTTTCCATGAGAACCTTGTTTGGACTATTACAAACATTTTAAGATCAAAAATAGCAAAATCAGTACCGTTTTCAAGTAATGGCATGACCAAGAGAAATTCATTTTTATATAGATAACTCACCTCAACAGTAATAGCCAGTATAAGATGTAGAAAAGGCAACACCAGTAAGTAAACACGGAACATATTCTCTGAAGAATTTTCAATTTTCATTCCTTCAATTTCCATGTAGTCAGAAAGCCACAACCATGGGCACAGCAAGAGTACTGTCACAAACACTGATTGTGTCCCTAATGTTATCATCATGGCATCTGTAAAAATACAAGTTGTTGGTTAAGAGGTCTATCACAAAATACATCCGAGTTTAGGTATTTTATTCTAGTTAATGTGTACGCTTGTGTGCATAGGCCACCGTAATCCGTTCGTCCGTCCGCCAATATGACGCACACAAACGTACTTAATGGGTTACTGATCAAAACGTTTTTATTTAACTTATAGGTGCTTGGCGACTGATTTTCAACTTGAGGCCAGCAAATCGGGTACCACAAAGTACTACCTACCTCCGTGCTTTGGTTTCCTGCGACGTTTTCCTTCACCGAAACTTCAAGCTCATTGTAGGATTTGAACCCACGTCTTTCGCCGCGGCATCCGACATCACTACCACTGAGCTATCATCGCCTTAGATAGAAGTTTTGATCATATTACCTTTACACAGTCCCACTAATTATTATAAATGTGAAAGCTTGGATGGATGGATGTATGTTTGTTACTCTTTCATGCAAAAACGGCTGAACGGATTTTGATGAAACTGGGCACACAGGTAGATCATATTCTGGAATAACACATAGGATACTTTTTATCCCGGGAAAGGATAAGATCCCTCAGGAACACGGGTGAAACCGCGGGGGACAGCTAGTATGCTATAATATACTTACAATTGGTACAGAATGGTTGTCGAAAAGGCCAGCCTTTAGCATACACACAAGCCATGTTCAAATACTGGAACGACGAGACAATAAAGATGACAGTGTTCTCCCAGCACACTACTTGCTCAGATTTTGCATTACCTTCCACTGGTTTAAACCTGAAATATAAATTACATATATTACATCAACATAATCATATCTTTAGAAGTTTTACTAGATTAATGGATAGGACCCGAGACTTCAAAGTAAACTTAGAAGAACTAGAATACACGCTTATTTTAGTTGTGTTTGATGCCGTATCAGAAATTCGTATTCTAAACATTCGTATTGTAAACTTCGTATCAGAAATAAAAATATCCACGTATGAAATTGTAAACTTCGTGTCAGAAATAAAAATATCCACGTATGAAATGAAAGTCGACGACGCAGATTAATAAAAACCAGGGTCACCTGATGGTAAGTGACAACCGTCGCCTATAGACATTGGTAATACCAGGGGATTGCTAATGTGTTGTACACCTTATTACAATGCTTTAAAGGCGAACTGGCTCTCAAGTGCAATTGCCGGAACACACCAACAGGTGCTTGGCGACAGATTTTCAACTTGAGGGTGGTAGCCAGCTAGTCGAGTACTACAAAGTACCCTACCACCGTGCTGTGGTTTCCTCACGATGTTTTCCTTCACCGAAAGCTCAAGCTCATTGTAAGGATTCGAACCCACGACCTTCGCCGCGGTATCCGACGTCACTTACCACTGAGCTATCATCGCCTTAAACGGTTATATGTAGTTTACAAAGTTTATTTAATTTTGATCAGCAGTAAATATAAGTTGGTAGCTCGTAGATAATGTTTCTCAAATGCCCTATGAATAATCGAGTTATTTTTGTGATCACTTAATAATTTCTTTGAGTTTTAAAAAATACACAACCTATCTTTTGTTAAGTGTTTTTTTTTATCGAAAATACTTTCGCTTTTCTTGTTTAGCATTACGAGTCTGGCTCCGCTGCCTCCCATTGACTTAAGTGAGGGCTAGTTTTCACATGTTTTAGTCATTTTTTTTTCAAAATCAATACTTTAATTAAAGTTGTTAAAAAAATATTTAAAGATATTTCGTAACTTTTATTTTTTTTATGAGTTAAATTTGTCACTAAGAAAACCGCTCACGGTCACAACGACGTCTGACGGTGGACTAAAGTTTAAAGATCGCGTCGGTATTCGCGTGTGGTAGCCGGGTATTACCTATTTAATTTTTTAGGGTTCCGTACCCAAAGAGTACCCAACCTATAACTAAGCCTTTTTTCACGTGGAGTTATCTTCATAGGATACCCGACCGTTCAAGGCCGCCGTTCAAAGTTATGTCAGTCTCTTACAGACTAAAATCACCAGGGCGGTCACTATCTGTGCTGTAGTCTAGACTTACCATTACAGTATGACCGCCAGGTTGGTCAGGCCATGGGATGGAAGGCGGGATAGTCCATTACAGGGGCCTTGCACACGCGCACACCGGTCACCAGGACAGGACACTTACCAGGGCTGGGAGTAGAGCAGGTATATGGCTAGCAGCTGGGTGGAGAGCACGAGTAAGACTTGCGCGAGCAGCGGCACGACGCTGGAGACCGCCACCAGCGACACGGGCGGCGAGCGACGCGTCAGCGAGGGGCCCGGCGCCGCGCGGCCCAGCGACAGCGCCAGGAATGTAGTCAGTATCAGATCTATGTACAGGAACTGGTTGTTGCCGAGGATCGAGTAAAACTGAAACCGAAGTTACACCCGTTGAAACATCATCATCTTACCCTGGGGCCACATTCTCGGGATTCGGCGTTTTTTGTAGCCATCCCTCTGCCCCAAATTACCGAGTGTGAAAATTTTAAGTGTCTGTTTGCAATATCAAAATATCAGTTTTTTTTACTATATTATGCATATGAAAGTATATATGGACTATATACTACACATAACAAAGATAAACATTTTTTTAAAATAAATAAATTAGATACAATAAATTATATTATTACAATAAAAATTACAATAAGCTACAGAAAAACGGTGACGGTGACGGCGCGTTACGTAATACTTGAACGTTAGGTAGCTAACAAAAAAAACTACTTGTTTTGTCTATCTGTCTGATTTTGTTCCAGCTAATCTCCGAAACGACTGACTAATCAGTCTATAAGGTACTTTTATTTTAGAATAAGAATTGGGGTTCCGCGCAACATGGGTGAAATTAGAAACCTTCATGGGTGTGAACAAAATACAATACAAAAAGGAACGCGGGTGAAACCGCGGGGGACAGCTAGTTCCTAAATATAGTGTTCATATCACCTTAAGCTAAGCAGTAGCATTATAACAATACTTACATTATAAAGTATAAGAATAGAAAAGAACTGTATCAGCGAGTAGAGAGCCATGTACTTGAAGATAGCGAAGGATGTGCTCAACGCGCATCGTCCTTCCAAAGCGAGAAGTATCACGCATCTTATGTTCTGCTCTTGAGATGTGAATGGAGCCGCAACTGTCACAATAAAAGAGAAAATAAAATCAGCTGGTGGATTTAGACATATTTTCTGGTTTTGAAGTGCTTTTAGAATACACATTTTTTTATCTATAGGTCTAGTAGTAAATTCGTGATGAATGCTAAATTTTGGAAAATATCTTTAAAACTAAGCATTTTAACATGAAAATACATATCTGTATTTCTCATAACTAGCACACTTATATTTGAAAATCACATGATACACATATTATCTATTATTTGAGTTCGTTTATTTACGATATACCTACGTGACCATCACCGGGTTCATCTAACTGTAATATGTATAGTCAAAGTCAAAACCATTTATTCAGTTTAGGCCCTAGAAGGGCACTTATGAAGGTGACTTACGACTCTGATCAATCTTATGCTCTCCGGCAGTGTGAACGATGCCGTCATCGACGTCTTGTACGGAGCAAATTTATGTGCTCTGCGCAAGAGGGATGGTGGTATTCGTCCCATTGCCGTGGGAACTACTTATCGTCGTATGGCAGCCAAGATTTGCTGTAAATTTTATAGTGAGGCCCTTTCGGAAAAATTTCAGCCCCTGCAGCTAGGCTACGGCTCAAAGGGGGGCTGTGAGGCTGCCGTACACGCCTTGTCGACCTATCTAAATCATGGAAAAGGAGAAATCATCCTGAAGGTTGACATAAAGAATGCCTTCAACTCCGTCAATAGGGACACCTTGCTGGCAGAAGCTAAAAAAGAAACACCACCACTCAAATTTTTAGTTTTCTTTGGCAGTGTTATAGGCAACCATCAAAATTACTATATCAGGACAATCTTTTGTTATCAGCAGTAGGCTGTCAACAGGGTGACCCCCTCGGACCAGTGATTTTCAGCCTAGCTATCCATACAATTATTCGCCAGTTAAATTCCAAGTTTAATGTTTGGTATCTCGATGATGGAACTTTGGGAGGCGATGTAGATACCGTATTCAATGACCTGCAATTTTTAATCAACGAATTCCACAATATTGGCCTTGACCTTAATTTTTCAAAATGTGAACATTATTTATCTGACACGACCGACAACCAAACGACACTCGCAAAATTTAATAGTATTTCCCCCCAATTAAAAATGATTGAAAAAAGTTCTCTTCGCCTCTTAGGGTCTCCAATCTTAGAGAACTCTTTCCCCGATTTTATCGAGGAAAAAATTCAAAATTTTAGTGATGTTTCGGAAAGATTGCTAAAAATTAACATGCATTCGGCTATCACCATAATCAGGTACTGCTGTTTTGGCCCTAAATTTAACTACATATTGCGTGCATCTCATCTTTGGTCACATTCACACCTATTAGAAAAAATTGATAAAATTATCCGCCATACTTTAACATCCATTTTAAATGTGGCCTTGGACGACCGAGCTTGGACACAAGCTACCCTCCCTATCCGTATAGGAGGTCTCGGCGTCCGCAAAATTGCAAGTATAAGTTTACCGGCTTTTATATCCTCGGTCCATGGGACTGAAAAGTTAACCAGGAAAATCCTAGCTTCCACACTGGTTGACTTTGAGGTACCGTGCTTCACTGAGGCTATAAGCGCTTGGAAAGCCACTTGTCCGAATATTGACCTACCCGCCAACCCATCTTCCCAGAGGCAGTGGGACGAACCGCTCAGCAAAGGTATACAAAAGAATCTTATCGACACGTCACCGTGTAATGCTGAGCGAGCGCGCCTACTGGCTGTGGGTGAGTGGGAGTCGGGTTTATGGCTTCTAGCACTACCGTCTTCCAACATAGGAACTATGTTGGACGACACTACTTTCCGCCTCGCTGCTTGTCTGCGTCTGGGAGCACCCTGCTGTTCTCCTCATCGCTGTCACTGCGGGGAAGCTGTCAACAGCCTCGGGCACCACGGCTTGTCATGCAGTCGGAGTGCGGGCCGTATAGCGAGACATGCGAATTTAAATGACATTATCCGTCGTGCTCTTGTTGCCGTCGGCGTTCCAGCCATATTAGAGCCAAATGGGTTGGCACGCGACGATGGCAAGAGACCTGACGGAATGTCATTGTTTCCATGGAAGATGGGTAGGCCTCTAGTGTGGGACGCAACGTGTGTCGACACTCTTGCGCCATCCCATCTTCCTAGCACAGCGTGTCTTGCCGGCGGTGCCGCTGCATCTGCTGAGAACCTCAAGCGGCGAAAATATAATAGCCTTATAGGTAATTATATTTTCGAGCCGTTTGGGGTTGAAACTCTCGGGTCGTGGGGCCCGAGTGCTCATTTCCTATTTAAGGATATTTCCAAAAGATTGGTTGACGCTTCCCGTGACCAAAAGGCTGGCTTTTACTTTGGCCAAAGATTAAGCATTGCCATTCAACGTGGCAATGCTGCCAGTCTTTTGGGAACGTTACCAGTCGACGGCGATGCGGAGGAATTCTTCGACGCACTTTTATAGTTTATTTTAGGTAGTTTTTAGATTAGATTAATTTTAATTGTATTATGTTAATATTGTAGATTATTAGTATTAGTAAACTTGGGAATACTTTGAAAAGTTTGATATTGAACCTCTATGTACGAAAAACATTACAGAAGTTACCACCGGTTCGGAAGTCAGACTTCAACTGAGAAGAACCGGCAAGAAACTCAGCAAGGTTACATTTTTTTAATATTTTTGGACCATTTGACTATATTGGCTTTTTTTTTCAAATGTTTAACAATTTTATTCTTAAACTAATACAAAAATACATAAAAAATTATAACCCGCATTAGTTACCTACATAGTAAACTAAAATAAAATACCGGTATATATATCGGTGTGTTCCAACAGCTGCACTTGAGAGCCAGTTCCCATCTAGGCTTTGTGTGCTTACCATCTTCGGTCACACCTCACTTATCATGGTGAGATTGTGGTGAAACATAAGCTTATACAAAGTAAAAAATAAATGTATACCTATATACCTTTATTATTACAACAGGGTACGAAACACATTAATTATTATCTTAAATGTTACCTGAAGCGTCAGCCTCTGAGAGCGATATGCCAACATGTGCGGCTTTGAGCGCGCCACAGTCGTTGGCCCCATCCCCACACATGCCTACTATCAGTTCTTCGTCCTGCAATGCTGTCACAAGCTGGGTCTTCTGGTCGGGACCAAACCGCCCAAAAACCATACCTGAATATTTATATAGGAGTGAACAAACAGAGACAATTCTATTCGGTCTCATTCAATTTAAGTAACAAACATCTTTTGACTTTCATCCTAGAAAAACTATTTACAAAAATTTGGCAACTGGGGCCCAAAGATTCTAGGACAACCAAAATATTGAAAATACTCACCTTTACTCAATACTTCGGGCATAAGTTCTTGATAGTGGGCGCGAATAGCAGCCCATGTTTTACCTTCTAAGGCCAACACATAACCATCAAGAGGTACCTTCGGATATCCACATTGAGGTCCACTTTCACCGACCACCTAAAATAATATCGACGCTTTATTAACCGAGCCTACAACTCAACTGAATAAGTTGAAAGAGTGACAAAATAATATGTTTACTGATTGGAAGATAATTTGCGTAATAATAATAACTAAAAAATATATAATAACTGGAAAAATATTTTATTTACCTACATTATTTTTTACTTTAGATTGGTTTTTTGTTTTATCACAATGTCATATAGTAAGAGATAATGTGGCCTAAAGCCTAGAAGAGAAATATTGATACAGAGATATTTTAACTTGGTGGTAATTTCCAATAATGTTGATTTTATAAGAAATTCAAACTTAAAATGAAAATAAAAATTACTTCAGTATAAATCTGAGGACGCGAGTCGATAGTTAGTTGCTGTCCTATTGTGATCAGTAAAATTTTCTGATGTGGCTGCACCATGTAACATCCGCGCGCCACCGACATTGCTGTCATTATATTGTCACCTGAAACAGTATTTATTATAAGCGGAATACCTTTCACTAATCACGATATCAACGAAACTATAAAAACTAAATTAAACACCCCTCAAGTTTGGTGAAAATATTGCTTGGAGAAGATAAATAAGAGAAGAATACCATTAAAAGTTTTTCCAAAACATGCCCTTTCTGATGTGGATGGAATGGCAAGTCAATTTAATACTATACAATGTGCATGGTAAATAAAGTATCCAATTTAAATTTATTTATGGCTCACTATTTTGTCTATAATGGCTTTAATGATTGCATTGAAAATGGGTAATAAATAGAGGTGTACATACTAAACATGGATTTACCAAAATTCAACCCATATGAATTAAGCTATAATTTTTATGAGTTTTGGCATAGGGGTAGCTTGGACCACGGAGACGCCTAGTACACATTTTAAGCCGGGAACCACGGATAATTTTTATTAAGAAAGAATAAAGTATTCTCCCTTAAAGATAAAAAAAATATACTTAGATAGGAAATGTAGATAAAGGTAAGAGGATAAACTAAGATTTATATGAGTAATAGTTATCACTTACTAGATAAAAGAGATAATAGATACATACCTGTAACCATAATCTGTCTCATGTTAGCGTCATGTAGTTCTTTTATCACTTGAGTGGTTTCGGGTTTTAGGCTGTTTTGCATGACTAGAAAGCCTAGGAAGACCATATCACACTCTAACGTCTCTCTTTTGATTTTCTGCGCGTCTACCCACTTCATTTTACGATCTAACTTCTTATGAGCGAGTCCGATAACACGAAAACCATTCGATGTGTACTCATTTAATGTGGTACTGAAGTTATCTGGGAGTGTATCTGAACTGCACATACCTGCAACCTTGGAATGTTATGATCTTGATAAGATGGGAGTTTTTTTAATATATCATTTGATTCGTATTGAAACTACCACCTATCAATATTCAAAGGGAGATTTTGATTAGATTGTACAGAGCTAGAATGTATACTAGTACTAGCTGTCCCACGGAAATACGGGTTCTTAAAAGGGATCTTATCTTTTCCCGGGATAAAAAAGTAACCTCTCTTATTCCAGGATATAATCTATTTGTGTGCCATGATTATATAAAATACATTGATAATGATAAATTTATTATGTGTCCTTTTCCTGTCTTTTTAGATTGATTCGATAATTTCAAAATTTGTCTTCACTTACTCATCTATCAAAGCCTAAAAAACAGAGATCAAATCCTGAAACATTGCAAGCAGGTTCCATATCTAACGTAAGCATCCACTAATATAAGGGTTTTTCAAAATCAATCCCTAAGAGGGTAAAATAAGTGATCGCAGGCCCGAAACCTAGTAAAATATAATGGCAGACTGACATTACGAGGCTGTGATCTTAAAATCGTTTACTTCTTCCCAAAAATACGGCAAATGTGTTCTATACTAGCTGTCCTCCGTAGTTTCACCCGCGTTCCCGTGGGATCTTATCCCGGGATAAAAATATAGCCTATGTTAATCTGGAATGATGTAGCATTCAAATGGTGAAAGAATTTTTGAAATCGGCCCAGTAATTTTTTTTTTATTATGTCACTAGTGACAACGAGGCAGGCGGGTCACCTGATGGTAAGTGACTACCGTCGCATATAGACATTAGCAATACCAGGGGGACTGCCAACGTGTTGTACACCTTATTACAATGCCTTAAGGGCAAGGGCAACTGGCTCTCAAGTGCAACTGCCGGAACACACCAACAGGTGCTTGGCGACAGATTTTCAACTTGAGGGTGGTAGCCAGCCAGTCGAATACCACATAGTACCCTACTACCGTGCTGTAGTTTCCTCACGATGTTTTGCTTCACCGAAAGCTCAAGCTCATTGTAGGATTCGAACCCACGACCTTCGCCGCGGTATTCGACGTCACTTACCACTGAGCTATCATCGCCTTTATTCTTTACATACACACATACATACAAATCTTTCCTCTTTATAATATTAGAAGAAGAAGAAGATCACACATTAACTTACCTTTTCAGGTGCACCTTTAACAAAGTATACCATTTGAGGTTGACCAAGAACTCTCGCTATAACGCCCATTGATTGCTGGGATGATGAAAAATGGAACCGCCTCAGTAAACCAACCTAAACATATAAATATACTTAAAGCATGAATGTCATTGATTCAATAACCGACCGAGCGAGCAAACCGTCTCTGTTTAAGCTTGGGCTAAAATTCTATCGTATTTCTGTCTGTCCAACTGTTCTCCTCTACAGATAGCATTGCTCAACCGATTCTCGTGAAATTTTGTGAGCAGGTTTGATAATTATATGGATTTCTTTTGTCGATCCAGTTTTTGGAAATTATTCAAAATGGCGGAGCCATGGGGATTGAAAGCGTAAAAAATACGAGTTATAAAAACATATCACAAAACTTTCGCGAAGTCTACAAAAGCCAATAGTATAGTCGAGGAATTCTCCGAAGTGTTTCCATTATGATGACGTTCTTAGGGTAGGTCCAAAACGGGCTCATTGGTCGGAGTTTTACCCACAGTAAAAGTTATTCAGCACGTCATTTTCTTCTTAGGTTATTCCAGCCTTGGAAATAAATAATGTACCTACCTCATAAGGCATTTCCATAGTAAACGGGTCATAATTATCCAAGTTTTGCAGATCTTCGTCATGTGTTGAAGCTGGTTTCACTATCGGCGGTGTTAGATTATCATATCGCGTGTTTTCTGGTCCGGGCTCCTCAAGTACCTGACAAGATAACACCAATTTATCAAGTAACCTACGAGTATTCATTCATAATTTAAAGGAATATCGATATTATTTAAGATTAATTTAACTACATTTTTGGTCGGTTCGAATACCGATATTTTTCTGTTTGTTATGCATCATTTGCATATTGAAATAATTTATCACAATTTCTAATTGAAATCTGCCCCATACTGCTTAAAATTATCTAAACTAATATTATAAAGAAGAAAGATTTGATTTTTTGTTTGTTTGTTATGATTTAACTCAAAAACTACAAGACCGATTTAAAAAAAAACACCTTTATAAAGCTATATTTTATACTGGGAAAAGAAAAGATCCCACGGGAACACGGGTGAAAACTCGGAGGACCTAGTTGTACATATTTTGATTAACTTGGGTAACCCTTTTACGGCCTTACTGCTTAATTCAAACTCAAACTCAAAATGTTTTATTCAATTTTGGGACACATAAGGAACACTTATTGATCGTCTTATTGCTATTTTTAATGCTATTGTTACTGTTACCACCATTTCCAAATAAAGACCTGTCAGGAGAAGAAACGGCGAAAAAAACTCCCCGGTTTTTTTTTTTACAATAGTCCCTCTTTTCTGCATTTTTATGAACCACGACCATGATGAAGCAAAGTGTGAAGTGTGGCAATTAAAGAGGTGATAGCGAAAATAGAAATAAACATACCCATTGAGTGAATTCAAACATCTTTAAGTCGAGGGGATCGCCTTTTAGTTGTCCTTGTATACTAGTGAGCGAATGACAAGACGCAAGCGCTTGTACCAAAGGGCTTGTTACAGGCAACGTGGTTACTTCTACAACACGCTCTCCAAATTTCTTTAATCCATGTGATGGTATTACTGCATAAAAGTCTAACCCGTCTTCAGTTAAAGTACCCGTCTAGAAAAATTACATCTCATTATTCGTATTGTCTAAAAGCATACTAAAATTACAAATACGGGGCTGGTTGAGGATAAAAATGGAAACTGGATGGAGTGGCGCGGTTCGCGAGAGGCATATTTATGTATGAGACCAGCAGTGACTAACGGTGGTAAATAACTAGTAAATTTAATCCTGCTAATATTGTTGACGGGCCAGTTGGCGTGGTTGGTTAAAACACTACTTATCAAGCCGCAGGTCGTGGGTTCGATTACCATTGAGTGCATAAACATATCTGTTTGTCCTGAGTCTGGGTGTAATTATCTATTTAAGTATGTACATTTATAATAAAAAAGTAGTGCATGTAGTATATCAGTCATCTGGTTTCCATATTACAAGCTCTACTTAGTTTGGAATCTCTTTCACGCAAAAACCGCTGAACGGATTTTGATGAAACTTGGCACACAGGTAGATCATATCCTGGAATAACACATAGGATACTTTTTATCCCGGGAAAAGAAAAGGGCCCTCGAGAACGCGCGTCAAACGGCGGGCGACAGCAAGTTTATTATAAATGAGAAAGTTTGTATGTTTGTGAGTTTGGATGTTAGTTGCTCAATCACGCAAAAACGGATTTTGATGAAACATGGCACACTTGGTAGATCATATTTTGGAATAAAACATAGGATACTTTTTATCCCGGGAAAAGATAATATCGCTCAGGAGCGTGGGTGAAACTTAAAATGTAGCTAGCGAAGATGAGGGATTATCATAGCTTTAGTCTAAAAAGAAAGAGAAAGCTCTCACAGGCTTGTTAGTTTACCTTATCAAAACACATGACTTGTAATTTTCCACATATAATGATCCTAGGAGGCGATACGCAGAATATTTTGTTTTTGCGCAAACGTTGTTGACTGTAGACGATTCCGGCCGTCATGGCGGCTGGTAACGCAGGTGGCACCACTATTGTGATTATGTCTAACGTACGTAACACTATTATGCCTATGGGACTCTGTAAATAATAACAACCAATATAATCTTCTATAGCAAATTATGGATCATGTTTAATGAATTATGGTTATGTTATTCATTGTAGTTCTCTACAATGCAAGCAACCCCTTGCTTGGGGCATCTTAGTTGCCAAATCTCACAAAATGCGTTTATACCAATTCTCGAAACAATTGGCCTATGCAATATTTTTTAAATTCAAAAAATTTCATACATACTATATTTCCTTTTTACTCGGGTGTTTAATTTCGAACAATTCTTCAAAAGGCTATACTCTACAAGAAACCTTAGCTGACATATTTGTAAGCTTTATAGGTATTTAATATAGTAGGATACAATGGGTTGTAAAAAAAAATACCCTAGCGAACTTATACATACTGTAGGTATGAAGATAAAAGGTAGAATTGTAACTTACTCCTCTCTTCCAATACAGCCAAATAGAGTAAGCCATTCCGACTGCAGCAATACAGAACATAAAAATTACGAATTTAACTGCGTCTTTATAGAATTGGAAGTCAAATTTTTTGGGGAATAGAATACTCTTTATAAGCTCTCCTTTTGTTGTATAAAAACCAGTGCGTACTACTTTAGCCAATACCTGTAAAAAGTTTAGAATGTACAATAAATAAATGTGATGAACAAATAAATGATGAGTCAATTCATATTGTTTTTACTACCTGATTGTTGCCGTAGAATCTTGTTTGAATGACGTGAGTGCCGGCAAATAGTATATGTCGCTTGTGCCCTTCAGTAGAGAATACCTCGGGTGATGCACAAGGCGGCCCTTTCATTACGGGCACGCTCTCACCTAATAATATAGAGCAACGTTAGTTTATAGCTTTAAATTATTATTAGCTATTTATAATATTTTAGTAATATAAAAAGAAAAATGATTTCATAGTTATGCACACTTTTAATTCAAATTGCTTAGTTTTAAACAGTAAATCCACTCACTCCATCAATCTATATAAAACAAACGGTTTAGTTACACCACATATAATTCAAGAACGGCGGCACAGATTTTGATGAAACGTGGCACACAGGTAGAACATATCCTGGAATAAAACATAGGATATTTATCCCAGGAAAAGAGAAGATCCCTCGGAAACGCAGATAAAACCGCGGAGGACCAGTTAACCATAAGGCGATGATAGCTCAGTGGTAGTGACGTCGGATACCGCGGCGAAAGTCGTGGGTTCGAATCCTTCAATGAGCTGGAGCTTTCGGCGAAGGAAAACATCATGAAGAAACTATAGCACGGTGGTAGGGTACTTTGTAGTACCCGACTGGCTGGCTGGCTGGCTACCACCCTCAAGTTGAAAATCTGTCGCCAAGCACCTATTGGTGTGTTCCGACAGCTGCACTTGAGAGCCAGTTCCCATCTAGGCTGTGTGCTTACCATCTTCATAAGCTTATCCAGAATTAAAAACAAAAAAAAATATCAGGAAAACCTTAGCTGGCTTAACCAACAATTATGATTCTTCGTTTAAGGGTTAATACTGTTGATTTTCTAAATAAAAAAAAACCACGAAATGTACGTAAATATAAAATGGAATAGTGCATGTAGGACTTACCAGTGAGCATACTCTCATTGACTATACATGTGCCAGTTAGCAGCATGGCATCGCAGGGCATGACGCATCCGTCAGGTGGCAGTACTAACACGTCTCCGGGCACCAATCGGCCCGCATTCACTACGCACTCTTCGCGACCCATACGCGTCGGTCGCAACACTGTCACGGTAAATGTACTCGTCGATCCAGCCATGTTATGAAGGTTTACACTCATCTGTGGATACAATCTTCGTTAATGATAAAATATTTCTCCAGGAAGAAAAGGAAATAGAACTGTGCTGAACTGAATGAGATGTAATCGTAAAGGAATTCAATAACTTAAAAAAAATAATAGTCCGCTATCATAGGTGTTCCGCCATGTTGGATTTAGAATGACGTCACACAGCTAACCATGCATTGTCATCTAAACTAAACGTGTATACAAAATTTCTGCTCAATCGGTTAAAGATATCTGCTTCAAAATTGAGTTGCAAGATTCACCCCGGAAAAACATACATTGGAAGTTAATTAAAAGCTTTTAAAAAGGGCAACTACTTATACCACTATTAAAATTATTGTTAAAAATCACTTTAGTAATGTGTGAAGCATACCTGTTTAGTTTGGTACAAAGCTAACATACAAGAACCTGTTGACAGAATTAAAACGCATGTTGCATATTGATAATATTCATCCAGTGACCAGAGTATAATTGAGAAAACTTGGAATAAGTAGAATGGGTTGAATACTTCGTTGACAAATAGCGACCAATAGCTTTTAACTTCCACTTCCACAGAATTAGGTCCATATAGTTTTATCCTACAAAAAAATATTATTTAGTATACACTCAGCAATGAAAAGTTTAATCATCACTTACTTTAGGTACTTACAATTCGTTTTGTTGTCTTTTATTAATGCCAGATATATTTTCCATCAGTAAACTAATGGTTAATTTATCATTGAGCGCAAGAACGCTGATAAAAGACCCTTGATCGTGAAGCCAGATGAATCGACTGTGTTGATAAATAAAGTAACGTAATCTGTTTTCTCTATGATTTGAAAGATTGAGATCAATTTCATGAACTACTTCTAATTTAAATAATTCATCCGAGTCGGTAACTAAAACAAGAGGAAATAATATAAGAACATTACTTTTTATGATAATCACAGATTTAGCCATACCCTAAAACTAAAACATAATTTATAAGAAACAAATCAAATGCGGCGCTATTCACAGATATGTAGATCTATTAGAAGCCTTTTATTTTATTACTCGTATACGTACATTTTAAGCGCTTATAGGATGTCATTTTATGATTTAAGCATGGGGCATAGCAATGGATTATCCTAATTAACTAATTATGTTTTAACAACGACTTGTATGTCTTGTAACGACCATATTGTTGGTTCCTTAACCCATTGGCTCGCTATCGGGACGGTCATCCCAAAACTTCATCACGATACATAATATTTCGTATCGTGATTTATTAATTTAAAATAACGGATATTTGTAATTGAGGAATCAATAGTAGTATAGTTCTATACCGGTTTGAATGCAAAATATACACATATATTGCCTCATCCGCAAATAGGCAATAGATAAGTGTATGCACTTCATGCTCAAAAGTCTTTACGTCTCACAGGAGGCGCTTTAAATAGGCGTAATAAATTAAAACGCAAGAAACAGTTGTTTAAAATTCAAAATGAGGTTTTATATGGTAAAAAATTAATATGTTAACTAACCAGATACTTCTTCAGCCGTTTTCAAACTGCATTTTATGTATTTGAACCTGTTAAGCGAGGGATAATAAGCTAAAGCAAAATACGGCAGTCCACATAGTAATATGCACAAGGTGTGGAACAAAGCGGCTCGTAACTTTGAGTATTTGAAGCCGAATATTTTGAGGTTTTGCTCGTCGCCGGTGTTCTCCAACATTTGCCATTGTGACTCGCCAATAACTTCGTATTCGTCTGTAACATAAAGCAAACGGTCTGCAAACTTTACCGGGGATAGCTGCTGGCTGTGATGTATGTCACTGTGTTTGCTTGCACCAAAATATTTACCAACATTTATCGTAAAAGGGAAAATCCCAACGCAATTTCGTCTTGTATACTCGTATGTTGCACAGCAGGACAGTGAATACTAATGTGTAAGACTCATAAAATAATACCTACGTATCCGTGACGTAAACTAGTGGGTTATTACATACTTTTTGAACAGTTGCATAGGCGAGTAGAATATCTTGGTAGACAAATACTAATAAGGATGAAGATTAATGTTAGAACGCACTAATATCAGAAACTACAATTCCATATTTATAATTTATTTTTACGTTGGATAGCCTGTTTATTGAGGAAAGTTATCTAGGCGATTAGCCTTCCTCGCGTTCCTAGATTTTAACCTATTTTGGTTCACCCTCAATAAGTAGAAGTATATGTATCTCTACAAACAAAGTGTACATATACATACTCGATATCATAAGAAATCCGACCAAAAACATTTCAATGTCATGTTGCCAACACATTACATATTGCTTGCACTGGCAAAAAGTTATCAGATCCCATGTAGAGTCAAGCTTCTAACTCTACAAGCCCTAACTTCACAAACTCTACATCATAGTCAAAATAAATATGTGGCTTGGCCATTTCGCTACATTAACATGGGCGTAAGGTGAATTATTCAATGTTCATTACTTTTCCATTATACAACAGTTTTTGTGGTAACGAAGTAACATAGACAGATGGTCCAAAAATATTTAAAAATTGTAACCTTGCTGAGTTTCTTGCCGGTTCTTCTCGGTCGAAGGCTGACTTCCGAACCGATGGTAACTTCTGTAATTCGACCTTCATAAGTGCCCTTCTAGGGCCTAAACTGAATAAATTTGACTTTGACTAACAATAATTATATTTAATAATAATTATAATTATGTATATTAAGTATGTAATAACATAAGCATTTTTTTTTTCTATATCGGTGTTAATATTGATCCTTGTAAGACACATTCAGGCATTCCGGGATTCCAGTATTGGAATTACTTTTGATACTCTTACTTCAACAATGGGTATGGGAATTGCTGTATCTGTTGTTATAAATCATCAAAAAATCACGTATGTTGTATGGGAGCCCCCCTTAAATATTTATTTTATTTTGTTTTTAGTGTTTGTTGTTGTAGCGGCAACAGAAATACATAATTTGTGAAAATTTCAACTGTCTAGCTATCGCGGTTCTTGAGATACAGCCTGGTCCCGTTTTTACCCTTTGGGTACGGAACCCTAAAAAGCATGCATAATCAATAATGTGTGAAGCCTTATCACTTAATTAAAAACAATATTAAGCGTTTACGCTACTTGGTACTTATTTGAAAGCGCCAAGCCGGGTCACCTGTGTGACTTGATAGTGCGTCTTACTGATATTAATACTTTTGAGTTCTAAGAGAACATTTCATTGTTTGCAGTTATGTTATATATGTTAAAATAAGTCTGTGACCGCTCAATAATTTTGTATATTCTTCACAATAAGATAACCAAAAAATGTAACAGTGGTCTTGTCTCGAAATTATCTTTGATTGCTGTGTCACATGGCAGTTCAAATTGATCAGCCAACATCAGAATCTGCTGCAATCCAGTTTTATTTTAATGGCCCGGTACTGGGTCACAACCCACCAAATGGGAAACATTGCGCTATATGCATGGGTAGGGTTCCAAAGTGATCCATAAGCATGTTATTAAATAAATGACATTCAATGATAACATTCTATTGGTCATAATTAGGTACTATAACTGTCAATTAAAAGAAAAATGGCTAACATACACATACACATAGACAAAAATGGCTTGTTTAGCTATTGAATGAAACCAATAAAAAGCAAACCCTTCTCTTACAATAATAACAAGGTACAATTATAATAGTATTAGTATATTTGTTAGTCCACAGAAAACATTTAGGTAACAATAATTTATGGCATGGTGCAAGCAAGTACATGGTGCCATCACAACACTTGATAAAAATAAACAAACATCAATTCTTTGATGATAGATAACATTACATAAAATTCTATTTTATAAGTACAGACAGTACATTGTTTTAGAATTTGAAAATATTATATGGTGTATGTTTATTTTTATCCCAACAGTATCCCCGGCAAAGCATTATAATATATATAAAATTACAATTTTATTATTATCATAATTTGAAATGGGTTAATTTTCAATGTGATGACTTGATTTTCAATGTGATGTACTGATAGTTTAATAATGCAGACTAATTCAACCCAATTAACATGTGTAGGTTGTGCAACACTTGCTTACAATCAAATAGAAGCATCAATAAATAGTGCATTGCAAATATAAGACATGCCATATGACACCATTGAATCACTGTACAAGAATATATTTTGAAATAGAAATATATGTTGTGTTTTATTTTACTCATGATTCAGTTCAATATTGTAGTATTGGGTAGGGAATAAAATAATCATATTATATCTTTTTGTAAACTATAAAATTACTTTACTGATTTTTTTTCTCAGAAATAAGGTTATTTAAAATAGGTATTCAATGTTTGAATATATATTATGTATGTACCTACATATATAAATTGTAGTGAATCTCTTTGGCCAACCTCTCATACATGCCTCTTTGGAAGTGATAGATAAATATAATAATATTAAATTAAATAATAATTACATAGCCACACCCCTAAGGCTACTCTCTGACCAATCTTTAGGTTCCAATTATATTATAGACCTTCACCATCATCATCATAGTGCATTATGATGTATGTTTTAGTGAGTCACAAGATATTAAGTCAAGTGTACATTACACTCACCATTGGCGACGATAGCATTGTTATCGTTCGGCATTCCCGTGAAACTGATAATAATTTATAACACAAAAAAGTTAAGGCATATTATTTAGATGTTATTTTGTAATTTACAAGAGCTCGATGCTACCTCATAGTAATATATTTAATTTTAAAAGATGTAGTCGATCGCAGAGCACTTCAGCTACTCAACACATGTCACACCACAGGCCACAGATAACTATATATAAGTCGGATGTCTGAATGTCTGTCAGTGTCAGCCAAGAATTATATATTCTAAATGGATAGGTAACTCTAAATACCCACTTGAAGCAAATACCTATCAATTGCGAAAAAGAGAAAGATAACAACTACGTTGGGACAATCTCTTTCTTTCATTAAGGGTAAGTAGGGTTAGAAAGAGAAACATTCAAATCTTATTATTATTAGTATATAGACTACCGATAAAAAGTCTTTAATCGAATTTCAAAGAAACATTCGACTAAGAAAACATCTAGTAATGTAGATTTGATTCTTCTGTGGTAACAATCGTAGTTTATTCCACCCTAGTAATTATCATAGTATCATCTACTCGACGTTAGATGGCGCTATTTCAAAAAAGCTTATATTATCGATTGATTTGGCGCGAAGTGAGTGAGGTTAAAATAAAAGCTTTTTGTTCTGCTTACATCTTTTACATTAGATTGAATAGTAATGTCTCAAACTGGATTATCGATAAAAAAACCTGATTATTTAGAAATTGGTGAATATAATTTTTCATGGCCTGGTGGAGAGAACGGTACATTTCAAGATTTTGGATCAGTTAATTACACAATGCCGTCAGGTAAAGAAGATTTATTATGTATCTATAACGGATAGCTTTGTTTGATTGTTTAGATATTATTACACTTTAATTACAGGACCATGGTACTGGCCTTGGTGTCCACTGTGGAAAATTTCACAGCATCCATTATTTCAAGTATGTTCTTAATTTATTTCCAAACTGTCGGTAGACGTAGGATCAATTTATTTATTAGGCAAATAAAATAATATTCTTAATTTCCTTACAGCTTTCAAACATGCTCTTTGTGGCATCTTACTGTGCTCCGAGTACAAAGAAGGGTCAACTATGGATGCACACTATATTGATATTCGGTAAATGAACCTATATATTTTTTTATTTTTTTTATTCCACAGGTTAAACCAGGCATTCGGGTCAGAAGGTAAGTGAATACCGCCGCCTATAGATATTAGTAATAGCAGAGGGTTTACCAACCATACCAACGTGCAATAATATTTATACATACCTATACAACACACAACATTATAACAATAACATAGTCTTATTTTATAGTAATTTCTAGAGCTTATAAGTACGATTAATTAACACTTATCAGCTGGATCCGTGCGTTCCTCAGAAAAAGGTCTTGACAGACGGGCGTCTGCCCGGACTATAAAGTGATAGTTAATATAATTCAGTTTTTTTCCTTTTGAGGTACGGAACCCTAAAAAAGAAAAAAAATCGCAATAAATAGGTATGTAGAATTGTGTAATTTTTTTACGACAGCCTTCATGCTGTATTCGATATGGGCCTGGCACGTGATATGTTCACCGGACGCGTTTTCGTGGAACTTCGGCTTCGTGTTCCTGAACCTTGGACAGGTCGTGTACTTAGTGTACGAGATGAGACCGGTCAAGTTCGACCCTGAACTTGAAGAGGTCTATCATACGCTATTTGAACCATTTAAAGTGAGTACCGCTAGCTAAGTCCTACATACCTTTTTATTTACATACCTACTTAATTTTAGTTTTCTATGCAATATTAGTGACCTTTAAGTTAATATTGTACTTTAGTACATATCGTACGTAATCATTAGTGTTCTATAGGTGCCTAATTTAGTTATTTGTATAAATGTCGCTTCCGAATTGTAAAAACTGGCACAGGTATAAAAACACGGAATTCTATTTTTAAGACTGAAAATTTTCCGGCTTTAACGAATTAAATAAAACAGCATTTTGTCCTATCTTGCAAGTTGCAATCAACATTTCGATTTTAATTGCGGCAGATTCTACAAATTGGCTGCTGCAAATTGTATGGATATATTTATATTACCTACATTGTTTAGGAAAAAAATTGCATAAATTTTTTGGTTTACCCTACCACGTGCTATGGTTTCCTCACGATGTTTTCCTTCACCAACAGCTCATGGAATAGGATTCGAACCCACGACCTGCATTCGATGTCACCATCGCCTTAAAAAAGAAATTTCTAGAAATGAATAAGTAGTTAGGTCTATAAGCAAACGTAGAGTTTATACTTATAAAAAGTAGAAACCGTGTAATGTATAGGTATCACGGCTGCAGTTCAAACGCATGGTATCTCCAGACTTCGCGCACGTGATGTCACTGCACGCTGGTGAAGCGTACGCCATGCAGAACCTTACCAAAACTGATAGGCTGGGTCTGCTGCTATCGGGAAAGGTATTGTGCAATATACTTATATAGCTTTATGTATGTTCTTTTTGACGCTTTTGTTAAGTAAAAGTAGTTTTCTCTGGATAAAAGTAGGTAGTTTCAGTTTTTCTCCGATCCATATGTTACTTGTCCGTAGTCTTACCAGTAGGACTACGGGCAATGCTAAGTGCCCATGGTCCTACTAATAGAACTACGGGCAAAATAAATTGCCCGTGGTCCTACCAGTAGGACCACGCAGTAGGACCACGGGCAATAGACTGAAAATTCGGCATTAGCCTGTGTGCCGTTGAGACCTAACAAAGAATGAAACCTTGCATTTATAATATTATGTGGATATACCTTTCGCCTACGAATTTAGCCACAGTTAAGTATACTAGTAGGTACGTATACTGTTTGTTTATCAAATAAAGAATACCTATACTCTATCGTGTGTCAAATTCCATCCAAATATTTTCAGGCGTTTAAGCGCCTGAGTTGGTCCCATGTTTTACCTACCCAGTGCAACTTGAAATTTGATATGGGTGATCTAGTATGTCAACATAATACCTATATGTATCTAATTATTACAACGGTAATATTGCGAGTTCTAAAATTTCTTTGTATTTATGATATGAATATTTTTCCACACAAGAATGGTTCAAATTATCATAAATCAAAAATACAGTCTAGCGCTTTCCTACAGCAATACCTAATATTAATGATTTGAAACATTCTTTTCTTAATTCAAAGGGACAGAGATGAAGAGACTCCTCGAAAGCAATTTAATTTGTGTTATTTTTTGAACAAACTTTTCTCTATAAATTGGCAATGTGCTCGTGCAAAGAAGTTGTGCCAAATGACAAATCCTACTACGACGAAAATTTTTTGGATTGTATAAATAGAGAAATGTGAAACTGAGTTCAAGCTCTACGTTTTTGTAATTTACCCTTTAGTAACATAAAAAGAATGGCTAAAGTCGCACGCAACGTGTATTATTGTGCATCTTCCGTATTTCTCGGCAACTTTCGATATAATCGAAGATGTTGGTAAGAAAGAACATACAAGAACTGTCCTATTATTATTTGTAACACATATTACTTACTAAGAGTTCTGCTCATGGGAGAATACATTGTTTACAATAACGGCCACAAAATATGCAAAGTTTATTCAACAGCTCGTTCGCGTCGGTACACCGAGGATTTAAAACAATTTTTGTTCTTGCGCGTGCCAATGTTTCCAATGTTACCTACCTGTGCCTACTGACTGATACGCGGGGTTTCCAAACGACGAAGACGTGTCCTTTTATAGGTTTTACACTGATCAAACTAATAAGGTAAATGCATGATGAATACCTACATCTTTTGTTTGTTATCTTCTATCATGTAGAGTAGAAGACAAAAATGTGTGACTAAAAGTTTGTGCTTATTCCAAAATTTTATTAGGATGGTAGGTAGGTAATAGCGGTACATGTAGGTACCTATATTTTTATTGACTTCATTTAAAAAGCATGTACGATTACCTAATAGGTAACGATTATTTCCATGTCTTCTTGTTAAACGATATCAAAATTATAATATTGATTTAGTTTTCTGCATCGTAGTTTTACGCGCGAAATCTAAAAATGAATTGCTGTTCGTTAGTCTCGCTAAAACTCGAGAATGGCTCGACCGATTTGGCTAATTTTGATCTTGAAATATTTGTGGAAGTTCTGGGAAGGTTTAAACGGTGAGAAACATAAAGAATAAGTAAAGGAAAATACTAAAAACGACAATTTAATATTCCTATACAAACTGTTCTATATCGGTAAGCTCGGGACGTTCGATCTCTTTCGTCTTTTTAGAAATAAAAAAAATAGTGTCACTTGGTTGTCAAATATTTATAGGTGCGTTCAGAAATTTGTCTGTTTCGTAATCGGAACAATAACTAACATAGAAGCCGGGCTAAAATAAGAAATGAAATGCATATACTTTACCTTTTTTTACTTTCGACGTTAATAATGCGTGGGAAAGAGACATATAATACCGTTCTGTTTCGTTATTATGCAGGTTGTCAAAAGCTATTTTTTGGCTAGTGATGGGCTTATCATCGACATTGTCGCGTCGATATAAGTCATCAAAGCAAACAACAACAAATATAGTTAGTACTAGCTGTGCCCGCGACTTCGTCCGCGTGGAATAGTGACTTTGGGCATATCTTTTGCTTTATTTTGGATTAACAAATGTTCGACGTGATTCTTTAAATTGACACAACTTTTTTATTTAAGAATCGATTGACATGAAACAATCACTAAATGTTAAGTGAAGCTTACCACAATATATTAGTGAAAACCACATCCGAATACGCCGTTTCTGAGATTAGCTTGCACAAACAGACAAAATTCTAACAATCATTGTTTTGGGTGCTATTGCGTTGATAAAGGACCCAATAATATTTTTTCTCATATATCTTCCATGTACAGATAGCGATCCGTTACATTTTTATTATGTGGACCTATAGATAGAATAGTTTTCTATTATATATTTTTTAATTAATATAGTTTAACCTTTTCTTAACATTCCCATGTTATTATAATTTATTATCAGTATAGGCGCTGGCTGTCGACGGATAATCTGCCAAGTGTGGCTGTGGTTTACTAACGGATTTACCACGACGGAACTTCGGCGTCGGAATATCAGTCAAGTATGGTAGGAAAGAGACGATAAGAATTTGACACAAGTATAAATGAAACTACAATTATTAATTTAATGCCTTTATTAATCATTAAAATCCATACTAATACTAATTTACTAATTAATATTATAATTATAAAATATTGTAAATGCGAAAGTGTGTCTGTCTGTCTGTCTGTCTGTTACCTCTTCACGCTTAAACCGCCGAACCGATTTAGATGAAATTCGGATAGGGATTGTTGGAGTCCCGGGAAAAAACATAGGATAGTTTTTATCCTAGAAATCACCTTTTAAGGGGGTGAAAGGGGGGTGGAAGTTTGTATGAGAAAAACCTATTGATGCACTGACTCCATTTCATTTTCATTTCACCATCATTAGGAAATCTGCAACAGTATTGAAATGATTATCGATAACCATTTTTACATCACTTTATTTGTTAGCATTATAAGAGGACCAAAGAGGACCATTTGACATTTTGCTTGTGACACGTTCAAAAATAATAAAAACAAACAGCCATGTTTTGTTTCATTCCCACATTACGATATGCTAATTGACATAAATGAATAAACTGTATAGTACTCGCTTTTTATTTTAGCCCGGCTTCCATGCTAGTTATTGTTCCGAGGTTTCGTAGCTGTAGTATGAGGTCCGATCTTTATGGTCAGTTTTGTTGGAAAGTTGGAATACAAAATAGTTCTGTTCCAGAAATAAAAAATGTGTAAAAAACTAAAATATTACAGTATCAGTTGGTTGTCGAAAAATATCATCGATTAATATAATATAATTATTATATACATAATAGAGATATTAGAAAGATTAGCGCGATGACATAAATCTATGATCTTAGCTTAAAATTGTTTAAGTGCTAGGCTTCGATCGATCATTTCCTATTCTTTAAATTCCTTGTGGGGTTATAATTTATATCTGGAAAACTTACTTCATGCGAGATTGATGAAGTAACGAATTTTCGTTTTGATGTTAATTTGTGCTTCATTTGATTTTTCTGTAGTTTAGCCCTATTCATTCGTTTTGTTCGGCTTAAGGTTTGACCACATTTTACACAAATATATGTAGGTGATACGAAGTTCACTGGGTCATCTAGTCCTCAAATAAAAACCTTATTGGAAGTTTTCATTAAAGTTCTTTGTTATGAATTATAGACTACTCTATTTTTAATTAACAGGTAAATGTAATGAGTGGACATCAATTTCTACACCCGATCTTACCCTGCGAGTTTTTAGACTCGCCAGAGTTCGAGTCCAATCGAGCTACTATCGATGAGAAATTTAAGGTCAGTAGGTATTACTTTTAATACATTACCTGTTCAATCTAACAAGTAATTAGAAACATGTTAAAATAGGTATATACCAATTAATTTTGCCACAGTGTCAAACTGTTCTAATTTCAAATTAACAGCCAGATATCGCTTATCTAGCCATTGAAAAATCAAGCCTTAGTGTTTGTAAACTGGCAGGAAAGACAGTAAAAATAAATAGAAGTAATAGAAACAAATTCTTAGTACCAATGGATACAGCAATAAATAAAATTTCGGAGCTAAAGAGACAATGCGGGCCATAAACAAGTGGAAGTTCAATGCATAAATCGTTTTTGGCGTACGTCGTAGGTACCTTGCCGAGTTGCCGGACATGCGGACATTTGCCAAGTCTGGTTAAATATCCGTGGCGGTAACATTTTTGCATGCTATAGATATTTCACGATCAGCTTAGTAGCTCGTTCATCATGGCCCGCTTTGGCATTACCTACCCCATTCCGGTGACCTAATTGTTGTATGATACGGCTTGTTTAAAGGCCATAGTGGTTATAAATGCAAGAATCTGGGTTAAATATCGATACCTACAGTTTAAACTGACTTACGAATGTTTCAATTGTTTATGAAAATATTTTGGTGAAATAAATATGATTAGGTAGCTGTAGGTATTCTATAACCGCTAGACGATGGTGTAGAGATTAGTGAAAAACAAATTGTATGGTATGAAATACATGTAATTAGAAATTAAATAAATCTAGTGCACAAATCGTGGAGTGTGGTCTTGAAACATCAAAAATGGTTTTTGTGTAGATTGTCTTGATGCCTGTACGTCCCTAACCAAAATCTGTGAATGCAGGGCGATCGCCAAAAGTTAGGAATAGTCTCCTAAGACCGTTTTCCTGTAGCTAAACGGTTTAGGTACCTCGCATTACTGCCCTGTCTCAAAAATCCAGCCTTTATAAGGGTTACAAAACTTTTTTTTAATTTAAGTAGGTACCTATGCCAATATTTTCTGAGATATTATTACTAAAGTCGTAAAAAGTGTGTCTAGAGATTATGGAGTGGAAAATTTTGGATAAATGTTGGTTATTCCATGCATGAAAATAACCTGAGTAGGTATTTAAGTACTATTATTACGGTAATTTATTACCTACATAATACCATACCAATGTCATTTTTGCTATGGTAGGGGAGGCATTGATGCTAAATTTGTAGTTACTCGAGCGTCTTTGGGACCTACTGGAATTTGAAGATTAGGTGGAATAAAGAAAAAAAGGTTATGTGATATTTACCCCTTCAGCGGTGGGGGGAGCGTCTACAGGGTTTCAAAAATGTAAAAAAAAACAGTCACCAAGAAATACTCGAGCGCGTCAGATATTAATAGGGTAGTCGCGCCACGTCTGTCTGATAACGGAAAAATAATAGGTTCTTCTTGATGGCCTTGTTGTACTGACCCATAATCTGACAATTATGTTGAGGGATTTCCTTAATCTGACGGTTTGAAAAAAAAATATGTAAAAAATATCGAAATCTCGAAAATGGTTCAAGATATCGAAAAAATGTTTGCACAAAAGTTGTAGAGAATTTAACCTTCTACAATATTTATTCTATATACATTTACCAAAAAACCCATAGGAAACGAGATATTTGCAATAAATGATTTTTTGACCTTTGACCTTGAAAAATCAGTAGTCGCGGGCACCCTAAGATAAGTAGCTTTTGAGACAAGTTTTAGGGTGTCAAAATAAAGGTTTATACAAGTTAATAGCTGACTATTTCTCATTCTGAGGTGAAACTCATAATATTCCTGGACTATACACTTAATAATGATTTTAGCCACTTCGGCTTGTGCAAATCGGCAGATTAAGATATTTCCGTGATTCGTGACTAATTTCCTTCAAAATAAAAAAAAACCAATCGCGCTCGAGAAAATCCAGGTGACGTTTTTTTTTTGCAACTTTGCGAGTCTCCAATTTTCTTTCGTCACGCCCAAATTGTCAGATTATTGAAATGTACACTATTTTGCATGTAACTAACTTACCTTACCTTAATCTGACGCGCTCGAGTATTTCAAACCATCGATTTTTTTTTACTAATCTGACGGGCTACCCTAGGCGTTCGACACTACATAGAAGGCTCAGATTTCGTGAGAGTACTTCACAAGGTGCAAGGTTGCCCCCCTTATGTTAATCTGACGCGCTCGAGTAAATCCCGAAATCCCCTATTCGCCTCCCCTACCACTACTTTTATAGTGGTAGGGGAGGCAATGATGCTAAATTTGTAGTTACTCGAGCGTCTTTGGGACCTACTGGAATTTGAAGATTAGGTGGAATAAAGAAAAAAAGGTTATGTGATATTTTCCCCTTCAGCGGTGGGGGAAGCGTCTACAGGGTTTCAAAAATGTAAAAAAAAACAGTCACCAAGAAATACTCGAGCGCGTCAGATATTAATAGGGTAGTCGCGCCACGTCTGTCTGATAACGGAAATATAATAATCTGCCGTTTTGCGTGGTGGGGGTGGCCGTACGTAGCTCCTATTTTAAAGACTGACGATTTGGACGCGACCATCAGTCAGGGCCGATTTTTGAAAATGCAAAAAAAAATCGTGACCTTGATTTACTCGAGCGCGTCAGATTTTTATACAGGCGGTTCTTCTTGATGGCCTTGTTGTACTGACCCATAATCTGACAATTATGCTGAGGGATTTCCTTAATCTGACGGTTTGAAAAAAAAAATTTATAAAAAATATCGAAATCTCGAAAATGGTTCAAGATATCGAAAAAATGTTTGTACAAAAGTTGTAGAGAATTTAATTTTCTACAATATTTATTGAGAATACACATACCAAAAAACCCATAGGAAACGAGATATTTGCAATAAAAGATTTTTTTACCTTCGACCTCGAAAAATCAGTAGTCGCGGGCACCCTATGATAAGTAGCTTTTGAGACAAGTTTTAGGGTGTCAAAATAAAGGTTTATACAAGATAATAGCTGACTATCTCTCATTCTGAGGTGAAACTCATAATATTCCTGGACTATACACTTAATAATGATTTTAGCTACTTCACGGCTACTTACACGTCACGGCTTCGGCAGATTTGCACAAGCCGTGACTAATTTCCGTGACTAATTTCGAGACTAATTACCTTCAAAATAAAAAAAAAACTAATCGCGCTCGAGAAAATCCAGGTGACGTTTTTTTTTTGCAACTTTGCGAGTCTCCAATTTTCTTTCGTCGCGCCCAATTTGTCAGATTATTGAAATGTACACTATTTTGCATGTAACTAACTTACCTTACCTTAATCTGACGCGCTCGAGTATTTCAAACCATCGATTTTTTTTTACTAATCTGACGGGCTACCCTAGGCGTTCGACACTACATAGAGGGCTCAGATTTGGTGAGAGTACTTCACAAGGTGCAAGGTTGCCCCCTTATGTTAATCTGCCGCGCTCGAGTAAATCCCGAAATCCCCTATTCGCCTCCCCTACCATAGGTATAGGATCTCACATCACATTCCACCCCATTGTTTCAGCCGCATTTTATGGATGAAAAATATTGCCATGTCTCCCAGTCTATCCCACATACCAAATTATTTCCGTGCAAATATTTTTCGTTACGACATGATGGAAGAAATGGCTATTTGCAAGTATGATAGTAGAAAGTAAGGCTACTAGAATTTTGTCTGTTTATATTGTCTTATTTTTTCAATCAGGTATCAATAGTAGCTGCATCTTCATGTCGATACGTCTACTGGCAGCGTAGTTCCCTCGAATACCTTTTCGTGAAAGAGACGTACCTCGCGTGCGTTGTAACTACGCTCATAGCCCGCGATATCACGACGAAACTTTACGCGATGAACAACAAAATCGTCACTGAACGAGGCTCGCACCTCGATATCAGGTTGCCGAGCATATCTCACGCTCTTGCAAGAAGTCCGAGGAAACTGCGATCGGTCAACAAGCTTCCACCGCCTACGACCGTGCAACCAGTCCCGCCTGAGAAACGGCCGAGTGAGTGCTTTCAATCAATCGTTTTACTAGAAATAATGTGAACAGATTGGTAAGGAGATAGGTATGAATGTTGCGTTAGATAGAATTAAATTTCATACACAGAGGGCTGGAAGTCCGGAGGGGATTCGTGGAGTAATATTGGATTCTTTGAATCCACAAATTCGAAAGAAAATGCTATTTTAAGAGTTTAGAATTAATCAACTATGTTTCCAACATTAAGAAAAAAGGGTTGGGTTTCTGTAGTGTTTGTCATTTTAATCAGCCTAAGTACGGTAGTATACCTAGTGGGTAACCTACCTAAATGAAACCAATAAAAATAAAAAGTTTAGGGAAAATTGTGGACATACATACTGGTCGAATGGAGAACCTCCTTTTTTAAGTCTTTTAAAAATAACTAGTTCTCATAATATGAATCTCATTGCATTCTATTTCGTTTTACCTTCTCTCGGAACTTTCGGAAGATGTAGCTATGACTCATATATAACTAAAAGTGGTTGAAACATTACTTGGAGCTAGTGAAAAATGTAAGTGTGACCTCTGGTTTATAGCTACCGCCATCGGCTCTTAGCCCAGTTCTTATCCCCGCATGGTCAAATAAAATATTTAGAACGGCCGCCGGGCGTCAGGAGAACGTGACTTACGATTTTCTAACCTGACTGCTTTAGGAACGAGATGTGCATGAATATTTTAATATAGGTATCTACCCACTGAAGTTTTTATATACCTAGTTAATTTATTAAATCCCCAACATAAATCCTAAATAGTTAATATATGAATGTACCTACTTATATGTACCTATAAGTGTATGTATGTACGCTACATCTAACCTATCTATGTTATATATTTATTATTTATTCTATTTATACAAACAGGATGTCCTTGTCCGGTAAGTAGTACGACAAACTTAAGGGAGACATATTATTATTATTATTAGATAGGGCGGGTCACCTACAAAATATACAAAAATTATCTTTATAAAAGTGTCAGCATTTTCGAGATATTTAAAATCAGATACCTATTCAAAAATTTGAAACCGCGGGGCGGAAAGCTAGTCAATATATAAAAATCTGAAATATCTCGAAAATTATGTCGCTTTTATTGAGGGCATTTTTGTATGGTTGGTGATCCGCCCACCTATCTCCCCGTTAATTTTGTCTTACTACTTACTGGACACCTGAATAGATACCTACTAGAACTTTTAAATATATACTTATAGATCACACACACACTGGACAAACAAACATATTCATGCACATAATGCACCGGTATACCTTACCAGTCAAGCCAATTGGCCCGATATAACGCCATGATATCAGATAAATAGTTTGATAATTTTACAGACTGTTGGTTACGGGAGGCAGATTCTCTCACGAACGCGATGAAACGTAATTGCGTGTCTGCTCCATACAACGGAGGGGACGAAGAACTGATGCCTTTAGCAGCTCACGAGGCACCAGCCGCCTCGTCGGACGACCTCTCAGTAGCCGACAGCTGTCCTGATACTTCTTCCAAATACCACAGCTGCGAAGCTGTCGAAACTGATGATGAATTGAGACACTGAATGAATTATTAAACCTATAGGTTCTTTATTATAAATAAAGACAAATGAAAGATTGCATTATTTTATTTTAATGATGCTAGGTAGGAACGGTTTAAATAAAATATTGCAGGGATTTGTGAATACCCAGATTAATTAAAAGTGTCAGCCAGTAGTAGGTAGGTACCTAACTTGATGCACAAATAACATAGCGATTGTAATTTTTCATTAAAATTTTATTGAAAGTAAAGGACGAAGTAGAAGTAGTATGAGAAATGAGAAAGTACCTAATAAATCTTATTTATCTACTACTTGATAGCTCACAAGTCCTACTATTTTATTTTAGTTTAATTAGCATTATACATAACTACATAAATAGTTTATTTTACTATTTGAAACATTAAGTACCTAAGTAGTTTGTAATTTATTAGTAGGAAGACTAGAAAGTAAATAGGTACCAACCTACCGAAAATGTTAAATAATAATGATTGTCTATGTATATACTCGTACTACACTATTAGTATATTAGTATCTGTGTTACCTACTAGGGGAGATCGGGGCTAGTATAGAAGGGGCAAGAATTAACTTGCCCATTATTTCCAAACTTAATGATTATCGGCTTGAAAGCACTGTTTATGGTGCCGAAAGTGTCGCGACTGCCTGTCGATAGTTGAACGTTGATCAACAGACCGTCTCGGGGATGTGAGCAGCGAGCCCGGATTGACAGGTCTTTTCATGGTTGGCAATAATTTGACTCCAGACGTAGTTATTCACTCAATCCATTAAATTACCCGAAACGAAGCTTAATTTCACAGATAATAATACATTGCTCTATGAGAAGCTAATACCTAAAGCACGAAACGTGTTTTTTCATGAAATTAAGAAATATAAATGAAATAGGTAGGTAGACAATAAGTAAATCATAATATCAACAAGTATTTGAGCTGAGTTATGATGTATCAAAAAACCGGCCAAGTGCGAGTCGGACTCGCGCACGAAGAGTTCCGTAAAAATGGGACCACCTCTGAAGTATGATCTACCAAACAAAAAAAGAATCATCAAAATCTATTCATAATTGGCAGAGAAATCGAGTAACAAACATACAAAAAAAAAAAAAACATACAGACGAATTGAGAACCTCCTCCTTTTTTTGAAGTCGGTTAAAAAAGACAAAAAAATCACGTTTGTTGTATGGGAGCCCCCCTTAAATATTTATTTAATTTTATTATTTATTATTAAAGTAAAAATACAACTGAGTATTATGTGAATATTTCAAGTGCCTACCTGTTGCCATTATTGATATCGAGCAAAAAAGGGCAAAAAAATAAAAAACAAAAACCGACTTCAAAACTGTAACCTATACCTATGTACAAACATAAACTAAAAAGTAAAGAATAATATTTTAATTTCAAAGCAAGAGCCTTAAAGGACAATCAACAAAATTATTGATATTTATATATCTATTTAATATTTATAAACAGTTCTTTTTGGAGTCGGTGCCAGTCAAGAAGTAGGACAGTTTTGAACTGGACACGAAGTGTTCATACGAGAAAACGTCTTACGACACCTCTCCTTACGGTAATGTTCCTTAGGTCTGCGCCGTCGCTCCCCTACTTTTCGAAAATTTGTTACAAAGGCAGAATTAAACTGTCCTTCTTGGCTGGCACCGACTCCAAAAAGAACTGTTTATAAATATTAAATAGATATATAAATATCAATAATTTTGTTGATTGTCCTTTAAGGCTCTTGCTTTGAAATTAAAATATTATTCTTTACTTTTTAGTTTATGTTTGTACATAGGTATAGGTTACAGTTTTGAAGTCGGTTTTTGTTTTTTATTTTTAAAAATAATTTTATTTTTTAATTTTTAAAGTTTATTCCTTATTATATGTTATCCTAGGCAAAACTAGTTTGTCCTGAAATCGGGTCTGGTCGGTAAAATATAATATATAACTAGCGGGCCCGGCAGACGTCGTCCTGCCCTGAAATTAAAACAAATCTTGGAACTCGATTCCAGCGCCACCTACCGGGTCCAATTGTATTTTAAAACCATCGAAGAACCCATTGAAGTATACACACGAAATTTCATCCAAATCCAAAAAGTCATGCTCAACGACTCAGTTTGATTCACTAAGGTTTATCAAACGAGACATAATTTTTTTCGTTTTTGTTGATTTTCTCAAAAAGTGCTTAATCAATTTCGACAAAATTTAAATGGGACCACCTCTGAAGTATGATCTACCAAACAAAAAAAGAATCATCAAAATCTATTCATAATTGGCAGAGAAATCGAGTAACAAACATACAAAAAAAAAAAAAAAAAAAAACATACAGACGAATTGAGAACCTCCTCCTTTTTTTTGAAGTCGGTTAAAAAATAGCGTTTGTTGTATGGGAGCCCCCCATAAATTTTTATTTTGTTTTTAGTATTTGTTGTTATAGAGGCAACAGAAATACATAATTTGTGAAAATTTCAACTGTCTAGCTATCGCGGTTCTTGAGATACAGCCTGGTGACAGACAGCCGGACAGACAGCGAAGTCTTAGTAATAGAGTCCCGTTTTTACCCTTTGGGTACGGAACCCTAAAAAGAATACTGTCTTGAAATAAACAAAGATAAAAATATTAGCCCTGCTTTCCCCTGCATACCTTATACCCTACCCTATAATGCCCGATCGTAAAGGGTGTAACTCCATTTTGTTATTAATGACAACAGCTGTACGAAGCTTGTTTGAGGAGTGGTAGTATGGAGGCAATAAAGCCACATTACATGTGGACATTGGCGTGTCTGCCCGCCGAAGGTGGCGACGACCTCAGCTAATCAATCAACCAATCTAGTTATCACTTCAATGTCTTCTTTATAAGCTAGAAAGTACCTAGATATTGTATTATAGGCTAGGTTTTCTATAAGATTTACTGGTTGGTCTTATTTTCGAGATTCCGGCCCGCCGGATTTAACAATTTTTCGGTGTAAAATGTAAGTGTGTTACCTATTGTATACTTTCTTTCAGATCTATATGGCCAAAATTAATAATATGTAGGTGCGGTACCCAGCCAAATATTTACATTGTTGTTTTTTTATTGACACAACAAATACTTATTTACCTAAAACAAGTTTCGTTTGCCCAGCCAAGTTACATTTCTTTATAAAAAGAAATTCCTCCTCATTACATGACCTGTGAAACAGGCGCGGTGTTTAAAATATTAGTTAGATGAACATATATGCAATTTCAAATCACCAGTCTCATTATTTGTAAGTATTCCATACAAACTTATAACATTTATTTTTACTTATAACATCTATTTTTTTTATTCTGGATAGGCTTGTGTTTGACTTCAATCTCACTATGGTAAGTGATGATGTGGCCGAAGGTGGTAAGCACACAAAGCCTAGATGGGAACTAGCTCTCAAGTGCAACTGTCGGAACACACCGATATGTGCTTGGCGACAGATTCCAGCCAGTCGGGTACTACAAAGTACCCTACCACCGTGCTATGGTTTCTTCACGATGTTTTCCTTCACCGAAAGCTCAAGCTCATTGTAGGATTCGAACCCACGACCTACGTCGCGGTATCCGACGTCACTTACCACTGAGCTATCATCGCCTTGTTATTATAAAACCAGATATTTATTTATAAAATTATTGCAGCAACAGTAACGTAGCAAATATAAAAAGATGAATTATCCCTGTACCTGTAATCTACATTAGCGATACAACATCATATAACAATAATAATGATTGAAAATATCATATAGCTTACCTATCTTTTATGCACTTTTCCCTGTTGTTGGTTTCCTATGTAATGTAAGTGAATACCTATTGTTATTGTTCTTGTATATACATATTTATTTCTATATATATTCATAAATACATACATATATGTATGGTAATTAAGTTATTATGCCAATTAGTTATTTATTGATGTTTTCTGATACAGAAAAGATTTTTTATTTTGATTTTTTTATATTAGTATTTACGTATTTGACCGCTCATTTGTCCATGATTCACCCGAGGCTTCAGCTGAAAATCAGCGCTGTTATTCAGCAGCACATGCTGAGCTGAGGCCTTTTAGACCACAACTTAATTTCAGAATCCTTGTACTATTATTTTATTTTTATTTTAGTTATGTTTTAAAAAATGTTTTTTCTTTTCTTCTTTCGTTCTTTCTATCGAGATAGATATTGATCATATACTGGAATACCATGAGTTTCTTATTGTGTATTTCATATACTTATTTCTTAAGTTATACCTAAGTACCTACTTACCTACATTACCTGCTGAACCGGTGGTAGAGTTAATTGTTACGTTGGTAGTGTCGTACCTACACTATAGGTATTTATTTCATTGACATGTCTAATGCTGTACTCACAAAAATGGAGGAGGTTGCCAATGTTCTATTCCTGTGCAATCAGTTTTTCGAAATTCGTATCTAGAGTGGAAACGTTTGGCGAACGCCCGGTGTCATATTGCCAGCAAATGCAGCAGATATCTATCCCAACCTGCCAAACACTTTCAGCTACAGATGCTACCCTTCAAGCCAAATTAACCTCATCTAGTTAAACTGGAAGTAAGTTGGCACTCAGCTTTTTGGCGGTTCGACTCAATTTTAGTATTGGCTTCCGTTTCATATGATCAACGTTAGTACATTTCGATATATAATATGATGTTTTACCAAAAATCACTTCTGTGCCAGCGCTAGGTATACTTAACTATTGGCGGAAAATATGACTCTCTGTGCTTCGTTTACTGCATACCTAACTAGCGTAAAACATTGGTAATAAATGTTCATACGCGTAAGATAGTAAAGTTGTTAATATATTTCCCAGATAGTTTGCCTACTATAGCATTAGAGTACAGAGATAAGCAAGTCTTGTATCTAACTATATTGGCTTATATGTGATAATTAACTGGTTATCTACTATAATCACCGGAAAGTTTAAGAGTGATTAATGTAAAACAAAAATAATAAATCATTTACTAACATATCATCTCGAGCATATGATATGTATGTACCTATATTGTGACCTCGATTCGTTTAAAGCTTCTAGATAAAACAACCTCATAAAGGTGTGCAAATGTAATTAAAATTATGCAATCGATTTTACGTTTTACTACCTTGACGACCTAGATCAAGAGTTTCCACATTTACCTACTTCAGCCAAAATATGTATACGTGTGCATTATTTTATTTTGTGTCGTGTTCGTTACTACTTATTAAGAAGTAACAACCTTACTTAAAGTTAAATCTTGAAATAGCATTTTTTTTTATTTAATTCATAAATTCAAACATAATAATGTCAATGTCCCAGGAAAACAATAAGATAACAATAGAACCTAGTATATATTAGCAAGTCGAGTTGTATAAAACGAACAATTAATACATTCTGGGACAGTTCTATCTTAAATTAACTAGTCATTATAAACAGACAATCAAAGGATAAATAAATCTAATTTTAAGGCGATGATAGCTCAGTGAAGGCGATGATAGCTCAGTGGTAAGTGACGTCGAATACCGCGGCGAAGGTCGTGGGTTCGAATCCTACAATGAGCTTGAGCTTTCGGTGAAGGAAAACATCGTGAGGAAACCATAGCACGGTGGTAGGGTACTTTGTAGTACCCGACTGGCTGGCTACCACCCTCAAGTTGAAAATCTGTCGCCAAAACACCTATCGGTGTGTTCCGACAGCTGCACTTGAGAGCCAGTTCCCATCTAGGCTATGTGTGCTTACCATCTTCGGCCACATCATCACTTACCATGGTGAGATTGTGGTCAAACACATGCCTATCCAGAATAAAAAAAAAAAAAAAAAAAAAATCTAAATAAAAAAGTCGTTGTCAGTAGGCAACGTACCCAGAATGCTGGCAGCATTGCCTCGTTGGATGGCAATGCTTATTCGTTGAGCGAGGTATATGCCAGCATTCTGGTCACGAGATGCGTCGACCAGTCGTTTTGACATTTCTCGGAAAAGGTGGTGTGCACTCGGCCCCCACGGACCCAGAGTTTCAACCCCAAACGGCTCAAATATGTAACTTGTATCTAAAAATATTATATCTCGTGAGGATCGCGGGAAGCCACTGGATGCGGATAGCGTAAGACCTCTGTCCAGCACTAGACGTCTTCCGGCTGATTATGATGATGATGAATTAATTATGACACGAAATGAAAGAAAGTATTTCAATTAAAAAAAAAAGACAAGAGGTTATGAAGCCAGTTTTTACATTTATTACTTTTAGTGGGATTTCAATATTTTAAATAGAATATTTTTAATTATCCATCTTTACGGTTGTTGGAACTGCTCACCAACGCTTTATACACCAATATTAAACCAATCACTATCAGACCGTAAAATTTGCTGTTTCAAAATTAATTTATCTACTCTATAACTTAACATAAAATAGGTACCTACGATGTTCTAATTTCAGAGCTCTAGCAGGATCCATAAGTGGCCTAAACTGAATAAATGGTTTTGACTTGAAGTAGAATAATTAAATTACCATAGAATCACCTAAATTGGAAATGATTGGAAAATGTACATTGATTAGAAAATTTTAGTTTAGGTGACGATAACATTTATTAAAGGCGATGATAGCTCAGTGGTAGTGACGTTGGATACCTACCGCGGCGAAAGTCGTGGGTTTGAATCCTACAATGAGCTTGAGCTTTCGATGAAGGAAAAAATCGTTAGGAAACCACAGAACTTTGTGCTACTCGTCTGGCTGATCACCCTCAAGTTAAAAATCTGTCAAGCACCTGTTAGTGTGTTCCGGCAATTGCACTTGAGAGCCAGTTTGCCTTTAGGGCATTATAATAAAGTGTACAACACATTGGCAATCCCTCTGATATTGCTAATGTCTATAGGCGACGGTAGTCACTCACCATCTGGTGAAAAAAAATCTGTGACCTACTTTCTTTTTAACTTTATTTCTACCGAAAAACAGTTCCTAATGTAACTGAAGTTATTATAAATATTGCATTGAGTATTTTATGGTTCCAAATTATATTATATTAGATATTATTATCATGGCAAACCCTAAGGCTGCTTTTCCACCAGAGATGTGCTATGCAGTTATGATGCGAGTATGTGAAAGCTAAGCTACGAAACTATGAGACCGTTTCCACTGATGCTAAGCTATGTAGCGGAGCGAGTACTACACCACTCGCGCCCATCCATGGCAAGCATCCATCATATAAAAACAGTAGAATCCGTTTCCACCAGTGCAGTGCTATGCTGTGTGGACCAATGAATATGATTGGTATATATCAAAAGCATCCATATCCAACGTAGCATAGCACAAATCTTGTGGAACAGCAGCCTAATGGTACCTATGGCATTAGCAACTATCATTCTGTCATATTGCGAGAATGCTAAAATACACACAGTTTATGGATCAACTTTATAGATGCACTTTACATAGTTTATTGAAAATCGGGCAAGCAGTTTGTCGACAACGAATATGAGCACTTAATTGTTACCAAGCACCTAGGTACCTATCGTGGAAACAAGTTGTTAATACGGTGCTCGTGAACACCACTTTATAATTATAACACCATCGTTTAATACTTTGCGTGACTAATCATATCATGTTGGAAACCAGCTGTAATGTAGTGAAAATAAGTTTAAAGCACTTGTTTATTACACTTGTCTTTATGGCATACCTACTGAGTAGTTATCATTTTTATTATTACACTATTACCTACTAGCTGTCCGCCGCGGTTTCACCTGGGTTACGGGGATGAAATAATAATAATAAATATCCTCGGACATTTTTCAAATCAGATTAGCTCATTTAATCATACAAACACACTGTTTCATCTTTTAAATATTATAAGTAAAAACTAGCTTTACCGCACAGTTTCACTCGCGTCAAGTCGCGTCCTCGGGATAAAAAGAAGCTTTGATAAATACAACAAAATTAAGGAAACGCGTGTTGGGTTTTGATATCCATACGAGTACCTACATACATATGTATCTCCATATCTACTTAGGGTTAGGATAATATAAAACGTTCCACAAACGACTACATAGGACCTATTTATAAACTGAATAATTAAGGGACTTTATTGCTTACAGTAAACGTAAAGGTGGTAAAGCTGACTCAACAATGCGATAAGGAAAGATAAGATCGCATCACCTGCAGGCCGGGCGCCGCGGCCGGCCAGGGTAGTCAAGGCTGACCTGACCTGTAAATGGCCGGCAACCAAGGATGCCTTCTTATCCACAACCACTACATCGCACTATTCTTGAGCATTACGTGCGATTTGCCACTTGAACCGTTATCTGATGGCCTATGGCGCTAACAAAAGACCTCTGAATAATGTTGAAGTTGATCGATACGCTCAACCAGCCAATCCCATAGGGAAATTAGCTTTAAAAAACGCCCGCTGTTGGAATTTCATTTAGTTAAGTAAACATTTTGCTATATGATAATAGTCTGCTCAACTTAATTAATACAATCACAACAGTAAGGTAGGAACAGTGAAGCGTTTTGTCTAAAGTTAAATCTAATCAAAAAAACTCATTTATTCAGCTTAGGCCCTGGTAAGGCACTTTTGATTCAACGTTCTAATTCGATGGCGGTGAATTCCCGTCTCCAACATTTCTATAGCAGAGGAGAAGTTTTTTAAAAAAATACGTCGAGAGTTGCCTAGGTATTGCATTATAATACATATAATCTTGTGATTGATAGCTTAAGTGAAAAATTATAGTAACTTCGACAACAAGGGGTATTTATTTCTGATCTAGAATTAATTGGAAGCAAAGTGAAAATGAATCATATTTTGTCAACAATATGATTCATAATCAAAATAAGCCAATTGACTTAATATATTCAGAAAAGGTGGATTTTTTTGCCACTGCTAGGGGTAGACTCCCCGTCAACTGGACTAGTCGAAGATTATATAGTAGGTACTACCTTGATTACCACAAACTAGATGTTTATAAAGTAAATAAATATGGGACCTATTGTTTACAGGAAACACAAAAATGACTTAATAATACGATAGGGGCTATATACAATACATTATATAACTCTTAGTAATATTAGTAATAAAATTACCCATTATACTTCGGGCTTCGTCCTCAAGATTAGCAGGATAATAAACACTTGTAGTAACGCACAGAACTACCAATCTCACACTTTAGTTAAAATACCCTCGTTATTTTTATACACAATAAAAATATAAAAAAAGAGAGGGTACTTGTACCCCACTTGTTCGACACTTCGACTCTGCTAGTCATTCGCGTTTCAGTGCCTGGCCAGTCCACACGTTCTACTTAATAACATCTTATATATTGTAAAAGTATTTATAAAACTAATTAAATTATGTCTAAAAGACAGTGTTCTATAAAAATTACTAAGGAAAAAAGACGCCGACGCTCCGTTGTTCCAGATTCTTCAAGTTATTTAGACAATACTTTAGAAGGTATGTTAAGTTATTTATTGGTGTGCTCATGCTATTATTAGCAAAAAATATCACCTTACTTACTCAGGTGGTACCCAATATTTTTAGATAATTGCCATAAAAATAAAATCCGATTTATCTGGCTTACGTCATAACGACATCTGAGGTATGACATGCCTATATTAAGATAAATTATTATGCACACTAAAGAGTGTTTGATGGTAATTCGCATTTCTCTCTATGGGGCTCATTGGTTCTATTTCTTGGAGGTAACGGGATAAGACAACTTACATAACAATAGGGCTCACGTCACAAAGTTTTTTGAGGTGTGACTTGCATTGCTTATCAATATCGATTGAAAGAGTTCACGTTACACCGATTGGAGGGTAACTTACTCTTATGATGCTGGGTTAACAGTACTACCCTATTGAGTTTTACTTTACCCCTTGCTGAATCTTATGTCATTTTCAATATCGATTGAAAGAGTTCACGTTACACCGATTTGAGGGTAACTTACTCATATAAATTTCAATATCGATTGGAAAGAGTTCACGTTACACCGATTTGAGGGTAACTTACTCTTATGATGCTGGGGTTAACAGTACTACGCTATTGAGTTTTACTTTACCCTTTACTGAATCATAATGTCATTTCGGATGACAAATTTTCAGAACCAACATGAATACGCAGAATCAAGATACATTGGGATCTTATAATTCACCAACACCTGGGTGACCCACTCCACCGATTCGAACTGAAGGGGTGTTATCACCGCCAATTTCAGCCAATCAGGTACAGTCTCATCCGACTCCAGCCGCTATTCGCCTTCATCGTTAGCTTTGGCAGAAAGGGAGCTATCACCTTAGCCTGGAGCATCGGAGATCACCTGTTACGTTATACCAGAAGGTATGGAAGTTATTGTAACAACAGAAGTTCAGCCGGCAAGTGTTGTTGAATTGGATAATTTTACACTAGCTATGAATAACATTATCCATCAGCTATGAAATCTATTCAAAAGAACATTCAAAAAGACCTTCCTTGCAATTTGAATCTATTCACTACGGTGAAAAAAAAAAAAAAAAAAAACTTCGTAAAGAAATTATAAGCAAATACCTTCCTCCTGAGAATTGTATACCTACATTTATTGATGCACCTACCCTCAATACAGAGGTACAAGCTGCAGTCTCAGAAATTGTAATCAAGAAGGTTAAAGGTTTATTTTATAAACAGAAACAGATCGCCCAAACATGATATAACACTATATCATAAATGGGCGAAATTATGACATCACTTTTATCCACAGAAGAAAAGGATATCGCCCTGTTTAAGCTACTTATGGATATAGGACGCATTTTATGCGATTCCCAACATGATGGTTCCACTACAAAGCGTTCATTAATCCTGACGCTCATAAATAAGAAGATGAAGCCACCTCCACCCCGGAGTTTTAACTGAAGGGCGCCTCCTCCGATTCGCAGAACTATGACATCCGACGGATCGCGGTCGAAGATAGACGAGGTAATCTATGCTGATAGATTAGCTTACCTAGTTTTATGATCAGTGGATACAAATTAAGTCTGATCAGAAAGTACTTTCTTGGGTTTGAGGCTATGAAACCCCATTCTCACGTCCTGTGGTACAAAATAGTATTCCACAACCTAAACATTATTCTAATCTCGAAGGTATGCAGTTCAATCAAGCTATTAATAACCTTACATCAATCGGTGCGATTACTAAATGTGAACCCCGTCAGGGCCAATATAAGCCAATGGCAAAAACCAAATGGCGAATCTAGATTAATATTAAATCTGAAAGTCTTAATAAATTTGTAATTACTAATCAATTCAAATTAAAAGACCTACGTACGTACTGCTATTAAAGTTACATGTGTAATTTAGAGCTAAAAGACGGGTATTTTTTTTGTTGTAAAAATAGGTGAAAATTCAAAAAGATTTTTACGTTTCACTTGGAAAGATGAAATATACTATTTATTGCCATTCCTTTGGTTTCTCGTACTTACAGAAGTTGCCAAGAAAATGCTTCTATGACAAGAGAGCTGCTGCTTTCTTCAGTTTTCATAATCAAAAATCAGAGAAGTGATATGATCCCAAACACATGCTGCAAGTTTTTAGGTAATTTTATGGATTAAAAAAAAAATAATACATCGATTAGCTTCCTAATAAGAGAACTAAAATAAAATCGGAGCTAATTAAGTTTAGTAGGAAAACTAATTGTAAAATTTGATCATTTGCTTGACTGACTGAGATGAAGTGTCCCCCCCCCCCCCCCATCTCAATAAAGTAACCAAAGACCTTTGGCAATGGTGTAAAAACAATTATGAGATTGCATTATACATTAGATCATCCGACAATACCTACAATTGCGGTCCGACAATACCTACATCCCGATATTGAGGGAAAATTATCAGATCATGCATATCAGGAAATTATTCATGAGTTATTCCTATGATTGAATTATTCACAAGCCGGATTAATAAAAAATGTTACACGTTTATCTCATGGTAAAGAGACCCAGACGCATATGCTATCAATGCATTCTTCGTTTCTTGGTCAACATATTTTTTTTGTTTGTTTTTTCTCTATGTTTTCCACCTTTCACAGTTATACTTAAAACTTTAAGAAAGGTTATTTCAGTCAAGGGTAGAGAAATTATTGTTGTTCCATTTTGGCCAACTCAACCTTGGTACCCCTTATTTTTTAAGACATCTAGAATATTGATTCTAAATAGGTTGACCTATTTTTTTTGCAACCTATTCTAGCAACCAAAACATGCACTTTGCAGATTTCCCTGGCTGCAGATATAGTATCCAGACAGATTTACTGAGGAGAGGTGTACCACCATCTCCACCATTCCGATCATGGTGGCGTCGCTCTCTGCGAATTCTCTAACGCACTCAGTATGAGTGCTGTCAGAGATAATGGTATATTTTCTGTTTTCATAATAATATTGACGTGTTTGAGGCATCGATACGTAATATATATATATTTATATTTACCAGTATTTTTTTTAAGAAGGTGCCCAGTATGGTACCCTTAATAGTTGTAGGTCAGCAGAGCTCTCTCTTCAATAATATGACATAAGCGTCTCTTCGTTTGCGGCCGCCGTTACCACGATACGATTCTACATGGGACATTTCTGTAGTTTCAGATAGATTATCACTTTGGTTTCCCAATGAAGATCTATCGAACGATAGATTAACCAAGAAGTTAATCACCTTGTTGGCTATAGATACAGCCCATAAAGTGGGTACAGACATTTTCAAAAATAAGAGTACAAAATATAGTTTTCTTTTTTCTCGTACTGAGATTTCTACTAAATCCCAGACCTCATTAAAACGTAAAAAATTTGAAACAAGCGATGCTTAGTTTACCCTTTTATGAAGGTTGCAAGAGCGTTAAATAATTATTTAAAAAAAAAAAACTGAATTTCTGTTCATAACTTTAAAGAAACCATATAAAAACGTGACATGTCAAACTCTGAGTAGTTAGATCAAATCCATTTTAAACATATGCGGTATTGACGTCTCTAAATTATCTGCACATAGCACAAGACATGCTAGTACCTACTAAACATTAGGAGGACTACATTAGGAGTCAGCTCGGATTTAATTAGAAAAACTGCAGGTTGGACCGGTTCTTCACTGACATTCGGAAGATTTTATAATAGAGTTGTTGCAGTTAATTCAAATCTTTTGCTAGCAATTTTTTCTTTGAAAATCATTAAGGCTATTTATATCTCAATTGAGATTCTCAAATGTTATAATTGCAAGTCCGACGGGCCGGTTGGCGTGTTTGGTTAAGACACTACCTATCATGCCGCAGGTCGTGGGTTCGATTCCCATCCAGGACACACATTTGTGTGCATGAACATGTCTGTTTGTCCTGAGTCTGGGTGTAATTATCTATTTAAGTATGTATTTACAAAAAAAAAAAAGTAGTCTATGTATTATATCAGTCATCTGGTTTCCATAGTACAAGCTCTGCTTAGTTTGGGATCAGATAGCCGTGTGTGAAAAATGTCCGAGGATATTTATTTATTTATTATTGCATATTATGTTATTTCAGGGTATTGTTAAAGTACCTAAAGTAAATAAGTGATTAAAACTAAATACTATTTTTAATGATACCTACTTCTTTCAACGCTAATTATTTCACGATGTCTCTCAATATCTACAAGTGTTTATTATCCTGCTAATCTTGAGGACGAAGCCCGAAGTATAATTAGTGATTAAACGAACTTACCTGTAAGTGAAGTTCTATCATAATTATACCCAGCTTTAATTGCTACCCTATCTAATCGTGAAATACTATAAGCGTTTGTTTCAGCTCTGAACTAAATGACTAGCAGAGTCGAAGTGTCGAACAAGTGGGGTACAAGTACCCTCTCTTTTTTATATTTTTATTGTGTATAAAAATAACGAGGGTATTTTAACTAAAGTGTGAGATTGGTAGTTCTGTGCGTTACTACAAGTGTTTATTATCCTGCTAATCTTTTCGGACGAAGCCCTTCGTATAATTATGATAGAACTTCACTTACAGGTAAGTTCGTTTAATCACTAATTATATACGAGGTAGTTTTACTCCCGAGCTTTAGCGAGGAACTTAATAGAAACCGAGTTTTAATGGGTTTTAGCGCCGTGTGTTACACTTAGGGATTGCAATCCGGAAAAACGGATCCGGTAATCCGGCGGATCCGGCATTATTTAATGGTTACCGGATCCGGTACCAATAAAAATAAAACAATCCAATACAATATGAAATATGTAAACTACAAAATTTCTTTTTTTTTGTTTCTTCTGTAGCCGCAACACATTGCATGCATTCTACCAGAGATTTTCAAAATTAAAATGAAGTTCTTTTTTTATGAAACAGTAATAAGTCGAGTCTTTATTCATGATTATTCTACTTATGACTAAAGACTTTTTCGTTTTTGTAGGCTCATTGTCATTTGACACAAAAAAAAAACTTTTTCCCCTAGAGGGTGAATTGCTATTTTTTCACCGCTCTGGTACGCTACAATGATGGTCTTTTTGAGCAAGAGGAGTGAAAAAGGAGATTTTTAATTTTTTGTTGTATGAAATAAAAAAAAATGAAAACCAAGAGGGACGTATTTCAGAGGTATTGAAAAATTGGGATGAGGGAAGAAAGTGAATTATGAAATTCTTTTTTATTTATGTTTATTTGATATATATAGTTTTTTTTTTCCCTAGTTACATATTTTTAAAGTGAGGGGGCACCTACTTACATAACTGATGATTAATAAAACATGTATTTCGTTCGACATATTTCAAACTTCAATCTAGGCCCTAGGGATTGAAGTTTGAAATATGTCAATCACCCCTAGGGCCTAGGGGGTGATTGTTTAATGGGAAAATAAAATTATGATATTTATTTTGGTACTATAGTTCAACTTAACGGATTAGGACTTCTTCTTATCACATTGGGTGAAATAATAGTGGATTTTTTCCAAATTCTAAAGAAAGTTAATGAAATTATTGTAACAAAGACGGAAACGCTGCGTTCGTTCGTCGTAGCAAAATCTTGCGTTTTACTCATGCTGGAGTGCTGCCAGCGGTTAATCGTCGCGCAGTTACACATTCAATCTGAGGGGATGGACCTATAAATTTTATTCATAAATAACAATAAATATTATGCTACTTACTGAAATGTTAAAATGGCACTTATATATTTTTGTATGTCATGGTCTGGACTGGAAGCTATTTAACTAATTGGATGGTTGTATTTTAGAAATAGTTCTTAAGGAAATATTTTGCAAATAAAACCAATATTGTGAAATTTAAGTGATCATAACCATCAGTCCAACGATGTATAGGTATAATAGCACTTGCCAACCAATATCAGTCGGCACTTATACAACAAAAATATTTTACTTCGGCTACGACATCCAGACTTCCATTGACTGTAACTGGCTTGAATCGGTAAGATCAGAGGTCAAAATATATTTTATTGATTACACAAATCACTGGATTTCAAGGTCGATAAACGAAACAATTGACAGGCTGCGGCTATATGACGAGTTCATGTCGTACAATAATTTTATTGATAATATCTAAGTAGGTAGTAGTGAGATGGGAGTAAGGGTGAGACAGGGTTGCGGGAGCGGGGTGCGCGCGTGCGTGTGGCGCCGCCCGCCGCGCCCGGCCCGAAGAGCAGGCGGCGGGTAGTCACAGCACAGTTAGTAGTGCCGCGCGGTGCTGCGCTCCATCACCGCCCGGCCCTGAGCGCCTGTAACGCGCCCCTCTACGTGCTCTACTATGCGAGCCGCGTGTCGCGCTCATTTGTGTTGTGGTGCTTTATGATGGTACAGCATGAGAGTGCCAGATATGCGGACGTTCCGTGAACGACACGCTGCTGATCTCATCACCGCCACAAGTGGGCGGAGAGACGGGACGCGTCATAGACTGCTCAGGTGAGCGGCCCTTCTCATCTCACACCGCTGCACGCTGGTTATCTTGGGGTCGCTGCGATATCTAGGGGTCGATAAAGTACCTGGCGATCTGGTATTACGTCGATAGTAAAAATATTCGTAGCGTTGAATCTAAATTCGTAGACAGTGCTACGAATGACCATTTACATACTGATTCAGCTCTAACTATTCATTGTCCTAAACAAAAAGGTATTTTACGTAAACAAAACAACTTCTTCTATTGTCCTTTTCTTCAAAAATATAGAATTCTCGGTATTGAAGCATAATATGTCACCAATAACCGTTATTCTAAACCTTTTAGAACGAAATCTACTTTGTAATATGTACTCACGCGCGACTCACTTGCTTCCACCCCGCGACATTACCCGCGTGTCCGTAGGATCTTATTTGATTGAAATTCACAAACATCCAAACTTTCACATTTTTTATTTTAAGTAAGATGTTAATTTTATTAGTAAGATGTTATAATAACATAAATAAATTTGATTTAATAATAGATATATTTTTTAAATACCTAACTGAATTAAGTTAACTAATACTTAATTACTTTTTTGCTAACGTGGTATTCGTTAAAATAATAATAATAATATACAATAATACCTACATGATCTTTAACGTTGTTATATCGAATTGAGTAGATTTTTCGGCGATTGTAGGTCAATAAAATCGCATATTTGTTGAAGGGCTATGAATCGTGACTTTGTGTGCCGTCACGCAATATCGAGAATACAGATTATCTTTTGTTGGAAAGCCTTCGAGCAACCGTCATCAATCTTAGTCTTCAGAGTACGACAGCTCGAATGTAAATACACAATCCATGTTGCATTTTGTGTGTAGTAAGATAAAAATAGTGGTCGAAATTAGGTACTTTTAGCTTTTTCTAAGTTATTACTTATTAGGTATTATTGTTTGAGTCTTATTGCGGCTAAAAGCCCAAGTGGCTGAGTTCCCAAGTGTAGCCGTCTAGAATAAGGTTCTACCGGTTGCAGTTGATTAAAGTATCCTATTTATTTATTATTTATTCACAATAGTAGGTGTAGCATACATCAAATACAACTAGATATAACCATACCACCACACGTCGAGAGATACTTACTGGTCAAACACAAGCCTAGCTAAAGTAACAAAACCGGCCAAGTGCGAGTCAACTCGCGCTCCGAGGGCTCCGTACAAACTTGTAGGTGTGTAAATAGTTAGTTCATCACGGGTATCGAGTCTCGAAGATTGTTTCCGTTTTATTTCGATTATGTTGTTTTTTTTTCTGATGTTACAGTTACGGTTTTCGGATTTATTCCTTCACTTGTGTCACTGGATGCGGGTAGCGCAAGACCGTTCATCGTGGTAATCCTCGGGTCTTGTCCAGCACTGGTCGTCTTCCGGCTGATATGATGATGTGCTACCATGATATTATTGCTTCTTTCCCAAATTCATGGTTCTAAGTCGACAGGAAGTACCCTGTAGGTTTTGATTTCCTTGCGAGAGTCAAAACATGCGGCATAAACGGCCGTATCTTTTGATAGCGTTGATTTGGATATTGGATTTTTGAGCTGCTCCTATATGGATTGCTGATTTGAGTATTTCATATTGATTTCAACTTGATACCTCCACGCGTTCCAGACAAAAAGGATCTACATAGTTGGAAAGACGGACAGAGAGAGATAGACAGACAGACGGACAACAAAGTGATCCTATAAGGGTGTCGTTTTTTCCTTTCGACGTACGGAGCCCTAAAAATAAAAAAAGAAGTTCCTATTCATTAGTATCTTCATTTTACATTTATCTTTTAAAACTCTAGTTATTTAATGTGTAAGTGGATATTGGTGGATTGGGAGAGACAGTCGCGACTAAGCGTCGCCAATGCCAGCGGAGCCTGCACTCATATAAGTACACGTTACGTACACAAATGTCTATCTCTCAAATAAAACACTACTCTGACACAAATACACAGCTGGAATACCGAACATTGCTTTGATTTGAATTTAGAATGTAAGTATAATTACATTATTATAGGTACTTATTGCTATTAGACAACCGTTATATTACGTGCCAAACAAACGTTTAACGTTATTTCATAGTAGGTATAACCAATATCAAAAGTCGAGGTACTTAAGTTACATATTTATAAATGTTATGGTCACGTGGTAATATAGCCATGGCTGCATAACATTTACGATACTGCAATAAGCTGGACGATTAAATTTCGCTGTAGTGTAGTCCATACCACATAATTTTATGTGGCCTATTAAAATACTTACAAACTCATAATTTCACAAACATACATAGCTACCTACGTAAAATGTTTATTCACACAGATAAAGTCACATCATGTCTTTTAGTCTTCGGTCGTCTAATTTTAAGCTGCAGAATTTATCCATATCGTTATTAACGATATGGATAAATTCTGTGTAAGAATCTGAAGTACTTTTTCAACGGCGACCACATTGTTATTGAAATTACCTATCTAAGTATGTTATCTGCTGATCGTATGTTTTGTGTGATGTTGATACGAGTATGGCTTCTGAAAAAATAGTTGTTCAATTCAATGTGCGTTTCAGTTTTATAAAATAATCTTATTTTGTTAAACAACTGAATCCTACTTGACTAACAGTTAGGACCTGTACCTATTCAATGTTTACCAAATATTAGTTTGCCGAGTATGTATAACCAGTAAAATCAACCCGGCTCTCTTAAAACCTGGGTTTCAGAAGCCTTAATACAAAAAAAAAACTGTTTTACATTGCGATGATAAAGCCTATGATGAAACTCGTTTCCTTATGATAGCCGTCCCATTTTTGAAGAATGTGACGACTGTGTTTAAATCTAGGGTTTACTAGACGGATATTTTTATTAATTAAATAAAAATAAAAAAATTATTAGATCTTATCACCGTTTTATTTTGTCCATGCATCTTATTTTATTATACCGTTAACTTTCATAAATACTGAGAATATATTGTACCTATACATATATGCGCGGTGTGTAGTGTATGATACCTAAACTTTATCTACGAATATAAAAAATGGCAAATGGATGCAAAAGGGTGGTCGTGTAATGCATTGCGATGGAGTAGTCGGACTGGATGCAATGTTGTTTAATGCAAATGAGGTGATTTGCCGATAACAAGGCTCGCGAGTGCAGCGAAACCTGCCTCGCCGCACCCGAGCCGTCGCCGTCTCGTCGACGTTGACCGCTCGATTACTTAATGTGTGGGGAAATTTGATGAATATATCCACTGAAAATTTTAAACTTTTATTTCATTCCAATTTATTTTTCATTTGGAATAAAAAAGAAAGGAACTTTCTCAACGAATAATCCACTTAAAAAGTTGATCAATGAAATTAAACTAGGGTCGAATCAACAGCGCTAGATCAGAATGGAAAATTATGTCTAACCAATGAGTCTTATACGTCACGAGTTATATTCAATCAATATTATTATTCCATCAGGTGGGTCGTAAGCTTGTTAGCCATCTAAAAAAATATTCGATCTAAAATATATTGATATAGAAAGTAATTTTTCGAATTAGGTAAATAAAATACTACGGATCCTTATGGTAGGTACGCACCGCTATACCTGCATTGTCCGGTTCTTACTATGCAAAATGAGATCATTGTGAATCAGTTTAACATGGTTCAATTGTAAAAAAAAATTGACAACATAAGTAGTATAGTTATGTTCTTAGTAAGCAGGCACTGTTTTGAAATAGTCCAGTCCATTGTTTGTTTTGGCAGGGCTGTTTCCGCACTTAGCCTCTTGATTGGGCCATTGTACGTATACGTATACCAGTCCATAATGAACGAAGAAAAATTAATATCGTGTGGGTAGAGCCAGAGCGTGCAGCGCGTAGTAACTAGCTATACGAGGGCTACGGGCGGCGGGCTACGTGGCTACGTGAACGTAATATTTATGTATCTACCTACCTACCTACACTACACATACCTACCTCATAGCATATTGTTGTTTTATGACCGAGATGTCAGATCCGGTTTGTTTGTACCTACTACATAAATTAAATAATTTCTAAAATAAATTATTAAAGGTGAGGGGGAAGTTATATTATGTTTCTGCTTCTACAAGTTGTAGCTATTGATATATTTAACAAATAATTATTTCTGGAAGTCTCTGTATAAGAGGAAACTGTGAATATGGAATATGTTTTCATAATAGGTAGATTTCTACTTAAATACTAGTTATATTGATAAAGTAGTAAAAACTGTTATACGTCAATAAAGGGAAGTGTTTCACACAAACAATAAATTTATTTTGTGTCATTGGCATTCCTCAAACTACAATGTAACATGAACAAAAAGTAACTGCGGAAGAAAACATGGGAAACGAACCCGGAATCTATAATTTTGCGTTCTCCCGGATCTTTACACTTCATTTTAATATGAAAGAAAGAAAAAGATTTTTTTATTTTACATATTATAAAACTAGCTGTTCCGCGCGGTTTCACCCGCGTTCCCGTGGGATCTTATCATAACTGTTCATAAGTCAAGATAATACAATCATAACTGTTTATAAGTCGTAATAAGTAACCTCGGTAATCAAATCACCCAAAATGGTATAACATAAGTAGGTAACATTTTGTATCAAAGCCTATTTACGATATTTTTAATATATATTAAAATTTATGTGGGTATAGGCATCAAACGTATTCGCACTGGAACTCAGGGTAGGTAACTAACGACGAAACCTAATTTAAAGCTCATATTTTTGTCCTAAATGTACGATCAACCACTAGGTACCTAACCTACATACATGCAACGGTGGCATGTAGAGTAAATCTCCTACCAATATCGTCGAGTGTGTACCCGTATACTAAATATATCAATATTTCCAGATAGGGCTGGCTTGTACGCTAAGTGAGCTCGCAGGGTGTGGTGATGGAGTTGGTAATATTAAAAGCGAGAGCCCAACTAAATCGTCTCGTGTCGTCGACATCGGGTAAGAAGCGAATCTCGGGAGCGCGGGGGGGAGAGGAGAGGGGCGTCGGCGGGGGCGCGCGGGCGGCGGGGCGCCAGCGTAGCGCCGCCATGGCGCCCGCCGCGCCCGCGCCGGCGTCCGATGCCGCTGCGCCCTGGCTCAACGCCACGCTCGTCTACAATGCTACCCGACTCAACGTAACCTTCGACACAGATTACGAGCTGCTTAATGCGACCACCACAGATGAACATAACAACCATTGGTTCTGTGCCAAATGGACGAATGCACAGCAGGATCTGTTTCAGGTAAAAAGAAATAGTTTTAGAGATCATAACAGAAATATGTTGCAGTTCGCGACTAAAAGAAATAATGTAACTTACAATCAATTCAACTATATTCATGCACGGGTAGGTAGCTACCTATCAAGTTTTAGAATAAATAAAATAATACAGCTGTAATGTCTAAAACGTTATAATTCACTTATACATTTTTTTCACCTTATTTCACCAAAACAGGCAGCAAACCTGTGTTTTGCAATCGCATTCTTAGCACCGAAAAGCTTCAAGCAGAGCATTTTAGTGCTGCGCGCTCTGGCGGCGGCGGGCGCCGTGCTCATGGGCATGTGGGCGGGCGCCGATGTTTGCGCGCCCGACGTACTCGCCTGGAGCTTGGCGCTCGTGCTCGTCAACTCAATACATACTATCTTCCTAATTATAAGGCAAGCATAATACCTAATACATTAAAATTACTACTTGCGCAAAAAAAAAAAATGGGATTATAAATGGTGCCGAGTCGCCTATAATAATCACCTCACGCTCACATAACAATCGTTATCTGTTACCTAATCATATTATTATGCGCTGGTTTGAATGGACCTTGACACGGTGGACAAATAAACCACCATTTGAACCCATTCTTTATCTGGACGGAGAGTTGGTACGAAGCTTCTTTCGAACCGCCTGGTAGAGTCAATTGTTACCTTTATAGTAATTAAGTTCATTAGTGCCATATGGGGGCTTAACTGAACAAATGAGTTTCGAGTTTGAGAAGTATTAAAAATAAGTATTTTAGGTTTCAAAATGATTGATTGTATGTAACATTTGGTTTATACAGATTTCTTCCACCGGCGCTATCGCTGGAACTGACTGAGCTGTACTTGAAGTTATTCAAGCCTTTGAAGGTCAATAAGAAACACTTTCAAGAACTGACGCGCGAGGCGAGGGTGGTGCGCCTAGAGCCTGGCGAGGCTTACGCGGTCGAGGACGTCACGCCAGCTGACGAGAGATTATCTATACTATTGAAGGGGAAGTAAGTTATTCAACTTTACTCATCAACCATTCACAGATCAATCCAACTTTATTACACAGTTTTAATAAGCTTTTACTCATTGCATGCTTTAAAGGCACACAAATGACGGGATTCGAATCGGATTGTCACTTGTGATCAAAGAACAAAATCAAAAACTCATTTATTCAGTTTAGGCCCTGGTAAGGCACTTATGAACGAATTTCATAGGTAAGGACCTAACAATATTAGCAAGCAAACTGTTCATCATTTATTTATTATATTTTTTTGCAACTATGCCCTATAAAAGTAGCAGTTAAAGAAACATGAGTATATGTATTGTACATTGTTATCTTGCCTATTGTTCAGGTTGCGAGTTAGCTGTGACGAAACCCATCTTCATTACATACAACCATTCCAGTTCGTAGATTCACCAGAGTGGGAAGCAAACAGAGAACAGTCTGATGATGTTTTCCAGGTATGATACCTACAGTAATAATAACAACTAAAGTACCTAATTAAATTAAAATTTATTTTAGGCACATAAATCACTAGGTATTACTTCAATGGATGTTATGTAGGCCGATGAAGAACGAGATAATTATGTTCACTTCGACTAGGAAAATAGTTCAATAAAAAACAAACCTACTTAGGTATATACAGGGTGTCCGGTAAGTAGTACGACAAACTTAAACGGGAGATAGGTGGGCGGGTCATTTATGAAATATACAAAAATTACCATAGTAAAAGTGTCTCCATTTTCAAGATATTTGATATCTAAAAGGGCATTGTTCATTTTCGGCTTGGCGTGAACAGAATTGTTAGAGAAAAACATTTGTACATGTACATGTGTCATTTTTAGTTGTGTAGATTTACACTGATAAAAACATCAAATAAATAAGTATTTTAAATCATAATTACTTTTTCCTGTCGGCATTACGACTGCGTCACATTGCCAGCATAAAAAAAAACAATTACAACTAATAAAAATCGATTTTAAAATATGTATTTTATATCGATTACAATAATACTATTTTATTTAACTTCATAAGAAGGATGTTTAATTATTCAAAACATTTAACAAAGGCATTAAAATCGTGAAATCACGTTGTACTGCATTCATATATTTACAAGTAAAGAAGTAATGTTACTATTGAATTATTGCATTTCGATTATTCAAGATAATCGATATAATTATTATTTTTATGGCAGCCCTGGTTTAAGCAGTTTGACAGCTTTGACAGAGTTTGACTGAGGTTTGATTTGACTTGTCTGTCATTTCAAGTTATCGTAATCTCTTGTTTTGTTATTATTTATTTGTGAATATAATTATTTTATTTACAACAAATGTACAAAATATACAAGCAAATGTACAACTATAATATATAAAAAACTTCTTCGAGGCTGCCGCTGCTGCCGATCAGCAAGGTTCCCAGAAGGCTGGCAGCGTTTCCTCTTTATTTGTTGTTTTTCCGTTTTATACCTCGAACTTTGCTAATCATAATAGACACCGATGACGCTATTTACGACAACACTGGCATTCCTACTAGAACGTGGTGATTATATCCTCTTTGATTCCTACCGATACTGTTCCAAGCCCAAATGTTGACTTGATTCCTACTATTTCCTACCGTACGGAAGGTACGTCCGATGCTATGGAATTGAGATGCAACAATTGTAATTCCGACTTTAATCAAAGGAAAAGGCATAACCTTGATCTGGTGGAGGTGATGTCGGTAATACAGTGGATCTCACCCCAAGTGGTAAGTGTTTAATTCGCTATTTGTTATCCAACAAATCTTTGAATAGTATCATGTCCCCGTGCAGCCTATTTTTTTATGGTGTGGTATATTTGCTTTGTCAACAGGTGACTAATAGCACTTTGAACATTTCGACTGTGGCTAATGAAGAGTCTTCTACTAGTAGTGGTTGGCAACATTGTTTTTGTGTTAGCTATAAATGTTCTTTGTTAAGAACAAGATCTCACGTCTACGTACTGATACAAAATGTGAACTGGTGTTCTTGCAAAGATGCATAGATTTGCACTTAATAATTGCTATGTTCTAACAATTGCACACAGTCTCTGAAGCCCTATCAATCATAAAAATGTCTCTAGACTGAAAATATTGTGTAACGGCTTTGATTCATAATGAAATAGTTTGATGTGATATTAGCATCTGATGTTGTAGCTGGATAGGGGCTTTATATATCTACATGTTGGTTATAGGCAGATATAAAATTAATTATAATTCAATCCAATAATGGACTAAATCTTCAGACATGTCTGCTATATGCTGAGCTTTTGTAAGTTATGAATCTGATTAAAAAATAAGATGAGGAAAAAAATATTTTATTTCAAAAACCATTAATGAATGAATGAATGAATGAATGAAATACTCTTTATTCTATACACCAAAATACAAATAATTCATGACACAAAAATAAAAAAATATATAAAAAAGTGAATACAATCTAGGCGGCCTTATCGCTTAAGCCATTTATAAATGTTTCCTAAAAAACTATTAGAAACACCTGGATACAAAACCTTATTATTTTTGATATTCCTACAGGGTAAAGCTACCAATTTTACATATTGTTTTTATTCTCAGTGACTGTTCACTCCAGGCCAAAACCCCATACAAAGTGGACAATGCCCTTTAAAAATCAATATTATAAACATCAGAAATATCGAAATATCTCATATTTGTTTGTAAATTTGGTAGGTGACCCGCCCACCTATCTCCCCCTTAAGTTTGTCGAACTACTTACCGTACATCCTGTATAAATACTTGTAGTTTATCAACGCTACGCCTCGTACTATAACCACATATAACTAGAAAATGTACCTACTGCTACCTTTGTCTTCCGTAGCCAATTTTCGTAGCATAGGTAATGTACGCTGTAATAGCTCCTATACAGAAATTTATGAGAAAAATATATTTACTTCGTATGTATTTACATTCATTATTCATTCATATTACAACCATTCTTACATTTACTTTCATATTATTATAATATTTCTCGTACATTAATTTAGTGAGCGTCTAGCGTCTACGCCAGTCGTCACGGATGGTGTAGCTCGTAGATACTAATATCAATTAATATAACGAAGCATATGTTTTTATTACATTTATAACTTATCCTTACTTGTGAGGTTTATATCATGTTATTTCGAAATTTAGGTAGTTGGCATTGTCTACAATCGCTTTCATAGTGAAGGCATCGTAGCATGTCTACGAATAATAGACTGTCGTCAAGAACCTATCGGTGCGCTTCGGCAGTTTCATTTGAGAGCGTCTCTGTTTTCTTTCACGTCATTACTATCCACAGAGAGGTTATGGTCAAATATGACCCTAAACGTAGTAAAAAATAAAAACTTAATTTAAGCAAAGTTAGTAAGTACAGTAAGACGGGATGTTGCCTAGGTATATTCATTGAAAAATATCTAACACTAATGTTTGAAACACCTAAAAATACTCGAAAACAGCGAACACGTTGTAAAATTCACTCAATTATGATTTTTAATCTTTTGTTGGTGTATATTTATGACGTCACAAGTCGGTATTTCATACAAGCATCCATAAATTATAAACTATAGTTTTGATATTTTATAAAAAGAAGCTGATTTGATGTGTCAGTCCACATCCCTATAGTAGGTAAATGATCACCAAATTGTGAATGCAGGTGAGTGTGATTGCGGAGGAGGTGTCCACGTGCGTGTGTTGGCCGCGCATGCGCCTGGAACGCGTTCTGCGTCACCGCCCGACCCTCAAGGTCGTACTAGACTGTCTCATAGGTCAGTCCACCTTGTCTTATTCGTTACTCATCCAAAGCTCCCAAAACTAAACTTTAACTTACTTGTATTTTACTTTACTTTACGTATGTGCTCCTAAAAAATATAGTGATTAACTAAATTAAGAAAGATGTCACGTGAAAGAGACGTTGTAGGTACATTTTATTACTTTTACGACGTATCTAAAGTTAGAAAAAACTGTTTAATTTTCAAACAGCATTCAAATAAAGAGGGATTTGGCTTATAAAGGCCTTTATGTCGGTATACTTACTACTTGTTTAAATTAAACACTGTTGGTCTTTGAGTATTAGGCTGGTTTAATAATCAAAGCTGTTGGTACACCCGAATAACACAATAAAAAAAATAATGTCCTATGTTGTATGAGTCCCCTACTATGGGAAATAGAATATAATAGCTACCAACCGATACAATCCTTGGCTCTTGTTTTTAAGATTGTTCGACAGTGACGGGGCATTTTTATAATGACTCCTATTATTGAACTCTTCGTGCTAATTCAAATCATTTCAAAAGATTGCTACCACCCGTTCATATCTTTTATCGGCGCCGTCGATAAATTTGGCCGTGTAAGAAGGGCTCACAATTACGTTTTTGGTGTAATAACATACTTACATTTTTGAAATGTTGGAAATGTCTATGTATCAATTAAATACACAACTAAATAAATGCAAGATCTTCGATTTACAACAAATGTACAAAATATACAAGCAAATGAACAACTATAATATATAAAAAACTTCTTCGAGGCTGCCGCTGCTGCCGATCGGCAATTTATATTCAGTACTTGAAATTAACCGCACTAATAAATATGTCGACACCGAACATTGATAATTTGTAGTTCTCACATTTTTTTCTTTTGCATCGTCCTTTTGGGGGTCGAAAGTACGAAGCTGAAAATGTTGTTCTCACATTTTTTGTTTTCCATCGTCCTTTTGGGGGTCAAAACAAAAGTACGAAGCTGAAAATGTTGTTCTCACATTTTTTTTCTTTTGCATCGTCCTTTTGGGGGTCGAAAGTACGAAGCTGAAAATGTTTTGTGTTATACTCGTATGCGGTGCGTCGCCCTCATAGACATGAAATGAACTACATAGAATTGGGTATAATTTGTCATCGTTGTGCATATTGATATATCATTTTGAAATTATAGATGATACATTATTTTATTATCTAGATCCGTCAAAACGCATCATAGCAACAGCGGTGGACATAATTTGTGACTGCTGTATCATACTTGTTTTTAGTTATTTTCTAATGGCTTATTTCAGGTAAGGATATAACACACAAGCTGTATTCAGTGAGTGAGGGGCTAGGCGCGGGCAGCGCCGTGGAGCGTGACGGTGCGCCCGCGCATCTCACACGGTCGGCCAGCGTCGACGCGGTACATGAGGGTGCACGCGGACGCTTGCGGAGCAACGCGTGGCGAGCTCGGACGACTACTTCACGAGGTACTTACATTTTAAGAGAGATATTATTTGTTTCTAAACCAGCGACACGTAATGATGGCTGTTTTGACAAGAGGTCTCTTCTTAACTCGCTATGCTTATCACTTTTTGGCACGTGGGTTAGATAGCGTTATCAAAATGGTCATCCCAACGTGCCGCTACTGTAGTTTTCAACAGCCTAGCCTACCAGTAACTTTGAATGTGATGATGAGAAATTAAATGTAATATTTCAGGAACATCGTATTGGCAACCAGTGGTGGCTCGTCAGTTCCTTCGGCAGTCTCCCTTCGGGCGGGTGGCACAACCTCCGCGCTTGCTAACACAAGCATCTTCAGCGAGTTTGCAGCCCCCGGTGCGCAGGTGCAGCCCGCCGGGACGCACGACGTCGTTACGTCGCGGGCGAGAGGTGAAGTTCGCGGAGGTGACGTCATCCCCGGAGGCGGGCGTGTGACGCGGGCCGCGGCTCCAGCCCGAGCTGGTGCCGCTCGTTGCGCCGCGACCCTTTTCACCCACATCTTCCAGCCCAACGCCACTGAATTCACCCTGACTGCAACATGAGCGAACGATCATGCCACATATGACTGACTTTTAGTTGAACGGCAAGTGATACTTTCCGTTCAATAAACATAAACTGAACATGATAAAATATTATTTATTTAAAATAATGAGCTTCCTGTTGTTTATGATATAATATAAGAAAGAATCTCTCGTTCGCTCCAAATGCACTATGAACTATCAATGAAATAATACCAGTGAAATAGTGATTATGTACTTTTTGTTAAGTGAGTCTCCGTAGTAAATTATAATTATTGTGTACATGGAATAGATTAGTAGGTATAGCGATTAATGTATGTGTGGTGTACGTGTACAATAAAACGCTCAAGGAGGCTTCCGGCGACTGGGACCGCAATAAGCTGGGACCGCGGTCCCAGTTGCCGGATCCATTTAATTTGAATATTTTTCTTCCGGCGATTGGGACCGCAATAAATTGGAACCGCGGTCCAAGCCATAAACTGTACAGTGAAACGAAAAAATGTTCAGTAAGTAATTCAAGAAAATAAAATCCGGACAAGTGCTATTCGGACTCGCGTGAAGACGGTTCCGTACAAAGTCAAATGGTTTTATTCAATTGTGGTATGTTTTTTACAATAGGAACTCCTGAATGTGAACTATTTTCGGAGATCAGGGGGGGTGGTCAAAACTATTTATTTTACAATAATAACAAAAATATATTTGAGACACTCATAACAAGCCCTTTCATTTGATATATGACACAGTGAGGTTTGCAAAACTTTATTAAATTTCCTAATTGGTCCCCCAATAAAATTATTTTTAAAAATAAAAAACAAAAACCGACTTCAAAACTGTAACCTATACCTATGTACAAACATAAACTAAAAAGTAAAGAATAATATTTTAATTTCAAAGTAAGAGCCTTAAAGGACAATCAACAAAATTATTGATATTTATAAACAGTTCTTTTTGGGGTCGGTGTCGGTGGAAGTGTTCCTACGAGTAAACGTCTTACGACACCTCTCCTTACGGTAATGTTCCTTAGGTCTGCGCCGTCGCTCCCCTACTTTTCGAAGTTTGTTACAAAGGCAGAATTAAACTGTCCTTCTTGGCTGGCACCGACTCCAAAAAGAACTGTTTATAAATATCAATAATTTCGTTGATTGTCCTTTAAGGCTCTTACTTTGAAATTAAAATATTATTCTTTACTTTTTAGTTTATGTTTGTACATAGGTATAGGTTACAGTTTTGAAGTCGGTTTTTGTTTTTCTATTTTTAAAAATAATTTTATTTTTCAATTTTTAAAGTTTATTCCTTATTATATGTTGTCCTAGGCAAAACTAGTTTGTCCTGAAATCGTCTAACTCGAACTAGTCAGGCCGGTAAAATATAATATATGTACCTATAACTAGCGGGCCCGGCAGACGTCGTCGTCCTGCCCTGAAATTGAAACAAATCTTGGAACTCGATTCCAGCGCCACCTACCGGGTCCTATTGTATTTTGAAACCATCGAAGAACCTATTGAAGTATACACACCAAATTTCATCCAAATCCAAAAAGTCATGCTCAACGACTCAGTTTGATTCACTAAGGTTTATCAAACGAGATATATATTTTTTTTGTTGATTTTCTCAAAAAGTGCTGAATCAATTTCGATAAAATTTAAATGGGACCACCTCTGAAGCATGATCTACCAAACAAAAAAAGAATCATCAAAATCTATTCATAATTGGCAGAGAAATCGCGTAACAAACATACAAAAAAAACATACAGTCGAATTGAGAACCTCCTCCTTTTTTGAAGTCGGTTAAAAATGACACTTATTTAAAAAAAAAACTGCACACCTGTGTTTGGGTCATAGAATTACACCATCCTACCAAATTTCACCTGATTTGGTCCCGTAGATTTATAGCAAATGTCTGTGACCAGATAGACGCACGAGTGATCCTATTAGGGTTCCGTTTTTTTGTACGGAACCCCAAAAAACTCATTGATTCAAAAATATCATTTATTTATATAACATAAAAAACACCCTACGATTACCATTCTTATTATTTAAAATTGAAATTACTACGACGACGAACATACTATTACACATAATCACGTAAATTATGCTAACAATAATCAACAATTAACAATAAGTAATTAGAAAGGGATAGCAATATACAATGTTATCCCTTTGTACTTACCTGCACGATTGAATTACGTGAAAGCGGGCTGATTTAATTTATTACTAAGCGCATGGAATAAGTTCATGTCTAGGATAAGTAAATAATATTATTTTTATAAATAAATGATATCTTTAAATCAGACTTTACACATTTATTCATATGACTGTACTGTTTTGACTTGAACAATATATTTTACTATTAATTTATGGGTGGTCCCAGACGCCGGTAGAAAAATATTAAAATTAAATGGATCCGGCAACTGGGACCGTGGTCCCAGTATATTGCGGTCCCAGTCGCCGGAAGCCTCGCTCAAGCACCCCAAACAAAACTATGCTGAAGTGCTACTTTTTATATGTCATGTATACACAAACACATTAGGAAAACGAACTGGCCGCATAATTCCAAACTATAATACTAATAGAATAATGGAATTGAGAATAAAATAATAATAATTTTTCTAGCTATCGATTATAATATTACATGATTCAACCGTGGAATTCTAAAAGTATTTAAATGTTAATATAAATTAATTGTTTATTAGTATTAAGATATGTTAAATTCGTGATAAAATATTAAAGTTACTGCGCAGATTTAAAATAATATAGTAATATTATTGTTTAGGAAATTTGTGTTTCTTTATTTTACATGTTCCATAATTCTATGTCACGCTAATAAACCTTTAAATGGACGTGACAATGGTGGATTTTGGTTTTTTTTTTAAATATTAGATATGAACATCCGGTTCTCATGCACTGTAACCAAATTAATCGTAACTGTTTCTTTTTAATCATGTATAGTATAATAACAATGTAAATGAGCACTACATAACGTTTGCTTATATTACTTTACACTGCAGCTGAGAAAACATAACTGAAGCTTTATTTATATTACTCAAAACAATGCTAGGACATTTTTGCAGATATTTTGCTTTCTTTGTACGACGAAGTGCATGAGAATTATGATTATTGGTAATTTTAGTTACCTATCTTAAAAAATCGAAAATGACGGATGTGTTAACGTGCCGATTATTATACCAATACAGTATTTATGTGTAACAAAAAAAAACAATGCATAAATCTTTATAATATGACTACTTAGTTGAAGGTAGGCTCATCAAGTCTTTATTAAAGTTTTTCCAAATGTTTAGTCACGAAATAAATAACGTTTTATACAAAATTATATTGATGACACTTGTACAGTTATCTATATTTTATGACGAGACGGAATAACACGACACAATCTTAACTTTAAGAACTTTTTGATGTTGCACATTTGAAAATAGTTCCCTCACATTAACAGAACACTTGTAACCGCTGAGTTTAGTGCCTAATTACTATATTTACTATGAAATCATTATAAAATGAGCTCATTATTATAAACATAAGTGTCGTTAGATACACTTGAGCGTAATAGACTTCATAATTATTATATACCTTGATGTTTAGTTGGTGTTGTTGCTTGCTACTAAACGTGTACTGTGTGAGGCTGAATCATGTAAGTAGTGCTCAATTTAACTAGCGCAGTCGGTGATTAATACGTACCTAAGATGTATTGATACGTAGCTGTATATGGCAGCTAGGGTCTACGTAATGAGGTTGACATGACAATGCAAATTTTATTCGCCTTCTTTATGCAATTAAGATAGTTAAACAAATCAATTGAATCAAGCACTCGTTCAAAAATCTGTCTACACTTAGAAGAAATCACAACTTTGATAGCATAATACTAAAACAAACATTAAACTTATTGGTATAAAGGATATTGATGTAAATTTTATAGAATTTGAAAAACTTGGTCATAAAGGTTAGTTCACCAGGTACTGTATTAATATTACACCTGTCGATAAATAACACAAGCCTGTGACGATTTGATATTTTTAACCAGCTATAAGCCTTGTGATTTTTTCCACGTTTCCCCAAGGATCCATATATTTTTCCGGGATAAATAGTATAAAGTCATGTTCATGTAGGTATTCTATGTTTTATCGGGGTAAAAATGGATAGACCAATTGAATTTGATCGATTATGTAAAACATATGATAATACATTAAATAAACCTTAATCTGATTCTTCTTCTTTGGGTTAATGGTGACTGGAACCAGTAGCACAATACTGATTAAGTCACGTTAATTAAAGAAACACGAAGGTGATGATCCCGGCAGTTTATCTTTTACCTAAAAAACAACACTAGAGAAAACTGAACAAACAAATCAGACGGTAAATTTGGGGAAAAACAGATGTTACGAATATGAATTTTCAATTTTGATATTTATGAAGTTATATAAAGAGAGAATCAATATATTATCTATAATAACACATAAAATTTATGGGAGGAGGAATTACGGGAGAAAGAAAATCATAGTGACGTCTGTAGCCTAGGGCATTCAAAAAAAAATGATTAAGTAGTACCTTTTCTCATCGAGACCATATTCACGGAGAGAAGAAACAAGTTGTATGTATGTAACCAAGTATACAGAGCCTGAGTTTGATTGTACCTTGACGTGATAGTACATAACCAAATATACCTTGACTTACCTACTTACAGTGACAATTCTATGAGTAGATCTAACCGAAACAAAACCGCAGAAAAGCTTATTTTACTTCTATCAGTAGAACTAAACGTAAACCGTATACTCCGAATGCATTATAAACTCCAGAGCCTAACAAATGGAGTAAAATGTTAAAGATAGCATTCATAATTTCATTTAACTCCTTCGGACTGATTTATTTGTTGAAACATTTCATGGTTTGGTTAGTATTTATTCCTATCACAGATATGTACGTAGGTAGGTGCCTCTTATGAAAACATATCATCTTTTCTTGTCAGTTGCCTCTATAAAGATATTGTCTTGTCTTCTCGATGGGGTGCAATTAACAGCGTTTACTTACCCATTACAAGTAAGTAGACAGACTTTCAATTAATTACGCATTGTTGTCTCTGATAAAAATAATATTAAAATTCTTCAGAAATGTTGGCCTTGCTCTTGTCGTGAATCTAATAAAATAACATTATAAAAGGCTAGTGAAATTTTGATAACTAAATAACAACTAGACTTGAAGTTATTAATTGATAGACATTTAAATATTACAATCTAACTTGTAGGTAGGTACTTCATGACTCACAAACACTTGTCCCGCAAAGACTTCGTATTTATTTTTATGTAATTTATTAACAGCTAGAATAAATACCTTTTTCTACGTGCGCTTCCTTGGGACCGCTTCCGGGCGCTCGGGGTTTAGTCGCCTCTTACGACAAGCAGGGGAGCACCTTAGCTGCTATTCTAAGCCCTAACTACAGGGTAGGATAGAATGGATACCTACTTTAACAAAGCGTCTGTATTTTAGTTTCTTCTTTTTTTGAGGATCTATATAGGTATGTATTTACATAAAAGTTACTTTTAAAGTCTTCCAATTTATTTCAGTAAACTTTCTGCTGTAATACTTTATAGGCTATTTTTGTTTTAATTGAAAGGTATCTTCCAATGCACTTACTTAAGTATGTATTTGCAGCTACTCGTAATGTTAAGCTAGGCCCTATATGTATCTTCGAACACATAATCGCAATATTATTAATTTCACATTATGTAACAACTTCTTTGATTATTGAAAACATACAATCAAAGAAGTTGTTACATAATTCCAATTTGATACCAGAGAAGTGATTAACCACTATCTCACAATGGTAAGGACCTAATGATGTCATCAAATTGACAAGGCTTCCAAATCTACCATCTTACGGTTTCCCAATATTTTTGATTTCACCGAAAGCTCAATTTCATCAACGAAATTCACTACACCGCTGAGCTATCATCGCTTCGTACCTTAAAATATTCTTAATCATAGATAGGCAGTAAATGAAGTGATAAAATGAACTGTAGATAGTGCCATCCATGAAGTCTCACCCCACTCTTTTTCCTAATCGCTTACAGTGCAAGTGTACATCCTTTTGCCAGTGTTGCAGAGTGGGGCGCGTCTATTCGTGGATGGTACACATAAATCTGAACTTGTGAAAGACGCTAGTCGAGCTTCTTTTATTTTCTTTCGTGTAAAATGAATAAATAGATCTCGCTTTGTCAATGTTATGTAGGTACGATAAACCTGATCGATAGCTGTTAGATGCGAGTAGTAAGACAAAGTTGTTATGTTAATAACAAAGTGTATGTTTAGTATATATTATAACAAGCCTATAACGTACCGACTTTCCTACTTGCCATGTGGTGTAGTGTAGGTAGGTAGGTATGTTCATCTGTCTGTATGTCTACTTACAATGAAAGAGCGCCTCTCTGTGATACACACTAGCTATTATAGAAAGAGGAGTCGGCAGTTGGAATATCTGTACTGTGTTCCCAATCTGATTTTATTTTCTTTATAGGTTGCCTCTTGACTTTCATCATGCATAACATTACAGAATTACATATTGATTACATAATTATATTATTGTATTTTGTATTTATTCACTTTATTAACATGTTTATCAATTAAGTCTTTAATAAAACAATTGCTTATTACCCGAGTAGTTTTCCTCAATTTTCATTTAAATTTATTATCCAGCAACATATCACCTGGGTTTTACTCACTGATATCCGATAATTATACCTACCTCACATTGAACTTAATAACTTGAATCGGTATACATGTATTATGGTATTCCTAGAATTCAATTTTTTTAGTTAGTTTTAGCCGACCGTCCCTTGCACGAACCAAAAACGAAATCAATTAAATTATTTTTTATGAAAGACAAGATTCAAGCAGTGCTATAATATTGACTTTTCTGTGGCGCAAACAAGATTGTATGCAATAGCCAGTAAGTATATCAGTAAAGCGTTGACCTCCGCGTATGACGTAGTACCAACTCGTGCGCGACACATTCAATTTTAAGAATAATTTAGTTTGAAATGTTAATCAATGCCTTGGCCTACTGATAATGAGGCGATAACACAGTAGTGTTCGCGCTCGAGGGCTGAGCTGCGCTCAGTCACGATGTTCCTCAGTGAATCCTAAAGGGATCGAAAATTAATGTCCATTACTTATTTAAACTATTTATTGCGTTGTTACTATGTCGTATCTCATGAAGAAATGTGTTGTGAACTTAAGAAGCCTTAACAAGAAACCCAATGTGTGGATGTTATTGCAAAATGTAAGTGTATTTTAAAATATTATGTAGGTATAGTTTTGTGTTCCATAAATATGCTTGTTGGTACTATCTACTTTTATCATGAATACTTACTTATTGATGTAACTTGCTGTTGCCAATAAAATAACTATGAACTATTGCAAGTTTATAGAAAACTAAACAAAAAAGAAAATTTTAAATCGTACGCTTTTGTGGCTGTGCGTGGTGTAGCGTAACTATTTATAAAAAACGTAAGTATTCAAGAATTATATATCCAACACATAAACATTTGGTACAAATATACTTTATCAAAAAAATCAATTTAACCTTATCTTTAAACGCTGGTAATTTGATAACGTTTAAATAGTAAATTATCTATAGGTATACTACATATATGTATAAATCAAAAGTAAATCTTTGTAGGTAGGTATGCGTCTTGTTTTGATCATTCTTCCATAACAATAAGATAATATTTTATCAATGCTTAGTAACAAATAATACAGTGGGTTGGTAAAAATATGATAAGAAAGAATCCGATTATACAATTCATCGTAGGTAGGTACTATATGTTGACTTTTTAAATTTGTAAAACTATACGAATTCTTTTTTCTTCTCGTTCTCATTGGCATAATAACGATAGGAACTTCTAGAACAAAATGTCATTATCATTGGTACAATACAAATAAAAAAATATTGTACATCTATAAAACCAGTGGGCAAAAAGCCCACGATTTCGTTCCCGTCCCCCATTAATCTAACCCAAATTTAGGATTTAGGGTATTACCGAAATCTGTTCAGCCATTTAGCCCTGAAATAAAATAGGTGCTACTAATTTATAACGATACTATGATTTAGTATGAAAATTTTATAGAAAGATCTATAAAATTTGCATTTTTTTATACCCAAGTACGATTGCAATTAAACAAGAACGATTTGTTACACTGACTTAGACCCTCTTTTTTAATCAAAAAAATCCAGCGCTACTGGCATGCGCTAACTTTTTTAGAGATCCTTCTACAAACAGACAAAAAATATGGAAATCGAAATAAATGTTAGGTTTAATTTAATGAACTGACACGCTCACTCACAGAGTGGCACCATAATATGCCAATCAGTAATTAATACATAAGGATATAACCACAGTATCTTATTCACAAAATAAGTTGCCTAGGTATAAGATTGAAGGATAAGGTAAAGAACGTTGACATTCGAAAGAAGACAAAAGTATGCGATGCCTTAACTTTTGCAATGAAGGCTAAATGGAAGTGGGCGGGTCACGTAGCCCGTTACAAGGACGATAGATGGACTCTACGGTCAGTAAAGTGGTCTGGGCCAAAAGGCACCAGATCAAGAGGTCAACCAAAGACCAGATGGGCAGACGAAATTGTAGCGTGCGCGGGTGGAAGTTGGCTAGACAGAGCTAATGACAGAGAAGGATGGCATTCCTTGGGGGAGGCTTTTACCCGAACGGGGTCCATGCATTAAATAATTAGGTAGTTGATAAATAAAGCAAATACTTAATAATTAAACTAATTACAAAATAGAATTTATAATTAGAAATCAAATTTATCTAAGTGTAACAAATGTAATTGAATATCATAGGTTAATAAGTTACCAATTGTTATCGTTTAATATGTACTATGCATGGAATTAAATAAAGCTCTATTATTATTATCTTATTCACAGAAGGGATATGGAGTTCCATATGAATATGGATTCAATGACAATCATGGTTTAAATTTCTCAAACCCCGAAGGACTTTGTTTATGGAGACAATTTCATACAAGCCATGTAACAAATAAAATTGTTGCTTTCAAGCTCTCTGACATTGGTGAGGGTATACGTGAAGTCGTTATCAAAGAATGGTAAGTACGAAATATAAATAAAATAAGTAGGTAGGTAAATTACGAGTAAAACAATCGTTCCTTATCAAGATTGAAACAAATGAATTCCGAGGACCCTGTAAAATTCATCCATAAGATATTCTGATGTTTAACAATGATTTCATGGTAGATGAAGAAAAAGAGTTTCAGTCTATTCTGAATATGCAAATAAAGAAATCTAATTCTTATTGAAAGCGTGCAATATGGGGTTCAAATTTTGACAATATTTTCAGGTTTGTAAAGGTAGGCGACAAAGTTGAACAGTTTGAAAATATTTGCGAAGTACAGAGCGATAAAGCAGCTGTGACTATCACAAGTAGATACGACGGTACCATCACCCGTCTCTATCATAAAGTAGATCAAACCGCTCTTGTTGGCAACCCACTCGTTGATATTGATGTTCAAGATGACGGTGAAGGTAAACGTTGCTCATTCATGGTACCTACTTACCTATAATATTATCATAAATATTGAAGGCTTCTTTTCAGTCACTGATGTTTTGAAGAAGTAAGTCATCATAGTTCTTTGGTCTTGGACTACGAAAAATATAGTACTATTATAATTATAATTTTTGGCAATTTTTTTTTTGCTATTTTTGGGCTCGCAATCCACCCAATCATTAACCTTCTAGAATCAAAATTCAATGTCTGGTACCTGGATGATGGAACTCTAGGAGGCGATGTGAACACAGTGCATTTACAGTCAATTGGCCTAAATTTAAATCATTCAAAATGTGAACTTTTTCTTCCAGATAATTGCCCCTCGCCAAATGAAACTATAGATAAATTTTTGAAGATAGCACCAGACATGAAAATTGTAAATAAATGTTCACTTCGCCGCTTGGGGTCACCAATTTTCGAAGAATCTTTTTCAGACTTTATTGAAGAAAATATTCAAAATTTTAATGATGTTTCGGACCGTCTTCTACGAATTAATACTCATTCGGCTTACACCATCCTCAAGTACTGCCTTTTTGTACCAAAATTTACATATAGGTACTGTTCGCTGTAGTCCACTCTGGAATCACCCTCTTATTTTACAGATTTTGGACAATGCAGTGAGAAACACTCTCAATTCCATTTATATATATTTAGATATTAATTTAGATGATCGCATCTGGTCCCAGGCTTCCTTGCCAATTCGGTATGGAGGTCTGGGTGTTCGCAAAATTTCTAGCATCTTACTACCAGCCTTTTTGTCTTCTGTTTTTAGTACAAAAAATTTAGTAGAACGTATTCTTGGTACGTCACCTCTTGTCGTATCTTATTTGACGGATGGCAAGGAGGCTTGGCAAATAGCCTGCCCCAATTCCGACCCACCCACAATCCCATCATCACAGAGGCAATGGGATGAGCTGCTTTGCGAGCTAGTACGTAAACAGCTTTTAGAAACGTGCCCTAGCCACGCGGAGCGCGCTCGTCTCCTTGCCGTCTCTGTGTGGGAATCTGGTCTCTGGCTAAATGCACTACCTTCTTCTAACATAGGAACACTTCTAGAGCCAAATACTTTCCGGATTGCTGCCTGTTTGCGTTTAGGTGCCCACTGCTACGGTCCCCATCGCTGTCAATGTGGTTTTTCCGTTGACGCTTTAGGGCACCATGGCCTCTCATGTCAGAGAAGCGCAGGCAGAATTTCTAGGCACGCCAACCTTAATGATATCATTCGTCGGTCGCTTGCAAGCGCTAACTTATCGGCCATTCTCGAACCGAATGGGCTGGTGCGTGATGACGGCAAGCGACCCGACGGTATGACTTTGATTCCTTGGAAGATGGGTCGGCCTTTAGTGTGGGACGCTACCTGTGTCGACACTTTAGCACCGTCTCATCTTCCAGAGACCGCAGTTAAGGAAGGCGGCGCCGCTGCTTGCGCTGAGAATCTCAAACGGCGCAAATATAGCAATCTTGATAGTTGCGATCTGGACCAGTTGGCCTATTTAGTGTAGTCAAGTTTTTGTTATTTATTTTTATTTGTGTAAATTAGATTATCTGTAATATATTAGTTAGTCTTAGTTTAAATAGATATATAAATATCAATAATTTTGTTGATTGTCCTTTAAGATTATTTTTAAAATTATTTACTACACACATTTGTTACAGAATCTGAATCCAAATTAGAAGAAGTTACCAGAAAGGATAATGGAGATGTTTCTAAATCAGATAATAACCAAAGAACTAAAGTATTGACCACCCCAGCTGTAAGAAGAATAGCTGCACAGTTCAAAGTAAGATAATAGTTTAGCCTTGTCTTTGCGATATAAGGACTTTGACCAGTCTCACATCTGATGCCTCGCTGCTCTAAATGCCTCCATGGGCTAAGTCAGTTTAACAAAAAATTACGGCGCAGATACCCAAGGAGCAGTGAGTTGATGACATGCTCCATTACCCTAGACTAGAGCCAAGAGAGATAATCGCTATAGACCTTTATGTGTTGATGGGCCCCTTTCCATATTATGCCCCACGTTTTCTGAGTCTTTCACTGATTCTGATATCATCTTGATTTCTCAGTTGCTAAAATATATAATTGAAATCTTAAATGGACAGGCTTCATAAAAATTGCCACTAGCTAACTGACCACAGAGAATAATATTTTGGACCTATAATAATTTTATTAAGTAAATCGTGCCTACTAAGCTACTAGAAACTGAGGGCAGTTTCTTCAATATTTCAACTTTAGACTTCCAACCAGCTATGACGTATGAGTTATATTTTGTCTTATCTGTCTTATCTTGTCCCCCAAGTAACTAAATAGAACTGTTTCTGGAAATAAAATAAAGTGGACTTGTAAATATTCAATTATGAGCTCATCAACTGATAAATAAAATACTTATCTCAAAAATCTTGATGTATTCAATAAATATTAATATATGCATTTTTGTTGTTTAAAGGACGTACTTGTGTATGTCAAAAGTTTTCTTTATTTGTATTATTCGAAAAAAATAACTCCGTATTTTGTTAATATGAAAGGCGAATATTCTTTTTTCAAGGTAGACTTGAGTGCAATCAATGCAACTGGCAGAAATGGAAGAGTTCTCAAGGAAGACATACTATCACATCTTAACATCGATGCAGAAAATTCTAATGATATTCCTGATCCAACATCGGTTAAAGCATTGGAAATACCATTAATGGCTGCACAAGCGAAAATGGAAGTTATCATGGAGGATAGAATTGTACCTGTTACCGGTTTTACCAAAGCAATGATAAAATCAATGACTGAAGCCATGGTAAGATTTACATGGTTTTATAAAATTCCAAGCAAATTGAAATACGAGTAGCATAAAGCATTGATAGAGCATAGGACTTGAAGAATAAAAAATCTGCTATATTGGTATTTCAAAATTATGTATGAATTATGATCTATTATAATTTACAACATTAATATTTATTTTGCGCTCTGTTCTACTTAACTACTTAATGTGTAATCTTTAATAATGCTCGCAAACCTTTCTACACTGTACCTAAGCGCCAAATCACCGCATGTAACGAATTTTGAATTTCCTTTTGCAAGTTTTTTTCTAGAATTCTACAGCTAATCGCTTTTATTTATATTTCTATAACTTCAGGCGTTCGTTGATTGTGGGTGGTCATGTACAGTGTGGTCAGGTTTTCGTACATGTTTAAAACTTTTTAGAAAATTCCACATTTTGTCTTCAGTGACGAATACGATGTCACGAAATTAGTAGAGTCTCGAGAGGTGCTTAAGACGTTGGCACAAGAACGGGGTATAAAACTAACCTACATGCCAATTATTATTAAAGCTGCATCCATAAGCCTCAGTTTTCTACCAATAATCAACAGTAGTCTCGACAATGCCTGCGAAAATCTCATCTACAAAGCAAGCCATAACATAGGCGTAGCGATGGACACTCCTAATGGCTTAGTGGTACCAGTAATCAAGGTAATATATGTACTAAATTGGAAATTGTTTTCGAATTATAGTTTGTGAGGGTTATAGATATAATCATGGATATTAACCATTTCTTTTGCAGAATGTACAAAATAAAACTATATTGCAAATAGCACAAGAACTCAGTAGCCTCCAAGAAAAGGGAATGAAGGGTCAGCTTGGTTTAAACGATGTATCTGGAGGCACATTTACAATTTCGAATATTGGCATTGTAAGTTTTGAATAATTGTTAAAAGTAAAATCAGTAGGTAATCATTTAATATGTGGTGTATTGTCTGTAGCATCGGTACTAACATTTACTTATTATTTCAGGTTGGTGGGACTTACACGAAACCTGTGATTCTCCCACCACAAGTATCAATAGGAGCATTAGGAAAAATACAGGTATATTTAAAAGATTTAGAATTTTATGTTGTTATCCTACTAATATTATAAATGTGAAAGTATATTTGGATGTGTGTCAAGATTACTCAAGATGTATGTGAAGATGTTTGTTACTCTTTCCCGCAAAAACGATATGATCTACTGTGTGCCAAGTTTCAAAATCCGTTCAGCCGTTTTTGCGTGATTGAGCAACAAACATCCAAACTTTCCTATTTATAATATTAGTAGGATATAGTTAGTTAATTAATATGCAACTTAATAATAATGAAAATATATTTCAGATATTGCCACGATTTGACACTGAAGGTAACATAGTAAAAGCTCATATCCTGAATGTAAGCTGGTCTGCGGACCACAGGGTGGTAGATGGAGTGACCATGGCGCGATTCTCAAATTTCCTTAAAAGATACCTTGAAAACCCTATCACGCTCCTTCTATATTTGTAAATAGATACTATATGTGAGAATGTTTTCGATTTACTTTGAGTTTTTTTTACTGTTTTTGTTAAAATAAAACATAATATACTTACATATTTAATTTATTTATGTTTTTATAAATCTTTTTTTTTAAATATAGATAACACTTTATTGATATTTAAAATACTTTACAATGATTTTTATTTTTAAAACATAACTACTTTTTGTTTTTATATAGGCAAAAATATTTAATTTGAAATTAGGTCCATTACTGGGAATAATTCATAAAATTTTATCGCCTTAAAACTTCAAAACGAGTGACCTTAAAATAAGCGATTGTCCATTCCGGAATAGAGTGTGGAGTATACTCTCGGTGAAATCTAGCAAAAATTTCCGTAAAAATTAATGCATCTATGCTGTTGATAGGCGCCCACTTGAGAGCCAGAAAGGCCATGTCCACATCGCAGTATTTTTTGTCTGTAAAGGTAATAAGATCTTAGCAACATAATTCGATTTAATTCTTATTATTTCCATCATACCGCATCCCTTAATAAATAATGTACTTATATAGGCTACAATCAATCATTCATACAAACAAGCCCTACTTCTCCCTTCATCATTCGTCATACAAACGCAGTTACTTAATAAAATATGGTGGTAGTATTACATTTTATTACAATACCAAAGGGATTGCCAATGTGATGTACACCTTGTACAATGCCTTAAAGGCAACTGGCTTTCAAGTGCAATTGCCGGAACACACCAAGAGGTGCTTGGCGACACGATTTTCAACATGAACTTGAGGGTGGTAGTCAGCCAGTCGAGTACTACAAAGCTCAAACTGATGGTAGGATTTCGAACTCACGACCTACGGTATCCAACGTCACTACCACGATTTTTATTTGATACGTTTAAAGTCCTAGAATAAGTATAACATATTACTTATACCTACTTTTCATCACGGAAGATCTAGTATTACAGTGCACAGTAACAAAAAGATATGTTTCTCACTAGCTATCCGGATGAAATAGACCTTCCTCGGAGAAGATATCTGTATATCTTCATGTTTTAGCGCCAATAGGGATCGCTGTTTATCACTCCAGTTTCGGTCCAAATCTCGCATCAAACTTAGCCGAGCTGCTTTTGTCAATAGACCATTTAATTCTGAGTACTGGCCATCACTTATAACATTTGTCACTCGGGATATTGCCTGTTAATGCACAAGAACATTTATTTACATACCTGAGTAACTAAAGGAATAAATGGCCTTTCAAATAAAAACGTAAGCAAAAAAATAATGAAATAGCTGTTAGAATAAAAACAATACTGATTTACCTGTTTTGTGCCAAACTGGAACTCTTTCTCTTGAAAAGTTGGATCCCAAATATTTCTCAAAACACTGAAGTCAATTTTGATCATCAACCATTTAAAAGGATTTTGAACTAATATTAGTTTCGGGACACGTCTTTTCTTGTCCTTCGGCTTGTCATCCTTTCGTCCAAAAAAGAAAGTTTTTGGGAAGTCCTTAAGAAAACTCAAAGAGCTTTTCGACTTTTGTAGCAGTTTAAGACAATCATTTTGATTTCTTTGCGGCTCAAGTTGTCGATACTGTACGGGAAATTTATTTTTGATCCCAGTCGCAGCTGATCGTATAATAGATGGAGGTATAATAAATTGAACATTTGTCACAAGACTAGTGCTGGTATTGGCACATAATGGTACTGTGAAACGTGTTACGATTGGGCAGAGACACCTTTTTAATAATATCGCTACTGCCATCTAATTTAATGGAGTAGGTAATAATTACTTCAAATATATTGGAGCATATAAAAAGAGCTTCAGTTTCAACTACCACAATAATATAACAGCTACCACATATCTATGACAATATAGCCATGTTTATCTGAAGAAACTGTATCCTTTTCTATGTAAAACTTTAAAATTTTCCATTTTTGCGAATTTATTTACTAAAATTTTATTAATTTATTTACACGAATGTCGTTTAGTTACTAATTACTGTTTTTTTTAATGTCAAATGGCTCGTAACTTTTTTATACCATCCTATTATGAAAAGGTTGTTATACCTACCGCTACAACGATGTTTGTTTTTGTAATGTAAATTATTTATTCCTTGGAGGAAATAACAAATTGTGTTACTCTTATCAACCGGTTTTTGTTGTGGTTCGACGACAGAGAAAACTGATATTTATCGTAATTTTTATTACAGCTAAATACCATTTATTTTTAAACCATAGGAACATAGATACCTACTATAAATTTTAATATTTTCTCAAATGTATTATGAATTATTTTTGGAGTGGAATGTAGTGAAAAATGAAAATATATACCTATGTAATATCCAAAAGGTGCAGTGAACATAAAACATATTAAAAATTGTTTTTTTTTTTGGGCTCGGCAGACGTTGGCCTGCCCTGAAAATAAAACATATAACCCGATTCCAGCTCCACCAACTGTGAAACTAAACCATCTGTCACTCCGATCTCGAGACATGTCAAAAAGTCGTTCTATACAAAATGTATGACAAAAATAATTTTCTTCAATATTCTTTTTTTGTGAAATTTTCGTCTTTTTTAATCCTATGTTCGTCTCCTGGTTCTAAGCTACCTCCCCACCAATTTTCAGCCAAATCGGTTTCGCCATTCTTGAGTTATAAATAGTGTAACTAACAGGACTTTCTTTTATAATAAACTAGCGGACCCGGCAGACGTTGTCCTGCTCTGAAATTAAAACAAAACTTAGAACCCGATTCCAGCTACCGGGTCCAATTTTGTTTTGAAATCATCGAGGAAGCCACTGAAATACACACACAAAATTTCATCCAAATAGGTCCTTTGTTACCATACTCCTCCGAAACGGCTTGACCGATTTTGATGAAATTTTATACGTATATTCAATAGGTCTGAGAGTAGGTTGTTATCTATTTTTTATATCGCTAAATCCCGCGTACCCGTGGGATTTAGCGATATGAGTGAAACCGCGGGGGACAGCTAGTAAAAAATAGATAACAACCTATTCTCAGACCTACTGAATGTAAATATAAAGTTTCATCAAAATCGGTCAAGCCGTTTCAGAGGAGTACGGTAACTAAAACTGTGACATGAGAACTTTATAAATATACTATATAGATAGATAGATTGATATAGAAGAAGATAGATAGATATAGATTTATTAGCTTTACATAAATAAGTATTATAACCAAGCTAAATGTTATGTATTTTTGTATTACTTTAAGAATAAAATTTGAAAAAAAAAAGCCAATATGGTCAGATGGTCCAAAAATATAAAAAAAATGTAACCTTGCTGAGTTTCTTGCTGGTTCTTCTCAGTTGAAGGCTGACTTCCGAACCGGTGGTAACTTCTGTAATTCGACCTTCATAAGTGCCCTTCTAGGGCCTAAACTGAATAAATGGTTTTGACTTTGACTTTGACACGTTGGTTAAATCTCCTCCTTCTCTACTACTAAGGATATCGGCAGTGAGCGTTCGAGTTTGAAAAAAGGCAATCGTAGGATTCGTAGAGGACCTCATTATTGCGGTCCCAGTCGCCGGAAGGCTCATTTTTCCGCAAGATAAGTGTAGGTATTTCTTTCTACCCCAAACGGTAAAACAATATTCCAATGTACTTTTGACTAAATGATGGATACAGAATAAAAAATCCTAAGGGCTTTTCCCTCAAACTATGAGGCTGCTGGTTTGGAGGAAGCCAAAAAAGCTTGGTCAATTGCTTGCCCGGGACAGGATGTCCCTGGCCACCCAAGTTCACAAAGGAGCTGGGACGATGTCATTTCTAAATTAACTTTTAATTCTCTTTTAAGCCGCAGCATGGGACCGGAACGGGCCAGATTACTGGCGTCAGCCACTAGGGAAGCCGGTGATTGGTTACATGCATACCCGTCACCGAACATCGGCACTTTTTTGGTGCCAGACACACTTCGCCTTGCAACCTGTCTACGACTTGGAGTACTTGTATGCTTTGCTCACAGGTGTCCCTGTGGCAGCGAGGTTGACCCACTATACCCACCATGGGCTATCGTGCCAAAAAAGTGCCGGTCGCTTCTCTAGGCATACCGCGCTGAATGATATCATACGCCGCACTCTTGCCACCGTCAACGTGCCAGCTCTACTCGAGCCAACCGGCATTTCCAGAGACGATGGCAAGAGACCGGACGGGATGACCCTGGTTCCATGGAGCTTGGGAAGGGCACTGGTATGGGATGCTACCTGTGTGGACACATTAGCCCCTTCTCATCTTCATGGAACCAGCTTTCAAGCAGGCGCGGCGGCTGAAGCGGCAGAAAAATTAAAAAGACAAAAATATAGGGGTCTCGGCACTGAATATAATTTTATTCCTTTCGGTGTTGAGACCATTGGTCCGTGGGGTTCTGGCGCTCGCCAGCTCTTTAAAGAGCTGGCTAATAGGTTAAGATTTTGTACTGGGGACCGAAGAGCTGTCAGTTTCCTCGCACAACGTATCAGCATTGCGATACAGCGAGGAAACGCTGCCAGCATCTTCGGAACCATGCTGAAGGGGCCTAACTTTTTTAATTTATTTTAGTTATTAGTTTTAGTTTTAAAATGTATTTATTTAATTATTATTAGTTTATATTAAATACCTAGTTGATTTCTATTAGAATACAGAGTAGTTAGCTAGCTGCTATAACATAATGGTTTTGTTAACCGCACGAGTCAATATGGTGACGAAATTACGTTTCAGAATCGAACACTACTCCCAGGTCCCTAACCCGAGATACTCTTTCCAAATCAATACCAAAATTTTTATAACGGAAGTTAGTTATTTATAATACAATTATTATTTTTGGTACGTAGGCAACGACATCCTACCTATTATTGGTAGGTAGTATAGTACACCATTTTTGTAGTGTCCAGATTAAGTTGCACCTTTAGGCAATCGTCATCAGATAAAATTTTGTTGAAAATTGTAATATCTTCAGCATGAAAGTGTATTGATTTTAAAAGATCATTAATTATAAAAATTAAAAATAGTAGTGGTCCCAAATTAGAACCCTGAGGTACTCTAGAATTTATATGAAGTAGTTGAATCATATACTGCGACAAGCTGACTTCGATTTTTAAGATATGACTCAAACCAACGAGAGACTGCCGCTACATTGACGTATTTTTTTAATTATTATTTTTTTTTCTCTTAGAAGTGTTGAGATGAGCTACTATTCCTTAACAGAGACAATAGACACCGCAGCGGATAACCATGAATTGGCGTAGGATGTAGATCGAGTCTTTTCGTAGTTACCTACCTAATCACAAATATAATTAATTATGGTAGCTATACTTAGCTAAAATCAAAATTACTATTTTGACTGGGCTCTCTAGGGGTCCCATTTTTGTGTGTTCAACGCATAGACACGTCTAAAATTATTTATATTTCATGACGCAAATTACCCTGATCTTAACCAGTGGGACGACCCCGTGAGTTTATAAGTTGATAATAGGAGGTACCTACTTTACCACAACACAAAATGTGGTTTGAGAGATTCATAAAAGTAATATGCGTGCTCAAAAAACCAGAAGCAATTGACCAGAAATCAATTAATCATACAGTAGGTAGGTAATTAACCTACAACAAGACCATCCATAGGGATAATAATATTTTAAGTATCTTCATACCTACGTCTAACCGGTTAACGTATGAAATGTTAGCCGGAAAATACATTAAATTAGGTCCCTGATATAAAAGCAAATTGTTTTATTGTTCTCAGGATAGTCGGTACACAACTCATGACTGTGCAAATTGTCTCAATTCCGGTCGGTTGCGCTCATTGTATTATAAACAATGTAAGTAATATTTTATTTTATTTTTCGGCAAGCATAACTACTAAAATTATAGTACTTATATACTCGTATAGGTACTATAATATATCCACCACTCATGTTATCAAATAAACACGTCATGTTATTTTCATATTTTGAATATGATACAAGTAGGGGAATAGAAGGCAAAACGGACCCTGTGGGCAAAACGGAACACATTAATAATTTCGGAACCAGTAGCTCCATCTATGAATGAGTTGTGCCATTTAATAGGCAGTCATGTCATTTCTCTCGGTCAGTGTGCCCAATGACATCGCCCGCATGCACACAATTACAGCGAGGTAAGTTTGTTTTTTTTTAGATTTTGATGTAAAATTTTGGTTTTTTGACTGGCCTCCAGTTTCGTTATGTTTATGATAACGTGTCCCATTGGATTCCATGGTTAGAATGTTTTATTATTGACCTAATATTTAATTATGAGGGCCATTACATGCGACATAACCTCAAAATTGTTTTGTTGTGTTAATAACACCTAAAAGGCAAAACGGCCCCAGGCAAAACGGACCGGGGTGCCGTTTTACCTTTAATATAAATGTGTTGTGTGTTTTTGTGGTTTTGTTTTGTTACATATGATAGTATTTCTTGTTTTAGATGGTTAATAATTATAGAAGAACGTCTAATCGGAATTCATGGAACGAGACTAACATGAAAAAAGCTATTGAGAAAGTCATATCCAAAGAAATGGGGCTTAACAAGGCTTCTACTGAGTTTAATGTGCCAAAAACAACATTAAAACGTAGGTTGGAGAAATATATGACTACCCAAGATATGGATAGAGCTACAGAGAAGAAGTTGGGCAGGTTTAAACAAGTATTTAGTAAAGAGCAAGAATTTGAATTAGCTTCTTATGCCAAAGATATGGAAAGCAGATTTTTTGGACTAACAACCAAAGACCATTTAGAACAACCAAAAACTATTTAGAGATGACGAAACACCGAAGAAAAGAAAAGCAGCAACCAAAGGAAAGAAGTCTTTAGTAAAGGGATCGAAGAAGAAAATGACAAAATATAAGAACGACACCATACAAATATCATCGAAAGGCAAAGCTAGTAAAAAAAGTGATATAAAGGCAACTAAAAAGAACAGAAGATGATGATGCGGAATGCCTTTACTGTGGCCACATGTATTCGGAATCAACAGATGGGTGGGTGCAATGTCAAGATTGCCAATCATGGGCACATTGCGGTTGCGCTGGAGTAGACGACAACGATGATGAAGTCAAATTTGTGTGCGAAAGATGCTCTGATTAGTGATAGTCCGTTTTGCCCTTAAGGGTGGTCCATTTTACCTTCTGCATGAAGGTAAAACGGACCAAAGTGAGTTATTAGACATCATTTAATATCTTCACAAATTGTGATTTGATTAAAGTCTGATTAATACGTAAGATAAAGATTAAAGTGTTGATTAGTTGTACTGATAAAAGGTTTACATAAATATAACATTTTTTTTTCTAAATGCGTTTTTCCTTAAGTGGTCCGTTCTGCCTTCTGTTCCCCTAGGTAGTCCCTTCAGTATAAGTACTTACCTAATGTAGTAACTAACATATACCCCGTATGTTATTTATAGATATAACTTACAATCTAGGAACTATGTATCTACATGACATTTCACTATAGTTATATACACACAAGGTAGGTAAGGTACAACAATGATGCGTGCGAAGATAATAGTTGCATCGTGATAAATATATTATAAACACGATTAAATCATAAGCCTTTGAATACAATTGTTTGGCGAATCAGTTTTTGTTCGCTTGACTGTCGGCTCAATCTGGTATAATGAGGCCGAGGATTTATAGTATCTACGCTTGTCCAGAAAATTAATACATAGTCATTCTTAGTCAAATATGCGATTCATTCTAGCCTTGAAAACAGAAGGTCATATGCTTCGATCAACAATAATATCTATGGTCATAATTGTTAAATAAGTGTCAAGAAATACAGACGGCGGATGAACAAAGAATCATATTAGTTAATTAATACTTTTATTTATTATTTCGTCGTAATAATTTTGACAAATATTAACGAATTGTAAAATGTTGTAACCTCGACCTTAGGTTACAATCAGTTGCTATCATTATCTATACTTATTCGGAATATATAATAAGTTTTTAATTGATTATAAAGCAGTCTGATTCGCTTCAAAGCTCAAACGTAAGTACCCTATCTAAACTATCTTTATTATTTAAACGTTTTCATTTGTATCATTAAGTACAATGACTTATTAAGTAAGTAATAAAATATATTTTTTTGTAAGTTACTTAACTTAGCTACTTACAAAAAATATGTAATGTAAGTTTTCTTAGCTACTAAACAGTTTAATGTAAACAAATAAAGACTGTACCTATACTACGAGTAGGTATATTGAATAGGTAATTACGATGCTTGCCAAGCCTAACTAACTACATACTAAGTAATTTTTATTTGACAACAATTATAAAATGTAGGTATATGAGCAGAGTCTCACCGACTCGCATTAAAAAGTGCTCTCACTAGTCCTAGAAAAGAATGGTGTCTCAAGTGCAGCTGCCGGAACGCACCGGCTGAGTGCAACTTCAACGAGATAGCCAGATACCCGGTTCTACAACGAGCCTTAACCAGCTATGGTTTCGTATCATATTTTCATTGAAATTTCATGCTCTTTGTATGGACGTCTAATGTCATAATCACGAATGTATCAAAACGATTATTTAATTCAAAAAATATAAGGTAAATATTTAAATCACTTGGGATAACAGGAAAATAAATTAGTAGTGTACGTACAAATGCATGTAGGTGACTTTATATACCTACCTAGTACTAACAGTTTCAAGTTTTACTGTTTAGTAGGGATTTGAGGGATTGTCTTATTTTTAGGAAAATGTGGTCAGCGTTGTTCGGCGTGGTGGCACTGGCGTCACTGGGCGCCGCATGTAAGCCCACTGTAACCACTGTGAGTGGTACACATGCCCCTACGAATTTCTGCTCTGGGGAACTCATCTTCACCGACGAGTTTGATGAATTTAACCTTGAGAAATGGCAACATGAGAACACCTTAGCTGGAGGGGGAGTGAGTTTCATTTACTTAACAAAATTATAATTTCTATTTTTGCCAGCGTATTAACAAAAATTCTCGTTTTCTCCAGAACTGGGAATTCCAATACTACAACAACAACCGCACAAACTCCTTTACTCATAGTGGTTCACTGTTCATTCGTCCCTCGCTGACGGCCGATCAATTCGGAGTACCGTTTTTGACAAGTGGTCGTCTAAATGTGGAAGGTGGTGCACCAGCGGACAGGTTTGTAGATAGAAAAAAACGATATAACTAACACTGATAAAAACACCCGACTATAGTATTGAACTCTACAATGTTCTATAATTTTTTTGGAGGGGATATGAAGGTAGACTCCTGAGGGGCCATGTACATGTCCTTACGCGGATAATAGCTACTGTTTTTTTAAACAGATGTACAAACCCACAATGGTGGGGTTGCGAGCGCACGGGCACTCCCACGAACATCATCAATCCTGTGAAGAGTGCACGTGTCCGCACCGTCCACTCGTTCAGCTTCCGGTATGGAAAAGTTGAAGTACGAGCTAAAATGCCCGCTGGAGATTGGTTGTGGCCAGGTACGATGTTTTGTTTTGAGCGAACCTACATAAAGCAGTATTTCATCGATATTTTGACCATATCTCATGATTGTTTTCTTACAGCAATCTGGCTAATGCCTACATACAATAGCTACGGTACTTGGCCTGCATCTGGAGAGATCGATATGATGGAGTCTCGCGGCAATCGTAACATGCTCCAGGACGGCGTAAACATTGGCACACAGGTATGCTGATATAATCGCGAATGAGGGAATGTGTTGCTTTAAATTCGTTCGAAACAACGTAATTTTCCTAGGTACAGTAATGTAGCCAAACCAGCTTCTGCCCGCGATTTCGTCAGTATGGAAGTAAAAACACCTCAAATAAATAAATAAAATAAATAAATATCCTCGGACATTTTTCACACACGGCTATCAGACCCCAAACTAAGCACAGCTTGTAATATGGAAACCAGATCACTGATATACTACTTTTTTTGTTGTAAATACATACTTAAATAGATAATTACACCCAGACTCAGGACAAACAGACATGTTCATGCACACAAATGCCTGTCCTGGATGAGAATCGAACCCACGACCTGCGACGTGATAGGCAGTGTGTTAACCAAACCACGCCAACCGGCCCGTCGTACTAAATACTATCAATACTGCTATCATGTAACTAATAAAGTGACGTAGGCATACCTCTAACTCTATAAATCTCTAGAATACTATACCTCTACCTCTAACTCTACCGTATACCTACCTCTGTGTGCGTGAAGACACATTTATAAAATAGCACACATTGTATTGATTATCTTATTCTATTTATTTATTTCCAATATAAAGGCACGCGATAACTACAGGTTTATTATATGTAGGTAGGTACTTAGGTAAACTAAAAACTACAAAAAATTTACGGAACTCTCGGTGCGCGAGTCCGACTCGCACTTGACCAGTTTTTTTAGTTGATTATTTAAACAGTATTTTAGTTACCTATAGAATTAGATAATATTATAATATTCATAGGAAGCCGGATCTACCCTGCACTACGGGCCCTACCCTGGACTTAACGGATGGGACCGTGCCCACTGGATCAGAAGAAACAGCAGCGGTTATGACACAGCATTCCATCTCTACCAGCTTGAATGGACATCGGGTAGGTAGATTTTTGCTCTACCTAATACATGCCAAGGGGCAATCCACCTTGTCACCTTGTCTAATGTGGTCACATTTGTGGGACTATTTAAAACATATTTTTGTTAAAGGATTTCGTTACAGTTGAAGTTTAGAGTTTTAATACTTGCATTACGAAGCTTATGAGTCGCAGGATGCCACACTTAATGTGTGACATAATTTATGGATCCCCAATTCCTCTAACAAACCTTTCGTAAGGAGATACACAACCACAGGCTGCAAATCTGTCACCAAGCACCTTCACACTTGACATTCCACCGGAGCAGCGGCTCGACCGACACATTATTTGTGGCGTGGTGGCGTGTGCGGTGTGACCGAGTGATGCCTGCACCGCAATATGTTTAGATAAATTCTAAAACAAATATTTTTTGCTCAGACTTCTTAAGATTCAGCATTGACGACGTTGAACTGGGCCGCGTGACACCTGGCGACGGTGGCTTCTGGGAATTTGGCGGATTCAATAGCAATCCCAAAATTGAAAACCCTTGGCGGTACGGGTCCAAGATGGCACCATTCGACCAAAAAGTTAGTTGAAGATAAATGGTTGTATTTGTAAAAATAATTCACATGTAATTTCTTATACATTATCGTATGGCAACAAGTGCCGAGATAGAAAGCATATGAATGCTTTGGTTTACTTCGAACGTTTGTTTCCTTGTCTTAACTACCTCGATTACGTAACGATGAATATTTTGTAAGGGCAGATTTAACCCGTGAAGAAAAAGTTACTTATAAGGCTGAGACTCCACCAAAGCGGAGCGGAGATGTGTTTTAAACAACCAATAGAATTTCGTTATTTAAAACACATTTCGTTGTTTAAAACACATCTCCGCTCCGCTCGGCTAAGCTCAGCTTTGGTGGAGTCTCAGCCTAATGCTTGTCTATTTCGCTAGTAGGTACCTATAAAAGTTACAAGTTTATACTTTTTTAACACTTAGTTGTTGGTTACGCTTGTTCATAAAATCCATACTAATATTTATAAATTTAAAAGTAACTTTATATGTCTGTTACCTTTTCACATCTAAACTACAAAACCAATTTTTATGAATTTTAGTATAGAGATAGATAGGACATTGGAAAAGGATATAGGTGTCACTTTTTATCCAGGTATAAGATAAGATCCTCAGGAACGCGGGTAAACCGCGGGTCAAGAGCTAGAATAAAAAAGATATTATCGCAGGTAAAATATAAGTTTTTGTTTTGTAATTTCAGTTCTACATCATAATTAACTTGGCCGTGGGTGGCACAAATGGATTCTTCCCTGATAATATCACCAACCCGACACCTAAGCCTTGGTTGAACGGATCACCTATGGTAAGTTCAGGAACTTGGAGATGGATGATAGATGTCTTTTGTAAAATGTAGGAAAAATGCTCACACGTGGTTTAGTTTTGAATAGTACCTACCTAAGATAACAAAATTCAAGTTTTGACCAGAAAATATTTTCCATATAAAATTTGCCTGTCTATCTGAGGGAATAATTTTCATAAAACTATGACCAGGTCTTAACTTCTAACCAGGTGGCTAAATACAAATTAAAATACAAATAGCGTAAAAAATTATAGAATTTGATACAAATGTTCTAAACCTATTAAGGTCCCTCCCTTAAGGTCATATCATAGCTCATTTAAACGCCTCTGCTCCAACACTTCTCCCACCAACACCGCCCTATACTAAAAGCAGTCTGATGGCGGTAAGCTCGCTAACAGCGAGCTGTCTGCTAATTTATGTTGCCAATATAAACTATATCTAAAGACCACGCCCATATTTGAATGATATTTTATTTGTCGGGTGGGAGCGGAGGCGTCTAAGTGAGCTACGACCTTTAGGGTTCGAAATTTTGAGTAACCATTCCTTTAAGTGACACTTTTGTTAATATAGTACGCTGTGTGTATAATTTCATGGTTCAATTTTGGTATTCTCATTTATTAAATTTGAAATATCAAAAATAACCAATAGCATTTTTTAATTAAAATAATAAATATAATTTCTGTAGGCTGCAACTGATTTCTGGAACGGACAATCCAATTGGCTACCGACATGGAAACTGGACGTCGATGACGGACAAGACGCATCACTACAAGTGGACTACGTGCGTGTCTGGGCGCTATAAACTAACCTACAAATTACCTACATATATAGAAATTGTAGCGTATCAAATACCTAGCTGAATAAACAGTGTGATAAAAACGTTGCAATTTGATATTAAATAAGAAAAACTAAATATTATTTTAATTAAGTATCATGCCAAACAGAGCTTTCCAATTTGGTATCCATCTACTATGAAGGCTATTACAGAACTGCGTATTGTACCTATGTGCCTACTTAACCAAGTTATAAAAACAATTATTATAGGAACAAATAATTATATTTGACAGCTTATATCAGAATCTTTACAATGGAATGGTATTAGAATATATGACTATACATTCCAAACTTTATCATATGGATTCAATCCATATGGTAGAATCTGGGGCTCATATACTGAGCTGGCTTATTGCTTGACAGCGGCGTCGATGTAGCCATTATGTACGGCGGTATCCGCCTCTTGTCTGGGAATGGACTCACTCTTGAATAGTACCGCCGTTCTATCACCTGAAATACAAGATTATTTGGCCAGTCACCCACGAATTACTTATTATTATCAGAATAATAAGTAATTCCTTACCTTACGGGCAGTATCTTTAAGCAGGAAAACGTTCTTAGGAACCCTTAACTTTTGGAGATATTGATTGCCAGGAGACTCAATATTATGAAACCAGACCCCGTTTTCAGTCATCAGATAAGATTGCTATCCAAAACTGTTATGGTATTTGCTCTTACTACCCCGTATCGAAAGTCCAACCTGTATATTACTATGCATATAAATTTAATTCAGGATTATAACTACTATAGTTAGTTCACTCATCTACTCGAATTAACTAGTCATAATACCTACGAGTACGTAACACTCCACGTCAAGTAATTGAATAATGTAGATATAGGTACGTCTAATCTAATATACCTAAGTAATATTTTATGTAGGCTCTTACCTTATCAAAAAACCTTGTTAACTTGACAGTGTTACTTGTACCCGGTGCCAATGATCTGAAATAGCAAAAGATCCGTACATTTTTATTCCTAAAGCAGCATAAATCTAACTTTCAGTAACAAAACTTATTAAACCTTGCTTGATGACAGTTAACAAATATTTCATCTGCACCGCACTGCTCTGCTATACTACTAGCTAATCTTCTGTACTGATTTTTTCTTTGTTTTTCTTCTGCTAAATCAAATTTGGTCCCAATTACTAAAATTGGAATCTGGAAAATATTTTTTTATATAATTTCAAAAATAGGTTCGTACAAATAATGCGCCATCTAGTCCTTTAGTGCGCAATTTTGTGTTCTGTCTGCATTCCGAGCCAACATAGGTAAGGTAAATGAACTAGCTTACGCCCCGCAGTTTCAAACTCGTTTTAGAGATGAACAGTATAACGAATCGGATGGAGTGACCATATTCCATTAAACGTTGTGTGAAAAAGTAATAACTGTACAAAATAATTTCTTATTATTGAAGTAATACCATAATTTCTCATGTTGAAGTTCATATACTTAGTTATTTAGTGATTGCGCATGCTTTATTTAAGTAAACGCCATACCTTAGGATTTTACTTGACATGATATCAATAAATTAGTATAGTAGTTATGTATTTTACCTGTGTTGAGCCTAAGAACTGTTCTGGGTCCACGTCAACATGTTGCAAAGTAGGACTATCTTGGTTAAGAATTTCTGATAGCCACTTTTGCAAATTGATCTGACTTTTCCTATTGGTTAAATCGTGTACCAGTATAATGCCTGAAAAATTTAAAATTGCAGACACAAGATTTTTTATTTTTCTTGTGTTATAATAAACCTCAAGTTGAAGTCTGTCGTCGCCAAGCACCTATCGGTGAGTTCCGACAGCTGCACTTGAGAGAGAGTTCCCTCCCATCTAGGCTTTGTGTGCTAACCACCTTTGGCCTCATCATCACTCAACAAATTCAAAAGGATCCTCCGAAAACGAATGCAGAATAAAACCATTTTTGTACGATATGTGTCGATGATGGGTAGTTTCAACAAAACAGAAGAATGTAGTACCTCTACCATGTGTTTACTCTGGAATCGTAATCGATACTCGCTAGCGAATATATTACCATACTTTGTATGAAAAACTATGATGCCACGGTGCCACCACAACTGTCCGGTAGAGGCGCTGAACAATACTTCATACTAAATGTTTGCCGCAGTCGCTAGCGAGTATCGATGTTCGATGAGTTACTAGAACAATCTCATGGTAGAGTACAGATAAGTTTATGACAGAGCTTAAGCGAAGGTGTATCTTTAGGTACCGGAAAGCCTGCAGACTATTACCTAGCTGTATTTGCAACTATAATACAAAGACGATGACTAGAAGCACAACACCGAGATAGTTTTAACTAAGTTTGGTATGAGCCTAGCTGTAAATCATTGAACTGAAAAAGGATAGTCGGAAAGACAGGTAATAGACGAGAAGTCATATCCCTATAGGCAAGCTGTTGGTGCTCTGGCTTTCATCATGGTAGGAACACCACCAGAAATTGCTTACGCACTTTTTTTTAAATGTGCAAAGTACTGTGGGAAATTCAAATATTTGAAACGCGACGCTTTTGGTCAGAGCGAAATGACGTCAAAGTCTATGACAACAAAGAAATGTCAAAGCTACTGAACCTATATCCCTTGCTATAATCTTTGAGTGATTATGATCTAAGGCTATAATATATATATACAGGATGACCGGTAAGTAGTACGACAAACTTAAGGGGGAGATAGGTGAGCGGGTCACCTACACATTTATATTTACAAAGATTTTCGAGATATTTCAAAATTTCCGTTTTTCTTAAATGTACTCCCGCCCTACTATTTTGAGCTGTGGTATTCGGAATTTATTACATTTTACATTTGTTTTTATTGCAAAACAATCTTGAATAGTTGTGTTATCAGATGCAAAAAATCATGAAAAAGTACTGGATTAAAATGATTTGTCGTGTACTTTCTAGCTTTCTTCCGTTTTTTTTTCTTATTAATGTTTTGATGATAAACTGTTTATCATTTCCAAATGTCTATTAACCTGTCAGTTCTTTCTTGGGACAATCGGGGTTTCGGAGACCGTACCACTTGGTTCTTAAATGGGACAATCGGGACGATGACATTTACGTGAAAATTGAGCACGAATTTTGATTTTTTTAAAACTGTGCGCGAGTTGACGAGTTGTTTGACAGGTTAATCTCGCGAGTCAACAGATTAAACGAGCATGTTTTTAAGCAAATTGGTTAACTAGTGTTCAGGATTTTTTTTTGCACTAGGAGAGTTTAACACTTTACCAAACTTGAGTAGAAAAGGAAAAATTTTACGTTGAATGAAAAAAAATAAAAAACTACAATAGTAGCTTTTTAATGATTTTTTGCATCTGATAACACAACTATTATTTAAATTACACTTTCTAAAACGCACCATGAGTAGGTTGGTAAAACACATTTCTCGTATTCCTATGTCCGTTTGAACCTCCAACGTCCCACAGCTCTACAAAGAATGTATTTTGAGACTGTGTTCCTTCCTTGTACCTGTGCAACTTTACCTCCACTGAACAGCCAACTGTCCATCCTGGAGAAAGCAGAGCCTTACTGTGGGCTATCAAATAAGTTAGGGACGTTTTTCCTACACCTGAAAATATAAGTTTTTACTTGTAAGATATACCTATCATAAAAAGTCCTTAGAGATTTAATACTTTTTATAACAGTTTGGAGATGCACATTTTATTGTTTTTGTCCGATTTAAATTTTTGTAATGTTATTGTAAAGTTAGTTTAACAGATTTACCAACACTTTTTCTACAGTAGAGCTACGGATCGACATGATAGCCAATATTATTAACTAGGTTCCACAAGGCGGGTTCTGGGATGTAGCTTATGTTGGGCTGCTATGTTCCACTCCACCACAGGTAGCGTAGCGTAGCGAGGGATGTGTTTTAGCTCGCCAATAGGATCGCTTCATTATTACTATGACGTCCTATAATGTGAAAACGAAGCGTTACTAAAAGAAATCCCTCGCTAAGGCATCTGCGGTGGAAACGCCGCCTTACTCAGGGCTTATTTTTATCCCGGGAAAAGATAAGATTGGGATCGCGGGTAAAACCGCAGAGGACAGCTAGTATAATATGTAAAACAAGGTCGGGTTATTATAACTCATATTTAAATTAATTGTGGATTCAACTATCTAATAGTTGAATTATGACGATCAAGGAAAAAAAATATAAATGTGAAGTTTGTATGTTTGTTTCTCAATCACGCAAAAATGCCTGAACGGATTTTAATGAAACTTGGCACTGAGGTAGATCATACCCTGGAATAAAACATAGGATAATATATTACTTGAACTATAGAACTTGCGAAGTGACGTTGCGTTCTCGTTTTATTTTCAATTGATTGGTGTTTTTTGAGTTTTATTGAATAGTATCGGTGGTATTTTGAACAATAAAGATCAATCTCAGTGCACAAGTGAAGTGAAGTAAAATGAAAGCGTGTATCGTGACTTTTCCGGTTGTCCCAAAAAGTCCGTAAATGTTTTAGTGGAACAGCCGCCAATTTCACTAAAACCTTCCTGAACATGTACGGACGAGGACAAGACATTACAGTGAATGTGACTATAACATAAAAGAAGAAATTAAAACTGAAGAAAATGTATGCGACTGAAAAACTTTGTATCTATGGTCATGACTAAAAAATATTTAAAAAAATATCATTATTTAGCACCTGTCATGGCCGCGGTCATGTTGGCAAACTATATTATTTTTTGAGTGGAATTTTATTATTAAGCTTAGAAATATGCTAAAAGTGAAGTGATATAATTAAAAGGATTATTTTACCCGAATCTCCAAGAACGACGACTTTAACTTTCTCTATTGCAGCCATTCACAATATTTTATTGGTACTCGGTAAGTTTTTATTATTTTGACACAGACAAAACAACACTAGCCAACCTGCAAATAAAATAACTGCACAGACTGCACGCGTCAAAATAAGGATGTCTGTCTTTTTATTTGCACAAGTTGAGCATTTTATTTGTAATAAAGAAATATGCAAATACAAGAGGATACTGATTCTGTTAACGCTTTCTGAATGAAATCATGACTTTAAAATAAACGAACCCACATCAGAAGGAAAAATTATATTAAATACTTATTTGAGACTAGCTGTTTCCCGAGGTTTGACCCGCGTTCTCGTAGGATCTTATCTTTTCCCGGGACAAATATAGCCTATATTCATCAGGGATAATGTAGTTTTCTAATGGTGAAAAAAATGTTCAAATCAGTCCAGTAGTTTCAGAGCCTATTCAATGCAAACAAACAAACAAACAATCAAATCTGTCCTCTTTATAATATTATTTTAAAGTATAGATGACTTATTTCTGATGAGGAATTACTATAATCTTATTTAACAAACAAATAGTGTTCATTTTTATGAGCTTGCGTTTGGCCACTGACCCGTCCATGAAGGACGAAAACGAGGCCTAAGATGGAGCGGAGCACGCTTGCCCAGAAAGTACCTATTCACTCTGGCCTTGAAGATCCTCAGATTATAGATTATGATTGAATATAATAAGCAAAGAGTATTATAATAAGGATTAAAAGATCACAATTTATGTTGTCATGATTACTGTTAATCAGATTTAACCATGTTTCAAAAGTAAACGATTAAACCCAACACTGGTATGCATACAATTCGATGACGAACTAATCGATTATTTCAATATTAGGTGTATATAACAAAATATATTACATAAAATAAAATTAATAAGTCTGTAAGAAGTTTTAGTGGAACGGCTACCAATTTCACTAAGGCCTGCCTGACTGGACTTGTACGGACGAGGACTAAACTACTGTACTGTGAATGCGATATCGTAATTATAACGTAAAAGAAGAATATTATAAATGAAGTCATTGTTAGGCTGATAGTCTTGTAACTAAAGCCTTTTAAATAAAATAAACATGGTATTTGACAGTCAGGCGATGATAGCTCAGTGGTAAGTGACGTCGGATACCGCGGCGAAGGTCGTGGGTTCGAATCCTTACAATGAGCTTGAGCTTTCGGTGAAGGAAAACATCGTGAGGAAACCACAGCACGGTGGTAGGGTACTTTGTAGTACTCGACTGGCTGGCTACCACCCTCAAGTTGAAAATCTGTCGCCAAACACCTGTTGGTGTGTTCCGGCAATTGCACTTGAGAGCCAGTTCGCCTTAATAAGGTGTACAACACATTAGCAATCCCCTGGTATTGCCAGTGTCTATAGGCGACGGTTGTCACTTACCATCAGGTGACCCGCCGGCCTCGTTGTCACTTGTGACATAAAAAAAAAAAAAAAAAAAAAGTCACAGTCAAACAATCAAATGAATGGACAATGTAGTTCAGTGTAGGGATGGGCAAATGAAAAAATATATCGATATATATCGTATCGATATTTAAAAAAAACTATCGATGTATGTAGAGTAAATTTTTTTCGAATATCGATATCTTTACCCCAAAGCGCGACGCCGCCATTATAGTCACTTTACAGCTCACAGACACCGCTGAGGGACAAACAGCAACAGACCATCCATAGATATTTTATTGGCTGCGCTTCAAATTTAAATTAAAGTAAAATAAAATCAATGTAAAATTTTACCAAGATGTTTAAAAGATGTCCTGTAAGTAGTACGACATACGTTAGGTAGGGGGAGGTAGGTGGGCGGGTCACCTACCAAATAAAAAAATGACTTTTGTAAAAGTGTCACCATTTTCGATATATTTAATATCTAAAAATCAATACATAACAATCAGAAATATCGAATACATAACAATCATAATATGACCTTTTTATTGAGCTCATCTCATATTTGTTAGGTGAGGATTGTTACCTGCCCACCTATCTCCCCCTTAAGTCTGTCGTATTACTTACCGGACGGACACCTGTATATCGAATATTTTCTGAAAAATTATCGATAGTTTTTGCCCAAGCCTAGTTCAGTTGTCGGTCTGTATGCATGCAAGCAGATGTGATGAGTGAAAAGCGAAAACTAAAATCAATATTTTATGTCCGCCATTGTACAAGTCTCGTCGTTTCGAAAACATTAACCCTTTGGTTCGCATATGGGGCGGTCATCCCAAAACAACAAATAGAATTGTGATTCAATTTATTATTATGTTAAATTTCCTCGTTTAGTAAAATGCAACATTATGATTGTATTGACATCGATTTACTAATTTCTTCTCAAGGTTCTGTATGACAATGAACACCTTTTACAAAATATTGATCGTGCTTCTTCTTTCTAAAAGTGTGCGTCTTTACTGTGGTCCGTATAATGGACAGATATGTAAAAGTTATTCTACGGGGTATGTTTGGTACAACCAAACGGGCGGCCTCGATAATGAGAACATTACCACCGGACTTTGGAAAGAAATGATCTCAACTCTCAGAGAGCCCTGCAGGAGCAAGGCTGAAAAGTTATTGTGTGCCTATGCATTTCCTAAGTGTATTGATAAAGATGGAATAGGATTTTTTGCATTACCACTGTGTTATGAAGACTGCATGGCGGTTAAAATGCAATATTGTTACAACGATTGGATAGTTTTTGAAGAACAGAAGCGACGTGGAGTATTTTTCCAATCAAGAGGTCATTTTCGCTTTCCTGAATGTGAAAAATTGCCAAAGTACATAGGAAAAGGGTCACAGGTGACATGTAACTATGCAGGTACTATAGATATAGACTACAACCAAGTGACTACTACATGTATAAGAGGTAATGGACGTTATTACCAGGGAACTATGAATGTGACTGAAAAAGGACTCTCTTGTCAAGCATGGGAGTCACAGTTCCCACATCAACATACAAGACCTCCGTTAGTATTTCCAGAAGTTAAAAATGCAACAAACTTCTGCAGGAATGCTGGAGGGGAAGAGAGTAAACCTTGGTGTTACACTATGGATCCAAATGTAAGATGGCAGTTATGTGACATACCAGTGTGTGTCAATTCTAGTGAAGAAAGTGTTAATTTAATTGGACCAAATATTGTAATGGAAAATTATTTTACCCCTACTTTTGTCTTATTACTCTCTATAGGTGGCCTTGCATGTGTTTTAGTAATAGCTTCATTAGCTCTCTTGTGTCATTACTTTGTCAAAAATCATTACTCAAAATGCAATATCACCAACCGCAGAAATGTTCAAAATCTAAACATTGACCTGGACAAGCTGCCAAGCAATTTAGCATATCACACAACTGGAGCACAACTTAATCCCAAGTTAGAAAAGTTAGAATTTCCCAGAAATAATATAATTTATATACGAGATTTAGGGCAAGGGGCTTTTGGTCGTGTTTTTCAAGCAAAAGCTCCTGGACTAGTGCCAGAGGAAGAGTTCACACTTGTTGCAGTCAAAATGCTTAAAGATGAAGCATCACATGATTTACAATTGGATTTTGAAAGAGAAGCTTGCTTGCTTGCAGATTTTGAACATCCTAATATTGTGAAACTACTGGGTGTTTGTGCTATAGGACGTCCAATGTGTTTATTATTTGAATTTATGGGAAAAGGAGACCTGAATGAATATTTAAGAGCTTGCAGTACAGCCACAAATTTTCCTCCAGGTGTGGAAAATAGAGAAGATCTTAAACTTCTAGCAACTCCTCTCAATCACATGGATCTTCTTCACGTATCTAGGCAGATTGCCTCTGGCATGGTTTATTTGTCAGATAGAAAGTTTGTACACCGTGACTTAGCAACAAGAAATTGTCTAATCAATGATGATATGGTGGTCAAAATTGCAGATTTTGGATTATCTCATAAAATTTACTTACAAGACTATTACAAAGGTGATGAACATGATGCTATTCCTGTACGATGGATGCCATTGGAAAGTATACTGTATAATAAGTACACTTTAGAATCTGATGTATGGGCATATGGTGTTTGCCTTTGGGAAATATTTTCATTTGCCTTACAACCTTACTTTGGTATGACTCATGAAGAAGTTGTCAAATTTCTCAAAGATGGAAACGTCCTTGCTTGCCCAGATAACACACCTCGTTGTGTTTATGATCTAATGAAACAATGTTGGAACCATCATCCAAGTGACCGCCCCAATTTCAGAATCATTTATCAGACATTGGATAATATACAATTGATTCTGGAAAGAACTTATTCAGAATAAGTTGTTGTTTTAAATTAGAATGTAAGATGCATTGATGTATAAATAATCTGCAAAGTTTTGCCTAATTAACTAAGGTCAAGAAAACTCAACAAGCATCACACACAAAATACATCATACTATACTGGTAAGTTTGAGATGTTGGCAGTGACAATAGGGGTTGATCACAAGTGCCAGTGAGTCTGCTTTTGCTCACATTTATTTATGACATATTGTGCTGCACTTTCAACTAGGCAAGGCTCTGCCAGGATTTTTTGTATGCCTATGGATAGATATAAGATGTAAATTTAAAAAAACAATTTTAATTACTTATAAAACAATAATGTTTTCTTTCAGACCATGTAGGGAAAGCCCTGAGACTATTAAATTTAAGATTAGTTAAAGCATAAACAAAGAAGCAGAAACCTTTTTCTTCTAGAAAAATAATATACATGCTTAAATGTTTACTTTTAAACAATAAGCATGTTATTCTTCTTATGTTTATCATGTAATCCCAAATGAATTTTTTTTGTCTTATGTATTTTGGTTACTTTTTGGTTCTGTTGTATTGTCTTTTTTTATCAATTGCAGTTGTCACCTTTAATTGGGCACTATTTATATTATTTCTGTTACCTGTATTTTTGAATGTGTATAGTGTGTGTCTTGTTGGTGATCTATTAAATTAATAAATAAGTGAAAGCGTTAAGAATAATTATATTCCATTTGGGTATACATATTAATGAACATTTTTCTTCAATGAAGAAACATTACATACTTAATTGTAAAAAAAGAATGAAATTTTTTTTGTTGATTTACATACCAGTTATTTTTTGTATTTAGCCTTTTGGTTAAGGGTTTAGGGTTTTTGTAAAAGGAAAGAAAGGGTTGAAAAAGTCTGTATGAGAAATAATATATTTTGGATCAGATTTATTTGAAACTAGTAAAGGATGTCTTGATCAATAAATCAAATGGTTTTACTAGTAAACATTTCATTATTAAATTATGTATAATAAGTAAATAAAATACCTATTGCATATATTTTTTCTTTTAAGAAAATGGTGTAGGTACTATCCCTGCTTCTTTGTTTACAAAACATGTCTAAGTAATAGGACTGGAAATGCTCGAAAATTAAAAACGATCAAGTATGTATCTAAATTGTAAACATGACATTGTTGCCACTTATTTTTATATTTAAGTTTATAAATGTGTATCATAATAAATTATATAGTATACAACTTAATTAGGTATTAAGATGTAATTGATTGAATAACCACAGTGATCAGGAACTGCTTTGTGGAACTATTAATAGTTTACATAACATTTTCACATTAATTAAGGGAATGTCAATTTTATACTAAGCATTGATTAAAACAGTTGCTAATGCTATGAAGTTATGTATGATCCTTCTGCATTTTGTACCCATTCAACAACAATGAACATTATGAAGACTGATATTAGTTAGTTGTTTTATCTTATACTCAATGGCATTGGTGTATTTAATTTAATATGAACATTCCATTAAACTTTCTAGTACTTACCAGAATGTAGGTATGTTACTGCCAATAAAACAAAGATTTTTTAAGCTTTACACGATTTAAGTAGGTAGGTACATGTGTTTTTTATGAGTAATTGGTTGGACGGCAATATATCCATCAAATACACTTCCTGGTAAAATATTATATGACCCAAGCCAAAATTTTATTTTACAGTATATAATAGTTATTAATAAGTATCTCAATTTATTAAATGCATTTTTGTTAATTATTATTAATAGTTTTAATTATACATATATATAATTAACGTGGAATGTGGTAGGTTTCAACTTAATTTTTGAAAAATTACGTCTCAAGGTTCAAGACAAATTAAGTACTTTGCTTCTGAAAGATTGTTTACGGTTTTATTATTTTGAAGCGAAGGTAACTCCAATGAAAGTGACAGCGAATGAAAAGACTAAAGTCGTCGGTTCTATTCCTACAATGAGCTTATGCTTAAGGCGATGATAGCTCAGTGGTAGTGACGGTCGGATACCGCGGCGATGGGTTTGAATCATAAAATGAGCTTGAGCTTTCGGTGAAGGAAAACATCGTGAGGAAACCATAGCACGGTGGTAGGGTACTTTGTAGTGCCCGACTGGCTGGCTACCACCCTCAAGTTGAAAATCTGTCGCCAAGCACTTATGAGTGTGTTCCGAGAGCTGCTCTTGAGAGCCAGTTCCCATCTAGGCTTTGTGTGCTTACCACCTTCGGCCACATCATAGCTTACCATGGTGAGATTGTGGACAAACACAAGCTTATCCAGAATAAAAAAAATGCTTATCGCAAGGAAACCATAACACGGCGGTACTTCGTAAGACCCGCCAGCCTACAATGAAAAAAAACAGGTATCTACTTACCTACATAAAAATCCATATATTAGCTCCAAGGAAACAACTTACGTATACACCACAGCCAATATTTGCTGCCAAATGTTATTTTAAGCTGTATTTATGTATAAAAGAGAGTTAGGTACTTAACCTTTTTTTTTTGTAAAACTGCCTAATGTTACCTAAGGTAATAAATAATAGTATAAAATTATTGATAATTCATTTTAGGATTTATTTATTAAGAAATGTATGGTAATTATTTGATACTTAGGTAGGTAGGTATGTAATCACTTTATTTATCGCTGAATATTAAAATAAGATTTCGAAACTGATGTTGTTTTTAGAATTATATGGATACCCCTCCCCTAATAATTAAATCATAATTTTAAATGTAAAAGGGTAAGTAAGTAGGTTGTTACTATTCGATTTCCGTATTGCCGACAAATACCAGTTATTCCATAGACCACAAAAAGCTGTAATGTAATTAACGGCATTTCATTTTCTGAAAAATTCTCTCGTGTCTGTCTGTCACATCTTATTTTCTCCGAATGTACCTACTTTTCGTAAGAATTAAAATTTTTGGCACATAATATCGAGACTTATCTATCACGGTCGTAGGGTAGTATAGGGTAACAAATAATCGATGTGGGAGACAACTATAAAAAAAATATCAAAGTGCGTCGCGTGACATGTCAACTAAAAGAGGAAAGAAAATACAAATGGACCTAACTAACCACTAATATTTTTTAAATTTAGAAATTTAGGTATAGTTTAAGATAGCCTATTAAGTATTAGGCTTCCCATTACCTACGGTGGTCCCGCAGCGCTACATGTAAGGAAGGAGGAGCGTGAAGAGAGCCTTTCAAACTCAGCAACACTAGAATACTGAAGGGTACCTACCTAGTTTATATAATGCAATTTATCACGTCGAATATGGACTAGGTATACATAACTAAATAATGTAGGTACCTACCTATAGACGATATTTCTATAAACTCATCATTTTTATAATAATTTTTTAACATATTTTATTTTGTAACAATCGATATGTTTAAAAATTCTCAGATTTTTGCTCACACCCATCGCGTTTGACAGTCGCTATCACCCATAATACCCCATAATATTATTAGACTAGCCGTCCCCCGCCCGCTTCGCTGAATGACATCACATTACAAATCGATGAAATTCTCAGCTTTTCTGTACTATAATATGTATGTATCAGATTTCTAGTAACGCTGCGTGAATCTGCGAGGAGTAGGTAATAATAATGATAACGTTGAAAATGTGTAAAATTCTAATCTAGAATGGGCGGTCTTATCGCTTCTTAGCCTTAGATACCCCTATAATGTTTGTTCATACTCGTACCAATACTTATTTGATCATTTTAATTAGTTGCTATTCATTTGTAGTAGGTACTTAAGTATAATGATGGGTAGGTAGGACCTATATTCAGGGCCGTATTTAGAATTGTGAAGGCCCTGGGGCAACAAAGGAGTGGAGATCCCTTTATAGCGGACGGAACTTCGTTCCAGCAGGGTGTCTGACAACACCTCTAGCCCTTTAAAATAAGTACAATTTATGTCGGAGCCCCACTCTTGTGGAGCCCTCCCTTAAATCCAGCCCTGCCTATATTGTGTAGTTTTTGTCATGTGGAAACAGGCTGAATGGAAGAAGAGTAACACTTTGCGCTTCCAAGCTCGGCTGGGTCTACGTCGACAAAAATAAATACTTTGTATGATGGCAAACATACGCGAATGACACGCATAAGTCGCATAATAATACCTTACTTCAATATATAGGTACTCCTCGACAATATGACACCACCCCCCCCCCCCCCCCACCCCACACCCTTGATTGGAAAGCTGGATCAGCCCTTGGCTGGTACTGACCACGAATAATTGGGAATAGAAAAGCCAGACCGCAGAAATAAATTTGACTGTCACAGCCTTTTTGAGAAATTCTATGAAATGCAAACTTATTTTTGTTGTCGATTTTTACTTTGTAAACAAAAAAAATTAAGTAGGTAGGTATATTTCGTTTTAGGATACGGAAACCTACAAAGGTAATTTATAACTGATAACGTCCCAGGGTATGAAAATATTCCAACTAAGGTTTTCGAGCGTAGGTATATTATGTACCTACCTACAAAAAGAACGAGCGAGGCTTACATTAGTCTCATAACTCGCATATGATGTGTAACATCTGTAGGTACACAATTCCGTCCCTTTTCACGAAATCACTCCCACAGGTTAAAGATATTCTAGGTACCTAACTAAGTACCTACATCAAAAATATTTGTGTTCTGGAGTCGATTTCCAATGTGTTGACGTTTATTTCTAAATGTAAGGCACTTATGCTGTAGGTAAACTATTTCTTACAGATTATTATGACCGAGGAACGTCTTGTGACCGAAGTTCCCAGCAGCTTGAAGCAATTGGCACGACTTGTTGTAAGAGGCTTCTATACAATCGAAGATGCCCTTATAGTGGATATGCTGGTTAGAAATCCTTGTAAGCCTACCCACTTCTTTTTTTAAATCTGACAACAAACAATAACCAATCATTATTATCTAATAATATCTAATGATGTTTTGATTTTATTTCCTTATTTTTCAGGCATGAAAGAAGATGATATTTGTGAACTCTTAAAATTTGAAAGAAAAATGCTGAGAGCAAGAATATCAACCCTCAAAAACGACAAATTTATTCAAGTGAGATTAAAAATGGAAACAGGTATGTACTTACCTACCTATGTTCATTACCTGCTTTAATCAATCTGCGATGAAGGGAATCGTGATCCCTGGGCTTCAATCTTTTAATTATTTTAGTGTCATTTGAAGATTTTAAGTTATCTTATCACTTCACCAACTTTAACCTTCCAGGGGTCGCGCCCTTGCGCCGAACATGTGAAGTATTTTTGAGATAAATAATAAGTAACTTATACATAACTAGCTGTCCCCCGCGGTTTCACCCGCGTTCCCGAGTGTGAAATGAAGAGATATGTGCTATTCCAGGATATGATCTACCTGTGTGCCAAGTTTCATCAAAATCCGTTCAGCCGTTTTTGCGTAAAAGAGTAACAAATATCCATCCAGACTTTCACATTTAAGGTTAAATCCTTAAAATAGCCAATATGTACCTATCAAAGTGTTAGTTAGTAGGTACCTACTTACCTACATTTATTATACATATTTAGTTATCGCTCATCATTATCAGTCATCCTTTGGCAAGGTTGGTCAAGAAAAAATGGTAGATATTAGGTATCTATTGTAAAATGTTAGCGATAAGAACAGTCTCCTAAGAATTTTTCGTAGCTACCACGGAGTATACCTACCGCCATTTACTGTCGAGTCTGAAAAACCTATAACCTAGTAATGTGCCTCTACCCTGTTGTTCTTAGAGTATGCATAACCAATTTTTCAGGTCTCGATGGGAAAGCACAAAAAGTGAACTATTATTTTATAAATTATAAAACTTTCGTCAACGTTGTGAAGTACAAATTGGACCTGATGCGGAAACGAATGGAAACAGAAGAGCGCGACGCGACCAGCCGCGCTAGCTTCAAGTGCCCATCTTGCGGGAAAACGTTTACTGATCTCGAAGTAAGTTTGACTTTCTCTCATTTCTGAGTTAGTTTTACCTTTTTTTTTATTATTCTGGATAAGCTTGTGTTTGACCACAATCTCACCATGGTAAGTGATGATGTGACCGAAGTTGGTAAGCACACAAAGCCTAGATGGGAACTGACTCTCAAGTGCAGCTGACGGAACACACCGATAGGTGCTTGGCGACCGATTTTCAACTTGAGGGTGGTAGCCAGCCAGTCGGGTACTACAAAGTACCCTACCACCGTGCAATGGTTTCCTCACGATGTTTTCCTTCACCGAAAGCTCAAGCCCATTGTAGGATTCGAACGCACGACCTTCGCCGCGGTATCCGACGTCACTACCACTGAGCTATCATCGCCTTACCTAGGTCTTAACGTCATTTTGTTCATATTTTTTATACCACAAGTGATAACCTGGCAAGCGGGTCAACCGAGGTAAGGGTATATTCCCGTTGATCACCACCCATTTGACCACCACTAGTGGACATGGCCACTAATTTTTTAAATGCGTTCTCTTGACCACCACCAATACAATATTTTCTCTTGAACACCACCAATACAATATTTGGTGGATAAAGAGAAGACATTTAAAAACACTGTGTCACTGTCCCCCAGTGGTGGCCATTGGGATTGTTTTAAAAAGTCGCGTTAATGTCCACCAGACAACGATACAATATTTAATATTTTTCCCATTGGCCGCCAGTGGGAAAAATATTAAATATTGTATCATTGTCCCCCAGTGGTGGTCAAGAGAAAGCATTTAAAAAATTAGTGGCCATGTCCACCAGTGGTGGTCTAATGGGTGGTGGTCAACGGGAATATACCGAGGTAAAGTGACTACCGTCGCCTATAGCCATTAGCAATACCAGGGGGCTTGAAAATCGTAGGTACATACACCAAACAGGAACTGATGGTGGCATCGAAAAACAACTGATCATTTGAAATTATCTTATTATAATTGCGTATTAGGGTCAGCTCACACCGAGACGCGACGCGGACGCTGCGCGCACATTTTAATAGAGCGACTCAAAATATAACTTTATTTACTATACGAAAAGATACACATTTCATTGTGAGAATACAGAATAGGTACGTTGCACCACGCAGCGCTGCGGCCTCTTCCAGTATCGTCGCGTCGCGTCTCGGTGTGAACTGACCCTTATATTTACAAATTTATGGCCTTATTCGTAACACACTCGACGGGGTTTAGTAAGTGCTTTTTAGCAGATTCTTAATTCAAATTCTCTTTAGAAAATTCGAATTAAGAATCTGCTAAGCAGTTGCTAAGCATCGTCGAAATCTTTATGAATAAGGCCATTAGTATTTAGTAAGTATTAAGCTAATCAGTTCAATGGTGTTGAAATTATTGAAATAAATCTTTTTATATCAACAAAGAAATGTTAAAGCTACCGAACCTATATCGTCCCTACTTGGTTGTTTACATTCATCACTGAACGTAGCTTGTATGCCTGATGGTAAGCTTTAGTTTAAGTAACTCAATTTAATTTCTAATATAGTTAGTAGCTTATTGCGGTGAGAAAAATCACCAACTCAGGACGATAATTAAGTAACTCGAAGTTATGTCAATAGATAAGTAGAGTGAAATTCAATAAATCTTTATTTTGTTAATTTCTACGTTTTCTTTTTTACCATTGTTATTTAGTCAAAAACATTTCTAGGTATATTACCTTCAAAACGATATAAGAATTTTGTAAATCTGTTATACATGTAGAAAGTTATGGCCATTTCCAAACATTCAAATGCGATTAATGCGAAACACACTTTTTAGACTTAGTTAATTCTCGCTCTACGGAGGCGATATAAGTACCTACTACTTTTTTTCTTAGATAGACAATTGATATCATACATTAAAAAAACTGGATAGATTTTTCACTCTCTGAAAATTCAGGGATGTTCAAGGATTGGCGCGAACCGTAAAACGAGATAAGGAAAAAGCAGCCTACCTTACACGGCACTCCTACCATTATAGAAATAATAATTATTTAGTTTGTTCTGAAATCTAGTTAAAAAAATCACAACACTGTCAGTTTACCTAAGTACATAATTAATATAGAAATAGAAATTTATTTATAAGAAATTAAATTTTACAGTGGTTCGAATTAACTATTTCTATAGCATATTAGTAAATGTATGGTCTGATTTATTCATAATGGCAGGCAGATCAGCTGTACGATATGATGACGCAGGAGTTTCGTTGTACATTTTGTAATCAAGTGGTTGAAGAAGATCAGTCAGCACTTCCCAAGAAGGATTCCAGATTGCTACTGGCCAAATTTAACGAACAGTTAGAGACCCTTTACATATTGCTTCGAGAAGTGGAAGGTATTAAGTTGGCACCAGAAATATTGGAACCCGAACCGGTGGATATCAACACAATAAGAGGGTACGTTAAACTCGCATTACGTAAATTACGTTACACTTAAGAAACAAAGTCAGAAGTTAGATAATGGAAGGGTTTAGGTTTTTGGTAGTTTGTCATTTTGTTCCTAATCGTTATTCTGTCATAACAACATCTTGTACACTCGTAGTAGGTATCTACTAGGTACTTATAACATTTTATTAAATGTAAATCTGTTTTATGTATAAAGCCTCGTATTCATGGAAACATTTGTTGAGCAACAGTTGATCAATATTGTTGACGAACCGCGAACTTTTTCCGGTTTCGGATTACTCTCATAGTACCTACTTACTTACGAGTTCATAAGAGGAAAACAAATAACCCTCGAAGTACCTGTATTTGTACAAGTTAACGTAGTTTGTAGCATGAAAGGTAGCTTTTCCTTTCACATATTTTATAAATTGAATACCTGTTGTGGATTTATTAGTAGCTAAAATGGACACAATTTGAATCAAGGTACCATGCACTGGTATAAATAAAGCAAGTGCGCAAAATGAATAAATGTAGATTATAGAGCGTGAATAAAAAAGTATCATAGGTACAATATTTCCAGTTATGGTGATAAATACTATCGTCGTATTACAGATTGAATATGAAGCAGCAGGCGGCGCGGGCGGGGGGTGAACAATGGTCAGGTGAAGCGACACGCAACCAAGGTATGCTGGTTGAGGAGACGCGCGTCGACGTCACCATCGGCGAGCCCGACGCCGCTCTTGACGCTAACGCACAGCGCAAGGAGCGACCCGTATGGATGGTCGAAAGTACCATCGCTGCCAATGATCAGGTACGTTCGCTGAATTCACCGCGCGCTACAAAAAGGAGATGATAGCTCAGTGGTAGTGACATGCCGTCGGATACTGCGGCGAAGGTCATGAGCTTGAGTTTCGCAAAGGAACTTCAGCACGGTGGTAGGTACTTTGTAGTACTCGACTTGGCTGGCTCAAGTTGAAAATCTGTCGCCAAACACCTACCGGTGTGTTCCGGCAGTTGCACTTGAGAGACAGTTTCCTTCTAAGCTTTGTGTGCTTACCACCTTAGGCCACATCATTACTTAGCATGGTGAGTTTGCGGTCAAACACAAGGTTATCCAAGAGTAAAAAAAAAGGTACCACCTACGTAATGATCAGTGTCCAGCTTGTGTCATCCATTCTGGTCGAATTGTAATAGAATTGACTTGTAGGTGGTTACCATGAATGAGTAGTCATGTAACTTGATAAAATTCTCTAACAAAATGTATATTTGTAATATTTTCAGAATGACAGTGTACATTCAACGGACGCGGCTTTAGAGAAAGCGGCCAGTAATGCAAGTAACGCTAAAAACGTTGGGAAAGAAAAGAATGACGACATCATGTCTGTTCTACTTGCACATGAGAAACAAAACACAGGTAACCAATATCTCTCAATGGTGACTAACTTGGTATCATTGCATGCATTGATAGGTATAGGTACCTATACCTAAGTACTTGGTGATACAAGAGGTTGGTCCAAATCAAAGTATGGTAAGGAGTACAAAAGAGTTACTTGTGTAGGATTATAAACACGCCTCGCATATACTACATACAATTAAGTATGCCGCTTGAATGGAACAAAAACTACTAGTGGATTCAGGTACCATAACCTACATATATTTTTTGTTTAAATAATACCTATAACGCAGTATTGAATTAGTCCTAATAAACATAATCGTCGTAATTTATTATTTTAATTGAGCCAAGGTAAGGAAAAATGTCTTAAACACGAACACACATTAGCAAACCCCCGTGGTATTTCTAATGTCTATAGGCGACAGAAGTCACCTAACATCAGGTGACCCGCCTGCCTGGCTGTCAATACTTCATCAATAAGTATTACTATTCCACTGTGTATATTTATTCCAGGCAACGCAGCATCTAATGCTTTGAAGGGTATAGAACCAGAAAGTTCCGATTCCAGCGACGATGAATCAAAAGATCCCTACAAACTCAAGGATGAGATGGCAGCTGTCGGTGAGTACATATTATGATTATGAAGACCGGGACTCCCTTTTAGTCCCGTTCCCCCTAAACCAAATTCTGGATCCGCGCCTGAATATGTATATCAGTTAAAGTTGAAAATATATCGCCAAGCACCTGTTGGTGTGTTCCGTCAATTGCACTTTTTCGTTCGCCTTTAAGGCATTGTAATAAGGTGTACAATACATTGGAAATTCCCCTGGTATTGCTAATGTCTATAGGCGACGGTAGTCACTTACCATCAGGTGAACCGCCTGCCTCGATGTCACTTGTGACATAAAAAAAAAGACACATTACAAGCTTTGATTAGTAAAGAATGTCTCAAGTTTATTTTATAAGTACAAAAAAATCTTTTTCAGCTGAAATGGAGAGTGAAGATTCAGATTCGGACGATAATGCCCCTACAGTGATGGTGAATGGCAAGGCGGTATCTCTGACTGGTATCGACGATGACGTCATCGCACAAATGACTCCATCAGAGAAAGAGACCTACATACAAGTGTACCAAGAATACTACAGTCACATGTACGATTAGATTGTGGTAATATCTATAACAGGAAATAGCTATAGTCTATAAATAAATAACAAGTTTACCAATCAATTCTGTTATTTAATTACCAATAAACACCGACACTGCATTTTGATTTCGGTGATATAATTAATAGATAAATAGTATCTACAATTTGCGTCAGATTTCTATAAAAAAATAGGAGATAAAGGCGGTTTGAACAAAAATAATTTATCTCTAAGCTTATGTTCATATACATACGCCATTAAAGTGTTTAGCAACGGTCAATTCGTTACTAGAAACTGCGTCTTCACTTTCTCGGCATCGGACAGTAAAGATTTCTTGCTGTATACACAGAACAAATAAAATAAGTAGAAGGAGCGTACGTAAACAAGTCTCCAATGAAGTGAAGCATCGTGCATAAAATTGTATGCGTGACCTGCACGTATGTTATCCCGCGTGACTCGCGTCGCACAGCAATGCGATCGGCTTCCTTTACTGTGTGCTTCACTATAAGTGCGCGGGGCTCTTTCTACCTTTTTTATTTGGTCTGTGGCTGTATAATACAAAGTTACTATTGATTCTTATAGAAGTGCGTTTACAAGATTGATATTTATATTAATATTTTAGATTTGAAATCGAATTTGTGTATTAGTTTTGTTATATACATATTTCATCATTATAAAATGTCAAAATCACAAATAAGCAAATGGCTGGCATGCTTGTTTATTTAGTTCGATTTAGATCTAACTAAATAAACACAGTTAAAGTGCAACGTCAGTCAATCACTAGCTCGACTGAAAATGTCGATGCGAAATCAGATGACCCCATCGGCAATTAGTAAATGTTAACGCTCCGTATGCTCCGATGCCGATCAAGTGGACGCTCAGCATTAGGAGAATATATCGTTAATTGTAAACAGGAACATCATTATTAGCGGCAAAGATAACTAGATAAGTTCTTAGGAATAGTTGTAAAAACCGCCTCAATATCTGATTAAGTAGCGATAAAAATGAACAATAAATTAATAACAAAATAAAAAATATATCTGCTATATACACATAGGTACATTGTCATATAAATCCTATATCGAACAAAGTCAACAAGATAATATAAGAATGTCATCTAATACTGATTTATATCATTAAATATTTAATTGTGAAACAGTATCCCTAATCGACTGGATGGAGTTTCACTTAATCAACAAGTGAAGGACACCGGTAAGCCGACATCAAAAAACTTATTAACGGCCATATCGTATAGATATATATATTGTATAGTGTTGTAGTGCTGCATATCGACATATAAATATAAACATATCGATAGCACTACAACACTAGCTAAATTATGTACATTTGCACTGTAAGGGATTAAGAAAAAGAGTGGGGCGCGTCTTCGTGGATGGCATCTATACAATACTAATGTCGGTTGTCTCATAAGCCAGTATTGTGCTTCACTTTCGACTAATCGAGACTCCGTGTAGATATTTTATACGTCTATGACCTAATCATCAAAAAACTTCTAAAACGTATCACAAGATACCTATTAAATCTATTGCATTTATCCATGAACACATTGAACATATTATTTATTTAAGCTGTTTAGTAAACACTAGTTAAGGTGCTTTCCCCATTTTTCCCAATACTCGTCTGTTTGCATCTCCATGATTCGTGATATACAACGATCACAAGCGAACATCTCTTCTTCACCTGTGAAAATAGCAGCTCGAGCATCCTCCTAAAATAAAGAATATGGACATTTATTTCAAAAATAACTTTTATTTTACTTATTGGACCAATGGTTATAAGCATTCCGAAAGCGGGAAAGCTAAAGAGTGGCTATAGATAGTGATAGAGCCATCCTAGAAGACGCGCCCCACTCCGTTTCTTAATCCCTTACAGTGCAAGTGTGTATCCTTTCGCTAGTGTTGTAGTACTGCATATCAACATACATATTGATATGTATATATAGACATATCGACAGAACTACAACACTAGCGAAAGGATGCACACTTGCACTGTAAGGGATGGGGGGCGTCTTCGTGGATGGCACCAAGAATTATGTATTCTAAATGGATAGGTAACTCTAAATACCAACTTGAATCTTATCTTTCTCTTTTTCGCAATTGATAGGTATTTGCTTCAAGTTGATATTTAGAGTTACCTATCCATTTAGAATACATAATTCTTGGTGCCATCCACGAAGACGCGGATGGCACTATCTATAATTAGCCTAACTTGACCTGTGTCGCGTCGCCGGCAACATCGGATGCACTTCTCATACTTACCGAGTACCCTTTGGGTACGCAACCCTAAAAAGTGACCCAAAACAACCAGAAATGCCGTCGTGTGTTATGAGATGTACTGTAGTGTGAATATTGCAATAAGAAGTCATTTATGTGTACAGTAGTGCCAATTTTAATCTCTCCAAATTCAATCATTACCAGTATACTGAGTTCTGGTGTAGGTTAAATAGTAGAAGTCTAGCTATTAAGCTTGTTATTTCTATTGTAAACTAAAGCAGATGTTATAGGATTACTCACTGAATCTTTTGTTATCTTCAAGTCATCCATCAGAGCTCTGTCAGCGTCACCAAACTCAGATTTTTCACCCAATGATAGAAGATCTTTTGGCTCACAATCGGCTGCTATGACAACCTATAACAGTTAATTATGAAAAAAAAAATTTTTTTTAGTTTCTATCCTTAACTAAAAAAAAGTTTTTTGCTTGTTTTCTCACCATGTTAAATGATGACGTGGCCGAAGCTGGTAAGCACACAAAGCCTAGATGGAAACTGGCTCTCAAGTGCAGGTGTCAGAACACACCGATAGGTATTTGGCGACAGATTTTCAACTTGAGGGTGGTAGCCAGCCAGCCGAGTACTACAAAGTACCCTACTACCGTGCTATGATTTCCTCACGATGTTATCCTTCACTGAAAGCTCAAGCTCATTGTGGGATTCGAACCCAAGTCCTTCGCCGCGGTAACCGACCTCACCACTGAGCTATTATCGCCTTAACACTAAGGTATCATCGCAAATATGCTACAACAATGTTGATCGGCAATATTAAAGGTAGACTTGGTACCAAATAAATACTTGATGATTATCTCATAGGTACATACCCTCACTCTATTGTCGTACAATGTATCAATAAGAGTAATAAATCTTCTCAATTGTGATCTATGTTGTGATATAGATAGCTGTGGTAGGTCCCTTATAAACACTGTATGAAAGGTCTTGGATATAATAAGATAATCACTAGCCCCTAAAGGCTGAAATATAAAAAAAATACATTTATTTCTGGACAAAACTGGCTATTTAAAAATTAAATAAATTATATTATATTAATCTTACTCTATCACATAACTCTTCAAAGGTACAGTCCAAAACTCTTCCACATGATTTAGCAAATTTAACATTTCGGCCCATGATATTTATAACTCTTGGTCTTACTGTATCAGTTTCTTTTGAAGCAAGAAACTTGAATAAGTTGTCTACACTGTGGTTTGCTTGTGTTAGTTCACTATTTCTGAAAAGAAATTGGAGAATGAAATAAACTTACATAAATAAGATAATACTCACTGAATAATTTTGTAGCCAAATAAAATTACAAAATTGATCCCTAAGATAAATGATATTATAAGTAAAAAGGTGTAGATAGGTTAAAGCGCTCCGAAAGTGGGAGCCTAAAGAGTGGCTAATTAGCCTAACTTGACCTGTCGCGTCGTTGGCATTAACGGATTCACTTCACGTAGGTACCGAGTGCAAGTAAAAGTGACCTAAAACAACAAAAAAATGCCATCCTGTGTTATGAGATAATAATATCGTAGTGTGGATATTGCACTAAAGAGTGGCTAATTAGCCTAACTTGACCTGTCGCGTCGTTGGCATTAACGGATTCACTTCACGTAGGTACCGAGTGCAAGTAAAAGTGACCTAAAGCAACAAAAAATGCCATCCTGTGTTATGAGATAATAATATCGTAGTGTGGATATTGCATAAAAAGTTATTTATGTGTGCGTTAGATAGAGTGCCATTTTTAAGATCTAATGATGTCTAGGGAACCTATCTACACCTCTTACTTATAATATCATTGCCTAAGATGCGGTAAATAAAATAAGGAAAAAAAAAACATTCCCGAATAAGTGATTATATTAAATTGGAAAAACATTACATTGCATTAATACTAAAAGGGTTTATACACACGCTGCATCCTTATCTACATTATTATATCGCCGCGTCTAATGTTCGCGATAAACTCAAAAACTACTAAATGGATTTTGATGTGGTTTTCTCCAATTCACTCCGTGTTTCATGAAGAAGGTTTAGGTGTACTATAATTCATTAAGGTTTTGTGTAAATTGGAGTAATATGACGATGATTAATGAAAACGTCAGAAAAAATCAAGGACTACTATCGCCATCTATAAGGTATACAGGGTGAATTTTTCAATGATGGCCAAAACCACTAAAGGGAATATCGAAAAATGCTGAAAGGAGTCTCGAGGCCGATTTTAATAAAAACTAAAACTGCATCATTAGATTGTCGAAAAAATGTTTCCCAAGCCAGGAATCGAACCCGATGAATTTGAAAAGAAATGCACAGCCTGTATTATGACACCATCCGATAATGTCACTAATAAGGATCAAATTTTGGGAAGTAAAGGAAAGTGTTCATTTTTAATAAAATCAATATTTTTGTATTTTCATACATTTCCTAGTACATGTACGAGTAGATGAGTAGTTACGTATAGCTAGTCAAACTGTTCGATACAATGCCCATGTCATGAAATTATTAAGTTATGTTGTCGTGCTTAATGCGAGTGGGTTATGAGTCAAGTCCAACGGTACGATAGGTGTAATAATTTGTGGGAAAATAAAAAAAAATGTTAATCGATTTATTAAAAAAAGCACTTTCTTTGAGTTTGCCGTATGTCATTACTTCTGAGAATTTGATCCTTATTAGCAACATTATCGGATGGTGTAATAATACAGGCTGTGTATTTTTTTTTCAAATTCATCGGTTCCTTCGATTCCTGGTTTGGGGAAATATTTTTTCGAAAATCGAATGATGCAGTTTTAGTTTTAATCAAAATCGGCCTCGAGACTCCTTTCAGCATTTTTCGTTATTCCCTTTAGCTTAGGATTTGGCCATCCACTCCCAGTTGAAATATTCATCCTGTATAGTAGAAATTTAAATGCTTTGTAAGCGTCGTGCGCCGCGTAACCAATACAGTAATATGTATCCTTATGTTATTTCTTATAAATATATCATGGGTGTTTCAATACTTACAAAAAGTATTTACTATATTTGCTACCAATTCCTCGTAGTCTATAATCAATTCCCGAGTCTAATTGGACAACATTGCAGTGCGCCTTTAGTATAGGGATGAATGGCAAGAAGTTAGATCTTTGCAGACCATTCTTATATAGATCATCCGGCTTTCTATTACTGGTTGCTATAACAACACAGCCATTGTCAAAAAGTTGTGTGAACAAACGTTTTAGAATCATTGCATCACCAATATCAGTCACCTATAAGAAATATAAGTTTTATTATTGAATTCAACATTGCGATCAGAAATCATGACTTTTAGTCCCATAATATAAGTACACCGCCCTTTCAACGCTTATATTTACAAAGTATGTAAGTGAGTACCTACTTAGGACGGATCTTTGGAAATTGCATTATGAGGGCGAAATTGTTGATGATAAAATCATGAAAATTTGCATTTAGTCATTTGGTGGAAAATAAACATCAACAGACGCGTTCCATTTTGTTTTAGAAAATCATCTCCTAAGCCGAGGTAGGCACCCCCTACGGAAGGAAGGGGGTAAGACTTAAAACTTTTAATTAATGAGTATCAATATACAGAAAATCATCTCCTAAGGCGAGGTAGGGGGTGACAAAGTAAGGGGGTGAGAGTTAAAACTTTTAATTAATGAGTATCAATATACCAATCGCTTATAATTTTGTAAGCACATATTTATTTGATTTTCCAAATTCAACCTTTATGGAGAAAAGGAGGTCTGATCTATCAACCTACGCATGGTATACCTAACTAAACTGGTAGAGATAGAACTTCTTAATTATGAACACAACTTTCTTATATAAATCAGGCATACTGGGGTAAAATTTAAATATATTGGTCATGAAAATCTATGATAAAAATAATAATTTAGGCATAGTTTGTATGTAAAATCTTTATATTTTTCAAGTCAAATTTATATACTTTAAAATTGGTATTAGTACTCTCTTCAGCACTGATACCTAATAAAACACGATTAGAAGCGTTTTTCGAAATTCAACACAGTAAGTAATATTGTACCCATTTGAGGCTGTTACTTACCTATGGGTTACGAGTTTACGTTTATTTAGTAAGCTTTTACGGTAACATACACATAACAAAAGTGTGTTGGGATTAGAGATACGCAAAATCGCTCACTATTCTGAAAATATAGATAACATCATGATCATCATCAGGCAGGATAATGGTGATTTTTACTAATATTGTTTTATTCTATCAAATAAAAGTAAATCAATATATATATACATGAAAAATAATATAGATAACATCATGATCATCATCAGGCAGGATCATGGTGATTTTTACTAATATTGTTTTATTCTAACAAATAAAAGTAAATCAAAATATATATACATGAAAAATTATTAGGTAATGTATACCTATGTATAGATTTATGATATGTTTACAACAGTTTAGCTAAGATGAAAACCACATATAGCAAATACTTACCTATATTGCTTGAAATTAAGAATTGTGATAAATTTTGACATAAAATGTTAAATATTTCAAAATCAAGAGATGTTTCTGTTATTTTACAAATAACCAAGCTATAATATTTATGGTAGGGGAGGCGAATATGGGATTTCGGGATTTACTCGAGCGCGGCAGATTAACATAAGGGGGGCAACCTTGCACCTTGTGAAGTACTCTCACCAAATCTGAGCCCTCTATATAGTGTCGAACGTCTAGGGTAGCCCGTCAGATTAGTAAAAAAAAATCGATGGTTTGAAATACTCGAGCGCGTCAGATTAAGGTAAGGTAAGTTAGTTACATGCAAAATAGTGTACATTTCAATAATCTGACAATTTGGGCGTGACGAAAGAAAATTAGAGACTCGCAAAGTTGCAAAAAAAAAACGACTCCTGGATTTTCTCGAGCGCGATTAGTTTTTTTTTTATTTTGAAGGAAATTAGTCACGAATCACGGAAATATCTTAATCTGCCGATTTGCACAAGCCGAAGTAGCTAAAATCATTATTAAGTGTATAGTCCAGGAATATTATGAGTTTCACCTCAGAATGAGAGATAGTCAGCTATTAACTTGTATAAACCTTTATTTTGACACCCTAAAACTTGTCTCAAAACCTACTTATCTTAGGGTGCCCGCGACTACTGATTTTTCAAGGTCAAAGGTCAAAAAAACATTTATTTCAAATATCTCGTTTCCTATGGGTTTTTTGGTATATGTATTCATAATAAATATTGTAGAAGGTTAAATTTTCTACAACTTTTGTACAAACATTTTTTCGATATCTTGAACCATTTTCGAGATTTCGATATTTTTTACATATTTTTTTTTTCAAACCGTCAGATTAAGGAAATCCCTCAACATAATTGTCAGATTATGGGTCAGTACAACAAGGCCATCAAGAAGAACCGCCTGTATAAAAATCTGACGCGCTCGAGTAAATCAAGGTCACGATTTTTTTTTGCATTTTCAAAAATCGGCCCTGACTGATGGTCGCGTCCAAATCGTCAGTCTTTAAAATAGGAGCTACTGGAGGGTTCACTTAACATCCCTTATCAATGTCTGACGCGCTCGAGTAAATTTTTTTTTTAAATATTTTCGACCCCTTCGTACGGCCACCCCCACCACGCAAAACGGCAGATTATTATTTTTCCGTTATCAGACAGACGTGGCGCGACTACCCTATTAATATCTGACGCGCTCGAGTATTTCTTGGTGACTGTTTTTTTTAACATTTTTGAAACCCTGTAGACGCTCCCCCCACCGCTGAAGGGGAAAATATCACATAACCTTTTTTTCTTTATTCCACCTAATCTTCAAATTCCAGTAGGTCCCAAAGACGCTCGAGTAACTACAAATTTAGCATCATTGCCTCCCCTACCATTAAGTATGTAGTTTTTTATTGTACACAATAAATACTTTCAAAGTTCCAAAACACTTGCTAATGTGAGGATTGAAGAACTAACCACATGTTTTGTTAGTGTAGCTGTGTGTAACTCTTCAATGCTCACACATAAAAAAATATGTCACAGGTTAAAGGATAAAAAAATTAAACTTTATTGCTGTTAACACACATGACCTCTTAACATACAATAGGGATGTTATCAAACCAGCTTCTTTATATTTACAGTGAAAACTATAGGAAGTTTACATATTAACCATAGTTTTCTATAGAATTCTGTATGAAATAACTGGCTTGTGACATCATAAATATACACCATCAAAAAATATTCTTTGTTGTTAAATTGATAATCATAAAAAGGATGAATTTCACAACATTTTCACCATTTTCAAGTCTTTTTATTTAGATGGTTAGTGTGAGATATATTTTCTTGAATATAGGCAACATCAATTGAATTGTATGAAGTTATTTAAAATGAAAACACAATTGCTTACTTGAAATTCATCGAAACAGATAAGCCATGACTCCTGAGTAATGTCAGCAGCTACAGGCGGGATGGGGTCAAATGGCTGGGAACCCTCATCTCGGAATGAACTAGCACCTTTTCCAGATTTGATTTTAAGTTCGTGTATTCTAGCATGAATGTTCAACATGAATGAATTGAAATGAACTCTTAGCTTTTCTTTTATCTGAAATTTTAGATTTGAAATTAAGTACTTATGGTAAACCTAGTAAACAGGTGTAATTGGTAATGTTGCATTGCAGAATAATCTCTTATTAATTCATACATTTATATAAACCACCATAGAAAAAGTCCTTTTGATGTTTAATTAATGTTATAAATAATTTCATGAGTCTGTATTATCTATTTAAGTATATTATATTTAGAAACAGTATATACATTGTTTATCTACCATACTTGGTAATCTGGTTACCATGTTACAAGCTCTGCTTACTTTGGGAACTGATGATTGCAAGTGTATGGGGATATTTATTTATAAAGGTTCTTCTATGACATATTAAACATTAATTAGTTGGCTCGCTGAATTTTTGATTTAATTGTTATCTTATTGTTAAGGGACCATCATACACCTTCAGAACCAACAAGTTAAAATATAACACAATGTTTAGTTGTAAAAGGCTATAAAAATAAAAAGTATGTATAATAAAATAATTGAAAAAGTGAATTCATTGTGATAATATTTGATGAACAATAATAGGTCAGTGAGCAGCTTTATGGGTTCGTTTTTAGTTATACAAAAAACAATACATCTATAATTTCAGTAGAGAATAAGTAGTTACCGGTACTGTGTCAAAAAACAAATCCATTAGCATAGTTTTCCCTCCACCAACACTACCATATATATAGAGACCTTTGGGTGCGATGATCTTATAAGGCTGGGGTTTTCTAAATAAGTTGAAAAATGAACCAGTTGACTGGTTTCTTACTACAGGCCGATCAAATGAAACAACATCATGATAAACTTGTTGCAAGTGCTGGACTACAGTTTCTTGATGTTGGTCTTTGGTCAATGTTTCGTTTACCACCCTCTGTGAGTATATATGCCAAGGCCCTTCACTAGAATCTGGCAGATCTTGAGCTTGTGATGAAAATAACTTCATACATTGATTACATCTTCTCCAATGATACTTTACAAGTGAAGAAACGTGAAAACAAGTATTTTTAGCGAACATGTTTTGCCAATTGTCATCTGTTTGTATTGTCCAAAGAAAGTGTTTGCATCATACACGAATAACTATAAAGTCATTATATAACTTGCAGAATTTTATTTATACATTTATAGCCTTGCTTTGGCCTTGCTTTTTTTTTTTTTAAGAAGATTTTTGGCCTGGTAGCGTGACCTTTAAGCCATTTCTTTATTTTAAATATTCATCTTTTATGTTTAGTCACGTTTTATTGTCACTTTCACTGTAAAGTCTAGTCCTCGTCCGTACAAGTCCGGTCTAATTTTAGTGAAATTGGCGGCTATTCCACTAAAACATTTCATGGACTTTTTGGGACAACCTGGAAAGTCACGATACACGCTTTCATTTCATTTCACTTCACTTGTGCACTTACATTGATCTTTATTGGACAAAACACCACCGAAACTATTCAATAAAACTCAAAATACACGAATTTAATGAAAATAAAACGAAAACACAACGTCACTTCGCAAGTTCCCGCCAAAAAGTCCTTTGGCCTTGCTCGTGACATTTACCAAAGAGTATGTATGTATATGTTATTTTTTTAAGAAGATTTTTGGCTTGGTATCGAGACCTTTAAGCCATTTCTTTATTTTAAATATTCATATTTTATGTTTAGTCACGTTTTACTGTCACTTTCACTGTAAAGTCTAGTCCTCGTCCGTACAAGTCCGGTTTAATTTTAGTGAAATTGGCGGCTATTCCACTAAAGCATTTCATGGCCTTTTTGGGACAACCTGGAAAGTCACGATACACGCTTTCATTTCATTTCACTTCACTTGTGCACTTAGATTGATCTTTATTGGACTTCTTTTTGTATTTTATTTGCTGGCAATCGTCCTCTAGGACATTTCTGCCAATTACTACTTTATCAGCGAGTTGATTGGTACCTTTGCGAGTACCATGGAAGATGGACTTTTTGTCTAAGACTTTTTGGCGGGAGTTTGCGAAGTGACGTTGCGATTTCATTTTATTTTCATTAAATTCGTGTATTTTGAGTTTTATTGAATAATATCGGGGGTGTTTTGACTTTTTGTGATATTATATATAATATACCTACTTCATAATGGCTAAATACTCAAACCGTGTGACGCCAAACGAAAAACCAAAAGAAAACGATGTGGTGTTGTGGGAGGGACACCAGTAGGGCTATTACGTAACTTGTTTCAATCAGTTTCAATCGTGCAAACGGTTTTTTAAAACAGTTTTTTGCATATACATGCGTGCATGTACTCGTATATGCAAAAAAATATATACAAACAGTAGTTCATTGCGAATGGAACCAATATTGCCTTTGTAATGTTTCAATTGATTTTGATGCTGTTTTCAAGATTGAAACTCATTGAAACAAGTTACATAATAGCCCCACAGATAGAAACGAAGTTAGCGAAGAAGAAAATATTAATTTCAAGTTCTATTCGAGGTATAAAGAAAAATTTAATTAAAACTAAGTGGGTAACTCTCATTCTGTAAAATACGACAATAGGGTATTACACTCATTTTCGAAAAGTGTCTCAAATAGATTCTATAGTACCTACTGATAAACCAAAAAAATAAACACTAAATTTTTATTCAATCGATAAGTGCCATACATAAAAAAAAATACCCTATTACAAGTACGATGACAATTTGACGACATCATGCTGGTCGATGGTATAAGAAAGAACCACGAAGCATCAAGCGGACATACGTTCAAATCCACATAAATCTAAAAATATTTTTCATTCCATCTATACCTATTCACTAAATACTGACAGAGACATCTGTATTCACTTAAACAAACTTATGTTTGTACGAAGATGTTCTTATATTGTGGTGTATAAAAAATATAATAAAAATTGTGCGCCAGCTCCAACGCGTGACTGGAGTTTACTTTTTTAATGTTGTAAATACATACTTATATAGATAACTAGCGGACCCGGCAGACGTTGTCCTGCTCTGAAATTAAAACAAAACTTAGAATCCGATTCCAGCGCCACCTACCGGGTCCAATTTTGTTTTCAAATCATCGTGGAACCCATTGAAATACACACACAAAATTTTATCCAAATCGGTCCTTTGTTACCGTACTCCTCTGAAACGGCTTGACCGATTTTGATGAAATTTTATATGTATATTCAGTAGGTCTGAGAGTAGGTTGTTATCTATTTTTTGGTACCGCTAGATCCCACGGGAACGCGGATCCTACGGGAACGCGGGTGAAACCGCGGGGTACAGCTAGTAAAAAATATATAACAACCTATTTTCAGACCTACTGAATACACATATAAAATTTTATCTAAATCGGTCAAGCCGTTTCGGAAATAATTTATTACCATACTGCTCCGAAACGGCTAAACCGATTTTGATGAAATTTTATATGTAGGTATATTCAGTAGGACGTCTGAGAATAAGTTGTTATCTTTTTTTTATATAGCTAGTACGTGACGTACTGTGACACGAGAATTATTATATATATAGATGTAAATATAAAGTTTCATCAAAATCGGTCAACCCGTTCGGAGGAGTACGGTACCTAACTAAAACTGTGACACGAGAATTTTATATATAATAGACTAGCTTTTGCCCGCGACTCCGTCCGCGTGGAATTAGTAATTTGCGTAGCTTATTTTTTATCCAATCTGCTTTTTAGGGTTCCGTACAAAATTAACGGACCTTTATAGGACCACTCGTGCGTCTGTCTATCTGGTCATGTCACAGACATTTGCTCCGAATCTACAGGACCAAATCAGGTGAAATTTGGTAGGATGGTGTGTAGTTCTATGACCCAAACACAGATGTGCAAAGTAAATGTTTTTTTTTAAAGTAAAAATTTAATTGTCGGGGGACAAATTAGGAAATTAAAAAAGTTTGCTGTGTCATATATCAAATGAAAAGGCTCGTTTTCTTAACCTTAAATACATTTTTGTTATTATTGTAAAATAAATAGTTTTGATTTTATTCATGAAAGAAGACGAAAATTGACCATTCCCCCCCTGATCTCCGAAATATAGTTCATTGCTTGTAGATTACAGGAAAACCTATGAGAATTCTATCAATCAATTGAAAATAAAGTGGTAAACTCAATATATTACGATATACGATACAATATAGTACGGAACCCTGTCCACGCGAGTTCAACTCGCACTTGGCCGAGTTTTCATAAATCTCCAGGTTATGGGGTGATTTCTGGGATAAAATCTATCCTATGTTCTTTCCCGGGACTCAAACTATCCCTATACCAAATTTCATCTAAATCGGTTCGGCGGTTTAAGCGTGAAGAAGTAACAGACAGACAAAATGAAATTAGTTCAGCGGTAATTGATTTCCCATACAAACTTCCACCCCCCTTTTCACCCCCTTAAAGGGTGATTTCTAGGATAAAAACTATCCTATGTTTTTTCCCGGGACTCCAACAATCCCTATACCGAATTTCATCTAAATCGGTTCGGCTGTTTAAGCGTGAAGAGGTAACAGACAGACAGACAGACAGACACACTTTCGCATTCATAATATTATATATGGATATAAAAGGATAAGTCCTGACAGATCTATCAACGCCCAGCCTAAACCGTTAGACCTAGAAAGCTGATTTTTTTCCCAGGTGTTGTTTTTAAAACTTGACCGAGGAATAAGAACGAATTTTTCGAAATTCAACCTTTAAGGGGGTGAAAAAGGGGTTGAAAGTTTATATGAAAGTCGGTCATATTTGAAGCTAGAATCATGAAACTTTGTTTTTAGACTAGCAATTAAAAATAAAGAAACATGTGTATCAGTGTTATTTAAATTTATACCCCTGAGGGGGTGAAACGGGGGTTGAAAGTTTGTATGGAAGTCCGCGATTTTTTTAAGCTAGAACCATAAAACTTTGTTTTTAGGCTAAAAATTAAAAATAAAGAAACACGTATTTTAGCGTTTTCTAAAATTCTACCCTTAAGGGGGTGAAAAAGGGGTTGAAAGTTTGTAGGGAAATCGCATCATTTTTGAAGCTAGAACCATGAAACTTTGTTTTTAGACTAACAATTAAAAATAAAGAAACACGTGTATTAGCGTTTTTTTAAATTTCTACCCCTGAGGGGGTGAAACGGGGGTTCAAAGTTGGTATGAAAAATGAGAAGGCCTGACTCACTGACTCATCAACGCCCAGTCTACAACCTTGGACCTAGAAAGCTGATGTTCTTCACAGGTATTGTTTTTAAGTTTTTCACAGGTGTTGTTTTTAAGACGTGACCGAGGAATAAGAACGGAATGAAACTGTGTTTTTAAGCTAATATAATAATCCTAGCACAGCGTGTCATGCCGGCGGTGCCGCTGCATCCGCTGAGAACCTCAAGCGGCGAAAATATTATAGCCTTATAGGTAATTATATTTTCGAGCCGTTTGGGGTTGAAACCCTCGGGTCGTGGGGCCCGAGTGCTCATTTCCTATTTAAGGATATTTCCCAAAGATTGGTTGACGCTTCCCGTGACCAAAAGGCTGGCTTTTACTTTGGCCAAAGATTAAGCATTGCCATTCAACGTGGCAATGCTGCCAGTCTTTTGGGAACGTTACCAGTCGAAGGCGATGCGGAGGAATTCTTCGACGCACTTTTATAGTTTATTTTAGGTAGTTTTTAGATTAGTTTTAATTGTAGTTATAATAATGTAAATATTTTATGGATTTTATATAGTAGTAATTAAATAGACTTATAATCAAAAATAAAGAAACACGTGTTTTAGCGTTTTTTTATATTCCACCCCTGAGGGGGTAAAACGGGGGTTGAAAGTTTGTATGGAAGTTCGCCATTTCTGAAGCTCGAAGCATGAAACTGTGTTTTTAAGCTAACAATTAGAAATAAAGTAACACGTGTTTTAACGATTTCTAAAACTCCACCCCTGAAGCGGTAAAACGGGTGTTAAAAGTTGGTATGAAAAATGAGAAGGACTGATTCACTGACTCATCAACGCCCAGTCTATCTATCTCCCTTGGACCTAGAAAGCTAATTTTTTTCACAGGTATTGTTTTTAAGATGTAGACGAAGAATAAGATAGGATTTTTCGATATTCAATCTCTAAATGGATAAAAAAGGGATACGTGGGTGAAACCGCGGGGCGGAAAGCTAGTATTCTATGTTTTTGATCGAATCGATTGCCAGTGCAGTGGCAATTTATTGATGCCCTTCTTGAAGAAGTCATCTAGACAGGGGACTCGAATCTTCTTTTCTTTTTCCTGGCAAGAACTTGTCAAAATTCTGCAAGAAGTAGAAGTATGTGGGTGCCAATTCAAAACTAATTTATCCATTTTTATCTTTGATAAATAATAGTTATTAGATATCAATGATTTTAGGCCCAAGTAAGGCACTTGTGAACTTTACCCACCGGTTCGGAATAGGTAGGTACCACGGAGTAAAGAAGTATAGGTAGGTACAAGTACACTCAAACTGAGAAGAAAGGAGTCTTCTCGGTGTCAATTGTGTTGTGTTATTCGCGCTAAGAGCTGCGCGAGCCTCTTTAGCGGTAATCTGAACTAACGTTATTAGGTCATCCGACTCGCTGAGGACGAGCTTTGGCATACGGATTTTGCATTAGCAACAATACCTATACCTCCCACTAATTCTAAGTAGGTAGGTACCTACCTAGTTTTACCTATATACTTCAATTTTCAAACTCATTTTTAAGCACATTGATAGGTGACGCTTTATCAAGAGCGAAACAGTTTGAAGAAATGAACAAGACAACAAAATCCGACATAAAAGTTCTGCTCCTTGTAAGTATTTCTCATCCTCTTGGTATTTCTATGAAGTTGCGCCTACAGACAGACTATGTATGGTATGTATACATATAGGTAGGTACATATCTAATGATTATCATAGGTATCTACGAGTTAAGTAGATACATAATTACCCCATATTCATATCCTATCAATAATAAATAAATAACAAAAGTAGCTTGAGAAAGCAGGATATGATTAAATTGAAAGCGACGTTCTGACCCTGACTGAATTGAAGCAAAGTGAGTGTAGGTACCAATCAACAATCATGCAATCGTGTCATCTTCTTTTCTTATTCGATGCAAAATATGGATGCCACAAACAAGATATTTAGTACCTATAAGTATTTATATTTACCTACGATTATTTTTTTTATTTTTTGTTATTTTACAAGATTATGTAAAATTTAATCTTTTTAAAGAAGCAATTAACATTTTTAAAGCTTAATTTATAGTACAAAAGTAATAAGATCCTCTTTAATCTTATGATTATTCCGCGAGACGCTTCCTTCTTTCTTACGTCAATTAGGTAGGTATTTAAATTCAGTTCATTGATTGCCCATTTAAAAAAGATTCAAGTTAAAATAATCCGAGAAATACATCATCATCATCATCATGTCAGCCGGAAGACGTTCACTGCCGGACAAAGGCATCCCCCAGGGATCTCTACAATGGCCGGCCTTGCGCTATCCGCTTCCAGAACAGTGTACCTATTATCAGACAACAGTAGGGAAATATAAGAGCGAGTCGCACCAGTAACGATCCGGCTCGGCGCTGGCAAAACCCTAACCTCGGACCGAGGGATGGCCTGTTAATGCTACCTGTCATAAAGGCCTTTACATCTTAAATAGATGATCTAAACAACGCCCGTGTAAGAGTTTCTAGGTTTCACATTTCACAAATTCTCGTCAGTAGGTAGGTTACCTAAGTAAATAATAATTCTGAGAGAATCTGAACAAATTTTTGTTGTGATATTTTAAATTTTAATTCGCTTCACTCAAACTCAAATATATCTTTATTATGTTAACTTACACAAGTATTTTTAATCGTCAATTTGATTCATGTTAAATTCTAACGCTCGGTTCGGAAGGTTGCTTTTGCTGAGAAGAGCCGGCAATAAACTCAGCAATTACTCTTTTTAAAAAAGCAACTTAGACCTATTACATTTTATAATTATTTAGTCTTACTGATAATATATGTGTGTTATGGCGGCAAAAAAGAAATAAAGAAATTGAATTTAGTTACGAGTGATTTAGTAAACAACAAACTCAAGCAGACCAGCCCCCACAAGCAGCACCTGCTCACAAGTATGACGCGTGTGGCAGCCATCGCCCTCCTCGCCATGTTATAGGGAAGTGAGCGACCCGCCACACGCCACACTGGTAACTGTTAAATTGTTCGGAAGAAATCGGCACAGAAAATCAAATCCACCACCTATAATAACTCAAACAATTACTTTTGCTTTGGAGAGCACATTTCATCAATAGTGAATATGCACGTGACTTCAAAATTGACGATAAGTTTTCTGTGCTTTTCCATGGCAATAAACTGATTTTAGTAACTTTGTGAACCAAATACTTCATTGTTGACATCGAACTCGTCTAATCTCACATCACAAAATAAGCGCGCCAAAATGGCCGCGTTTGAATCACCCGAAAATGATAGTGATTTTAATATATATTTTTTAGCTTAATGGTAAAAATTTGATTTTGGATTTGTTATATTTTTTTTTGGTAATGTAATGACCCGTAGAAACGTTTAAAACAATAAAAAAATACGTGCATATTCCCTATTTCAAGCTTCTGCCATGAACGCGCTGTATAAAACCCAAGTGGGGTGTCGTTAAATAGTATTTCGATGGCTGCTTTGCAGGAATTAGGTTTGTACTCCATCCCCTACAGCTAAAACATTCTAAAAAAGTCCACAGCGCTAGATCAAGGCCTGAAGCTACAAGGAATACTATCACGTCCAAATGAAAGCTTTTATTTTTTAAGTTCACAAGCTCTGTGTTCGATATATGTTCGATCAGCTTTATGGGATGCGTGCATAAATAAACAGAAAGAAACCAAATTATTAGAAATGGTCATCTGTGCTTTAACCATTTTTTTAAATCCCTTATGTAGGTAGCAGTTACAATATTACATAAACAAATTGTGAAGCCGTGAGCCCTGAACGAACAGCTAAGGAGAGCATAACCACGCATAACGACCATCGACTACCGTACGTGTCTCCCACCCGCTCGCTTAATTTACCGACGTTTCTTTTTTTCTGTCTGTCCCTGCTGTCTCCTGGAAATTTGTCGCGACGGATGCTGCACTCGTGCTATTTTTAGCCATCATAACATCGTAAAAGAAATTGTAACATTAGAGTCCATTGAAGTATGCACTCTAAAATGCAGTCATTCCCCTCGTTACCCTCCTATATAAATTTTCCATCCTATATAAGTAGCACTTCATTATTTTGATCTTCCAATGCAGTGCACGGTCCTTCAAACATAGATATCAATTTTATTAACTACTCGCTAGGCAGGTCTTGAATGATCATTGCTTGATCTCATCTTGCAATCGTATCAAAGCGAAATCATTAGACATGTGTTTCGTTCGATTGATTGCGTTCGCATTTCTTGCTTCATTTAAAACTGTAGATTTTTTTTACTGATTAAAGATTTAAAAGTGTAGGTTTAATAGGTCTTGATTGTCCAGTCTGACTAAACGTGAGGTAGGTACCAATCAATTGAAATCACGCTGGGTTCTTTTGACAATTGATACTGTTTTTGCCAGTTTATTATTTCGTAATTACGAACATATGAATTAAACGGTCCAATGTAGTGCCTATCTATCTATCTATCTACCTTCTGTCATCATAAAATGACGTTGAGAGACCTATACTATTAACTCCCAGAGCATTGGCTGAGTGTAGGTCTCCTCTAATGCACTCCACTTCTCGCTGTCTTGGGCCTTCCTCATCCAGTCCCTTCCCACCACCCTGGACAGATCGTCGGTCCATCTTGCTGGTTGTCGCCAACATGTCTCCATCCCGTTCTAGGTCTCCAATCGAGCACTTTCTTACTCCACCTAGAGTCGTCTCTGCGGCAAATGTGGCCAGCATACTTCCACTTTCATCGAGCGATTATTTTGGCTTGTCAGCCAGTTAAGAACCCAACTGGATTTCCGTGTTTCTGACGCGGTCACGTGGTGAAATCCTCAACAAATCACGCTCCATGGATCTCTGAGTTATTTGGAGTTTGTGGATTATTTGTTGTGTGAGCGTCCAGGTCTCAGATCCATAGATCATTACGGGGAGGACACATTGTTCGAACGCTCGGCGTTTGAGGCTTATATGTATGTGGTCGCTTTTGAACACATCAGACAGCTTACCAAATGCGCCCCAGCCTAGTTGTATGCGGCGTTGTACCTCTGCATCTAGTCCGTATTTTACCCAGATATACATACTCGGTCACGCTCTCTACAATATGTCCTTGTACAGTTATGTGGTTAATGCTGATGTTGGTGCTCATTGTCTTGGTGATCGAAGGTGGGTTAAGCGTTCTCCGTTTATGTTTATTCATCTGTCTGTCCAGTCTAGACGTCTAAATATGTCTTCTAGACAAGCAGTGAATAGCGCCGTACACTTCGTGGTAATTTTTTTTTATTTGATAAATTTTTCATAATTTTTGCCATAACTCCACATCCACATAAATCCACATCATAATAATAAGATTAATTCATATTTCATCGCACAAAATTAATATTTTCACGAATTTCACTCATTCTCTCTCTCCTCCCTACCTCCCACCCACCTTCTATCAATCTATCTCCCTCTCTCCCTTACTCAATTTAAAACTATCCACCATTCCATTACGTTCTGGCTCACCGTAGCTCGTTCTTGTTCAAAAAACAGTAATTACATATGTTTGTATTACTCTGCCCAAAAGGTGATGGACAATATGTATAATGCCAGGTCAATTTGATTATTTGAATAATTATTATCAAACTGCACTCTCATATTGGGCGTTTTTCACAATGACCAGGCATTACATATAATACCACTTATATAATAATTTATCACTTGGTCCATAACATAAATACCACATTTAGTAAAGCCCCTTAAATATTTATATGTGGCAGAAATATTGTTGTTATTGTTAATTATTACCATTACCTACTCATTACCATAATTTACGAAGAAGACACTTCTTCGTATTCACTCCTGTAATATCGACTCTCATTGTATAGGTACCTACTTACAGTTTTATATTTCTCACACACCGGGTGTTTTACCCTAAATAGTTTAGCGACTTCCTTTCTCTATACAAGTAATTCAGGCACCTTGACACTAGAGGTTGTTAACCGGCATTAGATGGGGCACAATTGAGGCCAGTGTGTGAGCGAGTTCAAGAGCAATTTAGGTTCCGTAGGTCAGTTCGCCGAAGGTAACCTTGACATTGACAACACACACCGTGTTCCACCTGAGTACGGCTGCTATCTGCTAAACTCTAAAGCAATCAACTAGGACAAGAGGCTCGATAACCACGGTTTTTATTTTCGTGGGCGGGACGGCAAAACTACCTATAAAACAAATCGCAGTTCGAGTTATTAAAACAATGAAATAACAATGTTGTTATATTGATTTTAAAATGAATTTATATACTAAAACAAATGTTTTAAGTTAAATTATTTAAAAACTAGCTGTTCCGCGCGGTTTCACCCGCGTTCCCGAGGGATCTTATCTTTTCCCGAGATAAAAAGTAGCCTATGTGCTATTCCAGACTATAATCTATCTCCATGCCAAATTCCATCCAGATCCATTAAGCTGTTCTGGCGTAAATGAGTAACAAACATACATCCATCCATCCATCCATCCATCGATCCAAACTTTCACATTTATAATATTAGTAAGATAAGCATTTTTAAATGTAGCGGCCACTTCACAGCCAGTCCTGTCAAATTAGCCCAACTGCTTGTTTTTCAATTTCAATGTCAATAACATATGATAGTCACCATTAAAATTGATCACTACTATGTATCTGTTACCCGATAGTGGCATAAACTAATTCAACAGCTTTAAATCTAAACTAATATTATAAAGAAAAAAGATTAGTTTTTTTTGTATACATATATGTTTGTCTACATTACACTATAGATGCGAAATCTCGGAAAGTATGCTACAAACTTAAAATTTGGCAGGTAGAATCCTAAAAAAACGATAACATGTTGTCGTTTGAAATGTATTCAATCACATCCAAAAAATACTTAAGCGATTTTTTCAATCGGTCCAGTAGTTTTTGAGTTTATTCCTTACAATACAAACATACAAAAATACAAATCTTTCCTCTTTATAATAATCCCACCAAAAACATAAATGTAAAAAAGGAGAGCCAAGTTCTATACAAAAATTATTCTCTGCTGTGGGCTTCGCCGCAAAAAGAATGGAGATCTGAGATTGAGTGCCAAGTTCTATGCAAAATCCAAATATGTAGTCTAAGGGCTGACTTGGCTGGTTTTCCCATACGAATTATTATTAAGTACCTACTTTTACACAGTCATGGAAGAGCCTTATGTTCGATGGGTAGTTTCTACCAGCAAGCCAAATTTTCGGAATAATAAAATAAGAACCGAAAGGTAACAGGTTTAGAACATGCGAAGGCTATATAATTCGTATGGGAAAACCAGCCAAGTCAGCCGTTAGACTACATATTTGGATTTTGCATAGAACTTGGCACTCAATCTCAGATCTCCATTCGTGCGGCTCGCCAGTTCTGTTTCTTGAACTTGGCTTGACACTCTCCCGCGTGTCTAGATAGGTCTTTACCTATGAAATTGCCGTTCTGCAGTACTGGCCATTTCAAATTAAAAAAAAAATTGTTTGGCTTAGAATTCTAATTTCAAATTAATTTTGTTTTAAAAACATGGATTTTTTTTCCAAAAGTAGTAATTTGTTACATTTTCATCGCATTTCAGTCTTTTTCGTCATCATGGATACGTAAAAAATTCGAGTAATTATGGAATATGAGTACCGTCGTGGCAGCAACGCGGCACAAGCGGCACGCAACATCAACGACGTTTACGGAGCTAACACTACAAACCAACGCACCACCTGATATTGGTTTGCTCGCTTCCGTTCTGGAAATTTCGACCTTGAAAATGAACCTCCCGGTCGTCCGAAGACTTTGGTCGACAATGACGAATTAAAGGCGATTGTGGAAGCTGATGATACACAATCTACGGCTGAATTAGCAGCAGCTTTCGACGTTAGCGTCAAAACAATATTGGTCCATTTGCGTCAAATTGGCAAGGTAAAAAAGCTTGACAAATGGGTGCCCCACGAACTCAATGATCGCCAACGCGAAGTACGCGTCGAGACGTGCCTTGCACTGCTCAACAGACACACAAATGAAGGAATTTTGAACCGCATTGTTACCTGCGATGAAAAATGGATTCTGTTTGATAACCGCAAGCGCTCAGCAAGTTGGTTGGATCCTGGTTCAGCACCTAAACAATGGCCTAAACGAAAACTTACCCCTAGAAAAGTGATGGTCACTGTTCGGTGGTCTAGCGCCGGTGATGAAACCACAGCTTCTCACCAAACGGGGTGAGCATTACTGCAGATGTGTACTGTGAAGAACTGAACACAATTATGGAGAAGCTGGCACATCTCCAACCAGCATTGGTCAATCGCTCGTTTCCGCTGCTCCTGCACGACAACGCGCGACCTCATACTGCACAGCAGATGGTCTCCAAGTTGCAAGAACTGGGGTTGGAAGCTCTCCGTCATCCGCCCTACTTACCAGACCTTGCGCCTACAGACTACAACTTTTTCCAGAATTTGGATAACTTCTTGGCGGGAAAAAAAATCAATACCCGAGAGGCAGTACAAAATTCCTTTGAAGAATTTGTTGCCTCCCGCCCGTCCAGCTGATTTCTTTTAGAAGGGCATCAATAAACTGCCACTGCGTTGGCAAAGATGTATTGATTGCATGGGTGATTACTTCGATTATTACAAATAAAAAATACATGAAAAAAAAATCGTTAAATTTTTTTCATACAAAACGGCAATTTCATAGGTAAGTGTAGATTTCTTTACCGAGTATTTGTTATAATACTAGACAGCTAGTATTATAATAAGTTTTAGATTCTTTATTATAATACTAGCTGTTCCCCGTGGTTTCACCCGCGATCTAGAGGGAACTAAAAATTAAAATATAGCCCATGTTACTCGCTGATAATGCAGCTTTCTAGAAGTATTTATATACAATATTTCTTAATAGAAATATTTTTAATCGGGTAAGTATTTTTGAGTTTATCCTTTACAAACAAAGATATAGAAAAATCAACTCTTTTATCCTTATAATATTACTTTAGATATAAGTACAGTACACCAATCATGTCCCGTATGATAGTGATGGAATGATATTGTCAATCAACCCTTCGATCCAATGCCGATGCGAAGTCGCCGATTGCGATTATTGCGAAAGCTCGGGGGTGGTCGGTTGAAACATGCGGGCTCAGCTGCACATCACAAATTTACCGCATAATTATATTCGCGTAGATTGTAGTTCAATCTATTTTAACTTGCGGATGCACTCCATAAAATATGTAGGTACCTATACCTACGCTTTAAATATAATCTATTACAAAATTAGTAATCGAAATCGATGTTTGGTAGGTCTCCACCAGATTCACATGTCGTGAGGGAGGCTTTTTTGCACTCTTCAATCACAAGCATTAATTCAAAACTCTGCGAGGTCACATATTCAATGTCAAAACTACTGAATTTACAGACCGATTCCTTTGAATCTCAGGAAGGTTATATAATATCTATTTTGTAAATATTACCTACACCAATGTTTACGAAAAAAACAAAAAAAACATGCTGCTGGATGCGAGCAGCACAGGACCGTCTTTGTGGAAAACTTTGAGAGGCCTATGTCCAGCAGTGGACGTCTTTAGGCTGAAATGATGATGATTGAATACATTGAACGTTTGGGAAAAAATAGGCTCCATTTTTTAAATATCTTACTGGTTGAAGAGGGACTTATTAGTAGTTGGTAGATACTATTATTAATATTTATAATCAAATTGTCACATTAATACCCAGTCTCCCCTACTTTCGTCTGATAGTGAGTCTTTTAGTTTACGAGGAGACTCACTAACTAGGTGGCATAGTTTTAACTTTGTCTTCTATTTAGGTTTTATTTTATGTACCTTTAGGTACCTACCTCCTAACTTTTGAACTGCAGCGTAGGTCGCGCAGATTTCATAAAATGTATTCTAGTAACTTATGATGTTTTCTTCCCGATATCTGAATGCGATAAAACAGAAAAGAGAGCCCCGAAAACTATTATACCATAGTTGATACTCCTATCATCTAGTTTCATAACGGTTTTCCAATTGTAAGAGTAAAATTTTACTGCTCTAGTAATAAAACCAACTTAATTTTAGTTCTTAAACGAATACTTAGTAAGTACTTATTAAATAAGTCTGTCTACTACTGTTCATTCCATACAAAAGCGCTCGAATCATCTTGATTCATGAGCAATTAAGGTGACTGCCCGCAGCCAAAACAATCGATCGTTGCAAATGGCCGTCTCGTTGGCACGCAGTCATCAGACGCGCGCGCCTCACTGTTTTTTCAAGTCTGGGATAGTTCCCATTATGTCCTAGTAAAGAGATTATGAATTGTGCTCCGTAATCCATGATGTATTGGTATTTAACAAATACACTATATAAAAAAGGCTCGTTGTTGCCGCTGCTGCTGATCAGCTTGTATTTTTCCCTCTTCGAGTGGAAATTAACGCGTTGGTGGAAAAAGTTCCCTGCCAGCCGGTCTCCCGAGACCTCGATAAGTTTATTTGCTAAATCACGAGTGGTTCTTGTACGCACGACCCCACGGTCCTATGGTCTTGACCGCAATAAATAGTACATAAACAGATGCGTATTTTACTTTACAAGTCACCCCACCGGTGTAAGTAAGTGCAAGTGACATCCCACACCAGCGGCCTGCACTCCATGGCATTAAAGCCAAACCACCTAGCTTTCTGCCGTCACAGGTCTGTGGCCGTGACCATGCACAATAAAGACTGGTTTAAGTATACAGATGGCACGCCAGCGAGAAGATTAGCCCATCTCGCTACATTGGACCCAACGCTCTACAATTAAGGTTTTGCCAATGGCACAAATAGCACCACAAAAAATTAAACCACTCTGATTTCATCCAAGCACAAATGATTATCTCGTATTATACATATGTTTTTATATCACTGCTTTGAATATTTCTCTAAGAGCAGAGAGAGATAATCAACTGATATTAAATGCGAAATCTCTAGTATATATTCCCAGTATATATTTAAGTAGTAGATAATTACTCAAGTACTTAACTACAAGAGACTCGACGCTGATAATTAAGCAAAAATGCAGAAACTAAATGATAGTTCACATATTATTATCCTATATGCGCGCTACATTATCGCGTCCTCGCTCGAATGATAAGGAATGGTTATTTATAAAAATGACAAGTATATAAGTTTCAATCAGTTATTTAGAATCTACAATTACTGAGTAAATATGACTTTAGGTTTAAAATTAATAATTGCACTTTTAATCTTTAATTACACACAAGTAGGTATGTTGATTCGTCAAGTAAATAACTACCTAATAGAACTACATAATAATAATAAGTAACTATGTTGTTTCACTTCTACAGGGATCTGATGGTTGGATATGGTATGCCAAATACTGTGAGAAGGGTTGTTACATCGTTATCAGGCAGGCGCGGATCCAGGATTTGGTTAAGGGAGGGGCGATCTTAGCTCATTTCACCTGCTAATGACAGTGATGATTTATACCTCTGGTAAAAATTGTCACACTCTAAAATGTAGTGAAGGCAAGATAAATTTCAGTACCTACTCAAGTAAGCCCCCAAAGTTTAGTGTACCTACACTAATATTAGACAGGTAATGTTTGTAAGTTTGGACGTAGGTGGTAATCTCCGAAACTACTGATCCGATTACTAATAGGAACCTATATTATCCCTGAGTATAGACTACATCTCGAGAACTCGGAAACAGTGGGCCATAATAATTTAACGCTTATTTTACGTTCATACTATTTGTACTTTCTAGTCGACAATTCATTTCAAATATTAGATATGATGTAATGCAATGCAATTGAATCCTACAATAACCTACTCAATCAAAATCCAGTTTACAACAGTTAGCTTTTGTTGTAATTGGTAGAATTGATTTCCAAACTGGTGATAAATCTCAATAATTTATCTAATGTTTTTAAATGAGGGTTAACATTTGGGCAGGATATAGTTATTGTGTAAATAATTTACATATCTTCACTCTGTGTCTATCTATATCTCTGTTTGTCCTTCTGCCCTAGTGGTAGGGGAGGCGAATAGGTGATTTCGGGATTTACTCGAGCGCGGCAGATTAACATAAGGGGGGCAACCTTGCACCTTGTGAAGTACTCCCACCAAATCTGAACCCTCTATATAGTGTCGAACGTCTAGGGTAGCCCGTCAGATTAGTAAAAAATAATCGATGGTTTGAAATACTCGAGAGTCAGATTAAGGTAAGGTAAGTTAGTTACATGCAAAATAGTGTACATTTCAATAATCTGACAATTTGGGCGTGACGAAAGAAAATTGGAGACTCGCAAAGTTCCAAAAAAAAAAACGGAAATATCATAATCTGCCGATTTGCACAAGCCGAAGTAGCTAAAATCATTATTAAGTGTATAGTCCAGGAATATTATGAGTTTCACCTCAGAATGAGAGATAGTCAGCTATTAACATGTATAAACCTTTATTTTGACACCCTAAAACTTGTCTCAAAAGCTACTTATCTTAGGGTGCCCACGATTACTGATTTTTCAAGGTCAAAGGTCAAGAAATCATTTATTGCAAATATCTCGTTTCCTATGGGTTTTTTGGTATACGTATTCATAAATATTGTAGAAAATTAAATTCTCTACAACTTTTGTGCAAAAAATTTTTCGATATCTTGAACCATTTTCGAGATTCGATATTTTTTTTTCCAAACCGTCAGATTAAGGAAATTCCTCAACATAATTATCAGATTATGGGTCAGTACAACAAAGACATCAAGAAAAACCGTCTGTATAAAAATCTGACGCGCTCGAGTATTTCAAGGTCACGATTTTTTTTTTGCATTTTCAAAAATCGGCCCTGACTGATGGTCGCATCCAAATCGTCAGTCTTTAAAATAGGAGCTACTGGAGGGTTCACTTAACATCTCTTATCAATGTCTGACGCACTCGAGTAATTTTTTTTTAAATATTTTCGACCCCTTCGTACGGCCACCCCCACCATGCAAACCGGCAGATTATTATTTTTCCGTTATCAGACAGACGTGGCGCGACTACCCTATTAATATCTGACGCGCTCGAGTATTTCTTGGTGACTGTTTTTTTTTACATTTTTGAACCCTGTAGACGCTCCCCCCACCGCTGTAGGGGAAAATATCACATAACCTTTTTTACTTTATTCCGCCTAATCTTCAAATTCCAGTAGGTCCCAAAGACGCTCGAGTAACTACAAATTTAGCATCATTGCCTCCCCTACTATAGCTTATTTTCTCCGAACTTATTGGACGGACGAAGTTGATATGACACTATTTGGTTTTATGACTTTTCTGATGCATCGTGTGATATGTCAAATAAAAGACCTACATAAACCTAAAAGACATAACTATATTGTTTATATATATTTTGTTTTTTTTTGTACCGTAATAGTGTTGCAAAGGGGTTGTATCTCTATTTTATGATGTGAAATTGTTTTTTATTTATGTCTTGTCTAGACTAAGTCTTAGGTGTTGTCCTATAAGTTTTTGTTTGTTTGTTAGTCTAACAAAGTTAAGTTTGCATTGTTTATTGTTGATGTCTAAAGTAATTCTGTTTTAAAGATATTAGAGTCTGAGGCCAGACTTATACAGGATGGCCGAGTTGTAGGATTGTTTATTTGTTTACGGAAAATTCTATAAAAACATCTTAAATTTTAAGATTGTCACGGAAAACAACATAATATATTCCTGATAGAGATAATTTCTACGAATAAAAGTTTTGTCAATCAAAAACCGGCCAAGTGCGAGTCGGACTCACGCACGAAGGGTTCCGTAAAAACGGCAAAAAAATCACGTTTGTTGTATGGGAGCCCCCCTTCAATATTTATTTTAATTTGTTATAAGTATTTGTAACAACTACTAAATATAACAATAGCGGCAACAGAAATACATAATTTGTGAAAATTTCAACTGTCTAGCTATCGCGGTTCTTGAGATACAGCCTGGTGACAGACAGACGGACAGACGGACGGACGGACAGACAGCGAAGTAATAGGGTCCCATTTTTACCCTTTGGGTACGGAACTAATTGGTCTAGTGTGACATTCATGAATTTATGTGATACATTTAATCGCTTTGAGATCTTCTGAGAAAAGAAGAAATTAAAAGCTCTACCTATCATATACAGATGCGCGGTAAGTACACAGAGTTCGGTCCTCGGTGGTAAGTAGTACGACAAACTTAAGGGGGAGATAGGTGGGTGGGTCATCTACCAAATATGACCTTAGTAAAAATTACACCATTTTCGACATATTTAATATCTGAAATCTGAAATATTGAAATAGAGTAGAGGCCTCAAAATGGAACCTTGACGCACTCCAAAAGTAATATTTGTTTTGATCAGTATCCAATATTGTTAACCCTTTACAAGGGATATGAAATACGAAACGGATAACACATAATTGACTTATATAGTATTTTATGCACATGTATAGGAAAAAAATTAAGGTATGTAACTCATTTGACCGGGACAGGGCGCAAAATCCCTTGACCGGGACTATTACCTATACAGCCAGTTATAGCTCAATCTTTTTTACTCTAATATGGGTGAAACTGATATATTTTAGGGCTCGTTAGATTCCCGTTTGTTATACTGCATTTTAAATAGCTTTGTAAGAAATTCTGAACTATAGCAAAAAAATATTAAATGAAAAAACATAAAAAAAATGAAAAGAAAAAATTAAACCAAGCGTCTTCCGTTTACCCATTAAGATAATTAAAACGGTTCTCTTTCCACACCACCTAAGAGGTAAGAACCTAAGGTGCGTTTTTTTTATAGAGGTCTCCCCAATAGGCCTAGTCCTCTAACCAAGGCCTAGTCCATAGAGAATTAACTCCTAATGCCTGTGCCTATTAATGCTTATCCGCCTGTTACATATAAGGAATATATCAAAAAAAACATTCTGAGGTTGGGGGCTTCCAGAGCATAAGTGAATTACCTAACCAATCAATGTTCGGTAACAACTCAAGCTTCAAAATCATGGTAAGTAGCGTACGTCGCGATTAGGTAATGTGTTAGGAATTGTGTCATTCGGTTACACGGAGGCGGTGCGTTTGCACCTCAATTATAATGAGTCGAGGGCAGTGTTCCTCATCGGGTCTGGAATGGCAGACAGAGCGACGGCAAACGCCTACTGCTACTAGATTTTCTAAATAGAATTATTAGAAACTTGGCATTAATGCTCATATAGAGATTTCTAAGGGATTTCTAATACAGATTTCCAAGGAAAAGAGTGCAATAGTTTGTGTGGAAATAAGAGAAAAATATTTTAATGGTAAAGAGGTACTTAAACTTACAGACTAACAGATTAAGGGGTAATTAGGTACTTATTACAACTAAGATAGGATTTTTCGAAATACGACCACCCTTGAGGATATCACTTGTGAAAATGTGGGGAGAAAAGACTAAATACCTAAAATAACAATTCCTTTAAGTTGTTTCATTATTACATCGGCGTTAAAACAGTGTGTGGCGCTTATAGGTAAATAGATACATGCACAACACATACATACTACACATACAATACACGCTTCTCTACGAATGATGATGGATTTCTACATTCGCTATAAGTATATAATTAGCCAACTGATTTCATGATTGATCTGTGAATTAAATTACGATCAGGCAAAAAGTTTTGTGGTGGCGGCCACTCACTCTTCAACCCAATTGATTAATTGCAGTATCCCTGAAATCCCTTGGCTGATTCTGTTTATTTCTGGACACATCACACATACCTTTAATATTAACACACACAATATAAGAAATCAGATACACCTATTCTGGGAAATCACAAGGTAATTAATAAAACGGCATAAAATATCGATCGATAGTTTTGACAAACAAGTGAATAAGTGGAACATGTCGATATCTGCAATGCACCTTATGATGCACGGTCAAGAGAACTAACTAGCGAGGGCCTTATCAACTTTGATATGCTAAAAATAACAAATTGACATGGGTCATCATGACATGACACACTCGTGGGAATATCTCTATTTGTTCTAATAAAATATTAGAAATGTATATTGTTCATCATACCAGAGCTAAACATTTTCTTTTAAAGGTAGGTAGGTACATACACCTACAAAATTACTGATGGCACAAAATACAACTACCTTGATTTATTGTTCTTAGTTTTTTGTGCAAAGTTCTTTCAAAAAGTTAATGCTATGCAAGAGATCGTACTGTACGTTGCTTTTACTTATTGGTATTATCAGAAATGCTAATTAGGTATGTACGTGCACAATCACCTATAATTTTAAATATCTGGTACAATGGATGCAAAGTTAACATTAGGTAGCGAGCGGTCGAAGCCCCTTGCTCACGCACGTAACACGCAACCTTAGTGAGTAGGTAGCCTGAACCAAGATAGCCTCAATTTTGCATCGTAATTCGGCCTTAATAACACTAATATAGCATTAATTTATATATACAAGTTGAAAAATATTGTTTTTTTTTCTGATGGTTATGTACTTCACACATGTTGTGCCGACCCCACCTAGCGTGGGATAAGGATGGGAAGAAGAAGAAGAAGTACTTCACACATAGATAACTAGGTACTTCACACAGAGATATATTCTGTCGGTAACTCTTGTTACTATTATGATAACATCAATATCTTAGCACCTAACGTTCATGTTAGAACACTACTTATGTTTTTTTGTTTTGTCTACGATAACGTTAATTATATTGGGATCAGCAACCATACAGATTGGGATAGTAGTAGACCTATTATGATTTTATCTATCTATATACAGGATTACAGAGAAAGTTGACCTATATCCGCATTATAAGTATATATATATAGTAATAAGGAGACTATAAGCGGATATAATGCGGTAGAGGTCATTACAAACAGATTTGACTATACAATGCCCTAGCAAAAAAAAACGTTTTTGAGGTATTCGACTTTTAATAATAGGGGTTAAAGTATGAAATTGCCGTTTTATTGTAATCTACCTATTACAATAAAACGGTACTTCGAATTGACAGAACCTTCATGGTTTGAGATTTTTGAATGAAACTTTTTTCACATGGTACCTACCTATGAAGTTCTTCTTTTAAAAAATGTGCAACATTCGATTATCGACTTTCAGATGTTTTTTTTATTCAGCTTAGACAAGAAAGATAGATAACTACTTCTAAAATTCCAGTGATTTTTGAATACAAGTTCCGACGCGGAATTAACGCGGCAGAAACAGCTCGCAATATCAAAGTTGCGTTTCGAGAGGGGACTGCTAATGAACGCACCGTGCGATTTTGGTTTAAACGCTTTCGTAATGGAAACTTTGATTTGAAGAACGAACCATTGTGGAAGACACACATCCGAGCCAAACTACCAACAATATGACTCATTCGCGTCAAATCAATAAAATGAAAAAAGATGAAAAATTTGACTGATCTGCAGAAAGAAACGCGAGTTGAAACTTGTGTTGCCTTGTTGAATCAATACAGAAATGAAGGAATACTCGTATTGAATCGAATTATGACTTGTGATGAAAAGTGGATTCTTTACGGTAACCGTATGCGAAAAATGCAATGGCTGACCCCAGGTCAAACGCCGCAACAGTGTCCTAAAGCAAAGCTTACCAATAAAAAGGTAGGTAACTGATTGGTGGTCTCAGCATGGTGTTATTTACTATAGCTACAAAGTAATTTTAACTACAAAGTAATTTGTTTGTGTAATTGTTTGTTTTCCCTAATAAAATAAATAAATTAATTATTTTTAAAAATAAAAAACAAAAACCGACTTCAAAACTGTAACCTATACCTATGTACAAACATAAACTAAAAAGTAAAGAATAATATTTTAATTTCAAAGCAAGAGCCTTAAAGTACAATCAACAAAATTATTGATATTTATATATCTATTTAATATTTATAAACAGTTCTTTTTGGAGTCGGTGCCAGTCAAGAAGAAGGACAGTTTTGAACTGGACACGAAGTGTTCATACGAGAAAACGTCTTACGACACCTCTCCTTACGGTAATGTTCCTTAGGTCTGCGCCGTCGCTCCCCTACTTTTCGAAAGTTTGTTACAAAGGCAGAATTAAACTGTCCTTCTTGGCTGGCACCGACTCCAAAAAGAACTGTTTATAAATATTAAATAGATATATAAATATCAATAATTTTGTTGATTGTACTTTAAGGCTCTTGCTTTGAAATTAAAATATTATTCTTTACTTTTTAGTTTATGTTTGTACATAGGTATAGGTTACAGTTTTGAAGTCGGTTTTTGTTTTTTATTTTTAAAAATAATTTTATTTTTTAATTTTTAAAGTTTATTCCTTATTATATGTTATCCTAGGCAAAACTAGTTTGTCCTGAAATCGGGTCTGGTCGGTAAAATATAATATATAACTAGCGGGCCCGGCAGACGTCGTCCTGCCCTGAAATTAAAACAAATCTTGGAACTCGATTCCAGCGCCACCTACCGGGTCCAATTGTATTTTAAAACCATCGAAGAACCCATTGAAGTATACACACGAAATTTCATCCAAATCCAAAAAGTTATGCTCAACGACTCAGTTTGATTCACTAAGGTTTATCAAACGAGATATAATTTTTTTCGTTTTTGTTGATTTTCTCAAAAAGTGCTTAATCAATTTCGACAAAATTTAAATGGGACCACCTCTGAAGTAGGATCTACCAAACAAAAAAAGAATCATCAAAATCTATTCATAATTGGCAGAGAAATCGAGTAACAAACATACAAAAAAAAAAAAAAAAAAAAAAACACACAGACGAATTGAGAACCTCCTCCTTTTTTTTGAAGTCGGTTAAAAATATATAGCTTTCTCCGATTTGGTCAAGCAATACCTAACGGCAGATGTCTATTGTGCCGAACTCCGAATAATGATAGCAAAACTAGCAGTGAAACAGCCCCGACTCATGAATCGATCTTCACCATTATTGCTCCATGATAACGCGAGACCTCATACAGCACGAGAAACCGTTTTAACTCTACAGGAACTGCAATTAGAAACCATTCGTTACCCTCCGTATTCGCCAGACCTTGCTCCAACGGACTACAATTTTTTTCGTGATTTGGACAATTTTCTACGTGATAAAAAGTTTTCTTCTCAGGAGGCAGAACAAAATGCTTTCACACAGTTTATCGAATCTAGATCACCAGAGTTCTATCGCAAAGGCATAAATGACCTTCCTATTAGATGGCAGCAATGTATAGATAATAATGGTAATTATTTTAATTAAATAAATATGTTAAATAAAAAAAAAACTAATTTCAATTTTTCAGTACAAATCGGCAATTTCATAGTTTTACCCTTTCGACTTTTAATTGATATTATTCAAAAATAATGCTAACATTATTTTTGAATAATATCAATTAAAAGTCGAATATCTCGAAAAGCATTAATTTTTGGATAGGACATTCTAAAGTCAAATCTGTAATGACCTCTACTACAATAAGTCGATTTTCCCTGTAACCCTGTATATCTTTATGATATGAAAAACTCGTGTCATGATGTTTGTCCGGGCTAATTTCCGAAACTACTACTCCGATCTTGATGAAACTTGGCACACGGGTAGATCATATCCTGGAATAAAATGTAGGATTCTTTTATCCCGGGAAAAGATAAGATCCCACGGGAACGCGGGTGGAACCGCGGTGGACAGCTAGTAAAACATATGGGTTAAGGATTTTTCTTGTTACGTAGGGGTGAACTACACAAGTGAAACTCGGGCGCTTTTGTTTCACTGTCAATTGTTTATTGCGGTCTATACATTGATATCTAATAACTATCAAAGGGTCTATAACCTGATCAACAGAGCTTTGCATAGGAAAGACTTGGTGCGGGCAAGTCCAAGGTGCATGAAAACGTAGAGAAATAGAATAGGGATGATGCCTATATTCAAGAAAAAATACCTAAACTTTTAAGTGTATAAAACATTTAAAACTACTCGAAAATCGCGAACACGTTGTAAAATTCCGCCTTTCTATGATTTATATTACCAATTTAAGGACAAAGAGTAGGTGTTTTTGGTAGTGTATATTTAAGACTATTTATTATATTTATTTCTATTATTTATGTATTTCATACAAAACTCCATGTAAATCATCGTTTTGACATTTAATAAAAAGAAGCTGATTTGGTATGTCAGTCACCATCCCTATTTTCTTTATGCAAACGAAATGAAACCAAGCTACGTCGATTTTCGGTAAACTTGTTACGATAGTAACTTAATTGCTACTAATCTATACCTATACTATGATATACTATAATAATAATACATATAAAGAGGAAAGATTTGTTTTTGTATGTTTATAACGAATAAACTCAAAAACAACTGGACCGATTTCAAAAAATCTTTTATCTTTAGAATGCTACGTTATCCCTGAGTAACATAGGCAATATTTTTATCCCGGGAAAAATAAGATCCCGCGAGAACGCGGGTGAAACCGCGGAGGATAGCTAGTCTATACATACATATATATGTATATATATCCCGTAAACCAACATATTATTGGTTTACCGGAGCCAAGAACCAATCATATTGTTTATGTTTTTGTAATTAAATAAATAAATAAATAAAAATATTGCTCCTATAATAATTAATTAATAGTAAGTATAGGATCAATATTATATTATATTTAAGGCTTATAAGGATCAATATTAAAAATATTTAGTTGCGTTTCCTTAATTAACAATATGGGATGGCGCAATTATCCTACAGATTCATAATTCACAAAACTCAACGGATTCCTGATTAGGATATATATAATTTTAGGGTTTATCACAATCCGAGACACCTTTAACTATTCCCTATCTATACTATTAGATAAATCATGCCTAGCGTATATACCTACATAATAGAGGTTATCTACCTACCCACACCCATGGTTTATTACTGTAGTGTCTACGGTGGTTCTGATTTCTGAACTATCAATTTATTTACAAACCTATGTAACTTGTATGTACAAAAATACCATATTTTAACCGTTGCCGACTTATTATTCAAAGACTGTCGAAGGCGATCGCGATTACTATCGCGACATGTCGTAAAGACAATGGCACATAATGTACGCGTTGAAGTTGAAGCAATCATAGGCTAATTAAAATTTGCTGTGCGTGACGCGACCACGAAGAGTTTATAGCATTACTTATAGGCTGAACACGTGCCTGTCAACTGTCAATGAACTTCGTAGTCCATGCCAATAGCCGACTACACATAGATGGGTAGAGCCGAAAAGAATCTAGACATACCTAGGTACTGATCTAGAACGCTGTACGCATAATCATTGTTTCCATTTGACAGTGACTATATAATATAATAATAGTTAGATAGGACCAGTACAAGTATTAATAATAATAATAAGCTATAGACAGGTAACCTACCTATCTACTAATCACAAATGATAACGGTACAAAAAACCTGGGTAGATCATTTTTACATTGCACATCACTCAAAAGATCACCTAGAGGTGAATTTGCTTATATCTAGACTAAGAGCATCGAACTAAGCAAACTTTATCCTACTGACTAAAATATAAAAATAATAAATTTACTAACGGGCAAAAATGAGGACGTTATCGGTGCGAGCAAGAAAGTCATCCTGTTCGGTATGAGTGACGAAAGTACGGGATGGAGCTGGTGCATCAGCCTGAACGCCTGATGGGGGTTTCCGACGTTCATACATCTCCATGAGACCCGCTGGCACTTGTGGCAGTGTTCGACCGGTCATATTTGGAGCTTGCGTGAAACCAAGCTTCGCTAAGAGGATTTCACGGATCACTCGCAGGCTGTGCGCACGCGGGTCCTCGTTAGAGCGACAGGAAGCACACGTAACTTGAGTCGCCGTTGGGTCTTGCGGGCAGGAAATATCGGCAGCAACGGCCGCCAGCCACGCGGCCAGCAGCAGCAGGCTCGCGGGCCTGGCCCGCGGCCCGCGCGGCGCGCCCAGCGGACGCGTGGTGCGGCAAAGCGGGGAGGCGGCGGCGTAGCGCGATGAGCGATGTGCGGCCGCGGGCGGCGCGTGCTACACTGCACTGCACACGACTCACACACACTCCTAGGCCGGCAATCGCGCGTCGCTCACCACTAGTCACCACACCATACCACGCGGCACGCGGCGCGGGCGCTCCCCGGGCCCGGGTCGCTTGCTGCAGGCGGCCGGCGGCCCCGCGCCACCCCAGCACCGCTACCTATACCCCGCCTGTTGTATCACTGACTCATCGACTAGGCCGCTGCCCGCTGGGTAACGTAGCAGTGGCGCCAAGGATTTTTGCTGATTAGCGGGAAAGCGCGCTCCTACCGCCCGCCCTACTGTAACTATACTATATGTATGCCTACGTAAAGGCATAATCTAACTAGTTGTCAGAAAAAACATGCATTAATAGGATAACCCGTTATTCGCTGACATACATTCACGATTATCTAGAAAGGTAGGTAGGTACCTACTGATAAGGTTCATCCGAAAAATGTAAGTAAGTAGGGGGAACGGGGGAAGTCCCGTAAGCCCGGACGGTTCCTAAAGCCGGACAGAGTTAGAATCGGTGCAAAGAAGCTAGTCAATTTGTTACTTTTTTTTTATTTATTTATCAATATAAAGTTTTATCAATATAAAATTTGTTTGTTGTACCCTATATAAACCTATGAAGGTTTGTCTGGGTACTCAAATTCGTCTTATCATAATAATAATAATTAATACAATATAAAATGAATATAAAGCAAGCTTGTACCTAAACACTCTGCAACCGCACACCAGTGCGTGCAGCCATGGAGCAGTATTGTGATTATACCTACTAGTGAGTATTACTAGTATTGTGATTATGAAGCTTTTCCTAAGTGAAGCGCAGGGGGTGAATGATGTTCGTGAGCGTGAGCCAGTGCCGCTTAGGTCGTCGTGGACATTAGTGCAAATTTTGAGGTAAGTAAGTAAAAATTTGTTCGAGGTCGTTTTTTGGGGTCTGAAAACAGTAAGTAGGTAAGAGATGATTTTGATTATTGATATTTATTATTGGTAGTTACCTAAGTAGTTAGGAATGTTACTAATCTGTCATAATCCACGCGATTTTTTATGATTCAGAACTTGTGTTCTGTATCATAAACATTATGTAATGTGAATAAGATAAGCATCAAACCAATCTGTAAAAATACTCCCAAATGAGAAATATTGAAAAGAAAGCGTCGATACGGTGATTTCAAAAATGACCTCTTTCTTTCTGAAAATCATCTTTTTTTTTATTCTGGATAAGCTTGTGTTTGACCACAATCTCACTGTGGTAAGTGATGATGTGGCCGAAGTTAGTAAGCACACAAATTCTAGATAGGAACTGGCTCTCAAGTGCAGCTGTCGGAACACACCGATAGGTGCTTGGCGACAGATTTTCAACTTGAGGGTGGTAGCCAGCCAGTCAGGTACTCAAAGTACCCTACCGCCGTGCTATGGTTTCTTCACGACGTTTTCCTTCACCGAAAGCTCAAGCTCATTGTAGGATTCGAACAAACGACCTTTGCCGCGGTATCCGACGTCACTAGCACTGAGCTATTATCGAGTTTTATTTTCTATTCAAATTGTCACTTTTACCAATTTTCATTCTATAAATTATTATTATTATATAAATACTATATAATTATGTTCTAGGAAAAGTACACTGTCCGATTTTAGAGGACCTAATTCAAAAATTGATTTTTACTATGTACGTTATTACCTAGTAACTAATAATTTAAAGAAATATTTAAGACTATATATTTATTGATTGAGAGTAATTTTAACACTTTTTTTTTTGTTATTTTTAATATTCCTTAAGTGCAGGGCCGGATTTAAGGGAGGGCAACCGGGGCAACTGCCCAGGGCCTCCACAAGAGGGGCCCCACATAAATAGGGCTACAGGTGTCATCGGACACCTGCCTGGAACAAAGTATAATAATTAGGGGCCTACACAGGTGTATACCTTTCTTGCCCCAGAGCCCACACCTCTAAATCTGGCCCTGCGAGTACCGGACACCTCTAAATCTCCGAGTACCGGACACTTAAGTGTCCGGTACTCGGAGATTTCTCACAAAAGAAACAAAAATTCTTGCATTAAATTAAAATAAATATTTATTGATTATAAGTTATCGCTTACTCCTAGAAATTGAGCTAGCCAAACAATTCAAATTAAATATACACTTTTCTTGCCTTTTTTTCGGCAAATTGATTTATTAAATCATCTATAGCTGAAGTGTATTTCAGTTTTTCTAAAATTTCTGCCTCTATAGACAATATTGACAAGTCTGATAGCCGTTCCTGCCCCATCGAAGTCCTTAGGTAATTTTGTGGATTGTGGATAACATTTTACTAATTTTTGCTTACACGCGTTAGGGGCCCCTGTAGCCCGGGGGCCCTGTATCATTGATACGGCTGATACGGCGGTAGCTACGCCTCTGGTCAAGGGCCATATTGATCTATATTAAATGGACAATGTATTTAAGGTACTTAATTGGATAAGGATTCACGCTGTATTGCTTAAAATCACTTCGTAAATAAGCCATTTTTTTCTGTAAAATGTAAAGGATAAAAAATGGTTATTGTGGGTTATTCGAGATACACATATACCATCCCGGACTTTTTTGTTGACCTTTTTAAGGTGTACAATACTGTAGTGGTACATTATTTTGATTTATCTCGTGGGGTTCAGCCAGCGTTTGCAATGTAAGCGCAAAAAATGAGTTTATTTACGACATCACATTAGAAATCTCTAAATTTATCAGAGTTTCTCTACAATATTATGCATGTATTATACATATAAACCTTCCTCTTGAATCACTCTATCTTTTAAAAAAATCCGCTTCAAAATGCGTTGCATAGTTTTAAAGATTTAAGCATACATAGGGACGGACAGACAGCGACATCGACTTTGTGATAAGTACCTACTATGTAGTGATGATGAAGCACAAGCAAGCGTTTTTGCAAATAACGGAGTAAACCTCTATGTTTCTCTACGCAAAATAACATCACTATTGCAGGCACCAATTATGTGGCAAACTAATATGAAAATAACATTGTTTATACACCCACCTACGTTGTTCGAAATAGGATCTCAAAAACTTGGTAGCTCTCTCTAAAAGCTAGGTAATTAATTACTTATTTACATGTGATTAATTTGATTCAAACGTGTGTTAAAAACAAGTATTTAGATATGTTTATAGTGTTCCGTAGCTAAAATAGAAAAACATTCGGGACATTTATTATTGATTTCAAGTAGGTACTTATAATATATGGTGATGATAGCTCAGTGGTAGTGACGTCAGATACCGCGGCGAAGGTCGTGGGTTCGAATCCTACAATGAGCTTGAGATTTCGGTGAAGGAAAACATGGTGAGGAAACCATATCACGGTGCTAGGGTGCTTTGTAGTACCCGACTGGACCCTCAAGTTGAAAATCTGTCACCAAGCACCTAATGGTGTGTTCCAACAGCTGCACATGAGAGTCAGATCCCATCTAGCCTTTGTGTGCTTACCATCTTCGGCCACTTCATCACTTACCATGGTGAGATTGCTTGACCGCACAACACAAGCTTAGTCATAGTCATAGTAATTTATTGGTAACAGCAAGTTACAGGTCATAAAAATAACAATTGTACAAAAATACAATAATAAAATAAAATAAAAAATATGCAATAGTAATAAATCTTAATGATTATATATTATAAAATTTAACGAGTAATCTCATCAAATTTATAGAATGCCTGCTCGACTAACCATTTTTTTAATTGTCCTTTAAATATGATATTTGAGGATGAATTGCGAACGTTATCTGGCAGTCGGTTGTACACCGACGGCGCCATCACGTGCACTAGCTTCGACGATTTTTCTAGTCGCCTCGGCACCGCTCGCAGCCTGTGCCCATACCGTGCACTACACCCACGCCCGTCTCCAAGCTTCTAGGTTGTCTCTGGCGTACAACGCCGCCTGAAGGCATACTAGCGATGGGACAGTTAGTATTTTCATGGTCCGGAAAAGCTCTAATGCAGATGTTCCTTGTGAAACTCGGGCTATCGCTCGAACTGCTCTCTTTTGCATTCGGAAGACGCGCTCCCAATCAGAAGCACGTCCCCAGAGCTCGATGCCATATTGAAGCTTATGTAGGTATGTATGTTTTTCCGGGGTGAATCTTGCAACTCAATTATGAAGCAAACATCTTCGATTGAGCTGAAATTTTGTATACACCTTTAGTTTGGATGACAATGCATGGTCAGCTGTGTGACGTCATTCTAAATCCAACATGACGGAACACCTAAGATAGCGGACTATTATTTTTTAATGCAATTCTACAATATGTATGGGTATCAAATGAAAGAGCTTGCTGAGAATAACTCAAAAAACAAAGTGACGTCACTCTGTATTCAAAGCTTATTTTAAAAAAGCTTTTTTTAATTTATAACTTATATGTATTGAATGCATTAGAGTAAAAAAAATATTTCGTAATATATCAAACATGTGACGCATAGATGAATGAATCGTCGCGCCCCGCTCCAGCGAGGACCAATTCTAAATCTATGATGTGACGATTAAAAATATAATGAGTTCACTAATAAAGTTTTCTTTTTTTTTAATTTGAATTTACAAGTCACACTGCTCTATTAGTACTCAGACATTTCAAACTATCGTCATTGAAAATCATAATCGGTTCTTTGAAGAACATTAATTTATAGAGCTCTATTTGGTTCATATAATAAGGTAGCTGATGCTTTTATCCCAGTTGTAGGTACCACTTTTTACTAATAGTAAATCTATTGCCGTAAAGTCTCGTAATAAGTAGCGCTAAGGATATTTTTACGAGAGATTTAAGGAAATTGTACAATTGCTCTCTGAAGGCATAGGTAGGTAATAGAGAAGTGGAAGGAAGTGAAGAGCCCAAGTACCTACTTGTAACTAAAAGTGAAAGTCATAAAAAGCGTATCTTTATAGACTGCCCAACATAGAGGAATAACTCTCACATGTACAAATTTTTCAGCTTGATTGATTTGAAAAGTCCATATCATCGAGTGTCAGGCCGTGGTCAGGCCCTTAGGTGATGAACGCTAGAAGAAAGAAAATTGTCTAGAAGAACCGTGCCGATACGTTTTAATCATTATAGACTCAAAATTAAATTCATGCACAGAGCACTCGTTGACTCGCACTTCTCCGGATTTTTGTTTATTTTAAAACCGCGCAGGTGGTTTGATTATCTGAGAGCAAGTAAATATTTAGACAAGTAAACTCGCAAAATCAATAAATTATATCGCACAAATTACAAACATCATGGATGCAAGACACTTTACTCTAAAGCGGGCCTCTAAGATACCAGTATCTGGCTATAATAAATCTACTAGAATAATGGATGTTACGGTTACCTAACGTACGCATGTAAGATCGAATCGTTTGGCAAGCCGAAATATCTGTTATATGATGAATTCTTCTACTAAGCAAGCAGCACTTATCATTTTTTACAAAACTTCTATTAAACTAGGTAAGTAAAAAAAGGTAGGTAAAAAATATTAGATCATATTGTATTTTGATAGTGCACAGCGAGCCGCCCCGGCTTCGCACGGGTAGCAAGGCATACATATACATAGCAAGGCATACATATACATACGCATTTATTTACCCCGACGAAAAAGAGGGGTGTTATAAGTTTGTAGAGTGTATCTGTATCTGTGTGTCTGTCTGTCTGTCATAATATCTGAACGGATCTTCGATCAATACCTATATCTATGGAACGGATGCAAAAAAATGCCTTGCGTTTCTTGCCAGTCTTCTCAGTTTAAGTGTATTCCGAAATCCGAACAGGTGGTAGAGTTAATTGTAAACGTTCAGGGCCTAAACTAAGTTTTGATTTTGATAATGATGAACCGATTTTGATTGAACCGTTTTTTTTTTTTTGAAAGATGTCTTATAATCAAGAGTGTTCTTAGCTATGTTTCAAGAAAATCTGCTCAGCCGTTTATATAATGTAATGACTTATATAATTTCTTTTATATCAAGCCTTTTATTTAAACCTCACATAGGTATTTACAACTACATCTACAACTCTGCTCTTATCTATCCTTCCTGCTGTTAGATGTTAGATCACATCACCACATAATATGCCAAAGGTGCCAAGCACCATAGTAGGTATATATAATAAAACACTAGTGACGTACTCAAAAGATATTACTAAAGTACGATGCTCAGACCAGGCGCGTTAACAGTTTTGATGATAGATCAGTGGTAGTTAGTGACGTCGGATACCGCGGCCTTTGATACCGCGGTGAGGGTCGTGGGTTCGAATCCTACATTGAGCTTGAGCTTTCGGTGAAGCAAAACGCCATGAGGAAACTCTAGCACCGTGGTAGGGTACTTTGTGGTACCCGACTGGCTGGCTGCCACCCTCAAGTTAAACATTTGTCGCCAAGCACCCATCGGTGTGTTCCGACAGCTGCACTTGAGAGCCAGTTCCTATCTAAGCTTTGTGTGCTTACCACCTTCGGCCACATCATCACTTAGGCATGGTGAGATTGTGGTCAAACACAAGCTTATCCAGAATTTTAAAAAGGCGTCTCACCAGGATCCTGTAGGATACCCAACCCGCCTGAAGAATTCCTCAAAGGTTTACTAGTCCGGGAGGTTGCTTTGCATTTTAGGTAGTGATTATACACCGATCGATTTCCATCTTTTTCAATATATGGTTCAACCGCGGTAGGTGTGGGTGTTTTATAATAAAACATTAAAATAGATTAACATTTCACTTTATTAATACTTATGAAAATCTTCATACAATGAATAGACAACATGTCATAGACAACATATAGAATCTACCATAGATAACACTAATATTCTATAAAACAGTGGGATTGATAGGTTGTGAAAGTGGTACAAATAAAAAATAATATGGCGGCTGAAACTTTTTTCATAAATAGTTGACATCATTCTGAACTGAAGAAAACGTCAGCTGCATCGTGGAGGGGGAATTATGTGTCAGCTGCAAGCATGAAAAAAACACGCAAAAGTTCAAATAGTTCCAAAAAGTCGTTGAAAAGTTTTAGCGGAAAGGCCACCAATTTCACTAAAACCTGACCGGACTTGTACGGAATGAATGACGGAGAACTAGCTAGACTTTACTGTGAATGTGACAATAACATAATGTTAGGAGGACTGTACCTTCAGTCTCCATAGCAACTGTTTTTTCGTTATTTTGTTACTTGTCATTCTATTGTAAAATAAAACATTCGTCACAAGTTCCAACAGTATTTATTTTACTTTAATATGGTAGCAGAGCAAAAATAAAGCTATAAATACGTTGATCACGATGGTTATAGTGATGGAACAAACAGAGTGTGCCGCCTGAAAAGAAGCTTATATGGCCTCAAGCAGGCTCCAAGATGTTGGAACACCAGTATACATGAATTTCTTGTGAGCTCAAACTTCAAACAGAGTACTTCTGATCCATGCCTATATATTCGAGAGAATGGAAAATCTAAGGTGTTGATTGCACTTTACGTTGATGACGGGTTAGTTGCATCAACTACAGAGGATGATGGAAAGAAATTCATTAATGAACTACAAAATCGCTTCAAAATTGTAATAAAACCAGCTTCATATTTTCTTGGTTTGGAAATTGAAAGATCTGATAATGGGAACATAACATTAAGTCAAAAAGCTTATACAAAGAAAGTACTAGAAAAGTATAAGATGTCTGAGTGCAAACTAGTCAAGACACCAATTACAAAAGAGGCAGTCAAAATAGATAATTCATCAAATGAAAAAAAAAAGTAATTTAATCTTCCCTTATAGACAGGCTGTGGGTTCCTTAGCATACCTCATGGTCGCGACTAGGCCAGACATAAATTTCGCCGTCAGCTGCGCTTCGAGAAACCTTGACAATCCATCAAAAGCAGACATTCTAGCAGTAAAAAGAATACTACGCTACCTAAAAGGTACAATGAATAAAAGCCTAGTATTCGGTTCGTCAAATAATGTCCATAACAAATTAATCTGCTACAGCGATGCGGATTTTTCAGCAGCGCACTCAACGTCCGGCATACTTTGTTTGTATTATGGACCAATCAGCTGGCGGAGTAATAAACAAAAGACGATAGCTTTATCGTCAACGGAGGCGGAGCTAGTGGCAGCTTCGGAGACAGCACGGGAAATGATATGGCTACAACAAATGTTGGAGGAAATCACGAAAACTGAAAAGCCACCACTTCTTTACATTGACAATGAGTCAACAATAAAGCTAGCGTACAATCCGCCATACGAGCAACATAGTCGTACCAAGCACATACAACGGAGGCATCTCTATGTCAGAGAGTGTGTGGCAGCTGGCATGCTTGAGGTCAAGCAAGTTACAACTGAGGACCAACTGGCTGATTGTTTCACAAAGCCCGTATATGCACCCAGGCTGGAAAAGCTAACTAAAGCTCTTGGCCTCAGTTCCTAAAAGAGGAGTGGATGTTAGGAGGACTGTACCTTCAGTCTCCATAGCAACTGTTTTTTCGTTATTTTGTTACTTGTCATTCTATTGTAAAATAAAACATTCGTCACAAGTTCCAACAGTATTTATTTTACTTTAATACATAAAATAAAAGAATAATAAAAAAACCGGTCAAGTGCTAGTTGGAATCGCGCACCGACGGTTCCGTACAAATTTTGTATTTGTTGTTATGGCGGCAACAGAAATACATCATCTGTGAAAATTTCAACTGTCTAGCTATCACGGTTCATGAGATACAGCCCATAGATACTAGCTACATATCAGTAATCTGTGATACAGCCTGGTGACAGAGGCAGACAGACGGACAGCAGAGTGTTAGTAATAGAGTTTCCGTTTTTACTCTTTGGGTACGGAACCCTAAAAATGAAGAGATGGCTTAAACGTCTAGATACCAAGCTAAAACCTTAAAATACCTGTGACACTTGAATATCTTGAAATGTCAAATTTATTTCATTGCTTGTTTGATTTGCTTGGTACGTTTGTTTTGTAGAAAAATAAATGATAAGTTATTTATAAATTGAAGATTACTAATTGTATATATTACAATGGAACAGTCTTCTGTGGCTAAAATGGTGCAATGTCGGACATGTTTAAATTACCGAAAGAACTTGCGATTAATTTATGAAACTGATGGTGGGGACTTATCGTTTGAGGATATGATTGATGCAGTTGCAAATGTAAAGGTATAACGTAAAGATTTCTTGTTGTTGTTCAAGATTATCAATTATTTTATTATGTAGGTACTTGACTTGTTTTTCTTTGAAAACCTTTTTGCCCCGTTTTTTTTTATTTATTTGGGTCATAGATATTGTTGATCGAAGATTTGGGTAAACAAACAGATATAAGTACAATTAGCTGATACTATTTAAACTTTCGGTTTTGAATTTTAATACATTTGTCACCTATATTTAGTTATATTTTACCTTGTAAACCAACATCCTACCACAATTTTCCAAAAATAATTAAATTACAGTTTCAGATTGCCTATTTGAGATGTAAATGCCTTTATCTAACATTGTTTAGTTTATATTACACTTTTCCAAAAACTCAAATAATGTGTACCTATAAACTATTTATTTGAGTTCTTGGATAAATTATAAACTAAACAATGTTACATAAAGGCATTTACATCCTGTATTTGATTATTACCACTCTGCTCAGTATCAGCTGATTTAATTTTCATTATATTTCTCCAGGATATATACGGATATACTTTTCATCCAGAAAAGATAGAGGCTAGAATTATAGTATATACCTACCAATATAATAATAATAGCCTTTATTTACTGAAATGTTATACAATTAATTTGTTTGTGTTCTTGATCAGCTTGACCCTTTGGAACAAAGGCCTCCTCCATAGTCTTTCACCTCATCCTGTCTCCCAACCTTTGCCATAGTGGGCCAGTGACTTTCTTCAAGTCATCCTGGACCACCTCATAAGTGGTCTACTTCTCTTTCTTTTCATGTTGAATAAAGTTGTCCATACTTTTAGATTCTTAGTCCACTTTTCGTTTCGTCTTATCATATGGCCTGTCCTCCTCCATTTGTTTTGACCTTCCTTTCTAAGTCTTCCCATTTAGTGATTTTTTCACTAAATGAAATTTTCTTAAATGTCCTGCTCTAGTCCCATCTTTACACCTGGAAAGATAGCAAAGTATACCAATTCGTTTTTCGGGTTTTTATTGTAACAAAAATAGGTTCCAAAAAACTTTATAGCAACAAATAAAAAAATATATAATTAAAATTCTTTACTAAACTAGCCTTCCCCCGCCCGCTTGCTGAATGACATCTCAAACGACCTTACAAATCATTGAAATTCTCGGCATTTCTGTACTATAATTTGTAAAACCTTCCTCTTGAATCACTCTAACTATTACTGAAAACTGCATTAAAATCCGTTGAGTAGTTTAAAAGATCTAAGTGAACAGACAGCGGAAGCAACTTCATTTTATACTATGTAAAGATAAACAAATTATACCTATTGAAAATTGTCAATTCTTGATGTAGTTTATTCATTTTGTAGGTTATGAAAGATGATGACATTACTGCCAATATATGCCTTTCATGCTGTAAGAAACTCCGAGAAGCCTATGAATTTAGAATTTTAATTCAAAGGTGAGTGTAATATTTGTGATTTCCTGGCTAGCCTACTAAACTATATAAATAAAAAGTCAAATTTTTACTAAGGAACTAGCTGTCCCCCTCGGTTTCACGCGTTCCCGAGGGAACACTTCAGGGGTTGAATTTTCTAAAATACTGTCTTAGCGGATACCTACGCCCTAATAGGAATCTACCAGCCTTTTCAAATTTGTAGCATTTATATATTTAATATTTTCTTTCGCTATTATACTTACCTTTACAGAATGTTTTTTTCAAGTGGGCGTGGATGGCCAATTCCTTAACTAAAGGGAATAGCGAAAATGCGGACACGCGGTTGGAACATAGTTTCTTCCGCTATACGGGTTGTCCAGTAAGTAGTAGATACGTCAAACTTAGGTGGGCGGGTCACCTATCAAATATATGTATACACTTGACCTTTGTAAAAGTGTCACCATTTTCGAGATATTTAATATCTAAAATTCAGAAATGTCGACATATCTCGAAAATTTTTGTGTATCTCCCCCTTAAGTTTGTCGTACTACTTACCGGACATCCTGTATAAGTGCTATTTATCCTATTTGCAAATATAATTGGGGCCTCCACTCCTTTGTTGCCCCAGGGCCTACACTCCTCTAAATATGGCCCTGCTTTTACAAATGTATGTGAAAAACAAGCTATTAAAAAATGATTAAATTTTCAGGTAAATTAAGTATTATATAATTTGTCTGAGTTGATTTGTTAATTTCAAATTGATTACTTACTAATTAATTGATTAAGATGCAAGTGTTATTTTATATTAAGTATATGTATAGGTAACTACGTGATAATTTAACTATCATATTTCCTTCTTATTTACTTTATAGGTCAGATAAGGTTCTGCGAGAGGCTATTGGTATGAAAAGAATTTGTTTCAATAACATAAATGACCTCAAAGTAGAGATAGAAATAAAACAAAATGACAAAAAGGACTTATTAAGACAATGTACTAACATTGTTAAGACATATTTTGCTAATGGCGTAACATCAGTTTGCTACAAGAACACAACTATAAAGACAATTAATAGTGCATGCTCTTATAAAAACTCAATTCAAAAAGAGCAGCCAATTAATGTGATGGAATTTCTTAAAACATTCAAAGCTGAAGATGAAAGTGGTGTAAGTAGCTAAAGGTATAATCTACCTACAATAATCCCACTAATATTATAAATATGAAAGTTTGGATGGATGGATGTTTGTTACTCTATCACGCAAAAACAGCTGAACGGATTTTGATAAAACTTGGCACACAGAGGTAGATCATATCCTGCCATAACACATATGATTTATCCCGGGAAAGGATAAGATCCCTCGGGAACGCGGGTGAAACCGCGGGGCACAGCTAGTAATATTATAAAGAGGTAAAGTTTAGAACCACTGATCCCATTATGAAAATGTTTTCACTAACATGAATGTAGGTACATTACCTATGCCTGTGCTAATTTGTGACTAATTTTCATCTTGAAAATGCGGGTGAAAACGTGGGGTGGAAGCTATTTCTTTAAAAGTTATAAGAAAGAAAAAATAGTATTAATTTTATAGTAGGTAGGTTCATATTTCCTCCTGTTACGTTACCAACCTTATACCTAATGGATAGTGGATATTTGATATTGGAAAGAGTTACGTCCTAGCTTCACTTAAACATTGTTTACCACTAACCGTTAGGGAGTTAGGTCTTTCTTTGCTGCAGCATCTGGAAATGGACAAGGCCTTGTATAAATGAAATTGTATACCAAGTAATCAAACACTGTTTGAGTAAACATTGCCATCTCAAACTGTCTATCTAAGTATATACAAATTAGTTATGAAAGATTTGAGTGACTAGAATTTTCTTGTCTGTACATAAGAAAAAAAGTAGTCTAAAAACATTCCTAAACATTCATAAAATCCCGACTCCCATAGCACAATCTTGCTATAACAGCAACTCGACTCAGCAAAGTGAGGGGAAAAAAGTGGCTTATACGGCATATACCTACTTACCTACGTTTGTTTATACAAACGTAATAAAACTTGTAATTTTACCCTATTATACCCTTAGGGATGAATTTTTAAACCATTCCTTAATGGTACTTCTTCTTCTCTTCTCTGTCGTGTCGTTCTTGGCAGAGCGGTCGTGGTCACATCGAGGCGTCCACATCGGTGGTAGAGGCGGACACGGTTCTTCGCACGATCTCGCGCCATCTTTCCCTGTTGGAAGACTGTCTAGTGCAGTCAGACACGCGACTTCCCACTGCGGATTTTATTTGGTCAGTCCAGCGCATCGGTGACCTGCCGCGGGATCTGATTCCTTCTACTTTTCCCTATACGACCAGCCGTTCTATGGAGTCGCTATCCCGCCAAGAGATATGTCCGAAGTACTGTAGTATGCGCGACTGTACTACAGATGACAAACGCTACGTGATGCCGAACTCCTGGAGTATGGACATATTGGTTCGGAATTCCGTCCATGATATCCCGAGCATCTTCCTCCAGCCCCACATCTCTAGAGCATCTATCTTCCCCTTTTCCAACTCGCGCACGGTCCATGTCTCTAATATAATAATGGTACTTACGTAATACCTAAAACGAAGCTGTGTGGAAAAAAATAAGTTTTAGACTCAACCTGTTGTTAATTAAGGCGGTTCGTTGATATGTAGACAAATTAAATATGTACTCATAACAATATTGAAGATTACTAGGTACCTACTCGGTACCTATGCAGTTTCGAACTTTTCAAACTATGCTGCACACTCATGATACGAGTTATATCTATTTGTACCTACTTATTAAATACCTAAATATTCACTTTCATTGCTTTTATATTATTTAACAGTATTATGAAGTGGGAATCGAACATTATGACACTGATATATCTGACGACTATGAACTATCACTAATGCTGAGGAAGAAAAATAAGATTTATCGTAAAAATAAAGGTATGACTGAACTCAAAATTTTGAGTTATTATGTATTGTCTGTATCTCATTTTTAAACTAGAAAGTAGTTAATTGTTTCATATTCATAAGCATAAGTTCAGTGATATTTTTTTGATAAGATATATATATATATACTCTCTCGACTTATATAACTTCGTTCCATCCGGGTGTCCCTTGACACCTCTCAAGTTTTTTTTTTGCAATAAACGTTTCTTTATTTTACAGGTTCACAAAATGAGAAATGTTCTTTTATACTTATAAAACCAGTATTTTTAGAAGATGTCAGAGTTAAATCTACGGTATCTAAGATAAAAGTGTTTAAATCTCCAAAGAGAGTCTCTCTCTCTCTCTCTCTCTTATAGAAAGCAAGCCAGATATTTTCATTTCTATATATATATTTTAATATATTAATATATATATATATACAACGTGTAACAAAAATGCGTGGTCATATTTAAGGATCGTAACGAGTGCCTAATTAATAATTAATTTAATATGAATTCAATTCAGTTTATCTATCCATTATCAAAATATTGATTTTTTATTTCTATCGACAAACAATATCGATTTCTAAATTTGTCGATACTAGTAACATCTCTTCAGGCTATCAGATGTTACGGATGCACGACCATGACCCTATGCATGTCTCTCTCAGTTAGATAGCTATCTTTTTCATTTGAATGAACTATAAAGCTATTGCTCTCCCTCTCACAGTCTCTCTCACTTGCCACCAGATTCCACCCCATTCATTGTAATTTGTACCAGGACTAAAGTAAAAAGGTTAAAGGCGGGTAAAAGCCGTGTATATGTAATGCAGTGGTTTCGAATAAAAATAAGAAAATTCAATTCTAGGGACTAAGATTTCAGAATATCTTAAGAGATATTAGACATGTTTTTAATAAACAGATTCACATAACTTTATCACGCGTAACAAAAATCAAGGAAATTCAATTGAAGGCACCAGGATTTCAGGATAATGTAAGAGGTATTTAATTCACAGAACGGTTCAATTTATCAATGAAATGTCATAGACCTCGCATGTGGGTTACGTGATTGGCATCAAGTGAACAACACAACGAAAAATATTAGAAATTCTGATAAAAAGTACTATGATTGCAGGATAATGTAAGAGGTATTCACAGACCGACTCAATTTACCAATGTGTGCATAAAAATGTCAAAGATGCCGCGAAAATGCCGAAAGTCGGTGAATCGCATTGTCGGTCCCTTTGACGCGGTGCCGCTCGGCGCGTGCCTTCTACTAGAACAATTTAATTTATCAATGTTCATTGAATGGTTCTGTACAATAAAATCTTTATTGAATTAGGATAATGTCAAGAAAATTAGAAAATTATTATGATATCATTTTTAAGAGGTATTTGAAATACTTGAGTATTGTAAATTTTTGCTAGAAATTACAATCATCTCACATTTGAAAATCCTCTTAAAATCGGGCTTTGTAAATAAAAATAAATCAATAAATTGTTTAAAAATGAAAGAGAAAATTTGACAGATTGGTGTAGCTTGACCTTGTCTTGTCTGTACCAATTATTTAATAGTTATCATCACTTATAATCATCAAACCATCGTCGAATTTCGAATCTCAACTAAGCAAATCAAATCTTTTTTTTAACGAAGTTCCTTATGACGAGTTGCGGGAAGGGGTACCTTCCCGAACCCACGACCGCTTTTAGTGTGGAAAAACGGGTCGTGGATTCGATTCTAATTTTGTTTGCATCGAAGATGCACACAAAAGAGGTCGTGGGTTCGATTCCCATCCAGGACAGACATGTGTGTACTGTGTATGAAGATGTCTGTTTGTCCTGTGACTCGGTGTAGGTAATTATCTATTTAAGTATTTGTATTTAAAAAAAACACACATTTTCTTTATACCTCGAATAGAACTTGACAAATATTTTATTATAAATCTTCGTTCCTATCCGTTGTCCCACGACACCACTTCGATTTTTGGTTTAGAAAGGAATTAAAATACTAAGGCAACAGAGACTGTAAAGAGGTAAGTAAAATCTCAAGCACTACGGTACCCTAATGCTCATTTGCACACACAGATACGATTTTAAGTATGGCAGCTAGCTAAATTAGGGCATGTGCATACTAGCTTGAAAACATCTTCGCTTTATCGGATGTACTACTTTGGTAATGTTGTCATTTTGTTTTTTTTTTTAAATTAAATTTAAAAGAAAAAGATGAAATAAAAGTAACATTTTTGTTAACTGTTAATAAACTTTTAAGCTATTGTATAGCTTTTATCGCGGGCTTTGATGGCGACCGAATCAAGAAATTTCGTAACGAAAAAGCCTGACACACCGTAACGAAAAAATCGAACACTTCATTTTGGCATACAAACTTTTCGGTAACCATGACAACAGTCATGTCCTTAGGTCCGTAGTCCTAAACTGCTGCAAAATTCATTACAAAATGTTCCATAAAATAATAATGCACCCGATAAGCGCGAATTCCTTGGTTGTTGAATGGTAGGTACTAAACTAAGTTATTAAAATCCATTGGTAGAATGTGTACGGCCCTTTAGAACGGCACGTGTAAGTGTCGTTTGTTGTTTGCCGCGGCTCAAATTTTGAAAGAATTAGGTAACTAATTTCTTTAGTTGCTATTGAGCCCTTGTAGATTTCGGTCGATCGGTGTAATTGCAATTTGATTATCGTGTAAAAAATGTCGTTTACAAATAGTGAGTACTACGAAATGATTCTCTGTGTTGGTGCATCTGATGGCAGCCTTCGGGAGGCTCGTCGATTGTACTCCGAGAGGTTTATTAACGGTAGACCCGTCGAAGAACGCCGCCGGCTTCCTTCCCTGGAATGCTTCAGGAAGATGGTTTTACGGTTGCAACAAAGCGGTTCTTTTCATGGATTTCGCCGCGAAGGCCGGCCGTCTACACTGGATACTGTGGTTGAAGACTCGATTTTAGAGCACTTCGAAGCAGATCCAAGGACCAGCACGCGCCGGGCCGCTGCTGCCCTAGGTGTTAACCACATGCAAGTGTGGCGTGTGCTTCGTGATGATGGTCAACACCCATACCATTTCCGGCGTACACAACAATTAACTGCAGCTGATTACCCGTTACGTGTTCGCTTCTGTGAATGGTACCGGGATCAGGTCACAGCATTGCCGGATTTTGGGTTACGAGTTTTATGGACGGATGAAGCGTCGTTCACTCGCAGCGGCATTAGCAATGTCCATAATGAGTATGTGTGGACACACGAAAACCCACATGTGTCTACCGAATCCAGCTTCCAACACCAGTGGCGCATCAATGTTTGGGCTGGCATTGTCGGTGAAATAATAATTGGTCCCGTATTTTTACCGCCCATTCTGAATGGTGAAAATTATTTATCGTTTTTAAGGGATACATTAGAGGAAGAGCTCGAGAACATTCCCGTAGCCTTATACGCCAATATGACGTTCCAGCATGACGGCGCGCCCGCGCATTTCGCTAGGCCAGTGCGCGCGTACCTAGACTCACGGTACGAACAGTGGATAGGGCGCCGGGCTCCTATTGCTTGGCCGCCACGTTCACCGGACCTGACTCCGCTTGACTTTTTCTTGTGGGGTTATGTTAAGAGCGTGGTATACTCGAATGCATGTGATACACGCGAAGAAATGCAGTCTCGCATCATAGCCGCGTTCGCGACAATTACCCCACAAATGCTGCGTAACGTCATAACATCGGTGTTTCGGCGGGTAAATTTGTGTATTGAACAAGACGGGAAACATTTTGAGCCGCTGCTTTAGTTATTTTGTGCACAAATACCTACCGATGACGCGTTGGTACTCAAATATGTAAAGTTAATTGTACGTAGTTTACATAATAATGTGTTGACAGTGAGTAAAAGTGCAATTAGGTATTAATCAGATTGTGAAAACAATTGTTTCAGTGTGTGTCGTAAGACATAATTATTGTGAAAGTAAGTACGTATGAAGTGCCGTGTGGTGATTTATCGGTTTCTCTGTACCTATTAAATTAGTGAATTTTCGTCACAAATAAATACCTATCTACTACCTACCAAAATGTGTAAGTAAGTGTCACGTGAAGTGAGACTGTGCGAGTGAATGAATACCTACCTACACTATGCGGATCGCGGCGCGACGCGGGAGCGTCAGCGTGCGCCTGCGTACTAGATACCAGTGCCCCTAGCATGAGTTGGCACCAAAAACACACAGACGCTAGCGGAGAAACGCGCATCGAATAGTTTTTGGTTAAACTTGTTCCTACACGCTAGTAACTAACGTTTTTTATCCATTGCTTTTATAATATCGGTACCGTGAGTCACAAATTTGACAGATGTCATCGAGAAATACCGTCTCGATTATAGTTAAGTAACTCACGAGCATATTGAAGCGTGAGATCTTCGATCGTATAGTTTACGTAGTGTTTATATAACTACTCTTTGTAGTTTATAATGAAAGTTTATAAAATTTGAGTGACATTTTGTTGTACTTGTAATGAGTTTACTTAATAAAGATATATTTGACTTTGAGTTTGAGTTGAAATAATGTGGGCAATAAGTTATTTAGCATATTTTAGTTTGGAAATTCACTTGAACATATCAGTGTGGTTTATAGGCCGTGATATTATTGAGAACAATTACATAAAGGAATAAATACTTAGGTACTATTACTTACATACAATTTTAATCCTAAGCCACATTCCTCAACTATAAGCATCCACTTGAAACATTCACAGACAAACACATGTTTCTATAAAAAAAAACCTACTTATATAAAGTACATTATGTATTATTTATTTACAAACGTATTGTTTATAAACACACACCACAGCACACACACACACATGCGCATGACCTAGTGCGCACGACCAACTGACTGACGACGGGGCGTGCAGCGCAGCGAGCAAGCGGGACGACGCGACGCTCCGTCTCACTGGCTCACTACACGGTGACGGTATACAACCATATCAATTTAAAAATCACTAAGAATAAAAGCAAATGAGCATTCGTCTATGACGTTTTCAATTAGCAGGGTTATAACTGAATCTTAGATTTTTTGGGAGTATATAACTTACTCTGCCTTTACAGTATAGTTAGAAAGAGGCAGCATTATTCGGTGTGAAGTAAGAAACGTTGCTCGATGTGAGCAAACACTAGAGTGTACGTAAACCATCACTTGACTCATGGTGCGTACTACCAATTTTAGTTCTTTACGTGACCGCTAGTGGCGCTGTGCACATTTTCCATACAAATATTTTACGCAGTCGTGAGCGTGTGCGGTTTTTGTAAAGTCATGGTAGACGTACAGGAGCGCAGCAGTTTAGAGGAGGTAAGCATAGTAGGTTTATTGTACTTGTTAGTGATGTAACACTTTTGTTTTGATTTTAATATTATCGATTTAATTGATGAAGCAAAATAACACCAAAACTCAGAATAGTATATTTTGATGTGGGCACTTGTGTATAGACTATTCTGATGATTCTGAATATCACCCTTAAATATGACCACGCATTTCTGTTACACGTTGTATATATATTAATATATATATATACTCTCTCGACTTATATAACTTCGTTCCATCCGGGTGTCCCTTGACACCTCTCAAGATTTTTTTTGCAATAAACGTTTCTTTATTTTACAGGTTCACAAAATGAGAAATGTTCTTTTATACCTATAAAACCAGTATTTTTAGAAGATGTCAGAGTTAAATCTACGGTATCTAAGATAAAAGTGTTTAAATCTCCAAAAAAGAAATATCGTCGCACCCGACAAGATATATGTCCATATTGTGGAAAGATTATGACTTCCCTGAAACAGCACATGTTATTACATACGGGTAAGTTGTAGATAAAGAATAACCACCATACTTAATAAATAAATAGTAGTTTCTACCTTTTTAATATTCTAAAAACTTACGCTCGTATCCCGGAAACAAACTAAGTATGTCGTATCAAAATATATTTTTTCATTGATTTTTATACTTTCTAAAGATGTATTAAAAAGTATTATAGAGTAAACTTTCTTATTACAAATGTATTTTTGTAGTTATTCAATTTGGAATTTTATTTTTCTTTCTTAATTATAATATTGTATTACGTAAAGGCATATATTACATTAGATTTAATTTATATTTATAGCTAGTTCCTATGTCCCCCGCGGTTTCATCCGCGTTACCAGGGATCGTATCCTTTCCCGGGATAAAAAGTATCCTATGTGTTATTCTAAGATATGATCTACCTGTGTGCCAAGTTTCATCAAAATCCGTTCAGCCGTTTTTGCGTGAAAGAGTAACAAACATCCATCCATCCATCCATCCAAACTTTCACATTTATAATATTAGTGGTATGTATTTTGAATGCTGTAGCGAAACTGTAATTAATTTTCTTATTAGGTATCACAGAAATATGCTGTTGGTAATGTAATACCAACTTTAGAGATCTCCTAAAATGTATTAGGAATCAGTGAATGGATCTGGACTTTATTATTTTTTAATACCAAAATTTACGTATTTATTATCTTACAGAAGATCGGAAGTTTAAATGTAATAAATGTCTTAAAGCTTTTATTACTGAAAAAGCATTAGAAAATCATACGAAAAGACATTCTGAGATAAAAGACTTTAAATGTGATAAATGCGTAGCTGCCTTTAATAATAAAGGTTCTTTGAAAAGGTAGGTGAATTATACGTATGAGTACCTAAATATAATTTATGCCTCAGAATCAGAGCTAAAATAGTTAAAATCGTTTTAGTTTTAAACACATATAACCGGTTTAACTTAAACTCAGACCAATATGCACCCGGGTGTTACTGGTCGCAGTTCACAACTATTCTGTATAATATAATTAGTTAAAAACGCATTCTTTATGATAACGAAACTCTTTTGAAACTTTAACATGTTTTATGAATGTCCCGTTTATTTTTACCTGTTAACCAAACTGGGACTGTTTTTTGATAGATTATATTTGATAGAAAAATTCTTTGTATAATTATGTACATTGCACTGGTTGCTATTGATATAATTATTGAGAATAAACATGATTTGTATATTTTTTCAGCCACATGCTATTGCATACAGATGTTAAGAATTATATTTGTAATATATGCAGTAAAGCTTTTAAACGGGTATGTATGATACTCAGACCAAATATTAAAGGTAGACAGAGCCCCGTGCACTTAAAGTGAAGCACAGTAAAGGGAGCCGAATTTGAAAAAAGTCCTGTACGACGTGAGTTACGCGGGATAACGTACGTGCAGATCACGCACACAATTTCGTGCACGTTGCTTCACTTCATTGGAGACTATTATTTCATACTTACGCTCCTTCTACCTTTCCTTTACCTTCTTAATAATTTATAGAACATAGAAACCAGTAGTGCCTGCTGTCTGACGGCTACGAACTTTACCATTTAACTAATATTATATAGAGAAAATATTTTACTTTTTGTTTGTTCGTATGTCCTAAAGGAAAAACAAATACTAAATCGATTTTTAAATTTTATTTCATCTTAGCAAGTAATATGGGTTATATTATATCTCGGGAACGTGGGTGAAACCGCAGGATGGAAAGCTAGTCAAATATAGTGTATTGTTTGGTTGGCTGTACCACATTTTCCAAAATTTAGTTTCTAATTATTGATTTCACCCGCGTTCCCGTGAGATCTTATCTTTTACCGGGATAAAAAGTATCCTATCTCTTATTCCAGAATATAATCTATTTGTGTGCCAAGTTTAATCAAGATCGGTTAAGAAGTTTCTCATTCCCGAGGAATCTTATTGTTTCCCGGGATAAAAATATACAACACTGAACAAAGAACTCACAGTGAAAACATCAGTAAAATTGACCTTCATAAGATTTTGACTTTGAACTTAATCAAAGTGTTTGGTGTTATGTTAATTATAATATTATATTTCAAGATTTCGCTCAACAAAAGCTTATCTTCTCACGACGGTCCTAACCGTGGGTCTCGGGTTATTGTAAGTTGGCCAATTGTAATTTTTCAGGGGGCAGCGCTTTCGCGGCACATTAGAATTCATAATTCAATTTACAAGACCTATCATTGCGACATATGTAATATGTCTTTCAATACTTCTTATGGATTGAAACATCACATGCGGGTTCATACTGGTGAACGCCCCTTCAAGTGTGAGGTATTTATACCAGTTGTTTTGCCATAAACAAAACAAATAGACTCACAAATATTATCATAATAATAAGACAGGGCCAACATCTAAATAGGTACCTATGTGAGGAGAAGAGTATACTCTATGGTGCCTGTAGCGGTATAATGGTAGGGGAGGCGAATAGGGGATTTCGGGATTTTCTCGAGCGCGGCAGATTAACATAAGGGGGGCAACCTTGCACCTTGTGAAGTACTCTCACCAAATCTGAGCCCTCTATATAGTGTCGAACGTCAAGGGTAGCCCGTCAGATTAGTAAAAAAAATCGATGGTTTGAAATACTCGAGCGCGTCAGATTTAAGGTAAGGTAAGTTAGTTACATGCAAAATAGTGTACATTTCAATAATCTGACAATTTGGGCGTGACGAAAGAAAATTGGAGACTCGCAAAGTTGCAAAAAAAAAAACGTCACCTGGATTTTCTCGAGCGCGATTAGTTTTTTTTTTATTTTGAAGGAAATTAGTCACGAATCACGGAAATATCTTAATCTGCCGATTTGCACAAGCCGAAGTAGCTAAAATCATTATTAAGTGTATAGTCCAGGAATATTATGAGTTTCACCTCAGAATGAGAGATAGTCAGCTATTAACTTGTATAAACCTTTATTTTGACACCCTAAAACTTGTCTCAAAACCTACTTAGGGTGCCTGCGACTACTGATTTTTCAAGGTCAAAGGTCAAAAAATCATTTATTGCAAATATCTCGTTTCCTATGGGTTTTTTGGTATATGTATTCATAATAAATATTGTAGAAGATTAAATTCTCTACAACTTTTGTACAAACATTTTTTCGATATCTTGAACCATTTTCGAGATTTCGATATTTTTTTTTCAAACCGTCAGATTAAGGAAATCCCTCAACATAATTATCAGATTATGGGTCAGTACAACAAAGACATCAAGAAGAACCGTCTGTATAAAAATCTGACGCGCTCGAGTATTTCAAGGTCACGATATTTTTTGCATTTTCAAAAATCGGCCCTGACTGATGGTCGCGTCCAAATCGTCAGTCTTTAAAATAGGAGCTACTGGAGGGTTCACTTAACATCCCTTATCAATGTCTGACGCGCTCGAGTAATTTTTTTTTTAAATATTTTCGACCCCTTCGTACGGCCACCCCCACCACGCAAAACGGCAGATTATTATTTTTCCGTTATCAAACAGACGTGGCGCGACTACCCTATTAATATCTGACGCGCTCGAGTATTTCTTGGTGACTGTTTTTTTTTACATTTTTGAAACCCTGTAGACGCTCCCCCCACCGCTGAAGGGGAAAATATCACATAACCTTTTTTTCCTTTATTCCACCTAATCTTCAAATTCCAGTAGGTCCCAAAGACGCTCGAGTAACTTCAAATTTAGCATCATTGCCTCCCCTACTATAACGGATATTTAGCGCATCGACTGATAATTTACATATTTTTTTGAAGATTGTTCTATTTAATACCTTTTCCAATAGAACTATCCTAACATTCCGACATGTCGTTGATAGATAGAAATAATTAATTATGTGTTCAAGATAAAGAGAAATCTTCTAATTGTCATTCGATCAAATTGACCTCCTCCATTCCGTATGCATGCACGAAATACTTATTATTGTAATGTTCACTGTTGTTGTTCCAAGTAGTTTTTCATATTTTTTAAATTTATCTGGTTGGCTTTGTTGCGTTTACCAATACCTTAGTACAATATTACATTAGATACATTCGGTATGGTCTAAACATGAATAACCTAAGGGCTCATTTACACGAACGGCACGATGCCAACGGCATAAAGGAAACTGCGGCCGTCGACATAGGTATAGCGACTCTTGGGCCCGGACTTCACGAGACGAGACGAGCGGAGAGGAACATCTCGTCTCCGGTCAGCTCTAGTGGAGTACGCTAAGCGGAGATGTACTTATGTATATTTTTAATACAGTTGCTCAAAAAGTGGTGTATTGCAGGGACGTATAGCGTTCGGGATGTGGGCTATTACATACTAGTGCTTTTTTTTACCTTTACCGAACTCGTGCGTATTACCCAACTGTCAAAATAATGTCTATTAAAAAGAAAAACCAACCATGAAGTTTTTACTAAAGTGTTTTTGTGATTCATACAAATACGTATATTTCTAAAAAGAAGCTACTAATTTATTTCAATATCAGATTTAATGATTTAATTGAATGAGTTAGGTTAGGTTTCATTTCATTTTATCTCATTAAATTTCATTTTCATTTCATATCAATAAAAAAAATATACTGAAGACTAAGCTGTATGGATAGTTAGTTCCCTTTGGGTGTAGAAAAAAAAACTCTTTGCAATGACAGCCTTTCCGCACTTGTAATGAAATATACTATTGTATGGCGCTATGGAAGCGGAGATGTGAGCTGTGCCTCGACGACGTGCAGGGGCAGCGGAGACCTCCCAATTTTACATTTGTTTTTGTTTTTCAGATTTGCTCACAGCCTTATAGCTATAAACACGACTTCAACCGTCACTGCTTTAAAAAGCATGGAATATTCCTAAAGAGAAGATCGGTGTACGTTATGAATGAAGAAGTTTTAAAGCGAGAGCGTATACTTATGAGAGACTTGATGCTGAAAATGCATGGAGTCATCAAGGATGATAAACCATTGAACCCTTTTAAAGGACCACAAGCGGCAATGGCTTTTGAGCAGGCTATCAAAGCTTTAGAGGCAAAACAGATTCCTATAGACTATCAATTTTAAATATTATGAGTAATGTTCAACTCGAAATACTCGTAGGTAATGAGTTAATAAAGGTTCTTTCAATTATTATTTGATTTTGATTTTAGTAGTTAGTAAAGAATTCCATGATACCTATAGGTGCCCCGGGAGAAAATGAATAGATATGAATATCATATTAATTCTCTACCAATAAACCGCACTTTTTCATGTGCTTTATAGTTGCGGATATCATGAGACATATAATTAGAAGTGTGCACTCAGTCAATCTTCTTTATTTGTTACGCAAGCATTCCGGGACGAAACTACCTCGCCCAAATCTGTTTATTTTATTGATTTATTTATTAGGTACCTACACGAAACAGGTTACAGTCACTACTTAGCAAAACTTAAGATAATTAGGTAGATAACGTATTAAGACCAGACTGTAGCACTAAACTCGTATCTACACGTACACAATCCTTACTAATATTGTGCGAAATAAATGCGAAAGTGTGTCTGTCTATCTGTTTGTTACCTCTTCACGCTTAAACCGCTGAACCGATTTAGATGAAATTTGGTATGGAGATAGATGGAACCTTGAAAAAGAACATAGGATACTTTACCCAGGGGCGGAAAACTAGTTAATAGGATAGATGTTAATAACTAATACCTACTTATTATAAATGTGAAAGTTTGGATGTTTGTTCCAATCACGCAAAAAACTGCCGAACGGATTTTGATTAAACTTGGCACACTGGTAGATCATATCTTGGAGTAAAACATAGGATCCTTTTTATCCCGGCAAAAGATAAGATCCCTCGGGAACGCGGATGAAATCGCGGGACGGAAAACTAGTATGTTAATAAACCTATAATAAGTTTGTGTTGAACTGTAGATTATGACCCTAACCGCATTGCTTGTATTAGCATGTGCTATCAAACGCATCGTGTGAGTCCAAACACAATGAGGAGTTCTTTTGGCGCAAGAGTATATCCTTCAGGTGTGATGCTGCGCATCAGGTTAAGATACTTTGGTGATATCATTGACAAGTGACAGGATTTTAAATTTCGAATCGATCAGACCTGTGGAAGTTCATCAACTAGAAAAGAGGTGATGGATGATATTCTAACGGCTGAGCAGATTTTCTTGAAACATTCGATTGAGACACTTTTCAAACAAAAAAAAAACTAAATCAAAACCGGTTTATCCGTTCAGGACCTATGATGCCACAGACAGATACTTACCCACTATAAACTTATAACCCCTCTTTTTCGTCGGGGGTTAAAAATTGTTTCAATATCAACAGTTTGTGACCCAAAGCAAAATGGGCATAATTAGGTAGGTACTAATCGAGCTTATAAGTCAAAGTCAAAACCATTTATTCAGTTTAGGCCCTAGAAGGGCACTTATGAAGGTCGAAAGGTAATGAATTGAAATGAAATATTTATAAAGGTGGCACAGACTGTGACACCTAAATTGAAAAGATATTTGTTAAAACTGCCGTGACCTGTTATTGCGCTAGTTACTAGTCGCAAACGTGGCTTCCTCGGTTGTAGGAGTGCTCTAGAGAGCCTTGTATTAAGTTGAGGAATGAGTTCTAGATAGCTCAACTTCATAAATAACTTTGTAATCCCATATACATATATAGGATTACAAAATTATTTATGCAGTTAGTGTATCTAGAAAACTGGACCGAAATTGCATTAAAAGTTACATTTGCAGTGAATGAATCAGTGTACCTGTACCTTTGTATAATATCTACAAAAAGAAATGAGATGCCATAAAAAACATAACTTGTAAAATAATACAAATCTCGCAACTCAGTTCTTCTACCGTAAAAAGTTGTGAGATCTCGAGATTATGTTATTACGTAATTAGCTAACCTAACAACATCTTAAAGTGAACATATCAACATTAGGTATAAATCTTTAATGTTTTAAACATAGATATAGCAATAGATTGACTTGGCAATCGCACTAAACAATCTAATTTAATAATAATAATAGGTATGTATTACTTCAGAGATACCTACATTGTGTTTGCATTTATTTATTTATTTATACCAAAAACTTACAAGATGATGGCCAAGTCAATTTTTTTATTTACCTGAAACATAATAGATTTTTAATATTGATATTGTCACTATAAGATTTTGTTAGGTTAGCTAATTACCTAATAACTTAAAACAGAAAGACCCTTAAGTAGGGACTGAATAAATTTACCGACTTGGTATTAAATGGATCTCACAACTTTCTACGCTAGAAGAACTGAGACTTGATTTTTTACAAAATGTATAGGTAGCTGTCCTACTAAATTTTCTCAAAAATTTTGGTCGTTAACTTTTACAATTATAAATTGCCAAGCAGTTTTTCCAGCAAGCCGTTTATTAAACGGTCTAGGTAGTTTGTAAAAAGACAGTTTACTTCCCAATCTATTTATATTTTCGATCTGTGGCATCGGCACTTACCTAACTAACAAATGAAAACTATTGTCTCCATTATAGATACCTAACACCTGATACCTCACAAAGCCCATCATTCTCATTTATAAATAACTCGATTCTTAAGATATTTTGTTTCCAGCTAATGGACCTTTTCATGGACCTTTCAATCATTTTCACATGGACACCTATAAAAGGAAACATTATTTTCACTAACAACAGTATTTTATGAAAGCTACTCGAAGAAACATCGCCATGGTAAGAAAACTTTACTCTATATACTTGTTTGTTTTATATATAAGTACTTACCTATAATAAATACAAATTAAATAAGTTACTTACTGCTGGACCGATTTGGTTATGTTTCGTCTTAAAATATTCGTAGGTACTTAATTAACCAAAATATGGAAATTAATAAAACCATTTTTCTATGGTTTTCTAACAGGACAATGTATGTCGGGTCAGCTAGTTTAGTATCTATAAACAAAAAAACATTATTACCTACCATTACCTATTTGAATATTTTTAGAAGATAATTTCTATTTTTTTTTCAGATTGCTAGACCAGTTGTTATCGTGATAGTATGTTGTGGAATTTTGATAACTATGCAATCATTAGTACCAAAGGCGATGGCATTTAAGAAGCCATCTAACGTTGACGAATTCATGGTAGAAGATCAGAGAACTCATGAGAGGCAAAATTACATAGTTCAGAGAGCACGAAACAATGCAATAATGGAAAACATTGATAACACAGGTGTTACTTATGAGACAGAGCCTTTCGACCCGGATACTACGCCTGAAGAATTAACAGCTTTCATCGTCGATTATGCTAATTTGATAAGAAATGATGTGGTTCTATTGGATAACTCAATTGAAACGAGGACTAGGAAAAGGGGAAATTTAGACGAAAAATACAATGTGAGTACCTACCTAACTTTCTACTCGCATAATTACCTATAGGCAGGGGAAATGCGTATTTAAAATGACACACTGTTTTTGTTTTAGATATTATAGGAACTACTACCTATAATCTAATTTTTTTGAATTATCATCTTTGCCCCATCAGCCTTATCATCGAATATGAGTAGTAGGGATTCGCCGGTTCTGGACCACCCCAGGCGGGGCGCTTAGTTAGGTCCTATGGGGGCGCTGGCTACTGGCCGCGAATCAACTTTATACCTACAGCGAATAAACTTAATACCGACCGCGAATCAACTTAATACCTATCGCGGATTAACTTCGTAGCTACCGCGGATTAACTTAATACCTACCGCGAATCAACTTAATGCCTACCGCGGATTAACTTCGTACCTACCGCGGATTAACTTAATACCTACCGCGAATCTACTTAATACCTTACGCGGATTAACTTTATACCTTAACGCCTACCGCAATATCGGAATGTTATTTACTTCATACCTACCGCGGATTATGCTTATACCTATTGTCAATTATCCATTTTGTTCGCGGTGCAATTTCTACATTTCTCAGCTCTCGGGTTTACTTTAGTTTTGTCGGTATCTTTTGTGTCCAGGTACTCAACCTTCTTTTGTATACATTTGCAATTGTTTATTTTTATCTATTGTCTATTGCGTAGGCGCCTAAACCTTTTCTTTTATTGTTTCTTTGTTGTGTTAGTTTTTGTGCAACTACCTTTATTTAATTTTTTTACTACAGCTTTATTGCACTAGTGTTGTAAAGAACCTTTTTTTTGTGTCTCGTCTATCCACACCAGTTTTGACTTGTCTGTCCTTTTATGTACCGTGCTATAGGTGTTTATGAGTCGTACTGAAACACATGTATATTTTGATTAATCATCATTTATTTTACTTTTTTACAAAAACCTAACCCAATACTTCTATCTATATATCCAATGTAGTCTGTCTTTTGAAACTTATCCAAACTTAGTCAACATTTATTTCAAATGAAAAATAAATATACTAACCTAACCTAACCAAAGCACAATTTGAACATATTACACAACAATACATCATTTAACTCGGTGTTGCGATCGAATATTCTTACAAAATCACACATTGTGTGTCCATTTAATTTGTAGTGCAAATACATCAAGCAGTATTTAGCACATACTGAACTCCAATCATTTTGTATCCTTTTACTATTAAAATCCCATTGTCTCGAGTTCCTCTTCAAAAAGGTTCGATGGTGACCCATTGGTAATCTACCATACGAATCAAAATATTGACCAACACCATTTTCGTTTATATGCATTGCGACCCAATGAGATCCAGGTTTTGTATCAGGATCTAAATTGCTTATTAAATATATTGGAGCTTCGGCGTATATGGGCAATCGATTTGCGGCATATACATTATATTGTAGGTTCGGGTGAATTTTACTTAAATATTGCTGAATCTCTATAGTATCCATAATGGAAGTATACTAAATCTACCTACTCAGTTCAATACATAAGATGAAAGTGTAAAATTACATGTAGTAACCTGATACTTATAGTACCTACTTATGTACAAGGATGGTATAAATAATACAAGAACATGCTTCTTCAAACTTATATTTTATTAACATTATATCTTAAAACTATTACAATTAATCACTAACTACTATAGTCAACACTAACATTACGGTTTTTATCAATTTCAATAACATTATTTATATCGGTATTCAAGTTAACATACTTTCTATCGAATTCAAGTTCAAACCTGTCTGGAACGTCTATTCGTTGGTTTCTGTATAAAAAGGGTGGTTCAAATCATACAGCATCTCACTGTACTCTCTGATCTACACCATATATGATCTCTAAGTGTCTCTCGTGAACCGTTGAAATTGTTTAACTGCTGAATAATGGATGTAAGTATCTTTATTGTCTATCTTTGTTTATTGTATGTACTGTTGATTATTATAATTTTTTTTATTTATGTGTTCATCGTGTATGTTCTTTAACAAATAATTAATATGATGTATTACAATTGTTTCAGTTCTCTGAAAATACCTTCAAAAGTTATTATTATGCCGAGACCCAGGACGACCCCAGTGATGAAGAAGGTACACTTGCCTCGAAAGTTAAACAAGCTATCGCAAAACGGGCAAACAATAACATTGATGATTTTTTTGAGACACCTAAGAAGAAGAAGAAGCTCTCAAAAAAATCATCCACCGTTGGACAAGCTATGAACGGAGGTGTCGCGTACATCAGTTCCAATAAGGACAATAGTGCGTATTCATCACACTTAATCAAGATTGAAATTTACGACACACAAAAAATTAAAAATATCGAGCCGATGGAACAATGGAAGCATGCCGATATTCGTGTGAAATATTATGTGGAAGTGGAAGACAATAAGAACTTACAAAGTGTGAAAGACATTATTTTTAACATCACCAAGGAGTTGGCAACCAAAGACGATTGTGCGAAATATTTTATAAGTACTGATAAATAAGATTGTGTTTAGATTAAATTTTAGTTAAGATGTATTGTGTTTTATCGAACTACGTTTATTTTATGTGTATTGTAAAATTGTTAAACCTTACTGATAATATTTAAGTTCTTTGTAAGTTTTTAAACCTTTTGTTTTTATGATGGTATTCAGACTATTGTAATATATGTATTGTGTTCATCGCCTTTTAAAAATATGTTTATTTTGTATGCCTAAAAATCTCAAATAAATTTTATTGTATATTGTAAAAATGTTAAATCTTATCTTATTAGTCAAGTTCTTTGTTGAACCTACAATTTTGTATAACTTTTTCAACCTATTTATCTTTGTGATGGTATTTAAACTATTGTAGTGTTCTAAGTCTCTATGAAGAATATTTAAATTTTAATATCGTGGTATTTTTGTGAAATGTATTGTGTACGGACTATATAAAGCTCACAAATTTACTTTGCACCAAAACAGTTGTTGTTATTCCTCACCATGGAAAGGTTAAGCTGTGACGTCTACAATACTGAACTGGTCAGACTCGCTGAAGGTGCAGAATCATTGGATTTCATATCTTCAGATTTCGACCAAGAACTCTACGACCTCTGTGAGAAAATAGATCAGGACAAAACGTGAGTACAATTTTGTTGTTATATATGAACTTGTTGTAACATGTCTCGTCTATGTCTATGAAGAGGGGGTAGATTTCTGGGTACTTAAGAGGACAGTGTTGTGTTTCCGAATCATTCGTGTCTTGTAATTGTATTTTATTAGCTACTAAATCAGAAAAATGTATCGTGGTCCTGAAATTTACAGTTTATCTCAAAGTGACATAGCAAGTTTGGGCAAAAACCTAATTTTACAAAAATTTCATAGGATGATTCGATTTTGGTTCATAGAAAATATTTTACCGGGGACAATGATAGGAGATCCGGAAATTACTCCTTATTATACTCCCTGTAACGGGCATAATTTAATGGATCAAGACGTAATTGATGGTGTTTTACCAATGCAGGCTTATTGTTTACTGTGTAAATAATAAACATGTTAGTATTTGAGGTGTTATATGAATACTATGTATGGTGGGTTTGTTGTTAAATTTATGTTAATGTTTTTCTTTTGTTTTTCACACAGATCTATACAAAATGGAGGAGGTTTAAAAAAAAGACCAGCGACGACAACACTGATAGAAGAGGATTCAACATTGAAGAGGATTCGACTTCTTGAAGCCCCATCAACATCAACTTCGTCTGTGTCCCCATTTAATGTAAGTACAGAAAATAGAGATAAAATTGAATGTTCTGTGTGTGGTATATCAGTGTTTAAAAAATACTTTGCAAACCATTTAAAGAGTAATACTCATAAAAATAATGTTTTAAAATCTGACAATGAATTAGAAAACGTTGAAATTATTGAAAGTGCGTTCGGAAAAAGAATTATTACCTATAGAATTAAATCTAAACTAACTTTTGAACAGCCATTAGAAACACCCGAAATCTTTTTGCAAAAGATCAAAGACTTGATATATAAATTATTAGATAGATCAAATAAAGAACACACTGTTGTTAAAGTAAATTTTATTCTTAATGCTGACTTTACACAAGAAACAAAAAACATTTTTAATACGTTTGATTTCCAAATTTCTAATTATGTTATTTGTCTTGGGGATGATAAGGATATAATTTTTTCATCTATTGTTACTGAAATTAAAAATAAAATTTCTAATTTTGAAAGAAAAGATAGCGGATGGAGTTTAGTTAAAATAAAACACTTGGACATGAACGTTAACAAATTTAACCCATTACGTGGATCATCATACATAGACTTACCATTAGATATAAAACACAAAAAAGCCGTAATCAACGTTCAAAACAATGATAATGAATGCTTTCGTTGGGCAGTATTGTCAGGGTTGTTTCCGGTTAAAAATCACTCTAATAGAGTAACATCTTATTTACCTCATAAACATTTCATAAAATTTGATAAGCTTTCTTTTCCATTAAAAATTAACGATATTTATAAATTTGAAAAACTAAATGACATAAGTATTAATGTTTTTGGTTTAGAATATGAATTAATAAGTAAGACAAATAAAGTTGTAGGTCCGTTACACTTAACAAAACATAGGAAAGATAAACATTTAAATTTATTGTACATATCCCAAGGTAGTAACGGACATTATTGTTATATTAAAAATCTTTCAAGATTAGTATCTAAACAATTATCATCATCAGAACATGAAATCTTTATTTGTGATGGTTGTTTATTAAATTTCACATCACGTGATAATTTACAACAGCATCAAAAAAATGACTGTTTTCATGTATGTACAAATTTACCATCGGAAAGTGATAGGAAAAGAAATTGGTTTAACGAATTAACTCCCTCTAGTCAAATCTCATTTAATAATTATGAACGTAAGTTAAGAATTCCTTTCGTTGTGTACGCTGACTTTGAAGCATTTTTAAATCCGATACATGGTTGTTCTTACGACCCTAGTAAGTCATCAACTAATAACATACAAAAGCATGAAATGTATAGTTTTGGATACTATATTAAATGCTCATACAATGATAGTTTTTCAGCTTACAAAACTTATACCGGTAAAGACTGTGCTCAAATATTCATGAAAACTATCAAAAAAGACCTAGAAAATATTTGTAAAAAAAAATCTTTTTATAGGTGTCCATTACCACTAACACCCGAAAATAAAATAAGTATTGCCCAAAGCGAGATTTGTTATATTTGTAATAATGATTTAAATGGTAATTCCTCTATTTCATACAATTGGTATACGGGTGTGTTTGAAGGGGTTGCTCATCCATTTTGCTCTGAGAAATACCGCTCACCTTATTTTGTTCCAGTATTTTTCCACAATTTAAGTAATTATGACGCTCATTTTATAGTTCATGGACTTAATTTTGAAGAGGGAGATATAGAAATAATACCTGAGAATAAAGAGAAATATATATCTTTTTCCAAGGTTTTAAAAATTAATAATCGAGTTATGAAATTAAGATTTCTCGATTCACTTAAATTTATGTCTAGTAGTCTTGATAACTTAGCTAAAAATTTATTACCTGATCAATTCCGTGAACTCAAGTTGCAGTTTCCTTGTGAAGATGATTTTAAACGATTAATACGGAAGGGTGTTTATCCATATGAACACATGACTTCATTTGATTCCTTAAAATTAACTTCTCTTCCTACTCGCGATGAATTTTATAGTTCTTTAAATGATAGTGATATTTCCGAAAATGATTACCGCCATGCTCATGATGTATGGAATCACTTCAAATGTCAAAACATGGGTAACTATTCTGATCTTTATTTAAAAACAGATGTTTTGTTGTTGGCAGATATATTTGAAAATTTTAGGGATCTTTGTCTTAAAACATACGAATTAGATCCTGCTCATTATTATACAGCACCTGGATTAAGTTGGGACGCTATGTTAATTTCTACTAAAATAAAATTAGAGCTTTTAACAGATATTAATAAAATAGCTTTTATTGCAAACAATGTTAGGGGTGGCATATCTCAATGCAGTAATAGACATGCTAAGGCAAATAATATATTTATGTCTGAATATGATCCAAATTCCCCATCGTCCTTTCTCATGTACCTAGACGCAAATAACCTTTACGGATGGGCTATGTCTCAATGCCTCCCAACAGGTAAATTTGAGTGGGTAGAAGTTGATACAGATTTTAACATCACCGATGATTCCGAACACGGTTTTATTTTAGAAGTAGATTTAGAGTATCCTACCCACTTACATGATTTTCACTCAGATTTACCCTTTTGTCCTGAGAATATATGTTTAGGTAGTAAAAATCGAAAACTGATCCCGAATTTAACTGATAAAAAGAAATATGTCCTTCATTACAGAAATCTAAAACAATGTTTAAATAAAGGTCTGCGTTTAACTAAAATTCATAGGATACTAAAATTTGAGCAATCTGCATGGTTAAAAAAATACATAGATTTAAACACTCATATGCGTTTGTTGGCAACCTCAGATTTTGAAAAAGATTTTTTTAAATTAATGAATAATTCCGTTTTCGGTAAAACGATGGAAAATGTAACAAAACGAGTTAACGTTAAGTTAGTAAATCACTGGTTGAATAGAGGGAAAACCCAAGGTGTCCAATCTTTAATAGCAAGACCTGAATTTCATAGTCTTTCAATATTTTCAGAAAGTTTAGTTGCAGTACAATTAAATAAGACTAAAGTTTTGTATAACAAACCAATTTACCTCGGATTTTGCATATTAGATTTATCAAAAACGCTGATGTATCAATTTCATTACGATTTTATGAAATCAAAATATCAAGATAATCTTAAACTACTTTACACAGACACAGACAGTTTAATTTATCAAATATTTACCGAAAATTTTTATGCAGATATTAAATCAAGTTTAGAATTTCACTTTGATACATCTGATTATCCACCTAATAATGATTATGGTTTACCATTAATCAATAAAAAGCGTTTAGGATTTTTTAAAGATGAAAATAATGGTAAAATTTTCAAAGAGTTTGTAGGACTACGTGCAAAAATGTATGCGATGGATGTGCAAAATAATTTTATCGCTAAAGCTAAGGGAATCAATAAATGTATATCAAAAAAATTTAACCTAAATGATTATAAAACATGTTTATTTGAAAAGAAAATTCTTTATAGTAAAATGTTACGATTTAAATCAATTAAACACGCCATTTTTACCCAAAAAATAAACAAAATATCACTATCACACAGTGATACCAAAAGACATTTACTAGAAAATTCTACCGATACGCTTGCTTGGGGTCATTATAGAATAAAGAACATTTAATTTATTACTGTTTTCTGTACTATATAAAATATAAATATTGTTGTTTTATTTTTATATTGTTTTAACCTCTTATTTATAAGTACATGATGTGTTTACCTATTAATAAGTTGTGCATAATATGTTAGATTTATTGTTTGATTTGATTTAAGAATAGTTATTGAAAAGAGTAATTGTTGAGTTTCTTGCCGGTTCTTCTCAACAGTAAGCCAACCTTCCGAACCGGTTTAAAAATCTGACTATCAATAAAGTATGGAGAAGACTTGTTTGAATAAAAAAAAATTAATTAATTTTATTTCTTTCATTTCAATGTGTGTTCAATCCTTTAAAAATATATATTTAAAAATTAAGTCGTGATTTATTATAAACAATATAATACATTTCATTCTAACGATTTGTTTTATTCATTCCAATACCCTTTTAGAGTTTACACGTGTTTTTAAAATGATTCATTTTTTTCATCCTTTTACTGCAATAGTCGCAGGTCCAAGTGGATGCGGAAAGTCTAATTTCGTAACAAATTTTATTAAATACACTAAAGAAATATGTAATAGAAATTTTACCCAAATTACTTGGTGTTTTGATGAAATGCAACCATTGTACAATTTACCAAATGTGAATTATCATCAAGGTATACCAGATTTGAACATGTTTGATGGAAAAGATGCACATCTTATTATTATTGATGATCTTATGAGAGAATCTGATGGACGCATTGTTGACATTTTTACTAAAGGTAGTCATCATAGAAACTTAAGTGTATTTTACATTACTCAAAATTTATTTCATCAGGGTAAAGGTCAAAGAGATATTTCTTTAAATTCAAGCTATATTATTTATTTCAAAAATCCTCGCGACAAGACTCAAATTCGTTATTTAGCACGCCAAGTTTCACCAGAAAATCGTAAATTTATCGAAGACGCCTACAGGGATGCTACTAAAGACGCACATGGATATTTGATGATGGATCTAAAACAAGATACTATTGATATATGTCGAATCAAGTCTAAAATATTACCATCCGATGGGTATTGTACAGTGTATGTCCCCACAAAAGAGTTTAAATATGTCAAGAATCGACAAATACCCATCATTTGCAAATGATGGATCAACGCTTCAAGACGTACAAAAATTTATTAAATGCTTTATGTAAACTAAAACCAAAACATCAACAAGCCCTTCTAAAATCCTGCAGTGAAAAGGAAATTAATTTTATTTGTGAGTGCATTCATAATATATTACAAGGGAACGTAAAACTTGAGGAAAAATCTAAGACTAAACTACAAAAATTTAAATCTATACTTCGAAAATTGGTACGTAAAAGTGCCAATAAAATAAGAAAAAACATAATTGTTCAAAAAGGTGGATCATTTCTACCTATCATATTGGGTGCTATTTTAAGTGGGCTAGTAAGTACACTAGTTTAAAATGGAACATGCAAAAAAAATGTTGTTAGTTGAACCGGGACTAATAGATAAAATAAATCAAAAGAGAAATGAAAATACTACCTCAAGGTTAGATACTGAAATGCAGAACATTTTGAATAGTGATATGGATGATCGTAAAAAATGTAAATTGTATTTACAAATTTTACAACGATATCTTCACTTCACGGAAGAAGATCGTCGACCTCTTGAGATTCCAATAATTAGTTCCAATAATGATTTTGTTGAAACCACGACAAAAAATGAAATTTCAAATATAAACAACGACTTCAAAATTAAAGATTTAGTTGCTAATCAGACATTGAGTAACGAAGAGAAACAGCAAGATAATTTTAAAGTTGAAATAAATCCTCTCTACACAAAAAGTCAAATTCTAAGTTTGGTACCTAAATCATATATAAAAAAAGGTGAGTTGTTATTGGATTCGGTATCATCGAGTAAAAACAAAATCTCTTGGGATGATAACGGTACAGTTATCATAGATAATGAAGTAATTCCTGGAAGTAATATCATAGATTTAGTAAACGACTCACTTCGTCCGTTAAAAAAAAGCGATCCAGTAGGTTGGGAAAAATTTGCTAAAGCATTAAAGGATTTAAAAATACCACTAACTTATGTTGGAAACCCAAAAAGAAGTGATTACATATCTCAAATGATAGAGATCACAGAACCTACCACAAAAGAGAAAGAAGTTAATATTACACCAAAAAGTTCAGATAAGCACATAAATAAAATAAAAAAGAAACTTGGTTGGGAAAAATGGACACCTTATTAGAAATAAATGATATTTATTATGATGTTTCGAACCCCGCTGGATATAGCAGTATCGAAAAATTATCAAAAGCTATGAAAGGTAAAATGAATAAAGAAGATGTCAAAAAATGGTTGCAAGCCCAAGAAACGTATACGCTTCACAAACCGGTCCATAGAAAATTTCCACGTAATAAATACGTTTTATCTAATCTTAATGAACTTTGGCAAGCTGATTTAAGTGATATGAGAACTTATTCTAAATATAACGAAAGTTTTAATTATATTCTTTGTGTTATTGATGTGTTTTCTAAATATGCATATGCTAGACCAATGAAAAATAAAAATTCTGAAACTATTAAAAGTTGTTTTGAAAGTATATTTAATGAAGCTAATACTACTCCAACACATATACAATCTGATAAAGGAACTGAATTTGTTTCTAAAGATGTACGGAAATACTTTAAATCCAAAAATATTAACTATTACACAACGAATAATCCCGATATTAAAGCAAGTATTGTAGAAAGATTTCAAAGGACACTTAAGATGAAAATGTGGCGTTATTTTACACATAAAAATACTTATAGGTATATAAATATATTACAAGACTTGTTATTTGCTTATAATCATAGTTACCATTCCAGCATTAAAATGTGTCCCAATGATGTAAATTCAAATAACATAATGACTGTTTGGAATAATTTATACGATAGAAAATCTATAAAAGAACAATCTACTATATCACATTCAAAATTCCAAGTTGGTGATCATGTTAGAATAACAAAATATAAACACATATTTCAAAAAGGATACGAATCCAACTGGAGTGATGAAATTTTTACAATATCTTCAATAATAGAAAGATCACCGTGGATTGTGTACACATTGAACGATTTGCAAAATGATCCGATTGTGGGTACATTTTATGAAAAAGAATTGCAAAAAGTAAATTATAATCCTACCTCGAGTTACAAAATAGATAAAATAATTAGCTCTCGTTACTCCGGTGCCAGAAAGCAATTGTTAGTGAAGTGGAAAGGTTATCCTGATAAATTCAACACTTGGATTTTAGCTTCTAGCTTAGAACAACAATGAACAAAGAAAGTTTTTATCTCACATTACTTAGTAATAGTTCTATGGATTACTATCCAGAAAACACGACAACTCGTTTTGCTACTAAATTACCAAAGTCCATTGTAATGGAAGGATCATGGGTAGTTGGTGTTGTTGAATTTCAATATCCATGCACAATATTTACCATTCAAGATCATGAAAATGTTATTTACATATCTAAACAGATGACAATGCCTGGTGAAGTCAAACCTTCCCTTGTGTACTATAAAACATATATACCTTCAACAAATTATGATAATATCAATCATATTTTATCGAAGTTAAACGATATTAAAGAAAATATTACATTTAAATATGATGATAAATCAAAAATAGTCTCCGTTACTGTAATGGATGAAACAATAAAATCATTGACGTTTTCAACAAAATTGTGTCTCCAACTTGGATTTGAACCTAATACAAATTTTGTTCTTCAGGGAAGTCAAGGAAAATTTCCAGCCAATTTGCTTTTAGGGTTACCATCTCAGTTATTTATTTACAGTGATATAATCGACCCACAGATTGTTGGTGATGTAATGGCCCCCCTTCTAAGAATTATACCATTGGATCCTTCAAAATATATTTATGGTTCCAATAATATGCACGTATTCTCACCACCTCACTACTTTCCTCTCATGCGTAGAGAGTTTGATACAATTGAAATAGATATAAGAACAAGTACAGGTCAAAAAATACCATTCCAGTTTGGAACAGTGTGTGTTAAACTACATTTCAAAAAACTATAATGTCTCCTCGATATGATAACTCAACTTGTCCCTATGAACATTATTATTCACATCAAGCTGGATCTGGTATTGGAGTCATATATAGGGGGGTACCATATCAACGCGGCAATGGAATTGGTAGCTTTTTAGGAGGCTTATTTAGATCTGTTATTCCGTTATTCTCTAGTGGAGCTCGAGTTATTGGTAAAGAGGCTTTAAATGCTGGTATGGGACTTGTATCGGATATGTTTCAAGCACGTCCTATGGAAGATGCAATTAAGACTCGGTTGAAAGAAGCAGCTTCTAATTTAAAACTCAAAGCCGATAATAAAATCGATCGATTGAATATGTCGGGATCAGGTTATATAACTAAGAGGAAACGGCTTTCATCATTCATTCCACCACTAACAGCTAAAGTGAAAGCCGCCAACAAAAAACAAAGATTGAAACATAATAAAATTAAAGACATATTTTCATAGAATAAAAAATAATAATGTCATTTTTACATAATCATTCATGTGAGTGCGTTAAATCTGAGTTAGATTTATTTGCTTTACCATCTACGCAGACCAGCATCGAAAATGGAATGTGGATATACTATAAACCTATTTCTTCTCTTGCTGACGATGGACCCATTGAATTTCAAATACCAGGAACTGGTGATGACTACATTGATTTGTCTCATACTTTGATTCACATAAAAGCTAAGATAATGAATCAAGATTCAACCAAATTGCTCACAACATCAAAAGTGGCTCCAGTGAATAATTGGTTGCATTCTCTATTTAGTCAATTAGATGTTTTTTTAAACCAAAAACTGGTGTCACCTCCAAATAATACATATGCATATCGTGCCTACATAGAAACATTGTTAAACTATGCCCCAACTGCTAAAGAATCTCATCTTACATGTGGTCTTTGGTATGAAGATACGCATGGAAAAATGAATTCAACTGATGAAGAAAATAAAGGATTTACTAAAAGAATGGAATTAGCAAGTGAAAGCAAAGAAATTGAAATGATTGGACATCTACATGGGGATATATTCAACCAAGAAAAGTTTTTGATTAACGCTGTTGAAATGTCTGTAAAACTAGTTCGCTCCAGAGAAGCATTCAACTTAATGTCTTCTACAAATGATTTGAAGTTTAAAATATCCATTACGGATGCAACACTTATTGTTCGTAAAGCTCGAATCAATCCATCTATTTTACTGGCTCATCAAAAAGTTTTATCCTCAACTACAGCTAAGTATCCAATCACCCGAGCCGAAGTTAAAGTATTAACAATACCTTCAGGGGTACAGGGGAAAACACTTGACAATATTTTTTTGGGGCAAGTACCGAAAAGATGTATAATTGGATTTGTTAATAACGCAGCATTTAATGGTAATCTCACAAAAAATCCATTTGATTTTCAAAATTATGATATAAATACTTTTTCACTATACATTGATGGTCAACAAATACCATCGAAAGCTATACAACCATCATTTGAAAATAAAGTATTTACTTCTGCTTACCATACCCTATTCTCTGGAACGGGCATTCATTTTCTTAACGAAGGAAATGGAATATCTAGAGAACAATATGCTAATGGTTACTGTTTATTAGCTTTCGATCTAACACCAGATTTGTCAGCTAATTCAACAACTCATTGGAATCTTATAAAACATGGTAGCGTAAGATTGGAAGTTCGTTTTGAAACGACTCTTTTGCAAACTGTTAATTGTATTGTATATGCAGAATTCGATAATGTTATTGAAATTGATAAAAACCGTAATGTTAGTGTTGACTATAGTAGTTAGTGATTAATTGTAATAGTTTTAAGATATAATGTTAATAAAATATAAGTTTGAAGAAGCATGTTCTTGTATTATTTATACCATCCTTGTACATAAGTAGGTACTATAAGTATCAGGTTACTACATGTAATTTTACACTTTCATCTTATGTATTGAACTGAGTAGGTAGATTTAGTATACTTCCATTATGGATACTATAGAGATTCAGCAATATTTAAGTAAAATTCACCCGAACCTACAATATAATGTATATGCCGCAAATCGATTGCCCATATACGCCGAAGCTCCAATATATTTAATAAGCAATTTAGATCCTGATACAAAACCTGGATCTCATTGGGTCGCAATGCATATAAACGAAAATGGTGTTGGTCAATATTTTGATTCGTATGGTAGATTACCAATGGGTCACCATCGAACCTTTTTGAAGAGGAACTCGAGACAATGGGATTTTAATAGTAAAAGGATACAAAATGATTGGAGTTCAGTATGTGCTAAATACTGCTTGATGTATTTGCACTACAAATTAAATGGACACACAATGTGTGATTTTGTAAGAATATTCGATCGCAACACCGAGTTAAATGATGTATTGTTGTGTAATATGTTCAAATTGTGCTTTGGTTAGGTTAGGTTAGTATATTTATTTTTCATTTGAAATAAATGTTGACTAAGTTTGGATAAGTTTCAAAAGACAGACTACATTGGATATATAGATAGAAGTATTGGGTTAGGTTTTTGTAAAAAAGTAAAATAAATGATGATTAATCAAAATATACATGTGTTTCAGTACGACTCATAAACACCTATAGCACGGTACATAAAAGGACAGACAAGTCAAAACTGGTGTGGATAGACGAGACACAAACAAAAGGTTCTTTACAACACTAGTGCAATAAAGCTGTAGTAAAAAAATTAAATAAAGGTAGTTGCACAAAAACTAACACAACAAAGAAACAATAAAAGAAAAGGTTTAGGCGCCTACGCAATAGACAATAGATAAAAATAAACAATTGCAAATGTATACAAAAGAAGGTTGAGTACCTGGACACAAAAGATACCGACAAAACTAAAGTAAACCCGAGAGCTGAGAAATGTAGAAATTGCACCGCGAACAAAATGGATAATTGACAATAGGTATAAGCATAATCCGCGGTAGGTATGAAGTAAATAACATTCCGATATTGCGGTAGGCGTTAAGGTATAAAGTTAATCCGCGTAAGGTATTAAGTAGATTCGCGGTAGGTATTAAGTTAATCCGCGGTAGGTACGAAGTTAATCCGCGGTAGGCATTAAGTTGATTCGCGGTAGGTATTAAGTTAATCCGCGGTAGCTACGAAGTTAATCCGCGATAGGTATTAAGTTGATTCGCGGTCGGTATTAAGTTTATTCGCTGTAGGTATAAAGTTGATTCGCGGCCAGTAGCCAGCGCCCCCATAGGACCTAACTAAGCGCCCGGCGCTGGTCCAGAACCGGCGAATCCCTACTACTAATATGAACAAAACAAAAAAGAAATGTAAACCTGGACAGTTTCTTCATTTTTGTTAGTAGTCCGGTTCTTTTTCTGTCTGGTGACTTTTTAGGAGAACTAACTAATAAAATCATTATCTGCTGCATTAGCCGCCATTGATGAGTGTCTTTTTAGCTTGTCTCTTTCTATTTTGTGTAACATTTTTGAAGCATATCTACTTAGATTTTGTTTCATCCAAACAAGGAGTAGAGATCGCGACAAGCTTTTATTTATTAAAAATATTGTATAAATAACGTACTTAGGTAACAAAATTATGGGTTTGATTAATTTTAAAGTTTATTTTCTTGGGAGCATTTAATATAGCACGTATAGAGCATATTTTGACTACTCGTATAATATTACCTAACTATATTTGTTTTCTTTTCTTGTGTTCTAAGTGGAGAAAAGTTAGATTTTGTACCTAATGTATTTATATTTTCTTGCAAGTCTCTGTGGTATTTTTATTAGGTATATTATTGACCAGCGGGTTAGGTATAATTATGATCTGCTTAACGTTTACATAATTTACTAAATATAACTATTTAGTAAATTATGTAAACGTTACGCTATATAACTTTAACTAAATTATAAACTAACATAGATGTTTAGGTACATTACCTATATAGCTAGCTACAAATAAAAAAAATCTAATCTAATGTAAAACCTACCTAAAATTAACGTTAGGTTTCTATGACACTGACACACAATTGGACATTGTCGAGCAGGTGGTGTGAAATGAAAGTTGGTATCTACTAAAATCAAATTAGAATATCCTCGTTTATTTCCGATTGAAATAGCGCATCATTCCAACTAGTGGTGGGAGAGAGCTTTATGGCTCCACAAGGAGGCTTGTTCAGAGTACCTACCTACTAAAAGTTATCTAATCTGTTTGTAATCCAACTATATCCTTACCTATCTCCTAGATCTCCGTTGTTCTGGGACAATGTGCTCTGATCAGCTGGTCGATTAAACTTGACAATCGCTCGCAATTTGGCCTTGACGTGATGATTTTACCCGTAGATCTTTATTGTATCGTCTAACTTAATATGTGATCATTATTTTAAATTTACATTAATTGCAATAAATCTTTCCACAGCAAGCATTACGGGATCCTCCGTGTAACTGTGAATATAGTGTAAGTATAAAATGTTACATTTTTTGGAAGTGAAATTCTTTCATTAAGGGTAGGTAAGTAGGGTTAGAAAGAGAGATTGTCCCAACGTAGTTGTCATCTTTCTCTTTTTCGAAATTGATAGGTATTTGCTTCAAATAGGTATTTAGAGTTACCTATCCATTTAGAATATATCATTCTTGATCTAGCTATCACGATTCATGAGATACAGCCTGTTGATAGACAGACAGACAGACAGTAGTCTTCGTACGGAATCCTAAAAAACGAGTTGGAAATACTCGAGCGATTTCAAAATGGAGATGGTTTTTCATTTTCAAAAAGCTTCACGTAGTCAAATCGTCAGTCTTTTGAATGGGAGCTTTGTTCACTTACCTAGACCTTGTCCTGAAAGGGTGAATTCGCGGCGAATCGTTTCGCGCGTAACTAGAGTTACCTTGGTCACCAATACCTACATTGCGTCCACAAGCATCGCGTGAATTTAAAATACGCGCGGAATACTCGTCCACTTCGCCTTAACATCCCCTCTAAATACCTATCTGATGCGCTGGAGTGTTTTTATTGCAATCTGTTTTTTTTAACTTAGCATCGTAGTAGGTACTATTTTACCTTATATTTATCTGTGATGTTTGGTTTTTTTAGGAAGTTGATCTAGTACTCGGCGAAAATGCCTTCCCACAACGTGTAAAAACAGTCAACTGCAGCAAGGAACAGCAGATGTGCTTGGAACCATACATTTGTAAGGAGATTTCATACAATGTAAGTTAATGATCTCGATGCATTTGCAAAACAAATCCTCGTAGAATCATTGTATTAGGTAGGTTTTAACATCTATGTTGGTAGGTATGTTACCTACAAGTGGAACTAGCCTACTTAAAACATAACAATATTAATACGTGAAGAAAAACCTTTGTAGGTACCTACCCCTTTTTGTCAAGTTTTTTTTGTTTAGTACTTACTTAGTTATTGGCGATTGGAAACAGTAAATATTTTGTCCTTCAAAAATTATGGTCAAATTTCGACCAGTAGGCGCACACTAGTACCTTTAAACTCAAGCAGTTGATTGACATTGATCTTGGACGAATAAACCACTAGATCAATAAATAGGACGATAACTTTTTATTTATTACCAGCTGTCCCCCGCAGATTCACCCGCGTTCCCGAGGGATCTTATCTATTCCGGGGATAAAAAAAGTAGTCTTATGTGCTATTCCAGACTATAATCTATCTCTGTGGCAAATTTCATCCAGATCCAATCAGCCGTTCTGAGTAACAAACATCCATCCAAACATTCACATTTATAATATTAGTGGGATTAGGTACTCCATGAACAAGATATATGGCTCACAATAATGGACCTCATTCTTTACCACGTTTAAATTGATACTCACGAAATACCTACCTACCTACAACATACATATTTCATTTATTGCTTTTATTTCAGATATCAATTCTTATGAAATCAAAGCAAAAATCTGAAATTCCTGTACCTTCTGACCTTCACCCGAGATGGACGGGCGTGCAGTTACCAATCAATGTTGGGTGTGTCTGCTCTGGGGAATATACAACACATACTTGATAATTCCATAGCGTACTTGGTACCCTCTTGATTAATCTATGCAATTTCAAACTAATCCTATTCTATATCTTATGTAACGGCCAAACCTGTCGTATTGTGATGACTGTAAATATTACATCAAAATAATAAGATTTGACCTCATATGTAAAGTTGTTTTTAAATCTATTGTGACTAAGTATGGGGGAGAAATTTGTACGCCTTACAATAAATTTTGTTACCATGATGTAGGTAATTCGATAAAATAAACTATATTTTATATTTTAACATGTTTTTCATGAGAACAAGAGTATCCGTTAGGTAGGTACTATTTAAAGATTACGTACCTACCTACTCCATATTCTAAAACAACGGTATTTTCTGTTTTCTGACCTTGCAAAAAACTTGTGGCCTCCTAGGCCACATATTCATTAACTATAGAGATAAAGGCTAAGGTGGTCAATGGACTTACGAGGTCAATTTCTGTGAACACAAAGGTATTTATTGGGATATAATATTATATTCACAGCATGCATACGCTATCTGGACAGCTGTTAGGATCGAAACGTATTGTTATGAGCTGGGGTTGTGGATAAATAAATTTACACCAGTACTGAAGAAAACACTGACTCTTTATTCACACAGTCACAGAACACTGATTTCTACCACTATAAACTATTCGCACTCTAATTCGCTTCCAAACCACTAGTATTCACTTCACTGTATCGCAAACTGAACTGACTCGACCTCTACCAGGCCACTCAGAAATTTTTGCGACAAAAAGTTTTTATGTTTAAGACACTGGCCACTTGTAATTATTTTGAAAACTTCGATTATTTAAAAGTAAAAATACCACTGTTCGATTTTCAAATTTCCCTCTGCATTTTTTTGAGAGTGCAATGATTTTTTATGATTTCAAATGTGGCTTAAAACCTGATGAGTCATTTGATCGACACGAATTGCTTTTATGGATGAAGGACCTTCAAAAGCAACCATCTACCGCTGGTATAGCGAGTACAAACGCGGTCGTCTTACGTTGGTGGATGAACAAAGGAGTGGTCGTCCTACGACGGTTGTCACGGAAGAAAGTGTGTTGGCAGTAAAATTTTTAATTCAAGAAAACAGACGAATTACCTACGAAGAGATTCAGCATACTCTGCTGATTGGTTCAGGAAGTGTTCACGAGCACCTTCGCGTAAGGAGGATAGTTTCTCGCTGGGTACCTCACCGAAGCTTAGAAGCAGGCCCGTGTGAATTGGTGCCGTGACGAATCCTGGATTTATCAATACGATCCAGAAACAAAGCGTCAGTCGCCAGTTTGGCTGTTTCAAAATGAACCAACGCCTACGAAAGTGAAGCGATCGAGGAGCGCAGGAAAAATTTTGATCGCTAGTTTTTTCACTTTGATCGGGTACCTAATTTCAATTCCACTTCGAGACCAAAGCAGCATCAACGCCGAATGGTATAGCACAAAATGCCTGCCAGAAGTTTTTTCTGCATTGAGCAACAAGCGAACGACACACCGGGCTCCGCGGGGTCCTTCTTCACCACGACAACGCGCCCGCGCACTCTGCGATCAAAACGAGGGACTTCCTGGATTCCACACCGGTCAGAGTCTTGGGACACCCTCCTTACAGTCCTGATTTGGCTCCGTGTGACTTCTTTTTATTCCCTAAAATTAAAAATCAGCTCAAAGGGATACAGTTTTCATCGCCAGAAGACGCGCTAACAGCGTTTGAGAAGGCCGTGGAAGACGTGTCTGCGGAGGACTGGAAAAAATGATTTGAAAATTGGTTCAGACGCATGAAACTTTGTATAGAGGCTGGTGGAGAGTTCTTTGAAAAGATTTAATAAAAATATTTTTTTCATAAAAGTTAGTTTTTTAGTTTCTCAAAACTTTCTGAGTGTCCCACGTATTTATACGGCGATCGATGTTTGTAGAGTATTCCAGAAAGTACTCGCATATACTCGTATATCGGGAATAGCGTAGAACGTTCTAGTACATTCCGTAGAATAAGCTCCTATGGCGATCGATGTTTGTAGATAGTTCCAGAATGTACTCGCACATATATCGAGAATAGTGTGGAACGTTCTAGTACTTTACCGTAGAACAAGCTCCTTGTTTCGCAACTCGATACCACAGGGCGGTATTTAATACAGTATGAAGGTTTTTCAAGCGAAGCTTTGATCTTGAGATCTTGATTAACTCGAACGAAAACTATCAATTTTTTGGCGCAATTAAGTTATAACTATAGGCAAACTGCAGATGAGCACAGTAACAGTTGGCTAGCAAACATGAAAAAAAATATTTTAGAAACATCTATCTTTAAATTGCATTTTTACGACTCCGATACGACCGAATTTTTAACGAAGATAAACGCATTAGAATAATCGCAAAAAAATTTAAAAAAATTAAGAAACCCTTTTATTTTTCCACTAGTGTATTATTCATTCATCCATTATCGAGCACTTGCAGTCTAATACCAGTGTAGGATATTAAAAAAATCTCATCGATAAATCTAATTTAATTTCCTTCATTAATGTTTTTTTTACAACCAACTCCTTTACGCGCGATCAATATAAACTTTTAACACAATTATTATCACACCAACTTCATTGCATTGTGATACAACTTAACTTCCATTTAAACGACATAGTGTTTTTCTACTGGTGATGAAAATATCAGAATTATATAAAACTAAAATGTTAGCTATAATTATACAGTGTACTCGGTAGTATGGTGCGGTACTGTTTCATGAGCCCCTGGTGTAGGCACGTCGCTCAGCTGGGGCATGATGTGTGAAATAGCCTCTCGAGTTTCATTCACCATCCCCATTTCACGTCGGAGAATATCTTCCGTGACCGTGTGTATGGACTTGAATTTGAGGTTCACTCCGTGCACTTTATATACGTGATTGTTCAAATTCACTTTGTAACTGAACGCGACGTTACATACCTGTAAATGAAACCACTTCCTGTTAATTTAAATGATCTCACTAATATAATGAAAGTTGCGAGCGTGTCATTCGTAGATATTAACTAATAGAGAAAACAAACGTAGCTTGAATATAGTTAAAACCATCACGAATGGGACGGACGTCCAAAACTACATAATAATATGAAAAACCGATCTAGTGAGAGCCGGAGCCGAACTTGCTTGGAGTGGGTTCCGTACCAATCTGAAGGCGAATGGCCTTTAAAGGTTTCACGTAAGGTGCAATGTTTCCACCAACAGTACAGCGCCACCTTGTAGCAGTCATACACAACTATAGTATACAATTTAAGTAACAATACTACATTTTCGAATATTTCTTATTCTTATATTTGCCTTAACAAACTCTTTCAATTGACGTTACACATTGCAATTTTGTTTCCAAATTTTACCTTCGACGGTAGTCATTTATTTACACTACGCTGTGACAGACGGACAGAAAATGATCCCATAATAAGGGTGTTTTCCCCCGTTTTCGCAATCCACATATTATGTCTTGAAGACCCTGAAGATGACCAAAATAAATTATTTTCAGTTTTGAGTTTCAGTCAACTTATTTTATATAATTTTAGATCCTAAAGGTGAGGATTTATCAGTAGAATTCGTCGAACGATATGCAATCCACTGACCTCGCAAGTAAACGGCTTATCGCCAGTATGTGTAAGCTCGTGATTCTGCAAATGGTGACTTTGCATAAAGCTCTTATTGCAGATGTCACAGGTAAATCTTTTTTCGCCGGAATGGATCCGCATATGTCGGCGAAGGCCAGCCATCTGTAACAGAATGATTAAGTACATGGAGCGTGGACGCACCTGGCAGGTGTAGGGTCGTTCGCCGGTGTGCATTCGCTCGTGGTTTTGCAACTGGTGTTTCGCGTTGAATGACATGGTGCATGTTCCGCATTTGAACGGTTTGTAACCAGAATGTATACGGAGGTGCCGGTTCAGATCGCATCGCTGAAATAGGTACATCAATTGGACCATTGTCAACAAGTCATATTATGTTACGAATCAGTTTTATTTAGTCTCATTATAACAATGCCAAAAAATCCAACTCCATAATTATAAGGTTGTTTGGTACATGGATTGACACATTTTTTTAGGGATATCCAGGTAAATGGAAATGAAAATATTTTCATCCAAATAGACCGGTTTGAAAGATTGGTTTTGTCGGGAAGACCTCACTTTTACTGAATGACCCTTTGCACCCTTGTACAAATGTTTGTCACTGAACTTCTAAACAGATGGACAAATTTTGTTATTTTTTTGTGTGTTTGAGTTTGGGTCCCTTGATGGTCTATAATAGTCTAGATTCAAAATTGGACCCGGCAGCTGGCGCTGTAATCGGAAGATTCTTCTGTACGTGTTTTTTACTAAACTCCTAAACGGATGGACAGATTTTGATGTTTTATGTGTGCGTTTGAGCAGCAAGCTATATTCACAATTATGACGCATATGGCAGTTAACCCCCTCCTCATATAATAGAGTAGTATATGACCCATAATAGGACGCTGCCGCAAGCAAAAGCCCGAACACGAGCATGACTAACTTTGCAGAATAGAACAAGGAGTATTTCGTAATGTAAGCACAAACAATACAGTTATAAAGAGAAATAAAAAAGGTGATAACTGGCAAATGGCTTCCCCAAACCCTCAAATAATTCCCTCAATCCAAGCGTCAAACATCCTCTATTAGTAGTAACATAAGATTAAATTTGTGTCGACACCAATTTTACAAGGGATGTGAGTTATAATGAAAATATTGACAAAATGGTAATTAAATTAACTCAGAAAACTGATCCATTAACATCAAATTAAATATTAAAATACGAAACTTACCGCAATAAATTTCTTGGTGCATAAATTGCACGAAAATGGCCGTTCACCTTTGTGAATTAAATTATGTCTGTAAAAGAAAATATGAAGTTAGAAAAGTTGAAATAAATAATATGTTTAATATAACTGTGTCCTTTTTATTTGCTAGTTTTGACAGAAGTAAAAATCAACAACCACTAGTAACTAAGGTTACGGTATTCTTCTAAAACTTGACACATTGTCATAAGTAAAAGAGATTTTACTCAACACCTTCTCTCAATGTGTAAGTGGAAGTAAACCAATTTGACTATTAAGATTTACCAGTCTTGGCCTTGCCAAAGGCTTTGTGAGCATGTCTGCGAGTTGTATGTCACTAGTAACTTTGTTAACCTTGAGTTGTCCATCTAAGACCATTTCTCTCACAAAAAAGTGTCTTATCCGTATATGTTTGGTCCTACGATGAAACTCTGGGTTTTCAGCCAACCTCACTGCTGCTTCATTGTCCACGTAAAGCACCGGTACATCATGTATGTTTGCTATACTCCTGATAAGGCGAAGTAGCCAAATGCCTTCTCTAGCTGCCTCACTCGCTGCAACTACTTCGGCTTCTGTCGTCGAAATAGCTACACTTTGCTGCCTCTGACTCAACCATGATACAGCCCCTCCGGAATATAAACAAAGAACACCAGTTGTAGATCTTCCTGTAGTAATATCTCCACCATGATCAGCATCACTATAGCATTCCAAAGCTCCTTTTTTATAGTTAGGTTTGTATGTAATGCCCACATCCTTGGTATATTGTAAATACCTCAGTATGCGTTTCAATCGCACACAGTCTGCTTCACATGGGTTTTCTAAGCTTCTTGAGACTACACTAACCGCATAAGCAATATCAGGTCTAGTACATACCATCAAATAAGCAAGGGCTCCAACTACTTGTCGGTAGTTTGACATAAAATAATCATCAACCTTCTCTGCTTTCTGAATCGCATTCTCTTTGACTATTGGCGTAGTCACCGGTCTGCAGTCCTGCATTCCAAACCGCTTTAAAATTTTATTAACATAGGAAGTCTGATGAATTCTAACATCACCACTTTGTCCAACTTCTATTTCTATTCCTAAATAATAGGAAATGGTCTTAGTAGTTAGCTGAAACTTTCTTCTTAATTGTTTAATGAACTCATCAATCAATCCTTGATTAGTTCCAGCTACTAACCCATCATCAACATAAAGAGCTAATATTAGCTTTCCGTTAGCCTTCTCTCGTTTAAATAAGCATGGGTCTGCCTCACTGACATCAAATCCGATTTCCTTAAGAAAATCTATAATTGTTTTGTTCCAACAACGAGGAGCCTGCTTTAAGCCATATAGGCTTTTCTTTAAAAGACAAACTCGACCTGTCCCATCATCATACCCTTCTGGTTGTTTCATATAGATTTCCTCATCAGCTAAAGATCCATATAAGAAAGCTGTGGAGACATCAAACTGACTTAACTGCATGCCCTCACTAGCTGCTACACTGAGTACAGCTCGAACAGTTGCCATTCTGGCTACAGGGCTGAACGTCTGGTCGTAGTCCTCTCCTTTCTTCTGACGAAAGCCTTTTACTACTAGACGAGATTTATACTTGTCAACAGTCCCGTCAGGGTTTAGCTTTACCTTATATACCCACTTACATGGAATGGCTTTCCGATTTTTGGGTAATTCTTCAAGAACCCACGTTTTATTTTCTCTCAAAGAATTTATTTCCTTATCCATAGCACTGGCCCATAATTCCTTATCTGAGCATGCTACTGCTTCTTTATAAGAAACAGGTTCTGTCTGACTATCCATATTACAAATGTAATCATTGAATTTGACTGGTCGTTTTAGGAGAGATCGATCTCTAAGTTGCATACTATGTTGCTGTGCTAACTCTTCTACGATATCGTCGTTCTCTTCATTCTCCCCCAATTCAATAGATTCGTCTTGTACAGTTACTGCATCTTCAAAGTTGGGCTCTTCACTGCTAGTAACAGGAGCGTCAATAACCCCTTGATCTTCAGATAAGACAAGGTCGTTTCTCCTTTCAGTAGGTGTCTCCTCGTATACTTCAACAGTGACAGGTGTAGGTAATTTATTATATTCCTTTCTAACATACAAAGGAACTTCCATTTCAGTCACCTCTTCATTAGAACCTTCAACTTCTAAACTAGATTCCAATGGTCTCTCATCAAAATTGACATCTCTGGACCTAACTAAGGAATCTGACTCTTTATCCCAGAGCCTGTAACCATCATTGTTATCATAGCCAATTAAAACACATTTTTTTGCCTTCTTCTGCATCTTCTTCCTCTTTTGTTTAGGAATATGCACGTAGCAAATCGAGCCAATAATTCTCAAATGTTTTATTTGCGGTTTCTTCCCAAACCATAACTCAAATGGGGATTTGTGGTCCACAGTAGTTGGTCCCGTTCTATTTAATATGTAAGTAGCTGTATACACCAACTCTGCCCACAATTTTTGAGGAAGCTCCTCATGTGCATGCATCATTGCTCTGGCCATTTCAACAATCGTACGATTTTCCCTTTCACTGCACCCGTTCTGCTCGGGTGTGTATGGCATAATGAGCCGTTGGTTAATTCCATACTTCTCCAACTCTTTTCTAACTTTGCCATTATCAAATTCACCTCCGTTGTCGCTGAGGAACTCTTTGATAGTATGTCCTGCTGCCTTTGCTTCAGCTAACATCAAACGCAATTTCTCAGGCACTTCAGACTTTTGTTTCATACAATAGACATAACGGTACCCAGTGAATTCATCTTTAAAGAGTACGAAGTACTGGAACTTAGAACAAGATTGAGGGAATGGGCCACATACGTCCGAATGTATGCGTTCTCCTGGACTATTTGCTTTTTCCCGAACACCAAATTTTCGTCTGTGTGTCTTTCCGAAAATGCATCCTTCACATAAGCCCCCACCGTCTTTCGTTTTAACGTCCAATTCTTGCTCAATTACACGTCTAACATGTCGTTTATCCTGATGGCCCATACGTTCATGGTAAAGCTGTAAAGTATCAACCACATTCAGCATACTTGCTTTCGAACAAACTGGTTTACAGTTTAGTTTGTATAAACCACCATGTCTCTGTCTGCTTCCTGTCACGACCAGTTTTCCGTTGATATTTATTGAACATGCAGTGACCCGTGACTCAAACAAACTGTTGGGGTTCAAATCCTGTGATGCTAGCACCGAGAACAGGTTCTTTGTAACCTTAGGAACATACCATACGTCTCTTAATGTGAAGTTTCTCTTTTTAGTTTTCATCAGAATTGATCCTTTTCCTAAGGCTTCAATTCTATTTCCATCTGCTGTACTCACTGTATGCGGTTCAGCAAAACGTTCGAAGTCTTGAATTAAGTGCCCATTCATCGTAACATGGTGTGTTGCTCCATTATCCACGTACCAATCATTACAATTTACAATGCAATCTGTTGCATTCACCAGCACTAACATCATGCTAGTACTAGCTCCAGATTTCGGACTCAATTCATTCTTTGGACAATCCTTCTTGAAGTGACCGACTTCCTTGCATATGTGACATCTGAAAACTTTAGTTCCTTTCTTGACGCCTTTTTCCTTCTTTTTGGTGCCTTTTAAAACTAGCAAATTTCCTGACTTTGCCTCAGATTCACCATTACTGTTCTTAGCCATCAAAGCCTTTTCATGTGCACAAAGTTGACTTGTTAAGTTATCCACAGTTCTATCTGTCTTTGACATAAGCATCCAGCTTGACCTAAATGCAAAGTATTCTTCTGGCAGTGTTTCTAACACTTTGCAAATGAGCAGAAGATCTGGTAGTTCATTTCTTTCATTAGATTTCATTAACTCTTGGTTCAACTTATGCCACAAGTTTTTTACTTTAGATATGTGAGACGCTATATCTACAGAACTTTCCTTTTTGTATTGAAAGAATTCCAAACATATATCATACAACCGGTCGTCGTTTACACCATCGTATAATCTATGTAATTCATCCCAAACTTCTTTAGGATTTGTGAATCTTATTACTTTGTCTAATGTCTCATCTGTTATATTATTAGTAATTAACAATAGAGCTGTACTTTGTAATTTTAAAAATTCTGCTAAGGATTTATTAAAGACAGCCATTGCCTGTACAGCAGTAGCATCACCACTCTCTGCCATAGGCTTCTCTGGTTTCTTTAACTTGCCTTGTATGATATCCATGAGGCCATCCATGCCACTCAATAATACCGACATGCGATACTTCCATGATACCCAATTGTTTTCAGATAGTTTTGTAATTTGTATCTTACTTAGCTCCATTTTTTACGTACTCTGGGCCCATAACCAGTTGAAATAAATAATATGTTTAATATAACTGTGTCCTTTTTATTTGCTAGTTTTGACAGAAGTAAAAATCAACAACCACTAGTAACTAAGGTTACGGTATTCTTCTAAAACTTGACACATTGTCATAAGTAAAAGAGATTTTACTCAACAAGAAAAACGCTACCTATATTTATATGATTACTAGTGGGCCCGGCAGACGTTGTCCTGCCATGAAATGAAAATAAAACTTTGAACCATAGATTAAGAATTGGTCCTCGCTCCGAGGCGCGACGATTTATTCATCTATGCTTTGAACCATCAGTTTTAAACAATATTTGCGCCAACTGTCACACTGGAAGGAAAGAGGCCTAGGGGACGCAGCCCAATAAGATCGTCCGACCAGATGTCCAAACATCTGCGTCGATAACCTACTATATATTTTTGTGTATGTATATTGTATCTTTTTATGTTGTGTCAACAATAAAGAGTATTTGTATTGTATTGTATTGTATAATCACCATATTACCTAACCGGTAAACATATTGATTTACAACATATTATGTACAAAATATACAAACAAATTTACAACTATAATAAAAAAAACTTCTTCGACGCTGCCGCTGCTGCCGATCGGCAAAGTTCCCAGCAGGGTGGCAGCGTTTCCTCTTCGGATGGCCAAGCTGATGCTTTGGCGGAAAAAGCTCCCCGCCCGCGGGTCACCCGAGGCCTCGATTAATTTTTTACATTACCTAACCTATCTATTTATTTTGTAGAAATCAATCTGTTCCACCAATAAATCAATTATTGTGTTCGTTGCTTCGAGATTCTTTACAAATATTTCAACCTTTATTCACTCACACACAGATTGACAGATTAGAGAGTTATATGTTGTGACTTTACTTTATTCTCTTATTTTTTGAGCAATGCTCGCCACTATACAGCCACAAAGCAATGTAGTTTTAACTGGCTTAATACTCAAAGAGTTTTAATGGTTATGAAAGTACATAAACTCAAATACTTTGTAACATGATAAACAAAATATTTTATCGGTAAAAGTACGGTTTTGAGCAACACTTCGCAAAAATAAACTGTCACCTTATTAAGTGGTCGGTACTAAGGTATCTCTTATGGCTCCTCAACACGTAGGCGGACGTGTCGGCGGGTGTCGAGCCCGCTGACGTGTAGAAGGGGTGATCTGCTAGTCTGTGGTAGGTATTTAACGTCCGCGGGTGGGTCGTTCTCTTCTAGCCCAAAATTTTATGTCGCAAAAGATAACTCATCAACAGTAAAGTATTTCTGTACAAAGATTTTTTCTAAACCTACCATAATTAGCCGATATTACCTATCACATATCGGTGTGTTCCGACAGCTGCACTTGAGAGCCAGTGTCCATCAAGGCTTTGTGTGCTTACCACCTTCGGCCACATCATCACTTGCCATAGTGATATTGTAGTCAAACACAAGCCTATCCAGAATTAAATATATATATATATATATATATATATATATATATATATATATATATATATATATATATATATATATTAGGATAAAGTAATAAAAAAATAGATTTATATAAAAAACCAATAAAAACTCAATTATTTTACATGTCGCTTTGGGTAGTGGTCGACTATTTAATCATGACAAAAATGTGTTGTTCAAGTATAGTTAATTTGTTTACTAACTCGGAACTCATTTTGATGTAGTGCATCTTTGTGTTAATTAGACATTTAGAAAATCCAACTAATTTGCTTTAAAAAAAAATCAAACAATGTTCATTAAATTTACGTCATTAGTCGCTCACGATCTTTTTACTCATCTGCCGTGAAGTAGAACGTTTTTTTGCCACGTTTCGTACCGTAGGAATCACTACCCGCACCCCTCTCATTCGACCGGCAGCCGTCAGACAGGATACACGAGTTGGATTTTGAGCAGGTGAGTGTTGAATTTGATTCTCCAAATTTTTCCACTTTAATCGTCATTTGTATTAGGTCTTTACCTATGAAATTGCCGTTTTGTATGAAAAAACTTAAACTATTTTTTTTCATGTATTTTTTATTTGTATTAATCGAAGTAATCACCCATGCAATCAATGCATCTTTGGCAATGCAGTGGCAGTTTATTGATGCCCTTTTTAAAGAAATCAGCTGGACGGGAGGCAACAAATTCTTCAAAGACATTTTGTACTGCCTCTCGGGTATTGAATTTTTTTCCCGCCAAGAAGTTATCCAAATTCTGGAAAAAGTAGTAGTCTGTAGGCGCAGGGTCTGGTGAGTAGGGCGGATGACGGAGAGCTTCCAACCCCAGTTCTTGCAACTTGGAGACCGTCTGCTGTGCAGTATGAGGTCGCGCGTTGTCATGCAGGAGCAGCGGAGACGAGCGATTGACCAATGCTGGTTGGAGATGTGCCAGCTTCTCCATCATTGTGTTCAGTTCTTCACAGTACACATCTGCAGTAATCACTTTTCTAGGGGTAAGTTTTCGTTTAGGGCATTGTTTTTGGTTTTACCATCGGGACTCACCCAGGTCCATTTACGGTGTGCCGGCTTCCTGAAGAAGGAATTCATCATAAAGAGTCCTTCCTTCTCAATGAAGTCAGCCAACATCTGTCCCCGGGGGTTCCGGTCTCCAATTCCAAATTGCCCCATTTTCAGCTCATCACCGAATCGCTTGCCTTAAAATATTTTGTCCAACGCTAGTTTTGCCTACATAGGTAAGAATGCCATAACTAATAGGTACCTATGCACCTATATATTTTTATACACCTACCTGTCGTCACGATATTCTAATATTTGTTTTAATTTTAATATTAAAAATATTACGCTTTCCTTAGATAACCTATATCGTACAAAAAAGTCTTGATCATCATATTTTGTATAATAATAGCTTCCAAATCTTCAAATAATTCACCTAATAGACCCTCCATTTTAAAGGAAACAGCAAGCGTGCTCCCAAACTCAATCAATAATAACTGTCACTTAGCGCTAGGAGGTCGAAATTCGGGCTCCTAATTTTAAGGATAGGGGACTCCTTAAAAGGCGTTAGGTGTTTCCTAATCCTAAATGTTGGTGAAAACAAAATGTCTGCTAGGTGTAATTTAAAATGGTTTAGGAGTTCCCTAAAATTTAGGAATCGTTGGTGAAAATGGGGCATCAGACATTTATAGACAACTTAAATCTTTAAATTACCTGACTAATGATTTTTGACTGTAGAAACCAGCGCCACAAATCTCACAAATGTGATCCTTTATTCCAGAGTGCTGTTTCGCGTGAGCTAGCAAATTACTCTTCTGAGCAAAAGTTCTTGGGCATTGATTGCATGTGTATCTTTTTTTCTCTGTTGGCAATAATATTAACATTAATGGCTTTCAGGACTTTTTGGCGGAAACTTACGAAATGACGTTGCGTTTTGGTTTTATTTTAATTAAATTCGTGTATTTTTAGTTTTATTGAATAATACGGTGGTGTTTTGTCCAATAAAGATAAATTTAAGTGCACAAGTGAAGTGAAATGAAAGCCTGACTTTTCAGGTTGTCCCAAAAAGTCCGTGAAAAGTTTTAGTGGAACAGCCGCTAATTTCACTAAAACCTGACCGGACTTGTACAGACGAGGACTAGACTTTACAGTGAATGTGAGAATGACTATAACATAAAAGAAGAATATTAAAACTGAAGAAAATGTATGCGACTTTTTTCTTTTTTAATAAACTTTAGTTATGACCATAGAACGAAATAATTAATAAAATATAATACATAATTTTGAAAAGACTTTATCTATGGTCATGACTAAAGACTATTAAAAAAGAAAAATATGTTTCAATTTTTTTTTCGCTTAACTTATTACAAGTAACATTTATAACATAATTTACCTTGATGAGTGGCAATATGGTTGCCTAGTGTAAATGTAAGTATTCCACAAACAGGGCAAACAAGTTTCTCACGTTGTTTAGCACCAGCTGTCTTAACCATTCTTACAGGTTTCTCTCTGCGTATTCGTGGTCCATCAATAGCGCCTGAAGTATGTACTTTCAATACAGTCGCATCTTTTGGTCGTTTTAGGAGTATAGGTGAACCCCTATTTCCATTTTTCAGTATAGGATCTGAAATTATTTTTATTTGTTATAGCATATAACTCTATTTTAATACATCTCTAAATACTCATAGCTACATGTAACACGTTATCCAATCTGTTATAATTTTTTCACAAAACATTTCACCTTGTAGGTAGGTTTCACAATATAGAACAGAGGGTCACTAAATGCCGGACCGCGGTCCACCAACCTATTCTGCGGTCCTTAAGAGGACTACAGGAGCTAAACGCAAGTTTTATAATGCCTAAAAGTGTATGATTCAGTGCATTAAACAAATTCAAAAAAATATATGATATTCATGAGGATATATGCTAGTTAAATAGTGTGCTGAAAACGTAAAACAAGTAATTTGATACGATAGAAAAAAATCACAAAGATACCACTAAAAATTTATTTCAACGAATAAAAACCATACAAATATACATGCAATCATTCTGATCAGATTATCTACGGTCTGATTATTCTACAAGCAAAATACTAGCGAAATTGTGTTTAATTTTTTTTTGTCCAATCAATGGTTTTTTGGTAAATCGCATATACCTATTATTTCCTATTTTCGAAATATTTCGAAACTTACGCATGTGTGCGTAAACGCGTGTGCACCGACAGTGCCGGCCGAGCCCTGATGCTATATGGACGCGTCGCGCTTTTCACCGCATTATTTCCGCTAAGATTGTTTCGATTTCGAAATTCAAAAAGTTTCATTTGTAAATTTATTGTTTTATTATCGTCTTTCTATAAATATTCTCATTTCGTGTAATTATATTATACTTTAGGTTAAAATAACGTAATAAGGTACAAGACTTTTATTGAATAGTATTTAATTTATGCTTTGTGTGATAATTGCTATGGGTGTCGTCGTTAGATGGCATTAGGCGCTAGCGCCGCTCTCGAGCGGCGCTCGCGAGCAGCGCTCGCGATCCGTGCTCGGTCGGTCTGGACGCGGCTATTCACGTTGATTGTGTCAATGCATGTATGCGATTTTCAAGGTCACTTAGCTCTTGTAGTCCTCTTAAGTAAATAGTAGGTACAATATACACACACCGGCATAATTAGTGGAACGGAACTTTGCACGTGAACATCGTCTTTGAGATATGAACCAATGGGGATGGGTACGGATGAGTGCAGGGTGCTTTTAAACTAGATCGATGGAAAACAGCTAATATGATATGGAGCAGTAAAGGAGTTACATCCAGTCTAATTTTGAAATAAATTATATGTTAACAAAATGTTTTTAAAACAAGCTTTGGATTTAGAATGACGTCACACAGCTAACCATGCATTAAATTTGGTGCAGATGCTATTATCAGACTTATATGTTTTATGTTGACTTACAGCATGTTATTGTAGTAGCAGGTTTTCCTTTACCATCAGTTCTTATTTTGCATCGATCGTCAGCTTCTTCCTTATACTTTTTAATCACTTTAATCTTTCTTAAAACTGGTTTCCCTTTAAAAACCTTAATATCTGCTAATTTGGGCTTCTTGAATTTGGTTTTCGGTTTTTCAGTTGGTGGTACATAATCATCGTCATCATCATCTTGAAATAAATTATCATCCAAATATTCCTCCTGTTGTAAAATAAAAACGAAAACATTATTTTGTTCTTCCACAAATCAATGTACTTATGATCCCAAACTAATAGTATCTACTAGTTATTCGTCCACAGCTTTGAGCAGACTTCATGAATTAAGTATGCAGTTTTAGTTTACTTAAATAAAAAATCGGCTCCGAGACTCCTTTCAGCATTTTTCGCTATTCCCTTTAGTTTAGGATTTGGCCATTCACAACCACTTGAAAAATTCAACCTGTATATTCTATAAAATTTGTAATATGAATATGAAAGGCTTATACTTATACTTACATTCAGTTCATTAGTTTTAGTTGACAACTTAGTTGACTTCCAAGTTATGTCTGCTTCCTCATCAAAAATGTCATCTTTTGTTTCATCTGCACCAGGATCCACTTTTCTAATAATAGTGTTGGCAATAACAATGTTATTTCCATCAATTGTATCCACAGGACTTGTGGTAGTATTGACATTATTTTGAAAATCTATCTCCATTTCCCATTTCGGTTCAGACTTAATTGTCAACGGTCCTATCTCACTTTTAATATCAGTAAAAGAATCAAAAGCAATTTTCTTGGTTGGTATCTGACCCTTTATCTTTTCCATCATTTTTCTGAACTTTCTGTCTGACCTGAATAAAAAATATATAACACTGTTCACTGCTGATAACATCACTCTGCAAGTATTTACATCCACTTGCAAAGAGGATTGCACTTTATCATACTTACCTTTCAGCTACTGTTTTAAGAATATATGCCTTTTCCAAAGTAGTGCAACACTTATGACATATTTTTTCTGGAAGTCCATCATTAGAGGAAACCTGAAAAAGTTGAATGTATGGTATTTAATCACTTTTCCATAAAGCAACAATAAAGATTTTAAGAAGAATTATTATACTTACATATTAGTACTTAATGTTAAGAAAATCATTGTACTTAGAAATTGATTTAAAAAAATCTCTGTACTTAAATAGAAATAAATTTAAACATGCCAACTTAATTCTCCAAGTTTGCATGTTATGCTAACTATTAACTTTAACTTCTAAGTCCAAACTGTCCCTAACAATAACTCTCAAGCTAAATATCGAATAAATGAGAAGCAGCGAAAGAGAATGTGCAAGAGAAGTTTCAATTGAATAATCTTTATCACTGTGAAATGAACTAAATTAGTGATAGGTATATTGTTGTATCAAAAAGATAGTAGAGTTGATCTCTTTTTTCAGTTCAGTGAGCTATTTCGCGCATGTCTACTAAAGTCCTCAAAGGTTTACATTTACATTTATTATACATTTACATTTTTTACTTTTGTTGAGGCTTTTGTCACCCAAGCTAGAATACATTATTACTTATGTATACTAAATATGAATTTATTGTAACACATTATAGTTATTTTTCAGCAGGAAAGTAGATTTAACTTTGGTCTAAAAAGGTGGCAACCCTAAAAGCTTTTGAAAACCCAGAGTAATCCAGACGCCTAACCTATAATACAAAATATAGTTAGTACTATTACATAAATTTTTTATAATTTTGGGATAGGTTTCAACAATGTCAAAATTTTAAAACTAGAAACAAAGAAATAAAATCATGTTAGTTAGGTACATAACTTACCTTGACATCTGCAATTGCAGTTAGCATTTCAGCATAATTACCAGATAATTTATATCTGAAGAGAGGACACAAAGGTTTCTTATTTGTCAAACATATACGGCATGATTTCATGTCTATAGTATCATAGGATTGAAACATTTCGGAACGAATAAGTGATGACACTATTCCTTGAATATCAAGTTGTCAATAAATATTCTTTGCCACTATGATACTAAAACACTAACATCACTCCATTATTTTAATTCATCGTGAAGCCGCGTAGCGTAGCGTTCACCAAGTCTATGCGTTCACCTCACTATTAATCAGTGTTACCACTAGCGTAGTAATTTATTTTCTCTTTGACCACTAGTTCACTCTCAAATGTTACATGGATGGAGCGATTGATGGAGCTGCCTAAAAAGAGAAACTGAAACTATTTTTTTGTTCCAAGTGACGTTGCGATTTCATTTCTCCGTGTATTATATAGGTTTTATTGAATAATTAGATTTCCGCTCCGGGGTTTCACCCGCATTCCAGAGTGAATTAAAATAAAATATTATAGCCCTTATTAAAGTGAATAAGTTACTTTCTGATATTATGTAGATTACTACTACAGGTGAAAGATTTTTTTTATAGTAAAATTGGTTAATTATTTTTCGAGAAATAAAATGATAAAAACAATTCAAGATTCATCTTACATTACTAGGTAAATACCACAAAGGACTTTTTGGCGGGAACTTGCGAAGTGACGTTGCGGTTTATTTTTATTTTTATTAAATTTGTGTATTTTGAGTTTTCTTATTTTTCTTATCACCGACTGAAGAAGTTTGCAAGGACGTTATAATATATATAAAGATAGCGTTCTGAGCCCTTAAAAACGGCCGGGGCGAGAAAGCGCAATCATGGATTGCATCTTTATCTACTAGGGTGACCATGCGACGTGGATTTTTTTTTGGTCAAAATATTAATAAGTCGTTTTTCTATGAGAAGAAAAAAAGTACTCTGAATTATGATTTTTTGGAATTTACCATATTCATGGGCTCCATTATATGACCTTAAATATGATCACACTTTAATATTACAGGTGTATACATTTTATATGCATAGGATTATGACACCGGCCTCACACAATGGCCCATTCGGCGTCAAATTCTATCGTTGCCTCTGCTGATCATGTATGAAAGATAAAACACAAAGGACAACGGGCAAAAATGTATGAGCCCCGTCCATCATCGTCATCGTCACCAACAGACATGAAACGGATGTCAATGTATCAAATAGTGGATATTTAAAATATAATAGTATATTTTCTTTTCACTTTTAAGATTCATACATTACTGTTTACAGGGCAAATAATTATTTTGTAAGTATATAAAATATGTTTAAAGGTATTTTAACAGGTAGTTATACTGTACAAGTGTAGATAATGAATACAAATTGATATAATATAAGCACAACTTCCAATAGTGCGACCACCCATCAAACAGGTACAGTAATAATGCGCAATATATTATGTATTTGTCTGTGGAATTCCAACATATAAGAATACTAGTTATTGCCGACCCACCCCGGCTTCGCACGGGTAGCAGAGCATATACGCGTACAATTTTTTCCAACATTTTCTTTAATCATCGTCATATTTTAGCTAATATACAAAAATAACCTCATGAATTTCTCCATTTATTGATGCCTGAAAAAATCCAAAACTGCATGAAAACCGTTCAATAGTTTTTGAGATCATCGCAAACATACAAACAGACAGACAGATGCGTCGGCAGATTTTATTTTATAATATTTAAGGAAATGTGCGTAATCGAAATGAGGCATGTGTGCTTGATGGCCGTAAAAGTTATTCCTTTTCTGTTCATGTACTTCATACTTTTGAGTATTAAAGTTGGTTTCATACTCAAAGACTTATTGCCTTATTCATAACAAATTCGACTGTGTTTAGTAAGTGCAGATTCTTAATTCGAATTTTCTATAAAGAATTTCAATTTAGAATCTACTAAGCAATTGCTAAAAATCGTCGAAATCTTTATGAATAAGGCCATTAATATCTACGTAATCTCGTAACAAATTACCCGTGTTGATATTTAATTTTATTTAATTGTCCTAATGCAGCATAAAATCTAATCAAGCCATGTCGATTTTGGTGTGTAGTTTGATAAAAAGAATTCTCAGAAATATAAATAACTTCACTTAAATCGCTCTCGACTGTGAGTACAAATGATGAATGACAACTGTCAACTCCAGAAATTGCGTTTAATTTTTCACATTTGCTAAAAAAAACTATCTTAATTTAATTGTAATAATTTCATTATTAAAAAAAAAACAGTCAAAAACTACAATATCTTATTACAAAAACGTTTAATCCGCTGTCATTTTGTCTGAACGTAAAAAAAAAACAACCAACTAGACTGATAATATTGCAACTATGGCTGATAGTCTTGCAACCAAATCCTTTTAAATAAATTTAAGAAAACTAATTATTATTTTATACGTGAATTAGTTAGAAATTTGTGAAACTTCAAGATTTTTTCTGGAAAACTGCGCGTTATCGCGTTTAAATCCTTGGTGAAAGTTCTTACAACGAAGAGTACTACACGAAAAAAAAAATTGAAGCCCCAAATCAGCGGGCGCTAATGTACAGTTGAGCCATCATTTCATTTCTGTTCACGGATAGGGACGATTTCGCCCATAGTCCTTTTATTAGCTATATATTATTATAATTATTTTAGTAGGTAACAGGCATGTACTTACCCTAGAAAATAGTGATGAAATAGCATCAATTTGTAGTCGTTTCTTATGTACACTAAGGCCACTGGCAAAATCTTCTGCTCTAAAATGTAAGCCACAAACTGCCGAGTATTTTGAGACTTTACCGGGAATGATATTAATATTTTTTTTATTTCCTGATTTTTCAGAAATCTAAATCAAACAGCAATATTCATTAATAATTTGAAAGAAAGGTCACCCTACTGCGTCACATAACCACAATAAACTATAACACTTATTTATGAATAGAAACACCACTTTCCAGATGACTCTCCCTTTTATATTATTTTTTGCAACAAGTTAGTACCGTTTTTACGCAATAATAATCAATAAATAAACCAAACAACAAAATATCAGCTGTAAGTATTAAATAAAACGTTCGCTAGTTTTAGTTCGTTAGTTTTAAAACATGTATTTAAAATACTATAAAAGTATTTCATGTATTTAGTAGCTAGTTACTTTTCTAATTAAGTACATAATTCAACTACAGTAAAATAAAATACAGCTCTATAACTTAGTCCCAAATTACTACTATTTCCCACGTCTCGTGTTTGTTTAGGCGGGCCATCTTATCATCTGGTTAGAGAGAGACACACACCTAGGGAGGTGCGTCTCATCGAGATCGTTTTTCCTGATAGGTTTACGATAACTGAGAATGGACTGTATGAGAACTCAAACTCAAAACTCATTTATCCAGTTTAGGCCCTGGTAAGGCACTTATGAACGTTACAATTGACTCTACCACCGGTTCGGAATACACTTAAACTGAAAAGACTCCGGCAAGAAACTCAGCAAGGCAATTTTTTTTTTGTGGATCTTTCATACATTTATTTCCATAAACCGCATAAAGCTTACTTTGCTTTGAACAAATTTTGACAGTTACTCAATCCTTCTTTATATTATAAGATCCTTGGAAGTTTGTCTCTCGGCGCTTAAAGACTCCTTATTGGTTATGGTAGTGTTAAGAAATTGAGAGTAGGTTGGTTGGTTTATTTAAAGGGTTTATTACACTTAACAGATGGTTATAATACTAATATAATGGTTAAAACTATATGGTATGGTTATGGTTATTGAATACGCGATATTATTATATCTGGTTTGGTAGTGATTCGAAGGAGGTGAACCGCGTACTGATTTAAATTAGGTATAACGAATGTAAATCGTGTAAAAGATGCATAATGGCATAAAATGAAAATGATGAGCTGTTCGGTTGTATAACTCTAAACACCGACCCCTGCGGAACCCCGCACGTGATCTCCCTCTGAGTTCTCGTACCGTCTTGGTCCATGTACAAGATGTACCTGTCACGCAAGTAGTCATCGAGCACGCCTTGCAGGTAGGAGGGCACCTGATGGTATGCCATTGCCCCCCTTATTGCGTCTCAGGGCAAGGATTTGAAGGCGTTGACGATGTCGAGACTTATCGCCAACGCCACTCCACCCCGAGATAAAACCTCCTCCGACAGGGAACGAACGCGCAAGATCGCGTCTACGGTCGGAAGCCCCTGCCGGAAGCCTAACTGGCTGTCGGCTAGGTCAGGACCGACGCGCGACAGATGCCCGCTGAGACGGGCAGCAATTATTTGTTCGAGCAGCTTACCGACCTCGTCCAACAGGCATATGGGACGGTACGCAGAGGGAGAATCTGCGGCTCTGCTTTCCTTCTTCGAGAGGACCAGTCTTGCCTCCTTCCAGGCCGTGGGGAACGTGGCATAACGGAGGCAGGCAGCTGTTAAATAGCAGCCTCAGCCTGTCCCCCAGGGCAGACAGACTCAACACCCACACCCAACCCGGTATACCGTAGGGTCCCAGTGCGGTGTTTCGGGCTTTCAAGCGGCCAACGGCTCGATCTAGCTCCTGTACGGTCACCCCCATCTCGTCATGCCACTTCCACAAGTGGCAGAGAGGGCACCCATGGCCTAAGTTTACCCAAGACCATCTTGTATGGGCGCCCCCACGGATCCCCGTTGAGTCCCTCCAGGAGCTCATCCCAGCACCGTGACTTGGCGTCTGAGATGGTGATCTGCATTGCCTGTGTGGTCGCTCTATATCCCTATAGAGAATGGCTGTTTCCTCGGCAGGAGCTCGCCTTCTTCTCCGGGCTTGGGGCATCCGGCATTGATGCATCGCAAATTTGCGTCATCGTGCCGCGGAACCAGTTTGCTTCTCTTTCCGGATCGGACGGAATCTCTTCCGCGTTTTGTGGCCATTCCGCGACGTTGGCGGCGGCTTTGAGCATAATCTTGATTTAGCCGCTTGAGACACCAACGCCGTGGAGGGCTGCATTCATGCCAACTGGAAATGGCGTCGGGACGGCGGAAAGCCACATCCATTACTATGTGGCGGTGGTCGGATAACGTGACCACCTCTTCTGCAACTCGCCATCCCGACAGCATGCGCATGGCAGCAGGAGTTGCCCATGTAAGGTCCACGATCGACTCCACCTCCCTATTATATGGCGACAGAACCCAAGTCATCCCCAAACCAGCGAGGATGGTCAGGAACGTTGTAGGGCTCCGCTACTACTGCCAGGGCTATCTGCTGCTCCACAATGGTCTGCATAAGCAGATGCTGAGCATTGCGGCAGTGGTTGAGATTGCCCTGGAGGATCTTATGTGGGGGCGGGAAAATTAGGCCTCCGGAACTACCTCCATTTCCAGGCCAGAGCCCAGTTTGGCAGCATTTGCTGCAGCCTTCTCAGTTGCGGGAGCCTGCTTACTCCTCTTCTTTTTGTTTTTGGTGGGTGGTGGACACCCTCGTTTCAACCTGTGTCCAGAGGGACGACCAAGGTCGGCGAATAAGGGGCACCTCATCGTTTTTGAGGTGCAATCGTGAGCTATGTGACCCGCTTCATCACAGGCGTAGCAGCAATTGCTCCTGTACACGCCTGTGGTGCACCTGCAGACGACGTGCCCCTTCTCAAGGCACCTAAAACAGTGCAAGGGCCTGGCATCCAGTGCTTCGACCCTCGCCATGCCCCAACCCACTCTAATGCCGCCAGCGGCGGTCAGTTTCATAACCACCGCCAAAGGCCAGCAGGTTCCCATCGAATTGGGTGTGCGACGGATTTCGCCCACCTTGACGTCATCCACAGCACACCATGTCTTCTGTACCTACCTTATAGTGTATTATCTATCTATGCTACCTACCTACTATCTGGAAGGACTTTTTGGCGGAAACTTGCGTAGTGACGTTGCGTCATTTTATTTTCATTTAATTGGTGTATTTTGAGTTTTATTGAATAATATTGGTGGCGTTTTGTCCAATAAAGATCAATCTAAGTACACAAGTGAAGTGAAGTGAAATGAAAGCGTGTATGTGCGTGACTTTTTAGGTTGTGCCAAAAAGTTCGTGAATGTTTTAGTGGAACTGCCGCCCATTTTACTAAAACCTGACTGGATATGTACAGACGAGGACTATATTACAGTGAATGTGAGCATGTGACTAGAACATAAAAGAAGAAATTAAATTAATCTCAAGGGATTCGCTTCTTCTTCTCGGAGCCCCCGTCTTAGATGAATCCATTCCTGGGTTTTTTGAGCAAAAGATAAAAAAAAAAAATGAATCCTCTAAATGACAATGACATAAATGCGCATTATGCATTTTTTATTGTACGACTATGTCTTTTTGTGCCGAAGTTTACGAATTTACTCCGCTGCACCCACTTATTCAAATTCGATAAATTATTAGAAACTTTGGACAACATAATCAAAATGTCTCTTTCTAAAATCCTAAATTGTTGCCTAGACGACAACAAAGTGTGGTCTCAAGCCACCCTACCCGTACGATATGGTGGCCTAGGAGTGCGTAAAATTTCTAGCGTATCACTGCCGGCATTTCTGGCCTCGATATACAGTGTGAGTGACCTCGTCAGATCTGTTTTGGAACCAACTATTGGATCTGTTGAGGTTTCTTACCTATCCTATGTCAGAAATGCTTGGCAGGTAGCTTGTCCAGGCACTAATATTCCACTTTGCGAAAAAACTTGGCAAAATTTATTTTCTGATTTTTCTACTGATTCGGACCGGGCACGTTTGTTAGCTGTCTCTCAGAGTGAATCAGGTCACTAGTTGCAAGCCTTTCCATCCAGTAATATCGGGACTTTGTTAGACCGCAAAGCTTGTGCATTTGTCTTCGTCTTGGTTCCAGGTCTAATCATCCTCATCGCTGCCGCTCTGGGGATTACTTGGATTGACAAAGAACTTATTTATGACTAAACGTGTTTGTGAAAAACATTTTGATCAAACTCAATTTGACCAGGCTGGTGTTCGAATCCGTTATTCCTATCCTTGCTTGTTTACGGAACAGGAAATTGCTCATGGCTTACCACTTGCTAAAGGTATGAATGTAAACTTTTAAGGTAACCTATACTTTAGCTTGCAACTAACTTTCGCCTAGAGCAACAGTTAGTTGTCATCTTAGGGCTCCTTCAGACACACATCTTGTCCAACTTAGTCTGTATCCTTCCACTTTCTGTAGCTTTATGTTTACAATATTCTATAGATTTTTTTAATACAAAATATTTTTATACAAAATTATAATAGTTATGTAAGTAATTTAAATTAACTATTTAAGAAATTACTTTAGTTGGTCAACTTACAATTGTATGTCTGCGGGAGCTCTTACACACACTATAAACTTTAGTTGATTAAATTATAAAATGCAAATAAGTTGTTCAATAGTTGGCCCATTTACAATATTATATGTCTGCGGGTGCACTTAAAGCCCTCTGTCCTGCGCGTAGTTTTCCTTCTCACTACACTTACAGTCACTACACAAAACAATTATTTAGTTGAAATACCTACACAAATCATCTCCAGTTCTATTTAATCTACTTATACTACTAGGCATTAATGCTTTAATGTTTTTAATAATTCCAGGGTTATCATATACTGCATGAAAACAATTATTGTCAGAGCCGAGAACAAAATTATAACAACTCAACAGGAGAAACAATTACCATCACAGGTATGAATAAATTGATCTTACCTTGATAAATTAACTACACAGAGGCTATGACATAATCAGACAGTAATGTCAACCCTGTAAAGCTTAAATTACTAGCTCACTCAACAGACGTTGTCCTGTCCAAATTCCATGGAAAGAAACACTATCTGTCTATTCATCCAACTTTCCAATGTTTCCACTATCTATTTGTTCTATCTTATTCTGTTGTAATGTTTATTTAAACAAATTCAATATTTCAGATAAGCGGCTCAACACTCCTATGGAGACAATGGAGACTACAGCAGTAGTGGTGACCATCTATTCGACAGCGTCAATGGATCGCCAGATCAACCAAGGGGCAAACTTAGAGGCACAGTGAAACCAAATTCTCCTCATCAAGAATTTTGGCAAAAATCCTTAAAACATATTAAATATATTGACCCAACCAGTCTAGATGTAATGGAATATTACATAGCACTCATAATTCGCCTGCAATGCCACAATTGATGCAATATAATAAATAAAATTTTAAGTGGAAAAATAGAATCATGCAATATCTAGCGCTAAGAAAATATAAAACTTATAGGTAAAAGAAAGCAAATAAATGACCACAAAATATAATTTGTTTTATTTGATTATCTACGTAAAAAAAAGGATAAATACCCTAAACTCTCGTAGATTTTGTCGATATCGGGTACATCACTACACTACACAAAAAATTATCGATAACAGCCATATTGAATAAATAATAGATGGACAGCACTATTCGATTTTGTATGTGTGTGTCGCGCCATTATAGATAAAGCGACAACAGCGCCATAACTGCTAATGTAGAAACTAGGCAAATTCGACTGTGACATCTGTAGCTAGCTACATATCAGTAATCAATCTGTGGATGTAGGCTAGCTACATATCAGTAATCTGTGGATGTAGCGGATGTAGTCTTTACTCATTTTATAAACAATCATTTAATTTATTATTTTTACGTTACTATATCCTATGTAACATAAAAAAAGTCGTTGAATAATACCAATTGAAACGATTTTACTGCGTAAAAAATGCTATAATGGCTACCTTCGAAAATTGGTTGAATCGTCGGAAAGGTACACATTTCTCACATTATTTTTGTATTTTGAATATAATGAGGAACTTGCTAACTATTTATTAAAATATTGCTTAGCTCTCTTGATAAATATTGTTTTGGACACCAATGATTATTGAATTTCAGGTAAACATGGTGGAGATTTATATAAGCTGGTTAAGAATAAAACCCCAGAAGAAAACATCAAAGATATCATACAAGGCCTCTATGCTAAACAATCATTCCTTAATGATGCTTCACCCACCAATAAGAATGTTCCCTCAGACTTCAAGTCTGGCTTAAGAAGTATGCAAAGAAACTGTTCTGAAACCCGTAGACTGTCCTACTTAAATGCCTTAGTCACACTTTTAAGTAAAGAAGATAGGATTAATATGGGTTTTACCGTTGATGAACTGATGACATGGTGAGTGCTTAGAATTATTTTAATAAATAGAAGTATATATTCAAGATTTCATCTTTTGGAAGAAGGAAATTTTGGAATGACAGCCGTTTATTAGATTTCACCATTTAATTAGTTTGAAATTTGGTTATTACCCCTTTAGACTTTAACATTAATATGGTTATTACACCTATAAAGTACCTAGTATAAAATGATGATATTAGGTAAAAAATACTTCTTTTGGTCACCATTCAGTCTGCTGGTTTCATATCAAAAATGTTTTAATATAAGTAGATAGCTTGAGTTCTATTAGCATTATCACTGCTACAAATTGTAAGTGCAAAATTATGTTGCCACTTTTGCAGATATGTAGTATTTATGATTCTTTGGCTTGCAGACTGAAAAATTGACCTTGAACTACCTAAAAAAAATGTATTCCAGGAATCATGACTCAAGTTAATAAACTGCTTTCATGTGGGCATTAATACCTTATGATGTATCAATTGATTTAATTTGAATTTATTTGATCAATAAAATAGTTAACAATATTTCTTTACCTTTATTATGTTGCAAATTTTTATTTTATTTCCAGTATTAGAGTCAGCCTTGTAGATGAGTCTATGGTTATCAGAGCTGGAGCTTTAAGGGTTCTACGCTACTTGATTAAAACAGAAAGTGATGTTGCTACATTCAACAATCTAAAATTACCATATCTTATTATCAGGTATGTACCTATTGGTAGCTCGCAGTAACTGTACTTCTTCTGTTAATATAATATACTTCCTCTCCATAGTTTCACCTATGCTCCAGAGTCCTGACAGATATTGTGGATTTACCCGTAAAACTATCCTATATGTTATTCCAGTATATTTTCTATCTCTGTGCAAAGTTTCATTTAAATACGTGCATTCTTTATAAAGTGGCACACAGTAACACAAACTTACGTAAATATTAACTAAGTTACATACACAGAAATCTTGAAATTTTGATGTAGGTATGTGATGTATGTATTACTCGGTCAGTGAAATTATCCCATTACATTACAGTATATTTTTTTAGATCAATTGATTTGATGCTTCGAAACGAAGAAGAGCGTGCGCAAGCCCTCCGCGTGGTACGTCGTGTAGTGGCAGTAGTCGGTGTGGCAGGCCACGGCGGGCAGGTGGCTCGAGCTGGCCAGCCGGTGCGCAGGCATCGCGCCGCGTATGTAGATCACGGCTTGCTGCGCTGTCTCGTCGCAGTGGCCCGCGCGGGGGTAGCCGGCGACGGCTCCGGTGATAGACTCTCAAGACCAGCCATTGCGACATTGGCTGAGATCTGTATGTACTGTAATCAATCAGCATACTTAGTTTTAAATCATTATTATTTAGTTTGGAATATTTAATGTTTTTTTTGTTGAAGTTAAAGGATTCCCCTTCCCCTTTATTTTTCAAGTTCCTTCTTTTGTGAGAAAAACTAATATTGGGAGTCCTTTATCAACGCATTTAAAAAAAACCTGTTATCCAGGTACTAAATAATTAAATTAAAGTTAATGATTGCCATTGTGATTTTAAAATATGGTAAAGGTAAGAATTTTGGAGGGTGCTAGAAAATTGATTCTCACTATTCATACATATATTAAGTTCTAATAATTACATCTTCTTTGTCGTATCGCTCTTGGCAGAGCGGTCGTGGTCATATAGAGGCGTCCACTTGGGTGGTAGAGGCGGATACGGCTCTTCATATATCATATCGCTCAATAATTACATACATAGTAGTATACATATATATAGAGGTAGTATAGTAAGGTAACATGAATAATAGTTAGTGTATTGTGGGTGCGTGGTAGGCGTGGTGAATCCGGAGATGTTCATATTGTGCGGCGGCGTGTGCGCGGTGTCCCGCCAGCTGGCGGAGTGCGCCACGCCGCGCATGGCGGAGGCGCTGTGCGGGGTGCTGCTGCACGTACTCAACGAGCCCGCCGGACGACGCCTCGCCAGGATCGACCTCATGGCACTCACATCGCCATACTGCGATTTCCACTTTAGACCTGCTGGCACTGAAAGCAGCCGGTAAACTTTACATTTATTTACTTATTACTAGTATGGTTATACGGTTCTATAGTCTGCTAGGGTAATTTTATTATTCGTTAAGAAGTAGAAGTGTTCGTTCTAAATGAAATACAATTTTATTTTATCAAAAATAGCTTTGTCGTATTCCGAAGAAATTCTTTAAATTAAATATGGCCATAATTTATTTTTATAAAACCATAAGTAAACTTTGTTTAGGGATGAACGTGAAATGCGGTTCACGTGTAGTCGCTTAGCGCTGCTGTGTGTACTACGGAGCTGGCCCGGATTGCTCCACTTCTGCCATCCTCGTAGCCCCGACGGACTCCGCGCCTTAGTAGCTGCATTACATCTACCCCGTTTAGAGGTTCGAGTGAGTATGAAACCTACATTTTGTATTTATTTTTGGAAGTTACGAAGTCCTTTTACTCGGCTTACAGTAAAGTTAACTGGCAGAAATCGTCACGTAGAAAAAAGCGTTATGACCCCTAGACGACATTTTGCTTTAAAAAAATGGTAAATAATAAAAAAAGGAATTTCGTTCCTGACGGGGGTCCCCCAACCGCACAATTTTTTTTTACTGGCTTGCTAGACCCCCGCCGTTACTCCCGCGTTCCCGTGAGATGTTATCTTTTCTCGGTATTAAAATCTTGTCTCTAATTTCTAGGATCTATTTCTGTGCTAAGTTTCATCAAGATCAGTTTAGCAGTTACGGAGTTCATCACAGACATATTCATTTTATATAAGTTCCTGAAATATTCCATTTAAAAAACAATAGTTAGGACTCGTTCTACAAAGTATTAGAAAACTTAAAAACAAGATGAATTAAATCAGTGACCCAGGGAAACAGGGATTCATTTTTGATATATGTACCTATAGATAGATGATGGCGTTATCATATTTTACTGATGTATTTCCAGAAAGCTATATTGGATCTACTTTACGAACTTGTCGGATTACCGCAGCCTGAATGGACAGATGAAATATCTGTCGCTTTAGGTGCTGTTGATCCATCCGATTTCCAAGTGAGTGTTAATTTTTAAACTGAAACCATATTTTTTAAATGTTATGAAATTATATCAACAATATAATCTCTAGGACTCTTGGCGGCTAAACGAAGGTTTCGTCGCTGCCGAGGGCACCGCCATTCTACCTCATCTAGGCGCTACTGGCCCTGATATTACTGAAATACATCTTGCCCTTTTACTTCAATGTTTCTTAGAGGTAACTATTAATATCCGTATTTTTTGTTTAATATTCTGTTAACTAAAGTGTTATAATATTGGTGTTCTTTTGCAGGCCGGCTTGTTAGACGGGCTAGCTGAAGTGATAGTGACAAGTGATACGTTTATATCGGTTCGGGCGACTGTTTTGTTGGGCCAACTATTGCATTTAATACACCTATTTGTGCCTCCACAAATATGTAGCTTGAGTCCAGCACTTCCATCGTTGATGTCGCAAGCATCTTGTGGGAAGCCGCAAGCACTTGCCGCCGTCGCCGCATTACGTAGACTACATTCCATGCTCGAGGCGCGCCCGGCTAGCAGTAGCTTGTTCCTAGATCACATCATACAGTATTGCAGTGGCACATTCAAACAAAAGCATGAGGACACCAAAAGCCGTAAAGAGAAGGACAACGCTAACATTGCTAAACCCAAGCCAGATACCACTCTCCACAACGACAGTATTGAATTTTTAGACGAATCCGACAACGAAAATGAGCCTAAACAGAGACAATGTAGCGTAGGGTCGCGTGCCGATGTCGCTAATCGAAATGTGAGCGCGTTAGTGAAAAGCAAAAGCGTGAGCTCTCGGACTAGTGCAGCTGTGAGTAAAGTGACGAAATCGGCAAAGTTTTTCAACTTGTTCGAACGAGATAGCGATAGTTTGATTCGCTGCACGTTGGTAATGCAAAATAAAGATGGTAATACTTGGAACTGGGAGATTATACGAACGATTTTAAAAGTATGTTATCGTTGCAACTATTTTACATTTAGATAATTTCGCATTTATTGTAATAATGTTTAATATATTTTAGGAAAATGATAATACACCTTTACTGAATTTGAACGACAATGGACACAAAGCGTGGGCGTCTCGAATAATTAATTACTTGAAGCCATCTTCTAATAAGTATTCACATGCTGATTTGTCGGGCACCTGTCATGGACATTCGACCACGCGGGCGGGCTGTCAACTTATTAGACATTTATTAAACCATAATGATGTGAGTATAATTTGATAAGCATACCGTCAATTTCTTAGATATCGTCTCATTTGCTGATATGTCTATACTTTGATAGATTTTCATATACCTAAATTGATTTAATTTTATAAACTGGCTGCTTTATTATTGACAGATGGATTCCCAAAGGCTTTTAGAAGATTTGTTCACAGACGTGAGCCGCCAAATCGAGGCTATAGAGACAGGCCTTAAAGCTCACGAGTGCCTTTTCAGTCCACAACACATGTGTAACACTATGTGCCAGATGTACTTCCTTTTTATTGGACAACTTTGTCACTCGCACATTGGGTTGAGTCTGTTTAAGCAGACAGGACTTTATAAAAAGTAAGTTTTATTCTAATTGGAAAATATTCATTTCGATAAAATTATTTGTTTTCTAGCTGTGCCCGCGACTTCGTCCGCGTGGAATAGTGACTTTGGGCAGCATTTTTTGGATATTATCTTTTGGTTTATTTTGGATTAACAAATGTTCGACGTGATTCTTTAAATTGGCATAACTTTATTATTTATGAACCGATTGACATGAAACAAACACTAAATTTGCTTACCACAATATATTAATGAAAACCACATCTGAATCGGATAATCCGTATCTGAGATTAGCGTGCACAAACGCACAAACGCACAGACAAACCGACAAACAGACAAAAATTCTAACAATCATTGTTTTGGGTGCTATTTGCGTTGATAAAGGTCCCAATAATATTTTTTCTCGGATATCTTCCATGTACAGACAGCGATCCGTAATTTTTTTATCATATGTATAGATAAATTGACATTATACGTTACAATAATATTTGTACGTGAAATATTTTATAATCCATTTTTTTTTTGGTTCTATATGCCCATTGGCATTGTCTCATTGGTGGTGCAACACTTTAATAAAAATCTTTTTTTGTGTACGAATCCTACTATTACCATATTCCATGATTATTTTCGAACTAAAATTAAATGTGTTTATATAGCCTTTTAGAATTATCAACGAAGACCCATCACAGTTGTTATGTGAAGTTAATCATATCGAGTTTAGACTACACATTGGATTCGCATCCCCGAGATATTCTTGCAAAAACACTGACGTGCAATATTCAAGCGTCGAGGTTGTACACTACACAGTTCCTAAACGTTTTGCTTCGAGCATCGCGCAAATCACGTGATTTGGTACGAAGAAAGACTAAACTTAAAAATAACATTGGTCAAGAGCATTTCAAAACACCACAGAGAGATGAAAGCGATGTTGGCTGCATTGATATGGATACATGGATATTAAAAATGTTGGTCGGACAAGTTAAAGATGAATCTAAAGCTGTCACCAAAGTAGCTCTCAACATATTAGAAGAAGCCTACAGTGTGCCTGTAAGTATATTTTAATTTCACTACTGCCCTATACTTTGTCTCTGAATATCTGATGAAACCATATTTGACTCAGTGTTTATCAAAATTGAACTAGCCCTTTAAATATTCAGTTCAAAAATAACGTTTCATCAATTAAAACGACATCCAGTTTAAATTAATTTAATATAGTAGGATGTAGAAAACCTAAATTACATCCATAAACAAGAAAATCCATAAATAAGGAAAAAGAACGAAAAATATTTTGGTAGAGGCTTATTACTTCATATTGCAGATTCCGTATTGGTCATTGTAGATTAAATAAAAATAAAAACCCATCTTGTTCTTAATGTAATACTGATTTTGAGATTTACAATGCTTATTATTAATTTGTTTGTGTCAAGATAAATGTAAAATTCTGATGTTACTCATACTCTGTAAGAATTTTTACGATTTCTTGAAATGTATAGCTCACTTTATAAATTTACATTCAAATTGAAAATAATTTTCTGGCAAGCTTTAAGTATAGCTGTAATATGATATATTATTAATCGCTTTTTATTTTTTAATTATTTAAACAGATTAAAAAAGAAATCGAAATAATAACAATATGTACATAAGATAATATATATTTAATTAGTTACATTTACTTATATTGCAGGTGTACGTAGAAAAGTTGATGACGATGAAAGACACTCTATGTCAGAATTGTCGTTTGGATAAGAACGCAGAGCCGGCTTCCCTAGATTTCAATGTAGTTGGTGATAGGGGCTACTTATTGTGGCTCAGTCTGGAAATAGCGGCGGCCGCTCAGTCAGTCGACGCAAAATCTATTGCTTTCATCAAGAAACATTTGGATTTTTGGACTAAATCCTACAATCACAGGTATATTTATTTAATTATGATATTACTTTTTATACTCATGATGTATTTATCTAAATTTATCATATCGTCTCTATATAAATTCTTATTAGATATGTATTCTTTAACATTATGTTATCAATGTTCTTTCGTCTAGTTCTAAATAAATAGAATAATTATGTATATGATTAATTATATTCTAACCTTCTAGTGCAATTTTTAATAACTTTATTATTACGCCTCATATGATTGTAGTAGTAATACAAAACTTAATTCCAAAAATGATCTTTACCTGGCTACCTTTGATTAGAGAGTAAAGTATATTAAAATACTCCATACGTGATGCCTTAAATTATGGGATGTTGTAATGGGCGCGTCATTGTTAGCTTAATTGAGCTCTAATAGTGCTGTCATCGGTCCAGTGCACAAATTGAAAAACTGCAAGATTTTAAATTAACCACGTGACCAAGATGAAGTAACAAAATAGTATATCACAGGTACGTGCGTTTAGTAGAGAGCGGTGTGCACGAGGCTCTTGCACTGGGGTGTAGCGGGTCACGTGCGGGGGGCGTGGGAGGGGCGCGGGCACGTCGCGCGGCACGTCCGCCCCCACACCTGCATGGGGCCCTGGCCGCGTTGCACCTAGCCGCACCCGTGCCTGCCCCCGCCCCTGCCCTGGCCCCCGCCCCCGCCCCTGCCCTGGCCCCTGCCCCTGCCCCCGCTCGCACGCTCCAACGTGCGCGCGCGCTACTGCAAGCCGTGCTCCCTGAACATTATAAGGTACCTTGACTAGGTTTTTATGTATACGGTGTGCACATAGTGCTGCCGCAACACTAGGCTATCGATGGGGATAATAAATATCCTCGGACATTTTTCACACACTGCTATCTAATCTCAAACTAAGCAGAGCTTGTAATATCGAATCCAGATGACTGGTATAATACATAGACTACTTTTTTTTTTGTAAATACATACTTAAATAGATAATTACACCCACACTCAGGACAAACAGACATGTTCATGCACACAAATGAGTGTCCTGGATGGGAATCGAACCCAAGACCTGCGGCGTGATAGGCAGTGCCTTAACCAACCACGCGAACCGGCCCGTCGAGGAGGCAAAGACACGAGTTGAGCCCGATATTTTTCATACATTTAATTGTAGTATTAACGTCGTGTATCTAGAAGATTAGTTATGGTTGTATCTAATTCGTAGCTTTACCCATAGATACTCCAACGCAAAAAGTGTGAAACTGAACAAGAAACAGCCGATTTAAAAGCGTCGCTCTGGGCTCTTGGTAACACCGCCATAACGCCGCAAGGTTTGCAGCTACTAATGAATATGAGTAATGGTTATTTGGAAGACTCTGTGCTAGTGCACATTGTACGCTTGGCGAAGTACAACCCTGTGTACTCTGTGCGTGCTACCGCATTCTATGTTCTTGGACTTGTCGGGAGTACTTATAATGGTGCTAATCTGCTTGCTGACTTGGGTAAGAAATACGATCTTATCTTCACTATCCTTGTAAATGTTATCCCTTCGCTTAATTTTCACGATTATTTTAGATTGGTTATGCGTCAGACATACGAGAGATGATCAGTTTCCAGTAATACCAGATGAAACTTTCCAAATGTACGACCAGAGTGGAAATTACTTTATGACCTCTCCAAAAAACCAATACTATACGTACGACGCTGAACTGAGCGAGCATTCAGATCACACCGACCAAAGCATGGGCGAAAGTATGTACTGCGATACTAATAAGAATTTATCAAAAGTTGGTTCGATTTTGGACCAATCCGATTCGAAAGATCAAGATGTTGTCGATCACAGGTCGAATTATATCAGAGAACCAGATAAAAGAAAGTCTCATACGTTGCCTTCTCAAGGTTGTTCTACCTCTCATGATCGTCTGATGCTAACGGAGTCAAGGACCGTCGATATTCTGAGAGATTGTCCGAACTACGAAAGGTCCGGTCAGCATCGTATGCCGGCAGCCGAGAATAGGCTGCTAATAGCCAGAATGAACTCTTTAGAACACGCCCACGAAGGTCGAGTGAGAAACACTAGCGAGTCCAGCACCAGCGGTGTTAGCAGCTGCGATTCATTTCTTGGAAAATACGCTATGCCGTTAGTGAATTTTACTATTTTCAATTTAAGGGCGATGATTGCTCAGTGGCAGTGACGTCTAAAACCGAGGTTAAGGTCGTGAGTTCGAATCATACAATGTGGGATTCGAACTCAACGTGAGGAAACCACAACATGGTGGTAGGGTACTTTTTAGTACTCGACTGGCTGGCCATCACTAGTTGGTGTGTTCCGGCAATTGCACTTGAGAGCCAGTTGCCTTTAAGGCATCGTGATAAGGTGTACAACACATTGGCAATCCCCCTGGGATTGTTAATGTCTATAAGCGACGGTATTCACTTACCATCAGGTGACCCGCCTGCCTCATTATCACTTTTGGTATAAAAAATAAATTTATGGTTCGTTTATTTTTTTGCTTCATTTGTGTGTTTATTTTCAGTGACAGAGTGTTGACTCTCAGTCCTATACCGAGCTCCTCAAGTTTATATGGAATGAAAAGCAGCAACACATCACAAAGGCCAAAGCTATCGGAGCTAAAACGACGAACTTCAGCTTCCAGTAAGAATATTATTTACTAGACTAGAATAATTTTCTGCTAATTAGGCGGACTAATAAATCACCCATTTTGTAGGTTTTGCGGGAAACGAAGTTGCGAGCTCACCCCCAACACAGATGGATATGTCTGGATATGCTACATTGAAGTCGATAAATAGACGGTAAGATTTTAATAATGCAATAGTTTATTGCCGGCTCCTCTCAGCAAAAGCAACCTTCTGAACCGTGCGTTAGAGTTTAGACTATTCATAAGTGCTTGGAAAGACCTATTTTCATTCATTTTCAAACATCATGGTTGTATTTATATCTTTGTGTTGTTATTACCAGGCCTCATTTGTCTGAGAGTGCAGTGTCCGGGTCTAGTGATGTTGAAGATTTAAGTTGGTTACTCTCAGATTCTAATAGGCGAACGAAACCTTTTTCATCGTTACGTGATCGAGGCAAATCTTCTAAAGAGCGGGTGACGAAACTCAGGTTAGTCGTTATATTTTATTCCAAGCTAATTTAATCTCGGCTACCATTCTGTGCAGGCTTTTCTCCTTGTGCCATCGTATAGTTCTATCATCCGTGGCCGTTACACTAAAACTTTTCACTAATATTTTGGGACAACCTGAAAGGTGTTGAAAGTTATTGAACAAAACGCCACTATTATTCAATTAAATTCAAAATATACAATTTATTGAAAATAAAACTTTCACAAGTTCCCGCCAAAAAGTGTATAGTACCTAGATTGAATAATGTTGTGTACAACAGTCTGCTAGAGTACGACTGGAAGCCGCTGCCGGTAAGCGAGTGCGGGCGCGTATCGGCGGCCGAGGGAGGGCTCGCCCCGCGCCGCGCCCCCGCCGCTCGCCCCCCTGACTCTCCAGCACCTAACTACATCGGTATCTGTCTGCCTAAGCATTTGATGGACTTGTTCCCTAGGTAAGATTATACACAACACTACATTATAATAATTCGTGAAGAAAAAACATTGTAGCCCTTTTGATGAAAATGAGTATGAAATTAAGTTTAAAGGAGGAGGAGGAGAAGTGCAGGAAGCTAATATTTGTGCTATATGTATGTACGCCAAATCCCATACAAAAACCCCAGGTCCGGCGCAAAAGAAATGTATCAGATTTCAGACTTGTGAAACTTCACCGGACAAAAACAAACTATGTTAGCCACCGAATTTGGCAATAGCGATACTTTACAATATTTCTTTTTCTTAAAAAACTTAATTATTCTTAAAAAACATTACTCGCGCTACCATGCGTTTGACACACAAGCTTAGTTATTGTATACATTATCATTATCCTCCTCTATTAGTCAAACGATTTCCTTTTTTTATTGACAGCTATTTATGAGTGCAAGCTTTAGTGTTATCAATTAAATATATGGAAACAGACCTTTTTCCTTTATGGTCGAATTTTGGTCAGTGAGCGAACATTAGTAATAATAAAACTGCTGGTTATATCATTTTATAAGCGCGTACACAGTGAGATAACTAGTTAGTTAGTATGCTAATATAAATCGTTGTTTCATTCATTCAATAATCGTTTATGCAACAAGAGTTCAAATAATTGAAGTATGCAAAGTCAATATTATGATGTATTTTCTCTACACAGAGACGAAGAAAAGAAAGAAGATGTCGAAAAGGTGGACAATGTCAAACCAGGCAGGATTCCATCTTTCCTTGACTCCAGCAATGCGAGCATCGATATCAAATCGCGAGCAACGCCTGACAGCCAAAAGATAACTACTTATAAAGGTCGGTTACAGTTGCATAATAGGGATGTTGACTGACATATCAAATCAGCTTCTTTTTATTAAATGTCAAAACTATAGTTTATATGGAGTTTTGTATTAAATATAGTCTATTGCCCGTGGTCCTACTGCGTGGTCCTACTGGTAGGACCACGGGCAATTTATTTTGCCCGTAGTTCTATTAGTAGGACCATGGGTACTTAGCATTGCCCGTAGTCCTACTGGTAAGACTACGGACAAGTAACAGTGCCCGTAGTTTTGGTTTTTTATTTCGTCATCCTACCTCTATTCTATTATTGTTGAAAATAAACATAGGTTATAGGTTTTTATATTTTTTAAGAGCGAAAAAAATCTGATTTTTTGTGTAAATGTCTTAGATTAAAGCTAGTTTTTGATTTTTCATTTACATTTTTTTTCGTCTTCACTGTTAGTAGGACCATTGCCCATACAAAATAATGATGTTTTTGTTGCAGTCCTACTGGTAGGACCACGCAGTAGGACCACGGGCAACGAATGTTAAATATGAACTCTCTTTGTAGTTAAATTGGTAATTAAAAATCATAATCAGGATAAATTTTACTACGTATTCGCTAGTTAATAAGTATATTTAGATGTTTTATACACACCAGTGTTAGATATTTTTTCTTGAATAATAGTCAATATCCCTATTTTCAGCTTATTATTCTTCCTTACAGCTTGTATATTCGATCATAATTGAATAATTTAATATAATTAATTTTATCGTTTGAATTATCTTGTAGATTCTAATGTTCGTGGCACCTATTCAGCAACAATGAATGCAATTACTGCTGCTATAACAGGGATAAACCCTAGCACAACTATTATACCCACAAATATGGGCGAAGGTACACCTAAAGTTAAGACTTCCACAAATAGCATGAACTCTTCAAATGTTAAAGATAAATCGATAATCAAACACGATTCGATTGTTGAAACTAACAAAGCAACAGCCGTTGATGCTACTGCATTACCAGATGAAGATGTTGTCAATACTAATGCGGAAAATGTGAATACTGAAGTTATTGCAGGCAAAAACGTATCCGTAAAAGATGATCTAGAATGTTCTCAAGTAAACGAAACGGATATAAGCGTGCATGACTCGACGATAATATCTGGTGGGCCGAGCACTAGTATAGCTGTGAGCGGCAGGAAAGTGTGGCGACACGCTTCGGGAGACTGTTTAGCTTGCGTCCGTACACGTCCGCCGTCATCTCATGAGCTTCGAGAGGCTTTCTTTGCTGGTGAGAAAAACATGTTATGATTTAATATTTATTAAATTAATGTTCTAAAGTGTGTATATACACTGGTGGACAATAAAATTAGGCCACTCCTATTTTTATCATTTATTCATTATCGGTCTGTTTAAAAACTAAAATAAATAATACGTTTTTGAACGTTCATTTGCAATCTTAGTAGAGGGTATATTGATAAAATTATGAAGTGGAAATGTATCAAATGTCATTTAATCAGTTTTTTTGGGTACCCACACTTTTATTCTTTCATGTTTAATGTCCTGTCGCTAGGACGCTAATTAAAACTATAGTTAAATTCGAATTACTGGTTTAAGTTCTGTGCCTCCCACTTCCTTTTTATTGATAAATATGGATCTACGCGAAGCAGAAGTTGTTCGAATCGTAACGTTGTTACAAACTGGAATGAGCCAGCGAAATGTCGCTCGACAATGTGAAGTTAGTCGATCAACGGTTCAATATGGTATCGGGAGACCGGTAGGTACATAAGAAGACCTGGATCAGGTCGAAGAAGAAAGACATCTGAACGGGATGATCGATTTGTAGTACCAGCAAGCCTCAGAAATCGTCATCGTTCTGGAGTAGAATTGCAGCATCTGCTCAGAGATGTCCGAGGTGACGCTGTAAGTGATAGGACAATAAGAAGACGCCTTAAAGAACGTGATTTAAAATCATACAGACCCGCAACAGGTCCTAAACTTACCACAGCTCATAAGGCAGCAAGGTTAAATTTCGCTCGTGAACACCGTGACTGGACTTTGGCACAATGGGGGCAAGTACTCTTTTCTGATGAGTCTCGTATGTGTCTTTATGGTGCTGATGGTCGCAAAAGAGTATATCGTAGACCGGGAGAATGATATGCACAATGTACCATATCTGAAAGGTAAGCTTTGGAGGTGGTTCAGTTTTGTTCTGGGGAGGTATACGCTTAGAAGCCCGTACAGAGCTGGTTATCGTAGATAGAGGAACTGTGACTGCTGAATCGTACATCACTGACATTCTTGAAGAGCATGTAGTGCCATACTCAGGATTTATCGGGGAAGAATTCAAATTAATGCACGATAATGCGCGCCTTCACACTGCGTTGTGCGTTAGAGATAATTTGCGAGAAGTGGGGATTCAGGATCTGGACTGGCCAGCACGAAGTCCAGACCTTAATCCTAAAGAACATTTATGGGACGAGCTAAAACGGCGAGTAAGACAGCGAGAACCAGCTCCGGAGAACATGCAACAGCTGAAAGCTGCTTGTACATACAGTCTATTTTTTATTTATTTCCTTTTTGTTCTAGTTTTAAGAATGTAATATATAACTATTGTTTTTAAATATCACCTGCATCTATAATAAATCTATTGCAAATAAATAAATAAAATGTTCTATCGTAGGGCCAATTATGTGGAAAAAATATCTTAACTCGAATGTTCGATGATAGTTTTATTTCGCAGTACTGAGGGAGATCTGAAATTACTTCATTAATTGAATTCTTTCAATAATTCACGTTTGTTAATTGGAGGGTTGTATTTGATGAATAGAAAAATCGCTGTCCAGTTAAGGCCAGTAAAGGGCCATGTCATTACCATGAGTGCCGCGCCATTAAACAATAGTTTACTAAGAACATTGGCTGGTGTATTTGTTGCACTGATTTGCACATATCCGAATCCGCATAAGCTTCGCATCGATTTTTGCGGATGCGGATGCGATATCCCAGCTCTCCATAGTTGTTTTCAAATGTGCTACTTAGTTTCACAAAAGTTTTCATGCTGAATAAAGTTATAGAGGGATTTCAAATATTGAATATAGATTATCTGAACATCAATACTAAATGTTGTTCATTGTTTCTAAAACCTTTTATGTCGGTCTTTATGATGATGACTTTTAGCTCTCCCCGCGGTTTCACCTGCGTTCCCGAAATAACCCAATTTTCTTAATTTTTCTTTCCGTAAGAAATCTTCAAATTTAAAGAGAGAAAGAAATCAGTATAGTCATTCTCAAGTTATGGCGTGACCTTGAGTTTCGATTAAGTTGCATTGATAGAGTCATATGAAGACTTTATGTAAAACTATATTTATCACATATAGAAAATCCATTCAATACTAATGTATACCCACCTACCATTAATTTAAACCATATTCCAGGTATGGACTGTACATCAGACGTGCATAGTTTGACCGGCAGCCCGGGGCTGTCAGAGCGCGCTTCTACCTTTCCACAGGCGGAATTGATATACCATGTGCATTTCATGTCCAACCCGATACACTTGAGACAGGTCAGTGTCAATAACTAATACACCTAAAGTTATCAAAAAATAAAAGGCCCGTTTTGACAGCACATAAAGAGACGAACATAGTGAGACAAGAAGAGACACCCTCTTGTCAAAACGTGCCTATTAGATTATGACGACTTTAAGAAGTTAACGAAGAAACTGCAAATTATACTCGGAGAGTACGCACCCCGACGAGCGGCGATGGTCGTGGGTTCGATGCAATGAGCTTTCGTTGAAGGAAAACATCTTGAGGAAACTGTAGCATGGTGGTTGGGTACTTTGAGTACCTGACTGGCTGGCTACCACCCTCAAGTTGAAAATCTGTCGCTAAGCACCTGTTGGTGTTCCGGCAGTTGCACCCGAGAGTCAGTTGCCTTTAAGGCATTGTAATGAGGTGTACACACACACATTGTCAATCCCTCTGGTATTTATTGCTAATGTCTACAGGCGACGGTAGTCACTTACTATCAGGTGAGCCGCCTGCCTCGGTGTCACTTGTGGTATAAAAAAAACCCGCGACTCGAACCATATACTCAAAAACGTTGATGGATGCGGTCACCAGTGGGTCATACAATAAATAAAAAAATATAAGACCCTTATTTTCGAAAACGTAATAGAAGATTCGACAAAAATTTCAAAATTTAAAGCTTAATTTAGCTATTATAATTTATATATTGTATTTGTACATTTGTTTGTATATTTTGTACATTTGTTGTAAATAAAGTAATTGTAATATCATTTAGCTAAATTAGATAATATTTATTTCAGAGTCGGTCAGTATTGCTGTCACTGAAGCAACTTCACCCAGATATCTTCCGCAGTCCATGTGTATATTCGGATGTATGTGCATTATTAGCTAGAGATACGTTCATGTTATGCGCGCGACGATTCCTACAAGAATTGTTCTTGGATACATGTTTCGATTGTTTTACTGTCGAACCGGCTGCTATACTCTCGCGGCATACACCCACAGACACCATGAACATTGATGCAAAACAATAGTATTTATTAAACAATACAAAGATCAAAAACTATGCCTTATAAAGTTGTATGTTGTATAGCATTAACAAACTCACTTTTTTGTGTATTTCAATCATTCACTTTGCCAACATTTACTACTTTATACAGTTTTCTTCCATTGTCAATCCATTTAAATAAGTTTGTAATAACAATAATATATGATATTGGCTTAGTAATTGCTGAAATATTTAACGCTACTATTTGATTGTAAAAATTATAAACGAAATATATAATGTACATATATAGATTTATTGTCATTTTTCTATTTGCTATTGGATAACAGCGATGGTTCTTAATCTAAGATAATAATTATCAGTCGCAGTGTAAAATAAATATCTTGGATATAGCTATTTCTCTGATGATATAGCTATGATTCAACTTTTGTTCCTGAGCTTGTTCGTCTAAGATTTTTTGTAAACGGAGGCCGAGAATAATAAATATTCAGTTTCAAACTTTTGTATTTTTAAGTACCTACTTATACAGGGTGTAATCGTTAAGTGTGTCCAGGAGATTATTCCGTAACTATTATAGATATAAAAAACTTTAAACTGATATCGAAAGTACGTTACCTAATCAGTAAAATGACATCAATAAGTTTTTTTAAAATCAAACGAGAAGTATCCAAAATTATGACATTAAACACTCCCATACATTTAGTACGAGATTAGTAGAAAGGTTTTTGTTTCCTTATTTTAAAAGGTTATTTTAGGTTACTACTGCTATTAAAGGAAACTGTTTATTAACATAACAAAGTATTAAAACTATATTTTAATTGAATAACATTCATTATATTATATATATATTTTACACAAAAAAAATTCAACCAAATCGGTCCTTTGTTCTTCTTCTTCTTAGTCGGACACTCTTGACAGAGTGGTCGTGGTTATGGTAAGTCTCGAGTGACGGCTCTAGCGATGCATCTCCATTTGGCTCTATTGAAGGCATTGCGAGAACATTCGGTCATGGTGGAGTGTGTGGTGGACTTTATGAGATCGGACCATCTAGTCGGGGACCGACCACGTGGTCTCTTGCCATCCATTCTGCCTTGCACTACCAGACGTTCAATTGAGTCCTCTTTGCGGGTAACATGTCCAAAATATTTCAGGATTCGGATCTGCACAGTCGATGACAGTCTTTCCTCTATTTTGAGTGTGTCCAAAATCGATACGTTGGTGCGGTGCGCTGTCCACGGTATCCTCAATAACCGACGCCAGCACCACATCTCCAGCGCATCGATTTTTCTCCGCTCCTTCAGTCTCAACGTCCACGTCTCAGCTCCGTATAGGAAAATCGGAAAGACGAGACTTCTCATAAGCCGGACCTTAGTGGCTCTGGTTATTCTTCGGTCTTTCCAGATTTTCGTGAGCTTCTCAACAGCTGAACGGGTCACTGCACAGCGTCTTCTAATCTCATCTTCACAGCTTCCGGTATTAGTGATGTTGGAGCCCAAGTAAATATAGCTCTGGACAACATCACAGCTCGCTATACTTTTAACGTCCGGTTGGTTATTCTGCGCCCGGTCCACTATCATCATTTTGGTCTTTTCATGGGCGTGATAGTATACACTGTAAGCTACGAAATGAACCCTATATTGCATGATACAAATGTTGACCGTTACTGAGATATTTGGGAATTTAGTATTTTCTCGAAAAAATCCCGAATTACAACTTCAAAATCTAATTTAAAAAAAAGTACGTAACATTTTTAACTTTTTTTGTTTCTGGTACTCAGACAACATGTAAATACTTTTTTTAAATCAATAAAATGATGAAATTTTGCAATGGCTTCGACACAATATCTTTTAAATCGTGTCACTTTGAATTATTTCTCTGTTTTCTTTAAAGATTAAAATGCCAATAAAAAAAAGTGATGGAGTTAGAAGTGTACAAAATACCAAAACTTCCTCACCTATCTAGCTATCTAATAAAGTAAGAATATTAAAAAAACTCTCAACAAAATATGAAGGATTAGTTCTTAGAAACAGGTCGCAATTTATAAAAATAACATTTATAATTATTTTTACAGAAAAAGTGTCCATACACCGCCAATGTTGTGATAAGAGATCGGCAAATTCCGGTATAGTTTGGAATGGTCATGCCCGTCTTCGCTGGTAAGTTTTGGGTTCGCTAGCGTCAGTTCGTTTACGAACAACTGACTGCGCGTGCGTTTAAGTATTGTTAACCGAGCTACGTGAATTCCGAGTATTTCTTTTGTAAAATGGCGGCGGATCTTCCAAGGTGATACGATTATATCGATTTCCGAATCGAAGACAACCAAACGTAAGGGTATTTAACACAAATATATACGAAAGTGTACTTTTCAGAGACGCCAACGTGACGCTGATCGACCTAGCCTCCACCTTACGTTTGGATGTCACCGATTTAGGAATCGATGTATGTATTCAGCTCGGGCAGCCGCAGCATCTCCATTACAAAATCCATACACAAACAAGATATCGACGTACTCAGCTTTTATAAATGATTTCTGCCACCTTGTCGCCTTGGAAGATCCATTTTTCCCAAAGAAATTTAAATATAGATACAATAGAACGGCTATCAGAAGAAATGTCATAGAAAAACTTTGATCCCAGTCCATGCCTCAGTGTCACCATCTATCTTTGAATAGCAAACATACGTGATAGGGATGTTACCAAGCATTCAGATATTAGGTATCGACTATCGATAATAAAAGACGTTTATTTGTTCACATTTACATACACAATAGAATAAAACAAATACAAAAAATATAAAGCAATAAAATTTTATTATTTATTTTGAAAATTATTTTTACATATAAATTATTATAATTAAGTATGGTTAGGACTGCATCACCTAGATTGTGATTGTGTTCTGAGCTATGTTTCAAGAAAATCGGCTCAGTTGTTTGAAGATCTTTTTTTAGGGTTCCGTACCCAAAGGGTAAAAACGGGACCCTATTACTAAGACTTCGCTGTCTGTCCATCTGTTTGTCACCAAGCCGTATCTCAAGAACCGCGATAGCTAGACAGTTGAAATTTTCTTGCCACTATTACAACAAATACTAAAAACAAAATAAAATAAATATTTAAGGGGGCTCCGATACAACAAACGCGGTTATTGCCGGCTTCCAAGCAAAAGCAACCTTCCGAACCGTGCATTAGAGTTATTAGAATCTGACAATTCATAAGTGAAGCGCCTGTGAAGGCCTATTTGGGGGAATAAACATAAACATAAGCCAACTGGTCCAGATCGCTGTCAGGTGGTAGCGTACCCAGAATACTTGCAGCACTGACTCTTTGAATGGTAATGCTAATACGTTGCAAAGTATTCGCCAGCACTCCGGCTGACTCAAATATGTAGCAACTATCAAGATTGCTATACTTGCGCCGTTTGAGATTCTCAGCGCAAGTAGCGGTACCATCTGCCCAAACTGCGGTCTCTGGAAGATGAGACGGTGCCAAAGTGTCGACACAGGTAGCGTCCCACACTAAAGGCCGACCCATCTGCCAAGGAATCAAAGTATCAGTAGAATCCATAGCGTCGAGTCGCTTGCCGTCATCACGCACCAGCCCACGACTACGGTGAAGAGTATATGTAAATTTTGGTACAGGCAGTATTTGAGGATGGTATAAGCAGAATGAATATTAATTTGAAGAAGACGGTCCGAAAAATCATTAAAATTTTAATTATTTTCTTCAATGAAGTCCGAAAAAGAATTACCTCATAAAATTTAATCGATAACAAAATCGATAAACAACATTCATCTCTTACAAGGCATGGTTAAGCTACTCAACAATAGCTGGCGTATATTACAAAATTTGCCATGTTCTAGAACTATTTATAAAATATATTGAGTTCTAATTAATTACTGAGTAAATATAAATAATACTTACGAAAATAAACCGATGTTAGGTCCAGTCGTTTTACCATATCGCGATTTGCAGTTTCGTAATGCGTAACTCGGCATATTTTCGCAGAAAATGATTTTTTTTGTGGACACAAATACGTGTTGACATGCAGTGGTGAGTATAATAGTCATCTATCGGTGAGTGGTGCCAAACTAGACTTATGTACTCCAGAGTACATAAATATTTAAGTATTGGATTACGATTTTGTTCGATATGTCCGGTCTATAGTATAAGTTTAAAGTCTTTGATTTTTCCCATTTTTAACGTAGGTATCCATGATGACGAAAAAGATTGAAATGCGATGAAAATGTTACACTAATCAATAAACAAATGACTACTTTTGGAAAAAAAAACCATGTTTTTAAAATTAATTTCAAATTAGAATTCTTAGCCAAACAAAAAATATTTTGATTTGAAATGGCCAGTACTGCAGAACGGCAATTTCATAGGTTAATTATTAAGAGGAAACATTTGACTCAAAAACTACTCGACCGATTTTAAAAATTATTTCATCATTAGATAGCTACATTATCCCTGAATAACATAGGCTATTTTAAACCGGTAAAAGATAAGATCCCACGGTAACGCGGGTGAAACCGCAGAGGACAGCTAGTTTAAACTCAAATGAATATAAAATGAAAACTACACAAATTACCGCCAAAAAGACAGTTTTAAGAATACTAGTCTTCCGCCCCGCGGTTTCACATTTTATTTTATTTATATAACCGTATAAAAACATACGATAGAAAAATAGGACTATGAAATCCTTAGCAATATGAAACTGCGTTCATTACCGACGAGCCCCGGCGCGTAGAATTTAATCGACAGAGCGAATTGCTCGACAATCGAATTTCGATTCGATTCGACTCAGCGCGCCTCAGTCGAGGCGGGAGAAGCGGATGCTTGCCAACGTATTTTTATTATTTCTTTAAGTAGGTATCGTTTAAAGCCTCATAAAAATCTTTGTATAAAATTATTTTAAATTTATGAATAGGTATCGCGTTTGACCACTATCTCACTAGGTCTACGCTGATGCACGCTTACCTAGACCTAGAAGAATGAATGAGGAACTATTGATATCACTGGTCCAACAATATTCAGAATTGTTTAATCATGAAGATAATACGAATATGAATGAATAAAAACATCTCTTCATCCGAGCTGTCTATGACGCAAAAGCGAGCTAATTTGATGAAGAGTTGCGATGAATGAACAATTCGATCATACATGATACACATAATATATGAGTTCGATTTGATTCTTCAGAGATGGACGCACTCTGAATAAAATGCGAATCGCTTCGATTCGACGCTTTTCTACTGTAGTCGACGCCAGGCTTTATATTACTTTCCTCTATGATACACCTTACATCTGTCAGATTTTTTGGCGGGAACTTGCGAAGTGACGTTGCGTTTTCCTTTTATTTTAATTAATTTCGTGTATTTTGAGTTTTATTAAATAATATCGGTGGTATTTTGTCCAATAAAGATCAATCAATCTAAGTGCACAAGTGGAGTGAAGTGAAATGAAAGCGTGTACCGGGATTTTTCAGGTTGTCGCCAATTTCACTAAAACTTGGGGCAAACAAAAAAAACATACACCTGTCATCCATCTGTCATTCATTATGCTTCTACCGCGGTCGGCTAGCTACATATCAGTAATCTGTGCGCGGTCGGTACTCTGTGATTATACATATCAGTAATCTGTGGTGATTATGCTATCTCGGTTCGGTTGGGTTCGGTAGACTTGCTAAAAAAATAGACTTTGTTTTTATTAGAAATAGTTATATTACATATCATTGTATCATAGATTAAGAATTGGTCCTCGCTCCGCTCTGACCGCGACGATTCATTCATCTATGATTGTGATATTTGTGATCTAATTTAGTGAAACTCCGTATGATAGTGAAATGTCAGAATTATTGACGATGCAATCAGCAGCAGCTAAAGATATTGTTCTGGAGGGTTGGACAAAGGATGAAAAATTCTGTCTATTGCAAGCTCTAAAAGCATTTGGATCTCTAGATATCGAACGAATTCAAGACAATGTACTTACAAAATCTCCTGATGAAATAAAGACAGCTATTGATTACTACAAGCAACAAATCGAAAAACGCACACCTCGTGTACGGAAGAAGAGAGAAACTCTTAGTAGCTCTCGAATACCACTGGCTAGCTGGGCAAAATTTTTGACAAATTCCTATAGTTATGAAGAACTTCGAACGGATACATCTACAGCTCTTAAACTAATAGCTGAATTAGAGACAATACCACCCCCCGTATGTACAGATAACATTGATTTTAGACTGATATATCATCAGATAGCTGATGCTATGGATGGAAAGGAAATAATAACAAATGACAGAGGAATTAATGTAGTACTCAATAAATGTATTGTTGAAACGGCGCTAACAAGTAAAGCATTTATGAGGAATACAACATTTAAGTATATTGCAAATGCTATCAACATGTCTGATAAGGCAGTAAATGTTTTTCCAAAACCCACAAAGGATATTGAACTCATGACACTTCAACATTTAGCTTCACAAAGAAGTTATAACCCATTGAATATTCCTGATGAATATCTCAAACCTTCACCTGTGGTTTGATTGAGTAATTATATTATTTAATTTATAAGAAGTAGTATTGTAAAAAAAAGCATCTAAATATAAATAGTATTGTTTAACCCAGTAAGAGGAAATCAATCTTTTATTTCCATTCCATTTTCATGGTGAGATTATTTTCATATGCAATTTACACACTTAAAATTTCTTAAGAACTAGTAGAGTGGGTTAGTACCCTTTATATATTATACTATCTGACCGGCACGGTTTCACCCGTGTTCTCGAAGGAAAACTCCCTATAAGGATTTTGTCAGCTTTTAAATATTTCAAACTAGTATATGTATAGTGTATTATCTATGATTTTGAAAATGGTGATATTTTTATGAATTTGGATAATATTGTAATTTTTTTTTGAATGTGAGTATTTTATTCCAAATTCAAAAGTATATTTATGTTTACTAACCAGCAGCGATGGAATTTCTAAAGAGTATGGATACAATTTTCTTTTCGAAAAACTTTGAATGTAAAATTGTTCATAGAAAATTTATTTACCCCATTTTTTATCTTTTTTTAAATTAAATTTTCTAAAATCCTTCCATCGCGGATCATGTTTTATTTATTTTTCCACGACTTTTAGTCAAGTGTACAATGTGCAGTCCAAGACTCCATACAAATATGAACCATCTCCTTTCAAGTTTTTAGCATTTATACTTTGAGATTTCGTGATTAATCAGTCCGGTATTTTACGTTTAGGTATAAAAAACCCACTTTTTACAACTTTTCCCCCTTTAGGTTGAATTTTGAAAAATCCGTTCTTAGCTGACGTCTACTCTCCAGAAGAAATCTACCTGCCAAATTTCAAGTTTGTAGTATTTATAGTTTCTGAGATTTCGTGTTTAATCAGTCAGTGGTACGTTTCACGTTTATATACAGTGTCCCATAAATAACACGCCAGAGTGACACTGGAGCTAGATTGGCTTCAGGTCAATCAGATAATGACCTTAGTAAAAGTTTTCTGGTTTTCGAGATATTGCCACTTTTATGCTTTTAAAAAAATCTCTGAGTAATTTGGCGACAAAAGACGCCTGCATCATTTATTGAGTATTATTTTTTAATTGTAGTATTTCCCAAGTAGCACGACATTGCAATTTATAACTTTTGGCAAAAAAAACTACGAATGTTATGCCATTTTCGAAATAACATTAAATAGGCTAGTTTTTAAGATAATTTTGCTGATTCAGTCCAGTATACATTTTTTTTTCACAGTAATTAGTCAAACTTTAGTTACGATTTTCGCATTGACTTAAAATGAAACAACTTAGTTATTTTTTGAGCATAGCGTAAAAGTTTCAAATGAAATGATTACTTGATTGTCTCAACCAACTAGGAAAAAAATCTGTAAGTTAGAAGTTATTTATAGCCAAAAAAGACCAAAATATAGTGTATTTTTTTTAAAAGTGGCAATATCTCGAAAACCATAAAACTTTTACAAGGGTCATGTTGATATTATCTGATAGACCTGAAGCCAATCTAGCTCCAGTGTCACTCTGGCGTGTTATTTTTGGGACACCGTGTATATAAATTACAGCTACACTATTATATTTCATATGCTTATTTAAACTTCACTAAGTTATTTAAATTTTATTATGTAAGTTACATTAATAGAAATATATTATGAATTCAGCCATTCAACAAATCTACTGAATAACTTAAGTGCTACTTTTACAACTCGGTCCCAAAAACCAGGTTCTTCTTGCGAGTCTTCACTTAAATTTGTAGGATATTCATCATTATCAAAATTTTCCAACTGTCGCCTTTTCCGTATAAGTGTTAATGAGTCTTCCACATGATCAATGGTAGCTGAAAAAACACCATAAAATATTTGAGTGATTGTGTAGGTAACTACCTAACATTCAACAGAACATAATTTCAGTCTTGTTATATTTTGACTTGACTACTAAATTCATTTGAAACCTAATATCATAACATAAGTAATATGCATAAGTGTAGATGTAAGTGTACTGATTTTTTTTTTCATATTTCAGATTACCCTTTGGGTCACAAATAGGATAAAATAATTACTGCACTACCACTACACACTACTTTTCGGTTCATAGAAAACACATAATTTCCTAATTTATAGGTATTGTCAAATAGTCCAAGTAAAATGGCTGTGACATACCTACGGACAAAATTATATGGGTTCTGTTAATCAACATTTGGTTAAAGATAATTTTTATATGTAAGTAATTAAGTAGAAAATCTTTTGTTTTTTGGCAATGAAAATGGTAAGTAGTAATAAATAATAATACCTACTTAAAAAAATATGACATACACAAACATCTCTGGTTGATGGCGAGACAAGCAAAGACAAGCACCAAATGTTACTCGTAGTCGTATCGTACCTAAGGTACTTTTACATTGGTAGATAATAGTAATAATCTGGGATATTGCATCTGATCTCAAACTAAGACTTAACAAAGCAAAAATAACAATAAAATTATTTTATGAGTAGGTAGGCTAGGCACTTACTTGATAATCCTGAAGATATCTGAAACAATGAATAGGTATTTAAGTAATAAAATTAAATAAAAGTGTGTTAGGCATAGCTGACGATCCCACGTCTTCTTGAACCTAGAAAATCTATCTCAGTCGAGCGTTATCCCCAAGATCGTCAGTTCAGTAGGGGCCGTTGAATTAGTTACTTTGGTCGCCGGAATCAGTAATTATTGCGATTACTATCCAACCACTTTAAATAGATAAGTACCTCAACGATGGACCAACCAGCCACAGGATGGAGCTTTGCCAACGTTCCACAAAAAAAAATGAACCAAAAAACTTTGTACCTACTTAATTTGATAAATGCGACTATACATTACTACAATAATTTCCGCATCAATTTTATTTTTGTATGTAGGTATACTTACCTACGTTTCGGCCACAGACAATAATAACCTGTGGTATCGGCATTTTGAACCCCGGCTTTCCCTACGTTATTAATTGTGTGGTCGGCCAAGAAAGTGGTGTACCACCCTAAGGTTGAATGCCGCTTGCAGATTTATAGGTGATAAAGATTAGTTTCGCTTGCAGATCAATCTGACAACTTCTATTGCCATCTTTATCTGATTTTAATATTGATAACGATAACTTCAGTGATATCTTTTTAGTTTGAACCTTGTTGTTATTTTCGATGACTATGATAGGAAACTAAATCAAAACTGGCACACCACTTTCTTGGCCGACCGTATTTATTATTCTGTGGTACCTACCTACATACTTACTACACTTCGTAGCTATTGTTGATCGAAGTTACTACCTACATGTTAAATAAAAACAATTGAGACGTTAATGTTAGTCAAGTGACTCGTCTCATTTTTTTTTCGAGGCAGGCTTGAACATTTAAAAGATTTTCTATTTAATTTATATATCTACGTCTTGTTTCCCAAATATAGACTTTTATCAACAATATTGACAACAATAACAAGTTCATGCATCCATACTCTTCATATTGCCATATGTAGGTAGGTATAAATGCGAAGGAAATCTGCCAAACCGTCTGCTTGGTTTTCAGGAGTTGACTGCTGAACACATTTGATTAAATTTGGTATGGTATGGGGGATACCTTCAAGAAGATACAACCTCTGTGTGGGCGAAGACACGATTACCTACGCTATAAATTAAACGTGGGCAAAAGCTAGTGATTATAAAACTATTAACCATAGTAAAATTGAGAAAGGGATTGATTTAATAGCTTTTATATTTAAAAAAAATTGACACGAATACCCAACCGTAAATAGACCAAACCAAAACAGGCTCGAATGAGAAGCTAAAAAAACTAGATTAATTACTTAGTTAGGTAATAGAATAAAAATATAACTAAGTATGTATATTTAATTAAAATCGAAGTGATTTTATCTCGATCAATAAGTTATAATAGGTACTTACTTGTTTTCCATGAGTATAACAAGAAAATAGTGCTACTAAAGTGACGATCGTCAGGATGTGCAGATTGATTAGTCTCATGGCGTCGTGTTTATTTGCCGTATTGACTCCCCATGACTGTGAACTTGCCTTATATACGAGGGCGTGGTTAAGTACGATTCTAGCGGATTGTCATGGTATGTAATCACGGATAATTTAAAAAGTGTTTGACATATTCGTTTATTAGGTATTTTTTAGGGAATTAAAGCTAAAAAAAAATTAGTAATTAGTCTAGTAATTTTACCAGTATTTAGCTAGCGCAATATGCTTGTCTGCATGGGCACTTGATTACGTAGCTATATAGTTACATACTTACTATTTATATTATTCATTCATCCCAAAGGTGGACTTCACAAATAGCGTACTTAGGTAACTTATCTATTATAGATCTAGACCACAATAATATGAAGATCCCCTAGTTTTTTTTATGCCACACACACACAAGTAACAACGAGGCAGGCAGGTCATCTGTTGGTAAGGTATGTGACTACTGTCGCCTATAGACATTAGCAATAACAGGGGGATTGCCAGTGTGTTGTACACCTTATTACAATGCCTTAAAGGCAAACTGGCTCTCAAGTGCAATTGCCGGAACCCACCAACAGGTGGCGACAAATTTTCAACTTGAGGGTGGTAGCAAGCCAGTCGAGTACCGCACTGAAAGCTCAAGCTCATTGTAGGATTCGAACCCACGACCTTCGACGTCACAACCACTGAGCTATCATCGCCTTAATAAATTATAGATACCCACTTATAGCTTTCAGAAAAAAAAACAAGAATCGCGATGCGAAAATATTTTTGATAACTGTTGTAGGTAGCTAACATGTGATGATAGGCATAAGTACTTAGGAACCGTAGGTACCTAGATGATTTTAACACGAAGATAGTAAATTGTGTGTTGTGTGAACTTGTGTGTGTAATCAAAGAGAAATGTAGAAAAGATTTTTCATCGTGATTGTACATGACCGTAGGTACAACCATAGCCCATACATGTTCCGGAGCGTGATACCTACACGTAACCTTGTCGATTCACTTGTATGTTACGCATGAAAGCTTACATACAATAGAACACTGAATGGTGAATTGATAGGCACGGGCTTGCCGACTCATCTTATAATGAATACAAACTGTGTTTTATACTGTGGTTTTGTCCTTATATGTTTTGATCCGAAATTAAAAAAAAAATATTGCGCGTCCAGGGGACCCCCGTCGGGTAGGTACGAAGTTTCTTACTTTTTAGGGTTCCGTACCCAAAAAGGGTAAAAACGGGACCCTATTACTAAGACTTCGCTTTCTGTCCGTCTGTCTGTCACCAGGCTGTATCTCAAGAACTGCGATAGCTAGACAGTTGAAATTTTCACAAATTATGTATTTCTGTTGCCGCTATAACAACAAATACTAAAATCAACGTAAATAAATATTTAAGGGGGGCTCCCATACAACAAACGCGTTTTTTTTTTCCTTTTTTGCTCGATATCAATAAATGCAGCAGCACTTGTAATATTCACAAAATACTCAGTTGTATTTTTACTTTAATCTATACTAATATTATAAAGAGGAAAGATTTGTTTGTTTGTTTGCATTGAATAGGCTCCGAAACTACTGGACCGATTTCAAAAATTCTTTCACCGTTAGAAAGCTACACTATCCCTGATGAACATAGGCTATATTTTATCCCGGGATAAGATAAGATCCCACGGGAACGCGGGTGAAACCGCGCGGAACAGCTAGTAATATTATAAAGAGGAAAGATTTGATTGTTTGCATTGAATAGGCTCCGAAACTACTGGACCGATTTCAAAAATTAAATTTTTTATACATACTAACATTTTTAAACTCGTGATATCTTTCGAATGGAATGTCCGAATTGAATAATTCAAAAAGTTATATAAAGGTATTGAAACAGTCTTGAATATGAAGTAATTTATTTTGATAGGGATTAATACCAAGGGACAAATAAAGAGCCTTTTCTAGCGCCGGCATTTCAATCAAATTTTTAAAATAAAAGAACACTTATTGTGACATAACTATAATAGCCAGACATATGCTTTCGCGACATTTTTTGTAGAAAATAATCTGTTCTGCAATGTCGTAGTACATTATTTTGTTCTATCATCAATAGTTTTCGCAGCGCACGCGATGTAAGGATTTTTTTGGTCAAATTTTTTTACACCTCGGGTTACATCATTGGAGTTTTAGTAAGGATCCCTATTATTTTTGAAAATATAATATAGCCTATGTTCATCAGGGATAGTGTAGCTTCCCAACGGTGAAAGAATTTTTGAAATCGGTCCAGTAGTTTCGGAGCCTATTCAATGCAAACAAACAAACAAATCTTTCCTCTTTATAATATTATATACAGGCTGAATTTTTCAAGTGGGCGTGGATGGCCAAATCCTAAACGAAAGGGAATATCGAAAAATACTGAAAGGAGTCTCGAGGCCAATTTTGATTAAAACTAAAACTGCATCATTCGATTTTCGAAAAAATATTTCCCCAAGCCAGGAATCAAACCCGATGAATTTGAAAAAAAAATACACAGCCTGTATTATTACACCATCCGATAATGTTGCTAATAAGGATCAAATTCTCAGAAGTAATGACATACGGCAAACTTAAAGAAAGTGCTCTTTTTTAATAAATTGATTAACATTTTTTGTATATTCCCACAAATTATTACACCTATCGTACCGTTGGACTTGACTCATAACCCACTCGCATTAAGCACGACAACATAACTTAATAATTTCATGACAAGGGCATTGTATCGAACAGTTTGACTAGCTATACGTAACTAAGTACTCATCTACATGTAGTAGGAAATGTATGAAAATACAAAAATATTGATTTTATTAAAAATGAACACTTTCCTTTATTTTTCCGTATGTATATTACTTCCCAAAATTTGATCCTTATTAACAAAATTACTAGATGGTATATAGAATAATATTGAATGTGTAAACTCTAAATCAACGGGTTTGATGCCTGACTTGAAAACATATTTTTTTCCATAGTACAAGCTCTGCTTAGTTTGGGATCAGATAGCCGTGTGTGAAAAATGTCCTAGGATATTTATTATTATTTATTATATTATTATATTTTATCAAAAATCTAATGATGCCGTATTAGTTTTCATCAAAAACAGCCTCGAGACTCATTGTTAATGCGAGTGTGCGAGTTATCAGTCAAGTCCAACGAGTGTACAAAATTAAAAATTATTTCAATCAATTTGATAGTACGATAGGATAAGTGCAATAGTTTGTATGAAAACACAATTTTATTAAATCATTTTATTAAAAAAGAACACTTTCTTTTAGATTTCGGTATGTCATTACTTCTGAGAATTTGATCCTTATCAGCAACATTATCGGATGGTGTAATTATACAGGCTGTGTATTTTTTTCAAATTCATCGGGTTCGATTCCTGGCTTGGGAAAACATTTTTTCGAAAATCGAATGATTGCAGTTTTAGTTTTAATCAAAATTGGCCTCGAGACTCCTTTCAGCATTTTTCGATATTCCCTTTAGTTTAGGATTTGGCCATCCACGCCCAGTTGAAAAATTCAACCTGTATAGTATAGAAAAGGCGAGTGGTCGCCGCTCAACCCGCTCGGCGAGCTCAATTGATTAAGTGCTTAAATAGTTTTGAAGACAATTATCCTGACTTTACCATCTCTCATAATGAGGAAATTATTGAGCGTGTGGAGAAGGTTCGAAATCTAGGGCTAGTCATGGATAGCTCCCTTAATTTTGAGACTCATGTAAGTGAATGTGTGCGAAACTGTCTTTACCGTCTTAAGCTACTCTATAAAATAAGGCCATACTTGTGCGAAAAGCTTAAAATTAGATTGTGTGAATCCTTGGTCCTGTCCAAGCTCAATTACTGCGATACAGTGTATGGGCCATGTCTACTGGCCCGGACTAAAAATCTCATTCAGCGTGTTCAAAATTCCTGTGCCCGGTATTGCTTTCATGTGCCACCTCGCGCACACGTGACTTCTTTTTTGAACTCCGCAAATCTACTCAAAATGGAAGCTCGCAGAAGACTTCATCTTGCGTCATTGCTTTTTGAAGTATTTAATGCAGGAAAGCCGCGGTACCTTCTGGATAAGCTGGTGTGGGCAGCGCAGGAGCGTACCCGTTATCCTAAAAGAGAATGTACTTTTATAATCTGCACCCCTGCACATCGCACTATGGCTTTTCGTGGCTCTTTCAGATTCGCTGCCTCTAGGTGCTGGAACGACCTACCACCGCCGATGCGTGACCTGAAAACAAAGTATACTTTCAAGAAACATCTCAGAGACCACTTACTAAAGTTCCAAAAATGTTAATCTTTTACTCACCTTAGTTTTTTCATGTCAAGCTAAACGTAGGCTTGTCGCGTCCAGCTACCGATGAGGCAAGCTATTTATACCACACCACTACCACCCTACTACCACAACACACGGCACTCGAAACACTTTCCTTGCTTTCTTTCTTAAAACATTTATTGTTGTATTAATAAAAATTGTTGGTTTCATGTAATGTAAACATACGGTATTGCGTGTATGCGTGGTTTATTTGTATGTTCACTGTGTGTTCGTGATGTCATGGACGGGGGCCCCGACTGAAAACCAGCGCGAGGGTTAGTTCTTTTGCTAACCCTAGCTTATGCTGAGTCGGGACCTTTTTCCTGGCATTATGCAACATTACATTATTATTTGTCATTTGGTATCTATGTTTCAGTGTAAGTAGGTTAAGTTTAATGTAATGTAATGTAGTGTGTTGTCGGAAATAAATGTATTTTCTTTCTTTCTTTCTTTCAATTAGCTAGGCAGCACCATCATATGCGATGTAATGTAGGCGTCACTGGGGTAAGGGACGTGAGTCAATGTCAAGAAATAAAGTGTTGTTTTTATGACGACGACGAGGAATAAGAAAGGATTTTTCGAAATTCAACCTCTAAAGGGATAAAAAAGGGATACGCGGGTAAAACCGCGGGGCGGACAGCTAGTAATAAATAATAAAATTAAAATAAAATAAATATTTAAGGGAGCTCCCATACAACAAACGTGATTTTTTTGCCGTTTTTACGGAACCCTTCGTGCGCGAGTCCGACTCGCACTTGGCTGGTTTTTTACACGTACCTAGATTTCTATTGATTACGAGGGCGGCACTGAAAATTTCGGGAATCAAGGAAGTGACACAACATCACTATTTAAAAATGTATTTATTGCTTTTCGAAGTATTCTCCGCGAAATTTGACACATTTTTCCTTACGACGGAACCAATCATTGAAGCAACCATTCCATTCGGATGTTGGGGTCTCCAAAATGGCCGTTTGGTAGGCGTCCACAGCTTCTTCAGGTGATGAAAATCTCTGACCACGCAATTTATTCTTTATTTGAGGGAAAGTATAGAAATCATTAGGGCTTAGGTCGGGGCTGTACGGCGGATGGTATAATAATTCTATGTTTTCTTGCTCTAAAAACTCTTTTGTTCTGTGCGCGGTGTGAGAACTCGCATTGTCGTGATGGAGGATGATGCGGCGGTTGCAGTTCTCTTTACGGAGTTCAGAAACGACCTGTGGCAAACAAATGCTAGCATACCATTCTGCATTAACCGTTCTTTGTCCCTCAAGAGGAATAGTCGCAACATGGCCGGTTTTGGAGACAAACGTGGCCACCATTTTTTTTGCAACACTCCGTGAAAAACAATTTTTGTTGCCTTTAACTCATTTTCGAACACCCAAACTCGTGACTGGTTTTTTGTTTCGGGTTCGTACGCGTATATCCAGGATTCGTCACCTGATACGATGTTGTAAGTATACAGCATTTGAGGATCCTGCGTGGAATCTTTCGAGAGTTCTGACCAAGTAACGCGAGCCACTTTTTGCTCTTCACAGAGCGAATGCGGTATCCATGGGGAAAACAACTTTTTTACACCTAATTGTTCATGCAAGATTATTTGTATTTGACTCATGCCAATGTCTAAAGTTGCCTGAATTTCGCGGTGTCACATGTCGATCTTCCTCAATCAGCTTACGCACAGCATCAACGGTTTCTTGGGTGACTGCAGTTTTTGGACGGGGATCATCACTGAGCTTGACACGTCCACGTTCAAATTCAGCAAACCAGCGATAAATTGTGGTTTTGGATGGGGCTTCATCACCAAATGCAGAAATCATCCGGTCAACACACTGTTTTTGTGTTAAACCACTTCGAAAGTCATAATAAATCATCGCTCTTGAATTTTCTCGAGTCAATTCCATTTTCTCAACGACTAAACAAGTTTGACAAAACCTATCGCGGTGAAAGTGAAGAGCCACCAAAGTGGCTTTGGTTTAGCCAATATATTGGCTAAGAGAATTCAGTATGCGAATAAATTAGGCAAAAAATTGGCTAGAGGGATTCAAAGAATATGACAGGAACAGTGGAAATATTCCATTCCCGATACTTTTAGTGCAGCCCTCGTATTATCTATATCTATACTTTGTATCTATATCCCATACTAAAATATAAAGCTGAAGTTTGTTTGAACGAGCTAATGGCTCAGGAACTACTGGTTCGAATTGAAAAATTATGGTAGTGTTGGATAGCCCATTTATCGTTGCGAAAATCCCACGGGAACGCGGATGAAACCGCGGGGGACAGCTAGTATTATATATACCCACCAAAAACATAAATGTAAAAAAGGAGAGCCAAGTTCAATACAAAAATTATTCTCTGCTGTGGGCTTCGCCGCAAAAAGAATGGAGATCTGAGATTGAGTGCCAAGTTCTATGTAAAATCCAAATATGTAGTCTAAGGGCTAACTTGGCTGGTTTTCCGTTAAAATATATATATTACAACGGAATTTAAAAATGTGTGAATCCAAGCGTGTTGGATCGCTTCTATAGTTATTTTTTTATTTTATCAAAACTATTGAAGATCAATGTAAGAAACATTGTGCTATTTTGCCTGTTTTATACCAGTGAAGAGGATCTGATTTGGATCCTCCCCCCCTCTCCTTACATCTCCTGCTTATGCATTTGGATCCCGCCACCTTCTGGGCTCCTGTTTCTCCACACGTGGTTCCTCGCGCAGGTTCTACGTCATAGACGTTCATAGTCAACGTAATTTCGTCAGTGGTGACGTTGCTTGATACTAAATAATTGATTATCACCACTTATGTGATCTTCGGTGTCAAGGTATTATCTAACAGTTTTATTTAACGTTGGCGGAGTTCCTCACTCCGTTCTATTCAATATTTCCATTTGGCTATTTGTTTAAAAAAGAAGATATGTTCCAGAAATTTTTATTTTAAATGTTTAAGTTATTTAAAATTACTCTACTCTTTATTTTTTAAGAAGGATAAGTGTTAGGTATTTTTTGCTTCGAAGCTTCCTAGCAATAATAACCCCATCACGATCCCATTTCTATATTTAGCTATTACCAATTTAAATTCATATGTTATTAATAATTTAATTTTATTCTTATTTTTTAAAAAGTTATGTTTGTCTTGTGAATTATTTTTTTATTTTCTCTTGCTTTGTTTTTCTCCTTTTATTAAATGTTATTTTAAATCAACTGGTGATAAAGGACTTTTTTTTCTCTCCTGAAAGTCTACAGTACCTACTTATTATAGGAATTGTAATAATAAAATAAGTATATTCACCTACCTACGTATAACTATAAAATTATTATTTATTTAAACTATTGCCTATACTATACGTACGTACCTACTTATTAAAGAAATTGTAATAATAATATTACTACAAATTATAAGTTTTCCTTAAGAAAACTTAGCAATTTCGCAGCATAAATCGCAACCTTATAGGTCAGATATCGAGAGACAACTGGACAGCAAGACGGCGCTCGCGCTTATGAGAGCCGCTCGCTCGGCGACGTTCGCGTCAACGGTTCGATTCGGTTGTCACAGCGCCCCACCCACCCCGCCCGCGCCACTCCGGCGTCACTCGGCGCGCGCGCGTCGTGTATATACCGAAAATCTAAATGCCTATTATTTTATAATTATTTATGAGTAGGTAATGATTTTACACTATTGATGTGCGCTAAATATAAAAATAATAATTAATCCCAGTTAATAACGTAGGTACCCTAAGTAATATTAGGTATTTATGTTAAGCGTTCATAATATAATCTAATTATTTAAAAATTGCCAGTTTTTTATTTATTCCTTTGTATTCATCTAATTACCTATCTGCATACCAAATTTTAACTCTCTAGGTCATCTGGAACTGGGTTAGAGTTTTGGTCTATAGGTCAGTCAATGATAAAAATGAGGAATTTTGGACATTAATATCTAAATAACCGTTTGAGATAAGCTTATGAACGAAAGAAATATGTATTTAGAACACATATGTATCTCGCAGGTCTCAATATATGAGCCAAATTTGATACGTTTATGTAAAATAGTTTTTGATTTATGAGGGGGTCAAAAGTGGCTCCAAATGGTTCGTGTAATATTACACACGGTGCGGCACACCAGTTCTGTTTCTTGAACTCGGCTTGACACGCTCCCGCGTGTCTAGATGGTAGTGTATTTTTAATACAGTTGCTCAAAAAGTGGTGTATTGCAGGGACGTATAGCGTTCGGGATGTGGGCTATTACATAATAGTGCTTTTTTTATACCTTTCCCGAACTCGTGCGTCTCTTTCCCAACTGTCAAAATAATGTCTATTAAAAAGAAAAACCAACCATGAAGTTTTTACTAAAGAGTTTTTGTGATTCATACAAATACGTATATTTCTAAAAAGAAGCTACTAATTTATTTCAATATCAGATTTAATGATTTAATTGAATGAGTTAGGTTAGGTTTCATTTCATCTCATTAAATTTCATTTTCATTTCATATCAATAAAAAAAATATACTGAAGACTAAGCTGTATGTATAGTTCCCTTTGCCTACCAAAATGGGTAAAGAAAAAAAACTCTGCTTATATTCTACGGTTGGCGCCATTTTCCAGAAATTTTCTATGCGAGTTTAGTTGTTTGTTGCACAAAATGAGTAATTTCGACTCGTATTTTTTTTTTAATTAACACCACCGGAATCACTATAATTGCACAAACATTGTATGACAAATATACAGGAACAATCATACGAAATTAATAATAGTTTGTCTCAAACAGTAAATATGCAACCTAAAACTTCCCCAGTAAGTTTAAAAAACTATACCAATTTCAATGTACATGTACTATAACTTTTATAAGAAATAAATGATTAGTTAGTTGAGTTTATTGTGTTTTTATTATTTTATTAAATTGCTTCATTTTTTCGCAACTGTATTAAAAATAGTCGTTCAGTACACATGCGGAACCGTCATTGCAACTTGTTCCGACTGTTAAGAGACATTTATAATATAATAATAATAATTTATTTTCAACAACAAGGTTTATACATCTAGATTGCAAGCCCTGATTCCTAAACTAGCGTTAGCTGTATATTAGGAATCAGTTCCTTCCCAATAAGTACTGAAGCCAAATTGTTATATTAAATATAGTTGTATTACATATAAGCTAAGAAACTATGTGTGTGTGTGTTGTGTTTTGTGTGTGTGTTTGTTGTTTATGGTGATCTAGTGTGGCTTGCAGCTGAGATTTTATTAGCTAGCTACATATCAGTAATCTGTGGATTTTATTTCACTATTAGCAATATATTTTCTATGTCATTATAGTCTAAATCCTTAATCCACAGTTTTATTTTATTTTTAATTTGGTAGTTAGATAGATGTTTGGTTTTATAAACTAAATTAAGTTTGTTATATAGTCTAGTCTATTTGTCAGAACTCTTTGCAATGAGAGCCTTTCCACACTTGAAATTCTTCAACTTTGTCTCTCGCTCTAATTTGTACCGGATACCGCGGTCATATTTAATCTGTGCCGCGGTGAAGGTCGTGGGTTCAAATTCTAAAATGAACTTGAGTTTCGGTGAAGAAAACCATCGTGAGGATCCCATAGCTTAAGTTGAAAATCTGTCACCAAGCACCTGTTGGTGTGTTCCGACAGTTGCACTTGAGAGCTAGTTGCCTTTAAGGCATCGTAAAAAAGTCGACAACACCTTGGCAATCTTTCCTGGCAATGATATTGGCGACAGTAGACCCTTACCAACAGGTGACTCGCATGCTTGTCAGACTTATGGTATATTAATTAAAATTTCGGGATGGTTGATTATTCTAATTGAATTATTATTTCTATTCTATTTCAGGTCCGTTTCATATCGCACCTTTATATACAGACCGTTACTAAAAGGATTTTTTCATGAATTGAGTTAACAATGCCATCTTTAAAAGTGGCATACACTTTCTTAAAAAAAAACAATTTTAGTGGTAAATGGCGATAAAAACCGTACCAAACCAAACCAAGTCTATAGATAGCAATCATGACTTGTTCGTTGAGGAGTGATTTTCAGTAAGAATCATAATCGAAAAAATATTAATGGAAAAGTATTACATAGTACATATAAAAAATCATAATCAAAGTTCTATTAAAATAAATAACTTTCCTGAATTGTATGTTACAGTGTAGATAATCATTGGCTTCAAAATAGCTCAAAGTACAATGTATGAAGGTAGATTGCAGGTGGTTAAATATCGTGCATATTTTAGCTCATGTACCTATAAAATTGAATATTTTCGTTTAGTAACGGTTTGTCTTTAAAGGTGCGAATATGTCCAAAAGGTTAGGGTAAATCAACAAAATAATCATTTAGGCCAGACTTTATTTATATTTATTTGTAAGATGGTCAATATACATTTACACAAAATATGAGATAGAACCTATTAATTATTATGTTTTATATACTCTTTGGTATACACCACTGTGGACGGACAGTGACGTAGAACACCATGGCGAAGGTCATGGGTTCGCATCCTATCCTACAATGAGCTTCAAATTTCGGAGAAGGAAAACATCGTGAGGAAACCAAAGCAAGGTGGTAGGGTACTTTACTGGCTGCCTACCAAGTGGTTATCAAGTTGAAAATCTGTCGCCAAGCACCTAGTAGTTGTTAGATATAACTTATGCACACTAATGGCTGTCCTGAATAGGAATCAAATCCACAACCTATAGCGGGACAGAGATAGTATTTAACAACTTAATGAAAGGTACGTAGATGCTAAAATGTGACTGTTATTAGGGGACTAATTACAGTCACATTAATAGTAGGTAACCCATATTTAATAATTCTTTAAAATAAAACAAGATTGATAGTATGAATTAAATTGAAAATATAATATGTTACTTTTTAGATGCTCCAAACCCAGAGAAACCCATTATCTGGGCAAGTTCAGATTGTGCAGGAGTTTCTTCAGTGTCATCATCCATTAGTTTACGTTTCTTGTCACGCCGTCTCTCGCGCCGCAATTCTTTCACTCTTGCTTCTTCTTCTGCAGCCTCTCTCAATCTTGAATCTAGTTCGTATTCATGCTTTTTATCTTCCAATTTTCGCTTATTTAATGCAAACCGAGCTTTGACCTAAAAATATTGAAAAAATAAGAACCTACAGTAAGTAACAAATAATTAATAATATCAGTGAAGGAAATCATTGTGTATTGTGCAGTGGATGCACAATTACTTGATTGTCTGAATTGCAAATATTCTGAAAGGAGAAAAGATTTACAACTTGCCTGATCCAATGAACTCCTTTCAATTTTCATTGACATGCCCAGATTCCTTTGGTGTTTCTTTCCATTGATGTGATCAAGGAAGTTAATAGAATCTTTGACTACACAATCACAAACATTGCAATAATATCCACCTGATTGAGAGGTGGGTGTATTTTTGGTGATTACTACACTTTTTCCTAGTTTGGAGTCTAAGTCAACTTTGTAGTCTCGTTGCTTGAGGAGCTCCCGTTTTACAGGTGGGACTGGAAAGTAAAAAAATTTTTTTTGTTAATCTATACATTTCAGTTTTGGATTGTTTTAGTAAATACAATCTTACGTACTTTTCTTTTTAGATCGTTCTTCTTCATCTAACTCTGCTTGCAACCTTTCAACAGCGATTTTCTCAAATTCATCTTTGTCCCATTTTCTGCGATGGTCGTCAGGTCTCATAGCCATGATTGTAAATTAGAAAATACAACGTTCACAGCATACAAAAATGATATATCAAATCACTAATGCCGTTGCATTGTTTATTTAAGTATACAAACAATTATGTAAATAATATAATAATTATTTCTCTATCTAACTAAACTCTGCTAAACTCGTTCGATTTTTTTTTTTGTTACTGGCAATCGTCCTTTTAGGATATTTCTGCCAATGTATTTGAAATGGTCTTGGTCTATTTGTCACTCCTTTAATATTTTTTTTTAATAATTTTTAGTCGATACAAAGTCTTTCAGTCGCATACATTTATTCGGTTTTAATTTCTTCTTTTATGTTATAGTCACATTCTCAAATTCACTGTAATGTCTAGTCCTCGTCCGTGCATGTCCAGTCAAACTTTTGTGAAATTGGCGGTTGTTCCACTAAAACATTACCGGACTTTTTGGGACAACCTGGAAAGTCACGATACACGCTTTCATTTCATTTCACTTCACTTGTGCACTTAGATAGATCATTATTGGACAAAACACCACCGATATTATTCAATAAAACTCAAAATACACGAATTTAATGAAAATAAAACGAAAAGACAACGTCACTTCGCAAGTTCCCGCCGAAAAGTCGTTCAATTTCTTTTATAATCCAAAGAGGATAAAAACACTACGATTTTAAGAGTCAGCACTTTCTTACAAGCCATTGCACGGAATTAGAAACGTACTTTGTACCAACCTGGTAACATAATAGTAATACCAACATTGTAAAATCCAATTCTTTATTAGGGCTTGACAAATACGAATCATGCTTTTCTATCGATATTGATTATTTCAATTTTCATAGTTGCATAGGTACCTACGTTTCATTAAGTGGCCGAAAATAAATACATATACGCCATAAAAATAGTTTATTTATTGTATAATATAAGGTCCTACAAAATCAACTACCGTCCTTTTCAGGGATGAATCTATAGGTGATATATAATCATAAAAAAATATTAAAAAAATATTTCGTCATATAGCATAAGAGAAAAACAAAAAAATTACAAGTGCAGATGAATGTCAAGAGCCGGTATGTAGTCGTTAAAACATGCCAATTAATACATAAATTACTATTAATATCAAAAAGAAAATGTTGATGCTTAGTAATTACGTATTTGGTTTATAATATCGTCCTGCCATCGCGCCACTTTGACGCACCGCGCTGTGAGCGAGCAGTCGAGTCACACATAATGCATAAAACACTCGAAATCGGAGATAAACCCTTTCACCACGACAAAAAACCCAAACTGTTTATCCAAACTTAGATTATAATACCTCAACAATTCTACCAACAGTAAAAAAAGGTATAATGCGTCTAAATCAAATAGACGTTAAGACACCTGCTACCCAAAGGAATCAGTACTCGTTTTTTTTTTTTTTTTATTTTTTTTATTTTTTTTTTGGGAGGACTTAAAGGTTGAGGTCTGAGGGACCATAGACACCCTTACGCGGACTTTTCGGTGAGCGCTTAGGGCTCTCAACCGAGTTGCAAATTTTAGACGACTGACCGCTGAGGGCGCCCCAGTTGGGGCACGAACCTCGGCTCAGGGCGTCGTCGAGGGGACACAAAAGTGGGACGGGCTTCGCCTAAGCGATTTAGAGTAGTTTTAAGGGACGGTCGGATTTCTGGTGCGGCTCGGGCCGTCGTTAATTACGGGGGACGAGACTGACTGAGTGGGACGTCGCGACGGGCCTCTCCGGCGAGGGCGGAAACGCGGGCGGTGTTGTTGTTGTTTCTTCAGGGCTGCGCGAGCCTCCCTATCCTTAATCTGAGCTAGTGTTATTGGGTCATCCGGCTCGCTGAGGGCGAGTTTAGGCCTACGGATTTTTGAAATCTCTGAAGGAGTATAATTGGCTGAATTTACTATTAATGGGTTCGCGTGGTTTAGGGCACGAAAGTAATAATGGCGTGAAGCGCGCTTAATGACTTGTTTAACTGTGGGCAGATTGAGGTCTATGTGTAGATCTAGGTTTCGCATGTACCACGGGGCGCCCGTGGCTTTGCGCATGAAGCGGTTCTGAACCACTTGGAGGCTATGGATCAGCCTGGGGGATGCATGTGCGAACACAGTGCATGCATATAGCATAATGGGGCGGATGCACGCGGTGTATAGTCTCACCTTGCTTTTAAGAGCAAGTTTGGACTTTGGGTTAAGCAGGAAATGAAGGCGACCAGACACAAAGAGGGCGCGTGCGCGTACCTTCTTAATGTGGCTGGAGAAGGTCAATCGATCATCCAGTGTTACGCCGAGGTATTTGGCTTGCTTTTCCCAAGGGATCGGCTCGCCGAACATGGTAACTGGAGAGGGGAGAGTGGGGCCAAATTTCTTGTCGGTCCTGTAGAACAGGACCGCCTGACTTTTGGTGGGGTTGATTTCGATTCTCCATTTCCTAAACCAAGCACCTAGGGTGTTGGTCGCGGTTTGGAGAACTTTAGCAATGGCCGAGGGGCATCTGCCTGAGTAGTAGATTGCGGTGTCGTCCGCGAAAAGGGCTAGCTGTGCTTTGCCAGCTTTGGGGATGTCACTCGTGTAGAGTGTAAACAGCAAGGGGGACAGCACAGAGCCTTGGGGGACTCCGGCTAAAATAGGGTTGGAGGAGGATAGCGCTCCTATTATTCGGTAGCAGAATTGGCGGTTCGACAAAAAGTCTCGTATGATGGTCACGAGTCTGTCAGGCACTCCGAGTTTGTACAGCTTATATATTAAGCCGTTGTGCCAGACTTTGTCGAAGGCTTTAGCTACGTCAAAGAAGAGGACTCCGGTTATTAGACTTTTTTGATATGTAGGGAGTACTTGAGAGTAGAATTAAAACGCTGGTACAAGGAATCAATCTGAATGTTTATTGAAGTAAAACTTGCTTATTAAGTACTCAATTTGTTGGTCATGTGTTAATACGTAGATGACGAGCTAACATTTTGGATCTGACCAATCACACGACAGCAATAATAGGAACGAAATCTACGAGTGAGGCGAGAGCGAGAAGTACATGTGCGAGGGAGATATGAGAACGTAAAAAGGCGCGCGCTTGGAGCGGACCGGTAGTCGGGGCTCGATGCTCGTTGTTGATGTGATCCCACAGATAGTTGGCTGAGATGTGTTCAACAATACGATGGACTTGTTGAACGCACGAGTGTTTAGTTCGAAAACCAAACTGCTCGTCGGGAATGAGTTTATTAGCGTCGGCATTTGCTTTGAGACGGAGATAAATTAATCTTTCATACATCTTGCCCATGACATTGAGCAAGCTGATGGGTCGGTAACTAGAGGGCTCGGATTTAGGTTTGCCGGGTTTGGGGATCCCAATTACCTGGGCTTTTTTCCACTGGTGTGGGAAAATGTTATTGGAGAGGGCAGCGTTAAAGATAGCTGTCAGGAGCATGATGAGGGTAGCCGGGAACAGCTTGACCACTCTATTTGTGATTTTATCCGAGCCCAGGGCTTTCCTTAGGCGGAGGTCCCGGATGATCTGCTTGACCTCGTCCGTGGTCACGGGAGGTAGGGGGTCTTCCTCTTCGTTGAGAGGCGGTGGGGGTAAGGGGAGAGAAGCTCGCCGTTCTACTTCAGAATTGACTTCCTCCAGATGGACAGGGTCTATAGGGACGGAACTGGGTGTACATTGGAGCTCCAGGCTTTCGGCCAGGCATTCGGCCTTTTCTTCGTCTTCGAAGGCGGGTGGAAGGTTGGGCCTTTTTAGAGGTGGAATAGGGGCAACCGTGTCCTTGGTTAGGGCACGTGAGAGTTGCCAAAAGGCTAGGTGGGAGGGTTTGATGTCGATCATGGTCTGGTTCCAGTTGTTTTCGCGTGCCTCAGCCACTCGTTCCTTGACGGCGCGGTGGAGAGTACGCAGACGGACGCGGTTAATTTCGGTTGGACGACGATCATAAGCGCGCATGGCTACGTTCTTTTCCCTAATCAGGTCACGTACGTCGTCGGGCAAGCGCCAGCGTCGATTGCTCTCCACTGGTACTGTCCGAGAGCAATCGCTAATGAGCGATTGCACGTGGCTGGTTAGGGAATCGATTGCGCCGACAGCTTCGTGAGCGGTGACAATGCTGCTGGGGATTTGATCGAGGTGGACGGATGAGGCAGACTTGAGGCTTTCGCCCAGTTTGTCCCAGTTCGTCACTACCTTGGTAATAGGGGACTGACCTGAATCGGGGGGGCCTGCGTTCGGTGTAAGCTCTAAGATTACAGGTCGGTGGTCGGAGACTAACTCGTGGTGCACTGTCACATCGTGTATGCCTAGGCTCACATTTTGCAACAGTGCCACATCTAGGATGTCAGGTCTGTGGTTAAGTACGTCAGGAAAATGAGTTGGTTCTGTGGGCGCGACTAAGTCGATATTTAGCGGCCCTAGTAGGGATTCTAGAACAATACCTCTGGAGTTAGTCGTATGACAGTTCCAGAGGCGATGTTTCGCGTTTAGGTCGCCCGCCACTATGACAGAGCTTCCCAAGTCGAAAAGGGATTTCAAGTCTCTTCTGAGTGATAGTTGGATGTCGCTAGATTCGCGCGAGGGGGAAACGTAGGCTGAAACCAGAATGATTGACTCGTGGCCAGTCATGCCGAGCCTGCAGACCGAAGCTTCAATGTACTCGAGAGAGGGCTGATCCACGGGGGAGCAGTACAAGGACTTTTTGTAGTAAACGAGGGTTCCACCGAGGCGGGAATTGAGCCTATCGTTGCGAACTATCTGATAGTTGGCAATCTTTGGGTCCCTGTTAAAGGGTTTGAGGAATGTCTCTTGCACTAGGAGTCAGGCGAGGCCAGATGGGCCTGAGCAGCGGCTTCAAGGGGTGGTGGGCGACCCGTGGCGTGCTGAGTCGCGTTGTAAGATGGGCGGGGACGAGGAGCTTTTGGGCACCCGCGGTAGTTGGCGGTGTGACCCAGCTGTTGACATAGCACGCAACCTGGTGGTTCCGTTGTCTCTGAGGGGTTCTTGGGACGGTCGCATTCCTTTGTGGCGTGCGGCTTAAGGCACTTTACACACCTGGCGGGTGCGTAGCAGTTGCGGGCAGAATGGCCATAGAGCTGGCAATTATGGCACTGGGACGGGAAGCGTCCCTTTTTGAGAGCCTCAACGGATATGCCGGTGAGGTCGCAAACGTGCCGGATCTTAAAGATGGCCTTGCCGGCAACGCCACGGTCAAGGGTGACGAATACCATTTGGTAGGGTGCGTGACCACGCCCCTTATACATGCGATGTACGCTTTGGACAGGGAGGTTTTGCTCTATGAGCGAGGCCTTGATGTGCTCGACATCAATCTCTATGGGTATATTTTTGATGACGACCCGAAGGGATCGTTCATCGGGGAGAGTGTAGGTGTGGAAGGCCACCTTTCTCTCTCGAAGCATTTTAGTAATGGATCTGTGGTCGTCTGAGTTGGCCACAGTCACCTTGATCCCGTGTTCGACGGGACGAGCGGACAGGTAATTGACTCGGTGCGACTTGCACCACGAGGAGACATCCATCCACTTCCCCTTATCCTGAATGAATAGGGGGGGGTGGGGAGTCCTTTTTGGCGGGGACTTGAGACTGGGAGGATGAAGCTCCCGGCGTGGGGGTTGGTGGGCTCACCGGGGTGAGCGGGGCTACCTCGCGTAGGGAGGTAGGGGTTGGGGTCGGGGAAGAGGGTTTAGCTGCTTTAGCAACTGCTGCCTCTTCTAAAGGTTTTTTAGCGCGCTTGCGCTTGCCCCGTTTGCCGACTTCGGTAAACTCACCGTCATCCTCTTGCGAGGGAGGGGGTGCCGTGTTTGCCGTGGCAGGCGGGGTCTTGGTAGGAGTGGGAGGCTTATCGTCGGGCTCGGATTGAGCTGACATCGCGGACGGAGGGCGAGATGGAGATGGGGGCCGGCTAGAAGGGCGGCTCGGAGGGCGACTTCCGGAAGGGAGGCTTCCATACCTCTTCATGAGGTAGTCGACGATTGCTTGATCCTGGAGGAGGTCCTCCAGGGTCTCGGGTTTAGTCTGGCTGGCCATAGTGGCCAGCCAGGGGGACCTACTTTAAAAGCTAAATTTTTAACTCCCAGGTGGGTGCTCCTGGGGTGAGTAGTACTCTCCTGACCGGGGATAGGCCAGGAGGTGTGTGACGACGGGGTGTGCCCTAAGCTAGTGCTTCCGCTGTTGAAGCTTTATTAGCAGCGGAGTTCCTAAGTCCCTGCCTAGCGATAGCTGGGGTCGACTAGGGAAGCCCCCAAGGCCGACTGGTCCAGCCCCGTCCGGGTTTGCGTTTGCCAGAAGGGCAACCGCGATCGGCCGGGTCACGCTCGAACTAGCTTCGTTAGCACCGTTAGGTATCCGCTAGCCCACCACTAAAATGCGTGGATTTCGCAAGTGGTTTGTGTCGTTCCAGTCAAGGCCGCCTCGAGTAAAATACAGAAGTATTAATTACTTTCAGCAGCGACAGTGACCAAATCGGCACGGGTGGTTGGTAATGAAAATTACCGTTTGGGTGTCGTTTTGGACAGTGAGCCTCGTCCGGTAAAATACGAGAAGTATTAATTACCGGAATTGGTCCAATGAACAATTCGACGATGTGTCGATTTAGTCAGAGTTGCCCTCAGTGATATACGTGAAGTATAACTCACTGAGTAGCGGCGACAAAGACCAAACCGACGAAATGGCGAGGTAATGAAAAATTACCGGACCGAATAAAAATTCGTGAAGGAGGCGGGCGCGCAGAAACACGTCCGCACGGTACGACGGCTCGAACAGGAATGTCCTCGTTTTAATTTAGTAGGACTATTTTTATATTACAATGTTGGTACGTTCCTAATTCAGCTTGTAACATTTAGTTAGTCATGACCATAGATACAAAGTCTTTCAGTCCAATACATTTTCTTCAGTTTTAGTTTCTTCTTTTATGTTATGGTCAATTGGTCACATTTTCACATTCACTGCAATGTTTAGTCCTCGTCCGTACAAGTTCAGTCAGGTTTTAGTGAAACTGGTGGCTGTTCCACAAAATAGGGTATTTTACTATACATATATCGCTCCTTGAATACAAAAGGGCCACAAATCAAAAAATATCCAAAACCGTTTTATCGTAAAAATGATACCAAAATAGACTAAATTTTATAGTTAATTGAAGACACCCATCATTTTTGCTTACTCTATGGTCAAACGGACTATCCGCCCTTTTTACATCGGAGCACTTTGACAGGTGATGTCAGTGCAAAACGGCCATTTTTTTAGTTGCGCCCCGAAATTCAATGTGAACGCACGTCGGTTGCATGTAAAAGTGCCATAATCCAAAAAACGTCTGTTTTGCATTGAAAACTTCAGGTAAGTTTGATTATATTTTTTATACAAAAGTGCCACAATCTAAAAACGTCTTGTTTTGCATTCTAACTTCAAGTAGTTATAATCACATATTATATTACAAGAGTGCCATATTTTGAAAATCGACCGTTTTGCATTCAAATATTAGGTATGTGTAATCATATTTTGTAATATAATATTAGCCTATTTGAAATGCGACCGTTTTGCATGGAATAAATTATTATTTTTACCGTTCTAGAATAATACTCTCAGAAATATGGCCATTTTGCAAGAAAATAATTTAAATTTCCTTTACACTTTTTTCAATCAAAATAAACCTATTTGACTTTAATTCCTATGTTCAAGTGTGCGACTCAAGTAGCAGTTCCAGTGACTCTGACACCAGTAGTTCTAGCTCCAGTAGTTTATCAGATGCCGATTTTTCATCAGATGGCAGCGTCAAAGATCCCAATTTTCAACCCAACAATGAACGAGCTTCTGATTCCGAGGAAGATATACTGTCAAAACTTTTTTAGTTATCCAACAAATTTGTATTTCATTCATTTAACTTCTTATGAAACTGAAGAGTTCACCTCGATAGTCACGGTGTCAAAAAAGAGGGCTGCTAGTCCTGTAGTGCCAAAAAAGCTGTACTTTGTTTGTAAACTTAAAATAGCTGATTCGAAAAAGCAGTCTATACTAAAACTGATTGAGAAGAATATTTTTATTTAATAAATTTTCATAAAAACGTTCACCAAATATAAGTAAACAATAATTATATTCTGCTTAAGTTTGTTGTTTATTAAGTCAGTCATAATTAAATTCTATAGATTACTATTTTTGCCACCATAACATGCAAATATTGTCAGTGAGACTAGAAAAATAATTATTGAATGTAAGTTGTTTTTCAAAAGAGTAATTGCTGAGTTTATTGCCGGCTCTTCTCAGCAAAAGCAACCTTCCGAACCGAGCATTAGTCTGACTATTCATAAGTGCATGTGAAGGCCTATTTTGACAAATAAACAATTTCATTTAATTTCATATAAATATTCTATAGTAAATAAAAAACTATGTTTCTATATAAGTATTCCAAATGATTTAGTTAAAAAGTCCCATAAGTTAAACTGTTTGAAACTATGTGATTCTATAAGACTGTTTATTGTTACTGTGTAATACGCTGTAATATTTTGTTCTACTTACCCTCTGTACCATTATATTTGATCTCATATTATTATTTAATCGAAGTTAAACATGATAGAATTTAGGGTCGACTATTGATTTTTTAAGAGTATTTATTAATTAATAATGTTTTTATGTAATATTTTTGATATAATTATTGTAATTTTATGTCCTGCTGTCCTAGAATTCTATAATTTAATTAATAAAGTTTTAAAGAGGATGTTTAATTTGACAAAATAATAGGCATTCACCTAAAACTTCTCAATTATATTAATAAAAAAAAAACGATTTTGTACTTTAGATCTTGTAAAACATTGTTTTACTGGTGTTCGTCCATTTATTATTGCACAAGTAAACAGTTTTATTACCGTTTGATAAATTTTATTAAGAAACCTTTTAATAAACCATTTATTTTTGTAAAATTGTTTTTATTTTTTGACTTAGTCTAATGATATTGATTGAAATTTTGAATGCAAAAGGGACTTTTGTGCCATTTTTTCATAATGGGTAACAGCTGTGCTAATGTCCATATTGTATGTAGATAGCATTTAAAAATACGCATCTAATGATATATATAACATAATTATAATAATAGATAACATATTAAATATTTAAAAAAAACACTTATCAAAATTTGTTTTGGCCCTCCTGTAAAATTTATGAATTTTGATTTGTGGCCCTTTTGTATTCAAGGAGCGATATGTATAAATAAAATAAAAATATATTATTGAGATCGCTTAGGCAAAAAGCAGTTGCGAAATGTTAGTTTTAGTCTACGTTTTAGTTCATAAAATTACAAAATAGATTTTTAATTTCAATTCAGTTTTCAGTATTTTTAATCTGTTTTTTAACACGAAGAAAGACTTTTTGGCGGGAACTTTCGAGGTTTTGAGTGAGTTTTATGTTCATTAAATTCGTGTATTTTGAGTCTCAATCGAGTTGTTATCTTCCAATTCCAATTTGTGTTTTATGGCTCCATCGTTGTTGTTATCTTCAAGGATGTTATAATCAAGTATCTTATATATATTATAAAGAAGGATCGAGTACTGTCAAAATTAGTTCCAAGCAAAGTAAGCTTTATGCGGTTCCCATACAGTCCATTCTCAGTTATGGTAAACCAATCAGGAAAAACGGTCTCGATGAGAGGCACCTCCCTAGGAGTGTGTCCCTCTCTAACAGATGGCCAGCCTAAAAAAACACGAGACGTGGGAAATAGTAGTAATTTGGGACTAACTTATAGGGCTGTTTTTAATTTTACTGTGTTTGAATTATGTACCTAATTAGAAAATAACTAACTACACTAAATTCTTTTATAGTATTTTAAATACCTACATGTTTTAAAGCTAAGTAAATGCATAGTGCTAGAAGGGCAAACGCCACAAGCATGGCACAGGGATGTGGTGGTGCTCTTCTTCAAAAAGGGCGATAAAACCCTATTGAAGAACTACAGACTCATCACACTGCTGAGCCATGTTTACAAGTTGTTTTCGAGAGTCATTACGAATCGTTTCACGCGCAGGTTTGTCGACTTCGAGCCTCCCGAACAAGCCGGTTTCCGAAAAGGCTTTAGCACCATAGACCACATACATAGTATACGCTGCGGCAAGTTATACCTACAGAAGACCGAGGAGTATAACCAGCCATTATGCTTAGCGTGTGTGGACTATGAGAAAGCCTTTGATTCGATCGAAATCTGGGATGTGCTGAGGTCTCTTGAAAGGTGCCAGATTGATTATAGGTATATTGAAATAAAGTGTTCGTACGAAAACGCTACCATGTCAGTCCGACTCCAGGACCAGAGCTCGAAACCTATGCAACTGTAGCGAGGCGTGAGCAAGGAGAAGTGATATCTTCGAAACCGTTCACCGCTGCATAGGAAGAATTATTCAAGCTTCTGGACTGGAAAGGATTTGGCATCAATGTCAATGGTACATCACCTTCGATTTGCCGATGATATAGTAGGTGATGGCTGAGACCTTGAAAGACCTCGGCACAATGCTCGGTGACCTCAGCAGAGTCTCTCAACAAGAGGGTCTAAAATTAACATGGATAAGATGAAAATCATGTCGATCGTCCATGTTACACCCACTCCAGTAAAGGTTGGAGACTCTGCTCTCGATGTTGTAGACGACTATATTTACCTAAGTTAGACCATCCAACTAGGTAGGTCCAACTTCGAGAAAGAGGTCAATCGACAAATACAACTTGGCTGAGCAGCGTTGGGGAAGCTACGTAACATCTCGTCGCCAAAGAGCAATGGAGGGGCTATGCTCGGAGTTTTCCTGCAAGATCGAATCAGAAATGAGGAAATCCGCAGGCGAACCAAAGTGACAGTGGGCGGGGCACATAGCTCGTAGAACCGACTGTCAATGGGACAGAAAGGTTCTCAAGTGGCGACCACGAAATGGAAGTCGCAGCTTGGGCAGGCCTCCCACACGGTGGACCAACGATCTTGTGAGGTAGCGGGAAGCCACTGGATGCGAGTAGCGCAAGACCGGCCATCGTGGTGATCCTTGAGGGAGGCTTTTGTCCAGCAGTGGATGTCGTCCGGCTGATATTAATGAAATGAATGGGGGAGGTACCAATACCATATATTACTTATTAGTGGACATAAAAACCGTTACTTCACATACATATATCTTACTAATATTATAAATGTGAAAGTTTGGATGGATGTATGTTTGTTACTCATTTATGCCAGAACGGCTGAATGGATCTGGATGAAATTTGGCACAGATATTGATTATAGTCTGGAATAGCACATAGACTTTTTATTCCGGGAAAAGATAAGATCCCTCGGGATCGCGGGTGAAACCGCGCGAAACAGCTAGTTATTATATAAGGAAATGTGACAGTTCTTATAGACAAGCATGGGTTAATGCGACGCGATTTGGGACAAGAAGCTTGACGAATTAGCGTCGTGGAGAAAACGAGCGCGGTAGCCCGACTGTGACACATGGCATGGCTATAACATTATTATGACGAGAAATTTCTTCATTTTGCCCTTTTTGCCGCCGGGATAGCAGCTATCTATCAGTCTTTATTTTATTTATTTTTCTAGAGTTTATACCTATGTGTTGTCCCTCTATCTACAGAGGTCACAACGATTATCATAAAGTAAATTAATAACTACCTACCAGAAATTTTCGAGTTGAGTGATGATAATCATACGCTTAACGAAGTTCTGCCTAAGAAAATGAATGCTATCAGATCATCACTATTCAATTAATTAGTAGCTACCTCACTGAAAATTTACTTGTACGCGTACGCTATCGTAATACAAAGCAGCTAGCCGTTTTACGAAACAGCTCAGGAGCAGATGTTGTTTTATTTTTTACTCTCGTGATATCATGTTGTAAGGTAGTTGTAAAAACTAAATGCCGTGACGTAAGTGGTGGTCCTAAGCATGAGCTTAGTGAAAGTACTCTATTACTAATGTGATGGTTTATTCTAATACGAGTGTCAATACTTGCCATAATCGAAGCGATTTATTTTTTTAATTATATTAAGCTGAAAATAATATGCGTTAATCAATCCATTTAATAGGTGTAGGCTACTTTTTACTTGGAAATGTGGGAGAAGGGAATATCTAGTAGATACAATAGATAAATAGATCGATATCTAGTAAGTATTCTATGATATATTTATTCCAGGATATGAGTTTCATCAAAATCCGTTCAGCCGTTTTTGCGTGATTGAGTAATAAACATTCAAACATAAAATTTTCACATTTATAGATAACTAGTGGACCCGGCAGACGTTGTCCTGCCCTGAAATTAAAACAAAACTTAGAACCCGATTCCAGCGCCATCTACCGGGTCCAATTTTGTTTTCAAATCATCGAGGAACCCATTGAAATACACACACAAAATTTCATCCAAATCGGTCCTGTTACCATACTCCTCCGAAACGGCTTGACCGATTACTCAAATTACTAAAATGGCTATTAAAAAATAAGGGTTGATCGTAGAAGGGTGAAAATTGGGGATTGTATGTATTTTTGTATGTTGTATAATAAAAAAATAGAAATTAGAAATTTTGTCTCAAAAATAAAAATAAAAATTTAGGGGTGGACTACCCCTAACATTTAGGGGGATGAAAAATAGATGTTGGCCGATTCTCATAGATACCGGATAAGCACAAAAAATTTCATCAAAATCGGTTAAGCCGTTTCGGAGGAGTACGGCAACGAAAACTGTGACACCAGAATTTTATATATTAGATAAGAATTAATAGGTTGTGTTATTTTTTTCTAACATAGACATTTACAAACTTATAACAGACAGACAAGATCGTGCACACTAATGTTTGTCCCGGGAAGAGAATTGAAGAGAGTGAATCCCACGATATGTTACTTGGATGTGACAAATTCTGAAACGGAGGACCAGAGTTTATATTGAAATTCCTGTACAAATCCTCGCATAGAAATACAAGTGTGCAACAAGCAATCCTGTTTCTTTACTTATTAACAACGCGCGAGCATTATTTTCAGTAGCGTTCAATGTAAATTGCATCGGTCTCGTGAGGCGAACAAAGGCTGGCAGATATCGAAGGATGGCAGCGAGACGGGGAGGCGCGCGGCGCTTCAGACTCGCTAAACAAAATGGATTTTTATTTCATCACCTTTCTTCACTACGCTTTGAGCGCAAAAATATGTACTCTATTTTGGAGTTTATTAGATAGTCACTAAGCAAAGAATCCCTATCGCAATTACCTAAAATTCTATTGAAAATTATTCACATATCTACCAGTTATTGTACCTATCTCAAATTAATGATGTAATTTTTTTAAATAAACATGATGATGAACATTCACCATCACCAAACTACTTGATAAAAGTTCGTTATATTAAACGAATACAGTAGATAATATGAGAAATTCTCTCCATCAAGTCGTATCTCACTATCACATTCCAATAAAAGATATTGAAAACAATTTGAGATGGAATTTTTCCCGATATCTCTGGATAGAATTGAGAAAATGTTCCTAAAACCATTCGTTGACGGCATCGGCATACTCGTAGGTAGGGAATACTTTTTACTTAGTACCTACTATATATAAATGTAGAGTTCACGAGAGATAGTGTTTAAATTATGCTCAGCTACGTACTCCATAGACATCAATAGCTTTCGCCCGCAACTTTATCCGCGTTCAATTTGTTTCTTCAAATCTGGGGTTCGTGCCTTTTATATAGGTATTTAGACAAACGTGTTTTTTGCATTTGCCTGATTTTTGTCCATAAGATTAGGATAAATAATCGAATAAGTAAGTGTATTCCGAACCGGTGGTAGAGTCAATTGTAACGTTCATAAATGCCTTACCAGGGCCTAAACTGAATAAATGAGTTTTGAGTTTGAGTTTGAATAGCGTTTAGGAAAATCTCCGAAAATATCTAGTTACTAGCTTATCTATTTGTGTGAAAAAAGTTAGGTTTTTGTCTAGTAAATCTATTGCCACTAATAGAATAAAATTTGAGACTATTCGATTATGCATAATTTATTTCAACAATCTTCCATGAACAAAAGCTAATATTGTACCTAAATACGCCACATAGTCTCCTGAGGCCTCGATGAGTTTTTTGAACAAAGTAACTGACTTAATTTAATAAGACTAAGCTATTTTAGAACAATACTAGATGTCCTCCGCGGATTCAACCGAGTTCCCAGTGTTAAAAGTAGCTTTTAGCTTTTAGGGGTAGTGTAGCTTATTTTAATAGTGAAAGATTTTTTTTAGTTAGATCAGTTGTTCTAGAGATTTCCCCTTACTGCCAACTCTCCATTTTTTAAATTTCCATCATGGATTACTCATCATAGTCACAGAAATTATCATTGCCGGTATTTACAGGAACGCAAAAAAAAAATATTTTACTATTAAGTACCTATTATTAATTCGAACTGGTAATTTATGTGAGAATATCTAATTTGTTTGTAAATAAATAAGACTTTTTATTTTTCTCTATAAGTATATTTGTTAGATAATGATTTGGTATGCAGATTTTATTTTTAACAAAATACAGTTTTTGATTTTTCTGCCAAGTTATTGTTGTCGAGTAACGTAGACATCATTCGTAACAATCAAGTTGTCCAAACTTTGCATATTTCTAAGTGTAATTTTTCTCAATATCTACCCACCGGCAGCCTGAAGAGGACAAGAAACTCCAGACAAAAAGGACAAGGTCGCAAAAAAGTAACAACAACTAAGTAGTGGATACAAGTTAATTGTAAGCGGAATGCTAAGAAACAACTTCAACTTCTTTCGAGGTAAGAACTAACCTTTAGGAAGTTTAATAAGAGGCAATAACACCAACACCTTTTGGAAAAGATTTTTACTACCGGAATAGAGACCAACCTACTTGGTTTACTTTCCATAAGTCATCGAGTAGCTTCGTCCAATTTTGCTCGTCCACACCGAAACTGTGAGGTATCTTAAACCAGCTAATAGAAGGGTCAAAGTAGCCCTGCAGAAAGATACGCTCAGTGTAATATTGTTGGTAGAGAGCCTTATGTTAGAGTGTCAGTAATGGTATAGGGTGGCATTTGCTTAGGAGCATATAAAGAGCTGCACGACGTGGAAAACGGGTCCTTGAATGCGGCACGGTACGTAACGAACGTATTAGAACAAATTGTTATGCCTTTTGCGCCTTTTATAGGTTATGATTTACTTTTCTAGCTGTCCCCTGCGGTTTCACCCGCGTTCCCGTGGGATCGTATCCTTTCCCGGGATAAGTAGCCTATGTGCTATTCCAGACTATAATCTGCCAAATTTAATCCGTTTTGCCGTTCTGGCGTAAATGAGTAACAAACATACACACATCCATCCATCCATCCAAACATTCACATTTATAATATTAGTGTGATAGTGGGATGCATGATTACTCGACCTCACACTGCACTGGTAGTTTGGGGTGATGTTAAATTCGAAGTTTTGAATCAGTCATCGTTTCAACAATGACAACCTTATAAATTTTGAAATTGTCAAGGCCTTGGATTAAGTGATGTTACAGGATCGATCTAAACTGACCAATTACTTTGAAAAAGTTACATACGCGTATTCCATTAGGTACCTACTTAAAATACCCTTTCTTAATTTATTAAGTACTAGCTGTCCGCCCCGCGGTTTCACCCGCGTACCCCTTTTTTATCCCTTTAGGGGTTGAATTTCGAAAAATCCTTTCTTATTCCTCGTCTTCGTCTTAAACACTTTATTTCTCTCCCCTTCGTACCCCAGTGACGCCTACATCGCATAGCTAGCCGAGCGGTGACAACGCGACTTTTTCCTAATACTTACATTTTTAACTCGTGATATCTTTCGAGTGGAATATCCGAATTGAATAATTCAAAAAGTTATATAAAGATACTAGCTTTCCGCCCGCAGCTTTGCTCGCGTGGACTACACGATTTTAGCTAATTCGTTTTTTCCATAGCAGCGCCATCTATTGATTACTTACTCAACCCAGTCGAAAGGTATCGACATCTGTTAGAATCATTTGGAGTTAACAGATAATTGCGACTGTCAAATAATAACAGACAAATAATTAGCAATAAATTAAAATTACGACTATAATTTGAGATTTAAACTATCCTATCTCTCAAGTTGAATCGAACTGCACATGGTGTGCGAATTTTATTATAATCGGTTAAGTGGTTTAGGAGTCCATTGAGGACAAACATTGTGACACGAGATTTATATATATTAAGATTAAATCAGTCTTGAATAGAAATGAATTTATTTTGGTAAGGATTAATACCAAGGGACAAATAAAGAGCGTTTTCTAGCGCCGGCATTTCAACAAAAAAATTCAAATAAAGGCACCCTTATTGTGACATAACTATAGTAGCTAGACATATGCTGTTTCGCCATATCTCGGGGTTACATTATTGTAGTATTAGTAAGGATCCCTATTTTTTTTTGAAAATATAATATAGCTTATGTTCATCAGGGATAGTGTAGCTTCCCAACGGTGAAAGAATTTTTGAAATCGGTCTAGTATTCGGAGCCTATTCAATACAAACAAACAAACAATCAAATCTTTCCTCTTTATAATATTATTATTATTAGTATAGATATATGAACATTATTTCTCGGGTCTTGTACCTCAAAAGGAAAAAACGGAACCCTTAGGATCAATCTCGTCTCTGTCTGTCTACTTGTCCTTCTATAAAAGTTAATTTACTCAAAATGTGTGTACTGAAAAAAAGAGCTCAAATTCAGCACATAGGTACCTAACTATACGGGATGATTTTTTCAAGTAGGTGTGAATGGCCAAATCCTTAACTAATTAAAAGGAATAGCGAAAAATGCAGAAAGGAGTCTCAAGGGTGAATTTTTAGATTTTATAAAATGAAATGTGTTATGAACACAGATTTATTTATATAGCTCTTAATTTTATAATTAATTTAGATATTGTTATTTTTCATATATTTTAAAAAAAATTATAAATGTATTATAAATGTGAAAGTTTTATTGTGGATCATAATTTGGTTTTAGGTATCATAAAGATTGATTAAAAATGATTTTCAAAATTAGTAACGAAGTAAAATTATCATTTTCGTATATGATATAACATGACATATAAATTCAAATACTGGGTAGGTTAGCTACACAGGGGTGAGTTTAGGGGACGTAACGTAACTGAGAGCGACATCAGCGACATTATTCAGCTTATTTCCCAACGGTTCTTGTTCATATTTCCGTGCACATTTAACACGTAAAAACATTGTTTATCTAAAATTATTCTAAAATATCAAAGCCATTTGGAATGGATTGGTAGGTACTTTATGGAACTATACAATCTCGTATCTATGTAGATGCGATATACGTATACGCCCACTGTATCTAATGTTTATTAATACATTCTTCTTCCCACATAAGTAATAATTATCATTCTATCTTTACTAAGTATTATAAAGCTGAAGTGTTTATTTGATTGAATGCGCTATAAGTAGGTAATATCCGGAACCGGATAAGTAGGTGTCATTTGAAATTAAATTCAAGCGTTAAATTGCCCGTTTTCTGAACGATATTAACTACTATAAAGCAGCTATCTTCTTTGAAACGTGAAAAAAATGATTGTGCGGTCGTTAAGAACGTAGTTCCACCTATATTTTAATTTATTTCTATCAATTAGCAATGGAGAGAGAGAATATTACATCTACAACAACAACTATATATTTTTTTTGAGTTTAGTAGTACAGGTCTGTACTTGACTCAATACAGTGAGTTAGGCGAAAAATGTAGAAGACAGATAATTGTCTGAACGACACACCGTAGCAACGACGGACAAGTGCGCTGTAGACAGCGTTACGACACGCTACGGGCTGTAAGCTACGAAGCTACCAGTGCTACGAGATTGCGCACCTACTTTTATAAAATTACTCCTTTAAATTTTTAAGATACTGGTACATAACGCTTTTTTCATTCGTGACAATTTCTGCCTCTCTCTAATCTAAGCCGTTTTCAAAGAACTTCATTCCAAAAATCGAGCGAACAAACACACGCATAATAATAGTATGATTTAGATATAAAATGAGTAGTCTGTCTCTAAGTAAGAAAAAGACCCTTGACATTGACAAATGATCAAAATCCATTTTTTTAAGTGCGTGGCACATTCAATTGAACATTTCCATAAATTACTGTACAAACAGCCCACATCGTATATGGAAGTCAATTGTAAAATCAATGAAATTCAAGAAATATAATCAGACCACATTATTTGGTAACTCTGTTCCGTGAAAACAATTTTAATAAAGAAGAACTTAGGTACTTCCTATGTACGAGTCCCCGAGTCATGAACGTGGCTGGCAGGAAAAAGGAAGGCACCACTAAGTTCCGTTGTAAAGATTCTATTGTCCCAGATAGAGATAGGTACTCGTAGATGAAATGTGCAAAGTACTTACTAACACTTCAACGGTGGATATGGTATGTATTAAGAATATATCGAATACATGGCCGGTCTTGCACTACTGTATCTAATATATTTTTGTTTGTAAACCAAAATAATTTAAAACAATTTATTAACATACCCAATCAATCTGAAGTTTTATGAATGTGAATCCAAAATTTTGGTGATAAAATAATTGAACCAAAGAGACAAGCTATTACATTATAATATTATGTTAGGTAGGTATACGTTAAATTTCGATTAAGTTTATTTATACTACGTGGAGTGTCTGGCTAGCTTCGCGTTGGTTAATATCTGGTTAGCGTCAGTGATTTTCCGTCTACGAACGGAAATCCGTAACGTGACTGAATATTAAACAACTGTTTAGCTACAATTGTTTTAATGAAACCCTCGAAGAAATAAGAGATTCATCTTCGTTTGTATGAGGTGTGAGCTACAGATATTGTTTGTCCATCGTCGCAACAACTCGGTGCTATATAGCAGGGGGCGGGGAGCAGGGAGCGCGCGGCGAGCGGCGGCGGTTGTAAGCCCTGGGAGCCAAGCTCTGCACACCAAATAGGATTACGGATTGTCCACGTCGAGCTTTCATTGTTCTGGAACATCGTCCATGGCTTAAGTCTCGCTGAAGCATCTGTAAGAGTAGGTGTATCAATTATTACACATTTAGGTATATCAGATAGGTAGCATGTTGTTTTTGTTTATTTTCAATAAAAAACATTTATGATTCATTCATAATTAATAAATAAATCTAGAGCTCACCATATAATCTAATTTTTTTCGCCATTGAAAAAGTTTTGAAGAAAACTCTCTTTTGAAATGTTTTCCGTGCATATTTAGGCAGGGCGTCGCAACAAGGTTTAATTTAATATTTTCTCCGTCGCTATTTTATTTTATTACAGAGTTACCTTTTTATATAATACTTTGGTTTTTCATTTCGTGATATTCTGGATTTAATATTGCGGCGAATTACTTAGTTCTCTTGTTCCAGGTGCATATTCTATTCTGAAAAAATAAATGTATGTATGCGTTTGAAAAATATTATTTGGTCTTAATCTGTGTTTAATTTTATTTTGAAAATGATGTAAGTAGGGCTTACAGTTTGTTTGTAAAAAAATAATTTTCCTATCAAATGAGTTATACTATATACTATAATACTAGGTACTATTCCTATTATTGCTAGCTTGGTTATTTCGATTCTATTTATATGTTTGGAGTGTGTGTTTGGTTAGAGGGAAGAAAAGGTTTGGGGATTAAGAGAGCGTATGTTCATATATCCCAAGCTTTCTTTATGGAACATTGTCGGCGCATTATTCTGCGTTTTTATGAAAATTACCGACCACACAATTTCAACAACAATATTACGTGAAAATACTTGCTAATACTCTCTGTAAGTATACGTCCGGGTGAATGGCCAAGAACAACTTGCTAACACAGGCATGATAGCGTAGGGATTCCACAGAATATAAATTGCAGAGTTGACCTAGTAAGTAATACAAATAATTCTCTATAACTTCACAAAATATTAGACCACCCTCCCAGATTTTAACACATACAAAGCAAATTGGAAAATAAATTGAAACCAATAAGATAATACACCTGTACCTCCCTAATTATTTTAAAGACATAAGCACTGAATAAGGTGTAATAAAAATAAAATCAAATAGAGTTTATGTGATGCATGTAGAAAGTAAAAACAAAAAATGTGAAAACAACGCAATTCACCAAATCTCGATAATTAACTTTATCGGACATGTAGGTAGAGCTATGCAGCTGCCTGAAGACTTGTAGCTGTATGTAGATGGTCGTAGCACTCATAGTAGCTACGAATACAGTTGGGATGGGACGCACGATTTTTGCCAGTCCTATGAAGTTTTATTCGTCATCTCTCTCCGAACGAAGTGGAAAACAAGGCAATCACAACTTTGTGACAGAACTAAGAAAAGTTTCAGTTGTGACTGTACCAAATTGACTACATTGTGTTACTAGCGGAATGGATTGATGTCACTTTCAAATGAAAATATGACTAGGACGTGGAATACATAAATGATGATTGTTATTCACAATTAACTTTTTATATTTTCGACATAATTTTTTTTATAAGTAAATACTCATTCGGGTATACCGACTATGATGTATTTTAAATTATATCTTTGAATCATCTGTCTAGTAAAAATAAACGTAAGCACAACACACCATAATTCACAGTATACGGTCATTTTCGATAATATCTTGTTTATTCGGATACAATGCTTTTCTTCGTCGATTTTAATGTGTGCAGTAAAAGTGGTGGAACTCATTTCCGACGTTTGTATTTCCGGAACCAAGAAACCTTCACACCTTTAGTTACAGTGAATAGACATATTTCTGAGCGAATATGAAATAATATCATACTACACTAAGTACTAACTATTTCCAGTGAGCTTATAAAATAATATAACTACAGACTTTTATGTTACCGTACAGTTAATTAAAGTTGTTCATGAATATAAATTACTGGAAATTGTCTGTCTGATACAAAATACAGCAGAAGTTCTTTAAAATGTATGTAAAGTATCATACATACCTACATGATATAGATTTATTTCTATAGGTACAATAGTATTAACATTGAAATATTCTGTGAACTTCATTTAGTTAATCAAAAAAGTCGAAGGAAAATAGCTTTTGATAAAAGAAGAATGTTAAGATGTAAATAGATCGATGATGTAATTGCGCGTTTAAAATATCAATTTAGTGCATACTCGCGGTACTCGTCACCTGCGACCCGCGGGATAAGAAATCTACACAATTTCTGATAACATGTAAATGAAGATTTTACCTCAGAAACCAAATCTCGTTTGTGAAAATTTTAAAGAAACAATTTTTCATGCAATCATATGAGTATTAGGCTGGTTTAATAATCAAAGAATCATAAAACCTTGTTTTATAATATTCGTCAAATTTGATGTGTTATCCATTAGACACCTTTACTGTTAATAAAAACAATTGCAAGTTCACTTGTTATGCATATTATATAACCGTCACAAAATGAATAACAAGACTAAGTGAACTTGTAATTACATAATTATATTCGGTGAAAAACGGCTCACTCTAATTACTTTGTGTCACGATGACGATAGCATTATGGAACATCATCATTTATTTTTGGAAATATCATATTGATGTAGGAAAAATTACTAAAAAAAGTGTGTCAATACATTTTTCAATCTTTATAAACATACTTTCACATTTATAATATTACAAAGATTGAGTTAGGTTTCCCGTTTCTTTTTTATCTAAATAGTCTGACAAACTTGACGACTTTATTTGTTTGCAGGGAACCTTGAGGGAAATGCCAGATAATTTTGAAGCTCGTGTGGTATTCGGGGGATTATTTTTCCGTCCCAAATGTCGGCCAATAGAATTGCACTATGAGACGAAATGTACAGTTAACAAATACGAAAAGGTTAATTTGACTGGATTGTTTTTTATACATAGCAACGACCAGAGAAAATTTTCAAAAAATTATCAGTATAATACCATGTAGGTTGTACCACGTGACGTCGAATGGTGCAATTCTATTGGTCGATATTTGGGTCGGAAAAATAATCTATAATATTCATAAATGGTAACCATTTTATTTCAAAGAGATATTCTTTATCGTATATGTATTTGCCTTTTTACTTATTCCGTGTGTAGTTATATGTACGTCCTAGTCCATAATAATACCGAGCAACAAGAGAATTCACAGTCTCCGTGTAAAGTACATTGTTTTAAGCAACACAATGAGAATATCATAGTGGTACTCGCATTACGTTGTTTATTGGAGGCGCATGCATGCTTTGCATTCCCTAAGATCTATTCAGCCAATAGTAATCATGATTTACTTTTGCCTCTGTAAACTAGCGAACAGCTTACATTACGGAGACCTGCCGTGAGTTCACATTGCAATATTGGGAATGTTATTTGTGTAGGACATTGGTTTCTAAACATGATTTAACTTGGCTCCCATTTTTGAGAACGATCGATATGTCAGTTAAATATCCTGTCAATAGATTTTCATCGAAACAACAAAAAATATAATCTATTAGGGTCAAACAAAGCTTTCTACTACAGCATGTCAAATAACATGTCAGATTGTTCCTGCGATTGCTTGATATCGCCCTGTATTGTTTCAACGCCGCTCTCCCTAGGGGGTAACGTCGCGTCGTCGCTAATGTTGAGATACAACGGTCTAGCGTTTCTCCACCATGCGATTGCTGTGTTAGAAACATTTTGTCTTTGAAACTATTGCCATTTTCTGTCATTGCTTGCTCTGGGGTATTTTCGAATGAATTTAGTGCTGCTAGCTTACAATTTGCTTTACATGATTTGCTTTACTTTTTACCTGCGACTTTTCTTTACCATTTCATTGAAATTTTATGACAGATAGTGGGTACCTACTGCTACTGATCAATTAACGAAGACTAGTAGGTATTAAATAATTGTTTAATTACTGAATAATTATCGAAACGTACTAAAAATTTTATGAAATGTCAGAAATATAAGCTAAAATAATATCTTTTAATTGTTGCATGTAAATTAATATTATTGTAAAACTGCATGAAAAACCTACTGAATTTCCGGCATTCTTACAGTTCATTACACAATTTGAAAAAATCTATTTTGGTGTTATTTTTTTGTAATTGCTCACCATACGGATATTATTTTATTTTTTATTTATTTATCCGTTACTTAAAGTTTACAAAGTAATTGATTATTATGGTGTATCATAAAGTCTTTCGAGTTTTACCGTACACCAGAACAGTCTTCTCATAAAATATTAATTTATAAGTAAGGAGGTTTACCATAACATTATAATGCTAGTAAAATTTGCACATATAGTAGATAATTATAATTAATAATTTGGGTAGGAGAAATATAATATTATAAATATTCGGAATCTGTTTGAGCCTTCGGTACGTGTTCATCAGACTGTTATATAAATAACATTATAATCATTGTTGTTATAGTAGGTATGTAACATAAATAAAGGTACGTGTTGGGTATAATAGCCATCCATAATACATCCATAATAATGCATAATACATTCAGGAGCCGCAAAATAATCTATATACATAATATTCAATTGCCACAAATGAATGTCCGCGCATCACTTCAAAACGACTGCACCTTTGGTCAATGTTTTTGTTGTTGTATATGTAATTGTCAGGAAAAGGTTTGTATGAAAGAAAATATTTGAATTTAATTATGTCTATCATCCCACGGGAACACTGGACCGCGAGGAATTGCTAGGTACATTTTGTAAGTAGGTACAATATTTTCTGTTTTTTGTCCAGTTATCCATTTCTCCTAACAATACTCTCTCCAATTAATAGTATAGGTATCTAGTTTATATCTATTAAAAACAAAGACATAGTTGCTCTCTAGACCAAACACGTCGCCGACGTCGCTAAGGTTAAAAAAAGACTCACCAGAATACTGTTGAACACGAACCATTTCGAGCTACTTTCATCTACTGTACAAACATTGTTACACGTCATATTTTATTTCATCTACACTAATATTATAAAGAGGAAAGATTTGTGTTTTTGTAATAAACTTAAAAACTACTGGACCGATTTTAAAATTCTTTCACCATTAGCTACATTATCCCTGAGTAACATATTACGAGGCTATATTTTTATTCCGGGAGAAGATAAGATCCCACGGGAACGCGGGTGAAACCGCTGAGGACAGCTAGTATTTAATAAAGCCTCGTTGAACATCTTGATCCCAAATTTCATGAATAAACATGCTCTCCTGCTTTATTTTTAGATCACAGAAATTTGATGAAATATTTTCGATATTTTTCTAGGAAAGACATTTACATAGTTATACGTTTTATTTTAAATATAACTCAATCATATTTGAGAATATATGGCCGAGAATTTTACAAGGGATGACAGATAAATTAAACATCCTTTCACGGTATCACGATCAGATGATATAGGTGTATTTATGTAACCGATAGATCCTTTATTGTGAGGCCTTTGTCTCTTGGCCTTGCTTCCGACGATGGTGACGTATCGAACATTGTTATTAGTAACTTCGAAGCTGTGTAATGTTGCTAGTTGGTCGGTATAGCTCTAGGTAGGGTGCAAGGAGAGAGCGACGGGCGACGGGCGGCGCGTGCGACTGGCGGGCGGGCAGCGGCGCGGTGCGCGTCCGATCGGCCTCATTAATTCTCTCAACCAACACAACTCGCCAGCGCTGTGTGAGAATGACAGCACTCGTTAGTTACCCAACCATTTGTAATGTTGTTATGACTCCGACATGCCTACACTATCTATTACCCGTTGATATCGTTATTAGCTACTACATAGTCATGAATTACAACGGCTGAGAACAAGTTAGTCTGTAAGGTCGTAACAAGAGCTGCAGCATAATAAAACTAAGCATAAACTAAGAACAAACAGGGCGTTTACGAACACGTTAAACCTTAACTGTGCTATGAGTTGGAAGTGTTATTTCAACCGTCTGTAAGAGATGTAAAGTGCATTGTCATATAGGTAGGTACATATTGTCTCCGGCCGTTAAGCCGCAAACACACTACGCAGATACGATAAGATATTTATACTTATGTTATATCTGGTGAATCTGAAGCTCTCTATGTAATTCAATGAACCAACACACACTGCGCAGTTAATATATATTTTAGTAAATGCTAATGCAACACGTGCATCTATTTCAAAATGTTCGCTGACGAGCTATTTAGCAAATCTAGAAGTTATATACGAAAACTCATTGTAGTCATACTCTGTATAAACAATCCGCACTAAAAACAGGTCTAAGAGGTTTGAAGGATTTCGAGTATTTTCGAGTGACTGTATAACTTTTAGTATCTATATTATCGTATCTGCCAGCATAATGTGTGATACCTTCAGATGTTTGAGTTTTTATACGCGTATAAAATATTATGGTATCTGCTTAGTGTGTGATATGCTTTAGTCTTCACGTTGTACCTACCAGCTGGAATCTTGCTGCATTTAATAACACCTGTGAAAATATCCCTGTTATTTTGTATGTTGCATTAATGATGCCGTTATGTTACATATCGTTTAGCTAAATGGGATAATTGGGATTTAAATTTAAACCGCTTTAGTGTTACTGAGCCACTAATACCTATTTTATAGTTTTTCGATAATGTAATGTCAGGTTATCGAGCATAGCGTACAAATCGTAAAATTTCAATCACCTAGTTAACTATTATTTAGATTTGAGGTGATTTACTAACCCTGAGTTATTATACTATGTTCTATCTAGTAAAATAAGAAACTATAAGTTGAATCGTTTTGTGTAAGTATGTAGATGGCGGACGGCCGTAAAAAGCAGAAGAACAAAAATGAATTACGTTTTATAAACATAAAATCATAGTAGACTTGGAGTTAAAGGATTTAAATGGTACAAAAAATGTGATGTCCCTCGAAGTGACCTGAGTAGTATTCTCGGTAACAGAAACAAATTGAATGCGTTTAGATGACAAGCGAACATTCCATAGATATCTAAATAACACTTTGCTAGTATATAGAGTAAGTAGAGAGTAGTATGTTAAGGGTTACAAAGTGTATAAGCAATTACAATGGTTCCCCCCACCCGACCTCTAAAGGTTGCCCGAGATATATCTAAGTAAATAATTAACGAACACCGCTTGAATTAGGATACGCGGCTCGCTTGTACTCTCTCATAAACCGCCGCCATTTTATGTATATAGTGACAATAAGGGCTTGCACACTCTAAATTATGGATACATATCCGCGTGTGAGTAACTACTTACTTCAGAGACTATGGATGAGCCATGTGGGGTCGAATTTTTGCATTAGGTTATTTTCAGCTTATTAGTACCTAACCTACATGTAAATGAAATTAGAACAGCAGGGCGATTGTAGCACCTAATCAACCTCGTATACAATAAAAAAATTGTTTTTTTTTGCACTGATTTGAATTGAAATTATTTGTATTCATTGAGTGACTTCATACCAATGATTCAATGAATTTATTTCAGTTTCAATAAGCTTCAATTCAAACCAATCGTTGAATTCAAAAGTCTAATACAATCCCGACGTTGATTAAGTTCCTTGTTCACAATCGCCTTGCAGTACTTAGTAGACTAGCTACTTACTGGAGTTCTATATTTTTTGCCGGTAGTTTTGGGACGAACGTCCCATCCACGAGTCAAAGTTTTTTATTTTACGAAACATTACGTTACCCACAATTAGTCTCATTCTGAATTCAAATTTTATTATTTATTCTATAGAGTGTGACTTGTGAATTATTCAGTAATTGGTGCTTAACTGCGAAAACAAGATTGTGTCGGCCGAGTAATGAATTCTATTCGTCTCGGGATAAATTACAGTCAAATCCCTTATAGAAATGTGGAGAAATACAAATCTTTGACACAATAGAGTGGATCTTGAGTAATGTGTAATCAGCGTAGTAAAATCTAAAGCGGGTCTGCTCAAACAACGTTATCCTTTTGTTCTCGTAATAAACTGTCAGAGCACAAAAGAAATTCACCGACATCGGATGTCGTTCTACTGAAATAGAGGTTTTCTCACACGCTAACGGGCATATCCGATTTAGTCAAAGGTGGTTCACGAAATGAGATCGCACCACACCCCCACATACATTCACAGTCGTAACTGTAAGAACAGCTCATAAGTTAAAACTTGGGATGAAAGTATTTTTTTATTCCACTAGGGACAACTAGGCAGGCGAGTCACCTGATGGTTAGTGACTTCCGTCACCTATAGATAGACATTAGCAATTCCAGGGGGGGTATGCTAATTGTTGTCGACCTTTTACAGTATCTCGCGACAGATTTTCAACTTGAGAGCGGTGCTATGGTTTCGCCACGATATTTTCCTTCACCGAAAGCTCAAGCTCATTGTAGGATTCGAATCGACGTATACGACGTCACTATTATCGAGCTGACATTTTTTCTGGAGACTACAGTATGGGATTCTTCAAAAGAGGAGTAACAAGGTTTATGCAAGGTCGGCAACGCGCTCGTGACGCCTCTGGTGTTGCAAGCGTCCTTAGACTACGGTAACCGCTTACCATCAGAGGGGCCGTAAGCTTGTTACAAAAAAACATTTTGTATTTCCAAAATATATAATTTAAACATTTTGTTTTAAATTGAATATTGGTAGCATACTTATTTATCAAGAGAATAAAAAATAAAAAGGAGCATTGTTTACACAACGGCGCTGAGCCGGAGGTGGCAAATCACTAGACATATCCGACGGGACCCTCTACAGGAAATTGATAAAGTTTCTTACGGCCCGTGACGACATATACGATGAACAAAAGGTTGCTGATCTATTATTTATATATACCTTTTTGGCATCACAAGAAGTAGCAAATATCACAGTATAGGGAATACCTACAGTGAAGCCATACCATACGCCCTAGTCGCCCTAAGTAACGCATATACTATTCAGGTTGCTGACTCTACAAATTATAGGGACAATAGCCTAGTCGGTTTACATAATACCTACTTACCTAAAACCTACATGCGTGTTTACTTTGGTACCAACGTATAAGTGTGCCATGCGTGTCAGTTTACGAAAGCTCAACCTACCTAACTAAGCATAAAAACTGTTGTAGAGCAGCTTCTCAACATGTTTTATTATTTACGTATTCGTGCATAAGTCCCTAGAATACGGAATACGTTAGATATAGGCTCAATAGTTTTAAATAATATACTTTATTACTTACATTTTAAGGTAATTATACTTAATTCCTTTTATTTCTAGAAATGCCTTGATTACCTAATGATAGTAAGGAGGTAATTAGATATTTAAGAGGAAGAGTCATGAGATTGAATTTATTTAATAACTTCTATAAAATAAAATTCTAACGTACTAGGTAATTAATCTAATAATATAAAATCTAAATAAAAAAGTCGTTGTCAGTAGGCAACGTACCCAGAATGCTGGCAGCATTGCCACGTTGGATGGCAATGCTGATTCGTTGAGCGAGGTATATGCCAGCATTCTGGTCACGAGATATTAAACTTATATGAGATTTTAGTGTGTATGTATTTTATCGTAAAAATTGCTGCCGGTCAGGTGCTCCTATGTAAACGCCGGCAGTAAATAATGAGGGGCCAGGGTGTCGACTGGCCTTTGGGGCTCTCAATCTTTCATAATTTATAGCACAACTACAAATATTTAACAATATTTTAAAAATTACTGTAGATAAGCATATAAGTGCATGAGAGAGATAATTATGTAAATTACTAGTTTTCCGCCTCGCGGTTTCACCCGCGTTCCCGAGGGATCTTTATCTATTCCCGGGACAAAAAGTATCTTATGTTTTATTCCAAGATATGATGTACCTATGTGTCAAGTTTCATCAAAATCCGTCCAGCGTGATTCAACAACAAACATCCAAACATACAAACTTTCACATTTATAATATTAGTAGGATTAGTTGAACGGAAGGTTGCTTTTACTGAAAAGAGCCAGCAATAATCTCAGTAATTATTACACTTTTTAAAAAAGCGAATAAATATAATTTAGTTATAAACGATTTAGTAAACAACAAACTTGGACAGAGCGATTTTATGCAGGTACTTAAAATATTTATAACATCAAATGGGGAACATTTGTAACTTTGGCAGATTTTTTGAGATGTGAATACGTCAGTGAGAATGATAGACGACCATCGGCCCGCAATTTGGAAATGTGCGAAATACCTGCAACAATGTTTATGGGGGCCGTTTTGCTAGTGTGTTCGATTGACGGTCGCCTAGAGAGTCGCTTTGTTTATGGCGATTACAACGACGAACCTACGATTTACAACCACTTGGTCTGAGATTGTAATAAACCAGATAACTCAATTTATGGTAGTAAAACGGCAGATATGTCGTTTACCATGACTGTGAACTTAAGTCAACTTGAGTTACGATTAACACTCCGGTTGTGGTATAGCTTTTGCAATCTGGAACATTAACTGGGGAGTTTTCAAATAGGTCTCCAGAAAGATAAGGTTTTGAAATTACTTTTTATTTACGTCTATAGTTGGTGAGATTTGCAGTTCTAGTCGTAAAAAGTAACATGGAGTCCAAAACAAATATGTTTAAAAAAAAAGTGTTATTTATATATCTATTATATTTTTGATTCTAGTTTCATATTAAAACATTAATTATGATTGCTAACATGAAAATAGTTAGGACTGATATGTACCTAATAGGTTATTAATAAATAACTACCCTTATTAATAACTATATTATATATAACTATATAACTATATTATTATCTTTTTCCAATCTTTAAACTAGGCAGTGACGTTTTAGATTTTGAACAGAGACATAAATGTTTCGCTTGCCTTTTTTCTTTAGGACTAATAGAAATTATTTCAGCTAGGTTATTTACATTTAATTATCTTCAACTAAGGAGCAAACTTGCAAAATTGTTTAATTAATAAAGTCTGGTATTTAATTTAAGTTTGAATTAAGTAAAACATCTCGGAAACTGAGTAAGATTTTAAAATTATTCTACAGTTAATATTACCTACCTAGTTAGATACTTACGTACAGGAATCACCTATCCTATAAAGTTCCCATATCATGATGTTGGCCCGCGATAAACTACTAAACCAATCTTGATGAAACTTGGCCTACAAATAGATATATCCTGGAATAAGATATAGGCTACCAATCTAATACCGATCTTTGTAATCATACACGCTCTTTTCAGGAGCTCATGGTGGACAGACGTGACACGAAATTTTTAAATATTAAGTTGGATTTATTTGTCGTTGGAAAATTGAAATGATCGGATCTTTGCGATAATTTTAGGACGACTGCAAATAACCGGATATTTATTTGCAAGGTAATACCGATTTTCGTAATCATACAAGCTATTTTCAGGGTCATTGTGAAAATCTTTGTAAGTCGTTAATAGCCGCTCACATTACATATGAACACTCATTGGCTGATATAAAAGTTATACCTACACTGATAGTTGCCATAGCTGATGGTTACATTCCGTTCGATCATCTAGCGTCATGGCTGAACCTGCAGTTGTAGAGAGGTAAGCACTTGCTCATAAATAGTACTGATTTAGTAGGTACGTAAGAATATTGTGGTAATCTATTACTGATCGATGCATTTTCTATACCGGAAGGTTTTTACAGAGTGGTTAAAAAAACATGAATTGCCAGGCCATTTCGCTTACCTAAGCCATTTTAATTTTGAATAAATAATGCAATTGTGGAGAGGGAATAGCTTCAGTTCATATGGTGGTTGTAGGCGCATTCATTATTCAGAAATAAAATGGCTTAATTAAGTTAGAGGTGAATGGCGACCGTGAAGGGTAGCGAGCGATTCAGTTCTTTATTTAACTCATCATCATCAGCCAGCCTGGATCAATTCACTACTTGAAATAGGCCTCTCCCAGAGCATGCCATTGAACTCTTTCTTTGGCTCTGTGTTTTTCCAACTGATGCCAACCAATTTGCGTACAACGTCACTCTGAAAAGACGTTATACATTACGTTTGTTGACAACTGCGAGAACAGATCGCTGATGATTTTAGGATATCCAAACAGTCATACAATTATCCTGATAATAAATAATTTATATGATAATGAAAATGTGTCTTATAGTACAAATATCCGGTCTTTTGCAATCGTCCTAGGATCGCGATGATTTTATTCATCTAATTATTAATTTATTATATATTTTCTAATGTATACATATAGTTTACAGTTTTAGATGGGCATGATTATGATTATACCGATCGGTCCATGTCCACCTTAATTAGAGAATGTAGCTAATCCCAACACATGAATTGCATGGTCCATAAGGGTGATTCACGGTGCAAGTGCGCAATCATTTTAGCGAACGGGTCTAATTTGTCACACCTTTCTTTTTTTAAATGAACTGCTTGTTTTTATTTGCATGTGTTACGCGATATTTTTGACAATTGTTCGATTCTTTTGAATAATTAGGTTTTTTTTTTGATAGAATATAAATTCCTAGTTGATCATTTAAATTATTTCATGATCTGACTACGTAAAAAAAGATATGAGACGTCAGGACGACAGAAAATGGCACGAAAATAGCGAGTTTTAATTATTAAAAATAAGAAAATTACCCATACTATAAAAATTTACTAATACTACTCCACTGAAAACCATACCGCAGTCATAAGATTTATCATTTAGCAGAAATTAAGTTCAACCTTTTTTCAATCAATTACAGCATATAATGGTAGTGATTTACCTTAGGTTTTGGGTAGGTCTTTGAGTTGCCGTTTTATAAAAAAATTATCGGATTTTCCATAACTAAATTGAACGATTCAGCTGTAGTGGAAGAAAACAATAGGATGTGACGTAGAAATATCACCGGGCAGTGGGCGAGCGAGGGCATACCCTCTCGCACCCGTACGGTGGGGGCAGTCCGATAACAAATTGGAAATTGGATAAACGAGGTAATAGTAAATAAAATATACCCGAACCAATTTCATTATTGACGTCCATAATAATAAATGATTGAAACATCATGTAGCAAATATTACTCATTTACCTACTCGTTGAATATCTACTAAATTTGATAACGCACAATGATTTAAAATGCTAATAATTTATTTCATGGTAGTTTTATTTAATATCATAACACATTAGTGTTTGTTAAATTAAGGTTACCCATTAGGTAATTATTATGTTCAGGATTTTTTTACTGAATCATAGTTATTTGTAAACTTACTTACAAAAACTATTTATGACTTTGACTATGGTATGATATTGTAAGGTGTATAGGTACCGACTCTTAAGGCCTTAATATTATTAAAAATATTACTTAATATTTCATTTAGTTTTTTATATATTATAGTTTGTATATATTTTGTACATTTGTTGTAAATTAGAAATAGATTTACTCATTTACAACTAATGTACAAAATATACAAACAAATGTACAACTATAATATATAAGAAACTTCTTCGAAGCTGCCGCTGCTGCCGATCGGCAAGGTTCCCAGCAGGCTGGCAGCGTTTCCTCTTTGGATGGCCAAGCTGATGCGTGGCCAAAATTAATTTTTCATCCCCCCATCTCGGAAAGAGTATTTTTGCTCTTCGATATCTGAGTGTAAAAGCCGTTATTATCCTCTAGAGGATAAAGTAAATAGAACATCGTGTGCACTAAGTTTGTGAATTCAAATCATCATTAAACCTACTTACTTCTCCCTCCATGGTGCCGAATTTATCATACATCAAAGTCAAAGCTAAAGTCAAAACTATTTATTCAGTTTAGGCCCTAGAAGAGCACTTATGAAGGTCGAATACAGAAGTTACCACCGGTTCGGAAGTCAGCCTTCAACTGAGAAGAACCGGCAAGAAACTCAGCAAGGTTACATTTTTTTTAATATTTTTGGACAGATGGTCCAAAATTATATTGGCTTTTTTTTTCAAATGTTTAACAATTTTATTCTTAAACTAATACAAAAATACATAAAAAATTATAATTTTGACAAATTAAAAAATGAAATTAAAGAATCATTTTTTAATTTGTCAAAAACTCAGATTCGGAACCTTCTTGGTGTACTTCTTTTTAATTTGCTTTGCACGCGCCATTTTCTTTTTTTTGCATTTAGTCATTTCCTCGCTGAGGTGGGATGAAAAATTACGTGTTGCACTCGAGTGCAAAGATTTTTCACCTCGTGCTCTTTTGATTCCCTCGCTTACGCTCAGGATTCAAATTTTTGAATCGCTCGCTGCGCTCGTGATTCAATTTTAGAATCCTTCGCTTGCTCGGTCATCATCATTGAGCACGCGGTTAATAAACAACTTTCCACTCTTGTATAACAAATAACTATTTTACATAAAATAATTGTTGTAAATAAATTGTAAATATATATATTTAATATAATTGTGAATAAATATGGCTTTGTTTTCAAACGTTAATTCAAAGCCAGCAGCCGTCTTTTAGATAGAGATAGACATATTATTATGTAGATAAGGTAATTTTCGAATAACTCAAACTTTTATTGTTAGACTAACTATGTGATTGCTAAAATAAATATTTTACACTTTTATCTCTGCAACGGTTAGGAGAATAAACTTTTGTAAATGAGCTATCTGATGCAAGTGCAAATTTTAACGCAGATTTTCTTAAATGTTTGCTCATGAAAAACATTTAAATGATGAAAATTTAATATAAGGAAATACATTTTTAGAATGTCCATAGTTCCTCAAAGTTTTTTTGTCAATTAAAGTAAATAAATAGACAATAGACAGACAGTGCTGCAATGCATTTATTAAACCCTTAGATACAAATTATTTCCCATAATACAAGATTCTTTATGGTCCTGTGAGAGCGGTTTAGTGACCAAACAAAGCCCATTTAATGAAAAAAAAAAAATGGTTCACATAGAACAAGTAAATGATTTTAAAAAATCTGCATTTGAACAAATCATTCAATGAATAACTAATTTCTATCAATTTTCAATTTGAATAAATTCAACGGGTTGGTAGAAAAAAGTTGTGTTGACGGCGATATCGCGAAAACTCTTCATCCATTCATTTTTAAATGCTAAACTAAGTAAGTAATTCATATATTTCTTTAAAGATTTCTTTTTGTAAAGCCTCTCTTATCATGGATTTTTGATTGAAAGAGAAACATCTTTTAATTCCCCAACAAATTTGTTACTTTGCGAACGCTATTTACCTGATAAAAAATCGTATTTTAAATAGGTATTTCTTTTATACAAATATGAAACCTTATCGTGGGTATTGTCGAGCACGAAAGTTGAATTTTGAGAGGCACGTTGGTTGTCTCTCCGGGTGGGAAAAACATAAAAGGAATCGCAGGTAACGAGAGGATAGTAAGACGAGTCGGTTACGCCATGTTACGCTCCATTATTTCCATCTCGCGCTGCCTCAGGAAGTTATTACGAGTACGAGTAATGTAGTGGCGTCGGCATGCGCTGCTTTGGGATAAAAGAATCCCGCAACTAGATTGTTTCTTACCCACGAACAATGAGGACGTTTCAGTGGTCTATTCTATGAGTAAACCACACTACCTAAGTATACCTACACTAATCAAGGTTTTTATAAGAATGTTATCAACATACTTTTACTCAAAGATTTGTTTTATAATTTAGGCACCGCTCTAATTACCTTATAGTATCTATTATTAAGGATTCTTATTCCTCTCAATACAAAGTTCACTTTAAAGTTAATAAGCGTAGGTACCTTTTGGTCTATGAAAACATTATAATTATGTATGAGATACAATTCGTATTACTGACTGAAATTGTGAATATAAGATAAATAAACAAATCAACAAAAGTAATTTACATTAAAGTAATTTATCTATCTTATCTAACTACAGAAGAAAATCACATCAAATATAATATGCGGTCTGTGTTTCTATTCATTCGAAATAATAACCTTGTGGGTATATTTGCACGCGCGCTTAATAAGACGTAAAATAAAGTAAGTAGTACTTACAATATTTCGTTTGACGCAAATAGTAATTAAATTAATTGAGTAACTTAACTATCGGCTGTACTCTGTAAGGCTGTTTCTTAGTTAATTTCAGATTAACAAGATAATGGAAAAGCTTAACTAATAGGTAAATTAAACATAAAGTCCCATATCCAAAGGATTATATCATAATCATTTAATTGTGTATGGAATATTTATTTTTCGTTAACAGTAAATGATTCTTATTTATACTTTTTTTTTTTATTCTCGATAGCCTTGTGTTTGACCACAATCTCACCATGGTAAGTGATGATGTGGCCGAAGATGGTAAGCAAACAAAGCCTAGATGGGAACTGGCTCTCAAGTGCAGCTGTCGGAACACACCGATAGGTGTTTGGCGACAGATTTTCAACTTGAGGGTGATAGCCAGCCAGTTGGGTACTACAAAGTACCCTACCACCGTGCTATGGTTTCCTTCACCGAAAGCTCAAGCTCATTGTAGGTACATGTGGCAAAGAGCGAAATTGCATAATAGCTTACAAATAAATTAGTTGTGACGTAGATGTGAATGGATGGACATGTCGTAGTCTAATGTAAAATAATGGTTCTATGTTATACCTACCTACTGATTTTGTTAATATGTCTTCAGAATCTTCTTATTAATCTAATTAGGTATAAATGAAAATTTATTACTTAGGTAGTAATTACTTATGTATAAAAAGGTGTTGCTTTAAGAAACATTACGGTTCATTTATTTTCAGGCTAAACTAGGGTAGATGACATTGAGTAAAGATAAGAACTATTTAGAAATTTACATTTGCTGCAAAGACTTATTTGCTGTGAATTTAATGAATAGAAAAATGGGTACCTAGCTCAAGTTTGTAAAACAATAACCTACTAACAAATAAATAAACACAAGTATGTAATATAGACCAGGGATCAACAATTAGTTTAATTTAGGGTCAGTTTTATAAAATGATATGACAGTCGCTCAGTCAGTTTGGTAGACGATTAGGGGTCCTCCAATCACGTAACGTATTAAGGTTACCTACTCTTTTACAATTTCCCCCCGCAAAGAGGTTTTAACTTAAGTATCTACGCTCTATATATCAGGACGTCCATTTACTTTGTTAAAACTCAAATATTTAACTTAGGTAAATTACTTAATCTAAGAAGATTAGGTTTCTGTTAGATTTTGTACTGTTTACGGTCCGAGGATCCAATATCGCGAATCCACCATTTGGTGACCCCTGATCTAGAATATGTGCTAGATAAGTTGAAAATCTGTCGCCAAACATCCACCGGTATGGTCTGGCGGCAGCCAATTTCCTTCTAAACTTTGTGTGCTTAGGTACTTATCTTTAGCTACATCATCGCTTACCAAGCGACAGTGAGTAGGTATAATAGGGCGTTTAAATGGTATAATTTTCAGGTCATTGGAAGCCACTTATAATAACTCTATTTAAAAGCAAGATCTAAGTTTGATTTGTTATACAATTTGGTACGATTCGATTTCGTGCGGTTTACTCCAAACGAGGAACGCCGAAGCTGCCAATTAGATTGCCAGGGGCGAAGGCCGTTCTATAAACTTTTATTGTCTTTTAATAAATCTAAATAGGTACATGTACTCTATGTAAATCTATGTTTTTATTCGCACAAAAAGGTAATAAAATAGTCATAAAATTGTACATAAAATATGGAAATGTAGTTACGAGGAAGTACCTAAATATAAAATAATATTACTTTTCTATTGGTTGTTGGTTCACACAAATGACAGGTATCTGGATTGATTAATTATTTTATTTATTATAGATATATCTAGGTCAACATTTACAGCACCATTAATAATTTTAACCAAAAAAAAGGTTTTATTATAATAATTTTACTCCAAGGTTCTTGGAGTAAAATTATTGGCATTTCTTTACGCGTGAGGTCTCGACTTTTCAAGTTTTAGCGTCGAAAGTGAATGTGGTTTGTATTAAATCCGTCGTAGATGTCTTCCAACAGCTCCAAGCAAGGTTGGCTGTGAATAAATTAGGATTAAGAGGTCACAAGGTGAGCATTCACCGGACCGCCGCTTGTCCGTGAAGCAGTGTCGCATTTATATGAGTTCGCTAGGTATGTTCCAGCTCGAATTACGCTCTCCTGATATCGAACTCGTGTCACCGACAGTGGTATATAATTTAGGCTGACTTCCGAACCGGTGGTAACTTCTGTAATTCGACCTTCATAAGTGCCCTTCTAGGGCCTAAACTGAATAAATGGTTTTGACTTTGACTCTAAGACTACGCCTATAAAAAATAAGATTCTGAATTTCAAAAGTACGTAATATGTATTTTATTATAAGATTTAATATATTACATACTTAAAACTATTAAAGTAGGTAATATTGCTGAAACAAGATTGACGGACCGCATTATTGCGCGTATTTCTGTAAAGATTATTTTGTAAAGTGATTTCTTAGTTCACACTTAAATGATATTAAAAAGCTCCAACCAATCCATAGATATTAATATTATAAATGCGAAAGTAACCCTGTCTGTCTGTGTGTTACGCAATCACGCCTAAACTACTGAACCGATTTAAATGAAATTTGGTACAAAGATAATAAGAGGTTGAAATAGGGGATGAAAGTTTGTATGGAAATTACGTAATTTTTAAAGCTTCAAACTCATTTTTTTGGCTTTTGAGTAGATATAAATAAATCAAAGTTTGTAAAAAAATTATCTTAAAGGGGGTAAAAATAGGGGATGAAAGTTTTGAAATTATGTTGGGATGTGAAGATATTTGTTACTCTTTCAGGCAAAAACTGTTGAACGGATTTTGATGAAACTTGGCACACGGGTGGATAATAACCTGGAATAACTTTTTAGCCCGGGAAAAGATGATATATCTCTGAAACGCGGGTGAAACCGCGGGAGACAGCTAGTGCTATATAAAGGAACGTCCTTACAGAAATAGTTATTTCCATTCCAACGTTTTTCTTCCGCGAGAGGTGGAATTTCGTAAATGAAAAACACGTGTTTAATTAATTGTGTTCAAGATGTTGATGTTGATACCAAGTTTTAAGTAGTTCTAAAGTTTAAGAAAACTCTGAATCACGTCACTCTTAATTTCTGAACAAATATCCAAACAAAATTTTAAGTTGCCTAACTTAAGTACCTTTTCTTAGTGAATCGTATTATAGTGAATTGTATAAGTAAATTATGTAGGCATCATTTTAAGGATCTAACTCTAGCGGTTTATATAATGTGCTTTGGTTGATAGATCGCGCATCCCATTCTCACCTTTGGTTTAAAATTTTAAAAACCTCGAATGATAACTACAACGTCTATGTTCTAAGTTTTAAGTAGATTTGACCAATTAAAATAATTTCCATACAGACTTTGTCACCTCTAATCTTAATCGTCAGTCTGAATTTTCAACCAAATGATATACCTAGATTTTTTTTATTCTGAATAGGCTTGTGTTTGACTACAATCTCACTGTGGTAAGTGATGATGTGGCCGAAGGTGGTAAGCACACAAAGCCTAGATGGGAACTGGCTCTCAAGTGCAGCTGTCGGAACGCATCGATAGGTGTTTGGCGTCAGATTTTCAACTTGAGGGTGGTAGCCAGCCAGTCGGGTACCACAAAGTACCCTACCACCGTGCTATGGTTTCCTCACGATGTTTTCCTTCACTGAAAGCTCAAGCTCATTGTAGGATTCGAACCCACGACCTTCGCCGCGGTATTCGACGTCACTACCACTGAGCTATCATCGCCTTAAAATCCATGGTTGAATTTCCTTAAACATTTTTTTAGTAATCTAACAACAAACTTTCACCGTTCCTAGTCCCAGTAGTTTGGGCTGTGCCCTGATATGCCAATCAATCAGTCAGTCACGTTCTCCTTATAAATAAGTATATTAGATTAAGTAGGTACCTACTATATTTTTAGGTCACTTTATCTTTATATCCAATCATTAAACCACGTTTAATGAATATATTAAAACAGTTAAGGAACATAATGTTACGTTATAGCTCATACGGAAGGAAAACGAATAAAATCATCTCGTAGAAAGTCATAAAACAACTTGAGCCTCGGTTACAAATTATTAAGCTCAAGGGGAAGTTTTGTTAAAACGCTTTTAGGGAAAACACCATTTGTTTCAAAGAAAAGATTCGTACAAATTATTTGATAAATTTCATAGAAAAAGATAGGCCTTAAAATAGTCTCAGTATGTGTGATACATAATTTGAATATTGCGTCTATCACTTTATTCTAACATTGAAATCTCATGTTTTAGAGCAGATGACAATTCAGACATAGACTTGAATTGAAATGAATAAGATAATTGAACAACAGTTTCAGTCCGCAACGTGATAACGAATGTATATACCCTACTTGTGATTTAAAATACAATCCCACAGAGTCCGATACTTACATACTTCTTACAGGCGGTTCGCACAGAAGATATTACGAAATCGTAAAATAAAAAAGACTGCGTCTATATTACGGAGTACGATGAGATTTCGAATGGCAGGCATGAAATAAAGGAGCCAATGTAGCGTGACAGTCACCTGCGTCTTGCGTTGATATATTGGGTTATTATGTGCACAGCATTACTCCAAGGCGAGACGTCTCATTAAAAGTTAACACCCTGAATTTTGTTCCTTCACGTCGCGGTCTTAAATTGTATTTTATCAACGAGTTTAAGTCGTTCTTCTTTGTTTCCACGCAGCAAAATTTTCAATTTACATACTTATGAAAGGTTTCATAACAAAAATCCGGGTGCGGAATCGGTTGCTCCGGAAAATCCCTTTTGTGCTTGCCAATGTGAACGAAACCGTTTTCTCTTTGTGCAAAGGAAACTTTAAGTTTACTTTTTACTTTCTCGATGGATGGCATATAATATAGCATGATAATTGATATTATTTTATTATATTACATTGAACCTAAATTTACTTTGTGTATTAAACGCATATGGATATGTTGTTTATTATCTATATTATTATCTATAACGAGTAGTAACTACCTAGTTACTACTCGTTTCCCTTAATTATAAAGTAAGTAGGTACATTTACCTATATGTACAGCCGATTCTAATTATTATTTTAACAAATACTAGCTTACCATCCCGCGATCTCACCCGCGTCACACCCGCGTTTCTGAGGAAATTAAAATAAAATTTAGACCATGTTACTCGCTGAAAATGTAGCGGTGTAGATTTAAATAAAGAGTTGTCGCCGATTTCAACTGAAATAATTTCTATAGATTCTTTCTAACGAAAGAAACTACCCTTTAAATAGTAATAGGGCCACCTCCTATTCGGTGGATTTTCGGTATTTGATTCTTTACAAAGTTCACTGGTTCTGTAGGGTTGGTTGAATTAGAAAAGAAAGGTAACAAAGAGATAAATATTAGTTACCGGGGTCAACTGAAGCAATTGTTACCCCTGTACATTGTCCACTTAATTTTCAGCTTCAACGATATGCTGAAATTGTATTTATGTTCTTGCTTTTTATTGTATTACCTGTTTCGGTAGGTACACATATATTTGAGTTGTTGGATTACACCGTTAGGTCCTTAGGCCGTCGGTTACAAATATAGTTTCCTGACGATCTTTTTCTTCACCATACACTCAATATTATGTAGGATTCAAGCCCATGACTTTCGTCATGTTACTTATTTGAGCTCGAAAAAATATTGAGTCAAGAGACAAGGTAGGAACTTCAGTATCTTAAGGACTTGAATCCCGATTCTTGTAATTCTATATTTTTGTATGTCATGTTTCAGATTTTTAACTCATTGTATAAACGTTCTAAATATTATGTTCGAAAAGACTAGTGAGAAAAAAATCTTCAGCCGGCTAACAAGCAGGCACACCGTAGGTACATACATACGATAGTAAATGACCACGTCACGTATGACTGCTGGGGAGAGATTCCATCCGATCTGGCCAGGAGTCAAGCGGGGCACACTGCGAGTCGCGAGATTGTGCGTTGCAGAATCCTGGTCGCTTCCACCGCAGGGGAAGCAGGCGGCTGTCGCCTCTCGTCCGATCTTACACAGATAATCACCGGAGCACCCGTGCCCGTGCTGAGCCCCACCAAAACTATTAAAATAAATTAATTAGATGCAAGGAAAATCTGTAATTAATTTCCTATTACTAATTGGAAAATATTCACAACTGATTACCGCAATGTTGTTACTTCAAATCCCCGTGGGTTTGATCTCGCCGAACTCAAAAAGTTAGTATTCAGTCATTATTCTCGACTTTTTTATTCCTCTGGGTTTCGGGAGTACGGCAACTTTTCCCTGACTCGTTGTCTCGTTATGTTAATCTCCTACGGGACATTGGTAAGTATTTAATATTATTATAACAGAGCGACCGCAAGTGACAGAGGCTAAACGATAACGTCATTTCTATGAGCAAACCCTTATTTACCATAGTTAGGAAATTGTGGATGATAATTTTAACGCGAAATATTTATTGATTGTGCGCGCGGTGATTTATTTTTTATATTTTACATAAAATTGCATGTACAATTCGATTCATTTGACCGAAAATAATACGTTCATTTAGGAGAAATTGGCCACACATCGAAGTTTTGTTATTTGTTTCTGAAAATTATAGCTACCCTTCTTTTTTATTAGGTTTCCGTACCCAAAGGGTAAAAACGGGACCCTATTACTAAGACTTTGCTGTCTGTCCATCTGTCCGTCTGTCTGTCTGTTCGTCTGTCCGTCTGTCCGTCTGTCCGTCTGTCCGTCTGTCCGTCTGTCCGTCTGTCCGTCTGTCCGTCTGTCTGACACCAGGCTGTATCTCAAGAACCGCGATACCTAGACAATTGAAATTTTCACACATTATGTATTTTTGTTGCCGCTATAACAACAAATACTAAAAATAAAACAAAATAAATATTTAAGGGGGGCTCCCATACAACAAACGCATTTATTTTGCCCTTTTTTGCTCGATATCAATAATGGCAACAGGTAGGCTCTTGAAATATTCACAAAATCCTCAGTTGTATTTTTAATTTAATAATAAATAATAAAATAAAAATCTAAGAGGGGCTCCCATACAGCAAACGTGATTTTTTTATCGTTTTTACGGAACCCTTCGTGTGCGAGTCCGACTCGCACATGACCGGTTTTTTTTAGATTATTTTAACGCTAATTCCGCATTTAGGTAAGTAATTACTGTAATAATTACCAATACCCTACACTACATATTTAAAATTTAGAAAATTTTTCCATAGAGAGAAAGAATCCGCCAGTCAGGACTGAAAGCTTTAAATATACCCTTAAATTAAATTGTGGATTAGCCATAGTAGGTAATGCGAATTTAGTAAAAATTGCAGCTACCTAGTTATTGTGGTTAAAATGATGCGAGAATAACTTATCAAAGGTGATAAAAAACTTCAAAATATCAAAAAACTGCAATATCATTTTATATTTAATCTGATCGTGGCAATGACTGACTGACAAGTAGATAACTACTTTTCGTAAATCAAATGTTTTCTTGTTTGTGGGGTTTATATTATAGTCTATCCACTATCCCCAATCAGAAGGTTATCATTTTTAAATAAAACACTTGAATATAATCTAACTCTTGTAATTGTCTTTTCAACGAGACTGCCAAACGGTAACTGTTCGCAGTGCGCTACGTACGATGTGAGTTTAAACAATAAAAATGCTTGCTAAGCAATGTGACACGCGTAGGTACATATGTGTCCCAACAATATTCCCCCCTTTTACAATTTTTTTCAAAAAAAAATAAAAACTTAAACTAAATTATACATTAGTCACAAAAAAATAGCAATGTTACGATTAAATTCAAACACAGGTTACAATACTTATACGAATAGGTACATGTTTCAAAATAATTAAATTCAAATACAAATTTCAAAACAAAATATACTATAACTAAATTACGAATACATACTACAAGTACTGTACAGTATGCACATACAGTTATTATTCACCAATTCATGAACAGTTCCATAAGTAAAATGTTTGGGAAACTACATATCGAATAAAAAATTGCCTAAATAATACTATGAGTACATTTAATAAAGTACTTACATACTTATATTGTTTAAAAAATAACGTTTATTGTTTACATAGAAAACTTGACGGGCGGTCTAACTGTGCGACCACTACGTGTCGTATAATGTTTACATGATTCGTTTTGATGACTTATCGTGGGAGAGCTTGTCTTCAACAACAGTTTGGCTTCGCTAGCATTACTCATATCATAACACTCATTATCTGCTTTGTTTAATACGTAAGCTGGTTTCAGCCTATCTACTGAAATACGAGCTTGACGATAAGGAAACTGAACTAAAAATACTTTCGGTCCTCTCTCAATAACTTTAAACGGACCATCATAAGGCGGTTTTAATGACTTATGTACCGCGTCATCCGTGACAAATACAAAGTCACACTTTTGTAAGTCTGGAAATACAAATAATTGTTTCGAATCTTGACACTTTCGCGCGGGACGATATCTGCTAATTGTTTCCCGTATCTTTTCTACTAAACTAAAGGGTTCGCTGGGATCTATATCATGTGTGGTATCATAAAAATCACCAGGTAAACGAATGTTTTTACCAAAAACAAGCTGAGCAGCGCACACTCCGTTATCAGTACGTATGGCTGCTCGTAACCCTAACATGACTGTGGAAATTTCATCAGCCCATGAATTGTTATTTATTAATCTAGCGGTTAAGGATGCTTTTAAAGACCTATGCCAGCGCTCAACTGCTCCATTTGACTGTGGATGGAAACTAGTTGTATGAATTTTGAAAATACCTAACAATTTTGTTAACTTAGTAAACAAATTAGATTCAAATTGACGACCTTGGTCGCTAGTGATTTTGACGGGACAACCATATCGTGTTATCCAACCATCATAAATAATCTTAGCAACAGATGATGCTGTAATTTCTTCCGTGGCAAAACATTCAGGCCAACGGGTTACTCTATCAATGATAGTTACGCAATATTTGTATCCTTGTGGAGATGTCGGTAATGGACCGACAATGTCTACGTGGATATGCTCAAAACGTCCTACTTCCGAAAAATGACCAAATTCAGATCTCACGTGTCTATTTATTTTAGATTTTTGACATGGTACACATGTCCTAGCCCATTGACCTATGTCCTTATTCATGCTAGGCCAAAAGAATTTATTACATATCATTTTTCGAGTAGTACGAGTGCCTGGGTGGCTTAAATTATGTACACTTTCAAATGCCAATCTCCTAAACTCTTCCGTTAAATATGGTCTAATTGTGTCTTTACTAATTTCGCAATAAATTGGCTTATTACAAGTAGGTACGTTTATTTTCTTTAATTTTAAACTCGTGTCGCTATTGTTTACTTGTGTCATGTTCGATAGCGCGTCGTCTTTCAACTGCGATTCGGCTAGTTGCTCGTAATCAAGTACAGTGGGACAAAAAATTGTTTCAATACGTGATAGAGTATCTGCAACAATATTATTTTGACCTGATATATGTTTGATATCTGTACTAAATTCGCTAATAAAAAGTAATTGACGTGTACGTCTAGGAGTTTCGCTATTTTCCTTGCCAATTTTGCTAAACGCGTGACATAAAGGTTTGTGGTCAGTATAAATGGTTAACTGACGACCTTCAAATAATTTCCGAAAATACTTAATAGCTTTAAAAATGGCCAATAATTCACGATCATAAGTAGAGTATTTTTGTTCTGTGGGTGTGAGCTTTTTGGAAAAATAGCCTAAAGGTTTCCATGACCCTTCCACGCGCTGTTGTAATACTGCACCTATGCTAAAATTAGATGCGTCACACATTAGTGCGAGCGGCAATTCCGCTGACGGATGCGACAACGTAACGGCTGATTGTAGCCCGGTCTTACATTGTGCGAACGCTTGTTCAGCACTATCATCGCAGATAATTTTAGATTTATCTTTCTTTTTACTATTTACTAAGTATTTATTAAGTTCTGACTGATACTGAGCAGAGTTTGGTAGGTGAGGCCTATAAAAATTCGTCATGCCTAGAAAACGACGTAAATCGGCTACAGTTTCCGGTTTCGGAAAGTTTACGATAGCCTCGACTTTCTCGCTAAGTGGTCTAATACCTTCCGCACTAACCTCATGTCCTAAAAAATCTACTTTAGACTGTCCAAAACAACATTTACTTAAATTGATCGTAATACCATATTTACTAAATCTTTCAAACACTAACTTTAGGTGTTCCTCATGTTGTATGACGTCATCGGAAACTACTATTGCGTCATCAATGTAATTATATAAAAAATCCAAATCTTTAAGTACGGTATTGTTCATGAAACGCTGAAAAGTTTGTGCGGCATTACGTAAACCAAATGTCATGCGAGGAAATTCAAAAAGACCAAATGGTGTAATTATTGCTGTTTTTTGTATATCCTCTGGAGCTACTGCAATACAATGGTATGCTCTATTGATGTCTAATTTTGAAAATACTTTTTTTCCCGCCAAAATGTATGTGAAATCGTGCAACCTAGGAATTGGATATCTATCTGGCTTAGTAATGGCATTTAATTGACGATAGTCACCACACGGCCTTAATTCACCATTTTTCTTAGGAACGACGTGTAAGGGACTGGCCCAAGGACTATTAGAAGGCCTGCAGATGCCCAATTCCTGCATGACACGAAATTCCTTTTTTACTTTTGCATATCGGTCCGGAGGTAAAGGTCTGGGGCGCGCGTAAACGGGTGGACCACTCGTTTCAATATAGTGCAATGTACTATGTGGCGGAGTTTCCTGGAATGAAGGTGGTTTCGTAATGTCCGGAAACAAATTTAATAATTTATAATATGGATGACTATCAACAATAGTGTTAATTGACGGCTGGTGGGGCTTAACAAAAGAAGCATTCACATTTATCTCTGTAATCTGATCTATTAACTTTCGAGAATTCAAATCAACTAACAATTTATGAAATGTTAAAAAATCAGCACCTAATATTGGTTGTTTAACATCAGCGATGACAAATTCCCATCGATAAGGACGGCGTAATCTTAGATCTAACACTAAGTTTTTAGTACCGTAAGTTTTAATTTCGGTACCGTTAGCAGCATAAAGTTTATAGTCCGAACTAGTAACACTATTGATTAACTTACGTGATACTGGTATGACGGAGACGTTGGCGCCTGTATCCACTAAAAATTTATAACCTAAATTCTTATCAAAAACACAAAGACGGTGGCATGGAATAATGGTACAGATTTCACCTGGAAACTGTACCACGCCTTCTAGTTTTTTGGTGTCGATTTCCATGCGCACGGCTGGACACATCTGTGGGCGTTTTCCTGGAACTTGTAATGGTAGTAACACATCCAGTTCGGATTATTCGATGGTTTTTTGCTTCTAGATGACGACCTTGACCTGCCACGCCTGTTCCAGCTCTTGAAGTCTCTACTTGACCGCGCCCTTTCAAATTCCGTCATTCTGACGCTCAACTTGGCAATTTCGGCCATAATCAACGCTGTGTCATTGTTGGTACCTTGGTGAATTCCAGCTGAAACTTCAGACACCTGCCTATTACTTCGCGTAGCTTCCGCGACATTGTCCGCGATGACTGCTAGGTTTTCTAAATTCTTGGATTCCGAGACCGCTAACACTGCTCGTACGGCTGCAGGTAAATGACCTTGCCACAAGACCCGTAAGGTATCGTCTGGAATCTTGTCTCTAGCGAGATCCTTCATTCTATTAAGGAGTTGTGAGGGCTTTTGATCGCCCAAACCCATCTCCCCGATTAATTTCTCAATTTGTCTGCTAGTTGACTCTTCAAATAAAAATATCAGTTTAGTTTTCAGAGCTTGAAATTTTCCTGTCTCTGGCGGCTTAGTAATAATGTCTGTTACCTGACTTATCATGTCTTTGCCTAATTTTGAGACGACGATATCAAATTTCGCCTCGTCCCCCATTTTCTGTGGAGCCAGTATGGCTTCAAGTCTCAAAAACCAGACCCTCGGCATGTCGGTCCAAAAGTCTGGAATACGTGACGAAAGCGAAATAGCCAAAACCTCAGAAGACGGCTGAGTTACCGCTGGTTGTGCCATCGTTAAATTCCAAAATAAATATTTCACTTCACAAATTCACTTTCTTCGCTATGTCCATTAGAGTCACCAATGTGGGGTTTATATTATAGTCTATCCACTATCCCCAATCAGAAGGTTATAATTTTTAAATAAAACACTTGAATATAATCTAACTCTTGTAATTGTCTTTTCAACGAGACTGCCAAACGGTAACTGTTCGCAGTGCGCTACGTACGATGTGAGTTTAAACAATAAAAATGCTTACTAAGCAATGTGACACGCGTAGGTACATATGTGTCCCAACAGTTAGTATAATTCTTATGAAATCAAATACAATCAAAATATTATTCTCTTATTATTATTTAACCTTTTAATTAGTATTAACGCTCGCGGAAAGGACGACCGTCCCAAAACTACCTACAGGTAAATATAATTTCATGTTTGTGGTACGGGAAAAAACAAGGATACTTTTATACCCGAGAAACCATTAGGTGTTTCCGTCGCTTGTGCTTCCGAATCACTTAAATATGCTAAAAGATTACTTTCGTAATAAAAATAGGTGAAAAATTCATAGATCGTATCAATCGGCTTTTTCAATTTCCTACAGTCATCATATCGCAAATACCAACAACGATTGTTATTGATTTACGCATTTGCGTGGGAGAATCTGTTTGTGGTTCGCCTAAATAATAATACAAAGGGAAACTGATGAAAGGAAAAGAGAACGGCTGCGGTATATACACGGTCAGTTAGGCAATTGCTTTGCAAAGCTATCGATTTTTATACTAACATATAGGTAAAAAGAATAGTGTTTACCTGTAATCATCCGATTACGTCCTGTTAAGATTGCAATCGGGCAACTAGGTACAATTTCAAACTGTATGTTTCATCCCAAATCAAAGAACGGCAAAATAAATAAGGAGTTGGTAACGGTTTGTAAAGTTCTACGAACGTCTGAAAAACATGTTTGTGATCATAAATAAAAAGCAATTTAAAAATAGGTCTAAAACCTTATTAAATTTGTTTATTCACGGGTGTAGGTGCGGAAAGGTCTTCACGATGTTTGACTATGGCGATTTATTTAACGAGTAGCTTTATTTGTTTGCTACAGTGCCGGTCGTCGGAGTACCCTCCTAATGTTGTCCTATTAACTTCATGCCCGGTGTAAATTACACCACTTTCAACTTTATCATTTAGATGTTAAGATCCATGCTATAATGGCTCCAGTATTATGCTTGGTTGCTTAATTAATGACTTAATAGTGGTCACGTCATGTCATGTGTACAGACGGAGAGAGGGAGGAACAATTTATATAGCTAACTCAGATCTAAACTGTAACAAAAATAATCACCATTATTATCCAGTATTTAATTTATCGTTATGTCTGGAGCTAGAGGGTATAGGGTAAGTTGTACAGTTGGAAGAAGCACACCGAAACTCCGTATCATTTTGTAACAAGAACCTTGCGGTCGTAGTATTTACTGCTTACTCATAAAGATAAACATGCGTGGAAGCGCCTTTTCAACGTCACAGAGCACCATAAACATTGTTAAATAAAGTAGGCGTCAACACATAACAAAAGTTGTTGATGCGGTGCCATGACTGTAATTTTAGAGATAGTGTGAAATCGGGCGTAACAACAAAATAATGTAATGTAAACGTTATACCGGGCCGGACTCCGGACATTAGATTTCGTGTTTAGATTTCATCATGACGGGTAAATCGAATGGGCATGTCCACTCCATCCAATTTCCTCACACTTTGTTAAGCCGCGTCCGTGCCGGGTCTATCAAAACATTTCCAATTATTAGATCAATTAAATTGAGCCTTAAGAAACTGATTTCAAAATTAAATAATTTATGAATATGAACGACTACATGTCCAATATTATTATGTAATTTTATTTGTTTAATGTATTTTTAATCTTTATTTTATGATTTTAATCTGAAGATATTTGTTATTTTATTATAGAAATGTTGTTTTGCAAGTTTATATTTTGATGTATTATTATTATTATTTTTATTATATATATCTTATTCTCTTTTCTATCCGCTGTACATCCATCTGAGACCACCAAAGGTGCCAGCTGAAAATCAGCGCTGCTGGTATCAGCAGCACATGCTGAGTTGGTATCCTTTTGACAGCACACCTTCCGTTAACGGCGCGAAAAATGTATTTGTCTTTTTTTTTCTAATTTTCTTATTATTATTTCTTTAGAATTTATTTTTGTTTTCTCCTTTGTTATATTTTTTTGCTGTCAATAAATGATTTTCTATTCTATTCTATTCTATACTACATTTTACCTACCTATATATGTTCATGAAAATTTTGTTTCACCAACCTACCTACTCTTTAAAATTGTATATCAGACTGTATGCTCTCAGTTAATGAGTTCATTTTTATTTAGGAGATCCCAAGTAGACTATCAGAAAAAAGGTTTTAATAAAAACAAAAACCGACTTCAAAACTGTAACCTATACCTATGTACAAACATAAACTAAAAAGTAAAGAATAATATTTTAATTTCAAAGCAAGAGCCTTAAAGGACAATCAACAAAATTATTGATATTTATATATCTATTTAATATTTATAAACAGTTCTTTTTGGAGTCGGTGCCAGCCAAGAAGGACAGTTTAATTCTGCCTTTGTAACAAACTTTCGAAAAGTAGGGGAGCGACGGCGCAGACCTAAGGAACATTACCGTAAGGAGAGGTGTCGTAGGACGTTTTCTCGTATGAACACTTCGTGTCCAGTTCAAAACTGTCCTTCTTCTTGACTGGCACCGACTTTTCTTTTTAATTTTTTTTTACATTGTATTGTTCTTACGTTCATTCTGATTCTGATGAGTATATCAGATATAAAATTATTTTTAAAAATAAAAAACAAATACCGACTTCAAAACTGTAACCTATACCTATGTACAAACATAAACTAAAAAGTAAAGAATAATATTTTAATTTCAAAGCAAGAGCCTTAAAGGACAATCAACAAAATTATTGATATTTATATATCTATTTAATATTTATAAACAGTTCTTTTTGGAGTCGGTGCCAGTCAAGAAGAAGGTCAGTTTTGAACTGGACACGAAGTGTTCATACGAGAAAACGTCTTACGACACCTCTCCTTACGGTAATGTTCCTTAGGTCCGCCCCTACTTTTCGAAAGTTTGTTACAAAGGCAGAATTAAACTGTCCTTCTTGGCTGGCACCGACTCCAAAAAGAACTGTTTATAAATATTAAATAGATATATAAATATCAATAATTTTGTTGATTGTCCTTTAAGGCTCTTGCTTTGAAATTAAAATATTATTCTTTACTTTTTAGTTTATGTTTGTACATAGGTATAGGTTACAGTTTTGAAGTCGGTTTTTGTTTTTTATTTTTAAAAATAATTTTATTTTTTAATTTTTAAAGTTTATTCCTTATTATATGTTATCCTAGGCAAAACTAGTTTGTCCTGAAATCGGGTCTGGCCGGTAAAATATAATATATAACTAGCGGGCCCGGCAGACGTCGTCCTGCCCTGAAATTAAAACAAATCTTGGAACTCGATTCCAGCGCCACCTACCGGGTCCAATTGTATTTTAAAACCATCGAAGAACCCATTGAAGTATACACACGAAATTTCATCCAAATCCAAAAAGTCACGCTCAACGACTCAGTTTGATTCACTAAGGTTTATCAAACGAGATAGAATTTTTTTCGTTTTTGTTGATTTTCTCAAAAAGTGCTTAATCAATTTCGACAAAATTTAAATGGGACCACCTCTGAAGTAGGATCTACCAAACAAAAAAATAATCATCAAAATCTATTCATAATTGGCAGAGAAATCGAGTAACAAACATACAAAAAAAAAAAAAAAAAACATACAGACGAATTGAGAACCTCCTCCTTTTTTTTGAAGTCGGTTAAAAATACGTTATCGTCTTATATTAAAGTTATATAAAAGGCATTATTACAGTTAATCTTCTTCATCCCTGCCCTTGATTAATCTGACGGTACGGCAATGGGCCCCCTTAATACTAGCCAGTTGCACATACTTTCATTTGTCTATTTTTTATATTATATTTTATTGATAGGTAGGTACCTCAAATACTTCGATATCGTCACTGACTCTCTAATGGCCATCAAAACTTTTAGGGTATTTTCTGAGGTCCTAAAAGCCTGAAAATTGGTATGTAGATTAATATTGGCACACAATGAGAAAAGTCAGCAATCTCTAACTTTCACCCTAAGGGTGTATATATTTAAGAAGTGTATATTATGTATATTAGTAGATAAAAAAGTTGACATTTGATACTTAACGTTAATTTAATTTGAGGTACGTAAGATGTAGGTTTTGTAAAGTTAGGGCTTAGCTCTACATGTTATCAGATATTTTTAGCAGTGAAATCGTAAAGTAGTGAGTTTGTAAGTCTTGGTAATCTACGTCATATAAAATGATTTGGTAGGATAATATATTACTTCGGTTTAATTACATAAACTTCAAGACGACATCGATTTACCTAATAAGTCTCACATAATTATTATTATGTATATGTATATTCTTGCTGAAATTGAATTTAAATGTGATAAACGCAGTTATGTGCTTCGTATTGTTGGAGAAAACGTAGTAAACGTTTGACAACTTACAAATTGCTGTGGTTGAGAGCGTTCGGCAAAACTCTTCAAATCTAATAACTTGGAGAGCGCCCGACGCTGAACCCAGAATCGATTAGAAAATTCGATAAGCGGCACTTGTAGGATGCATTACAAATTAGATTAAAACTTAACTACATAGGTATACATCTAATAAATATATAGAGCTAAAGAGGAGCATTTAAAATTGATTACTCTATATTTGATAGGTAGGTACTTCATGTTATTAACGTGGCAAGTTGACATATAACTAACTGGTGGATATTTTGAGATGGCTTGTTTTCGAACCCTACGTTGGATTAAAACCCATTTAGTAGGTATGAGACCAACATTGATTCGTGAAAAAGTAAGTTTTCATAAATTTTATTTCGGCTTGTTGAAAACTAATGGATTGAAATTTCAAAATCGAAAAAATATGCAATCTCAAAATATCTTAAGTGTTACGTATAAAATGTTAAATTATTTAATTCTGTTTTGATGCCGTCTCGTAATATTGTCGCCGTGAAAGGTTCCTCTATTCTTAGTTTATTGTGTGGTGGTAGCGGTGGCAGTATACGTACATAAACAGAATATTTTTGTACACCTGCGCTTGAGTGATGACTACATGGTACCGCCTTAATTCAATTACCCGGCAGATGACACCGGAGCCCCTCGGGGGAGATAACATGCCCTAAACATGAATATTTCTCTCAATATCGTCGGCCACGTAGTACGATACAAAAGGAAAACGAATAATATCTTATAAAACGTGATACGATACCGTTTTCTGGCGTACTTAAGTAATGTTATGAAAAATAAATTTGTTGTAAAATCCAGTAGTTTATCAAAATTATCCCATTCTATATTTAATTAAAATCTGTTCAGCCGCTTAGCTAAGAGTCCATTTACAGCATGTTAAAAATTAAAATATTCTAAAAACAGGAACGGTCCTAGTATTGAAATTTGGGGTTTTAAATAATTCATAAAGGGCCCTCGGACGTTGTACTGTACTACTAATACTCGCCATTTGTTAGCAATTCCTTAAATAAGATATCTACTACAAGATCATGAGAAAATACATGAACATTATAATATTCAAGCTTTGGAGCAGACTACGGTGATCAACGCAGACAAAGGTCTTGGATAGATAAAAAAAATACTAATTGCATTTTGTGAATTCTCATTTGCTTCATATAAGGAGAGGATGTGCTTCAAAAATGTTGCTGCCGCATTTGATCAAGCAATAATATTATGTCAACTCAGTTGGGCTAACCGGTTTTAAACAGAGTTGAGGCTAGTTCAAGTTTTCTTTATGTCTTCTACGTTTTTTAACGTGTGCTTGCCCTGTATATTAGTACGATTTACGCGCAGTTTAAAATAATAGTTTCCTTCTCGGTTTAACTCATTTAAAAAAAAAACCAAGGCCTCGAGGAAAATGCATTTCCATGTGTTTGCCTTTACCATATACATACATGACCGGGATATCACCTAAATATGCTATGACTATGACTAATAAATACATTTTACATTAGGTAAAGTACATATCTACATTATTTATTATTATAGTAATGAGCACTCCTATATCCGCTGTCTTATTTTCTGTAAGTATTGATGTATCATTATAATACACTTGCCTATATTATATAGCAATAGGAAAAACTGCTCTATTAAGGAAATCTCATTATCGTACTTCTCACTAGCTTGTTTTCTTAGTTAGCTCGTTGATTTCGTCCTTTCCTAACCATTTATCTTTGGTTGTGCGCTCCATTACGTTAACGACCACGCAAATAGTTCCAAAAAAAAACAAATTAAGGAAAAAATACCTACATAACCCATGTATAATTATACCACATTAATAACTGTTAACGGCTTTAATCATCTTTCAAAACTTGTTGTATACAAGTAGAGATCTTTGAAAATAATTCCTCGGCACAGCTTCCATTTTTAGATGTGTTTTTGTTGATTTTAAGAATAACTATGCTATTTTTATCCATTGCGCTACGGTTGCTCTAAAAAATAACTGATGAAATAACACCTAATTAATATTAAAATTGGGAAACAAAATTCATCAGTTCATAAAGCATCAATGTATAGTTTGGGCCAATTAGATAGTTTTATTCCTATTTATGACAACTGTAAAGTTTTAATGATTTAAATTATAAAAGCATTCTTAACCATGCATCAGCTGTAAGGGTGCCTACAATGACATCACTGGACCAAACATTTCTTTATCATTTTTTTGTTAAATAAATTAAAACATTTAACAAATGGACAGCGTCCGGGTCATATAAATCTCTCAGCTGTGCTATATAGGTACATTATTTATTCATATATGAGAAATTAACAACCGATCAAAATTTCTGGGAACAAATTGTGTTGATTTATGACGGTCATGCCACCCATCTCGCTGTACAGAAATAGAATGCAATGTGGGCTTTCTGATAGCATGTGTTCAAAATATCACTTATTTTATTATGGTTCATTGGATATATATTTTTATATTATTTATCTTTTCAACGATTACCCATGGAATTTGAATTTAACGTTTTAAAATTATAGTTATTTCGTACAACGTTTTTTCCCTAAAATTTTTTTTATTGGTCATAATACTATTACCTACTTGGAAAACTTTCATAAGTGCCTATTCCCAATTTATTCAGAGTATCTTATGTAGCGAGCGTGATATGAAATTATTTCCATTTTCTGTCACATATACAAAGACACGATTACTTTTATTTGATCTTGGATGGTATACGTAAGTTGATCTAATTTGCTTTTTTGAGGAATCATTTACAATAAGTAGATGATTTATGATTTCCCACTATATTATTTTGGAATAATAATATCACCTACCAGGTACTTGCACGGACAGGTACTTTGTAAGTAATCGACTGGCTACCACCCTCAAGTTGAAAATCTGTTGTCAAGGCCTAATCGGTATTTTAAAAGGTCGATAAATTGGCAATTTCTGGCTGGTAGGTACCTATTTTTTATGTCGATAGGCGAGACAGTAGTCACTCAGGTGACCCACCTCAGACGCCGAAAAAATGCGCTATTCAAATCTGTATAATTTTCATTTTACCGATTTTTATGTTGACTTCTGCTGTTAGCGCACTGTAAAATATGATAATAGGTACTTTCTATGACTATTTTCGCCGAGTCTTTTTGTGGGGAAATGATTTAGGTGAATTTCATCTCAGTTATATAAGAAGTTTTAACTTTTTCTCAAGATAGTGTTTGTTTTGAACGAGAGCCATATTCTCGAGACCAACGGATAAAATATGAGATGTGTGAGAGAGCTGGAGCTGGCTAGATATATGCACAGGCACTTGTACGATAACTTTGGTTATAATAGCAAGGAGCTGTTAAGAGGATACATCTAATATTTACAAGGATGAACGCCTCGTCCACCTGTGTCCTTATACTCAGATAAGGTACTGTCCATAAGCTATAATGCTTAGAGTAGGTAATATTGCCCTGGATTTATAAGGGCTCAATTTAAGTATTCACTTAATAATTCATATTTTTAGGTTGTTAGATGACAATAGAGGTATTTAAAAAGTGGATAAAATGTATCTACATAACTTTGAAACACAGAAATTTTGTCTTCGAGGTGGTTTATCCATACTTTTTTTTACTATGGATAGGTTTGGTTGGCCATAATATTTACATGATATCAACGTCTTATCTTAGTGACAGGCATCTACGACGCATAAAGATAAATAAATGAGCATTAAAAAGCCGATATATATTTTGTCCGAGATTTCAATAAATACTAATCAAAAGAATTTTCCTAGAATTCTTTATTGTATAACAAATAAAGAATTGTCATTAGAAATGCTGTTTATGTATTCAGAATTAACTTTTTTTATTTGTTTTGAGATTAAATTTTTCCTTTAACGGTATTCGTTACAAACAAAACCCTTTAGATTAGGGAGAAGCAAGGGCAATTTCAGGATCAATTGGCTTTACGAGCCATAAAACCTTTTTCCATACATTACGAGTAGGTAGGTATGTGTGAAATTCAAACATGCGGAATATTTCCCTCGCATCTATATCATGTTGTTATCACATTATCCCTAAGTGTGCGAACATTTTCTGAACAATTAACTTTAAGATGCTCACTTTGTGTGTACTACACATAAAATTATTTATTAGCCAGTCAATCTCGTTTATTTTAGTAAATATACTTTTAGAGTTTCGAAGTGCTTACATATATTTTTTAATTATTCAATATAGACTTTGTTTATAAGCAATTTTTTTTATGTCACTAGTGACAACGAGGCAGGCGGGTCACCTGATGGTACTCGTAAGTGACTACCGTCGCCTATAGACATTAGCGATACCAGGGGGACTGCCAACGTGTTGTACACCTTATTACAATGTCTTAAGGGCAACGGCAACTGGCTCTCAAGTGCAACTGCCGGAACACACCAACAGGTGCTTGGCGACAGATTTTCAACTTGAGGGTGGTAGCCAGCCAGTCGAGTACCACATAGTACTACCACCGTGCTGTGGTTTCCTCACGATGTTTTCCTTCACCGAAAACTCAAGCTCATTGTAGGATTCGAACCCACGACCTTCGCCGCGGTATTCGTACCACTGAGATATCATCGCCTTAGTATGTAGTGGGAACCACAGAACAAATAAAAAAGGTAGAATAGGTACGTTAACAATAGTCTTCAATGAAGGGAAGCAACGTGCACGAAGTTGTGTGCATGACCTACCTTACGTTATTCCGCGTGACTCGCGTCGCACAGGAACGCCATTAGCTTTGTTTTTCAACTTCGGCTTCCTTTACTGTGCTTCACTTTGAGTGCGCAGGGCTCTGTCTAACTTTTTTTATTTGGTCTGAATAGGTATCATAATTATTACCTACCAGTAAAGGTAGACTTGCAGCCGTACAACCGTGCAGATAAATGCGAATGTTTGTGTGTATGTATGTTTGTCATCACTTTGCTCTGTTATGGTTAAAGTATACCTAAGTTTATTAAATAGGAGGAGTGTGAGTGACCTCGTCAGATCTGTTTGGATTCATCTATTGGATCTGTTGAGGCTTCTTACCTATCCGATGCCAGAAATTCTTGGCAGGTAGCTTGTCCAGGCACTAATATTCCAACCTTTAGTCGCTCTCAGAGAGAATGGGACAAACCTTTCTGCGAAAAAACTTTGCAAAATTTATTTTCGGATTTTCTACTGATTCGAACCGGGCACATCATCACCGTCCCATCTAGGCTTTGTGTGCTTACCACCTTCGGCCACATCATCACTTACCATAGTGAGATTGTAGTCAAACACAAGCTTATCCAGAATAAAAAAAATATATATATTACTACATTTATTCTATTAATTATTAGGGTTTGTAAAATGGTCCGATTGGACCTAGAATACCTAGAAATTACGAAATATAAAAAAAGTTGAAAATTAAGGTAAATTTTGGTACTTACAAGTTTTAGCGAAAATCTAAATTTGCCGATATCTTTTTCTCATGTTGACTCAGGACCTTGATTTTCATACACCCAATAGGGACTATAAACCTCAGTATCTGGTATAAATTTCAACTTGCTACCCGTTGTCCACCCGTTCCTGAGATAATCGGTGGTGACACACGGACAGACAGACATACAGACAGACAGACAGACGGACAAGAGAGTGATCTTATAAGGGTTCCTTTTTTTTACCTTTTGAGGTACGGAACCCTAAAACTAGGCAGATTATGTTTATAAAATGTGGGCATACCTACAGTAAACTAACACCACTTAAAAATATATTATATGGTTTTTTAAACCTCCTGAAAAGTTGGGGTTAGTTTGTTTACCTATACGGCCTTATGGTTTGAAGCCCACGATATAGGATTACATTGGTTGTTTGATTGGTTTCAGATGTATAGGCTATTTAGTTAACTAGCAGTGAAACTTATTTTACAAGTATAGAAACCTTACCTCTTCATAATAGGGCTCTGAGGCTGGCTCCGTTGTATATCTACATATCATAGAGTTTAAGGAACCATATTTACCGCAAATTGATTTTTATACATTAGTTAACCAATCTAGTTTAAATTGGTATAGACAAGCAGGTGCCTTGTTTTTGTACAATATTTTCTCTTCAAATAAAAATAGTTCATTTGATCATGATTAAATTAACACACTTCTCAAAATTGATTTTATAAGGTTTGCCAAAAACCCGTCCCTTATTAGATGCATTTACCTTATTTGGGTAGGTTATATTCTAGGTAGATAGTGTATAGAGCAAGGTACTGTTTAATGTAAGAAATACTAAAGCATTACTTAGAACTAAGACTTAGAAATTATGTTATCTGTATTTTCTCCTAGAAATCGTTTCATGCACTTTCTTATGAACATTGCACCTGAACCGAATAAGTTATTTTAAATTCTTGTTTAGCTTTAATAGGTTATTTTAAATTCTTGTTTAACTTGACATAGTAAGTATAAAGGAATAAACAAATGACTGCAATCATTCACCCAAAAATAACATGAAATTCAGAAATGATACCCACCGACGATGTAAGTAACGACAAGCTGCTGTTTACTTGTACTCAATCTAACTGAATAAAAAATTAGAAACGACAACTTTCAAGAGACTGTAGTGGTAATGGTCTATGTAACCTTTAGTCTATGTTCAATAGTGAGCCATCCTAGTGAGAATAAAAAAATGTCAAAGCCCTGCCTCGTATGAGACGATCATCCCAAAACTACCTACAAAAAATAATAATTTAATATATAAAAATAAGGATTCGCGCTTTAATTTACTTAAGTAGTGAAACCAATTAGTTACGCATAGAAATTAGCAATTACCGTTACCTATTTATGTATTGTTTCAACGTATTGTAAACACGTATTATACTCTCATAACCCTTTTCAGGGTGTCTGCCACTTTCTATTTATGTCAGTACGAGCTGGGTGGCGTGCCCTCCATAAATCAGAGCCGTTTTGTTCAGGCCCATTACGCCGTTTTACCGCCTTCCTACTGAGACAAAATTAGATCATACCGAAGGGAAAACCCAGTTTCTGTCCATACATAACTTTTGTTGTAAAACCTTTAATAGTTACAACGCAATACGTGTCGGTTTGCTTAGTGTCGACCCGCACCGCACTCCGACTTCACATTTGTTTCCTACAATGTGGTCCCATTCTAGGTTACATTCCAAGTGGTTATCTATTTGTTCTGAACAAGAAACAACAATGATCGAGTTCTAATACAACCGTTAATACTTTAATATTATAAATGCGAAAGTGTGTCTGTCTGTTACCTCTTCACCCTTAAACCACTGAACCGATTTATATGAAATTTGGTATAGAGATAGATGGAACCTTGGAGAAGGACATAGGATACTTTTTATTCCGAGTAAAGATAACATCCCTCGGGAATGTGGGTGCAACCTCGGGGGGAAAAGTAGTAGGTACCTATACTCTATAATATTGTTACATTGCATGCAACCTTTTTTCACCCACCATTATATTTACGTTCTAATTTTCTTTTGGAGTATTAGGGCCGTTTATTTGTCAAGTGTTAATAGGCGTATTCGTTTTTCGATGAACGCAAATATATTACAAAAAAATCGACGAAATAAAAAAATTACGAAGAAATATTTTTATACGCCACAGTGAAATTGAACCAAACTGATTCTGTGGTAACGAATCCATACCGAAGTCGATTTCACAAATTAAATGAACATCGCAGATTTTATCCCAGTTCGAAATCACTCAGGTATTAAGATTATATTCTCCTTATAATGAACATGAAAGATCAGGCCCGTTCTGACATTATGCAAATAATGCTCCTAATGTTAATTAATCGTAATAAATGCCTTTTTTTTCAAAATTCTTCAGTATTTCAACTCAAATACTTGACATGACACAGATTAAATCATACCCTGGAATAGGTAAAACATGGGATACCTCTACATTTTATCCATAAAATAACATTATACATCTTAAAGTATGATTTTTCCGTGACTATAAAATTAATGTGAGACAGTAAGCAAGTAGGTATTTGAGGCGTAATAGGTTTCCGGTTCCCAAGTCGATAAATCAGTTGACGGTCTTAACAGACTATTTGCCCGGGCGTTTGGTTTACAAAGCCGGAAAATACAACTTATACTGAGTTAGTATCAATTAAATGCTTATCAAACATGAATTTATATTATCTGTTGATTTTTTTTATTTTAATTAGCATTCAAGAACACAATATAATTGTACGAGTATAAAAAGCCGTCCATATTTTTCTAAAATCCAGTTATTGCTGTAGTACGGACACGTAACTCAACCAAAACGGCACATTAAGCCTTAAAATTTTATAAACAGTAAATTGTAATAAAATATTATCCAAAGAATCTGAAAATGTTTTTTTTAAGTCTTATTTAACAACACTTGGCATGCCAAATGCAAAAAGGCTGTTGGGGAGGTTGGTACCTACTTCGTTTCATAAATTGTTAATAACGTTGTAATGGTTATTAATTAGCCTGGGAGACCGAGCCTTTGCATAGAGAAAACGAAGTTTCCCATAAATGAAACCTAGCTAGATTGATTTTTCGCTCCCGTAATTGAAAATTTCCAATCGAAATCTTTAGAGCCGTTTTTAAAAGCGAAGCATAGGTATAGAGAGGTATATATCTCAATCAAAAATGTAATTATGAGAACTAAAGTAACAATTCAAAAGCACATTTTATAAGTACATAGTGTCATTATAATTTAAATTCATTACTGAATTTTACTTGAAAATTCCTCTTAGAATAGACCTTGACCCAGGTTAGCTTTTGAATTGTAATTTAGGAAATTTTAATGACAATGATTCATTTAGAGGAGAGATAATTTACTTAACAATCTTAAGTCAGTGAAACTGAAAGTAGAAGAAACGGGGGCGGAGCGAAAGCGAGCGAGGGCGCGGGAACGGGTACGTTTAATTGGGTTTGTTTCAAGATCGGTTTCGTATTTGAGCCGCGCACCGCGCGCCCGCCGCGCTGTCCTGCAAGAGGGATCTGTCTGTCCCTTGTTATATTAATTCGATCAGAGCGGAGCGAGTAGCCCGAGAGGAGCATTCATAAATCCCATCCCTAGGGCAAAATGATTATGTAAAATATTTAATTAAGTATCGCTGATACATTTTTAACGTTACGTCCTTTTTTAAAACTTTTCTTAACATAGGTATTAATGGTTTCTACATACCTACAAGTCATTTTTTTTGAGACAAAATGTAAAATATATTTGATTGTTAGTTGCATAAATGTATTAAAACTTGGTTGTAGTAGTACTAATTGTTTATAAAGAGATAATTTAATATATATTTATTTACTTACAACAACAATTCATCATCACAGTTGAAAATACCTAACCTAATTATTCTTCGGTAAACTCTGATCATAATATCTAGGTTACAATGTAGATATTTGTTATGTTCGAACATAATGAACGAACTCAAAAACATGGAAAATCCATAAAGTAAACCTGTACAAAGCTGAAGCAAGCACCACGTGTATCTCAGTTTAGTTTCAAGTCGAGCTGTGGATGGTCAGATAAATGGCACTCGAACGTTAGGGGAACAAAGAAAGAGATTTACATGCGATTGAACACGAAAATCAAACATGATAAATAAATTTCAAATCAACAGCGACACAAAATATTTTAAAGATTCAGTATTATTTCCACGTAGGTAGGCTTATGATGTGCTGAAGTTATAGTTGAAAGCGAGTTAACAACCTATCGAACTATATCATGGAAAATCAAAGTGACATTTAGTAAATTACAGCAAAGTTATGTCATGTGTGTAGACGCCGTGGCGTGTGACGTCATAGCTAGCGCGCGTGCCGTGAACTCTTCCCGTCATCGATCACATAACACGCACTGGTTACATTATTTAAAACGATTTCACGCCCGCCTGAAGCTAATTTTGTCAGCCATGGAAAAACGGTTGAGTTGTTACTTCCCGTTTAACTGACGTTGGCTACGCTTATGATTCTTATCCTATTCAAATTCAATAACACACAAATACAATAAAAATAAAACCATTTCCATCAATTATTCGTCATTATGAAACCTAATCTATGTATTAGGTAAGTATTTAATATCGTATGTCTCGCGGGCTTTTGAATAAATATTTGGAAAAGCATTTACTGCTTATATAATAAATATTAAAAATCTATTTCATTACCAAATAACAAAGATACCTACTCTACAAAGCTTCGATATCATTTACTTTACTTACTTAACTGTACTAACAGTGAAGTAATTTAACACAGTCAATGACTTCCAATAAATATTATACAAGCTTTTCTACAAATGTAGTTCGCCTTTGAGCTACCCAAGCCTTTATCAACTCATGGAGATCTGAGGATTTTATAAACAAAGACGTTGGTAACTTATCCAAGTGAAATTTACCTCGATTTTATGTAAATGTACTAATTCACCACAAAAAATTCGATGTGAAAATTGCAGCGTTCTCATTTTATCGCAGTCATAAATCGCAATAAATAATTAGGCTTAGGTATATGTCCCATTTATACATGAGACAGGATGAAGAAGATATTTTTTTTGTTACTCTTTTAATAAATTAGATAGTCGACATTCATAATTGAAGAATAATAAATTATTTCATACAAATGAACGTGCGAGTCCTTCTCACGTACAATAGATTTCGTTTAACGATCTCTGAGTAACGTTATCGTATTTTTTTGTTCGTTGACCCAATTCTTTTTTACTTGGATTGCATACCAATTAAGAGATGTCAAAACATTTCGATCAGATTGTTATGTTTGACTACCATTGTTACCATTCATGTTAGGTGCGTAGGTAGGAACATTTTCCAATATCAGTGTGTATCCAATGTTTGTCGCTGTCATCGGATGATGTATGTAATGCTGGCCAGTTCTATCAGATATTTTCTATTTCTGTCACGACGCGGGTGGCATCCGTACCGTAAATCCAGCAATATTTTTTGTAAGGTATATTATCCGCATCTTTTTTCGTTAGAGGAATGTGACCACCGCCTGATAAATGTTCCCGCTAAGCTTAGACATGTATAGCGTGCACGTTTCACTCAGATCATAGGACAAATCTGCACGTATATAAACATTTTATTATAGGTATATACTATTATATTATATTATCCGTGATATATTATGACAGCTTTCACTAGTTTTTATCATAAGATCCCCCGCGGTTTCACCCGTGTTCCCCATTTGAGTCGGATTTTGTTCAAAATTTCAAGAATTTTAATTTTTTGCCTGGAACCGTAATCCTTTTTCTAAAGTAAAAATAAAAATAACATAAGCTATCTGCCAGTGAAAGTTCCCTCAAAATTGGTCCTGACGTTTTGGAGATTACCCGGAACAAACAGGCAGACAGGCAAAAAAATATTATTTATTAGATACTGTATCTTTCATATATATACATATATTAAGTAAAAAAAACTATTAGTTTGACGTTACAAACAGTTACTTCAATTTTATTTATTTGTAAGGGTGTAAATATTATTTAAAAGTTGCTAGAAGTCAGAACATTTAAAAACAAAGTAAGTGTCATAAAATACATCAGCTATCATAACTATGGAAGTAAATAACTCGCTACAAATTGATGAAGGAAAAGCAACCCATAATGAGTGCTTCGAAATCTTTTGCATAAACACAATGCAAGCTAAATAAACATGATAAATATTTTAATTTGCTACGTGGTTTATTTACTCTTAACAATGTTGACATTTACTTAACAGATGCCTGTTTAATTGGAAAGTTATTTGTCAATGTGCCATGTCGCAGAAACGCAGAAATGTAATTAAGAATTATATGCTGCTCTGTCAGATGTTGCAGAACTTGAATGCAGGCTATTTCAATTAACACTTCCTGTCCCATTGTATCATATCCCCTATGAACACTTGTGTCGTGCTTTCTATTCAAGGATTGTTAGTATCGTATATATATGTATAGACTGTCTATTCTATTTCTGTCAATCCTAACGTTGAATCACCCATTGGGTAATACGTCAATCAAGATAAAAAAGTATTTATTTTTTCCACTTCACTATTACCTAAATCAAGATAATCTAGGCAGCCGAATAGATTTCTAGACTTTTATCGAGGTTGGCCGTCGAGTATCGAGCCTATCCGGGACCTTAATCATAAAGCTCCTTCGACCCTTCGCTCCTCAGAAACACGATAATGTCGGACATTATCCTTACTTCGTTTCAATTTAACTTGGACATTTATGACCGCCTCTCTGCACAATTACAAGCCTGAAATCTAGTAGAAACGGTGAAACGTGATATCCTCACGAGCCCGACGGGTTACAGAAAATCCACCCTTCAAATCCCTTGTTCAAATTGTAATCTTGATTTGTATAGTATGTTTTAACTTAGAAATTATTTAAACATATAGTAGCATTGCAATGTTTATCTGTGTTATTCTCAACTCAAATGCCCAGGCCATAGCAATAAATCGCATAAAATATGAGAAATCGTGTTTGATCAACATAACCATCGCTCACCAACATACCTATATGTATCTTTCTCATACATATGTACATATGTAGCTAAGTAATTATGATTTATAATAGTCATTTTCAGCTCTTCCGTATAAAGGCTGTTTTAGAAATTCTAGTAACCATGATAAATGAGACGTATTAGCTACAACTAGGTATTATGTCAGACTAGGATTTGGATTTGAATTTTCACAGTAATTTGTAAAGCCGTTTTACGAACCTTTGTACGTGTTTCATGTCTCTCCTGAATTCTGAATAAGGTATTATGTAGGTACCAGTAATGTCTTAATTTCACCACAACATTCTCGTAAATATTACGTTTTAATTTAGGAACATAATATGTCTACATTATTATAAAACCTACCTTATTCATAAAATATATTACCTATGTTATACGAGTGTCTAGATAGCTTTTATTTGATATAGGTTTGTCTGGGTAAAGTCGACACGACAACAAAAGTAGAGGGGACACTCTTACGTATTTCAGCAGAAAAGACGGGATATTTGGTAGCGAGGCTTTGCCACGGGTTATGTCAGATCCAGGCGCGTAACTAACTGCATGACTGAAATGTGTTTCACTACAAAACATTCCCAAGCCGAGGTTTCACCAAATGAAATAGGTATTCATTTATGAATGTTATATAACAAAATGAACTGGATCTACAAAGATTTCTTTTCTTAAATGAAAACGTGCCAATAGTTATTTTACTTTTATTTGCGGAAGAGCTCGTAGACTCACGTTCTTTGTATATTTTAGTTAAGACCGCTTGCACTGCACTACATTGCACATTTCGCTACGTAGATTTCAACTTATTTTCTATTTGGGTTCTTTTGGCTGTGTATGTGTGCTCCCCAAGGGAATGAATGAAATAATGTTTTACTTCATGTACCAACTAGAAAAAGTTCTTTGTTAGAAAAACAACATAAATATCAAATAAATCTATCTGAGTTTTTATCTCTCCAAGCCAATTATGAGCCGCAGTAATTGTTTGACAATTCTTCTGTGAGATCTATATTCTATTCAAGTTTAGTAGTAGCAAATTGGACTGTATTTATCTTTCATGAGAGATTTTCAACAAGTTTCTCGATTTGGTCTGAGGCTTAGCAGTTTTACGACACTCGAGGGAAACCCGATCGCTTTGCCTACAAAGTATTATTTCATGTGAATTCCCCTAGCCGGTACGTATATTACATTAAGCCGAGGTATTTTTTCCACTCTTTGCCGTATCGTCGGGTTGGACGACACGAAAACGGCCATATTCTTATTTCAGTGGACGTTTACGGCGGCTGCCATAACAATTCTTGCAAATTGGATTTGAACCGACGAAAAAAAGGCGTTATAAATTTTCATGTAAAAGTATTATCACGCCGACATTGAAGTTTGGTTTTATGTGCCCTTAAAACGTTAAAAGATGGTTACGTCTCCTAGTATTTATTCTATTTAGGGGTAACGATACAGTCGGTAGACAAATATATAGTTATGACGTACTTAATTTCTGTTAGCTTAGTGCCAATAGCGATCACGAGCAGTCGGAATGGAACAAGACCTCTGGTTCAAATAACGATATACTACATGGCCTTACAAGCTTTACTCCTATGCTTAACAAAGTCGGCTAATTAGGGACATGTACACGAAGCGAGATAATTACATATTATGTAATAGGTATTAATGTGGTTGTCATATTGAAAAGTTTACCATTAATTAGCCTAGCCTTAATATACCTACATAGTTCATTCACAAAAGCTTTGACGACGAAATTAAAAAGGAACAAATTCTAGATAACTTCTTTTTACTAGCTAGTTGAGTCAATTTTTTTTTTTTTTTTTTTTGAGGAGGACTTAAAGGTGGCGGTCTGAAGGACCATAGACACCCTTACGCGGACTATTCGGCGAGCGCTTAGGGCTCTCAGCCGTGTTTGTTTGTGACGACTCACCGCTGAGGGCGCCCCAGTTGGGGCCCGAACCTCGGCTCAGGGCGTCGTCGGGGGACACAAAAAGTGGGACGGACTTCGCCTAAGCGATTTAGAGGAGTTTTTAGGGGACGGTCGGATTACTGACTGTGGCGGCTCGGGCCGTTAACGACTGACTAACGGGGGGACGAGACTGAATCTGAGTGGGACGTCGCGACGGGCCTCTCCGGCGAGGGCGGAAACGCGGGCGTTGTTTCTCGAGGGCTGCGCGAGCCTCCCTATCCTGAATTTGAGCTAAAGTTATGGGGTCATCCGGTTCGCTGAGGGCGACCTTAGGCCTACGGATTTTTGAGATCTTTGAGGGAGTATAGTTGGCAGTTTTGACTATTAACGGATTCGCGTGGTTTAGGGCACGATCGTAATAACGGCGAGATGCGCACTTAATGAATTGCTTAACTGTGGGCAGATTGAGGTCTATGTGTAGATCTAGGTTACGCATGTACCACGGGGCGCCCGTGGCTTTGCGCATGAAGCGGTTTTGAACCACTTGGAGGCTATGGATCAGCTTGGGGGATGCATGTGCGAACACAGTGCATGCATAGAGCATAATGGGGCGGATGCACGCGGTGTAAAGTCTGACCTTGCTTTTTAGGGCAAGTTTGGACTTTGAGTTTAGCATGAAGTGAAGGCGACTGGACACAAGGTAGGCGCGTGCACGAACCTTCCTTATGTGGTTGGAAAAGGACAAACGATCATCCAGGGTAACACCGAGATATTTAGCTTGCCTTTCCCAAGGGATCGGCTCGCCAAACATGGTGACTGGAGGGGGGGGAGTGGGAATGTATTTCTTGGCGGGACTGAAGAACAGTACCGCCTGACTTTTGGTGGGATTTATCTCAATTCTCCATTTCCGAAACCAGGGACCTAGGGTGTGAGTTGCGGCTTGGAGGACTTTGGCAATTGCCGTGGGGCATCTGCCTGAATAGTAAATTGCGGTGTCGTCCGCGAAAAGGGCTAGCTGTGCTTTGCCAGCTTTGGGGATGTCACTCGTGTAGAGTGTGAACAGTAGGGGGGACAGCACAGAGCCTTGGGGGACTCCGGCTAAGACGGGGTGGGGTGAGGATAGCGCTCCTGTTATTCGGTAGTTGAAATGGCGATTCGACAAGAAGTCTCGTAGGATGGTCACGAGTCTGACTGGCACTCCGAGTTTGTACAGCTTAAAGATTAAGCCGTTGTGCCAGACTTTGTCGAATGCCTTTGCAACATCGAAAAAGAGGACGCCGGTCATTTGACCTTTCTGGAAGTTGGCGGAGATGTGTTCAACAATACGATGGACTTGTTGAACGCACGAGTGTCTGGTTCGAAAGCCAAACTGCTCGTCGGGGATGAGTTTATTAGCGTCGGCGTACGCTTTGAGTCGGAGGTAGATTAACCTTTCGTATATTTTGCCCATGACGTTGAGCAAGCTGATAGGTCTGTAACTGGAGGGCTCGGATTTAGGTTTGCCGGGTTTGGGGATCCCAATTACGTGGGCTGTTTTCCACTGGTGTGGAAAAATGTTGTTGGAGAGGGCAGCGTTAAAGATCGCTGTCAGGAGCGTGATGAGGGTAGCCGGAAACAGCTTGACCACTCTGTTTGTGATTTTATCCGAGCCAGGGGCTTTTCTCGGGTGAAGGTCCCGGATGATCTGTTTGACCTCGTCCGGGGTCACGGGCGGGACGGGGTCTTCCTCTTCGTTGAGAGGAGGTGGGGGTAACGGGAGTGAAGCTCGCCGTTCTACTTCTGAATTAACTTCCTCCAAATGAACAGGGTCGATTGGGAGGGAACTGGGGGTACATTGGAGCTCCAGGCTTTCGGCCAGGCATTCCGCCTTTTCCTCGTCTTCGAAGGCGAGTGGGAGGTTGGGCCTTTTTAGTGGTGGAGTAGGGGCAACCGTGTCCTTGCTTAGGGCACGTGAAAGTTGCCAAAAGGCTAGATGGGAGGGTTGGATGTCTTTCATAGTCTGGTCCCATTGGTTTTCGCGTGCCTCTGCCACTCGCTCCTTGACGGCACGGTGGAGAGTACGCAAGCGGACGCGGTTGTCTTCGGTTGGTTGTCGGTCATGGGCGCGCATGGCTACGTTCTTTTCCCTGATCAGGTCGCGTACGTCGTCGGGCAAGCGCCAGCGTCGATTGCTCTCCACTGGTACTGTCCGGGAGCAATCGCTAATAAGCGATTGCACGTGGCTGGTCAGGGAGTCGATTGCGCCGACAGCTTCGTCAGCGGTGACTATGCTGCTAGGGATTTTGTCGAGGTGAACAGATGAGACAGACTTGAGGCTTTCGCCTAGTTTGTCCCAGTTCGTCACGACTTTGGTGAGAGGGGTTTGACCTGAATCTGGGGGACCTGCGTTCGGTGTAAGTTCTAAGATTACAGGTCGGTGGTCGGATACTAACTCGTGGTGCACTGTCACGTCGTGTATGCCTAGGCTTACATTCTTCAACAGTGCCACATCGAGGATGTCGGGTCTGTGGTCAAGTATGTTCGGGTAGTGAGTTGGTTCCAGGGGTGCGACTAAATCGATGTTCAGCGGCCCGAGGAGGGATTCAATTACAATACCTCTGGGATTGTTTGTATGACAGTTCCAGAGGCGGTGCTTCGCGTTTAGGTCGCCCGCCACTATGACGGAGCTTCCCAAGTTGAATAGGGTTTTCAAGTCTCTTCTGAGAGCTAGTTGGAGGTCGCTGGAAGAGCGAGATGGGGAAACGTAGGCTGAGACCAGTATGATTGACTCGTGGCCAGTCATGCCGAGCCTGCAGACCGAAGCTTCAATGTACTCGAGTTTGGGCTGATCCAAGGGGGAGCAGTACAAGGACTTTTTGTAATAGATGAGGGTTCCGCCTTTGGCGGAGTCGAGCCTATCGTTGCGAACTATCTGATAGTTGGCAATCTTGGGGTCCCTATGAAAGGGTTTGAGGAAAGTCTCTTGTACTAGGAGTATGTCAACGTCATGATCACTCAGGAATTGAGCGATTTCATTACGTTGACCCGTAATGCCGTTGGCATTAAAGAAGCCTAACTTAATTGAGCGGGGTTTAACTCTGCACACAGTCGTACTATCCATTATGGATTGACTTTGAATTGAGCTAAGGACGTGAAGAGGCGCTCGAACCTCATGGCAATTTGAGCGAGGGCACGACCGTTGCCTTCGTTCAATCTGATCTGATGGGCTAATTCCCTAACTTCGCTGGGATTGAATGCCTCAGCGAATCGTTCCACCAAGGCGAGATCCGGATCGACGCCGAGGTGGGGGTTTTGTTCCCGCATGGGCGGGTTTTCGCGGCGGGGTGCCTTCGGCACCGGTTTGGAGACAGCGCGGGGGGTTTGGGTGGGAGGGGAGGGAGGAGGGATGTTGACGGAGGGTAAGGGAGGGGGGTTGGACCCAGCTGAAGGCTGGGGTTGGGAGGGGGGGCTGGCGGTGGGAGTTGTGGGTGCGGCTTGTGCCGCGAAAGGAGGCAAAGGGAAGTGGGTGTTTAAGGCACCCCATGGAGAGGGACGCTGCGGGGCCAGATGGGCCTGGGTAGCGGCTTCTAGGGGAGGTGGACGGCGTGTCGCATGGTTCGGAGGATTGGATAGGGGGCGGGGACGTGGAGCTTTTGGGCAACCGCGGTAGTTTGCGGTGTGGCCCAGCGTGTTGCAGAGGACGCAACCGGGAGGTTCCGTCTCTGCAGTGGGGATTTTGGGGCGGTCGCACTCCTTAGTGGCGTGCGGCTTTAAGCATTTTACGCACCTGGCGGGCGCGTAACAGTTGCGTGCGGAATGGCCGTACAATTGGCAATTGTGGCATTGGGACGGGTAACGTCCCTTTTTGGGGGCCTCCACGGATATGCCGGTGAGGTCGCAAACATGCCTGAGCTTGAAAATAGCCTTTCCGGCTGTGCCTCTTTCGAGGGTGACAAACACCATTCTATAGGGCGCGTGGCCGCGCCCCTTGAACATGCGGTGCACGGATAAAACAGGGAGGTTTTGCTCTTGAAGAGAGCTTTTAATTTCATCCACATCGATCTCGATGGGGATGTTTTTGATGACGACCCTGAGGGATCGTTCATCGGGGAGGGTGTAGGTGTGGAATGACACCTTACGCTCCCGGAGCATTTTAGAGAGGGCTCTGTGGTCGTCAGACGTTGCCACAGTTACTTTGATCCCGTGTTCTACGGGGCGGGCAGATAAATAATTGACGCGGTGCTCCTTGCACCACGAGGACACGCCAGTCCACTTCCCCGCATCCTGAATGAACAGGGGGGGAGGGGAGTCCTTCTTGGAGGGGACTTGGGCTTGGGACTGGGGTTGGGATTGGGATTGGGTTTGGGTTTGGGCAGGGGGACTCCTTGCCGGAATGGGGGTTGGAGGGCTCACTGGGGTGAGTGGGCGGACTTCGCGAAGCGAACCGGGGGTTGGGGACGAGGGTTTGGCTGCTTTCGCAGCTGCTGCCTCTTCTGGGGCCTTTTTGGCGCGTTTGCGCTTGGCCCGCTTTGACACCAAAGTGTACCCGTCTTCGGGAGAAGCGGGGGAGTCCTCGTGGTGGGACACTAGGATGATGGGAGCGGAAGGCTCCTCTTCTGACTCGGATTGAGCAGACATTGGGGATGGGGAGCGGGTTGGGGATGGAGGGCGGCTAGAGGGGCGGCTGGAGGGGCGGCTTCCAGAAGGGAGGCTACCATATCTTTTAAGGAGGTACTCTACTATCACTTTGTCCTGGAGGAGGTCCTCCAGGGTTTCCGGTTTAAGCTGGCTGGCCATAGTGGCCAGCCAGGGGGGACCTACTAAAAAACACTAATTTTATCTCCCGGGTGGGTACGCCCGGGGTGTGTATTACTCTCCTGGCCGGGGATAGGCCAGGAGGTGAGTAACGTCGGGGTGTGCCCTAAGCTTGTGCTTCCGCTGTTGAAGCTTTATTAGCAGCGGAGTTCCTAAGTCCCTGCCTAGCGATAGCTGGGGTCGACTAGGGAAGCCCCCAAGGCCGACTGGTCCAGCCCCGTCCGGGTTTACGTTTGCCAAAAGGGCAACCGCGAGCGGCCGGGTCACGCTCGAGCTAGTTTCGTTGGCACCGTGAGGTATCCACTAGCCCACCACAGAAAGTCGTGGTTTTAACAAGGGTTTTGTGACGTTTTCGTCAAGGCCGCCTCTAGTAATAATACAGTAGTATTATTACTTTCAGCAGCGACAGTGACTAAAACGGCACAGATGGGTGGTAATGAAAATTACCGTTTGGGTGTCGAATTGAGCACTTAGCCTCTTCCAGTGAAATACGAGAAGTATTAATCACTGGAATTAGCCTAATGAGCAATTCGACGAAATGGCGAGGTAATAAAATCACCGGACCAAAATTCCGAGAATGCCGGGTAGCCGAACAATGCCACTATGGAAGCGACCGTCCGGTACGACGGCTCAAACGGAACTTACTACTCAGTTGAGTCAAATACACTTGTTCTTTTTTATAATAATCTGAACCACCAATAAAAAACTTACTTGGTACTTGGTATGATGTGAACTACACTCTTGCTAGTCGTATCTAGCAATACCTACTAGTTATGTGTGCTTTTTAGATCAACCCCTAAAAAACGGTGAAAAGGTATTCCGCGTATTGTATACAACATTGAAAAATATAAATTTATTTTATAATACAGTGGATCTTGTAGTACATGTACCTTCAATAAACAATATACCTACAGCCAATATTCGTTTCTCTAGATAATATTAAATACTTTTTCGATTGAATTGAAGACCTTCCAGACAAGATTATTGCTCAGAGCATCCCTTTTCGTTTCAACATGATAGGTATTTGTCATCGTTTGAAAATATCATCAACAATTTAATTCATGTAGGTATGTCAAGTGTATCTTAAATTAAATCGTTATGATTCATCGTAAACTGTAAAATCGTACTTAAATCAAGAAACCAATATAGCTAGGTACATTATGAACAGGCTCAGATCATTGGATTCACCGAAGTTGACACTTAATTTATACTTACTCGAGATTGGGTAAAAGTGTCAGAGGGGCGCTGTCGTCATATTAACGTGGCGGACAGCTGGCAACCGCCGGATGTTCTCGAAATAAACTAGCCGCCCGCGCCCTCTGCCGCATGCCGGTCCGCTTGCAGGTGTCACTTTGAACATGCATCATACTTCAGATATAATTAAGGCGTGAACGATCGCTGAATACACCGCTCGTAAGCGACGCGCCCGCTGGTACCTAACTATTTTAAAGCGTTACCCCAGTATGAAATATCACGTAGGTATTCTTATTTAGGCTTTCGATTTAGAGTTGGAGTCAAAATATTTGTTTTAAGTAAAAACATGTTATGAACAAATGAATAAAAAACTAGTAGAAATAATACCCTATCCAAAACGACCTAATGTTGTAGGTACCAATTAACCGTGAAATATGTACGGCTGTCATGAATCTACGGATTAAATGAGTTACACTTACCTACATATTTGTACCGCGCTGCGGAGCTTCAAGCCATCTTTATGCCAATGAACTATAGGAAAAACCTAGACACATTGGGGTTACTTTATGAAATCACTTTGTACAAAACCGTTACACGCTTCCATAAAACTCGGTCGTATTTCTGAAAAGGTTTTGACGTGGTATAATTTTATCAAGAAAGATCCAGTTAGTTTAATGTGTAAAGGTGAAGCCAAGAAGCACAAATGTTCCCGACACACGTCGGGATTGCATGATTTAGGATGCGATGTTCCTTTTGCCTCAGGAGCTGAATGTTTTCACGTTGGAGAGAATGTCATGAGTTAAAACGAAACTTTGGCTTTGTATGAGTGATACTCAACCCTACTTGCTCCGTACCATGTTAATACTTTAAAAGTATTTTAATACATGTAACTAAATATGTATATTGTATTTTATAAACAAGTAGGTACATATATTTTTTTATTAATTACAGAAATATAATTGCGTAGTAAATGTAGTATTTACTGAAGCAGATTTTATTTCAAAAATTAAAAAAATTACACCTTGAAACAGAAATGAACCAGTAAAAAAATACATATTATTATATTGTCATATAAAAAAAAAACAAAAAAACGATAATTGACTTTGATTTGAAATGGTTTTTGACAACGCGTTTTGAATATTTATTGTATCCACAAAGCACCAATGTTTGCATTAACAATCGAATAAGTAATTTAAAAGCCACATTATGTAGTCTCTTACAGTTCATGGAATATACATACGTACGAAATTATCCACTCGAATAAATTCTGTGGCGGTATGATGTATGAAAATGATAACGCTCCAAACGACGCTTCAAGGGTAATGGAAAAGAAAATACCTTTACGTAATCAGTCATGCATTCATTGCATATCCTACCTACTTATATGAATTTTACCGAAATTATTTTTCAACGATCCTATATGTAATCCGTACATTCAATTGTTTTAAAAATGCTCTACTTGATTAGCTTTCGTTACGTAACAAAATGTAGCACAAACAAGTCTAGAGTTTAAATGTATAACTATATCCCATCGTATAGAGATCGGAAAGAGAAGCAATAAAACGTATGAGGTATGTGCGGTCGGCTTCCAAATAAAAGGACAAGTGTGTACCTACTATATAAAAATGTTACGAGTAGGTATGTAGGACAGCCGGGTGTGTGAGTCCGCTCTCGCGCCATTAATCTCAGCTTTATTATAAACACAGGAGCCGACTAAATCATAAACATGTTTAATGTGGGCCTATTTAGTGCGTCCTTTCGTTTGAATGCTTTAAATAAAGTGTTCATTGAACTACTAAGTTCACTTTCGGGAACTACATGCCTTTGTTTTTACTTTGATATGAATGCGAAGGTAACTCTGCCTATCTGTCTATTTGTAAGCTTAGTTTTTACGGCTAAACCGCTGAACAACTGAAAAGCATTTGATGAAATTTAAAATTGAAAAACATATGCTACTTATTAAAATTTCCCCCCAAGTGTGTGAAAAAGGAATGAAGGGGCGCGATTGCATGATAAACGACTTCCTCGAGGGCGTAGTCGCGGATATAATTTTGTTTCAAATAAAAGTATTAAAACATTTTTTAAGAACGGTACAGAAATGACGAATTAATTATTTTGTTATATTGGTAATTATCCAGTATTTTTCAGTATAAAAATGTATAATGATTATGTGTTTCAGAAACCTTCAATAGCCTTTCAAAATTGATACTTAATATCTCCTAAGTTATGTATCGTGGGCTATTTTATATATAAAAAAAATCATTCTCACATAAAGGACATTAGACATTTGTAATCAAATAAAGTAAACAAAGTGGATTTGTTTGTTTTTACGTTGGTCGGGAAAATATTAGATTGGGGCAACAGTATATGCATATGGAAAAATAAATTATTTTGTCACACGTGTTAACAATGGTCCACGGGGAATGAAATTTCATTTCTGTATCAATCCTGTTCTAAAAATTAATTACTTATATTTCATATTTATTCCCCAATGGGCTAATTATACTTTGTTTTCCTTTTATATGCTCCATAATTTAGTACAAATATAGATAAGTAATGTACCTAAATTAAATCATATATTTTTGTAAGGTTAGCTAGTTTTTGTTAAAAAACATGTGAATATGGATGAGCGACTTTCTTTTCTGTTATTCAACAGATGATTGAAAAGATTATGTTCAGTTTCAACAAAAAAAACTCGTTGAAATCCAAATCGCCGATAGAACTTTGATAGCGCGATGTAGATTCTGTGTCATGCAACTATATTTGACAGTGGCGCCATCTTTCCAAGTGTACTGCGAACTTTATCTGTAATGGTGCTACATACATATAATAATATGTATATGTAAATATATTTACACAGAAGAGTAAGTATTACACATAATAGGTACTTACCTTGAAAATATTTTATTGTCTGTTCCCACTATACCTACACAGTTAGTAGTACATAACAAAATTATGAACCTTATTTAAAATGAAGAAGTTAAATTATATCGATACCTGAGATGTGTTTATTGTTGCATTGTACTTTTATAAATCTGTTACAGTTACCATATTGGACTACGTTTGTAAAAAAAAACCAATAAACTAAAATAAATATCGTGTCGCTGCATTATTCATTATATACAATTTTGGAATATTGCTTCTCTACTATTCTTGGAGCTGTAGTTTTTACGATTTTTGGCCAAACGTACGCGTAGCTCAAACTCTGCTAATATATAATAATGTGTGTCTCTTTATTCCACTTGTAATATTGTTCCTCCAGAAAGCGGCCAACAAAACCAAACTTATGTATTTAGACAACTAACCACTAGGAAATATTTATTTGATATATTAAATATTATTATTAATATCCAAACAAATATTATAAAATATTTTCCTACTCTATTCCAAATTGATGTTACTTCATCATTTGTAACAAAGGGCATAATTCAGAATTAATTAGATCGTTCTTAGAACAGTTTGGAAGGTGCCTAAATAAATAAATTTATTTAACGGAAAGTAAAGTCCCGCCTTGTTTTAATTCATTTTGTTATTCTTCAAAGAGTAAATACGTAATTTTATTTAAAAAAAAACATTGTTGTAGGTAACAGTTTGATGAAGATATCTTTATTTAATATTTAAGATATACCGAACAATCCATTTGAAATTCTTTGGAATATATTTATAACATTAGAAAGTAACAAACTAAATACACGAATTAAAAAAATACAAAATAAAAACTTTAATAAACTAAATAGGTCAAAGCTACTAGTCCAGATCACTGTCAGGTGGTATATTTAAGATTGGCTTTTTAATTTGATTCATGTAGATAGATCATTAAGACTCTAATTTTTTCAATTAAAATAATATCAAACACTTCTAACTAGCATTCGCCACGAGGTTTCATCTGCGATTCCGGGATGAAAAGCCTATAACTTAGGAATAATGCACCTTCCAATGAGTGCAATAATAGTTTTCAGAATCGAAAAAGTTGTTCCGGAAAATAGCCAACTAAAACACAACAAACAAACTAATTACGTTAGTGTTTTGGTAGGTCAGTTTTCTATCAGTGAACAATAATTATTTAGGACTAAGGCCTCTCACAATGTGAGTATTCACGCGTTCGTAGTTTAACGCTGTAATAACATAATTTGAGTAGCTTTGAAGATTTTGAGATAAATTATCTTTGCCTTTGAGGCTCTATTTAATTTGTGATTTCTATAGAGGTTTCTAATATTTTGATATTTCATTATTAAGTGTTTTACTCGCTTTCGCTCACTAAAATTTTGCAACAGATCCATTCATAGAGCTTTAAGAAAACTTACATAGATAGATTCTAGTAGATATAATCTATAGCATATCTGCCGTGATAAAATACAATTGTGTCTCGAGATTAGTTCCTAAGTAATCAGGATCTCAATCTTACCGAATTCTCAAGTCACTAAGTTTGTAATTTATCGGATGATTTTCAATTCACCGAAAGAACATCTTACTTAACAACGTTGTATCTTTTAGATTTAATTGGTGTTGCCTAACCGTAAAGTGCGTGAATTACTTGATTTTAATAATGGCGTCAACGATTAGTGTTTACAATAAGCCCAGTGGGTATTGTTAATTTCATATTGCCGTCTCGAGTTTGGGTCTACGTTTACGAAATTTGTTTCGATCAACACTTTCCGTAGGTTTCGTCAGTTACTCTGTAATATAATTGAAGTAAATATTTTTGTAATAATCCAAACTAGTGAAAAGGGACTCATAACTTTTAAAAGTAAAGCAACTTTAAGATATTTTCTGAATCATCTTCAACATATCACCCGGAAGACGTCCACAGCTGGACAAAGGCCTACCCTAAGGATCTTATCGGTGACTGTTATAAATTTGTACTTAATGTGCCATTAAAAAATATCGTCTACAAAGAACAAACTACATTAATGTGGTAATTACCGCATCAAAGAAGTAAAAACCCATCATTTTGTTGGTTTTAGTTAAAGCTTTGCTTTTCTCAATCCTTACCTAAATGCCCTGAAATTTTCCACCATCTGCTAATTAGCGTTCAAGTATTCGTAACTCAGTAATGGTTGGCCATCAAATCAATTGTGAGTACATAAAATAAGATAATTATTTAGATGTACTTAAGTGTCGCTTTATGTTTAATTTAAATAAAATTAAAATACTATCCCTAATATAACGGATGACCAAACTTTTCATGACTCCCTAACGGCAAATAATCCTCGTATAAAGCAATATAAATCTAAGTTAAAAGTTAATTTTGTCAATCCAGATAATTCCTCAAGGTTTAATCAGACTAAGTTCAGGGTAATTAATGTTCGCTAAGGCCACACAATCTAGGAAAGCTTCGGCTTAGCCCGCTACGGAAACCGGAGTTTGTAATGTTCTGGGCGGGCGGGCGAATGGCGGGCGCAATGAACGCGCCGGCACCACCGTCCGTGCGCCGAGCGAGCGTCGCGTCGCGTCGCGCTGCTCCGAGCCGCCCGCCGGCGCGCCTGCCGCTACGCCCCGGGACGGGATAGAGCGGGAGAGCGAGCCGCATGGATTCCGCCTTCGTTTTCCTTCGGCTCTCGCGCCAGTGCCGTTGGGGCAGCCGCCAGCTTAAAACGCTCCAAGTGGCGAACGCGACTATTCAACCCTTATTAAAATTTACGTCACCCTCTTGTCAAAACTCAGCTAAACAAATACTCAGACGGACCTCATTAACTAGGCGCGTCCCCGGAGAGGAATTTTAATGCATTAATTTATATACACTGCGGACGTGAAAGTGATTTTGTTTGCTGTTTGTGAAACTTTGAAGAATTGGAAAACTTTTTCGAGGAGACGACGGTATTATTAAAATAAGTTTTATTTTACAAAGGTTCCAATTAATTTTGTTTCGTCGAAGAACGGCCAACGTACCAACCTATGAGCCACGTGTATTTAATGAAAGCATTGAAAGGTTTATTGCGGCATTAAATCATTCGAAATTGTGATCAATGCTGCCACTTTAATTCGCACGCGATTTTATGGTCATAATATTTACAGGCATGCATGCACTTTTTTTCACTAAAAGTACATATATATTATATTTATTTTACTATATGCCTTGCTTGAATAATATAGTAAAATAGTAAAATATAAATAAAGTAATTATGTGCGACCTACCATAAACAGGAACGTTGACTGACATATCAAATTGGCTTCTTTTTATGAATATAATTATTTTATTTACAACAAATGTACAAAATATACAAGCAAACGTACAACTATAATATATAAGAATCTTCTTCGAGGCTGCCGATCGGCAAGGTTCCCAGAAGGCTGGCAGTGTTTCCTCTTTGGATGGCCAAGCTGATGCGTTGGCGGAAAAAGCTCCCCGCCCGCCTTCTTTTTATTAAATGTGAAAACGATATTTTATGAGTATGATATAGAGTTTTGTATGAAATACTGGCTTACACACAAAAAGAACTACTCTTTGTCGTTAAATTGGATATTATTACGAATTTTACAACGTATTCGCTGTTTTCGTAGTATTTGTAGATGTTTTTATTCACTGTTCACTGATTGCTACAATTAATCTTGGAAATATGCTACATCCCAATTGTTAAAGTTATATAATTTTTTCTATATCGTGTTTGACCACAATCTGACCAGTGGGCCAGTGAGCTCTAAGATTCTACACCCACAAAGTTTGGGAACTGGCTCAGCTACCGAAACACGCCGGTATATGCGCTTGAAGATAGATTTAAACTTGGCCAGCCAGCCATGCCGGTACTATAAAGAACTCTACCACCTATGATTTTCTCCTGAAAGCTCAAGCTCATTAGGATTCGAACCCATGACCTCGCCGTAGCGTCCGACGACAACAACTCTTAGCTATCATCGATTTAAATATACTACTGCTTTACATTAATAGATATACACCCAGGGTCAAGACAAACAGTTCGAGTACTTTTTGGCTGAATACCACCTTAAAGTTCAAAGACTTCAACATGAGGGTGGCAGCTAGCAAGTCAAATAATACAAAATATGAAGTCTAGAGAAGAATAGAATAACCGAGACGTTATAATTGACTACCTATTCCTCGCTTCCCCGAGGAATCTTATCTTTTCACGAGATAAAAAGTCTCCTATGTTTTAATCGAGGATGTGATGAGATGAAGTAGATAGAATATTACAGTCTTGCCGAGTCATGGATGATGCGTTAGATTCGGGGGGCTTAATTTTGCCATATTGGCGGCTTCATCTAAGTTTCATACTGAATAAAATAAAAATATGAAATAATGGTGCAATTTTTTGGATTATCAAAATCAAAATTTCTAAAACAAATATTCCTAATTCAGATAGGCCCTCAACATCAGAAGAATCAATAAAACAAAATCTATGTTATATGCTTGATACGAGGGCGGCACTGAAAATTTCGGGAATCAAGGAAGTGCCACAAAATTACTATTTAAAAATGTATTTATTGCTTTTCGAAGTATTCTCCGCGAAATTTGACACATTTTTCCATACGATGGAAGCAACCGTTCCATTCGGAAGTTGGGGTCTCCAAAATGGCCGTTTTGTAGGCGTCCACAGCTTCTTCAGGTGATGAAAATCTCTGACCACGCAATTTATTCTTTATTTTAGGGAAAGTATAGAAATCATTAGGGCTTAGGTCGGGGCTGTACGGCGGATGGTCTAATAATTCTAAATTTTCTTGCTCTAAAAACTCTTTTGTTCTGTGCGCGGTGTGAGAACTCGCATTGTCGTGATGGAGAATGATGCGGCGGTTGCAGTTCTCTTTACGGAGTTCAGAAACTACCTGTGGCAAACAAATGCTAGCATACCATTCTGCATTAAGCGTTCTTTGTCCCTCAAGAGGAATAGTCGCAACATACCGTTTTCTTGGGTGACTGCAGTTTTTGGACGACCTTGACGGGGATCATCACTGAGCTTGACACGTCCACGTTGAAATTCAGCAAACCAGCGATAAATTGTGGTTTTGGATGGGGCTTCATCACCAAATGCAGAAATCATCCGGTCAACACACTGTTTTTGTGTTAAACCACTTCGAAAGTCATAATAAATCATCGCCCTTGAATTTTCTCGAGTCAATCCCATTTTCTCAACGACTAAACAAGTTTGACAAAACCTTGTGAGAAGACCGAGAATCTTTTTTTAAATAAATAAATGGTATTCGATTTTTAAAACCAAGGAGTTTTCAATTAAAAAGATTTTAATATGACAGGAACAGTGGAAATATTCCATTACCGGTACTTTCTCGTATTATTTACCATGTATAATTTGGTATACATCTTAGATAGGTATAATATAGTTATTACAAAGCCACACGATTTTTAAAATTAAATAAAGGAGAATTTTAGATTAAATCATACGAAAACTGGCAACTCTACATCTTTGCGATCTAACAAAATGGCAATTCTTCCATTGCCAACAAAATAGGTACCTATTAAGTTCTTAAAATCCAAAAATGACAGATAATAGGTCTTTACCTATAAAATTGCCGTTCTGCGGTACTGGCCATTTCAAATCAAAATAATTTTTGTTTGGGTAAGAATTCTAATTTCAAATTAATTTTATTTTAAAAACATTGTTTTTTTTTTCCAATAGTAGTCATTTGCTTATTGATTAGTGTTACATTTTCATCGCATTTCAATCTTTTTCGTCATCATGGATACGTTAAAAATTCGAGTAATTATGGAATATGAATACCGTCGTGGCAGCAACGCGGCACAAGCGACACGCAACATCAACGACGTTTACGGAGCTACGCACCACCTGTTATTGGTTTGCTCGCTTCCGTTCTGGAAATTTCGACCTGAAAAATGAACCTTGCGGTCGTCCGAAGACTTTGGTCGACAATGACGAATTAAAGGCGATTGTGGAAGCTGATGATACACAATCTACGGCTGAATTAGCAGCAGCTTTTGACGTTGGCGTCAAAACAATATTGGTCCATTTGCGTCAAATTGGCAAGGTAAAAAAGCTTGACAAATGGGTGCCCTACGAACTCAATGATCGCCAGCGTGAAGTACGCGTCGAGACGTGCCTTGCACTGCTCAACAGACACACAAATGAAGGAATTTTCAACCGCATTGTTACCTGCGATGAAAAATGGATTCTGTTTGATAACCGCAAGCGCTCAGCAAGTTGGTTGGATCCTGGAGCACCTAAACAATGCCCTAAACGAAAACTTAATAAAAGTGATGGTCATTGTTTGGTGGTCTAGCGCCGGTGTGATTCATCACAGCTTCTTACCAAACGGGGTCTCCGCTGCTCCTGCACGACAACGCGCGACCTCATACTGCACAGCAGACGGTCTCCAAGTTGCAAGAACTGGGGTTGGAAGCTCTCCGTCATCCGCCCTACTCACCAGACTTTGCGCCTACAGACTACTACTTTTTCCAGAATTTGGATAACTTCTTGGCGGGAAAAAAATTCAATACCCGAGAGGCAGTACAAAATGTCTTTGAAGAATTTGTTGCCTCCCGTCCAGCTGATTTCTTTAAGAAGGGCATCAATAAACTGCCACTGCGTTGGCAAAGATGCATTGATTGCATGGGTGATTACTTCGATTAATACAAATAAAAAATACATGAAAAAAAATAGTTTAAATTTTTTCATACAAAACGGCAATTTCATAGGTAAAGACCTTATTAAAAACTTTTATTTTTTAGCTTGCAATGTATGTTTGTGTAGGTCGAATCTTGTGAGCACGGATGGATTAGGATGATGATTTCAAATGAAAGGGCTTGAAGAGTAAAAAAAACGATAATGTTAGTGACGTCACACTAAATTCAATTTGGTTTTCAGAGCATTTCAATAAAAGCTTTCATTTTAAATATGTTTTTATTCCAAATAATTTCAAAGAAAAATAAGTAGATTGTATTTCCATTTATGTAGAATCAGATAAAATACATAAAGATTTCTATCATACTTATTGTAAAATAAAACCTTTATCTTTCTTAAGCCTTCTTTTGAATATAAGACTTCGCCCACTACCTATACACCATTGTATGCCGGTCGATTGTCATTCCACATCGAGACTTCAACAGTGAAAGTAGGAGATAGTGTCACAAACGCCAGTACTAATTTAACTCATCTAAACCCTTGCTCAGACATATATATAAGACGTATTGTCTTTACTTTCGACTAGCTAGGCGAAGCTCCATCAAGATTTTTTGGAATTTTATCATTGATATCTAATAACTAAAGATAAACAATCCCAAGCAAAAGTTTTCTTATAACTGTCTCAAATTGTGTTTTGGGTAATACTAGTAATTTTTTTAAAAGTTATATTCACAAAGCTAATATAATTGTACGACTCATACCTGCTAGCCAAAATATATCTTAAACGACCACTGAGGAGGTATGTTTACCGTCGGAGCGTTCGAATTCTACTAGATTAAAAGAGTACCCAAATGTTCGAGTGGGCACTTATTCGGTAAGGTCATTTTTTATCGCTGATTGTGTATCTTTAGTTATTAAATATTAAAGAATTCTATAGATCAATGCGAAAACGACTTCGTTTGTGAAACTTGGCGTACAGGTTTAACGCAGGTGAAACTGCGGGATGGTTTCTAGTTATAATGATAACAGAGGATTGTTCTATTCTATACATTATGTGGTAGTACAGTGTCAATTACCTAATTGCTGGTATTATATGTCAGTTCAAAGATGGATTAGCACACAGTCTACATTAGCTTCCAAATAGATTGATTGGGTTCAGATAACTGTGTTACATGCTCGTGTATTTACCACAGATTTGAAAACTCGTAAGTACTATTTACCTTTTTGTTTTTGTAGGTTTATTTGGAATTTTGACATTGACAGACAAGTAACTGTCAAAATTCTGCCATTTGTAAAGAAAAATAAAAGTATAAATCGCGCTTTTTTAATGTATGTAGATGGCGGACGATATTCAAGAGGTTAATAAATAATGATAATGATATCAGGTTTTCCGTTTGTTCTCCGGTATTTCAGAGTCCTCCATAGTAGGTAACTTTTTATTCTCTTGGATAACATTAGCTTACCTATTCCTTAATAGTTGTTCTCATTCATCACTAGCTTTCCACCCCGCAGTTTCACCCGCGATCCCGTTTCTCCATACAAGCTGGATCCCCGTTTCATCCCCTTAGGGTGAATTTTGGAAAATCCTTTCTTAGCGAATGCCTTCATCATATACCTGCGTGCCGAATTTAGCGCAAACCGTTCAGTGGTTTGAGCTGCGTGTTGATAGATCAGTCAGTCCATCAGTAACGATTGCCTTTTAAATATATACAGATGAAGCTTAGCTTTGCGTCATAGATAAGTTAAATCGTCTATGCTTTGCGAGTTTTTGTGCCGCCGCGAGCGCACGACAAATATACCTAATTCCAAAGTCCGTTTATGACCTCGTGGTATAGACTATCTATAATATCAGAGCTTTGCATTTTACACCAATTTTTTTGAAGATTTATAGAAGTGTGATAAAAGCAGGTAGTCAGTTCACCTGATGGTTAGGGATTGCTGTCGGACATTAGCAATACCAGGGCAATTGCCAGTGTGATACAATACCTAGAAGGCAACTTACTGACACTGTAACTGCCGGAACTGATACTGGTAGTTCCTTAACGACAGATCTCCCACGTCATGGCGGTAGCTAACTTGACAAGTATTACAGAGTACCTTACCACTGTGCAAAATCTATTCCATTAATATCCTGAGTTTATCTTACATCGTTTTCGGGTCCACATCTTAAATGAGTACCTACTTAGGCATATTATAACTGCCATAGTTCATGTCACGCATTCGATAGTAAGTATAAAAGTGTGCGGAGAAGTTCGTAGTCCTCGTTTCTATTCCGACCGTTTTCTTCGCGTCTCTCTATTTATATGCCTGACTGGCTTTCACAAAATGGATCTAGTTCGTGACTTTTAGGTTTCTACCTATAGGTACTTCCTATTCTCTAATAAATCAGCGGGAAAAATTCGCTAGCAATCATTTTTGCCAAAAAAATAGGTTAGTTTTCATCTCATTGCAATTTTTTCATATTCCGTTTGAGATATTATTTTGTATACTTATTAGTGCTAGTAAGCAGTTCGGAAACCTATTCCAGGCAAGCATCAAGCTATAGAAATAAATATATGATAATATAATTAGGTATGTGCAGTTATTGTGACATTTATATCAATAATGGTTTAATTAAATTAAAGAGCTTTTTATTACTTATATCAAAATATTATATATGTTTTTATAATGAGTTAAAGCGAGTTATGGCATTAATAGCTCAGTGGTAGTGACATCGTATGCCAAAGGTTCGAATCCGACATTGAGCTTTCGGCGAAGGAAATCATAGAACAATGATAGGGTAGTTTATAGTACTCGCCTGTCTGGCTACCACTCATAAGTTGAAAATCTCTCGTCAAGCCCATGTCCGCATATTCCAGCAGTTCCACTCGAGAGTTGTTTATCATGGTTTCTCATCTAGGTTTTGTGTGCTTACCTCCTTTGATCACATCATTAATTAGCTTGGTGATGTACCTAGTGTTAAAACACAAGTCAATTCGAAGAAAAACAGGTTTGAGTTTATGGTAATTCTTCAGTTCCAAGGCAATTTCTTAATAAATTAGCTTCTGAACATAATTAATACTTTAGGAAAACTCAATTTGGTTATAAGTACCTTAATACCAAATAACAATAAATAACGGTCTTAAAATTTTAATAACAATATTGAGGAAAACGATTATGAACTTTCGGCGTCTTTAGACTTGAATGTCAATATAAGTCCTACAGAGATTCAAGCTTTTAGCATTAAATATTAATAAACAAACATTTAGGTACTCTTTAATATCTAAGTAGGAGTAGGAGATACTTCCAAGTGTAATTTGCTATGACAGTGTTAAATAAACATTTTAAATAAAGTAAGTAAGTATACGAACTTTTCGACTACCTAACCTTTTGTCAAAAAATGTCCCACGTGTTAATTAACTGCATGAACAATGTACCGTATAGAACGAGTGCAAAAAACCGTTTCAAAATAAACAAGAGAATACAGAATTTATTTTATTTAAACAGGCGAAATGCATTGGTAGTGCAATTCATATGAAGCATGAAGAATAAATGCTGGCATATCATCTCGTTACAAAATATGGGCCACGTTGCGACGCGCTCTGCAAAATGTGTTCCATTGCTCTTTGTGTCGTGTTCTTTTGTTCAGTGATCTACCCACATCACATGCCGGGTAAGGTGCTAGTGAATGTTTTTTTTCGAGATAGTAAGTGTGTATTGTTACGTAGAAATTTTGACTACGTAAAAATTTCATAGTACTTACATAGTTTGTGGGATCATTCCATTAGTATATAATATTACTACATCATTATGTGCACATTTGGACACTGTTTTTCTCATTAGAATATGATAATATATCATAATTTCACTTTTGTTTTGATAATTTATAACCTTGTTTGTTTTGATTTGGTTGGCAGATCGATTGTGTGAATGAACTGTCACTTTGACGTACTGAAGTGACGTTCCGTTGCTTTGAACGCTACGGTCAAGGTCTCATTCACATAGTCGAATGCATTTCACCGTATTTTTTATCGATTCGTTAGGAATTGAGCGAATGAAGAGTGATTGATTTGTGCTAAGCAACATCCTTAGCGGGGAGCAATGACTCTGTCATTTCCTTTTTCTCGATCGCCGAGAGCACTTCGGCGTCAAGCCTTTTATTTAATATTTTGTGGTAAGTGCCTCATCATCATCTTTCTGAAGTAAAGATTATTATCAGCATTGTACGTAGTCTATATCGTGGTGATTATTTTTCAGTTTCACGGCCGGCGCGTGTCTCGATAATTGAGACATCGGACACGCCACGCCTTCATTTTCGATCCTGATTGGTATGTATCTCATGGATATTAACTGCAATGTTCCCGGCGTGCTTTATTTTGATTACATATTAATCAAATTCGTATTTTCTTGACAGCGTGCAGAGTTGACTTTGCGACCAGCACGTGGCGTCACCGGAGTCGACATAGTCCGATCTCCCCACGCCTGGACATTTTCCTCCATAAGGTATTTATGGTGCTTTATAAATTAAATTCCAAAATCATTGTTTTACGGTGTAATTCCGAACATGCGGGTTAAGCACATGGCAGGTGACTTAACCTATGCATGTTGTTCTTATATAGTAGGAGTGTTGTAGGGATCCCTCTCATCAATCCTCAATTGATGCAGAGGCATCTTATAGATATTTTGAGTATTTTTATACATAATTTTCTGGAATTGGGACGCTGCTTGACCGAGCACATGGCCGACATCGGGGGCTGATGTCCGTCCTTTGTGTGCTCGGGCTGTGTAGTATTTCCATTCTAATCCCTCAAATTTTGGGCCAATTCCAGGAGGTGTCTGGAGAGGGCTAAGGACCCCCCATTGTCTGGAGAGGGCTAAGTACCCCATTGTCTGGAGAGGGCTAAGAACCCCCATTGTCTGGAGAGGGCTAAGCTCCCCCCATTGTCTGGAGAGGGCCGCGTACCCTCACCTTTGTAGCGGACTACGTTCCGAGGACCACGCTCCTCCTTCATCGGAGTGGCCGCATCCTCTCATTCATCGGAGAAGCCACGTCCTCTCATTCATCGGTGCAGGTTCCTTCATACACAACGGTTTAAGTTTAAATAATATTTTTTTACGGACTGTCAGCCGTTCTGACAGTGGCGCTCAAATTTAACTTTCCCATATTTTAATATATCATCCAACCAAATTAAACATTACCCCAGGCCCACGCCTGAGTCTAGCTGGCTATAAGTACATATCTATGTATTGTTCGGCTTACATAACTTTGTTGAATATTATTTAATAAATATTTTTAATAATTGTTTCCGGGGAAATTTTGGTTTTATTTTACCACCTCCCCAGAATAATTGTAACAGTATACATGAAGTATACTTAGATGATGTTACAATAGAACCCATTGTTCTGCTCTTTATCAAACTAATATTCATTAGCTATACCAAATTTAGGTTCAATAATTAATAATACTTATTGAAAGCACGGTTGTGTACTAATCTGGCATTAGTGAAACTAAAGCGTACTAAATACATAGTGCGTTTAGTTTTTTATATAAAATCTTTATTCTTCTTCTTGTATTTAATGAAATTATTTTTAACAAGCATTTTTTAAAATAAAGTGTTCAAATAAAAAATAGCTTTATAAACTAAATTACAGTTTGCCCTTTTAAATTACCTACTTAAAATGAATACAACACACTTAAGTATTTTATTTTTAATAAAACTAAATATTACCTATATTTTGCATGGTACTACTTTGTAGTAGATACCTACTAGACTGGCTGACTAAGTACCACCCTCAAGTTGAAAAAATGTCGCCAAACGCCTGTTAGTGTGTTCCGACACTTGAGAGCCAAATGCCTTTAAGGCATTGTAAAAACATTTCGACAACATAAATAGAATACCAGGGGATTACTAATGTCTATAGGCGACGGTATTCACATACCATCAGTACCTCTACCATGAGTTTGCTCTAGTAGCATCATCGATACTCGCTAGCGACCACGGTAAACATTTAGTATGAAGATTTGTACAGCGCTTCTAACGGACAGTTGAGGCATCACAGTTTTTCATAAAAAACGTTACGATATTCGCTAGCGAGTATCGATTACGTCACCAGAGTAAACCCATGGTAGAAATACAGGTACCCGCCTGCCTGATTGTCACTTGGGGTATAAAAAAAATACTTAGTCTTACAGGCGAGGTTCAGTATGTATTTCTTGAAGTATCTTTGGTAAATAAATGTGTACGTCTAACTGTATACTGGTATACATAAATCAATGACCTTGTGATGATTATTCGGCTCATAAACATACTTTTCCTAAATTGTATGCCATTTTTACCCTTAATATTTTACTAAATAACATGCTACGTTGTATTTCCTGAATTCAATATGTACAAAGCAAAGAGCGCAATCAAGCGAGATTAGTATCACATAGACATAGAATATTGCTAAACGAATCAATTAATAGTGGATTTGGTACTATTTCTGTACGCTCTCTAGACTAATTAAGCTAAACATGTGTGTGTACATGTATGTAATAGACAATAATAATTAAAAAACATTGAAGACTTGTCAAGTCTGACTGACCTATCAACGAACGGCCTAAAATACTGGGTCTAGAAACTTGTGCAAACTATTTCCTTTTATAACGTAGGTATTCACTTAGAAAGGGATTTTTTGAAACGAAGTTCTTTTACGCGGCTTACAGTAGTTAACTAGCAGAAATCGTCACGTATGAAAAAAAGTGTTATGCCCATCCCAGACGACTTTTGGTTTGAAAAAATAATAAAAAATAAAGGAATTTAATTCCCACGACCACACAAGTTTTTTTTAATTCCTATCGTAAACAAAGTAAAATAGGGAATCGCAGGTGAAATCTAATATTTTTTTTATTTTTATAATTTATAAATTAGTGAAATAGGTTTTTCATTTATTTTATATCGTGTTAGAAAGCCTTTGTTCTAAAAGTAAAGTTTTCTCTTGGCTTTCTATTATTTATTACACAGTTGTTTGTGGTACCTACTGAAAATATTGCTGTAGATTCCAGAAAGCTTCAAGATTCTCACACAGATAAAATTTAACACTTTAAAGTTTCAATAGCATTGTGCTGTTGCTTCGATAACAATGTGAATGAGATTTTATAAACCTGCTTAAATATAATTTTTATATTTCAGTAGAAATCCGCTCAAGTCCAATAAAGAATACCTTCTCTTAGTTAGACGTTAATTACGATCGCTATTGACATTTAAATTGAATGAGTTGACAGTTATTAGGTACGAACCTTTATAATTGGAAACTAAGTATTAATCGTTTCATAAATTAACACTAGATTAGTGAAACAGTGGTTCTCTTTCATAATTTTGGTACTTTGTTCATAGAAATTCATTGTGGCTTGAAGTGTGTACCTAAGCTTCGCTTAGTTTGTGCTCGGATTTAATTAACCTATACTATGGGCATTAGAAGCTTTCCCTTTATAGAAATGTCTTGTGTACAGAAATAATTATGCTAATAAATCTTGTTTGTTATTAAATAATAAATAAATTATCTTAGCGCTGTATTCACAGGAAGCTGATAAATAACCGTTAAGTCGGGATGGAGCGCTTTGAGGGCTGGAGGCTGTTACCATTTATAAAAATAGCAAAATATTTATCACAATTTTGAAATACATTTCGATATTCAATATCTAGAGATATTGAAACTGGGAAAATTGAAGGATTAAATATTTTGTCTGTGTCAATATGATAAGGACTGTGAAAAGCGGCGGCTCCCGAATAAATGTGAATTGGCAACAGAGTACAAAGAGCTTTGGTGAGATTGGTCAGATGTGATCAGCATGACAGCTCTGATTTCACTGATTCTAGTTATTGTAGCTTCTGTGTTTTTGTAATGAGGTCCCTTATACAAGTAGACGAGTTAAATAGGATTTATTTTCAAAAATATCCATTAAAAGTTATTTCAAAGACAGAAAACAGAAACCACCAGCATAATATAATATGTAAAACACAACTGATACTTCTAACAATTTTCGGATGAAAACTTGTCTTTTGTCGCGCGCAATTGGTTCATTCAATATTTTTGGTTGTCGGTTGATTAGACAGTACCTATGAAATGTTCTCACTATACTCGTAGCGGTAATTATATCAATGTTTTTTAATAGTTACAATATTGCTTTGAAAACATTTCAGTACAGTAATATTAATATTAAAATCCAACAAATCTATTTTTTCTACATAGCTTTTTTTATTAATAAATCCTTAAGAGAATACTGACACAATTTTCAACTTTACAACAGTTTTAAAATATGAATACAACTGTTTCTTCTTGTAGACGTACAAAATACGCTGAGGGAAATCTGCCAATGTTGCAGGAATGTAAACTGGAATAGTTTGGAAAAAATTGCAAAAGTTCATCTCCCCTGGTGGTCCATTTCCCCTACAGAATTGACCCTATAGATAGAAGATAGATTTGTCCGCGGGCACAGTATATAGATAACTGTAGGTACTGTGCCGCCGGTGTAAAATCCGTCTAAGAGCTATTCCTAATTACTATCATACACAGTAATTAGAAAATATGATAATAATATACGAGTACGTATGTAGATTGCATGACATGTGTCTCTAAAACTTTAATTTGAGACTGACTCTACTACATAAAGTTAACAATTGCGAAAAATGTTAGTTCTTTTCGTTTAATCACGGACAAAGCCAGTATTGCTACATAATTATTATGTTTTAGTGTATTTTATGTATTGCTGTTGCCTCAATTCCATGTACAGAATAAAAGTATAGTACTGCAGTCTAATTGATTAAATTATATCTTCTGTTTTATATTTCCAGGTAAAATGAAACGTGAGGAGTAGAATAAAATGTGTGTGTGTTTGTGGCGAACTAATCACAGTTACATTGTGTGCTAAAGATTGATTATATTGCACGCCAGATATCACGTGTGTGTAAAGACTCGGCAGTGTATGTGCTATATATGAAACGTGTCTCGGATACCGGATAACAGGTGGCATGGAGGTGATTCCGTCAACCGGAAGCCGCATTTTTGTGGCCTTCTTCGCTACAGTATTTTGGGGAATGGGTAAGTAAACTGTATTAAGTAAGAAATAAATAATATCGTTTAGATAGAGAATTAGCTTGTATGGCAAATTGAAAAATGTAAGGTACGACGAAATGTAGTAAGGAAGGTAAACAAGTTTACAATGATGTGTTTCAATCAAATGACGAATCAGAAAGGAACAATAAATAACAGTTGGCAATGTTTTTCTTAGTTTATGGATTACAAATTTTATCTACAGAAAAATACTTCCAGATATATATGTATTTAATAGACTTAAAATACCTTACCATAATTAAAAATATTTAAACGAATCTATATATAAAATTATTTTTAAAAATAAAAAACAAAAACCGACTTCAAAACTGTAACCTATACCTATGTACAAACATAAACTAAAAAGTAAAGAATAATATTTTAATTTCAAAGCAAGAGCCTTAAAGGACAATCAACAAAATTATTGATATTTAAATATCTATTTAATATTTATAAACAGTTCTTTTTGGAGTCGGTGCCAGTCAAGAAGTAGGACAGTTTTGAACTGGACACGAAGTGTTCACACGAGAAAACGTCTTACGACACCTCTCCTTACGGTAATGTTCCTTAGGTCTGCGCCGTCGCTCCCCTACTTTTCGAAAATTTGTTACAAAGGCAGAATTAAACTGTCCTTCTTGGCTGGCACCGACTCCAAAAAGAACTGTTTATAAATATTAAATAGATATATAAATATCAATAATTTTGTTGATTGTCCTTTAAGGCTCTTGCTTTGAAATTAAAATATTATTCTTTACTTTTTAGTTTATGTTTGTACATAGGTATAGGTTACAGTTTTGAAGTCGGTTTTTGTTTTTTATTTTTAAAAATAATTTTATTTTTTAATTTTTAAAGTTTATTCCTTATTATATGTTATCCTAGGCAAAACTAGTTTGTCCTGAAATCGGGTCTGGTCGGTAAAATATAATATATAACTAGCGGGCAAGGCAGACGTCGTCCTGCCCTGAAATTAAAACAAATCTTGGAACTCGATTCCAGCGCCACCTACCGGGTCCAATTGTATTTTAAAACCATCGAAGAACCCATTGAAGTATACACACGAAATTTCATCCAAATCCAAAAAGTCATGCTCAACGACTCAGTTTGATTCACTAAGGTTTATCAAACGAGACATAATTTTTTTCGTTTTTGTTGATTTTCTCAAAAAGTGCTTAATCAATTTCGACAAAATTTAAATGGGACCACCTCTGAAGTATGATCTACCAAACAAAAAAAGAATCATCAAAATCTATTCATAATTGGCAGAGAAATCGAGTAACAAACATACAAAAAAAAAAAAAAAAAACATACAGACGAATTGAGAACCTCCTCCTTTTTTTTGAAGTCGGTTAAAAAGTCAAAACTGACTGACTGTCTGACTGATCTATCAACGCACAGCTGAAACCACTAAACGGATTGCGCTGAAATTCGGCACAGATAGTTATTATGACGTAGGTTTCCGCTAAGAAAGGATTTTCCAAAATTCACCCCCAAGGGGATGAAACGGGGGTCCAAATTTTGTATGAAACTCTATCATTTTTAATTTGAAATGAATGAAATTTGGTATTTAGCCTCTAAATGTAAAATAATAAAACACCTATTTAAGGATTTAAAGGGGTAAAAAGAGGGATTTAAGTTTGAATGCAAAAAAAATGTTTATTATCAGAATTATTTATGCTCTTATCATTTCACTCCTGAAAGGGGTGTTAAAGTCCGTATGAAAAATAAATTTTTTATTATCAAAATTACTTGAAATTAATATTTATGCTCTTAAAATAAAATTAAAGAAACATGTATTCAAGGATTATTTGCATTTTACCCCTTAAAAGGGTAAAAAGGAATGTTAACCTTTGTGTTAAAAAATAAAAAGACAATTTATTGGATAATTTAAAATAGTTCCCTCCAGAACTGGAAAAAACGAATCAGCCAAAATCGCGTAGTCCACGTAGGCGAAGCTGCGGGCGGAAAGCTAGTACTCTATAAAATGTCTTATATAGCTTAAACTCTTAACTTGCTAATGGGACGGTTGTTCCAAAGCTTCCTATTAATATAGAATACCAGAAATCGCATGTCAAGATTTTAAATAAATATAAATGTTTTGAAGAAAGGATAACAATTTATTAATAAAATAGGCTTAATAAAGTAATTTTTTTAAATTACCTACCTATTAAGGTCGGAAGATCTCGTTGTCGAACGAAACCTGTTCATAATATCAATTTTATTACAATATCTTCTTTGTATTCGAAATCTTTTGCAAATCAAAAGGAATCTTCTCAGAAATAAAGTAATGTCTCGAAATTAAAAGAATTTCTTTTGAGCTGTCGAGAAAGTGATGCCTTATAACAATAAGTAGGGATTATGCTGCCATTATTTTACATAAAAAGATTACATTATTATTTGCTCGAACTAAAAATATTTTAACAGCCTCTTTATTCATCTTATCACTGTCTTCATTGTTAGGTATCACAAAAAATACTAGAAGACCGTATTACTAGCCATTCTAAAATACTCTTACACTTGTAATTTTGTGCGCTAAAATGTATTTGAATTAGATCTCGATTCGCTCATAACTTTCGAATGACTGCACCAAATTGGATGATTCTTGTTTTATGTATTCGTTATTGTTAGGACAAGGTTTGTATAAAATAAAAATCCACGGGAACGCGGATCCCACGGTAACGCGGGTGAGACCGCGGGGGACTAGTAGCTAGTATTATTATAAACGCGAAAGTGTTTGGCCGTTATTGGTTTGTTATTCTTGCACGCGTGATTTGCATAGACGTAGTTATTAGCCGAAGATATACCTAGGCTAGTTTTTAAACCGGAAACGCGGGTAAAACCGCGAGGTAGAAACAATTTATAAAGACATTAAAGTTGGAATAGTGAGGAGAATTCATTTCGTTAAACTTATTCGTTCTTCCAAAAAAAATTAAGTGTATAAAAATTTAAGGTTTGTAATTAACAGCAAGGCCAACACAAAATTTGTTAAAATATCCAGAACATGTTTACCTATTATTTTTTAATGATTCAAAACATTCATTAAAAACTATCAATAAGTACCTACTTAAATACACAAATTCTTTTTCAACATTTATTCTAGCGTCTTTCTGTCCTAGTATCATGTAAGATATTAACTTTGATGAGTATAATTTTTTTTTATGGAACTTAATAATATAAAGATAAATATTATGTAGCCTATGTAAAGCAAAGATGCAGCAATGTAGGTACCTACTGCAATGTCAGTAAATAGTTGCCCACGGAATTGTATTGGATGTTACGAGTACAAGCAAGCAGAAATACCAAGAGCGCATTCAATACATAAAATTACACCTGAGTGGACTAAAGTGAAATTTATTGTTGAGTTGTTACCTTATTGGTGGTTTTCTTGAAAAATAACAAACGATTTTGTCCCCATATTTAAATAACATGAATCGCGATTTATGACCTAAATTAGTTTTTGGGCGACCGTCCCATCTGCCAGCCATGGGGTTTTAATTGTTACATATAGGGCATTATGCCCTATATGTAACAACAATATAGGTATATATAGGGTTACATATACCTAATGTTTTGAGGTAGAGATTTTACTCTTTGTATCTATATTATAACTAGCTTTATCCCGCGACTTCCTCCGCGTGGAATTAGTACCTAATGGGGAATATGCACGTGACTTCAAAATGGACGATTTTTTTTATGTAATTCATATTGTTACAAAAACATACCTACATAATTATTTTCAAAATTTTATGATTTAGTAGCTAAATTTAATCATCAAAAAGTGTTGTTTTTAAATTCCCTCGCAAATTTCTAAAACGCCCCATGAGCAAATCGTGAGTAATCGTGACGTCACTTTGACACTCGACCACAGAGTTTGTAACCGCTACGCTAAAATTTATCATAATTTATAAGTTTTCTGTGCTTTCTCATGGTAATAAACTGATTTTAGTAACTTTGCAAACCAAACACTTCATTTTTGACATCGGATTCGTCTAATCTCACATCACAAAATAAGCGTGCCATAATGGCCGCGTTTGAATCACCCGGAAATGATAGTGATTTTAATATATATTTTTTAGCTTAATGGTTAAGATTTTGGATGTGTTATATTTTTAATAATACATCCAAATGTAATGTAGAAACGTTTAAAACAATATAAAAAATACGTGCATATTCCCCATAAATGGAATGTGGAATTAAAATTTAGCTTCAAATCTTAGGTAAAGTAAAATAATATTGAGTTATGTTCCTCAGCGTGAAGAGGCAACAGACAGACAGAATTTATAATATTAGTGTGGAAGTATGGAGTATGTTTTTTATTCTCTTATTTTGTACATTTGTTATAAATATATTTTCTCTTCTTCGCGAGGCTTTGAATAACCACAGAGCACGGAATTATAAAACCTTGGGGTAACAGTATATACCAAATTTTAATATATTAAAATTTAAAAAGGGAAATACCTTTTTAAATTTTAATATATTAAATTTCCCATGTCCGCGATGAACTCATAAACTAATACAACAATTTTAATAAAATTTGTACACTGTCTGCAGTTTGGTCCAACTTGAGAGACAGGATACTTTTTATCCCGGTAAAAGATAAGATCCCAAGGGATCGCGGGTGAAACCGCGGGGGACTGCTAGTGTTTTATTTATATACATAGAGTTATACTTTCTATATATTACTCTTCTATAAATTATATTTAACAAAGTATAACACCATGTATAAAAAATAAGGTTTTCATTGTATCGTTTCACAGCGAAAAATAAAAATATTATATATGTAGGTTCCTACTGACGGTTTATACATAGCTAGCTACAAGTTAGCTTATTTTCGATTCTTCTGTAGCTAAATTACTGTGGCATACTAATTAGGGATTTGTCTTGAATAAACTGAATTAAAAAAAACATGTTACATACGTAACATTCTCGCACATTAGGTAATAACACTAGTTACTCGTGGTTGTTTGGATCCTCTTACCTACTTACGCAAAGGTACGAAAATACATACATTGGAAACCTTATTTTCTACTCATGTAATTATTAGATACACTAATATAAATAGTGTCAATGATCATAGACAAATCAGTCCTATAGCAACGACGCGAATCCTCCTATAGCAACATCATTTTTTATATAATCATTTATTTAAAAAATAATTCAAACAAAACACTTATTTCTAATTAATTTGTCTTAGCTGTGAGATTTATTAAATGCCCAATGAAATTAAGTACCTAAATTCAGACTTTGAAAGGTTTCTCAAATCGTTGATGTGAGAAAAACAACAACTTCAAAGAGCTTGTAGTAAATCAATTTAATTTTAACATCGGCAAGCAATATCCTAAAATACAATTTAAGGACCAAAAGAATAAAATTAAATACAAAACGATACCGTTTGTAATCGACGTTGTGGCTGAAAATACTTATCCGAAATTGCAAATTGAAACTTCAATAGCCCTACGGCTATAAATCGCAAAGTAGCAATCAGGGTTAACTGGCTGTATTATATTGTATTGTAAATGAGGTATATAGGTACCTACTCAGATTTCCATAGTATCATAGCAATATTGCTGATAATTTAAGATCTCACCGTGAGTAGTCTCCCATAGCACCATATCATATATCAGCTTTGTATACCCTTATTTCATCTTCATTATAGTTTAGTAAGTAAATAGTATATGTAATAAAGTATTGCTCCATACGCGAGCCAGTGAAATCTAACGCATCTGAAATAAGGAAGTAACACTCAAAGAAACGTCGCAGTCGCGTCGTCTTCTAATAAATTAACCCTTGTTGCACTAAGAACCATTATAGCTACATTTGTTTCACTCATAGACAGGATACTAACAATCAGTCTCGGACAGTGCCAATTGACGATACAAGCACGTCTTCACATTCGTAAATCTAATACTAGACGCACATTTAGGACTGTAAATTTAAAAGAAATAAATAACTTCATAATTTTTTAGTTATTTCGTAAAGATTAAAAGGCTAAAATTATTCATTAAAATTATGAATACCTATACGAGACTCTTTTTCGCAACGAACTCAGATAGTTATTTAAAAAGTATCTATCAACGCAGAGCAGAAACCACGCAGAAACTTCTAGTTCTCCGTTTTGATGAGTAGATTTTACCTAAAAACTATAGTAGATTTAAACAAAGGTTTTTTAAACAACTTCAGTAACTATGGCCAAGTTGCAACATGGCAGCAATTAAATAAACTAAGGAATTTGCAAGTATTTAGCATAAATCAGTTTCGATATTTGTAGTAACAAAGCGAGCGAAATTCCGGTGTAACTTAGATAATCACTCAGTTTCCGAAGCTTTACACAGAAACTCAATTTATTGTAGCCAAAGAGACGAAAGAAAAACTCAGAACAGTTCTACTATTGGAACGAACGAAAAAGAAAACTTGTAAAATCAATATATCGCCACTTTGCTAACAGTACTGTTCGAAATATAAGTCACTAATCGAATCAAGATTAAGTTTTCCATTTCAGTACGCCTTTGATTTAAATAGAAATGTCAAAGAAATATTAATTTCAGTAAAGCATTGAGTTGAATGTTTATTGAAATATATGTACCTATCTACCTAAGTATTTATGGTACATTTTTTTTTATTCTGGATAAGTTTGTGTTTGACTACAATCTCACCAAGGTAAGTGATGATGTGGCCGAAGGTGGTAAACACACAAAGCCTAGATGGGAACTGGCTCTCAAGTGCAGCTGTTGGAACACACCGATAGGTGCTTGGCGACAGATTTTCAACTTGAGGGTGGTAGCCAGACAGTCGGGTACTACAAAGTACCCTACCACCGTGCTATGGTTTCCTCACGATGTTTTCCTTCACCGAAAGCTCAAGCTCATTGTAGGATTCGAACCCACGACCTTCCCCGCTGTATTCGAAGTCACTACCACTGAGCTCTCATCGCCATAAATATTAGTTGGTACCTTTAAGAGGGAAATAATTACATATATATGACGTACCTATTACTATAGCTTTCCGCCCTATGGTTGCACCCGCGATCCCCAATTGAACCCCTTAGTTAATAAACTTAATCTTTAATCTTAATATGTCTGTAAAATCAAGGCGTAATAAGACAACTTAAAGAACATAAACTGAGCTTTACGGGAAAACTAAAACGAAATATGTACGTACCTAGCTACCAAAACGTCCTTCTTTATGATAGAAGGAATATTTAAATATCAAAACTGTTTCAACCGAGCGTTTTAAACTTAATCACTCACGTATCTTACTAAGCGCTGCTTTGGCTTCGTAAAGGCAGCAAATTACTTTGTGCATTTTATAATATTTCCTTTAGCATTCTACATCGAATCATATTCAAATATACTTAAATACACAATGCTCCTTCTAGGATTTGTTAACTTAAGCTTTGTAACAAGAACTTGATAAGTTTAGGTCTCCATCTTGATGTTGGCGACCTAAGTAAAAGTTTTCTTAAACAAAGGGTAGGGCTCGTTCCACACGGACATTCTCAGTCGCAACAGTAACTTGATTTCATCAATCTTGTTTTATTCCCCCTCCCTACACCAGCTCACACAAAGGGTTTGCTGATTAATGGAAATAGAAAAAAGCACTGTTGGAAACCCCGTAACAATTTTGTATAAAAATTGGAAATTCGTTTTTGAGGAAGTAAGGAAACATGAAAAGCTTTTTGCGTATCACCAAATTATTAATTAATTTTAGTAATTGTAATATATTTAGAGTTGAATTTGACTTATTAAAATTTTATTCACAGTCGCGGTAATTATAATGGCAATGGATTAAGTATACCTACTTAGGTATACGGCGAGTTACAAAATGGTGAAACACATAATTCTAGACTATAGACGCCATCATTAATCACCATTCTTATTTAACGTGTAATAATACATAAAATGAATTTTTGAGGACTATTAGCCGGAAACCTAACAATTTCTGAAAAAATAACATCATTTTTTTTAATAATAATCATACTTTTGTGATTAACGTCAATAATTCACTTGGTTCGATGCCTTAGTGATTAGTTCTAATAAACAATAGAGTTGTCCAAAATGTAGATATGACTTTGGTTTATTCGGACCAGTCTTCGTTGGACCGCGATCCATAAAACCTAAACTGCAAGAGAGCTGGGCAATTTTGGACCGCGGTCTAAACTAAACTCTGCGAGATTTTTAAAACATTTTCAATACAAGTGAGTGTAGATTAAATATTACTAAAACAAATTTCTTAGCAAGGTTCCTGTCAGCTACGTAATATTGGGTTGGTAACACGGGTTCGTAATGTAATTCAATGAGGCAAACACTGTGGGCCAATGTAGGCTATATACACGGCGCGCTTCGGGCCCAAAGTACCCCAAAGTCATTGATATCTCGGCAAAGTGTCCGCATGATTGATCGATGGTAGGCCACTCCATTCAAGTTGCTTACATCGCTTTAAAGCGCAATATTTTGTCACTTATTTAGCTTTAAAGTATTTTGTTGTTTGTTGCGGGAATCATTCATTAAATCACGCAAAAAATACCATGTAGGCCTATATTGTAATTAATAAAGTCTATATTACAAGCTTCTTTATAAGTGATTTCTTATATCAAATCAAACTAAACAGACAAACTTGCCTTCAAACTACTTAAACTCTTAGTTCTTGTATGAGTAACCGCTATTCTACTCTAATATTCGCATGCTATAGTATCCTCGCGATGTTTTCCTTCACTGACAGCTAAAACCCATTGGAACCAACGACGGCGTAAGGGTATCCGACTTCACTACCACTGAGCAATCGTTGCATTTTATTTCGAACGTCAGCTATGTTACGAATACTGTTTCACAATATTCCGAATATTCATTTTATATATGAGAATTTATGAGACGAAATAAGATAAGAATATCTCTATTTAGTTACATAAGAGCACTGGTTATAAGGCGTATTTGATATGGATTAAGCGAGTGAAGGAAAATGAAGCTTCGCAGAGGGTATTTGTTTGAGCTCTTTTACATGAAACTACCACATTTTCATCCCCGGGCCAGGGTTCTTTGAGTTTGATCCCCGGATTTCTTTTATATAGCAAATCTCACGTTATTAGATGTTTGGTGAGCGTATATTATTCACCTATTTTCTTAATTTAACAATCGTTTGAAGTAGAATATAATATAAGCTCGCCCGCCACAGTATTAATAAGATATATTCTTGTGTCTACAATTTTGTTTTAGGTGGATTATACAGGATGAATTTTTCAAGTGGGCGTGGATGGCCAAATCCTAAACTAAAGGGAATATCGAAAAATGCTGAAGGGAGTCTCGAGGTCGATTTTGATTAAAACTAAAACATTCGATTTTCGAAAAAATATTTCCGCAAGCCAGGAATCGAACCCGATGAATTTAAAAAAAAAATACACAGCCTGTATTATTACACCATCTGATAATGTTGCTAATAAGGATCAAATTCTCAGAGTAATGACATACGCCAAACTTAAAGAAATTGCTCTTTTTTTTAAAACAGATTAACATTTTTTGTGTTTTCATACAAAACTATTACACTTATCCTATCAATTGTATGAAATAATTTTTAATTTTGTACACTCGTTGGACTTGACTGATAACCTACTCGCATCAACAACGTCTCGAGGCCGTTTTTGATGACAACTTAAACGGCATCATTCGTAGATTATACCGGGTCTATTCGCGCACAGAATTTTATCAAAATATATAATCGGTCTAATCGACGAATATGAATTTAGTCCGCGAAAGTTTTATAAATGAATTATATAATGTTTCTAAATTGATGCTTCATAGTTAAACTGTACCAGAGTTGTCTGCTATAATTTAAACCATATGATTACATTTGTAAATTTAACTGCGCAAGCTGGTTACCTATAAGTGAGGTTGCGTATATTGATGTTAGACTAGCTGCTTAAATATTGATCGTTGCTGAAAATTTTATTTCCAATCCGGATTTTTTTGTTAGGCCAAAATTACTCGTGCCCTTTGAAAGCTATGTTTCCTGTCATACAAAATGATATATTTTTTAAACGTACAACTATTAATTGAGCGTAGTTATCCAGAAAGCGACCATCGACGAAAGCCGCGTTCTGTGATATGGCCGTTTTTAGGTATTTTCGCTGCTATTTTTATACAACAAAGGCTACAAAATTAGCTATTTGAATCTACCTAAATACTTTGATTTGTGCATGAATTATCGAGTGAAACTTGTAGTTGCGTTCTGTTTTATCAAACAATTAAAAGAAAAGCACTTTAGCAGAATGCTTCTATCGGGATGGTCTTATTCAGCTTTTTGAGTTATGGCCGAAAAATGAAAAAAATGGAAAGCCAAAATAATGGTCATTGTGCATTATTTTTAATAACGTATCTTTAAAAAACTGAAATTACAAAAAACTTTTACTAATACTTATTAATTTGTTAATAAAATAAATAAAACAAAAATAAACAACATTTTTGCTGAGATAGATAGTAGGTATAATTTTGCAGAGCTAGACCATTGCGATTGTCGGCTTCTACAAATAGAAAAATCTAACTGATATAGGTTTTATAAACGTAATTTGCAGAAGCCAGCCAATTTCGATGAACGGATTCTGCTTAACAATTTTGATATCTTGAGTACCAGTGTAGTTTGAAAAAATCGTGTCTATGGAATATGTGAAGGAAAGTAAATCTTATGTCGTGGGCATCCTAACTCATTTTCTCAGGAATTGGAGTTTGTCGCTTTCTGCTTAACTACGCTAAAGAACAATTCTCGGATAGTAAATTACAAATGGCTACATTATTCTTATCAGACATGCAAGATGATACTCAGGTTTTTGTTGATATATCTTCTAATATTCACTTTTGATGCCAGGTGTTCGAGGTCTTCACAACTTGGAAATAAACGTTCCCGGTGCCGTACTTGTCGGAGAAACCGTAACCTTAGAATGCACCTGGCAGCTTGAAGATGAAGAGGCGCTGTACAGTGTCAAGTGGTACAGAGGTCGAGAAGAATTCTACAGATACATACCTAAAGAATTACCTCATACAAGAGTTTTTCCACTGCCAGGAATCGATGTTGATGTATGTTGAAACTAATCAATCACTTATTAAAAATAGCACTACAGTACGGCCGCCGAGAGAATGCGTTTATGACACTTGTATAAAATGCGCTTATCACGAAATATTGTTACTCATTATTGATGCTACTTTCACGGGGCGGTTTAGTATTATCTTAGGCATAGTTTAGTGAAAAGGTTTAGTAATTATCTTAGGCATAGTTAGTCTGACCAAAATTAGATTAGCCGTTTCTGTGGGAAGCGCATTATATGACAATATCTATATAAAAGTAGAAGTCCTGACTGATCTATCAACGCCCAGCCTAAACCCTTAGACCTAGAAAGCTGATTTTTTCCCAGGTGTTGTTTTTAAAACTTGACCGAGGAATAAGAACGGATTTTTCGAAATTCAACCTTTAAGGGGGTGAAAAAGGGGTTGAAAGTTTGTATGAAAGTCGGTCATTTTTGAAGCTAGAATCATGAAACTTTGTTTTTAGACTATCAATAAAAAATAAAAAAACACGTGTATCAGTGTTATTTAAATTTCTACCTCTGAGGGGGTGAAACGGGGATTGAAAGTTAGGAGTTATTTCCGTTTCTTGGTATGAAAAATGAGAAGGACTGACTCATCAACGCCCAGCCTACACCCTTAGACCTAGAAAGCTGATTTTTTTCACAGGTATTGTTTTTAAGATGTAGACGAGGAATAAGAAAGGATTTTTTTTAAATTCAATGTCTAAATGTGTAAAAAAAGGATACGTGGGTGAAACCGCGGGGCGGAAAGCTAGTGTGTTATAAACGCATTCTCTCGGCGCGGCGGCTGCACTGTAATATCATTTTATAAGTTTGCACAGACCTAAATGACGTTCATCAAATATCTTTTTCTTTCTTCAATAATTTTATATTATTAAAGACAAATACATTAAGATAACTCAAATAGAGCTCCCATTAGTTTCAGTAGGTATTTTAATGGTGTCTAGGGCGTCTTTTTTACATTGTTTTGCCTATTTGACTTTCACCAAGACTTAAGGGCTGATTTAAGCGATGCTTAACTAGGGGGATTTCTGGATCAGGGGGCTATCAAGGGATTATGGACGAAATCAGCAACTTGATTGTTTGATGCATTTATTTACTAAAGTCAGTCAGTGAGTATTTGTTATGAGAGTAGAATGCAAGTAAAAAAAATTACAAGCAGGATTTGGAATATACAGATTATTATATTTTAGTTTTATATTCTACTAGTTGTCTCCCGCGTTCCCGAGAGAACTCTTTAGGGGTTAAATTTCGAAAAAATCTTTTCTTATCGGATATGAACTTCCTATGAGGAATCTACCCGGAAAATTTCAAGTTTGTAGCAAATGCTACAAACTTGAAATTTTCCGGGTAGATTCTGAGATTTCCTGATTTAAAATAATATTCAAGAATGTTATTAAAGTTTTATGAGGAACTAGCTTTTGCCCGCGACTCCGTCCGCGTGGAATTAGTGCGTAGCTTATTTTTTATCCAATCTGCTTTTTAGGGTTCCGTACAAAAAATTGGACCTTTATAGGACCATTCGTGCGTCCGTCTATCCGGTCATGTCACAGACATTTGCTCCAAATCTACACGACCAATTCAGATGAAATTTGGTAGGATGGTGTAGTTCTATGACCCTTCTATGAAATTAAAAAATATATATTTGCAAACCTTACTGTGTACACGACGCGGCCGCTCCGGCGTCACTCGGCGCGGCCGCGTCGTGTATATACCGAAAATCTAAATGCCTATTATTTTATCATTATTTATGAGTAGGTAATGATTTTACACTATTGATGTGCGCTAAATATAAAAATAATAATTAATCCCAGTTAATAACGTAGGTACCCTAAGTAATATTAGGTATTTATGTTAAGCGTTCATAATAGAATCTAATTATTTAAAAATTGCCAGTTTTTTATTTATTCCTTTGTATTCATCTAATTACCTATCTGCATACCAAATTTTAACTCTCTAGGTCATCTGGAACTGGGTTAGAGTTTTGGTCTATAGGTCAGTCAATGATAAAAATGAGGAATTTTGGACATTAATATCTAAATAACCGTTTGAGATAAGCTTATGAAATTTAGAACACATATGTATCTCGCAAGTCTCAATATATGAGCCAAATTTGATACGTTTATGTAAAATAGTTTTTGATTTATGAGGGGGTCAAAAGTGGCTCCAAATGGTTCGTGTAATGCGGCTCGCCAGTTCTGTTTCTTGAACTCGGCTTGACACGCTTCCGCGTGTCTAGATTAGATAATATAAACATTTCCAATAATGAAGATTTATTTAGGTTTTATAGTGCTTCGTTATAGAATACGCTTAATCTCTTTAATTCAAAACTAGACTAGGATAAACCATTTCATGTCTAGGTACTAATTTAGGTCCGGAATTAATTTAAAAGATACCTTCACGTAATTTTAGAAGCTAGTGGAAGCGTGAATATTATTAATCAAACAGAATTTTAGGTAATTCATCAAATTGCCGAGTGATTTATGTATATACCTACAAGATTTATAATATTTTAAGTAGACCTTTGCCCCTTTATTTTATTCAATAACGTAATCAAACTTATTATCATTACCGACGTATGTAACATTATCAAAACTTATAGTTAAACAAAAATTGTGCTCTATTTAGTAGTTTTATTCAATATAATTTCTGGCGTAAATGAGTAACAAACATACATCCATCCATCCAAACTTTCACATCCTACTAATATTATAAATGTGAAAGTTTGGATGTATGGATGGATGGATGGATGGATGGATGGATGGATGGTAGGATGTTTGTTACTCTTTTACGCCAGAATGGCTAAATGGATCTGGGTGAAATTTGGCATGGAGATAGATTATAGTCTGGAATAGCACAAAGGCTACTTTTTATACCGGGAAAAGATAAGCTCTCTCAAAGTAAAAATTTTAAAGCTATTTCAAACGCCCATTAGATACTGATTTTATTCCGTGGCAACAAAATATATGATCATAATTGGTTAGGAGTAGGTATCACCTACCTATCGAAACAATGAATTGTAAAATACCTACTAGTTTTCCACCCAGCGGTTTCACCCGCATTCCCGAGAGATCTTATCTTTTCCCGGGATAATAAAATTATATATTTTATTCCAGGAAATGATGTACCTATCAGTGTGCCAAGTTTCATCAAAATCCGTTCAGCCGTTTTTGCGTGAAAGAGTAAAAAACATCCTTTCATCCATCTATCCTAACTTTTATAATATCAGTGGGATAATGCACATTGACACTTTTTGACTACGAGTGAAGTTCCTTCGAGCTAAGTCATTCCAAACGCAATACAGGATCTATGTACATGCAGTCCCCATTACTCATTACGCTCTAAAACACAAAGCAGTACATCTCAATTGTGTTTTGTGTAGAAATAACAGCACTTGCCAACTGCAAGTCGTATATTTCATTGTTATTGCTATTTAAGACGCCGATTTTGTGCAATTGTTTGTTGTATACGTTTTTGGACAGATATCTCGATCAGGGGCGAGGAGAGTGGTGCTACAACAGGCGACGCCAGCGATGGCTGGGCGGTTCCGCTGTGAGGTCTCAGCAGATGCACCTACATTCCACACTGAGATACGATCAGCACCGCTAGAAGTAGTTGGTAAGATTGCAAATTAATTGTCTTTTTGTTCAACCTTAATTCTGAAGTAAGCTTGTTGGTTAACCTCAACGATTGATTGAAAATTGTGGTCGTAGCTCAGTGGTGGCTCGTTTAAATTAATCTTCATTTAATTTAAAGAACGCTGAGCTATTGTTGGGATTCTATAAAGTCCCAATCCCTGTTATCTTACATAGTGATGATACAAGATAATTGATTTTATAAATTATGAGAGTTATAATTTTATGAGTATGATAGATGTTTGTACGAATATAAATTTTGTATCTTAAAATAAAAACTCAGCCTCGTCATTTCCATCATAATTCATAAACAGCTTTATTATTCTGTTTTAAGTAGATAAGTAGATGACCTTACAAAATAATTATTAATTATAAAGTAACCTTTCATTATTACAAAATCAAACGAAAGGTTTCGAATAAGTTTTAAATTTTAATATTTAGGAGTTGTCAAAAATATTGTTAAAGCTATGAATAACTTTTAGCTTTCTTGCTATACATTCGTCGATTGCTATTGAAATAATGGGACTATAATATTTAAATGCTTTGAATGTGTACAAACATACACAGTAGGTATTTTAAAGTTATAATAAATTCACTACACGGTCCAGAATTCAACAATCAACGTGAATTTTTGGACATGACTGCATATTTATGCCGTGAATATTATTTGAAACGGAACGTAACTCCTCACTCAAATGGTTTACTGATGAACAAATATTTATTTCCATCATGTTTTTCAACTTTTTACTCGTTTCGTCAATAGCCTTACAATATGAGTATGAATGTTAGGTGGCATTGTAGTTTGTGGTTTTTATTCTTTGCTAAATAAAGTACCTACCTATAGTTTTTGCTTACAATAAATAGAATGGGGACAGACAATTTTCTTCGTCAAATTTTGTTCATTTATGCTCCACAAGATGTCAATTATAATAAACATAAAAACTTGAAGGTAGATAATATTGGTTAAAATTAGATTGTCTGTCATAATAAATAGATATTTTGTATAATTATAGATTTATGAGTGCACAAAATACCAAGTTTGTATAATAGCTACATGATATGTAAATTATAGGTATATTAGCGATAGATAGAGAAAATATATCCCTATCTCCCAGGGAGATGAACACGGACAATATTTCCTTTTTATGCTCAGATAACGGGTAATTCATGCAAACGAATGGATTACTTATACACACTAAGACTAAGTATTTATCTCAAACTCAAACTCAAAACTCATTTATTCAGTTTAGGCCCTGGTAAGGCACTTATGAACGTTACAATTGACTCTACCATCTACTTTACTTACTCATCTATCATCCTCATATTTTACAAGTACAATTACTTCGTTTGTTTTCGATAACTGATGTATTCCATATACTATTTTTTATATACTATACAAACATTAAATTACAATTTAATTAAGCCATTATCAGTAATTCGTTACTCAGTGAGGTCTATAATTTAAATTTTACCTTACATGTTTTAACAATTAAATACATTACCATATTTTATCGTCAAATGATATTTTCGTTAATTAACCTTTGGTCGAGTTACGTAAAAGCTGTTAATGAGGGCAAATAAATCTTGTTGACGCATGCAGCGGGCTTCGTGCTCACTATATATGTATAATTTATATAACTATGTGTGAAACCTTTATTCTGTCATTATTTATGAAAATAATTTAATTTTTTTTGCAACTCTATAGGAATGTAAGAAATACAATGAAACCGTAATACGAGTAATAGCACGTATAAAAGTTAGCATTATCCAATTTCTTTGACATGTAAAAGTTTTGCTTAATAACAATATATACCTATGTACCTACTTGTATAAGAATAAGACTACTGCATATATGGTTCAAAAAAAGTGTAATAAAATGTTATTAATAGTATATTGCTATAAGATTCTTCTCCAGCTGGCGTCAACCCCTTTTTGTTCCGTACTTGTATCTTATTATCATATATTACTTTAGTTGTGTGTCTATTTATTCAACTTTTTTCCTGTTCATAATCGAGGCCATCTTCCTTTCTCCCATATATTATAGTAAACTGCTAGTAGGTCAAAGGAAATTTGCCGTTTTCCATAGATTTATCGATTTCATTAAAAAACCGTTTAACAAAAGCATTTATCGTCAGTGATCACGCAACTATTGTGCCGTAACAGTTGTAATATGTACCAGTCTCCACTATTTATTCAAAACAAATGTATAGGGGTAGAAAAAGTAGGTGCAGAAAGCTTATTTTCAACCATTGTTTTTTACAGAATCGAGATTCGTAGCACTGTGCTACGTAAGCGCTACGAGAAATGTAGAACTGTTTTTTTTTTAAATTATGTAATTAATTTGTTTCACTTTTTATCCCATTCGATCAAAAATCATCGATATATTGATTATATTTATCTGATTTACGTATTTGCAAACGTCAACCGTTATCATTTTATCATAGATCATGCTAGATAGACTATTTGGATCACTTAAATCATACGTAGTGGTGATAGGATATTCTGTTACGCACATGTGTAAAATGTGCTCCATGCAAGAAAAACGTGGTCACCTAAATTATAAATCTGAACGACTGTTTGCCTATTAATAACTTGCATCGCAAAAAAATTAGATTATACTGTTATCTTATTGTTTTCCTGGCACTTTTGTCCCTTTAATAGCCCAGGGTTGGATAACTACTTATAAGGTATTATAGAAAATAAATAAATAGTCACATAGTGTAGGTATTGAAAGTTATTTTAATTTATCACGAAAATCAAAAACTCGTACTTACATAATTTGTTGTGATTGATGAGAATACCTTATAAAGTAACTTTTCGTGTTAATGGGAGTAGAAGCACAAAAACTTTATAGGTGTAAGTAATTGCTTATTCTCTCGTAAACGAGCTCAAGTTGCCTGTTATGACTATTCCATATTAGTACTACCGCACTTTAGTAACTTTGCTCGCTCACTAACGTGTATTTATTGGGTAAAGAAGCGGCCATATCCTTCGTTTTCTTTTATTGATTTTAATAATACTTTCTCCGTTAAGTAAAGTAAGCCCGGCCCCTCACTATTAGACGATTTGATTGTAAGTGCTTTCATCGGATAATATTATTTTCAGTTCCGTACGTAAGTACCGTGTGACCCACAAAGGAAAATAAACAGACGTGCCATAAAGCGAGCCGCCTGTATTAATGTGATGGCGCTGCTGTACAAACTCTACCTGTAAATAAAAACCGGGATTGAGCGTCATTTTATAACGAAGTGTTTTATGGACTTTATTTCGGTATCCTAAGTATGTTATATCGTTTATGTGATATCGATAGAAAATGCAGCTTTGGCAATACATCTGCATGTTTCGGTATTAATTGACCTAAAATCTTTATATATTTCATGATCACCGCATCAGGTTATTATATTACCAACCAGCTATTCCCTGCGGTTTCACCCGCGTTCCCCTGGGGTCTTATCTTTTCCCGGGATACAAAATATAACCTATGTTACTCTGGGATAATGTAGCATTGTAATAGTGAAAGAATTTTTGAAATCGGTTCAGTAGTTTATGAGAACATTCGTAATAAACATACAAAAATACAAATGTTTCCTCTTTATAATATTAGTGTAGATTACACAAAATAATATATGGGAAGAACGAGACATTGCCACGTACCACATAGTCTTTATGAATAATTATTTTCAGAAAATGTTACAATAACAGGTAATTGATAACATTTTGAACAAGTTATAATTTGCAGAGCCTCCAGAATGGGGGCCAAAGTTGGTGTCAGACCGTTCCTGGTACGGCGTGGGGTCCAGCTTACGCGCAACCTGCGCCTCGCCCCTCGCGCATCCTTCTGCGAACCTTACCTTCGCGCTTAATGGACGAGAGGTATCTTACTTGAATTCCACATTGCAAAACTGCAAAATAAATTTAGGGGAAAACCCGGAATGTTTACTTTAATAAACTATAGCTTTATAATACACCAGAAGTAAAAAATAACCAACATTGATTTATAGCGAGTTAAAGGAATTAATAATATTTCTATTATTAATTCCTCATTGCACCTTTCTCGCGCTCATGTTAAACTCGCTATAAATCAATGGAAGGACGTGATAATACAAATGTGATTTTGTAATTAAAAAATGCGCGATACCCAAATATTCTTTCATTTTTATGGAAATTAAGGTCAGTGGGTTGAGTGAACATTAGCGACGCCTTACGTGTGAGCAAATGTTATAGAAGAGACACCTTTGCACTATGAAGAGCTTATTAAAATCTGGCTTTTAACTAAACTCAAACAAAGACTCGAGAAATTTCTGATAGCTCGATGTAGGTTTACAATGTTAAGAAAAGTTTTTCACACTAATGTGTAAAAAAAATCTAATGAAAATTCATTTGAATTGTATGTCTGCCTTCAGTCAATGCCATTTAAACGTATTTCAGCAGCGTCAGTTGGGGAGGGAGCGGACAGGGGTCTACTGTATGTCCATGAGAAAACAATAGAATGGAAGCTACTTGGTTCACTTTGACGCGACCGTTGTTTTTGTTCGTTGCCACTACCCGCTGCGTAGGCGAGTTCATTAATCACAAAGCAGCTTCGAGCTAGATAAGCTAAGCGAACCTCCTTTATCATCTGGATTGAAATGTTTCTTGGGCACGCCCCCACCGCTTCATCACCCCACAATCAAACTAATGTAATACAATTTTGATCACAGATTGATATGGATTCCTTCATCCATGAGCTACCACAATGGTTCAAATGGGATCCACCGCCTAAAACTGAAACAACTACGACCGAATTACCCGAAGACGAAGCAAACTTCAATATTTTCCACGATGAAGGCAATATACAATATTTGGATGAATCTTACATAAACCTTCACAAAGAGGAAATAAGGAGGCCCCCTAAAGAAAACGTGAAACTTACATTTGAGAGGATAGGGCCTGATAACAGGCTGCCTTCAGTTGGCGAGGTGACATTCGTCGTCCGGAGCGAGGCGTTCGAGCGCGGCAGCCTGCGGCTGACCTGCATAGCAAGCATATACAACTTATATGCGGCACGCTCCGAACTCATTTTCGATATGGAGCAGCCAGAAGTTGCCTCTGTACTGGGCGTCCGTAATAGTGCCATAGGTGAGTGCAATCGATATTGGTTTTGTGGTCGGGCTGTAAATTCTCAAAATGGCCTTTATTATCGTTTATTTATCCATTCCCCTAATGGATACATCGATTAATAGTTGTACAGGATTTATACGGACGATAAGAATTGTTGCTGTATTGTTAACTAACTATTGGTCGCTTGGTCGCTTGCTAACAATATTAGAAATAGTCTAAAATTCTAATGTAGGTAACTTGAAATATTCGGCCTGTGCTTATTCTTTGTTTTGTTCCAGATTCATCTCCTTGCAGCATTTGCCAAGTAGTGACGTCTCTTTTGCCATTTCTTTATAGTATTCGGTAGTTTGTTTAATGTACTTTATTTTATGTAAAATCAAAATAGGTCAATTTAATACTTGGATTTTTAATTTAAATTTTGTAAAATCTTATTGAACATATCCAACTGTGTTTTAACTTATAAACAATGTTGTTGGCGAATATCTGAAAAGTAAATATTGAAAGTGGATATTCAATAAATTATCAACATATTCTTGAAGAATATAATGTTATCTTATTATATTTATTTCAATTTAAATTTGTTATGGTAACAAAATGATGTTAGTCGTAGGTCAAAATGGCCAAATTTTAGAGAAATAAAACTTCTATAGGGTTAAGTGGGATAGAAAATTTGTAAATAAAGTTTGATAAGCAAATGGGATTTAGATATCTAGAATGTATTAATACATGTCGAAAAAATTATCTATCGAATTATCTCTCAGTACCTACGTACAAACAAATTATAAAATATCTCGTGCATGATGTGGGTGGAAGTATAATAATGTAAGTGCAAACCGTTATCTATGTGAAAGACTGATGAATAACAGTTTATACTGTGAATATATACATCTAAGCAAATGTTATCCGATGTATCTAAATATATTTTTATCTTACTACAGACGAGTAACTCATTATTCTTAGCATTATTTTGATATTTTAATAACTTTACTGTGTCAATAAAGTTCATTGTTAAACATTTGTAAATAATTAATTTATGTTAAATGATTATTCTAAAAATTAGAATAAATAAAAGGATGTTAAAATGTCTTGATTTATTTTTCTTTCTGTTAGTATTTGCAACAAATACAATATTGAATATTTCTGTCGATATAAATATGTATTACGAATATTATTTTGTTTAAATGTAAACAACCATAAACACATCAATAACAAGTAAAACAAATCCAATATAGTACGAGTAAGCACTTTATTATTATCATGTCATGTACGATAATAAAACTATAGATAAAGAATAATAACTCCTCATGGAATATCAATAGAGACACTCTCGACATGTACTTACAAAAATAACGAAGTAATTTCCCCTTGGAAGAGTTCCACGTAAGCCTCAATCAATCATAGTAGGAGATTGAGTCCACAATAAACAGTAGAAAATCCAGCCATTATCCTTATGGAGAAAATCATTTATTGAGCAGTTATATCGTCGGGGAAAATGGATTATTCAACTTCGAATCAAGCATGACGTATTAGTTCTACCGACTTTGGCATCGAAATGTTATTGATGGAGGCAGTCACTTCAAAGGTGTACTACGAATATTTGGAAGATAATAGGTACTGAAGTAGGTATGTGAATTTTCTTTTCTCTGGTAACTGTGATAGATTACTCCATACAAATAAAATTTGTTTACAAATGTTACGATACGAAACTTTGTGGAATTTCAAAGGAATATAAGGTACTGAATTCCTATCAAATACATGTTTGTACATTTCAAAAATCCAGTGGCGGATAATTGTGATACGAAATCATATTTTATGTAGCCACAGTCCTGCGGTTGAGTGAGCTTACAACAAAGCTAACAATTTATTTTTCAGTATTTTCCATTGTCGGCAACCGCTGTGGCATTGCAAAACCAATAACAATCTGTTACACTTTCTAAGGCTATTATTGACACTTTTGTCGGCGTTGTTCGTTAGGCGGGTCTTTTCATTTACCAGTCACATTGATTGGACAAAATCCATCACGGTCCATAGAGTCTCCGCTCTACCAGCCCATTGATTATTCCACGACTTACTTACTCCAGTTTCAAAATGAAAGTTTTATGAATTGAGATGGAGCTTTTATGGCGCCTTTTAACTAACTTTGACTCAATAGCCACGAATAGAATGGCAGGATCGAATGAAAAATTCATAAATCATAATGTTAAAGTAATAACAAAATTTTGTTTGCAACTAAATAGATCACGGTATAGGCTGGTTCGTGTGCAAATTGTGGAGTTTAGAAGTAAAGGGATGTTCGTTAACAGAAAGTTTAAATAATATATCTAGAGGCGGTCTTAAAAGCAAAGTTGTTTGTTTGTGATTGCCGCAACCCGTCCAGGGGCACTAGTGTGTGGTTTGTTATCCATATATCCTAAATCGTTGTAGTGGCAACAATTTAACGAACCTAAAACACATCCACTCTTGTTATAAAGTCAACATTAAACTTGCTTCATTTATTATTTCTATAGAACGATTAAATATTTTGTTTGATTTATCTTTCAACCTTTTACAACTGGATAAAATTGATTTCAGGATTAGGTACAAGTACTAGGTCACGTTGTGGCGAGATGGCGTGTAAATAGCCAACACCAGAATTGTACATAGTACGAAACTAACTGACACACCCTCTTAATCCCAAATATCCTGACGCGCAGACAATGAAAAGAAGGCCCACGTACCTGGTATTCCTGCAGCCTCTTCAAGAGGGATTCACGGTCCTGGTCGTCTGGGTAGATTCCTATTCTTGCATGCACCAGTAGTTAATTTAGGGTTCTGAGGATCCTCGTTAATTTGCGGAGCGGGTTTTAAGCGGTATAGAATATTATTTTATATTTTAGTTGTCAAAATATAGACAAAATGCGGTTGTCAACGAAGACATATTTTTCTTGAATATTATTTTTTCAAATGCGGTTGACAGTTCAGAAAAGAAACAACTCCACGGAGGCGCGTCACGAAGGAAATCTTATTTTTCTCGCAGATCGACGCTACTAATTCCCTCTATCCAAAGCATTAGGCCACCCAAGGAAACGTGAACCTTTCTGCGTGATATTTAAGAAAAGAGGGCATATCAGTCAGTCCTAGATGTTACAATTATAACATTGACGCTTCACCATGCACCCCGCCTTGGAAGGTCGCAAGAGCTTTCAAAAGAAGAAGCCATAGATGCAAAGTAAAGTTATGCTAATATAAAAATTTAAGTAGCCTAAACGTATGACTAATCAGAAACAATTAATTAGAAATTCATAAAATAAATAAAACAAATAAAGTAATTATTGCGTTGGAATAGGAAATAATTTTGTAACAGCGCGTTTAAATGTACCAAATTTAGTTTTACCATGGCAACGCGAACTGTATTACCAGTGCCTTTATAGACCTCTGTCATAAAGCCTAGAGGCCGAGACAGAAGCGTTGAATCGTCCTGTCCCACATGTACGACAGTACCGAATTCAACCGGTTTGTCCGGAGTAACCCATTTATGTCTGACTTGCAGCGTATGCAGATACTCTAAGCGCAATTTCTTCCAAAGTGACTGTATCATACTATCCAACAACTGTTTCCGCTTGATCGGATGAACAGACTGATCGGTCAAGTCAGCAGCAGGAAAATACTGCAACGGAGTGGACATCAAAAAATGAGCGGGAGTAATAACCTTTGGATATGGATCCGAAGTTATTACACAAAGCGGGCGTGAGTTCATAATGCACTCTATTTGCACCACTACTTTGGCATATAAAATTACAGAAGTGACTAAGCCAAGTAAATCAAAGAGTCGCGCAACTACCGATAATATGCTCCTTTTCGTGCATCTTTCGGGAATATAAAAAGACGCGAAAAAGAAATTATCCTCTGTAGGATTCCAAAAAAGACGGAAGATGGAAGCGCTACACCCCACATCAAATTCAAACGATTTGCGTCGCGAATCACGAAAACTACGCAAAAGACTGGAGGAATTACTTAACCATTTAACCAGGTCAAAACCACCTGAACTAAACATTGTTATAGAATCCTGAGAAAGCTGCATAGCGGTTTCTTCATTTGGTGCAGAATTAACCAAGTCATCCATATTATAGAGACTAGTTCCTGCTATCTTTGCAGCTTCAGGGTAAAATGGACTGTCGGAAACACAAACCAGCTGTCGCACAGTGCGCATAGCTAAAAAAGCGTTCGACTTAAGTCCAAAAGGTAAAATATTAAAAGCGAAAGTATGTACTAATTCGTTCTCATTAAAACGAAATGGAATGCGGAGATATTTACGCTGGTCAACTTGTACACGAATACGTAAATACATTTGTTTTATATCAGCGTTCATAGCAACGGGAAATAATCTAAACCCTAATAATAATAAAAACAGGTCAGCCTGCAGGTTGGGACCAAGGTACAAAATACCATTTAATGACAACCTAGTATGAGTCTTAGCACTTGCGTCTAGAACTATTCGCGGCATCGGTTTTTCAGGATGAACGACAGCGCGATGTGGTATATAATATCCTACATCCGATATCTCTGATTCATCAACTTGACTAAGATAACCGTTATCTATATACTCTTCAATAACCTTATGATAGTTTTCGCGTAACATTGGTGTTAGGTGAAATTTACGTTCCAACGCCATGAAACGTCGATGAGCGACGGTGCGTAAATTCCCAAGCTCAGAAGGATCTTTACATAAAGGTAATGAAACAGTATACTGACCTACATCATCGCGGGACACTGTGGAACTGAAAACATTTTCACATTCCGTGTCTTCGTGTGATAATCGACGCGTTGTGGGTAGTTCCTCTAGTTCCCAATTTTTTTGAACTATGTCATTAAGAACTAAGGCGGTAAAAGACCTAGTGGGAATAACGTCACTATGTGGGAAATCTCCCATCAGAACGTACCCAAAAGAAGTCAATAGAGCGGGTGGGTGATGCGGACCAAAGTCAACCTTATTACCCATATAAACATACGGAAAAAGTTGAGCACCCAACACAACATCAATGTCTCCGGGTCTATTCCAACTTAAATCGGCGAGCGGCAGTTTATGATAATTTAAACTATTATCTAATTCAATAAATTGCGACGGCAATTGATCAGAAATACACTCTACTACCAATGCGTGTATAGTGAATTTCTGATTTACGTAAACTCGGGATTCAATATCCAAGTATACATATCCAATTATTGGATGTGAAATTAAACCAACACCTTTGACAAAAGAATTACTCAAAGGTATTATAGGTAGATTTAATTTGCGACAACAATTCAATGTAATTAAATTATTTTGCGAGCCGTTGTCAATTAAACACCTGACTATCGATCTCCGCCCGGTACTACCCTTAGGTCGCGCATATACTTGTGCAGTTGACAACAAGACAACCGACTTTGACTTCGTTGCGGCCGAAAGCAGTACCGAGGCATTATGCGACTGCGATGCGGAAATTGTATTGGGAGTACTGTACGACGCGACTTGCGTGCAAATATCGTCCTTATTGCAAGAAGCGTAAGGGAAATGCGACGAAGTGGCTATCGGAGCGGGAGAAGGCCCGACTGCAGTCAGCGGAGAAGGCGCGGGCGGCGAGAAATGAGCGGGACGCGATGCGGGCGTATGAGTCTCAGCAGTGAGAGTATGCGTTGTATTTTCATATTTACTGTCAAAATGTAATAAAGTATGGTGACGTTTCTCACACAACCGACAAACAGATGACGAGTTACAATTGCTTGAATTATGAGTAATACTCAAGCAATTCACGCATCCACGTTTGGATTTTATAAAATCAAATCGTAATTTTGAATCATGTAAAGATTTAAATTGTGTACAATTATACAAATGTACGTGAGCGGTATCATTACAATACGCACAACGCGATGCAACTGGCACGGGTGCGGGCGCGGGCGGTAGAGCAGAAGAGGTAGCAACCGGTGTACGTATAGGTACCTCCCTGACGACGAAAGACTTGGAAGTCTGATGCGCGGGAACATCGCGCGGCATAGAAGCGGGTGACTTCATTGCGTTCCCCATTCGTGGGTTCGAATACGAATTAGACGGATTCGAGCGTTCTAATATTTTCGCCTGATCTTGAACAAAACAGATCAACTCTTTTATGTTCGGTATTTCGACGTCTCGCACTGAGAGTTCGAAAGCTTGTGCAGTTTGCGAATCCATTCGCCTTAATGCACAATGTAAAAGAATAAAATCAGTCAGATCGGGAATATCTAATTGTTTTAAAGCAGAAACTGAGGCAGAAAATCTATCAATAAACGAGTCTAAGCTATTCGCGTTATGTGAACATGCCTTTATATCAATAATGTTATTTAAGTAATGAGTACCCAAGGAACGTTTATCCTGGTACTTTTTTACCAAACTATCCCATATAGTTTTGTAAGTATCGCCTGTTGGAACTATGCCAGCGGTCACCTTCAAAGCATTGTGAGTAAGTGTACCCACAAGATATTGCACGCGCTGCGAGTCAGTCAGCTGAGTATTGTTATGAATGTTCGATTTGAATGACTCGTAGAAGACGGGCCAATTCTCAGTTCTGCCATCAAAACTCGGTAGTTTAATCGGTGGCAATTTAATAACATGCGCGGGACCACTATTTTTATTAATTAAATTAGATAGAATAGAATAGAATAGAATAGAATATATTTTATTTGCGACATTACAATGTATGTATTTTATAAGAAAAAAATTAACAAATCAAAACTAGGACAAAACATGCAATTGTCACAAATTGGCTCCAACTCAGCATAATGCCAGCTGGTCGCCAGCGCTGATCTTCCGTTGGAGCCATTTGGTGAATTCACGTGCCGGCATGCACACAGCACAGTATAAATACATATTTTTTTAAATTACTATAAAAGTAATAAAATAAAAATAAAAAAACTCCAAAATATAAACAAAAAGAATATACATAATCAATCTAAAACTAATAAAAAAACTCCTAAATATAAACAAAAAGAATATACATAATCAATCTAAAACTAATAAAAAAACTCCTAAATATAAACAAAAAGAATATACATAATCAATCTAAAACTAATAAAAAAACTCCAAAATATAAACAAAAAGAATATACAATATAATCAATTTAAAAACAATAAAAAAAACTCCAAAAATATAAACAAAAAGAATATACATAATCAATCTATCACTGTACGTAACTTTTTTAATCTTTTTAATAAGTAATAATAATATAGTACCTACATATATAATAGCTAGAGACTCTTCAATATTTAAAGTTGGTTTGGCTCAAATTGCACTCGTATCGTGATTGAGCGTTTCCTCCTTCTTCTGGTGTGCAGTAATAAATTTCTTTAAATGAAGTCTAAAACTTAGTACAGTTTGCAGGTTCCTCACCGGTGGTGGGATATTATTCCAGCATTTAGTAGCTGCGTAGCGGAAACTACCTCTAAAGGCGGCTGACCTATGGCATTGCGTAGAGAGTCGGGACGCACACTGGCGGGGCTCTTGGGGTCTATGACTTGACATCCAAGACAGTTTTTCATATAGATATGAAGGCTGTTTATGTTTTATAATACTAAAAAGTAGGCAAGCCAAGTGTAACTTACGACGATGCTTCATTTTTAGAATAGAATGTTTGTTGAGGTAAGGACTCACATGACCTCTTGGCGGAATGTCGAAGCAGAATCTAGCGCAGGCGTTTTGTACTCTTTGTATAATTTTTTGTGTCCGTGTTAGTAGCCTGGGGCCAAATACTGTGTCCATGTAATTCAATTTGGACAATACTAGGGACTCTACAAGTTGGATACGCAAGTCTTCTTTCAGATACGGTCTAATACGGTAGAGTACTTTTAATTTATAAAAACAATTTTGTACTGACTTAGCTACATGTTTTTCATACCGTAGATTGGAATCCATTAGCAAGCCCAGATTGCGAGTTTCGTACACCCGTTCAATGGATCGATCCATAAGCATTACACTCACTGACAAGTTAATTTTAGCTAGCTGATGTTCATTACCAAAAATAATATATTTCGTTTTTGAGGGATTGAGCAGCAGACAATTCTTATCAGACCAACATGCTATACTGGCAAGATCCTCATTTAGTTTGACAATAGCGCTACCGATATCGGTAGGCTTGCATGAAATATAAACCTGAGTGTCGTCAGCATAGATATGAAACTTGCTGTATTTTATGTGACTTATTATATCCGCCGCGTATAAAATAAAAAGGATAGGACCCAATATAGAGCCTTGAGGCACCCCTCTCTTTACAGGAACTCTATCTGATACCACAGTAGAGTCATCATTTTGTTTAAGCTTCACATACTGAAATCGGTCACCAAGATAGCTACGGAACCACTGTAAAGCATCTCTATCAAAACCATAATAGTGCAACTTTGACATCAGGAGATCGACATTAATAGAGTCAAAAGCTCTAGAAAAATCTAATAAAACTAGAATTGTGCACATTCCCAAATCTTGAGCACAGAGTATATTATCGGTCACGTCGAGTAAAGCAGTGACAGTGCTGCGTCCTTTTCTAAACCCTGACTGTTCTTTTGGCAAAATATTGTTTTTTTCTAAGAAATCTGTAAGTTGCGAACATATAGCTTTTTCTAGAATCTTCGACATACATGGCAAAATGCTAATTGGTCTTAGATCTTTCAGTTCAGTCGGATTTAAAATTTTAGGAAGGGGGCGCACACTAGAAAGTTTCCATATTTCAGGGAACACACAAGTGCTGATAGACTTATTTATCAGCTCATTCAATAGGTCAAGAGTGTAAGGGAAAGTCATAAGTAACATATCCAAGCTAATACCGTCACAGCCTTCCGCGTTGGATTTTAAACTTTTAATTATTCTGATGATTTTGTCAGAGCTAACCGGTTCAATACGAAAGACTGCATCGCCATAACTGTGGTATTCAAAATAAGTGAGATACGAAATAGGAGCATTAGTTGTGCCCGGTATATTTAAAAAATGATTGTTTATACTGTTCGCGTCATTTAAATTACTAGGTAATTCAGAGTTCGTTTGGGGTAAAACAGTATTTTTAATATTTTTCCACAATTGTTTTGGATCATGCAGTTTATTATTTATATTATATTTAAAATATGCGGATTTTTCAAAGTAAAGAGCTTGATTTATTGTAGATTTTAAAGACTTATAGTATTTTTTTTTTTGTGTCGGTTTTATTTTTATGATAAGCCGAACAAGCCTCATCGCGTAACCTCATCATCATTTTGATAGTGTCAGTAATCCATGGGTAAGACCTTTCCCTGATAACAACTGTTTTCAGAGGTGCATGTAGATCAAACAAAGATACAATACTGCGGCTCAATGCACTAACTATCTCGTTAACGTCACTCGAACACGATATTAGGTCCCACCTTATATTCAATACATCCATATTAAAACTATCCATACATATATATTTCTTTGGCCGGTAAGTAATAGTGCAAGGCGCAGGCTTTTCACGTTTTATATAAAACTCGCAAATTAAAAGGCAATGTCCAAAAAGAGTACCAACGTGTTCCAATGAGATTTTTTTTGCACCGAAACTTGTACATACAACATCAATAAGGGTCTGACTTGTGTCGGTGAAATGAGTCGGTTTGTTGACTAGCTGAGACAAACCAAAGCACGATAAAAAAGTATTTAATTTGATTGTTTTACTATCATCTTTCAAAAGTACATTAATATTGAAATCACCTAATAGAATTAAATGGTCGTAATTGGGGATTGAACTTATAGAATCTGATAGAGCATCAAAAAATAAATCAACACTCACCCAACGAGGACGGTATGCCGTACCTATGGCGAGTTTTTTTCCGTTAAGAGTCATGATGAGCCACATTTGCTCAACGACCGTGTGAAGCGGGTCCACCGGGTGGGGCCAGGTGCGCACGGTAACATCCCGCTTTATGTAAAACGCGACTCCACCACCACGCAAGCGGTCGCCTCTTGGCCGCGGAATGTGACGTAATCGGTACCCCGGCAGTGTGGGGGCACGGTCCTCTTCGCCCGCCCTCAGCCAGGTTTCATTTATTGCCAATATATCGAATTCGTTACGAGTGACTGAGGCTATGAAACTATCATGATTCGTTCCGAGGGAACCTGCATTGTACAAACCAATTTTAAGACATTTATTAATCATTGTAAGTTGATAAAATATTAAGCAATGAGCATAATATATAATTAAAAGCAACACGATGATTATTATATACTATAAAATAAATTAAATCAGTGAAGGGTTTTACAAGCAAATATTCATTATGAAGTAAACAGTGGCTGACAAATATATGCAAAACATTATGAGAAGATAAAAAGTTTAAAGTACCTTGTATATACATTTTTAATTTAAACCTGCAAGAACAATTATTATTATTACTGAGACCTTCAAACAGACTCAGGACCAAAAACACGACCAAAGTCAGCCTCCGATCGGATAGGGTACACTGGCTTCCCATCGGCCTGACGAGCATAAAGACGGCCTCCTTTTGTCCAGGAGTACCGCCACTGCCGCTTCCGACATTCTTCGCGAACCTTGTGAAACAGTTGTCGGTTGGATCTTGTCAGCCGTTCATTGATGTAGATCCGCCTCGGGGGACCTGCTAGTCCGATGTCCGTCGTGGTAAAGTTGCGGCGCACGCGCGCGGCTCTCAGTAGCTCGTCGCGAAGGCTGCGGCGCGCCAGGCGCACGACGACGCGACGCGCGCGCACGCCTGCTCCACCTCCGACACCACTCGCGTCCACCGCTCCGATGCGCTCAGCGAACACCACATCACGCTCGTCAAGGGTGACCCCCAGCTTCACAGCCAAGAGGCTGACGGTGTGTACCACATTTTCCCCTTTCTCCTCCGGCAGATGCCCGATGTCAAGATCCGAGAGAAGTCCATACTGGTCTCGGTCATTTAGCTCCGATCTAAGTTGATCCACGGTTTGTTGCAGCTCCTCTAAACCCGGTGCAGTCGAAGCCACCAACTCTTTAGCTTCTAACGCCTCGAGTCTTTTTTCAAGTCCGTTCATACGTTCTGCCATACTCGCAATAACAATTCGAATCTCCTTTCGAAATTCCCGCTCCTCCGCAATATACTCGGCGAGTTCTAATCGCATCGCTTTAACGTCAGGATCTCCCGCAAGCGGCGCTGCGAGCGACGACAATGGTGGGGCAGTACGTGCAAGTGCCTCGGAGGCAGATGGAGCGAGCGACGGCTGAAGAACGAGAGAGTCGCCGATGCCTTTTACAGGAGTGCAACTATTGTCGCCTTTGCGTTGCTTTTTTGTACATTCGGGACAGGCCCAGTCTTTTTTTATAGCAGAGTTTTCGGGAATCGCTACGCAGGCTTTGTGGAACATACACGGACATGTCGAGCAAGTGGCGGCCCCTGACGGCGATAAAAACTTTCCGCAAGCTGGTAAAACTGTGGTCGAACTATTTATTTTATTCCGTGTGTATTTTACACGGATATACAAATCCTCAAATGACTCCAGACATGCGTAATCAGGAGGTAAATCAGGCTTTAAAATGAATCCTATATGGTTTATTTGATCAACAATAGACTCAAACTTGTCTCGAATATCATCAATTGTTTCTGACTCAATCATAAAATTTTCATTCGATTTTGTAGTTGACTCGAAAGAAATTATATTTTTTGATGCATTATATAAACGATTGATACGAGCAAATAATAACTCTTTCTTTCTTTCTAACACAATCAACAAATTTTCTTGCGTAACTTGCGTCATTGTTATAAAATATTTTTATTAATGGCGGAAAAAGAATAAGAATTTTACCAATAATTAGGTAAAAACTTTTTTATTAATGGCGGAAAATGAATTAGAATTTTACCAAGAATTACGTAAAATCTATCTTCAAATTAAAATGCGGTATATGAACTTATTAGAATTTTACCAATAATTACGTAAAATCTATTAAAACTGGACAGAATATCCGGCTCGAATTAGGACCAAAACTATGGCGAGATGGCGTGTAAATAGCCAACACCAGAATTGTACATAGTACGAAACTAACTGACACACCCTCTTAATCCCAAATATCCTGACGCGCAGACAATGAAAAGAAGGCCCACGTACCTGGTATTCCTGCAGCCTCTTCAAGAGGGATTCACGGTCCTGGTCGTCTGGGTAGATTCCTATTCTTGCATGCACCAGTAGTTAATTTAGGGTTCTGAGGATCCTCGTTAATTTGCGGAGCGGGTTTTAAGCGGTATAGAATATTATTTTATATTTTAGTTGTCAAAATATAGACAAAATGCGGTTGTCAACGAAGACATATTTTTCTTGAATATTATTTTTTCAAATGCGGTTGACAGTTCAGAAAAGAAACAACTCCACGGAGGCGCGTCACGAAGGAAATCTTATTTTTCTCGCAGATCGACGCTACTAATTCCCTCTATCCAAAGCATTAGGCCACCCAAGGAAACGTGAACCTTTCTGCGTGATATTTAAGAAAAGAGGGCATATCAGTCAGTCCTAGATGTTACAATTATAACATTGACGCTTCACCACGTTGTGTTAGGTGTTAGGATTACAGTATTTAACTACCTATCTAATATTACGTTACTCCTTAAAATTCTTTACTTCATAAATATTTTTAAATCAATTAAATACTATTTCTGTTTCTAATTAAAGTTAAAATGTTCGGTTGATTAAAACTTTAATCAAATGGAGGTGATATCCAACAGGATTATTATTTCAGAATTAATATAGTGTATTGAAAATTTAGCTTTTAAGTTTCTAAATTAAGTTTTGAGCACTTAAGCCAACCTTAGAGTGTACTTGATTTCTATTCAGCAACTGCTCGTTCACAGAAAGAAAATCCCTCAGAGAAATATGAATCCATATTCCGTAGAGAATTTATTCTTTACGTTAAACCGGTTCACATTTTCAGCCTTTCTAGTTTCACTCTGCTATGAACGCTAAAAATATAAGCTTCTGTAAAAAATCTTGTAAAATATAATTAATGTATTCTGGTTTAAAACAATGAATATTCTAACGACTGACCAAGTGATATGCTGACACATTATAATCATTACCCATCCTAATCTAAACACAAAATATGGTAAAGCTATCGTATGAATAGGAATGTACTCTGCTCACAGATGGGCAGTCATGCCAAAACCACATACAAATAGAATTACAGGAATCAAGTTCTTAAATTTTTTATTTAACTTTTATTTTTACTTTGGCATAATTTTACAATTACATCCAGTTAACTCCGTATTGAACAAATAGAGATGTAGCCAAAGTATTTGCGGTTTTCGACCCCGTCCTTCATACCTCTATCTGAGTTCGCCCTGGACAGGGGTTAAGGTAATCGTATTCAAAGATTACAAACGTAGATTATACAATGTACATACTTAGGTAGAATATCTATAGGTGTGTATACTCACCAACCCATGCTATCCCAGGTAAATAACCTTTTGTATAATATTACGATAATTGTAAACATACTAACAATTAAGTTTGAACAAAAAATAATTATCTACCTAAAGTAGATATTATTATTGGAACGAAGTTCCTTATCGCGCGTTGTGAAAGGGGGCTCGACGGAAAAAATACTCACGACAAATTGTCACCGACACTTTTAGTGTCAAAAGTGCGTTATAATATATATATATATATATACTCTCTCGACTTATATAACTTCGTTCCATCCGGGTGTCCCTTGACACAGCTCTCAAGTTTTTATATTACTATACTTGCACTCATGGTGAAATTCTTATGTACCGAATGGTAAAATTTAAAATAGATGAAAGCATTCCTTAAATTTTTATAATATTAAATACTGACAAAATTGTTGTAATATAATTAAAATTAATTGAGAATTAAATGAACTAAAATAAAACTAAAGTACTTATAAGTAAAATCAATGCTCCAAATCGGTGGCTGGCGGAAAGGTTGGCAGCATTGCCACATACAGTTACCTAATTGTATCTAATCTTATCATAATATCAATTATTAAATTATTATTATACTACAGCACATTAACCTTAATTCAACGCCTGATGTAGGTAGGTAGGTAGGACTTAATTCAATTTTCTATATACGAGGCCATTCTGTCGTCCTTTGAAGTCTAGTCAGCAAAGAGCGCTCATGTCGTCTGTTAGTTAAGAACACCGAAAATAAAATATTGCTGAATGTATTTTCACAAGATTGAAGAAGATAAAATAAACGCTACTATTTTTGTGTAAATTCTATCTTGTGGCAAACCGCAACTAATCCAACATAAAGAAATTACCTTTGACAAAGTTTTCTGGTACCAAAATTATTCCGTTGGCGTTCTTGTTATAGTGAATAGCTAACAAGTTTTTATGTGACCTGCATTTCAATTCATGAAATTTTATGATCATTTCATTCAGGCCTATAAACGTAATGACAGTCGTTGGAAACATGGGTAATGAGCGCAGTTGACATGAAACACCGGCTGTTTTATTGTATCTATATGAATCGCGACGCTTGTGTCGACGTCCACGACACGCACACGTGGCGCAGGGCGCGGGGCAGCCACGCGATAGTCACACTGCTTCCATTCACACGCGTCATACTTGTGAACAGGTGCTGCTTGTGGGGGCTGGTCTGATTGAGTTTGTTATTTACTTAGTCAGTCATAATTAAATTATATTTATTATTTTTTTGCCGCCTTAACACGCAAATATTGTCAGTGAGACTAGATAAATAAATAATGATTAAATGTAATAGATGGTAGTTGTTTTTTAAAAGAGTAATTGCTGAGTTTATTGCCGGCTCTTCTCAGCAAAAGCAACCTTCTGAACCAAGCATTAGAGTGTAGACTATTCATAAGTGCTTGTAAAGGCATATTTGAATAAAAAACATTTTCATTTTTCATTTTCATTTTCATGTCAGATACCTACTATTATTTGCATGTAAATAAACACGCATATCAATTGAATCTAAAAAAATTACACCGCGATAATTATTTCATTTGATTTTGAGTAAAGTTAACTTCGGAAACAGTTAGGAAGTTTATTTTGACGGTAATTAAACTAATATAATGTTATATATTCATATATTTACTTAGTTAAGGTAACATGATGTGTCGGTAAAATCTTCTGCAACTAATGTCTGTAATATGGTGGGTATACCTATATACCTACATTGAATAACCCTGTATGGGTAATGCATCTTTAATCCATCGGTACCTACCCTATTGAGCATATGCGTCCAATTCGCCGAATCTTAGAGCCCGCTTTTCTCCACGTAATAGGCCTGTTTACTCACCAAGAGGCCAAAAATGTGGTATCTGAAGGATACTTAGGGCCTTTATGAGTTCCCATCACTTATGCGATCATATATACAGTCCCTGGTGTGTCCCTGTGTCAGCCAAACAGCCTTCTGCTTATTCACCAGTAATAATTTCATTATTTTAATAAACCTGCTGAGTGTTAGTTGAGATCGAAGCTGATGAAATTGTCAGTAATGGTAAAAGTAGTTTATATGTGAACAGAGCTATCAATTAGCTTCATTTATAAATGACTGCATGCATCAACATGTGATGATACATTGTCACCTCGTGATAAGTACCTATCTATTATCGATTTAAAGTATCTATACACGTGACTGAAAAATAATATTGACAGGTCTTTTTAATAATAATGTATAGGTAGGGGAGCGGGGGGCTAGTTGTAACAATTTTTCGTTTCTTGGCTATGGAAGCCTACTTGTTGGGTATTTAGGAAATGCAGCAGTACTGTTCGAATGAACTACTATTCAACTATCGATTTCAAATAAAATTTTGATCAAACCTGTAACGAATTATTGTAAAAATGGCTTAGAAAAAAAAGTGGCGAGTGTTACAACATACCCCGTGATTGGGGCTAGTTGTAACAGGCTTGGGACAAATTGTAACAATAGGAATTGGAAACCAGTTTTCTATTTTTCAATGATTTATTTAGCATTAGAAACTTTAGACACGCTAAAACAGACTTAGACTTTTAAGTTTTATTCTTATTATAATTTTTTAAGTGTTTTATTTATAATGTAGTTTTATTTATAATTTAGTTTTATTTATAGGTATTTTAGGTTTTTTTTCTAATTTAGTATGTAGGTATATATTAAATGTATTTTTTTTTTATTTTCCTTTTTGCTGTATTTTTAAGTACCTATGTAATATATTCTTGTTAATAATAATCGAAATAAATGTGAATATTAATATAATAGAAAGATATGTAAAAATAAACAAAAACAAGTTCTTTCCTTTTTATTCTATAAAAGAACTTTGGGCTTACAGCCATTTATAATCATAACTACTTAAGTTATCAGAGGTAAATTTTTCGCTTCAATCATAACAGCACACTGTTATGCCAACTTTCTGACTTCCAAAGGAAGCAATCCAAAGTAGATATCGGAGCGCCTGCACAACACTGCCTTTTGCGCCATCCAGCTGAATACTGATCGCGCTCATATGATAGAATGGGCATTCAATAAAAGGTTAGGTTGAAAAAAATAATAATATTCTTTTATTATCTAGGTAAAAAGTGCTTGTTACTACTTACCCCTGTTACAACTAGCCCCCCGCTCCCCTACACGTATTTAATATCGCTTTTATGTTGTACTAGTTGTCCCCCGCGGTTTCACCCGCGTTCCCGAGGGATCTTATCTTTTCCCAGGATAAAAAGTGTCCTACGTCTTATTCTTCTTATCTACCTGTGTCCCAAGTTTCATCCTAATCCGTTAAGCCATTTTTGCGTTATTGAGAAACAAACATACAAAACCTTAACATTTATATTTAATTAGTAGTTTAATTAATAGCCTAGCCTCTTTACTATAGTATTAATATAATGATTATATTTTAACATGGGTTGGGTGGGGTACTTACTTACTACTAAAATATAATTTATTAATAATTTAGGCCATCTTACTAATCCTACTAGTATTATAAATGTGAAAGTTTGGATGGATGGATGTATGTTTGTTACTCATTTACGCCAGAACGGCTGAATGGATCTGGATGAAATTTGGCATGGAGATAGGTTAAAGCTGTCCTCCGCGTTTCACTCGCGTTCCCGTGGGATCTTATCTTTTCCCGGGATAAAAATTAGCCGATGTGCTATTCCAGACTATAATCTATCTCTATGCCAAATTTCATCCAGATGCGCTCAGCCGTTCTGGCGTAAATGAGTAACAAACATCCATCCATCCATCCAAACTTTCACATTTATAATATTAGTAGGATAAGACTTACTCACAAAAAGATCTACGGACATGCTACATCAAAAAATTATACAGATAGCGGAAGGAGGACATCTCGTTAAAACGAAGAAGTTAGTTCGAGGCAACAAACTAAGTTAGAATCATAAATACAAGAGCAAAATATAGCTGCCAGCTGCCACTGCCTTAAAAAAGATATAATAAACAGAAGTCACTAATCTTGTTGAAATATGCAACGCTTTTATTAAAACTTTATGAACTTTCTGTTACTTTATGTGGTAAATATAATAACAATAAGGTTGTCAAGAGACGGATTATGTATAAATATTTTGTTTTCCTGTGGATTAACAGGAGTAGGTATTTTGTTTGGAGTTTTTCAGAAATAATGTCTCGAAAATGTCAACCCTTGTCAGTGACCGTGCCACTCCCAGGACTGCGGGTGCTCTTAGCCCCAGGATACTGATCCCTAATGAAGTAAACAGGTACATGTGATCATGAAATGTTAAGGTTCATTTCTATTGTAAAATAAAAAGTTGACCTGTAAGTACAAGTAGGACTATTCTGAACAGTGTCCCAAAAAGTAGTGTCAAGCGGAAGTCGAGAGGTAGAGCACCTTTAGAGGTACCCGTAACACCCCATGTATGTTCTGCGATTTTTCGTAATTTAGAAGTTAAAAATAACGAATTAATAAAACACTACGTTAAAAATGCATTGAAAATCGGATCTTAATTCCTAAATTATGAACCTCTGGGCTTCCGCTTGACACTACTTTTTGTGACACCTGTATAGTACCCCTTTTTTTTCATCTAAGTTTTTCGGTGTCAGTATATATACGTGTGTGCATCAGTTCTGTATTTCCAATGCTTCATGTCATGTAAAAAAATTTTTCATCTTTCATTTGCTGTGTATTTACATTCCTTGAGTGAATAAAGCGATGTTGAGTTTCAGCAATTTTAAAATAGTAATTTAATTACTTTATTCCAAATGGAGAAAAATACGAATCATTTTATATTATCACCTGGTTTATTTACGTGACTTTGTTACAGGTGCTTCCTTAAAAACAGGCTCTATAATCTAATCTCATTCTGGAAGCTCATTTATTATTTATAGAATTTTTGAGCAATATATCTGCTCAACAATGCCGTGTTAGTAATAAAGGAGAATATTTTATAACATTGTCAGTAACACTTTTTTGCTGAGAATATAATTCATTCTTCATTAAACTAAACAGTACTGTCGGTACTTTCAATGAGATGAAAGTAGAATTTTAAAACAGAATCGATACTCATTTTTTTACACAAAATCAACTTGTAAAATCTTTAAAAATATCATTCAAGAGTTTAGACCTTTTCATTGGTTTCCTTTTTCCCAGGTTGAGGTAGAATGTAGAAAGACAAAAGCCACTCCAATGTGGCATAAAGCTTTTGTCTTTTTACGTCTGCAGGTCCACGTTCAATACCCGTGCAGATTATTTACAGACCGATTGTATTTATCTGAAAATAATTATAAGGCATGATAAATGTAAACTAATTGCCACATAACAACGCCTAATAGTTAATAGCTAATGATAAATAAAAATCCTAGTGATAGCCTATCGATCAAATTGTCTGTGCCGGAAAGAAACGCCTATTTAATCGCAACAATATTTTCTGTCAAATAAACATAATCTATCAAATCCGTACGCGCACGTCACATTAAGTATTTTCATTATCATTTCTAACATCCGCCAAACACCTCCTTACTTTTAGTAGTTGCGGCACTATATAGAAAAAACAGTCAGTCTATCATTTAATTACCTATATAATAAAAAGATACCAATAAAGGTGACCTAATGTGAAACTCTGGTACCAAGGTATCGCTGAGCTGGCTGATGATTGACGTTAGATAGTCGTATTATATTACGTCAAACATCAGCTTATAAAATTTTGTTAATAATGATGATTGAATTGTGAGTTACTGATAGTGAAAAGATAAGCAAGAAAAATAGGCGAGAACAAAATGGCAAACAACTCGTTCCAATAAGACACGATTCCCGCTTATTTCAAAAAGGGGAAGAAAGAGGTCGACAGTTATTCGATGTTCATTTGAAAACATGCTCTAAAAGAGTTTGAAAAGTTAGACGAAATGAAATAGTTTTATCAGTTGATTTCATATTGAATTTTGTAACAAAATAAGAAATTGCTAAGTTTTGACGGGAATTGCTTAAGTCACTAAACATTGATACCGAATGTTAGGTACATACATAGGGTATCAATGTTTATAGTTAAAGGCATGTTAAGGAAAATGAATAATTAATCCATTTTCAAAGTTGCATTATTGTTTTTATCGTAACAGGGATTTTTGTACTTTTAAAACTTTCGCGAACTAAATTCATTATAGTAGATTATACCGGGTCTATTCGCGCACATAATAATCAAAATATAATTTCGACTAACCTCGACGTTTCGATCAAGTTACATTGACCGTGGTCACGAGTGGACTGAACTGGTGGGTATCAGCGTCTTGAGGGGCGAGAGTTATCTCCAACTACCCGCAATTGGTCTTGTGACACGAAACGATCACGATCTCGGCACACCGTACTAACTGTATCCACTCTCGAACTCGAACTTAATTCACGGCGGTGCGAAAACTTTATTATCACTGGATTCCACGCAGCAGATAACTTGAAACCATCTTCCCGATTGAAATTACGATGTTTTTTGATTTCAATCACTTCTCGAACAATTCTGGGATAGAAATGTCGATCAGTGGAAAGGATTTTTGGGTCATGAAGCTCAATCCAGTGGTTTGGTCCCGATTCCAACAAGTGTTCGGCGATCGCTGATTTATTTGCCAGGCGGTTCTTTACGGCAGCCATATGTTCTTTGACCCTTTCAGCAATAGTTCTCTTCGTCTGTCCGATGTAAGAACTACCACAGCTACAGTCAATCTTATATACTCCAGGTGTTTGGAATGGTATTACATCCTTCGCCATCCGGACGTGTGATATTTTTGATAACGGAGTGTATACAGTCTTAATGGAGTACTTTCTCAGTGCTGTTCCAATTTTGTCCGTTATCCCTTTCACATACGGCATAAACACTGGCTGCCGGCTGACATCAAAATCAGTCCTTCTACACTTCCGCCTAGGACACCTCTTATGCATTTTATAGCCGTTGCGTTTTAGCACCTCCTGAATATGCGACAACTCAATTCTAAATATTCAGGGTCACAAAGATCATAGGCTCTGTTCATCAAAGACGCAACGACAGACTGTAAGTGACGAGGATGGTGATGAGAAGATGCATCTAGATACTTGTCAGTATGTGTTGGTTTTCTGTACACTGTATGTGTCGGGTCCCTCGAAACGTCGAGGTTAGTAGAAATTATATTTTGATTATTATGTGCGCGAATAGACCCGGTATAATCTACAGGGATTTTTATCTAAAATATCATGCTATAATTTATTCAAAACAGACCAGGTACCTACTTACTCAATAGTGATAAACTACACAAAAATAACAATTTTAGGTAGCAAATATGTAGGTAATTGAATTCGACCCTGAGATGTAGGTAACATTTTCATCTTTCATTATATTTTTAAATAAAAGCTGTAAAAGTTTATAACTGCGGGGTAAATAGACCTTGTCCATATTTACTCGGTCGTTATTGCCATTATCAATCTTTCACATTTACAGAGGGCTATTTATTATGAAGAAAACTTTTCTTATGGGAGCACACTACCGCGGGCAGACACAATAACTGGGTACAAGTTGGTAAATTGGATTCTGGCCCCGGGGACAGTGACTACCGACGACAGCGCGGCGAAGCGAGGCCGGGTCGGCCCGGCCGGACTAATAACGTCACGCCGCACGTTGCACGCCGCACACCGCACGCCGCCCCCGCCGCGCTGCGCTGCGTGTACCTACCCACATCCTTCTTCACCACATCCTTCAGCTGACTGACCAGTGACCTAGCCATCGTCACTACCCTAGCCATCTCTAATTATGTTTTGTATGCAACTTTATGCACTGGGGCGTCTAAGACTGGTGCCGAAAATTCCAAAATCTTACTAATAATATTATAACTGCGAATGTAACTCTGTCTGCGATAGTAATTTTTATGAAATTTTGTATAGAGATAGATGTGATCTTGGACATCATAGGATACTTTTTATCCCGAGAAAAAATCGGAGTGAAACCTCGGGGCATAGCTAGTTCAAAATATATGAATAATTCATAATATAGGTATGTAGAAAATAGGTAAGTATATTATACTTATTTGGGCCTATTTTTCCATCGCTGAATAGATTTCAGATAAGTTAAATTCTGATAATAAAAACTATTCTAATTACAAATTAACAAAGAGATACCGCTTATCTGTCCATTCTAAAATCAATGAAATAGAAACATACGATGTGACGAAAGGAAGATAAAGGCCAGACATAATATAAACCCAATTAAGAATATTATGTTATAGTGTCAAAATTATTGATATTTACTAATAAGGGAATATGCACGTGACTTCAAAGTGGTTTTTTTTTTATGTAATTCATATTGTTAAAAAAAATATACCTAAATAATTATTTTAAAAAAAACATGATTTAATAGCTAAATTTAATCATCAAAAAGTGTCTGCTTTTAAATTCCCTCGCAAATTTCCAAAACGCCCCGTGAACAAATCGTGACGTCACGTTTACACTCGACCACAGAGTATGTAACCGCTAAGCTTAAATTTATTATAGTTTATAAGTTTTCTGTGCTTTTCCATGGTAATAAACTGATTTTAGTAACTTTGTGAACCAAACACTTCATTTTTGACATTGAACTCGTCTAATCTCACATCACAAAATAAACCATAATGGCCGCGTTTGAATCACCCAAAAATGATAGTGATTTTAATATATTTTTTTAGCTTAATGGTTAAGATTTTGGATGTGTTATTTTTTTTTTTGGTAATTTAATAACCCGTAGAAACGTTTAAAACAATAAAAAAATACGTGCATATTCCCTCGCCCTGCGATCCCGTGGTATCTTATCTTTTCCCGGGATAAAATGTAGAGATAAAACGGATATTCGGTTTCTAACTATCTAGTAAGCGGCCTATCCGGCGCCTAAATTACTATCTGGCCGGATACCGAATAACAAGCTCTTATCTAGCCGGATACCGGCTTAAAAAATACGAGATTACTTTATTTATATCACTTAAAAAATACAATCAGTGATCACAAATTTTCATTCTACAACTCAGAAAATAGAAAAAAAATAATTTTGTTTGATCATTTCCTTTTCCATTTCCAGACCTCCTTTTCACATCATATCGTCAACACGAGAAATTTTAACATTGCATAATAAGCAAACAGCAAACTTATAATCATAACTGTTTATGTCAAAATATTCCCCATAGATGAAAGAATCGTCGCGCCCCGCTCCTGTAGTTGCCGCACTCCCTTTACGTGACAGCTAAGAACATGGGGCAACTAAATATTGTCGTATGTATAGACAATTATGAAAGGATAAAAAATTGTGTCGCCAGCTCCTGAACTGTTACCCGATTAATAGGAAAAAATATTTTATGCTATGGTCTAGTATGTACCTAGTTAAGTTTTGAATATTGCTTTATGAAAATACTTTACATAAAATGAACAATTCATTAATAGCGAATGTATCAATATATGTATTACTGTATATGATGTAGGTATGTTTTCTTCTGGTATATCAAGTATTAGGACGCGTTATACTTTATTTTTTCACCAATGGACGGAGTAACTATTGAGAAAGGTTTACGTATATATTTCATTATTTAGGTTTTGTGTAAATTGGCTGAAATATGACGATGATCGTTGAAGTAGTTGGAAAAACCGTTTACTTGAAAGCTAGGTATCTTGGCGTGCGCTGAAGAAATCTGCACCAAGCAAGTAATAATACTACATTACAGATATATATAAAAGTAGGTCTGTCTATAACATTTTCATATCAAATCACATCATATATCAACCACTGAACTGAATTTGGTAAAATTTTGTACGGAAGTATTTGAAAACTTCGAAAAGGACAAATTTCTTCGAAAATTATATTAGTAGGCTACATTTAAAAAAAAACATTCTATTACCACATGAGTGAAGCCACGGGCATCCACTGGTATAGTGAAATAATAATTATTACCTAAAACCTCTTTGCGAAAAAACTTGGCAAATTTTATTTTCTGATTTTTCTACTGATTCGGACCGGGCACGTTTGTTAGCTGTCTCTCAGAGTGAATAAGGTCACAGGTTGCAAGCCATTCCATCGAGTAATATCGGGACTTTGTTAGACCGCATAACATTAAGCTTGTGCATTTGTCTTCGTCTTGGTTCCAGGTCCAATCATCCTCATCGCTGCCGCTGTGGGGATCTTGTCAATGAGCTCGGCCATCATGGGCTTTCGTGTTCTCAAAGCGCCGGTCGTATTTCACGCCACGTGGCTCTTAATGATATTATCCTTAGGGCTCTTGTTGTCGCCGGCGTGCCTCTGTACTGGAACCAGTCGGTATTTCGTGTGGCGACGGCAAGAGGCCGGATGGTATGACTTTGATCCCGTGGAGTGTCGGCAAGCCGTTGGTGTGGGATGCCACTTGTTTCGATACACTTGCGCCATCTCACTTACCGGCGACTTGTAAAGCCGCGGGAGCGACTGCGAAAGGTGCCGAAAATTCAAAATTCAAAAAGTACGCCTGTATTGGTCCAAATTATCAATTTATGCCTTTTGCGGTTGAGACCATGGGTCCGTGGGGGTCTGAAGCTCGTCGTTTTGCAAATATTTTATGTAAAAAATTAATCGAGGCCTCGGGTGACCGGCGGGCGGGGAGCTTTTTCCGCCAACGCATCAGCTTGGCCATCCAAAGAGGAAACGCTGCCAGCCTTCTGGGAACCTTGCCGATCGGCAGCAGCGGCAGCCTCGAAGAAGTTTTTTATATATTATAGTTGTAACATTTGTTTGTATACTTTGTACATTTGTTGTAAATAAATACTTATTAAGTAACTAGACTTATGTTATTAGTGATATACCTACATCATAGACCGGGTTGGATGTAAAATGCATGTACCTAAAATGTCCTTTTAATAATAGAAATATAGATAAGGGATAAGGACATTAAATAAATATTAAGACATTTGAAAAATGACAAACAATTTACGTCAAATAATATGAAGTAGGTTATACTATAAAATATATCTAGTAAAAGTTTATATATAAAAATCTCAACCACGGGGAATAATTTTCGTATACGCGGAAACACTGAATGGTGTCATTTCTTGCAACTTGGTTCGGCTCGGGTACGCTTCGGGTAGGATAAGGCGTACTATTTGTTGCCCACTTTTACAAGTACGAGAAGGGCATCTTGTCAGAGCGGATTCCCATAAAGGTGGTCTTTTCTTTACCGATGTAATTTTTCGTCAGTTTTATTAGAAGTATAAAAAAAACTTTAAATAACTAAACCCCGTATTTGAATAGGTAACCTCAAACGATCGTGTGTTTAATCTATTGAACAAGTCTATAAACCAATTGCTAACTTCACTCATGAACGAAAAGCAAGCTCGCAAGATGTACCAAATGGCAAGTTTCAGCCGGATATTAGGATATGGCCATTACAAGGTTGGCCCAATATCCGGTATCCGGCCAAACCGCTATATACCTACCTGTTACTCAATCACGATAAAGAAATGAACGGATTCTTTACACAAAGGTAGATCATATTCTGGAATAAAAAATAGAATACTTTTAATCCCAGGAAAATATAAGATTCTTTGGGAGCGCGGGTGAAACCTCGGATGACAGTTAGTAGGTATCTATTAGATAAAAAAACAAAAAAAAACTTTGTATAGTTTTAAAATCTTCCATTGGGTTTTTTTACACCGATATAAGGCCAGGTATATCAATTTAGTGATAAAGGACCATTTATCAATTATTATTTATATAAAAAGAAACGGGAGCATTTCCATTTTACACATTACAAAATTGACTTGCTGAGTTTCTTGCCGGAGTCTTCTCAGTTTAAGAGTATACCGAACTGGGGTGTGTATGAGTTTTGAGTTTGAGACAATCAAATAAAATAGAAAGAAACTATTTCAATTTATTTTATTGCATGAATGTACACAAACACAATATTAGGTCTTAAACACAATAAATCTCTTATTCCGCAATTAAAATAATCATTATAGTTAGCTATATTATATTTATGTTAGTATTTTAGTAGTTTTACATTTATTTAAATTTATTATTATTTTATATTAATTCTACTGGTTAGTTTGTTTATGATAAATAAAACAATCTGGACAGTGACAAATGCTCAAATAACACACAATAGTGTAGTGTTGAAATAAAATAGGCAATTTCCTGTACTCAAGCTTGAAATAACTTTGATGATATTGCTTCCAGTCTGCGCGACAATATCCAATAACTGTACTCATATATCATGAATTTACGTAGGTAGTATGTACGTACCTACCTAAATATGAATAACATTTTGGCTCGCATCAGTGGCATGTTATGTAAATATGCTTCTCTTTGTCGAGTGTTTGTTTATTAGTATCAGTGATCACAGAGTACACTTGGAAGCGCTTCTGTTTGATACTGATGTCCGTGCTCAATCTCTGTCTCCTCAGATTATTGACGACTGACGTTTTAAAACTTGATGCCTGCCTCATAAAATATAACACTTCTGCTATAAGATATTTTGATACAAATAAAAAAATCCTTTCATTTTTCCTCACAGTTTTTGGAATGCCATTTAACTTCATTGTAACCATCGATATAGGTATAGACTATATCGATGATTGTAACAAAGCAATTCAGTTATAAGTATATAAAAAAATATTTTCTTTTGGAAAGTAAGACTTTGCATTACTATGGGTTGGGTCCGCTTTGAAAGGCGTCAAGTAATAAAGCGAAAATAATAATTATCTTGTCTTCGGGTGTCTTCGGCCTACTAGAGAATTATCTCAGGATGTTTTCAAAAATAAATAGTTCTATACTGCATTCATTAACTCGGCCTAGTTGATGTTTAATTCAAGGTCAAGGAGCCCTGTCTTCAAATATACTACTCTTTACACTTGCTATCTACAAGATACCTTAGTTGTAGTTTGCAACCTAAGTACACTGAATAAAATATACATAGGCACGCTAATAACTGAAACATATTTTCCTTGCAGGTTACCAGTATGTATGTGTGTGGGTACTATTAGGGGAAAACTTAGGAAGATGATGAACAAAACAACATTTTAGTTGTATGTACTACTACCTACAAATGAATTTTGAAACAATAGTTGCTCAATCAATAGAAACGTTGGGAGCGTTATTCATCACAATCCAGTTGAAGCATAGAATCTACATAATGTATGTATATAAAAGCGATTACGAAACACTGATTAATCACGAATTCTCAGAAAGTATAAATGCTACAAATTTGAATTATCACAGAGGAAAGGAGTTTTGAAAATTCAACTCCAATAGGGTTTCCACGGGAACGTGAAAGTGTTCTTCTTCTTCTTCAAGTGCCTCTTCAATTTTGAAGGTCGGTCGTCAACTTCTTGTATCTTTCCTTGTCATCGGCCAAACGGAACAGTTGTTCGACGGAGGTAATCCCGGTTCAATCCCGGATGTTTCGCAGCCAAGATTATTTCCTGCGCCGCAGCAGCTTGTATCTATCGTGCGCTTTTTGATGGTAAGCATCAGTTTTCGGGGCATATGAACACGTTGAAGCACGGTCTTGTTTCAGAAGTGTCAGCTAGTATAGTATAATAGTACTTTGTAGTACCCGACTGGACGGCTACCTCCCTCAAGTTGAAACTCTGTCGCCAAGCACCTATCGGTATGTTCCGACAGCTGCACTTGAGAGTCAGTTCCCATCTAGGCTTTGTGTGCTTGCCACCTTCGGCCATATCATCACTTACCATGGTGAGATTGTGGTCAAACACAAGCTTATCCAGAATATTTAAAAAAAAAACCTAGAAAATCCTATAATTTTATTAAAATGGAACCAACGCCTATGGAGTAGTACCTACTGCAGCGGGCTAGTTTTGTGTTATTGATGATCATGACTAGTGTTTTACCTTAATGAAGTAGATAGGTACATATATGTACCCACCTACTTTCATTATTCATATGGATAGGCGTGTATCACCACACCATTTCAAAAAGTTGTATATCTTAAGTTTATTGGTAACATCATGTATAGGTTGCAATAGATAGGGGAAACCACAAAGCACATTAGCCAACCAATCCATCACAAGATTCTGATAACAGTGATTGATACCTAAATGCTTCCGAGCCGGCGAGGAACCATCAAAAATAAACGGATATAATCTGCGGAAATAAAAAGTAAAAAAAGATTTCAACAAAAGAAGATTTTTGATAAAAGTTCACAGTGATAATATTTTTTACAGCTTTATTTATTTAGATAGCTTTAGCTACATTTATTCAATACATGGTTTTGGTAAATATAACACATATTAATCACATCTCGAACCAAGCCATCGAAAATTTGTTCGTGCAAGCAAACGTTTTTTTTATTTTTTTTTTATTCTGGGTAATCTTGTGTTTGACCATCACTCACCATGGTAAGTGATGATGTGGCCAAAGGTGGTAAACACACAAACTGGCTCTCAAGTGCAGCTGTCGGAACACAGTGATAGGTGCTTGGCGACAGATTTTCAACTTAAGGCTGTAATTATCAACTTTGTAGTACCCGACTGGCGTAGCCAAGGTACCCTACCACCGTGCTATGGTTTCCTCACGGTGTTTTCCTTCACCGAAAGCTCAAGCTCAATGTAGGATTCGAACCCACGACCTTCGTCGCGGCATCCGACGTCACTGCCACTGAGCTATCGTCGTCTTAACAACGGCTAGTCTTTCTGTCTGTAAATTCGCGATAAACTAAAAAACTACTGAACGTAGTTTCATAGAATTTTCATCAATGGATGGTGTGATTAATGAGGGACGTTTTGGTGTAAGTATAATTAATAAGGTTTTGTGTATATTGGCTGATATATGACGATTATTGTTGAAGATGTGGCAACAATCATACTGACTGGGAGCTTTACGGGCGTGCGCTGCGTAAAGGTAATATGGTAAGGAAGTAGGTATTCTATGATATAACAAATACTTTGAAATGTATTATTAACAAGAATACTTATGTGAAATAGAAGAAGAAACAAACGCGGTGTAAGCGGTAGCCGACATGTCATCGTGAAGGACACTCCAGCTGAGCTAGAGGGAATGTCCGTGTCTACGCTTTGCTTTTTGCACGAAACGAGTTGCCTCAAAGTGCTCTACAGCCAGCTAGTGTACCACCCCACTCGACATTAATGCATTCCGAGTTATGCTACGTTCATTCAAATTAATTCTACATTCAAATTCTTCCTCAGTCGCGCTCTCAACGCTTCTACCAATATCAAAATTTGACGAATTTCACGAATCATACTGACATCGAACGTAACGAAATTTCATAATTGAAAACGGAGTTTACTTGGTACAGCTTTAACAATCAGGACACGTACCTCAATGAACGTACTTAGAATACAAATAATTCTATCACAAATATGTACCTATCCTCTACCTCTTGTGATCCATCTTTTGTAAATTTAAACACATACAAAATATAATACGTAGGACAGAATTTAAACTTGGGAGGACGTCGATGACCAGGCATACGAAATACATCTTGGCTTAAAAACCTTGGACAGTGCTACGGAATGAGTACAAGGTCTTTATTTAGAGCGGCGGTAGAGAAAGTGAAAATAGCCATCACGATCGCCAACCTCTGGCAGGGAGTGGCACCTTAAGAAGAAAGCGCAAATGTAAACATAACCTACTTATAAATAGTTAGGTACATATTTTTTTAGCTATACTTCTTCCAATTATCTGTGGGACCAGTCCGGACCTGGGTCTGTCTGTCTGTCTGTCACCAGGCTGTAGCTCATAAACCGTTATAGTCGGTAATAGCTAGACAGTTGAAATTTTCACAGATGATGTAGGTATGTCTGTTGCCGCTAGAACAATAAATACTAAAAACAGAATGAGATAATTAAAAAAACTACAAAATTTATACGGAACGCTCGGTGCACGAGTCCGACTCGCACTTGACCGTTTTTTTTATATCACAACTTCACAAGTGACGACGGCAGGCGGATCACCTGATGGTAAGTGAATACCGTCGCCAATGTACATTAACAATACAACGGGATTGCAGATTAAAATGTGTTGAACACCTTATTAGTCGTATGCCTTATAGGCAACTGGTTCTCAAGTGCAAAGAACTGTCGGAACACACCAATTGGTACTTAGCGACAGATTTACAACTTGAGGTAGCCAGCTAGTTGAGTACCGTACCACCGTGAACTAAATATTATGTACCATAGATATTTAAAAATATATAATTGAATACTAGGTTTATAAAACAATATATAAATATAAACATTTAATATTTACAACAAATGTACAAAATATACATGCAAATGTACAATTACAATACATAAAAAACATCTTCGAGGCTGCCGCTGCTGCCGATCGGCAAGGTTCCCAGAAGGCTGGCAGCGTTTCCTCTTTGGATGGCCAAGCTGATGCGTTGGCGGAAAAAGCTCCCCGCCCGCCGGTCACCCGAGGCCTCGATTAATTTTTTACATAAAATATTTGCGAAACTATATAAATTAAAAGTAAATGTCCTCACATAGGTCCTTACCTAACATAATAGTAGGGGAGGCAATGATGCTAAATTTTTAGTTACTCGAGCGTCATTGGGACCTACTGGAATTTGAAGATTAGGTGGAATAAAGAAAAAAAGTTTATGTGATATTTTCCCCTTCAGCGGTGTGGGGAGCGTCTACAGGGTTTCAAAAATGTAAAAAAAAACAGTCACCAAGAAATACTCGAGCGCGTCAGATATTAATAGGGTAGTCGCGCCACGTCTGTCTGATAACGGAAAAATAATAATCTGCCGTTTTGCGTGGTGGGGGTGGCCGTACGAAGGGGTCGAAAATATTTAAAAAAAAAAATTACTCGAGCGCGTCAGACATTGATAAGGGATGTTAAATGAACCCTCCAGTAGCTCCTATTTTAAAGACTGACGATTTGGACGCGACCATCAGTCAGGGCCGATTTTTGAAAATGCAAAAAAAAATCGTGACTTTAAAATACTCGAGCACGTCAGATTTTTATACAGGCGGATCTTCTTGATGTCTTTGTTGTACTGACCCATAATCTGATAATTATGTTGAGGAATTTCCTTAATCTGACGGTTTGAAAAAAAATATATATAAAAATTATCAAAATCTCGAAAATGGTTCAAGATATCGAAAAAAATTTTGCACAAAAGTTGTAGAGAATTTAATCTTCTACAATATTTATTGTGAATACATATACCAAAAAACCCATAGGAAACGAGATATTTGCAATAAATCATTTTTTGATCTAGAAAAATCAGTAGTCGCGGGCACCCTAAGATAAGTAGCTTTTGAGACAAGTTTTAGGGTGTCAAAATAAAGGTTTATACAAGTTAATAGCTGATTATCTCTCATTCTGAGGTGAATATCATAATATTACTGGACTATACACTTAATAATGATTTTAGCTACTTCGGCTTGTGCAAATCGGCAGATTAAGATATTTCCATGATTCGTGACTAATTTCCTTCAAAAAAAAATACTAATCGCACTCGAGAAAATCCAAAATTTTTTTTTGCAACATTGCGAGTCTCCAATTTTCTTTCATCACGCCCAAATTGTCAGATTATTGAAATGTACACTATTTTGCATGTAACTTACCTTACCTTAATCTGACGCGCTCGAGTATTTCAAACCATCGATTTTTTTTTACTAATCTGACGGGCTACCCTAGACGTTCGACACTATATAGAGGGCTCAGATTTGGTGAGAGTACTTCACAAGGTGCAAGGTTGCCCCCCTTATGTTAATCTGCCGCGCTCGAGTAAATCCCGAAATCCCCTATTCGCCTCCCCTACCATAATATAGTTATTGAATCTATGAATTGCCAAACTAATACTTTGAAAATATAATTATACATGTAATAGTGCAAAATAGTGTACCTAACTAGAAGGCAGAAGCAAAGAATCATTACTCAATGTCATCTACGCCTAGCACCATTTCTTCGCGTAGTATGCTGATTGATCAACACAAGTCTGACAACCAACTGATGGTGATACGAGTATTAAAATTCCGATAAAATTTGGCCCAAATTTGTTTTTCTACTTTCTATTTATTACTCAATTCAAAAAATACCGAGTGCTTTTAAGCATAAAAAATTATAATCAGTACCGTTTACAACACGTTGATTCTACATACTAATTATGATACTAAGCGCAATTAAAATAAAGCTTTGAAAATAAAAAAAGAAATTATAATTACGGTTATACAAACAACACGACACTGACGTAAGCAATGCCTGAATCTCCACAAATAGCTCGCGCATAAAATTATACATGCATACAATTAGTATCATAACTAATCTTTGTCTTGGCAGTAACAATCCTTTGAAATTAAACAAAACACATCCGCTGAAATTAGACACGCTTTTGTGGGGAATTAAAATAAACGTTTCCTCCCGGTTAGGAACGTGAGTCTTCCTTTAAAGAGGGTGATTAGAGCTCACGTACGGGTGGAATTGCCGCAAGACTCCGCGTCACGCACCTCCGTGACAACTGCGCCGCTTGAGGATACTCGAACAATTTATCTCTTCAAGCTTCCTCCACGACTTCTCACTAGCATACAAGAGACAATCAAAGTCTCTCCAGGAAATATATTTACCCTTGAAAGGTTTTTGTTTGCAACTTTCATTGTTATTTTTTATAAGCAACCAGCATATTTGTTTGGAAACTAATAAGTGACTATTACTTACGTCTTAGGCTATAAACTTTTTCCTTTTATAGAAACTGTCAATAACATTATACAATTTTTACTACGAGCTAAGCAGACATCCAGATAAAATTCAGCATTAATTATTTATCTTCCGTATCCATTTGTGAACGGTAAAGCATCCACTAAACAAGAAAGTGGTCGGTGAATAATTCTTGCAAATAAAAAAAATAACTGTTTTACGTTTCCAACGTCCTGAATAAAGGGCATCGCAAAAAAATTCACATAAAGTGGTGAAATTCTATTGTCGTTGGTGGGGCAAATTTGAAATTGAAAATAGGAGCTAGCACAGACTGCAACGTTCTGTCGCGGCCGTTTATTTAGCAGCAGCTGACTCCTCTTTGTTCTAATGTAGCCACGAGATGCAGGTAAAACTTAAATCATTTACTGCATCGCTACTGACCATCGGCTTTTGTTTGTGCCATATAGGTATAATGTTAAGTGGCTATTAATAACATTAAAGTATTTATTTTTAAGTAGCATATAAATTTTGACTGATTTTTAGTTTCATAATAGGTATTATTATCATCAACTTACAAGTATTTTAGAGTATACTTTGCTTCGTTCAGTCAGATAATGCACGTGTAATATCCTATTGGGTAACATATTTGCTTTTCTATTACTGCGAGATGGCTGTATGTACAATGGATTTCTGAATACAGCCTTTATTATATTATTATTACCTTCACTGCTATCCCAAAGCGCACTTCGGTGATACGACAATATTCCCATAGCCATATAAACACAGTCGTTAACACTAGTTATGCGGGGTCACTTCTTAACAATCTTAACATTAACTTTTATTCGCACTCACTCGGAAAACACCCTTTATGAACCCACGATTATAGGTACATGAATCGCGTTTTGTGTATTTGTTTAGCACCACTTGAACGTTCACACTCCTTCGACGCCCGTAAGCCTCGCATCCAATTCTGCTTCCAAACACGATACATTATTATGATACGTACGTAGAATTTTTAAAGAACGCTTTCACCCAAATGAAAAGTGAATGAGGTAGGCAGGTAGTAAACTACAACATTTCATATTACATATAAATATCTACGATGGGTATCATTTTTTTGATTGCGAATCGAATTTTTCCTTTTATATATGTTAAACATAAAAATTCGTGCGGAGTTTGTGAACAGTTACTGTAAGTGCCTCGTTAATATTCCGCGGGCAGAGCGCGATAGTATTCATGTAAGCGTGTAAACTTGGGGCCACAATACTTGAGGTCTAAAATTTATATACGGTTTGCGTCTCACCTGAAATTCATTTGATTTGGTCGACTTCTACCCAGAATACTAGATTACCTGAAATATTTACTAACGTATCTTCGCTTTTCAGTTTTTTTTTTTCAAATAGGTATTTTTTCTTTTGATAGAAGGAATCTGTAACTTCATCATCCACTCATTTTAAGAGAAAGAATTGATAGAGTTAGTATTTTTACGCTAAGTTCACAATGCACTGATAAATCCAATCAGACAGTCCATTTTCACTCTCATTCAATAAAGAATTGTTTTATGTAACGAAATTGAGAACTACAATTGTTTCGATTGTATTTATTGCTCTTGTAGTAGTTACAGTAGTCAAATATGACATTTGTCGACATTTGTATTTTCCGCTTATTTTATGACTACATCACACTGCCGCCTTGCCTGCCACCTCGCTTTGGCTACGTTCATGTAACCTGAACATACTCTATTTAATGAGTTAAAATAATTATATAAACGAACTAAAACTGAGTTGACAGTGGTCTTTTAATAGTCGATCGTCGATCACTATAACATATTAATTAGCAAAATTTATTAAACTTAAAATTATAAGATCTATGTAATGACACTTAGTAGCAGAAAAAATAAATGAAATGAAATGAAAACTTTTCATCTTCTTTAGTAAAATACGTCAATGCTACGCCGCGCCGACCTGAAGATAAAAAAAATGTAATATCACACCTCCGATTATATTCACACCTCCCTTTGTCTATTTTAAACTGACCGTTAATTAAAAGTTATAATTTAATATTGAGTTGTGTGCAAACTGTTCTAGGTTCTATAAACAGAACAAGGTAACTTTGTTGAACCTGGCTTAAGATAACAAGAGGAGGCGAAACTCATTAAAGTTTTATGTTCGATGCTGGGAACCCACCACGAGAACCATTACTTATCAGATCCTATTTGAACCTCATTATTTCACTCAGGTTAATTACTTAATAGCTACGACACTTCCCACCATTCACTATATTCTATGTGAATTAACCTTAACAGTGATATGGTTTCGTATTATAAAAATACCAACCTAAAATAATGAAAATACCAATTTAATGCCAGTATTTTAAGAGACCAAAATAATATGGATGCTTGCAATGCTCGTATAGTAGGTATATGTGTCAGGTTTCGTCTAAATCCATTCTGCTATTACGGAGCTGAAGGGTAGGTAACAAACATACAAACGGTCAGTGGGGTATAATATTAGTAGAATAGGATAATCCTTGATAAAATAGTCATAATCCCTTGATAAAATGTCCATTTATGTTGCATATAAAATACCTAATTATAAAAAACATCGATCATAAAAATCTGAACATCTACCTAACAGTATCTAATCTTTTTATATTTCTTGCGTGTGGGGTATGAAAGATAACAAAAAAATATTGCAAGAAGAAAAAGCAAATCAAAACTAATTTAGGGAAACACAAACAGAAGAGTTGAGAAATATCACGCTAGCAACTATTTATTTATTACTAAGTACAGTACTTAACACCTCTATAAGAAAACCATGGCCCTTTCTATTCAAGGGAAAGAGCAAACCCGTTTCAGATGTAACTAAAGTTTAAATTGTGCGACGTCATTGTTTTGCGCAAAAGTTTAGGATTTATGGTGTAGGTAATGTTACGAGTACCTAGCGACGTTAGATGTTTAACAAGTCGCAAATAACCTTTTTATTAATAAACTAGCTTTCTACCAAGCGGTTACACGCGCAATCCCTATTTATACCCTCATTAAGGATTGAATTTTGTAAAGTTGTGCCTTGATACATTTGGTATTATATGTATATAGTTTTCCTCCCCGCGGTTTCACCGCGTTCCCGAGGGATCTTATATTTTTCCGGGATAAAAAGTATCCTATGTATTATTCCAGGACATGATCTACCTGTGTGCCAAGTTTCATCAAAATACATTCACTAGTTTTTGCGTGAAAGATTAACAAACATCCATACATCATACACCGATACAAACTTTCGCGTTTAAAATATTAACATTAATTACCTAATATTAGTAAGGATTATTGCTAGCTTTTCCCGGCATGCATTGCAATGCTACATAATATTTTTGTTTGGGCCAGGAATTTTAATCAAAATCGCTCCAGCCATTTTAAATACCATAGGGAACATACATACAAACATCGATTTTTACATATTGATTAAGAAATTCCGTACAAATAATATATGCTGTAACACGTGCTTTATTAATTGCGTAATAATTTATATTATTACTAATACTACATCCATCCATAATATAATATATAATATTATACCTAAATGCGAAAGTGTGTATGTCTGTCTGTCTGTCTGTTACCTCTTCACGCTTAAACTGCTGAACCGATTTTGATGAAATTTGGTTTAGAGATAGGTGAAACCTTCGAGAAGGACATAAAATACTTTTTATCCCGGGAAGAGATAAGATCCCTCGGGAACGCGGGTGAAACCGCAGGGCGGAAAACTAGTTTCAAATAAATCTCAAAAACATAATTAGGTTGGTAGGTACCCTTACAAACTTTAATTTCCTGTGTGAAATATATTTTTCTAAAAACTCTATCAAATTTTCATACAAACTTACAAATTCAATTATTATTGAATAATTATATTTATTTACAACATATAATATGTACAAAATATACAAACAAATGTAGGAACTATACTCGTAATATATAAGAAACTTCTTCGAGGCTGCCGCTGCTGCCGATCGGCAAGGTTCCCAGCAGGCTGGCAGCGTTTCCTCTTATTATTAATATACAATTTCACTCTCTAAGGGGTGAAAGTTTTATAATAAGTAAATGCATTTATCAATTTTTACTAGGTACCTACGCCCTGCCAAATTTCAATTTTGAAAGCTTTATAGTCCCTGAGATATCGTGAGGAGAGTGGATGAAAGAGAGCGGTTCTACTGTTTTGTTATTTATTTATTTATTAGTTTTCCGCCCCGCGGTTTCACCCACGTTCCTGTGGGATCTTATATTTTTCCGGGATAAAAAGTATCCTATATGTTATTCCAGTATATGATCTACCTGTGTACCAAGTTTCATTAAAATCCATACAGTAGATTTTGTGTGAAAGAGTAACAAACATCTTCACATCTTCACACACATCCAGACATACTTTCGCATTTATAACATTAGTAGGAAGTAGGATACATCAATAATCTCAATATTTTATTATTTTAATGTATCGCTTAATAATAAATAGATTACCAGTATTCTTCAACTAGTAAAACTATCAGACTTAAATAAAGACTATAACAATATCACCAGAATCAACCTACATCATGAAAGAGGAAAAGCACTAAACCGACTAGTTAAATAATATATAACTTTAATCAACGTTCATACGAAAAGGGGATATTTCCGAAATCCCATGGGGCATCACAAAGCTCAACATGACAGACGGGCCACAAAAAAGACACGATCAAATCCCTCGTCGCCGTTTTCGCTTTTGATTGCCTTTTTCAAGCTTTTGCTTTTATATCTATTTTATATACTTTTATATTATACCTCTAGGTTCTCACACCTCAAGGTTTATTAGAAAACTCGTCCAATCAATACATGATTGTGACATAACTAGTAAGTGAGTAAAAATAACGATTGAAAAATGTATGCATCAATATAATATTAAATATTGGAGTACTATTTTTCTAGAAACCTTTGAATTAAAAATTATCACCGCGTATTTGTTACAACTTTAACCATTTTTTAGATTCAAATATTATAGGTAATAGAATAATAATACTATTTTCAACTCGTTAATGTAAATAAATTCAATAAATTTGCTTAATAAAGCAAATTAGGAAGCCTAAAGCGCTTACAACACAAGCAGCCTAAATGTTATGATTGCCGCTGAGATCAAGCATCAAATTGGTAATAATCCTAGCCGTAGCCAGCCAGTAATATCGTTGGATATTACCCACTGCAATAAAAAAACAAAATTATTAGATTGGCTTGAGAACGCAGATTAAAACCGTGGAACAGAAGCTTGTGCTGAAATTTTTAACATTATCTCATAATTTGATACTTAGCAAGAACAAAAACAAAATATGATATCAATGTCATCATCAAATCACTGCCAAGATAATGAATGACGATTAAACCTATATAAATACTCGGATTAATGAATTGTCATTATAGACAATATTGTGTCGAGAGCCCGATACATTGACTCTGTGTTAACATTGTACAATTATGGTGGTGAAAAATAATTTAAAAATGCTGGACATAGTTTATATTACAAATCACGTAAATTCGCTAAAGTTTAAAGCGGTAGAAAGGTTGAATATTTCACCCCAGAAGTGCCACATTGGACATATAGCACTACAGGGCATGCTAATAGCACCAACCGCTTACAATCAGGTAAACTCATTTCTTACAGTTCTAAAATCATGGTCCCTTTTAGTTTAGTAAGGTCCGTCTTTGTATGGATCGATCGTTGGAATCGTCAAAATTCAAAGCGTGTGTGTGTGCTTGCTAGAAAGAAAACAACAAAAACATCTGAGTATTATATATATATATATTTTTTTATTCTGGATAAGCTTGTGTTTGACCACAATCTCACCATGGTAAGTGATGATGATGTGGCCGAAGGTGGTAAGCACACAAAGCTTAGATGGGAACTGGCTCTCAAGTGCAGCTGTCGGAACACACCGATAGGTGCTTGGCGACAGATTTTCAATTTGAGGGTGGTAGCCAGCCAGTCGGGTACTACAAAGTACCCTACCACCGTGCTATGGTTTCCTCACGATGTTTTCCTTCACCGAAAGCTCAAGCTCATTGTAGGATTCGAACCCACGACCTTCGTCGCGGTTTCCGACGTCACTTACCACTGAGCTATCATCGCCTTATTTACACAGTTATGTCTGTATTTAGTGTAGTTAAGTAGTACCATATCCAAAGTTATGGTTATACTAGATATATGTATAGACTGTCAATATAACTAGTATAAAAGAATATAATATAAAATAATATGTCTGTCTTTTTCTCATCATATCATTGAAATTAAGATGATAGAGATGACACTATTTTAAGTCCGGTCAAATTAAGCTTAGCGTAGTTCTTTGTTTAACGGACTCGACATCAATTAGAAATAACTTAAAATGTTGACAATCTTCATACTGTTAGGCTTATTTTTAGCGTACCGATATGCGGTACATACAAGTGTAGACTTCTATATCTATTTAATATTTTCGTAAAAAAAAAATTTTTATGTTTTGCTACGAAATTAAAACGTTCTCGTAGCAGTGATTCTGCTTTCGTAGCAATTAGCTACAGACGTAGCAACTTCAACAACAGGTTACAAAATATTAAAATAAAGATTAAATTGATCTTGAATTTATAATAGCTTTTGTATTTATTATTTACACATTTTTCAATAGCAATCCTACAAGTTGCTAATAAAATTATAGTGCATTATAGTCCAGCCTGTAATGCGTTAGAGTCGTCGGAAAGACTTCATAATATGAGCTTTTTGGTAATGACATTTATTTAGTTACTAGTTTTCCGCCCCGCCGTCTCACCCGTATTCCCGACCGATCTTATCTTTTCCCGGTATAAAAAGTATGCTTTCTGTTATTCCAGGATATATATCTAATTTTCAGTACTGTAGTTTAAAATGTGACTTGCTTGAAAACCGTAAATATTTTATTTAGATCGATGCTGCAACTGGTGAAATGGAAACAAACATATCTGTAGCCATAAGGTCAAGCAGATTGGCTAATGCAATGAGCAATCATGGTCTGAAACCGGGTGATGCGATCATTTTGATGGGACACAACCATTTGGATTTGGCAATACCTTATTTCGCAAGCCACTTTAACGGATACTCGTTATGCGCTATTGACACTAATGTTCATCCAGGTACCTTATTTTATATTCTATTCACAGATTTTTAATTGATTACAATCTCAACATGGTACGTGATGATGTGGCCGTAGGTAAGCACACAAAGCCTAGAAGGAAACTGGCTCTCAAGTGCGACTGCCGAAACACACCAACAGGTGTTTGGCGGCAGATTTTTTACTTGAGAATTGTAGCCAGCTAGTCGAGTACTACAAAGTACCAAAGCAACCACCGTGCTGTGGTTTTCTCACGATGTTTTACTTCACCAAAAACTCAAGCTCATTGTAGGGTTCTAATTCAAGACCATAGCCGCGGTATCCGTCGTTACTACGACTGAGCTATCATCGCCGTAATACTTGGCGGTAGATATCGAATTCGAGGATGGTAGCTAAAGAGACGGGTAATTTAATGTACCTATCCGAGCCAGCCATCGTTGTCATGGCATTCAATGTCACTAGCGAGTGGTAGCTGAGTGGCTATAATCGCCTTAAATTATAATTAAACAATCTATATATCAATAGACACATGTTATTACCTTTCTCAATAATATCATTAAATTTTAAAGATAAAAGTAGTAGCGATTAAGAAATGAACACCTGTTGTTTATCTTATTAAGCTTTACATTAGATCAAATAGAAATCAGATTTATTATCAATAATCCACATTTTATAATCTCTGTATTCGATTAGGCTATTATATTGTATATCGGTATATTTATATTATTAGTATTTTATTGCTTCATACTTCGGTGATATGAAATTACTATAGTCATTAATTAAATTTATTTTATAGTTTACAATTTGTCCGTTTGTTTTCATGACAATATTGTTCTTATAGGTTACTGGAACTTACTGGAAACTTACAAACGGACGACATTTCATTTTTTAACTTTTATTTTATACTAGTTTTTCGCCCCGCGGATTCACCCGCGTTCTCGAGGGATCTCATCTTTTGCCGGGATAAAAAATATCCTTTGTTTTATTCCAGGATATGATATACCTGTGTGCCAAGGTTCATCAAAATCCGTTCAGCCGTTTTTCCGTGATTGAGCCACAAACATCCAAACTTACAAACTTTGACATTAATAATATTAGTAGGATTACGTAAAGAAACTAGCCTCATAAAAGTAAACGCTTTTTTTTGTATTTTAGGAAATTGGTTAGTTTTCATATCCTTTCATGATTCTATATCACCAGTAGTTTATTTAGGATCTACCTATGTAAAATGTTTGGTCAATCAGTCAGCTGTTTTATGGAAATATATTGTAGATATCACAAGACAATATTATATATTTTACTGAAAAAGAAGAAAACATTTTTTAGTACATACAAGTGTTGAGGTTCGGCCTTTGATGTAAAAATCTACTTGTGCTTCTGACATCTCCTTGTTCTTTTTCCCAATATCTTTCCTCTGAGGCTAATCTTGAGAATTAATGAAGAGATCCTTGCTGCAAGTGACTGTAATAGGCATCTTACCGACTTGAAACGCCCGCTGTCACTCATTATTGCGATTAGCTCTTTCAAAAACCATTTCCTTAAAACGCTTATTAAAATTTTACACAAACATTTTAGCTGAACGTTGCCACCTATTCCAGGAATCCAACAAATAAGTAATCTATGTAATTAATGAAATGAAATTAAATTAAATTGTTTATTCATCCAAATAGGCCTTCACAGGCACTTAGGAATAGTCAGACTCTAAATGCTCGGTTCGGAAGGTTGTTTTTGCTGAGAAGAGCCGGCAATAAACTCAGAAATTACTCTTTTCAAAAACAACTTACACCTATTACATTCAATAATTATTATTTATCTAGTCTCACTGACAATATTTGCGTGTTATGGCGGCAAAAATAGTAATCTATAGAATTTAATTATGACTGACTTAATAAACAACAAACTCAAGCAGACCAGCCCCCACAAGCAGCACCTGTTCACAAGTATGACGCGCGTGGCAGCCATCGCCCTCCTCGCACATTTTATAGGGAAGTGAGCGACCCGCCACACGACGCCGCCGCAAGCAAAGGCCTTAAAGCGAGCATGACTAACTTAAGCTTGCTCCAAACAAAAAGAAACAAAACGAATTAAAACACACAATATGTTATCACTGTTACTACTAACACGGTTTGTAAAATTAGGTAATATAATAGTGTATCTAACATTCCGCGACATAACAATATTTAAACGCACAAATGTTACAAATTTACCAAGCATTATCATCATTAAAATATTCATTTATATTATAGTAAGCCTTTTTTACCAAAACAGTTTTAATACAATCCTTAAATTTTTGCAAAGGCATATCTAAAATTGCAGTTGGGATTTTGTTATAGAAGCGTGCACCCAGTCCTAAAAATGATCCTTGCACTTTCTGAAGTCTATAAGCAGAGGTCACAAGTTGGTGCTTATTTCTAGTATTGATCGAGTGCATATCACTTTTTTTTACAAAAAGATTAATATTTTGATGCACAAATAATATATTTGCATAAATATATTGAGATGCAACCGTGAGTATGCCAGTTTCTTTAAACTTATCTCTGAGAGAAGTTCGAGCCCCCAAGTTATAAATAGCTCGCACAGCCCTCTTTTGCAAAACAAAAATTGTTTCTATATCAGCAGCTTTACCCCAAAGCAAGATGCCATAAGACATAACACTATGAAAATAACTAAAATATACAATTCTAGCTGTCTATTACTGTAATATGCCTATGTCTAGACTTTTGTGATGGACATAGGTATTAGTAGGTTAATTGAAATGTTTTTGTCATCATCTTTTAAGTATGATGACGTAGGTATATATAAACTCAGTTTCCGTATGTTTGTGTCCGCAAAACTCAAAAAGCGGTCGATGGATTGGATTTTTTTATAATACATTTATGAATAATAATATTTTTTCTCATTTTAAGGCGATGATAGCTCAGTGATAGTTACATCGGATACCGCGGTGAAGGTCGTGGATTCGAATCCAATGAGCTAGAGCTTTCAGTGAAGGAAAACATCGTGAAAAAACCACAGCACGGTGGTAGGGTACTTTGCAGTACTCGACTGGCTTGCTATCACCCTCAAGTTGAAAATCTGTCGCCAAGCACCTGTTTGTGTGTTCTTTAAGGCATTGTAATAAGGTGCATAACACATTGTAAATCCCCCGGGTATTGCTAATGTCTATAGGCGATGGTAGTCGCTTACCATCAGGTAACCCGCCTGCCTGGTTGTCACGTGTGGTATAAAAAACACTTGACTATTTTAACATTATATTATGCAGGATGAAAGGACATGTGCATTATATGAACAATTGTTTTATTATTATTTTCTGTTTTCAGTCGACTTACAATCTCTCTGGCCCTACATTAACCCAAAGATGGTGTTCTGCCAAAAGTCATGTGAAGAAAAAGTTAAACAAGCGTACAAGTTGAACAATGCTGAGGGAGAAATCGTTATTTTCGATGACAAAGATGCAGATTTAGAAGCATTTATTCAAACATACAAAGGATCTGATATAAACTTTAGGTATTATAAGAATTATTTCAAACTGAATTATAATAACACTAGCTGTCCTCCGCAGTTTCACCCGCGTTCCCATGGGATCTGATCTTATCCTGGGATAAAAATATAGCCTATGTTAATCCGGAATAATGTAGCATTCAAATGGTAAATTTTTGAAATCGGCCCAATAGTTTTAAGTTTATTCGTGACATATACATACATATACAAATCTTTCCTCTTTATAATATTAGAAAGATTTGAGTCCTCATCTCAATAATAGTAATATACCTACATAAACATATATTACCGTAACTCTCAGGCGTAAGGCTCTAATATACTTTTGCATAACACATTTGTATTTGTTTCCGTGTCTTTTTAACCGACTTCAAAAAAGGAGGAGGTTCTCAATTCGACTGTATGTTTTTTTGTTTTTTTTTTGTATGTTTGTTACGCGATTACTCTGCCGAAAGTTTGTTACAAAGACAGAATTAAACTGTCCTTCTTGGCTGGCACCGACTCCAAAAATAACTGTTTATAAATATTAAATAGATATATGTATAAATATCAATAATTTTGTTGATTGTCCTTTAAGGCTCTTGCTTTAAAATTAAAATATTATTTTTTACTTTTTAGTTTATGTTTGTACATAGGTATAGGTTACAGTTTTGAAGTCGGTTTTTGTTTTTTATTTCTAAAAATAATTTTTCTAGCGCATAAATAAAGATTGCTTCAAAATAGTAGTGTTGGCAAGAACTTTATATTAAGTAAAATACATATCAATTATTTATAAAAGAGAGATAGATAAATATACAGATACTTAACTCTTTGTTGTACATCAAAAACAGTTATCAAAAAATAACAAGGAATACATATTATTTATTAGTCTTATCGCATAGAAGGTATCTCTACCGACAACATATGATACATAGGTATGTACCTACCTATTATGTGTATAACAATCTATAAACATATTTTTTCATAAACGATGTAATTAACTTTACATGCTGTACCTAACTCGCCGCCCTTCAATATTAACATGATGAAGAAATTTTTCATCACAATGTTGGTCCTAAATTCTTTTAAACAATAATAAGGCTTACAATGTTGAGTGTTCTTGCGCTAAACCTTATCATATCAAGATAATCAAGATATTATATAAAATCGATAAATATAGACCCGTACGAGATAGTTAAAGATCACAGGTTTTTTTTAAATTTAATATTGACGGTTCCTGTCCTGTGGACATTCGTTTTAATTGAAGGAGTTGGCAGCAAAGACCTTATAGCCGAGATTATTTAAAGGGATACAAAGACGTGGACCAAATCAAATCAAATAAAAAAAATCTTTATTAAGTGAACTCATTACATGTAGGTATTTTTAATCGTCACATGTTTGATATATGTATTATGTCTTTTTTACTCTAATGATGATGATCACGATACTGATGATCATGATACTGATGATCGCATTGATGATTAGGTGACAAGTTATCCTGATTACTTGTTACCTTGAAGAATGGAATTGGTTTATTTGATTTATCTCAATCATACTAAAGTCGGATTTTTAAATAGCTGGAGTAAATAACAGTTACGACTGCAATGTGACTAAGATTACTGTTTAATGGTTTTTTATCAATAGTAGTTCACTTTTTATCAATAAAAGTCAATCTAATGTCAGCGATTTAACATATTTTCATTAATTATTTTAAGAAATAATTTCTGAGTAATTAAATATTTATCACGACAACTGTCAAATCTAAGCTAATTAAAAACCCATCTTTAGATACTATGTAATATTTTTAGAAGCACATAAATTGTCATATGTAAGTTTATTTTATTAGGGACTGAATAAATATTGTCGTAACTGTTACAGGCCAGCAGAGTTCGATCAGTCAATTCCAGCATGGCTTATGTTAACCAGCGGAACCACTGGACTGCCGAAAGTAGCAATTATTCCCTATGATACTCTATTGAATGGAATATGCCGCTGGTGGTGAGTTTGTATGTTTTTATTATTGTGTGATACGTGAATGTTGGTCGTATTTCTAAATACCAATATAAAAATTCTATAATTTGCTACCAATATTCCTATAATAATAATAATAGAGCGCAAAAGTACGCAGCGAAGTTTATTAAAGAAATCAGTTTTAATTTGTTAATATACCTAATTATACAAACTAATTTGGATGCGTCCTAAATATACCAGTAGGTAATTTTATCAATTAAAAATAAATATGTCATTTACCCAAATATAAATAGATTAATAAAATATTAAATCTGTAATGATTCATACACGATTAAACACACACCTAGCCTTGATAAACAGATTAAGGCCGAGTTATTAAAGAATTTGGTATCTGTGTTAGCCGCGTGATGTATCACTGCACCGGCAGTCTGATGTATAGAATAACCTACAATCCGCCGCTGACACATAATATTATTCAGGTGGCTAATCGCTGATTTGATAGTATCATCACGGTCAGTGTCTATATTCCGATCATTAAGTAAGCTTAAACATATTTACATAAATTTAAGTTCTCGTGGGAATTAAAATAAAAAATGTCCCAAGTTACTCGCCGATAAGGTTCTTAGAGAAAATGGGTAAAGTAGGTATATTTTGAGTCTATCCAATAAAACGAACTTGCAAAAAAATATTTTCTCCTTATAACATTATTGAAATAAAAAAAAGATATTTTTGGAATCTTCCTATAGTCAGATAAAGAAAATTTAATTAATTTAATTTATTTACCTACTGTATTTATAATTATACCTATATTTCTTCTTATAGGACACCTTTCACCAAAAAATTCGAACGAACGTTGGCAATGGCGACTCTTCAATGGCTGTCTTCTTTAATATACTTCATTTCTGGACCACTAATGGTAGGGGAGGCATTGATGCTAAATTTGTAGTTACTCGAGCGTCTTTGGGACCTACTGGAATTTGAAGATTAGGTGGAATAAAGAAAAAAAGGTTATGTGATATTTTCCCCTTCAGCGGTGGGGGGAGCGTCTACAGGGTTTCAAAAATGTAAAAAAAAACAGTCACCAAGAAATACTCGAGCGCGTCAGATATTAATAGGGTAGTCGCGCCACGTCTGTCTGATAACGGAAAAATAATAATCTGCCGTTTTGCGTGGTGGGGGTGGCCGTACGAAGGGGTCGAAAATATTTAAAAAAAAAATTTACTCGAGCGCGTCAGACATTGATAAGGGATGTTAAGTGAACCCTCCAGTAGCTCCTATTTTAAAGACTGACGATTTGGACGCGACCATCAGTCAGGGCCGATTTTTGAAAATGCAAAAAAAAATCGTGACCTTGATTTACTCGAGCGCGTCAGATTTTTATACAGGCGGTTCTTCTTGATGGCCTTGTTGTACTGACCCATAATCTGACAATTATGTTGAGGGATTTCCTTAATCTGACGGTTTGAAAAAAAAAACATGTAAAAAATATCGAAATCTCGAAAATGGTTCAAGATATCGAAAAAATTTTTGAACAAAAGTTGTAGAGAATTTAACCTTCTACAATATTTATTATGAATACATGTACCAAAAAACCCATAGGAAACGAGATATTTGCAATAAATGATTTTTTGACCTTTGACCTTGAAAAATCAGTAGTCGCGGGCACCCTAAGATAAGTAGCTTTTGAGACAAGTTTTAGGGTGTCAAAATAAAGGTTTATACAAGTTAATAGCTGACTATTTCTCATTCTGAGGTGAAACTCATAATGTTCCTGGACTATACACTTAATAATGATTTTAGCCACTTCGGCTTGTGCAAATCGGCAGATTAAGATATTTCCGTGATTCGTGACTAATTTCCTTCAAAATAAAAAATAAACCAATCGCGCTCGAGAAAATCCAGGTGACGTTTTTTTTTTGCAACTTTGCGAGTCTCCAATTTTCTTTCGTCACGCCCAATTTGTCAGATTATTGAAATGTACACTATTTTGCATGTAACTAACTTACCTTACCTTAATCTGACGCGCTCGAGTATTTCAAACCATCGATTTTTTTTTACTAATCTGACGGGCTACCCTAGACGTTCGACACTACATAGAGGGCTCACATTTGGTGAGAGTACTTCACAAGGTGCAAGGTTGCCCCCCTTATGTTAATCTGACGCGCTCGAGTAAATCCCGAAATCCCCTATTCGCCTCCCCTACCATAAGAGGCTTTACGAGAGTTCAATCTTCGGTTCCTCTTACACCTCAACTGCTTGTGGAACTAATCAATAAATACAAGGTGATTTATATTTTTGAGTTGGCTTATTGAAAGTTAAAAATAATGACCACAATATGAATCTATGTTATTTGAGAATAGTAGATAAACATATGAAGAATTGATACAATGTTGATAATATGTGACCTGGCTTGTTTGGCTGATAACATAATATAAATAAAGCTCATTTAAATATTTCAGCCAAACGTCACCGCGTGGACGCCATATTTACTGGGTCATTTTCTTGAAGCAGCAGAAAGCGTTTGTGACTTATCGTCTTTCAAATACATTGCTATTGGTGGCAGCTCCATCGAAAAATCATTAGTAGACAAATTTAGAGTGAGTATAAACAAGTATAAAAGAGACTTACAGTAGATAATCGTATTTTCATTGTCAATAAAATAATAGTCTTTGATATGTTAATAATATTTATGAGCTGGCAAAGTAAATAAATGAATAAACAATCATGATGTTTCTTGTCGCTTTGAAATATTGATCTTCTTGATTTTTTTATTGCAGAAAAAATGTGGGGCTTTTCTATACTTAGTTTATGGGATGACAGAGCTTTTGGTGCCAATTTTCGACTTTGGTGATAATACTCCGTTCGGATCGACCGGTACTCCTTTTGAAGGTTACCAATTCAGGGTAAATTACCATCCATGAATTAAACTAAATTGTCCTTTATGAAAGGGGATAGATATTAACTCGTAAATAATGTTGCAGATTATCGACGAGGACGGTCTTACTTTAGATAAGCCGTTTAAAACCGGCGAGCTTTGGGTTAAAGGCGACGCGTTTTTCAAGGTATGTTTCAATATATAAATACGTTTTGCTTAAAACCAAATATATCTTTGTTATTTGATTGAACCTTAGAACATCAAAATAAAAATAAAAAACTGAATAGCAACATCATAATTCCTACCAATGTTATGAATACAAAATTTTGTGTGTGTGTGTATGTTCGCTACCAGCTCCATAATGGCTGAACGAACTTGGCACTTACTGGATATTGGATACTTTTATACCGGGAAAAGATAAACCCCTCGGAATCGCGAGTAAAACCATGGGGCTGAAGCTGGTCACTGACTCCCAATAACTTATAAGTATTTCTAAATGGTACTGATGATAATCATTGGTAGGGGCAGAAGGAAAAGTATAGTACATTATATAATCATATAAAAATACAGTGGAGACTCGATTATTCGGATCTCAGGATACGGATTTGCGTTTATTCGGATTGTCATCCACGATCAAATAACTTGGTAGTTTAATTCATACAAACGAAAGTGTATATCTAATCTCTGAATAAACATAGATTTTGTTTGATGACTTTATTTTTTTTTTATTATTTTGAATAAACACGAGTACGCGGACGACGTAGAGTTTATAGAGTTAATGATATTTATAAAATCGCTTTTCTTCATATATTCAATTACATTTCAGATTTTCAATTATCTGAATGCCTTACACCAATAAATTAGTCCGGGTGATAAAGTCTTCACTATAATATTTAATGCTATCTAGGTATAATTTCAGAACTTATATAGGTACCTAAATAGTCAGATGTTTTATAGATATAGGTTTCATTCGTAAAATAAATAATAATACTGTAGGTTTATTATTTTACTTATGATTTTGTTTATTTTTTTGTTATGCTTGAATATTTGATGGCTATGAAATAAGATTTATTTAAACAAATTGAATTCCAGGGCTATTTAAACAATCCAGAAGAAACGAGAACTATAATAACAGAAGATGGTTGGATCAAAACGGGCGACTTGTTCTACAGAGACGACCAAGACTATTACTACTTTGTGGAAAGAAAAAGACTTTTAATTAAGCACTTCGGATTTTTGGTAATAATGTTTTTTTTTTCATACAACCTATATACTTACATGCCTACTTTAATTACTATAATTAGGTATATCTTTCAAGAAGAAGAAATCAAGTATTAATACATACATACAAAACTTTACCTTTTTTACCCCCTTTGGAGATGATTTGCCAAAACAATGAAACATATCACTCCTAATTTCCAACCAAATTAGTGAACACTAAATGTTCATGGATTTATCATATAAAAGGCTGAATATTTGAAAAACCCCTTCTTTGCAATTGCCTACACATATTATTTTTAAAAACAAAAACCGACTTCAAAACTGTAACCTATACCTATGTACAAACATAAACTAAAAAGTAAAGAATAATATTTTAATTTCAAAGCAAGAGCCTTAAAGGACAATCAACAAAATTATTGATATTTATATATCTATTTAATATTTATAAACAGTTCTTTTTGGAGTCGGTGCCAGCCAAGAAGAAGGACAGTTTTGAACTGGACACGAAGTGTTCATACGAGAAAACGTCTTACGACACCTCTCCTTACGGTAATGGTCCTTAGGTCTGCGCCGTCGCTCCCCTACCTTTCGAAAGTTTGTTACAGAGGCAGAATTAAACTGTCTTTCTTGGCTGGCACCATTTTATTTTTCAATTTTTAAAGTTTATTCCTTATTATATGTTATCCTAGGCAAAACTAGTTTGTCCTGAAATCGGGTCTGGCCGGTAAAATATAATATATGACTAGCGGGCCCGGCAGACGTCGTCCTGCCCTGAAATTAAAACAAATCTTGGAACTCGATTCGAGCGCCACCTACCGGGTCCAATTATATTTTAAAACCATCGAAGAACCCATTGAAGTATACACACAAAATTTCATCTAAATCCAAAAAGTCATGCTCAACGACTCAGTTTGATTCACTAAGGTTTATCAAACGAGATATAATTTTTTACGTTTTTGTTGATTTTCTTAAAAAGTGCTTAATCAATTTCGACAAAATTTAAATGGGACCACCTCTGAAGTATGATCTACCAAACAAAAAAAGAATCATCAAAATCTATTCATAATTGGCAGAGAAATCGAGTAACAAACATACAAAAAAAAAAAAAACATACAGACGAATTGAGAACCTCCTCCTTTTTTTTGAAGTCGGTTAAAAAGAGGTAACTATGTGCAAAATGTAACATTGCTACAACAGTCTCAGTAATTTGAGCTGCGCTGATATGTCAGCCGGTTAGTAAGTTTCTCTTTTTAACCCCCGACGCAAGAGAGGGGTGTTATATGGTGTATCGTAGCTCCCAAACGGATGAACCGATTTTCGTTTAGTTTTTTTTATGTTATAGATAATTTAATCCCAAGTGTTCTTAGCCATGTTTCATGAAAATCTGTTCATCCGTTTGAAGATCATCAGCTCTTTAATAGTTGATGAGGGGATCTGACTACCTTCCATATGTCCTATCGATTTGAAATTTAGTACCGTGTTACTTCAATGATATTGAAAGTATATGGTTAGGTAACCATGACCTGATCAGCCGTTGAAGACCAATAATTAATAAATAATATTTTAAACCTATTATAATTATTATCGTCACATATATAATGTAAGTTCAAATATTTTTATTTTGCGAGCATCGTCGCGTCGGACGACGCCTGGAAAATGGAAACTAATATTAATTTAAAAACTAATATTATTTATTAGTTTTTAGAATTTATTTTTTTAGTCGGGGTGTTTTAAAAATTTTAAATTTTACTTTTTATTATTACTAGGGTTCGCCCGCCGCGACAATATATTATTATTATAAATTCGACAATACAGTTTAATACATTATACCTAACTGTTTTAGACCATACAATTTAAATAGATATGCCAAAAAATAATAAACGTACAATTTTATTCAATAAACTTTGTTCCTACATCAGATTTCACCGCTACAAATGGAAGAAGTCATCAAACGCCATTCAGGAGTATCTGAAGCGTGCGTGGTCTCCATCCCAGACCCTGAGTGTATGGAACTACCCATAGCAGCAATTCTGAAGAAAAATGGAAATATACTTCACCCAGAGGAAATCTTTGCCTTGATGAAAGGTAGGTACGCTAACATAACAATATCTTATTCTGCTGTTGGTTTTGGTAACACATTACTCATATGATGTTCATATTCCAGATGCATTACCTGAAGGTAAACAACTACGTGGTGGATTTTTCTACGTAGATTCGTTCCCCGTCACGCCATCGGGGAAACTCCACCGAGCGAAAGTACGAGAAATGGCTTTCAAAGCAGAACGTATTTTACCCAAATAAATATAGAATATACTTTTGAGTTCTAGTAGTATTAGTGAGTGATAGAAAGAATACTCCTGTTTATTTAATGTATTTGTAAGTTCTTAAGGGTATTTATAATTTTCGACTTGAGTTGATTCCCAAGTAATAATAATAATGTATAAAGAGAACAGGGCAAGAAAAATAGTTATATTTCTCGAAGTCTATATAGTCTATAATAATAACTTCACGTACCTACTTGCTATAAGTATTTATTTACTAGATAATGGAAGCTATTCTCATAAAGGTGACAAAAATTCATAAAAACTACGCATATTATAGTAAAGTATTTTAAATATTTTTTGCATATATGTTTTATTAATGTTGAACAGAAAACCAATTGATTCACTATCTAACGATTTCGTTTGAGATAAAATCTGAAATTGTGATTTTGTAGATACCACTGATCAATGACTAACCGATATATGACATACTGGACATAATTATCAGATAGAATTAACCAAACCTATTAGTTTGTGTCTCACTCTAATTGAAGAACAAAATAAAAAAAGTTCTGTCAAAAAAGCCCAATTGAATATTTTCAAAACCATATGAACTACTAATAATTTCACGTATAAGTACCTAATTACAATGGCATACACAAATTCACTTTTAAATATTTTCTATACTTTTTCAATAATATTTGTAAGAAAAAATTGTGAAACTAATTAATTAATAAACTAGGTAATTTTATTGATAAAGGGTATTTTAGTATTCTAAAGTAGATACTTGGGCATTTTATATGGATAAGTTTATTGCGATAACGATTTATGTAACTGCCTAAATAATGGTGAGTAAGCTAAAATGATTTGGAATTAAACACGAACATTAATAATTATTCTACCAATATCTACCAATGTAATACATTTCAGACGTGTTTCGTTTTTCATTTTAAAATATTAAAAATAAGTGTATAATTATATGTTATATTATTTATATTACAGTACCTAAATATGATTCAACCAATCAAACGTAGGTATGCTACTTTTTAAAAATATTTTAATTTTAAGCTTAATATCTACAATTTTGTTATAATTTGCAATGAAAATGTTTGTTTATAGTTTATGTTATGTTCAATAATAAACAATACTTTGAGGCTACTAGGCTATTTTTTATTCCAAATATTATAACTTTCACTTCAAGTTTATCTATATTGTATATATATATACAAATATTTAGTATCACTGTTTTTAGGGTTCCGTAGTGATCAAGGAACCTTTATAGTTTCGCCAAGTCCATCCGCCTGTTTGTCCGCGGCTTAGCTCAGAGACCTTATCTTATATCGTTAAATGACGGATAGGTATGTGAAAGAAACTCCCTCCAGTTACCGACCCATCAGCTTGCTCAACGTCATGGGCAAGATGTATGAAAGGTTAATATACCTCCGTCTCAAAGCGTATGCCGACGCTAATAAACTCATTCCCGACGAGCAGTTCGGCTTTCGAACTAGACACTCGTGCGTCCAACAAGTTCACCGTATCGTTGAACACATCGCCTCCAACTTTCAGAAAGGTCAGATGACCGGAGTCCTGTTCTTCGATGTTGCAAAGGCATTCGACAAAGTCTGGCACAACGGCTTAATTTATAAGCTGTACAAACTCGGAGTGCCAGTCAGACTCGTGACCATCCTACGAGACTTCCTGTCGAATCGCCAATTCAACTACCGAATAACAGGAGCGCTATCCTCAGCCCACCCCGTTTTAGCCGGAGTCCCTCAAGGCTCTGTGCTGTCCCCCTTATTGTTTACACTCTACACGAGTGACATCCCAAAAACTAGCAAAGCGCAGCTAGCTCTATTCGCGGACGATACCGCAATATATTATTCTGGCAGGAGCCCCACGGCAATTGCCAAAGTTCTCCAAGCCGCGACTCACACCCTAGGTCCCTGGTTTCGGAAATGGAGAATCGAAATTAACCCCACCAAGAGTCAGGCGGTGCTGTTCTTCAGTCCCGCCAAGAAACTCATCCCCACTCCCCCCCCTCCAGTCACCATGTTCGGCGAGCCGATCCCTTGGGAGAGGCGAGCCAAATATCTCGGTGTTACCCTGGATGATCGTTTGTCCTTTGCCGACCACATAAAACAGGTACGTGCACGCGCCTGTTTTGTGTCCGGTCGCCTTCATTTCTTGTTAAATAAAAAGTCTAAACTTGCCCTAAAAAGCAAGGTGAGACTCTACACCGCGTGCATCCGCCCCGTTATGCTATATGCATGCACTGTGTTCGCACATGCATCCCCCAAGCTGATCCATAGACTCCAAGTGGTTCAAAACCGCTTCATGCGCAAAGCCACGGGCGCCCCGTGGTACATGCGCAACTTAGACCTCCACATAGACCTCAATCTGCCCACGGTTAAGCAATTCATTAAGCGCGCTTCACGCCGCTATTACGATCGTGCCCTAAACCACGCGAACCCATTAATTGTAAAAACTGCAAACTATACTCCTTCAGAGATTTCAAAAATCCGTAGGCCTAAACTCGCCCTCAGCGAGCCGGATGACCCTACAACTCTAGCTCAGATTAAGGATAGGGAGGCTCGCGCAGCCCTGAAGAAACAAACACAAAACCGCCCGCGTTTTCGCCCTCGCCGGAGAGGCCCGTCGCGACGTCCCACTCAGTCAGTCTCGTCCCCAGTAGTTGGCCCGAGCCGTACCAGTAATCCGACCGTCCCTTAAAACTCCTCTAAATCGCTTAGGCGAAGTCAGTCCCACTATTTTGTGCCCCCCGACGACGCCCTGAGCCGAGGTTCGTGCCCCAACTGGGGCGCCCTCAGCGGTCAGTCGTCTAAAATTTGTAAACTCGGTTGAGAGCCCTAAGCGCTCGCCGAATAGTCCGCGTAAGGGTGTCTATGGTCCTTCAGACCGCCACCTTTAAGTCCTCCTCAAAAAAAAAAAAAAAAAAAAAAAAAAAAAAAAATGAAAGAAACTTTGTACATATTCCTTTGAAAATTACTTGGATGAATTTGTTATTTGTATAAAATAGGTAATAAGTAGGTAGGTAATATAAGTAACCATTTACCTACGAAAAAACAATTGTATTTGCACATTGGACGGGCAATTACAGAACCCTACTCTGTGCGTGGCGTGATACGCACTTGGCTGGTTTTATATTGTAACTCGGTCACCTCTTAGAAAATAATTAGTCCATGTTTTTTTTTTAATTCCTGGAACTGTTATACATTATGATATATATGTACAGAATGATTTGTCCACTCACCAATTTAAAGATATCATATATCTACAGTACTATCTCCGAAATCATTAAAAATCTATATATACTTAAAAAGATAAGGCTGACTCACTGATTCATCAACGCCCGGCCTTATACCTAATATAGTTTTTTTTTTCACAGAGATTTTTTAAGATGACGAATAAGAAAGGATTTTTCGAAATTCAACTCCTAAAGGGATAAAAAAGGGGTACGGGGGTAAAACCGTGGGGCGGAAAGCTAGTGAATTATATCAGTAATATAATATCATATTCCAATACGTATTGAGCTTGTGTTCAGTGCATTAAATTGTTGCTTTTCTCCGATTTAAGAGTTTGAATTTGCTTTTCTCCGGTTTCATAGTTAGGGCTTTGTTTGCCTTATTTGCACTTATACTTTATAAATCCAACGTAAACTAACGCGGGCGGAAAGCTAGTTATCAAAAAAAGATAAATAAAATAACGTAATAAAAAACTTAATATAATTATATCTATTATCCACAATAAATCACAGCAAAGATAATATAAAACGGTAACACCTATATAAATACACAGCTGTTAGATTTATCAATAATTACTATCGACAATTAGTTTTGAGCGAGCGTTACATTCATTCTGTTTTTAATATTTTAAGCAGTGGTGAAAAATAAAACTTGAATATGTTGGAAAAAGTTTTTATCACTAAACATGTAGAAGCTCTGAAATTTAAAGCGGTTAAAAGATTGAACATATCACCTCAGAGATGTCATATTGGACATATAGCGTTACAAGGAATGTTAGAAGCACCAACCGCATACAATCAGGTAAAAAAACTTAGTTACAATATAAAGAAGTAAACGCATCGGTGGACAGTGGTCCACTTACACTACACTACTGACTAAAATTGTGTAGCAACGTCATCGGTACGATTATTTGAAGCTGCGTGCATAGTGGTTATTTAGTGTATCAAGGCGTGTGACTTCCACTACATTACAATCGCGCTAGTTCGAATTATGTATATGAGAGGCAAATATATTGCAATTTGTGGCCTATGATCCTCCAAAAATATCTTCACTCTCTTTTTGACCACGTGCTGTATGTCTACGGAAAATTATAACTGGAGCTCATTCCACAACCTTAACGTCCGCGGTAGGTCATAAAAATGTATGTATTCTAATAAACTTTCACACATTTTATTTAGATCGATGGTGCAACTGGTGAAATGGAAACAAACATATCTGTAGCCACAAGGTCAAGCAGATTGGCCAATGCAATGAGCAATTATGGTCTGAAACCGGGTGATGCGATAATTTTGATGGGACACAACCATTTGGATTTGGCCATACCTTATTTCGCAAGCCACTTTAACGGATACTCGTTATGCGCTATCGACACTAATGTTCAACCAGGTAGGTAACTACGTTCTAATGTTAGTTTTATAGCTTTTCTTTTTTCATATTTCAATAATTTGAAATTAGTATTATGTGTTGCAATCTTTCTTAAGTTTACACGTAATAATAGGAAATGCGAAAGATAAGATTAAGTAGCAACATGATGACTGATTGTGAAAAGATCTTTTGTTTTTAATGTTGATATTTTTTTCTATTATTTAGTTTGTAATGAATTAGGCACCTACATAAATTAATTACCTGATGAATATTATTCTACGTTTTTTAAACTTCTGATTTTAGTCGACCTACAATTACTATGGCCCAATATTCAACCAAAGATGGTACTCTGCCAAAAATCCTGCGAAGATAAGGTTAAACATGCATACAAGTTAAATAAAACTAAAGGAGAAATCGTAATATTCGATGACAAAGATGCCGATTTGGAAGCATTCATTCAGAAATACAATGGATCTGAAATAAATTTTAGGTAGGTATTTAGATGAAAGTTTACATAGGAAATAATACATGAAACAGTGAAAAATAGTAGTAATCGCCTATAAATATTATTTTAAAACAATAAATGATATTTACTCGTATTGTCAAACATTTTTTAGGCCAGCCGAGTTTGATCAATCAATTCCAGCATGGCTAATGTTAACCAGCGGAACCACTGGACTGCCGAAAGTAGCAATTATTCCCTATGATACTCTGCTGAATGGAGTATGCCGCTGGTGGTGAGTTTTATATTCGTATTTTTGTGCGATCGGTGACTATTGTATTTCCAATTATCGAATAACACACCCAAACATCAATAAATAAAATATTTAGGTACCACTTCGGTTGCCCCTTATTTTGAGAATATTATTGATACTGAAGAGCTTATTGAAGTTATAAGTTTATTTATTTCTTGTTTCATTATAGTTTATAAATAAATTTCGAAAGTGGTGGTAACGTGTTATTGTTTGGTTAGGTTAGTACGAACTTTCGACAAACATTTATCAAACGCTTAGGTTAGGTATCCAACGGTGTACAAAATTAATTAGGTACTATTTCTATTAGGTATATCAAATAACTTCATTGTAAAGCAAAGCATTAGTCATATACGGATATTGATAAAATATAAACAGTGATTCATAGATTAGGGCTATATTTAGACAATATCTCTCTCGACTTGCCGCCGCACTTAATATTTAGGCGGCTTATTGCTGATTTGATAACATTAATGCAGTGAGTGTGTCAGTGTTTAGAATCATTTATGTGGGTTCCAGGTGCATATTTTACTAATGCTTCTTTTTTAAACCGATGTTGGTTCAAATTGAAGAATATTTACAATGAGAACTACCAACTCTGATATTGAAAAAACAAAATGATATTTCATACCAGTCAATATACCTGAAAAATTATTAGGGTAGTTCTCTATGTATGTATAAAAGTAGGTATTTTTATCATGTGTCAATTTAAATAATATAAATTTCTTTGTTTAGGACACCGTTCACGGATAAATTTGAGCTAACGTTGGCAATGGCAACACTTCAATGGCTGTCTTCTTTAATGTTCTTCATTTCTGGACCACTAAGAGGATATACGAGAGTTCAATCTTCGGTGCCTCTTACACCTCAACTGCTTGTGAGACTCATCAATAAATACAAGGTGATTATTATTTATAGAATGAATTGATAACTGAACTCGCGAGTAATTTCTAATCAATTGTTATGCTATTTTTTATTGGTACGGCCATCCCACTTAAGAACCGGTAAGTGAAATAACTGAAGTGATCCAGTACCCCTTTTATTTCAAGAATAAACTTATTTAATGTGAATTGGTGCAACGGATCATACGAAGGAAAATTCAGGGACGCCGATCACCGAGCATACGAAATATATGTTGGCTCAAAAACCTCAGACTAGTACATATTGTAAATACCCAACCTCCGTTAGGAGATGGAACAAAGTTGTTAGTAAAAAATGATTTGTGAAACCCTTTTGTAACGGATGCCAAATAAGTCTTGATTTTACTTATATTTGTGATGCCGATAAATTAAAATCTAAAGTTATATTTACCTACCCCTTGACTCACACATGGGACGGTTGTCACAAATCTCTCAAAAAATATAATTCCAATAATAGCAATACCAGTGACTATAATAACGAAGATAATAAATATATAGGTACTAATTAAGAACAGCTGATTAAAATAAAGATTATTACAAATAGTGATATCTAATATATGTATCAGTAAAACAGCTGATAACATAACATAAATAAAGTTCATTGAAATATTTCAGCCAAACGTCACAGCGTGGACGCCATATTTACTGGGTCAATTTCTTGTAGCAGCGGAAAGCGTTTGTGACTTATCGTCTTTCAAATACATTGCTATTGGCGGCAGCTCCATCGAAAAGCCATTATTGGACAAATTTAGGGTAAGTATTACTTATAGTTTCTGTGGACAAATCCAAAATATATATAAAATATTGAACGAAATTTCTTACACTTTTAAGGGTTAACTCTTTAGTGAGTTTGATAAAAAAAACAGAAAGCTATAAAACCCCAACTCCGTCATAGAGCCCAATTTACGTACCTTTCTTATTTTCCTTTATTTCAGAAAATATGTGGGGCTTTTCTATATCTAGTTTATGGGATGACAGAGCTTTTGGTGCCAATTTTCGACTTTGGTGATAATACTCCGTTCGGATCGACCGGTACTCCTTTTGAAGGTTACCAATTCAGGGTAAATTACCATCCATGAATTAAACTAAATTGTCCTTTATGAAAGGGGATAGATATTAACTCGTAAATAATGTTGCAGATTATCGACGAGGACGGTCTTACTTTAGATAAGCCGTTTAAAACCGGCGAGCTTTGGGTTAAAGGCGACGCGTTTTTCAAGGTATGTTTCAATATATAAATACGTTTTGCTTAAAACCAAATATATCTTTGTTATTTGATTGAACCTTAGAACATCAAAATAAAAATAAAAAACTGAATAGCAACATCATAATTCCTACCAATGTTATGAATACAAAATTTTGTGTGTGTGTGTATGTTCGCTACCAGCTCCATAATGGCTGAACGAACTTGGCACTTACTGGATATTGGATACTTTTATACCGGGAAAAGATAAACCCCTCGGAATCGCGAGTAAAACCATGGGGCTGAAGCTGGTCACTGACTCCCAATAACTTATAAGTATTTCTAAATGGTACTGATGATAATCATTGGTAGGGGCAGAAGGAAAAGTATAGTACATTATATAATCATATAAAAATACAGTGGAGACTCGATTATTCGGATCTCAGGATACGGATTTGCGTTTATTCGGATTGTCATCCACGATCAAATAACTTGGTAGTTTAATTCATACAAACGAAAGTGTATATCTAATCTCTGAATAAACATAGATTTTGTTTGATGACTTTATTTTTTTTTTATTATTTTGAATAAACACGAGTACGCGGACGACGTAGAGTTTATAGAGTTAATGATATTTATAAAATCGCTTTTCTTCATATATTCAATTACATTTCAGATTTTCAATTATCTGAATGCCTTACACCAATAAATTAGTCCGGGTGATAAAGTCTTCACTATAATATTTAATGCTATCTAGGTATAATTTCAGAACTTATATAGGTACCTAAATAGTCAGATGTTTTATAGATATAGGTTTCATTCGTAAAATAAATAATAATACTGTAGGTTTATTATTTTACTTATGATTTTGTTTATTTTTTTTGTTATGCTTGAATATTTGATGGCTATGAAATAAGATTTATTTAAACAAATTGAATTCCAGGGCTATTTAAACAATCCAGAAGAAACGAGAACTATAATAACAGAAGATGGTTGGATCAAAACGGGCGACTTGTTCTACAGAGACGACCAAGACTATTACTACTTTGTGGAAAGAAAAAGACTTTTAATTAAGCACTTCGGATTTTTGGTAATAATGTTTTTTTTTTCATACAACCTATATACTTACATGCCTACTTTAATTACTATAATTAGGTATATCTTTCAAGAAGAAGAAATCAAGTATTAATACATACATACAAAACTTTACCTTTTTTACCCCCTTTGGAGATGATTTGCCAAAACAATGAAACATATCACTCCTAATTTCCAACCAAATTAGTGAACACTAAATGTTCATGGATTTATCATATAAAAGGCTGAATATTTGAAAAACCCCTTCTTTGCAATTGCCTACACATATTATTTTTAAAAACAAAAACCGACTTCAAAACTGTAACCTATACCTATGTACAAACATAAACTAAAAAGTAAAGAATAATATTTTAATTTCAAAGCAAGAGCCTTAAAGGACAATCAACAAAATTATTGATATTTATATATCTATTTAATATTTATAAACAGTTCTTTTTGGAGTCGGTGCCAGCCAAGAAGAAGGACAGTTTTGAACTGGACACGAAGTGTTCATACGAGAAAACGTCTTACGACACCTCTCCTTACGGTAATGGTCCTTAGGTCTGCGCCGTCGCTCCCCTACCTTTCGAAAGTTTGTTACAGAGGCAGAATTAAACTGTCTTTCTTGGCTGGCACCATTTTATTTTTCAATTTTTAAAGTTTATTCCTTATTATATGTTATCCTAGGCAAAACTAGTTTGTCCTGAAATCGGGTCTGGCCGGTAAAATATAATATATGACTAGCGGGCCCGGCAGACGTCGTCCTGCCCTGAAATTAAAACAAATCTTGGAACTCGATTCGAGCGCCACCTACCGGGTCCAATTATATTTTAAAACCATCGAAGAACCCATTGAAGTATACACACAAAATTTCATCTAAATCCAAAAAGTCATGCTCAACGACTCAGTTTGATTCACTAAGGTTTATCAAACGAGATATAATTTTTTACGTTTTTGTTGATTTTCTTAAAAAGTGCTTAATCAATTTCGACAAAATTTAAATGGGACCACCTCTGAAGTATGATCTACCAAACAAAAAAAGAATCATCAAAATCTATTCATAATTGGCAGAGAAATCGAGTAACAAACATACAAAAAAAAAAAAAACATACAGACGAATTGAGAACCTCCTCCTTTTTTTTGAAGTCGGTTAAAAAGAGGTAACTATGTGCAAAATGTAACATTGCTACAACAGTCTCAGTAATTTGAGCTGCGCTGATATGTCAGCCGGTTAGTAAGTTTCTCTTTTTAACCCCCGACGCAAGAGAGGGGTGTTATATGGTGTATCGTAGCTCCCAAACGGATGAACCGATTTTCGTTTAGTTTTTTTTATGTTATAGATAATTTAATCCCAAGTGTTCTTAGCCATGTTTCATGAAAATCTGTTCATCCGTTTGAAGATCATCAGCTCTTTAATAGTTGATGAGGGGATCTGACTACCTTCCATATGTCCTATCGATTTGAAATTTAGTACCGTGTTACTTCAATGATATTGAAAGTATATGGTTAGGTAACCATGACCTGATCAGCCGTTGAAGACCAATAATTAATAAATAATATTTTAAACCTATTATAATTATTATCGTCACATATATAATGTAAGTTCAAATATTTTTATTTTGCGAGCATCGTCGCGTCGGACGACGCCTGGAAAATGGAAACTAATATTAATTTAAAAACTAATATTATTTATTAGTTTTTAGAATTTATTTTTTTAGTCGGGGTGTTTTAAAAATTTTAAATTTTACTTTTTATTATTACTAGGGTTCGCCCGCCGCGACAATATATTATTATTATAAATTCGACAATACAGTTTAATACATTATACCTAACTGTTTTAGACCATACAATTTAAATAGATATGCCAAAAAATAATAAACGTACAATTTTATTCAATAAACTTTGTTCCTACATCAGATTTCACCGCTACAAATGGAAGAAGTCATCAAACGCCATTCAGGAGTATCTGAAGCGTGCGTGGTCTCCATCCCAGACCCTGAGTGTATGGAACTACCCATAGCAGCAATTCTGAAGAAAAATGGAAATATACTTCACCCAGAGGAAATCTTTGCCTTGATGAAAGGTAGGTACGCTAACATAACAATATCTTATTCTGCTGTTGGTTTTGGTAACACATTACTCATATGATGTTCATATTCCAGATGCATTACCTGAAGGTAAACAACTACGTGGTGGATTTTTCTACGTAGATTCGTTCCCCGTCACGCCATCGGGGAAACTCCACCGAGCGAAAGTACGAGAAATGGCTTTCAAAGCAGAACGTATTTTACCCAAATAAATATAGAATATACTTTTGAGTTCTAGTAGTATTAGTGAGTGATAGAAAGAATACTCCTGTTTATTTAATGTATTTGTAAGTTCTTAAGGGTATTTATAATTTTCGACTTGAGTTGATTCCCAAGTAATAATAATAATGTATAAAGAGAACAGGGCAAGAAAAATAGTTATATTTCTCGAAGTCTATATAGTCTATAATAATAACTTCACGTACCTACTTGCTATAAGTATTTATTTACTAGATAATGGAAGCTATTCTCATAAAGGTGACAAAAATTCATAAAAACTACGCATATTATAGTAAAGTATTTTAAATATTTTTTGCATATATGTTTTATTAATGTTGAACAGAAAACCAATTGATTCACTATCTAACGATTTCGTTTGAGATAAAATCTGAAATTGTGATTTTGTAGATACCACTGATCAATGACTAACCGATATATGACATACTGGACATAATTATCAGATAGAATTAACCAAACCTATTAGTTTGTGTCTCACTCTAATTGAAGAACAAAATAAAAAAAGTTCTGTCAAAAAAGCCCAATTGAATATTTTCAAAACCATATGAACTACTAATAATTTCACGTATAAGTACCTAATTACAATGGCATACACAAATTCACTTTTAAATATTTTCTATACTTTTTCAATAATATTTGTAAGAAAAAATTGTGAAACTAATTAATTAATAAACTAGGTAATTTTATTGATAAAGGGTATTTTAGTATTCTAAAGTAGATACTTGGGCATTTTATATGGATAAGTTTATTGCGATAACGATTTATGTAACTGCCTAAATAATGGTGAGTAAGCTAAAATGATTTGGAATTAAACACGAACATTAATAATTATTCTACCAATATCTACCAATGTAATACATTTCAGACGTGTTTCGTTTTTCATTTTAAAATATTAAAAATAAGTGTATAATTATATGTTATATTATTTATATTACAGTACCTAAATATGATTCAACCAATCAAACGTAGGTATGCTACTTTTTAAAAATATTTTAATTTTAAGCTTAATATCTACAATTTTGTTATAATTTGCAATGAAAATGTTTGTTTATAGTTTATGTTATGTTCAATAATAAACAATACTTTGAGGCTACTAGGCTATTTTTTATTCCAAATATTATAACTTTCACTTCAAGTTTATCTATATTGTATATATATATACAAATATTTAGTATCACTGTTTTTAGGGTTCCGTAGTGATCAAGGAACCTTTATAGTTTCGCCAAGTCCATCCGCCTGTTTGTCCGCGGCTTAGCTCAGAGACCTTATCTTATATCGTTAAATGACGGATAGGTATGTGAAAGAAACTTTGTACATATTCCTTTGAAAATTACTTGGATGAATTTGTTATTTGTATAAAATAGGTAATAAGTAGGTAGGTAATATAAGTAACCATTTACCTACGAAAAAACAATTGTATTTGCACATTGGACGGGCAATTACAGAACCCTACTCTGTGCGTGGCGTGATACGCACTTGGCTGGTTTTATATTGTAACTCGGTCACCTCTTAGAAAATAATTAGTCCATGTTTTTTTTTTAATTCCTGGAACTGTTATACATTATGATATATATGTACAGAATGATTTGTCCACTCACCAATTTAAAGATATCATATATCTACAGTACTATCTCCGAAATCATTAAAAATCTATATATACTTAAAAAGATAAGGCTGACTCACTGATTCATCAACGCCCGGCCTTATACCTAATATAGTTTTTTTTTTCACAGAGATTTTTTAAGATGACGAATAAGAAAGGATTTTTCGAAATTCAACTCCTAAAGGGATAAAAAAGGGGTACGGGGGTAAAACCGTGGGGCGGAAAGCTAGTGAATTATATCAGTAATATAATATCATATTCCAATACGTATTGAGCTTGTGTTCAGTGCATTAAATTGTTGCTTTTCTCCGATTTAAGAGTTTGAATTTGCTTTTCTCCGGTTTCATAGTTAGGGCTTTGTTTGCCTTATTTGCACTTATACTTTATAAATCCAACGTAAACTAACGCGGGCGGAAAGCTAGTTATCAAAAAAAGATAAATAAAATAACGTAATAAAAAACTTAATATAATTATATCTATTATCCACAATAAATCACAGCAAAGATAATATAAAACGGTAACACCTATATAAATACACAGCTGTTAGATTTATCAATAATTACTATCGACAATTAGTTTTGAGCGAGCGTTACATTCATTCTGTTTTTAATATTTTAAGCAGTGGTGAAAAATAAAACTTGAATATGTTGGAAAAAGTTTTTATCACTAAACATGTAGAAGCTCTGAAATTTAAAGCGGTTAAAAGATTGAACATATCACCTCAGAGATGTCATATTGGACATATAGCGTTACAAGGAATGTTAGAAGCACCAACCGCATACAATCAGGTAAAAAAACTTAGTTACAATATAAAGAAGTAAACGCATCGGTGGACAGTGGTCCACTTACACTACACTACTGACTAAAATTGTGTAGCAACGTCATCGGTACGATTATTTGAAGCTGCGTGCATAGTGGTTATTTAGTGTATCAAGGCGTGTGACTTCCACTACATTACAATCGCGCTAGTTCGAATTATGTATATGAGAGGCAAATATATTGCAATTTGTGGCCTATGATCCTCCAAAAATATCTTCACTCTCTTTTTGACCACGTGCTGTATGTCTACGGAAAATTATAACTGGAGCTCATTCCACAACCTTAACGTCCGCGGTAGGTCATAAAAATGTATGTATTCTAATAAACTTTCACACATTTTATTTAGATCGATGGTGCAACTGGTGAAATGGAAACAAACATATCTGTAGCCACAAGGTCAAGCAGATTGGCCAATGCAATGAGCAATTATGGTCTGAAACCGGGTGATGCGATAATTTTGATGGGACACAACCATTTGGATTTGGCCATACCTTATTTCGCAAGCCACTTTAACGGATACTCGTTATGCGCTATCGACACTAATGTTCAACCAGGTAGGTAACTACGTTCTAATGTTAGTTTTATAGCTTTTCTTTTTTCATATTTCAATAATTTGAAATTAGTATTATGTGTTGCAATCTTTCTTAAGTTTACACGTAATAATAGGAAATGCGAAAGATAAGATTAAGTAGCAACATGATGACTGATTGTGAAAAGATCTTTTGTTTTTAATGTTGATATTTTTTTCTATTATTTAGTTTGTAATGAATTAGGCACCTACATAAATTAATTACCTGATGAATATTATTCTACGTTTTTTAAACTTCTGATTTTAGTCGACCTACAATTACTATGGCCCAATATTCAACCAAAGATGGTACTCTGCCAAAAATCCTGCGAAGATAAGGTTAAACATGCATACAAGTTAAATAAAACTAAAGGAGAAATCGTAATATTCGATGACAAAGATGCCGATTTGGAAGCATTCATTCAGAAATACAATGGATCTGAAATAAATTTTAGGTAGGTATTTAGATGAAAGTTTACATAGGAAATAATACATGAAACAGTGAAAAATAGTAGTAATCGCCTATAAATATTATTTTAAAACAATAAATGATATTTACTCGTATTGTCAAACATTTTTTAGGCCAGCCGAGTTTGATCAATCAATTCCAGCATGGCTAATGTTAACCAGCGGAACCACTGGACTGCCGAAAGTAGCAATTATTCCCTATGATACTCTGCTGAATGGAGTATGCCGCTGGTGGTGAGTTTTATATTCGTATTTTTGTGCGATCGGTGACTATTGTATTTCCAATTATCGAATAACACACCCAAACATCAATAAATAAAATATTTAGGTACCACTTCGGTTGCCCCTTATTTTGAGAATATTATTGATACTGAAGAGCTTATTGAAGTTATAAGTTTATTTATTTCTTGTTTCATTATAGTTTATAAATAAATTTCGAAAGTGGTGGTAACGTGTTATTGTTTGGTTAGGTTAGTACGAACTTTCGACAAACATTTATCAAACGCTTAGGTTAGGTATCCAACGGTGTACAAAATTAATTAGGTACTATTTCTATTAGGTATATCAAATAACTTCATTGTAAAGCAAAGCATTAGTCATATACGGATATTGATAAAATATAAACAGTGATTCATAGATTAGGGCTATATTTAGACAATATCTCTCTCGACTTGCCGCCGCACTTAATATTTAGGCGGCTTATTGCTGATTTGATAACATTAATGCAGTGAGTGTGTCAGTGTTTAGAATCATTTATGTGGGTTCCAGGTGCATATTTTACTAATGCTTCTTTTTTAAACCGATGTTGGTTCAAATTGAAGAATATTTACAATGAGAACTACCAACTCTGATATTGAAAAAACAAAATGATATTTCATACCAGTCAATATACCTGAAAAATTATTAGGGTAGTTCTCTATGTATGTATAAAAGTAGGTATTTTTATCATGTGTCAATTTAAATAATATAAATTTCTTTGTTTAGGACACCGTTCACGGATAAATTTGAGCTAACGTTGGCAATGGCAACACTTCAATGGCTGTCTTCTTTAATGTTCTTCATTTCTGGACCACTAAGAGGATATACGAGAGTTCAATCTTCGGTGCCTCTTACACCTCAACTGCTTGTGAGACTCATCAATAAATACAAGGTGATTATTATTTATAGAATGAATTGATAACTGAACTCGCGAGTAATTTCTAATCAATTGTTATGCTATTTTTTATTGGTACGGCCATCCCACTTAAGAACCGGTAAGTGAAATAACTGAAGTGATCCAGTACCCCTTTTATTTCAAGAATAAACTTATTTAATGTGAATTGGTGCAACGGATCATACGAAGGAAAATTCAGGGACGCCGATCACCGAGCATACGAAATATATGTTGGCTCAAAAACCTCAGACTAGTACATATTGTAAATACCCAACCTCCGTTAGGAGATGGAACAAAGTTGTTAGTAAAAAATGATTTGTGAAACCCTTTTGTAACGGATGCCAAATAAGTCTTGATTTTACTTATATTTGTGATGCCGATAAATTAAAATCTAAAGTTATATTTACCTACCCCTTGACTCACACATGGGACGGTTGTCACAAATCTCTCAAAAAATATAATTCCAATAATAGCAATACCAGTGACTATAATAACGAAGATAATAAATATATAGGTACTAATTAAGAACAGCTGATTAAAATAAAGATTATTACAAATAGTGATATCTAATATATGTATCAGTAAAACAGCTGATAACATAACATAAATAAAGTTCATTGAAATATTTCAGCCAAACGTCACAGCGTGGACGCCATATTTACTGGGTCAATTTCTTGTAGCAGCGGAAAGCGTTTGTGACTTATCGTCTTTCAAATACATTGCTATTGGCGGCAGCTCCATCGAAAAGCCATTATTGGACAAATTTAGGGTAAGTATTACTTATAGTTTCTGTGGACAAATCCAAAATATATATAAAATATTGAACGAAATTTCTTACACTTTTAAGGGTTAACTCTTTAGTGAGTTTGATAAAAAAAACAGAAAGCTATAAAACCCCAACTCCGTCATAGAGCCCAATTTACGTACCTTTCTTATTTTCCTTTATTTCAGAAAATATGTGGGGCTTTTCTATATCTAGTTTATGGGATGACAGAGCTTTTGGTGCCAATTTTCGACTTTGGTGATAATACTCCGTTCGGATCGACCGGTACTCCTTTTGAAGGTTACCAATTCAGGGTAAATTACCATCCATGAATTAAACTAAATTGTCCTTTATGAAAGGGGATAGATATTAACTCGTAAATAATGTTGCAGATTATCGACGAGGACGGTCTTACTTTAGATAAGCCGTTTAAAACCGGCGAGCTTTGGGTTAAAGGCGACGCGTTCTTTAAGGTAAGCTTAGGTATAGAATATAATAATTAAACCTCAGTTACTAAAATTATAATGAGCACATCTATTTTCTACGTAATATAGTATAATGTAGTATAGTATTAATTAACTTATCAATGAATATTTACACACAAACATTTGGACATACTTGTGATATGAAGTTAAACGCTCAGTATTTTTAACTACTTTTTATTCTACATTATGTATAGTCATTTTAATGATATTCCACGCATCCTTAGTTTTAATATACCTATGCCTGAATTTTGAAAATTCAGTAACGCGACTAAAATTCCGAGCTAGACTTCATTCAAACTATGTAAAACACTTAACAGAACTCCAAACATTATTTATTGCATCTTCATGTCCACTAGTGAGAACCATTTAGGGTTTTGTGTGTATGATATACTTAATAGGTAACATAATTATCATTAATTTGTTATTAACGTAGTTTAGTGATACCTACCTACATAATTATATCGTGCTTGAATTATTTTGTGTGGTAGGTACATGTTGCTGTTTTTTCTTTTAACTTGCACCTACTTTTTCAAATATGGATAAGCTGCTGTTTGACCACAATTATTATTATTACTATGATTGTTTATTACGTAATATGCATACAATAATTTATTATTTACATAAATACAGCGGAATAAAGAATAAACACCATAACGATAGGTACGCCCGTGTCGAATGGAAAGGAAACGGTTTTCGGAAATTCAATCCCTAAAAAGGTAAACGGAAAGCCACAGGGATGAGATGATAATTTTGTTACCACCAAATATACTTGCATGACTACCTAGCTGAATACGTAGTAAGCAAAATAAGCGATAAAATACTTATATTATATAATAATATATTCATTGTTTTTCAGGGCTATTTAAACAATCTAGAAGAAACGAGAACTATAATAACAGAAGATGGTTGGATCAAAACGGGCGACTTGTTCTACAGAGACGACCAAGACTATTACTACTTTGTGGAAAGGAAAAGACTTTTAATTAAGCACTTCGGGTTCTTGGTAATGGTGGCTTTTTTCATACAATCTACCTACTTCAATTACAATCATTTTCTCATTAGTTCAGACTAATTAAAATATACGACGTTCCCAAGATGCCAATATTTTTTTAATAGCTTGTACCTACTTACATAGAATTACGAGACCAAATGACAGGATTTTTTATAGTTTTTAATAAACGTTTTGACGTTATTACGACATAAGTCAGGTCAAGAAAAACATCTACCACTAACCCAACCAGTGTATAAAAAATCTAAACATCTCTAAAATTGCGAGTACGTTATAAAATTCTTCCATTTAATGTTTTTTAACTACCAATTTAAGAGTAGATTTTTGATCGTGTATATTAATGTCCCAAGCCAGTATTTCATACGAAATCCATGAAAACTAAGTACCTATCGCTTACACATTTAATAAATAAAAGCTGATTTGATATGTCAGTCAACATTCATATTCATTATCATTTTTTCACTCATAAATAAAAAAATAATTATCAAAATCTATTCATAATTTGGCGGAATGATTGCGTAACAAACGTACAAAAAAAACATACATTCGAATTGAGAACCTCCTCCTTTTTTGAAGTCGGTTAAAAAGACGGCACAATGAGATAAGTTATCTGACTATTGAAAAAACATTGAAGAAAATGAATTTAACCGTATGAGACTTAAAATCACTCAGCGTGAAGTTAGGTTTCATCATTCGCTTCATTGCTAGCTTTGAGTGTGGACGTACTAATCAGTTAACCAGTCTTTATTAATACGTTATAACAGAAAAGTGATCTTATTGTGAACGAAATAAAGTCCATAATTGTGCGTGCTAATACGGTAAATTTCCAGTTACGTTGGTTAATATCAGTGTTTTGTCTGGTATCGGAAAATAACATAATGTCGCTACAACGTACTCCGCCCGGCGATGATTCCCAGAAATATGTCTCGAATCCAGATATTTCGCACTCAAATATGGATAGTAATATTCTTAATCGGAAACGAAAACAACCAGAGGAATGTGGGTGTATGCTGATAAATAAAAAATTTGACGATTTTTTCTCGACATGGCACTCTAAAGTGGATGAAATGATTGTAGAAAAAATATCGCAATCATTTAAGACTATATTATCATCTGAGCTGTCGCTGATCACGGATAGCTTGAAGGAGGTTACCGTAGCCATTACAGGACTACGATCTGATTGCACAAGTCTGCAGAACTCAATGAAGGATATGGACAGCAGATTGTTGGATATGGAAAAGGCATCATCGTATATGGCAGAGAGGCAAGACACTCTTGACGCCCGGCTTACAACGATAGAAACTGAGATGTCACATATGAATGCCCTCCCAGACCAGGTGCAGCATTTGGAAATCAAGCTAGCCGCTTTTGAACAGCAAGCTCGAGAGTGTAATATTGAAATCTCCAATCTGCCCGAAAGACAGGGTGAAAATTTGTTGTCAATTGTTGCAGAACTGGGGACGACTATTAACTACCAAATTATGCCGTCGAGCATCATCTCAGCTCATCGTGTTCCACACGCCACCAACATGGACAAACGACCTAAGAATGTTATAGTAAAATTTCATTCTAGAATCTTCCGTGATAACTTGCTTGCGGCGTGTCGTACTAAAAAGGGTGTAACGTCGGAGCAATTGTCAATAAATGGTGCAAGTCATAAGATATTTGTAAATGAACATCTGACCTTAAATAATAAACAAATATTTCGAGAAACCCGTGAACGAGCAAGAATGCATCAGTATAAATATGTCTGGGTCAAACACGGAGTTATCCTTGCGCGCAAGTCTGAAACAACACCAGTGGTGGCAGTGCGCACCAAGCGGGATATCACAAAGATCCAATAATATAAATGTATATAAAAGAAATCACATAGTTCTCTCTCAGGTACTTATTTTTTTAATAGCAGTGTATTATAATGTCAGTGGATCAGTTAGTGCAAATATACCCTATTTACCCTTTATGACATTATATTATAACAAATATATATCTTATTTTCTACACTTATTATACCGTAACCTAAGAAAAAACAGTACTATACTTTTATCATGTCATCACAGATCCATGCTAATTACAATTGTACTTTTGACAAGAGTATTGTTGCATGCATATACTTATATCCTATATGTCTATAATAACATAATAAAAACTACCTATAAAATATTTTACTATAATTCATTACATCCGTTGTATCACAGTATTGGCATTTTGTACCTCTATCCTACTTGTCCTCGCTATAAATCAACCATAAAAACAAATTGTTTACACCTTTTAAATGCTATTAAATCAATATTTGTTATAAATTACCTTATCAATGACTAATCTAACTGTTTATTATCAAAATTGCCGTGGACTTAAGACAAAGCTACATACATTCTATATGAATATTCTTTTACACGACTTCGACATTATTGTCATTACTGAGACTTGGCTACATTCCGATATTTACGACAGTGAGTATATTGACGACAGATACCACGTATACCGTTGTGATAGGAATCGTGCGGTGACAGGACTGCGCGATGGTGGGGGCGTGCTGGTGGCTGTGAGGCGAACCCTCAATGCTACACTTTGCGCGAGCGCGTCTAGCGCGACTGGCGCGAATGGCGCGACGACCCGTAGCGCGCCGCTCCCGCCGTATCCTATTGTTGATCACGTAATAGTTAATCTTACTATTGGTGCACGCCGTTATATTATTTCTTGTGTATACATACCACCTAACCAAAACAATGATGTATATTCCTCTTACCTCAATTACCTGCAGGAAATTCTCGATTATTATGAAGATAAGTATTGTTATTTGTTTGGCGACTTCAATCTACCATCGCTTGGGTGGGTAAAAACGGGAAGTAATCAAATGGAGCCTACTTTTCTCAATTCATGCACATCTAGTAGAACGTTAGTAAATTTTATGAATCTTATGAATGTTTCCCAGTATAATGCTTTTCAAAATAAAAGAGACAGAATCCTGGATTTATTTATGACGGATCACAGGGATTGCATGGTATCGAATTCATCTCTAGCGCTTGTGCCTGTAGATGAGCACCATCCGCCATTTTACGTAACAATACCTACTCAAAAAACAGGTAAAATGCCCCACAACTCACGTCCATACCATTATTGCTTTAAGACAGCAGACTATTCGATTATTAATAGTAATATATTAAGTACAGACTGGGTCAGCTTATTCGAAAATAAATCACCTGAAGCCGTGGTCGATATATTTTATGAAACAATATATGGTTTTATACGTATGTACATTGTAACTACAACCACAAAAAATACCAATTATCCAGTCTGGTTTAATTCTTCCCTGATACACATTTTTAAAGATAAAGAAAAAGCATGGATTAAATGGAAGAAGTATGGCAACTTGACAGATTATGAATTGTTTTCTATGTACCGTAAGCGCTTTAAAAAACAGTCACACCATTGTTATGCTGAATATATGGATAAAGTTGAAGATAGTATCAAAATTAATGTAAAATATTTTTGGAAACATTTATCAAGCCGTAAAAGTACTAATGGATTTCCTAATAATGTTTTTTACAAAGAAAAATCTGCTATTGACCCCATCGATACTTGCAACCTTTTCTCAGATTACTTCTATAATGTTTTTGAGCCTTCTGAGGGCCTTGATGAATTTGACATAAAAGATGATAGTCAATTAAATCCCGACTCCGACTTAATCATCAGTGACGTAGTTATCTCACCTGAGGATGTTCAAAGGGAATTGAAATATCTAGATGTTAGCAAGGGCTCAGGTTTAGATAACATTCCCCCAATTTTCCTGAAAAACACAGCTCAAACAATCTACAAATCGGTCAGCATAATAATGAACAACTGTTTACAGAGTGGGTATTTTCCATCTCAGTGGAAGTTGGCTCGCATCGTACCAGTGCATAAGGGTGGATCGAAAAGAAATGTTGAAAACTATCGGCCAATATCAATTCTCCCCGTACTGTCGAAGCTTTTCGAAAGATTAGTGCACAGAGCGATTTACCCAAGTCTGCACAAAATAATAATCCCACAGCAACATGGTTTTGTACAAAAGCGCTCAACAATAACTAATCTATTGGTATATACTTCGAATATCTTTGAAAATTTAGACCAAAATAAACAAACGGACAGCATCTATACTGACTTTCGAAAGGCGTTCGACAGAGTGGATCATAAATTGTTACTTGAAAAACTTGCATTTAACGGTATACGTGGAAATCTTTGGCGCTGGTTTAAATCATACATTACAAAACGCACTCAAAAGGTAGTTATCAATGGATATGAGTCTGCAGCTGTGGTAATAAGTTCTGGGGTTCCGCAAGGATCAATACTAGGGCCTTTGATTTTCATCTTATTTATTAATGATATAAATTTATGTTTTCATTACAGTAATTTCCTCTTATACGCTGATGACTTAAAGGTATATAGTAACATTGATGATGAAAATGACTGCCTTTGCCTTCAGATGGATCTCGATCGTTTAACTGCTTACTGCAATAGGAATAAATTAAGCCTTAACCTAAAAAAATGCAATTACATATCGTTTACTCGCAAAAAAAATAATACTCACTTTACTTATTCTCTTTGTGACAATGATCTAGAAAGGGTTGACTATGTTCGTGACTTGGGAGTTACCTTAGATAAAAAGTTAACCCTTGATACTCATGTCACTAATATAGTTAATAAGGCATACAAGATGTATGGCTTCGTAATGCGAACTAGTATTAATTTCAAAAGACCTTCAACTTACCTTCACCTGTACAAATCACTCATACGTTCGCAGTTAGAATATGCTGTTTGTGTGTGGAATCCTCTATATAATAAATATGTAATGAACCTTGAAGCTGTACAGAAAAAATTTCTACGTAGCATGCACTACAAATGCACGAAAATTCGTCTAAATTATGACAAATTGCTTAAACACTATAATATACTAAACCTAAAGGAAAGACGTGATCAACTTGTAATAAATTTATTATACGACATATGCAATAATAAATATGACTGTAATGGTTTAACAAGAAAATTGTGTTACCGTGTACCCACACGTAATCACGTAAGAACCACCCGTACTAACGAGTTTTTCTCCATACCCAAGTGTCGCACTAATGCTGGTAAACGATCCCCAATGTATAGGATGGTACAGTCCTACAATAAAACATTTGCCAATATCGATTTATTTAACACCCGACCTGGTTCTTTCAGGAAATTGGTTATCGAAAGGCTAAAGGCCAATACTGTGACTGTAACTAACACTAATATTTAAGCAGTACCTAATATCAAAGTATGTATATAAAGTCATTTACTATATTGTATTTGTATATGTGTATATGTATGTATGTATATGTATGTATGTATGTATATGTATGTATGTATGTATATGTATGTATGTATGTATATGTATGTATGTATATGTTTGTATGTATGTATGGGTATGTGTATGTGTGTATAGATATGTGTTTGTAAGGATGTGTATGTAGGGATGTGTATATCTGTGTATGTTTATTTTGTATGTGTATGTATATGCTTATAATACGTACTTTTTCTCTTATCTTATTATAATTTTATATATATATATATATATATTTTTCATTGTTGTCTCTCATTGATAGGTTAATACGACCACATGTTTAGTAAGCTGTTAGATAACGGGGTAGACTACACATTTGTTAATATTTTAAGCATCTAATATTGTAAACTTGTGTATTTTAATGTGTAGTTGTTTGTTATCGCTAATAAAATAAATAAATAAATAAATAAATAAATAGACTTATTTTTCTCACGCTCTGATTCATCCTACCGCTGCTGTCTCGTATCTCGCTTGATATGCGACAGTGAAAATAAAATTTTACTCTAGAAAATAAACTAAGTAAATCCATATTGTTAGCCTGAAATACTACGAAATTAAAGTCTATGATGATTTCTCTATGATGTTTTTTCTTAAGAAACTTTGCGTTGCGAATTATATCTAGACACGCTGTAGCGTGTCAAGCTAAGAAAAAGGTACTTGGGACGCAGCAGCCGTGTGTTATTTTGTCGGTGTTTAATATGCCATGAATAATCAAGATTCATGTATTCTTCATAACTTTAAGAATAATGTCTATTTAAGGAAAAAAATTACCTACTCGTTATAGTTGGTACTAATCAAAAGTTAACTACATCAGATTTCACCGCTACAAATGGAAGAAGTCATCAAACGTCATTCAGGAGTATCTGAAGCGTGCGTGGTCTCCATCCCAGACCCTGAGTGTATGGAACTACCCATAGCAGCAATCCTGAAGAAAAATGGAAATATACTTCACCCAGAGGAAATCTTTGCCTTGATGAAAGGTACGCTAACTTAACAACATCTTATTCTGCAGTTGATTTTGGTAACACATTACTCATATGATGTTCATATTCCAGATGCATTACCTGAAGGTAAACAACTACGTGGCGGATTTTTCTACGTAGATTCGTTCCCCGTCACGCCATCGGGGAAACTCCACCGAGCGAAAGTACGGGAAATGGCATTCAGAGCAGAACGAATTCTACCCAAATAAATTAAATAATATTTTTTAAGTTCTAATAATTGAAGTAAGTAATTGAATGAATACTCCCGTTTTTTTCAATATTTTTACTACATAGTATAACGTTGGGAAAATTACTATCATATTTCTATTTGGTTCAGGGATTTTAGCTTTAAAATAGAAAAAGCAAAAAGTAGGATTTCCGTATTTTATTACTGATTACTTTTTATATAGTAAAACACCTACCTATTACGACTACATAAATAAAATACTTTTTCATGCGATATTAGTTATGTTTGACCTAAATTAGTGCGTAGTTTATTTAAATTGACAAAGACAAAGGCGTGTAAATCTCCCATACACATACTATTTTGTAAAGAGGCGACCACTCAGCATGGAGTGGCATCGCGAAACAACAATGCTATGCTGTTTTCTGTTAAATACCATTATTTTACGTCAAGCTGAAATCCTGATGAATGGATTATTTTTACTAAGTTCCTTACGCAAAATAATATAAAACAGGTTTACATTCATAATAATGTAACAATTTATTGTGTTGAATTTCTATTACTTCAATGTATATTTTTGTTATAAATATTTTGGTTCGTTATTTCGAACAACTTTCACTATGGAAATAACTGGGAAATACTCGTGAAAAGAAATTGTAACTTTTCTCACCTTGCTCGAACAAAATGTTTGAATAAAAAAATATATAAAAGTTGTTCAGCTTGATAAACCATAATTCGAATTAGAATTTTGAAAAGATGCTATCTCAAAGTATCCACCCAGTATGTAAGGAATTTTCCTTTGATGTACAATTCAATAATTACTTTGTTATGACTCCATATTTTTTCTGTGATTATTTATTTGTGCCATTAGCACAAAATAATTTGTTAATACAGTATAACTAAATCATTATTCATTGTTGCAGTAACGTATAATTGAGACAGCTCTTAGAATTAATGTGCTGGAGTACTTAGTATATAAGTTATTTAATTAGTGTATAGCTTGTTGGTTAATACATAAATGTTGTCAATTTATGAAAAGTGTTGTTTATTGTATAAGTATTTTCTAGTATTTGTGTATTTTATTGCTATAGGATTCCATTGCGGTCAAAATGCGTTATGCGGTGTGTCTATTTCAGTAAAATTGATGAATCGCCCATTGAGCGTTTCAATTAAACAGGCTCGTGGCATATTTTCAAAACCTATATGGGTTTGTCATGCTGCTATTTCAAAGTATTCATCCAATAAATACATACAAATTGATGAAGCATTGAATCTGATTTGGTTTTTATATAATATGTTTTACCTTTAAGTACCTACCTACTTCGGATTTAAAGGTTCCTGGCACACTTAGGTTGTGAGAACAACTCGTTTATTTACCTTCTGGTACATGATAGTACCATCTCATTCGTTCAAAAGTAAAGTTCACAGACGTTTATACAGATAACTAATAAAAATCATATCTAATATTTTGTGGAATGCCTTTTTTGTTTTAAAAGATGGAATTTACAAAATTCTTCAGCAGAACAAGTTTCTTCGTTGAGATTTAATAATTTTAAAATGTTTTTTTGTTACATTTATAAGAAGTATACGAGACATATTAGAATTTATAATTTTGTTTCCATTTCAAGTGTCTTAAGAAATAAAAATATTTTGTACATTGTATTTACATAGGTAGGTATATTAATTTTTATTTTCACTTAAGACTTTAATTATTAAAGTTTTTGCGTGGAATCGACTAGCAATTTCTAATGATCAAATGATTAATTGATTAAAATCTTTTAACCTTAAGAAGTCTTACCTATATTATTTTCAAACTGAAAGGCCAGGCGGGAGAAAATGTGGCAATAAAACTCTAGCTCTATAAACTAAAGTGGGTTGAATCCACCGTAAGAGGCACGACATCAAAGTTTCAAATTCCCGTTGATCGAACGAGTGCCTGGCGTTCGTGACCCTCCTATTGATATGCTATCATCCTGGGTATATACGACATGTGAGATAGTTGGGTGACAGGCAAATTCACTTTCCATTCCGTCACTCCGTCAGTAGGTACTAAGCCTTGGTAATAAGTTATTCTTCGGTGGTGAACTAACACAATTAGTCTATCAAATGTAACTTACGGTAATTGTTCATTTATCTGTTTACATATACATACATAATGTGATTTGCAGTGACTGACTGACTGGTATATGATCTGATCAACGGTTAGAAGCAAGATTAGAAATGGTTGTTACGTACAGTATGATTTTTGGTGCTGCATCCTTTCTTATAAGCATAAATTTCTTACTTACTTTTGTTCCAAGAAACGATAAGATTCCTTGAAAACGCGGAGGACAGGAATTATATGCTCGTCTGTCTGTTTGTTACGGATAATCTCCGAAACGGTTGGACCAATTTTGACAGGACTTTCACTGTCAGATAGCTGATGTTATAAGGAGCTACTAAGGTAACTTTTATTTGAGAAAAATGTTTCGAAATTGCTAACAAAATCCGATTCAAATAGGGATCGTGGGTGAAACCGTAACGACTAGTTATAAATATAATTAAGAAAAAATGATACCCATAATGGTAATTATCCATCACCAAAATATTTTCGTGCCTTTTCCTATACTACTATAATTACCTATACTGCTCGTAGCTATACACAACAGGTACTAAAAATTCAATCAATCCCGGAAGCAAAAAGTGGAATTGAAGTCACCGGATGCGTCTAATTAATTACCCGCCAGCAGTCGTCTAATCAATCCTCTAGCTAAAAGGATGAACCTGATGCTGTGTCACTACTCCAATTAATTTGTATCCTTGTTTTTACTTGACTTTTTCTTGTTTCTTGTTTAGCTCTGATTCATAGTCAATAAAGGAATTCCTTTTATGATTTTTTTTCATTAACATCAATTCCAACATTAATCGTGTGAGAGACAAACACAAAATAAATTCTCTTTTTATAAAACCATTTAACTAAGTAACGAACGAAAGTGGTATATCTCTCTAAATAGGTTCCACTTACGTAAGATAGAGTTGAAAAATTGCGGTTATTTTTATGTAGGCATATAATGTAAATAATTGCTTGTTTTAATGTAACTTTTCGAATATAATGTACGTATTTTAAAACGGATGTCATGGAACGTGTGTGGTGCTTTAGTGCAGTGCAGTCAACTCAGTGAACACAGATGTGCGCGACGTTACACGAGACGACTAAATAATGACGCGACACCGGACGGCGACGCCAGCTGTAGCCGACGTTGAGTGTTTAAATATTATCGAGATTATTTTCATACATATTTCAATGTAAAATTTCCATGTTATAGATTCAATCGAATATAGATTGTTTAAACGTATACGAAACAGACAAAGGAAATATCAAATATGTGAATAATTTACCGGAACATCCGGACCATTCCGGACGCTGGACAACTAAAAAATTCAGTTGACGCCTGTTCACCAAATTCACAGAAATGTTCATTGTAAATAGTGGCCTAGTTTCGTGGTCCCGGATGTGTTACGGGCCACAGAACGTTCACTCTGTGAACTACGGGAAGAGTGACTCTGACGCTGTGCTCTGACGTCAGAACAATTCCGTCCTAGAGCGTGTCACGTCGGGGTGGCCTGGCGCTTAGCAACCTTCTACTGCTACGGCAGCTCTGTATTCTCGTAACGCGGTTTCCTATCACTAGTTTATGCAGTAACAGCTTTGTAGATAATATATGGAATAGGTGTGATTTTTAGTTTTTTTGATTGAAGTTGAACTTTAATACCTATCCTAATTTAAAAAATCTTATTGGCTTGGTATACATTAACTGTAGGTACTCTCTAAAGAATGATAATAGCCAAATATCTGTAAAGACAACGCAAAATTACGTATTTATTTAGGGACCTTTATCGTTAATTATTTATCTTTGTTTGTTACTGAATTTACTCAGAATTACTCTCTGAAAATATTGGTTCCGGGTAATCATTCAATTCGCAATGTCAATAGAAAATAATATAATAATATAATACAAAAATAATATAATACATAATTACTTAGTTTTTCAGATATCAGTTAATTTCTGAATTTATGGGATACATTATATCAAAATTGAAATGGTACAATTAATTCATAGCAAAACAAAAATAAAATACAATTTTGATATGTTAAAGTGGTTAACCCCCATTTACAAGGGCTGCAAAATATTTCATAATAACATCTGAGCGATCTTAAATATTTAACTGTATCGAGGGTAGATGGATATTGTAGCCTTTTATAACATGTTTCTACTGCATTTTTTTAAATATTGTTGTGTTAAAAATTTGAGTTCCGGAAATTTTAACGATATTCATTTCACAAACCCAATTCTCTATTTTTATTTCAGTGAATATCTACCGGTTTGTAAGCGAATTCAAGCGCTTTAATTTGAGGACGAAAATGTATACGTTACATTGTATTTAATGGGAAACAATAAAAAGTAGTTGGGATATAGAGTGAATGTAGTTTCTGAAAGATTTTGGCTTATCACGGCGCCTTTACGTCGTGCTGATTTTAAAGTGGCCATTTGGACAGTGGCCGCACACCCTCCACGTTACAACGGAATGTAGTTTATCTAACTAATGTCCTGTACCTCTTGCTTTTACTTCAATATATTATTATTATAACTTAATACGTAAGTTAAATACACGCATACACCTTGGACGAATAAAATACCCTATCTAATATAATTTATTTTACTCCATTTGTTTTTATTTGTACCTTTACTGTAGAAAAATACCTATATGTACCTAATGGACATTTAATTGTATACTAACATCAAAGCGTCAGATCAATTTTAATCAGTTATCTGCTAAAATATAATCTACATCTAATATATAAAATTCTCGTGTCACTGTTTTAGTTGCCGTACTCCTCTGAAACGGCTTGACCGATTTAGATGAAATTTTTTGTGCTTATCCGGTATCTATGAGAATCGGCCAACATCTATTTTTCATCCCCCTAAATGTTAGGGGTAGTCCACCCCTAAATTTTTTTTTTATTTTTGAGACAAAATTTCTAATTTCTATTTTTTTATGATACAACATACAAAAATACATACAATCCCCAATTTTCACCCTTCTACGATCAACCCTTATTTTTTAATAGCCATTTTAGTAATTTGAGTAATCGGTCAAGCCGTTTCGGAGGAGTATGGTAACAGGACCGATTTGGATGAAATTTTGTGTGTGTATTGGGTTCCTCGATGATTTGAAAACAAAATTGGACCCGGTAGATGGCGCTGGAATCGGGTTCTAAGTTTTGTTTTAATTTCAGGGCAGGACAACGTCTGCCGGGTCCACTAGTATATATATAAAATTCTCGTGTCACAGTTTTAGTTACCGTACTCCTCTGAAACGGCCTGACCGATTTTGATGAAACTTTATATTTACATTTAGTAGGTCTGAGAATAGGTTGTTGTCTATTTTTTACTAGCTGTCCCACGCGGTTTCACCTGCGTTCCCGTAGGATCCGCTTTCCCGTGGGATCTAGCGGTACTAAAAATAGATAACAACCTACTCTCAGACCTACTGAATATACATATAAAATTTCATCAAAATCGGTCAAGCCGTTTCGGAGGAGTATGGTAACAAAGGACCGATTTTGATGATTTGAAAACAAAATTGGACCCGGTTGCTGGAATCGGGTTCTAAGTTTTGTTTTAATTTCAGAGCAGGACAACGTCTGCCGGGTCCGCTAGTTACCTATAAATAGGTGAGCAGAAATATATTTATATATTAATGATTATATCTGTAAACTTGAAAAGCAACATTTATCCATATTAGAAACATTGCCAATTCAAAATGGATGACACACAGAATCCATGATGGTGTAGTGCCTCAGTTAATATAACTTTGGTAATAGAATCTTGTAAACTAAGTAAAGTTAGTGTGTATAGACAGGTTATTCCTTGATTAATGTGAGTTCGAGGTTTCAATGGCTTTGAGATGGTGATAAATACTGGTCTCAGTAAAGACAATTTATTTAAGTAGGCTATACTACGTGTTGTCTAAACATAGTTATAAATTATCTATTGAATAAATTATACACTGTGTGTAATAGGTAATTGGTTTTAGAAACAATCAGCATTTATTTTTTATTATACTACAAGTGACAACCAGGCAGGCAGGTCACCTGATGGTAAGTGAATACCGTCGCCTATAGACCAATACCAGAGGGATTGCCAATATGTTTTAACAACGTCCTAAAGGCAACTGGCTCTCAATTCCAACTACCGGAACCCACCAATAGGTGCTTGACGACAGATTTTCAAATTGAGGGTTGAAGCCAGCCAGTCGAGTTACTACAAAGTACCCTACCACCGTGCTGTGATTTCCTCACGATGTTTTCCTTCACCGAAAGATCAAGCTCATTGTTGGATTCAAACCCACGTCACTACTGTAACGTACCTACACTTAGATGCAACGTAGGTACAAAAGTTATGCTATGTTAAGCTATCATCGCCTTAAAGTAGTTTACTCTGTGCTTATTTCACGCAGCAACGACGAATCGATGTGATTTTATGAGCTTGGGCTATTCACGAAATATTAAACCAAAGGATATAAATTTATCAATGAAACCTATAACGTACTAACGGTTATATAATAGTTCAAATCCAAAATAGAACATACCCCCTACTTCATTTGTCCCGGACCCCGGTAGTGTGCCGGTAGTATAGTAAATAATATAAAGGTTGACAACTCTTTGGCAGCGGCACGGGCAACGGTGCATGGATCGTTAGCCTGCTTGTCTTCCATCTGGTATAAAAAAGTACCTAGTAGTTAGACTGATCAGTGTTAAACTCCATCAATAAATTTTCCAAAACCAATTAAAAATACGGTATAAGTATATAAAAATATATCACCATAAAATTCATGAGACACGACTATTTTTTCAAAATTAAAACATTACTATTCACTTAATATTCACTTGCTGGTTTGGTTTTTAATTAAGACTCAAATTATCTTCTAATCAACTATTAAATATTTCACAAAACTTTACATACTCTTACATTTTCTTATCTATCGATCCACCATATTTATTCTTTATCTTAAATCTAGTGTAATGTTGCCAACCTAATACTAAAAAGTTCTACAATGGACATTGTCACTCAACAATTACTTTCAAATAAATAATAGGCAGAATAGTTTTAAAAGGACGTCACAAAGCTAAAGGAAAGTCTAATCCACATCCGTTTATATTTATGTAGCCGAATAAGCTTCCACTAAAGGCTTATCAACTATCAAAACATTTGCGCAGTGAAAGATCATGCGGGCAAAAGTTTACTTCTCGCCTTTAAGCCTATTATAAGCCAGCCCTTTGCTATAATTGGATCAAATAATAGTCACATCAATACCAACTAAATCTCCAAATCAAGAGGCAGTAGTGGTGTAGAGCATATATTAGCAATCGCATTAGAAAAGGCTTTAGAAACGGAACTCTGCCAGATGTGAACGACTTGTCCGTACCTACCTGTAGGTCATAAAGTCGCAATGTATATTGGTTTACCTACTCTTTTATTTTTCATCTATAAACTGTGGTACAAAAGCTAGAGTAGCTTTAGCCTCACGATTTTATCGATGTAACTGAGGGACCTAATATTTTTTCGGGATAAAGAATCCTGTAGTCGTTCACCCGAAGTAAAATAAGAGGTTATAATAAGAGTTATTCCCGAGGCGTGAATAACTCAGATATTAATTAAAACCTACAATCGAACAAACAAAAAATCTCATTTATTATGTAAATATTTGATAACTTTTGAACGAAAATAGCATAGAAGATATTAGTTACCTGATAAAATGAGTTTCAATATATTTTAAGCAAAAGCAAATTGAATAAAGAATTTAATATTACACAAATTGATAGTCCTAACAAATTGTTTACGTCTTCAGTCTGATAAACATCAAATTCATTATGTAATTTCAAAATAATATACGAAACAATGCGCTCTAATAACTATGGTAATGTAATAATACAAAGCGATAAACAAATTTTAATAGCCTTCAACTTTTTATTCCAACAAACTCATCACAAATTCAAAGTGGCTGTTTAAATATTTTAGCGAGAGCGGGTGAGTAAAAGCACTTGATTAGAAAAATGGACTTGAATGGGTGAATATTATTTTATATAGGTTGTACTATAAATAAGTATATACAGTGTGGTTTTTATTGGATATGTTAGGCAGATACTGTGAATAGTGTAATTAGATTTAAAACGAAAAGATGATTTTTTCTATGTTTGTCTATATTTTATTGTTTGTTCTTTAGAGTTTTGTTCTTGGAGCACAAAATATCTAATATACCTACCTATCTATGAAAATATTTTGTGGTATTATACAACTTACAGGTATACTTCAACTTGCTTTCACCCAACGAAAATCGTTCAGTATAACTGTAATCGTGAAAGTATGTTGAAATAACATTAGTAAAGAAGACTACCAGATTTTGCATATTTAGCGCGGGTTCTATTTAAAAACTGGGAAACTTGTATGGTATGGTACTTGTATGGTTATATACTTATTCCTTAGATTTTTTAATTGTGGAATTTGCCAAGAATCCTATTAAATTGGATTAATGACAAAATATGAAATCAGTAGAATGCTTGTGCTCAATGTTTTGCAATGCACAGCCAAAACGGGTAAGAAAAATATATAAAGTATCCACTGAGAAACTAACTATTGCATATCCTACACGGACATAAGGCAATAACTATGAAGGCAAACCATTACAAATATAACCATGATAGATGGAGCTAATTGTATGTTGCAGGAAGTGAATCAGTTTGTCACAATCTCGTAGCAAACAGGTTACGGAAGCGTGGTAACGGAATTGACTTTGCGCGGCTCTACAGTTCGCTACATTTCATGCTGTGCCTGTAGTAGGTAGTATGACGATACTACCTACTACAGGCACAGCATGAAATGTTTTCCATTTTCCAGCCTACCTTCATCACTATGTTTGTGTTTTTATATACTTAAGTAAATAATTGTTTTATTCTGTAATTAAAATATTAATATAATAATATTATATTTACTGAACTTAAACAGGTATAATATACGTATAATTAAATATGGATCAATTCGGGTAAAAAATAAATTATCTATTAAGCTAATAGATTTTTCGTTTTTAATAGGAATCTTGAAAGGTTGACAACGCATTGGCTATCCACCTGGTACTGCCAATGTCTATAGACGCGAGTATAATAGAGAGTCACTTACCATCCGGTGATCCGCTTGTATACTTGTCACAATTCTGAAGTTAAAAAATAAAGTGTATGATTCTTTATTTTAAAAGAAACAAACATAGAACCACTAAATTAAAAAACCAAACGTCTCTTTAAACCGTCACTGAAAGTCTGACAAGTCTCGGCGATCTTAGTTTAACGAAATAATTAAGCAGTTGCACTTTGAGAGAGTCAACTCATTTAAATAATTCAATTAACGAGGAATTTGAAGCTTACGCGATTCTCATTTGTTATTTCCTTGGCAAACATTCACTTAACAATGTATTTTATGAAGCTATATAGCTAGATTGTGCATAAATCAATTGATTACTGCCGTTTGTAACTGGTGATATTGTGCAAATGAATATCTGGGATATGGTAGGTATACATTGAATAACCAACAACCACAACTAATCCAAAGGGATAGCCAATTCTCGCTGGAACTATATCGAACCTTTTTTTCAAAATAACACAAGCAGTGTAGCTTCTAAGGTAAATGGACTTTAAATAGACTGTTTAGAGTGAATTCATCCAAGTGAAGTGAATCCAACCAATCTTAATATTCCCGTTTTAGTGTTAGTGGCTGGGCAGCAAAAGTTCCACAATCGTAAATCACTTGATTCTTGAAGATCGTAGTTAGGAAACCACAGGAGTGCCATAATGTAGCACCGCCTGCGCCCGGGGTTCAGCTACTGATAATAATAAATGGTCTCCCGAATTTTCACTAGGTATCTACTACTAAAATCACTAAACCGTGAGAGTTGCAGTACCTACTATTATTTATTTCCAACTTTTATTTTATGAGTATTTTCTAGTTTAATTAGTGCCAATTAAAATACGGGTATTATTTTACTTTAGTACGACAACTACTGTGAGATTTGCTCACTGACATTTAAATTACTTGCATTAGGTATATTTTATAGTTTCATTCGGTATTTATATTTGGAACTGGCACCTAGGTTTTTGACACTCGGATTGTTTTATTTTACATTAAACTGAAGCTCAAAATTGAAAATAACTTCAAGAGTGAATTCACACACAAGCATATGAAATGGTCGATCGTATTTAGGTATACATAATAATATTGTATCTTGCTTGCTACACTGTAAGGGTACGCTATCTGTTTTTGATTGGGTCGTAGACGCGTCGTTTACGAAATATTCAGCGATAAATATATGCGTCATGACATTTAGCACGAATCGAACGGTTTACGGAAAATGAAAATACATTTTGGAGTTATGAGAGTGGTTATGTATTTTAACATAAAATAAAATCCCTATATAATAAAAGCACTTCGGACAATAATTTGCCTTATATGGACTTTTACTATACGGTCTATGCTTTTCCCTCTAATGACAAAAACATATTCCTTAAATGAATTTAAATTTTAATTGGAAATTCCTGACAAGTTATTTTAAAAATTAATTAGTATAGGAGAACTACATTTATTTAAATCTAAACAAGATAATCGGATTATTTTCGTATCGTTGTAGGTAAAACATTAAGAAGGTAATCTCTAATTTTATCTATTCCGAACAACAACAAAATAAATGTATATATATCTAATACCTAATCGAATGGAACTTTTCCACAATCTTGTATGAACAATAAGCTAATATTAGCCCACCTAGTAAGTGAAGCTTAGACATTCAGATTGTAAATATCGTTCTCTCGTTTCAAGGAAACTACTAAACAAACAATACCTACGTCGTACATTTCCTTGTTCTGCGAGTTTTGTTTTAACAATTGTAATTTTCTTTGTGTAGTCTTGTAAAATATTGAAAAAGCTTTTTCTATTTGTATAATATAGGTACCTAAATCTTGATGTGTTATGAACTTATAACTATCTATTATAAAGGTATATTTATTCATATTCAGTAGTTATTCTGCTATTCGGGGCGGAGACGAATCCAAAAATCAAAGATCATTAAAATCTGTTCAGCCGTTCTATTAATGGTATAAGTAACCCGACTTTGTGTTATAGGATATTTAATACAAAAACTTTTTTTTTGTCAAGAGTCCAGATTTTTTTTTCAAACGTGATTAATAGTCAGTTTTATGGTTTTTTAGCATATCACCTGAGCTAAGATTATGACTGTAGAATATAATCCCACCAAAAACATAAATGTAAAAAAGGAGAGCCAAGTTCAATACAAAAATTATTCTCTGCTGTGGGCTTCGCCGCAAAAAGAATGGAGATCTGAGATTGAGTGCCAAGTTCTATGCAAAATCCAAATATGTAGTCTAAGGGCTGACTTGGCTGGTTTTCCCATACGAATTATATAGCCTTCGCATGTTCTAAACCTGTTACCTTTCGGTTCTTATTTTATTATTCCGAAAATTTGGCTTGCTGGTAGAAACTACCCATCGAACATAAGGCTCTTCCATGACTGTGCAAAAGTAGGTACTTAATAATAATTATATTATATTATTTGATTTCAGTAGTATAGGACACTTCTCACTATATCTATATCTAAAAAGGGAAGTAAGAACTACTTCTTTATTGGACAATATTTAAATACCTCAGAGAACATTTTTTTATAATATATATTTTTTTATGTCACTAGTGACAACGAGGCAGGCGGGTCACCTGATGGTAAGTGACTACCGTCGCCTATAGACTTTAGCAATACCAGGGGGACTACCAACGTGTTGTACACCTTATTACAATGTCTTAAGGGCAAGGGCAACTGGCTCTCAAGTGCAACTGCCGGAACACACCAACAGGTGCTTGGCGACAGATTTTCAACTTGAGGGTGGTAGCCAGACAGTCGAGTACCACATAGTACTGTACCACCGTGCTGTGGTTTCCTCAAGATGTTTTCCTTCACCGAAAGCTCAAGCTCATTGTAGGATTCGAACCCACGACCTTCGCCGCGGTATTCGACGTCACTTACCACTGAGCTATCATCGCCTTAATATTAGTATAGACAAATGTACAAAATATACAAACAAATGTACAACTATAATATATAAAAAAAAACTTCTTCGAGGCTGCCGCTGCTGCCGATCGGCTAGGTTCCCAGAAGGCTGGCAGCGTTTCCCCTTTGGATGGCCAAGCTGATGCGTTGGCAGAAAAAGCTCCCCGCCCGCCGGTCACCCGAGGCCTCGATTAATTTTTTACATAAAATATTTGCGAAACGACGAGCTTCAGACCCCGACGGACCCATGGTCTCAACCGCAAAAGGCATAAATTGATAATTTGGACCAATACAGGAGTACTTTTTGAATTTTCCGCCCCTTTCGCAGCCGCTCCTGCGGCTTTACAAGTCGCCGGTAAGTGAGATGGCGCAAGTGTATCGACACAAGAGCCTTACGGATAATATCATTAAGAGCCACGTGGCGTGAAATATGACCGGCGCTTTGAGAACACAAAAGCCCATGAATAAGTGTCCTTAAATGTAGAATGGGATAGCGCTGGATGTGAGCAGCTCAGAATCGGTCTATGTGGAAAACTATGGGGGAGGCCTATGTCCAGCAGTGGAAGTCTTTCGGCTGAAATGATGATGAAATATAGAATTCTATTAATGAGAGGTATTACCATAGAATATTTTATTCAGATTATACGATCGTCTTACTCATCAAAAAAGATGTTTAAAAACAGAAGTGCAATTTTAATATGTAGATACGTTTTAAAGAAGGCGAGCGCACTACTTGAAATAATAACTTATTCAATGTTAAGACGTAATCTATACAACCTTTGTTTTCTCTTTTATGGGATAAGCGTGAAGTTATTATTATGAGTACAAAAGCCTTGAAACCCGTGGAAAATTCGTTTCTCCCCTTCGGGCGACAATATGGATCCCCTTATCCACAACACAATAAAGCCTCATTGTCCATAATCGGGAGATTATCGAGGGCAAAGCATTTGCCAGGGGGCAATCAGATCACGTTCTTTCTTTAGCGATAAGTAACAAATAAAAAATATAAATCTTAGGATTTCTTATGAAAATCTTAAACGTTCTTTCAAACCACGAGTTGTCCAAATATTTTGAAGAAAGATACGTTGATAAAATAAAAACGCGGTTTAAGGTTAAATCCTAATATTTACTAAAACACGTGGTTAAAAAAGGTTCAATAAAAATTACACAGAAAATGTACTTTTCAATAATTTATTCGAATCACAAAACATACAAAATATTTCTTTGACAAGAATTGATTAAAAGTTACGGACGAAAAATAATAATTTAGGCGAACTTTTGACTGAAAATGTCAAAACGCGTTGTAAGTAATGAGAAGGAAAATACGTGGTACTTACAGATGCCGGTCTCGAGCTAAATCGAGAACTCATTAGCAAGTCGAACAACAACATCGCAAGTCATTGCATGGTGCGAGTCGGTAGAGTGGGGTCGAGGGGGGTAATTCATCCACTATAGTTTCAACTCAATGTCTCCCAAACCTTACCCCAGTGTAAGGGTAGGCCTCATTACGCTTCTTTGTGCCTTTATGCTTCTTGTACGTTAATCCTTGTATGAATAGAATTTCTAGCCACGCTATTGTTTTTAACATTATAAAATATGTTTTCTCAACGCAATTAACCTTTTATAAAGCAAGGAGATACAAAAGGCGAAGTAAATATGCCCAGGACTAGTTACGATGAGAATCATAAAGATATTCAGGCTATCTAGTCAGAAATCTGCCTACGAATAATTAGTATCATTTGCATTATTTGATTAGATTATTATTGAGATATATATATGGTTTTAAACACCATAACTACAGAGCATGCTTAATTTATATTCTATAATAATGTTCATTTTTATATTAGAGGTTTGACAACGGGCAGGCAGTTCACCTGGCGGTAAATGACTACCGTCGCCTAGGTTTAGACATTAACAATACCAAGGGGTTTGCCAATGTGTTATCGCCCTTTTTTACAATGATTTGAAGGCTCTTTGTTCAGTTCCAGCAATAGGATAAAAAAACCCTTTAATTGCACAAAAAAATCAAAGTGAACCCATTTGTATTCAAAAATGTTTATAGTGGCTCTTTGAAATCCCTGCATCTCTATCAAAGCTTGGAATGGATCGTTATTAAGAACCATTGAACCACGAATATTTTTAAAACTGCTAGAAAATTTACTGAAAAGTCACTCATCATTTATCCAATACATCATTTTCAATATCGCAGCACCCGATTAATATTATAAACTTTGCTCTATTCTTGTAGAACTTATTGAATTATTAAAGTAGATACGTAATATAAAACCAATTTGTAAATTTAATATTAACTGTCTGGAGAACATAAATTCCCAACAATCAATCAATTTTAAGTTAATAAAGGAGTCTTACACCCCTTTGTGGGAACCATTAATGTTATATTGTAGGTATGTATCTAAGTAATACCACAGTATGTAATACAGTAGGGAAGATTTTTATTATTACATAAATTGTATATTTGTAACGCTAACTTGTGTGTTCCTTTTTGATTTTGCAAGCTGCATTCACATCTAGAAGGCTACAGTAAACTTGTTTTAAGTTTGTTTTTATAAAATTTATAAACCAAAAATTATTGTATCCAGTTTTGTGAATCAATAAAAAAATATTTTAATATTGCAGTTTTTCATAGTTTTTGCAGTGTAATAGCCGGTGCAAAGCAGCGCGACCACAGTCGCAGGTGCCGACTGCTGGCGTAGTGTCGCCTCTCTATTTAACACTTCAACTTTGGAAACTTGCCGGCTGTTGGAAATGTTTGCTCGCACAGGCGCAAACAACGTTTTATGTGAAATCACGTTCCTGGCATCAGCTGAAGAAAATCTATTATTGAGATTGGAGTTCGTGACAGTTTTTTAGTCCAAAGAATTCTAAACTTTAAAGATATGATAGCTCAGTGATAGTGACATCGGATACCGTGATGAAAGTCGTAGCTTCGACTCCAACAGTAAAGTTGAGCGTTCGTTGAAGGGACGGACGGTGGTATAGGTACCTAGTAGTTGAAAATCTGTCGCCAAGTACATATCAGTATGTACCGGCAGTTGCACCAGAGTGCCAGTTGCTCTCTAAGCATCGTGAATGGTCGAAAACACATTGGCAATCCCCCTGATATTTCTTATTTCTATATTCAATACTAGTCACATTCCATCAGGTGACCTGCCTGCTTGTCATGTTTCAGACATAAAAAAATAATTTACAACCAACATTCACCCTTAGAAAGACATCGCCATTCCATTTACGATTTATATGGTAAGTTCATATTAGACATGCCACTCATGTCTTTCGGCTCGTTTACGGCCAGAGATTATCCATTTGAAATCCGTCTTATTAAGTAATAAAAATGCCACAATGAATGAATCCACGGTGGCTGGCTATACCTAGCTACATACATACTTTCATGTGAAGTGTTTTGAGAATTTTAATTTGAGAAATTGTTTTCTTCTACTTTGTTGAGGTATTACGTACTTAAAAATAAGTAGGTAACTTATTTTTGTTGCCAAATTGTATCTTACTCACTATTTCAGTTAGTAAGATACAATTTTGGTATACCGGGTGGAAACGACGATACGATATCTTTATCTTTCCCTGACGAAACAAAATCGAACACCAATGGTTATTAACAAGTTGTTACTCACCTGCGATAAGACTGCAGAGCGGTAACATGACACGAGGCAGGAGTTATGTTTGATTTTTTATGTATCCATTTTCATTTATTAAAGTCACTATAAATATATCGTAAGTAAGTTGCAAAAATGTAATAATGGTGCTGCGTGCCACTTATAACACCACTTAGGTACCAACACCAGTAATTACCAACCCACAAAACACATTTGCAATTGTAAAGTTTAACGAATCAAATTTCCTGCCGCAGAGGAGATTTTCTCTAAATTAGGGGGGTATGTAGGTTCATTTAATAAAAAACATAATGTGGTTAGACAAATCTTCAATTAAAGGATTTTATGATCAAATGGAGAATAAACATTTATGGATAATAATTTGGTTAATGGTAGGTAGATACTAAAAGCCATGAACCAATTTTAGAGGAGACTTTGCATAATAACGAGTCTTCAAAATAACATGAGTAAAATCTACATACTTGTGAAAATTGTATGCAAACTGAATTTGCAACCCACGACTTAAATAGGAGTGGATAAAAAGGCAGAAGCAAAATTACATTATGCATATTTTTATAACATAACATTGTAATTTTAACACCATAACTTTTATATCATTGATATATGAGCTTTTTCTATTATAGAACATTTTAAATACCTATATGTACATTATTTTGAAATGCATATTGAACGGGCTGAAAGTAGTTTTTAAAACAAGTGATAACGTCCGATAAAGATTCCCTTGTTTTGAAACAAACTGAAGAAACACGATAGGAAGTTTTCACAAAACTTTGGAGTTCGAGTGCAAGAAGAAATGTCATTAAAGTCAGAGGCGAGTGAGAATTTAGCCTCTTTCCTCTTCATTTATAATATTAGCAAACTCGCAGAAACTTCCTTAATTAGACCCGCGTTAACCGAAACTTAATGTAAAGTACAGTCGACTTCTGCTCTTTTAAAGTCACGTAGATTCAACTTCTATGACTTATAACTCTTTCCGAATCCGTTCGAATGTGAAACTTGGATATCTTGGATCGTTTATAATTTCTATTACTAGCAATGGAATAATTAAAATTAGTTATCGTAATTTTCGCTTTTCCATAGTTTTGAGATTATTTATATATAAGGAATATAGGCGAGGTAGGTATATACATACACACATTTGTATTGTATTCATCGAATAATTACGAGTAGCAAATACTTAATAGAAAAAAAGGGTAAACATATTGCGTATGCTAGAGCAGCTCCACTCGCCTTCAAAATTGGAACATATTTTCAATTAAAAAAACTTAAAGATAAGTAAAATAATATTATGAAAAGTTAATTAAAAATATTTAAATACCCGACTGCGATATTTAAAAAAAAGATGGAAACAAGAAAACCTATCCTATTTCCAATACTGTAAACAATCTCATGCAGACGGAGGCAATAGATCGTTGTAGATAATTTTATTTATTATATTATGAATATTTTATTTTTAAATGAACATTTTTTTAAATTACTAGTTTTACAAAGAAAAGCAAATTTCTGTTTGTCTGCAAAATAATTTAAAACATGCTTAAGACTTTTGAAATTGAAACTTGGCTGTAACAGACTTATCTGTTGAAAATCCTAGATACTGATAATGTGTGTGAAGAATGAAAAGAGACGAGTTGACGGAAAAGTCTGCAAATTAATTAAATTTATGAAGAGCGATTCCTCACACTCTTAATTTATTTACTTTCAGTAAATAAATGCGGGAAACTGGTACATCTGATTAGGAAAATAAAATGCTAAATTAAGTGTGGGTACATAAATTATCTTCAAAAAAATCTAAACTAATAGGTATCGTAGCAATGCGATGAACTACAGATGTTTCAAATTACCAAAAGTACGATATATCATTTGCTAGCTAGGCGTGCGCGTGCGTATAATATGCCAACTATTATACTGATGTGCTACTGAAATTGGAAATGGTCACGGGAAATAACTATTTTCCCAAATAGCTACAGCGCCAATTTCTACATGTTTTACGATTTATGGTTAAGTAGTTCGCTAATAATAAAAATATTTTTGTAGATATTTCATCATCCACAATGTCGGTTGGCCGAATTCCCAATTACAACGAACACGGCTACAAACTTCAAGTCCGAAGGGGATAAAAGTTGTACGTGTAAACAACACCACAGTCTGGACCGAGCAAACGATTTTAGTTTAAGACGACGTAAGTTTCAAATTAGGCCAGTTTTGTGTGCGAGTCTCGACTCATTTAAAATACGCTGAACGAGTTAATTAACAGAACCAGCGGGGTGTGAAATTGTAAACGTATGTGAAAACATTTCGGCGGTTTCTGGGAGACCACCCCACCCCCTAGCACCTTTAATATTTACATGTTACAGTGAATTGGTCTTACATTTAATACTTTAATGGGATTTCTATGTAATATTAAACCATAAATTACGTTAATATTTCCCCTACCTATAATGCACGTGATAACTAAAGTGCTTAAATCCAAGACCCTCTCTGTTGAGAGGCCGAGTAACGTTCTGTAGTGTAGTACTTAACTGACTGAATTGTATGCTAGGTATAAATAGGGTATTTGGGACGTGTCATTGCATGGATAGAATTGATGATAAATCATTCGCAACATACAGCTTCTGATACTAAGTCTCAAGGTTTGTACCCACTCGAACGTAGGGAAATAGTTTATTATAATAACTTCCACTGTCTTCTCAATGCGAATTGTCGTTCTCATCTAAAGCATCCTGTTTAGTGTCTAAGTTTTGGTCTCGTCGAGCTTTCTGAAAGGAAGGTTCGCACGACTTGCAGTGAAAAATGCAGACAACGAAAAATGAAGATAAACAAAGAAACAAGACATATTGAAAAACGATTATGTAATGTTCCTGGTACTTTAAAAGATTGTTTAAATGAAGATTCAAACTATTTTTTTTTAAATGATAAATGTTTATGATCTTGTCTAACTACTGTAAATAATTTAATTGTTTACTGTAATCTTGTGGTCGCTAATGACCTATGTTAAAAAGCGACCTTAAATAAATAATTTAAAAAACATAGGTACATATTTGACGATTATTAGGACCTGACTGATCTTCAGGGGCAGATGAAGTAAATAATAATATATAGTCAAACTCAAGAAGGTAAACCAAAGTATTATATACTGTGTGTATAGAAGTTTTAAAAGAGTATTATTTTTCAAAGTTGCTGGAATAAAATCAAAGTATATGTTAGACTTTTTTTAAGGCCATTACTGCACTCTCTAAGAAAAATTCTCCCGGCATAAAACTGTTTCAAGTCTAAATTTGGATTATTTTTTATATCACTACCCTAAAGTGTAACAAACAACTCAAAAACTAGCGATTATCGATCAAAGGATGAATTGTTAGCCCCAGTTTATATGTAGGTATACAGTTATATTTTCCAACTGATTTATGATCTAAAATAAAATTAAGTTTCATAACTTCGCTAACAAAACAATAAGTATCTAATACGTTTTTCGTCTCCTCTTTAAGTGGTCTCACTTTTAATCTAGGTGTGCGTATTTCAGATCTTTCGGTTTACGTAATAATAAATTGTTATTTAGTCGAGCGACGTATGATGGATATAATTTTCAGATGAAATATAACCAAGGCCGCGTGAAACATCCATATAGTGACCAACGAACGGTGTCAAATACACTCGTCCCCATTCTGGACCATAATCGAGGTCAATAACTAAAGAAACCCCATTATATACAGACACAATCGGAACCAATAACAATTCGCTCACATTACTCTTTCTCAAGTGTCTATGTTGTTACAATATTTCTGAAAAAAAAACAGCTTGTAGTAGGTACCTAAACCTATATAATTAGCGTATTAATAGAAAAAAAAATTGCTATCAAAGTTGTAGAAAGTAAGATTGTCTTGAGAGCGAATTTATAAAAAAAAATTATATTATTTTTTACAGTTAAATTTTCTAATAAACCATAAATTTATTAGTCTTAATAGTTTTGTTCAATTTTGTTTTTCTTTGTTTTTGATCAAATGAAGTTTCAAATAAATTATAAAAAAAATGCAGTGATCCTTTTGAAATTAACTATAAAACGAAGAATCAGAAAATTAAGCATTGAACTCTAGCTTAATGTTATCTACAGACGGCATAAAAGTGATTAGGTACCTTTTGTTCAGATCCATAATCAACGTAACAATCATGGGTCCGATTAAGTGTCAGAAACAAAGCTTTTTAAAAAGAAAGTGGACAGAGAATTGTTGAAAAGTGAATGAATTCCATTAGCGGAAGTGGAATGAAATCCAGCCCGCTTGCTTGATAATGTAGCTGTGAGTAAGTAATTTCAACCAACGTTACATTGTTGGTGATAATACCTTAGGATTCTACTTTAAAGGATTCTATATTCATACTTAGGTACCTATATACATATAAAAAAGGTTTTCATGATTAAATTTTTTTATAAGGCTCAGCTCAAAAAAAAAGACGTTATAAAATAGATAATACCTATCTAATTTAACATTTGCAAGCTTTAAATAAATTGATCATACATGACACTCATGTTCACAGTACACATGTGAAAAATACGGGGAATGAATTGAAATTGAAAAACTGCTGTATCTACATCTATTTGAAGTCATACGTTCGATAGTCCAATTCATTGTGATAGTCAGTGGAAAATTTTGTTTGAAATAACTATCGTCCGATGACGATCACCCAGATGAGCTCTAGCTGGCTCTAACTCTTTCTACATAGGATATGGCAACTTAAGAGTGGTCACTTGGCGGAGGTCATGAATATGGAATCTCACAACCATCACACTTGGACCGCACATGCAACACAAGACACCCGTTCCGCAGCTAAATGTGTGGTGCGTTGAGACTATCACGTTATTGCATATTCATGATATTGCTTGTTGGCAGCAAATGGTGAGGCTGTGGTAATTGTTTTCGGAAAGTTTCGAGAATTTGCCTCACCAAACTGTCAAAGTCAAATCTGTGTTTGGATAGGAGTGCAAAGATACAGGAAAGCAGTCAATGAATAGGTATATTATATTATTATTATAACTATGATTATAGAAAAGTATTATTAATATTATTATATTAAATCAACGTAAGACAATGTTATGTGTTTTTAATCTATTTTTTAAAGATTTATTTTTCATATTTAGTAGGTAATAATAAGAGTACCTAACCAAAACAAAAAATCTCAACATTAGATACGGTGGATGACATAGTTAAAGTTGTTGAGTCCTACTTAGGAAGCTTATGTATGGAAGAAGAAACTTTCAATTCGAAAATCTATCGCCAAGCAACTATTATACAGTTTCCTTCCTTTTAAGCTTTGTGAGTTATCCACCTCTGGATTGGCGCAAGTCGTAATGCACGATCGCAAAAATACAACAATTTTTTTTAAAACTTTTAACACATTTTCCGGCACCCTTAAGAATTTGTCTTGAAGCACTTATTGGTGTTGCACTTGAGAGCCAGTTGCCTTTTAGGCATTGTGAAAAAAGCTCGGGAGCACATTTGCAACGCCCATGGCATTGCTAATAACTGTATTCACTTACCAATAAAAGTAAATTAAAAAAAATATATATTAGATATCCATTAAATTCGTTTTAATAAACCACCGTATTTAAAAAAATCTTTGGTGTGCACATAATTAACAATTTATGTTTTCAAATTCCTTTAATTTATCAATTTACAAAGCCTTGCATTTGAAAAACGTCTTAAACATGTACATTTTGGTGGCACCCCAATACTTATAATTGACATTAGTTTTTTAAGTTATATTAATAGGTATTCGGTGTTAGGTATCTGAGATTGGCCATAGCATAGTATACATTTTATTTGTTTATTAATAATGTATATTGAATTCTAATTTACAACAATTTAACATTTAGCAAAATAAAGTTCGAGAAGAATATCTGAAACCATCCTGAATTAACTTCCTGATCCTGATTCCTGTAAAAGTTGTATATAGGTACCTTCCAGTACCAACAAACACAACAACCAACAAGTATACAACTTTTGTCTGTGTAAGACTTGTAAGAGATACGCAAATGGTTATAAAATAATTCAAATGATACTATTTTGTAATCTGCTCTTTCTAGTTGGATATCTGGTTAAGGTATCATTCGCAAAGAGATCCCCTAATAGAAATATAAATCTCCAACTCCGTAGGCCCACGATTTATTGAGCCACCCGACTTACCCTTTTTATTAGTCACGTTTGCAACATGAAAATTCTTCTTTCTTTTTAGTACTTTATCTTTGTGGGTATCAAATATGTATATTTACAGCTAGACACCACAAAGCGGCATAACTAAACAAAACCCATTAAGCATAACTTTCGTTATCACATGACGTTAATCGATAGGTACCTACTTAGGTAGGTAGGTACTTACCTACCTACAAAATTAATTTTAAAAGTTTGATTTGATTTGTTTATTTTTATATTTTGGCTAAATAACTTTAATGGCTATTCCTGAAATCCTTTTGTTAGTAGTTTATACTCCCAAAATATTTTTGGTTGCTGTTTTCTGTCACACGCATATCAATGTATTGCCAATTCGACTGCGGCATGTCCATACAGATTTAAGCTACCATTACAACAGTAAAATTCAGTATAAGTTATGAACTAATTAAACACAACATAAAAAGGAACATTACATATAGAATAGAAATATTTAGCGTGGACAGATGACAAGGTCCGCGTCGTCTGGCTACATGGATACCTACCAAAATATTACGTTCGCAGAGCTTGTCGGCTAGCTCATTATGGCTGTCGCCAACCTCTCCAAAAAGAATAAAAAGTAAACTGGGAAAGAAATCTAGAGACAATTTACCACAGACGGTGCAGAGAGAGTACCTACCTATGCCTACCAACCAACTAAGGCTTTACGTTTTATTCAATCATGTCACAAATAAGAAAACGGAAACAGTAATTCTGTTAAAAGTTGGAAAGCAAAACCTAAGACTCTGTTTTCTCAGTGGAACTACTGCAGTAATGGTTTACTGAAATGTTTATAGCGCCCGCTTCGCGTCCTGCCTGTGAGAAACAAATCTCAGATCGCAATAAATCCTACCCAGTACATAGGTAGTGAGATTTATTCTCTGATTAGCGTCTCTCTATTCACCAAATACGTACACAACACAATAAATTTGGTAATCACAAAAAGAAAAGGCGAAACAGTTACTTATGTAAGTAGCAGTAATCTCGTCGAGTAAAGATAATAGTGGTAGGTATTATTATTCAGTTTCTGAAATTGTCGAAGCCACGAATGTCTGATCTTTATTTCCTATTTGAGTTAACGCAATGGACGAATAGATGGTTGATTATTAGGAGAAATGTAATTTTACTTTCACGTATGTAAGTAGGCACCTAGGTTATTTATATTTCAACAATATGTATTGGTCTTAAAATACTTGGTAATAAAAATAATCTTGTGAGATTTTACTAGCGTCCTCGGTATAAAATGTAGTACGAGTATGACAGCTATCATATGCCTCTCTATATCATAGGCTATCTTCGTGCCAAATTTCATCAGAAACGGATCAGTATTTTAGAAACGATAAAAACAAATAGAGAACTAAGATGACGGAACGAAGGATCGCTTAAAATATAGTATTAGGTTGCCTTAGTTTATTTTTAGTGTGTTGACCCATTTTTTATTTTATTTATTAATTTACTTTGGATAAGCCTGTAAGTATTTGACCGGAATCTTACCATTGAAAGTGATAATGTAGCCGTAGACCTTGGAAGACATCGGCACAATGCTCGATGACCTCAGCAGAGTCTCTCAAAAAGTGAATCTAAAAATGAACATGGATAAGACGAAAATAATGTCGAACGTCCATGTTACACCCACTCCAGTATAGGTTGGAGACTGCACTCGAAGTTGTAGACGACTATATTTACCTAGGTCAGAATCATATCTTCTCGTCCCAAATACCGCAGTGTCTCAAGTCGAAAGTCCAGTGTGTGTTGCCAGTGATAACCTACGGAACTGAAACGTGATCGCTTATTGTGGGCCTCCTAATAAGGCTCAAGGTCACCCAAAGAGCAATAGAGAGGGATGCTGGGAGTTTCCCTGCGAGATCACATCAAAAATGACGAAATCCACAGGCGACGCAAAGTAACTGAAATAGCCCGAAGAATTGCCAAACTGATGTGGCAGCGGGCGGGGCACATAGCTCGTAGAACCGATGGCTGAATGGGGCAGAAAGGTTCTTGAGTGGCGACCACAAACCGAAAGACGCAGCGTGGGCAGGCCTCCCCACGGTCGGTGGACCGATGATCTTGTTAGGGTAGCGGGAAGCCACTGGGTGCGAGTAGCACTAGACCGACCATCGTGGAGATCCTTGAGGGAGGCCTTAGTCCAGCAGTGGACGTTTTCTAGCTGACATGATGATGATGAAATTTATTGTACAATATTAACCGAAGTAAGTTAGTAGGTACCTACTAACATTATCTACATAATAATTATAACATTCTTACATTACCTTGACATAAGACCTTTATATTGATAATAACATGGACAAAATACATATAAATTATACCTACATACAAAGAATAAAGAACTGACGCAAATAAAATACAGCTAATTAAGTAATAGGTAGGTAATTATTAAATTACATCTAAGTGGCAGTGTCTCTACATTAGTAGGCATCTATTGAGTATTTTGAGTGTCCAACTACCTACGCTTATAATATTTTCTCCAATCACTTAGCAAGTTTGCGTTTAATCACCTCGTTTCTACTACGTTATGCCCATCACAACAAAAATTGGTTTATGCTGCCGATCAATTAACGGATACCTACCTAACCTATAAGGGTAAGTAAGGAAATGTTTTAATAATATAGGTACTTAGTAGAGTAAGTATGTAGGTAGGTATTAAGTTCTTGAACTCTAGATCCTCCAGCTAGCGAAACATATTGTAACTCAGTTGTACCCCAGACATAGTTTTACCTCGGACAGTTGTCAATATTTGAATAATCCCGAGCTTACCCTTAATTAAAGAAAGAGAGATTGTCCCAACGTAGTCGTTATCTTTCTCTTTTACGCGATTGATAGGTATTTGCTTCAAGTAGGTATTTAGAGTTACCTATCCATTTAGAATACATAATTATTGGTCAAAACTTACTTGATTAAATAAAAAGTTTAATTTAGATATCCATCTCTCTACAGTAAATAAAATAAAGAAATGGCTTAAAGCTCTAGATACTAAGCCAAAAACCTTCTTAAAAAAACTTAATGACAGGTGTCAAAAACCAAGAATTATATATTCGTCAAAACAAACTAGCTAGCTACATATCAGTAATCTATGAAACAAACTTGGTAAATAAAAAGTTTAATTTAGTTAGATATCTATCTCTCTCTGCAGTAAATTTAGCATTTTGCGATAATTTTACCGATAGAGGATAAAAACACTACGTTTTAATGTTACCTATCAAATAAGTCATTTATGATAATACATAATAATAACATTCATTACAGAAATCTTTGAAAGTAGTAATACTACATTGAAAACGAAATTAGCTTGAATTTGACAGGTTAAGTTTAAATTTGATAACATGGCCAAGGAACTTCCTAAAATATTGGGTGAGTAAATAAATAATATACCTCTATCACTGTTTTGTAACAAAAATAGTATTTAAATAACTTGAGTCGCGATTCCTGGATTTATATTTTTTTATGTAGTGTAGATCCATCCGATCCGTGATTCAAAGGGTTCTCTTATAAAGTTATGTGAGTAATAAAATGATATTAGGTAGATAAGTATTTTTAATCAATAGCCCCAATCATCCAAGTATTAGGTATTTCCACTTTTTTATGTACAGGTATGTATTGTAGGTATACTTACTAATTTTAATTAACAGTTTTTTTTTCAGATAAAACCATAATTAACAATGTTAACATAAACAAAGCAAGCGTAGATGCACAAGTTAAGACAATACTCAATAACAACCCTGTGTTGAGCCCAGAAATTTTACAAGAATGGTTGTTGAAAGCAATAACAGTTATTGACCTTACCACACTGGCTGGTGATGACACCAAAACCAATGTTAAAAAACTTTGTATCAAGGTACTGTGAGGCTCCACTGTACAATAGCACCCGCTGATTTGGGGCTTCACTTTTTTTTTTCGTGTAGTACTCTTCGTTGTAAGAACTTTCACCAAGGCTTTTGACGTGATTTTTCGAAAAAAGAAAATCTAAAATTTCTAACTAATTCATAAAAAAAATAACCACAAAGTGTTCGGCGATCGCTCGCGCAACATAAAATTCATACTTGAACTATATTTATCATAGATCATTGTATGTTTCATCATTGTATCCCTATGATAAGGTAAAGTCAAAATCTATTATAGAAATTGTTGTTTAATCACAACTATTATGTTTGCTTTTACATTAGCTAGCCCTTCTTACCGGTGATACTATTCCTTTAGATTTATTGTATTTGCAGTTTGTAGAATTTTGTGGACGTGTTTTAGACAACTATCTATATTTTTAATAGACCTTTTTTATATGGTAGGAACCAATGCAAAAAAAATATCACCATTTTACATGATGGATAGACATGAGTAATCTAAGGGTGTACCACAAAACCATAAATCGACATGATTATCTGCTCATTAGTTCCAACTCACTTGATCTTTAATCAATATCTCAATAATAAATGTATCTTATAATGTGTTGTAATAATGTAAATTTTTTTACAGGCTGCATACCCAATACCACCTAACATTACCAAGAATTTACAATTGGGAGTCAATATTAGAACTGCAGCAGTTTGTGTTTACCCCAATAGAGTCCCTGATGCATATGAGACTATCAAACAAATGCAACTTACAACGGAAATAAATATTGCGTCAGGTATGACCAGCAACATTATTTGATTTTATGCACCATAAAAACAACAAGAAATGTAAATAAAAAAATATGCAGTTGTTAATGATAAAAACCACTCAAATAAATAATTATACCTCATCAATTGCATATTTAACAAAAGAAAAACTAATCCTTTCTCATAAACACATAAGTACATCTACTTATCTATGGACTAGCCGTCCCCCGCGGTTTCACCCGTGTTCCCGTGGGATCTTATCTTTTCCCGGGACTAAATATAGCCTATTTTTATCAGGGATAATGTAGCTTTCTAAAGGTGAAAGAATTTTTCAAATGGGTCCAGTAGTTTCAGAGCCTATTCAATGCAAACAAACAATCAAATCTTTCCTCTTTATAATATTATTATAGTATACATGTGTTTGATTGGATTTATACTTGCACATAATCACAGTTGCAACTGGCTTTCCTTCTGGTCTCTATCCACTTCAATCAAGATTGCAAGAAATCAAGTTTGCCGTTGCAAATGGAGCGTCAGAAATTGATGTTGTTTTGGATCGAAGCTTAGTTCTTTCTGGAAAGTGGGAAACTATTTATGATGAAGTCAAACAAATGAGAGCAGCATGTGGAATTGCACACCTTAAAGTTATTCTTGGAGTTGGTGAACTTGGTTCATATGAAAATGTGAGTGATAATTTTATGTAAATATTAATTCTGCACGGTGGTAGAGTACTATGTGGTACTAGACTGGCTGGCTACCACCCTCAAGTTGAAAATCTGTCGCCAAGCACCTGTTGGTGTGTTCCGGCAGTTGCACTTGAGAGCCAGTCGCCCTTGCCCTTAAGGCATTGTAATAAGGTGTACAACACGTTGGCAGTCCCCGTGGTATTGCTAATGTCTATAGGCGACGGTAGTCACTTGCCATCAGGTGACCCGCCTGCCTCGTTGTCACTAGTGACATAATAAAAAAACAAAGGAACCATTGCATATCTAACTCAAACGTTTTTGCGAGTGGCGCCACCTATGTCAAATATATTGTTGGTGGTAGAGTCAATTGTAAACGTTCATAAGTGCCTTACCAGGGCCTAAACTGACTAAATGAGTTTTGATTTGATTTGAATGTCTGCCTTACTTACTTTACCCATTACCGATTTTTTATAATAAAATTCCTGAGACATGACTATCTCATTCCAAACAAAGTACTACTTTTAAATGTACTCAGATATGTTTTTGTGGGCATCGATGGCATAATTCGCATACTTACTACTTACCTACGAGGAATAGCGATGAATTTTCCTATTGATCAAATATTGATAAAAACTTAAACTCATTGTTTGATGACGCATCATTTGTTTTTGGTAAACATTCATAGCCTTTGATTTTTGAGGAAAATAAATCCTGTATTATTGCACCAGCTGATGATTTTATTGTTATAAGGTTAGATTTATTTATACGCGTACCTATATTTAAACAGAGACACGGATTAAACAAACATTCCGGAGTTCTGTGTTCTCATGACTAATTTCAACAAACAAATCATTTTTTGAATTTTGTGATCTTTCTATAGATTTGTATAAAATTCTAGGTTTACAAAGCTTCTATGGTCTCAATGTTAGCCGGAGCAGATTTCATTAAAACCTCTACAGGAAAAGAGGCAGTGAACGCTACGCTGCCGATTGGCTTAATTATGTGCAGAGCAATCCGGAAATTTTATCAGATGACTGGTTTAAAGGTATGACTTAGAGTTAATAGTTACTTCTTCTAAAATTTTGATTTTTAAGGGAAACTTTTTCCATTAAATGAGAATGCAGAATGCATTTTCAAAGGTTAAGCTCAGACTAAATAAAAAAAGGTAGACAGAGCCCCGTGCACTCGCAGTGAATCACGGAAAAAGAAGCCGATTGCGTTCCAGTACGACGCGAGTCACGCGGGATAACGCACGTGCAGGTCACGCACACAACTTGGTGACGATGCATCACTTCATTGGAAACTATTGTTTACGTACACCGTCCACCTCTTTTATTTGGTCTGTGCTTTTAAGTAATAATTGCCTTATCCTATGCAAATAGTTTCAAAAAGTATGCAAAAGAAACAAAAATAAAGAACAAAAAGCTGCGTTCACCTCACATTAACTGTTTTTGAATAAGATAAAGATTTATTACTTAAATTAATAAATTAAACTTATATATAAAATGATTACTTACTTAAATGTGGATTACTAGTGTACTCTATCATTTGCAAATAATTTTATTTTCTTCAAAGTGTCATTATTCTATAATAACAAATATATAATTTGGATCGCTTTCAAAATTAAGCTATTTTTGTAACAGGTAGGATTGAAACCGGCTGGTGGCATTAAAACCGCAGAGGATGCTGTGAACTGGCTAGTTCTAGTTTATACAGAGTTAGGCCCAGAATGGTTATCCCCAAAACTGTTCCGCATTGGTGCATCTAGCTTGTTAGATGTTATTATTAAACAATTAGAGAAAAATGGTAAACAAAAAGAAACAATGTAAACAAACACATGAAAATTTGCCATAACTAAAGTGGATATTCGAACAAACTATCACTAACAAACTTTTTTAAATTATGCAGCTTCTAAATGTTATTATTTAAGCTATCATTTGCATTTCACCACGTAAATTAAAGACCTACTAAGTGATATGTAAAGTTCAAGTTATTGATTCAAGAGATTTTATGATAAGTTTATAATTGTTAAGATGGTCTACATTATTTTAATCCAAAGAGTAATATTTAATGATTAAGATTTAAATGTAAGATCAGATTGTCATTAGATAAGTATTTACTTGTGATTCTGTTATGGGTCTTAGTTAAAATAAAGCCAGATATATATTTTCTTAAAATTATGTTTTATTTCATTATTATAAATATAACAAATTATTATTTATAAATTTCTAAGCATTATTAGCCTATATGACACTTACGGTAACAATACTAAAGATTTTTTATGTGAGTTTATTTTTTAAAACCACCTGTTTCAGAACCTATAAATACAATAATTGATTAATTATTACAAGGAAGCAGTGTAGCAATTAATTTTTTGTTTTCTAAGAACGGAACATAAAATTCCCTTGCCATTAAGATGTTGTTACCCAATAATAAAATATTTTTTACCTAGGTACCTGCTCCTTTTTGTCAGGGTTCTAACTTTATTACTATTGACATATTATTTACAAAGATTACAAGATATTTACACATGTCCTGATTTTTTACAAAAGTTTTGTATTTCACTCTTTGTCTACGGGCGCTTCAGCGTGGAACCCATGTTCGGGATGTGCACTGTAGTTCACTACCCGCAGTTTCCCACGTTTGTCCATGTATCCGTAATGCCCGTGCACTATTCCCTCATTGTCTCGCTCTTCATACCGGAACTGACGATTTTTCCTGTAAGCGGATAAGATTTTTTTTATATCAAACGTTGCCAGCGCGTATTCACTGTATTGTTAGTGCGACCTTGGACGTGGATACTGGAATTAGTTACTTAAATATTAGCTCAACAAAAATATTAATGTGAAAAAGGGGCCAAGTTATGGTACAAACGACTTTCGGGTTGTGGGAGTAGCCGATAAAAAAGTTGGAATCTGAATGGGTGCCAAGTTCCATTGCAGTTCTTTAAACAATAGCTATACCTATTAATTGATTGAAAAGACAATTTGCTAAGTTCTTTGATACTTTTTTTTTAATAAATTACGTTTAACATATAATTAAAATTTTGAAAAGCCTAATATTTCTAATATTATCATGTGAAAGTTTGTGTGTGTATCTTAAGGTCCTAAAATAAAACATAGGATACTTTTTTTCCGGGAAAACATTAGGTCCTTCGGAAAACGTGGAGCGGAAGCTAGAGTTGGAAACTTATTCCACATAATTAAATTTTTATTCAATATTTGACTTTAAATTAAATACAAAAACATGTAATTATGTCACTCTTTATTTTATTTAACTAATTAATCTAAGTATAAGGTCATGTACCTGAAATGTTAAAATTACTTTAATATTTATCGATTTTCAGTGACGACAAATTTATTAGGTAGGTAATGTAAAAAAAATGATTGACAATGATTAGGTATATTTCAACAAAAGTCTTTATTTATCCTATTTATAAGGTATAGAACGTACCCTTTTCCTGTGTCATATCCAAACTGATAGCTGTGTGGACCCTTCATTCCGTGCATGCGGAACTCAGTACGGTCGTCTGGTGCTGGCGCAGTGTTTGCGTTCTGTGGAGCTGCGGGTGGAACTTGTCTGAGGGGTGCGCGATAAGCGTTTTCTGGAAACATCAATAATGGCGTATTTATTATTTTGCAGGCAATGGTATCTTAACGCATAATTGATTTCTTTATCTACGGGAGCTGCGGTAAATTTTTGCTATATAAGTTGTAGATATCACGCAATCTCTGTCTTTATTTTCACAGATATGATGGCATTCTCTTATCATTTTGTTCCGGTACTTACGTTCAGGGTATCGATGATTCGATTCCGATGCTTGCTGCTCCGTAGGATTACGCTCTACATTAGTGTCCGCAACTGTTGTTTCACCCAACTGTTGCTGAAACCAATAGTTCAGATTTTATATGAATTTGTCTTCTTTAATAAGTGCACGTTACTTAATCAAACTATTTACCTGGATAGCTTGGTCTTCACCTTTTAATTTACGTTTTTGTTCAGCATTTTGATAAAGGTAAATCTTTTTCTCATCAAGGGGCGATAAATACACATTTTCCGCAATTCCTTCAGGCTTGAAATATTTTAGAGGTTTAGCTCTAGGAGTAACAAAAGGGCCATCAGCAAACTGCGCTATAGGAATCGGTACGGGCTTGAATCCGCTAGATGCCTTCTTCGGGTACAGCTTTGTTGGAGTCTTATATTTAGAAATCTCTGACTTAGGAGGTGTAAGATGTACTGCTAATATGGGTTCATCTTGTTTAAGCCGATAATTTAAAGGCAAGTCAATAGGATAAACTTTTTTTGCCTTCTTAGATTCTCCGTATGATTGATGATTTCTTACTCTAAATGAGTGATCAATTTCTTCCAATGGTAACTGTAATTCATCCGAGGGCGTCGATATTAAGTAATCATTTGGAGCATCAACAAGGGGAGGCTCCAAGTATGTCGAAGGCACCGGTAAAGTTATTTGGGGTCCATCTATAACTTGTCCTTTTTTAGGATGGTTATCATTTGATATAAAAATTGGTAATGGTTCTAATTGTTGGTTTTGAGGTTGTGCATTATTTTGTGCTATGGGATACCATTCTGATTGTTCTCCTGATTCTGTGGGAGTATAATAGTAGTCAGTCTGTTTTTCTGGTGAAGGAGGTAACAAATACGTAGCTGGAGTTACTAAAACACCAGCCAATTCTTCATCTGGTTTATGAGGGTCTGGTGGTATTAGATAACTGTCTATATTTGCATCCTCTGGTACATAGTAAGTTTGATCTTCTTGCTTTATATGTTCTGAACTAGTGATATCCGGAGCACTTTCTTTTTTGTCGTCAATTGGCACTTTTATAGAAGCTGTCGTAATTATTAACGGCACAATCTGAAATATTAAGTGGATTATAGTAGCGAGTTGCAAATACAGTATTTTTATGTCAGAAGTCTTAAATGCAGGCAGATGGATCACCTGATAGTATGTAACTACCGTCGCCTATCATCAATAAATTTATCAGGATGAAATAACTTTGTACCCCTTTTTCTCCTCTGTTTGTCAAGCGATTTTTTATTTATTTTATAAATGAGTTTTAGTATTAAAAATATTTAGAAACTGACAGTTTTTCAGTGGGCGAAGACTAGTAGATCTAATATACCAGGGACATTGCTAATGTGTTTTCAACTTTTTTACAGAGCCTTTAAGGCAAATAGCTCTCAATTGTAACTGCCGGAATAACAGAGGTCTTGGTGACAGATTTCTACAAACTGAGCAATTGTTGAGTAGGTACAAATTTATTAATACTAAGTACCTCCGTACATCTGTGTTAATTTCAGCCACAGATGAGTGAAATATATGCAGCTTCATAGCCAGCGTAGGCTAAACAAATGATCATACTACTAAAGGTGAACTAAACAGTACATTTTCACGTATAATGCGATAATAATTAATTTAAAGCGATGAAAGCTCAGTGGTATTGACTATACCGTAACGAAGGTCGTGGGTTCAAATCCTACAATGAGCTTGAACTTTCGGTGGAAGAAAACATCACGTGGAAAGCAATACAGTGGTAGGATAATTTGTAGTATCCACCTACCTGGCCTAGCTGGCTAAGATGAAAATCTGTCGCCAAGCACATGTTGTGCGGTATACCTACCGGCAGTTGCACTTGAGGGCCAGTTGAATTGAACGCGGGCTCGAATTAAAAAGTAACAGCCAAACAGATTAACCAGTGTAGCGTGGAGTGAAGCCAACATTTGCCATCTTTTACCGAATTGGTTGAAAAAACAGAAGCGACAAAAACGGTCGGCTACCGTTTTCCGGCGTCAATAATGCAAATTGGTAGGAACCAGTTTTCGACATTATTTATTGCTACGATAGAAAGATTTGCCCTGACCGAATGACTGACGGACCAACATTTGCAAAGGTTCCTTTTATGACGTAGGCGTCCACTAAGAAATAGTGTTTTCGGAATTCAGTCTCTAATGGGGTAAAACAAGGGTTTGCGGTGCAAAAAGCTAGTAGGTAACACAATTTTTGTATCAATAAGAGGTTATTTAACTTGATCATTGAAATAGATTGATGGCAATCCACGTAACTATCTACACGAGAATTTAGTGGTACCTACAGCGGTTATTCTATTTCACGTGAAGTCATCAGATCACTTAGTTGTATGTAGGCACCAATTTTATTACCTTCCTGTTGCTATTATATTCTATCAAGTTGATTAAACTAGGTTAGATAGGTAGGTACCTACTGTTATAAAATTGTGTGTAATTACTAGTTAATTAGTTTTACAACATAACCAATTGCCGATCTGCTATTGAAAATAAAGAAATGAACAAAATAAAAATGCGGCCGTTTTTCTATTATGTCATGTCACGTAATCTTCAATTACCAGCTGAAAACTGTGTCACAATAATAGAAAAAGTGAATGAGGTGACTGAGGTAGGTACACAAAAAATGCTAAGGTCTCGATAGACCACCATGGAAAACTCAATTTAATTCTGTAAACACAGGTATAGTGTGCATATTTCGACAAAGGATGGATTAGGCGCTGAAATATAGACTTGAATACTACTACTACTTACTTTACTACTATAAGGAATTGTAGATCGTAGGACTTAGGTACCTTTATATCAATAACTATGGCCTAGTAAGAAAGGGAGATTAACATTTCTGTGAAAGTAGTCATAAAATACCTACTTAAAAATATAGTAACCTACTGTAAAATTATTATAATTAATATTTATTTTATGGATATGTAACCTTACCTTATCTTCTCATAAGCGTTTGGCTCGTGGATGGGACGTCTCAAAACTACCTACCTACTACAAAAAGTATCATAATTGTTAAGACCAAATGGAATAGACATCGTTAACCTACACGCACCTTTATAAGACGATGTAGGCGTGAAGTCGATAGTAGACCGTGACAGACCACATAGCACTAGTTTTTATTTTATCTTTTCTGCTATTACAATGATAATACAACATAATTAAGTACAATAAAATCACTCACTATTTTTGATCTGACTGTAGGCCAGTTTAGGTACCATTTTCTATATTTGCTGTATTATATAATAGAAAAACAAAACAAGCTGTTCAACTATTCCTCGAATACAGGAATACAGCACCTGCCCATACGCACAAAGGAAATCGAATGCCTGTCCCAACATGGCACCATTTCAGGAAACAAATTAACTGCATTTCTTACTTAAGTACGACATAAGAACATAAACAGGAACTGTAAAAAATCAATAGCATTTCTCGTAATAATATAATGTGTAACATACTAAAGTTGTGCAATATCTATGCTACCACTGCCGATACCTACTCATTGTGAGCAGTCTTCGGAAAAAACAACTAGGTAGATAGGTACCTACTGACTGAGATAGTTATTGTGAAACAAGTGAACCGTGCACGGAAGCAAAATTTTACTTTTTACTTTCAATCGATAAAGAAGCTAAAAGAAAGATTGTGGATGCTGCAATAGGTAGGTAAATAAACTTGACCGAATTTATTGTTTGGATGTTTTTTATCGTATTAAGGTACCTACAATAACCTACAATAAATGTCAAAATATTATTCGATTGGAATAAGGATGCTTTTTATCACGGGAAAAGATAAAATCACAAGGGAACGCGGTTGAAACCGCGTGGGACAGCTAGTTTTTTATGATAGGGTATCTTCAGGAGTAGGAGCGATGGACCCCTTTTCGAAACTATACCTATTTTCTGTTCTCAAACAAGTAAACACATTTTTGCATTAAATTAATATTAAGTAATAACGAGGGATCATATATTTTCCCGGGATAAAAAGTATCCTATGTTTCGGATGTGGACTACTTACCTATGCGCCAAGTTTCATCAAAATCCGTTCAGCCATTTTTGCGCGAAAGAGTAACAAACATCCATACATAAAATCTTTTGCGTTTATAATATTAGTAGGAAGTAGGATAGTCAACATTAAAAATAAATAGGTAGGTAAGTATGATGTTAGAAATTATGAATGAATCTCTCTCCTAGGAGAGATGGTCCTATTATTTCTACCTTATAAATGAAATTATAGGAGCATTGCCTTGAGTATTAAGTAGGATTTATTTAAAATTCTTAGATGTCAGTTACTTAGTCTAAGAACTTATTTTTTTTAATTATTTTGATGATACCGCAAAGGTCACGGAAGTTCAATATCACTTTTTAGGTTGTACACACACGTGTTTGCATGCAACCTAAAGTGAGATTGAACTTCCGATGAATGAAAAAAACCGTGAGGAAACCTGGTAAGTAACCTACCTGTCTACTAACGTAAATAAAGTTGAAAACCTCTACTTATTTATTATTTATAATTATCAATAAATAATGCAAGATGCGGTGTAACAACATGGCGAAGAATAGGTATTTTGTCTGGTTAGTTCTCAAGTAACGAATGAAAATGATAAGTCATACCTAATTATATATTTTTTTATGAATTACAGATACCTAATAACCTACCGACATTATAATCTCAAGTAGTTAGACTAGACACCTACTTAGTTTACCATTTGCGGTCACGGTCAATAAATAGCATGGATATTAATACTACCAACCTAGGTATCGACATTCTAGTACCTACCTACCTACTATCGTCTGCTTAGAAAGTCTAGCTTTCGGAACTGCGGTTATCGTAAACGACACCTTTACGTCTATTAGGCAACCGGAATATGGTGTCAAATAACAAAACCTTCAATCAATAATAAAGGTCAATGGGTAGGTAATAATATTATACCTAGATACGTTTCTTATCTTGCCGCTTGTGATGGGAGCCGTCTTGCCAAACCGCAAGGCCTACAGTCTTGTCTCATATCTAATAATATTATAAGTAAAAAGTTGTAAATAGGACACCTAAACACCATTCGCTCTTCAAAAATGGCCCTAAAATTGCACACGAACTCACATATAAATAACATAATATTGCAATATCACACTACATTACGATATCTCATAACACACGACGGCATTTTTGACATTTGACTTGAAGTGCAGCCGTTGACACAGGCGCGCGCGACACAGATCAAAATCGTTGTTGTTATCCATAAACTTTTGTCGTAAACGTAGCTATGATCATCTGTTGCTGACTTAATAAGATTTACCAGTGATATTGATATTGTATCGACTGAAAGCCTATCTTAATTAAAATTATGCCTGGCCAAATTAATTTGATAGAGTCCGTCATGGTAACAGAAAAATACGATACATCACTATAGCAGTAGAAAAATTTCAGTAGGTATTGAATTTAATGGCTAAGTTTCCTTAGGTCTACAGTTACGTCCAGTGTTCCACAAGGTTCTATCTTTGAACTGTTTCTTTTTCTCAAATCCATCAACTACTTATCTTATAGAAAAGAAACATAAGATAAGAGTAGGTATTGTATGCTGATGACACTTCACTGTTTAAAAGTGGATAGAAGTGGTTGATTTTGACAATTATACCTAGCTAATTATTTCAAAGGACTGAGTACGTTTCTATAACAAGTATCTAGGTACCTACACAAGAAATCCAAGAGCTATCTAAATATATAACTAGATAGGTACGTAATAGATTCAAAAAGGTAGCTTTAGTTAATCAATAGTTAGGTTTGTGGGTACAATAATAGTACTTGGTACCTACAAACTTACAGATTTTGTATCTTTTTGTTTGCACCGCGCTGGTTGATATATATGTTTTTGTGATTATTTGGTAGTGAAAAAATACGTAGGTAGATACTACATCTATAAAAATAATTTGGAAATTTCGTTATAGGTAACCTGATGACATAGATGCTAATATTTTATAGGTAGGTAGGTACTTTCAGAAACTGGCAGTAGGTATGATGTCGTTCACCTCTGGTAGTTGTGTCAAAACCTATTATAATGAAAATACCAATCAACTTGAAATTACTTTTAAAGGAAGACCTATTTGTTCAACTGTGCGTATAAGATTGCGAAGATTTGCAAAATCTGGATGGAGGGAAATCTCAGTTTGTTGAATAAACGCGCGGGCGTTGTTTTAATGTGAATTTAATTTGTTGAATAGAACCGCATAGGTATTTCTAAATTTGGGCACATCATTACATCACTAACCATGGTTGGATTGAGGTCAAACATCCCAATAGTAAAGAAATATGTCATACATACATACCTAGGTGTACGTATAGAGGGACTGCTAAACTTACGTACAACCCACCAATTTTAAGGTGAAATAGAACTTGGCCCGTTCGGTACAAACGACGTTTGTTTGGGGTTGTTGGCGTCTCGTCGATAAGAGTTGGCGCCAAGTTCAATAGTAGGTATTTTCTTAAATCATAGGTATCTAATAGGAAAGTACGACGTTGTTAATTATTGAATTAAACGATTTTCTATGTTCATTGATATTGAATTTTGATATTCATTAATTTATTATTTTAAAACTGAAACCTGGCAGGCGGGTCACCTGATGGTAAGTGAACACCGACGCCTATAGACATTAGCAATACCAATTTGATGTAGGTACCTACCTACACCAATTTGGCAGAACACATTAACAAGTGCTTGGGGACAGATTATCAACGTCCTTGCTGTGAAACCACGATGTTTTCCTTCACCGAAAGCTCATTGTAGGATTCGAACCCACCAGCTAAGTGACTTCGGTCGCCTATTAACATTAGCAATACATAGGTACCAGGGGATTGCCAATGTGTTGTCGACCTTTTTACAATGCCTTAAAGTCATGTTTGTTAGTTAATAGTTTTCAATTCCTGTTGTTTACAATTTTAAGTAGATACTTATCCAATACATAATAAGGGACTTTTTTCTGGAAACCATTTACGGTCAGTCCCACATGTCTCTATAGTTTTCTGTCGCACACATAGCTAAACCCGGTCCTCAGTGATTATTCCGTGCGCTGTTCGCTTGATCTACCTTTAATTCCGAAATCAGTGTATTAAATATTATTTAGTGGAATGTGCCATTTTTTATTGTTTATCTGACAAATATTATTATTGGAATAAGAGATTCTCGTAGGCACAATTTTTGTTGCGGTTCCCTGCGGTCCCATCGTATCCTATGAAAGCGAACGGTCTTATATTTAAGAGGGGCATTATGGGATGTAAAACAAAGGCGACTTCAGTTTCTAGTAAGGTCATTATGGAGTACGGAACACATTTTACGCACTATTATCGTTTTAATGAGCTCTCGCCTGTCGTCGCGTCTGTTATTAAAATGAAAGTGAAACTAATAAGATCTTGATCGGCGATTGAACGGTGTAGAACATTTTGAAAGATTGTAAATGTAAAATGGACTTTAGAATCACATCAGAAATTAGTAATCTATCCAATTTATTGCAGGTCGAAATGCACGATCGCTAAACGGGCATGACGTTAATCACGACACATTTTGATTGTTAGAATCTTACGATGGAGTTTAAATGAATTCGTCTACAATAATTGAATCATTGCAACAGGCAAGTATCAATGAGGTACCTAACCTACCTACATAGGCTAATTTTGCAATTGCATAGTAGGTAATGTTTACGAACAAATCGCAATATTTTCGGGATTTGGCCTCTTAGTTAGCTTTGAGACTATTAGGTATCTACGACCTACGTAGGTATACAATTCGAAAAAATCATAAAATGGATGTTAAGGAGTTTCTATCGCATTCTTTGAAAAAGTGACGACTGGATTCTTCAACACTCAAATTGGAAAAAGTTTCGACTAATAGATACCTAAGTGTGCGAATATATGGACTACATTTATACTATTGGCAGGTCAGGTGAGATAAAAGTTAACCTTTAGACAAACCTAGGCTTTAATTAGATGTTTTTCTAATACGGAATGGCTAATGTAAAGATCGATATAATCTTACCTACATTTCACTTGATTATAGATATGATATTTACCTAACCCTTAGGTACTCCAACTGATTTCCATTTTATTTGTTCGTATTTGGATACTTTTTATTTGAAAATAATATTGGTACTTTTACTTATTATTAATATTAGGCTACCAATAAAGAACAATAATATACAACTTACATATAGCAATCGCCGCCACATCTTGATGAGATTTAATTAATATTTGTTACTTCACTTTAACTTGAAACGTAGTCTCTCTTCTATAGATTTGTTGAAAATAAAGCCACAGCACCTTTTATTAACTAGTTATTGGTAAGTTTTCGCTGTAAATAACCGATCAACACTGCGCTCGCGGCTACCCTACCGGTCATAATAATGGAGGTGGACGGCGGACATGCTCGCGTTTTATATAACTTCAACAACCGCTGAACAGTATATAATTGAACACAAATTCAATGTTGTTTTGTTTTATACAAGTTAGATAAGTCTAAATGGTGGCACCAACAACAATTCATCCGTGAAATTACCTATCTTTGTGGACTGTTAACCTACTAAATGATCTGCCTCATTATTAAAAAGTGCGTCCAAAAAAACTTAATCCCAAGAGCATAATCCTGTGCTGTTACAAATTTATTGTCTAAAAAATGCATATCGAATCACTAAAAGTAAGCCATAGAAGATCAAGAGCAGACATTGTAGAAAGGAAATACTGAATTGTATTAAACTGGTAATCTTCGGCAAGGTCAAAATATATAACATACCTTTATTTACAGAATCACCACGAAATCTTAAATATAGCAAAATATCGTGTCACTTTATATGAACTACTTAACGAATGAATTGATTTTAATAAAATTTGCACACTGTGTGCAGTTAGGTCCAATTTGAGAGATAGGATACTTTTTATCCCGGGAAAAGATAAGATCCCAAGAGAACGCGGGTGAAACCGCGGGGGACAGCTAGTTTAATATAGTTATAACCTAACTACCGCGATATTTTACCCTAGTTTATAAATGTGTATTCTTACTAACTTAGGTAGGTACATCTTAATTATTATAATACTTACCACAATTAGACCAAATGTTAAGATTCAGATGAACGACAGTTCAAGGTAATAAATCAAATTGTGAGTGCACGACACAACTATTATTATTATGCAGACATTATATAAAGAAACAGTTAATTCATTGTGTGCCTCACGGTTTTTATAACCTCCGAATAATAGATCCTTGGTCAACGCCCTCGTGCACTCACGAATGATCTGTAAGAACAACGACAATACTGAAGCAAAAAACTGATTTATGTTCTTCACAACTTTTCTTCATTTAACTACAGGTTATTTTTGTTACAATATATTAGATACCTAGGTTAGGTATAACCTCAGCGTGTAGAACCATTTAAAATTATCTCTATTCTCATACAGAGAAAAAGAAATAAAATTCATATCGTGAAAAACAATAATATTAACATGTTATTTATTATGTTAAGAACTATAGATATGATCTACATATCTATAGGTACATAATAAGAAAAATACGACGTCTAATTAAATAACTTCGTGACTGTGGTTATAGGTAAAGAAGGTATTCTTTTTATGTTTTTCCTAATGCTGGGGCATTTACGTGCACACAATTACACTTTATTATCTATATTAAATCCTCTACTCGAGTACATTAATGGTGATCTTATCGCCAATGTACAATCCATGCCCTTCATTATAATTAGACGATTATAATATCAGAATTGCAATATTGTACACAAGTATTTGTCCAAATCGTAATGGTCAAATGTTTGTAAGTATCTAAGTAATTGTCTTCATTACAATAGTTTGAACTTTTCACAATATCTTTTGTTGAGTAAAAAAAATGTTTGTCGTTACAAAAATGGATGCAAGGTCAATTTTTCAATCGGTATTACATCCCATCAGGTTGCCTCACTTTCGCAATGATACTGCTGGCAAACTTTACGTAGTAGGTAATAGTTACTACAGGAACCGCGAGGGCAAACTTCTTTAATTACCCCCCTTCTTGTAGTAAAAATTTAAGGGGATTACGTTTGATTTGAGGAGGGGGGGGGGGGGGGGGGGGGCATTTGGCTCCCGTAAATTAAACTAAGAACTAATACTGTTTACTGATTTCTTTATTAGATATCGCCGGTACAGCACTATTTGACCAATTTAAAATGCAATGTTTATTTATTATTGTATCACATCGAAAAGTAATTCCGAACGCTATTTGTACACAAGGACAATTAATAATAAAAACTTATTATTAAAATAATATGTAGCAATATTTCTACTTTTCATCTGGTGTGAAAGAGGAATTAATTATGTACCTATATATGTGCATAGGAGAATAGCTCGCACAGTTATTTTATATCATATTGCCTACTCCTTGACAAATTGTGATTATTAAAAGCTATTGTTTTTATTAACGACGACAGACTCATGTATGTAGTAGGTAAGAACCTATTATTATGTACGGTATCTTATTCCCGAACACAGCTAGTAGCTAGTAGCCAAACATTGAACACATACGAATCATCGCAATTTAAACACGTTTTGACTATTCATTCTTATCCTACTGCATCTAATCTCTTACAAATCATATACCTACTTATACAAGAAACAAATAATACTGCTAATTAAATGTATATACACAAATTGTGACACCAATAATAAAATTTGAAGTATATCCATTGCAATAGTAATGAAATTAAATAAATTTTCCTGTAAAAAAATGCTAAAAACATTCGGTGTAATAAGCGGAATATTTGGTGCACTTCGTTCTGATATTTATAAAAAAAAACATCGTCACTAATTTCATTAATGCAACAATTTGAGAATATAGCTAAATTTACCGAAAACACACCAAATTAAAAATAGAAATTGACGATTAAAAGTAACACTTATAATCGACATTCACACTCAGATCATATCGTTAAAAACACGTAAATATTAAAAATAGGATAAATAGTTCTCTATGCGTATCATAATATTTGCATACATAACCATTATGTAAAAAGTTTACACATATCACGGACATGTTGGTTAAATGAGAAACTAAAGTCTAAAGTAAATACTACTATGGGCGACTATCTATAATTACGATTGATAAATACTTCATAAGGGCTACATTCGACTTAGTAACTAGTTAGCAACGTATCACATCCATTGAACGATCCATAGCCACAGTACAGTAGTACTAAACATACTGATATCCGATCAATTACTCTACTGGGATTGAATAATAATATTTATATAATGGAAAATGTGTTTCTACAATCACTGAGTATAGTTTTATACGAATAAACACAATTTTCACAATAATTTACTATTATCGTTTATATACCAAAACAGTTCATTCAAGTATACTTAGTAGAGTCTACATCAATTTTAATAAGTACACAAGAATAAAGGAAACAACTTGCGCCATCTGAAAGATTTCTCTAAAATATGTTGAAGAAAACATGTCAAATTGATTGATTATAAAATAAATTTTATGTATAGAAATATCTACAGTTACGACATAAATACATACTTTTAATATATTATTATGAATTTAGAGTAAGACCGATACGGATTTTAAATTTGAAATTTCCTATGTAAATGACTTGGTTATAAACAGTCTATTTGATTGCTGATGTTAATAGAGCGGTAATAGTTATCTAAATATAGAAAAGATTTTTACAACAAAAATTCAAAATTCATACAATCATAAAACTAAAATCGGGAGCCAATCGGTGTCGACAAACGCCAACAACTTCACAAACAAATCACAATAGTATCAAATTTAAAGCCACACTACTCAATCGAACTGAGCGCGAATCGTCACGAGTTCACATAATGATCGTCCAGATAAAATAACATCTAAAAAACGTTTGTCCGGAATAGAAAATAAACCGTATATCGACGACAGTTAATATGGGGCCTACCACTGAGGGTTGGGTGGCAGGTACCCGTCGGGCGGCGCCGCGGGCGGGAACTGAGCCCCCGCCGGCGCAGGCGCAGGCGCACCGCCCCCGTACGCGCCGTAGTACGCGCCGCCGTACCCACCGTAGTACGCCGGACTCGGGTACGCACCGTACCCTACTCCGTAACCTGCGACGCAACCATACATTATAACTTGGAATCGTTATTCAACTACTTTACTAATCTATACTAATATTTTAAAACGAGTTTGTTTGAAAGCGCTAATCTCAGGAACTACTAGTTCGAATTGGAAAAGTTCTAATAGTGTCGGATAGCCCGTTTATAAAGGAAGGAAATAGCTATATAACATCACGCTATGACCAATAGGAGCGGAGCAAAAATGTTGCAAATAGGGGAAAATTTTTGCTTCCGTTGCGTGCGCCGAGTAAACGGTTAAATTCCGAAACTGCTAAGCCAATCGTGATGAAACTTGGCACACAAATAGTTTATATATATTCCGGAAAAAGATAAATTCGGGACGCTGGAACGCGGGTGAAACGATCGGCCAGGTGGCAGAGGCGACGGCCAGACAGAGCCAGAAGGCGACAGTTTTTAAAATTGAAGCTGTTATCCAACCGGTTTGGTAGCACTCTACAACCTTGCAGTGATTTCACAATATTTTCTTCACCAAAAACAAGACCATTCCATTAAAGAATATCCTCTCTGTCTCCAGCGGGAATCTGCCAACTTTTATAAAAGTCGGCTCGGTAGATGTATGTGTTGCAAAGAAAACTTACTAAATAAACAGACTCACATTGAATTTAATTATATAATAATAACTAACCTGGGTATTGACCGTAAGGTCCTTCGGGCGATGGGTTAGCACCCGGGTATCCGAGTCCCGGGCTCGCCATTGGGTTGGGAGGCATACCACTTGGGGTGTGTGGCATAGGCGGACCTGAAGTCTTGCTCATATCGATAGCGGGTGCTGAAGGGGAGCCGACATTCATCAATCCTCCATGACTCATATTTACAGGCATCGAAGGAACTTTGCTAGCTGGATGGATTGACGTGTGACCCAACGTATGGGGCATTGCACTCATCGGAACATCGAGAGGCATACTAGGCAAGCTTGGACGATTGAGTAACCTAGCGTGAGGTCCTGTATTTTCTATTGGCGCGACAGGAGCAGTATTCTGTACGGTGGGTTCGTTCTTCCTATTTTTCTGCTGATTCCCCTGACCCAAAAGACTAGACACACTATGCGACATACTCGAGCTACTCGCCGGTTGCCTTTCGATATTTTGAGATTCAGAACCTCCTTCAGTTTTATTTGGCGACTTTTTCTTTTTAGTTTTAGTCCCACTTTTTTCTTCGTTATTCGGAGAATACGACTGAGTAATATCATCTAAATTTCTACGAAAATCTGGCATCCCTTCTTTGTTCAGAGCGATTGCGGTCTTTTCTAGCTGACTCAAGCTCGATTCGGTCGGTGGTCGACTTCCTGGCCGTTGATGCCTATAATTCTTCAGCGGATTAATTTTTCTTTCAATACGATCACCTCGGGATAAATCCATATTTTCCAACGCGGGGCTTTCCTGAGGTTTGAAATGATCTACAGTATTTTGCTCAATAGTTTTGATCTCTAAAGCTTCTTCAGAAGGCAGTTTTTCATCTGTTGTTAAAACAATAGGTTCCTGATTTTGTTTAGGATCTTTGTCATGCTTTATTTCTTTATCAGAACTCACAGAGCTCCTTTCAGTTGCACTGGAAGGTTTAGAATCGCCTGGACTTTCAACACATTTGCTATTTTTATCTCTGACAGCATTACTAGATGCTGGTCTTGAGTTGGTCTGTTTGTTTACTTCATCTTCATCACTATCCAATACTTGTGTATCTTCATCGGAATCTAAGTCCATTTTGCTTCCTGGATTGGAATCACTATTTTCATTGTCAGATTTCTTTATTTCCTTTGTAATTTTCGTTATACTGACAGATCCAGGCAAATTTGGTCTAAACAATCTACCTGGATGTAAAGGAGATTTTGGTCGCATTGCATTGTATCCTCTTAATTCTCCTAAACGGTTTCTAATATCGTTTATTTTTTGACCAGGTAAAATAGGCCTCGCTATTTTGTTATGACCAATCATTGAAGGCCTGATAACTCTATGAAGGCCAGGCCTGGGACCACTCTTGGATGTAATAGTTATAGCAGAATTGTTTTTTAAGGATCCTGGTATGTTACTGGATGTTGGGCGATTGCCTAATACTGAAAATTATTATAAAAATTTCAAACAATTCAATTAAGTAAATTTGGCGATCCAGATATCCAACCTTACCTTTCTTTCCTATTGGACTATCCTTGTGATCACCGCCCTTTTGAGCTAACCCTTTGAAAGATGTTTTGATTGCAATGATCTTGCCAGATTCGAGTTGCATGTATATTCCTTTTGGAGATTTCAGTACCATCACACGTTGTCCCGCTTTAAGTACAATATTTGTCTTTTCAGCTGAATTTGTTGGTATCACCACATCTGCAGGTTTAATACAATATTTAACACTACATCTTTAATGAACCTCCTCCTTTTTCGAAGTTGATTAAGTAATAAATTAATCATCCTATAAATAGATTTAAACTATGCAAAGGACAAACTCATTATGATGTTAAAAAAATTATCACAAATAGCGAATTTGTGGCTATTTGCACATAAAAATAAAAAAGTTACGCCATGTCCATCCTCAGGGTTCCTGCAGGTATACCAAATTTTATCAACCTCTGTTCAGCCGTTTTCCCATAAAAACCAAGCAGAGATTTACACACTTACTTTCGCATTTATATTTGTATGGGTCGATGGATAGGTAAAATGAAAAAAAAACGTACCAAGAGGCAGTGTCATCTCCTGTGCAGTCATTCCCTGTCGGCGCCACACATCCGCTGGGATCCATCGCGCCCCGTGTTGCATCGGCCGTACAGAAGCCACGGGTCGCTGCACCAAGCTTCCATCCGCCGTACGTACAGTACGATACGCGGTTGTAGGCTTAGGTGCCAACGCTGCTTTTTTCTCTAACTCATACCTAATATAAAAAAAAAGTTAAATCCCAATACCTCAATGAGGTAAATAAATGTCATCATGTTATTAAGACTTAACGCATCAGATAACAAGCCGAGAGCTGTCATTGCCAATAAAATTTCATAACACCTAAACTAGTAATAGAAACCAGGATCAAAAACATCACAAGATCTGCGTTACTTGAGTAACGCTCGTGAAGGTAACAAAGGCAATAGAGATAAAAATACAGGTCGACTTTTGGCAATAGTTTAACATTACCGGTGATTAGTTTTATAGCAAGCAAGTTATGTAATTCAGTAAAATTTTCATTTTTACTTATTTTGTAATCGGAGTTTATCATCGCGCAATTATTATGTCTGTCGAATAAAAATTCAGATAGTCGATTACTTTTTAAGATGCTGAAATATTTATTATTGTTTGTCTTTTCTAGCCGCTGAGTACAGTTGCAATATGCTCGAAGGGTGAAAGTGTTGAAACAATGAAACCTGGAGTAGTGTTTGATTCACACTCTTAGAATGACCGATTACTTAGTAGTGCTAGTAAGCTACCGCCACCCAAACATTTTGACTCTAACTGCTATTGTCGAATTCAATAATTATTAGTTATATTATTGGCAACTTTTTTATACCACAAGTGACAACCAGGCAGGCGGGTCACCTGATGGTTGGCGACAATAGACATATTTGGCAATACCATGGTTGGCGACAATAGACATATTTGGCAATACCAGGGGGATTGCCAATGTCTTGTACATCTTATTACAACGCCTTAAACGCAACTGTTCATGTGCATACGTTAAAAACCCCCCCTACGGATCTTTGACCTTTACTCAAAGCGATTAATTAAAGCCCAAGGTTTGCTCCGGCAGATATTCACGAATGACTTACCCTCGCTGTGCAAGCCGCTTTTCAGCACTAGACAGTTTCTTCTCCTTTCTATCGACCAACAAAGATTCATGCTGAAAGGGTTCTTTACTCAACAATTTTCCAAGTCGAGTGATGATTCCTTGCATCAACATGTCTATGTATTTATCCTTATGTTCCGATAAGTCTTTTATCTCAGATTCCTAAAAATTTTAAGTTAATTTTAATACTAATATGCGTGCAACACTGAAGTTGAGTAAATTATCTTTTTATATTTGTTTTAATCTTTCTAGAAAAACTAGGTTATTTTAAAACAAGGGTTCCGTTTTTACTTTTGAGGTATGGTAACCTAAAAAGAATACACTTGAAAAAGCACTTATATAAATTTGGTTACCTTTTCATCATTATCGAAGCAAAGATTGGTGATTTCCTTCATAGACAACACTGCATCCGGGTTACATTCGTCTACGACGCGGTCCGCCATGCCTTGCTTATTGATCTGTCTATCATATATTTTCTTCTCCAAACACCAGTCCATCACGAAACGATACACGAAGCATGGCTTCTTCTGACCATACCTTAGTTACAAAATTATGAAAATGTTGATAACGTGACTGAGTTATAAGATGTTACAGAAATATAAATAAATAAAACACAGTAAAACCCTTTTATCATAAACCGATAACCGGTATTTTTTTTACTTCTGGATAAGCTTGTCTTTGACCGCAATATCACCATGGTAAATGATGATGTGGCCGAGGGTGGTAATGTGTGCTTGCAAGCCTAGATGGGAACTAGCTCTCAAGTGCAGCTGTCGGAACACACCGATATGTGCTTGGCAACAGATTTTCAACTTAAGGGTGGTAGCCAGCCAGTCGGGTACTACAAAGTACCCAACCACAGTGCTATGGTTTCCTCACGATATTTTCCTTCACCGAAAGCTCAAGCTCATCGTAGGATTCGAACCCACGACCTTCGCCGCGGTATCCGACGTCACTTCCACTGAGCTATTATCGCCTAATTCAAATAATCGATTAAAATGTTATGTCACAACTAAACTTTTCACTTGCGATAAGGGACACATTTAAAATAACTTTCTTATTGGATGCCATCTTACAAAAGTAACCTGTTTGCAAAATCCAATCAGTCAGTCAAGACATGTCTTTTTATGTGTATGTATAGATAGATAGATCGATTCCGAACATTAAGACCTCAACTACTAGACTCATTAATACCATACCTGTAAACCCGACAGACTGCCTGCGTATCATGACAAGGATTCCAGCTGGCGTCAAACACGATGACACGATTAGCCCCGACGAGGTTAATACCAAGCGAGCCCGCCCGAGTCGACACGAGGAAAAGGTGAATGTGTGGATTAGCGTTGAACTCATTTATCAACTTCTCACGCTCCAAAGCATGAGTCGAACCATCCAAACCTACGATCAAAAAATAATAAATAACCCAGTCTATTTATATGTTAGAAATCATTAAAAGTAATTCATTATTAAGTTATTATTAATCTATTTAAGTATATATTTACAAAAAAGAAGTTGTATATGTAGTATATCAGTCATCTGGTTTCCATATTACAAGCTCTGCTTAGTTTGGGATCAGATAGCCGTGTGTGAAAAATGTCCGAGGATATTTTATTATTTATTATTATATTATTAATTTAAGTTTACTCACGATAATAGTTTGTATTTCTTTCCCAAAGACAATTTGTTCCAGGAATATAATTCCTTTCTAGAAAATCTTCAATGAGATTCAAAGTAAATAAACTCTGACTGAAGAGTAGCAATCTATCTCCGAGTTTAATGCTTTCATTCAATATGTAAAACAACAATTCCATCTTTGCAGAGTTCTCGATTATTCCAGGAACGTAATCCTTCAATAATTCAGCTGCCCAATCGTAAGTTACTTCCTCCGCTTTTTTTACTAAAGCCAGTTCTTCTTCTCTATTCAACTTTTCCTCTTTCTCAGTATCAGCTTCAGATTCTGATTCATCATTATTCTTCTCCTTCGATGTTTTCCTATCCTTCCTACCCTTAGCTTTTGCTTTACTCTTGGCTTTTAACTTATCCCCTTTTTTATTGTCCTTAGCTTTACCTTTTGGCCTACCTCTTTTCGGACTTTCATCCTCAGATTCAGATTCACCAGTTTTACAATCTGCTTTAGAATCCTTTTTCTTAGAAACCTCTACTTTTTTATTATTTTTAGGAGCAATCACTTCTGCTGGGATTGTTTTTTTAGTTTCATCTTTGACTATTTTTTTCGTATCTAAATCTTCAATTTTTACTTCACCATCAGACTCTGATTTTATTTCGGTTTTTTCTTCAGCTTTTAGTTTGTCGACTTCAGTCTTGAGCTCCGTTATAGGCCACGAAGTCACAGGACTGCTTGAACTAGCACTGCCTAAAGGAGTTTTGGTCTCAAGATGTCCTTGAAAGTTAGGATAAGGGCATGGATAGTTGGCGTTATTAGCGCTGTTGCCTGTCTGAACTGGATATACCGGGGGATTTGGTGGGTAGCCATAGCCTTGATTGCTATAAGGCGCAGGAGTCGTATTCTGAGATGGCAGGTTTACATTAGGTTCTGTTTTTATTTCACTAGTTGAATAGTTAGGCTCCATTTTAACCGTCGTCTCATTTCTATTATTTTCGGGGGATTGATTAGGTGGCATATTATTTTGATAACCAGGATAATTTTGCCGTTGATTTTCATATTGATTATAAGATGTTGAATTAGGCCCATATGATGAAGAGGGGTTACCTGCATACGATGGTGGCGGATATTGTTGATTTGGATATTCTTGTGGCGTTGGATTATTAGGATAAGGACCTTGTGGTGCGTTCGGATTGAATTCTGGGTACCCTGGTTGATTGTGATAGCCTTGGTATGGAGGCCTCTGCGAGTTTGCATAACCATCTTGGTTATTAGTGTACGGTTGAATTGCATTTCCTGGGTATGGATGTTCGTTTGGAGGCGCATTGTAATTAGGTGGATATTGTTGTGGGTGGTTGAAATCGGTGGGAGGGTTGTTCCTGAATTCTTGTGGCGGCTGATTATTAGGATATTGAGGATTGTTATAGTATCCCGTGTTACCATAGTAGTTGCCATTTCCCCAGTAATTTTGGTTGTAACCTTGACCACAGTCGGTGTTGCTTTGAGGGTACTGATTCGGGAAGTTGTTGCTGTATGGCGGTTGTTGTTGATAGTAGCTACTGTCAAAATTTTGATTGTAGTTTTGGTTTGGGGGGTAATAACCTGGTTGATTTTGATAGTTAGGGTAGGGGGGAAATGATCCTGCTGGTTGGTCAGGTCTGTATGTATTTGGTGGGCCGTATGGACCGTTTGGTGGATATGGGGCGTTACCGTATGTATTAGGTTCCTGCCTTGGAGGCATTGGACCAGTTGTCGTGTTAGGTGGTATGGTTGCTGCTGGCTTTTTAGATGCGCCCTGAAAATGTTTTCAATGTCTATTTTTTTATTTATGTAGAAAATGATTATGTTCATTTAGATTGACAGAAGGATGTATGTATTTGGGGGCTAATGTGACTGTTATTCTTGCAACTTATTAAGAGTTAGTTCACAAATACAATAAAGCTATCTGAACTATGTGAATTTATTTAATTGAAGTCTAGATAATAACTTAAAATACCTTGAAAACGAATACTAATATTTAAAAGTTACATACCCTTGGTTTCGCAGTTCGTCTATTCGCTGCTTTGTTATTTTTAGCGCGACCAGCTTTAGTGACACCACCTAACTCTTCCAAATCTAAATCTTCTTCTATAGCAGCATTTACTTCACTTCGTTTTCTAAGAAAATTGTATAGGACATCGGGATGATTCCATATCTGCAAAGAGAACATAAAATTATACCAATCTGCCTAAAATTTCATTTGTATACATAATTGTCAAAAAATGTAAATGTACCTTGCAGCAAATCGCGAAAGCTTTCAACGGATTAGGTACGGAAGTGGAGCGAACTACTTCATTCATAAACCGGTCATACAGTTTCCGCTGTAAGGGCGTCATTCTAACAAGTAGTACATATTCTTCTTTCTGTGGTAATGTCGATTGGAGTACTGCGTGGGATCGCCTGATTACATTAAAAAAATATATTAAGACATGCGAAAATAAAACAGTTTAACTAGAAACATAAAAAGAAGGAATTAATTACTTCTGTTAAAATGGTTTGAATATAATGTAGGATAAACGCAACGCTGCATTAAAAACTCGTCTCGGATATTTTTCAAGCTTCCTTTTTCTATAATTCGGCATTATATTAGTATACACCAACTACATATTTTTTTGAAGTCTTGAACCGATAGTGCATTTCTAAAAAAACGGTTAAGCGCATGTCGAAAATCACGCACAAATTTAAGGTCTTTTTTACTTTATGGATACGCTTGTGTTTGACCGCAATCTCATTATGGTAAGTGATGATGTGGCCGAAGATGGTAAGCACACAAAGCCTAGACGGGAACTGGCTCTTAAGTGCAGCAGTCGGAACACAGCGTTTTCCTTCACCGAAAGCTTATAGTAGGATTCGAAACCACGACCTTCGCAGCGGTATCCGACGTCACTACCACTGAGCTCACTATCGTTAAACATACGTAAACGTACCTCTGAACAAATCCCACAAGTAATGAATGCAACACATGAGCACGATATCTCATAAGCCTTATGTCCTGAGGCGTAGAGTCTATACACTGCCCGTTTTGTATCGGCCGCTCGAACATATTACAAAACTCGGTTTTGCTGCCGAGATAGTTGGGCCTCACGAAGTCGACCATACACCAATATTCTAGCAAGTTGTTTTGGAGTGGATACCCTAAAAAAAATAAAGGCCACCTAGATAATTCTTTATGGTAACTCCTACCACTTATTGTTACTAAATAGGTACTATTTTTTTATACCTCAAGTGATAACCAGGCCGGTGGGTCAACTGATGGTAAGTGACTACCCTATAGACATTAGCAATACCAGGGGGATCGCCAATGTGTTGTTCACCTTATTACAAGGCCTTAAAGGCAACTGGCTCTTAAGTGCAACTACCGGAACACACCGACAGGTGCTTAGCGACAGATTTTCAACATGAGGGTGGTAGCCAGCCAGTCGAGTACTACAAAGTACCCTACCACCGTGCTGTGATTTCCTCACGATGTTTTCCTTCACCGAAAGCTCAAGCTCATTGTACATTGTTCATTTCACCGCGGTATCCGACTGAGCTATCATCGCCTTAGTAAATCAAATGTATGTATATCGTAAAAATTGCAATGATTACTTACCAGTAAGCACAATTCTTCGTTTGGTCCTCATTTGTTTTAAAGCATACGATATATTCGAGTGCGAATTCTTGATGCGGTGGCCTTCATCACAGATTACCAAATCTGGGCCCGGTTTGACAAGTGCTTCATACATTTCTGTATAATAAATAATACCTAGACTTTTAAACTACTTGTGGAGAATGCTTATTTGAATAAATTATACAGAACCAGGCATAAGATTTTTGCTGTCTATGTTGACTTTGTTACGTACGTATAAGTTAAATTCACTTTTAATTTTTTTTAATCGAATGACCACTACCGTGAGGATCTACTAAATCGAAATTCGAATGCGCAATACCACAATTTTCGATTCAGTCGATTGTTTTTTTTTGCAACAATCGCCCATCGCCAATATGCAGTACATCAGTTATCTGGATTATCGGGATCAGATAGCCGTGTGTGAAAAATGTCTGGGGATATTTTTTTTGTTATTATATAAGAGTTTACTAGATTACACCCCGCGGCTTCATCTAGGTTCTTATAAAAAGTAGCCAAGTCATTCTCCGGCCATAAACTATATATACTTATTATCGAGCGATCCGTTGCTCTGTTGCTGTCTCAAAGAAAGACTATACATTATAACTTCGCATTTATAGCAGCATTATATTTTTCATTATACTTTCGCATTTCTAGCATTCCGCCCCGCGGTTTCACCCGAGATCCCGTTTCTCCATACAAACATTGGACCCCCGTTTCATCCCCTTAGGGATCGAATTTTGGAAAATTATTTCTTAGCGGATACCTACGTCATAATAACTATCTGCGTGCCGAATTTCAACACAATCCGTTCAGTGGTTTGAGTCAGTCAGTCATTAATTCAGTCTGACTGACTATCAGTCACGATTGCCTTTTATATTGATGTAAATATTTACCATCCAAAAGTTTCTTATCTTCATCAGCTTGAGTGTCCTCTTTTTTTTCATCTTTATTGTCTGCATCAAGTTTTAACTCTGCATCTTCTTTATCCACTTTGAGCTCATCAGAAATTTTTGATTGATTTGTTATGTCTGAACTCTATCACATGATTAAAAAAAAATATTAATTCGAAGATGTGAATATAAACCTTTTTTATAGAGACCTAAATTTTATTAGACTGTACGTTTTACTGCATTTTCAATGACTCACCTGAGTATCTTCGTTTAAAGCCTCAGCATTTTTCTTTTCTTCTTTCTCTTTTTCGGCTTCTAATTTTAATTCTGCTTTCTTTTTCTTACGAGGCTTTTTGTCTTTTTTCATACTAAGAAGTCTGTACAGTTCGTATCCTATCATAAGAACACCCCCTACTGTAGTCCATTCCTGAAGAAAAATGAAATTTAAAATTAGGGGATTTAAGGAATGGTAGATTTTGTAAGTAATGTAATATGTTTCTAGTAAAATATACATAAAATATGGTACTAGTACCTACTCTTTCATAGTTATTCAAACGTTAACTGTTATCATGGGAAATCAATTTAGGTGAGGACATTCACTTTTTAGGGTAAAATTGCGGCAAGTGGGGCGTGGGGCGGAAAGCTAGTAGGTAATAAACAGATAAACGCATCCATAAATTCTAACATATTCTATTTTATATGTCGTTAGACGTTTATATTAAAATCTTGCTTTAACGTTTTGCACGAGCGTTTGAGTCGGTTGGTAGAACCGCAGGGATAGACTTATTTAAATGAAATGAAATTAATATTAATTTATAACATAAAGATACATTAATGTTTTACCTTGACAACTTTGGCACGCATTTGAAGGGTTTTGTGACTGTCATTGAGCACATAAATTGGAAAATTTCTTTGTCTCACTTCGCCATGTGCTGATAAGGGGCTGTTTGTTGCATCAAGTGGAAGCCACATATTGAATTCTGCTACCTGGAAATAGTTACCAAATATAATGTTTATTAAGAAAACAAAATACAGACATATGTTTAAGGCATTAATAAGTTAAGTAATTCATACCCAATTCTGCAAAGTGTTTATAGGCATAATACACAACACAGTCTTAGAATTGGTATGCCGTAGAAATATATCACAGAAACAAACAATTTGCAATGTCTTTCCCAGGCCCATGGAATGTGCTAGAATACATCCAAAACCTGTTGATTTCGAGAACCTCTCCACAGATTCGATAATGTTGTCAAATAGAAATCTCACTCCTCCAATCTGGAAAGTAAATAATTTCAAGAATTGAGAACTGGCCAAAAACCGTCAAAGCATTCCATAACCATTTAAGAGTGAAATAAAACTGTACCTACATAAATAGTTTAATATTAGTAGTTAAGTATTAAGATCTACTGTAAGATTGAATGTAATAGATGTAAGTTGTTTTTGAAAAGAGTAATTGCTGAGTTTATTGCCGGCTCTTCTCAGCAAAAACAACCTTCCGAACCGAGCATTTAGAGTCTGACTATTCATAAGTGCCTGTGAAGGCCTATTTGGATGAATAAACAATTTCATTTCATTTCAATTCATTTCATTAAACAATTTCATTTCATTTCATTTCATTACGAACACTGGCTCATTATGATTGTTGAATATTACATTCATAATACTATATAAATATAGAATACTATATAAAACCCACAGTATGATCATTATAAATGCTAAACATAACAAACATTCAAAAAATAAGAATTTTTGAGAGGTTTGAAATACATTTAAATTAATTATTTATTGGAAGGGAATAATAATAATACGTTTAAAATTTAAATATTATACGACAATCGAGACAAGATTGATTTAAGAAATTTTTACAATTGAATTATGCAGGTTTTAATAATTAGTTTTCGTTCCCGAGGAATCTTATCTTTTCTCGGGATCAAAAGTATCATGTTTTATTCCAGAATAATTTATATCCCTGTGTGCCAAATTTCATCAAAATCGGTTCAGCCGTGTTTGCGTGATTGAGCAACAAACATCGAAACTTACAAACATAACAACTTTTATATTAGTATCCTACTATATTTACATGATGCATTTCTCCGTTCACGGATATTTACATGTTGCATTTCTCCGTTCTGTACATTGGAAGACATCGACATAAAAATTTGGACACATACCTGATGAGGCTTTATAACTCTCGCAATCTGTGGTGCCAAAAATATATCTTCCTCATTCTCTGGATGACCCATGTTGATCAACACTCGACCTTGTTCATCTGGTTGATTATATGTATCATTAACATGTAGACCTGAAAATTTGATGACCAAGTTCATAAATTAATTTGGCATTTCTTAACAACACAGTTATGTAGCTACTAGCTTTATCCCGCGACTACGTCCGCGTGAAAATCGTATATCGCGGGATCGGAATTATTATAACACTGTAAGATATCTTTTCCGAGAGCTCAAGTTTCAAGTTACCAATCATCAAAATCAGTTCAGCCGTTTTGCAATGAAAATCAAGCAGACATCCAGACAGACAGAGACAGACTTTTGGACTTTATAATTTTAGAATGAAAATACGGATTTGGTTTAGTACAATGAGATTTGTGATAAGAATAAGAGATGGTATGGTATGTTGGAATGGTAGAGATCGCAATTAGTGATAGGGCCACCCATTGTGACACTGACAAATTCAATGCTATGACTGTTTTTTTATATTTTGTTATTTTTCTTTAAGGGTGTACCAATAAAGAGTTGACTATGTATATCTACCAAAGTAATTTAATGAAAACTGGAAAAATAAAGAGATGAAATTTCAGTAACGTACCTGAATTATTGGGATCTTCATCTGGTTCAGGACTAGGCGGCACTTCTGAATCTGACAGCATTATGCAATCATCAGAGTCTGAAGACGAGGACGACGTCTCCTCCCCACTGCTACTATCGACTATTTCTACAACCTAAAATTAATGGGGATGATGCCTATATTCGAGAAAACATACCTAATACTAACTTGTATATAAAACATCTAAAAATACTCGAAAATAGCGAACACGTTGTAAAATATCGCCTTTTTACTATTTTTAATTACCATTTTAATGACAAAGAGTAGGTATTTTGATGGTGTATATTTATGACGTCACAAGTATGTAGGAAAACTGCTTAAAAATCATCGTTTTGACATTTAATAAATAGAAGCTGATTTGATATGTCAGTCCGACTAATTGGCTATTAATGCCCGGGTTCCTCAGGGGTAGGCTCTCTGCAACGTTATTCCTGCTCCACATGAATGGTCTGCTAAAGCCCGGTATCTTTGGGTACGCAGACGATAGCAGTTGTATAGAGTTACATGTCTAGTGCACAGTCCAGTGGGTCGCAGATCCGGCCTCTCAGAGGCCATGATCGAGCGCTTGAAAGCTGTGTCCGATTGAGGCGATGCTAACTTGGTCAAGTTCAACGCCAACAAGACCCAAGCGTGTCTGTTCTACGCTAACTCCTACTTTCCGTGATGTATGCCTGCCGATAAACGACCACCTCGAGCTTCTTGGTGCCAAACTAAATTTTGGCTCCTACATTGAGTCGAAGGCTCAACCTTCTGCCAAAAAGCTAGGCGTCCTCTCGAAGGTGAGACGGTACTTCACACGGAACAGCTACTCATCAAGCGCAAGTTCGGTCGTGTGTGGAGTACTGTTCTCATCTTTGGGACGGTTCGGCCAAATATCAGCTTGAGGCACTAGAGTCAATTGAGGGACGTGCCAAGAGGCTCATTGACGCAGCAAGACTTCAGGTCCGTCAGTATTGACGCAGAGTTGCCAGCCTATCGGTTTTCTATCGGATTCACTTCGGCGAGTGTGCGATGGAATCACAAAATTTAATTCTGCAAAGCCCATTCCATCATCGATCAACCACACGTACCTACCGCGATACGCCACCGTTACATGGTGGACATTCCACCTTTACGCACGAAGCGATTTGCTTCATCATTCATAATGCGTACTGCAAAGGAGTGGAACTGCTTGCCTGAGTCTGTGTTTCCCGACATTTACAACGTAAGCGTGCACAAACGTAGACCACATCGTCACCTATCATCAAGTGAGATAGTGGTCAAACAAAAACCTATTTACAATAAAAAGTTGCAGGATCCTAAAACTCGGCAGCACTCATTGAGCTACCATATTTATGTTTCAGTTATTCCTAATGAGGGATAACTTACCCGTTAAATATTTTATTTTTTAACACATCTGTTCATAGTCGAAAGGACTGATTGTATGATGATAATAACAATAATAAACATTTATAAATAATTTGTATAGGCTCTATATCTAGTCTGTTAGTAAGTTTCAAAAAGCAGAATCATTTGTTTGTGGATACAATCGTCAGAATTTGGCTATAGATGACGAATTCTATCTGATTGGTTGTTGGAACACTGATTTGGTTGATAATACTGTTAACCCTTTCAGTTGTAGTACTGTTTAACTTAATCAGTGCAGGCAACTGAGAGTTCCAAAATTAAACTTAAGAAAATGCATGCACCAAAAGTGGCATGTTTTGGGGCAGAGCTTATGTACCTATTGTGTACTGCAAAAAAAAAGAAAATTTTTAATATTTCCCTATTATAGGTTGAAAGAAAAACTTTTTTTATGCTAAAATGAATAGCTGTATCATACCTCTTTTCGTTCAGCTTTCTGATCACTTTTCCCCAGTTTAAGAGATGTCCCTGATGTTGTGGGTTTTGAAATTTTTGTCACTTCAACCTGTCCTTGTTTTACAGTAGACTTCTTAATTTCACCTGATGGTAATTTTACTAGGACTGTGTTTGGCAAGCTAGAAAAGGTAAGACGTGATTCAGTAGTGTGTAGTGTAACCAGGGCCTAAACTGAATAAATGAGTTTTGATTTTGAGTAAAATTTTTCAGATATTTAAATAAAATACATTCCAAAAAATGACTTACTTCAATTTCTGTCCAGGAATAGATTTCTTCAATAAAGATGATCCTCCTTGGAGAAGAGATAAAGTTTTCTGATGAATTTTATTTTGCCGATTTTGAGCTATTTGTCTCTGCACCTGTAGATATTAATTAATATAAAAAAACATGAAATCAAATTATAATTCTATTTTACACAGGTATAAAAAGTTTACCTCTCTGATGATTCGTTGTTGTTCCTGAACACGAGCCAACCGCTCTGACTCTTGACGTTGGGCAGCAAGAGTTGATGCATCTAAGTTCTTTTCATCCATGACTTCTCTAATGTTCCGACGCACATTTAAAGCATTGGTGTTCTGTTTTTTCTGCAAAGTAAATAATAACAATGATTATTACGCAGTTCACTTAAATTTTGTATGACAAAAATTTTGTGGCCAAAAAATGATGCTAAGCAGCTTTTATAAAAAATGTATATTATAAGAAATTAAAATAAATTACATGTTACAAATCAAAATATCTCATCACGGTCTGTGGCCCACAGTTTCACTAATTTTAGCAGAGCATGCTCATATTGTGTTTTTTTTTTCAAATTGGATTAGTATTTCTCGGGACTACATTCATACATAATTTTTTTTATGTCTTTGTACCACAGTAGAATACTAATAAATATTATTTGTCACATAACTTCACTTACATACACATAGATAGTCATATACCTATATCACATATTATTTAGCTTACCAAACTGGAGTTATGACATTGGTTCTTATTAATTACAAACTGAACTTACTTAATCTCACTATAAAACAAGAAAATTGAGTTATATGAAATTAGTCTATGCCAATGTCATGTACCACTATTGATAGTGACATTTTTGCTAAAACCAAGCAAATGAATAAATGTGCCAGGTTATATTTTGTGTATTTTGAGGTTTTGTGTTAGATATATTATATGGTGGGACAAAATTTGTTCAGTTTATAATAACACTAGCTGTCCCCCACGGTTTCACCCGCGTACCCGTGGGATCTTATCTTTAACCGGGATAAAAAGTAGCCTATGTGCTATTCCAGACTATAATCTATCTCTTTGCGAAATTTCATCCAGATCCATTCATCCGTTCTGGCGTAAATGAGTAACAAACATACATCCATCCATCCAAACTTTCACATTTATAATATTAGTGGGATAATCAACACCATTACTGTTAATTTAATATGATAATTAATTACAATTTAGTAATGTACCTAACATAAAAAAAATCTTACCTCTTCCTCACTTTCACCCTTTTTATCAACCTCACTTTGTGAATCACCTTCTTCTTCTTCTTCTTTCTTTATGGGTTTAACACTTATTTCACCCATTTCCTTTAATTTCTCAGTAATGTCAAAGTCCTGACTGCTTTCTTCTTGTTTCATGTCTAGTAATTCTTCAGCAGTCTTTTCAGAGCACAGCTCACCTTCTTCTACTTCAGATATTTCAACATTTTTAGTAAGATCTAGATCTCCTTCATTTATAATATCACTAATTGAAAGAGTTTTTGGTTCCTCTAAAGGTGTTGGTTCTGGTTCAAGCTCAGGTTCATAATTTACGAGCTGCTCTACAGGTCTCTGTTCGGTGTTTATAGGTTTTTGTTTGCCTTCAACAATGTCTCCCGTCTCTGGGTCAATGTAACTCTCATTCTCTTCATTCAGCTCTTTCACAGCATTAGGGTTAACCACAAATTCTTCCTCTGATAGACCATCACTGTCAGACTTATTGTCTTCACTTGAAAAGTCACTTAATTCTAGAATGTTGTTACCAACTAAGCTGCGTATTGTTACGCCAGTGTCTTTTTTGAGTTTCTTTGTAAAATCATGAAAACTTTTGACAGCTTCCATTTTCCTCTTATGGCTCATGGGCCTGGCTCTGGGAGCCGCACGGCGCCTGGGGTTCATAGCCGCCGCCTGTGCGAAGTGAGCGCGTTGTATCCTTGCGATGGTCTCGTCATCATCATCGCTGTCCCACATCTCTTCCTCCGATTCTTCCTCCTCATCGTCAACCTTGGCCTTCAAATTATTCTTCGCCGAATTCGTGCCACCGGCATCATCCATCATGCCGAAATTTTACACTAAGTATTTCAGATCCATCAATATCTGCCGAGAGACATCACTGCGATTGACATTTTCACAAACGAATTGCTAAAATACAATTACTTATGGATCACAAATGTACAATGATTTCCAATTAAAGCAGTTTATTTTTGAAACACAAATAAATCCTTCATCTACAGGTTATTTCTTTGTAGCTATTTAACGGGACGCGGCATGAAAATTATAAAGAAATATGCCGGATGGCAAAATTATTCACGTATCGCACTCGTTAAAATGTTTAAAGATATACATAGCACACTATTTGTTTTTAATTAACGCTAATAAAATAGTGTCTGCAATTAAATTTTAGGAAGCCATTACTTCCGCAATAAATAGCCTATTCAACTATTCATATAGAATGTGTGTATTCGACAAGCGTGTTTACAAAAATTATAGATGGACGACTACGTCACAAATTGTCATGTAGACTTTATAGATAAAAGCCATTAGAGTATATAATTGAATGACATTTCGTAGATAATACTAGTCATTACCAAAGCAATTTTACAAAATGTCAATGTAATTCCACCCTTAGTGTCATTCTTCAACACGTCTAAAAACATATTAGCAAATATTTTTATAAAATGGCAACATTATTGATTTCTTGTGAGTGTATCATGAAACTCATTTGTCTATGGTCCTAAACCTAAAGCACCCTTTACATGGTTGAGAGATCATGGAACAACCAATCACAGAGTACATTTTATATTATGTTATGCGCTATGACTAAAGAGTACTTATATAATCACTACGTTTGCTATGACTGTAGATTAACACACCAAAACCCTTCCAAAACCAAATACATATTGGCAAACGTTAAAATTTTTCAATCAATTTAAAACTTGTTCAATCAAACAATATCGAGGATCAGTCCTAGTAAATCTTGTCATAACTCTTTAATTACTTATATTATAGTATAAAACGTTTATAGCAACCTAAAAAAGCTCACTCACACGTGCCCAACGTTCAAGATAATATAGGTATGTATAGCACGGAACACTATTACTCCTAGCTATGATGTATAGTCTTAGACCACTGTATAGTATAGCAAAGACCAAACGTCAGCGCAGCCATAGAAGAATAAAAACCCAGCGGCATCTTGCATATCTTCGGAGTCTGTCAACGCACTTTCATTTTATTAACCGACTTCAAAAAAAAGGAGGAGGTTCTCAATTCGTCAGTTTTTTTTTTTTTTGTATGTTTGTTACTCGATTTCTCTGCCAATTATGAATAGATTTTGATGATTCTTTTTTTGTTTGGTAGATCATACTTCAGAGGTGGTCCCATTTAAATTTTGTCGAAATTGATTAAGCACTTTTTGAGAAAATCAACAAAAACGAAAAAAAAAATATCTCGTTTGATAAACCTTAGTGAATCAAACTGAGTCGTTGACCATGACTTTTTGGATTTGGATGAAATTTCGTGTGTATACTTCAATGGGTTCTTCGATGGTTTTAAAATACAATTGGACCCGGTAGGTGGCGCTGGAATCGAGTTCCAAGATTTGTTTTAATTTCAGGGCAGGACGACGTCTGCCGGGCCCGCTAGTTATATATTATATTTTACCGGCCAGACCCGATTTCAGGACAAACTAGTTTTGCCTAGGATAACATATAGTAAGGAATAAACTTTAAAAATTAAAAAATAAAATTATTTTAAAAAATAAAAAACAAAAACCGACTTCAAAACTGTAACCTATACCTATGTACAAACATAAACTAAAAAGTAAAGAATAATATTTTAATTTCAAAGCAAGAGCTTTAAAGGACAATCAACAAAATTATTGATATTTATATATCTATTTAATATTTATAAACAGTTCTTTTTGGAGTCGGTGCCAGCCAAGAAGGACAGTTTAATTCTGCCTTTGTAACAAACTTTCGAAAAGTAGGGGAGCGACGGCGCAGACCTAAGGAACATTACCGTAAGGAGAGGTGTCATAAGACGTTTTCTCGTATGAACACTTCGTGTCCAGTTCAAAACTGTCCTTCTTCTTGACTGGCACCGACTCCAAAAAGAACTGTTTATAAATATTAAATAGATATATAAATATCAATAATTTTGTTGATTGTCCTTTAAGGCTCTTGCTTTGAAATTAAAATATTATTCTTTACTTTTTAGTTCATGTTTGTACATAGGTATAGGTTACAGTTTTGAAGTCGGTTTTTGTTTTTTATTTTTAAAAATAATTTTATCATATAACCATACCCTAATATCTTAGAGCATTATGGTTTAATAATCAAAGCCTAATTTAAACCTACTTATTGGTAGTTACCTGTTTTTTTCTCGTAAGTCCTGTTAATGGCTCTAGATATATAAATTATAATAGACTATGTTAAATTATATTAAAACTGCTGTTGGGTGTCCTAATAAATAAATAAATTATATGAAAATAAAACAATAGCGCAACATCATTTCGCAAATTCCCGCCAAAAAGTCCAATATATTACTTTTTCAATGTGTGCCAGTCTTGACTGTCACATTGACACTTTCGTTCAGAAACGAGGTTTGCGTTGCATTCACGTCACCTCATTCATTCAGTTTTTGATCAGGCTATAGATAACATTAATGCTAAAAATTGTAATTGGTATACTGGTTTATTTGTTCAACAGTAATAAGTATAATGTAGTGAATAACAGTATGGTTGGGAGCCCAAGGCCTGACCCTATTTTGTGAACTACCCAAGACACATCCGTAAAAATCCTATGGAATGAGCTTAATCCATAGATAATACACTATAGAGAGCTTAGTCTATGGGAATGAGCATTTAAAAAATAAACAGCTGGTGATTTAACTATAGGCAACATAATATAATTTATAAACAACTCATGATTTCTACATTTGATAATTTTTATGCAACGTCTACAACACGACCTTCTCGAGTTCTTAGGCGACGTTCACGCTCAAATTCTTTCATTCGGAGAACATAGCTGTAAATAAAAATACTTAGTTAGCAGATATTTAAGTATATGTAAACACAAAGTTAGTAATGTATACATACAACTTCTGTTCTAATTTTGTCAGAACAAAGGCTATTACACTATAATCTTAGCATTTTCTTTTCTATTCTAATTTATATTATCAATCATATTTGTAATAATGGCAGACAATTTTTTATTGTTTAAATCAGAAGCAGATTATGTAAATGGTAAGTTAGATATCCTAAAATATCTCCAAAAAAAATTGAGTTATTTCGATATTTCTTATTTTTGTGTACAGATTTTTTAATCCAACCTTAGCATGCTACTAACTGGCAGCAATTTAGAAGAGCTGGTTAACTCTTTTACATTTTAGTCCAGGGGTCACCAAATGGCAGAATTTGAGTTAAGTATCAGTAGTGACTGGATGGGCATGTGTGAAGGATATTATTACTATAGAAAGTTCTTCTGCATCACCCACAACTCATAAAAAACATACAATTACTTATGACATAGCACCATACATAGAAAATTGGACATGCAATGAATTACAAAAACTGAGGGCAGTAACTGTAATTCAAATGTTTCCATTCAGCATGGTTTATATTAACTGAGTATTAGTGGAAGTATCTGTAGGAAGTAATAATATTACAGAAAATATACATACTCTTCTTGTTCACAGTTCAAGTAATGATGCTTCTCATGGGCACATTTGTACAACAAAGGCATGTGCTTATAGCGGCATTGCTGATATTCCAACAAATAGTGAGAGCAATAGTCTCTGTATTTTGGTGGTATCCTAGCAGAGATAAGGTCTTCTTCCCGAGCAATCATTTCTGTAATGGAAAATTCTATATCTTATTACCAATTATTATAATTTTAATTAATATATTTTTTGTTGTTTTTATAAAACTGTTCCATCTGCAAAGGATTTAAGCAAGAAAAACTGTAAGTATTTTGATTAAATAGTGTAAGTATTGAAAATAATAAGATTTGAATTAATATATAAATGGTAGGTTTCAGCAATCAACTGAATAATATTTCCAGTGTCAGTGTCAAGTCCAAGCAATGTTATGTACCTACTGTATTGTATATAATATTTCTAACCTATGGAATATTCATAATTATGTAACTTTTATTTTTCTGACAGTTTAAATTTTTTAAGTAAAAATAGGCAAATTATTCACAATCGTATACTACAACGTTGAATTAATTACCTCGTTCTTTTCTATCGTAGGCGAATCCAGCTTGTGGATCAAATGTAGGTTTATCATCCATGAAAAGTTCAACATTTCGGGCGTTAAAAGATCCCATCATTTGTCCCATTCTGAAGTTTTATTTAGTACAATTTCTATAATCAAAAGCTATTAGCTTCCAAATATTGTTTGTTGTATCTTTCCCTGCAGTTATTGTTTTCTCCTAGTTTTCTCTAGAATTTCCAGTTATGAAAAAACTAACTGGTTGTTGTCACTTGTTGTTGTCACATTGTTTTTTTTTAAGGATTTTGGCTTAGTGTCTACTGGTCAGACTACGTTTAAGTCATTTCTTATTTTTAATATTTTACTTTTATATTATTATAGTCACGATGTATTGTCACATTCACTATAAAGTCTAGTCCTCGTCCGGTTTTAGTGAAATTGGTGGCTGTTCCACTAAAAATTTTCACGGACTTTTAGGGACAACCTGAAAAGTCACGATACACGCTTTCATTTAATTTTTCGCTTGTGGACTTAATTGACCTTAAAAGGGCAAAACGCCACCAACATTATTGAACATAACTCATAATATAAAACGAAAGCGCAAAAGTCCGTGGACAAAGGTAATGTTTTTTTAAGGCTTTTGGCTTGGTGTCTAGACACTCTAGACCTTTAAGCCATTTATTTAGTTTTAATCAACAATTATACTATCTGGATAGGTAACTCTCAATACCTACTTGAAGCAAATAGCTATCAATTGCGAAAAAGAGAAAGATAACAAATACGTTGGGACAATCTCTCTTTGTAACCCTACTTACCCTGAATGAAAGAAAAACAGATATTGAGCTTGGTTTCAATATTCTTCGTTTCTTATATCACACACATTCCTAGTAAAACCAGTCCTCGTCTGTACAAGTCAGGTCAGGTTTTAGTGAAATTGGTGGCTGTTCCACGAAATCTTTTCACGAACTTTTTGGGACAACCTGAAAAGTCACGATACACACTTTCATTTCATTGGTTAGCTTAGATTGAAAATTATTGTACAAAACGATATAATCCAATAAATATACGATTTTCACGCAAAACGAAACGTTACTTCGCAAGCTCCCGCCAAAAAGTCCTAAGTAACATATGTATCAAAGAGTATGTAATATGATATGTATAATTACGTCTGTCGATTTATATTGTTTTTATGCATATTTTTTCCCAGGGACAAAAGTGACGACATAATAATGTCGGAAAGAAAAATAAAAATATGCATGCAATCATCCCTGTTTGTGAAGTTTGGATGGTCAGCGGCAGGCAGGTAGATAATAGATATGTATTCGCGGTTTGTCAACAATAATGCTCTTTGCGCTACGGAACCCTACATACCATTCCTAAGAGTATATCATTTACACCATGCGTCGGCCAACATGTAGGTTTTTTTTGTATGATAGAATAGGTACGGTTCCTAGTTGGTCTCATTAAAATGGAAGATTTAAGAATTCCTACGGAAAGGAACATGAATATCGTTATTTCAATTCTTTAACTGACTTAACGTAAAATTTTAACGGCAATCTATGAAAATGGCCTCTCCGCTCCTCGCCTTTGGGACGCGACGTCCTAAAACTACATAAAAAACCGGCCAAGTGCGACTCGGACTCGCGCACGAAGGGTTCCGTACAAACGGCAAAAAAATCACGTTTGTTGTATGGGAGCCCCCCATAAATATTTATTTTATTATATTTATAGTATTTGTTGTTATAGCGGCAACAGAAATAATTTGTGAAAATTTCAAGTCTAGCTATCGCAGTTCCTTAGATACAGCCTTGTGACAGACAGACAGACAGCGAAGTCTTAGTAATAGGGCCCCGTTTTTACCTTTTGGGTACGGAACCCTAAAAACAGACTTGATACGAATATAAAAATATGACCAGGGAATCGTTATTCAAGTTACGAGAATTGAGTTTTATTTTTATAAAATGGTGGGTAGAATGAATAAGAGTACCTATAACGCTAAGATGGCAAATTTTTGTAGTTAGTGTAGGTACATACTTTAAACCACAGCCCTATTGTGACGCTAGGCTACTTACATAAAACTAAGTGATAAAATTTTCCTTGGTTCATTTTTGTCCCCGTAGGTATTAAATCGCCTTGAAATTATTGGGTAAATAAAAAAATGGATGTTCGAAAAAGATATAAAAATCTAAATTTCCTGATTTTGAAGACTATAGGAAAGGGAACTTATGGGTACGTACCTACTGAATTCTAAATACAGTTTATTTACCTTCATCTTCATTTACCTAATATACAATTCCGATTTGTTTTCAGAAATGTTTATTTATGTGAAAAACGTGAAAACAATTTACTAACTATTGTCAAAGATATTGAATTAAATATAAAACTTCAGGATCACAAACAGGTACAAAGCTACGTTTATATTTTATACTTACCTACTAATTATAGGATTACACTGTACCTTCCGAAAGTTAAGTTAATGTAATTTAAAAATAATTCATTGTACTTGAAGAAACACCTGTGAAGTAAGATGTTCTATTACAGGATATAGCAAATGAAGTAAAAATTTTGTCAACAGTAAACCATCCAAATATTGTTAAATTCTATGATTGTATATATACGGATAAACATGTCATGATATCGATGGAGTACGCTACTAGCGGGAATCTCGCTGAGTATATGTATCAGAAATGCCCAAAATGTATAAAACAACAGGTGGGTTCAATTGGAAGGTAGTTACCAAGTCAGATAGTGTGGCTCGGATATCAAGTAACCGAGTGTTTTTAATAACATGATTAGATCACAGATTAATATTATAGCACACTACACGTTTACAAACACCTATAGGTAGTCCACCTATGGCTACTGAAGTGGTACTACTTGCAAAACAAAAACCTATAATGAATATTATGATATACCTATAATATCTAACAATACCAGTGGGTAGATAAATCTAATAATATCAATACCTACGATTAATAAGTTCGTTTAGGATATTTATGATAATGATTGTGATGTTAAAGATATTTAGAACTAATTTTTCAGGAAATTCTCTTCTACTTAAGCCAAGTCTTGCTTGGAGTGAATTACATTCACAATTTGGATATAATTCATAGGGATTTGAAAGCAGAAAATATTTTATTGACTGGCAAACACGGTGTTGTGGTCAAAATAGGCGATTTTGGTATTTCGAAGATGTTAGCCAGGTAATGCTTTGACTGGTTCTGAATTACCACATTCATATGACACTATTAACCATAATTAATTCCATATTATTTTGTAAATATTAAGACTGCTAATTAAAAAGTTAAATGTAGGTAAACGTATTTTTTAAGTGCAAAGAAGACATCGACAGTTATCGGTACTCCGTATTACTTGGCTCCCGAACTATGCGAGGGAAAACCGTACGATACGAAAAGCGATGTTTGGGCCCTTGGATGTTTACTGTATGAAATGTGTACTCATAAAAGAGCTTTTGAGTCTGAGGTGATGTTTTTTTAGAGTACTTATCTATTAATAATTTCGATTGGATATGACAAGATGATACTTAATTTTCATCACTAAAATATTGGATTGTATTTTTTATAGACTCTGGTTGGATTAGTAAAAGCAATCACAAGTGGAAGTGTTCATCCAATAGACATGACAGTATATGAAAGAGGTATGCAGGACCTTGTTGACTCAATGTTATCCATTTTACCTGATAAAAGACCTACTATAAAGGAGCTCATGGGACGAAACATAATTCTACCAACTATTTACACTGTATTTTTAGACGCTGGCAATGATGCATTACTATATTTAAAAGCTAAGGAATTTATGAATTAAGTGTATGATTATTAATTGTTATGAATGTGAAATAATTTTAATAAAAGATGACATTTTATTGAGAAAAGAATTTTATTTTTTTGTACGACACAATTAGTTTTTATTATTTTCTTATAGGCAGTTAAAAAACGTGAGTGCTTTTTTGTGTAAGCACTATCCTTGAACCATTTTAGTTCAAGGTACTATCATTAAAACTACTATTGTCTTGAATGTATCAGGTATGTAGGTATCTGTTCTTTTGCTAAATATCATTTGTGTAGTATCTACCTTCAAGCAAAATACATACATGACGTAGTTTCATAGACTCTGTTCAAACCAGCATTAATATGTAAAAAAAAAAAAGATAAATGGTAAAGATACTTCATAATATCTGTTCTTACAGCTAGGAATTATGTTGAAACCTTATTGCCCATTTGTGTGTTCGGTCTCCATTTCCTCATCATTCTCTTCTGAAATCACAAAATTAAATTATTTAGTTATCATATAAATGTTATAGCCCTTTACTCGTATTTGTGGCCAAGTACACTTCATTTGTAAACTTATTTTGTAAATTTTAACACAACAATAACAATATATGTATTTGAATTATGTACTGGGCCTCAAAATAATCTGATGTCTTCTCCACTTGATGATCTGAAAATATAAATTGGAATCTTATTCATGGTACAAACAATTATGCTTTGTTAGACCATATATCCATTAATTGATCCAATAAATATAATACTTGGTAAGTTGGTATTATAAATATACTATATAGAACTAAAAAAATATATTTTTTGATGTGTATAAATAAGGGTATTTATTTATACTCTGCTTGTATTTTATAAAATGTGTTAGTCAAGTTAGTACAAGTCAATTAAGATATAAAATAATTAAAAATCTTACGTTGTCCATTAGACTGGGTTTGAGGCAATGGCTTCTGTCCAGGAATCTGCCCTGATTGCAACATCCTGGTGAGCCTCTCAACCTCCTGTAGAGATGAAGCATTTTTGATAGCTTCTCTGATCTTGTGAATTTCTTGAGGTGTAAGATCTGGAACATCAAATAACAAATAAAATTACAACATAATGCTAATGCAATCTCTATTTCAAAATGCATCTTATATTTTGATAGATATTGGATTAAGCTAGAAGTTGGTAATATGATGTTTGACATAAGAATAAATATACATTAAATTTTAGAGTAATGCATTTCTTTTAAGTATTGACAGTTCATCAATTGTAATAGTAGTGATTAATCCTTCTCAAATCGAAACATAATTCTTGATTATGTGTATATGAACCAAAAATCTGTAAAATTGAGAAACCTTTTTATTTGAAGTTTGACAAAAATACAACAAACAAGCAGCTCCAACTTACTTGTGACCTTAGGGTCGGGCATATTTCCACCAGGAACAAATGTTTTAGCCTTTCTTGTAATCTCTTTCTGTATTTCTTTCCCTTTCTTACTTTTGAACAGAGAATTGGCTTCATCTCTCTCTTTCTGTTTTATCTTTCTAAAGTCCAATAACCTTAGTTCAGGTAATTTAAATGCTACATATGCTCTGAAAGAAGAACACAATGATTAATAAAATTGGTTACATCATAAGTCAAGTAAGTAATTATAATACATAGATTGTACCAGCCAGAAGTATAAACCTTAACATAAAGCAACCCTAGGGAAAGATAAAAAATATGATTGAAGCATCAGAATGTACGTTTCTTTATTGATCCATCATGTCCTGCCGGAAGCTTGAGGTTCACATACCCCTGTAAAAGACATAACTGACCCTCTCTCTATTTTTCTTCACTGAAAGCTAAGCTCATTACAGGATTTGAACCCACAGCCTATGCCAAGGCAAATTAGTAAAAACATTTTATGGTTTTGGTTTGATCATCATTTTGCATATTTATAAAATAAATGTACGAGAAATGGAATTCAAGGTCAAATGAAAAATATGCTCTAATTACAATTTGTGGGTGTGTAAATGACAAAATAGAAAATATGAACTACATGCTTTGGTCAGTTTGTTGTTTAGACAGAGAAACTAAAGTTGGGTAATAATAAGTAATCGATGGCGATGATAGCTCAGTGGTAAGTGACGTCGAATGCCGCGGCGAAGGTCGTGGGTTCGAATCCTACAATGAGCTTGAGCTTTCGGTGAAGGAAAACATCGTGAGGAAACCATAGCACGGTGGTAGGGTACTTTGTAGTACCCGACTGGCTGGCTACCACCCTCAAGTTGAAAATCTGTCGCCAAACACCTATCGGTGTGTTCCGACAGCTGCACTTGAGAGCCAGTTCCCATCTAGGCTTTGTGTGCTTACCATCTTCGGCCACATCATCACTTACCATGGTGAGATCGTTGTCAAACACAGGCCTATCGAATATAAAAAAAAAAGTAATCATAGTGATAATACCTGTAATGTTGTTTATTAGCAACTGGGTTGTGCATAAGTGATAAAGTTTTCAATTTGGTCAATGTTGCCAATGGATCCAAATCACCAAGCTCTGAAATATTGTTGTTTGTAAGTATTAGAGACTCCAAATTTGGTATGTACTGTTCCAAACTTTCACCAATTCTCCTGTAAAAATATTTAACACAAGTTCAATTAGTAGCAAAAATAAATTGCAATAACTTTGACATAGATTTTATTATTATCATACCCAGTAAAACAAAAAATGCAAGATAGATATAATGTTATTTCTTATCCACCCCAGAAATAAAGTAGATATTAAATAGTAAGGAAGAGAAATCTCAAAAATTTACCAATTATGTCTGTTATCCAAAAATACAACCCCTAATCTCATGACTAATAGTGATAGATGTTAAACAATAATAATGAAAAAAAAAAACCGGTCAAGTGCGAGTCGGACGCGTTGGTGCCAATTAAGCCAGACTTCTAAATTGTATGAGCGCCGATACAACTCAGAGGTCTATCTTAATTGGTGGTGACTATGTATTTATGGGGACTATGTTTGATTATCAACTTTTTTTATTTTTTGGAATTTTTCCTTTATTTGTGCTGTAAGACCTTGCTTTTAGCCAAATTTCGTGATTCTAGGTCAACGGGAACTACCATATAGGTTTTCGACCCAAAACCTATAGGGTACTTCCGGTTGACGTAGAATTGTAAATTTTGGTTAGAAGCAAGGTCTTACAGCACAAGTAAAGGGAAAATTCCGAAAAATAAAAAAAGTTGAAAATGAAGGTAAATTTTGGTACTTACAAGTTTTCGCGAAAATCTAAAATTGAAAATTAAAAATATCTTTTTATGGTGTTGACTCGGGATCTTGATTTTTATACACCTAATAGGGACTATAGACCTCAGTATCTGGTATAAATTTCGACTTACTAGGTCCACCCGTTCCTGAGATAATCGGTGGAGACACACGGACAGACAGACGGACATGAAAGTGATCTTATAAGGGTTCCTTTTTTTACCTTTTGAGGTATGGAACCCAATAAATTATGTAAATCGAAAGACAGAAACTGGAACAGAAATACTTACACAATTCTATTACTGTTTAACAATAAGCACTTTAGCCTTTTCAAAAGAGGGAATCCATCTAGCTTCCTGACATCATTATCTGAGAAATCTATGGTGTCAAACTGGTCTAATGTAGCTCCCAAGTTTTCAATCTGAGGAATCTTATAACCTGAAAATAAAATCAAAAATATTATACTAGAAATGTTAGATGTGGACAGCAACAATCCATTCAAGTTTGGTCAGGTTATACCTAGTTATTGCATTATCTACTAAAAGTTTAATTAAACGACATCGATGCCTAGTGTACATATCTACTAACTGATATCTAAATGATAATACGAATAAGAACCCGGCAGGGCAAAAACTGCATTACGTGCAACATTATTTACTAAAATATACAATGAAACTAACCTCTCAGGTCCAATTCTCGATCCCTACAAGGATTCATGTATTGCATGGAGTTTTGAATAAGCTCTGTAGTCAGTTTAACCATTTCGAAGCTTAGGAATAATTAACTTCTAATCTTTGTCTTCACAATTAGATTTTATTTTAGTGATTGCCTGAGACAATGAGAGTAGAAATCAATCATAGAGAAGAGTAGAAACGACTCAAAGAGACTATCTATAAACACTACTAAAATGGCTAAAATTGAGAATGCCGGGAGAATGCCTTACTAAAATCAGTCCATCGACACTGCCTTACAAGCTGAATTAGGAACGTACTTTGTACCAACATTGTAATATAAAAATAGTCCTACTAAATTAAAACGAGTACTGATTCCTTTGGGTAGCAGGTGTCTTAACGTCTATTTGATTTAGACGCATTATACCTTTTTTTACTGTTGGTAGAATTGTTGAGGTATTATAATCTATGTTTGGATAAACAGTTTAAGTGTTTTTCGTGGTGAAATTATTGTGTTATTCAGTGTTTTACAGTGTTTTATCTCCGATTTCGAGTGTTTTATGCATTTGGGAGGGAAATCTCTTAGAAAATGTGAAGTTTGTGGCGTTAGGCGTGTCAGAAGAAGATATTCTGGGATATTTTAGCCCGATTTCCAAAAGACCCGGCCAGGTAAAACTTGGTGTATTTCAATATCAATTTACTTTATAGGTTGTATTTATTAGTTGTTTTTACTCATATTTGTAGCAGTTTCATAAAAATCATACTTACGCGAATAGGTACAAAAAGCGATGGAACAATTTATCGATAAACTTTTTTATTTTATTTTAGGTGCCGTTTATGGGTGAAGTTGACAGAAAATGAGGACTTGGCCTACTTACCTATTCAACTATTAAACGAAAATAAATTCTTATGTGGGAATCATAAAACTTTGTATAGTTGATCATCCTAGCCGCATAAATACTTTGATACTGACTGTAGCTACAGGTTATATTATACAATAAATAAACTATTTTTATGGCGTATATGTATTTATTTTCGTACGACCAGCGACCTATGCAACTATGAAAATCGAATATTTATCGATATCGATAGAAAAGCATGATTCGTATTTGTCAAGCCCTAATAACGAATTGGATTTTACAATGTTGGTATTACTTTTATGTTACCAGGTTGGTACAAAGTACGTTCCTAATTCAGTTCAATGGCTTGTAAGGAAGTGCCGACTCTTAAAACGTAGTGTTTTTATCCTCTTTGACTAAAATGTAAAAACAAACGCGCGGCGCCGCGCAGGGTTACCAACTCCTAGAAAATAAATCAAATACCCTCGGACAAATACCCCTCAAGATGAAATACTCCTTTTAAAACCAATTATAGCAATATTCAAAAGTACAAAAAAATCACTGTATTGTGTATTCAAGGGTATTATTTCAATGAGCATCATAGTTTTTTTTATTAGAAATTCTAAATATTATATATGAATTGATACGATATTTTCTAAAAATGATAAAAATATATATATAAAAAAAGATTGCGACTGAACTTTTTGGCGGTAAAATGCGAACGTTGCGTTTTATTTTCATTTAATTCGTTTATTTTGAGTTTTATTGAATAATTTCGGTGGTGTTTTATCCAATGAAGATCCAATCTAAGTGCACAAGTGAAGTGAAATGAAATGAAAGCGTGTATCGTGACTTTTCAGGTTGTCCCAAAAAGTCCGAGAAAAGTTTTAGTGGAACAGCCGCCATAAAATAAGATTATTAAAACTGAAAATGTACCTATGCGTCTGAAAGACTTTGTATGGTCATGAATAAACATTAAACTGTTCGATACAATGACCATGTCATGAATTATAGCCTGACCAGGAAAATACAAAACTTCGCCATGTTGCGGAAAAATAATAGAACTAATTTCTTTTATTGGCAACACTCAATTTAAAACTTCATTAAATTAATATTACATCTGTTGATTGCTGTCAAAGTGTAAGTGTAGTCTACTCTATTTATTTCCTTTTCTGAGTTTTTTGTACCTTAAAATGCCGAAAATTATACATAGTCGTGAAAGAAATGTGGTTGACAATATAAAATAAAGTATTTGTCGCAGAAAAAGTCCGAAGATTTCAGTCTATTTCTCTAAATAACATCGCCGATTTACTGTCAACATGACTGGCAGGTAGTTTATATAGTATGTGCGTTGGAAATTGGCCTATTTGTGGTTGATTTTAGTTATTTAATATGGCGTGCTTCCTTTTAGGTATATCTCGCTCTTACGTAATGAAAATACGCAGAGATGGAAAGACGTCGGCTGTATTTTCTACGCCTAAGAAAAACAAACCAAAATAAAAAAAAGAAAATGAATTTAGATGTTTTTTATCGCTGCGCAATTCGGCATAAAATACATATTTAGATTCTGAATTTGATGAATAATAATTATAATTCGTACGAAATTTGATTGATGGTTTTATTTACATAATTTTCTTTACTCATAAAAATAATTAAAAAAATGGCCCTATGTCAATTCACATAGGCATGACTATACTTAGTGTTGCTATGAAAAAAGAAATGTGGCGCTTCCAGATTATGTTTTTTATTTTACTGGTCAGGCTTTAATTAGAAGGTGATGTTGTGGTGCTTCATGCGAATGGGTAATGAGTCAAGTCCAACGAGTGTACAAAATTAAAAATTATTTCTAATAATTTGATAGTACGAAAGGTAATTTTTGTATAAAATACAAAAAATGTTGATCATTTTATTAAAAAAATTACACTTTCTTATAGTTTTCCGTATGTCAATACTTCAGAAAATTTGATCCTTATCAGCAACAATATCGGATGGTGCTTAGACGAATTCGTCTAAGGGATGGTGTATAAGTAGGTGTAATACAGGCTGTTTTTCAAATTCAAAACATTTTTTCGAAAATCTAATGATGCAGTTTTAGTTTTAATCAAAATCGGTCTCGAGACTCCTTTCAGCATTTTTCCCTATTCCCTTTAGTTTAGGATTTGGCCAACCACGCCCATCTGAAAAATTCACACTTTATCTCGGAACAATACCGAGCTGGTATACAAAATGTACTCTGTGGTCGCCCCGACGTCAGTAGGTATAATATTTTCATCTTCAACATATAGATCTATGCCTATGTTACAAGATACCTAGCCATTTAAAGAACAGGTTTATTTTTATGACTTCTTTATTGCGCAGTAAACATGCGGGAAACCACAATAAATCCTTGCGCAAATCCTTCCAAACCTTGACACAGCGTAAAATTATCTCCTATTGTACCTACTGCTTCATTCACCCCGATTAGATATCTTAAGTAGGTAGGTATCTGTATGTTGCGATCATTGGTTGCGTTGCGATATATAGATCACTCTTATTTAACCATCTGAATATAATTTTATAAAATTGCCTCAGGTGGTTTATTGAATATTCTAATTCCTATATTGCATTTTTTGTGTCTATTTGGGCAAAATTTATTTATATATTGCACAATGTGCACAAAAATAACAATAGTACAGGTAAACTTATAACTATCATTAAAATTAAGTACATGGACCCTGTTAGGGTGTAGCAAAAAAAAATAGCGAAATAAAATTAAAATCGAAATAAAACCTTCTGGGAACCTTGCCGATCGGCAGCAGCGGCAGCCTCGAAGATGTTTTTTATGTATTGTAATTGTACATTTGCATGTATATTTTGTACATTTGTTGTAAATGGAACCTTATTTCTATGCATCATAATATTGGTAATTTAATAACTATATAATTATTATGTAGGTCTCGTGATGTAAATATGTATAATAAAAAGTGAACTTTGACGGTTCGTTGTCACAGAAACCCAGTTATTGAAAGATATTCCTCGCATTATTTTTATTTTGACTAAATAAATTTCAAATCTAAAATATAAAAAAAATATTAATTTATTTATTTACTCAGATGCATATGGGTTAGTATATACCTAATGTCTAATCTAGGTGATGATGTTAGTAGTATACATTTTCATTTACAAATTTACAAATTATTACAATATCGTATCAAAGGACACTATGCACAAACCAATCGATTTTCATCCATATGTGTGTGCGCACAAAGTGCCCCATGATCGGTGAATCACAGTGTTATATAATAATACTGTTCCGGCTACCTCGCACTCTCCGTAACATGGATGCCGTTTTATTGCGTATTATTGCCCTGAAATCGTCCGTATGGGCCTCTGTGAGAAGCTGCATACAGGAGTCCGTGAGAAGCTGCATATTTCTCACATATCACACACATGCTATAACGCCTATCAAGGCATCTTGCAATAGTATTAATGATACCTATATTTAGAAAAATAAATGGTATCAAAGTTGTAAAGTTCTGACAATGCTTCTTTGCACTTTGTGGAGCGAGCGGTGCGACAGACTTGCAGACTTTCAACTATTACAATATGAACACGGTTGAAAGGATTATATCTGACGAAAATAAAATATTTCCTAGCAAAATGATGGACATTCCATATTTTATTGCTTGATTTTAGAACTCGGGCGAGACGGGAGCGAAAGGGTGGTGGTGCCAGGTGTGAACATAAAATTATATTTTGATAGCCATATAGACCGAATTCCTAAAATAGCGTTACAAATTCTCATTTAAACGCGCACCATCAAGGCTTCTTTTTTACTATGGATTGGATGGGCTTATCTCAAATGATTGATATCATAATTTCACCTGCTTGCATAGGTACTCGCCTGCGATACTTTTTCCAACATAGGTAGGTACCAACACAATAATATATGTTATAGAGATCATTATTAGCTTTTCAGTTGTTAATTTATGTTTGTGGGGTGGTTACAGTTTGGCGGGTTTTTTACTTGGGATGTTTGCCAGGGCTGCCTCCTCTCACCGCTCCTCTTTCTGGTCGTCCTTGACGGGATTATGCTTCGCATATTTAATAATAAGCGCCGCGGGATAGAGTGGGGGTTATCCAACGTCTTGGAAGACTTGGATTACGCCGATGACCTATGCCTGCTGAGTCATACCCACACCACACCGACATGCAAGCTAAATTTAACGATTTACGCCTGGAAGCGGCAGGAACAGGACTGAAAATTAACATCCTGAAGACCCAAGAGATGAGAAGTGGTGTATGGAATCCTTCACCGATTGGCACAGAGGCAGTGGAACGCGTCCACAAATTTACTTACCTCGGGAGCGTCGTGTCAGAGACTGGAGGTAGTGAAGAGGACATCGCTTCAAGGATCGCCAAAGCCCGAGCTACCTTCGCACAGCTGAGACCTGTTTGGCAGTTGTGGAAATTGACCCGAAGGATTAAACTCAAAATCTTCGGGTCAAATGTCAAATCCATGCTGCTCTACGGGTGCGAAACGTGGAAGGTTACAAAAGACATCTCACGCCAAATCCAAGTCTTCGTCAACCGCTGTCTTCGTCGCATACTCGGAATTTACTGGCCCGAGACCATCTCTAACATGGATCTACTGGAGAAATGCCACGAGAGCCCGATCGACTGCCAGATCAAGCGTCGCAAGTGGAGTTGGATTGGCCACACGCTCCGAAGGGATTCTGATCACATACCCAAGCAAGCGTTGGATTGGAATCCACAAGGCAAAAGGAAACGTGACCGACCCCGTCAGACCTGGCGTCGCACAGTGTTGGCAGAAGCGACGAGCATCGGAATGACGTGGAGTGAGGTGAAGCGAAAAGCTCAAGACCGATCGCGATGCAGGAATACTGTGGACGCCCTGTGCCCCATCCAGGGGACATAGGATATTAAGTCAAGTACCTACGTATACCTAAATACGTACGACAATTTTTTTTTATCTGTTCAACATTAGGTACCTAGGTACACTAGGTACCTATTTACTCATACATTTCGTCGGACCCTCAACATTTTACCAAGAAGTTGTATTTCTGCTATCAATATTGGCTTTACGTTATACCTACATATATGTAGATAGAGTTGGCGGGTTCGAATATGTATTGTAGTTACGCACTTGGTAACATGTACACCTACCTAATGGACGTGGTTGCCTAGCTAATAATATTTTTACGAGATGAATAAGTAAAATTATTGCTCTGGCGAAATATGCTGATAGGTACCTACTCTTTATTATTATTAATTATTCACATTTCCTGGCAATATATTTATTTGAATCTGAATTTATACTGTCTCTTCTAGTTGATTGATAAATGAAGTAGATTTATATCTTCGTTAATACAGTGAGATCATTTAGCTGGATAATTTCGCGTTTCTTAAAGGTACGTTTATGGAGAACTGATGTTAAGAAATGTGATATTCGAGCTAACTGGAATGCCAACTGTACTTTAGCTTTGTGCAGCAAATTATTATTGTTTAGCACTTTATAGTCGTAGAGATAATGCCACTGTCACCTTGTTGCTTTACAGTTGCGCCGCAAGTTGCGGTATCTAAATATTTCTCAAGTTCGGTGCAAACCTACCTACACTAGAGGAGACGGATTTTTAGGTGTAGTTTCGAAAAGATTACAAGGTATAATAGTTATGTTTCGGCACAACTCTTGAAAGCTTGTTTTTAAACTGTATTTTAGGGTTCCGTACCTCGAAAGGAAAAAACGGAACCCTTATAGGATCACTTTGTTGTCCGTCCGTCCGTCCGTGTTGTCGTTGCCGTCCAAAAAAAGTTGAAAATTAAAGGTGTCCCCATACATACATAGTTACCATCAATTAAGTTGACCTTTGAGTTGTATCGGCGCTCATACAATTTAGAAGTCTAGCTTAATTGGCACCATCCTCAAATAAGGTAATCAAAAACGTAATCGAAAAAAAATGAAAAAAAATCCTCGAGACTCCATTACCGTGATGAACGAACTATTTATAAGTTTGTACGGAACCCTCGGTGCGCGAGTCCGACTCGCGCTTGACCGGTTTTTTTTTCATTAATTAATTTTTTACTTTTTAGTTAATGCTGGACAGGTTTCTCGGTGTGTTCGTTCATCTCATAGCACGTCCTTTAATTTGATACCCATATTGTAGGAAAGCATAAAATACTTAGTCCGCCATCTTTAGAAGTCCGCCACATTGGATTTAGAGTGACGTCACTTTATTTTTCGAGTTATTCTCAGCAATTAAATTTTAATTCAAATTGGAATTTGATAGGTACTCATATTGTAGGATTGCATTAAAAAAATAATAGTCCGCTTAGGTGTTCCGCCATGTTGGATTTAGAATGACGTCACACAGCTAACTATGCATTGTCATTTTGTCATCCAAACTAAACGTGTATACAAAATTTCAACTCAATCGGTTAAAAATATCTGAAAATTAAGTTGCAAGATTCCCCCCCGGACAAACATACTTTGTAAGTTAATATAAAGCTTGTAAAATGGCGCTCTTCACATAACTGACTCATATGGCGCGCCATCTATAAATGCGAAAATAACTCTGTCTGTACCTATATACCTAACCTTATCACGCCTAAACCACTGAACCGATTTTTATTAATTTTGGTATAGAGATAGATAGGACTTTGGATAAGGGCATACGAAACTTTTATACCGAGAAAAGGTAAAAAGTATAATGGTAATGTAATGATATAATGGTGTCCTAACACGTCACATGTCTCACTAGGAGCTCATGGAAACAGGGAAGCAGATTGAATTAAAAAGTTGACATATTTATTTGGCACGACTGAAACTATAAATCAAATAAATGGGTAAGTACGTTTCTTCCCTACAAACAGAAAGAGGCAAGCAACCGAGCTCATTCCATAAAAAGTCCGTTTTCTCAATAATTGTATGAACACAAAATACAACTTTACCGAGGAACAATAAAGGACAACATTGCTTGACCAAACATAGCGTCTCTTCTTTGAACAAATAACTTCAATAGTAGCGTTAATTATGTAACTATACTTACAAAACAAACATGGGCTATATTGTAAGTATAATAATAATGATATTACAGTCACAAACAAATTGGTATGAATCTTCTGTCTAATATTAAGAAATGATCGATAGGCATAGAAAATGTTTAGTTGACACATGACACTAACAATGATACTCAGTAAAAATAAACTACAATAAATACGCGCTATTTATGCAAGCAGTGTTATATAATTATAGTTAAATTTTCATTTGAAAAAAATTCGTCAATTTTTATTTCAGAAAATATTTGCTTTTATTGCGAAACTAAATAGTTAGATACAAATTTTCATGAATTTATCATCAAAAATTACAGATTTTTGTACAAATCATACCCAGAACTTAAAATTATCGACCAGGGAAAAATGTTTGTTGTACCTATGAAAATTATTAAAAATACACCTACACTTGAATCTGTTTCAGGATTACACAAAACCTTTTGATTGGAAATAAGTAAATAGAGACGTGTCTTGGGGGAAAATGGTAATTTGTTGCTCAAAATAAGATCCAATCTCTAAGGGAAAAGGGATGCAAACATTTGCATGGATTTTTTATGGTGTCAAGTAAGGTAGTTAGGCAAACTTTAGGTTGGGGTTTCTCGCTATTACGCAAGGGTAAACTAAGAAAATACAAAATAGAGGCACGCAGATGAAAACGCGGAGCGGAAGGCTAGTTTTATTTTATAATATGCTAGCCGTCCCCCGGGCTTCACCCGCATTCCTGTAGGATCTTATCTTTTCCCGGGATACAAATATACCCTATGACACTCACAAATAACGTTGCTTTCTATTGGTAAAATAATTGTCAATATCGGTTTAGTAGATCCAGAGTTTACCCCCTACAACCTCACAAACTTTACCTCATATTAGTAGGATAGAAGAAGGTTAATAAAACGAATATATATGTGCCTTAACCAAAAACTTCATCACTATGTCTATTTATACACTTGAGGGGCAAGAATGACATGAATAATTAAATAAAAAATCTTGGACATGAAATCAACTTTAGATAGACATGATAGAAGAGTCTATTGCCGGTCCTACTGTGTGGTCCTACTGGTAGGACCACGGGCAACTTTTTTTGCCCGTAGTTCTATTAGTAGGACCATGGGCACCTAGCATTACCCGTAGTCCTTAGACTAATAAACCTACCAGTAGGACTACGGACAAGTAATATAGGTTATAGGTTTTTTTTAATAGCGAAAAAAATCTGATTATTAACCGACTTCAAAAAAGGAGGAGGGTTCTCAATTCGACTGTATGTTTTTTTTGTGTTTGTTGCGCGATTACTCTGCCAATTATGAATAGATTTTGATGATTCTTTTTTTGTTTGGTAGATCATACTTCAGAGGTGGTCCCATATAAATTTTATCGAAATTGATTCAGCACTTTTTGAGAAAATCAACAAATCAAATATTTTAATATCTCGTTTGATAAACCTTAGTGAATCAAATTGAGTCGTTGACCATGACTTTTTAGATTTGCATGAAATGTTGTGTGTATACTTCAATGGGTTCTTCGATGGTTTTAAAATACAATTGTACCCGGTAGGTGGCGCTGGAATCGAGTTCCAAGATTTGTTTTAATTTCAGGGCAGTACGACGTCTGCCGGGCCCGCTAGTTATATATTATATTTTACCGGCCAGACCCGATTTCAGGACAAACTAGTTTTGCCTAGGATAACATATATAAGGAATAAACTTTAAAAATTGATTCTGCCTTTGTAACAAACTTTCGAAAAGTAGGGGAGCGACGGCGCAGACCTAAGGAACATTACCGCAAGGAGAGGTGTCGTAAGACGTTTTCTCGTATGAACACTTCGTGTCCAGTTCAAAACTGTCCTTCTTCTTGGCTGGCACCGACTCCAAAAAGAACTGTTTATAAATATTAAATTGATATATAAATATCAATAATTTTGTTGATTGTCCTTTAAGGCTCTTGCTTTGAAATTAATATATTATTCTTTACTTTTTAGTTTATGTTTGTACATAAGGTATAGGTTACAGTTTTGAAGTCGGTTTTTGTTTTTTATTTTTAATAATATTTTTTTGTGTAAATGTCTTAGATTATTGATTTTTCATTTTCATAAAAAATAATGATGTTTTTGTTGCAGTCCTACTAATATAACTACGAGCAAAAAAAATTGCTATAGGATAGAAGCGTGGGCGTTCTTATGTGTATCGGATGCCTTTTATTTGAGAAATGATCTAATATTTTGCTTCAGGGTCGCAGTACTTAAGAAGTTTGCTTTTCATACAAATACCCTCGAAGGTATTAAAGCCTGTCTCACTAATTCCACACCCCTTAGGAAGATTTGCGTGAACTATGCGCAGCACCTACTAAAGTGAGATCCAATTTGGAAATGGGTCAACAAATAGGGACAAATTCGTGAAGTTGTTAGCTAAGTTAGTATGATAGGTAGGTTTACTATTGGCAAAGTTTCCTGCCTAGATACGTCACCACATTGTTTGTAGTGGATAATATATTTATGTGTCAGCTGATATGGAATAAAGTATTAAAAACATACAGAATTCAGTTGGTATTGCTATTCGCAGTACAAGTACGTTTTTTAGTCCAAATATGGTCTAGATAAAGTTCACCAGATATTAATTAATATGTAATCATATTACATAGTGATTAAATGTAGTAATAAAGTTTACTAAAAGAAGAAATTAACAAGAAAAAATAAAATTTTTAAAAGAAAGATGCAGTAGAAAAAAATTGTCTTGCCTTGTTAAGTGTATCCCGAACCAGTAGTAGAGTCAATTGTAACGTTCATAAGTGACTTAATAGGGCCTACACTGAATAAATGAACTTTGAGTTTGAGTTTGAAGAAATCTAGCTCTATTCAATATATGTATATGTAGTATATCAGTCATCTGGTTTCCATAGTACAAGCTCAGCTTAGTTTGGGATCAGATAGCCGTGTGTGAAAAATGTCCGAGGATATTTATTATTTATTTATTTATTATTTATTCAAATAAAGGATGGGTATCAATGCTTGCAATTTACGAAGTTTTCGCGATGATACATGTACTTAACTAATCACAAGTTCGTACAACTATTGCAGATTATTACTATAATAGCTCACCGGGTTCATTGCACAGAACTGGACACATAACGTGGGATACAACACATTGGCCGTTTTATCTTTCACATGTGAGGCCACAAAAATATCGCTAGTGATATTTTTCCAGTATAACCTCATAGCGTAATAAAGACTGATTGTAATAACGTGCCCTCATAACTTATCTGCTGTTGCGGGCTAGGCCTGAACCACTGAAGGTAATCATTTAAGTAATGTTACCATCAAGTTTTATATTAAGTTTACTAATTTGTTGTTTATTTCTCAGCAAAAGCATCCTTGAAAAGCCATGTCTTAAGAGTCTGACAATTGATAAGTGCCTGTGAAGGCCTATTTGGATAAATAAACATATAATTTCATCTTCACTAAATGTCGAACGTGAATGAGAAATGTAGCTCGACAAAGAGGAGAAATAAATTTAGTTTTTATCTTGAGAAATCAATAGTAAGGCTTTTAAAATATGATTGGTTTCCGTGATCAATTCAAGCTGATATGTTTAGTAGGTATATAATGTATTTTCGAAATCATAAATTATTTATGCAATTTGTTTATGATAGCTATTCGATATCCAATAATACATAACGTTAGTTTACTTTTTCGATTTGCTTGCCTATTGTCGGCGTGATTTGGTTGTTAACATAATTTTATTATGAGATTTTAATATACTTGTACTAGTAGATCTGAAGTTAAAAAATCGAGTAGAGTCAAAGTTTCCTTCAAACATAAAATATTATTAAATATCCTGGGACATTTTTCACCCACGGCTATCTGATTCCAAACTAAGCAGAGCTTTTGCTATGGAAATCAGATGACTGATGTACTACATAAACTAAGTACTTTTTTGTTGTTGTAAATAATACTTAAATGGATAATTACACCCAGACTTAGGAGAAACAGATATGTTCATGAACACAAATGTATGTCCTTGATGGGAATCGATCCCACGACCTGCAGCATGATAGGTAGTGTGTTACCCAACCACGCCAACCGGGCCGTCTGTAGCAAACGACGTCCAACATTGTAGCAAACGCTTGGACGAATAGCAAACGACGTCTCTAACGAGATTAAAATTTTACATCATTTTCGCGTTTTAATAAACATTTTCTTTATAATTAATGCTCTAAAATACATATTGACAGGGTTAATGAAATACACCTTTGTTTGGTACACCTACTTAAGTCTTTTACCGTTAAAGTTACTAATTTCATTAGTGTTTGCAAATTCTAATAACTTACTTTGTAAGTAATACTTATAGGGCAAGAAGTATTTTTTTAAAATGAGGTTTCTCTTATAGAACTATTGTGTCAGCAAATGTAAATATAACAAATGTAAATTCGTATGCTTATTTGAATCACATTCAACAAACTGAATATACTGATGTGACTGTGAGGTCGGTCAACGTAACGAAGACAAGTAGCCATTATGCAGTCATATGCGATATTTATCAGTGATTGTTGTGATAAGCAGACACGTTATGGCGCGGCGCGGTCGTGTTTACAGACGCGAACTGTAGTAAGCTAGGTATGTACCTATGATACACAATACGTACCAGTGAGGGCTCTACGCGAATGTAACATACCTATAGTTATTTTAAAGCGTCTCGCCTTGCGACGGTCGTAGCTGCAGGCTGCCATGTCAGTCTGGTAGTCGCGTTCCGAATGCCCGCCCGCCTCAACGCTCTACGACGCGGCTACAAGCTACGACGCGTAGCACGCCTCGATCCGTAGCATTCTCGCCAAAATTAAGTAGGTACCCCAAAAAATACAAAATAATGAATCTTACTTAGTTTTTAGAACATGGATATAAATATGTATATTGATGTGAACTACTTCAGTTATTGTGTAAATTACGCGCTTGCAACGAAATCGTGCTAAATACTCAAGTAAATAATGAGATCAAGTGTTAAAAAGTGTGTTGGATGTGACTGTTCTAGTGATTTGAAATGTTAACATTGTTAACTGTAAATTAGGTGAGTAATAATATATTCGTATCTGTTTTGTGCTGTGTGCTGTTTGTTGATAGGTATTCAAATTATAATAATTCATACATAGGATAACATTTGATAGTTTATAATGATGCAAAAGTAACTCTTTCCAAACTGTAAATATTTGCTCACTGTAATATATTACATGAGCAAATGTTATATACAAACGTTTAAATTTTGATTCAACATAAATCTACTCTTTGATGTTTTTGTAAAATAATTTAGTCACTTCGACAATGTTTTAAGAGTGCCTCTGCCTATATACTATGACAAGAAGTTTAAATAAGTTATAAAGAAGAGCCGTTAATTATCCCATAAATATAATGGGAAAATATTAATAAAGAAGTTTAACAATTAAAAATAAAAATATTCTGAGAATGTATCAACTCCATAATTTTATCAGCAATTTAATATTATAATAAATGAATGAATATTTTCGTATAGATTTAATAATAAAAATATATTTATTTTTCATTATTTTAACTTTAAAATGTTAAAAGTTAAATATTATAAATCTTTAATACCTAAAATTCAATATTTACAAAATTTATATATCCTATTATACATCTATTTTAACTCGAAATAATAAATATAATACTTTAATAATCATCGTAAATAATAAATAGAGCAAAGCCAATTTGAAATGAATTCGAATTCAAACTTCTCTCTAACAAGATTTGCGTTTATTATTTGTACGTACAGTACCTCCATACCTACTACAGTTGTCAAGTAAAATATACTTTAATGTTCTTATCTTTAAATCTTTCTTGTTATACTTTGTTATTGATTCATTGTATTTAGTACTGAAATAACAACGGAATAGTAAAATAGCAACATAGTTCGATTTTATGCAAGGTTAAGGTTTTTTAACAATCCCGATGGAATTAAAATAACTTTGCTAGACAGTGATATTGTAGCTTTCCATTGGTGAATTATTTTTTAAAGTAGGTTAAGTAGTTCTAAAGATTACCTCCTAATATTATAATAACAAAAAAATCCTACAAATGAATCAAAACAAACCTTGCTTTTATAACATTAGTATAGACAACAATTATTATTTATTACAACATCAAATAAAATACAATAAGTGTAAAGATAGAATATTTAGCTACTTTGATAAATCGCTGACTCATGGCAAAGTAAGCTATACGTAGATACGTATATTGAATGTAAACAAATTACTCGAGAGTTTTATTTACGATCATCAAAATAACAAGATTGTTATAATCGTGTACGTTATCTTTATAGTTTCTTCTTTCAGGATAATATAGCAAAATCTTTAAAATCCCAATAATTTACATAGATTTTTAAAACATGTTTTTTGCTAGGCATAATAATTACACTCAAGTCAAAGTTCAACTTAGTAGTCAGAAGATATGTCTTCTGACTACCAAGTTGAACTCAACCAAGCATTACGTAATAACTAATAAGCTGGCAATTCTGTCTATGAATGTGCCATATTACCATTCAAATAACCGTGTGACGTGACTGAGTTACATCTGTGAACCAAGTTTCTCGAGTCAATGTCATATCGCAAGTGACAGTTGGATTTCCTAAAAGATCCACTTCACATACTCCATCCGTTTTTTCCATTTCCTATGTTCACGTTTGACACAAAAATTGATTATGTGCATAATTTTTCTATTACCGCACCGCACCGCCACCCGTACATTGATGATTTAATTTCATATTCATCATACTTTCTGCTAAATATTGAACTGAAAATGTGAATGTTGGTTGCTCTATAACACTAATTTCATATTCATCATACTTTCTGCTAAATATTGAACTGAAAATGTGAATGTTGGTTGCTCTATCACACTAATTTCATATTCATCATACTTTCTGCTAAATATTGAACTGAAAATGTGAATGTTGGTTGCTCTATCACACTAATTTCATATTCATCATACTTTCTGCTAAATATTGAACTGAAAATGTGAATGTTGGTTGCTCTATCACACTAATTTCATATTCATCATACTTTCTGCTAAATATTGAACTGAAAATGTGAATGTTGGTTGCTCTATCACACTAATTTCATATTCATCATACTTTCTGCTAAATATTGAACTGAAAATGTGAATGTTGGTTGCTCTATCACACTAATTTCATATTCATCATACTTTCTGCTAAATATTGAATTGAAAATGTGAATGTTGGTTGCTCTGTCACACTGTAATGGCTGCACCACATGAATGGATTTCTATCTCACAAAATAGATTATTATCCCTGAATCCCTTAATAGACATGTATAATTTTTTGTTGAATTATATATTCGCGATTTGCAAACTTATTTCATGTTTTCATAAATATCTGGTCTAATATATTGGCGTATATTTTTATTGACAAAATCTTCTTCATTTCGTATATTCCAGTCCTCTAGTGACTATGAATTACTTTGTTTATTTCAATGTTTACTATTTTTCTATGATTTGAAAAGCTGTAAAATTGATCTCCCATTAATTTAAAGAAAGATGGTCATACATCAAATAATTTTACCCTATACCACAAATCTGCACATACTTACTATATTTATATAATAATATACAATATAACTATGTTTGTGTGATAGTTTGTTTGTCTTTTGTGCGGTCGCACAACGTTTATCCTATTGAGGATATCCCCAAGGATCTCCACAATTGCCGGTCTTGGCTACTTGCATCCATTGTATAGCATACAATTTATTAAGCAGGTAATAATTTTTATCAGCTATTAATATTAATATCAAAAAACTCATAAACATGTCGTAAAACTGAATGAGTGCATTAATAACTTTATCACAGATAAGTATGTTTAGTAAGCCTGTAATAATACAAGAGTGTCACGGTTTCATATATTTTGTAAGAATTAAACAGACTATAAAGTAACTGAACTATATTGATCAACACAGAATTCAATTCAAGATCTAAGAAAATAACTTTAGCCAGAGACTACGTCAGCGTGGAATTCGTTTATCGGGTAATTCCTTTATCTGTCCCCGCGGTTTCACCCTCGTTTTCGGATAAAAAGCCTATAACTATTCTCAATAACCGTGCTATCTACACAAACATTATTTTAAAGTGGAGTCATTTCTGATATAATTTATACCTATTGTTTAAAGTACCGAGACCGAATTGAATAATATGCTTCTGAAAGGTGTGACTACTGAGACGACTAGTGATGGAGCGGAGTGGAAGAGTAAAATATGTTGTGCCGACCACACCAGCATGGGATAAGGACAGGAAGAAGAACTAGAAGAACAATCATTACGACCGACGAGCCGTTTAGCCAAGAAAATCAGTTTTTTGTTCCTAATATGGTTGAATTTCGACCAGTGGGCGAATACTAGTTATCAATTACAGATACCCTATTCATATGATTGGTAGATTGGACATGCACTGTACCTATTGTTACATAGTATTGATAGGAGTCATTTGGCTTAACAAAAACAAATACCAATTTTAAAAAAGAAACGTAGAAATCGCACAAACAATAGGTAGGACTATATAGGATAATTTAGTGTTATACGAGTACAGACAAAAGTAATATGAAAGCAATAGTGCTTGTCCAATTTGATTTACAAAGGCTACATCAAATGAAATAGGATTATGATCCTCACCCGTTAGCAGAGTTATATACATATAATTCTGTGTAGGTGCATGAAGTAATTTGCATGACAACAGGTGATGAAGGCCTGACGGTTGGCTCCGGTAAAATCAAGCTTGAAAAAGTTTTAACTAAATTTGCTCCTGTTGTTACACTTTATGGAAATAGAGGGTTTTGTGTGAAAAGTATCAGTGACACCTTGTTTATTTTTTTCAACCTTAGAGATTCAACATTTTTAAAAGATTTTCTAAAGATCCAGAGAAGTTTAGTAATTGATTTTAAAAGGATCAAACTGTAAAATTGTCTGTTATAGGCTTTGATTATTATGGCTTAATGCTCTAAGGTTATAGGACATCTTTAACCGTATGAAGTCGTTCGTGTCCATGTACATAGGACAGCAGCGTTCTACAATTTTCACGTTTTATATTGTATTAGCTATACCGTACTACCGCGGGGCAGAACCCCGCGGTTTCACCCACGTATCCATTTTTTATCCATTTAGACATTGAATTTTAAAAAAATCTTTCTTATTCCTCGTCTACATCTTAAAAACAATACCTGTGAAAAAATTAAGGGTGTAGGCTGGGCATTGATGAGTCAAGCCTTCTCATTTTTCATACCAAGAAACGGAAATAACTCCTAACTTTGAATCCCCGTTTCACCCCTTCAGAGGTGGAATTTTAGAAAACGCTAAAATACGTGTTTCTTTATTTTTAATTGATAGCCTAAAAACAAAGTTTCATGGTTTTAGCTTCAAAAAATGGCGGACTTCCATACAAAATTTCAACCCCTTTTTCACCCCCTTTAAGGATTGAATTTTAGAAAACGCTAAAATACATGTTTCTTTATTTTTAATTGTTGATAGATCAGTCAGGACTTATCCTTTTATATATATAGATGATGATCGTGTTTTAATATCAGCGGGAAATTTCATATCGCCTACTTCTGCTTCAAAAGATAATATGATTAGGAATTATACGATACTGTGAGACGATAATCTATCGAATTACCGTATGGACCCACACATAATATTTCACCCTCTTTCGTCCTCTAAGTGCGATGTAATTCGTCGGCAAACTCTTATAATAAAAAGTCTTCCAAGCCACTCCTGCCTATAGTGTACTGCCCGTACCCAATATCCTGAGTAAACCTCGTATGTGTGTCGAGTTCCCACATCAAATAGACATGTTTGGGATTTTACTAGTAGGTAATATCTAGAAGACAAACATGTCTAGTTACTTATACTGGGTGGAACAGCATGGCACACATTCCTGGAAATATAAATTATTTAAATCGTCTTGTCTTGTTTAATTTATTTTTTTCTCGTATATGATAGGTACGTTTATGTGGTCTATAATTTTTTATTAATTTTCTTCAGACATATATACACTTAGGTACCTATATTTATTTTTAGTTAGGTCACAAAGTGTTAAAAATATGAATGCTTAAGAAATAGATGACAAACAATTAACACAAACTGGGTGATGATAAAGCACAAACGCTGCTGAGACTGCACATCTCGTAAAATTTTCCCAACGTGCCCTACATTCCGCCGCCAGTCTTCGCTGTTTGACGAGTCCATAATTCTACTTGAGAAGACGATTGCTTTAAATTAATTTTAGAATCACTTCAAAAAAGGGGACATCCTCTGATTATTGCATCATTACTTCTATAATTACGTTGGAGATATTTGGGATATTAACTTTTAATATAAACGATAAATTATTTCAAAATTATTCTATATATTTATTTCTTATAAAAGTAATTGAATTGATTTATTAAAACTAAAAACCTAAATAACTTAAAAATAAATAACAACTAAACTACAAATAAAAAACTGAATTTAAATTGCTGCCCGGGGAAATCGTGCCGAGGACGCTAGCGGCGTTACCTCGTTGAATAGCCAGACTGAGGCGTTGGCCGAGGTAACTACCAGCCCTCCGGTCACCAGTGGTGTCCACCAGCCTAGAGGAAAGGTCTTTATAGAATTTTTGGGCACAGGGTCCCCATGAGCCCATGGTCTCTACCCCAAACGGCACAAATATATAATTGTCACCAATAGATGAATATTTATATTTCAAATAAGACAAAAATGATAGCGTGAAAATATTTTCACGCAAAAATAGTCAGAGATAGACAAAGTGCATTTAAAAAAATTAAAATATATACCTATATACTTGTAAAACTAGTTTGATCAACCTTGTCTGATTACAAATCCCATAATTTGATTCGATTAAAATAGTCTTAGGCTGGCCATACACGGACCGCATGTTGCAGTCGAGACCGACTGCTCTAGAGCGGTCGCGTTGAAGTTATACACGACTGCAACACGACCGCATAATGCAGTCGACTTCGACTGCTTGGAGCAGTTGTGTTCGACCGTAAACTCAAAACTGAACTCGCATCAGTATTAGATGCGCGCTTAAGTGACCCCCATTACCCTCTTTTACCCTAATTCTTACTAATATTATAAATGTGAAAGTATGTTTGGATGTGTGTGAAGATTTTTATTACTCTTTTACGCAAAAACTGCTTAACGGATTTCGATGAAACTTGACAAACAGGTAGATAATATCCTGTAATAAAACATCGGGTACTTTTTATCTCTGAAAAGATATAAAACTAAAAGATATGGAACGCGGCTGAAACCGCGGGGAACAGCTAGTATTATATAGGTTTTGTATCTATCTATGCTAATTTATCTATTTATCTAATACCTACCTATAAGCGGTCAATTCTTGTAGATATGTATATAAATATATACAGGGTGTCCCATAAATAACACGCCACAGTGACACTGGAGCTAGATTGGCTTCAGGTCAATCAGATAACATCAACATGACCTTAGTAAAAGTTTTTAAAAAAAATACACTATGTTTCGGTCATTTTTTTTCGCCTGTTTTGGCTATAAATAACTTCTAACTTATAGTTTTTTTTCCTAGTTGGTTGAGACAATAAAGTAATCATTTCATTTGAAACTAGTACGCTATGCTCAAAAAATAACTAAGTTTTTTCATTTTAAGTTAATGCGTAAACTTAAACTGAAGTTTGACTAATTACTGTGAAAAAAAATGTACTGGATTGAATCAGCAAAATTATTTTAAAAACTAGCCTATGTAATGTTTTTTCGAAAATGGTATAACATTCGTACTTTATTTTTGCCAAAATTTTAAAAATTCAAATTTTTGTCATTTAAGTCGTGCTGCTCGGGAAATATTAGAGTTAAAAAATAATACTTTATAAATGGTGCAGGCGGCTTTTGTCGCCAAATTATTCATAGAGATTTTTTTAAAAGCTTTAAAGTGGCAATATCTCGAAAACCAGAAAACTTTTACTAAGGTCATGTTGATGTTATCTGATAGACCTGAAGTCAATCTAGCTCCAGTGTCACTGTGGCGTGTTATTTATGGAACACCATGTATATATCATGAAATTTAGTATGCAGGGGGTTTCAGAGGCGATAAATTGATCTAGCTAGATTTCATTTTCAGAAAACTTGTTTTTATTTCGTGTTTTCAAGCAATGAAAAACTGCTACAATAACCTTAGAATACGAAGGTTAATTAAAGAGGTAAAGACCCCGGTTCGAGTCCAGATTATTATTTTTTTCAAGTTCCTTCTTTTGTGAGATTATATGTGATTAATATTTTACAAAAAAAAAAAAAACGAGCGAAGCTCGGTCATCCAGGTACTTAGTTATTATGCAAGTATTGTTAATTGTAATAGGCATGACCAAACAATACAATATTAAAGTTACGCGTACATTACAGTATTTCAACTTTAAACGAAACACCTTTAAACGGTTTTAACCGATAATGGACGGGTAATGAAATCCTGGAGGTAATAAAATTATGAATGTAATGGAATTATTAATGTGGAACATTAACGCACGTCATTAGATGAAATAACAGAGCAGAGTGGAAACCCTTGTTTCACTTAAACTTATACAAGGTTTAACCATTTTAAACTAGCAAAGTTTAGCTTTTTATCACTATTAAAGTCATTGTTAGGTACCTGAATCGTCCTAAACACAGTATTTCGTTTTGCGTATAAATGAACTTACTTACTTTTGAGAAGTCCTGATTTACTGACTGACACGTCACACCCTATCATTGCAACACGCCGATATTTTAAGATGTCCAGCCATTACAAGTAAAGGTAGCATTATAATGGCAGTTTAAAAAGAATAATATAATCACTGAGGTCTAACTTTGCTCTTTGCGAAACCAAACGAGCAGTTAAAAGATTCAGAAAGAACAATTTAAGATTCGCTGGAGCACACGCAAATTTACGCTAAATTAAACAACGTTCAAAGAGCTCTTAGCCAACATTCAAGTACCACGGTGTGGGTCCTTATCAAGAATTCCTGACAACCTATCCACATATCATTTTGTAACAACTTTATTACAGTCACTATAAGTACTTTTGAGATGACCAAAATACATACATTTTTGACAAGGCTGATAAGCAGGGGCGGTCCATGTGATGGAACCTGTTTCGTTACTGTCACTTAAATAAGGACATCAGCAATACGGAGACATGGATTACGGTTACGATATGGTATACGGTTTGCCGTGTTGGCAACCTTCATAAAGCCTGAGAAGAAAAGATTCTGAGAATTTTGAACTAGCTAAGTATTAACTAGCTTTCCGCCACGCGGTTTCACCCGCGCTCCCGTTTCTCTATACAAAATTTGGACCGCAGGTTCATCCCCTTAGGGAGTGAATTTCGGAACATCCTTTTTTATTGAATACCTACGTCATAATTACTAACTGCGTGCCAAATTTCGGCGCAATCCGTTCAGTGGTTTGAGCTGTGTGTTGTGAGATCAGTCAATCACGCAGTCAGTAACTGACTTTTATTTACATATACAGATGAATAGTATACAAATATTTACCTATTTAGTAATCGTAATTTTAAATCAGACATTATAAAAAAATAAAAATAAATAAAATAGAGGTACGTTTGTACCTTATCAGATTTTATGCGTAGGTATATGTAGTTGTAAAGGTACCTATAATTTCAGAAAAGAAAAAGCGAAATGAGCACGAATAGCTATGAATATGTTGCAGCTGAAACACGATTCATTTTATCCTTATAATAAAATATAAAGTGGAAAATAAAATAGAGAGAAACATTTATGGAACCACACGGTAGTCTGTCAAGCCAAGTTTGATACAAAGCCGTTTTGCATATTTTCAGTATCTATAAGTATACCAGTATACAGATACCAACCAATTCGAGCACTTTTCCCCACAACTTCTATTTCGGTAAAATCAAAGTCTTAAAATTAATGCGAGATACTAAGGCTTATGATCCCACAAACATGTGGGAACAAGATTATAGCTTTATCCAAAAAAATGCAAGCCTCCAAAACTGCCTATTTTAATACAAACTCATCAAAAGGCACAAGAATTTTAAAAAGAAAAGTTATCACGCTAAAGTTCAGCAGATCGTAAGAGGTGAAACTTAACTTAGTTTAAAAACCTTTTTTAGGCGAAGAACTTGGCCATTTTTTACATTGATGTATTTGGTGGTACGTCGTATGTTTTTTTTTGTTTATTGTGTATAAAAGATCCATGAAATAGCGAATTATATTTAACGCGGTCAAAGTTCTATACTTACCCAATATCTTGTGTTTGTTTGAAATAAAAACACAATTTTTAATCAAAACAGAATGGAAAAAGAAATGAAAATACTTAGGTTGTCGGATTTTCTGCGACCAGCGTATTCTGTGTTTGTGGTCAGAACATGGCATAAACACGATATTTAAAATCCCACCCAATCAGGAAAAAACCGGTCAAGTGCGAGTCGGACTAGCACACCGAGGGTTCCGTAATGGAATCTCAAGGATTTTAAACTTTTTTTTTCTATTACATTTTCGATTACCTTATTTGAGGTTGGTGCCTCTAAATTGTATGAGCATTGAGCGCCCATACAACTCAGAGGGCTATCTTAATTGGCGTCAACTTTATATGTTGGGAACATCCTTTAATTTTCAACTCTTTATATTTTTTGGAATTTTTCCTTTATTTGTGCTGTAAGACCTTGCTTTTTGCCAAATTTCGTGATTCTAGGTCAACGGGAACTACTATTATATAGGTTTTCGACCCAAAACCGATAGGATACTTCCGGTTGACCTAGAATTGTCAATTTTAGTTAGAAGCAAGGTCTTACAGCACAAGTAAAGGGAAAATTCTGAAAAACAAAAAAAGTTGAAAATTAAGGTAAATGGTACTTATAAATTTTCGCGAAAATCTAAATTTGCCCATATCTTTCTATCGTGTTGCCTCAGGACAATGATTCTATACACCTAATAGAGACTATAGACCTTAGTGTCTGGTATAAATTTCAATTAGCTAGGTTCACCCGTTCCTGAGAAAATCGGTGGTGACACACGGACATACGGACGAGAGAGTGATCTTATAAGGGTTCCTTTTTTTACCTTTTGAGGTACGGAACCCTAAAAATATGTGACGTCATACTTATAGTGACTTACCCGCACGTGACATACGTAAGAATGGTACATACTTAATACTTAGGTACTATCGTTTCTTTGTAATCAATAATTTAATAGTATTTCTTTAAGAGTTGTCGTAAAATAGCAATTTTCTTACAAAGTAAGCTGCGACTGTATTATAGTACCTATTGATCACAGAAATTTCTAAGCTAGCAAAAATTTCAATTCGATTTCGAATTCGCGGTCGGCTAGACGTTAACAAAATTTAATGTATAAATCGTAAATATTTGTATTAAAATATTTAAACGAGGATTAAATTATGATAAACAGAAAGTGATAGAGAAACTCTTAACGTCACGTAATAAATCAACGCTGAGCCTCTTGATAGGCGAGTTAATTAAATTAATTTTCTTAAAGAGCACTTTCATAAGACTTCTTTGGGAAGTGAAGGTGAAAAATGTTCCATTGTTAGGTACCGTGTTTTATGTAAAATCCGGACCCCGTGTTTTTTTGCTACATTATTGCTTAACTGTTGTGACACTTTATGATATTTTCCATTATTATGTATGTTAAGGTTTAAACGTAGATTATTAAAGGTTCAAACACATACATTTCAGAACAAATTCACACACTTATTTTATACCTTTTATACGAGAAATTACTGACTCAAAGCACTTTAGGTATATCACAACAGTTCGAAACCACATCAATTAGGTTGATATTGTTTGCGGTTTTTATATCATATGAATAATCTTTGACGCAACCACTCGTGTGTAAGCGGCTCAAGGTTTACGCGTCTCAAAAGATTGATCACATAATAATATGTGACCATGAAGTTAGGGTAGTATTCGGTTATTGGGTTACGTAGGCGTACCTACGTATGACTGTCTGAATAGCTATTGATATTATTGTATCTTATTATAATTACATAATCTCAGTGGTAGTGACGTTAAATGCCTTGGCAAAGGCCGTGAGTCTTTATAATGACCTTGAGCTTTTGTGGAGGAAAATATTGTGAGGAAACTACAACAATGTGAGGGTACTTTATTACTGTATCTGACTGGCTAGCGGTGTATTCCGACAGCTGTACTTGATAGTCAGTTCCATTCTTGGCTTTGTTTGCTTACTACCTTACGCCAGATCACTTAGTATGGTGGTGTGATCAAAATACAAGCCTATGTATGTCACAGAGTACGGATAGGTAATACAGAGGTACGACGAAGCCGTCTAGACTGGGCGATCGTGAGGTAAGTGCGCGGCGCGGGCGCGACTCTTACTGGCCTCAGTAATATGGGACCTCTTACCTTTAAGGTATACACTATGTAGACTATGTCGGCTTTAGTAACGAAATCAAAGGCGTCGTTATACTGTATCTCCTTACACTGTGACAACGTGTTGTTTGCAGTTCATATAACGATCGTGTTGAACGTTGACAAGTATTGAAAGAAAGAAAGAAAATAATATATTTATTCTTGACAACAACATTACATTAAAATGAAAAAAGAAATAACATCAGAATTGATCTAGTTTGAAAGCTGACAATCATATCATGTTTTTCTTAGCTATTTAGGCTATTTAGTTAGGCTATTGATTTAAACTACTGTAATTTATGAGGCAATTATACTTTGTGTCTTCTACAAATAAGCTCGGTAATGTTTTTCTGTAGGTATCAACCTAAAAACCAATTCGCCATGGTCATATAGGTCCATTACCAAGCTAATTAAACCGACCTCATTAAACCAGCCACTACAAAATATAATGCACTACGTAATACTATTTTCATTATGATAAGTGACACACTTGATCTAGTGAGGCAATGACGTAGCGAAATTTATAAACACTGCACTACATTTTGTCGTCGACTTTGTTCGTGCTGTGCTAGGTATGTTGACCAGGTGGTCAATATTTTTTTATAGAGGAACAGCAATTTGTAAGCTTTTAGAAAATCTATCGTATAATAAATGACAAACTGACTGACTTATGCGATGTAGGCGTCACTGGGGTACGGGAGGGGAGAGAAATAAATTGTTGTTTTTAAGACGAAGACGAGGAATAAGAAAGAATTCTTCGAAATTCAACCCCTAAAAGGATAAAAAAAAGGGGTACGCGGGTGAAACCGCGGGGCGGACAGCTAGTAAGAGATAAATATGCATTTGTTATGTTCTTTATTAATAGGTAATTAATTTATAACTCGGCAAGTTTTAATAGTAAATAATTACGTTTAAAATTAGGGGGCACGGCAGTGCCCCCCCCCAATTCTCGAGCAAAAAAGCGGCACGGCCGGCCGTACCATCCTTTTCTCGAAGCAGTTCAGGCCATTTTCAACCCCCTATAACTTCGTTGTGGATAAAACTAGAAGCCTGAATTTTTTGTTACTAAGAAGACATTGTATAAACACGGTATATTTTAAATTTCATCCAATTTGAACCAGTAGTTTAAGAATTATAACTAGGCTAAGTTCTTAATTTTGTCACTCACTGACCGATCATCAAAACTCTAAGGCACTTCTAACAAACATAGAAGCTTCAAATTTAAAATACGTTTAGTATATAAATCAAGGAAATACCAATTTTTTTTTGTATTTCCTTGCAATTTCGGTCCAGTTTTCGAGATACAACAACTGAATAAATAACTTTGCAATACCATATAAATATATAAGTTTACAAAGTTATTTATGCAGTTGGTGTATCTAGAAAACTGTACCGAAATTGCATTAAAATTTTCATTTGCTGTGAATGAATCAGTGTACCTGTATATGTATAATATCTACAAAAAGAAATGAGATCTCATAAAAAACATAACTTGTAAAAAAACCAAGTCAGTTCTTCTACCGTAAAATGTTGTGAGATCCATGTAATACCAAGTTGGTTAATTTATTCAGTTCCTACTGATGGGTCCTTCTGTCTTAAGTTATTACGTAATTAGCTAAACTAACAACATCTTATAGTGACCATATCAATATTAAAAATCTTTTATTTTGAAATAAATAGATTGACTTGGCCATCGCATGAATATACAATGTATCTCACAAGTAATACATACTATTATAAATTAAATTAAATTGTTTAGTGCGATTACATGGATCTCACAACTTTTTACGGTAGAAGAACTGAGTTGCGAGACTTTTTTACAAGTTATGTTTTTATGGGATTTGGATATAAAACTTGCCAAATTGCTACGCTGAATGCTATGGCCATGGCAATTTTATGAACAAAGTAAATCGGATGAATTAATTTTTTTATCTCTATCAAATAGGTAATCTACCGCTTTGATGTCGTAAGGGTAATTAAAGTAGGTGAAATTGTACAAACACATAACGATAAGATATGGAGATAGAACAAAATTAAACAATGTCTATGTTATAATCGTATGTGATACAATAACCTCAGTAACGTCATGAATTTTCGAGGAGAAAATTATAAACTGAAATAAGGTGAGAAAGTGGGTTTGACGGTGGTTTACTGAAACGCCTTCGTAGCGTTCCACTTCGGGTCATAAAATAATTAACTTTTCTCTAAACTGGAGAGACGACTTGAATTAAGTATTTGTAAATAAAATACAAATTGTTTTTGGATCTTTAAAGATTCTGCGCTGCTTTTATTTAAGTGAGTGAGTGAATAGAAAGGTAGGTACGAGAATAATAAGATAAGGTCAGAGGTAGTTCGTGATCCTTTGTATTTAGTATATAATCTTCTATATATATATATAAAATTCTCGTGTGACAGTTTTAGTTACCGTACTCCTCCGAAATGGCTTGACCGATTTTGATGAAACTTCATATCTGTATTTAATAGGTCTGAGAATAGGTTGTCATCTATTGGAACGAAGTTCCTTATCGCGCGTTGTGAAAGGGGGCTAGATAGCTCAGTGGTAAGTGACGTCGGATACCGCGGCGAAGGTCGTGGGTTCGAATCCTTACAATGAGCTTGAGCTTTCGGTGAAGGAAAACATCGTGAGGAAACCACAGCACGGTGGTAGGGTACTTTGTAGTACTCGACTGGCTGGCTACCACCCTCAAGTTGAAAATCTGTCGTCAAGCACCTGTTGGTGTGTTCGGGCAATTGCACTTGAGAGCCAGTTCGCCTTTAAGGCATTGTAATAAGGTGTACAACACATTAGCAATCCTCTGGTATTGCCAATGTCTATAGGCGACGGTTGTCACTTATCATCAGGTGACCCGCCTGCCACGTTGTCACTTGTGACATAAAAAAAAAAAGACGGAAAAAAATCTTACGAAAATCACCGACACTTTTCTGTCGGTGACTTTTGTATATATATATACTTATACGTATATATATATTATATAACTTCGTTCCAGTTTTTTTAACTAGCTGTCCCCCGCGGTTTCACTCGCATTCCCGGATGATCCGCGTTCCTGTAGGATCTAGCGGTATAAAAAATAGATAACAACTTACTCTCAGACCATTCATCAAAACCGGTCCAGCCGTTTCGGAGGAGTACGGTAACAAAGGACCGATTTGGATGAAACTTTATTGTGTAGGTATTTCAATGGGTTCCTCGATGATTTGAAAACAAATTTGGACCCGGTAGGTGGCGCTGGAATCGGGCTCTAAGTTTTGTTTTAATTTTAGAGCAAGACAACGTCTGCCGGGTCCCCTAATATAATATAAGGTAGAAATGAATTACCTATACAATTTTCAGTAAATATCAGTATTAGTAGGTATATTAGTAGTAACTACAACAGATATCACGAGATGATTCATTTAATAGAAAATTATTGAATAAATATTTAATTGTAAAATTCATAACAAATGTACAATTATAATATATAAAAAACATGTAAAATTCATCATGTTTTTATATAAAAAGGTTTTCGAAATATAAAAAATGGCAGTGTTGTACTTATGAATGACAGAGGTCGAAGTTTATATGTAATTTGAACTGTTGTATTAGATATTATGACCTAAAACAATATTTGATTAGTGCTTTCAAATAGCAGCCAAAATAAGTGTGCTTGCTTCATGAATTATTATAAACAAATAAGTGAGCATTGCTTATAAAAACATCTAACAAGGTAATCTATTGAACATTTTGATGTCCTGACGTAATCCATCGCTTTATTTCTGATACTGACACAAAAACAATAATAAACAAACTTTCGCAAGCGTTTGTTAGTTTATTAGCAAGACAAAGAAACTGGTGCTGGATAGGTAAATTTATGTATACTAATATTATAAAGAGGAAATATTTGATTATTTTGACGGGTCGGTTGGCGTGGTTGGTTAACACACTACCTATCACGCCGCAGTCGTGGGTTCGATTCCCATCCAGGACACACATTTGTGTGCATGAATATGTCTGTTTGTCCTGAGTCTGGGTCTAATTATCTATTTAAGTATGTATTTACATAAAATAAGTAGTCTATGTAGTATATCAGTCATCTGGTTTCCATATTACAAGCTCTGCTTGGTTTGGAATCAGATAGTCGTGTGTGATATTTATTTTTCATTGAATATGCTCTGAAACTACTGGATCGATCCCACGGGAACGCGGGTGAAACCACGGGGGACAGCTATAAATAATAAAACGTCTTTTATTTCCTAAAATGAAAGAAAACAACGTCACTCTACATCATAACATAACACTGTGGTCTCGGTTGCGGAGTTTGTGGTTTCTAGTTTACCTCTCTCTAAAAGCATTGTTGTGTTAAATTAAAGTCCTGTTTAACTTTTACGTTATACCGTTCTGGTTGTTTCATATAGGTTTCCAAACAATTGAATCGATTTGGAAGTAATTGTAATAAATAACTCATCTATCTCTATTGGTGAGATCACACTGCTCAGCTACTGGTGCATTCAAAAAGTATCATCGACGTAGGTAAGATTTCCATCTCCCGATCCCAGTATTATTTAAATAAAATATAAAGTAGATTTAATTTCTTTTTCAATCACAAGTTCGTATTAAAAATATTTTTTTTTCTATTTTTTTTTATAATTTAAGTGTGCAGTTTTTGCTTCATGGGATCTAATTAGAAATTGGTCAAAATAACGATTTAAAATGCGCTAGAAACCATACTATAAAAGGTCGTGCTATATCCTACGCACTCACTTACACGCACACACACATACACACACACCCACACATGCACACGCACACACACTTACATACACACACTTACATACACACACGCACATTTCCACACTGCACACCTAACCATTTCATTTAATATATTAGATACGCAGTTTTTCAATGTTTAATATCTTTCTTATAATTGCATGCATGTTTTTATTCATTCATATAGACACTTATAATAGTCCGTGGTGGAAGAGGCTGGTTATTCATAACACAGGCTTCGGCTTAGCTTGGATACCAGTTTCTCCTACAAACTATAAAATGCCTATTCTGTCTTTTATCTATTGTCTGATTTGTAATATTGGTTAGTTTGCAAGGAGAAAGAAATAAAATTATTATTATTATATTATAAATCTAATAGCACGGTTAAGCAGACGTCGTGTGTGTGTACAGAAACGAGAACGTTCGAAAGCTGACAATGGCGATATCCTTAAATAAGCAATATTTCGAATTCAATGCATCGTATAGAAATGGAGGTATCACATTTGTCACAATAGGCTCGTTGCGTTGATTGCACGACCCGTTTTCATTGTACGGTTTCATGAATAGGCTAATGTAATATAATTTTTTATACGAATCCAACGCACTACACGTGTCCCGGATTTTGATATCAATACGTTGTTAGGCCAGCGTATTGTAGTAGCAGGCTTAGTAGCGGTTGCAGAGTACCTACGCAGTTATCGTATGTAGTCTAGTTCAGTTACGTGTAGGATTAACTTGTTGGTTAATTAACAACTGCACTAATAATAATATGTTGGTCGTCCATATATGTGGTAATTAGGCCTTTATATTTAAAAGGAAGATAGTTCAGTGGTAGTGATTACAAATGCCGAATCATATCAAAAATATGTCAGTCAAACCTTCTCGGTATCTACTTATCTTCCCAATCACAGCTTTTGATGAAATTAGCGTCGAATTAGTCTTACACAAAAATAAAAAAATATGTTTATGGAACAAGAAGAAAATTAATTGTCTTAGTGATAAAAAGTCTAAATAAATAAATCCTATCCTGAGTAATCGAGTGATAAAGAAATCTAAGAAATGTTTGAACTTATCTCAGTCCAATAAATGATGAAGTGAAAATGTGAAAAAAGAAAACTGAGGAAATTTAAAAGGGTTACCATAGTTTATAGATTCTGTTTTAGTCTTTATGTTATACTAGCTGGCCCCCGCGGTTTCATCTGCGTTCCCATGTGAGCTTATCCTTTTCCGGGATAAAAAGTATCCTATGTGTTATGTCCAAGTTTCATCAAAATCCGTTCCGTCGTTTTTGCGTGAAAGAGTAACAAACATCCATCCATACATCCATCCAAACTTTCACATGTATAATATTAGTGGGATTATAACCTTTTTAGGGTTCCGTACTCAAAGGTTTAAAACGGGACCCTATTACTAAGACTTCGCTGTCTGTCCGTCTGTCTGTCACCAGGCTGTATCTCAAGAACCGCGATAGCTAGACTGTAAAATTTTCACAGATGATGTATTTCTGATGTTGCCGCTATAACAACAAATACTAAAAACAGAATAAAATAAATATTCAAGGGGGGGCTCCCATACCACAAACGTGTTTTTTTTTGCATTTTCAAGGAACTCTTCGAGTCCGACTCGCACTTGGCCGGTTTTTATTATATTTGAACCTCTAAAGTTAGACCCTAAAAATAAACATAGCGCTGGTTTTTATTCTATACTTTTTGATATAAATAGATACAATCAAATCGCAAGCTGGCACTCACCTGTCGCAACAATACAGGTTGGAAGATAGAGGTAAGGCACGTACTATTAGTATTAGCATTTATATTAACCCGTAAGAAAACAGGTTTGTGGAAATTAAAGTAAATTAAATTATAGCTTCATTTCCCTTTTAGCACGAGTCTGCTGGCTTCGGGAAAATTATTGAGCTTATGTTACAAAATAATAAATGGACTACGGATGAGATATTATTTTGAAACTTACATAATACTTTGTTTAGGTATAATTAAAAATATTATTACTTACTTTTTTATTTTACTTAGTCATAAATTTTGGGTCAAATTCCTCAATTGAATAAAGTGTTTCATAAAAAATAATAATTTCAGTAAGAATCTATAGGATGAGATAGAGTGGTTATAATAAATACGTTTTAAGATACGACGCATAAACATTTGTCAATCCATTCAAAGTTCATCATATTTTACGAAAGTTTTGTATGTAATTAACTTTGAGCTAATTCGTTTTAAGTACGATGAATGTCTGATTTGTGGTTCTTTAAGGAATATAAGTAACTTATGTGAAGTATAAAAATCTATTCCTAAGTAAAACTGGGTCGTTCGTCGGCTATATGCATAACTTTAGACTTTTGTTCTAAGAGCTTTGCTGCATTGGATCGATGCTAACTAACATTACCTACAGCTCGCTCACAATACGGTAATAATAGTATTTGTCGCTATAGTGCGACATGTATATATAGGTATAATACTATTATTACCAATAGGTAATTATAGTAGCTTGCCGTCCCGTGATTTCCTATTTTAGCCCCTTAGGGGTTGAATTTTGAAAACTCTTCCGTAAAGCTTAACTTAAAGTTTCTAACTCCAGCTGTTTAGGCAGAGTTGATGGATCAGTCACTCAGAACAAGTATTTTTATATGTTTAGACAGACAACGAATATCTACATTGGTAATATGTTTTACAGTTGTGGAAGACACCTATCCCAGGGCAACACCTATGTATATAGCCCTTATACGTTCGCGTACCTGTTCGGGCACCCCTCGCACGCAAACCAACAATCGATAATTCATTGACCCTTGTAATATTTGTGGGTATAGATTTTGATTACCGGAGAGACATTAGATATATGAAGATTTCAACGATCATAGCGACCACGAAAGATTTATTGTTCATTATATTATCATAGGATGTGATAGGTTGTGTAATAAAATAGATAAGAACTTAATAAGTTATATTGTAACGAATAATAGGTGATTATCGAAGAATCATTACTGTTTGTATTTCCAGACTTACAACACAATGTTTGGAACCACAATGAGTTTCAGAACATAATTTTATTTTAAAGAATTGTGACAAACAACCTGGAACGCAATTTGTGAATGTGGAAAATGAAACCAATTTTCAGTATACCTACACTAAATCAAATTACAAAGTTTAGTACATAGTATTAACTTATTTAAGTCCCTGGCAGATAGCTCCCATAATTGAGAGCTACCGGGAAAATTGAATAATTTACTTTTACGATTTATTTGACAATTTCCATTTGATTCGGCATTATTAGAATGTTTTGTGAGTGGAAACATTTATTTTTATAACCTAGTTTTTAAAGTAAAAGTTAAAATATCCATGATAGGAAAAGTGTTTTATGTTAGATTACTCGTATCTAACATATACCTAATAATTGTCTTCTTCCTACGTGTTATGCACTTATCACAATGGCCACATCATCACACGTTATTAAATACTAACAATACGTTATACAGGTTGGATATTTTTATATCTATAACTAATTTTCGAAACCTATTTTAGGTATATCAAGCTGATGATCTTTTTCTTTGAGAACAATTCTTAGATTCCACAAACAGTTAGATTGTAAAATTATTATTTGTCAACCCACTGATCTCTTTATGCTCTGGATGGATAAACAAATTGTGCCATGTCTAATTGCCTATAGCTTGTCTAGGGTATATGGAGATCTGTGCTATCTATGGCACTGTTAATGGAGTAAAAACAATTCAATATAAGTATAGGACTAAATGATGATTTTAAATGCCGTCGGTTAACCTCTGCGATTTTTATGTATCACTTATTAGTTATTACCTATGTAGGTTAGGTACAACATATTTTTAAGAATAAATGAAAAAAAAAGTTACTACGAAAAGTCTAAATTATTTTATTTGATTTCGTTTAGTTCCCACAATAAAAGTTGTTCTGTTTGGAAAACCAAGCATAGTTTTTGAAAATATGGCATCGGTATCAATCCAGTATAATTAATATCAGTAGATACTATTGTATATCAAAATCTGAAAGTGTAGTAGGCAAGCACGAAAGTCCAGCCAAATTAGAGACAGTCGGTTAAGCATGAACATTATAACAAGTCGTTCATGACATCAAGCAATGCCTGTTGAAATATTAGATGTATCGTACATTTTTGTATCTTACAAATAAAGTACCTATTGCTAATATATTTAGGCGACGATCTTCACTTACTATGTGTTAGGTAACTCGCCTGCCTCCTTAACAGACTCTTGACAGAAAAAAAGAATAACTAGTATATCTTAAGAGATAATCATATTTATTTTAATGTAATTCAAAGCTAAGCGGTAAGATGATGCAAGCTTAAAAGATATCGTTATTCTTAATTTTAAAATCTGATTATTGTCGCAAATTAAAGGTTCTAAGCTATAAAATTGGATAAAGAACGGATTGCCATTCGATGCATCTACAGAAGAAAATAAAATTTTAGTGATTTCAAGATAAAATAAAAGCTTCAATAAACCAATAACAGGAGGATTTCATATTTAACAGGTTTTTTATCTGTCTATCTGTTGGTTTATCCATATCTATATTATGTTGGAATAGTCTCCGAAACTGCGAACTGAATTTGATGGACAGGATTTTACAGCGATTACTACCTTACTTTAAGAATAAAATTGTTAAACATTTGAAAAAAAAAGCCAATATAGTCAGATGGTCCAAAAATATTTAAAAAATGTTACCTTGCTGAGTTTCTTGCCGGTTCTTCTCAGTTGAAGGCTGACTTCCGAACCGGTGGTAACTTCTGTAATTCGACCTTCATAAGTACCCTTCTAGAGCCTAAACTGAATAAATCGTATTGACTTTGACTTGATTAGTCTATAGTCCGTGCCATATGCAATAATCGTGCAAATATAATTCTTTCTTTCCTTCATATGGATTAGCAATAAAGGTGTGAACAATAAAGTATATTTGTATTGTATTGTACCTAATTGACTGTCTTTTACCATCTTCAGTAAACCGTCGCTCGAATCGTGATACGAACTTGTCACAAAACTGCTATCGCTTGATTATCATTTCATCAGGGCCATTTCCCATCTAGGTTTTGTGTGCTTACCACCTTTGATTTACTGATTATAGGATAATACAAATTAATAAATTTGATAAGAAAATGATAATATTGTTCTTGACAATGACAAGTATGCAAACATACGAATTCAAATACCTACTGTATTTTCAAATATGTTTGTTGCAAAGTTTGGAACTCAATAATGTGTTTGGTTGTTTGTTCGGCTCCTGAGGTCCTGTCAATAAGTTTCAAACCAATTGGTTCGCCATCAAAACAGCCAGACGACAGCCAATAACTATTATTGAGAAATAATATTTAGATGTTTGTGTTGAATTATTTCACTGCAACAAGTATTTGTTATAAATTATTAATATGCGATAAGTATTTTTTTTTTTACCGCCATAACGCGCAAATATTATCAATGTTTTATTTTTCAAGCGACGATGAGCACACAAAGCTAAGATGGAAACTGGCTCTCAAGTGCAACTGTCGGATCACACCGATAGGTGCTTGGCGAGAGATTTTCAACTTGAGGATGGAAACCAGTCAGTCGGATACTACAAAGTGCTGTGGTTTCCTCGCGATGTTTTCCTTCACTGAAAGCTCAAGCTCATTGTAGGATTCGAAACCACGACCTTCGCCGCGGTATCCGACGTCACTACCACTGAGCTATCATCGCCTATTACCTATTGAATGTATAAGGGGGTGACTATGTCATTAGAACGGATTTTGATGAAACTTGGCCCAAAGGTACAGCATATCCCGGAATAAAACAAACGATTCTTTTATTACTGGGAAATGATAAGATTCCTCGGGAACGCGGGTGAAACTTTGGGGGATAAACAATTTACGTGAAAGAGTAACAAACATCTAGGTAAGGTTTTTCTCCGCAATTTTCTAATAAGGGACAAAACAAAACGCAGATCACTAAATCTCACGAATTACATTGTTATATTGTACGAATCATCGATTAAGAATGGGGACAATTTCACTTTGGATACAAAAGCTTTTCTTCTTTGCTGAGAGTTTAAAAGCAATTTGGAAAGTATTATCATTTCCTCCATCCATTGAATGTTTTATAAAGTTAGCGCATTCAAAACAAAATCGATATTAAACATGATCATGCTAATATTACCATGGTAATATTGTTTGTGTGTGACCAAACTAGCCCCTATCATAGAAAAAAAATATAAGCTTGCGTGCATGTTGCTTACCTACACAAACACATCCTTATGACTGGTGTATATAAAAATATTAAAACTAAAATGTATGCCTTTTAAAATCCAAATTGCAAATTCCACATACTTAAAGGGTTGTGAATAACGTGAGAACGTTTAAGCTAATTTCTTCTTACTGAGTTAAGTTGAAAGGTCGTTTTGTCAGTTATACCCGGCCCCTGGAACGAAACGTGCAATCTTGCTGAGAGCATCTACTGACAGCCGAGTCAGCCGACACGTTCTCGCACGACAGTAAAACTAGAGCCGCTTCACTGGCGAACTATCCATTTGTTACAACAAACTGTTCACTTATTATCACGCATTCTCAACTTTTTATTCGTTGCTGTAAGTGGCTTTTAGTTTAAATAGTTTAAATGACAATGTATAATACCTGTCTCATTCCTTACATGCTACTAGTTCTCTACGTAGCTGTTATCATTAATTACATAATGGTTGGTATACAGTTCATGGATGAGTAATCAAACAAAACACCAATAAGAATTTATTGGGTTTATATGTAGGTAGTATTGGTGATATTGGAACGTTATTAATGTCACGCAAAGGCCGTCCTTTTTCCCGGGAGTGGACTTAATAAATAATCTTTGACAGGGTAATTTACTTTATGGCTTCTCTATCAAGCACGTCTTATTAGTATTGGAGATAAATTCTAAAATTCATATTTCTATCGATAATAAATAAACTACAATAGTTTCATGTCACGTCATAAAAAAAAGTGGAGCTTACCTTTAAAAATAAAATAAAGGCAGCAGTAATCATCGAATTGATTTATTTTGTGTATTAATTCGCGTATCTATCTCATATCTATTGGAGCGGAGATGGAGGTTTGTTTGACTGGTATGAAATTACGTTTCAGACTTGTAATTGCTTTCTGGGAACGCGGGAATGCGAGCAAATTTTTTGGATGAAAACAAATGACTGAGTTCATCAATATTCATAAAATTTCATATCAGCTAATTGGCATAAGTACCTACCTATATCTGTGAAATTCGAGCTTCAATTCTGTTTATTCTTCTGTTATAATAATAGTTAGAAAATAATTGGTGTATTTGTATAGATAGCATTCATTGATTATTTCATAGTTGATTCATTTTCTTAATTTTATTTTATTGTTCTCATGTTCTATCCCAAGACCGAATGTATCTCAGATTTCAAAATACGTCAAATTTTATGAAAATTCATTTCGGAGGCAATAAGTAGGCCTATAGGTAAATTTAAGAAGATGCCTCCGACTGCATGAGATTGTTTACAGTATTGGAAATAGGTCATCTTGTTTCCATCTTTTTTCAGTGGGGTTTTTTATTTTACACAAATTTGTTATTCTTTTTAGCATGTTTCATTCCAAATTAAATGTGAACATACAAGTTGCATAAATTTTTGCAAGCTATTTATGAAACCCATTATATTAATACCCAACTCGATAGGTTTTGAGAAAATAAAAATTTTGAGGACATAATATGGGTCCTTTTAATTTTTTCCAATTTTGATATACCCAGTGTCACTCTCACAATTAAGCGAATCTAACGGCACTTCTCAAGCTGAAATCGATCAAGATGTTTAGGCTACAGAGCGTGCTAAAGAAATATACCTACATACATAAATACAACCCTCCTTCTGGCGCAGTCAGTTAATAACACATACACAAACTTTCGTATTTGAACAATATTTTTTTAGACTTGGTTTTATTATAAATAGCACACTAATCGATGAAAACAACAAATATTTCGCAAATATGACAGCTGAATAAATGACCTCGAAATGGTAAAAACTACATATTATGATGTTATAAAAAGTTTCAGCGTCGCTGATAGTCTTAACCGTGATGTATGAACGCGTAAATCATTGGACCTTTATGCCAGTATTTCCCAAAGTGGGTGATGTCACCCCGCGTAATGGCTGAGTGACTTTAAAAGGAATTGAGGGTCTTTAAATAAAAACAAATAACGAATTGGAGATGGAAGAAAAATTCCTGTGATCATACTGTTTGTGCACGCTGATTCTACTTTATAAAATTATTTTGAATCAAATATCTGAAAACGGAATGTTTCTTAAGTGCTGAAAAAAAATGTATTAGGTGACTTTTACTGTTTATATTATCGATGATTATTATCTCAGGCGAAAGACGTTCGTGCGTTCACTGCACATATGCCTCCCCAAAGTTTTCCACATTGACCGATCTTGAGCCGCTCGCATCCAGCGGTTTTCCGCAAACCTCACCAGGTCGTCGGTCCACCTTGTCGGTCTGCCCACGCTGCGTCTTCCAGTGCATGGTCGCGACTCTAGAACATGTGCCCGCCCACTGCCACTTCAGTCTACTATGCCGTAGGGCTATATCGGTGACTTTTGTTCGTCTACGATCTCTCTCCCTTTAGTATTCGACCTCGTAGCGAAACTCCGAGCATAGCTAGCCCTCTCCATAGTTTTGAGTGACCTTGAAGTTGAACTTAAACATTGTCTTTATTTGACATCCGACTAGTTGACTCCGGCGATTTCATCCGTGTTCCCGACAACCCTTTAGAGGTTGAATTTTCAAAAATCCTTTCTTAGCGGATATTTAATTCCTATGAGGAATCTACTATCTTTCGTGATTCTGATTTCTGAATCAGTGAGTAGCAGGTATATAGATTTCACGTGATTTAAATGAACTCTCAATATTATCACAGAAATTTACATGACATAACTTCAATGTACGATACTCGTAAAACTGCCGATGTCTATTGCAGACACAGCTAGCCTGAAATCCTTATCATTAATGAGAAAACTTAGGGCAAGGCTATTTATATTAAATTATATATCGTATACTGGAGGAGAAAAACTATTTGCCCGCGGCTTGCCTCAAAATAAATATAATAAAAGTAAGTATCTACGTTCAGATTTATTGAAGTGAGTCACCACGTATGGCGCAGATCGTGGCATGTGCCAAGCACTTGCCGATGCATGCCGGCGAATAACGTACCTATGCTACTAAACTTTTGTTCATCATTAGTTTGCCATTATTTGCGTCGTTGGTTGGTGCTGAACAAATCTGTTTGTCGTGAGTTTGGGGTAATTACCCTAGGGTTAATATTTTGAAAGTAGTAAAATGTGTAGAAGTTTGTCAGGTTTCCACACTACAGTGATTTTTTCCGTTTTTAAAATAACTACCACAAATGATAATATCCTTTATACAACTAATAATTATACCTACAATAGGCACATCATTTTTCAATGTCTAAAGCAATTATGTTGATTAAGAATTCCTGGTAAATTGCCTACGTTTACTACGAATTAGTTATTGGTTTTGTATTCACAAATGTTCGCTTTATGTCTGATATAAATTGGAAATGGTGGTAAGTATTTAGTTTATTGGATTGGTCCTGATTATCGTCCAGTATTTATAATATATAATTTATATTTATAATTTTAACAGAAATCTGGCGACTATTGTGTCAATTTGGCGGGCCGGTTGGCGTGGTTGGGCCGCAGGTCGTGGGTTCGAGTCCCATCCAGGATAGATATTTGTGTGCATGAACATGTCTGTTTGTCCTGTGTCTGGGTGTAATTATCTATTTAAGTATGTATATCATACATCTGGTTTCCATATTACTACTTACAGCTCTGCTTAGTTTGGAATCAGATAGCCGTGTGTGAAAAATGTCCCAGGATATATATTTATTTATTTAATTCTTAGCCTGCCTATGTATTTTTGTATTACTTTAAGAATAAAATTGTTAAACATTTGAAAAAAAAAAGCCAATATAGTCAGATGGTCCAAAAATATTTAAAAAACTTGAGAGGTGCACCCGGATGGAACGAAGTTATATAAGTTATACAAGTCGAGAGAGTATATATAAAAAAAAACAAAACATTTATCTATTTCTATTTTCTATATATATAAATAGAAATGAAAATATCTGGCTTGCTTTCTATAAGAGAGAGAGAGAGAGAGAGACAGAGAAACATGCGTACGCCGCACAGCTTACAATAGCTTACTATAGCAAAAAGTGACGGTGACAATTTTTCGTAAGAATTTTTTCCGTCTAGCTTTCCCCTTTCACAACGCGCGATAAGGAACTTCGTTCCAAAAATGTAACCTTGCTGAGTTTCTTGCCGGTTCTTCTCAGTTAAAGGCTGACTTCCGAACCGGTGGTAACTTCTGTAATTCGACCTTCATAAGTGCCCTTCTAGGGCCTAAACTGAATAAATGGTTTTGACTTTGACTTTGAAATTCAACAAACCTTCATACCGATTTAAACAAACCATAGCGCCTACACACAACTATTCACCTCAAACTATATACCGTCTTCGTTTGCGTACGTTTTGATCTTATAGCAAATGACAACACACTAAAACTTTGTGGTTGTGGTTGTAATAATAGATTGTACAACAACCAAGTACAGACATAGTAAATAAACTGATAGCAGATCAAATAACTAGTATTTAACGACTAAATATTGCAGGCTGGAACTTCATACTTTAAATATGGCATATTTAATAATTAACGTCGTGGTAAATCTACATAACAAACGTTTATAGTTCCACTGGGGTTGGCCGCATTTCCCAGTGTCGGCCCAGAGATAACAAATTAAAATATATCCTATAAGTTTAAGCAATTAAATAAATTCCCGTCATATATATATATAACGTACTACATGAGACTTGTTAGTCCGTAATATTATTTTAAGAACGTTTCATTCTTGCGTTTTTTAGGGTTCAATGTTATCTAGAGAAGATACTAGTTGCATTTCATTAATAACTACTATGATATTACAATAGTAATATTCTAACACCACACACTAGAAAATTATTTGAAAGTTAAAGACTTTTCGTCATATGTATATCACTACTGCCTTAAAAATTTTGTTTATATTTTTGTTTGATTTTCTTACCAAATGAAAATGTTAACCGAAGTATTCTGGGGACCGCATCGTTTTAGAATGTAAAAGAGAATTTCCTTACAATTTGTTTATGATTGTGCACAAAAGCAAACAATTTAACTTAATGTGAATGCCACTCCGGTTTCTCCATCGCTGTCTGTTTGCTTTGTATACCAATTGTCAGATGATACAGGTACATAATGTTGTAGTGTTTTCAATTATATGTAACATTTTTACATGTTAACAACAAGGCGGGTCACCTGATGGTAAGTGAATACTGTCTACTATAGACATTAGCAATACCAGGTATTTGACGCTGTAATCACCCAATTTCAATACATTGACAATATAAGTAGGTAGTTCCAAAGTCTATGAAACCGTTTATACCGACATTAATGTTTGGTGATTGTTGCTGTTAAAATTAATTACATCTTGACTGCCGCCACATTGAGAGGATAAGTTTGTATTGTATTTTGACAACATTATATCTGCCAATTCAATTAATGGTAGAGTGATTAAAATATTAATGATGACTATCAGTTATTATGAGAAACGTGGGTGGAAGCTGTGATCTAAGTTATCTGATCATGGAACATAATAATATATTAATAATACATGTCATAAAAATATTTTCGTATATTCCTAAAAAAATCGTGTCAGTTTATTTAATTTTCTTCCAATACAAATAAATATTATTTATTCAAAAACTTCAAAGACTTTTTTCTTCATATTGATGGATGGATATGTATATTTAAAACTGATCATCTGTCATACTCAACATAAAGTTAGACTCATTGCTTATTTTAATTGAACATTAGAGGCCCAACATGTTGTCTGTACCTATGAACTGAAACCTAGAGCACATTCTTACAGATAATTTGTAACGAATATGATAAGTTGCTCATACGAAACATATAGGTAAAGTTTCCGAAATAGGATCAACTACTGAAGCAGAAATGTAATTAAAAGTTATCTACCTATGTATATTATTCATTAATGAAATACATAGATAAGTGACAGCTTTCCTGAGTAGATAGGGCCGTCTACGAAGACGGGCCCCAATCTTTTTCCTAATCCCTTACAGTGGACATATCGACATATCGACAGCACTATAACACAAAAATGCACACTTTTGAGTCGGTTATATGAAAAAGTCATATGACACATCTTATGACTTTTTCCAATTGACTTGATTATTCAAAACGGACGGGGACTATGTACTTATATGGGATTGACCGAGGTGACCTGAACGATGAACGATCCTTTCAAATCAATGTCACGTCACGACCCAATTTACCTGAGAGCGGGTCAATTCTAATCATTATTATTCCTACGTATTTTGCATCTAAAATAATCGTAAATGTCATGTTAGTCAAGTTCAGGCCTTTCTTATTTTGCCAATAGATTTATTGTTAGTTGTACCACCTTGATATTAAATCAAATGCAAAATACTACTAACAATTTTAAACGAAGAACTTTCTAATTCCTCGTTTAAGTATTTTTCTCTAGAGTAACTATTCAAAAATACATGGTTGGTATAGCATCACTCAAATAAACTTCTACACGTATTGTTTAACAACTCTTTGAGAACTAATCTCTATGAGTGGTAATGTTCTGCTAACTTCAGATGTACGCAATACCTAAGTAATAACTAAAATTCTCACGTCATCATAAATAAAGCTCTCCTCCAAAAAATTATTTGAAAAGGGCGAAGCAAATTCCGTGTAAATACACTGACTAATCCAACAAATTCGCGGACTCTATAGAAATCTGGTTTCTGCAAAATATTTACATCCATAAGGCTACAATGTTGTTTTACAGAGATATGTTGGTATCTTTGAAAGCACCTATTAACTTATCTAGAGCTATTCCATGCTTATTTTATTAAGAACTTCATTGCAATCTATGATAATATTGTAGAAGTTGAAAAAATGTGACCGTATTTAGTCTTTTATTTCCAATCAGGGTCTTTCTGGAATTATCTTACGTAACTAAAAATTGCGACATCGCTAACATACATACATATTTTTGCATTTAAAAAAGGAAATCAATTTTTTTTTTGGCCTAAGTAATTATGTAATTATTGTGTTGGATGAATGAAAAAGAACTATAGTAACTACTATTTGTTAGTAAAATTTGCTATTTTGGAGTTGGTTTTAATTTTATTATCATCATAAATTCTCGTCCCTATTCATATAAGTATTATATTCAATTGGAATCGTTTCCACGTTGCTACACATTACAGTATGATATCAAATTATTATTAATTGAAAGTGGTTTGTAACTTACACAATTTTCCGCTTAACTTATCAGAAATTGAAATGTGTTGAAATGGGGTCGTGGATACCAAGGGGATTATTCGATTAAAGTAATAAAGTTCCTGTTTGTGGCTGTAGCCTCGATAGCTAAGTTTTCTTCGGAAAAGTGTGAAAATGTTTAACTTGTTGGGGCGAACGACAAATCCTACATCATAAAGTGTTTGTACATGTCAGTATTTTGCAAATCACTTGGAATTTGTTATCCAGGTGTTCCGAATAGCGGCTAATCATTTTATTTTTGCTTATAGTTTCAACTGTTGAACGCAACTAAGGCACTTAGTTATAATTTCATAAATTAAACTAAAATCTTTTCGACATATTTTTAAAGCGGCAATTTTAAATATTGACTTTATTGCGAAAATACTTTTGAAAAAGCTCCTCGTTTTTTCGGAACTGGTCCTCAAGCACAGCATCGGAACACACTTGTAGATGCTTGGCGACAGATTTTCAATTTAAGAGTGATAGGCAGGTGATTACTACAACGTACTCTACCATCGTGCTAACCAAAGCTTACGATGTTTTGCTGCTTTCAACGTCAACGTGAGTTATCATCGTTTTAATCTATTATCTGAGTGTTCGGAAAAGTTTCTTGAGAACTGCACAGTTATTTAATAGCTTCTGATAGCAAGGTATATTAACAGTGTAGGTGGTATCTCATTATAGAAGCGTGCACCCAGTCCTAAAAATGTGTCCTGCACTTTATGGAGTCTATAAGCTGAGGTCACAAGTTTGTGCTTCTAGTATTGATTGAGTGCATGTCACATTTCTTTACAAAATTACTAATATTTTGATGTACAAATAATATGTTTGCATAAATATACTGTGAAGCCACTGTGAGGATACTAATTTGTTTAAACTTATCTCTGAGAGAAGCTCGAGAGCTCAAATTATAAATAGCTCGCACCGCTTGCTTTTGTAAAATAAAAATAGTTTCGATATCAGCGGCTTTGCCCCAAAGCAAAATGCCATAGGACATAACACTATGAAAATAGCTAAAATAAACTAATCGAGCTGTATCTACATCTGTAAGCTGTCTAATTTTTCTAACTGCAAAAGCAGCCGAGCTAAGCTTCCTCGCAAGACTTGATATGTGGGTGCCCCATTGAAGTTTTGAGTCTATAGTAATACCTAAGAATACTGTTGACTCAACAAGACTGAGAGATTCATTATTTATCATTAAGTTACAGTCTAATTTTTTAACATTGGGTAGTGCAAATTTAATACATTTAGTTTTCTTTGCATTTAAGACTAGATTATTTACAGTAAACCAATTTAATACCTGGGTTAATGCACCGTTTACGTCGTCATAATTGTATTTCAGTCTATCAACACTAAAAATCTGTGAGGTATCGTCAGCAAACAGTACAACTCCACAGGTATTTTTAACAAAAAAAGGAAGGTCATTTATATAAACCAAAAATAGAAAAGGACCTAAAATAGAGCCCTGCGGCACACCCATGCGCACAGGAGAACCAGATGATTTAACCCTATTGACATCTACACTTTGAGTTCTATCCTCAAGATATGATTTCATCAAATTAAGTGCTACACCCTTAACTCCATAAAAGTTTAGTTTTCGTATGAGTGTTATAAAAATAAGACATAATTTTTTGCAGTTCTTCGGAATACATGTCGTTATCATTGGGATAAATTCGCTAAATTGTGGGCATAATTAAAAAAAATAAACGGAATACATTCCGTTGTAAATAATAAAACACCCAAATGGAACAATGTTTTCCAGTTGGCTAAAGGTTTCAGAGCACTTTATTGAAGGTTTTTCCCAAATAACATAATTATATTATTGTTGTCTGGCTTATTGTTTGTCTTGATCTTTTTAGGGTTCCGTACCTCAAAAGGAAAAAAAGGAACCCTTATAAGATCACTCTCTTGTCCGTCTGTCTGTCTGTCTGTCCGTGTGTCACCACTGATTATCTCAGGAACGGGTGGACCTAGCAAGTTGACATTCATACCAGATACTAAGGTTTATAGTCCCTATTGGGTGTATAAAAATCAAGGTCCTGAATCAACACGATAAAAAGATATCAGCAAATTTAGATTTTCGCGAAAACTTGTAAGTACCAAAATTTACCTTAATTTTCAACTTTTTTTATTTTTCGGAATTTTTCCTTTACTTGTGCTGTAAAACCTCGCTTTAACCAAAATTGACAATTCTAGGTCAACCGTAAGTACCCTATAGGTTTTGGGTCGAAGCTAGAATCACGAAATTTGGCAAAAAGCAAGGTCTTACAGCACAAATAAAGGAAAAATTCCAAAAAATGAAAATAGTTGAAAATTAAAGGGTGTCCCCATATACATAGTCACCACCAATTAAAATAGACCTCTGAGTTGTATATAATCAATTTAGAGCGTCGTACAATTTAGAATTTTAGAGGTCTAGCTTTATTGGCAAACACCTCAAATTAATAAGGTAATCGAAAACGTAATCTATTTACAAGTTTGTACGGAACCCTCGGTGCGCGAGTCTGACTCGCACTTGACCAGTTTTTTTTTTAGATATCCAAGAGGGGAAACATTGTGAGTAAAATTTTAATTTACTGTTACGTTGTCACGGAAGGCGATTGCTCTGAGCGAGGCGAAACTGTTTGAACTATCATATGACTGGATTGAAAACATAATACCTACTGACGAATTTAATATAATTCGACTTATTCTTTTTTAAAATAATCCCCTTACTGTTCTAACAACTTTGCAAACATTTAATCTGTCTGGAGTTTTATTCCTCATTTACGGCGAAATTCGTTAAACTTACGCTTTGAAACCTGGCATAGAGAGGAAAAAAATATTTTTTACTGGTAATGAAAAAGAAAGACCGAAAGCCGGCATGGAGGATTTTCGCAATCGGTGATTATTTCTCAGTATGTATTACCTAAATAGGTAATTTATTCTCAGTATGTATTAAATACCATTGCAAATAATACTAAATGTTTTATTGTCTCCCGTTTTTACACATCCTTGGGTTTGTTGTGTATAAAATAATATAGTTAAATCTACATCTTGTTTATCATCATTTTATGAGTTGAATACATATACCAATTCCTCTTACAGTACTATAACTACATCAGTAATATATAGTTAATATATTTTATCTCTGTTTATTTTTTCAGAACAAGAAACATTCAGAAACATCGATTGAAAACTTATGAACTAGATTGTGAAGTGGAAGTGACAGCGAAGAAGTGTATTTAAAAGTTGTGTGTTCAGTACACAGTGACTGTTTTAAAAAATATCAATATAGATCTCAAGAGGTTAATAATAGTTATGTCGGCGTGTGTAGTTGAAGAGGGTAGAGAGGAAGGCGGCGGCGCTTGCGCAGCATCTGAGGACATGAGTGACACTGAGGAGATGGCGCCGGAACCTCCACGTAGAGAGGTGCTGTTAAGCGCGCGCGGGCGTCGAGCATGCTCGGAACAAGGACCACATCCAAACTTGTATATGCGTGAGTATATACACTTTATAAAATTATTTATTCATTGACCAATGAGTGCAGAAGATTGTGTCAAAAAGCAGACTTTTCTGGAAACTCTGTCTTGGGTACTGAAACGTCTGACGATCAATATATTTTAATTTATCAAACCCTGGTTGGTTACCCTGGTCGTTTGTAGACGCGTAGGCAGCAACTAAACTGCTAAAATAATATTCTTTGTGAGATAAAAATCTTCAGTAAATCTAAATTAATAACAACGCGTTAAGAGTACCCTTGTACCTAAGTTAAAGTTATTTAATTATGTTTGTTCAAGTGGAATTTTATTAGTGTAATAAGTATTTCGACTTTCTTAGTCACCAATAAGATAAGCCTTTGTTTGTCTACCAACAGAATAATACTTTTCATAGTGAAATTGCTAGATAGCTTGAACTAATTAATATAGCAATAAATATATATATAGCAAGGAATATATTCATCAAATAAGTGTGTAGAGATTAGTTTGCCAGTATTTTGAAAATGTTCCTGGCTAGTCTAGAAAGGCTTGCTTGTTATAATTTAAATCGGTTGGGGTCTTTTAAATTTCATAATTGAAGCATTAATTTGTTAAGGATCTAGCAGAAAGGATGCTTCGAGGGTATAAAAAAATCTACATATAGATAGAGTGCCATCAACAGACAGAAATATTGACAGCACTACAACACTAGCAAAAGGATGTACACTTGCACTGTAAGGGATTAGGAAAAAGGTGGGGCGCGTCGGGCGCGTCTTCGTAGATGGCACTATCTTTACATAATTAAAAAGAGCAGTCTACATCAGTAAAAAAACCACATTGGTAGAGCGGGAATGAAATGAATTGGATTTCACAAAGCTGGTTTAGGTTTCAATCTTGCATTTTCTAGAAGAACGACACAAGATTGCAAGGCCAAGACATATTTCAGGCACCACTTCCGTGGAGTGAAGGAATGGAAAATGATATACTTAATATTAAAAAAATTGAGGTACCATTAAAATCTGTTGAAGATTCGTTCAATTTATAATTAAACTTAATTTCTCGGTGGTTGCTAGAACTGTCTTAAACTTACTTAATAACTTGAATCGCGATTCCTAGAGTTTTTTTGGCAATTTTTAGATGATCTGCAAAGCCAGGGCATAAACATGCATGTGTTACAATTTGTGTAATGTTCAATAAACTAATACTTGATTTATAAAATACATAAAATATCCTATCCCAAGAATAGTAATCCGACTTGATATTTGATTTATGTGTTTTCGATGATATGTTTTTTATGCAAAATAATAGTCTTGCTCAACATGATAATTTTGTCAAATTACTTAGTCACATTGACGTCAAAACACTAGTCACGTATTATTCCTTGACTCTTATTATGCTAAACGATGTATGTAGTTCTGGTTCTCATAAAAAGCACACGGTTAGTACAGCTATTTAGTAGTGAGTAACTGGATGTGATTGTGTGTCGTTTTTGTTTGTGAATTAATAAAAAGTAAATATAGTTTATACATATTGTGTCCGTAAAAAGAACTTGATATTTAACTGGGCATTTGGCATGGAAGCGTAAAGGGGAGAGATACCCATGTAAACATTTGTTTACATGCACATCTCCATTTGGTCTGATTTCTGAGTTTTTCCACTAAAATTAATAATATTAAGATATAATATAAAAGTTACGAGGCAGATGACAATGTGTGAAAATTAATAATTTCGCGTATAACATTTTTAATAGAATAATCTATCTATCGATCTTTGGTCAACAAATAGATAGTATTCAAATAATACCTACCTATTGAGTTTCACGCTTCCAGTCAATAATCAAGCAAAATGCTTTCTCACATTGCCAAAGTAATGAATTGATTGTAGCCGGGCAACGCTCTTCGAATTGGGTTCCTGGGATGTAAGAAATTATCCCTATCATGGGCGCTAGTTTAATGAAAGCTATTCCATTGTTTGCAAATTGAATGACGCGAGTACAGGCAAGTATTAAATACAGGCGGGAAAGTAATACTGGGTTATTATTTGGCACAAAGACTTTTTAGCCTTACCGAGGGTTAATTTGCATTTAAAAAGGCGATGAAAAACTTGGAACGGGGATCAATATACCGTAAACGGGCCAAGACGTGATTGTATCATTATGTTGAGCTAAAATTATACGTTACCAAGTTGTACATACTTTCAACACGAGCAAGTTATCGTACGTACTACGTACCATATACGTATCATAATGTGGAAATATTAGGAATCTAGAACTGAAACGGCAATGGCATTGTGTATAAAATAAAATTAATTGTTCGTATGTAATCTTCATAGGCGACTGTAGCCGCTTACCAGTAAGTGATCTGCCTCCCGCGTGATGACTTATTTATTTAATCGAAAGATACACTTCTGCACTTTCTTATATTGTGACTTTTCCAATTCCAGAGTTCCATCAAATTTCCTTATAATTTATGTTATTAGGTACATTTATGTTTTATGCAAAATAAAATGAGATTATAAAACAAAATAATACCTACTGTCCTCTCGAAATACTCGGTTAGGTTAGTAAAATGTGAATAACAAGATGAAATTAAAACTTCATTGGAAAATGAATAAGCGGAAATACTGTCATCGTTATACCATTGTGCGGATTAATAAAATTTTGCTTAGAATCATTATTCATGATTTTAAATAAGGTAAGTAAAAAAAGTTTTCGTTTTCAAATGTTACGCCAAGTCGATTTGCGGTTTACATAGATAGAATCTAAATACAAATTATTTCTTTAACAATTTACTAAAAAAATACAGTATTTACAGGATCACATATTTGAAGGTATTTCGTTGAAAGTTAGTTGAACTAGTTTACCGCCAGTGATTTACACCCGCGAGGCGATAAGAATTCCGAAAAAATAATTCTTAGTTTGACGAATGGATCGTCATAAGAAAAGGGCCCAGCCAATTAACGTCCTTACTGAAACCGTTTTCTCTTTCTAGTCTTTCTCCCCTATTTCTCCCCTGACTGATTGACTTTCGTAAACGCTTGTTACACATTTTTTTTAGTACAAATATCATGTTTCATGCGAAATCATTAAATTACGGAAGCATAAAGTTATTTTGGTGCAAAATATAAAATACTAGTTTTCCGCCCCACGTTCCCGAGGGATCTTATCTTTCCCGGGATAAAAAGTATCCTAGGTCCTTCTCCAAGGTTCCATCTATATCTATACCAAATTTAATTTAACCGGTTCATCTGTTTAAGCGTGAAGAGGTAACAGACAGACAGACAGACACACATTCGCATTTATAATATTATTATGGATGTATTTTCAGAGCACGGCACGTCACACCTGTGGGGTGCAAACAGCGGGCGCCGCGGTTGGAGTCGCAAGCGCACGTCCGCGCCGCAGATGAGCAACGCGCATGGTTCGATGCCGCGTGTCGCTCTCGTGCTGCGCTCGCGCCGGAGCTGGCCCGTCGCACCTCAGTCCTATCGCAGGTAAGCTGTATCATGGTATACCTTTTTTTTTTCAAGGTTTTTGGCTTGGTATCTAGACCTTTAAGCCATTTCTTAATTTAAAATATTCATTTTTAGGGTTCCGTACCCAAAGGGTAAAAACGGGACCCTATTACTAAGACTTCGCTGTCTGTCCATCTGTCCGTCCGTCTGTCTGTTACCAGGCTGTATCTCAAGAGCCGCGATAGCTAGACAGTTGGAATTTTCACAAATTTTGTATTTTTGTTGCCTCTATAACAAAAAATACTAAAAAAAAATATTTAAGGCGGGCTCCTATACAACAAACGTGATGTTTTTACCTTTTTTACGGAACCCTTTGTGCGCGAGTCCGCTACATTCACATGGGCGTAAGGTGAAATATTTATTCACTGTTCTTTACGTTTCTGTTTTTGTAGTAACGAAACGGCCAAGTCACATATTTTGACTAAGGTGTACAGTTTGTGAAGTTAGAGCTTGTAGAGTTAGGGCGTGTAGAGTTAGAAGCTTGGCTCTACATGAGATCTAATTATTTTTTGACAGTGCGTGCCATATGGTTTCTTGGCGGCAACATTTTACATGAGAATGTTTTTGGTGGGATTTCACTTCTTTTTGTAAATTGCTTGTGACAATATTTTCGTTTCAATAAGAAACAACGCCATGTAGTTTTTCTCCCTAGTAGGTAGTGCCCTTACGCCCCCAGATCGGAATCATGATAGGTTTCCCCAAATTCGGCACAAGTATACAATTATTGTAGTTCATCACAGTGGTCTACAACATATCGCACGATAGCAGTGCTGACTTGCGACGCCACCTCAACGTCTATTTCTTCATACATTAAGTATGTCAAGGAATAGAAGAGGCAGGAACCATCTCCCGGCATATGAAATATACGATGACGGCGAGGTCCCACCCAGCTCTACTTCAAGTGAAACTATTTCACAAACAATCCATGCTAACTTATAAATCAGTTGGAAAATCGACTATGTTCAAACAAACTAAAGAAACTTGTTTAATGTAACTTTTTGCCTATATAAATCTCTAAGAATGAAACCATAGCTCGTTTCAATTAGAGACAACGCCATCTAGTTTTTGAAGTGAAAACTTCTTTGGACTGCCTCTGTATTTTTGTTGTTTATTAGTTTTATAAAGTTTGTTTTATTATTTTATTAGGTACCATCGTATAACTGTTCCATACATACCGAAGAGCACTAAAACAAAATATAGATATCCAGTACCTACCTTGAGAAGTACGTTTGCCCGCAGACTTTATGATTACAGTGCCCCACGATTGTACAATGTTTTTATGTCTACATTCAATAATTATTGTTCACTAAGTAACTTTCAACTTAAACAGAAAATTGAAAATTGGTTAAGTAAATATAGTTATGAGGATACAGAACAAATCTTATATAGTATTCAATAAATATTAAACATGCTAAATACACACAGACACACAAACACACACACACACAACACAACACACACACACACACATACACACACACTTCTTATATCACGATTAATTTATATTGTTAATTGCATGACACCTAATTTAATTTGATTTCTAGCTTTTATTTTTAGATTTAACTTTATATTGATCACTTTTAAATGTTGTCAAGGTAGGGAAGGAGCTGACCATTAGTATACAGGCTTTGCCTACCATAAAGGTCAGATACTTCAGCCTAATTGTGTTTTTTATTTGGTCAAATAAAGATTTTTATTTATTTATTTTATTTTACATTATTTTTAGCATTCCGTACCTCAAAAGGTAAAAAAAGAAACACTTATAAGATCACTCTCTTGTCCGTCTGTCAGTGTGTCATCACCGATTTTCTCAGGAATGCGCGAACGGGTGGACCTAGCAAATTGAAATTTATACCAGATTCTGAGGTCTATAGCGGTCAAATTCGAGTCGGACTCGCGCACCGAGGGTTCCGAACAAACTTGTAAATAGTTCGTTCATCACGGTAATGGAGTCTTGAGGATTTATTTAAAAAAAAAACGATTACGTTTTCGATTACCTTATTGGAGATAGGTACCAATTAAGCTAGACCTCAAAATTGTATGAGCTCCGATACAACTCAGAAGTCTATCTTAATTGGTGGTACTATGTATGTATGGGGACCCCCTTTAATTTTAAACTTTTTTTGCTTTTTGGAATTTTCCCTTTATTTGTGCTGTAAGACCTTGCTATTTGCCAAATTTCGTGATTCTAGGACAACGGGAACTACCATATAGGTTTTCGACCCAAAACCTATAGGGTACTTCCGGTTGACCTAGAATCATCAATTTTGGTTTAAAGCAAGGTGTTACAGCACAAGTAAAGGGAAAAAAAATTGTGTTGTTTGTGTACTAATATTAGCCTAAATACCAAATTTCAGCTTTCTAGGACTTCAGGAAGTTACCATTTATGAATTTTGATGATCATCAGTCAGTGACGAAATCGGGGGTTTTTAGATATCAATAAAATCTAAAGTATAACAGCTATGCAATTGAAACTTTATAAGTTTAATAAATCTGCTATAGGCATCATATTCTGAGAATTTTGTTTATCTGGTATAATCCAAAGCGAAGTTATGAGGGTTCAAAAATACGACGAAGCGCTTCGAGAAAAGGTAGGTAGTGCCTCCTGCGTTTTCGCTTCGCTGGCTTTTCTTGGCGGGGGGGCACTCCCGTGCCCCCAGATACAACAATTAGTTAAAATTAAAAAGTAGTTTTTGGAACTAGATATACCGATAGGCAGGCCTTTAGGTACTTTATTGTATCGTCAACTAAATTGTACTTATAGTTAGGTTAGATTGAGTCCATGTGGCATTACGCCAAGAACAAAGATGCTTGGTGCAATATAATGCCGTTGGCCGACTCTATTATAAAAAATACTTTCCTTCGTAATTCACTTTCTTGTATTCCTGCATGTAAGTTCCCTGCGGTATAAAGATTAAGGTTCTCGGTAATACTTTAGTATATTTTTTCCCTCAAATTCCGTCTCTAAGGAATTCACATCGCTAACCTTGCTATGAGGTGGAAAAAAACATTGTTTACCTACGTGATGGCAGATTTAGTAAAGACGTATAAAAGTGTATTTCAGCCATTGATATCTAATAACTAAAGATAATCAATCCCAAGCAAATGTTCTCTCAAAACTGTCTCAAATTGTGTTGGGTAATACTAGTAATTTTTTTAAAGTTTTATTCACAAAGCTATGTACAAAAGGCATTAAAGTTTGACGACTCATACCTGCTAGCCAAAATATATGTTAAACGAGCACTGATGCATGTTTACCGTCGGAGCGTTCGAATGCTACTAGATTTAAAGAGCACCCAAATGTTCGAGTGGGTAGATATTCGGTAAGGCCATATTTTGTCGCTGATTGTGTATCTTTAGTTATTAGATATCAAAGATTTCAGCATATTTTTTGGTTTGTGATTAAATTGTAAAATAATTTTAATAAATTTTATTTTACAAAGGTATCTATGATAGGTATTCCATTGGATTTTAATAATAATAAATTGATGTCCAACATTCATGAAGCTCCAAGTGTACACGACATCGATAGGAGGCATATTATATTGATAGGAGTGCGATATTTAAAAGGAATCTTATATTTCGTTGTTTTTAAGTTTAATTGATTCGTATTTTATACAAGCATGTGAACCTTCGTAAATTAAACAAGAATGCAAAATCAGTGTCGATAGCTGCTGTTGGCGACGCTACGCCGATATCGTGTCAGTAAATTTTTCAAATTAGCGATACCGACCCGCGGTATCGCTAATTTGAATAATTTCTATTGCTTATGAGTTAATATCGTTATAGATTCCTAAATTAAATAGGTATATACTAATCGAAAAAATTATTTTATAAGTTTATAGATAGTCTACAACAGAGAAAAAAAACTATTTTTCCATCATCTATTACGACATTGGCCAAAAAAAACGTAATAAAAACGTCACTTTTTCTATTCAAATGTGCCTCACGGGTACTATAATATTTGAAAGCACATAAATAACCCTTCTTTGCCTACGGGCTTGTTTTTAATAGATCATTAACTTTACTAGGAAATTCTCCAGAGATATAGGTTAAATTACGTTTGACGTGCAATTTGTTGGCTGTATAACAAGGTTAACTAAGTTAACATGACGTGTTATAAATTAGCGTCGAATATGTCTCTATGGCTCATCGATTAGCAACATTTGAACGTTACGTTATTCAATGAGGACTCAATCGTATAATATCAGTCAATTTTAATAGCGATAGCTTTAATACTTTACTCTATACCCATGTGTTGTTTCTAAACATTTTCACGTAAACTTTATGAAGCAGGTAGGAATTATTTTAATATTATAATTTTTCATTATGCCTCTTCAAGTCTTGATATCTCGTTTAGACTAAACAAGACATCAAGATTTCAAGAGGAGATAATTAAACAACACATACTAATTCAGTAAAATTACTGAAGTACTGAAGGCGATGATAGCTCAGTGGTAGTGACGTCAGTAACATGGCGAAGGTCGTGGGTTCGGATCCTTTCATCCATCCAATCCTCATTGTAGGATTCGAACCCACGACCTTCACCGTGGTATCCGACGTCACTCTCAAGCTATCATCGCGTCTCTTAATTCTATTCCCGAGTATATATCTTTTTACTGGGTGCTATGGACGATTCCAATTTCGATTTGTAACTATCAGGGCGTACAATGACGTAGGTAGGACATCTGGCAACCACAAGGGCCAATGAAGGAATATTAAATTACCGCAGGATGTTATGGGGCTCCATTTGTGCCCTTCAGTGAAACCTTAAGTATCCGTTGTTTGATGTAGGTATCTATATTGTGTGCAATGGTTTTTTAATAAGTCAAGTAGGTTAATAGTCACACGGCAGTAAATATATTGATTAATCTCAATAACTAAACTAAAAAATATAGTTTTAATCAAACTAAAAATGGAGAAAAATGGGGATTTATGATATCAGCGGGATGCATTCATTGGGATTGTTGCTGCAACTATAGAAAGTCCAGTCACGCAAAGAGTACTGTTGTCAGATCTGTTCTGTAGCTGAGGCGAAATTAGCGAGTCTTGAACATAAATTTCATCGGTTTAATGTTTTATATACGATACACTTTGGAGAATCTGCACTGGAAATGTTCAAGGTTATTCTTACATATTTTCTCCACCGAACCGCAAAAGTTTGGGAATATTTCTATCCATACGTTATCGACATCCCGGTTATACAAGATACAACGCTTTCATAGTTCCTTACAAACAACAAATAAGTGGAACTCGCATCCGGGATCCGTGTTTCCTGACATAATATTGTAATTTTGCTTTTCGTACTACAAGCTCTGCTTATTATGGCTGAGATCAGATGACCACCACTGTCATTATTTAGTTTACGACCTAGCTACCTAGTGCCCCACTTATGAAGATCTAATTTACTGAATTTCCCAGAATATAATATTGTATTGGATATTAGGGCAGGGCTACTACACAACACAACACGGGAATATAAATCTAATATGTTTCAGAGTATTATAACACAAGATAAGACGTAGCTATACTTACCTACATTAAAGCCAATCAGATGATATCCCATTCGCAACCTACGAGTAAATGGAGTGAGATTGGACATTGAGAAGGTCTCTGAAGGATTTTTACTATTGATGATTGATTACCTATAGAAACGTATACGAATCTGCCAATGTATTTACGAATACATTAACTACAGAGAAAAATGTTATAATAGGAGTCTATAATAAAAGAATCTCGAAGACACATTATCAATACTTTTAATAGGAAATAATGCTGTGTAATAAAAATAATGTTTTTTTCGTTGACTTCTTTTGAAAAGGGCATGAAGATTAATTTTGTTTTATGAATAGAGTGTTACGTTAAAATGAACAATGAACAGCAAGCATACATACATTTGTATTGATGATCTATGTGACGTTGTGCCGTTTATCAGCATAAACCATTAAATGCTTTTTAGCTATGCTATTGGACAATGATTTATTATGTTTAGAACCAACATGTATTTATTTTTCTTGCAAATCCTTCTAGGTAGCGCGCATATTTCGCAATATTCGAAACCTATTTTCATCCTCCGAAAATATTAAATACCCAACGTAGGAGTAAATACAAACAAACGTTTTTCTTTTGTGCGTTATTGTCTTCGCTTCAAGCATTATTCAATCTATCGTATTTCAAAATTGCAAACTACACTTGTGTGTGAATCAGAATCTGAATCAGAATCACTTGTGTGTGCGTGTGTATTTGAGCCGAGCCGTTCGGCTTGACATCAATGGTTATTGAACGCTTTGTGTTGGTGCAAATTAACGTACAGTGCACTTCAGAAGACGCTACTTAGCATGATTAACTAGCTGTGTGCCACCGATACTGTTCATGTAATGAATTTGGTGTTGTCAATTTTCTATAATTTACAAGATTATTGCGGCAGCCAGAAGAGTAGACCGCTATACATTTTTGCATGTTTGGTATTATAATTGTAGGCGTGATCGTAACGTTTAACACTCAATTTCGAACTAAGTAGATGACATTCACTTTTACTTTCGGTTATAGTAGGTATTTGTTATACAAGAGTGGAAAGTTGTTTATTAACCGCGTGTTCAATTTTGATGACCGAGCAAGCGAAGGGTTCTAAAATTGAATGACGTGCGCAGCGAGCGATTCAAAAATTAGAATCCTGAGCGTAAGCGAGGGAATCAAAAGAGCACGAGGTGAAAAATCTTTGCACTCGAGTGCAACACGTAATTTATCATTCCACCTCAGCGAGGAAATAATAATAACAATAATAATTTATTTTTGAAATGCAAAAATGCAATAATAATAATGAATAATAATATAATAATGACTAAATGCAAAAAAAAGAAAATGGCGCGCGCAAAGCAAATTTAAAACAAAGTACACCATGAAGGTTCCGAGTCTGAGATTTTGACTCTTTAATTTCATTTTTTAATTTGTCAAAATTATATTTTTTTATGTATTTTTGTATTAGTTTAAGAATAAAATTGTTAAACATTTGAAAAAAAAAGCCAATATACCTTGCTGAGTTTCTTGCCAGTTCTTCTCAGTTTAAGGCTGACTTCCGAACCGGTGGTAACTTCTGTAATTCGACCTTCATAAGCGCCCTTCTAGGGCCTAATCTGAATAAATGGCTTTGATTTTGGCTTTGACTTAGGCTTTGACTTTGATGTATGATAAATTCGGAACCATGGAGGGAGAAGTAAATAGGTTTAATGATGATTTGAATTCACAAACTTAGTGCACACGATGTTCTATTTACTTTATCCTCTAGAGGATAATAACGGCTTTTACACTCAGATATCGAAGAGCAAAAATACTATTTCCGAGATGGTGGGATGAAAATACATTTGACTCGTAGGTACAGATAAATGCATCGCACATCGCTGTTTGTTGATCGTTTTATTTACTGATATTTGATGTTGTGTGTAATTTTCATAAGTGCCTTATCAGTGCGGTGGGTCCAAACTGAATAAATGAGTTTTGAGTTTGAATTACTCATTAAATATTTTTACTCAATAACTTATGGACTAAAAAAATCTTAAGAAGCGACGTGAATCTTGAAGGTATTCTCGTTTTTGTAATGTATGGTTGCGCAATACGAAAGGATATTGCAAAATTATACTCCTATTCCGGTAAACGCTGCGCGGGCGGGGCAGCGAATACAACTACGATATGACATTGTGTCTTATAAATACACATATCTTATTCAAATGATTATGATAATGAACATTTACATTACGTTAAAATTGGAACAGTACCGATTACATATTAGAAAGGATTCAATCTAGACACGCGGGAGCGTGTCAAGCCAAGTTCAAGAAACAGTACTGGCGAGCCGCACCGTGTGTAATATTACACGAACCATTTGGAGCCACTTTTGACCCCCTCATAAATCAAAAACTATTTTACATAAACGTATCAAATTTGGCTCATATATTGAGACTTGCGAGATACATATGTGTTCTAAATTTCATAAGCTTATCTCAAACGGTTATTTAGATATTAATGTCCAAAATTCCTCATTTTTATCATTGACTGACCTATAGACCAAAACTCTAACCCAGTTCCAGATGACCTAGAGAGTTAAAATTTGGTATACAGATAGGTAATTAGATGAATACAAAGGAATAAATAAAAAACTGGCAATTTTTAAATAATTAGATTCTATTATGAACGCTTAACATAAATACCTAATATTACTTAGGGTACGTACGTTATTAACGGGGATTAATTATTATTTTTATATTTAGCGCACATCAATAGTGTAAAATCATTACCTACTCATAAATAATGATAAAATAATAGGCATTTAGATTTTCGGTATATACACGACGCGCGCTCGCCGAATGACGCCGGAGCGGCGCGGGCGGGGTGGGTGGGGCGTTGTGACAACCGAATCGAACCGTTGACGCGAACGTGGCCGAGCGAGCGGCAGCCGCGCTCATAAGCGGGAGCGCCGTCTTGCTGTCCGGTTGTCTCTTGATATCTGACCTATAAGGTTGCGATTTATGCTGCGAAATTGCTAAGTTTTCTTAAGGAAAACTTATAATTTGTAGTAATATTATTATTACAATTTCTTTAATAAGTAGGTACGTACGTATAGTATTATAGTATAGGCAATAGTTTAAATAAATAATAATTTTATAGTTATTAGTAGGTAGGTGTATATACTTATTATTATTACAATTCCTATAATAAGTAGGTAAAAGTATATACACCTACCTACTTATAACTATAAAATTATTATTTATTTAAACTATTGCTTTAAAAGGACCCACGGCGTTACGACGATATGTACTTACCTACAAAAAGTAATGATATCCCACCAAAAACATAAATGTAAAAAAGGAGAGCCAAGTTCAATACAAAAATTATTCTCTGCTGTGGGCTTCGCCGCAAAAAGAATGAAGATCTGAGATTGAGTGCCAAGTTCTATGCAAAATCCAAATATGTAGTCTAAGGGCTGACTTGGCTGGTTTTCCCATACGAATTATATAGCCTTCGCATGTTCTGAACCTGAACCCTTTCGGTTCTTATTTTATTATTCCGAAAATTTGGCTTGCTGGTAGAAACTACCCATCGAACATAAGGCTCTTCCATGACTGTGTAAAAGTAGGTACTTAATAATAATTCGTATGGGAAAACCAGCCAAGTCAGCCTTTAGACTACATATTTGGATTTTGCATAGAACTTGGCACTCAATCTCAGATCTCCATTCTTTTTGCGGCGAAGCCCACAGCAGAGAATAATTTTTGTATTGAACTTGGCTCTCCTTTTTTACATTTATGTTTTTGGTGGGATATACTTTTCAATAACCTATCGTTTCGATAAATTTCGGGTCCCTCTATTGTTTGTTACGTTAGGTGCTGAAGATATTACGAAATAATTCACTTTATAATGTTTGACTAGATTCAATTTTTGATTATCAATATCATTTCCATTCATTATCTCTTCTCAGCAAAAGTAACCTTTCGAACCGTGTGTTAGAGTCTAGAATAATTATAAGGCCTAAATATTTTCCTTTTCGTGTTTTATGTTTTGCAACTTTTTTAGGGTTCCGTAGCCAAATGGCAAGAAACGGGATCCTTATAGATTCGTCATGTCTGTCTGTCTGTCTGTCAGTCCGTATGTCACAGCCACTTATTTCCGAAACTATAAGAACTATTCTGTTGAAACTTGGTAAGTAGATGTATTTCGTGAACCGCATTAAGATTTTCACACAAAAATAGAAAAAAAACAACAAATTTTGGGGGTTCTCCATACATAGAACTGAAATTCAGAAAAAAAAATCAACAAACTTATACGTATGGGGTATCTATGTATAGGTCTTTAAAAATGATATCGAGGTTTCTAATATAATTTTTTTCTAAACTGAATAGTTTTTGCGTGCGACACTTCCAAAGTGGTAAAATGTGTGTCCCCCCCCCCCCCCCCCCCCGCCCCTGTAACTTCTAAAATAAGAGAAAGATAAATCTAAAAAAAAATGTCATGTACATTACCATGCAAACTTCCAACGAAAATTGGTTTGAACGAGATCTAGTAAGTTGTTTTTTTTTAATACATCATAAATCGTAAACCTCAATTCACATAGTTATCACCAATTAAGATAGACCTCTGAGTTGTATTGGCGCTAATACAATTAAGAGGTCTTGCTTAATTGGCACTACCTCAAATATGGAAATCAAAAAAGTTATCGAAAAAAAAAGAAAAAAATCTTTGACACTCCATTACGGACTCGCACTTGACCGGTTTTTTAAGCTTCGTTTAATATTTACTTATTTCGAACTGAATGTTATGACAATAATTGAATTTTTTGACTTTGAACAACTAAAACTAGAGCAAATAAATCTTTAAACTAAAGCAAAGTGTTTGTTTAAGTTACGATAAAATTCAGCACAAAAAAACCGTTAGATAAATTAAGCCGGATAGATTATTTTTCCATCAAATAAACATTTATAAAATTAAGTTAGAAGTGGAAAACGCTGATGAGGTTTTATTAAACCTTTTTAAAATTAGATTGGATTTATTTGCGATTAACCATTATCTCCTTTTATGTGTTATGTGGCCGAGAATTATAAGCAATAATACCTATCTATATACCTAACTAAAACGGATAAGAAGCTCTATAATATCTATTTATTATACCTTAGGCAGTCGGGTAAACTCAAACTCATAATATCTTATTTAAGAACTCCTTACAAGTATTTTAATTGTCAATTGTTTCGTATATTATCTTGTATATACAGGGTTACTGGTTATTCGATGCATTCCTTTAAGGGCGTGATAGTATACACTGTAAGCTACGAAATAAACCCTAGATTGCTACCCTATTTGATACAAATGTTGACCTATACTGAGATATTTGGGAATTTAGTATTTTCTCGAAAAAAAACGCGAATTACAACTTATTACAAAAATATACGTAACATTTTTAACTTTTTTTGTTTCTGGTACTCGGACAACATGCCAATACTTTTTTTGAAATCAATAAAATGATGAAATTTTGCAATGGCTTCGACACAATATTTTAAATATCGTGTCACTTTGAATTATTTCATTAAAAAAAAGTTATGGAGTTAGAAGTGTACAAAATGTACCAAAACTTCCTATATTTTTTTCTTTGTATATGTCTTTCTTTTTGTAGAAGTATCCTAAAATAAAAGAACCTGTTCTCAGCTCTTAGTAGACAAGGGATCCTAGACACTCAAAAACACTACAAATAATTCGCGAGAATATGAAGTACACCTGTAAATAATATTTTTAATATAACCATAAGTAAAATACGTAGGTACGTAGGTGGTACTTACGGACGTATACATCATTCATTTTCGAACCTGTGGCATGTTTGTTTTTACTCCTCGACAACGTGATCGATTGATAGCTTTCTGTTTTATGATTCCATATTTTATAAGCAAACAATCTATTTATGTAATATTTAGCAAACAAATTCTAATATTACCGATGGAACTATGTTTTAGGTACATACATGAAATATTTAACCTTGTTTGACTTTATTAGGTGTCGGAGAAAAAATAAATTTATTTGATGTAAAAGAAAATGTTTTTAAAGCGTTTGAATATTAGGTAGGTAACTCATAAATTTTATTTTAACTTAAGATAATCGTGAATGTTTAAAGTTGAAAAACGTTTAGGTAATTCTAAGACTAACCAACTCTACAAAAATTTAAGTATTTGATTGTAATGCCAAAGTAATAGGTTTTTACAAAATGCATATGAAAGTATATAGGTACACTATTAAGAACGAAAAAGGTAATTTAAAAAAAAAATGACTGTCTGTTTGTTCAGAACTAATTTCCGAAATGGCTGGACCCTATTTTGACCGACAGATAGCTTGTATCTTCGGCTACTTTTATCTCGAGACAAGGTATGATCCTAGTTTTATATAAACTTGTTACTTGCGTAAAGTATACAAATAAGTAAATGCTTGTACTTAATACTATAAGACGATTGAACCTCAATGGTTTGAACATTGATTTCAACTTTTTAATGATTATTCGATAACAGTTGAAAAAGTATTTGTATTTTGGCTTGTCAAAGGTTTGTAAAGGTACCAGGTATTTGAAGAATTCTCATTTCAATATTTTGGACATTGGACTATGGCTAAATTTCCAAATGTCAGCGGACGAAAAAAGCAAACATCTCCGCTTTACACTGCTCCCCGTGACATTAAACTAGTGAAACAAAGTCTCATGAAAAGTATAATTGTTTCACACAAAACATCGTATTTATTATGAAAACCATGAGTGAAAAATGTCCCAGGGATTTGACACCCTTAGGTGTTATAGGTTTTCCATTAAAATATAGAGTTTTCTTGGTATGTAAGTATGAACAGCCTTTGGACCAGTCATGACACAGTCGAAATTGTTTCAGTAATTGTTCACGTGCTGCTCGATCAAATATTTACCTACATTTGTGTAAAAAAGGGAAATCTGCATAGATACTAGGTAGATATTAATAAAGTGGTTTGCGTGATTTCAGGGCAATTCAAATAACCAATTAATTCGTAGCTGAGGTTTTACCTTGCTTATCAATGTTATTATCGTAAGTTATATTGAGTTGACATTTTTATTTATGTTAATTGGTTTGCTTATCTATGAGATAAAACAAACGTTTTAATCGAGCCCAACTAATCGATTTATCGTCAATGGGAAAAAATAAACTTGCAGGGTAGGGCAAAATTAATTATTATTAGGTTGACAGCAAACCGTCGATTCACCTATTGGTGGCTTCTTAACAGGCCACCTTCGCCCATGGATATTAGCAATACCAAAGTGTGCCAATGTCCTACAAACCTACACAAAGTCTATATAGAAGTGGTTTTGCAATTGCCGAACCCGAAAACAGGGTGAGGGTCGATTTCATCTCGAAGATTGTACGGCTTTGAACGTTAGGTATCGTAGAAAAAATAATTAGTTATGTATGTTTCTATCGTATATTTTCGATAGTAGTAGGTAAGTAAATCTATATCGTCAAATATAAAACTGTTCTCATAAATCATTCAAATGAACCACGAGCCCTACAAAACGAGTTAGGAACGTGATGATACTACATCAATAGACTACGAAATCTCTATTTGTAAAGAGCTTATCTGCAAAATCTTGTCGACGCAATACCGAAAGCAAAGTTCCGCAGACGGAACACCCGTCCTTGGATGAGCTTATATTTACTTAGTTTACTTTTATCCTGATTTCCCTTTCCATAAGAGGGATCATCAATATGAACGAGTTCAGGATATAGATGTTGTTGTTAATAAAATAAGTATAACTTTTATCCGCATATTTTTCATTTTGCCTTTTCCCGGTCAGTTATTGTAACTTTCCAATTTTGCAGTGAAGAGGGTCTCGAGGATAGGATGTGGAACCGATTGATGTCGTAATTCATAAAGGTCTGATCTATTCCAGACTAGCTCTACATTTTATAACATTATCAAAAAATAAAATACAAACTTACAACAGTTTGATTGAACAATATTTTCTTGGAAGTGTCTAAAATATAGATGGTTTATTTCATTCTTGAATATTTTTTGAGCCCCAGTTGAGGTGAACTAGTTCAAGGACGACTGGAAATAAACTTGAAGAATGTGGCATTGTGTTGCCCTGTGATAGTGTGTGCCATAGCCCATGTACATAACATAGTTATAACTGTATCAATATATTTTTTATATTTATTTACATAAATAAAGGTTTATTTTTATAATAAAAATACATGAAAATGAAATTATGCTGGTGCCGTATTGTAACCTTCCGGCAATATGGCATATTTCCCTCTTTAACGGAACCTTTTAAAACAATGTTCAATTTTTACGGTATTTTTATTCTTTCCCAATGGTTTCACTGCATCAATAAATCTAAAGTAGGTACAAATATTTTCAGGACTGTTTTAACGCCATCTCATGCTTAACATTTGAACTAAGCGTACTTTTCATGTATTTTCATTTATGTTTTCATTTAATATCGGAAAATTTCAAAAGATGGCGCTTTCGTCAACTCGTATTTTCTTCGAGTGGTGTACACTATTGGAGGTAGATGTCGTTAGCATTTTATTCATTCACTGTAATGTAGGTATTCCAATCTGATATTGTTTATGCTATTGTATTGGTAGGTATAAAGCTTTATTTCATTACAATGCATTATTTTAAATATGAACCTACTGCCTACTGATAGATAATTATGGACAAAATGTAGTTTATTTTATGAAATTCGGCTTGTTTCTTGTTAATAGGCAACTAAATAATTCAAACAAGAAGGAGTGTTGGCTTAGTAATTAATTGGTCGGACTCGGCAAATTGGAGATTGCTGCCTTAATTTTACTAAAGTGACCACCATTAAAGGTTAAAGTTTAAATTTTACTAAAACGCTAGCAAAATTTTTATTACAGATTTTACCAGTCACAAACAGAAAAACATATTGCTCATCTATGTTTTCCATCAGGTGGATCAATGGGATTATCATTTAGAATCGATGGATGATAAACCGTTTCGGACCATTCCTTTCCTCCAGAAATCTCTGAAGGAAGCCTTTGTTTAGTTAAAGAGTTTAAGACAGCCTATACATATTATGATGATGATTATTCTCGTAGTTACAAAAAAATACAATTCGTATTGTAATCCGTTTTTAGATTTTGTAATTCTAATAGAGAGAGAAAGAGAAAGTAATAAAAGCATTTACTTATAAAGGTAGATCCAATAAAAGGCAAGCAGAACCATAATCCCTTATTTACAAAGGTCAATAAACACTTTAGAGTCCACACGTCACGTGAACCGAATCGAAACCTGTGATGTGTTTCATTACTTATTTCCCCCCATGATTTCACTCGCTTCAGGTATTTTTTTGTCTGATATGGGGGCAGGCGGGTCACTTGATGGTAAAGTGACTACCGTTTCCTATGGACATTAGCAATTTAATTTCCGTTTTTGACCGACTGTTCGAAGTACTTTATTATAATTCAGCCTACCACATGTATTATAGTCGATTATGGTATTAGTGTGTAAAGTTGGTCATTACGGCTGAGGCGCAATTGAGGGTCATAAGAGAGCCGAGGACGGTAATCATATACACACGAGTATCATACGACGTTTTTCAACACACTTGTGAAGAAAATAATACAAAAAAATATCGGATCGCCTTTTTTTACAATCTACTATTATAACTCACGTTGTGAATAATAGTAATGAAAAAGTCACAGTTTGATTATAGGTGTCATTACGTGCCTAATTTCGGTGAAATAAGAGCCACTTTATGAGCAAGTGTGTTGAAAAATAAATATGTAGGTAGATACACCTATTAGTTAAACGTTAACGAGGGCAGGTTTGATGTAAGTATGTTATTTATTCGAACATGTAGGACATCTAGTCACTACTTGCGCTATCTGAATATGTATGAGTTTTGGTCCCTTTAAAATAAGAATCATTTTGTCTCTGTGAATAATGTAGAATTTTTAAATGCCAACATTTGAATAATGAGAAAGCACTACCGGTTGCGCTAGTACACAGCTCAGGAATACTCACTGCGAATACTCGACAAATGTGAAAGTTGAAACTTTGGATTTAGCTTGTAAAATAAAATATATCTGCCTATGTTAAACTGTTGTTTAATAAATTATAGCATTGGTGAAATTATTTGTTTGGCTAACTGCAGCCTCACAATAATTATGAGTATATTTTTGCCCTGTTTAAATATATTAGTTAGATGTCAAATCTGTCCTGTCAGGATTGTATCTAAGTAATTAGAGTTAGGTATGCTAAAATAACGCGGTGACCGTTTCCTGTGCCTAAATAAACAATTAAAGTCATTACCTACCTATATAGTAAACGTAGGTATTCCTAAATTCTACTCTTATATACGACTCGAATAAGCATGACCAGAGAAATGTTGAGACCTTTGTATAATAAAACGATAAACAAATGAACAAAGGAATTCCATGTATCCTGGTGAATTAGTTAGGTACGCTCAGTATCCTGTGGCAGGCTAATGTTTGAAATATCGACATTGCACGCTTCTATTTTAAGCACGTGAAAAGTGTAAAGGGTGGGTAAGGTCTTGGGGAGGTAGGGCGCGGTGGTGAAGGGGGTCGTCGGCATTCAACAGGCGGTAGCGGTCGATACGGCTGGCGTCGCGGCGCAGCGGCACGGTTTACATACCCTACATACTACTTACTACCCGTGCCCGGTGCCCGGTGCCCGGTGCCTCACCATAACATCGCGCTCTACCAGACACCTTTTTATAAAAACTATCTTTATTGTTTCAAAACTATCTCAATTCAAACAATTGTACTTATAATACAAATTTACTTAAGTCCAAAATACAAATTTTCTTCATATGAGAACAATAGAGCCACGTTAACAATCCAAAAATAAATTTAATACTGTGTTGTTCAAAGTTTCAAATTTAATACGTACCATTTCATAACAGTGCTACGTTTTATGGGACATCGTTTTTCAATTAGTTACAGCCAACAGATTCGCATTCGAAGCGTGTTTTAACTGCGTGGCATAGCGTACTGTAAAACTTTTTTTCAACAAAACATCTGTTACCGCTTTACATGTTTGAATTATACGTGCGTAAAAATACTGTAGGTTCGGAGTGTAGGTACCTACCTACACACGATTGTACTAAAAGCTTTTGTTTTAATATATTGTGTTAATTACACGGTTGTTAAAATTATGGATGGCACCAACTACATTAACCATCAGCCTAGAAAAAAAAATCGACATGGTAAATAGGTAATGTAAACTCAAGTTTTCAAATTTGTATGGATATTTGTGAATTTATCTGCGTAAGAACTAGAAAATTATGTTTCAATACTCTTGATCTACTACATAGCTCAATCCTATAAAAAAATAAGGAGATTAAAGTGAAGTATGTCATTTTAACCTAATTCTTTTGAAGTCTACGAAATTCCCATCCCATGAAATTCCGTTCAGAATTTTTGCGTGTAGCCGAAAGAAACAGGACCTACACCTTTTATAGACAAACTTTGTAAAAAAAACATTATATTACACGATCAATTTTCATCTGAATTTTGATGATAGGTAGGTCTCTTCCATTTAGGAGAGCTCTGAAAATTAATCAAGTGCTGTGATAACTTGTGGTCTCGCTTTCAAAGGTAGGTACATCGCAAGATTAATGTTCTGTTTTATCAGCTGTTGTATCCAGTGCACTATATAGTAATCTTACTTGTAGTCTGCTGGATTTGAGCTTTAGATTGCGTTGAATCTCTTCACAGAGAGCCTTATCTCCGTTCTGTTGCCGCCTTTGTGAAGTGCGCCCGGCACTTACTCCAGTCCAGACGCTTCAATTGTTTCTCGTAAATTATGAATTTTCACATTATTATTATGTTAATTTTACTGAAGAATATTACTTATAAGAAAACATTGTATCGTAATTTTCTTTTAATATTTTTTTTTGTTTTTTACGTCCCAGCTCCGATTGTGAAAAACAAAAAACTATTCATATTTAATTTCTATATAAATTAAAATTGGTTATAATTTTAATCTATTATTGAAGGAATTAAATGAGATGCAATACATCACTATGTTACCTATAGTTTACACTTACACTATGAATTCACTAGATTCACAGTGTACCTATCAGGCAAATTTGTAAAAAACTGACAACTTCCCAAGTTTAAAAGCACAATATGTTACAGCAAACTTTAAATAGTATAATGTGCTGAAATATAAATTGGAATAATTTTTCCGACATCCATACATAGAGGTTATCTATATAAGTTTTTCCCAACTAAGACCTACGATTCCCCTACGCTCATGTAGGACAAATATTAAAAATGAAGACAAAATCTTTATTTTAAGGTTAAACATAATAATGTAAAAGACTATGAACATCTATCTGTCTTATCAGTTATTTTCTCCAAAATACCTTGCTGATTTTCTTGCCGTAGTCTTTTTAGTGTTTGTCCGATGGTAGGGTCAATTCGAACGTTCATAAATGTCATATCTGGACCTAAACTTAATATTTTAGGTTGTGTTACGGGTAATGCAAAACATAATACGTACAAATTGAATGTAGACAATGATCTATAAAATACACACCATAACAAGTCTCGATAACTTGTATGCACTCTAAATTGTTGTCCAAATGTCGTTGCAATTTCAATAACTTTTCATACCTTTCCCAGGACTAATAAAAATATATTACTGTAGGTACCTTACAAAAATTGAGTTGAAACTACGATAGGTATTATAAGTTTACAAAAACTTGGTTTAAAATCATCACTTCACTTGTCTTTCCCCAAAATAGAAACCATAGAAGTGTGCTCTCATATTTACGTAGACAGGTATACTCGCACAATGCCGGCCAGATGTTTCCATTCGAAAACACGCCTGCGATCAATAGAGACTTCATGTTTATTTAACATTTAAATGTCTAAGTTAAAGTATTAATAGCAGAAGACTGCAGCAAGCTTCTCCATAATATGAGTACTTTAACTTGCGCTTAGCTGACTTTGTTGGAGCTAAGGAAGCCTAGGAATAGCTGCACTTTGATGCAAACTTTGTGTGTTTAGATACTGAGTTTAAAATATGTATGTACATACATAGATATTATAGGTATATAAGGTATATACTGTAATACTAACAAAATGGAATTTTAATGTTCTGAAATAAATGATTATTATTAATTATAGCAAAAGCTTTGCTGTAGGTAATATTAAGATAAAAATTGTCAACAAGCATCTACCGATATTTCGCTAGATGCATTTGAGAGCCAGAGTTAAATTCTGCTAGTCTTTGTGAGTTTTACATCTTTAGCTACATGTTTACTTAGCATAGTGAAATTTTAGTCGAATACATGAAGCCCTCTTTTCTTAAAGTAGGTATATTAAAGGTTATTAACAGGCGTTATAATGTTTTCATGTAGAGATTAAGGTATTAATTTTAGTTTCTCAAGGCTAAAGTTACAGAAACTGCTTTAACATTGACTTTGAAAGTTATGATTACAGTAGTTGGGAGTTATATTGAATTAGCGGACTGTACTGTACTTACAACATTTTTTATAGAACCACGTGTGTGAACATTTTATGGCTTTAGTTTTAATTGACACGCGAATTATCTTTTGTAATGTTATTTCAAAATTGACTGTAAATGTTTAAACTTGCTTTATTATTCCGTAAGTAAAATTGGGATCAATTTCATACATATAAATAGTATCAATTTTCAAACATATAAGTATAATATAAAAACTTGTGAAAATTCCGTACCACCTGATGCAGCATTAGTCAGCTGAAATCTGTTAATTCTACTATATCATCATCATCACCATCATGTCAGCCGGAAGACGTCCACTGCTGGACAAAGGCCTCCCCAAAGGATCTCTGCTAGTTTTACAACTATATGACAATGCTAAATTATAGTATACTGCCCGGTTTCACCCGCATTCCCGAGGGATCTAATGTTGTTCTGAGATAAAAGTAATTCTATATTTAATTTTAATAAATCATAGAAAATTCGTTTATTACAAAAATAAATTAAGTACAAAGATGCATACCTAAAAAAAAACAACTGTGTGCTAAATTCACATTCATATAACGTGTGAGCGAACTGTCAAATGCGCGAAGTTATAATATTCGTTAAGTTTTCTGTAATTTTCCAATTTTCTATATTTTTTATTTCCGTAAGAAACTTCTACAAAATATTAGAAAACTTTAAAATAAAAAGATGAATGAAATCAGTAATCGAAACAAAGTGATGTAGAACAACAATGAATCAATGATGAAATAACATCATGTGAGATAGTGGTCAAACGCAAACCTATACACAATAAAAAAAATAGGTCTATTATGCTTTCAATACTTGAAACTCTCTATTCTCTCTTTTTCTTGTCTCACGCTAGGTGGGGTCGGCACAATATGAAAACATTTTTTTTTCAATATTTGGGACTATAAAAAAAAGACCTTATAAAAGGTCTAATAATATTAATTTATAGTTTTTTTGTTGACAATTGTAGAGCATACTTTTTATCTAGAGGGACTTGCTTGTACGTTTATCATAAATCTAAAGAAACATCACAATGACATGATCTACTATACATATTTATATATCCAGAAATAATCTGTATATATAAAAATCAATCGTTATTGACTGACTGACTGATCTATCAACACACAGCTCAAACCACTGAACGTATTGCGGAAATTTTGCATGCAGATAGTTCTATAACGTAGGTATAGAACTATCTGCGTGCAACTGCACGCTAAGAAAGGTAGTTTCAAAATTCACCCCCTAAGGGGTGAAACCGCGGGGCGAAAAACTAGTATAATATAAGTCTGCTAGGGTCCAACATAAATAGACGTAAATAGCCTTAGGGCAAGAGGTGGTCCTCTAATAACATGCAACTTCACATGTAATAGACTCTATACTGATCGTTAGGGTAGTAACACAAGACCGGACTCTGTAAAAGGAATAAAAGACATTACATGTCGAACATGAAAGTATTTTCTTTTGAAACACTATTTAGCACAAGCGATTAAAGCTATGCGCCTTGGCTTGCAATATCTGTCTCGTTCATACCCCCTTGTAATCATATTTCTGTTTAGAATTAGGTACACATTTGTTTACACATAGGGTAACCACCCAAAAGAAGCAACGTTGGTAACGACTAACAATAATGAGATGGCACTGAACTTCACCTAGAAACTTCCAGTAGATAAGCGTTTAAATTTCTTATCTATCTATCGTCGAAATGATAATAGGATGAATATAATAATATAAATAGGCACATTAGAAGAAAATGTCTCACTGACACATCAACGCCCAGCCTCTTGTACCTAGAAAGCTGAAAATGTTAACAGGTGTTGTTTTTAGACGTAGACGAGGAGTAAAAAAATATTTTTCGAAATTTCAACCGCGTACCCTTATATGTATAGTTATTAGTATAGGTATTATGTATAGTTCCTTATAAAATATAAAACGCAGCTTTATGTGACATAAAATGAATAACAAATAAAAGCTCTAGATTGAAGTAAATATTAAAATGTAGTCATAAAAATGATATTAAAAGGTCGGCAGTGTGTGATATTACAAAGATTACGTCACAAAAATCTACTACGTGTTATTACTAAAAACACCTACCTAAGAAACACGAGTACCTATATTAGTACGAGTATGAAGTAATTAATGGTAATAAAAATATTATTTTATTGGCCTATGCTCGCGTACATAGTGTTAGAAATGGACCATACAGGACGCATTCATGTATTGTACATTTTGATATACATGTATTGTACGTACCTACATTGTAATACATGGATACATGGTTCTCAAACATTTACGATAGAGCGTATAAACGATTCCCACGGTAGATAACGAATCCTCCGAGCCTGTATTTATACGAATGCGATCATTCCGTTGCAAAAACGTTTTTGAAAATTTATTAATGCTTTTGTTTTATGATGGTAAGTACGCAAGGAATGGCGTAAAATAATATATTAATGAAACCGGTTATCAAGTGAAACTGTTGGGTTTTATACGATGGTATTTTTACGTTATATGTAAGTAATAGATAATAAATGCCTATACTTACACCCCAGAAAGAACCACATTAAAATAGCATCACACAACCGCTGGATGCGAGCAGCTCAAGATCGTTCAATGTGGAAAACTTTGGGGGAGGCCTATGTCCAGCAGTGGACGTCTTTCGGCTGAGATGATGATGATGACACAAAAATACGTATGTAAATACAAACTCGTGAGACTAATAAAACGAAAATATACCTGTAATTAAAAAGTTAAGAATCCCACTAAATTCTTTTAATTAATTTAAGAGCAAGAACTCCAAAACTTTATTTTATTCAAATGGTCCCGAGAAGGGTGTAAAAGTTTACGAGTTCACTGGGTAACCCCCTCAGTCCTGTGTGGGGTTGCCATCGCTCGGTTTTACACACAGCGTATTAACATCCTTTCACAGAACCGTGACCCTTTTATCTTTTGCATAGTGATAAACTAACGAAGGTTTTTGTAGAGATTATATAGAACATCACCCCAAAATCACCTTTGAACATTACAATGATATTTTTTTATAACTCCTTTGAAGAGGTAAGATAATATTGATACGATGTCTCTTATGTGAAATAAAATGAGTCTGAGTTTTAGAATATAATTTAATGATAAGAATACCTAGTACTTAGTTCAATGATAAAATTTTCGTGAAAGGTTACTATTAGGTTGAAAATCTGTCGCCAAGCACCTGTTGGTGTATTCCGGCAGTAGCACTAGAGAGGCTTTAAGACATTGTAATAAGGTGTACAACACATTGGCATCCCGCTGCTGATATTGTTAACGTCTATCTCTATAGGCGACGGTATTCACTTACCATCAGGTGATCCAACTGCTTGGTTGTCACTTGTGGAATAATATATTTAAACCCTTATTATTATTATTTTTACTGGACAGTGGTAATATCGCTTTGTTAATTTATTAATAAAACCTATTATAGCTCCGTTTAAAATTAATTACTTAAATTGGAAAGGTAAGGCATAGCTAATGAGACTGTTCTTTTGTGAAAAAAATAATTATTAAAACTCTTTGCATTTTATTTATTCCAGTAAAAATCTTTAAATTAATATTTATGACTCTTTGTAACGCCTACGCTACTAAATCATATAAAGCATTCTCTCTCATCATCTCCGTGAGGTCTTAAAGGTCAAATTAATTGTAATTCATTAGTTTTGCGAGCACGTGCGCGTATAATATAGACAAACTGATACATATAACGTATTGCGCGTTGATTGATATTGTAGTTCAGGTGAAAAATAGAAGGTCAAGACCAAACAAAGGATTTCAGGTAAGATTGAAAAGGCTTTGATATATTATACGTGTATTACAAAAGCAACAGTGGGATTTGTTACAAAATAGGGATAGGGGGTGTAAGATAGAGTGATTTTGAAGGAGACGCAAGAAGGGCGCGAGGGCCGCAGACAGCCAGCTGGCGGACGGGATGCGATCGATACATTTGCTATGAATAATTAAAATGAATGAGCCGATTTTTAGGGTTTCATTTCATATGCAATGATTATTATGAGTTGGACGGAGATTTAACAAATTAGCGTCAATGTTTAAGTTTTTATTTTAATACAATTATTTTTAAAATTCATCCCATTCCACTATATCCTACTAATATTATAAAATGTGAAAGTTTGGATGAATGGATGGACGGACGGATGGATGTTTGTTACTTAATCACGCCAGAACGGCTGAACGAATCTTATTTATAGCGAACAAATAAAACGACATTCAAAAATATCAAAAGATAAAATTTTTAATTAAAGATATTTACAATGTCACACAATAAAATATTAAGAGCTAGGGTTACATATAATAGAAACGACTAGCTTTTGCCACATTTCTCATGAATCTAGTTTAAGGGTGATTTTCAAAAATCTTTGGTCTAAACATGTCAAGTATTTTCAATTACCTACTTTTTGACCTAGTTCTATCATTAAGTTTGTACCATCGTAGGGTCTTAAAATGGGTCGTAAAAGAACATTTCAAGGTCGGCAACAAATTCGGTGGAGGACATAAAAAAAACAAGTACTAACCCAAAAAATATTACTGCAACTTATTGACTTCTTTTGAGATTTGCACTCAAATGAAAAAGAAAGATATAAAATCGACATTTTTTATTCTGATATATCTATTACAAACATTAGCAATACAATTTCAAATCTGCCGCTTTCATTCTCTTGCTGAGCAGATTTTTTTTGTATCTCTCGAAAAAAAAATTATGTTCATCACCTATGAAACAAACAGACACATGATTTAAATTCGAAGAAAATAAGTATCCTTTTATTTAGTAGCTCTTTTGTATAGAAGGTTTCTGGCTCGAAGTTAATTAACAAATTCAAGCAAAAGTAAACACTTTTGCTTGAATATTGGAAGCCTTCATTAAACAGCTGATACAAATATTTCATTGACTCTTGTAAAACTTTCATATAAATTTACATTTAAGAGCTTATATTTACTTTCCGCTCTGAACAGAACGATAATTCATGCAACATGTACACGTTTATTTCTAATATTGTAATAAATATTATGTTATACAGTGAATAATTTTAATAACTATTTTATCACCACGAGAATGATTCCAAACATACTACTGTTACCTACATATAAAGTGTTAGAAACTTTAAAGAACTACCAATATGCCATTATTAACACGTCTATGTTGATGATATGTTTGTTTCAACCTATAAACAACAAGAAGACTTAAAATTAGCTATAGGGCGTATATAATATATGTAGTAACTACCTACCTCATAATATAAAGGTCTCTAGTATTAAAATTAGGGTCCTCTAGATGCTTCGCCTCTGATCTCTCAGCCATTATAACGCATGTAATTGGATAACCTACCCGCTATTATAAAATAAGTAGACAGACGTAAACCATCCCAGGTGGCGCCGCAAAAATAATTTGCATATTCAAACCACACGTTAATTTTGACCAATCTTTAGCCTAAATAAAACCAACAAAAGACCGTCAGTTGGTTCTAATATTCACTTGAATATGTCAAAAAGTTGTAACGACAATCCATGTCGCAGCTTTCCAGCAATTATCTTAGGAAATAAGGTTATAAACTTCGTGCTATTGTAAGTAAGTCTTGGAAAAAGAGATAAAAATGTTTTATAATTTAGGTAGGTATGTTATCAACCGATAACAAGTATACTGAAGATTGTGTGCGTCTAATTTTTAAATTAGCTGTCGTCATTTGAAGTGAATATTCTCATGAATAAAATGGTGGTTGGTAAATAAATTGGAATTTTATTAAACAAACAGTAGAAACCTATCAAAAACTTTTTAAACAAAGTTTATCATAATAATGTATATTTATGAAGGTATCGTGGTGAAATTCTTTCTAGAGAAGAGGGAAAAACTTTTTACTTGTATGGTTGGACCTGCGACAAAGAATTCATTCCCGGCGGACGTCTATTTTTCTGTTTACTGCTTTAGAAGCTTTTACGTGGAATGAAGCAGTTGCCGTCGTATTCAATCGATATCGCCCGGCTGAGGATGCTGAGTGAAGGAAGAAAGGAAATTTACATTAACATTATTTGAAATAGTGAAACAGATTTTATGGCGTTTCTTTTACCATGCTCATTCTGTGATAACAGCATGAATTTCATGGAAAAATGCGAATCTACGATACAATATTTAATCTATGGTTTAGATTCGTGAAGAACCATAGCATGGTGCTACCACCGTGTAATACGTTCCTCATAATGTTGCCTTCACCAAAAGTTCAAGCTCATTGTAAGATTCGGACGTACGACCACGAAATTTGACTTCATTACCACTGAGCTAAAAAAAAAATACCAATTTAAACGTATTCCAAACTGGTGGTAGAGTCAATTGTAACGTTCATAAGTGCCTTATCAGGGCTTAAACGTAATAAATTTGTTTTGAGTTTGAGCTTTTGTTTTAGAACCATTAAGAATACCAATTTTTTTTTGTATTCAAGAATCTATAAAATTCTTTACTGAATTGTTGTTTGCCAGTGAAATGAGATCTCCCATGACAATTTGGAAAACATAATGTAATGACTTTGGGGACATTAGGTGGCGTCCGGTTACCCCAACAGGAAGGGTTCACCTGACCGGTTTTTATTGTCACTACCGTGGAAGTGATTTCAGGTCCCGAAAGTAAGCCACCTTAATGTGCTATGTAGAGAAGTTACAATATAGGTAGAAAAGGTGCAATTATTGGCGGTGGCGATGATCTTAACTTCTATGTAATAACGCTACAGTTGATTTTCGGTGAAATAACGGTATTAGGGAAGTTTATAAGAATGTTATCCGGGCAGGGCAGCTGCGAGAATCTTTTTCCTTTTTACAAGCTTTTATAAAATTATATTGTTCATTAAAATTGACAATTCACAAAATTTGTAGGTTACCTACCTAGTACGAGTATGTCTGTAATCAATGAATCAACACATCAGCGGTGTAAAGGTCGTCAGTTGAACGTATGACATTAACGACGTTCATGAACTTTAGCTTGAAAAAAGTTGCAAGTCCTAAGCGCATTTTAAGAGTAGACAAGCTTTATTAGAGCTATATGCTAAATTTAATCGCCTTTTTATGAATTGCTTTTACTCCATCGATAACTTATTTAATAACTGGTACTATTAGGGGCTCTGAGAGCTGTAGACGACGCGAAATTTTTGTGACATTTTTGGAATATCCTAAATTGAATCGACGAAAATCCATAAATTATCTGACCTGCTCAAATCCATAAATTATCTAACTTGCTCACAAAATTTCACAAGAATCGGTTGAGTAATGCGACCTGTAGAGGAGAACAACTGGATAGACGGACAACTGGAAAGACATACGAAAGCATTTGTGCAAAAGCTGAAACAGAGAAGCGGCTCACTCGATCGTAAATCACGTACTTAATCATAAATTACAGCCAGTGGGGGTGACCCACGTTCCCGAAGGATCTTATCTTTTCCCAGTTTAAAATTATCCTATGTTTTATTACATGATATGTTCTGTGTGCTGCTACTGATACTGCTGCTGTTTTTGCCTGCTAGAGTAACAAACATCCAAACATACAAACTTTTATATTTATACCTAGTATTAGTATTTGAAAGACATGATGTAATTTTTTTTTGTATAAAGAAATTAATAATTTACACGGCGCCTTTATCTTATAAACAAACCAATATTAAAGCATATAAATGAACTTGTATGTATATTTGCATTTATAAATGAATTTAAAATATCTACGCAGCATTACGATGCAATTATTTTTTAAGCCGTAATTAAATTCGGTCATTAGTGTATCAAAACATCGGTCTATACAAAAGTTACTGAATGTAGCGTAAAATTTACAGCATCAGCTTGTCACCGACCAACTATTAATTTACTGTAACGAGTTTTGATTAAGCTAAATTTAACCCTCATCAAACCATTAGGTATATAAACAATAACTTAATCAATAACATTAAAATATACTATCTCTATTACTTAATTGATAATAGATTCAGTTGTTTACTAACTTGTCAAGAACGTGGTACTTCAAGTTGGTAATTTATGTCAACATTTAAAGAATCTAAGTATTTTTCTACACACAAAGCATACGCCCGCGCCGGTCCATAGTCTGTCTGTAACAGGGTCGCATTTGCTCGACTAGAATAGGGGATCGTTGAAAGAATATGTATTACAATGGCCTCTATCATGGCAGATAAAAAACTAAATCAACCAGAATAAATAAAAAAACACCAATTGTTTACAACAAAAGTAAACAACGTAAAAAAGTTAATAGATTTTTTTACGTTTTACATAATATAACAAGAGTCTGATTTTATCCCATACTGATTACATAATATGAAATAACTTGGTAAACATTTATATGCAATAGGTTTACTTCGTAAATACTTGTGTTTTAACGACAAAACTAAACCATATTGAATTAAGCTATTCAGTTAATTTGGGCGAACGTCATCGATTTTATTCACTGGGAATTGGTTTGTATTTATGTACTCATTGTGAACGCGGTTGATCGATTTCCTTTGAATGACATTTAGTACTTGCGTCTCTACTTAACATTGTATCAACTGCCTATTTCGTAGAAACTACACATAGGTACTGTATGTCGAGTTTAGTGACCTATTTAACATAATGCTTATGTAATGATTATATCTCTATATCAAAAATGTAACCATTGCCTTTATGTCGGATTCTTACTGACTTAAACCTCACGGTGTTCCGCCTCTCGCCATAGTGGCGGGGCTACGGGAACAAGCTAGCTAACAACCATTGCCTACAACAAGTATTTTCAAAGTATGGAATCAGCGAATATTTTGAAAATAAATACCTACCTGAGAACAAAACGCACATTGCGAATTGTGAAATCTTTCCAATACTACAGTAGAAGTGTGGTTACTATTCAACCGAAGTGGGACGTCGATGTCGCTAGCCATAGTCAAATAAAATGGTTTGGCAATCGTCTGCAGCCTAGCATCTTTTACATTACGGTCCTGAGATTTCGGTTTATATTGGAATTAAAGTGATGACGATGTTTTCGTACACCAAAAGCTCAGGCTCATTGTAGGATTCGAACCCAAGACCTTCGCCACGGTATCCGACGTCACTACCACTGAGCTATCATCGCCTTAAATTGACGATGTACGACGACGACATGTATTGACGAATTCCCAACTTTGCAGAAAACGAACAAAATCCATTCAATAATGCTAAAGAACAACATCAGTTCAAGTTGGTATTATGGCATAATCCTCAGTAAGCCGTTCTCAATGACACGTATATCTACACATCGAGCAGGTATTTCACATCATCCAAATCAGGATTATCCTGAATTAATTTCAGTGTTCGGTGTTCACTTCACTTCACATTATTTACTTGGCTGGTTGCTAACTAGGTATATAGCAGCTTCTGAATGTACCTAATTGATTTATTTCTCAATTTACGTTGGTCTAATAATTGATTAATAAACAACAAAGGTTAGATCGTTTGAAACCCAGTAAGGTATTATCGTAGGAACAACATACGCCGTAATAAATGTTTCCTATGGGAAATTGTTGTGGCAACGTTGCGACGTAAATGCAATTATTGCACTTGTTGCCTTGCTCATGCTCGTAGCTATAGGTATCTATATAACGTTATTCTACATTAACGTTCTTCTCACAGGGCCATGGGTTGAAAAGATTACCGAGTAAAAAACTTGGGAAAATCTGAAAACTAATTTTAAATTAAAATATGTTATATTTTTAAGTTTATATTAATTTGAAGTTTAAATTCAAAGTCAATGCCATTACATTAATACCCTGGAAGGCAGTAGAAATAGTATTCAATTTATTATTATTTCGCACTAGACTAAATAACAAAATTAAGATTAGATTTCAGTTCACAGTCATGCATCCGATTATGCATCTCATTCAAAGAGTTCTCAAAATGTGTGGTCTGTTTGTGATTTCAAAGGTTCTCAGAGTGTCTGAGTGAATGAACTAAAATTTAGCGAAAGCTCTAGCACGGCAGTCTAATACTGTCTATATTATCTTCTAGTAGATTCTCTTGCCAACCACCTACCAGTGTATTCTTGCAGCTGCATTTTAGAGTCAGTTTCTGTGTTAAGATTTTTTGTTTAGTCCATTATTATTTAGCATGGCGAAACTCTGTAATAATATTCTTAAAAAGCATTAGGTAATGATGTAGAGGTCTTTGTATATCCATACTTTCTAGCTAGTATATAATTACTAGCGGCCAGCCCCAACTTTGTTCGGATTGAACAAATCTATCTTATAATTATAATCTAGCCTATGTTCATCTGTAACTGTCGGAATACTGTAACTTTTAAATAGTGAAAGATTTTTTGAAATAAGTGCAGTGGTTCTTGTGGTTGTCAAATAAATTCAGTGGTGATTACCCTTCACATATAAATAAACTTATAAAATACGCTCTCTGTCATTATAATTATTAATAAATAATGGTAGTTAACAATCCAAGTTGAGTATGGTTATGATGGTAATAATAATATTTTATTTTCAATACAATCTATATAAATTACGCCATTTATGTTATTATTTATAAACTAAATATTGTAAGAATATGTTTTTTAAAAAACCTGAGGCCTGTGAAAGGTCCTGTTAAATATGATGCATAAAAAATCAATTTCAGATTCGATTCCGAAAATTCTCGTTCTATTTATAATAAAAATAAGCGGATTTGATATGTCAGTGTGTTGACTGACCTTATTAATAAGTACCCTGTTCTGACCTCATTAATACCTACGGTGATCTTGCCTAGGTCTGTTATCTAATCGAACTAACTAACTAGATTATTTTTTACTTCAATGACCAGGAAAACGTCTCAGTTTACTATACTTACTATATTAGCTATAGCTAAGATCCATTAGTTTTATGTTTGAGACAACGATTTATGAGTTATTGATTAGCCTGAAGTCTCTTACAAAAGTTTTAGGTGTTAGGTATAGTTTTAGGAGTTATCTGAGTAAATATTTTGAATCAGTCGGCAATATTCAAGAACTAACGATACAATAAACTAACTAAGTAACCTTTAATGAATACATTGGGTATTTGAATTATTCGCAAAATATATGTAAAGCTTATTTCTGATCGCGGAAAACATATAATCATAAATTTAATGGGAACTATTACTATAAATTATGTTAGCGTTCTGCAATACGAATATATTTCCAAGTTTTATGACAATTCATGCACGAAATGACGTCTATAAATATGTTGTTTTAATATTGGTAACAAAATTCAATTCCTTTCCTATAAAATCATTGTTTTCTTTTTACCCAAAGATACAGGGTGTCCGGTAAGTAGTACGACAAACTTAAGGGGGAGATAGGTGGACGGGTCACCTACCCTAGACTAGACTAGCATGAGTAAAAATTAGGCTTTCAACTGAATAACTTCTGTATCTGCAATGTTAAAGTAGTCTAACGTCCCCGGGATAAAATGTATCCCATGTCACTTTCCTAACTATAAACTATCTCCCAAACCTACAAACACTTTCGCATATTTAATATTATTAAATTGATTATAATTTTAGCATCATACTTAAAACATCCTACTTCCTAATAATATTATGAATGTGAAAGTTTGTATGTTTGGCTATTTGGATGTTTGTTGCTCAATCACGTAAAAACAGCTGAACGAATTTGATGAAACTTGGCACACCTACACAGGTAGATTATATATTGGAATAAAACATAGTTTACTTTTTATCTCGGGAAAAGATAAGATCCCTCGGGAATGCGAGTGAAACCGCGGGGCGGAAAACTAGTCCAACTAATATTAAAAATGTGAAAGTTTGTATGAATATATGTTTGTTCCTCAATCTCGCAAAAACGGCTGAACGGATTTTGATGAAACGTGGCAGACGGGTATCATCATATCCTGGAATAAAATATAGGATATTTTTTATCCCGGGAAATGACAAGATCCCTCTTATATTCTGAAAACAGAAATAACAATTATCTTCTGATTTATCTACGAAGTTAGAATCACAAGCGTGAGTTTCTGTCTACTATGAAAATTTACCGGCGTACTTAGTTGGTCGATGAAGTCTTATGCAGGCAAAGAATATTTGCTTGGTTATTTCTAGTCGATTAGGTTTTATTTTTCAATGGATATATCTAACAAAAAGGTGTCTTGTTTTAGAATAAAAATGTCATCAAAAGTCTTTGAATTTGAATTGAAAAAAACCTTCGAGTACAACTGAGCCAACTATGTGATTATGCAAACCGTTTTTGTCTAGGTAAATCATATTTTACAGCTGATATTTCTTTGTTGAAATCATCAAATAAAAGTATTCTGAGATCATCATATTGTTGGTGATAATGTTGAAAAAATGCATAGTCAATTTCGTTAACTGCTGTTGACAAAAAAGACTGAATTAAAAAAAACGTAGAGAGTAGATTACATAAAAAATTATCTGGCTTGTTGCAACATGTGGATTACACTTTACTTGTATTTAACTAATTTTCATAAGTTCCCAAGTAATTAAATGTCTCTGAGTATCTGCAGAAATGTAAGTATTGCTAAGTGTAGTTCAAGTGAAGGAAACCAGATTAAATATTTAATTAGATGTCTTCATAATCGCACAAACTTCGTAAGCGCGGATTGTGGTTTCTTACAGAATTTAATGTTTCATTTGGAGACTTGATAAATTTTAAAATGGAACTTGCAAATCTTTGGGATCAGATAGCCGTGTGTGAAAAATGTCCGAGGATATTAATTTATTTATTTATTTACTTTTACTTCGATTGGTGAACGTCTAAATAATCTTGCGAATTGTTTTAGTGAAGTATATAAAATTATTTGACTACATGCTACCCCAAGTTATAATGTTTTTTTTTGTTTCAGGTAAGACGTAACGAGAAATGACCACAGCATTGATGACGCAAAAGGTAACTTGCTAACTGAAATATAAATGTAGGTTGTAGTAAATGTATAAACATTTTGAATACAAAATAATTAGTAATTTTTTTTTATAGTTTTGACTAAAGATGCTAATATAGTAAATGTATAAACATTTTGAATACAAAATAATTAGTAAATCATTATTTCTTTTTCAATCAATTCTTTGGTAAATCTCAGTCGCATTTTATAAACTAATTAGTTTTAATTCCAATTCTGAATTATATTGAACTATTCATATTTTATTGCAATTTCCAGTGATTCAATTAAACTCATTTATCACTTCGGCCATGGCAAAGTGGCAGATACACAATGCCGTATCCGGTGGCACACAATGATACTTTGTACAATAATGCCATTCTGTTTTGGTCACATATTATAATGGGTGGCCATCATTTATACCAGTTTTTAGAGGTGCAACATAGTGTGTGGTCTGTATATTAGATTAGCTAATCAAAATATACCCTACGTAAATATGCATACTATTTATTTAAAATAGTAGTGCACTAAAGTAAATATTCTGAAGTGATGATACCCATCGAAAGACGCAGCGTGGGCAGCCACAAAGTGGATGGACGACGTGAGAGTCTCGGGTAACCACTGGAAGCGTGCAGTTCAGTGATGAAAGTAATATTTTACAGTAGATCGACATATTAATGTATGTTTATAATATTTACAATGCATAAGTCAATGTTTCACCACAAGTGCAACATTGAATGTGTTGATGTGACTGAAGGTGGTAAGCACCCAGTTTAGATGGAATTGGCTCTCATGTCAGCTCTGGAGCACATCGTTAAGTGCTTAGCGACATATTTCCAACCTGATGGCGGTAGCCTGCTAAGCAGTAGGTACTACAAAATACCCTGTCGCTGTGCTATGGTTTCCCCATGATGTTTTACTTTACCGAAATCTAAATTCAATACCGACCTTCGTAACGGTATTTGATGTACTATCATTCCATCGTAACTATAAATTAGTTTCTTTTAAATTTTAAGGATTTAGATACTAATTCTTATCATTTATAGATAATTATATAACTATAAGGTAGATGCAAGAAAAAAGGATATACATAATATGTAGTGTAAATTTGAATGTAATTAATGTTTACCTTTTTAACCGACTTCAAAAAAGGAGGAGGTTCTCAATTCGACTGTATGTTTTTTTTTGTATGTTTGTTACGCGATTACTTGGAACCATCGAAGAACCCATTGAAGTATACACACGAAATTTCATCCAAATCCAAAAAGTCATGCTCAACGACTCAGTTTGATTCACTAAGGTTTATCAAACGAGATATTTTTTTTTGTTTTTGTTGATTTTCTCAAAAAGTGCTTAATCAATTTCGATAAAATTTAAATGGGACCACCTCTGAAGTATGATCTACCAAACAAAAAAAGAATCATCAAAATCCATTCATAATTCTGCCTTTGTAACAAACTTCGAAAAGAAGGGGAGCGACGGCGTAGACCTAAGGAACATTACCGTAAGGAGAGGTGTCGTAAGACGTTTTCTCGTATGAACACTTCGTGTCCAGTTCAAAACTGTCCTTCTTCTTGGCTGGCACCGACTCCAAAAAGAACTGTTTATAAATATTAAATAGATATATAAATATCAATAATTTTGTTGATTGTCTTTTAGGGCTCTTGCTTTGAAATTAAAATATTATTCTTTACTTTTTAGTTTATGTTTGTACATAGGTATAGGTTACAGTTTTGAAGTCGGTTTTTGTTTTTTTTAAATACATTTTTATACGCCATTAAACAATCATTTTAATTCTGTATTCGTATAATTTCGATATTGATCGTGTCAATGAATGTTGAGTACCAATTGCCCACGCCTTTGTGTTACGAAAATAAGCAAACTTTGTGGTACGCAGTGGACATAATAGCGGAGACCCACAGTTTGTGCGCCGGGGAGTATACCTACCTAGAGTAATTACACACTAGAATGTCGTACGGAGAAACAACAAAACTGAAGAACAAAGGTAAGTAATTTCTGTTGGCCTTTAATTGAGCCATAAACCCCTTTTACTTTATCTCAAATCACCCCACGGCTCTTTATTTTGTTAAATTTTACAGAGAAAAATATCTGCCGTAACTTTTGAACTTTTCATGAATGATCTGTTTATTAGAAACAATGAGTTGTTAAAACATGTGCTATGAAATCAATATGTTTGTGTGTTCGTTAGTTCGCTCATTTTCTATTTGAGTTGAGTTTGAGTGGTATTTTTTATTCTCAAGAAGAGTATAAATAAATATAGTATAAATAGGTCCTAGGAAATAAGGCTCTAGGTTAAAATAGGCTATAGGGAAATAATTAAACGGAATAAATTATTGACACCAACTACTAGTATTTCTAATGACGTGGATTAACGTATATCTCTTATTTTTTCATTCTGATATATATGTACATAAGTAGTCACAGAAACAAATACACGATATGCAGTCGGCGTCGAGGGTTGTTCACTTCTGTACCATTTCCAGTTTATACTAAAACTGTGCTGAAGTAATCGTCAGCTTTTGGCACTGTCTTTGCAATACAGGCTCCCCAGGTATTTTTATCGGATGTGGGTTTTGGTTTGTTATTATATATTTTAGATCTAACTATTTTTTATTCATTTTTTGGTTCTTCAATATTATTATTTTTTGTAATATTATGGCTTAATGTAGTGGTTTTTTTTTTGTTTTTTCTTTGTTAGAAGCTTTTTTGTTAACTATGATATGTATCAATTGGATCTGTCATTGGTTTAAATATAAGGCAAATTTTAAACGAGTAACAACTTGTAATTATGTATAAGCAACCGTTTTGTGGAAATCTGTCATTGGCTTTACAAATATGTTAAATCTATACTGTACTTTTTTGCTTTGTAATAAGCTGTTGATTTCCCTTATAAATAAATAAATAAATAAATGGGATAAATTTTGACCTTAAAAGTAACTAAAGTATTAATTTAATTCATACAGGAACTGTCTAGCAGTTAATTTATTTATGGTTACACTAAGATGACTTTCCACTTTTCGTCAAATTACACCGTGTCTTCTTAAATTTATTATGACATAAGTAAAATTGATTTTTGTTTATTCGTGAAACAAGGAAATTGGTTATGGTAGGGGAGGCGAATAGGGGATTTCGGGATTTACTCGAGCGCGTCAGATTAACATAAGGGGGGCAACCTTGCACCTTGTGGTTTTTTTTTTTGGAGGAGTTCCGTTTGAGCCGTCGTACCGGACGGTCGCTTTTATAGTGGCATTGTTCGGCTACCCGGCATTCTCGGAATTTTGGTCCGGTGATTTTATTACCTCGCCATTTCGTCGAATTGCTCATTAAGCTAATTCCAGTGATTAATACTTCGCGTATTTCACTGGAAGAGGCTAAGTGCTCAAATTGACACCCAATCGGTAATTTTCATTACCAACCAACTGTGCCGTTTTAGTCACCGTCGCTGGTGAAAGTATTTAATACTTCCGTATTATTACTGGAGGCGGCCTTGACGAGAGCGACACAAAAACCTTGTGAAAACCACGACTTTCTGTGGTGGGCTAGTGGATACCTTACGGTGTTAACGAAGCTAGCTCGAGCGTGACCCGGCCGCTCGCGGTTGCCCTTTTGGCAAACGCAAACCCGGACGGGGCTGGACCAGTCGGCCTTGGGGGCTTCCCTAGTCGACCCCAGCTATCGCTAGGCAGGGACGTAGGAACTCCGCTGCTTAATAAAGATTCAACAGCGGAAGCACCAGCTTAGGGCACACCCCGTCGTTCGTCACACACCTCCTGGCCTAACCCCGGCCAGGAGAGTAATACTCACCCCGGGCGCACCCACCCGGGAGTAAATTAGAGTTTGTTAATAGGTCCCCCTGGCTGGCCACTATGGCCAGCCAGATTAACCCGCAGACCCTGGAGGATATCCTCCAGGATGAAATCACGTTGAGCTTTCTCATTAAACGCCATGGCAACTTGCCATTTCTCTCGCCCTCCCGCCCCTCCTCCGCCATGTCGGCATGCTCCATTGCGAGCTCCCCCTCCATCCCCCCCACCCAACTGTCGCTCTCTAGCGGCGTCCTCCCCCCCTCCCAACCCTCGCCTTCTAGCGAGATCCCTCCCCCGTCCCAGCCCCCGCGCTCAAGCGAGGCTCCTCCCCCCACCCATTCATCGGACGACGGCTTCACCGAAGTCCTCACCAAAAGCGGCAAGCGCAAGCGAGCCAAGAAACCCTCCGAGGAGGCGGCAGTCGCGAAAGCGGCCAAACCCTCTCAATCCCCCACACCCTCTCCCATTCCCATCCTGCCTCTCATGAGCCTTACCCCTGGCTCCCCTTCCGGCAGCCAGAGAGGACTCTCCCCCGCTCCCGCTCCTATGGATATCCCGATCCATAGGATCCCCGGAACCCTACCCGTCCCTCATCCCGAACCCCAGTCCCAGAAGAGAGACTCGCCACCCCCCCTGTTCATTCAGGACAAGGTAAAGTGGCCCGAGGTCTCTACTTGGTGCAAAAACAACCGCATCAATTATACTTCCGCCCGTCCCACTGAGCACGGGATCAAGGTCACTGTGGTCACCTCTGACGATCACAGAGCCCTGAGCAAAATGCTCCGAGATAGGTTTGTGGCTTTCCACACCTACACTCTCCCAGATGAGCGATCCCTCCGGGTCATCATCAAAAATGTCCCCAAAGAGTTCGATGTAGATTACATCAAAACATCCCTCCTCAATCAAAACCTCCCGGTGCAATCCGTCCACCGGATGTACAAGGGTCGCGGTCACGCCCCCTATAACATGGTCTTCGTGTCCCTGGACCGTGGACCAGCCGGTAAGGCCATCTTCCGCCTGAAAGAGCTTTGTGACCTTTCAGGTTTTTACGTAGAATCACCCAAGAAGGGACGTTACCCGTCCCAATGTCACAACTGCCAACTTTATGGCCACTCCGCCCGCAATTGTTACGCACCAGCTAGGTGCGTTAAATGCCTGATCCCACACGCAACGAAAGATTGCAGCCGTCCTAAGAACCCCGCAGAGGCAACGGAACCACCTGGTTGCGTCCTCTGCCAGTCGCTAGGGCATACCGCGAACTACCGCGGATGCCCGAAAGCGCCTCGCCCCCGTATTTCATACGACTCGCCGCGTAACGCAACGCGACGTCCACCCCCTACAGCACCCGCTGCACAGGCCCATCTGGCCCCGCAGCGCCCTTCACCGTGGGGAGCTTTCAATTATGAAAGCAACCAATTCCCCCTTCCCCACTTTGCGACTAAAACCGCACCCGCAGCTCAGGCGGACAGCCCCACCCAACCCCAGCCTTCAGCTGGTCCCTCACCTCCCGCCCCCGCCCCCATCCCTACTCCTTCCCCACCTGCCCCAATCCCCCGCGCTGTCCCCAAATCGGTGCCAACGGCACCTCGCCGCGCCAAACCAAACCCCCCCCACGGCGTTGATCCGGATCTCGCCCTGGTGGAGCGATTCGCTGAGGCCTTCAACCCCAGCGAAGTTAGGGAGTTAGCCCACGAAATTAGAGTGAACGAAGGCAACGGTCGTGCCCTCGCTCAAATCGCCATGAGGTTCGAGCGCCTCTTCTCATCATTAGCTCAATTTAAAGTTAACCCATAATGGATAGTTCGACTGTGTGCAGAATTAAACCCCGCTCAATCAAGATAGGCTTCTTTAATGCCAACGGCATTACAGGTCAACGAAATGAGATCGCAGATTTCCTGAGTGATCATGACGTTGACATACTCCTAGTACAAGAGACGTTCCTCAAACCCTTCCATAGGAATCCCAGGATTGCCAACTATCAGATAGTTCGCAACGATAGGCTCCACTCCGCCCTAGGAGGAACCCTCATTTATTACAAAAGGTCCTTGTACTGTTCTCCCATGGATCAGCCCAAACTTGAGTACATTGAAGCTTCGGTCTGCAGGCTCGGCATGACTGGCCACGAGTCAATCATTCTGGTCTCAGCCTACGTTTCCCCAACTCGCTCTTCAAGCGACCTCCAACTATCACTCAGAAGAGATTTGAAAACCCTGTTCGAACTAGGAAGCTCTGTCATAGTGGCGGGCGACCTAAACGCGAAACACCGCCTCTGGAATTGTCATACGAACAACTCCAGAGGTATTGTACTAGAATCCCTCCTCGGGCCGCTGAACATCGATTTAGTCGCGCCCCTGGAACCGACTCACTACCCCAACGTACTTGACCACAGACCCGACATCCTCGATGTGGCACTGTTGAAGAATGTAAGCCTAGGCATACACGACTTGACAGTGCACCACGAGTTAGTCTCTGACCATCGACCTGTAATCTTAGAACTTACACCGAACTCAGGCCCCCCTGATTCAGGTCGGACCCCTCTCACTAAAGTCGTGACGAACTGGGACAAACTGGGCGAAAGCCTCAAGTCTGCCTCATCCGTTCACCTCGACCAAATCCCTAGCAGCATTGTCACCGCTGACGAAGCTGTAGGCGCAATCGACTCCCTGTCCAGCCACGTGCAATCGCTTATTAGCGATTGCTCTCGGACAGTTCCGGTGGAGAGCAATCGACACTGGCGCTTGTCCGACGACGTACGTAACCTGATTAGGGTAAAGAACGCAGCCATGCGCGAATACGATAGACGTCCGACCGAGGACAACCGAATCCGCTTACGCACTCTCCACCGCGCCGTCAAGGAGCGAGTGGCCGAGGCCCGCGAAAAAAGCTGGGATCAGAAACTGATCGACATAAAGCCCTCCCATCGAGCCTTTTGGCAACTCTCACGTGCCCTAACCAAGGACACGGTTGCCCATATTCCACCTCTCAAAAGGCCCAACCTTCCACTCGCCTTCGAAGACGAGGAAAAAGCCGAATGCCTGGCCGAAAGCCTGGAGCTTCAGTGTACACCCAGTTCCCTCCCTATCGACCCTGTTCATATGGAGGAAGTAAATTCGGAAGTAGAACGGCGAGCTTCTCTCCCGTTACCCCCACCTCCTCTCAACGAAGAGGAAGACCCCGTCCCTCCCGAGGTCAAGCAGATCATCCGGGACCTCCACCCGAGAAAAGCCCCGGGCTCGGATAAAATCACCAACAAAGTGGTAAAGCTGTTCCCGGCTACCCTTATCATGCTCCTGACAGCGATCTTTAACGCTGCCTTATCCAATAACATTTTTCCACATCAGTGGAAAAAAGCCCATGTAATTGGGATCCATAAGCCCGGCAAACCCAAATCCGAGCCCTCCAGTTACCGACCCATCAGCTTGCTCAACGTCATGGGCAAGATGTATGAAAGGTTAATATACCTCCGTCTCAAAGCGTATGCCGACGCTAATAAACTCATTCCCGACGAGCAGTTCGGCTTTCGAACTAGACACTCGTGCGTCCAACAAGTTCACCGTATCGTTGAACACATCGCCTCTAACTTTCAGAAAGGTCAGATGACCGGAGTCCTGTTCTTCGATGTTGCAAAGGCATTCGACAAAGTCTGGCACAACGGCTTAATTTATAAGCTGTACAAACTCGGAGTGCCAGTCAGACTCGTGACCATCCTACGAGACTTCCTGTCGAATCGCCAATTCAACTACCGAATAACAGGAGCGCTATCCTCAGCCCACCCCGTTTTAGCCGGAGTCCCTCAAGGCTCTGTGCTGTCCCCCTTATTGTTTACACTCTACACGAGTGACATCCCAAAAACTAGCAAAGCGCAGCTAGCCCTATTCGCGGACGATACCGCAATATATTATTCTGGCAGGAGCCCCACGGCAATTGCCAAAGTTCTCCAAGCCGCGACTCACACCCTAGGTCCCTGGTTTCGGAAATGGAGAATTGAAATTAACCCCACCAAGAGTCAGGCGGTGCTGTTCTTCAGTCCCGCCAAGAAACTCATCCCCATTCCCCCCCCTCCAGTCACCATGTTCGGCGAGCCGATCCCTTGGGAGAGGCGAGCCAAATATCTCGGTGTTACCCTGGATGATCGTTTGTCCTTTGCCGACCACATAAAACAGGTACGTGCACGCGCCTGTTTTGTGTCCGGTCGCCTTCATTTCTTGTTAAATAAAAAGTCTAAACTTGCCCTAAAAAGCAAGGTGAGACTCTACACCGCGTGCATCCGCCCCGTTATGCTATATGCATGCACTGTGTTCGCACATGCATCCCCCAAGCTGATCCATAGACTCCAAGTGGTTCAAAACCGCTTCATGCGCAAAGCCACGGGCGCCCCGTGGTACATGCGCAACTTAGACCTCCACATAGACCTCAATCTGCCCACGGTTAAGCAATTCATTAAGCGCGCTTCACGCCGCTATTACGATCGTGCCCTAAACCACGCGAACCCATTGATTGTAAACACTGCAAACTATACTCCTTCAGAGATTTCAAAAATCCGTAGGCCTAAACTCGCCCTCAGCGAGCCGGATGACCCTACAACTCTAGCTCAGATTAAGGATAGGGAGGCTCGCGCAGCCCTGAAGAAACAAATACAACACCGCCCGCGTTTTCGCCCTCGCCGGAGAGGCCCGTCGCGACGTCCCACTCAGTCAGTCTCGTCCCCAGTAGTTGGCCCGAGCCGTACCAGTAATCCGACCGTCCCTTAAAAACTCCTCTAAATCGCTTAGGCGAAGTCCGTCCCACTATTTTGTGCCCCCCGACGACGCCCTGAGCCGAGGTTCGTGCCCCAACTGGGGCGCCCTCAGCGGTCAGTCGTCTAAAATTTGTAAACTCGGTTGAGAGCCCTAAGCGCTCACCGAAAAGTCCGCGTAAGGGTGTCTATGGTCCCTCAGACCTCCACCTTTAAGTCCTCCCCAAAAAAAAAAAAAAAAAAAAAATTGCACCTTGTGAAGTACTCTCACCAAATCTGAGCCTTCTATGTAGTGTCGAACGCCTAGGGTAGCCCGTCAGATTAGTAAAAAAAAATCGATGGTTTGAAATACTCGAGCGCGTCAGATTAAGGTAAGGTAAGTTAGTTACATGCAAAATAGTGTACATTTCAATAATCTGACAAATTGGGCGTGACGAAAGAAAATTGGAGACTCGCAAAGTTGCAAAAAAAAAACGTCACCTGGATTTTCTCGAGCGCGATTGGTTTTTTTTTTATTTTGAAGGAAATTAGTCACGAATCACGGAAATATCTTAATCTGCCGATTTGCACAAGCCGAAGTGGCTAAAATCATTATTAAGTGTATAGTCCAGGAATATTATGAGTTTCACCTCAGAATGAGAAATAGTCAGCTATTAACTTGTATAAACCTTTATTTTGACACCCTAAAACTTGTCTCAAAAGCTACTTATCATAGGGTGCCCGCGACTACTGATTTTTCAAGGTCAAAGGTCAAAAAATCATTTATTGCAAATATCTCGTTTCCTATGGGTTTTTTGGTATATGTATTCATAATAAATATTGTAGAAGGTTAAATTCTCTACAACTTTTGCACAAACATTTTTTCGATATCTTGAACCATTTTCGAGATTTCGATATTTTTTACATATTTTTTTTTTCAAACCGTCAGATTAAGGAAATCCCTCAACATAATTGTCAGATTATGGGTCAGTACAACAAGGCCATCAAGAAGAACCGCCTGTATAAAAATCTGACGCGCTCGAGTAAATCAAGGTCACGATTTTTTTTTGCATTTTCAAAAATCGGCCCTGACTGATGGTCGCGTCCAAATCGTCAGTCTTTAAAATAGGAGCTACTGGAGGGTTCACTTAACATCCCTTATCAATGTCTGACGCGCTCGAGTAAATTTTTTTTTTAAATATTTTCGACCCCTTCGTACGGCCACCCCCACCACGCAAAACGGCAGATTATTATTTTTCCGTTATCAGACAGACGTGGCGCGACTACCCTATTAATATCTGACGCGCTCGAGTATTTCTTGGTGACTGTTTTTTTTTACATTTTTGAAACCCTGTAGACGCTCCCCCCACCGCTGAAGGGGAAAATATCACATAACCTTTTTTTCTTTATTCCACCTAATCTTCAAATTCCAGTAGGTCCCAAAGACGCTCGAGTAACTACAAATTTAGCATCAATGCCTCCCCTACCATTACGAAAAATCTTCATGGAATACTCTTACTTGCACGGCGGTAGGGTACTTTGTGATACTCGACTGGCTGGCTACTCAAGTGCAACTGCCGGGACACACCAACAGGTTCTTGGCGACAGATTTTCAACTTCAGGGTGCTAGCCAGCCAGTCGAGTACTACTATTTTTATCCCGGGAATATGGATGAAAGCTAGTTTTTAATAATTTAAATATTAACATCTTTTCAGGTTTCAGATTACATGTTTAACATGTACTCTAGTTAAAAAAATATTAACAGAATATACTACAACATGTATGAATTGCGCGTGGAATTCTATATAAACGTGTTAATTGTTGACGTGTGTCGTTACGTTATGTCACGTCACGTGCTAGGTAACCAAATAAGGATGACTTGTGTGTGGGTAATCGCTTCACAGCGTATGCAAAAACAAAATGTACTTATTTGACTGTAATAGGGCGTAACATCCTACATCTGACGCCTTCGTCTTTAGGCTTCCTTAAACGTAGGTGCCTGGACTACGAAATAGGTAATTATTTATACTAATACGCGTTTGATCATAAATACTATGTCGGTCTTGTTAGTTTTTGGACATGCAAGTCACGTTTAAAAACAAGAAAATTGAATCTACACAGACTATTTTGTTTAATGTTTGAGACTTGTGTATAATACTCATGTCCTTGAAACAAATATATATGAATATGCTTTATTTGAACCATTAACATAAAAACATTTGACTTGGCCTCAGTGGCTATGAAACTTAATACAATTCGTAGCACCTCAAATTCATGATTGATGTTTTTTTATAAAAGACTTCAGACAGATTTTGGAACATTTATTTTTTCTATCCTATCCGGTTTTGTAACGTTTTGTTTTGTTATAGCTTCTTTTATTTGAGAAGACAATATTGAGGGTAACGTTTGAGAGTGTCTTATTAACTTGTACCTAACATACAATAACGCCACATTCAGTGAAAACTGGCACTGTTTTAACTTACGCAACAAAATCATCTTTTTATTCATGAAATTTTTAAACTCAAATTCATTTTCAAATAATTTTATTTTTAGAAATCTAATCTCGTATCTGAAATATATAATTAACTAATAATGTATAATTATAGTTCAACGATAAATTTTAGTGATACGACATATTTTTAAATCATATTTCCATGCACAATTTTATTATAATACGTATTTTATTAGTCGTGTCTCATATCGGGGATAATATTATTATACCCGAATTGAACCACTTTGCTTTTGATTCGAGACTCTGATCTGAATTGTAAATTTTCTGCCAATCAGCTTTACCACCGTAGTCACGAGTTAGTATTAACATGGAACTTTACTTAGTTCTCATGGAAATGAGGAAATAGGTCAGAGCTCTGTTTCTATGCAACAGATAAATCTATATTTGGGATATTTAAAGAACAGAATAGTCTAGATTTGTTACCGGTTGGTCGATGCTAATACAAATTGAATATAAATATGTAACAAAAGGTGAACTGCCTACTACAGAACATTATATGCTAGGCTAGGTAGATGTGTTATTTGAAGTTAATGAAACTTATCGGATTTGGAGAAAGCAACATCAATATTTTCTTTCATGTTCTTCTTAGTTTCCCTTAGTTTGTTTTCCGTCTCAGATACAATGTCTCAGTTTGGTTATATTTCGTAGTGATCAGTTACATGCAACCGATAGGGTTGTACAACATTAATACACAAAAAAAGTTATATTTTTATTTCAAATTTTTACTGACAATGTTTATTCAAATGTTTATAACTCAAATTATTTCTTTAACCAAAAACGTAACAATTTGAAGTTGACAAACACCGGTCTAAGCACTTCACATCAATAGTAACGGTATTATAATTATGTATGTGAATCTTACAGCTGGTTTTCTATTGGATAAAGGAGATCATACAAATCATTAATACGATCTTGTACCCTGGACCAATACGGTAGAATTGTTTAGTAAACAATGTCTCCAATCATCAATCAAACTGAGCTGTGATTGATCGGCTATTTGAAATACGTTATTCATTACCAATGGGGGGATATAACGTTTCTTAATAATGCTTGCACCTGTAGAATATAAAACTTTGTAACAAAGTTTTATATTTAGAAATAGAAATTTATTTATAAGAAATTAATTTTACAGTGGTTTGATTGACAATGACAACCTCACTAGGCATAACCTGTATCGAGGCTGTCAAAATTACATGTTTGCCTGATAGAACTATACTATATTTAATTATTAATGAGTTACATAAAAATATTAAAATATTTGTGCGTGTAAATAAAATTAATTTAAATAAAATCTTCTTGCTTAAACTTTATTTTACGTTCAAAAATTGTACTAAAAGGTTTCGAATTTTTCCAAAGGTAAATGGCTCTCCTAAACGCATACAAAATTAATCAGAGCTAATAAGTTTTCAAAAACATAAGGAACGTATTTTCTTTATAATACATCATGGGACAATTTGTTCATCAACAGCTATCTGGAAGCATCCAAATTAATTTATCCATTATTCTATATATTGGCGGATACTCTTTTGAAAAATTGTAAAAGTGAAAAATTGTATACAGAGAATTATATTTTTAGTTCATCTTTCAACAACCAACGATTCTGGTTTATGTCATATATTAGCTAGGTTACCGCAAATAAACGTATCTAATCGTAACTGTTAGTCCACTATTATTTATGGGTTATATCAAAGTGCACAGGTGTCACAGATATTTACCAAAGGCGACTGCCAATGTAAACACAATGTTTAAACTCTTAACACCCGCGTGAAATTCCTCATAATTTGTTGACAAACACGTTCAAAACGATCTTCAGTATTTACGTGCACATGATAAACATCGTACCTAGGTAAAAATAGGTGACAAGTTGTCTATGGAGCAGCCCACTTAGGTTGAGGCCGGAACGTGAACCTACAATTTTGGAAATCTAATATGATAATTGTTACGGACAATGAGACATTTCAATAAAGAAATTTGAATGTTATGTTATTTTTCCTTTAGTAGCGAAATCACATACTGTTGCAAGCCGTAAACTGGCCTCTGCAAAATAAAATATTATGTATTGAAAATAAAGTAAACAAAGTCTGCTATGCGAACCTACCTGTATGTATCGCATAGAAATATGAGGTGAATTAAAGTAAAATTAATTTGTCTATAGATTCTTGTATCTCGTGGTATTAAGTGGCGAAAACGTATACCGTTGCCAACCACAACGTAGCCATTGCATACGAAACGTTATGTAGTAAATAAACAAAGTAAATAAGCAAAGTAAATAAGGTAAATAGAAGGAATTATGCTAAAACCATGGAACGGCTCTCGATAAGGTAATGCCTTGCGCCGAGGGTACCAATTTTGATGTTTATTTTCTGTTTTCCTGGCTAATTCCTTATATATTTGTTATGTACAAGTACCTGATGAGGTTTATATACATTAATACGATATGGAATGAATCACTATTCTCATATCCAGTCACTAACAAAAAGTTTGTTGTGAAACTGAAATATGCTTATTTTCCCTATATACATTAAGTGGATACGTTATGTACTATTGTAAATCACACAAGAATAATGGCAGGCAGATGACTAAATAGGTAGCCAAGCCATATTGCATGTAAAACAGGTGTTTTTCGGTGAAAAATGTATACCGAAATATAACTCAGTAAAACCATGTAAATACAGTCGAATTACTGATTAGAAATGTTTAGAAACACATAGAACCATGTAAAATAGATGTTATGTACCTAAAATAGTTATTTCCTAACCAAAATGACGTCACGAATATAAATCGATGACGTAGATAAATATCATTTTTGTAAACAAGTCGATCAGCCAATCACAGCGCTGGAAATCGAAATTGAATTAGTACACGTTTGCGAGGATTAGAATTGCAGATAAGAAGGCTTGTTTGTTTTGTAAAATCACTCCTCGAATTCATCCTGATCTACGTGCTGCTCTCAAGCTGAAAAATTGTAATCGTACTTTTAAGTATTAGCATAGTGAACTACGTCACAGTTGTAAACACCATATGAAGAAAGAAATACAGTCCACTATTATCACTTTGGCAAGGAGTTTTATTTGAATGAAGGCGAAACCCCACAAGTTGTGGTCCTGTCGTCGCCGGATAGCTGCCAGCCTGCAAGTTTTGAGTGCATTCAAGCAGAATTACGGGACCACCTCACAAGTTGTGGTCCTGTCGTCACCGGTTTATTGAAGCAGCTCAAGCCGTGGTGTTTTGGAAGCCGGACGTTCCTGTTTGCAGCGATTGGAGATATTTTGAAGCCAAGGGGGTGCCGTTCGTCGTCCCATCGAGTCCAGGGCTGTGTATACGTTGATGGGGTTGCAAGGGCTATTGAAGAGTCATCACACATCGGCGGTTTGACGGGGTATCAGTCATATACCACGTCAGACAGATCAAGTACACAACTCGACGTGGGAAGAACACCGAACGGTGCAACGAGTGCAGCACGGGTCAGCGAGGGAAGAACACCGAACGGTGCAACGGGGAGTCAATAGGGAGCTCAAGCAAAGGAGTTCAAGCAAAGGAGCTCAAGCAAAGGAGCTCAAGCAAAGGAGTTCAAGCAAAGGAGCTCAAGCCAAGGGGTTCAAGATCAGCCAGCACGGACGGTGCACCTGGTCGACGATTGTTGAAGAAACCCAACGCGGTTTATCCGTGGCCCTGTACTTCCAACCACCTAACGGTGTCAAACGGTTGGAGTCAGAGGTTAACGCCTTTTAAGGCGGTGTGGTGGTGTGCGAAGCCACCAGTCTATATCCTAGCGCATAGCGCGGACTGAAACAGCGCACTACGCCGGTAAGGTCGTATCTCGGTGCGGGGGCCGGACTGTAGGCACTGCCAATGGGGTCGGACATTCCAGCCGACTTCCGAGCGCCCCGTTACCTTGTACTTCCCTCTGCTGGGTAGTTCCCCCTATTTCCATTCCTTACTTTCCATCCCTGAAGGAGCATATCCCGTTTAACCACGGGCCCTCCTGACGGTCTGATAGGGACGATTAGGGAGGTAGGGACACGTAGGGATAGTTAGGGAGGTAGGATAGTTAAGTTAAGTAAGTTAATTAGGGTCATAAGGTAAGTTTAGGTAGGGATAGTTTATTTTGTGTTTTGTTTTTCGTTTGTGGATATGACTACACCAAGGAGTCCTATTCGCACACGCCGAACAATCGACAAAATGCCTCGAGTGTTTGAGGATTCCCCCGCGTCTCCGTCCACCGTCAACGCACCAATCCGCGAATCAGCAACCACATCTACGAGTATAACAACCGCGCCGACGAACATCGCGACTGTAACCACCGCGACCGTACCGACAACGACTTCCGTGACCGATCCATCCGCACGCGAGAAGATACCACCGCGTCCGATCACCACCATCACGGAGAGTAGACAGCAAGCGGCGTCAGTACGATCACAACAGTCAAACGCGAGCACCATAGTACGTATCAGACGGGCGGAGCTAGATGCAGAAGAACGGTTGACCGAGATTCGCAGAGAAGAGTTGCAGCTTCAAGCCATGCTTATCAAGAAGCGACTCGCCGTCGACGTGGCGACTATAAGGGACGAGACCGACCGGGACAGCGCGTGCGTGGAAGAAACTATTTCCGCGGAAGATAGAGTTCAAGATTGGCTGAAATATCGCGCTTTACGGGGGGAGACAGAAGACCAACCGGGCATGGAACGACGGAGGAGCCGCTCACCCACCAAAAGGGACAGATTGGAGCCGCCCCCTCCTATTGTCGAAAAAGAAACACGAAAACCTAGATCACCGACCCCACCGCGATCGAAGGATAATGCGATCGACAAACTAGCGGAAACCTTGGAACGAATGGTCAGAGGCAGGAAGCCGCCGAGGCAGACTCAAGATCTACCCATCTTTAGCGGCGCCACTGAGGAATGGCTACCATTCAAGGCGGCCATGAAGGAGTCCACTAGTTTACACGGATTTTCTACTGCAGAGAACTTAGCCAGATTGAGGACGTGCTTACGAGGCGAAGCACGGAAGGCAGTATCCGCCCTTCTACACACGGCTACTGAACCGTCGGAAATTATGTCAACATTAGAACAATGTTATGGACGTCCAGAGATGATTATAGATCACGCGCTCGAAGAATTGAAGAAGTTACCGCGCCTGGGCACCTCCGCCGACGAGATGAACAGTTTTGCTATCAAATTACAAAACACAGCAGCAGTCATCAATTGTGTGGACGAAAAGGGATACCTGCAAAATCCTATGTTAACGCGGCTAGTAGTAGAAAAGCTAAGCCCACACATTCGATCAAGATGGTGTGACTATGCCGAAGAACACGGAACTAGATCGGAGCCGGAAATTATTACATTATCACGATTTCTTATGCGAGAGGCGGAACGCGCCATTAAGCACACATATACGGTTAAAAGTTCGGCGGGAACGACGCGCACGGAGAATAAACGTGAATATTCACGTAAGACGATGGATCGTGGCCACAAGGCTCCAGTCTACGCGACAACAGAGACTTCTACCAAGAAAAAGGAGTGCTACTGTTGTGGAGCGGAACACGATACGTGCAAATGTCCCAAGCTCGAAGCCATGTCAGTACCTGAAAGGTGGGCATGGGCGAAGGAAACTCGTATGTGCTACCGATGTATGAACAGCAAACATAAGAAGTTTGCATGTAAAGCAAAGAAATGCGGAATAGATGAATGTCGTCACGTGCACCACACGCTGCTGCACATGACAAAAGCCGGAAATCTAAGTAAACCAGTGGAGACTGATCAACCAGTACTCACGGCATCAACACACGCATCATCAGAGAATCGTCAAGTGCTCTTGAAAGTGTGTCCAATCGTTATAAAAACGAGAACCGGACCGGAAATAAATACGTACGCGCTGTTCGATGAGGGATCCACCATCTCACTAATAGACGAGGAAACAGCCAGAATGATCGGAGCAGACGGCCCAACCCGGGCTCTGCACATTCACGGGGCTACGTCGAGTCAACGAGAACCAGACAGCCGTCAAATCAGTCTTGAGTTAAGAGGCAAAAGTCAGACTGAATTCCACCACTTCAAAGCGCGAACGGTTAAAAACCTGACGTTGGGAAACCAAACTATAAAATCCGATGTATTAAAGTTATCACATCTTAGCAAGCTCCGAGAGGAAGATGTTTGTTATGAGTACGGGCGACCGCGAATCCTCATTGGATCGGATAATTGGGAATTAATTATCACGAGGAGATTGCTGATCGGAAAGAAGAATCAGCCGGCCGCATCACTCACTCAGCTAGGATGGGTGATACACGGATCTATGCCAAACAACGTGGTTACCAAGGATAGAGAATTAATATTGCATACACGCACATCTCAAGAAATCAAGCGCGACTCGTCAGTAACCTACGAGGACGACGAGTTGAACGATTTAGTGAAGGCACACTTCGAGATAGATGCTCTAGGAATATCTATGAAAAAGAAACCTATAGCAAAAGATGAGCAAGCAATACAAATATTCAAAAGAACCGCGAAATTGGTCGATGGGCACTACCAGGTGGGATTACCCTGGAAAAGTGATGACGTCACGCTACCACCGAGTTACGATATGGCCTTGAGCAGGCTCCGTGGTATCGAGCGAAAAATGGATAAATCACCACAGTTCAAAGAAGCATACACTCTACAAGTAAATGGATTGTTACAAAAGGGGTATGCGGAACGGTGTCGGCAAGATCATGTGGGTAACAGCCATCTATGGTTCTTACCTCACTTTGCCGTGACTAACCCGAACAAACCGGGTAAAGTGAGAATGGTATTCGACGCAGCCGCACGCACAAATGGAATGTGTTTAAACGACGCGCTGCTCGACGGGCCGGACCTTTTGCAATCACTTTGCGGTATACTGTTTAGATTCAGGAAGAAACCGGTTGCCATAACAGCGGATATACGTGAGATGTTCTTACAGGTCAAAATACGACCGGAAGATCGCGTAGCACAGCACTTCTTATGGCGTGGAGATAACCGAACTGAGCCACCTCAAAAGTACGCGATGACCTCTATGATATTCGGAGCACGGAGCTCTCCATTCCTGGCGCACAGTGTTAGGAATGAAAACGCTGTCATCTGCGCGGAGTCACACCCACTCGCCTGTCAGGCCATCCAGCAGAACCATTATATGGACGATTGGCTGGATAGTTTCAGTGGCGAGGAGATTGCCGCCAGAGCGATGAAAGAGGTACAAGAAGTACATAGGAAAGCGGGCTTCGAGTTGGCCAGTTGGAGTTCTAATAGACCGAGTTTATTAGAGTCGATTCCGGAACAGAATCAATCACGAATACCCAAAGAGCTCGGCGCGAATGCATACGAGCACAGTAAGGCATTAGGAATACTTTGGGAGCAAACCAAGGATGAGTTGGCATTTAACACTGCCATGCCCAGAGTTCCTGACGAAGTCAAGCAAAAGTGGCGAACGCCCACGAAACGAGAGGCTCTCGGAACAGTCATGTCTATCTTTGACCCGCTAGGACTGTTGAGCCCGTATACCATCACAGCTAAGATCATGCTCCAAGAGTTATGGAGAAAAGGGATCGAATGGGAAGACTTCTTGCCATATGAAGAAGCCAACATTTTCGATGATTGGTACGACGACCTTAAATACATAAGCAATCTCCGGCTGCCGAGATGCTATGACCACGAGGAGAGTACCAATCAACAACTACACGTGTTCTGTGACGCCAGTGAACAGGCCTACGCGACAGCCGCGTATTGGCGTAACACACACAAGGATGGGAAAGTCAGCATTATCTTGGTAGCCGGAAAGGCCAAGGTCGCACCAATGAAAGCTCAGAGCATGCCACGAATGGAGCTGCAAGCGGGCTTGATAGGCGCCAGATTAGCGAAGGAGATAGTCAGACAACATCATCAAACCGAAGCCGAAGTAATCCTGTGGAGCGATTCGAAAACAGTATTGCATTGGATTAGAAACGATTCAGCCAAATACACGCCGTATGTATCGCACAGACTGAGTGAAATAGCCGAACTGACCGATGTCAACCAGTGGCGCTGGATACCGACAGCGCATAACGTAGCCGATGACGCCACACGGTCAGGAAACACGCGTCTAAAAAGCAGCGATCGATGGTTTACTGGCCCTCAGTTTCTAAGGGAACCACAGGACCAATGGCCGAAGGAAGTCGACTCTGATAGCGAGCAGAACGAGACCTTAGAGGTTCAAACTACAGCTCATACACGAGAGAAATCTGACCTCATAGATATCACAAGGTTCTCATCGTATCAGCGACTACTACGAACGGTTGCCGTTGTAATAGCCTTCATAGATAAATGCCGACGTCGCGCCGACTGTTTAAACACCGAACACGTAAAAAGGGCTGAACACATTTTGATAAAACAAGCTCAAAAAGATAGTTTTCCGGAAGAAATAAGTCGACTGAAGAAAGGAAATAACGTGGATCGCACTAGCCGATTATATAAGTTAGATCCTAGATGGAGCTCCGAGGGAATTATTCGTTTAAATGGACGAATAAACGCAGCCACCGTACCAAATTGTATGAAGGAGCCGCCTATATTGGATGGATCTCATATCCTTACGCATCTCATAATAAAACAAGAGCACGCAGATCGACACCATGCGGGAAAAGAACAGCTAGTCAATAACTTGAGACAGAGCTATTGGGTTCTTAGAGTGAGACCGACAGTGAAAACTATACTAAGAAATTGTGTTCGATGTCAATTAAGAAAGGCAAATCCCAAAGTACCAATTAAAGGGAATTTGCCTCAAATCCGCCTGGGAGCTTTCACCAGACCGTTCACTCACTGTGGAATAGATTGTTTCGGCCCTATGTGGGTAACAATAGGCCGCCGCCGAGAGAAACGCTGGGGCATGTTATTTACTTGCTTGGTCATAAGAGCCATTCATATAGAACTAGTAGCAAGTCTCAGTACCGACTCCGCCATAATGGCATTGCGGAGGATGGCGGCTAGGCGGGGGTGGCCAGAGAAGATTCTGTCAGATAACGGTACGAATTTTCACGGAGCCGAGGCGGAATTACAAAAAGTATTTGTAGAATGGACCACCGCGATGAAAGACTACACGATGGCCAAACAAATAAAATGGAAGTTCATTGACCCCGGAGCACCCAACCAAGGGGGAGCCTGGGAAAGAATGATCAAAAGCGTAAAAACCGCATTGTATACAGTATTAAACGAGCGGGCACCGAAGGAGGAGATATTACTCACTTTAATGGCCGAAATAGAGAACACAATAAACGCACGCCCACTCACACACGTACCCGTAGAACCAGAGGACGCCGAGGCCTTGACGCCAAATCACTTTTTACTAGGGACAGCATCAGGTCTACCCTATGCGGGGGAGTGTGAGATCGCCGATAAACAAACGTGGCGGGCGTCGCAAGCGTTAGCCGATATGTTCTGGACTCGATGGGTAAAAGAGTACTTGCCAACACTGACACCTAGAGGTGACACTCGGAAACTGTATGAAAATATTAAAACGGGTGATATCGTTTTAATTGCGGATGGATTATTGCCACGTAACGTATGGCCACGGGGCCAAGTTGAAAATGTAATTATAGGGCCCGATAATGTGGTACGAAGCGTGGATGTGCGGACGCGCGGGGGAGTCTTCCGCCGACCAGTTAGGCGTCTCATTGTCCTCCCAATAAAGGGTGTAGGCTCCGAAGGTCTTCGCCGGGGGGAGGATGTTACGGACAATGAGACATTTCAATAAAGAAATTTGAATGTTATGTTATTTTTCCTTTAGTAGCGAAATCACATACTGTTGCAAGCCGTAAACTGGCCTCTGCAAAATAAAATATTATGTATTGAAAATAAAGTAAACAAAGTCTGCTATGCGAACCTACCTGTATGTATCGCATAGAAATATGAGGTGAATTAAAGTAAAATTAATTTGTCTATAGATTCTTGTATCTCGTGGTATTAAGTGGCGAAAACGTATACCGTTGCCAACCACAACGTAGCCATTGCATACGAAACGTTATGTAGTAAATAAACAAAGTAAATAAGCAAAGTAAATAAGGTAAATAGAAGGAATTATGCTAAAACCATGGAACGGCTCTCGATAAGGTAATGCCTTGCGCCGAGGGTACCAATTTTGATGTTTATTTTCTGTTTTCCTGGCTAATTCCTTATATATTTGTTATGTACAAGTACCTGATGAGGTTTATATACATTAATACGATATGGAATGAATCACTATTCTCATATCCAGTCACTAACAAAAAGTTTGTTGTGAAACTGAAATATGCTTATTTTCCCTATATACATTAAGTGGATACGTTATGTACTATTGTAAATCACACAAGAATAATGGCAGGCAGATGACTAAATAGGTAGCCAAGCCATATTGCATGTAAAACAGGTGTTTTTCGGTGAAAAATGTATACCGAAATATAACTCAGTAAAACCATGTAAATACAGTCGAATTACTGATTAGAAATGTTTAGAAACACATAGAACCATGTAAAATAGATGTTATGTACCTAAAATAGTTATTTCCTAACCAAAATGACGTCACGAATATAAATCGATGACGTAGATAAATATCATTTTTGTAAACAAGTCGATCAGCCAATCACAGCGCTGGAAATCGAAATTGAATTAGTACACGTTTGCGAGGATTAGAATTGCAGATAAGAAGGCTTGTTTGTTTTGTAAAATCACTCCTCGAATTCATCCTGATCTACGTGCTGCTCTCAAGCTGAAAAATTGTAATCGTACTTTTAAGTATTAGCATAGTGAACTACGTCACAGTTGTAAACACCATATGAAGAAAGAAATACAGTCCACTATTATCACTTTGGCAAGGAGTTTTATTTGAATGAAGGCGAAACCCCACAATAATATTAATTTAATCGACGATTGTTCTATAGTTAGGCACATAATGTATTCGCACAGTGGACCTCGGAACGGATTATAATTACTTTGCTATTCGAGTTTGCCACACATGGTGCTCATTTATTCTGCTAGAGTCTTAGTTCAGTTTATACATCGCCTAATTATTATAATGAAAAAATATCGTGAAACCGTAACTGTTTATTGATTCAATAGTATATGTATGAAATTATATTGTGAATGTTTAGAGATATTTAAGTAATTTTAAATTAATATTTAATGTAATATTATCAGTACCTATTACTATCATTCAAAAAAGCTGGGTGTGCTAAATAGGCCCAAGCAGTACTTCTAAGCACTCCAGCGGCTGCAGCTTTATAAAGCGCAGGTTAGGCCGCATATGGAGTACTGCTCACATCTCTGGGCTAGCGCACCCGCTGACCAGCTTGATCCACCTACCTCGGTGCAAAGGCGGGCTACTCGTCAGCGTCGTTTTGACTTGGTGACATTGTCACCTTTCTACCATCGCACTTCTCGCCGGCGATGTGAAGCTCATCCTCATATCCTCGAGCCACCTCGTTCATCCACACCACGATTCAGTTAGACGTTCCTTCTGCGGACCAATAGGATATGGAATGAGCTCCCCAGTTAGGTATTCCCTAAGCGCAATGATATAGAGTTCTTTAAAAAGGGTGTAAAAAGAACACTGCAAGATCGGAACACATCTGCAATAACCATGGTATTACAAAATTGACGGTTGGCGTGGTTGGTTAACACACTGCCTATCACGCCGCAGGTCGTGGGTTCCCATCCAAGACACACATTTGTGTGCATGAACATGTCTGTTTGTCCTGAGTCTGGGTGTAATTATCTATTTAAGTATGTATTTACAACAAAAAAAAGTAGTCTATGTAGTATATCAGTCATCTGGTTTCCATATTACAAGCTATGCTTAGATTGGGATCAGATAGCCGTGTGTGAAAAATGTCCGAGGATATTTATTTATTTAAATGTCTATAGGCGGCGGTGACCAAATCATCCATCCATACCATCAGGTGGACTGTCTGCCTGTTAGCCAACCTGACGACATAATAATAAAAAAAACATTACCAATTTTTTATATTCTTCATCAAGTCAGAAATCGAAATCCATTGGAGCATCTTTCATTGATAGAAAATAATATGAAAAATATTATCGTAATTAAAAGTAAGTACATAACTGATATTATAATGGCCATCAAAGTGTAGAGTTACAAATAAAAGCTCTCAATGATAACATTTTACGTGAAGCAAAATATCAGCATCAGTTAAAAATACGTTCAAAGGAAATTAAATCCTCTCTCTTTTCGTGATTCACAAACGGTTTATCCTGTTTTGAACCCACGTTCCTAATATACTTTGATAATATTTGGATATCCATTAATCATAACATGAGTAAAAAATATGGTGAATCGTATAAAACATTAAGTATTATGTCCTGTGGATGGGTAAAAATAATCAAATTATTTTGCGCCTAAAAATATATTACACTGGTGTAAAATGGTTTACATGAAATTTTAATATAATGAGTCACATGCTAATATTGTTTTTATAGTTTACCGAAATACATTGTAGCAAGTACCACGTCTGACACTATTTTATTTAATGTTATTAAAAAGAACACCAGACACTTTAGATTAGTTTAGATAACGCTAGTGGAGCTCGGTGGAGATTTGTTATTAGCATTAAGATATTCATTTTAATATAATGAGTCACATGCTAATATTGTTTTTATAGTTTACCGAAATACATTGTAGCAAGTACCACGTCTGACACTATTTTATTTAATGCTATTAAAAAGAACACCAGACACTTTAGATTAGTTTAGATAACGCTAGTGGAGCTCGGTGGAGATTTGTTATTAGCATTAAGATATTCATTTTAATATAATGAGTCACATGCTAATATTGTTTTTATAGTTTACCGAAATACATTGTAGCAAGTACCACGTCTGACACTATTTTATTTAATGCTATTAAAAAGAACACCAGACACTTTAGATTAGTTTAGATAACGCTAGTGGAGCTCGGTGGAGATTTGTTATTAGCATTAAGATATTCATTTTAATATAATGAGTCACATGCTAATATTGTTTTTATAGTTTACCGAAATACATTGTAGCAAGTACCACGTCTGACACTATTTTATTTAATGCTATTAAAAAGAACACCAGACACTTTAGATTAGTTTAGATAACGCTAGTGGAGCTCGGTGGAGATTTGTTATTAGCATTAAGATATTCATTTTCTTTGTTATATAATTTTATTTGCTGTAAATCTTCCTAAAAATAAATAAATAAATAAAATAAAATAAATAAAAGGGGTTCGTTACGCGTTATCAAACTAAAAAACAGAATTTACCCACTTCGGGAATGGTTTATTGGAAACAAAAAGTGGCACACGGTTTTATTGTAAAAGTCTGGCACTAATCAACGTTTATAGGCCCACAAGTATAAATATCTCTCAATGATTCGTAACTATATATCATTCACTTACGTAAGTGAATTGCGTATGAATCATTCATATAAGCAAATTAAAAACAACGTTAACTAGAACGTAGTCGATCTTAGTTATAAATAGTGATCGATTTGGCGTGCAAACTGATGCTCCAATACAACACAGTATAAAGTCAGAACAGTATCACAAGGCAACATTACCTGTAGAGGTGAGGCGAAGAGTATAACTGCGTGCGAACAGAAGTTCTGCAGTTCTGGATCTTATCTTATGCCGGGATAAAAATATAGCCTATGTTTTTATTTTATTTTATTTTTTATTCTCGATAGGGTTGTGTTTGACCACAATCTCACCATGGTAAGTGACGATGTGGCCGAAGATGGTAAGCACACAAAGCCTAGATGGGAACTGGCTCTCAAGTGCAGCTGTCGGAACACACCGATAGATGTTTGGCGACAATTTTCAACTTGAGGGTGGTAGCCAGCCAGTCGGGTACTACAAAGTACCCCTACCATCGTGCTATGGTTTCCTCACGATGTTTTCCTTCACCGAAAGCTCAAGCTCATTGTAGCATTCGAACCCACGACCTTTGCCGCGGTATTCGACGTCACTTACCACTGAGCTATCATCGCCTTAATCTGGAATAATGTAGCATTCAAATGGTGAAAGAATTTTTGAAATCGGCCCAGTATTTTTTGAGTTTATTCGTTACATAGGTACATACATACAAATCATTTAATAATACCTCTTTTAATAATAGTATGCATGATAACCAAAACAACGAGATGGAATTTTAATTAACTACAAATGTGTGATTTAGATGACTGAATCGCTGTACGAAGTCAATGTGTTATTCCGAATTCCCGTTGCATTACTCTAGAATTTCATATGAATATGAGGATCTATTGATAGGCCTCGTTACATGTGAAGACGAGAGATGTCTAGCGCACCACCACCACCCTTACAACGACGATGTATCTCAATATAGCTACCAAACGCATTAATCTTACTTGACTGATTTACAAACGTTTATAGCAAACTATGGCTTTGCTCGCCTCTTTGTCTACGATCAATATTAATCAATTTTCCTACTTTAGTGAGAAAGTTAATTAACATTCTCTTGTACATATGGCACTGGTTATAATATAAATAAGAGTTATTTATATTTTTCAAACATTTTGAACCATATCAAATCTAATTCACGAAGGTACGTAGTAAATAGATAAACAATAACATAATATAGATTAATTATTAGCTAATAATAAAAATATACCTACTGGGACATTCTTCTCACCCGGCCATCTGATCCTATCTTTAATGTTTAGAACCACAATAAGGAGGAATCCTGACCACGGTGATAGGATACTGTGTAGTACCCGACTGGCTGACTACCACCTTCAAGTTGAAAATCTGTCGCGAAGCACATATCGGTGTGTTCCGATAGCTGCACTTGAGAGCTAGTTCCAATCTAAGCTTTGTGTGCTTACCACCTTCTGCCACATCATCGCTTATCATGGTGAGATTGCGGTCAAACGCAAGCTCAGGGATAATGTAGCATTCTAATCTTCGATCAACAATAGCTATAGATATCGGGTCGGCACAAAAAATACGTCTCGGTAAATAAGAGCGCACTTGAAAAGTGAGCTCTTATTTTGTTTAGTTCGCTTGAACACAGCCAACATAAACACGTCTCACAATGCCGCAGTGTGTATTCAAAAGTTGCAAAAATAATGCTCGAAAAAGCAATTTAACGGCTGGAGTATCTTACTTTCGGTAAGAACATAAAGAATAAGACGTATTTTAAACTTTAAACTAACAAATAATATAAAATTTTGAACAAAATTACATATTTTAAACCACGCTACCAACGCTACAAATGTTTGGCCAAACTCGCCAACACACGCACAAACTTCGAGGAAGAAAAAATAAACGAAACAAAACGATGTAGCTCTCAAGGCAATAACGGGAAAACATACTTTATTTGTTGCTCTTTAAGGTTGATTTCACACTAAATGTTCTTTAACTTATGTCTTTATCTTTTAAGTGACAGGAGTAGTTTATTGCTTTGCTCCTTTTATGTGACCAATGATCGTAAGTATTAGATAATATTTTGAAGATTTGTGACTTTATTACTGGGTGCTATGGTTGTAATTAAGTTGAACTTAAAACTGTTTTAAAACATTTCTCTCCGTTTATTAGTAAACAAAAGTAGCTGTAAAAGTATATATTCACGCGGATAGCATTTAGCTTGGATTTAGTATGTGACCCGATATCTATAGCTATTGTTGATAGAAGATTCTAATAGTGAAAGAATTTTTTAGTTTATTCGTAACAAACATACAAAAATATCTTCATAATATTAGTATAGATATAGATAGTACTAGTTTCTGAGAATCTGAACGGTTATTATAATAAATGTAATTAAAAATAATAATATTATTATTGTTTTTAATTTACTGACATTATTTATTTTAACCGGTAATTATTAACGGTAGGTATTTAACATAAGGATGTCAAATACAATAATATTTTAGTTTCATACCTACAAAGGGAGGAGAAAGCAAGTAGGTACCTACTCGTACAAACTTGCAAATACACACCGACTTACTCAAATATAATAAAACACAGGCAAAAATTTCAACTGTGACAGTTTATAATATTATTATTTACATTTATAACATTTATGATTGTCTACATTATGTTTAATAATTTCAATTTATTGCTATAAATATATTGTTATCTAAACTAATATTATAAAGGGAAGAGATAATTATTTTTGTTAACTTGTGTTTGTTTGTTATGAATAAACTCAAATTATAATTTACTTATTTTAAAATATCTTTCACCTATTGAAAGCTACATTATCAGCGAGTAATAAGGACTATATTACATTTAATTATCTCCGGAACACAGGTGAAACCGCGGATGAAAAGCTAGTTTATAAAAAGTTTTAGACTATTACATAAAAAATGTTAATGTTGTAATGCATTCAAAATTGTAATTTCCGAACCGTGCTCTACACAAAAGTACCTGTTTCTCAAAATCTGATTCAGTGCAAAACTTTGTTGGCGACTGTACAATTTCCGAGTGATTTTGTGCTACGAAGTCGCAGGAAAATCAATCTTCAACTACGAGTCTGTTTAATGCATGTTGTTTTCTTCGTTTCTTTGCATTGTCGCTGACGGTTTAATAGATCGATTCGTTCGCTTATCTATTGGTTTTTCTAGCTCAAAACGAATAATCCATTGAAAGATATGAACTGTTTGATCTCGTACCTAACCTTTGTGAGTGAGATATGAATTGGGAATCATTAGTTCAGTAGGTATATCTACCTATTTCTAAGTTCGTATATAATAATGCGATTGATCTGTTGAAATCTATACATCTTGCAGATCCAACATAAAAATCATATCGTATTAGAATATTTCAATTCAATTAATACAATAGACAGGTATTATGTACTTAGTTCTACAATTAAGTAAACAATTGATATTTATAACCGCGTCCATTAGTCTTTATATCGTCTTAGAAAATGTAAAATGAATGGCGTAATAACGACGTAGGTACGTTTCTATTTCTTTAATAATCTCTCTTAAGATATAATTGCATCATTATTTCCAAACGTGCGACGAGGTGAGGTCTAATGATGCTCATTTTCTTGAAATTCATTGAATGAAATGTCAAGGTTATTAAATTGAACATAAATATTGTTATGGCTGTGGCATCTTCAAGGAATGATTACTCACCAATTAATTAATTTATTCTAGAGTATACCTAGAAGATAGTAATTCAATCCTAAACACGTAGCGTAGGCATGAACCTATCACGCTCCGACGAGCTTATTGTGATCGTTTATCACGCGAGTCCCGCTGGATCTATAAATCATAATGGTCCAAATGAGTGCACGGTTGAAACACATTCACGGCCAAACAACAAAGCACAAGCACGTTCAATAGTGACATAACATCAAAACTACCCATATGATAGGAAAAGGCCAAGCAGCATCTCTATCTCTAGCAACTATGTAACACTGTTCTCGGGATCGGACGGCTCGCGGGGTGAAAACCCTTTTGTGGTCCTACAATAACACAAGAGACTGCTTTTGGCCATTGTAAATAGGAATCAAACAGTTAGGTTCAAGGTTTAGAATCGTAGGTCGAGCGCATAGTCGACGAGTATATTCGTCCTGCTCGCTCGGCGCCCTAGGCTGCGACGCGCAGCGACGCTCCAGTCGCGGTCTGCCGGCCGTCGCGACGCTCGGGGCCGCTCCGCTGACGCCGCCTCGTCGCCTCGCCGCGTATGTGGGAAACGTGTGGATGCACTACTGAACGAGCACCAGCATCCCTGTGCGCTCAGCGAGAGCTCGGCTACCGGTGGACGGTAGAACTGCGCCTTGCCTTGGCTTCTATCGCGTCACTCACTCTCCCGTTTACCTACAAAGTGCAGTGTGCCGTTGGGGCATAGTTTTATGTGTGTATATTTTGAATGTACTCGTAGATACCGACACATCTACGACAGATTTCACTCACCAGTGATTCGATTTTGATGTCACGATTACGTTAAATGGTTTTGTATGCTATCAAACCACAAGCTGTCTAACGGAGCACGTTACCGTGTTTAGGAGTATATTACTCGCGCGTAGCGATCATTGTAACCAGTTACGACACACGAGATAACAGTTTAATCCGAATATCACGCGGTAAAAAACATGCATTAGCGCTTTGCGTACTATTTATTGCTTACCTACTTAGGTAGGTAGGTAGGTAGCTAATGTGTAAAATATAGGTAATTCAGAAAAAGTGTCAAGGCTCCTTGAAGCACGGAGGTATTTTATGACTCGATATAATTCAAGTAGATACTTTGGTAAAATATGGGCTTGTTAAAAATACGACCGCAGATTAGTGTGCGGACTGCGGACAAAGTCCTCAGGGAAATCAATTGATGGCAAAAATACGACCAATACATGAGAAATTAAAAACAGTAATTTTCATTATAATGCGTGTAAGCGCTTACGTTACTACGTCCAACCTACTTGTTGAATGTTTGTTTGCTTTATCGTGAAGTAACACAATGGCCAATGTTATTGTAAGTTAAAACTGTATTTAACAACAAGATACAATGTAAACTTTCACTATTTCATCCCTATTTTATGATACGGTTTAATACAATGCACATATTAGCGTAGCTAGAGTCAAATATCTACGCACTATGTAGGTATGTATGTGTGAAGATAATACGTATCTTAAGCCTAATTAACATTAATATAAGAAATTGTTCCAGATAAAAAGTCTCATCTGCATTTTATCATTATTATAAAAATATTACATTTTATCGCATCCTGTCATCAAAATATCTTTCTTACGTTGTTGTCGTTTGGTATTTTTAGGCAAAGTCGTGTCGCTTATAGCACATTGGTGGGTGTTATATTTGAATATTCAATATCAAATAATTGACTATGAAGGTTTATATATGTGAATTTAAATACTTATAGACTTCAAGATATATTGTCAAAAAAATGCATTTTAATAGCGTATTTTTGTCGAACAATTCTAAAATATTTATGAATTATTTAATGTAGCGTGTAACAACTACATTATGTAGGTAGATAGGTTTATTATTATCTATTCAACGTTATTCAATGAACCAGAAATGAGCTCGGTAGCTGAAAATGAAAGCGTACCTTATGCATGTGAATGGAAACTAAAAATGCATTTTAAATCTTCGTAATAACAAGGATTTTGTAATGATTTTTTTAGCTTAGGGAGGATTTTTTTAGTATAGGTTTTATGATAAATCAAAATCAAAAACTCATTTATTCAGTTTAGGCCCTGGTAAGGAACTTATGAACGTTACAATTGGCTCTACCACATAAATATAGATAAATTATTGTATAGAAAATAACTTTAAACTTTGTAAATTTGAGTGAAGGTTTATTAACTAGTTGTTAAATAAGTAAACAAATACTTTACGTACATACATCAGATACATTATGCTATTTTACATTTGCCTCAAGCGCCATACAATATTCCCAAAAATCCCGAATATCAATCCTAGTGGCATTATCCTTAGTAGGAAAATAATTAGCTATTATAGAACACAATGTTGGGTCCGTTCATAAATAACTAGCTTTCGCCCTGCGGCTCTCTGAGTCTGAAACTTGACTGAACTAAATACCCTTGGTATTTCCAGCTGCAAAAATAGCATGCTATTTGAAACGTATTAATATTCAAACATTTTGGTTAGTAAACCATTGTTTAGTAGACTGTAAAGTAACATGCAAGCAAATCCTTGGAAATGTTGACTAATTTTCGGTTTCCAATGACTCCAAGCCAAAAATATTATCGCTCTCCTCACATATAATATGTTGTACATATGTGCACCTTACTTAGTTTATAAACTTGATATTTTTCCGATATAAAAATTATTGAGAGTGTTTGTTTGACTTTGAATACCTATGCTATAACTTCACGAGTAATGTCAAAATGTTTCTTTCAAAGGAAATATTGAATAGATCAAACAACGGCAAGTGCATATTTATCCATTACCTAGTTGGCTGGCTGTGACGACGTACAAAAATGACTCTACAATTGAACCCAGCGACCGCTCAACTAGAAGTAATTGATTGTGCCGATAGCTATTGGTGGCAATTCCTTGCCCAATCATAATAATATCAATTATTCCAATTCATGCTACAGTGACCGTTGAATTAATGAAAATGTGTCATTTGATCAATAGGCTGTAGGTACGCATTAATACTGCAATACAACGAAACTAGGAAGCACAATTTGGCCAACATCGTCACATGTTACATGCGATTATTTCTATAACGACCTTGGCCAAAGTAATATATAGGCACCATTTAAATAGATTGCTTTTTAGGGTGCCGTACCCAAAGGGTAAAAACGGGACCCTATTACTAAGACTTCGCTGTCTGTCCGTCTGTCCGTCCGTCTGTCTGTCACCAGGCTGTATCTCAAGAACCGCGATAGCTAGACAGTTGAAATTTTCACAAATTATGTATTTATGTTGCCACTATAACAACAAGTACTAAAAACAAAATAAAATATATATTTAAGGGGGGCTCCCATACAACAAACACTATTTTCTTGCCCTTTTTTGCTCGATATCAATAATGGCAACAGGTAGGCACTTGAAATATTCACAAAATACTCAGTTGTATTTTTACTTTAATAATAAATAATAAAATTAAAATAAAATAAATATTTAAGGGGGGCTCCCATACAACAAACGTGAACTTTACGCAACCCTTCGTGCGCGAGTCCGACTCGCACTTGGCCGGGTTTTTGTATCTTCTTTAGCGTAATGGTGATTTATTATTTTTGTTCGATTGCAGTCATGTACCTATTTTAAGAGATCAATAAGAAAATGCTTATTACTTCTGCTGTTGGTTTTGGAATTAAAATGTTTAGATTGCGCGCTTAGAAGCTGAAGTTAAAAAATACTGTGTATTGAGAGAAATCGTTTCCATTCAAATACGTTACGCTTTACATAATGTAAGAGAATTATGTTGAATCTCAGATAAGTTATGTGTCAGAATAATTATGAATACAACGCCATATTAATTATTGGTATCTGCTCCTAGGTTTATTTCGCGTTCCTGTGAGATACTATCACTGTCAATTGATTTAATAATAATGAATAAATAATTTTCATATAGGTATGTTGTAATTATTTTATATGAATTGTTGCTTTCTCGTAGATCTAACTATAATAATATATAGATATGTAACTAGATACTTAAGTTACTGTAACAACTTACAAGAAGTCTTCAAAGGAATAAGTTCTCGAAGTAAATGAAGGACAGAAACAATCTAATTACGACATAAGTATAATAAACTGTATAGACCATTACCTATAACCTATATAGTTTTTATGTCGCATAGAATATTGTTCGTATTCTTAAACATGTCAGGAAAATTGTTGTTCAAATAGACTTTTCTGCACAAATTGATTTATCCAAGGCTCAACCGATGAAGGAAAAAATATCCTTCTACTTTGACGAATCTACCTACAGCAAAAGTGGATTTGGCCGTCATATTTAGGGGTTTTGCGAGAGATGCGGGATTAGTAGCAAACGATATTATATTTATAACCTTACAAATCCTATAATCCGTCTCAAATAATGTTCTTGATTATATCTTTGATGAAAGGTAATCTATTTTTATTATATTTCTAGGATTCTTTTTTTATACAATTTTGTAATATATTTTTTATACCTACTTACTTTAGTTGATCCAGTTTACCGATAAAGATATCGTTAGAGTTGATACCTACAGGTATTCTCAGTGATAACCTGTATAATACTCAATCTCTCCCTGGCAATTAGCCAGACGGCATTTCGTCGACGCACTTTGATCTAAGCGTGAATCAATTGACTGTCACGAAATCCCAACCGGTGTTATTAAAACTAATAATATAGTACGAACACATACCAGGTAGATAATCCATCCAATGTAGGACTAATAGGTATATAATACGTTATATCTTCACCATACATTGATGAACGATAGGAAACGTACCTATCGTGTAAAAATGTTGCTAAGGTGAATTATAAATCGATAGCATACAAAGCCATGTCTTTCACTCATTAACCGTTTAATAATAGGTTCATACTACAATAGACAAAATAAATACCTACAAGCTACAGTGAACATTAAAATATAATTATTACGACCCGAAATAGTAATGACGAAATAAAATATTTGGGTGTTAAATAAACATTCTATATATTTTGATTGAACACTAGAGCACGATTTTCCTACTTTCTCCTTCTCCTTTCCCAAAGTGTCATAAAGATCCTCCGTATATCCCTATCACAATAAATCGACTGACATATCTTTAAGTCAACTTCTGAGACTGAACTACTTTTACTCGTTACTTATTTCTAATCTACGAAAAAGTGCCAAAGGATAGTGGGAGTGACGACTGTGTTTTTATGGTGTAAACTGTGTTACGTGACGTATGGTTTTTGGAGGTTGTGAGGGTATATGTGTGGGGTTTGTGTGTAGCGCGGGCGCATTGGGTCGGTGGTCGCGCACGGCACCAAGGTGGTCGGAGGCGGGGTGTTCCGTTGCTGCGTGCCCTGGTGCGGGGCGCGCGCGGCGGCGCCCCTCGATGACGCCGATTATGCTCTGCGAGAGGGCAGCCCACACTCTTCACACGAAGAATATGGTAAGAGATACTACATTTTTTTTCTACTGCATGCATTGATATCTAATAACTAAAGATAAACAATCCCAAGCAAAAGTTCTCTCAAAACTGTCTCAAATTGTGTTGGATAATAGGTACTAGTTATTTTTTTAAAGTTTTATTCACAAAGCCATGTACAAAAGTCAATAAATTTTTACGACTCATACCTGCTAGCTAAAATATATCTTAAACGAGCACTGAGGCATGTTTACCGTCGGAGCGTTCGAATGCTACGAATGATGGATTAAAAGACCACCCAAATGTTCAAGTGGGTAGACATTCGGTAAGGCCATTTTTTGTCGCTGATTGTGTATCTTTAGTTATTAGATATGCATGTCTAACACGTGTTATGTAAAGACATGAAACTAATGACCCCTTTATAACAGTCCAATTATTTTAAAATCCAGAATCTATGCATAGAACACTTTGTTTATATACAAGTACCTCTTGGTACTAAGCAGTATTTCCAGCTCATGAAGCTAAATGCTACACAGAATTGGTGTCTGGCATAATTCGGTTCACACGTTGCTCACACTAGGGTAGGTACTGAACTAGAGGATGGGTTCGATCAACTATATAATCTTTCAATATGGGTCGAGTTTGTAGTTACCATTACCGTATCTGGAATGGTGATTAAGTCAACCCTCTTTACTGTTATGGTGATTCAAGTTATATTAAAAAGGATGGTCTGTGCTTTGTAGACAGAATAAAATTACGATAAAAAATAACAGCCAAGTGGGTTTTGTAGTGATTTACCTATAATTGAAAGATTAGTTTTCGATGGCAAAGTATCGAAAATACTTTATTATCTCTAATTACAGGAATTAGTTTTCCTTGTAACTTCAGTTCTAAATCCAGCTTAAAAACTACATATTATTCGTATAGCTAGCCTAAAGACTGTCTAAATACTTATGCTGTCTGAAGTTATATGCTAATTATATTTTTTATAAATTACCGGCCTTATTCCGGCAGCTGCACTTGAGAGCCAGTTCCTTCTAGGCTTTGTGTACTACATTGGTCACATTTCCACTTACCATTGTGAGATTATAGTTAAATACAAGCCTGGAGCCTACACAGTAAAAAAAACAGAAAATATACATTACACCATATTTCAATGGATTTGCATATTTTTAACGATCTTGTACTTTAAGATGTGGCCCAATACGAGCTTTTTCGTCTAGCATGGGCGATTCAACTTATTTAATTAACAACCATCTTCGGCCTCATCATCACTTACCATGGTGAGGTTGTGGTCAAACACAAGCCTATCCAGAATAAAAAAAAAACAATTAATCAAAATATCGTCCATAGTTGATAGTAAATCAGTTCGGAGACACGAAGTTTGCTAAACGACTCTCTGTTACTCTACTTTTACTTTATTGCTGTTAGGTGTTATATCAAGGCGAGGTACTAACCTAGAATCAATGATGACTATATTTTTATGTTAAGTTATAGTGGTAAAGATAATATGCTAGCATACCTATAATAGCATATTTGATTCATATGAACATTTTCTTTTTATAAAAGTTAAGGCGATGATAGCTCAGTGGTAAGTGACGTCGGATACCGCGGCGAAGGTCGTGGGTTCGAATCCTTACAATGAGCTTGAGCTTTCGGTGAAGGAAAACATTGTGAGGAAACCACAGCACGGTGGTAGGGTACTTTGTAGTACTCGACTGGCTGGCTACCACCCTCAAGTAGAAAATCTGTCGCCAAGCACCTGTTGGTGTGTTCCGGCAGTTGCACTTGAGAGCCAGTTGCCTTTAAGGCATTGTAACAAGGTGTACAACACATTGGCAATCCCCTTGGTATTGCTAATGTCTATAGGCGACGGTAGTCACTTACCACCAGGTGACCCGTCAGCTTCGTTGTCACTTGTGGTATAAAAAAAAAATAAAGAAATATGATATTTCTACCGAACTTACATACATATCCTGTAACTCCTAACAATAAATGTTTTGTTAAAACAGTATAGGTACTGTATGATCATATTTTATGATACGACTATATAATATACAAATTTATGGTGGTAGTGATGTCGGATACCGCGGCGAAGGTCGTAGATTCGAATCCTACGATGAGCTTGAGCTTTCGGTGAAGGAAAACATCGTGGGGAAACAATAGCACGGTGGCAGGGTACTATGTAAGTAGTTCCAGCAGTTGCACTTAAGAGCCAGTAATAAGGTGTACAACACACTGGCAATCCCCCTGGTATTGCTAATGTCTATAGGCGACGGTAGTCACTTACCACCAGGTGACCCGCCTGCCTGGTTGTCACTTGTGGTATAAAAAATGATTATTTACTCCACTAATTACTTTACAAGCCAATTTTTTACTGATATATGAATATGTATAAGTGCTAGCATAGATATATATTTATACATTGGTGGTGATATGAGGATAATAAGTTTTGTTTACATTAATGATATTCTATTTAAAACAGGATGATGATATTTTTATTCATACGTAAATAAGCGGTTTTATAACTTTATAAATTAGCTCTATATTATTGTTATCCGTCTAGGGAAAATTTCTCAATGGCCAATCCAAAATTTGTCTGTGAACTTGAAAACTTGTTATTCTGTGGCATATAAACTATCTCTTTAACTGTATTTAACTGAAAACTTGTTATTCTGTGGCATATAACTAACCCTAAAAACCGATTAATATAATAATACCTTTAATAAATCTTACACGATTTCGTTTTAATTAAAAGGATTCCAAATGCTATCCTAATGTTTAGTTATAGTTTTACTGAATATAAGATTAAATTTAATTTATAATTTATTTTATTGCCATAAAAAATGTGCGCGTACCAGAGGGGTCGCGAAAATGTGGGATCAAATGGAAACGTTAAATATTTTGTAACGATTGGCTACAGATTCTCTGAAACCAAAAAAAACAATTTAAGCGGGACTTACCAAAATATGGCCAAATTCTGCAATGTGATGATTCCTAGGATTTTAGTCCCGGTTAAAAGAATTACGCCAATAGAATTCTTACTAGGTATATTTTGTACATGCAACGGATATGAAAAAATTGTGTCTTATTGTCTCAATCAAGTGAAACGCATGCTACTATGCATCTAAAACACAATAACGAGCGGGAGTGTTCGTATTTAGGAGTAGTCGTACAAACAGCCGAGAGACGGATCGATCGCCGACATCGATGGTGACGGCACTGGCGGTGTGGCGGAGTGGCGGAGTGGCGGAGTCCCATCCCCCTTTGTTTACTTTAAAATAAGCCCAATTTTCAGCATTAAAAGTCGCTTTTTATATGTATGTCGGCCTACCTCTACCATGTTTGCGAATGTAACAGAGACTGAAAGTAAAAGGTAGATCAACCTTTTATGGTAATACTGAAGAAGTGAAGTATCAAAGAATTGCTGCCGCATTGTAATATGATTAATTGATTAGTATTTGTTGTGAGCAGTATCGGGTGCCATTCGTCGTGTGCATTTTAATATTTTGTAACTTTTCTCCCAGAAATATTTTATGTATATAGTATTCCTATATTTGCATAGGTAATATTATATCGAGAGATCGTTTCATTTTTACAAACCCAATATCTTGGTTTTGTGAACTGATCACTTTTTTGGAGAGCTGATTATGTCTTAATTAAGTGCACTCCAGAACAAAACAATGATTTTTATGGATAGTTTATTCAATGCCATAATTATTGTGTTCTAGCGATCTGCGCTATTATAACGGTCGTGCGCTTCAAACTGAAATCATGAAACTTCAATCATACCAGTATGTGGTAGCATATCTCTCTTTAAATAAATAAATAAACTTGTAATCCAGTCCAATTTTGGTGTACCTAATTATTTTACTAAAAATTGGTATATTGTGGTAATTAAAAATAGCTTTTGAACTATACCTATCTATTAACGTAAGTATTGATTCAGCGACGAGAAAGTCTTGCTTTATTTTCAATCTACTACCTGATTTATATTTGTGAAGTAAATAAATGGTAGCTCAATTATCGAAATACTTACATACCTTGATGCTACCTACATAATCTTAATCATGATATTATTCCGTCTGTCTTTTATAATTCAGTGAAGTGAAAGGTAAGGGTACCTAACCGTCCTCAATGAAAAGGGTTTTTTTCAATTGAAAATATGTGAGAGATGTGCAAGTAACGTTTGGTTATTGCGAAATTTTTGTCTTCAACAATCTTTCTTACATACATTATACTGAATTAATTTGCAAATTTTTGTTTTTAAGTTCGTTCTCAAAACCAACACCCTAAAAATAACTTTTCTTTTTTTAATAACTACCCTCGGGTATTTTTGACACACGACTATCTGATCCCAATCTAAGCAGAGCTTGTGCTTTGGAAACCAGTTAACTGATATACTACATAATATTTTTTTTATGTACATACGTACTTAGGTAAATAGACAAATACCTACACCCAGACTCAGGACAAACAAGCATGTCTATGCACACATATTATGTCTATCCTGGATGGGAATCGAACCCACGACCTGTGGCACGCCAACTGACACGTCTAATCTTTGCATCATTATTTTTACCTTGACAAATAATTAGGATTAGTCCTACAAAATTATCATGGCCAAACTCATTACCCTCCATTGTGCTGCGCAATCGGGTAAAAAGGTTGTATTTTAAAAAACAAAACCAAAAAATACTGTTGTAATGATTACAGCTAGAAGATATTTATTATGATTTGTGCTATAGATAAAATTATACTCGAAAATAACTAACGTAATCTTCTCTTTTCACAAAGGTAAAGTGAGCTGTTAAAGAAAAAAATGTAGAAACGCCAAATGTATGGCTTCCAAATATTTTTTCTTTGTGAAGCAAACCGTTCAATCTTCGAGAGTAGACATTCGCTGTTGTATTTATTTTCTTCGGATTTGTTATTGTATTGTATTGACATTTTGTTAATGTTGAGTTATGTGCCCCAAATAATCAAAGTTAAACACAGGCCGTTAGACTGTTTAATAATGTATGGTAATGTCTCTATTCCACAGCAATGCAACGTTTATGTTATATTACAAACGATTGGCTTTACGATTCAAGAGTATTCACGTTGATTAAATTTGCAAGTTGGAAGGTGTAGAATCCATTTGCTGTGACTGCGGGTGTTTGAATTCCAAGTACCAATACCTAGTGACCTGTATTCAGTGTTTCCAAAGTATTTCACACTGTAATGCTATTAAGTGTAAACGGAACGTAGTTATTCATGTTTGTGTTCACTATTGTGCTTACTATTAATAATAGTTTAAGTGCATAACAACACGTAATTCCCGCGTTTGTTGTTAAATTATAGCAATTCTTTTTGTTACCATTTTCTGCATAAAGTATTACATTTGTAATAGCTTACTGAATGTTAAATTAATTTATGCATTACATAAATTAATCATCTAGATTATAAATTCTTAGTAGCGATTAATTTCTGTCTGAATTAGGTCAAACTTATCTCCAGAAAATTAAGACGATTTACTCTAATCATTATAACTATCCATTTCATCATCAAGCCTTATCGATTTTTATAATCTTAACAAGCAATCCAAATCATAATGAAATGGCACACAAATTACTTTTAGATATAAGTAGCATTGCCAGTTCAATGATTTTAACATGTCTGCTACCGCTTACTACAATATCGATTCTGTGGATGCCCACCTCATGAATAATATAACATAGTACTTATTACTGGCGATGTTACTACGTCTAACCTTAGTTCTCAGGCGATGAACTTGTGAGTATCACTTACCTCTTTAAATAACTTGAATAGGTAGTAGTTTTGGGATGATAATTCCAACCCAGGGAAGTTAACAACGTTAAAGACCGAATAATAAATAATATTTACGAAACATTACGAGCCTGCGTAATCGACAGTATATAGGTACTTTCAATAGAGGTAGTAGTTTTAGTCACATTAATACCACTTCTGGGCATTGAAATAGGTATTTATAATCAATCTTCCGGTTTCAATACGACCTCACTTACTTTGGCAGGTGAATTAATATACCTACCTAGATCGTTCCACGTAAAAGGGACTGGTGAAAGATAATAATTTATTTTATTGCGACGGCAACAAAATTTTATGACTTCATATACGGCCGGTAGGCATTTGCCCGATATTGATCTCAGAAAGACCATTCATATAGTTGTAAGAGTCAGCCAATATGACCCAACACCAAGATTTATGAATCGATTTTATTTTACTTTACAAACTTCGTTAGCAGGTTTAAATTTTAATGTTACTTTTCCTTGAGCTCTTCGTTAAGAATATTGAGAAAATTAATAGTATGGTGGTAGGGTTAGTAATACCCACCTTCAAATTGGCTACCGCCAAACATCTGCGTATGTTACAGTGAGATTCTGTTCATTCTAGGGGCTCTGTAGCCTTACCACCTCCAGTCAAATTATTACTTACTACGGTGCCAATGGCCACATTAAATTAAAATAAAGAAAATGCCCAAAATAAAGTTCATTATTTTAATGTACCCTTCCGTGTCTTTGGGGACGTATCAATAATCATTACAACCTAGCAATTCTTACTTGAATTCCTTCCCCTTTACAACTTTTCAAAGTTCTCAATCTTCTGTCTCTCATCTGTCGTATTTTTTTGCCACAGGTAAAATTTTATATTAAGTACATCGATCTATCTCCTTATAGAATGCTAGCTTACCGCCCGCGGGCACGCTCGTGTAATCTGTTATTAGTAGATTATACAGTTTGGCCGCAGAACACGGCATTGTTATCGAATCTTTACATATTATCTGAAACTATGTTGATACAAAATTACATTCTGCTAAACCGGTAAAAACAAAGAGTACCTTCTAAAAATCTACCATAAAAAAGGTTTCCCCATACACACGTAACTTCTCACCTTTAGAATTTAAAATACACCCAAACATTACGCCTGATTATTTAAAAAAAAAAGATAATTATTGTTCCAGAAGATCCATAGATATACAAAAAAATAAGCATTTACCTCTTCCCAAATTAGTGTAGATATTGATTTACCGACTACAAGACTTTTTTTTGATGGTCTAATAAGAAAATCGACCGGTTTGTATTGAAAAACTCTAATTTATATTCTGTTCAAAGCTTGAACTCAATTTCTCTAGGGAGGTGGAAATAACGCGTTAAAGCCTTATCCCAGAACGCAGAACAACGAGGTCAGAATATATAATTTAAGTACATATTTCATAATTACGTGTAAATTCACCGTAACTATCCATTAAAAATATGTTTTTGTATTGTAAGAGATCGTGGCGTAACAATGCCGTGAAACTATCCACTGTCTTGTTATTTCTTTAGTTTTAGTTAAGGGTCGGAAAGTTGAGAATATTCGGTCGGCTATAATAGAAACATAGGGAAATCGCGGCAGACTTGGATATGACCCAATCTAATACATTAATATCGGTGCCAGAAGTCGTTTAGCAAATCTTCGTTCTACGTAAGTAGCTGGAATAACTCTGACTTAAATGACCAGCGACATCTCTTCAGACGTATTTGTTTAGTGTATTTATTACTTGTTTGCAGTCGCTCCAGAGCCAGTTATAAATTCTCCGCGTCCGATCGGTCAACAGTCCCCGTTGCCGGGTATCGAGGAGGAGGACGATTCGGATTGGCCGCTCGAAGACGCCACAGATACAACAATCACACCTTCTTATAAGAGTACAAAAAGTAGTACTGACACAGCTTTTACATCGTCCAGAAGTTCTGGTAAAAAGCGAAGTTTTGGTAGTCCATCATCAGTGAAGATATGTATATCGGCGGCGGCTAGGAAGTCGAATAAAGCGCGTAAGCGTGGCTCCGCCGGCGCGGTCAGCGTGTCGCCTAGTCCGGCCAGCGAGGAGGCGCCTGCACCGCCACCGGCACCGGCGCCGCCGCACGGCAGGATGCAGGCTGAACAGGGCAGCATCGGCGAGCTGCAGAAGTACCACGGCAGGTACCTCAAGAGTCGCCGTCACACTCTCGCTAATGTTCGGTGAGTGTTTATTAATTAAACTAATATCAAATAGTACCACTTTACACACTTTAGTAGTACTTTACATTTTGTTGATGAACTACATCTACTATAATATATACCTACTATAATCTATAAATATATATATACTATAGATAAACACTATTTAAAGATTTTAGTTGATATTGTAAGTTTTCATATGAAATAGTTAAGAGGAGAGTAAATAGGATCCCAAAAAACTCATTTCAGACGTTTGTCTATTAGGTACAAAATATGAAATATAAAAACCGAAAAATAAAATGAATAAGACATTAAATAAAATGGACAAAAAATATTTCAATAACTAAATAGACCAAAAACTTTAATTATGTAAACTACCTACACACCTATTCAAATTATTATTCTATAAATACCTTTTGATCTGTTTGAAGTCGGTGCCAAGCCTAATAGGTTTAATAGGCTTCGTACGGTTTGAGGAGGACATATCATAACTCTGCTCATAATTGGGGAAGTACCTCCACCTTACAGAATATCGCAGCCAAATAACACTGCCAAGTGGTGTTGTGTTCCTGCGGTGAGTAAGGTTGCCAGAGCTCCTTAGAGGAGGCACTGTGCTGACGGCGGAGGGACCGGCGGTATTATGGAGTCGCTATTGAGTAGTGCAGACGCAGCATGTTGGCGTGCGGTTAGGGAGATCCGGTGAAACGGTTGACCGCTGGCCGCCCGCAGATAGAGTGAGTTCCCGAACCCAGGGATTACTTAATCTCCTCCCTGGGAGGCTGAACTGCCATCTGGCGATGCTTGTGAAGGCATTTATTATTTCTTTCATTGTATTTTTGGGCTTGGCACCGACTTCAAACAGATCAAAAGGTATTTATAGAATAATAATTTGAATAGGTGCGTAGGTAGTTTACATAATTAAAGTTTTTGGTCTATTTAGTTATTGAAATATTTTTTGTCCATTTTATTTAATGTCTTATTCATTTTATTTTTCGGTTTTTAGTGCAACATTTGCCTTTGAAGTCGTTTTTATTTTTTTATAAAATGTTTTAGTTTTCCATTTTTTATATTTCAATGTTTTCAAGAAATATTTAATTGTTTTCGAGCAAATTAAGCCTATTATTAATTTACATTATCTATACTAATATTAGAAAGCTGAAGAGTTTGTTTGTTTGTTTGTACGCACTAATCTCAGGAACTACATAAAATATATTAGTGTTGGATAGCCCATTTATCGAGAAAGCCTATAAGTTAAATAACATCACGCTATTAGATGAGGGAATACATAAATAGATAAACTTTTAAAGAAAATAAAGAAGGCTTCTTTCTCAGCAGCTACTTGATATTGCGTTTCATTTCTAATCTAGGACAACTCCTAACCGATAAAGATATTACCTTCTATTATCAGCTCATTTTAATATACAAAGAGACGACGATACGAGTCTAAACGTGACTATAATATTTAAAGAAATATCCCCTAACTCCTAACCTTTAAGGAGTTGTACCTTCCATCATCAGCTCTACAACATAAGATGATGACTACCAGATGGAAATAGCTTTGATAAGTACGTATATGAATGAAAAATACTGTAAATTCTTATAAAATTTGAGGGTTGCTCTCATTTTCCCCAGGATCCCATCATCAGATCCTGACTTGGTGACAGTGGGACTACCGCCGAAGTATACTCTTTCAAATGAAACAAGAATTTTGAAAATCGGTTGACATTTCTTATAAAATTTTAGGGTTGCCCTCGTTTTCCCCCAGGATCCCATCATCAGATCCTGACTTGGTGATAATGGGACCACCGCCAAAGTGTACTCTTTCAAACAAAAAAAAAAATTTGAAAATCGGTTGACAATTGGCGGAAAAATCGATGAACATACATTAAAAAAAAAAATACATACAGTCGAACATATAACCTCCTCCTTTTTTGAAGTCGTTTAAAAATTATATAAAACTCCAATGCTAAAATATAAAGATGAAATCATTAAACAAGCGTCATTATGCTTATATAATGTCGTCGCTCATCAGCTTACCTGATAGTGCTTCACTGGTGTAATTGTAATCACCTTCCTTACTCGTTACGAATTAATTGTTACAAATTACTCGAGGATAATTATAATGTAGGGAGCGAAGTATTTGATGAATATGTAGGTTTATATTGAAACGTCTATACTAAGTCAAATATCTCACGGGTAACAATCTGTATTTTCCATCACTTTTCTATAAGAAATTGATGTCACAAAGGGTTTGAAAAAATAAACTGAACCATTCGCAGTTTTCTAAAAAGTCATTTTTACGAATATAGTAATTGGATCTACCTGCCAAGATCTTTTCTTTTCATTTTATCTTTTGCCTTTGTCAAATTTTCTAAATGAACGCCCAAAATAAAATTGTAGTTCGATCTCTTTCATAATATTTGAATTTTGTCTATCTAAAATAAACATTTTATCCCATCAAGAGTGTCAAAAACTCGAGCTGAAATAAAGTGTTTTTTTTTATTTTAATTTGCATTTGTAGGCTACCGTTTCAGTTTAATTATGATTTAGTTTTTTTTTTATCTTCTTCTATTATATTAACCTACCTTATTGTTTCATCATGTAATTTATGGTTTTCGTTTTTTTTATGTCACAAGTGACAACGAGGCAGGCGGGTCACCTGATGGTAAGTGACAACCGTCGCCTATAGACATTGGCAATACCAGGGGATTGCTAATGTGCTGTACACCTTATTAAGGCGAACCTGCTCTCAAGTGCAATTGCCGGAACACACCAACAGGTGCTTGGCGACAGATTTTCAACTTGAGGGTGGTAGCCAGCCAGTCGAGTACTACAAAGTACCCTACCACCGTGCTGTGGTTTCCTCACAATGTTTTCCTTCACCGAAAGCTCAAGCTCATTGTAAGGATTCGAACCCACGACCTTCGCCGCGGTATCCGACGTCACTTACCACTTGGTTCAATGAATCAGACAAAGTATTTACTTATACACAACAATAAAAACACTAATGAATAAGGGATTTCTAATGTGTTGTACACCTTATTACAATGCCTTAAGGGCAAACTGGCCCTCAAGTGTAATTTCTGGGACACCACCAACAGGTGTTTGGCGACAGATTTGCAATTTGAGTAGAGTATTTTTGATTTCGAATTAGCCCTACATTTTTTTGGGAGGATTGGCAGTTGACACTGCAAAATATGAATGCCAATAAATGGCAGTTATTCTCCAAAAATGTATGCAAAGAAATAAATAAAAACACAGTGTCATTATAGGGTAAATGTATTATTCGAGTCTCTTCAGTATGTATATACGTATATGTATATATTGTGGACTTACGTTCTCTTTACATTTGTTTACAAAAGACTGACCCTTACTCGGGCCAGTAGACACTTATCTGCAAATGAACATTTTGTGTGAAAGGTTTTATACTAAATACACAATAAACGAGTGCCAACTCAATGATGGATCGCCAGTAAAGTGTGATTGATTTCGGATGTTACCTGATGTACCTATATGAAAGCGTATGAACGTACCTATTTAGTTTGTAGTAATTGATTATGTCTTACTTTTATTGTTACTGGTCTGATTTTAATGAATTATTTAGAAATTAAATTATGATTGAGATTATAATGATTACTGTATAATTGTTTAATAAAAGTTATATTTGATTTTTAAACTAACATAGATATTTACATTATTATAACTACAATTAAAACTAATCTAATCTAAAAACTACCTAAAATAAACTATAAAAGTGCGTCGAAGAATTCCTCCGCATCGCCGTCGACTGGTAACGTTCCCAAAAGACTGGCAGCATTGCCACGTTGAATGGCAATGCTTAATCTTTGGCCAAAGTAAAAGCCAGCCTTTTGGTCACGGGAAGCGTCAACCAATCTTTTGGAAATATCCTTAAATAGGAAATGAGCACTCGGGCCCCACGACCCGAGGGTTTCAACCCCAAACGGCTCGAAAATATAATTACCTATAAGGCTATTATATTTTCGCCGCTTGAGGTTCTCAGCAGATGCAGCGGCACCGCCGGCATGACACGCTGTGCTAGGAAGATCGGATGGCGCAAGAGTGTCGACACACGTTGCGTCCCACACTAGAGACCTACCCATCTTCCATGGAAACAATGACATTCCGTCGGGTCTCTTGCAATCATCGCGTGCCAACCCATTTGGCTCTAATATGGCTGGAACGCCGACGGCAACAAGAGCACGACGGATAATGTCATTTAAATTCGCATGTCTCGCTATACGGCCCGCACTCCGACTGCATGACAAGCCATGGTGCCCGAGGCTGTTGACAGCTTCCCCGCAGTGACAGCGATGAGGAGAACAGCAGGGTGCTCCCAGACGCAGACAAGCAGCAAGGCGGAAAGTAGTGTCGTCCAACATAGTTCCTAAGACGGTAGTGCTAGAAGCCATAAACCCGACTCCCACTCACCCACAGCCAGTAGGCGCGCTCGCTCAGCATTACACGGTGACGTGTGGATAAGATTTTTTTGTATACTTTTTCTGAGCGGTTCGTCCCACTGCCTCTGGGAAGATGGGTTGGCGGGTAGGTCAATATTCGGACAAGTGGCTTTCCAAGCGCTTATAGCCTCATTAAAGCATGGTACCTCAAAGTCAACCAGTGTGGAAGCTAGGATTTTCCTGGTTAACTTTTCAGTCCCATGGACCGATGATATAAAAGCCGGTAAACTTATACTTGCAATTTTGCGGACCTCCCATACGGATAGAGAGGGTAGCTTGTGTCCAAGCTCGGTCGTCCAAGGCCACATTTAAAATGGATGTTAAAGTATGGCGGATAATTTTATCAATTTTTTCTAATAGGTGTGAATGTGTCCAAAGATGAGATGCACGCAATATGTAGTTAAATTTAGGGCCAAAACAACAGTACCTGATTATGGTGATAGCCGAAAGCATGTTAATTTTTAGCAATCTTTCCGAAATATTACTAAAATTTTGAATTTTTCCTCGATAAAATCGGGGAAAGAGTTCTCTAAGATTGGAGACCCTAGGAGGCGAAGAGAACTTTTTTCAATCATTTTTAATTGGGGGGAAATACTATTAAATTTTGCGAGTGTCGTTTGGTTGTCGGTCGTGTCAGATAAATAAAGTTCACATTTTGAAAAATTTAGGTCAAGGCCAATATTGTGGAATTCGTTGATTAAAAAATGCAGGTCATTGAATACGGTATCTACATCGCCTCCCAAAGTTCCATCATCGAGATACCAAACATTAAACTTGGAATTTAACTGGCGAATAATTGGATGGATAGCTAGGCTGAAAATCACTGGTCCGAGGGGGTCACCTTGTTGACAGCCTACTGCTGAAAACAAAAGATTGTGCTGATATAGTAATTTTGATGGTTGCCTATAACACTGCCAAAGAAAACTAAAAATTTGGGGTGATTAAACATGATTACTTACATTTGTGAGTAAACGTGGTCAGCCAGTTACATAGTAAAACTACGAGTAGATGATCGACCGTCATTTCAACGTTATGACATTTTTTATTTGCGAGTTAATAGCGGCGTCAGCTTTTTCACAGATAAATAAACAAGAAGGATCTAATAAAACGGTGTATTAAATAAAATCTACTGGGGTATTTTCATTTGTTAACACACCATAATAATGTTTTTTTTTTTTTTACATTTTATGGGCTTGCGTTTGGTCACTGACCCGTCCATGAAGGACGAAGACGAGGCCTAAGATGGATCACGCTTGCCCAGAAGGTGCCTATTCACTCTGGCCTTGAAGATCCCCAGATTATAGGAGTCTGGAAACACAGACGCCGGAAGCAAGTTCCACTCCCTTGCCGTTCGCACCAAAAAAGAGGTCAGCCGCATAGTCAGCATAAGTAGGTGTGCCATAGGGCCTTTTTTTTTCGTGGGGAAATCGTCATCGGCTACCTGATCGCTCAAGGGGGGCAGCGACCGGGTTATGCCAGACTCTTACTTGCTTGGATGCCATAGGGCCTAGAAAGTTAATTTTTTTTTCAAGTAATCCCTTTATAATGTAACCATTCAGGATTTTTCAAAATTCGTAGGTATAAATCTACCATCATTCACCCCTAAAACAGTAAAAATATGTATTGCGTATTGCAGGTGAAATCGTGGGGTGGACAGCTAGTCATAGACAAATGTATTTAAAACTTTGAAACATGAATGTTTATAACGATTGCACCTCTGTAAAAAAGAGACTATCACGTCTTATAAAACTCATCTCAAAAGAAATAGACCAAACATAATACGAAGAATTGTTCACCTCGGGAATAGTAGAGATTATGAGTGATATAAAAGACTTCCTTAATACAAACCACCTCCGGTGCTTAGCTCATGTTTCCGCTATAGGCGAGCCCTCAAAGCGTAAAAGGCATGCTCTTTGAGTGACCGACAAAGTGCTTGACGACAGACGCTCCACAAAAGTTTACTACCACACTTCGTTTTACACATAACTATTTTGACTTAGTAGTAAGTCAAATCTGTACCTAAATGCATAAAAATATATTTTTAATACAGTTGCTCAAAAACTGGTGTATTACAGGGACGTATAGCGTTCGGGAAGTGGGCTTTTACATACTAGTGCTTTTTTTTACCTTTACCGAACTCGTGCGTTCTCTTTCCCAACTGTCAAAATAATGTCTATTAAAAAGAAAAACCAACCATGAAGTTTTTACTAAAGAGTTTTTGTGATTCATACAAATACGTATATTTCTAAAAAGAAGCTACTAATTTATTTCAATATCAGATTTAATTATTTAATTGAATGAGTTAGGTTAGGTTTCATCTCATTGAATTTCATTTTAATTTCATATCAATAAAAAAAAATACTGAAGACTAAGCTGTATGGATAGTTCCCTTTGGGTGAAGAAAAAAAAACTCTGCTTATATTCTACGGTTGGCGCCAGTTTTCCAGAAATTTTCTTTGCAAGTTTAGTTGTTTGTTGCACAAAATGAGTAATTTCGACCCTATTTTTTTTTAATTAACACCACCGGAATCACTATAATTGCACAAATATACATGAACAATCATACGAAATTAATAATAGTTTGTCTCAAACAGTAAATATGCAACCTAAAACTTCCCCAGTAAGTTTAAAAAACTGTACCAATTTCAATGTACATACATGTGTACTATAACTTTTATAAGAAATAAATTATTAGTTAGTTGAGTTTATTGTGTTTTTATTATTTTATAGATATAAGAAAAGTTTTATTTACAACAAATGTACAAAATATACAAGCAAATGTACAATTATAATACATAAAAAACTTCTTCGAGGCTGCCGCTGCTGCCGATCGGCAAGGTTCCCAGAAGGCTGGCAGCGTTTCCTCTTTGGATGGCCAAGCTGATGCGTTGGCGGAAAAAGCTCCCCGCCCGCCGGTCACCCGAGGCCTCGATTAATTTTTATTTTATTAAATTGCTTCATTTTTCGCAACTGTATTAAAAATAGTCGTTCAGTACACTTGCGGAACCGTCATTGCAACTTGTTCCGACTGTCAACCTAGACAACCTTTTTTTTTTTTTTTTTTTACGTGGGGAAATCCTCATGGATACCCGGCCGCTCGAGGGGGGCAGCTGGCCGGGTTATGTCAGACTCCTACTGACTAAAACCCCACGGTGCTTCAACCTGTCGCTGCTGGTGCAGGGTATACGGGGGCGCCGAGGCATTCGTCCGCGTATCCAGCAGCGACGGCCCGGTGGCGGGCCTCTACTGCTACGACGGGAGGATCGGAGCTCGTATCCTCACCGTCTCGCCTTGGGTAGTGAGTGGAAACACGCACTAGACTACCCGAGCCCGTTGTTAGAGGGCGGCTGACTCCCCCGAGTCTGCCGCCTCCTTTGCGAGCATGACGCGCTCGCAAAAGGAGTGGAATGCATCCCAGGACCTCTTGCTGTCGACGATGGCGCGAATCACGCTCGTCAGCGAGAGGTCATTCCCCACTTGGACGCAGAGCTCGCTGCGCTCGCTCGTCCAGGCCGGGCACACCTCCAAGGTGTGCTGGGCTTCCTCCTCCAGGCATCCGTCGCAGTGGTGGCAAACGGCGGTCGGCTCCCTCCGGGCAATCCGACACAGATACTTCCCGAAACAACCATGTCCCGAGAAGATCTGCGTCACGCGGAAGGTCAACGTGCCGTGCCGCCGTTCAAGCCACTCCTCCAACACTGGACGGATGGCCTCAATGGTCCTAAGCCCCGCACTAGGGTGCTCAAGCCTGGACTTCCACTCTTGGATAGCGAGCCTGCGCAATTGAGCTCTGCTCCCTTCAACCTCGCGTGGTGCTGGCCGATCGCCCTGGGCCAGCGCCTCCTCACGCCAATAATATAATGACGCGAGGGCTCTCGCCTCAACACACGCCGCCTCGAAGGAGATCGTGCGATATCCCCGTATCGCCCTGATCGCGACAGTAGTAGGGATTTGCCGGTTCTGGACCACCCCAGGCGGGGCGCTTAGTTAGGTCCTACGGGGGCGCTTAGTTAGGTCCCATGGGGGCGCTGGCTACTGGCCGCGAATCAACTTTATACCTACAGCGAATAAACTTAATACCGACCGCGAATCAACTTAATACCTATCGCGGATTAACTTCGTAGCTACCGCGGATTAACTTAATACCTACCGCGAATCTACTTAATACCTTACGCGGATTAACTTTATACCTTAACGCCTACCGCAATATCGGAATGTTATTTACTTCATACCTACCGCGGATTATGCTTATACCTATTGTCAATTATCCATTTTGTTCGCGGTGCAATTTCTACATTTCTCAGCTCTCGGGTTTACTTTAGTTTTGTCGGTATCTTTTGTGTCCAGGTACTCAACCTTCTTTTGTATACATTTGTAATTGTTTCTTTTTATCTATTGTCTATTGCGTAGGCGCCTAAACCTTTTCTTTAATTGTTTCTTTGTTGTGTTAGTTTTTGTGCAACTACCTTTATTTAATTTTTTTACTACAGCTTTATTGCACTAGTGTTGTAAAGAACCTTTTTTTTGTGTCTCGTCTATCCACACCAGTTTTGACTTGTCTGTCCTTTTATGTACCGTGCTATAGGTGTTTATGAGTCGTACTGAAACACATGTATATTTTGATTAATCATCATTTATTTTACTTTTTTTACAAAAACCTAACCCAATACTTCTATCTATATATCCAATGTAGTCTGTCTTTTGAAACTTATCCAAACTTAGTCAACATTTATTTCAAATGAAAAATAAATATACTAACCTAACCTAACCAAAGCACAATTTGAACATATTACACAACAATACATCATTTAACTCGGTGTTGCGATCGAATATTCTTACAAAATCACACATTGTGTGTCCATTTAATTTGTAGTGCAAATACATCAAGCAGTATTTAGCACATACTGAACTCCAATCATTTTGTATCCTTTTACTATTAAAATCCCATTGTCTCGAGTTCCTCTTCAAAAAGGTTCGATGGTGACCCATTGGTAATCTACCATACGAATCAAAATATTGACCAACACCATTTTCGTTTATATGCATTGCGACCCAATGAGATCCAGGTTTTGTATCAGGATCTAAATTGCTTATTAAATATATTGGAGCTTCGGCGTATATAGGCAATCGATTTGCGGCATATACATTATATTGTAGGTTCGGGTGAATTTTACTTAAATATTGCTGAATCTCTATAGTATCCATAATGGAAGTATACTAAATCTACCTACTCAGTTCAATACATAAGATGAAAGTGTAAAATTACATGTAGTAACCTGATACTTATAGTACCTACTTATGTACAAGGATGGTATAAATAATACAAGAACATGCTTCTTCAAACTTATATTTTATTAACATTATATCTTAAAACTATTACAATTAATCACTAACTACTATAGTCAACACTAACATTACGGTTTTTATCAATTTCAATAACATTATTTATATCGGTATTCAAGTTAACATACTTTCTATCGAATTCAAGTTCAAACCTGTCTGGAACGTCTATTCGTTGGTTTCTGTATAAAAAGGGTGGTTCAAATCATACAGCATCTCACTGTACTCTCTGATCTACACCATATATGATCTCTAAGTGTCTCTCGTGAACCGTTGAAATTGTTTAACTGCTGAATAATGGATGTAAGTATCTTTATTGTCTATCTTTGTTTATTGTATGTACTGTTGATTATTATAATTTCTTTATTTATGTGTTCATCGTGTATGTTCTTTAACAAATAATTAATATGATGTATTACAATTGTTTCAGTTCTCTGAAAATACCTTCAAAAGTTATTATTATGCCGAGACCCAGGACGACCCCAGTGATGAAGAAGGTACACTTGCCTCGAAAGTTAAACAAGCTATCGCAAAACGGGCAAACAATAACATTGATGATTTTTTTGAGACACCTAAGAAGAAGAAGAAGCTCTCAAAAAAATCATCCACCGTTGGACAAGCTATGAACGGAGGTGTCGCGTACATCAGTTCCAATAAGGACAATAGTGCGTATTCATCACACTTAATCAAGATTGAAATTTACGACACACAAAAAATTAAAAATATCGAGCCGATGGAACAATGGAAGCATGCCGATATTCGTGTGAAATATTATGTGGAAGTGGAAGACAATAAGAACTTACAAAGTGTGAAAGACATTATTTTTAACATCACCAAGGAGTTGGCAACCAAAGACGATTGTGCGAAATATTTTATAAGTACTGATAAATAAGATTGTGTTTAGATTAAATTTTAGTTAAGATGTATTGTGTTTTATCGAACTACGTTTATTTTATGTGTATTGTAAAATTGTTAAACCTTACTGATAATATTTAAGTTCTTTGTAAGTTTTTAAACCTTTTGTTTTTATGATGGTATTCAGACTATTGTAATATATGTATTGTGTTCATCGCCTTTTAAAAATATGTTTATTTTGTATGCCTAAAAATCTCAAATAAATTTTATTGTATATTGTAAAAATGTTAAATCTTATCTTATTAGTCAAGTTCTTTGTTGAACCTACAATTTTGTATAACTTTTTCAACCTATATATCTTTGTGATGGTATTTAAACTATTGTAGTGTTCTAAGTCTCTATGAAGAATATTTAAATTTTAATATCGTGGTATTTTTGTGAAATGTATTGTGTACGGACTATATAAAGCTCACAAATTTACTTTGCACCAAAACAGTTGTTGTTATTCCTCACCATGGAAAGGTTAAGCTGTGACGTCTACAATACTGAACTGGTCAGACTCGCTGAAGGTGCAGAATCATTGGATTTCATATCTTCAGATTTCGACCAAGAACTCTACGACCTCTGTGAGAAAATAGATCAGGACAAAACGTGAGTACAATTTTGTTGTTATATATGAACTTGTTGTAACATGTCTCGTCTATGTCTATGAAGAGGGGGTAGATTTCTGGGTACTTAAGAGGACAGTGTTGTGTTTCCGAATCATTCGTGTCTTGTAATTGTATTTTATTAGCTACTAAATCAGAAAAATGTATCGTGGTCCTGAAATTTACAGTTTATCTCAAAGTGACATAGCAAGTTTGGGCAAAAACCTAATTTTACAAAAATTTCATAGGATGATTCGATTTTGGTTCATAGAAAATATTTTACCGGGGACAATGATAGGAGATCCGGAAATTACTCCTTATTATACTCCCTGTAACGGGCATAATTTAATGGATCAAGACGTAATTGATGGTGTTTTACCAATGCAGGCTTATTGTTTACTGTGTAAATAATAAACATGTTAGTATTTGAGGTGTTATATGAATACTATGTATGGTGGGTTTGTTGTTAAATTTATGTTAATGTTTTTCTTTTGTTTTTCACACAGATCTATACAAAATGGAGGAGGTTTAAAAAAAAGACCAGCGACGACAACACTGATAGAAGAGGATTCAACATTGAAGAGGATTCGACTTCTTGAAGCCCCATCAACATCAACTTCGTCTGTGTCCCCATTTAATGTAAGTACAGAAAATAGAGATAAAATTGAATGTTCTGTGTGTGGTATATCAGTGTTTAAAAAATACTTTGCAAACCATTTAAAGAGTAATACTCATAAAAATAATGTTTTAAAATCTGACAATGAATTAGAAAACGTTGAAATTATTGAAAGTGCGTTCGGAAAAAGAATTATTACCTATAGAATTAAATCTAAACTAACTTTTGAACAGCCATTAGAAACACCCGAAATCTTTTTGCAAAAGATCAAAGACTTGATATATAAATTATTAGATAGATCAAATAAAGAACACACTGTTGTTAAAGTAAATTTTATTCTTAATGCTGACTTTACACAAGAAACAAAAAACATTTTTAATACGTTTGATTTCCAAATTTCTAATTATGTTATTTGTCTTGGGGATGATAAGGATATAATTTTTTCATCTATTGTTACTGAAATTAAAAATAAAATTTCTAATTTTGAAAGAAAAGATAGCGGATGGAGTTTAGTTAAAATAAAACACTTGGACATGAACGTTAACAAATTTAACCCATTACGTGGATCATCATACATAGACTTACCATTAGATATAAAACACAAAAAAGCCGTAATCAACGTTCAAAACAATGATAATGAATGCTTTCGTTGGGCAGTATTGTCAGGGTTGTTTCCGGTTAAAAATCACTCTAATAGAGTAACATCTTATTTACCTCATAAACATTTCATAAAATTTGATAAGCTTTCTTTTCCATTAAAAATTAACGATATTTATAAATTTGAAAAACTAAATGACATAAGTATTAATGTTTTTGGTTTAGAATATGAATTAATAAGTAAGACAAATAAAGTTGTAGGTCCGTTACACTTAACAAAACATAGGAAAGATAAACATTTAAATTTATTGTACATATCCCAAGGTAGTAACGGACATTATTGTTATATTAAAAATCTTTCAAGATTAGTATCTAAACAATTATCATCATCAGAACATGAAATCTTTATTTGTGATGGTTGTTTATTAAATTTCACATCACGTGATAATTTACAACAGCATCAAAAAAATGACTGTTTTCATGTATGTACAAATTTACCATCGGAAAGTGATAGGAAAAGAAATTGGTTTAACGAATTAACTCCCTCTAGTCAAATCTCATTTAATAATTATGAACGTAAGTTAAGAATTCCTTTCGTTGTGTACGCTGACTTTGAAGCATTTTTAAATCCGATACATGGTTGTTCTTACGACCCTAGTAAGTCATCAACTAATAACATACAAAAGCATGAAATGTATAGTTTTGGATACTATATTAAATGCTCATACAATGATAGTTTTTCAGCTTACAAAACTTATACCGGTAAAGACTGTGCTCAAATATTCATGAAAACTATCAAAAAAGACCTAGAAAATATTTGTAAAAAAAATTCTTTTTATAGGTGTCCATTACCACTAACACCCGAAAATAAAATAAGTATTGCCCAAAGCGAGATTTGTTATATTTGTAATAATGATTTAAATGGTAATTCCTCTATTTCATACAATTGGTATACGGGTGTGTTTGAAGGGGTTGCTCATCCATTTTGCTCTGAGAAATACCGCTCACCTAATTTTGTTCCAGTATTTTTCCACAATTTAAGTAATTATGACGCTCATTTTATAGTTCATGGACTTAATTTTGAAGAGGGAGATATAGAAATAATACCTGAGAATAAAGAGAAATATATATCTTTTTCCAAGGTTTTAAAAATTAATAATCGAGTTATGAAATTAAGATTTCTCGATTCACTTAAATTTATGTCTAGTAGTCTTGATAACTTAGCTAAAAATTTATTACCTGATCAATTCCGTGAACTCAAGTTGCAGTTTCCTTGTGAAGATGATTTTAAACGATTAATACGGAAGGGTGTTTATCCATATGAACACATGACTTCATTTGATTCCTTAAAATTAACTTCTCTTCCTACTCGCGATGAATTTTATAGTTCTTTAAATGATAGTGATATTTCCGAAAATGATTACCGCCATGCTCATGATGTATGGAATCACTTCAAATGTCAAAACATGGGTAACTATTCTGATCTTTATTTAAAAACAGATGTTTTGTTGTTGGCAGATATATTTGAAAATTTTAGGGATCTTTGTCTTAAAACATACGAATTAGATCCTGCTCATTATTATACAGCACCTGGATTAAGTTGGGACGCTATGTTAATTTCTACTAAAATAAAATTAGAGCTTTTAACAGATATTAATAAAATAGCTTTTATTGCAAACAATGTTAGGGGTGGCATATCTCAATGCAGTAATAGACATGCTAAGGCAAATAATATATTTATGTCTGAATATGATCCAAATTCCCCATCGTCCTTTCTCATGTACCTAGACGCAAATAACCTTTACGGATGGGCTATGTCTCAATGCCTCCCAACAGGTAAATTTGAGTGGGTAGAAGTTGATACAGATTTTAACATCACCGATGATTCCGAACACGGTTTTATTTTAGAAGTAGATTTAGAGTATCCTACCCACTTACATGATTTTCACTCAGATTTACCCTTTTGTCCTGAGAATATATGTTTAGGTAGTAAAAATCGAAAACTGATCCCGAATTTAACTGATAAAAAGAAATATGTCCTTCATTACAGAAATCTAAAACAATGTTTAAATAAAGGTCTGCGTTTAACTAAAATTCATAGGATACTAAAATTTGAGCAATCTGCATGGTTAAAAAAATACATAGATTTAAACACTCATATGCGTTCGTTGGCAACCTCAGATTTTGAAAAAGATTTTTTTAAATTAATGAATAATTCCGTTTTCGGTAAAACGATGGAAAATGTAACAAAACGAGTTAACGTTAAGTTAGTAAATCACTGGTTGAATAGAGGGAAAACCCAAGGTGTCCAATCTTTAATAGCAAGACCTGAATTTCATAGTCTTTCAATATTTTCAGAAAGTTTAGTTGCAGTACAATTAAATAAGACTAAAGTTTTGTATAACAAACCAATTTACCTCGGATTTTGCATATTAGATTTATCAAAAACGCTGATGTATCAATTTCATTACGATTTTATGAAATCAAAATATCAAGATAATCTTAAACTACTTTACACAGACACAGACAGTTTAATTTATCAAATATTTACCGAAAATTTTTATGCAGATATTAAATCAAGTTTAGAATTTCACTTTGATACATCTGATTATCCACCTAATAATGATTATGGTTTACCATTAATCAATAAAAAGCGTTTAGGATTTTTTAAAGATGAAAATAATGGTAAAATTTTCAAAGAGTTTGTAGGACTACGTGCAAAAATGTATGCGATGGATGTGCAAAATAATTTTATCGCTAAAGCTAAGGGAATCAATAAATGTATATCAAAAAAATTTAACCTAAATGATTATAAAACATGTTTATTTGAAAAGAAAATTCTTTATAGTAAAATGTTACGATTTAAATCAATTAAACACGCCATTTTTACCCAAAAAATAAACAAAATATCACTATCACACAGTGATACCAAAAGACATTTACTAGAAAATTCTACCGATACGCTTGCTTGGGGTCATTATAGAATAAAGAACATTTAATTTATTACTGTTTTCTGTACTATATAAAATATAAATATTGTTGTTTTATTTTTATATTGTTTTAACCTCTTATTTATAAGTACATGATGTGTTTACCTATTAATAAGTTGTGCATAATATGTTAGATTTATTGTTTGATTTGATTTAAGAATAGTTATTGAAAAGAGTAATTGTTGAGTTTCTTGCCGGTTCTTCTCAACAGTAAGCCAACCTTCCGAACCGGTTTAAAAATCTGACTATCAATAAAGTATGGAGAAGACTTGTTTGAATAAAAAAAAAATTAATTAATTTTATTTCTTTCATTTCAATGTGTGTTCAATCCTTTAAAAATATATATTTAAAAATTGTAAGTCGTGATTTATTATAAACAATATAATACATTTCATTCTAACGATTTGTTTTATTCATTCCAATACCCTTTTAGAGTTTACACGTGTTTTTAAAATGATTCATTTTTTTCATCCTTTTACTGCAATAGTCGCAGGTCCAAGTGGATGCGGAAAGTCTAATTTCGTAACAAATTTTATTAAATACACTAAAGAAATATGTAATAGAAATTTTACCCAAATTACTTGGTGTTTTGATGAAATGCAACCATTGTACAATTTACCAAATGTGAATTATCATCAAGGTATACCAGATTTGAACATGTTTGATGGAAAAGATCTTATTATTATTGATGATCTTATGAGAGAATCTGATGGACGCATTGTTGACATTTTTACTAAAGGTAGTCATCATAGAAACTTAAGTGTATTTTACATTACTCAAAATTTATTTCATCAGGGTAAAGGTCAAAGAGATATTTCTTTAAATTCAAGCTATATTATTTATTTCAAAAATCCTCGCGACAAGACTCAAATTCGTTATTTAGCACGCCAAGTTTCACCAGAAAATCGTAAATTTATCGGAGACGCCTACAGGGATGCTACTAAAGACGCACATGGATATTTGATGATGGATCTAAAACAAGATACTGTTGATATATGTCGAATCAAGTCTAAAATATTACCATCCGATGGGTATTGTACAGTGTATGTCCCCACAAAAGAGTTTAAATATGTCAAGAATCGACAAATACCCATCATTTGCAAATGATGGATCAACGCTTCAAGACGTACAAAAATTTATTAAATGCTTTATGTAAACTAAAACCAAAACATCAACAAGCCCTTCTAAAATCCTGCAGTGAAAAGGAAATTAATTTTATTTGTGAGTGCATTCATAATATATTACAAGGGAACGTAAAACTTGAGGAAAAATCTAAGACTAAACTACAAAAATTTAAATCTATACTTCGAAAATTGGTACGTAAAAGTGCCAATAAAATAAGAAAAAACATAATTGTTCAAAAAGGTGGATCATTTCTACCTATCATATTGGGTGCTATTTTAAGTGGGCTAGTAAGTACACTAGTTTAAAATGGAACATGCAAAAAAAATGTTGTTAGTTGAACCGGGACTAATAGATAAAATAAATCAAAAGAGAAATGAAAATTCTACCTCAAGGTTAGATACTGAAATGCAGAACATTTTGAATAGTGATATGGATGATCGTAAAAAATGTAAATTGTATTTACAAATTTTACAACGATATCTTCACTTCACGGAAGAAGATCGTCGACCTCTTGAGATTCCAATAATTAGTTCCAATAATGATTTTGTTGAAACCACGACAAAAAATGAAATTTCAAATATAAACAACGACTTCAAAATTAAAGATTTAGTTGCTAATCAGACATTGAGTAACGAAGAGAAACAGCAAGATAATTTTAAAGTTGAAATAAATCCTCTCTACACAAAAAGTCAAATTCTAAGTTTGGTACCTAAATCATATATAAAAAAAGGTGAGTTGTTATTGGATTCGGTATCATCGAGTAAAAACAAAATCTCTTGGGATGATAACGGTACAGTTATCATAGATAATGAAGTAATTCCTGGAAGTAATATCATAGATTTAGTAAACGACTCACTTCGTCCGTTAAAAAAAAGCGATCCAGTAGGTTGGGAAAAATTTGCTAAAGCATTAAAGGATTTAAAAATACCACATTAATATCTGTTAAAAGCTCTAATTTTATTTTAGTAGAAATTAACATAGCGTCCCAACTTAATCCAGGTGCTGTATAATAATGAGCAGGATCTAATTCGTATGTTTTAAGACAAAGATCCCTAAAATTTTCAAATATATCTGCCAACAACAAAACATCTGTTTTTAAATAAAGATCAGAATAGTTACCCATGTTTTGACATTTGAAGTGATTCCATACATCATGAGCATGGCGGTAATCATTTTCGGAAATATCACTATCATTTAAAGAACTATAAAATTCATCGCGAGTAGGAAGAGAAGTTAATTTTAAGGAATCAAATGAAGTCATGTGTTCATATGGATAAACACCCTTCCGTATTAATCGTTTAAAATCATCTTCACAAGGAAACTGCAACTTGAGTTCACGGAATTGATCAGGTAATAAATTTTTAGCTAAGTTATCAAGACTACTAGACATAAATTTAAGTGAATCGAGAAATCTTAATTTCATAACTCGATTATTAATTTTTAAAACCTTGGAAAAAGATATATATTTCTCTTTATTCTCAGGTATTATTTCTATATCTCCCTCTTCAAAATTAAGTCCATGAACTATAAAATGAGCGTCATAATTACTTAAATTGTGGAAAAATACTGGAACAAAATTAGGTGAGCGGTATTTCTCAGAGCAAAATGGATGAGCAACCCCTTCAAACACACCCGTATACCAATTGTATGAAATAGAGGAATTACCATTTAAATCATTATTACAAATATAACAAATCTCGCTTTGGGCAATACTTATTTTATTTTCGGGTGTTAGTGGTAATGGACACCTATAAAAAGAATTTTTTTTACAAATATTTTCTAGGTCTTTTTTGATAGTTTTCATGAATATTTGAGCACAGTCTTTACCGGTATAAGTTTTGTAAGCTGAAAAACTATCATTGTATGAGCATTTAATATAGTATCCAAAACTATACATTTCATGCTTTTGTATGTTATTAGTTGATGACTTACTAGGGTCGTAAGAACAACCATGTATCGGATTTAAAAATGCTTCAAAGTCAGCGTACACAACGAAAGGAATTCTTAACTTACGTTCATAATTATTAAATGAGATTTGACTAGAGGGAGTTAATTCGTTAAACCAATTTCTTTTCCTATCACTTTCCGATGGTAAATTTGTACATACATGAAAACAGTCATTTTTTTGATGCTGTTGTAAATTATCACGTGATGTGAAATTTAATAAACAACCATCACAAATAAAGATTTCATGTTCTGATGATGATAATTGTTTAGATACTAATCTTGAAAGATTTTTAATATAACAATAATGTCCGTTACTACCTTGGGATATGTACAATAAATTTAAATGTTTATCTTTCCTATGTTTTGTTAAGTGTAACGGACCTACAACTTTATTTGTCTTACTTATTAATTCATATTCTAAACCAAAAACATTAATACTTATGTCATTTAGTTTTTCAAATTTATAAATATCGTTAATTTTTAATGGAAAAGAAAGCTTATCAAATTTTATGAAATGTTTATGAGGTAAATAAGATGTTACTCTATTAGAGTGATTTTTAACCGGAAACAACCCTGACAATACTGCCCAACGAAAGCATTCATTATCATTGTTTTGAACGTTGATTACGGCTTTTTTGTGTTTTATATCTAATGGTAAGTCTATGTATGATGATCCACGTAATGGGTTAAATTTGTTAACGTTCATGTCCAAGTGTTTTATTTTAACTAAACTCCATCCGCTATCTTTTCTTTCAAAATTAGAAATTTTATTTTTAATTTCAGTAACAATAGATGAAAAAATTATATCCTTATCATCCCCAAGACAAATAACATAATTAGAAATTTGGAAATCAAACGTATTAAAAATGTTTTTTGTTTCTTGTGTAAAGTCAGCATTAAGAATAAAATTTACTTTAACAACAGTGTGTTCTTTATTTGATCTATCTAATAATTTATATATCAAGTCTTTGATCTTTTGCAAAAAGATTTCGGGTGTTTCTAATGGCTGTTCAAAAGTTAGTTTAGATTTAATTCTATAGGTAATAATTCTTTTTCCGAACGCACTTTCAATAATTTCAACGTTTTCTAATTCATTGTCAGATTTTAAAACATTATTTTTATGAGTATTACTCTTTAAATGGTTTGCAAAGTATTTTTTAAACACTGATATACCACACACAGAACATTCAATTTTATCTCTATTTTCTGTACTTACATTAAATGGGGACACAGACGAAGTTGATGTTGATGGGGCTTCAAGAAGTCGAATCCTCTTCAATGTTGAATCCTCTTCTATCAGTGTTGTCGTCGCTGGTCTTTTTTTTAAACCTCCTCCATTTTGTATAGATCTGTGTGAAAAACAAAAGAAAAACATTAACATAAATTTAACAACAAACCCACCATACATAGTATTCATATAACACCTCAAATACTAACATGTTTATTATTTACACAGTAAACAATAAGCCTGCATTGGTAAAACACCATCAATTACGTCTTGATCCATTAAATTATGCCCGTTACAGGGAGTATAATAAGGAGTAATTTCCGGATCTCCTATCATTGTCCCCGGTAAAATATTTTCTATGAACCAAAATCGAATCATCCTATGAAATTTTTGTAAAATTAGGTTTTTGCCCAAACTTGCTATGTCACTTTGAGATAAACTGTAAATTTCAGGACCACGATACATTTTTCTGATTTAGTAGCTAATAAAATACAATTACAAGACACGAATGATTCGGAAACACAACACTGTCCTCTTAAGTACCCAGAAATCTACCCCCTCTTCATAGACATAGACGAGACATGTTACAACAAGTTCATATATAACAACAAAATTGTACTCACGTTTTGTCCTGATCTATTTTCTCACAGAGGTCGTAGAGTTCTTGGTCGAAATCTGAAGATATGAAATCCAATGATTCTGCACCTTCAGCGAGTCTGACCAGTTCAGTATTGTAGACGTCACAGCTTAACCTTTCCATGGTGAGGAATAACAACAACTGTTTTGGTGCAAAGTAAATTTGTGAGCTTTATATAGTCCGTACACAATACATTTCACAAAAATACCACGATATTAAAATTTAAATATTCTTCATAGAGACTTAGAACACTACAATAGTTTAAATACCATCACAAAGATATATAGGTTGAAAAAGTTATACAAAATTGTAGGTTCAACAAAGAACTTGACTAATAAGATAAGATTTAACATTTTTACAATATACAATAAAATTTATTTGAGATTTTTAGGCATACAAAATAAACATATTTTTAAAAGGCGATGAACACAATACATATATTACAATAGTCTGAATACCATCATAAAAACAAAAGGTTTAAAAACTTACAAAGAACTTAAATATTATCAGTAAGGTTTAACAATTTTACAATACACATAAAATAAACGTAGTTCGATAAAACACAATACATCTTAACTAAAATTTAATCTAAACACAATCTTATTTATCAGTACTTATAAAATATTTCGCACAATCGTCTTTGGTTGCCAACTCCTTGGTGATGTTAAAAATAATGTCTTTCACACTTTGTAAGTTCTTATTGTCTTCCACTTCCACATAATATTTCACACGAATATCGGCATGCTTCCATTGTTCCATCGGCTCGATATTTTTAATTTTTTGTGTGTCGTAAATTTCAATCTTGATTAAGTGTGATGAATACGCACTATTGTCCTTATTGGAACTGATGTACGCGACACCTCCGTTCATAGCTTGTCCAACGGTGGATGATTTTTTTGAGAGCTTCTTCTTCTTCTTAGGTGTCTCAAAAAAATCATCAATGTTATTGTTTGCCCGTTTTGCGATAGCTTGTTTAACTTTCGAGGCAAGTGTACCTTCTTCATCACTGGGGTCGTCCTGGGTCTCGGCATAATAATAACTTTTGAAGGTATTTTCAGAGAACTGAAACAATTGTAATACATCATATTAATTATTTGTTAAAGAACATACACGATGAACACATAAATAAAGAAATTATAATAATCAACAGTACATACAATAAACAAAGATAGACAATAAAGATACTTACATCCATTATTCAGCAGTTAAACAATTTCAACGGTTCACGAGAGACACTTAGAGATCATATATGGTGTAGATCAGAGAGTACAGTGAGATGCTGTATGATTTGAACCACCCTTTTTATACAGAAACCAACGAATAGACGTTCCAGACAGGTTTGAACTTGAATTCGATAGAAAGTATGTTAACTTGAATACCGATATAAATAATGTTATTGAAATTGATAAAAACCGTAATGTTAGTGTTGACTATAGTAGTTAGTGATTAATTGTAATAGTTTTAAGATATAATGTTAATAAAATATAAGTTTGAAGAAGCATGTTCTTGTATTATTTATACCATCCTTGTACATAAGTAGGTACTATAAGTATCAGGTTACTACATGTAATTTTACACTTTCATCTTATGTATTGAACTGAGTAGGTAGATTTAGTATACTTCCATTATGGATACTATAGAGATTCAGCAATATTTAAGTAAAATTCACCCGAACCTACAATATAATGTATATGCCGCAAATCGATTGCCTATATACGCCGAAGCTCCAATATATTTAATAAGCAATTTAGATCCTGATACAAAACCTGGATCTCATTGGGTCGCAATGCATATAAACGAAAATGGTGTTGGTCAATATTTTGATTCGTATGGTAGATTACCAATGGGTCACCATCGAACCTTTTTGAAGAGGAACTCGAGACAATGGGATTTTAATAGTAAAAGGATACAAAATGATTGGAGTTCAGTATGTGCTAAATACTGCTTGATGTATTTGCACTACAAATTAAATGGACACACAATGTGTGATTTTGTAAGAATATTCGATCGCAACACCGAGTTAAATGATGTATTGTTGTGTAATATGTTCAAATTGTGCTTTGGTTAGGTTAGGTTAGTATATTTATTTTTCATTTGAAATAAATGTTGACTAAGTTTGGATAAGTTTCAAAAGACAGACTACATTGGATATATAGATAGAAGTATTGGGTTAGGTTTTTGTAAAAAAAGTAAAATAAATGATGATTAATCAAAATATACATGTGTTTCAGTACGACTCATAAACACCTATAGCACGGTACATAAAAGGACAGACAAGTCAAAACTGGTGTGGATAGACGAGACACAAAAAAAAGGTTCTTTACAACACTAGTGCAATAAAGCTGTAGTAAAAAAATTAAATAAAGGTAGTTGCACAAAAACTAACACAACAAAGAAACAATTAAAGAAAAGGTTTAGGCGCCTACGCAATAGACAATAGATAAAAAGAAACAATTACAAATGTATACAAAAGAAGGTTGAGTACCTGGACACAAAAGATACCGACAAAACTAAAGTAAACCCGAGAGCTGAGAAATGTAGAAATTGCACCGCGAACAAAATGGATAATTGACAATAGGTATAAGCATAATCCGCGGTAGGTATGAAGTAAATAACATTCCGATATTGCGGTAGGCGTTAAGGTATAAAGTTAATCCGCGTAAGGTATTAAGTAGATTCGCGGTAGGTATTAAGTTAATCCGCGGTAGCTACGAAGTTAATCCGCGATAGGTATTAAGTTGATTCGCGGTCGGTATTAAGTTTATTCGCCGTAGGTATAAAGTTGATTCGCGGCCAGTAGCCAGCGCCCCCATGGGACCTAACTAAGCGCCCCCGTAGGACCTAACTAAGCGCCCCGCCTGGGGTGGTCCAGAACCGGCGAATCCCTACTACTCGCGACCACCCTCTGCGGCCTCCGCAGAAGAGTAGTATTTGCGCGGTTCAGGGCGCCCGGTTCGCCAGTGTTCGGAAGCAAGAACAGCTGCCCAAGAGCAGCTGCCGCGCCCATCACCCTTGGCACTAGGCGCCCGAAGTGGGCTGTGAAGTGCCACCGACCGTCGAGGACGAGACCCAGATACGTCATCGTCAACCCGACGTCTATGCGGACACCACTTACGACGATATGGGCATCCCGGGGCGGCGCCTGTCGAGGTCCATGGAAACAGAGGGCCTCAGATTTGCTAAGCGCCACCTCCAACCCCAGTCGTCGTATCCGGCCCACCACTTGTGCCACTCCAGCAGTGGCACGGTAGGCGGCTGTACTATAGCTGGTGCCACGGGCAGTGACCAGGGTATCGTCAGCGTAACACGTTACCGCGACTCCCCGGATACATGGTGCCCGCAGCACCCAGTCGTACCCGATGTTCCACAGGAGCGGACCCAGCACCGAACCCTGCGGAACACCGCACGACATCACCCTATGGCCCCAGCCCTCACGACATGGATAGACCACCGACCTTTGGGACAGGTAAGCCCCGATGATTCTGCGCAGATATGGGGCCACTCCATGGTACCGGAGTGCCTCCCGTATGCAGCTCCAGGGGAACCTAGACAACCTAGACCAAGTAGACATTTGTCGGAACTCTTTGCAATGACAGCCTTTCCGCACTTGTAATGAAATATACTATTTTGCGGGCTCCACACTTGTGTAATGACTATTATTTTATGAAGGTAGTTCTACATACCTGTGCTTAGTGCTTTTAAACTTATATTTTTAATCACTGAATTTTCAGTCACTGAGATACTACCAAAACCAAACTTTCAGATGTTTTTTTTAATGTGGATAGGCTAACCACAATTTTCAAGCACACCATCACGTGATGATGTGAAGGTGATAAGAATTTGTGATATAGAACCTTGCAGACAATGTTATTGGTATGGTTACATTCGAAAAAAGTATGGAACTAGGGGTATTTAGGTGTTATTAATTATTACTTGGAATATAATATTAGCACATAATTTCATCTCAGTTTCGACAATCAAAACTTCACCCTTTTACACATATTTTTTGTACAATTGCCAAGTCAAACACTCAACATGATTATTACAGAAATGCCATCCCTTATTTGAATATAATGACCGTGTGGGTCTACTGGGTCTCTTCTACACTTGTGCCGGACTGTATTATTCACTTTATATGATGTGTGACGTCTTAAGCTATATTCTGAACAAAATAAAGAAATAACTTTATGGACAGATGGTACTTACAACATGTTTTTGTGTCAAAAGTAGGTCTATGAAAGTCACGTCTATCTCTACAATAAAAAAATTATTTTTAAAAATAAAAAACAAAAACCGACTTCAAAACTGTAACCTATACCTATGTACAAACATAAACTAAAAAGTAAAGAATAATATTTTAATTTCAAAGCAAGAGCCTTAAAGGACAATCAACAAAATTATTGATATTTATATATCTATTTAATATTTATAAACAGTTCTTTTTGGAGTCGGTGCCAGCCAAGAAGGACAGTTTAATTCTGCCTTTGTAACAAACTTTCGAAAAGTAGGGGAGCGACGGCGCAGACCTAAGGAACATTACCGTAAGGAGAGGTGTCGTAAGACGTTTTCTCGTATGAACACTTCGTGTCCAGTTCAAAACTGTCCTTCTTCTTGTTGTACATAGGTATAGGTTACAGTTTTGAAGTCGGTTTTTGTTTTTTATTTTTAAAAATAATTTTATTTTTTAATTTTTAAAGTTTATTCCTTATTATATGTTATCCTAGGCAAAACTAGTTTGTCCTGAAATCGGGTCTGGCCGGTAAAATATAATATATAACTAGCGGGCCCGGCAGACGTCGTCCTGCCCTGAAATTAAAACAAATCTTGGAACTCGATTCCAGCGCCACCTACTGGGTCCAATTGTATTTTAAAACCATCGAAGAACCCATTGAAGTATACACACGAAATTTCATCCAAATCCAAAAAGTCACGCTCAACGACTCAGTTTGATTCACTAAGGTTTATCAAACGAGATAGAATTTTTTTCGTTTTTGTTGATTTTCTCAAAAAGCGCTTAATCAATTTCGACAAAATTTAAATGGGACCACCTCTGAAGTAAGATCTACCAAACAAAAAAAGAATCATCAAAATCTATTCATAATTGGCAGAGAAATCGAGTAACAAACATACAAAAAAAAAAAAACATACAGACGAATTGAGAACCTCCTCCTTTTTTTTGAAGTCGGTTAAAAAGGACACTTAGGTATTTATTCGGTTACAATACACATACGTGTTTAATTTTTTGAAAGTATTGAATTGTATTTTACTAGCTGCCCCCCGCAGTTTCACCCGCGCTCCCGTGGGATTTTATCTTTTCCCGAGATAAAAATATAGCCTACACTCACAGATAACGGATTTCTATTGGTAAAAGAATTATTAAAATCGGTTCAGTGGATCCAGAGATTACCCCCTACAACCTCACACACTTTACGTCTTTATAATATTACTAGTGGTCACCCTCTGATCACCATATAAACTTTAACTGTGCCAAATTTCATTCCTCCGTCTGCGTAATTTTCGTAAAAAGGGGACAAAGATTTTTCTTCACGTCGCCGGCGTTGTGTATTTTCGCAAAAAGAAGACGTACCTATTAATATTATGATTATAATTATAATATTAAGTGTAGATTAGGTATTCTGTTTTAGTAAGTTTTGTTATGTTATAGGTACGATAGGTTCAGTCTTTGATTTGTAAGTGCAAGCAACTGGTAAGTATATATGATATGATACAATAGTGTCTTTCTAGTCAAAGGGTTTTTATTTAGTACCTATTTAAAACAGTCCCTTTTTTCTACCTTCGCTTGAATTATAACTAACAGTATCTCCGCTAATAACTTAATGGACTCTATTAAAGAGCTGCGGCAGCACCGATCCCGCCACGCGCGGTCTAAAACACAACAGACGTACATTTCATACCTTATACTATACCTACATTTATTAATAATTCATGAAAGACCTCCTTTTTACATTGTTTTTGTTCTTTTTCTCCAAGTTATTCACTTTTTAATTAATCGCACGTCGTACTGAGGTTACGAGGGCGGTGGCACAAAAGAATTGCGGAGATGCATCATAATATGGATGTATTGGAGCGCTCCAGGCTTCGAGTGGATGAACCTTTACAATTCCACTCTACGGTTGTTGGCTTGTTTCTAGTAGGAACACAGACAATGTTACCGTGTGTATTTTTGTCCGTCGACAGATATATCGCTTGAAAACATTACGTGTTCAAAAATAGAGTATGAGTGTTATGAATAAAAAATATGGAAGGTTTGTTAGATAAAATAATTAGTTAGAACAATCTTTATATTCATAACTAGCTTTCTGCCTGCGGTTTTACCCGCGTTCCCGAGAGATTTAAATAATATATAGCCCACGTTACTCGCTGATAAATGTAGCTTTCAATAATCGTGAAATAGTTTTTAAATAAATGTTTTTTTTTTAGTTTATGCTTACAAATAAACATACAAACACACAAATATACAAAAAATCTTAATCTTTTCTCTTTCGATAGTATAGATAATTTGTTAGTATATGAAAGTTTATGTTATGTTGGTATAGAATTTTATTGGTATTTTGGGGTCAATTTTTAATGTTGAACAATGTAATATGTATTATTAGGTATATTAAGAAGTCAACACGCTAAAAACATTGGCACAAGAGTTGTTTTAATACGCATTTGTATAATGTCTTTAGACTGAAATGAGACGCTGGTAATTATTCAGTTCTCGAATTGCTTCCTGTACTTTGTAAGTGTAGAATGAACCTTGTTATGTCATTAGTGCTATAATTATTTATGGCTCAGAAACTCAGGATTGAGAGAGGATTGTACCATTCTGTGATAGATAACAATCTAGACCAATGAAATGATTGAAAAATATATAGTGTTTAATGGTATTCAATATACAGGATTCATCTATTAATCAGTGGTTTATCTAGAAAGTTGTTTTAAATATACAATAATCTTAAGTAAACGATTGCCGTTCATAACCCCCAAAAAAATACTGTTAAAAAAATGATAAATATATATTTTTGACTCTACCACCGGTTCGGAATAGGTGTCTTCATAAGTGCCTTCCCAGGGTCTAAACTGAATAAATGAGTTTTGATTTTGTTATTACGTGTTATTAACATATATGTGACCGAAGGCTATTTGTACCCTATTCAGTACAAAAGATGTTCCTATCGCAAAAAAATCGCTCGCCGCGTCTCTTAGAAAGTAGGTTCCACATTTTGTATACGAGTATACATGTATGAATTGAACGTTTATTAGATGAATTCGGAGATTAGGGTCTGACGGTGCGGTTTGAGATACTTGAACTGATAAGTGTAGGTACCTATAGAATTTGCTCTGTACAATTTATACGTATATTTTAAGGACATTGAAATAAGTTTTAAACATTTATGGCCTTATTCATAAAGATTTCGACGATTTTTAGCAACTGTTTAGCAGGTTCTTAATTCGAATTCTCTATAGAAAATTCGAATTAAGAATCCAATAAGCACTTACTACATACCATCGATTTTATTATGAACGTACCTATTAATATTATGATTATAATTATAATATTAAGTGTAGATTAGGTATTCTGTTTTAGTAAGTTTTGTTATGTTATAGGTACGATAGGTTCAGTCTTTGATTTGTAAGTGCAAGCAACTGGTAAGTATATATGATATGATACAATAGTGTCTTTCTAGTCAAAGGGTTTTTATTTAGTACCTATTTAAAACAGTCCCTTTTTTCTACCTTCGCTTGAATTATAACTAACAGTATCTCCGCTAATAACTTAATGGACTCTATTAAAGAGCTGCGGCAGCACCGATCCCGCCACGCGCGGTCTAAAACACAACAGACGTACATTTCATACCTTATACTATACCTACATTTATTAATAATTCATGAAAGACCTCCTTTTTACATTGTTTTTGTTCTTTTTCTCCAAGTTATTCACTTTTTAATTAATCGCACGTCGTACTGAGGTTACGAGGGCGGTGGCACAAAAGAATTGCGGAGATGCATCATAATATGGATGTATTGGAGCGCTCCAGGCTTCGAGTGGATGAACCTTTACAATTCCACTCTACGGTTGTTGGCTTGTTTCTAGTAGGAACACAGACAATGTTACCGTGTGTATTTTTGTCCGTCGACAGATATATCGCTTGAAAACATTACGTGTTCAAAAATAGAGTATGAGTGTTATGAATAAAAAATATGGAAGGTTTGTTAGATAAAATAATTAGTTAGAACAATCTTTATATTCATAACTAGCTTTCTGCCTGCGGTTTTACCCGCGTTCCCGAGAGATTTAAATAATATATAGCCCACGTTACTCGCTGATAAATGTAGCTTTCAATAATCGTGAAATAGTTTTTAAATAAATGTTTTTTTTTTAGTTTATGCTTACAAATAAACATACAAACACACAAATATACAAAAAATCTTAATCTTTTCTCTTTCGATAGTATAGATAATTTGTTAGTATATGAAAGTTTATGTTATGTTGGTATAGAATTTTATTGGTATTTTGGGGTCAATTTTTAATGTTGAACAATGTAATATGTATTATTAGGTATATTAAGAAGTCAACACGCTAAAAACATTGGCACAAGAGTTGTTTTAATACGCATTTGTATAATGTCTTTAGACTGAAATGAGACGCTGGTAATTATTCAGTTCTCGAATTGCTTCCTGTACTTTGTAAGTGTAGAATGAACCTTGTTATGTCATTAGTGCTATAATTATTTATGGCTCAGAAACTCAGGATTGAGAGAGGATTGTACCATTCTGTGATAGATAACAATCTAGACCAATGAAATGATTGAAAAATATATAGTGTTTAATGGTATTCAATATACAGGATTCATCTATTAATCAGTGGTTTATCTAGAAAGTTGTTTTAAATATACAATAATCTTAAGTAAACGATTGCCGTTCATAACCCCCAAAAAAATACTGTTAAAAAAATGATAAATATATATTTTTGACTCTACCACCGGTTCGGAATAGGTGTCTTCATAAGTGCCTTCCCAGGGTCTAAACTGAATAAATGAGTTTTGATTTTGTTATTACGTGTTATTAACATATATGTGACCGAAGGCTATTTGTACCCTATTCAGTACAAAAGATGTTCCTATCGCAAAAAAATCGCTCGCCGCGTCTCTTAGAAAGTAGGTTCCACATTTTGTATACGAGTATACATGTATGAATTGAACGTTTATTAGATGAATTCGGAGATTAGGGTCTGACGGTGCGGTTTGAGATACTTGAACTGATAAGTGTAGGTACCTATAGAATTTGCTCTGTACAATTTATACGTATATTTTAAGGACATTGAAATAAGTTTTAAACATTTATGGCCTTATTCATAAAGATTTCGACGATTTTTAGCAACTGTTTAGCAGGTTCTTAATTCGAATTAAGAATCCAATAAGCACTTACTACATACCATCGATTTTATTATGAACTAGCTGTCCCGGCAGACCTTGTTCTGCCCTATTTCTCTAAAACGCGTCTTTGTTTTGTTTCGATTGACGTCAAATGATTGACAGCAGGGGGTTTGTATGGGAAAAAGAAAAGGGCTGTTTTTAGGGTTTTCCCGGCAATTATTCGAATTTTTCTCGCCGTAAAAACCATCCTTGAACTTCAACGAACATTTAAAAAAAAGAATTGGCCAAATTGGTCCAGGCGTTGTTGAGTTATGCGCTTACCAACACATTTTGCGATTCATTTTTATATTATAGATAAGGCCATTAGAAATTACTCATATCATAGGTACAACTATTTTTAAGTTATTTAACCAATTTTTTTTTCTGATATTGGAAGAATTTAGTCAACGTTCATTAAGAATTCTCTGCAAATTCAATAATAAAAGTAATTTTTTGAATCCATGAATACGATAAATAATGATGATGAATATGAAATATTTATTTCATCATAATTATTCTTTGATAGATCGTAATCCTGACTGATGAATCTTTGTCACAGGCTAATCAATTTGTGCCTTTTCTGAGAAACAGTGACTTTAACAATAAGCCTAGAACATGTATTCTAAATGGATTTGACTTTGAGCTGTACCAATATGACGTAGATAATTGAATGCTTGCTGAAATCACAATTCACTGGTACGATCCAGATTACGTCACTCTGAGAATTGGAAGCGAGAAACTGAGACATTCAATTATATTCTTATGAGCATTTCACTGAATTTACTTTGGCCTTGGCGCGAGAGTTATGCTCACGAAGACGAGAAATTCCCTTAGCATGCCATAATATTGCTGAACAAATTAAATTTACAAACAAATTTGGGCGTTAATAAGGGCAGATTGCGGAGTCAATTCGATTCGTTGGTAATGTTTAAATTGGTAGGTAGTTATTTTTCGTAAATAATCTGAATGAAATTGTTTTACCACTAAATTACAAATAATTATTAGTTGTTATTATCCTTACTTTGAGACAATACTCGTATTTAATTAAACAATCGATGTTTTAAATAACTTAAATAAGGAAATATGTAGTTTTTGATAGCAGTTTATATTACTTCAAGTGATAAAAATGTAACGTTTAATGTGAGAGATTTCAGACTAATGGCAATTCTTCGGATCCCTTGTTCAGCAGATTTACGAAGTACTAGGTCACAAGCGTCCTATTTCGGAATTTTCCCTTCATTGACATCGTAGAAGTGTATAGCAATCAAGCATTCACATTGCTAGTATCTAGTATACATCAGAATCGTATATCGACATCACTATATGATTATTCACTATTCGGCGTATTTTCTTAACGACCTATGTAAATTGATTATTCATATCTTTTTCATTATATTAATGGAATAACATTCATTAAATGAAAATCGATGCGGAAAATGCAGCGTTAGATCTCCGCACCAGATGGTCAGATTGCCCTTAAGTAGGGTGAGATTGGATGCAAAATGCGGAAAATCTTTATGAAGTTGTGCAATATTGTGCATAGTTCTATTATGTAAGCCAACGCCGGTCAAGAAATTACTGCAGCCGCCCGCCTGCCTGCTTGTCTTTCTGGTAGAGTTAGATATATATCTTAGCTTTCTATTCGATTACTATAAACTACAAAATATTTATTATTTGTAGTTTATAGTAATGGGACAAAGGTTTTTTAGTTGTAATAAAAATGGTTTTACATATTGTTATTAATTACAATGGTTTAACTTCCTAAGATACTTTTCATTCATAAGATGGTTGATTATGAATGAAAAGTTTGATATGCCATATCAAAATGTTTAATGATGATAATAAAATATATTTGCATGCTTATTTTGAAAGCTAAATGTGCTGAATCATAATTAATTTTTAAGACCTTATTGTAAAACCACATTTAGAGCAAATAAATAATTCTTTCTTTCTTTAAAGTTATTTGTATGAAAGTTTGGTGGTTGAAAATAGATCGATATCTATACTTGTATTATTTTTATACTGGAAAATTTTAGATGCATCAAGTTTAAAATTATTTTGTCTTTATTTGGTAATCAATAATATATTCGTAATGACTTCGTATTCGAACGAACCAGCACAAATAGAAAAAGTTTAACTACATATATGGTTTGTTATAAATGATGTCATTTTAACAATACAAGACGATGCAATGTTTGTTGGCGGGTGTAAAATATGTTTGTCTCAATTTATACATACTTAGAGCATGTCTGAGGGAAACATTCATCGCACACCATTGATTCCTTCACAAACGATTTGGTTGTCTCCGAGACATTTTATGCTCATGATTATGTATGTATGTCACTCAAAATAGTCTGCATAGAGAAACATTTGTAGTAACATAACTGTTTGTATAGACACTGGGTTATGTAATAGACACTTGCGGTAGCATAGAGTTTTGAGTTATATGCTGTGCATTCTGATTTAAAGTTATTCATAAATTGTATGCTATTTTATTTCTATTATATCGAGAGTGCTCAGTTTAAAATATAAAAACACAATTGAATTAGATCACTTTCTGTGACATAATTATGTTTAAAATAAAATGGGTATCCTGTATCGACAGTAGGTATATATCTCGACCGCTTTAGTGGATTTCAATAATACTTGGAAGTATGGCACTAATAAAAAACAACGGTCAAGTGCGAGTCGGACTCGCGCACCGAGGGTTCCGTACAAACTTAGATATGTAAATAGTTCGTTCATCACGGTAATGGAGTCTCGAAGATTTTTTTCGATTTCGATTACCTTATTTGAGGTTGGTGCCAATTAAGCTCCTCATTAGAATAGTTGTGAGGGTCGCAGGAAGCCATTGGATGCGGATAGCGCAAGACCGGCCATTGTGGAGATCCCTAGACCTCTAAATTGTATGAGCGCCCATACAACTCAGAGGACTATCTTAATTGGCGTCAACTTTTTTGGAATTTTTCTTTTATTTGTGCTGTAAGACCTTGCTTTTTGCCAAATTTCAGGATTCTAGGACAACGGGAACTACCATATAAGTTTTCGACCCAAAACGGTGGTGACACCCGTCCGTGTGTGATCTTATAAGGGTTCCTTTTTAGACAAGAGAGTGATCTTATAAGGGTTCCTTTTTTTACCTTATGAGGTACGGAACGCTAAAAATATATTTTTTTTATTCTGGATAAGCTTGTGTTTGACTACAATCTCACCATGGTAAGTGATGATGTGGCCCAAGGTGGTAAGCACCCCTATAGATGGGAACTAGCTCTCAAATGTAGCTGTCGGAACACACCGATGCTTGGTGACAGATTTTCAACTTGGGTGGTAGCCAGCCAGTCGGTTACTACAAAGTACCCTACCACCGTGCTATGGTTTACTCACGATGTTTTCCTTCACCTAAAGCTCAAACTCATTGTAGGATTCGAAACCACGACCTTCGCCGCAGTATCCGACGTCACTACCACTTAGCTATCATCGCCTTCAAGTGTGTGAAGTGTAGAACTCAGGATACATAAAATTAAAAGGATTCAATTAAAAGCACCTACCTACTTAATATTTGAATCCCTGCCAGCCTACTGGGAACCTTGCCGATCGGCAGTAACGGCAGCCTCTAAGATGTTTATGTAGGTACTATAGATTGTATATTTTGTACATTTGTTGTAAATATAAGAAAATACAATATTTTATTTATTAAAATAATCGCTACGAAAAAAATATAAGTACTACGCTTTATAAATGATTAAAATCCGTGTGACGAAAACAGGGACTAATTTTTGGAATTAATTTTTGGAACCGCTGAGTTGAACTAAGACATTTTATATCTTCTACATATATAATACTAATTCACTTGTCCTCGTAAAACGTTTATTGGCATTCTCAGCGTACTTATTATTATTTGAAAACGTTAAGACGTTGGCTATCGTTTATTTCCTTTTTACATTTTTCTATGAATGAAGTTACTATAAAAGCTGTTGTCTCATTCTTGAATTTCCGTCGTAATTCACGAGACATAATGGATTAATATTTCAAAAGCAAAATTAATTTATGAAGCCTTTTATCTTCTTTAATGTAAACAAGTGAATAATTAGATGGGTACATAGGCTTTTAAATTAAAATACGCGTAGGTTGATGATACATATTAATTTGGAAGATTTTAATTAATCGATAATGGATTACATTTTTGTTTGCTTTCCCGGATTTATTATATATTTAACCTGACGCCTATATAGTTTGTCTTTCGTAGATGGTTGATTGGCATACGTCAGTAGTCTTAGAATCTTGAAGTGAAATGTGCCTCATCTTGAGTGAGATGCGAAGCAGCACATCATTCCGTTGAAAACAATATTAGAGATAGGAATCGGAAAAATAAGTATATAAACAAACGTTACAGAAATTATTGAACCCAAAAAGCCTCGCTTCGTGAAGGGTTAGATGAACATCTTATTTGCTACGTAAATATTATTGACTAGCTGTCCCCCGCGGTTTCTCCCGCGTTCCCACATGATATCTCTTCATTCTTTTTCCGGTTAATATATAGCCTATGACACTCACAAATTACATGGTTTTCTATTCGTAAAATAATTTTCAATATCGGTTCAGTAGATCCAGAGATTACACCCCACAACTTCAGAAACTCACAACCTTTACCTCTTTATAATATTAGTATAGATGTTGCGAAACGATATGCTGTTAACATAGAGTGATCAAAGTATGACGCTACACGCACTTCACAGACGTAAAAGACCTCAAAATATTTTATTTATTTAATAAAATAGTAACAATAAATAAAACGGATCAAGAAAAAATATTCAGATATAAATAGTATTCGAGAGTATTTTGAAATTTTTCTCATATGGTGTGTTGTTGAAAGATAATGGTGATATACACGTTGTCCCAAAAATAACACGCCAGAGTGACACTGGAGCTAGATTGGCTTCAGGTCTATCATATAATATCAACATGACCTTAGCCTGTTTTGGCTATAAATAACTGCTAATTAATAGTTTCTTTTCCTAGTTGGTTGAGACAATCAAGTAACCATTTCATTTGAAACTAGTACGCTATGCTCAAAAAATAAGTAAGTTGTTTCATTTTAAGTCAATCCGAAAACCTTAACTAAAGTTTGACTAATTACTGTGAAAAAAACTTTCTGGACTGAATCAGCAAAATGATCATAAAAACTAGCCTATTTAATGTTATTTCGAAAATGGTATAACATTCGTAGTTTTTTTTGCCATTCGTTTAAAAATTCCAATTTTTATCATTTAAATCGTGCTACTTGGGAAATACTACAATTAAAAAATAATACTTAATAAATGGTGCAGGCGTCTTTTGTCGCCAAATTACTCAAAGAGATTTTTTTTAAAAGCTTAAAAGTGACAATATCTCGAAAACCAGAAAACTTTTACTAAGGTCATGTTGATGTTATCTGATTGACCTAAAGCCAATCTAGCTCCAGTGTCAGTCTGGAGTGTTATTTATGGGACATCCTGTATAATGATATCACTCAAAAGTGCAAGACACAAGCAGCATGTGGGTGGTAGATAAAGCCCAAGGCTGTTTTGAAATAAATAAAACTAATGTTTCATCACTCTTTAAGACCTTGGTGAGAATCCTAAGATAGTTAAGGATTTTGTATCTTGTGTCCTCAGGTGATTTGGCGCATAGCCAAGCATATTAATATGGTGCTAATTATACATATTAAAGTTGAAGATAAATCAGTTGGAGAAAATAAATTGTATTCTTTAAAAGCTCATTCAGGATTTATTTTGACATACCTAAGCTCTCCATTCCACTTGGACGAGGTGACTTGCAGAAATAGACGAATCGTCTCCACTTTGTTTCTATGAAAACCGTCTATGGAAAGCAGAACATTGTTTAAAATACATAGTGGTCATACCTTTGGTGTAACGCACCATTGTCATATAAAAATATTTTATGTTATGAATAAAAATAATTATAAACAAGTTTTTCTGAATTACACTTGTGTTTTATAAATATACTTATCACAGCTGCTATCGTCTACAACCCTCACTCACCTCCAAGTTCGATGACCAGGGCACCTTGAGAGATTTTATGAGTTTCAGCAACTTTGAAAGAGAAAGCTTAACTTATTCAGAATGTCACATAGAATTCTACACATCTCAATTGACTCTATTTACTTGCTTAGCTTGGCATTTGTACGTCTCTACTAATCAATAGAAATATATTTAGAATGTCAGCGTTTGTTTGCTTTGTATTATAATATGGTTGTTTACGTATTATTCCGAAAGTAATACGATCACGTCTGTATTATATCGCATTGAATTTTCCTTCGTAACATCTCGTTATAGGCGCTCATCACGATTTTATTATGTTTGTAACGCCATGAGAGATGAAGTAATAAACTTTGTCAAATATGAACATTCTGAACCTACTATAATGAAGTTAATTTTATGTGTTAAAGGTAAATGAATCCTAACTACAACCAAAGCAATCTCGTTTCATAAAAGAATATGCTTAAACTAATAAGGGCTTAATACACTATTACATTTTGAGGAATCCTATTTAGGATAGGTGTAATCTCAGTTCTGACGTAATCGTACATAGATTCCAATTTAAGACATATAGATGGACCCGATCGATTTATCGTAATAAGTGGAATTTGATTTATTTCTTTATCTTATATGGACAAGTTGATATTTGAAACATCAGTTTAAAACGTTATACAAAGTAAAGACTAGTATTGTGACTTGAGCAATGAATTATAAATGTTTTCCACATTTTCCGAAGCTGCCGACACGTCGCGCGGCTCGCCGCTGCGCGAGACGTGGACTGGGAAGCTGACTCGTGACTTTCACAAATAGCCACCTGAATCTACGTGCTTATTTTCAACACTGTAATAATTAAATGACAAGTTTTATTTATTACTCACTTTAATCTTTCACCTTCATTTTGCTGGAACGTATTTAGGAGTCTGTAGTTTATTCGATATGACGGCACGTCGGTCTAGTTATGATATATAGTATTCTATCGTCCTACATCATTCATGCTGCTTATTTAATTAGAGTTCTGATATAATTTACGTTAATTTCTTGTTAAATATATTAACCGTTCCACTGTCAATTAATTAAATAACTCGGTAATTAACAACAGTGGTCTTGACTCACGTTCTCAATTAAATGTTTATCATTAGACATACATAATTTGTGCATGTAAGGTATATGAAAAATTTTAAGTAAATATTCAGAACAAATCCTCGGCTACGTAATAGGATCCAGTATGTACGTGAATGTCATATCACAAACCGTGCCAATAAAATATGTGACATCCCAACTGAATTTAGAGCTACTGTTATTGACAGCGCAAATCCGGATGTTTTCGTGTGATATTTTCCAGTAACTCGGCATGGGATCAAAGGAATATCACGCCACCAATGTACTGGAAAGCTGAACATTTGCGCTGCTCAACTTTTCTTTAATATTTATCAATGGAATTAGTTTTATTCGATGTTACGCATCATAGACGTTCATCTAATCGTGGAATGCTCAGATTTATGCTCGGGGATTTATTTAGAAGATTCAATCAATATTTTTAAATTGTTATTGAAATGCCAGCAAAACGTTTGTATAATAATAGGTTGGGGAAAAAGTTTCTTCGCATTTTTTAAGAAAATTCAAATCATTTTTTTAATAAAGTGTATTTACATTTAACTAAAGTATGAAGGTACCATTTTGTTCGATAACTTTTTGCCATCTTGTAGGTAGGGACATGATACCATTGCTATAGAAATTTTGGGACTTCTGATCAAAATACCTAGTGGTTTTGGCAGTCCTCTCGTGATGTTAACCTGACACTGCCTAAAGAATTCTGAAGAGACCAAAACAGGTGGAAATCTGAAGGTGCAAGGTCAGGACTATACGGCGGATGCATTAACACCTCCCAGCCGAACTCTCTTAATTTTTGCTGAGTGGCTAAAGATGTGTGAGGTCTAGCGTTATCATGATGAAAAACCACACCCCTTCTGTTGATTAATTCCGGCTGCTTTCTCTCAACTTCTTGCTTTAATCTCATCAGTTGTTTGCAGTAGAGTTCAGGATCGATGGTTCTGCCTGGTGGTAACAGTTCATAATGAATAATGCCCTTCCAATCCCACCACACACACAGCATCACCTTGTTGCGAGTTAACCCGGGTTTCGCCACAGTCTGTGAAGCCTGACCGGCCTTTGACCACGACCTTTTCCGCACGTTCTTGTCGTACGTGATCCACTTTTCATCACCAGTTATCAGCTTCTTCAAAAATGGTTCGGTTTCATTACGTCGTAATAAAGAATCACAAATGAGTACACGGTTCATTAGGTTTCATTCAGTGAGCTCGTGAGGTACCCAAATATCGAGCTTTTTTGTGTACCCAGTTTTATTCAAATGCGCCAAAACTGTTTTGTGGTCAATTCCCAGTTTTTCAGCTACGTCGTAACTACTGATATGCCGATCTTGCTCCACTTTTTCAAAAATGGCATCCATTTTATCCGTAATAGGGCGACCAGAGCGACGTGCATCTTTGACGTCAAAATTTCCGGATTGAAAACGCTTAAACCAAATTTGTGCTACTCTCACAGACACTGCACTAAGTTCATAAACATCGCAATTTTTTTTCGCGGTTTGCGTTGCATTTTTACCTATTTTGTAGTAAAATTTTAAAATGTATCGAATTTCTTCATTAGATTCACTTCTTGACAGTACGAAAAACAAATGAAAATCACACATTTACCTAATTTGAATTTGGAATTATGTTCTTTAAAATTTAAACTTTCAATGATACCAAAACCAGCCAGATAGCCAAAGAGATTTCATTACAAGTTCATACATACTATAATGCGAAAAGACTTTTTCCCTAACCTAATATAATTGGACAAAAGAACAAAATGTCTAGTGGCCGGGTTATGTCAGACTCTTACTGACTAAACCCCATGGTGGTCGCCATTTGCACTCAAAATAATTTCGATTTTTTTCGGAATTTGGATAACTATTTACAGGTAAAAAACGTCCAAACGCTTTTAAAAAGTTCACCAATTCCCGTCCCCAGCATTTTTTTGGCAGAAGCTTCAATGAACTGGCGAAAGTGCATTGAAAATAATGGCCAACACTTTGATTAATTAAATATTCATAGGGGAAAAAAACTTTGATTATTTCTTTATAAAAAGGCAATTACGAAAGTTAGGTCCTAATATTTAGCAGGATAACTTTGGTCTAGTAAGTTATACCCCACTCTTTCAACCGCGACCCCCTTTCATGAAAAGTTTCCTATTTCTGTCTCCTGGGTCCAAGCTGAACTCCTCTTGCCCGTGGAAATGTAGCAAACAGACATACAGTGCATGTATTGAGCTTAGATTATTTATTGATAGAAACATAGAAAATTAAATATTAGATACGACATGTTTTTCTGGGCGTTCTTCAGTCGATATAAAATTAGGTTTAGTAAATCTAATTTTACATTTCGGTTTGATAGTACATAATATGTGTAAGTATGTATCAAAATATGGTCAGAAACATAAGTAGCTGAACAGATTTAAAGTTACAAGAGTGTAAAAATGTATCTAGTTCTATTTGTAGACACTCATCTAGAAAACAACCGTTTCCTTTGTATTTTCATACTTAAATAAGTATTCACATGATAAAAGAGACCGGTCAAGTGCGAGTCGAACTCGTGCACCGAGGGTTCCATACAAACTAGTAGGTGTGTAAATAGTTCGTTCATCACGGGAATCGAGCATCGAAGATTTTTGTTTTTTTTCCGGTTTGTTGGTTTTTTACAGCTAGCTATAAAGGTTTTCGGATTTATTCCTATATTTGTTTGTACTACCTGATATTGCTTCTTGCCAAATTTCAGGGTTCTAGCCCAACCAGAAGTACCCTATATGTTTTGATTCCCTTACGAGAGTCAAAATATGGGTTAAAAACGGCGGTTGTGTTGGCTTAAAAGTTTGGTTATTGGTTATTAGGTTTTGCAGACCTAGGTAATTGATATTAATTTAAACTTGATACCTCTACTTTAATTCCGTAAAAATGGAATACAGTTGGAGCGTAGATGGCGACCACCGTGGGGTTTTAGTCAGTAAGAGTCTGACATAACCCGACCACTGCCCCCCCTGAGCTGCCGGGTATCATACGAGGATTTCCCCACGTTAAAAAAAAATAAAGGTCTGGTGACTGAGTTTCCAGTCGAATCTCATGTATATTTTGAGACGTTACGTTTTGCAGTGTGTGGTGAGTGTTGTCATGAAAAAATCGTGGACTAGAACAATTGATCTTAATCGGTTGTTTACCCAGCGTCATTTACAATTCTTTACAGTAAACCTCAGTGTGGAGGAGTGAGGTGTTGTATTCCTCCATTGAAAAGTAAAGATCTTCCACCAGGCTAGGTCATCGCGCCTGGGGACCACGGTCCAACTGTAGATGTTGGAATCTTGTATAAATGCAGATCGCATAGAAAACTTCGTAAGCGCGATGTAGACTATTGGAGCAACATTTATCTCGGAGTCGTACGATGTAGATGTCGTTACACTCAGCAGTCATTGTTGAACCAGGTCTTAAGTAGTTTTTTAGTATTAGATATTATTATATTATCCCTATGAACAATTGATTAGCTCCTGTCGACTCGTTAAGTTCTCATAAAACATTTAATTATGAAATAGCGTGCGAAGGACGTATTACTAATTTGTATTCTCATCAAGTAATTGTAAAATTATCTTCCGATACCACTATCGAGGAAAATTCACTCGGTTGGAAATGATGTTTCATTGTCGACCATAATCGATTACTAAGAATGATTATAATTACCATCGATTTGTCACAGATTCTAAACACACTACTTTCAGGTTTTTAGGTACATGAGTATACTCAAAATAAACTTGTATAGGTACATATACTTAGGGGTTGGGTAATGTACGCTGATAGGGCGTTAAACTATGCCTTTAAAAATAGCAAAGGTAAAACTAAAATTTCCATAGAAATAAAAAATAAACAAATTATGTTGTGCTAAATCTAAAAGATAAATAATGTTGCATTTGTGGCTGACTTGAGTAAAACCGCTATTTTGTCCCATCACTACGTTTCTGAGTGTGACTTAGGGTATTTCCCAGATATTATACGGTAAACTTCTAATTGCCATAATTGCCAAACTTCCGAACACTCCTGATATTTTGTAAGACAAATTAATAATGATGTACTAACCCAACCAATATCATCCTGAAAATAACTTATCACATTACACGTAGTAGGTATTTTACAAGAGCCTATTTTAGGGAATAATAGGTTAGGAAAGTTGTGATAGTGAGAGGAAAACATTTGTAACGGCTTGCATGTAAAAAATAATTACAAATTCAATTGACAATGGCTACAATATCCTAGTCGTAGTATTAGAAGTATACTTCGTCTTCGTCATTCATAATAATATGTTGGATGGATATAGGTCTGTATGTGACTGACTTAAACATGACACAAGAAAAACGCAAAGAATTTGGAGATCCTCAGAGTTTTATATCCCCGTTCGTAATAAAATGTACTGTAAGTCGTTTCTCCGAGACCGTATAGCACTCAGACGCGGCGAGGGTCGCACATAAAATGTGCATTAAAACCTTCTATAAGGATAATTTTCAACGTCATTTTAAGTGCAGACGTAATTTTCGTTGCATTCAAATTAATTATTAGAAAAACACTTTATTCAGGCCAGTGAATATTTAATGTAACACTGGAAATCAGATCAGTTTAAATAAACAAATGTTTGAAGAAACAAACATGTGTTTGAAAATGATTTGTAAATAGTGAACACCTCAAAATGTGATTGCGTACTTGTTTTTTTAGGTTAAAATTGTTATTAGCCTTATTGCGTGGTACCTATTCGTAGAAAGTTATAAAAGTCTATGTCGAAAGCTCTACTTTGCGTTTACGAATTACGTAGACGTAAGCAAACAAAACGCGTAGCGTAGCGAGCTGTTAATTTTACGCCGCCATGCTATCGCCCAAAGCAATTACGTCGGCTCCGCCTGTAAACGCTCTATTTGTGTTCCATTTATTAGAAAAAAGTGGAAAAGTTTATACAAAAATAAGTAACAATTAAGCTGAACATTAGTTATTATTTCTAAAATGCTTATAGAAAACTCTGCCTATTGGTTAGTATTTGTTTAATGCTAAATATTTCATTTTATCCTAGTAATATCATACTAATATTATAAATGTAGATGTTTGTATGTTTGTGAGTTTGGATGTTTGTATGTTGATTACTCAATCACCAAAAACGGTTGAACGGAGTTTAAAGAAACTTGGCACACATGTAGACCATATCCTGGAATAAAACTTAGGATACTTTTTATCCCGGGAAAAGATAAGATCCCTCGGGAAGGCAGGTGAAACCGCGGGGCAGAAACCTAGTGTTTAATATTTTTTTATTGATTTTGTTATGATATTGTCAGCAAAATGACCATAGCTGTATAAAATTAAGACCAAGCCAGTTAGCGACTAGACAACATTTCGTTGAATATTATTTCAGGAATTACCGCTAAGCCGCCTCAAAGTGTGCCACGGATAATAATTATGTAAATGCTCCCTAGTTGCTACACTCATTATGTTTTACATGATAAAACCCTGAAGGATATTTTATCTTGAATAATACAAACTGCAATCTCTGAAGAAGGAAATGAATTTTCACTTATAATACCACAAGAGCTTCAAAATTATCGGGTATTTATTTCCCGATAGGTTCGTTGCAAACAAATGAAGGAGTCAAGTTCAGGTTAAAAAATCACGAGCGCGAAGCGCGAGTGATTTTTCCTGAAAAACTTGACGACTTTATTTGTTTGCAGGGAACCTTGAGGGAAATGCCAGATAATTTTGAAGCTCGTGTGGTATTCGGGGGATTATTTTTCCGTCCCAAATGTCGGCCAATAGAATTGCACCATGAGACGAAATGTACAGTTAACAAATACGAAAAGGTTAATTTGACTGGATCATGTTTTGTATAGCAACGACCAGAGAAAATTTTCAAAAAATTATCAGTATAATACCATGTAGGTTGTACCACGTGACGTCGAATGGTGCAATTCTATTGGTCGATATTTGGGTCGGAAAAATAATCATTGTTATTTTTATAGTGTAACGTAGTACCAACTAAAGTAGTCGCCAAGTACACCTGTAAACCTTAACAATGTGCTCGTGAAAAGAGTGGGTACACGACTATAATAATGCAGCGGGCAAACTTATGCTTTAGACCTTTTCGTTTCATGTCATTTGATGCATTTTTACATGTATTTAAATTTTAATGTTAAAGGATGATCTAATATATAAAATGTCACAGTTTTCGTTGCCATACTCCTCCGAAACGGCTTAACCGATTTTGATGAAATTTTTTGTGCTTATCCGGTATCTATGAGAATCGGCCAACATCTATTTTTCATCCCCCTAAATGTTAGGGGTAGTCCACCCCAAAATTTTTATTTTTATTTTTGAGACAAAATTTCTAATTTCAATTTTTTTATGATACAACATACAAAAATACGTACAATCCCCAATTTTCACCCTTCTACGATCAACCCTTATTTTTTAATAGCCATTTTAGTAATTTGAGTAATCGGTCAAGCCGTTTCGGAGGAGTATGGTAACAGGACCGATTTGGATGAAATTTTGTGTGTGTATTTCAATGGGTTCCTCGATGATTTGAAAACAAAATTGGACCAGGTAGATGGCGCTGGAATCGGGTTCTAAGTTTTGTTTTAATTTCAGGGCAGGACAACGTCTGCCGGGTCCACTAGTATATTTATAATAGCAACAAATTCATAGTCATCATCATAGTCCAGTCCCCTCCTAGGGGAGGCCATTGTCCAGCATTGGACGTCTTGTCTTAAACGCACATAAATGAATTTCAATTGAGATAACGTGCAATAAACTACTCCAGTAAATTGCATTTTTGAAAACACTAACTCCATCTATTAAAAGCCGACGTTGCGGCGTGGCCGCAAACGAAGTTATCTTTCATTACCCTCGATGGGGTCGTTAAATAATAAAACTGTTTCTGAGTTGCGAGTTATCTACCTTATTGATGGTGGCTATGATAAATTAAACCACTGTCATGCGATGACTCGGTCGTCGGGAAAACGGGAAATGTTTTCATGAAATTAAAAATCTAATCCGTAGATGTAACCACATACCTATTATCTAACTAGAAATTTGTCTGCTTTCTACGCATCTAGAAAAATGACTGGTTGTTCCGTAAAACTGAGGTAAAATTAATACAAATTGAGGTACTTACGTTATCCAGTCAGATAATAGGTCTGTGAGGTTAACTTTATTTTATTATCGATAGTTATCGTTCCCGTAGCTGTAAAAAAAACCAACCAAAGGTGAAATGCGTTGTTATCTACCATGACAAATATGAGACCGTTTTCAGTAACAATGGATGCCGCAGAGATACTATCTTTCTGTATTTATACTGTAACTCATGAGGAAAAAAACGGAACCCTTATAGGATCACTTTGTTGTCCGTCTGTACGTCTGTTAAGTTCCTTTTTTTCAGGGACGCGTGGAAGTATCATGTTGAAATTAATAGTGAATAGGTACTCTCGTCTGCAAACCCTAGGAGCTGTAAAAAAATTGAACTTCTAAGTAAACGCAATCAAAAGATAAAGCCATTTATGTTCCGCTTTTGCCGCTTTTTTTTAAGTCTCGCAAGGGAATCAAAACCTATAGGGTACTTCCCGTTGACCTAGTACGAGTATCATGAAATTTGGCAAGAAGCTATGTCATCTAGCATAAGTAAAGGAATAAATCCGAAAACCGTGAATTTGCAATTACATCGGAAAAAGAACAACATAATGGAAAAACAAAACAAAATTGGGAAAAAAAGTTCGAGGCTGTACGGAACCCTCAGTGCGCGAGTCCGACTCGCACTTGGTTGACATTTTTATATATGTTTGGACGGGCCAGTTGGCGTAGTTAATTAAGATCACTGCTTGTCACGCCACAGCTTACGGGTTAAATTCCTAACCAGAACAGACATTTGTGTCTGGATGTAATTATCTATTTAAGTACCTACATATTTAGTACATCCGTTGTCTAGTTTCCATAGTACAAGCACTGTTTAGTTTGTAATGTCCCAGGATCAGGATATTCATTTGTTTATTTTATGCATGGCAAAATAAATACCAATACCGGCACATTTCCAGCTTTTATTTTCATCTATAAAGCTTTGCCGGCGGCGGCGGCCGGGTCAGGGCCCACTATACTGCTAATTTATTCTCAGATTTACTTCCCCTGTTTGATTCGTTGCCTCCTTCATTGTGAATTACTCGCATTATTTATGGTACAGATTATTTTTAATCAATAAGTCAATGAGTTAAGTAAAAAGTATTTTGTGTAACTGAAACACTAGTTATTAAAACACTCATTCAATTAATTAAAATAACTCCTCTTGATGAGAATGACATATTAGGGTAATAGGTATGTAGTAAATAATAATTCGGAAATAATAATAGGTTATCTAGAATTTATTTAATGTTAAATCGATCTGCCCAGGAAAATTTATATAAAATCTCTTTACCTTTCAGGTAAATCACGCAACCAGCACTTATTGTATTTTTAGCTTTGCTCAAATAGCAATAGCAATAGTTGTGATGTCATATTAGACTTTATTTTGTACCACTATTTTTACAGTGCAGTGTAGCAATACCAGGTAGATTGCCAATGTATTGTACTGTACACCTTATTACAATAACTTAAACAGGTGCATTTTCCGGAACACACCAACAGGTGCTTGGCGACAGATTTTTTACTTGAGGGTAGTCAGTTAGTTGAATACTACAAAGTACCCTACCACAGAGCCTAGAATACTTCATCGTAGTACGAGTATACACACAATTAAAGTATGTATTGTGAAAAGTACCTATTTTTATTTTTACCGTAGAGTGTTTTTTATTTCATTTAAATTGCTAATAACTATAACGAGGGAAGCAATCAGAAACGAATTAGAAGGGAGGTTTTGAATTAAAAAAACTTGGGTTATATTAGATAATATCTCGAAATGAAAATCTGTTGCCAAACACTTTTTCACCATCACAACTTTTTCCTTGAAATCCAACAAAATTGATAAGTATTTTCATTCGCTTTTCTTTATTTGTGAGAAGCAGCATTTTTCATACATAATATCCTTCATACCTACTTAATAAAACTACTGTTTTAATTTTATATCCAGTAAAGAACTACTGGCATGATGAAATAATCATTAGCATCCAGGCATGTGTTTACTTACCCCATATTATAATGTAAAAGGTTCAGTAATATCTACCTATCATCATTATACTATATTTGAACAAGTTTTTATAAACAGACTTCTTTGATTTATATTGTTGTTAATCTTTGAATAAATATATCTATCTATCGCTATCTATCTAGTACATTTAAACGAAAAATTCTTGTATATAATTATAATCTGAACCTCGGAAACGGCTCCAACGATTTTCATGAAATTTTGTACGCAGAGGATTTCGGGGGCGATAAATCGATCTAGGTTTCATTTTTAAAAAAGTTGTTTTATCAGTGTTTTCAGGCAATGAAAACTGCTACAATATCATTAGGTAAATTTCGCCAACAGTTACAAGTTTGCAAGCTCAGGTGGGAAATGGGGCGGAAAAATCATCCGAAAACCAGTGGTCATCCAGGTACCAACGTAATAAAATGGTGAAGTGAATCGAAAAACTAAACGCATTACTGAAACTGGTATATATATTGAAATATTGATTTCCCATGGTACGCCTGAATTTCATCGAAAATGTGTACTTGAAATTATTCACTTAGATACATATCAAAATTGAGAAAACCCACGTCCGCGTCCTGAACCGAGTAAATATGAGAATAACATAAAGTTCTCGTTCTTACGCAGGCTTGACTTCGTAAGTAAATAAACTCTGAATTCTGTTATGTAATTATGAAGCATGGCTACTAATTACTTAAAACATTGTTTAACGGGTAACTACATTAAGTATTTTACGTACCTAATGTAACAATTTAAGATTTACAAAAAACAACGGGACACTTTCACTGGTTTTCAGCTCATACAATAATGAGATTTTTGTCTGAGTTTTTGTTGCTGCTTTGAATCTTATTATAATCTTAAAATGGTAGAGTATTTTGTAGTACCCGTATAGCTGGCTTCCACTTTCTAGTTACACATTAGCAGTGATTCTGGTAATGCTAAAATCCATAGGTACCGGTGGTCACTTACCTTCAGGCAGAACCACCACCTGTTTGTGAGCCTACTCAGATCAAAAAAAAACAACGATGATATGAAGCGTTAGCTAGAGTTAATAAGATCTAAAATAACAAGGTGTGATGCAACAACATCGTAAAATCAAGGCGGTAATCTATTAATACCATGGAGTGGCTCAAATTTCTGAATGAGTCCGTCCAAACCTTGACTCGTGAGAAAACAATTAGTTTCGATCATTCACTACTGTCCACGATAAAGACAAATAAAAGATGCTACTTGTTGAATTTTCCAAATTTTTTATATTTTATCTTGATTACATTGTGTGAAGGAAAAAAAGAGAATGGGCGGAAGTCGGCCATAGATCGAGAGGGGTGGGGGGGGGGAGTAAAAGTGTTGCCCGCTGGGCTGCCCGAACGGTTGGTGTTGCCGGCTGATTCGCCGTCAGAAACCTGGCCTGAACAACTACGAATGTATTACCTAGTCAGAATGTTGGAGCACTATTATTGCATAAGTCAGTTCTCTTTGGTTTATGAGATCAATAAAAAAATCTTAGATTTTGTTAAATATTCAAGGGAGAATGACTTACATAATATAGGTAAAACGAACAATGTAGTGTACCTAAATGGTATTTTAAGATCATCAAATATTTTGAAGCACAATTCAACTCAATAATTAAAGATGAAAACGAAATCGAAGACCCAGTTCTCATAAAACAATACGTTCACGGCAAATCGATATCCAATGTGCTTTCGGGTAAAGACTTTCTTTATTTATCTTTCCTGGCAAAATAAGCGGGTACAATAATACGCCACAAACTTGAGCTGGGATTTAATTAACGTTTATTAATGATAAAATAATAACGTAGAACAATGTTATTACGCAATTTTTTATTATTAGCTTCACTTTTATGTAGGAACTAACAAACGTAAGTTTGTAAACAGATCTAGGTAATGTTTTTTAATTTGAAACTTTGTAATGTAGATATTATGTAGATCGGATGACAATACAATAATTTGGTTCCATCGAGCTGATCTGATAATAAAGTAGAAGGGTACGATGGAGCCAGAAGGTAGGCACTGGATTTATATAAAGAATTACGCTATATTGAATTAAAGATGAATTTAATTTATAATATGACTGCAAATTATGACTGTAATTAAGAAAATGCTTAGGAATTATGCTGTATTTCAAGTTAAGCACCCCACGCTTGATGTATATTCTCTTCCTCTTTGCCTCATCCCATTATTTGGGGTCGGTTCTCCTCGTTCTGAAGCGCCAGGATGCTCTATCCTGCATGGGTTGTCTGGTTTATAAGCTGGGCACGTTCCAAGTCGCGGGTTACTGTAGACCACCATGTGGCTTGGGGTCTTCCTCTTTTTTTTGTTTCTGTTCGGTAGTGCCAGGGCTTGCCGAACCACGTGGTCTTCAGGACGTCTCATTACGTGACCATACCAACGAAGTCTACTTTCGGTTAGTTTGTATGAGATAGTCGCAACTTTGTAACTTCCTCTGATGTGTTCATTTCGCACTTTATCAAGTATTGTTACGCCTGCTGCCCATCTCAGCATCTTTATCTCGGCCACATGCAGGTATTTGTTCATGCGCCTTTTTTATGGCCCAACATTCGGCACCGTACATCATTGCAGGTCTTACAGCTGTGTAGATTTTGCCTTTAACTTAGATCGGCATTTTTGTGTCGCAGAGGACGCCCGAGAGAGCTCGCCATCTTTGCCATTGCTTGATGTATATTGAACAAATAAATAAATAAAAAACGACTTCAAAGAAAAATATGTAGCACTAAAAACCGAAAAATAAACTGAATAAGACATTAAATAAATTGGACAATAAAATTATTACAATAACAAAATAGACCGAATACTTATGTAAACTACCTACGTAGGTACATAGAAATAATAATTATTCTATAAATACCTTTTGATCTGTTTGAAGTCGGTGCCAAGCCTAATAGGTTTGATAGGCTTCGCACGTCCACCCTCGCCACATCACACCACCCCTTGCGTGCAACGGAATGCGTGAGCGTATGTGGGATCATCTTTCGTTGTTATTTTAACCCCATTTACCAGTCAAATTCAAAATGTTTTATTCCAATTTGGGACACTTAAGGAACACTTATTAGACGTCATCTTATTGTATCGTTGTAGTCAGTATTTACTAAGTAGGTAATCTTACTATTCATTAGTGCCTGTGAAGGCCTATTTGGATGAATAAACATTTAATTTCATTTAATTTATTATTTCTGTCATTGTATTTTTGGGCTTGGCACCGACTTCAAACAGATCAAAAGGTATTTATAGAATAATTATTATTTCTATGTACCTACGTAGGTAGTTTACATAAGTATTCGGTCTATTTTGTTATTGTAATAATTTTATTGTCCAATTTATTTAATGTCTTATTCAGTTTATTTTTCGGTTTTTAGTGCTACATATTTTTCTTTGAAGTCGTTTTTATTTTTTTATAAAAAGTTTTATTTTTCCATTTTTTGATATTTAATGTTTTCAAGAAATATTTAGTTTTTTTCGAGCAAATTAAGGGGATTACATTAACTATTCTAATATGAGAAAGCTGAAGAGTTTGTTTGTTTGTTTGAACGCGCTAATCTAACTACATAAAATATTTTAGTGTTGGATAGCCCATTTATCGAAAAAGGCAACATAACATCACGCTAAGATCAATAGCAGCAGAGCATCTATTAAAAATTTTGAAAAACCGTGGAATATTTATTTCTTTTGAAAGCTTCCGTTACGTGCGCTGCGTAAGATTGTGATGAAATTTAGCACACAAATAGTTTATATCCTGGTATAAGGATACTTTTTGTCCCGGGATAAAATAAAATCATACGGGAACGCGGGTGAAACCGCGTGGGACAGCTAGTTACTTATAAAAGTCATAGTTAAGTAGCACCATGGGTAGACCAACTAAAGTTGTCGCTCGCACGAGGGAATACAGAAATAAATAAACTTTAAAATTCTATTTGATATTGCGTTTCATTTAATATCTAGAACAACGTATATTCTAACTCCTAATCGATAAAGAGTTTACCTTCTATCATCAGCTCATATGAATATAAATTACAGTCTAAACGTGACTATAATATTTAAAGAAATATCCCCTAACTCCTAGCCGTTAAGGAGTTCGACCTTCTATCATCAGCTCAGCAACATGAGACAGTGGCTACCATACGCAAATATCTGAAAAGCTTTTAAAAGTATATGAATTAATTACATTAGTCTGTTTAAAAAATTATCCCCTAACTCCTAACCATTAAGGAGTTGAACCTACCATCATCAGCTCAGCAACATGAGATGATGACTACCAGATGCAAATATCTGAATAGCTTTAGAAGTCTATGAATTATAAATATTAGCCTATAATATATGTATACAAACTTATGCCCTAAACCTAACCTTTAAAGAGTTGTACCTTCCATCATCAGATCTGCATCATGAGATGATGACTACCAGATAGAAATAGCTTTGATAAGTACATATATGAATGAAAAATACTATAACTTCTTATAAAATTTGAGGGTTGCCCTCGTTTTCAAGATCCCATCCTCAGATCCTGACGTGGTGACAATGGAACTACCGCCGAAATATACTCTTTCAAAAGAAAAAAGAATTTTGAAAATCGGTTCACAATTGGCGGAGAAATCGACGAACACACGTAAAAAAAAAATACATACAGTCGAACATATAACCTCCTCCTTTTGTGAAGTCGTTTAATAAATAGGTAATTATTTATTTATTAGTGCAGCGCTTATTAGGTTTTTTTTATCCTTGAAATTGTACTCAAATGCCTTACATTATGGCTATATTACGAGTATTATTTATGTTTGTAGATATGATCTTTGATAAACCTTTGATGGGGTAGTCATGCTAAACAGTTTTAACATGGAAAAAACTTAGAAAACAAAGAAAAAACGTTTAATTTTTGATCGAACTAAGTTAACATTCACTATGTTTTATTTTTTAAACGACTTCAAAAAAGGAGGAGGTTATATGTTCGACTGTATGTTTTTTTTTTTTTTAATGTATGTTCATCGGTTTTTCCGCCAATTGTCAACCGATTTTCAACATTTTTTTTTTGTTTGAAAGAGTACACTTCGGCGGTGGTCCCATTATCACCAAGTCAGGATCTGATGATGGGATCCTGGGGGAAAACGAGGGCAACCCTCAAATTTTATAAGAAATGTCAACCGATTTTCAAAATTCTTGTTTCATTTGAAAGAGTATACTTCGGCGGTAGTCCCACTGTCACCAAGTCAGGATCTGATGATGGGATCCTGGGGAAAATGAGAGCAACCCTCAAATTTTATAAGAATTTACAGTATTTTTCATTCATATACGTACTTATCAAAGCTATTTCCATCTGGTAGTCATCATCTTATGTTGCAGAGCTGATAATGGAAGGTACAACTCCTTAAAGGTTAGGAGTTAGGGGATATTTCTTTAAATATTATAGTCACGTTTAGACTCGTATCGTCGTCTCTTTGTATATCGGTTAGGTTTGTATCTCCTCCCTGGGAGGCTGAACTGCCATCTGGCGATGCTTGTGAAGGCATTTATTATTTCTTTCATTGTATTTTTGGGCTTGGCACCGACTTCAAACAGATCAAAAGGTATTTATAGAATAATAATTTTAATAGGTGCGTAGGTAGTTTACACAAGTAAAGTTTTTGGTCTATTTAGTTATTGAAATATGTTTTTGTCCATTTTATTTAATGTCTTATTCAGTTTATTTTTCGGTTTTTAGTGCAACATTTGCCTTTGAAGTCGTTTTTATTTTTTTATAAAAAAAATTATTTTACAATGTTTTAGAGTTGGTCTGATCTAGTAAAGGATGTTTAACTTAACAAACCCAACAAACGTGTTATAATATACCATTTATGTATTTAACTTGATTCCAGTCACTTTATTGTTAAGAGAGTTGACATTCAACAGGTGATTGGCTAAAACGAATTATACGAATTTTATTTTAGTTACGAATGTTGTCGTGTATATTATTATGTCTTAATTACAAATAATATGTGCAATGTTATTCAATTATTGGTATTAAGTACATGGAGCTATTTCAGGTAGCTAGTTGGTATAAAATATAAAAATGTATTCAACGAAATGTAAAATATTACATCGATAATTTGAAATCATTACTCAGATTATAAATATCTCAGAAATGTTTCCATTTATAATTTTAATGGTATAAAAAAACGGAAAGGAACCTGCAAAGGCACAGAACCGATTATCCGAGTGTTTTCTTTATGTAATCTTATTTGCCTTTCAACTCTTCGGATTTCGGAATTAAGGATAAGAAAAAACAAGAATTTATTTGCAAATACAATACTAATTAGTGAGCTATCGATCGATCTCTTTTAAAATGGATAATGTTTTATTAATATTATGTACATTTTATCAATCAATAATAAATACAAACTCAGAGTGAGAGTCAATATATTTTAGTAAATTTGTATATATTATATTATACTAGTATAGGTATATTTTAATGAGCATCATTCATTACATTTCCCGTATAGCGACCCAACTTATTGAATATACCTTAGGTATAACTAACCTATTAATATTATAAATTTGAAAGTTTGTATGTTTGTTTATTTAACGGTACAGGTAGATCATAATATTCTGGCATAAAACATAGGATATTTTTTACTGGAATAGATAAGATCCCTCGACACCAAAGGTGAAACTGCGGGGCGGAAAGCTAGTACATATATTAAGATTTAACCTAGCGTTTCAGTGATCCATTAAAATGATGCTTAGATAAGTAAATTATGGATTAACCTTAAGAATATGTCAATAGTCACGTTTTCAATTACAGATTCATGTTTGCTTAAGTTGGGTCACAAGTTAAATCCCATGCTTGAGGATGTTTGCGTAACACTATAATCAAGGGAATACTGTAGTCGTCATTTCTTGACAGTATAGATAGGTTTATTTTGATAATATTTTGTTATTGCTCGGCTGGCATCAGTTTGGCTTGCTTTTATGAAAGTAAAAATAATAAAAAATCGACTAAAAGATAAACCGCTACAGACTTTTGGTCAGTGATAAGCAAAGCGATGATAGCTTTGTGATAGTATCGTTGGACCGCGGTGAGGATCGTGGGTTCGAATCCTACAGTGAGTTTGAGCTTTCAGTGAAGGAAACCATAGCACGGTGGTATGGTTCTTTGTTACCTACTCGTCTGGCTGACTACCGTCAAGTATAAATCCTGTTGCCATGCGCCTATATGTGTGTTTCGGCAGTTGCACTCGAAAGCCAGTTGCTTTCTAAATATTGTAAAGGGTCGGCCACACATGGGCAATTAATTCTACGGATACAATGATATCGCTCGTGCCTACGCGCTCCACAGGTGACCCGTGTTAGGATCGGCCCTTTTGACATTGCGGAATTACTCGCTCGGAGCACACACGTCTTCTCTTTAGGATGAGAAGAGTTTTAATACATTTATTTGTGTTGACAGATTGCATAGTCATATGTCCCATATATGTATACTGCGTGTCCAGCAAGTAGTACGATAAACTTAAGGGGGAACGTAGGTACACTCTGTATATATTATAATTTATAATACAACTGTCACACTGGCAATCCCTATAGTATTGCTATGTCTATAGGAAACGGTAGTCATAAACTATTTGGCGACTCGCCTGTGAAATTAAAGTCTGCTAGCGCCATCGCGCTTCTCGTGTGTTAATACAACTCTATACCTATATATTCATGTATTTATTACTGTATATCCACTCATATCAACGCTTTTCGATTTATTGTTTATAAATTCTGCTAATTACAAGTGGTAATTAGCTTTTAACTCATAACGTAAGCTTTATTACCGCCCATTACAGAGTTAAGCAAACCCACTTTTCAATAAGACCCCTGTGTAACATTCAGATGGATTATTTTAATCTCGTGCTTCGTGAATATGGACTGAAAATATAGAACATTTTCTTTAAATAATACTTAAATAATAGCATTAAGTTACAAAAGAGATGGAAACAACTTTGTAAAATCTCTTAACCGAAGATCGTATTGTATCGGCTATGATTCGAAATGTTGTACAGTTTGGTTTCTCACAGTATTCGTACTTTTTAGATGATATTATGATGTATGGCCAACCTTTTTACATTATAATATAATGTGATACGTAAAAAGTATTTTTAAATTATTTTATCGAATATATTGCGTAGGTAGTCGATGTATTAGATAAAAATACCTAAGGCAACCTCTCATTCGTCAATTAATTATGTGTAATAAATGGATTAATATTATCTTCATTTAATTGGATAACTTTTATTGATATACTTATCAGCTTTAGCGGTTTGCGTCAGATCTTAAACCGTATTAAACAATTGAGATTAATTAAAAAATATATTCACTTTCTTCCTGTAAAAAAAAATCAATACGGTTATGATGATATGAGTTACGATTGAGTCTAATCTAAAGGTTACTTATAATATTATAAAGCTGAAGAGTTTGTTTGTTTGAACACGCTATTCTCAGGAACGGCTGTTTCGAATAGAAAAAATATTTCAGTGTTAAATAGCCCATTTGTCGAGGAAGGCTATAAGGTAGGTAGGTTGATGTATAGGGTATGTTGTAATTTGAGGTCATAGGTCCAAATTAAATCAACGTTTAGTGTTAATAGTATCCAAGTAAAGAAAGTATGTAGTTTTTCTGCCATTCGGCCATGAAAACACTTTTTATATAATTATGATGTTAACGAAAGGTGTGAGAAGACTAGTGATAGAGCGGAGTGGAAGTGAAAACATGCTTAGCGTGGGAAAAAGACAAAAAGAAGAAAATATGACTCCACGTCGATCTCTTAGTCAATCTATCAATTACTCAGGTCTTGTTTTTATGAATACAGATTGTAATACAAATTTTATTAAGAAATATATGTAGTGAAATAAATACTGGAGAGCGTAACTTTCACAAACTTTAAATGGATTTTTATGTTAACCTTTACCGACTTTACCCACTATTGGAAAAGAAAGCACGTCACCTGAGTTTCGACGTGACAAAGTTGGAAATAAATTGAACTTCATAACACCCGGGACACGACTAAAATGGACCCTTGTGTGCGAAGTTTAGATGGAATAAGAAAGTTTAGGTTTGGAAAAATGTAATAGATTATAACCCACTTAATAAAGTACTTATATTGACTAACTGAATATTTTAAGAAGTTATCTATTTCAAATATAAGTTGTTTTAAATATGTATATGTATATAAAAGGCAATCGTTACTGACTGACTGACTGATCTATCAACACACAGCTCAAACCAATGAACGGATTGCGCTAAAATTCGGCACGCAAATAGTTATTATGACGTGGGCTTCCGCTAAGAAAGAATTTTCCAAAAATCCGCCCCCTATAAGAATGAAACGGGGGTCCAAAGTTTGTATAGAAACGGGACCGCAGGCCGGAAAGCTAGTCTAATATAGATTAAGATAAACAAATAATGATTAAATGTAATAGGTGTAAGTTGTTTTTGAAAAGAGTAATTGCTGAGTTTATTGCCGGCTCTTCTCAACAAAAGCAACCTTCCGAACCGAGCATTAGAGTCTAGACTATTCCAGAAGTGCTTGTAAAGGCCTATTTGAATAAAAAACATTTTCATTTTCATTTATACCTACTAAAAAGGTGACCAATAAAAATTTTTTTTTTTTAAATGAATTCATCTTTTTCTGAAGTAACGTCGTTAATTATATCTAAATTTGAAAAAAACCGGCCAAATATATTATTAATCGGTCTTGTCGTAATATAATAATATCTAATACCAACTTTGTTTATAAATCTGTACCTACGTGACATTCGCTATGAAATATATACAACGAATGTTTAATTGCAAAAATCTAATATAATAATATATATTATATACATATGAAAGGGATGAGTACGGAGACGACTAGTGATAGAGCGGAGTGGAAGAGGAAAACATGTTGTGCCGACCACACCTAGCGTAGGATAAGGAGAGAAGGAGAGGAAGAAGAAGTATCTGAGCCAATATCACTAATAAAATATTTATATAAATTAAATATTACTAACTTTTCAAATTGTGAATTATTTTGGTCTATTTACAGATTCTGAAATAATTACATACTAGAACATTGAACACATCTTATAATATAAAAATGAATCGCAAAATGTGTTGGTAAGCGCATAACGCAACAACGCCTGGACCAATTTGGCCAATTCTTTTTTTTAAATGTTCGTTGTTGTCCAAGGATGGTTTTTAAGGCGAGAAAAATTCGAATAATTGCCGGGAAAACCCTAAAAACAGCCCTTTTCTTTTTCCCATACAAACCCCCAGCTGTCAAACATTTGACGTCAATCGAAACAAAACAAAGACGCGTTTTAGAGAAATAGGGCAGAACAAGGTCTGCCGGGACAGCTAGTTTATCTATAAATTCTCGTGTCACAGTTTTAGTTACCATACTCCTCTGAAACGGCTTGACCGATTTTGATGAAACTTTATATTTACATTCAGTAGGTCTGAGAATAGGTTGCTATCTATTTTTTACTAGCTGTCCGCGGTTTCACCCGCGTTCCCGTGGGTCCGCGTACCCGTGGGATCTAGCTGTATAAAAAAATACATAACAACTTACTCTCAGACCTACTGAATATGCATATAAAATTTCATCAAAATCGGTCAAGCCGTTTCGAAGGAGTACGGTAACAAAGGACCGATTTGGATGAAATTTTGTGTGTGTATTTCAATGGCTTCCTCGATGATTTGAAAACAAAATTGGACCCGGTAGCTGGAATCGGGTTCTAAGTTTTGTTTTAATTTCAGAGCAGGACAACGTCTGCCGGTTCCGCTAGTATTTTATAAATATAAAATGTTGTGTTCCGCCTATGTTCATCTGGGATAATGTAGCTTTCTAATGGTGAAAGAATTTTTCAAATCAGTCTAGTAGTTTCAGAGCCTGTTCAATGCAAACAAACCATCAAATCTTACCTCTTTACAATATTATTATATAGTATAGAAGTATAGATTTGCTCCTTTACCATTATTATTAGGATTTTTTATATTTTTACGGAACCCTAATAAGTAATATTTGTGTTGTAATAATTTTATAAGTAGGTACTACGTAGCCACAATATTAGTGAAAATGGTCAGTCAACATATTTTACAACGTGTATCATTAGTCTGTTAGCATGTTAAGATTAATAAAATATTACAGCGACTTTATTACTAACAACTACTAGTTATTTTGGCGTGACCATAGTAATATATGGGGTCGTAAAATTATATGACGCATCGCGGTCAGGAATCTGTCGCAGAATATTATTTTGTTGTAAAAAATATAATTCCCGTTGCTTCACAACACGCAGTTATTTCATGATATGTATATGTGTGTATAAAATATTGGGGCTTTATTTCTAGGGTTCCGTATCCAAATAGCAAAAACAAAGATTATTTTGTCCTGTCCGTCTGTTATAGTCGTTTTACTTGGAGACTATTGGCACTAGGTACCTACATAGATAAAATTTTGAAGATGTATTCTATGAACTGCAAGACTAGGTATAGACCAGGGCTACACAAAGCATGGTATGCGAACTCCAAGGGGGTGTCAATTAAATCGTAGGGGTTCGCTATAAAAAAGCAGGGTTAAAAAAATCGAGGTTAATGAAGGTATGTGTTTAATGTAGTAGTAGTAGCCTTGTGTTAACTAATGTAGTCGTAGAGTGGGAGTACCGACAATTAAATGAATACACACTTTCAATTAACTTTTATATTAACTACAATATTTGTATCACTTTAAATATAATGACGGATAAGTTAAATGCCAATTAATTCTAACTGAATATTAAGAAGAGAGTGAGTGTTCTCTTGGTTTGACTCGTCAATTTAAAACCTCTGCCGCCCCTCCACTCAACCATTTTACAACGGCGTGAATGTGAAGCGACAGTGGCGGCACCATCAAACTATTTAGAGTCAAATAAAATACTTGTTTCAACATTTTGTAATCCCATACATGTTATTGTATACATTATAATTTGATTAAATATTATTAGTTAAATTCACAATACAAACCAAACGAGATAACAAAGCTTACAGATTCGTCCATCCTGGCCATCCATCATGACCTCATGACAATCTTAAATCTAATTAATCTCTAATAAATATATATATGTATTTTTTTTTACTGATCACTACGTTGGTGTTAGATAATTTACTCTATTAAAGTACTTAATACTTACATTTCTATTAATTTATTGCACAATAATCAACATAGAAAGTGATGAATTACTTTTACCAATACAATAATAATAACAAATTGATTAAACATTCTTAACAAACAATGATACAATTTTATCCACATCTTTTCTTAATTTATCTGAAAGATAATTCAGTATACTTTTACTTTATATCAAAAATCTTATGTGTTGAAATATTTAAAACATTATTACAACTAATATTTTTCTAAAATATTCATACATTTATCCAGGATATCTAATATATCAATTATATTATCCCCAATATATCCATTATCCCCAATATATCCATTATCCCCAATATATCCATTATCCCCAATATATCCATTATCCCCAATATATCCATTATCCCCAATATACTTTATCCCAATATCATTTATCCCAATATCATTTATCCCCAATATCCTTTATCCCCAATATCCTTTATCCCCAACACATCCAATATCCCCAATACATCCATTATCTCCAATATATCCATTATAGCCAATATACCAACACAATGGTTTCAGTTATGTCTCAATTACATCACATTACATTACTATAAATTATGATATCTCCATAATTCGAACCCTCCTTATACAGGGTGGCCGGAACATTGACGTCCAAAAATAAAATTTCGGTCCCTCGTATCGTGGGGTATTCGAATCACCCCCATGTATGTTCCGCGACTTTTCATAGTTTTCGAGTTATGAATTTTTTTCTGAATGTTTGAAAATTTTTGACCTGACCAACCTAAAAAAATTCTAAAAAAAAAGTAGAGGGTTTTATCGAGTTTCTTTTTTTGCAACTGAATTTTCATAAGTAGTACTTTTATGCATAAAATAATCAGCTTCGTAACTGTGATGAAAGTTATGAAAATGTTGATCTAAAGTGAAAAATTTACGTTCGGTAAATTATGACTTAAATTTTCAACTTCAAATTAAAAATCTAAACAGGTGACTTCATGGTTCTCAAGTAGGCTTCAAGAATGCGCCAGACTCTCAGCTTTCATAATCATTAAAAAACGTAGGACTTAATGGGGCTAACTTTGGCCTTAATCGGCCTTCAAAGACTGCGAGGTGGAAAATTCTTAAAATTAGCTATCTGATTAATAATTTTTTTTTCCATTTTCTCGCTCCTAAGGTTATTTAGTTTGCTAACCAAAAATGACTGCAGGAAAGCTAAGATTTAAACACGGAGATTTTTTTAAATGTTAGTTTAATGAATTTTGCGCGATCCGTTCTCGTGGACTATGGGTTGTAAACGAGGGTGCAACTCTTTTACCTGCAATAACAATGGACCGAGAGGAAAAGAGACCGAATTATTGCTATCTCTCTCACGCAAGGCGCGCAACCGAAGCCAACGCAAAGCAAGTACCTCAGTCGTACTCACATTGTGTTTACTGCTATACGCGTGTCGCCATTTTGTCTTTACCACACTCGCTTTGCCTACGGACTCCGCTGCCTACTTGTTTGACTACTTTGCTCGTTTATTGGACTGTGTTTTGCATTCTGATTTGGACTTTTTTTACGTGGAAGTGTAAAAAATGAGTTACACGTTAAGTGAATATGCAGAAATGCATTATTTTTATGGAGTTGCACAAGGAAACGGCCATGAAGCAGCGCGACTGTATCGCGAACAACTTCAACGTCGTGGTGGGCCGCAACCTGAGCGATATCCCGACCATCGTGTTTTTATTAACACGCACAACACTTTGATGGCAGGCCGCATTCCTGGTCGACGCGGCAGTCATGAAGGAATCCCTAGAGCTAACCCGGATCGCAGAGAAATGGTGCTGGAAGAAGTTCAGCGAAATCCGTCTACGAGTACGAGAAGTATGGCTCGTGCTCTGAACATCCCAAGGACTTCTATCCAAGACATTCTTCACGATGAAGAATACCACGCGTTCCACATCCGACGAGTCCAAGCTTTACTGCCTACAGATCACCAATTGCGCGTTGATTTTTGCCAAACCATGTTACGAAAAGAGCAAGAGGATCCTGGATTTTTCAATAAAGTTTTATGGTCAGATGAGTCACGATTTGAGCGATCCGGAATATTCAATATTCATAATTACCACAAGTGGGCGAATGAAAATCCACTCGAAGTGAGAGCTTCGACATTTCAACATCGCTTCAGCGTTATCTTGTGGTCTGGTATCCTCAATGGCGAACTAATTGGTCCGTTTGAACTGCCGTCCAGACTTGATGGAGAAACATACAAAAACTTTTTGGAAAATGAACTTCCATTGTTGCTGGCAGATGTGAATCTCGAACTCAGACGAACCATGGTGTTGCAAAATGACGGCGCCCCGTGTCACTATGCAACCCAGGTCCGAAATTACTTAGATGAAACATACCCCAACAGATGGATCGGACGCAGCGGACCAATTAGGTGGCCTCCACGCTCACCTGATCTCAACCCCATCGATTTCTTTATTTGGGGCTATTACAAGGAAATAGCATACGCCCGAGACTGTTCAAGTGAACAAGAGCTGAGGCAGTTGATTGCAGAAGCTGAACGTGTTGTGAGAGAGAACAGAGACGCTTTTAGACGATTGCCAGACAATTTCTTACGTAGGTGTAGAATGTGTATTGCTGCTGGTGGTGGCCACTTTGAAAACCTTTTGTAAATGTTAAAAATAAATTAAGTACTTTTTTCACATTATCATCTGTGTTTTATTCAAAACCACTTTTTACGTAAAACTTTTCTTACCCAACTCTGAAACTATTTGTTGGTTAGTTTTCAGTATTCTTATCATTAATTAACCTTAGGAACGAGAAAATAGCCAAAAAAAAAATTACTCAGATGGGTAATTTTAAGAATTTTTCCACCTCGCTGTCTTTGAAGGCCGATTTTAAACAAAGTAGCCCTATTAAGTACTTCATTTTTTTTATGATTATGAAAGCTGAGAGTCTGGCGCATTCTTGAAGCCTACTTAGGAATTATGAAGTCTCCTGTTAAGATTTTTAATTTAAAGTTGAAAATTTGAGTCATAATTTACCGAACGTAAATTTTTCACTTTAGATCAACATTTTCATAACTTTCATCACAGTTACGAAGCTGATTATTGTATGCATAAAAGTACTACTTATGAAAATTCAGTTGCAAAAAAAGAAACTCGATAAAACCCTCTACTTTTTTTTTAGAATTTTTTTAGGTTGGTCAGGTCGAAAATTTTCAAACATTCAGAAAAAAATTCATAACTCGAAAACTATGAAAAGTCGCGGAACATACATGGGGGTGATTCGAATACCCCACAATACGAGGGACCGAAATTTTATTTTTGGACGTCAATGTTCCGGCCACCCTGTATATTTATTTACTTTTGTTTTACCATTAGTTCATTCATACCACCTCACTTATTAATTACGTTTTCACAGTCTTTCACATTCATTCAATATTTGTACTTACTTCAGTCTTATTCATTTCATCATCGTCATTACTGCACATATCATTGTCATTTTCATCAGAACTAGTATCACTACCATCGGATCTTTTGAAGTTTAACCATGGATGTATCTTGTCTACTGGATGAACACCTCTATATATGGCTTTTCCACTATGTCTAGTGATTGGAGTATCTTCCACTGTATACCTATCATTACTAAAAACTTCGACAATTTTATACGGACCTAAACATTTAGATATTAATTTTTTACTCTTACCAGGACATAAAATAGACCTTCTACTCTAACCAAGTCCCCTACATGAAAATTCCTTGGACTACATCTTGATTTATCAAACCGATCTTTTTGTAACTTTTGTGTTTTCAGTATATGTTCATCTACTTCTATCCTTATCTCCTCTAAACCTTTGGTAACATTACGTTGTTCTACATTATCATCCAAGGCCGCATGTATTCTACCCTCAGACATGCTTGTCAAATTTAACCCAAACAATACTTGTGCAGGACTACATCCTATTCCTTTGTTAGTCGTATTATTTAGACCCCACTGAACATCTAAAACCTTACTATCCCAATCAGATTCATCGTGTCCATGATTCATTGTCGTCAATGAATCTAAAATTGTGCGGTTGTACCTCTCCACTTGCCCATTAGCTCGTGGGGTGGCAACCGCATTCATTATATGTTTTACTCCTATGTTATTTAAAAAGACCTTGAACTTTTTGCCCGTAAAAGAAGAGTACCTGTCAGTTATTAATCTTATGGGACGTCCGAACGTGGCAAAATATTCCTTAAAAACTTTTATCGTTGTGAAAGCTTTAGTATTTTTGACAGGTCTCAAAATGATGAATTTACTATAAGAGTCAATTATAACAAGTAAATATTTATTTTTACGCCTACTTGTATTAAATGGCCCTAAATGGTCGGCATGAATAGTGTGGAATGGTTCAGATATCTTTGGTATTGGGTGTAGATAACCCGACTTCTTGCCCGATGGTAATTTGCTATGTGCACATTCCAAGCATGACATGACATACTTCCTTACAAATCTTTTCATTTTTGGAAACCAATAGGTTTGCTTAATTTTGTCAATTGTTTTTTCTACCGAAAAATGTCCAATATCATCATGACATGATTTTAGAATGTGCCACCGCACACCTTTGGGTACCACCCACCTAAGTCCAATGTCAGTTACTTTGTACACATTATTATTCTTCATGCGAAAATTTTGTTTTATATCTACAACATTTTTACTGATGGGGCCAATAATATTTTTTTAATTCGTTCTATTTCATTATCAGCAGACTGAACAGTTTTAAGCCAATTTGTAGAAATACTGAACACTACAGGCAAATCTACGTCATTGAAATTGTCGAGAGTGATGGGATTTCGACTCAAAGCATCCACATGACTCATTCCTTTACCAGCTTTGTACTTCACATCGCAATTAAATTCTTGTATTAAACTCCACCAACGAGCAACCCTAGGGATCATGTCTCTTTTCATAAACGTGGCACGTAAAGAGTTACAATCCATTACAATTGTAAATGGCATCCCAATTAAATATGGTCTGAATTTAACTAAAGACGAAACAACGGCTAAAGTTTCCAGTTCGTAAGAGGAAAAATACTGCTCTGTGGATGAAGTTTGGCGACTGAAATAAGCTACTGGCTTTAAGTCTCCACTATGTTGTACCTGAAGTAAAATACCACCGACGCCCCATTTACTTGCGTCGGTATGCAATTCTGTCGTAAGTGATGGATCATATAATGCCAAGATAGGTCGTGAAACAAGTCTCTCTTTTAATTCGTGAAATGCTTTTTCTTGATCACTACCCCAAATCCAAGAAACATTATTTTTAAGTAAACTAGTTAATGGTTTAGCGATGGCAGCAAAGTTTCTAATAAATTTTCTAAAAAAACTCGCCAACCCAAGAAATTGACGAACGTTATGAACGGTTTTAGGAACTGGAAAGAATTTTACAGCTTCGATCTTCTTATACCCTGGTTTTATACCTTCAGCATTTACCTCGAATCCAAGAAAATCGACAGTACTTTGAAAAAAATAGCATTTACTTGGTTTTAATGTTAAATTAAATTTTCTTAATCTTTTAAAGATTTGTTCCAATTTTCCCAAACCTTCATCAATTGTTTTTGATGGTACCAAAACATCATCCATATAAGCCACAGCAGTATTAAACCGAAGAGGACCTAATGCCTTATTAAGGCCAGGTAGACCGAGCAAAGTAGGTATTTAACGCTACCATCCTTTACGCGAGGCGAGCCGAGCGCAGACGTTGCCGGCGTGAACTCACATGAACCCAAATCTGTCACAGTATAGGTAAGCGTGTCGTGTAGGCAGAAGGTCAACTTATTTTATTAAATTGTCTGCTTGTTTTACTATAATAGGTAGTCATCGGGAAAACCTAACATTTATATTATATTATTTTGAATAGATGTTGTGAATGAAAAATGTTGTGAGTCATAATTAATTTATTTGAGATTTAAGTTTCTTACATTGTTTTGGAACGAAGTTCCTAATAGTATTAACAGACGTTTGAACTTGGTACGGGCCGGACAGCGGACTTGTACGTCGTACCAAATCCGCTAGTCACAACAGACGGCCGGATCTCGCAGTAGCCGCGTGGCGTGTGCACAGTTCAGACGTCATGCCTCCGACGTTATCCAAGCGCGCTAATATTGCGATTGGTGTTGCGGCAACAGTAATGCCGCTACAAACCTCACAAAAAAAAAGGAGTGGGCAAAAACGTATTTAAAATACGTGTGGTGTCGTGGGACACCGGATAGGAACGAAGTTTTATAAAAAAATATTTTACAAGTTAACTATATTCGATAAAGAAAATGTGCGTGTAAGCTCCTTTTTTTTTGGAAATACATACTTAAATAGATAATTACCTACACCCAGTCACAGGACAAACAGACATCTTCATAGACACATGTCTGTCCTGGATGGGAATCGAACCCACGACCTTTTTTTTAAATACATACTTGAATAGATTATTACCTACAACCCAGTCACAGGACAAACAGATATCTTCATACACACCTGTCCTGGATGGGAATCGAACCCACGACTTTTTTTTTGTAAATACATAAGTACTTAAATAGATTATTACCTACAACCTACGAATAAGTAATCAGGACAAACAGACATCTTTACACACACATATCTATCCTCGATGGGAATCGAACCCATGACCTTTTTTTCCGCCATAGTGCATTAATAGTATAATAGTATTAACAGACGTTCGAACTTGGTACGGTCCGGACAGCGGATTCGGTACGCTCCGTACCATATCCGTTCGTCTGGAGAGTTGTCTGTCGAACATAATTATTATTATTTCGTGTTCGATCCGGTCCGATGGTTTGCGCGTCGGATTTGGTCCGCTCCGTACCAAATACGCGCGTCTGTACGCTCGGACCTGACAAACGCACGGCAGTCACGATCGAAACGTTCTGGAGGTAGGTAGCACGTGCGGCAATGCACTATGGCGGAAAAAAAAGGTCGTGGGTACGATTCCCATCGAGGACAGATATTATTATGTGTGTATGAAGATGTCTGTTTGTCCTGATAACTTATTCGTAGGTTGTAGGTAATAATCTATTTAAGTATGTACTTACAAAAAAAATGTCGTGGGTTCGATTCCCATCCAGGACAGGTGTGTATGAAGATATCTGTTTGTCCTGTGACTGGGTTGTAGGTAATAATCTATTCAAGTATAAATTTTAAAAAAAATGTCGTGGGTTCGATTCCCATCCAGGACAGGTGTGTATGAAGATATCTGTTTGTCCTGTGACTGGGTTGTAGGTAATAATCTATTTTTTTTTATTATTCTGGATAGGCTTGTGTTTGACCACAATCTCACCATGGTGTGGCCGAAGATGGTAAGCACACAAAGCCTAGACGGGAACTGGCTCTCAAATGCAGCTGTCGGAACACACCGATAGGTGTTTTAGCGACAGATTTTCAACTTGAGGGTGGTAGCCAGCCAGTCGGGTACTACAAAGTACCCTACCACCGTGCTATGGTTTCCTCACGATGTTTTCCTTCAACGAAAGCTCAAGCTCATAGGTAATTATCTATTTAAGTATGTATTTCTAAAAAAAAAGGAGCTGACACGCACATTTTCTTTATCGAATATAACTTGAAAAATATTTTTTTAAAAACTTCGTTCCTATGTGGTGTCCCACGACACCACACGTATTTTAAATACGTTTTTGCCCACTCCTTTTTTTTAGTGAGGTTTGTAGCGGTATTACTGTTGCCGCAAGATAAATAGCAATTTTCGCGCGCTTGGATAACGTCGGAGGCATGAAGTCTGAACTGTGCACAGGACACGCGGCTACTGCGAGATCCGGCCGTCTGTTGTAACTAGCGGATTTGGTACGACGTACAAGTCCGTTGTCCGGCCCGTACCAAGTTCGAACGTCTGTTAATACTATTAGGAACTTCGTTCCAAAACAATGTAAGAAACTTAAATAGTGATTTCGAAATCGGAGATAAAACACTGTAAAACACTGTATAACACAATAATTTCACCACGAGAAAAAACCCAAACTGTTTATCCAAACATAGATTATAATACCTCAACAATTCTACCAACAGTAAAAAAAGGTATAATGCGTCTAAATCAAATAGACGTTAAGACACCTGCTACCCAAAGGAATCAGTACTCGTTTTAATTTAGTAGGATTATTTTTATAATACAATGTTGGTACAAAGTACGTTCCTAATTTAGCTTGTAAAGCAGTGTCGATGGACTGGATCCGGCCGTCTGTTGTGAATAGCGGATTTGGTACGCCGTACAAGTCCGCTGTCCGGCCCGTACCAAGTTCGAACGTCTGTTAATACTATTATGGGGCGTTGCGGAGGGCTAACAAACACAAAAAGGGGTCGTGGATTCGATTCTTTTTACTTGCATCGAAGATGTAAATTAATTTGTCTAGTAATTTCGTAAATTATAAAGTTGATAATATTGTGCAGCCGCCATTTTGGATTTAGGTTTTGACAGCACTATTGGCTTCAGCACCCTCGAAAACCATGAAAACAACACCCATGACGAAAAAGTTCATAATTTCACGCAGCCGCCATCTTATATTTAGATTTTGACAGCACTAGCGGCTTCAACACCCTCGAAAACCATGAAAACGACACCCATGACGAAAAAGTTGATTATTTCTTGCAGCCGCCATCTTGGATTTAGATTTTGACAGCACTATCGGCTTCAACACCCTCGAAAACCATGAAAACGACACCCATGGCGAAAAAGTTGATAATTTCGTGCAGCCGCCATCTTGGATTTAGATTTTGACAGCACTATCGGCTTCAGCACCCTCGAAAACCATAAAAACGACTTCCATGACGAAAAAGTTGATAATTTCGCGCAGCCGCCACCTTGGATTTGAATTTTGTGTTATGTTTTACGAATTTATTATGATCGATCACACAGACGATTACAATTTTAAAACAATAAATTATTCTCTAGCGACAACCGCTTAGTTTATACTGTGGTTGGTACGTAGTGTGAATAAATCGTCTGATCTAAGTCAACGTGACAGCCGTGCGAAAGCAAAAGGAACACAGGTCCTACCTCGTCAAGGCCCGGCGGGCGACTGAAGTCACGTCCGCAAGCCGCTGTATTATATATTAATTTATTATTAAAATAATTCAACTATTTTGCAAAATGTAACCGAGGATTATTGTTCTATATGTTATTAACTTTGCTTAGATATTTTTTTTGGAAGTTAAACTTTCATATGCTTCAAGTAAAATAAGAAAAATAATTGAATTAGACCCCTCTTCGGAATTTTTTTTTATCGAGTGAAGTTTTCGATATCATGTTTTGAACCGAGAATTATCTAAGTACATATAGTGAACTATGATATGTATTTTTTTTGGCTTTAAACAATAACTCTTTGTTTGTTAAAAATTGAATCAAAGTGATGTAAAATGGGTCTACCTGGCCTTAACTGTTCTTTGAAATACGGCCGGTGCATTGGCTAAGCCAAATGGCATTCTATTAAACTCCCACTGACCATCCGGGGTTACAAATGCAGTTTTCGGCTTCGCTTCTTCTAAGAGTTCTATCTGATAATACCCACTAGCTAAATCCAAGGTACTGTAATAAGAATTACCTGACAACCTATTCATTTGGTCTTCCATACAAGGAAGAGGGTAATGCTGCTTTATAGTTTTCCGATTAAGTGCTCTATAGTCCACACAAAGACGCTTATCTCCAGTTTTTTTTCGTACAAATATGATAGGACTGGCATACGGGGAATTTGATTCCCTGATCATTCCAGTAGAACTTAGTTCATTAATCATGCTCTGAACTTCCTGCCTCTCTTTTTGTGATAATCTATATGGTCTGTATACTATCGGTTGGTCATCACTAAGATCAATATTCATCTTCTCTAAATCCGTACATCCTAATTCATTTAAAGACGTTGCAAAACAATCACGATAAGAGTTAACCAGATCTAAAAGACGTAATTTATAATTATCAGACATGTCACCAATGTTTAACTGTTGTAAAGTAAAGGGTTGTAATAAGCGATCTACTCGTATTCTATTAATTTTGTAAAATCCGAAGGATTCTAAGACTATTTCAACTCGAGCAATCAATTCGCTTTTTTTAAATGTAATTGGTTTTTTATTTAATGGTATTATCAAGATATCAGTAAGTCCCTTTGTAACCAAATATATACCCTCCTCTATTTGATACTCCCTACCAGGTTGGCCTCTATAACAACCACGAACGTATATATCTCCATCAAACTCACAGCCACAATCAACTTCTACCAAATCTACTGCTCTAACTGTAACGCTATTAATTATTCGCAATTGTAAAAGTCTTTTAGTAACCCCACCTATATCATAATTGGTTTTAAAAATTAAATCATTCTCAGTCTTGAGTATTTGAATATGAGGTTGTTCGGTCAAAGTCTGGCCTATCAATAAAGGGTACTTAAGGAATTGATTTGGCACTACAACACACTCCACTATAGCAGTAACATTCTGAATCTGTATTTTGCCAATACACGATCCCAAAGAGTTAACAATCGCACCTCCGAATCCTACCATTGGGTGGCTAACTCCAGTATCAATATCATCAAAAAAAATCTTAGCCTCTTTCTCACGAATCAAAGTCAACTCGCTACCTAAGTCAACAAAACTTATTGTATCCTTCCCGTTAATTTTTACATTCTGTACATATTTGTTTGATCCTAGGACATGTGGCTTGTTAATTAATAAGATGGATTTTTCTTTCTTTTCTCCACTGATACCCTCATTTTTAGTACGGAAACATTCAAACTCATTATGTCCCACCAAATGGCATTTTGTGCATTTTTTAATTGGTTTAGGACACCTCGATAAAGGATGTCCTTCTTGTTTACAATTGTAACAACGTATATTAAGATTAGGTTTATTTAAATAGCTTGTTGAAGTGGATGGTTTTGACTCACGAATTTTCTTACCCATTGTATTCTTAAAAAAACCTGATTTAACATTACGCAGATATGCTAACAGTTTATCTGAATCATTAAATTGGGCTGCCTTTGCCCCTAATCGTACTGACCTATCATCTATACCATATAAAATACATTCCACAGCTTGCTTGCCTGTAATACCACAGCGGTTTAAAAGGGAAACCTTTTCGTAATAGTACTCTTCGAGTGACTCACCAAATCTTGCTCTTTTAGCCAGCATATCTGTCAACATCTGACCGTAATTTTCCTCAGCGGGAAATGCAGACTTAAGTTTGGTTTGCCACTCATTCCAAGAAAATAAAAGCGTAGGTAGCCCTTCATACCACTTTTTGGCAACACCTACTAGTTTTGGTAATGCATAGTGCACAATTTGTCGTTCAGACCATTCATACAGTATAGCACATTCATTCACCTTAGTAAGCCAATTATTAATGCTTTGATTTTTCAACGAAGGGTCAAATTCTGGCACAACATTTGTGTTTGAAAATTTTTCCTTATTATTATTGGTCGTCGAAAAATTATTTAAGATCTTTGTAAATTGAGACATAAACTCACTAGTATTGTAATCTTTTGGCACTGCTTCTGGAGAATGCTGCCGGTCATCCCTTAATCGGCTATAACGAAGAGATGGCTCCCTGGATCTGTTTTGACGTAGAGGTACCCGACGACTGCGGCTTCTTGATCGTCTAAATGTTGGTGATCGTGATCGTATCCTTATTTCACTGTAGCGTGGCGGTGTATGCAGAATCCGACGTCTAGAGGTGCGTGATCTACTACGTCCACGTTCAGCGTAGATATCAGGTTGAGCCTGGGATAACGCACCAACGGGTGGAGGCAGCTCTCCATCGTTTTCCATTTCTTTAAAAAAAAACACGGAACATTAAATGTTCAAGAAAAAGAAACACGACATACACCATTGATAAATCTGTTAGTGATATAATATTATAAAACCGTACTACAAGATCAAAGCATATCCAAGGAGTAGCCCCGGCTATATGCTTCGAAACAAATTTAAAATGATGCAGCCAAAGAGTAGCCCGGCCATACATCATTAATAAATCTGCTGGTTAGTATAATTATATAAATATAATCCCTCTAAACATTCAAAGCATATCCAAGGAGTAGCCCCGGCTATATGTTTCGAACCAAACTTAAAATGATGCAGCCAAAGAGTAGCCCGGCCATACATCATTAATAAATCTGTTGTTCAGAATAATTAAATAAATATAATTGTTTTAAGCATTCTAAAAAAATCAAAGCATATCCAAGGAGTAGCCCCGGCTATATGCTTCGAAACGAACTTAAAAATGATGCAGCCAAAGAGTAGCCCGGCCATACATCATTATTAATCTGCTGGTTAGTATAATTATATAAATATAATCCCTCTAAACATTCAAAGCATATCCAAGGAGTAGCCCCGGCTATATGTTTCGAACCAAACTTAAAATGATGCAGCCAAAGAGTAGCCCGGCCATACATCATTAATAAATCTGTTGTTCAGAATAATTAAATAAATATAATCGTTTTAAGCATTCTAAAAATTCAAAGCATATCCAAGGAGTAGCCCTGGCTATATGCTTCGAAACGAATTTAAAAATGATGCAGCCAAAGAGTAGCCCGGCCATACATCATTAATAAATCTGCTGTTTAGTACATGCAAAAGAGTTTCCTCGTCCAAAAACACCATAATCAGACAAAATATAGAAAGCAAAGTCAGGTAATCCTGACAAAGCCAACCATACCATGTACCAAACAATGAATCAGGAGAAGAAAAAAAATCTCAGAATACCCTCAATAATAATTAAATTTTATATACGCACCTTTACCACTATTTGTCTATCTCGATCCCGCTTCTGATAGTTGTTAACTAATGTAGTCGTAGAGTGGGAGTACCGACAATTAAATGAATACACACTTTCAATTAACTTTTATATTAACTACAATATTTGTATCACTTTAAATATAATGACGGATAAGTTAAATGCCAATTAACATAGCAATGCAACACGTATATAAAACAATATTTCTAACTGAATATTAAGAAGAGAGTGAGTGTTCTCTTGGTTTGACTCGTCAATTTAAAACCTCTGCCGCCCCTCCACTCAACCATTTTACAACGGCGTGAATGTGAAGCGACAGTGGCGGCACCATCAAACTATTTAGAGTCAAATAAAATACTTGTTTCAACATTTTGTAATCCCATACATGTTATTGTACCAATATACATTATAATTTGATTAAATATTATTAGTTAAATTCACAATACAAACCAAACGAGATAACAAAGCTTACACTTGGTATAGAGATTTTGAGCCAAAGTGTGCCTGCATCTTTCTAACATTTAAAGTACCTACCTATTGGATTGAATATTAAAAAAAAATGTATAGCGGAACTTAAATAACGCTTTCCCTAAAAATATTTCAATAGAAATATCAATGAGTATAATATCTCGTAGTTCAATATGGGAATTTTTTGATTACAAAACTATTGTGAGTTAAGCTATAGCAAAAATAACTTTTCCACTCCTCTTTCTCAAAAATACCGTCATTGTGGCGTACCAGAGCGAAGAAAAAATAGCAATTCTTCCTCTCGGGGAAAAAGTTTTTTTTATTAATTTTTGTGTGTCAAATGACAATGAGCCTACAAAAACGAAAAAGTCTTTAGTCATAAGTAGAATAATCATGAATAAAGACTCGACTTATTACTGTTTCATAAATAAAGAACTTCATTTTAATTTTGAAAATGGAACTAAAATCGACGATCTCTGGTAGAATGCATGCAATGGTGTTGCGGCTACAGCTCATTTTAGCTCCTTGTATAACAATCTACTATTTTGCTATAGTATATGTTTTCCATTGACACAATAGAAAACAAATTAAAATACAAATTTATTTTTAACCGACTTCAAAAAAAAGGAGGAGGTTCTCAATTCGTCTGTATGTTTTTTTTTTTTTTTTTTTGTATGTTTGTTACTCGATTTCTCTGCCAATTATGAATAGATTTTGATGATTCTTTTTTTGTTTGGTAGATCCTACTTCAGAGGTGGTCCCATTTAAATTTTGTCGAAATTGATTAAGCACTTTTTGAGAAAATCAACAAAAACGAAAAAAAATCTATCTCGTTTGATAAACCTTAGTGAATCAAACTGAGTCGTTGAGCGTGACTTTTTGGATTTGGATGAAATTTCGTGTGTATACTTCAATGGGTTCTTCGATGGTTTTAAAATACAATTGGACCCGGTAGGTGGCGCTGGAATCGAGTTCCAAGATTTGTTTTAATTTCAGGGCAGGACGACGTCTGCCGGGCCCGCTAGTTATATATTATATTTTACCGGCCAGACCCGATTTCAGGACAAACTAGTTTTGCCTAGGATAACATATAATAAGGAATAAACTTTAAAAATTAAAAAATAAAATTATTTTTAAAAATAAAAAACAAAAACCGACTTCAAAACTGTAACCTATACCTATGTACAAACATAAACTAAAAAGTAAAGAATAATATTTTAATTTCAAAGCAAGAGCCTTAAAGGACAATCAACAAAATTATTGATATTTATATATCTATTTAATATTTATAAACAGTTCTTTTTGGAGTCGGTGCCAGCCAAGAAGGACAGTTTAATTCTGCCTTTGTAACAAACTTTCGAAAAGTAGGGGAGCGACGGCGCAGACCTAAGGAACATTACCGTAAGGAGAGGTGTCGTAAGACGTTTTCTCGTATGAACACTTCGTGTCCAGTTCAAAACTGTCCTTCTTCTTGACTGGCACCGACTCCAAAAAGAACTGTTTATAAATATTAAATAGATATATAAATATCAATAATTTTGTTGATTGTCCTTTAAGGCTCTTGCTTTGAAATTAAAATATTATTCTTTACTTTTTAGTTTATGTTTGTACATAGGTATAGGTTACAGTTTTGAAGTCGGTTTTTGTTTTTTATTTTTAAAAATAATTTTATTGCTACTGATTATTATAAACTTTGTAAACTATACGTTACCACTTTGTAGTCTATGGAACCCTACACACTGTGCGTGGTCCGACGTGCACTTTCCCGCCATTATTAGGGCTCCGTACCCAAAGGGTAAAAACGGGACACTATTACTAAGACTTCGCTGTCTGTCCGTCCGTCTGTCTGTTACCAGGCTGTATCTCAAGAACCGCGATAGCTAGACAGTTGAAATTTTCACAAATTATGTATTTCTGTTGCCGCTACGAGTATAACAACAAATACTAAAAACAAAATAAAATAAATATGGGGCTCCCATACAAAAAACGCTATTTTTTGCCCTGTTTTGCTCGATTTCATCACCAGGCTGTATCTCAAGAACCGCGATAGCTAGACAATTGAAATTTTCACAAATTATGTATTTTTACGGAACCCTTCGTGCGCGAGTCCGACTCGCACTTGGCCGGTTTTTATTTATAGCCTACAATTTCCTTATCATTTTTACACACAATAATGCTATTATTGTATAGGTACTCGACCGACAATTCGTATTCTTATACGAATACAATTTGTATACTTTTACGAATTGTCGAGGACACGTCGGTCGGAGTATGGATGTTATAAAGAGGAATGTAAACCATAATAACCGCGATGAGGAAGACCGAGAATAAGTCGATGGATTGTGTGAAAAGTGTGCAAAAAAGTGAATGCTAATAAGACGAATAGATGAGATCTTTGGGCCGAATAAAATTAATTGGTAAACAGTTGATGATAATTAGTTAAAATTACTATAGTTGGCGTGTGCTGCTCAAGTTCACCTCGGCTCAAATAGACTGTGTGTAATTCATAGATATAAGGAAATCGACTGGTTTAATTCTTCTGTGAAATTCAGAAATGGTTTATCCACTTGTAATTAAATTACCGAAAAGACTATGGAAATAACCTAGTTTAGTTTAATGTTGTTTAATATAATTTAAGGGTGTTATAAAATGCTATAAACTTTATGCTTTAAGGTTAGGATACGGTACTATGAGGTCATTAAAAGCAAGCAAATTAAATGAATCGCGGGTAAAAGCCAAAGGTTGGGTTTAAGTAGCTTTCTATTAATATTTACAAGTTGACCGTCAGTTGCCCGGTTTATTTTAGATTCGAACTGTAATTCAAAGTTAATGTTTTTTTTAAATAAATTACATTAGTTTATTTCGGAATATACAAAATAATCTTTCTTCGGGTAACAAAAATAAAATAATGAGGGTTACAGAATCCTAGGTAAAAAAAACTATAGGTGGATTTATTTATTACTTATTTTTAAACTTCGACAAAGCAACACCTGTTACTATTATGTGCTATAAAAAAACACTACATAATCATTAAGTACATTAGCTACTAAAACAACCTATAAAAAATCATAAATGCATATAACGTATTTATACCACAGTATAAAGATATAGGACGCTTTGTTGAATTGAATGAATTTTATATCAGCAGTGTCGAAATATTTTCATAATCCATTTTGGCTTTTACACAAATTCTAAATAATGTACAACACATTGAAATTATGATAGGTCATCGCGCTAGTTTTTACGCTACTGCCAGAAAACATGCATATTTTCGTCTACGATATAAATATTTGTTAAAGTCAGCGGATTACTTCTCAACTAATCGCTTTTAATGATCTCTCATCGCGTTTATTTTGCGTGTTAGCTCTGCCTGTTTGCCATCCGTCCGTTTGACTGTTTCAGTCTTACCCCTATACTTAGTAATGTAGAATGGAGAAAATCTTAGGATACCTACTATTATTATTAACGTATTTTTTTTCAACACATTAAACGATATGCTACAGAAAATGCAGAAGAAACCATTCTATTGCCTGAAGCATATTATTATTACATTCATTTGAATGTTTATGTATATTGTATGTATTATATAAATAATCTTTTACACATGTATGTAAATACCATTTTTACTTCGCACAAGAGGGCAGTTCGAGCTATTTATGACTTCGGATCCCTCAGAGATAGTATAAAGAAATTGGCATGCTCACAGTTGCGTATCTCTCTCTCATCTCATATTTATGCAAAAATCATATTTGTGCATTGATATTTTAGTATTTTTGTACAAAAAGTTGCACTCCATCAATATTACTCGTATAAATAAGCACAAACTACATTTTAAACCTCTGCTTACAGACAACAAAAAGTAAAAGATTAATTTCTAGGGCTGAGCAGGCAAGCGCTTCTACTAATAACAAAATTCCTATTCCAAACAAATAGACAGGTACAATGTACATATCTACTTTTCGCAAAAATGTTTTGATTAAAAATCTTGTTATACCTAGTATAAATTAATACATGCATTGAAGACTTTGCCTTTTTGTGTTCTAAAAGATTTTTTTTTACTTTTTATTACTGTAACAATGGTATAGTAAATATATAAACGTAGCCTACCTTATTAGGTAGACTATTATTTTTATAAACCTGTTGTAAATAATTATACGCATACACATTATACCTACCACCTTTGTATAATTCTTTAAAACAGATTTTTTTATATTACAAGTTAGTAAGCGTGTGTAAGCTCACTTCCCACTACAATACACCAGAGCAGAGCAATGGCTGCCACCTGCCACATACCTACCTACGTCATACTTGTGAACATGTGTAGAGTGTGAGGGGTTTGCTTGATTTTATTATTCACTTAATAAGTTCTGTTTATTAATTTTTACCACCATACGCAAATAGTTATAAAACTAAATACATATACTAAATTAATAATTATTGTACATTGATTACTAGATCTAAAATGATTATGCAAAAGCAATCGTTGAATTATTTGCCGGGTCTTCCCAGCAAAAGATGCTTTAGAGTTCATAAGCGATTGTATATACCTATTTGGATAAAAAATATTTTCAATTTTATTTAAAAGTACAAAAAAAAGCATCCAACCGATATCGGGAACTTGATTCTTACTATGCGTGCCGTATCAGTCAAACTGTACCTACTGAAAAAATCTTAAAAATTATCAATTATATTTCAGTACAAAATATCTACTGTCTACTGAGATACCATAGGCTTCTATATTTATATATTTCAGTATGCATTTTTTTCATTCGAAATCATCAAATCTTCAAAAGACCGTTGTCTACATGGACCGTTTAACTTTACGGTAGCACAAAGTGTATTGTGATTTTTGACAATTAGCTTGTGTCCGTGCAAGGACATCCTTGAAAATATCTAGTCACAAGCGAATCTATTTGAGTGAATCATATTTGGTTTATTGCTAGCAAATGTTAAGATTAAGAATTATATCCAATATAATTTCTACGTTTTCCACAGGAGTGATCTAATAAGAGTTCCATTTTTCCTTCTAGGGAACGGAACTCTGGATAAGAACATTTTTTTTTCTTACACAAAGCTACCTACCATTGCACATATACCTACATTATACAGTAGGTACAACACATTTATCTCTATCATTCATCATTTTCATTCATCTCTACCAATAACTTTATTTTCTAACGGGCTTAGAAAAACTACTGAAATTATTATATTTATAAAAAAATTGGCATCTAGCCTCACTGGTTAATTTGTAAAGCATATCTGGTGATGTCAGTCAACAGTCGTTTGAGTAGTTTATACAAGATGGCCTAAATGCGAATTTCCTGTAGTAAATATAAATTTAGAATACCTAAAGTTAGGTAGGTACTTAGGTTATAAAATAATTCGATATTTTCACGATCTCTCTGAAATCGTTATCTCCTCGAAGTCCTAGATTAAATAAAAATATTGTTATTGTATTAATTAAATATATGCAGATTTTCTTTAACCTCAAACAAAATTCAAATTCATGTTGTTATTATACAGTGAGATACTATGTGGGGAGAAAATCGAGCATTTTTTTCGTGTGCAATAAAGCGCCATCTATGTTAAATCGCTGAAACTACTTGGCGAGGATGCCTTCTGAAAATTATATTTTCTACAGCCAACGAAGGTTCTATGTACAGTTTTCCCGCTTTGAATGCGTGAAGGTAGATGTCACTTTTCTTATTAACAATAGACAGGCAACACCAGTATTGACGAAAAATTATCAAACACAATAGAAATAAAGAATACAAAACACAATATAAAATACTCTAAAACATCGAACATGTTATAAAATTCATCTTTGTGAAGATTTTTTACAATCTAACCACAATCGGTTCTTAGATCTTTTGATGATGCGTAAATAATTATGTTACACACAAATTAGTATTTTATTTATATATCCATTTTACATTCAATAAAAAAACTTATGGATATTATGTCAGTGAACATAATTTAATTCTGTAATCACGCAAGTCTTGTATTATATTATTTAGGTAACCTACCTTTGAAATACCATTTTGCACAATTAAACCTTTTTACAATTGAGTAAATGGTAGCTTATAGAAATTAAGTAGTTTCTATTTTGGGTTTAATGAAAGACTTACGATGAAAAATGTAGGTGTCTCCTCATAAGACAAAAATAAAGTTAACTATTCTGTTGTCGATTCATAAAACCGGCTGCTTTTATTTTACGATACAGAAACAAAAGAGTAAATAAAGATTGAAGAAGGTCGGTATCTACGGTTGATCCACCGCAGTTGTAATTTACGTTTAGGAGTTTCCTCTCGTAAATTTAAATCGGTAAAAGTGCCTGCGTGCAATCAATTTCTTAGCCTGACCTTGCTTGAACCTTGCACACCAATTTAAACTTATGAGTCGTATTTTTTTCCTTAGAGATGGGGCGACTGGCCAATTTTGTTGAGAACCTTTACTTTCTTTCTAGAGAGGGTACCTAAGTTAAGAATTATTAGGATACACTGTTAGTAACTAGCTATTCGTTATCTAGTAGGTTTCCGGGAATTCTTTGTACAGAAGCATCTTTATTTTGCCTTATTTAAAACTAAAAAGTAAATAATTATGTAGAACAGGTAGGTACTTAAGTCAGTATTAATTCTACTCTTCTACTGCTCAATGCTCATGATTGGAGAGCATATCGGATAGCAGCACTCAATAACACTTCATATAATTACAGAAAATGTTACTTACCATTTTAATAGAACGTACCTACAAAACGCTGCAACCCAACTGCACGGATACTAAAATACTAAGTAGTCTAAAATGTAAATTAATTATGTATACAAATAATTAAAATTGCTTGCTTAAATGCTATTTGCAATTAAATAATATCTATATCTCTATATATAAAAGAAAGTCGTGTTAGTTACACTATTTATAACTCGAGAACGGCTGGACCGATTTTCATGGTTTTTGATTTGTTAGATTCGTTTCCGCCCGGAATAGCAGAATAACCATTAAAAAATAGGAAAAATGTACAAAAAAAGAATAATGAAGACAATTATTTTTGTCATATATTTTGTATAGAACGACTTTTTGACATGTCTCGAGATCGGGCTGACAGATGACAGATGGTTTAGATTCACAAATTGGACACGGTAGGTGTCACTGGAATCGGGTTCTATGTTTTGTTTTAATTTCAGGGCAGGACAACGTCTGCTGGGCCCACTAGTTATGAATAAAAACTAGCTAAAAATAATAGTATTCATTTCTACCACAAGGTTATTCTTACATTCCAGATTATTTATCGACGTTTACCGTGCAAAATAACAGTACCGTCTAAATAACAATCCCGTCATCTCACGTCATAAACCACGTTTATAACTAGACCGTGTCGGTCATATCGATTTTGACTTTATTGTCCTTTGTTCTAAATCTTCTAGAGGAACGCATATTTTGAAAGTTCACTCCACAACTACCTACTAGCAATTCACACAATGAATTCATACCTATCTTCTTCGGTGTTCCTCTACCCTTACGTCTATTTTCGTATTCAACTTTATTGACATGGCTTTCATAATGTTTACTCTCAATATTTTGATATCTATGACGAATCTCGTCTACAGATCCGGAAAATATATGTTACCATTTGATGTGTTCACAAAATCAATAAATTATTTGCATATGACTCTGTTCTTATAACCGATCGGTGCTGTTTATACGAGAGTGGATTTCTAAATAAATCGTTTCAACATACCACAGTTTCACGGATCCATTTTGAATAAGCGTGCACTTTGGAATTATGGAAGTGTTATGGGGATTCGCATCACGACCCTATTATCTAAAATAGCTGTAATAAAGCAAAATTACTGGATTCCATTCTCACGAGAATCATTCTGGCTTATCCTCACGAATTGGCTGGGCGGAGCTATAAAGTCGAATATAAATAAAAAAACATTATTAAAACTCTTTCAGAATATTGATATCGGAAATTAAAAACCTTTCATGTTGATTGAAGTCGTTTTGAGACATTCAAAGTTATAGCTTTAAGAGCAAAATAGCATGAAAAAGAATTTATCGGTTATGAAAATTAATTATAAACGATATAAAAATATAGGTAAACCTAGTAAGCTTTAGGAAAAAACATTATTTTAAAAGACGCTAATTGTTGTTAACCCTTTGGTCCTTTGGTGTATAATCTCCAGTGATATAATTAATATAGGTACATAATATATTACATGATGATGGCTGCAAAACGACTAAAATTCTCAATGCAAATGAATGAATGTTACGAAAAGTAGAGAGCAAAAGCTCATGGCCCTACAATGCAATGTTACGTAAGTTCCCAACGCGGTCGATAGCTGCTGTAGCTTGTAAGGCAAGCGCAACATTTTGTAGCCCGATTTAAACGTCTCCGGCTGCCTCATCATAATCCGATGTAAAATTAATGAAAACACTCTACCGTTAATTATGAACAGTGAAGTCCTACAAAGTGTTTTACATTTTTTATTCACGATGTTTGAATTTACTTACACAAGTTAATGTCAATATAAAACATTAAACTACATCTTGATTGTACTAATTTGTTCAATAACATAATTATGTTATTAGAAAATAATAAAAAACCGGCCAAATGCGGGTTGAACTCGCGTGGTGAGGGTTCCGTACAATGCCAAAGTCAGTGAACGTATTATATTGAGTTTACCACTTTTATTTCAATTGATATAATTTTTATAGGTTTTCCTTTAATCCACAACTGAACTATAGGTTATAAATATATTTTTGGCTCAGTAGTTTTGGAGATCAGGGGGTGGATGGTAAATTTCCTAATTCCTCTTTTCAATCCTCATAACGAGCCCTTTCATTTGATATATGACACAGTAAGGTTTGCAAAACGTTTGTTTTTAATTTCCTAATTAGTCCCCCGAAAATGACCCTTATATAAAAAAGAAACTTTACTTTGCACGTCACACGTGGAATTACACCATCCTACCAAATTTCACCTGATTTGGTCAAGTAGATTCGGAGCAAATGACTGTGACATGACCGCACAGACAGACGCACGAGTGATCCTATAAAGGTTCTTTTTTTTGTTCGGTACCCTAATTAGGTTGGTACCATATATACTTATATACCATTATATAGTTAAATATCAGTTGATGTGGTCAATGTAGCTATAATATTTGTAAAATTTTTGAGTTTTTTAACGAATTTAGGAGTGGACGGAGGAGCACTAATTAATTCTGGAGCTATTATAAAAAATATTTTGTTTAGTATTTTTCCATGAGAAATGCTCCTTATTTCAGGTGTGTTAAATAACGTTACTGGAACATTTTGTAAACACTTAACTCTGCTCATTTTTTTTATTTTCAGTTCCATAAATAAATCAGTTATTTACCCAATAAATTTATTATTTTTCAATGTGCTCCAATTACATACCTACAAACTTTTATGCTAAATTGTTATTATACTGTTTGGATTTCTTGAAGCCTGGGCGCACCCACTAATCTACTGGAATTGAATTTGAGTGTTATTGGTCCTAATAAAAACTTTGATGTATAAAATACCAACTAAGTTAGCTATCGCTGGCGACACCGTCCGCGAGGAAGTCATTTAGTGCATGTGGATATGCCTACTACAACGTAAAATATTTTTTATATGTACCTATATCTAATTTACCGCGGATTAATCCTTTAAACAAAGACAACTGATTGATTTAACTTTACTCCCGAGCTATGCTCCCGAGGGATTATAGCAGAAGTTAATAAGTAAGCTAAAAGGTCTCATGCAAGTTAAATCTGGACGTGAAGTCACTATCTGTAACATAAGGTGACAACCTTACCTCTGTGACCTTACTGAAGTTTTAGGAAGTAAAAAGCCACTGGAAGAGATGTACGAACTTTTAGTTTAGTAGTAAATGTTTTGATAAAGTTAGTTTTACCTTTGCCGATTGTGCCGATTTCTCACAATAATCGTTGATCTTGTTGGAAATAAATGTACTTTCTAAGTAGGTATTGTGATAGTAGTAGTATATAAGTAGGTGATGCATTTAATTTCTTCAGGAAAAATATTTTAAAGTAGTATTTTTAATTACTGTGAATTTATTCGCAATCCACATAAACTGACATACGAAAATAAGGAGATTTCAAGCGACATCTCATTACGTCACTGTTATGTAAGTTTTATGATAATTTTGATGACATATAAGCGACATAAGTATGAGTTACGACCACGATGGCTTTATGACAGCAAAGCTACGTTTATGTATTATTCTTTTAACATATTTCTCTGATAAGTAAGAAAACAATCATATATAAGCGTAGGCTTTTTAATACAAACACCTCTCTAAAAGTAATACAAAATACTCAACTACCACGCTGTGGTATCCTCATTATGTTTTCTTTCCAGTAACATAGGGTATGATTTAGTATTAGGCCTATTTAAAAATCGCCTAATAAGCTAAGTTTCTTTAGGAAAACAATTCAGTTTCTTCAACAAAATTGAGATACATTTTCAGTGAGCTGCTAGGCACTTCCAGTAATGATAGTGGCGTTGTCGAGTGGAACAGCGCCAAGCAATTAAATGGTGGAGCCGCACGCGAGCGTTTTCATCTTCCACTCTTACGAGTACGACGCGGACAAGGCGGCGCGCTCGACCAAATTGCTCTCGTTACTTGCACTTTTTTTAGCCAGGCGCATTACTAGGCAGCCAACGATCTTTGTTAGCAGTCCCAACATCTGGTTGTCATGTTGTGTTTTCACTATGTACTTATTGTATTTCAGTAGGTAATGTTTGCAAACATGACATTGGTTTGTTAAAAACCCACAGGGTGATTGTAAAACCTAATCGATATCGTGATCAATTTAAAACTTACAGTTGAAATTATGCATTGATTTCAATTAAATCTTTTCATTTTTTGTAACTTCACTACAATTATTTAATTCAACTTCAAAAAGCTTCGAAATCGAAAGGCGTACATTTAAACCAATCTTAGATTTCTAAACACAAATTTTAAATCGATCATGATTTGTTTTAATTTTCACAATGGCCCTGCCGGTTCTATAAGTACTAGATTAGATAAAAATTTAATTAAAAAACAGCATTTTTTACTTCGTATTCGTACAAAGAGTGTAAGTATATGTGTAATTGTGGCAATGTCATGATTCAGAAAGGAACGACGTGACAACGAACATAAGCGATATCATACCTATCAACAAAACAAACGTAAGTAAGTAGGTACTAACAACACTGTACTTGGGTATTCTCAATCATCTATAGTAAAACAATTCTCATGGTAAAAACAAGATGACCTTCCGTTATTTTCCAATTTAAAGCGTGAATATAAATCATCGCTCCTTTGAATATTATGTAAATGATTAAAAACAAGGCAATGCTCTCGAATAATGCTCTACAGATTTAACTAACTAGTTTGCTCTTTTGACAAGTCCATTCATAATGTTTAAATGACTCATTAGTTAGTCTTCACATTGAATATGCAATATGTAAATATTGCTTTTTAAAAATGTTCAGAAAATCTATTTGCTATGTTGCTCAGTGTTACGTAACTAGTCCTTGGTTAAAAAATGATTCTGCAAGACATCGTTGAACTTTGATTTGTTTAGAATACTTATAACCAATAAATAACGGAGGTATAGGTATATTAAATTATCAAGTTTTCAATGAATTACTAATTCGTAGGGATCATATTATATACCTACAGTGTTAGTAAGTTCTTAATCATAAAATTATCCACTTAGCACCCATGATCACCTTCAAAAATATACATAATTCCGCCTAATACAATGCCAATAACCAAAGTTCCTTAAACATTATACATATACAACTCATAGAAAATCACGATTGGTTTTGTTCAACATTTAATATGTTATGTTACATATTTTGATAATGCATACCATTTTATTTTCAGCAAAAAATTCTACGTTTCCAAGGTCAAGGTTTTATATTAATCTAAATAGGTGCCTCATTTAAATAGTAGGTACTTAAGTACAAGTAAGTAATTGAACAATATCTTAAAGGCAAGCGAACAGAAGTATCAAATTCATTTTAAATTCAAATGTGTGTACTTATATTCACGTTCTGGCTGAGCGACTCCCCCGTTCAGTAGCGTACAATCTTCGACACATCACGTATGAGGGTCTACACATACCTACATACATACAAAACATTATGTATTAATGTAAACCAACGCACTTAGACTTGGTACTACTTCTACATGAAGTATATTACCTATACCTTGACTCGTTGTATGTTTTTTTATAGCACAGTGTGACCTAAACCCGCACTTTACGCACGCTTTTCCGTGACCTAAGTTGCCTATTTCTGCACGGAGAAGCATGCGTAAAGTGCGGGTTTATGTCACACTTGCTATAAAATAGTATACGATACATGTGCCCGAAGTTGTCTATTATTGCACGGCGTTTAGCATCCTCGCTGCGCTCGGGCGCTAACTTCACACCGTGCAATAATAGCCTACTTAGGTCACGCGTATCGTAATGTACTATTATTATACTGTTGTCTTACTGGCATTCGTTTTTTCGCTTAACACAAAAACGGTATCAATAAATTAAAACAAGAATTAAAAAATATTATTATTTAAAAAAAAAACTTTATCATAACAAAAAACTTGTAAACGCAAAATCACGATAAGATTTCTTAATCAATGTAAGGTTACATTATGACGTAGGTACCTATATTATATAGTATATCAGTCATCTGGTTTCCATATTACAAGCCCTGCTTAGTTTGGGATCAGATAGCCGTGTGTGAAAAATGTCCGAGGATATTTATTTATCTTACTAATATTATAAATGTGAAAGTTTGGATGGATGGATGTTTGTTACTCATTTACGCCAGAACGGCTGAATGGATCTGGATGAAATTTGGCATGGAGATAGATTATAGTCTGGAATAGCACATAGGTTATCCCGGGAAAAGATAACATCCCTCGGGAACGCGGGTGAAACCGCGCGGAACAGCCAGCTAGCAACTATAAATGTGAAAGTTTTTTTATGTTTGTGAGTTTGTATGTTTGTTGCTCAATCACGCAAAAGCAGCTGAACGGATTTTGAGGAAACTTGGCACACGTGTAGACCATAATCCTGGAATAAAACATAGGATACTTTTAATGACGAGAAAAGATAAGATCCCTCGGGAACGCGGATGATACCGCGGGACGGAAAACTAGTTCAGTAAATTTTGATTTGAGGCAGTATACGAAATCTGTTATTGTATTAAAACTTTATTTATTGACCACACGATACATGAATAATACAATATCAAATAACATTTGCATATACTCTATTGCTTACAGTATTACATGTAAATAAATACCTATCAACATTCAGCACATGTTTATATAGGTACTCGTCCAACTTTACTACATATTTCCTACGGCACGTAGGAGCAAAACCTACAGCGAGCAGCTTGCTTCAAAATTTTGCATTTAATCATTAGGTACATTTGGCAGTCGTGACCAAGACAATAAGTACTGTGAAGTTATGTTGAGTTGAAATTATATCTCCAAACACATTGCTGGAGTGTTTGTGCAGCTGCATTTGAGAGATAGTTCCCTTTTAGGCTTTGTGTAGGCAGCAAATATGAACGTTATTACTTATCAGTTCAGCAAAAATTCTTTATCATACTTCTTAGATATTGAATATTAATCAAATCAAGAAAACGGTTCAAGGCTCAGGCAGCAGTGTAGTGTACGAGTAGATACGACGTTCTATAAAAAACTGAAAAGTAGGACAATAATTTTGTAGATATGGAATTCTTGTCTAAAATGCAGTTGTGTGTAAATAATCATAACTTATTCCTTTGTATTTGCAATGTACTTACATATATATTTATTTATACGACAGATATAACCATTTTATATAGAGAGCTGAAAATCAATCTCAAATGTCCATATTTGGAAGTCCAACTGCACCCAGGCATCTAAAATTCCGCATTGGAGTTTTGGGTTTACTGTGAATTCCAGAATGTAAAAATCATAAGCAAGTATATTTTCTATTAGCTTGAGAAAGGCATTGTTGTAAATAGCTCGAGCCTTATTACCTAAACAAAGGTTCTGCCACAGCACCTTATATTAAATCAACTATAATTTTAGATTACCAGAACTTTGGAATCATGTTTGTTGGAATAAGTTTACCTACCTAATTTTCAAGTATTTATTTTGATAAAATTTAAATAAGGATGTTGACTGACATATCAAATCAGCTTCTTTTTATGATATGTCAAAACGATAGTTTATATGGAGGTGTGTATGAAATACTGCCACGTGACGTCATAAATATACACCATCAAAAGAACTACTACTTCTACTCTTTGTTGTTAAATTGCTAATTAAAAATCATAAAATGGTTGAATTATACAAAGTGTTCGCTATTTACGAGTATTTTTATACACTGGCTAGTGTTAGATAATTTTTATTGAATATGGGCAACATCCGTATTAGATTCAAAATAAATTGTTTCAAAAGAACTTACCTTTGAAGTATCAAGATTACGCTACAGATTAAAAATCAAGCATTACCCGCTCGTGTACGTAGATTTATATGAAATGGTGAGCATGTGCTTGCAGATATACAAGTTTCTAGGAGACTTGTATGGAGATGTATTGCTGCTGAAAAGCAATATTTTCTGTGATTCTGCAAGTTAGTGGGCGAAACGTTTCAGAGGCGGTTCGGTTTCTACTCGTTACGTCACAGTGGGTCGATATCAAGCGGCGCACCCTGCGGCCGCCCGCTGCCGGCTCTAACAAACGCCCGACACCGACAAATTTACCAACTTTTAATACTTTGTTTTTACATGCTTCTTCTTATCGGAATTTTTCTCGCATTATCTTATAAATGTGCTTTTTCGACGAAGCCATTCGCGCAAAGAGCGAGTATTAACATCAAATCACCTCAGCAAGAGTTTAATTCTTTTATATAACTTTTAAGTATATTTCATAAAGTTGTACTGAAGTAATTTATTAATACATGTTGTTTTTCTTTTCAGGTAAGTGAGCTATTTGCTGTCAGTATTCATCGACAACTGTACGTAAGTGATCCACACATTGTTAAATTATTTTTCTAGTATGAAATGTCTATACAAAACATTACATTATAATTTTTTCAATGAGTTTTGGCAGACTAATCAATCAATTAACTTTAGCATGTGAGTGTGAAATATCAAACTAGAATGTGATGCTGTAAATTATTACGTGAAATAACATGATTTCACAAATTAACATTTTGTTCTGCATTCAAGTCAAAAATAAGAAACCATACATAGTCTGATGGTATCGTAGGTTTAACGTAAATTATTCTGAAATGTTTTGAAATCTGAACATTACTTCTATTGTGGACACATTTCATGTATTTCAAACCTCCTCTGCTTGGAGACAGAAGCGGCATATTTATGTTTGGTTATTAATCAAAAGCAAGCACTTGCGGGTTGGAGTGGAAACATAAATTACCTATATGAATTTGAGCCAGCTTTTTCAACCGAATTTCTGTCTGGTATGACGTGAACCAACATTAATACATATCCCACGCAAATGTTCTATTATTTGTTTTTTTTTTTAACTTTAGATGCTGTTTCCTGTGTACTTACAATCATGATGCTTATATCTTTTAAAATTATAGTACCTACTCGAATTGCGATTCATGGAGTTCTATTTTTAGGTAGTTTTGGGAAAACCATCCCACCTGCGAGACAAGGGGTTAATTAACTCCTTAACAATACTTATATTTAATTTTACAACAAAGAAATATTTATCCTTGTTAAGAGCATAAACTATTGAAGTAAAGTAGCTCGTTTACGCAGTTAAAAGAACAGCTTCATTTATAAGTTGTGAAGCTGCTCAAAGTGACTTTTGAACAACGGAAAGTTTCATCTTTCTTTATATTATTTTACGAGACAAGCTCAATGCTTTGAAAACAAAATAAAGTTGCAACAAGTTCTCTAATATTAGTAAAGCTATAACTGTTTAATTTGGCAGTGCCTTGTTCAATTTATTTCGTCAACACACACTGTTGAAACTAAAGACGAGAATTGCAGCCCCCTAGCAGACAGATAGCTACAGGGTTTATATGGTTTAGTCTTTTGGGACCTAAACAAAATGGGTATCGACAATTTGTCTTCGTTAGTAGAAAAACCGCTTTTTTGTGGGAATGACGAATGGTCATGTGATTTTCTTATGTCATATGTGATTTTGTTCTTTCTCTTATGTCAATTGAAGGGTTGTAATTCTAAAGGGCCTAAGTGCCAATTTTATGTTTTAGAGATATGTATAACAAAAAAAGGTTGTGAAATAGACAAATTAATGAACTAATTCGAAACTGCATCTTTGTGTGAGTGAAAAATTAAAAGTCACAGGCACTTGGATCCATTTGGATATTATTAGGCTTGGCACCTAGATCGTATTTTTGTAATAATATTGTTTTTATTTTGGCACTTAGACCCATTAGAATTAGAACCCTTGAATTTTTGCGGTAATAGTATTTTTTAAACCAAATAAAATACTAGTTTTCCGCCCCGCGGTTTCATCCGCGTTCCCGGGTATCTTATCTTTTACCGGGATAAAAAGTATCCTGTATTTTATTCCACGGTATGATCTATCTGTGTGCCAAGTTTCATCAAAATTCTTTAAACAGTTTTTGCTTGATTGAGCAACAAACATACAAACATCTAAACATACAAATACATACAAACTTTCAGATTTATAATATTACCTAGTAGGATAAATGAATAACAATACAGTAATATGCTAGCACTATTAAATAATTAAGTTTCTAAAAACGCAACACAGACCTAACTTTGTTGCCACTTGTTTTATTTAGGGCAGACAAAAACATGCACCGAATATTAAGTGCGGTTGTAACAATCATTAATTCATAAAAGGCAACATTAAAATTTATACATTTATTCTAATAATGCATAATATTAGCTTGTTTATATTGTTAATTTTTGTTTCAAATGGCCTTTGTCAACCATTAGGTATAAAACAAAATAGTGCCTAAATCTTGCCTACTCACGTTATGGTTCACAGTGTACTTATAGGTAGAAGTATATAGTACCTATGTGTTTACAACTATGTACATATTATCAATATATCAATGTTAAGGTTTACTTTTAGATTAGACATGTGGGACTGTGGGTATAAGATAATCGTTACGATTTTAAGATACTAGTATTGACACTAGCTATGTAAATAAATACTTACAATGTTATATGAATTCAAAGAAAATATTGAGACATTGTTGTAGTTATACAGAGTGTAGTAGGTACTTATAATTCTATTTATATCTAGATGAAATTACGATTTGAAGGTATTTTACGGAGTGGATATTAAAAATCAAACTTGATTTTGTCATGCTGAAATACATTTACCACATTTACAACAAACAGGAAAAATTTGTTGGAGTAAAATTTGTCTTGTATTTTAAAATATTTGTTGTTAATAACTTGCATCGCGATTCCTGCTTTTTTATGTAGTTTAGGGACCGCGCTCCCAACCGTGAACCAAGTGGATAATAAAGGAGGGTAAATTATTCAGGTATCTGAGTGTATACATCGGCACATTCTCGTACATATAAGCAGATACTGGTACCTTAGCATATGTAATATCTTGCGATATTGTTTAGGTACCAAGCCATGTCGATATGTTATAGTCAAGTCTGGATAACAAAGTGGCAAATAAATCATATAGATGCACAATAAAATTTAAAGTGTCTGTTATAATAATGAAAGTTCGTTGCCCGTCATACGTATATGCGTTGACGTGCTGAATTTGATTAGGTTTATCTGAAATCAAATACGACACAAAAACATCAAACCATTTTATAAACAAATGAAATGATTAAAAAAAAAAGATAATAATAATGAGCAACCTGGAATTAATTACCTTTTGTTTGCGTATAAGTAAATTCAAATTCAAAAATCTCTTTATTAACTAAACATATTATAAGTATCTATTTTTAATCGTCACATGTTTGATATATTTCAAAATATTTTTTTACTCTAATGCAGGTAGTAGGTAAACGTAATCGATCATGAGTTCGGCCGGGCCACTAATGTGAAAATGAATGTTTATTGGATTTCTCATGTATTATCCGCTGCTGTAATTTTCATTGACATAAAGAAAAGGTTGCGTTGCACTATTGAAATCACAGTAGTGATGGACGATTACCAGTGGATAGATGAATATTAGATAGATCCGTTATTAACGCACGGGGAATGATTCAGGTCGGTGCGCTGAGCGCTCGGCTCCCTCATCAGCAACCATCTCGAGCGCGCTTCGCTCCGGTAGGCAGCCACCCGCTCCGCTCGTCGCTCGTCGCTCGGCAGCACTGCCGCTAGATCGTAGCAGATCGGTGCCACACCACAACCGGAGCGCCGAGCGGTTCGCACGCACAGTCCTCTCCTAACCGCGAGTGAGCGCGCTGCCTGCCGCGGCGCGGAGGGCGCACCGTAGCAGGCACATGTCTACGAAATGTCACCTACCTACATTTACCGATAACATCTGATTAGCAATTAACACCGCCAAATAGCACGCCTAGTGCACGGCACCGTTCAATTGTTTTTTTTAAACGTTTAATTAAACGAGATACCATTGTTTTCTAGTGAAGTTTTTCGAGTAAGATTTAACGTGCATTACGTATATGGAATGTGTTGTTAAAATTCATAACCTTGACAGTTCATAATACGATAATATTTTTTAACAGTGCGTTGTTATTTATTTTTATGCGAGTTACCGGCAATTATGCGGGCGCGTGTTTGTGTGTACTTGATGACGTGAGTGGTAATACTTGTGTTACTTTCGCAAGTAAAACAGGAAATAACTGTTAACTGTAACGCAATGTTCTCATGCGTCTCTGCTTTGTTATTTTATGCTGCTAATATGCAATGTTGAATTTGTATGTGACAAATTCAATCCGGTTTTCTGTTTACGGATCTGATGCTGACTCTGACCTTGACGGTAAGACACAAGAGAATAGATGTCATTTTAAATTAGCAGGATATTTCGTCGATTGTATAATATTGATATAATTACGTCTTGGATTCAAATATTTTTTAACATTTCATAGTTTTACCACTATCGGCTCTTAAACAATGTAAGAATACTTTGATACGCGCTATTTCAATTGACCATTGTTCTTGTAATAACGACTATCAATGCTGCTAGTCATATTACTGAGCGAACGCACCGAACACGTCACAATAACAAGCTATTTACTATACAAGTACGGACATAAAAAAAACGATTGAACAAATAATATTTTGTACACATCGCTATGTAGATTTGCCGAGATAATTGATTATTTTAATAGAATTAATTATATTATCTGAAAATCTCATGTAAACAATATGATGTTTAAAATAAATAATTATAATATGCCTGCATGTTGTAATTACATTACGTGAGTCATTGAGATTATTATAATTAGATGATTGCTCGTATAATATCATATTTTAACAAGTCTTACATAATTATACGTATAACAATTAAGAAGTATCTATGTACCAATTTACTTTAGTACTCTTACCTACCTAGCCCTTATCATGTTATCTTACTTACCCAATTTATTATTTAAATAACTTGAATCGCAATACCTTGTTCTTTTTGTAGGTAGTTTGGGACAACCGTCCCATCCCCGAAACAAAGGGTTCAATCAAATATTGGTCGAATTGCAATTACACCTGACAATTATTTAAAGCTAGTTTTCTGCTCCGCGGTTTTACCCGCGTTCCCAAGGGATTATTCCAGGATCTACCTGTGTACCAAGATTCATTAAAATCCGTTTAGCCGTTTTTGCATGATGGAGTAACAAACATCCAAATATACAAACATACAGACATTCACATTTATATACATATATTGTATATTCTTACAAACATATTTGTATAGTAATTTATGTTTGGTAGCCAAGTTTATGATAAACAACATGTTCATTTTCTGTGATATATTTATATCTGAAGTGGTGACTTATACCTAAAACTGTATAATAATATGTCTACTTCTACCTTGTATCATAAATGTACAATTACCCATCAATGTTGTCCAATTATAGATTATAATCTGAACACAAAACGACAAGTTAATCACCATCTTTACTTATTATCTATTGTTTATGATTTAAAAGATTTTCCACTAAGTAGTTACAACAATAAATTAAACAATATATATATATATATTACTTTGTGGATACACTAAGAAAAGAATGATAAAGATTTTTTGTTACTCAATCACGCTGGAAAATAGCTGGACAAGGGAACTTTTACCTTCTCATCTCTTTAAGCTAGACAGATTGGTTTTCTCAAAGAGCTAAGGGGTGGATTAGCTGATAGGTACAAGATACTTTCAAACCGTGGAACTTTAACTACCTTTACTCGTATCAACCAATTCATAAACTCTATTTTGTCGATGTTTATTTTATTAAAAGAACCATTATTTTTAGAGGGTTGCGTAATATTCTACACATAAAACAGTGATACATGATGATAACCTTTTTGATCACGGGTGGGACGGTAGTCCAAAAACTACCTACCAAAAAAATTGAATATCATTTCGCTATTATATTTTTATTCGTGATTATTTTTACTGGTAGTTCATGATTTCGAACGATTTTCAGTGGTTTTTTAACAAATGTATTATTATGCCTTCTAATTTATTCAACAAATATATTTTAACTATGGATACATTCCAAGACATAAGATAAATGTATGAGTAGTTATAAAAAAAAAAGGTACAAAAATAAGTTAAGGAGTACTTTTCACAGACGTAAATATTTGTAGGAAATATTTTTTACGTAAACTTTTTCAATTTTCTTTCCATTCTCTATTAATTTGAGTTAAACTTATTTAGAATTCACAAATGTTAAAAAGTGATCGTGACATTAAGTAGTCAAATATAAATATTGCCAAGACCATGAATATCCAAAAGTAATAAAATAATTAATCATATACCTAACTAGTATATTTACGATACGAATATTTAACATAATATTAAAAATTATTTATTAATTTTAGTGATGTTATTATTATATTATATTAAAACATAAAACCATGAAATATAGCTTACGTATCAAATGAAAAAATCTTAAAAATTACAAGAATACGGAAAGTAATATAATTTCGTACATACTATATCGAATATAATATATTACCAATGGATTCCATACATATAATTTACTTTAATATGTTCCATATTTATATTATTAAGGTACATTGGAGACCATAGAAAACCATAGGTATAATACATAGTCCGTATAAAATTCTGAATAGGTACGATGAGTTAAATTATGTGATGAGTCATTTATCGTAGAAAAAGCGTCCGTCTGCTAGCAAATCATTGTCTTCACCGAGGAAGTTTTTGTTGCTAAATGTGACCAACAAACAATAAACATATCAAACTTAGAAAAAATGTATTAAAAGGAAAAGAAAAAATACTAATCTTCTTTGGTGTAAATACTTCTATTGAGAAGTTACTTATTGTTATGTAGAGTAGAATTCAGCTAAAGACTTTCGGCTGTAGCTTTAGTAAAATAACTTATGAAATATGTGTTTTGTTTGACTTATTTTCTTTGCTTTTGCGCTTTAAGCAGCCATAAGTGTGCTGTACGAGTATTAACAACATTTTGTTAATAATACAACTAACAATCGGAAGGATAAATTATAGCTATTACTACGTTATTTACTATTGTTTGCGTTATCAAGTAGGTATGCTTATAAATGCTGGAATTTTACTATTGGTAACGTAAGTATGTAGGTACCATAACATATGTATACCATGAATGAGAATTAGGTTTATAGATTTGTTCAGTACGTGACTGAAATGAGACAGGTTTTTCTTCTTAGTGTTCAGTAATTCAGTATCGATTTCAAGTTGATGGGCCAGTTGGCATGGTTGGTTAAATTTACTACCACTACCTCTCATGCGACCTATCGTGGGTTCGACTCACCACACCACATTCAAGTCGGACATTGTCGATTTTATTAAATTAAAAGGATGGCGCCAACGTAACAGCTATTTTATAACCTAATGGCTTGTTTCGTGACGATGGTAAGAGACCCGATGGAATGACACTTATACCCTGGTTGGGTCGGCATTTGGTATGGGATGCCACGTGTGTTCCAGAGACAGTGGATAGGGCCGGTGGTGCAGCCATGTCAGCAGAGAGCCTCAAGCGGTGAAAATACAGTAACTTAGATACAAGTTACATATTTGAGCCCTTTGGGGTTGAAACTCTGGGTCCGTGGGGGCCGAGTGCACACCACCTTTTCCGAGAAATGTCAAAACGACTGGTCGACGCATCTCGTGACCAGAATGCTGGCATATACAGAATCAGCATCCAACGTGGCAATGCTGCCAGCATTCTGGGTACGTTGCCTACTGACAACGATTTTTTTTATTTAGATTTATTTATCCTTTGATTGTCTGTTTATACATAATAAACTAATATATAAAAGGATGATTTTATTAAATGAATACAAAAACTTGTGGTACTATTTTTCTTTAGTATCTATTGGTGAAATACAAACCTACTACTATATTATACGCATGCAAAGTAGTAAAATTCCTACGTAGGAATAGTTAGAAATTTTGGTAATTAAAAATTATTTTATATATGTATTTATGATTTCAATAAAATAACCTAATCACTCGCCTATCGTTTCTATTGCTATAATAAAAAATGCTTTACGAAAGAGGAAACTTTGTCTATGACATTGAATAATTGAATTGATTCTTAAGTCTCTAAGTTCATTTGAACTTTGTGACTGATGGTAATTTATATAATTCCCAGTCATAATGAGAAAAGTTAGTTTTTTTCCAAATTTACATTTTGACGTATTTCAAAGAACTCGGATGAAACATAATTACTTTATTGTTTTAAATAAACATTTTGACTGACTCCCAAAAATTAAAAAACGTTATACGAAGCCTATTTTATTTATAATTTTACCAATGTTTTCACTTCCAATAGTGAATGGAAAGGCGAATCACTTTTGTAATTGAGGCGAATTAATATAAGAATAAGACCAACAATTTAATTGGTTTTACTTATAGAACCTATTCGTTGGACATCGCAATTCGTAATTCTACCCGGTAAGGTAGCTCTACATATTATATGTTTAGGTAACTGATATGAACCAATCACACTGAGTTATCTTGATACACTATGTAATACGTGATATGGATACAACATTTTATAGGAAACTTCAGGATAAATAGCGAAGCCACATACAAAAAAACCTGTCTTGTGTTAATCGTATTTGCGTTCCGTATTCAGTCATATTATGTCACTTTTTCATTTATATATTTTGAAAATTTTGTGCTCGTACATTTTTTGTTTGGTGTGAAATTACCTGAACATACGCTGTACCATCGTTTTTGAGTCTCAAATTAACTGTATGTTTTTACATTTCACTATGAATTTGTATTATAATATGTATATATATATGACATTCAAATTATAGCTTCTTGTACCTCATACATAAACTAGCTGTGCCTGTCATCCACGTTCCTGTGGGATCTTAAAAGTATCCTATCTCTTAATCCAGGATATAATCTATTTGTGTGCCAAGTTTTATCAAGATCGCTTTAGTAGTTTTATGAGTTCATTACAGACCAACATAGTGATACGGGAATTTATATAAAACCCGTATTTATGTACAAAAATATATCCTATTTGTAGTGTAGGTAGATGTACTTACATAAATTAAACAATAATTCAATTACATCAAAAACGTGCGCAGGATTTTTACCCTATTAAGTTTTTATTACTGGGAAACTGTGTTTCAGACATTTTAAACTAACCACATAAATGATCAAAGCATATGTTGCTATTGATGAGAAAAAAACGGTCACCGAAACACATACCCAAAAGTTGGGATATTCTTTTATTTTAATCTGAAACATGAGAAGATGGGGCCACATGTTCGCGCGTCACGCGTGCCACCGTGTAACCGGTCGGCCACTTTGATCGCTTCGTCGAACACAACACGGTAACACGACGCAGATACTATGCAGACAATTTTAGCTTTATCTCTTCAACCGTCTTGTCGAATGTCGGCGACGATAAAATTCCTTCAGTTTCAAATTGTCTGTGCGCACAGCGACATCGTAGCCCCACACTTTAGTCCCTTAATTTAAGTCTGTCACACAAACTTTAAACTAAATTTACATTTTAAATGTAACTCATGAACAACTTGTAAAGTTAGTTGAAGTAAAAAAGTTTGTAGTGTATCCCTTCGTCTTACTTATTGAGGGATCGTTCGGTATTTATGGAACGTATTAAGTTGGATTTATATTCGGGAATTAATAGGGGGACGGGGATTCAGGACGTCCGGGATTTTGGCTGAGCTGAAAGGATTCGATGCTCATAAATCTGAATCACACATTTGTATTTTGAAGTGGAACGTTCGAGTCGAATGACCCTTTTCAAAGTCATGCAAAACGTAATGAAATATGTATTTATGTATACCTAACCACCGTGCTACCGTTACTTTACACTATCTTATACTTTTGTTGAGTAGCTCCACGTTGAGCACGTCTCGTTACGGCTAATTACTATCGCAATATATTTTCGAATACACACCTCGGGACTTCATAGATAACTTACCTACTTGTGTTTTACATAAATGTACAGTAAGTTAAATTAGATAAGTTTTGGAACTGTTTTGTTTTACTAGTGATACCTATCTACATCTATATTAATTTCATATTGGATTATCTCCATTGTTGACGTAAACAATCCAAAAATCGCTTACGAAGTATAATGATACCAAAGTAAAAAGTATTTTCAATTTGCACAATTACTTTTGTTTGACTGCTCAGACTGTTCGATGTTGATTGACATATTTCACGATTCGCGATAACCACCTACCTCGTCGAGCGTCGATAGGACGCGCAAGTGCCTACAGCTGAGCCGAGTAATCCCTGGGGGCGAGGCCGAACAAGATATACGACCGCGATAATCTTCACTCAAGGCTCATGAAAGCAAAATCTTTAAGCACGATACAACTTTCTTGTCGAGACAGCGAATTTGCCCGTCCCTTCAAGAGGATTAATCGATAGGTGATTGCCGCGAACTTTAGTTCCGAAACTAGCATAAGTAACAGTCAAATTACACTGTACGCGCTCGCTAAATCGATAACAGAATACCTTTAGTCGCTAAGGGTTGTAGTTACGGTGGCCTCATGTCATTTTATGAGATATTAGTATTGGAATTGTTAATAACGTGTACCTATATGCTCGTCATGCCTCTTCTCTGTTAAGTTTTACTTTGCAATCTTATTTAGTTTATCGAACTTGTCGTTACAAACAATTTAGAAATGATTATGCATTTTTTCTGTCTAGGGTACGATTTAAACCTTTTTTTGAAGTAGGTTACATGAAGAAGAAGTGAAACCATTTGGTATATCCCAAACTTTCTAGCAATAAACCGACGACTCCATCAATAAATTCTTATAATAATATATTTTCAAGCTTGAGAACTAAGGTAAATGGTTTTCAGACTTGCAAGAAACCGAAAAAATCACGTTGAACGCGACGGCATCATAACGTATTGAATCGTGAAATGGTTTTACATCAAGCCAATTTTATGTTCTACTAAAGTTTGATATGAAAAATAAGAAGATAAATACGTATCGTTGATATTTCCAACCACAGTTTCCAACAATAAACATTTAATTCATTCCTTCGGTTCTTTATTTGGAGTTCAGCTTATTTATTGTAATGTATGTTGCCGTAGGTATATCATTTTAAACATATTTTAAAGATGAAGGTACTGTTATTGTTATTCGTCTCTTATTACTAATTGTAGTCTACTCCTATTATTTGAAAAAATTAAATATCTACTACGGTTTTATCACCAGATCTCGTCAACCCTGGCCCTTAATATATTTCTATGTATATAATGGTCAATGGATAACCTATTATATACTCATTGTGTTGGTGGAGTATTCTCATAATGTCATGTCTACTTATTGCATTTTTTATTAGAAATTGTTAATCTATGAGGAGATATAAAGGGGGACTGTACTATAAAATATTATTGCATCTCGTAGTATTTCAGAAACTAGCTGCCTGCTCCACGGTTTCACCTGCCATCCCCTATTTCTTGCCGACTCATAGTCACTCTGTTTAATGTCTATCAGTGAGGAAAGTCTTCTTATGTAGATAAACATAAAAATAATCTATTTTATATCCGCTATAATTGTGCTATGCCAATCTTTCTATTTCTCTCTAAAATGTTGTATGTATTGTATATCTAATATATAAAATTCTCGTGTCACAGTTTTAGTTGCCATACTCCTCCGAAACGGCTTAACCGATTTTGATGAAATTTTTTGTGCTTATCCGGTATCTATGAGAATCGGCCAACATCTATTTTTCATCCCCCTAAATGTTAGGGGTAGTTCACCCCTAAATTTTTTTTTTTTTTTGAGACAAAATTTCTAATTTCTATTTTTTTATGATACAACATACAAAAATACATACAATCCCTAATTTTCACCCTTCTACGATCAACCCTTATTTTTTAATAGCCATTTTAGTAATTTGAGTAATCGGTCAAGCCGTTTCGGAGGAGTATGGTAACAGGACCGATTTGGATGAAATTTTGTGTGTGTATTTCAATGGGTTCCTCGATGATTTGAAAACAAAATTGGACCCGGTAGATGGCGCTGGAATCGGGTTCTAAGTTTTGTTTTAATTTCAGGGCAGGACAACGTCTGCCGGGTCCACTAGTTATTATATAATAATCATATCATAATCTCATACTATTTTATAATAAAATATAGATTCCAAGTCACGTACTTGCTGAAAACTATAATTCTGAGCGTTACGTCTGGGCCCAAATCTTATTAAGCCCATCTAAACATTGGTCAACACCAAATGTTACACTATATGGTACATATATGTACGAGTATTATATAATATACCTAAATGTCTAGCGTTTTATTAAGATTTACATAGGTATTGTCAAAAATAGAGCGGCCGAAAACATAGCCTGCTTGCCTGATGTCTGAAATCTTTAGTTTGTAATATTCAGGAAAGTCACGGCAAAAGAAAACTTTTTAAAATGATACTTGCCATTCAATTTTTATACCCATTTAGATCTTTCTATCAATTTACAAATACAAATTATGTCTGATTGTTATGTTTCTAGATGTAAATATCTTGGATGGGTAATTTGAATAATTATATAATGTAGGCACAGAATAATCAGGCTGTGTGTGTGATTTGAAACTACAATTTTCAACTAATATTATTTTTAAATGGGATTTTTTAACACTTTATTTGGCGTGTATAGCGTTAGGATGCTTTAATATTGCGAAAATTATTTTCTAAAAAGTTTACCAGTATAATGCAAACCAGTCTTACTTTTTTTTATTCAGAATAAGCTTGAGTTTGACCACAATCTCACCATGGTAAGTGATGATGTGGCCGAAGGTGGTAAACACACAAAGCTTAGATGGGAACTGGCTCTCAAGTGCAGCTGACGGAACACACCGCGGTATACGACACCCTACCACTGAGCTATCATCGCCTTAAACAAATTTGCTAAATAACAGACAAAAACACAGTCTCCGCCGTCTCAATGACAGAAACCCGTAAACAAGTAAAGTCATTAACGACTGAAAATTTAAATTCAATCATTTATGTTGGTGGAACAAAACGTTGTAGTTTGTGGAAAAATAGGTAATAACTGACATTCGCTTACCCTTGTCGTGCATATTGGGGTCACTTTTTGCTCATTTTACCCGATTTTCCGATGTCCAAATACATTATCATGAAAGTGATGACGTGCGACATGAATAAATCTCCAATCTATTCTATGTTTAATTCATATATCCACTTCTTTGTGTGATAATTTCGTAACCCACCTTACCTACCTACTTCATGATTACGCATCTCCATAATATAACATTCCTTAATAATAATAGCATTGTACATATATGTATACGAGGACGCTTTCCATTCCAGGGAAAACTATACATTGAGGAACGTGGGTGCACACATACTACGAATTATTCCCTAAGGTCTATTTAACATGATTTACCCAAGGTTTTACTCTCTCCAAGATATGAAAGCTTAGCCGAGCCTAGCCTATTTCACTCTCCAGATCATAAACTATCTCAGTGCAAAAATTCCGTTGTTATGTTGCTACGTAAAAGAAGGACAATCCAATAGCATTTTCGCCTTTATTTTTCTCGCATTTATTTCATGATATAATTTCATGCACTGGTAAGCCGACAAATTGTTATATTGTTTTAGAACCATAATGAAAACAAATACATTAAACATGGTACGTAGAACGTGTTTAATTTTAAGCTGACGTAGGTTTACACATTACCTTCATAAAATAATATTGTACTACCTTTATGGTTAAGCTTGCCATTCAACACTGACGACCGTAGTTTTATACAGGAGGTAGCTGTTATTCGTATTTGACATCGTGTGAATGGAATATTTAAACCCATATTCTTGTAGCTGTGGTTATTAGTTATTATTAACACGCATTATTTACGAGTATAAAACTTCAGCACGGTATGCTACTTATACTGTCCAAGTTTTTGGTGTGATTTGACATTACTGGCATGAAATATTTCATAAACTCCGCTAAACCCTTTGACTCGCGTCCCAAACGACCTAAAAAAATGAATTCCAGAAATCGCGATTCAAGTAACTACTTAATTAAAATATTCCAATGAAAATAATTGGTCGTTGCAAGGGTCGTATAAGTAATTTTGATAAGGATCAATATATTGTAGTAAACGTCATAAAAAAAAATGATTTCCAAGTCCTGTCATAACAATATCTGGGCAAGCTTAGGGCAGTGCAAAGCGTATTCAATTGGAAAACAATGTTTATGGCATTCCAATTTTGATTATGATTCAGAATCAAAGACATATTTATTAAAGCCCTACTGAAAAACTAAGTAGGTCACTCAAAATTCGTATCACCATAATCAAATTCAATATGTTTCTGAAATTTTCTATTTTATTCATGTATGTGCTCCCACGTCCAGATCAAGTTGTCTTGTGTGTCTAGCAGGTCGACGGTCTAAATTTTACGAGTACATTTTCTCACAAAGGGACGTAAAAATATATGTAAGTATTTGTATCTTGCATGTAGCTGAAATTGTTTTGGGTTTATGCAAATGAGGTAAAATGTAATAAAACCGATATTAAAACGAGAGCTATTTGTCAGCAGCTGGTTACTGTAAGCTGAATAAGTGTCACGCCAAGTTTTATTGAAGCTTTCGGTACATGAACAAAATTTTCATAAATTGATGAATTTTCGCCAAAAACAAAAGAAATAGCATAACTTTACTATAACTCGAGTAGTATTTTTTTTATGAAAAACTTGTGCAACTAAAAAAAGTCTGGAGGTAACTTTAAAGTTGTCAACGTAATGTACAGTCACAGAATGAAAAGGTTCGTCACCTTAGAGTCGCTTTTCGCTTGCACTAGTAGATACCTACTGCAAGAATCAATTATGATGTTTTGCAATGATGACATTGACCGCTTGACAATAGTTTTAACTGAAATAATAATGGCAGGTTGAACCAACAAGAAGGTTTTAATTTATCAAACATAATAATCTTGTTGACAAGTTAAAAGTCAAACAACTTTATCTGAATAATTTTGAGCTTTATTAACGAACAGTTAAACATTAATTTCTCTAACTCGAGTCTATTCTAACATAGTTTCAAAAGGTAATATGTGCTACGTTGAACGAATCAATTTGAAAATCGACGAACCTTTTCATTCCGTGACTGTACCTATATCCCCGAGGCATACAAAAAAATTATTCCCGGTATTGCGATTCAACTTGTTTAGCTGAAAATTATAAAGACATTTGTAAGAAGTTTTCCAGAAATATACCAAAAGCAACATAATGGTCAGTCATCATCGGTCAATAAACTTTTCAAAATTGAACTACTCGTATAGGTATATGTTTTAAAACTCACAAATTGCAGCAGGTATTGGATTTGTGGATTGTTATATTTTTATATTATAAGTATTTCAAAGCCGTAGAAATGTTTTGGCAATAACAAATTTTAGATATAAATGTCTAACCTAACATAATTGATATCTGAAATAAATCATTTAAATGTGAATATTTATTACGCGTCAATCCAACTTATTTGGAATTCCTTTGCAACGCCTTCTTATTTGATATGATATTAAATTAGGAACGATGACATCTTATTTCCATTCCAAACCCAATTTATAAGCTTATATTTATATTATTCTTAATTTAGCTTGGAGCAACCCAGAATAACATTGTTAAGATATTGTGTCATATTGCAAATCACATATTATACACAAGATATAAACAATTTCATGCAAGGATATGGCAGTTTTTTTTAATAAGTAGGTATATTCTTTTATCTTACCTACTACAGTTATCAATTACTGTCAGAATAGCTGTTTCTCGGTGGTTTCATCAATGTAGTAGGTACCAACAGGTTTTAAGCCCCTATTTATTACAAATTTTCCTAAAAATCTATTTACAAATTATGAAGTTTTCTGACATATCAAATCAATCTTTTTATTGAATGTCAAAACGATGATTTATATGGTGTTTTGTATGAAATACATACTTGTAAAGTTATAAATATACCCTTTAAAAAGACCTGTGTCGCTATTTTCGAGTATTATTAGATGTATTTTCGAGTATTTCTTAAATATAGGCTTCATACTCATATTAAGAAGTATTTACCTAAGTTGATATTAACATATAAATGTATGTATAAATTTGGTATGTTTAGGTCTTTGTTAATGAGTAAACAAACGGCGGCAGATAATGGCACAAGGGTTGGATATAAATTGTTGTGGCCACGTAACGGTGCCCCTTGAGAATGATTAGATTCTCGCGCTGAATTTAGTTATATACTGTCACTAAAATTGTCTTTGCTTCAATAAAGTTGTCTTTATATTATATTTAGGATTACATTTTACAATAATTCATTTTGTCAGTTTATATTGTCATACTCATACGCAATTATACCAATTCAATTTCGGCACCGACTCGTAAATATCGTAAGAGATATTTTCAACGTGTATAGCGAGACAGTTCTGCTATGTAACATGTAACCCCTCCCGCACCGCTCCACTACCGCAGGACCTACTCAGTTAATGGTAGGGGAGGCAATGATGCTAAATTCGTAGTTACTCGAGCGTCTTTGGGACCTACTGGAATTTGAAGATTAGGTGGAATAAAGAAAAAAAGGTTATGTGATATTTTCCCCTTCAGCGGTGGGGGGAGCGTCTACAGGGTTTCAAAAATGTAAAAAAAAACAGTCACCAAGAAATACTCGAGCGCGTCCGATTTTAATAGGGTAGTCGCGCCACGTCTGTCTGATAACGGAAAAATAATAATCTGCCGTTTTGCGTGGTGGGGGTGGCCCTACGAAGGGGTCGAAAATATTTTTAAAAAAAAATTTACTCGAGCGCGTCAGACATTGATAAGGGATGTTAAGTGAACCCTCCAGTAGCTCCTATTTTAAAGACTGACGATTTGGACGCGACCATCAGTCAGGGCCGATTTTTGAAAATGCAAAAAAAAATCGTGACCTTGATTTACTCGAGCGCGTCAGATTTTTATACAGGCGGTTTTTCATGATGGCCTTGTTGTACTGACCCATAATCTGACAATTATGTTGAGGGATTTCCTTAATCTGACGGTTTGAAAAAAAAAATATATAAAAAATATCGAAATCTCGAAAATGGTTCAAGATATCGAAAAAATGTTTGCACAAAAGTTGTAGAGAATTTAATCTTCTAGAATATTTATTTGAATACATATACCAAAAAACCCAAAGGAAACGAGATATTTGCAATAAATGATTTTTTTACCTTTGACCTTGAAAAATCAGTAGTCGCGGGCACCCTAAGCTTTTGAGACAAGTTTTAGGGTGTCAAAATAAAGGTTTATACTAGTTAATAGCTGACTATCTCTCATTCTGAGGTGAAACTCATAATATTCCTGGACTATACACTTAATAATGTTTTTATCTACTTCGGCTTGTGCAAATCGGCAGATTAAGATATTTCCGTGATTCGTGACTAATTTCCTTCAAAATAAAAAAAAAAACTAATCGCGCTCGAGAAAATCCAGGTGACGTTTTTTTTTTGCAACTTTGCGAGTCTCCAATTTTCTTTCGTCACGCCCAAATTGTCAGATTATTGAAATGTACACTATTTTGCATGTAACTAACTTACCTTACCTTAATCTGACGCGCTCGAGTATTTCAAACCCGAAATCCCCTATTCGCCTCCCCTACCATAAGCGCAAGACCTGTAGCTTCAACCACGTTTTCTTATTTTACCCCCTGGTAAAATAAGATGGGGTAATTTTCGAAAAATTACTATAGGTCAACCAGAATCTCATGGCAAATGGGGAAATAAAATTTTGTTGTGTGCAATACTGGGGGAAATTGGATTAAACGATCTTGATACTGTTTAATTTTTATTTATGTTTTTAGTATTAATGAACATGAAGTATATTAGGTATGTGTATGAAGAATGTTGTTATACATCGGGTTTTTAGCATAGGAAAAATGACATGAAAAATAAAAGAAAATAAAATAAAATAAAAGAGGTATTTATTATAAATTGCTCTTCCAGCACTTCAATTATTCTAACATGCTTGATGAAATCATTTTCAATTTTCTTTACATGTTCACGACATTTATTTATATAGATAATTTTTACACATAAATTAAACAGCTATTTTGTATTGCGAATAGCATCTTCGTTCAGCATGTAGTCTACCGTGGTGGTCTGAGACAAGAGCAGTAAAATCGTTAACTTATAGCCGGCCGATTTTGCCATTCCTCTACCCCAATTGGTGAGAAAGCTTCTACTGTTAATAATTTAACGTCACTTGCAGGCCTATTTACATTTTTATCAGCAACTTACTTCATCATACCCCAAATCATTTTTATGGGATTCAATGTACAATGATAAGAGCCTTAAAACTTCGTGACCGTACGATTTCAATATTTCATCTATCTCATATACGGGCGCAGATCCTTCCGAACTGTAGGTATATAATTATTTTACTTTATTCCTAAATAACTCTAAATCGAAACTGTCCAAGTTGATTTTCTTCTTCCCCCTCTCCTCTTTTTATCAGGCGTGGAAAAGACACCATCATTTCATGTGCCCTCACCTACGATTCAGGTACTGGAAACCCCTATAAAGAAGCTACAATCAAGTTTATAAGAAAAATATAAAATAAACTAAAAGTATCAGAACAACTAAGTCCGACTTACTGGTAGATTTCGTATGATTTGACAAGTGAAAATTAACATTGCCATATAAAAATCACAATATTTTATTATTTTTTTATGCCATCTGATTCTGGTAATTATTATTTATTTATTTTGGTCTTATCTCATATATTTATGTATGCTTCTATAATAAACGGTGCTTAAAATAGAAGAGTAGCCATGGAAATGATTTTTCATTGCTGATGCTGTTTATTTGAGATGTGATGTCTTTATTTACGGCAAACGTGGACCACTGCATAGATTTTTTTCATTCCGAATAATGGTAGCGGCAAGGAATTTGTTTTGCGTGCATAAGTTATGACTAAAAAACACTATCCAATACCTTTAAAACTTTTCATCCCTCAGCGCGAATTATACTGACTACTATTAATATGGTAATAATAGCTTCTATATTTTTATTTGTAACGTATATTATTTCTAACTTGATGAACTCCCTAAAACACTGATAAAAAAACTGTGAAAGTCTCGCTAGTCATAAATTTTCATATATATTTCAAAAAAAATTAGGTGAATTAAATTAACCGTATCGTCGGTCGGATATACCTACATCGTATGAATTTAAAAAAAAAATTCTTAGTGCTCATCTACATGTACATAAACTCTTGACTGTGTAACATTCATGATCCTAGTTTATAGGTTTAGGATGTGCGTCTTTAAATCAGGCGTAATTTCATTTTTATCAGCATAGGAAAATATAGAACTCCGTAGTGCAATAAAAACTCAAGAACACTCCTAGAATGAATGCTACTAAATCACTTGCGGTTAGCTACTGAGCTTCTATTACAATGTTACTTAACCTATTTATCAAATACTTATGTAGCCGTACTTATTCATGTATGATAAATGATAACATTGCCGTGCGATTTCATTGCCCGCGTCCTACTTAACGCAATGTATTTATAACAGACTTTGTTTTCTAATTTTGTTTTATTCTCGTTTCCATATAAATGTTTTGAGTGACGTTCTGTTTGATATGACGTATTCTTTTAAAAGTTGATTGACATGGCTACTGGTTCATGTGCGTACATATTGTAAACAATTTGTAACGCTCGTAGTGGCATATTTATTCTATGTAGTTCTAGTTATATTTAAAACTCGTTCCGTTTGTATGACAATACTATCACAAATCATGACATTCGCAAATTATTACAATGATAACATTACTAAGTAAATTTGCATGTTCATTCATTAAATGATATCTAATATATATTAGCCAAACGATATTATAACAGGATAGGCAATGTGATCTTTATACAAGCTTTATCTCATCGCTATCGTCATTTTGTATTTTACTTTGTAAATAAATTAAACGTAATTATTTACTGAAATATGTTGCAATCAACACTTTCCATCAGATTAAAATATAACTGAATATCGCTATAATGCACAGAAGCGTACACTGACTGCATTATCACGAGTGTAAATCTATTTATATAGTAAATAAACTGCGCATATTCACTTGGCCGATATAAAGCTAAATATGTATTGTAGATTTTCTACTGCAATCCAGAAAATACAAAACTGTTTGTCACCAAATATAAACAGTAGCCGGGTTGATGAACTAATAAAGTACAATATACAGGTTGTCCCAAAAAGTAGGGTCAAGCGGAAGCCCAGAGGTAGAGCACCTTTAGAGGTAGATACCCATACGGGATTGGGAAAAATCGCGATTTTTCGTAATTTACGAGTTAAGACTTTTTTTACCCATTTCCGATTTTCAATGCATTTTAGTCGTAGTGAAGCAAGTCGTTGAGATACAGGCGTGATTTTTTTCTTAATTACCTGAATAATAGACCTAGCAGATGCATAAACGTTTGTCACCAGAATTATAGCTTAATTGTTGTTTAGTGTATTTTGATGTTGGTTAAGTTTTTTTTAGAAATATCGACCTTCCTGTTCTATGCAGACTCTACATCTTCTAAAGAAGTTCTCTTTCAGTCTTATGAACGCCATTCTGTTGTTTTTCACTGTTTCAATGTCGATCTTTCTTATTTTTTTGGCGTACACTCATTCTTTATAATAACCCCAAACGAAAAGTCAATGGGATTCAGGTCTGGGGACCGTGCCGTCCTCGCAATAGACCCACCGTGACCAATCCACATTTCAATCAATCTTTTTTAGAACAAGACCTAAATGGATTGGTTAGAAGATGTAGATTTATTATACCTACAGGATAATATCTATACTAATCTAAAGCTGAAGAGTTGGTTTGTTTGAACGCGCTAATCTCAGAAACTACTGGTTCAAATTGAAAAATGATTTTATTGTTGGATAGCCCTCGATATAGGCTATATAACACCACGCTATGTTGCGAAAATCCTACGGAAACGCGCATGAAACCGCGGGGGATAGCTAGTCTTTTTATAAACAAGGAAATACATGTTTGTGAAACGTTCAATACAGGGCCTGGGTATTAGGTGACATTAATCATAAATATTTGTCGGTCACATTACTGTAGCAGACGGGTGTACTGTATGACGGGTGTTGTGTTTGTTAAGCATGCTCACGTCGTAGACACGTAGACCGTGAACCCGTGATGAGGGTGAATCGTAATGTGCCTGCCAAGTGTGCCTGTCACAGAAGTGAAAGTTGTTATTGTCACATAATAAGTATTTCAAGAGAGGTGCAGCTTATTGAAAGCTGTTTAAAGTTTATCTTTTGTTTGCATTTTACCACACTTTGTATTACTCACTGGCTGGCTGGCTACCTTTCATGTAGAAAATCTGTCGCCAAGCACCTAAAGGTGTGTTCCGACAGTTGCATTTGAGAGCCTTCATGGCATTGTAAAGTCGACAACACATTGGCAATCCTCCTGGTATTGCTAATGTCTTATTCGGCGATAATAGCTCAGTTCATACCGCGTCCAAGGTCTTAGGCTCGAATCCTACAATGAGTTTGAGCTTTCGATGTAGCTGAAAAAGCTGAAAATTGAAAAATGATCACGCTATGTTGCAAAAATCCTACGGAAACGCGGATGAAACCGCGGGAGACAGCTAGTTAATAATAAAACATAACACATTTTTCATCTCACATTTCACACTAAAAGAGTAATTACTGAGTTTATTGCCAGGTCTTCACGGCAACCTTCCTAACCGTGCGTTAGAATTTTTCATAAATCAAACATGTGACGATTAAAAATACTTGTACCTACCTAAAGAGTTCATTATAAATATATTTTTGAGTTTGAATTGGAATTGGCGACTAAAGGGAAACGCGGGTAAAATCGTAGGACGGATCCTAGTTTCATCTAATTAGCTTTATACGAAATTAAAAGTAGCCGTTTTGCACGAGCTTCACGCGATCTACCTTTAGGGAGTTCCTTTAGTTAAAGTAGTAGTTATGAAAATGTACAGCGCTTATTTTTATGTAGGTTCGCTTTTGTCACTTGATGATAGGTGACGATGCGGTCTACGATGGTGCACGCATACCTAGACATAACCCTTTCAAGTACAATGTACTGATGTATCAAGAAAAACTATCACATTCAATAAAATGTAGATCACAGGCTATATTCGATCAACATTGGGATCATGAACTAATGTTCGAATTAGATAATAGTAAGTACTCCAGAAGCATAATGCATGGTCCTAGATGCACTTGGTCTGTAGTTTGAAGTCTAACTTATTGTACAAAAGCTATCTCATCAATTCATGCTCTACCTGGGGACTTATGAAGGTTGAAACTGTTACCACTTGTTCGCAAGTCAACAACAATAACTCACCTACATACATATAAAAATTACGGTTTCATTATATTTATTGAAAATGTATGCAATAAAAATCGAACAATAATGTCAATTATCCGGAATGTAAGTGTCAGCGATACATTGACACGATTTCGATATTGTAACTGCAACGTTGTAAAAACGGTACGGTCAGCTATTTCACGATGTTAACCGAATTATAGATTGATATTGTGTTGTCACCTGAACAAGCCGTCTTGTTTGCAAAGCAACACTGATTCCATGTAATCCCAAACAAATATTAGCTTTCATTTAAAAAATATATCGGATACGTTGCTCACTCGGTTCGTTTTTGCGCCAGTTCTATTTTCCATTGAGTGAACACTGAACATATATGCGGGACTTTAGCCGAGTACGAATCATGAACGCATGATCGATTGCCAAGAGAGGTTAAGTTGCGAGGTTGTTATGAGTTGATTGGTGACCAATGGTTTGACTTTGCCGCATAGGAAACGACAGTTCCAATAAGTTATAGCGCTCTCTTGTCGTGTTTCTTAGTCAAACTGCTAATTCAGCAAATGCTAATTCAGGCTACCCCAGGTTTCCGTAATCAAAGGACTAAATGGAGCTCTATTGCCGTCACTGTGCTCGAGACTCTGAACGTAAATGTAAATTACCACCACTATATCGTTATATCGTATCGTTATTGTTTATAAATAATAAAAAGGAACCGAAACATCTTTTCTAACCCTGGTAGAAAGATCACAATTAGGTACTATGCTTGACTGCCGTAAGTAAATCTATGTATCCAGTTTTTTTTTATCGGAGATTTTTTTTTAAAATAAATACCTAGTGTGTTTTGTGTTGAGTACTTGATATTTATTTGTGTAATGAAATTTAAAATGATTATAACTGACCCACTAAAAATCATAACCCCATGAATCAGGGCAAACATTCAAGCGAAATAGAACGATGTTCTTTTTTTATGTTAAAAATAAGTCTCAACTCTTATTTCCATTTCATTTTCCTGTATGTAAAAAGAGATCTGGGATTTTTTTAAGCAACAAAATACTTTATTACGTACATTAAACATACAACACAACTTGATGTTAAATAAAGCAAAGTACAGGCTTTTCCTTGTTCTAAATGTGACGTTCTCTTTTATAAGGGTACTTACATACTTTTAAAAGATAATTATTTGCACTTTGCGTGTTCTTTAGTCATTATAAAATTACACTCCAGTGTCATTTATTGTCCTGTCACACAGTCCTTTACGCAATAAATCAAATTGTGTGTTTATTCTGTTTTTCATAAGATTTAACTAAGGAATAAATAAATGTGCATTATAATGCATACATAAACAAAGTAGGTAATATCCATAACCCTTCATAAAGAAGTGGATATGTTCCTATTTTGGATATGAACAAGTAATCGTGGCACGAAACTCTCAGAACAGATATTAGTATTAACTATCAGTCTGCAAATTATACACAGCAAGTTAAAAAAAACTATCATGTCCAATGGGAATTTTATATCGTGTTAGTTCACGCTCAATTTTGAAATCATTTTTTTAAATTAGGTTAAAGAATATCTAACTTTACGTTTATGATTTTTTTATTTATCTTTAACCTAAATTTATATAAGAACCTTGTCAAAGATCAATAGTCTGGTTACTAAGCAAAAAGATTCAAGAAAAAACATAATGTAGGTATTTCATATTTTTCCTCCATCATGAAAATGCCTGAGGATTGAATGAAAAAAGGGCTCACATGTTATAATACAACTGAATATTATACTCTGTGTAGGGGCAACAAGCGGGTCGGCTATTTCAATGCAAATAAAAACGAGAAAATATGATAAAAATAATGACAGAATCTCAGAAGGCCTGACTCACTGACTCACCAATGCTCAGCCTAAACCCATGGACATAGAAAGGTGTTTTTTTTTCGCAGGTGGTATATTTAAAACGTAGACGAGGAATAAGAAAATATTTTTGAAATTAAACCCTACGCGGGTGAAACCGCGGGGCGGAAAGATAGTCTTAATGTAGGTATAATAATTTCGTGTCACGTAGTTTGTCCGCAATGAACTTCTAAACTGATTAACCGATTTAATTGAAAGCACATTGCCGTTCAAGTCAAGTCCCATACAATATTTTGTTAACAGTTTTTTGTTGCGTCTGCTCCTGAAAAATATACTTACAGTTTGTACTTCTGATCAATGTTTCTTTCAGGTGCAATATTATAGGAAGTCAGGAATCAAAGATATTCTTATAAGTTTGAAGTATCAGAGGATGTCTTGTCAAAAATTAAAACAAGAATTATAATGCGGTTTACATAAAAAATTACTGCAACCTACGTAAATAGTGACTTGTACGAGTACGCACCATGACAAATTTTACTGAGAATACAATGTGAAAGAAGAAGAATGTGATACTTCACGACAAAAAGATCGAAAGAAGTCAATTATGATGATTTTGTATCCAAACTTTATGCATTACTTGAACAGTCTTATGATATTATTTTTGGAAATTTCACCCTTAAGGAGGTAAAATAAGGGATGAAAGGTTGTATGAAAGTACGTACATTTTCAAAGTAAGCAACACGAAATTTAATATGAACGCTTCTGGTTGGAAATTAAAAGCTTCTGGTCACAAATAAATGTATGGGTTAAATTAGGGGTTGTAAGTAGATATTTAAAAGTAAAAATACCAATTACGAAATTTTAGAAAGTATAAATGTTACAAATTTGAAATTTGGAAGATAGATTCCTTATTAGTAGGTATCCGCTAAGAATGGATTTTTGATCGTGGATGAAACCGCGGGGGTCAACTGGTTTTATAAAAAGAGCGACATCGTCGTCATAGTTTACAATTAAATACGCTGTAAAAATAGGCTGTGTGACAGATAGACAGACATGGCGAAATAACTAACCCTTCTTTGATTTTGGAACTCTAATAAAGTGATTAGACATCGAGACACTGAACAACTATAACAATTAGGGCACGTGTTCCACAAAATGTGCGTATTATAAAATAGTAGAGAGATGCTCCCTACCTAGTCAGCAATAAAATAAAACGAGGGTCCTCGACTCGATGTGGCGTGGCGTGGCGTGTGAGAGCTGACGTCATTGGGGCACGAGCTTGTCACTTTTACGGCCGGATTATTACAATCACTATGGTATATAACTCCACGGCATGGAAGGACCAAAATCGTGGTCGCATAATCAGGGGAAATTAAGTTTCGTGATATGTACAAGTATGTTAGCTTTTGATAACATTATTTTTGATTCTTTGACCCCAGATTCGGGTTTAAATATTTACACGTAGATCATAATTTTGGTACCTACATATTTTTTGTATTAACTTAATTAATTTAAATCGGTACTGACTGAATTTATATATTATTGTACTTACATGAAACTTATTGTCTATTGAAAATATGGTATTCATTATTAAAAAAACATTATCTTGCAGGCTTTGTAGCTTGCAGTGGGAAATTACCACTAAGTATAAATATTGTTTTTTTTTTTACAATGAATTCTATTTTTTTCAATCAAAATATTTAAGGACAACATAAGTACAGCAACCATAAATATTAAATACAAAATACATTAAATACATTATCAACGATATTTTCCTTCGGTCCCATCATAATACAAAATCAGTCACAAATGAACTAAATCACACCACAACAGTTACGTTACCTACCAGTAGATATTAGATACAAACACTCAGAGCAATCGGCTGAATAACTACACCGGTACAACGTACCTACATTGAATGTAATCTTATCTACAGTGTTGTTATGTATTTATTATCTGATTATTAAATCGATGATTCCAGTAATTTATCGACTAGTAGAAAAAAAACAAAATTACTATTATATTTTTCAAGATCTCTAGACTAGCCGTCCTCTGCAGTTTCACCCGCGCGCGTTCCAGTGGGATCTTATCCCTGGATACAAAATATAGCCTATGTTAATTTGAAATGATGTAGCATTCAAATTGTGAAAGTTTTTTTTAAATCGGCCCATTAGTTTTTGAGTTTATTCGTTACTTACACACACACATACAAATCTTTCCTCTTTATAGTATAGCCTAAATTAATCTGGAATAATATAGCATTCAAATAGTGAAAAATTTTTTAAAATCGACCCAATAGTTTTTGAGTTTATTCGTTACATACAAATCTTTCCTCTTTATAATATTAGAAGATTTACACAGTATTCTTAATAATTGTAATCAATGTGTGTACTATAATAGACAATTATAATACAGATAAGTAATACCTACATCAGATGTAGTATTTAGTTTTCAATTTTATTAATGTAAACAATAAAGTAGCACAGACGTATCAAACCTGACCTTGCTTTGTTTTTTACGATTTAATTAATTTCAAATCATGCCTCACTAATAAGCTTCGAATGACCGTCCACGAAACATTGAATTAGCACATTATTCTCCCTAATTAGGATAGCCACGCGACCTTATGACATAAATAGCCGTCCGTCAGACAGTCCGGACATGTTCTTAATGACATGACAAATCTGCACATTAGGTCTGCGCCAATACCTACATCATACAGGGTCAACAACACTAGCAAAATGACAATATAACGTAAGTTAGGGTACGTATGTACATCATCCAAGGCACGCGTATCTTTTTGTCATAAAATATCACTTTAAAAAAAATTAAGCACGTTATTAAATATGTTGTAGGTACTTACCCTATGTTATTTTCCAGATTTAAATCAATCAAATCATTTATTTCCAAGAATATGGTACATTAAGATGGTCATGTCATTTAGATCAGCATATTCTACCAATAAAGGTGTAAAAATATTAAATACATTATTATTAATAGAAATTAATTTAGACATATTTCATTTCTTTCACTTACTTTTTTTTGTAAATCATACTACCCACTATAGGTACTCATTCATTTCACAATCACGAAAACTAGCGCCAAAATTACAACTAGGGGAAATATTACGAACCTTCTATGCAATTATCGCAAGCAATATAATAGAATGGCCGCTTCGCACCCAGTGTGTGGTCACATTATAGCACATTAGGTACCTTATAGCTTATTGTTATTGTATGAGCTCATTCAAAATGCTATGGTCGGTCTCCTAATTTATCTCTACCTTCCACAACTGTCTATTGTTTTACTTACTACATTTTCATTTGGTGCGCAAAATTTGAACCAAGCAGATAATTAACGTGACTTTAGGCCGCAGAATAGTGGTAGAGCTCCAATATTAATTTATGTGCCATCTTTTGTATTTGCTCTATCTACCTAACAATAATGCAAATAAATTTTAGTTGAATGAAATTGCAAGCTAACCTACTTACCATTCATCAAAATTTTGTTAAATTCATAAGCTTTTATAGTACCTACCTACCTATAACTACCTGTCCACTGCGATTTCGCCCGCGTTCCCGTGGGGTATTACCTTTCCCGGGATAAAAACGTAGAAGAAATCCTGAAATCTTCGATCACTAATAACTGAAATCAATGATTAAAAATAAAATATCTCAACGCCTATAATTTTGGAACTGCAATCTGTTTCAATAACTTGCGTGCTGCATATCCGTCAGGCGTTCGTGGCACGCAAAGGTCGTGATTTCATATTAATCGCACTACAACCTGCCCTACCTACCCTTTATTGCCTCTCCACCTTACCCGAGTGACTCTGAAAAGAACAGTGTTAAGGTCAATTGACGTAATAACTACCGCTTCGCGACCTAAAAATATAACTGGGAGTTTAGTAGGTATAACAGCAGATAATAATGGTAAATCAAATAAATGCTAAATTTGCTAAATACCTAAGTTAAGATTTTTTAGATATTTGGAATAAGATTAAATCGATAGGTAGAGTACCTAATTTTTACATGTCTGGCTTCGATTGCATTAATTTCCGACTGAAGCACTAGAAAATGTAGAAAAGTTAGCAGCAATGTCGTAAATGTTTTTGCGTAGTTGGGTTGCCAAGTGATTTTTTCGATAGACTTTACCACTGATAATGCCAGACATTCGTAGAGTATTCTGGATATTATGGTAGACATTTCCAAACATAAAATCATAAGGGATTTAAAGTGATGATAACTTCGAGATGCTAAACAAATGCCGTGGCGAAGGCTTTGAATCTTTGAAGGTTTGAATCTTGTTGAATGCTACACTGGCGTTGACATCATCAAAACATCGTGAGGAAACTCAAGCTGGTTGGCTGCCACTCTCAAATGACGGGATTTTCAAGAAGCTACGCTTGAGAGCGTGTTAACACCTTTTGCCACATCTTCACACTAGGGTATGATTTAGGTCAAAAACAAATCTAATCATAATAAAAAAAACTGGCCAAGTGCATGTTGGTCCATGCAAGCAAGCATACCATGCAGGCCATGGTTCCGTTCGAAGTACCTAACATTCACGTACCTAATTTTAAGATTGTTTATAAGACTTTTTATATTCTATGTAGGTATATACAGGATATCCGGTAAGTAGCAAGACAAATTTAAATTGTAAATTTGGTAGGTGAGCAAGTCACCTACCAAATATACAAAAATGACCTTCGTAAAAGTATCACCATTTTCGAGATATTTAAGATCTAAAATTAAAAAATCAATACATAAAAATCTGAAATGACGAAATATCTCGAAAATGGTGACCTTTTTACTGAGGTGATTTTTGTATATTTGGTAGGTGACCTACTCACCTATCTTCCCCTTAAGTTTGTCGTACTACTTACCGGACTATGTCTTTATTATCATAGCATGCATATCTCTATCTACCATATTATGAAAAAAAATGGTTTCAAAAAATTTATGAATTGCTAATTTGTCCTTAAATTGAGTAGGTATTTATTACCTACGTATAGACAGCCGCCTTCAAATATATCATACTGGCATTCCACTTATGACACTCCATTTTGACGTGTTCTGTTATTCATAACCGCTTTTATCTCTTACGCTTTTTGTTCTCCATGCTATGCCAAGCCTTTGATTTTCATATGGTAAAGGTAAATCAAAACTGTCACCTCTTTATGCTGTGTGGCACGAAATGTCAATAACTTCAGCAATGAAATATTGAATTTGCGGTGACCTTGCTCTAGAACTATGTACAGGTATTTTTATTGGTTAAAAGGATTATATTGAAGGCAAGAAATTATTCTATAGTTCCGTACCCAAGGGGTTGCGTATGGGGCCATTTATATGCTAAAAATGACAGTCTTTGTGCGAATGGTAAAACCCTGAAACAAATTTTCATGCACCCACTAACCAATTTAAAAATGGAAGCCCTAATTAAAAATTAAATCTAGATGCAATTTTTATCCCAATTAGATTTTTGTCACATATGGTTTATATATCTATAGTACTCATTCTCATTTGAAAATAGAATTTGCGTAAGAACAAGCTTGAAATAGATCTTGGAACAGACATTCTGTGACATCAGCGAGTGGTGACCCTACTGAGCGACCCTGCGCGTGCGAATCGCACAATTCTCAAAGCGACAAAATATTCCACTCGCATCCACTACCCACCCCATTACGTGCACAGATTTTTTTACAAAAATAAAATCTCTTATCCCCCATCGAGCCGGGGAAAATTGGGCCGTAAGCTCCTGATAGAATTCCTCATAAAATTGAAGCTGAGAAAAGTGCGAGTCAGATTATCTCAGGATTTATGCGTAGATAACATATGGGTGCTTACGAAAGGCTAAACGGAAGAAGAAATAATCTATGCTTTTTGAAGCATTTCAAACATAACAAAATTTCAGAGTATCGAAATGAGTTGTAAACAGTATCAATTTAAACTTTTCGTGCCCACATTTTGCTTTAATGTGTACCATAATTACGAGAAGATTTTTAAGCGGTTCTAAATTTCCCCAGTGACACTTCGTGGAGTTTAGTACAAACCGTCCGGACATAATTTACGACTTTAAAAGTAAGAGAATAGGGGGCAAGGCGCCTTCTGATGTGATCCCTATGGCTCCAGGCTGGGTGTCACCTAAATACAATGAAATTGAACTTTATATTCATTTGCTCGTTCATGAAATCGTTAAAATTATTGTTACACACAAATTAATAAAGCAATGGGTTAGTTAAAAGGTTAATTATAAAAAGATTCTCGATCATTAGTTAAGTATCTCCTTGAAAATCGGTTGCCAAACACTGGCTGTGTGGGTGTGTAATTGTGTGCTTGGCACCTTTAGCCACATCATCATTCACTACATTATATAAGTGTGAAGAAAATCATCAAAACTGTCCTTAGTTGAAATAATGTGCAATCTTTCTAAGGTTTTAGGTTTAAAATATTATACTCCAAAAGAGGTCGGGGTCGCGACAGCTCGCGGCCACAAGATATTAGGCAGTCGGCCAACAGATGGCACAATAATTCTTCCGGTCAAACGTTAGGGACTGTCTACTCCGCCAGTGGTTTGTTTATAAGCCGATCATAATAGTACGATTTATTGTTTATGGACATGACAATTTTCTTTATCTACACTAATCCTGAGCTTACACATAACATAGCTTGTTAGATAATGTAGGTACTTACCCATCCTTACTCTGTGGTAGGTACATAAAGTACTTTTTGTGCCGATACATATCGGAACTGGTATAATTATAATGTGATTGCACACATTTAAAGCTGCAAATATTTTGGTAATTTAAATTTTCCATGAAATGAAGCCCAGACATAAACAACAACAGTAAAGATGTAGATAAGTACACACACAACAGATGGTTTGCAATATCCACGTTGCCTATATATAGCCTTACATAAAAAGAAGGGAATACTGTCAAGGGTGAGATACATTAAAACAAATCTCTTTAACACTGATGCTTGTAAGTGGATGCTACGGTAGGGCTTCACAGACCCACCCACGTGTGCCTCAATGGAAAACTCGCAAATAATATATTTACGGGTTCATTTTACGACAATTTTACGGCTATAATAATGGCAAACTATAAACAGATAGTTTGACATAGTTATTTATATCGGCATACACATAAAATAATTTTACATTATTTACTCGTAGGTAGTTTAATTTAGTATGTTCTGTATTCGGATAAAACGGTGAAAATATTAGGTTTTTGAAAAAGCAAGGTGAAAAAGCAAACCTATATGGCTATGTTTTTTAACAACACATTCCAAAAATGCGACCCATCCAGTTAGATTTGTAAAAGAAAAACGAAATTTTTTTTCATGATCACAGATGGCGATTTTAAAGTAATCCGAATTTAATATTGATATATAATACTGTTGATGTTATTAAATGCCAAATCCGATAGTTTCGAAAAGGAAGAGGATTAGAGTAAAATGAACTTTACTGCATTAAATAATAGTTAGTGGTAAAGTGTTTGTGATGAGTGGTAGACACCAGCTCCGTGTGCCGGAGGTGCGCGTGAGTGGTGCGCCAGCGCAAGAGGAGGATGACCCGCCTACTGCACTGCCTCCCTTCGCCTCTCTTACCCTCGCTTCTATACCGAGAAGGCGACATTCATGGATATGTAGGTGAGTAGTGAACAACCAACTAAATTAAATAATGTAAGTAGGTATGTACTAGTTTGTGCCTGCAATATTCCCGCAGTAATACTACAGCATGCATAAGGCTTATTGAATAATTAAGTTCGTAATCAAGAGTTTTCTACATTTGATCTAGTACGTATAAAATATTCTATATTCAAAATATGTCCCAAAATACTAATAAAGCACAACACGGTAAAAAAAATGTGTATGTCAACAAAATTGAAACGACTCCCGCAAGAGTGATTTCCAAGTTTTTTATATTAGTTAAAAATAGTTTGCTTTGTGTGGTTAGTTATGTTAGAAGTTGGTATACAATTGTGGCAATTTATCGATACCCTCCGGAGGCTACAATCTCTTTATAGGCATTTTGTACTGTCTCTCGGGTACTGAATTGGTTTTCGCCATGAACTTGTCCAACATTCAGAAAGGGCGCTAGGTCTGGCCAATATTGTGGATGACTAAAGACCGTTTGTTGTGAAGTGTGGGGACGAGCGCTTCACCAAAGCTGGTTGGATATTTGTGAGCTTCTCCATCATTGTGTTCAGTTGTTCATGTATACATTCACAGTAATGCTCGTGCCATTTGGTAAGAAACTGTGATGAAACATACCGGCACTAGACCACCAAACAGTGATCATGACGTTTTAGGGGTAAATTTTCGTTTAGGGCAGTGCGTAGGTGCTGAACCAGGGTCCACTTACGATTGACGAAAAAATCTTTTTTTTCGTCAATCGTAATCGAACCCACGACCTGTGGCGCGATTCGTAATGTGTCTCCAGTGAGCCAACCATCCGTATGGATGTACTGCCTATGTGTACTGTGTAGGTATGACACCATTATTATCACGAGTGTTAATGTATATAAACATATATTTCAGTGATATAACATAGCTCAGAACAAAACATGATTTAAATGTCAATCGTGTCAGTAATTGTTCAAGTAGGTATTTTCAGCTGTGAGTGGCCATCTATAAGACAAATACCGGTTAATATTCATGAGAGCCTCTCATCTGACAGTGGCCTGTCCCGAACATTAACACAACAATGGCGGCCACGTAAACGCTCATCCTGACTAACCTCGACTATTGTCTCGAGATCACTGTCTGCGACTGTTTTTGTATTACCACTATTCTCTCGCAAAGATGCTTTCACTTGATATTGTCTTACAATGATGTGACCAATGTTTTGCAAAGATTTTCTATTCTTACATTGCATAACATTAATGTTGTAATTTTTATAGAAAAACTACCGATAAATACTAGGTTTGCGAGCTACGTTCCATAATAGTGAACATTTGTAAGAAAAATTATTAACGAGGGAAGAATAGGCTTTTTGATGATAGTGATATTTCATCATGACATTAGCCGCCACATCGAAGGAAGTCATTTATCTAGCATTGGCGTCGTTTGTCATATGTCTCCTCACAAACGATCTGTCGACGACTCATACAATATTATATTTTTTCATCTACCTTTACTACGGGGAGGCGAAAGTTTGTGCAAATATTAAGTTGAAGATATCGTCTAACTTATAGCAATAATATTTCAAATCTAGACAAAATAAACTAAATGAAAATCATTTACTTTTATAGTCATAATTTTATTACTTATTTTTTACTCGATTTCCAGAGACAATCACTTGAGATTAATTCTGGAAATGAAAGTTTTTCCTCTTATTCTGCAACAGCGCGCTGCATAGAGGATACAGAGAAAAGCAACTCAATACGATCAGGCGGAAATAGATCAATTTGGTAAATGGGAAATAGATGTTTCATTCCAATTACTGCTTTGATGTTTCTGGCACAGTCACTAGTAAGCGCGGATAATGATTTCTATAGCTAATGATGTATGTCAATGTTTTCTTTCGAAGATTTTATTTTAGGTTTTCATCCTCGAGATTCGTTTCAAGTTGTATTTTCTTTTACCAATTGAAGAATTAATGTTCATTTAATTAATGATTTATTGTTCTTTACATTTATCTTGGAAGCAAATACAACCTAAAGCCAAATAAATTTTATTAATCGTTTCCTAATTACCAGTTACAAGAAAAAGATATTTTCTTGTAACTGGTGAGAAACTGTTTTCCTCATAAACCAAAAACAGTTTGCTCAGTGAAATCCTTCAAGAATTAATAAGCATTAGACAATTGTAATTGCTTAATTAACACATTAAAATCAAATGATAGTAACATGGAGTTATATTAGAAAAATATTCAGATAGCAAAACGTGATTGGGGTAGATTTTTCAGCTGTTGAATAAGCGTTCTCATATTCTTCGTTCCGTAGTGAGTGACGCAGAATATTGAATTTGACATTAGAATTCAGCGAATAAAGAGTCATGCAAACTATTAAATTCCTGCTAGGAACCGTTGTGATATTTTTTTCACATTTAGCGTGCCTTTAGCTACCTCGTGACCTAGCACAAAGCTCTTACTCTTCATGATAGTTACTAGATATTGTATTAATCCGATTGTGACAGAGTTTCAATGATCACAAAATTGGATTGACGTTGTGTTATATCGTACAGTATTATCGAGATATTCGATAAGTTGTAACAATTTTGCGGTCACACTTTTTCACGTTGTTTGCAGATCTGGAATTGATTCCATTTAAAAATGTAAATTACAATTTTATACTTCGATATCAGTTACAGGAAGCAGTTGCAGCCTTGCAGGTAATACTAATACTATTCATCGATTTTTCACATACAGAACTTGGTTCATAGTAGTAATAAACATTCCCTCTATATTTTTCCATATTTCTAAAACAGTCTATATAGAACACTAATACAGATATTTAACAAAGTCTACAGGATTGATTCCTTTGTCATGTTGGTAAGTAATTCAAAGCGTCAGGCTTGTGCAATTTTATTTCTGCTTCTGCTTACCGCACAAAGGGTTTCTTGGTCGCTTCTCATCCTAGTTAAATATTTGTATGCTTTGGACAAGTATTGGACGGACGTGGTAAGTGTTTGTATACTATGTTCCTTTAAACACACAGTGCAGTTAATGTATATATTTTAGTGTATATTTTTTTCTTTATCATTTACTATCTGTAAATTTTATCCTGCGCAAAAGTAACCATTTGGTACCGTGCGTTAAAATCTAACATAGTCTTTATTACTCGTAGTGCCTGAAAAAGCCTATTGGATGAATAAAAACTTCAATACGTTTACAATACCTACTTAGATTTTGCGTAACATTTTGAAATTAATAAACCAAATTTACAATTAAATGTGAGTCTACATATTTATTTTATTTTATTTATTTAAGAAAGAAACAAACGGTCATACATAGTATAACTATTAACACGTGAATAAGTACATGAAAATAAACCTATAGTTTCCTTAATATAACACAAACTTTGTATAGATAGGTACTGAACTACAGTCACGTACAATTAAAAAAATAGTGTCCCTTACTTTAATGTAATACAGAAAAAAGAAATCCCACCAAAAACATTATCATGTAAAGAGTGCTGCCAAGACACCATATGGCTCGCACTGTCAAAAAGTAATCAGATCTCATGTTGATCCAAGCTTCTAACTCTACACGCCCTAACTCTACAAGCTCTAACTTCACAAACTCTTATTAGTGAAAATATGTAACTTGGCCATTTCGTTACTACAAAATCAGAAACGTAATGAACAGTGAATAATTTTTTCACCTTAAGCCCATGTGAATGTAGCGAAATGGCCAAGTTATATATTTTCACAAATAAGAGTTTGTGAAGTTAGAGCTTGTAGAGTTAGGGCGTGTAGAGTTAGAAGCTTGGATCAACATGAGATCTGATTACTTTTTGACAGTGCGAGCCATATGGTGTCTTGGCAGCACTCTTTACATGATAATGTTTTTGGTGGGATTTCACTTCTTTTTGTACATTGCTTGTGACAATATTTTCGTTTCAATTCGAAACAACGCCATATACCTAGTTTTTGAAGTGAAAACTGAAGTCTCATACAAACTGCCATCCCCTAGTAGGTAGTGCCCTTGCGCTTCGCTTCCTTTGGCTTGTAGTTCATCACAGTGGTCTACAACATATCGCACGATAGCAGTCCTGACTTGCGACGTGACCTCAACGTCTATTTCTTCATACATTAAGTATGTCAAGGAATAGAAGAGGCAGGAACTATCTCCCGGCATGTGAAACATACGATGACGGCGAGGCGGCGACAATCCATGCTAACTTTTAAATCAGTTGGAAAATCGACTATGTTCAAACAAACTAACGAAACTTAATAATTTTTTTTTTTTTTTTTGGGGAGGACTTAAAGGTGGAGGTCTGAGGGACCATAGACACCCTTACGCGGACTTTTCGGTGAGCGCTTAGGGCTCTCAACCGAGTTGCAAATTTTAGACGACTGACCGCTGAGGGCGCCCCAGTTGGGGCACGAACCTCGGCTCAGGGCGTCGTCGGGGGGCACAAAATAGTGGGACGGACTTCGCCTAAGCGATTTAGAGGAGTTTTAAGGGACGGTCGGATTACTGGTACGGCTCGGGCCAACTACTGGGGACGAGACTGACAGAGTGGGACGTCGCGACGGGCCTCTCCGGCGAGGGCGAAAACGCGGGCGGTGTTGTATTTGTTTCTTCAGGGCTGCGCGAGCCTCCCTATCCTTAATCTGAGCTAGAGTTGTAGGGTCATCCGGCTCGCTGAGGGCGAGTTTAGGCCTACGGATTTTTGAAATCTCTGAAGGAGTATAGTTTGCAGTGTTTACAATTAATGGGTTCGCGTGGTTTAGGGCACGATCGTAATAGCGGCGTGAAGCGCGCTTAATGAATTGCTTAACCGTGGGCAGATTGAGGTCTATGTGGAGGTCTAAGTTGCGCATGTACCACGGGGCGCCCGTGGCTTTGCGCATGAAGCGGTTTTGAACCACTTGGAGTCTATGGATCAGCTTGGGAGATGCATGTGCGAACACAGTGCATGCATATAGCATAACGGGGCGGATGCACGCGGTGTAGAGTCTCACCTTGCTTTTTAGGGCAAGTTTAGACTTTTTATTTAACAAGAAATGAAGGCGACCGGACACAAAACAGGCGCGTGCACGTACCTGTTTTATGTGGTCGGCAAAGGACAAACGATCATCCAGGGTAACACCGAGATATTTGGCTCGCCTCTCCCAAGGGATCGGCTCGCCGAACATGGTGACTGGAGGGGGGGGAGTGGGGATGAGTTTCTTGGCGGGACTGAAGAACAGCACCGCCTGACTCTTGGTGGGGTTAATTTCGATTCTCCATTTCCGAAACCAGGGACCTAGGGTGTGAGTCGCGTCGCGGCTTGGAGAACTTTGGCAATTGCCGTGGGGCTCCTGCCAGAATAATATATTGCGGTATCGTCCGCGAATAGAGCTAGCTGCGCTTTGCTAGTTTTTGGGATGTCACTCGTGTAGAGTGTAAACAATAGGGGGGACAGCACAGAGCCTTGAGGGACTCCGGCTAAAACGGGGTGGGCTGAGGATAGCGCTCCTGTTATTCGGTAGTTGAATTGGCGATTCGACAAGAAGTCTCGTAGGATGGTCACGAGTCTGACTGGCACTCCGAGTTTGTACAGCTTATAAATTAAGCCGTTGTGCCAGACTTTGTCGAATGCCTTTGCAACATCGAAGAACAGGACTCCGGTCATCTGACCTTTCTGAAAGTTGGAGGCGATGTGTTCAACGATACGGTGAACTTGTTGGACGCACGAGTGTCTAGTTCGAAAGCCGAACTGCTCGTCGGGAATGAGTTTATTAGCGTCGGCATACGCTTTGAGACGGAGGTATATTAACCTTTCATACATCTTGCCCATGACGTTGAGCAAGCTGATGGGTCGGTAACTGGAGGGCTCGGATTTGGGTTTGCCGGGCTTATGGATCCCAATTACATGGGCTTTTTTCCACTGATGTGGAAAAATGTTATTGGATAAGGCAGCGTTAAAGATCGCTGTCAGGAGCATGATAAGGGTAGCCGGGAACAGCTTTACCACTTTGTTGGTGATTTTATCCGAGCCCGGGGCTTTTCTCGGGTGGAGGTCCCGGATGATCTGCTTGACCTCGTCCGGGGTCACGGGAGGGACGGGGTCTTCCTCTTCGTTGAGAGGAGGTGGGGGTAACGGGAGAGAAGCTCGCCGTTCTACTTCCGAATTTACTTCCTCTATATGAACAGGGTCGATAGGGAGGGAACTGGGTGTACACTGAAGCTCCAGGCTTTCGGCCAGGCATTCGGCTTTTTCCTCGTCTTCGAAGGCGAGTGGAAGGTTGGGCCTTTTGAGAGGTGGAATATGGGCAACCGTGTCCTTGGTTAGGGCACGTGAGAGTTGCCAAAAGGCTCGATGGGAGGGCTTTATGTCGATCAGTTTCTGATCCCAGCTTTTTTCGCGGGCCTCGGCCACTCGCTCCTTGACGGCGCGGTGGAGAGTGCGTAAGCGGATTCGGTTGTCCTCGGTCGGACGTCTATCGTATTCGCGCATGGCTGCGTTCTTTTCCCTAATCAGGTTACGTACGTCGTCGGGCAAGCGCCAGTGTCGATTGCTCTCCACCGGAACTGTCCGAGAGCAATCGCTAATAAGCGATTGCACGTGGCTGGTCAGGGAGTCGATTGCGCCTACAGCTTCGTCAGCGGTGACTATGCTGCTAGGGATTTGGTCGAGGTGAACGGATGAGGCAGACTTGAGGCTTTCGCCCAGTTTGTCCCAGTTCGTCACGACTTTAGTGAGAGGGGTCCGACCTGAATCAGGAGGGCCTGAGTTCGGTGTAAGTTCTAAGATTACAGGTCGATGGTCGGAGACTAACTCGTGGTGCACTGTCAAGTCGTGTATGCCTAGGCTTACATTCTTCAACAGTGCCACATCGAGGATGTCGGGTCTGTGGTCAAGTACGTTGGGGTAGTGAGTCGGTTCCAGGGGCGCGACTAAATCGATGTTCAGCGGCCCGAGGAGGGATTCTAGTACAATACCTCTGGAGTTGTTCGTATGACAATTCCAGAGGCGGGAAACTTAATAAAATGAAACTTTTTGCCTATATAAATCTCTAAGAATGAAACCATAGCTCGTTTCAATTAGAGACAACGCCATCTAGTTTTTGAAGTGAAAACTTATTTGGACTGCCTCTGTATTTTTGTTGTTTATTGGTATTAGAAAGGGTTGTATTATTATTTTATTACATTATTTTTTGGATTCCGTACCTCAAAAGGTAAAAAAAGAAACACTAAGATCACTCTCTTGTCCATCTGTCAGTGCGTCACCACCGATTTTCTCAGGAACGGGCGAACGGGTGGAGCTGGCAAGTTGAAATTTATACCAAATACTGAGGTCTATAGTCCCTATTAGGTGTATAAAAATCCGGTCAAATGCGAGTCGGACTCGCGCACCGAGTGTTCCGAACAAACTTGTAAATAGTTCAAGTAATGGAGTCTTGAGGATTTATTTCATTTTTTTTTTTCGATTAAGTTTTCAATTACCTTATTGGAGATAGGTCCCAATTAAGCTACACCTCAAAATTGTATGAGCTCCGATACAACTCAGAGGTCTATCTTAATTGGTGGTACTATGTATGTATGGGGACCCCCTTTAATTTTAAACTTTTTTTACTTTTTGGAATTTTCCCTTTATTTGTGCTGTAAGACCTTGCTTCTTGCCAAATTTCGTGATTCTAGGACAACGGGAACTACCATATAGGTTTTCGACCCAAAACCTATAGGGTACTTCCGGTTGACCTAGATTTATCAATTTTGGTTTAAAGCAAGGTCTTACAGCACAAGTAAAGGGAAAATTCCGAAAAATAAAAAATGTTGAATATTAAGTTAAATTTTGGTACTTACAAATTTTCGCGAAAATCAAAATTTGCCCATATCTTTTTCTCGTGTTGACTCAAGACCTTGATTTTTATACACCTAATAGAGACTATTAGATTTCAGTATCTGGTATAAATTTCAACTTGCTAGGTCCACCCGTTCCTGGGATAAAACCGTCGAAAATCTATAGGGTAGTTCCCGTCGACCTAGAATCACAAAATTTAGCAAAAGGCAAGGTCTTACAGCACAAACTAAGGAAAAAAATTAAAAAATAAAAAAAGTTGAAAATTAAAGGGTGACCCCATACATACATAGTTGACGCATTCCCTATTTAAGGGGTTCGGGGATAAAAGTTTCAAGTTTTAAATTTTTTTTGTTGTTTGTGTACTAATATTAGCCTAAATACCAAATTTCAGCTTTCTAGAACTTGAGGAAGTACCATTTATGAATTTTGATGATCATCAGTCAGTGACGAAATCGGGGGTTTTTAGATATCAATAAAATCTAAAGTATAACAGCTACGCAAATGAAACTTTATATGTTTAATAAGTTTGCTATAGGCATCATATCCTGAGAATTTTGTTTATCTGGTATAATCCAAAGCGAAGTTATGAGGGTTCAAAAATACGACGAAGCGCTTCGAGAAAAGGTAGGTAGTGCCCCTGCGTATTCGCTTCGCTGGCTTGTCTTGGCGGGGCACTGCCGTGCCCCCAGATCAACTCTAAACAACCTTATAAACTGATTTTTCATCCCACCATCTCGGAAAGAGTATTTTTGCTCTTCGATATCTGAGTGTAATAGTAAATTTTACAGTTGCTCAAAAACTGGTGTATTACAGGGACGTATAGCGTTCGGGATGTGGGGTATTACATACTAGTGCTTTTTTTTACCTTTACCGAACTCGTGCGTTCTCTTTCCCAACTGTCAAAATAATGTCTATTAAAAAGAGAAACCAACCATGAAGTTTTTACTAAAGAGAACACTTGCGGAACCGTCATTGCAACTTGTTCCGACTGTCAACCCTCGCCTTCGGCTGCGCCTCGGCTCGGGTACTGAACGACTATTTTTAATACAGTTGCGAAAAAATGAAGCAATTTAATAAAATAATAAAAACACAATAAACTCAACTAACTAATAATTTATTTCTTATAAAAGTTATAGTACACATGTACATTGAAATTGGTACAGTTTTTTAAACTTACTGGGGAAGTTTTAGGTTGCATATTTACTGTTTGAGACAAACTATTATTAATTTCGTATGATTGTTCATGTATATTTGTCATAGAATGTTTGTGCAATTATAGTAATTCCGGTGGTGTTAATTAAAAAAAAATAGGGTCGAAATTACTCATTTTGTGCAACAAACAACTAAACTCGCAAAGAAAATTTCTGGAAAATGGCGCCAACCGTAGAATATAAGCAGAGTTTTTTTTTTCTTCACCCATTTTGGTAGGCAAAGGTAACTATCCATACAGCTTAGTCTTCAGTATATTTTTTTTATTGATATGAAATGAAAATGAAATTTAATGAGATGAAATGGAATGAAACCTAACCCATTCAATTAAATCATTAACTCTGATATTGAAATAAATTAGTAGCTTATTTTTGGAAATATACGTATTTGTATGAATCACAAAAACTCTTTAGTAAAAACTTCATGGTTGGTTTTTCTTTTTAATAGACATTATTTTGACAGTTGGGAAAGAGACGCACGAGTTCGGGAAAGGTAAAAAAAAGCACTATTATGTAATAGCCCACATCCCGAACGCTATACGTCCCTGCAATACACCACTTTTTGAGCAACTGTATTAAAAAAGTCGTTATTATCCTCTAGAGGATAAAGTAAATAGAACATCGTGTGCACTAAGTTTTTGAATTAAAATCATCATTAAACCTGTTTACTTCTCCCTCCATGGTTCCGAATTTATCATACATCAAAGTCAAAGCCAAAGTCAAAGCCATTTATTCAGTTTAGGCCCTAGAAGGGCACATATGGAGTTTTTTTTTTAAATTCTGGTTGGGCTTGTGTTTGACTACAATCTCATCATTGAGGTAAGTGATGATGTGGCCGAAGGTGGTAAGCACACAAAGCCTAGATGGGAACTGGCTCTCAAGTGCAGCTGTCGGAACACCGATAGGTGTTCGGCGACAGATTTTCAACTAGAGGGTGGTAGCCAGCCAGTCGGGTACTACAAAGTACCCCACCATCGTGCTATGGCTTCCTCACGATCTTTTTCCTTCAGCGAAAGCTCAAGCTCATTGTAAGATTCGAACCCACGACCTTTGCCGCGGTATCCGATGTCACTTACCACTGAGCTATCATCGCCTTAATTCGAATCGCCTTAATTAAAATCGTCGAATTACAGAAGTTACCACCGGTTCGGAAGTCAGCCTTCAACTGAGAAGAACCGGAAAGAAACTCAGCAAGGTTACATTTTTTAAATATTTTTGGACCATCTGACCATAATGGCTTTTTTTTCAAATGTTTAACAATTTTACTAATACAAAAATACATAAAAAATTATAATTTTGACAAATTAAAAAATGAAATCAAAAACTCAGACGCGGAACCTTCTTAGTGTACGTTTTTTTTTAAATTTGCTTTGCGCGCGCCATTTTCTTTTTTTTTGCTTTTAGTCATTTCCTCGCTGAGGTGGGATGAAAAATTACGTGTTGCACTCTAGTGCAAAGATTTTTCACCTCGTACTCTTTTGATTCCCTCGCTTACGCTCAGGATTCTAATTTTTGAATCGCTCACTGCGCTCGTGATTCAATTTCAGAATCCTTTGCTTGCTCGGTCATCAAAATTGAGCATGCGGTTAATAAACAACTTTCCACTCTTGTATAACAAATAACTATTATTTTATTGAGTGTACAGTAAAAAATATCTATATCTTTTAAATTTCGACTAAAATTATATATATATATATATATTAACGTAGTTCCGTATATTAATATGTTACATATATATTAATGTTATGTTTTAGGTTAGGTATAATATTTTTTTACAATAGATATCCAGTTACGCTGTTCCATTCGCATAACTGGTTTAATTTGTTTCTACAATGAAATTGAACGCTCAGTCGTGGGAGTTCTGTATTTCTGTTAAGTGAATTCTCAGATTTATAAAGACTTGACTACAAATTAAAAGCTTACCTACACGTCGATCGCATACTGATCGCTTCTTCAAGCTTTATTTCCAAATGTTACTTACATACAACACTATATTTTGAGGAACTCCAATTTTCCCTTAATTTCACAAAATCCTGTTTTATTTGATATACCTACATACTTTTACCACATAAATAATCTTACTTTGTGCATTTACGTCTATTAATATGTCAGCTACAGACTACAACATATTTCCTCGAGACTTTGAAAATATACATATTTTTTACTTTGCCTTGAGATAAGCTGTTTTTGTTAATTTGGGAACATTTACCTTACAATTACCTTTATTTTAGTTGTCACTCTCCACACATCACTTCGATCCGTTGCTCCTTTGAACTTCACAATTTTGACACATTTAATTTATCCAGAGAGAGCTAAATATCCCAATCGCGCCAAAAAATACCTTCATATCAGCCTATGTAGTAAAAATATTCTTTATTCCTCCAATATGCTACGAAATTTCGTAGGCGTGTAATAATTCCTCTTCGTGATAATAATCAGCACATGCGCGAACTTTGCAAGCTTAACACAAGTACCCATACCCACTGGCATTTAATTCAATTACCTGAAACTCCCACTTCCAGCCCTGTTTTACGACTTTGCACTTGCCTTGAGTTGTTAGTGCTACAATATACTCTATTGTTTAACTCGTATTGCCGCTTTCAGCCCTGCAAGGTTCTTTGTACTCTGTTTAATACGTTTACTTATGTTTGCTACATTGATACTTGCTTTTTTACTACACTTTGGGGTTTTTATTAGCAGCGTCCATTATCCAATAGAAAATCTTTCCAAATAGTAATAAAAATAAAGTTTGGTGAGAAATATTGTAATCGTTAAAGCCCCATTGTATCTACTGTAGGTATACTAAGTAAGCAATCAATCAACATCAATAAAGTACATTTTCTTATATCTATCAAATTCCAAAATAGGTTCTTTGTTAAAAAAGGCATTACACTTGAAATTCCAGACTATTTTTTATGTAGTTTGAGTACGATTAAGTAAATTGCTGTGCCTTATAGTCAGACTAAGTGTAAATAATAAATGAAAAGATCTATTTGAATAAAATTTGAAATATGTAACTTAAAAAAAATACAAAAGATTTGTTTATACTATAAGTATTTTTTCACTTATCATTAATTTTCAATCATTTTTAAAACAAAAATGTGAAGATTTTCAGAAAAATTATTGACCCGCGTTAGAATTTGTCAAAATACGTGGCGTTGACGGCACTTGTTGAAAATATTATTTTTTATAAAGAGGCAGTTACAAAATATGAGAATTTCTTGGCAATCATACCGAACAGTTTGTGCCGCTAATTAAGTGATACACTATACATTTGAATCTGTTTTCTAATTGCGCATTCATGCGGTTGGAGATCTACTTTAGATCTAACTTTCTGGAAGGGAAGAAAATCTGTTGATCAGGCAAGATTAACTAAAAATCCTTTTCGAAAACTAGTGATGTTAGGTAAATTGAATTCTACTAAAATGTTGGTTAGTAGGCTGTTCGTAATGAAGAATAAGTCTTAAGAAATTAAATTATTTGCTTTGCGTGATTTATGATTTCCTATGAAAGTTGGAGGGAACATACGAAGTATGGCAATAATATATTACAGGTGCACACTTATTAATTATGACAGTGTGAGAATCTTTTGAGAAGTGGTTTGGGACACGGCGACATATTTGAAACTCTGCCACAAGTTATTCTCGTCGCCCGTCCGCACGTAAACAACACCACGTAGACGATATTAGATATTATTATATTTTGCAGTAGGTATTAATACTTATTAACTGTAACCAGTTGTAATAGTACAAGTATTTCTGTTTTATAAGAATTTAAGACTAAGATATTCTAAGCAATTAATTGCGTACCTACCTACTCGTAAATAAACGACAAATAAATATCAACTAACAGCGTCCTTCGAGTACCTAGGCTTGGATTGGCTTGGCAATCACCTCAATCTGTGTGCATAGTGCAATCGCAACGTATACTTTAAATTTACAGGTAGTGCGCGTATAATACGAATTCTAAGGATGGAGTTTATTTGTATACTCGTTCACTACCTACTTCAATTAGTAAATGTATGAAGTTCAAAATACTTACCGACGCTATTTGGATTGATTATTTAAATGCACTTGTCTTTCTGATATTTACAATTCCAAGCTTTGTTGAACATCTCCCTGGCAAATCGGATAGACCGTGATTTTTTGTCGTTAAAACTGAAAATGTATGTGAAGCATTTTGTTGCACTATCTGAGTCATATCTCGATAGACAGTGAGTGATGAACGTAAGTTTTCAGCACAAAAACGTAGGTAACATGTCATCGGCATCGTGACACAGCGCTCCCGGCGCTAGCAGCCCGCGCCGCGTTGAGATGTGACGCTTTACGCGCAACGCCGCACGCGCAGTTCGCACGACGCTTCGACGAATATAAACGTCGATCGAAATTAAAACATTACTAGAAAGTATGCTCAAAAATGTACACTATGTTATGAGAGGTGTACGGTTAAAGTTCTGCGAGCGGATCCCATTACCGAGATATTACAACTGATCGCTCATCATGTGAACTTTACAAGTGTTTGTGATTGGTTGATTGTGTTAGTGTCGTGATATCAATACTGACGTTATAGTGTTCAAAAGTAATCGGTAAAGTAGCAAAATAAATCCACAACTACGTTCAGAATTATTGTCTCAATACATACCTAATACAATTTTTATTCAAAAAATTTCATGAGGAATAATGTTGTACCGGTTTCAGAGCTTTACAATATATTTGTTACAAAGGCATGTCTACCTAAATGCGTTGCAGGCTATCAGGAAAATGTAAAACCATTTTTCTAAAAGTTATTCGACGTTCGACGTATATGTTTTTCTAAGATAAATATGCAAGTTCACCGACCGTTCGGAAATGGTTTTGAGAACCGTTTACGAACGTGCAGTAGATAGTGAAACCTAATCGACATCGCAATTGATTAAAACTTTTACTTTTAAAATCAGATATTGGTTTGAATAGAATCTTTCAGAAGTCCCAAACTCTAATATGTTTGTGGAATTTAAACATATAAGGAATTCCTCGAAAGGAAAGAGCATGAATATCTCATAATTGAAACATTTTATTAAATACTAGGTTTTTGGGATGTAAATAATGTAACGTATCTATGCCAATCTCCCTTTCATAAAGTCTATTTTCCAAAAAATCACATCGATTCGTTGCTTCGTTGCTACACTTTCATATTTTTAATATTAGTAGAGCTATATTCAATTCGTAACTAAAACATAACAATAAAACTCATCATGTGTTCCATTTTGTTCGCTGACATCACAATTAAACCTTATAACAATCCCTGTATGAAGATATCCTAATAACATTCGTAATTTTTACTCCAAACCTACTTTGGAGTCGGTTTCATTATTTGATTGCCTTTTGTGTGGGAAAAATGTCGATTTTATCGACAGTCAACATATTTTTCAATCAATAAGTTTGGATATCTTCACGCAATAGATTTTTTTTTATTGCAAAACGCCTGTAATAAATTCCCAAAGCATACAAAAAGGTTTTTTGTTTGTCTAAGGCCAGACACCTGATGGTAAATGACTACCGACTCCTATAGACATTAATAATACCAGAGGAATCACCAATGTTGTCGACCTTTCACCTTGAAAGCATAGGTACCTACTTAAATATCCCAAGGACTTGATATTGTCAATTATTCTATTCTATAAATCAAGTTTCATTCAAATCCCTGTAATCTTTATGATGTGATTCCTAGTAATCCTATTTCCAAATAATTCAAAAATAAAAACAAGATCATTGATTCAGCGGCCTAATTACACTGTGATAATAATGTAAGTAGTCTTTGTAAAAAAAAAGTAATTTGTAAGCGGAATCACATTACCTACCTAACATCGTTTTTAATTTTCTGTCCAATGAGTAAACATTATTTGTGTTTAAAAATATAATGGTTTTCAGTGCCCTGAAGTACAATTCAAGAGATCCAATTAAAACAAAATGTATTTTTATAAATCACACGTTTTGACCACAGACTAGATAAAAAAGTAACAAAGCCCCGCACACAAAGGAAGCCGATCGCGTTCTTCTGCGATGCGAGTGACGCGGGATAACGTACGAGCAGGTCACGCACACAACATCGTTCACGTTGCTTCACTTCAATGGAGACTATTGTTTACGTACGCTCCTTCTACCTTTTTTATTTGTTCTGTAGTTATGACTCTATCAACAAATACTTACATAGAAATATAAGTTAACCGAAAATGGCTATACTCACAATTTTGATTAAATAAATATAACCTGATATTGAATCGGTAGTAAATTTTTACCAGCTAAAATGTACAAAACAACAATTTTATATGCGATTGTTTAGTTAAATATGCATGCAGTCTATGATCTCAACCGTGGTGAGATATTTGAATGAAAACAAAAGAATAACTAAAGTAGGTAGATAATAAAAGCAGAAAATAGTGTAACAATGTGATGTTGTCTACCGCCCATGGAATGCTAACACGTTCATGTTTACTACTCTACTCCGTGGCCCCGTAACAATTGTGAGTTGTATGTGTGTACCATCAGATGTAGGGCCTGAGTAGATGCCAGTCAGTAATTCGAAAAGAAGAAATAAATTATTCAAAATTGTTTCCTACATTATGGTTAGATTTTTATGCTATTCAGTTTGTAACTTAGGTACCCAGATGGTAAGCGGTTATTGTAACCTTATAGTACTTATACTATTATCAATTTTTTACCTATAGACGTTTACTGACTTATTTTGTTGCATCAAAATAAGCTTTTTGTGGTGATAAAATAAAAATAACGCAAAGAATGATGCTTTCATCACAACTACGAATGTGTTTATTGCGTTAATTAAATACTAAAAGGTTCGTTCTGTATGATGAGTAGATCTGTATTTAAGGATTAACTAGGGTCAAGAACTAAGGAACTAGGCTATCTAGAATTTCTGATATGGTCATAAAATTTTGACAAAAATGATTTAGTTGGTACCGTAAGAGTTACGACCACATCAGTCGCGTCTAAGTAAGCTCGATATTTTCTAGTGTTAACATTTCCTTCTGGCATTTTGTAAGAAGGCACATGTTTTCCTAAAGGTTCCATAATTACTTATATGTTGGGATTGTGGTAGGTATAAAAAGTAATAGGCCTTAGCGTTCCGAATTTTTCACGAGAAATAAAGCTCTGTTGATACGCCCCTGGCGTAACTTATACGACTGTACTTTTTGTTCCTAAGAAAACGTAATTATAGCGAACAGAAATAAAAAAAGAATGGTACCGTATATCTTAAAAAAAGTAAAAGACTACAAGTAAAAGAGAATTTTGTGACGTAACTTCATTTACTCTCTACAAAATGTAACTTACGGCTGTCGACCGATGACAAAAAAAAAAAAAAAATGTGATGGGTGTGCCTACTAGATAAATATTTTCCAGCATAATAAAATTTAAAACACCCACATATTGTGCCGACCCCACCTAGCGTGGGATAAGGAAGGGAAGAAGAAGAAGAAGAAGTATGTAGGTACATTAATGTATCTACTAATGTGCAAACAGATATGGATAATATTGGTTGGTAGTGCATTTGATTATAATAATAGAATTAGAGCAACTGTATTAATATCTTGGCCTGCATCTTCGTACACTTTGAATAATTGTGGTGTGCATAAATATTCTCACGGCTATTTGTGATCAAAGTCTACCCAAATATGAATATAAATAGGTAGCTTTTTTTTTATTCTGGATAAGCTTGTGTTTGACCACAATCTCACCATGGTAAGCGATGATGTGGCCGAAGGTGGTAAGCACGCAAAGCCTAGATGGGAACTGGCTCTCAAGTGCAACTGTCGGAACACACCGATAGATGCTTGGTGACAGATTTTCAACTTGAGGGTGGTAGCCAGCCAGTCGGGTACTACAAAGTACCCTACCACCGTGCTATGGTTTCCTCACGAAGTTTTCCTTCACCGAAAGCTCAAGCTTATTGTACGATTCGATCCCGCGACCTTCGCCGCGGTATTCAACGTCACTTACTACTGAGCTATCATCGCCTTAAATCTGATATACCTAGGCTAGTATATCAAAATATATTATATAGGTACTCGTAGATAGATAGAATTTTGCAGAGCCAATTACCATCTAGGCTTTATGTGCTAACCACCTTCAGCCACATCATCACTTACCACGGTGAGAATGCGGTCAAACACAAGCTTACCCTAAAGTAAAACAAAACACTAGAAGTTCACTATTCATGCCAGCCTGAGACTTATGAAGCTTTTTGTTGTTTATGTACCTAATATTTTCCAAACCAAACTAATGTCGCAAATACGATAGATAAACACAACATAAAATGATTTCATATCAAAGCCTATGTGGGAAATTGACGTAGCTATCATTCCCCTATACAAACATGCCTGAAACATTATTCAGGGAGAATGTCAGTGCGTTATTTGGATATCTATACACGAGCATTGTACACTCTACTATTTCTTGAATTCATGTGTTTGTAATTTTATACGACTGTGGTACCTATGTGATTTATTAAGAATGGAATAAATTTTAAGTGCTTCTTTTGCCAAGATTTGCTTGTGACAATTTAAACGTATCTTTATACCTACTAGGAAGATATTAATTCGGTTTATCAACTTTTTTTGTATATGATATAATACTGGGTATTATAGTAGCACATAAAGCACGTACTAATATTTAAACAAATTTAATTAAGACGAAGTTAATAAAAATTTGAAATAAGTCCTTGCTTAGATTAGCTAAGAGATAAATATGTATTACGATAGTAATAATTCATCGTAGTACATAATTCATTCATGTTCAAAACTTCCAATACATTCCTAAGATCAGCTACACTAATTGGAGAACTCTAGATATAAGCACATCTTGCTGTAGGTACAACCAGCAACTCGGCTCTCCAAAATGTAACAAAAAAATATGTTTGAATAATTCAGGATTTTTTATACATAATGTACGTACTATTAAAAATTACTTAAAAAGAAGTAATGTAAAAAGGGTACATAAAAGTTTTTGATTTGTAGACGACAGGAAAGTATTTGAATTAATCGTTCGCTCAACCGGCTATTTGAGCATTTTTTATAATAAAAGTTGTAATAAAACTAATGTTACAAAAAAGATTAATAAAAAAATCTATGTTTATCTAATAGCTTCAAGGTACTTACTTATATACCTTTAATATTTGGGAAACCAAGTTCTAGCTAAAGTTATCTTACAAATAGCTGTACGCTTGTATGTCTGGAAAACTGATTTTCATTGTTTTCTGCGTTCAGTGACCGTAAGAAATTATTGTAGAGGTACCTACTCATTATTTGCAGCTACCGCAAAATGCCTTTACTTGGCATTTTTATCGTAACTACAACATCGAAAATTAAATTAAATTAATTATAATAAATCTAATGGCTTAAATATAAACAATATAATTATTTTATTTACAACAAATGTACAAAATATACAAGCAAATGTACAACTACAATATATAAAAAACTTCTTCGAGGCTGCCGCTGCTGCCGATCGGCAAGGTTCCCCGAAGGCTGGCAAATAATTTTAATATAAATATATATTTAAAAATTAATATTATCACCAAAAATGTAAGTAACGTAAGATTACTTATATACTTACCTACTTATTTTGTATTTTTTTGCCGAATCAACGAATGTACCTATCAGTTACAGGAACTCTAAAATGATAGTTTAACAACTATCCATACTACAAATATTATAAACGCGTAAGTGAGTCTGTCTGTCTGTTACCTCTTCGCACTTACTGCTGAACCGACTTAGATGAAATTTGGTAAAGAGATAGATGGAAGTAAAAAGTATCCTATGTCCTTGGAGAAGGATACTTTTTATCCCGGGAAAACATAAGATCCCTCGGGAACGCGGGTTAAACCGCAGGGCGAAAAACTAGTAAATAATAATTTCTACATTTAACCTCTAAATTTGTACATTATCATTATGTAGGTACGTATATTTGCACAACCTCGGAAGCGGTTTTTTTTTGGGTCATCCTCATCTTCACAGACCCACCAGCACTAGATCTTGGTTCACTGACATTTATAATGAGTGAATTATCTTGAACCAGTCTTTATGATATTTTATTAAAATAAAAGATCATAAAGACTGATTTTACGACTCTAACATTGTCTTGTAATTCCATTTTAAAGAATGACTTATTAAATCCAACTTGGTATGTAGGATTAGATTCGGTTTTAGAAGAAACTAATGGAATAATATACACTTGATATTGTCTAATTAGTTTCACTGTATTGTTAAGCTCTGAATAGGTCGCATTCGTCAACGCTCTGTAGCGTATTGTCACCGCATTCTCTATATTATTTTGCTACAAAAGCAATTTTCTCTTTCAGTGTAAATGTAACTGTAATTCTAGAACAGAGACATCTGTTGTACTCTGCATAAAGCTTTTGAACTAATAATAAAACGTTAATGGAACATGTTGCCAATTGCTGAGACCGATGAGGGCGCTGCTGCGCAGATATCTGGTGGCGCAAGTCGCCACAGACGAACCCGTGACCGAGTCGTCACGGCTGAAATGCGTGCGGTTCGTAGAAGGCGGGGCTGGACCGTTGTTGGCTCTGAAACTTGGTAAGTCACATTTACATCGCTAGATGGCGCTGAAACTGAAATCAAACAATCGTGTTGCTTTCTCTATTACAGGTTATCATAATAAGAAAAGTAGTTTGATTGATTCATTTAGAGAAAATCTATTTAAAACCACAGAACTAGGATTATACTACATCCTAATTCGATTACAAAAACCCACAAAAACCTTATTTACCTATCAGCCGTCGATCAGGCAGGTGTGAAAGTTAATTACAACTGTCACGGCGTAGGTCGTGTGTTCGATTCTAGCCCATTACAAACATTTGTATCTATGAACATATCTAGTTTCGAATCTTGGTAATATCTATAAAATAAATAGGTACCTACTAGCAGTATTTGTATGTATCATAATAATTATTATTATCAGACTGCATTTTACATGCTTGAAAATTCCCCAAAGATATTGATTTCTTTAGAATTTTTATTCATTTTTATTACTGTTTCTTATTGTATTCATGAACTTAATCCTTTTGTGGTAATAACAAGCCTTCAAATAAAACTAAGTATAACTTACATAACTATATTATGTAATACATTATGTAGTATATTAATACCTAATACATAGGTACCTATATAGTTTTCACAAATATATCAATAAGTTATTCTGTCCTTTTTGTATTTATAAACTGCATTTTACGATTTCAACAACATCAACTAATTTATTGTTGTTGACAGACAGTTTAAAATTAGCTGACACAAATTCCAATCATTATTTATTTACAGATTAATGGGTCATTGGAGATGTAAAACCATCAGTCGTTCTTATTTATCTGTAATAAGTCTACTTTATATCGATGCTTTTAAATAATCTTTTATCCTCATAAATATTATACAGTATGTTTGTCAATCTGTTCTTTGTGGCTATATAAATGTCTACTACATCTTTAAAAAAATTGCCAGCTTTGATACTCTGTACCCTACGATCGCAAGTAAAACCGCGGTAGTCTACTAGGTCTACATAAACTTGTTAACTAGGTATTATTTATTTACTTTGCTTTTAATTTGCACAAGCTGGTTCATCATATCTAGAAATATGCAATTTATCTTTAGCTACGAAATATCTATATATACGAAATATCTACTTCAAGTTCAGCATTTCGGCAAACCTTTGTGGTTTATAAATGCTGTGTCAATCTCAATGTTATATGATTATAAAAAAATTAAAAAAAACTTAGTTTGGGATCAGATAGCCGTGTGTGAAAAATGTCCGAGGATATTATTATTTTATTTATTTATTTATCTTAGTTCGAAAACGCCTCTTGTGAAAAATATGTTTGATTTAATCTTGAATATCCCCATATTTCCAGCAATCTTGTTCAAATGGATTTCCACCTTTTTCTATTAACGCAAGCTAACAATAGAGATACCTCGATGCAAGACAGAGTAAAGATAAAATGAACTTTTAATATAACTACTACGTAAAATTGCTTAATTTTCAAGGTCATTAAAATGAAATGGAGATTCGTAGCACCTCGTAGAACTTCGTAGCCCTCACGCGTAGACATTTTCATCACACACTTTACCTCAATAGCCTAAGCTTTACAAATTAGTGAGTGGAACGTGAGACTTGACAACAAAGGGTCCCAAGGCCTAACCGCAATTATCTTTTCAAGTTACGATGCTACATTAGTATTTAGTAGCTACAGCAGTTAAGAGCCCACTCATAATAATACCACACACACAATTATGTTAATTTAAACTTTTTGTTATTGGTTAATTGGAATCAAAAACAAATTTTTATCTACATATTAACGAGCAATATTTATATGAGTAACATCATGATATATTGTTTCGTCAACTTTGGGACAGATGGTCACGAGAGTGATCTTATACAGGTTCACTTTTTATTTTAATTTTAGAATACGGAAACTAATAAAAACTTTACGTTACTTAGTTATCAGTATGCCATGCAGTATGCTATTAGTACAAAAGTTATGTAACTATAAATAACAATATTTATTCTACTTAAATAATACATTAAGAGCATCTAAGTATATATTACTTATACAAAATAAAAAAAAGTTTAGATCCCTGTTTCCCTTGATCACGGCGCACATAGGTGTATTTTGCTGATCTAACTGGTCAATATTATTTATTAAGCTTTTTTTGCTTCATCGTCTTTAGTTCATCTTCGGAATAGTTTTCGCTAGATAAAATCCAATTTTCCAAGTAAATTAATATTTTTTCAAAATTCAGTAAACTTTGCTCTTTCATCTTATTAAAAAGTGATCTACGGGTCACTACTCTAATACTGTACCTGAGTGACCGGGTGACTTTTCAACCAAATGATTACCATCTAACATAGTGTAAATTCCAATTTTTTTTTACTGTCTTGGTCTATCATCTCTGGAAAAAAAGGGGCGGGTATGGACGGTTAATGAGGTCATAATAATTTCATATACACTATAACCTGTCGTTATCAATTAATATAATAACTAGGAAGAACCCGAAAATACAACAAAAACCTTTTCAAACTTCAAATTGGGTTAGAAATTTTAAGAATTTTAAACTATATTTTCAAATATCCTGTAAAAGAAAAGTGCAGCTTTATATTTTTAAAATATGCGTTCTTATTTCCTTCATCAATATCCATAACAATATTTTAAAAGAAGTCAGTAGTCACGCAAATATTTTACTTTTTATCAGACGCTATCACACTTACGAAATGCGGAAGATACGTGCAGTTGAAGCGATGACTAACTTCGAGCAAAACAAGAGTGCGGGTGCATCCGATATAAGAGACCGGGATGGGTTGTCTATTGTTCTCTAGTCATTCGAGAACTATAAGAACCAGTTTTTCTTTTATCCGCGACAACTTCTTAGAATTTGATTTTTAACCGACTAGATCAGCAAAATACCCCTATGTGCGGCGTAAGGAGAAGTTTCTTATGAAAGAAAAAACTAAGAAAGTTGCGCAGACCATTAGAAAATTTAAGAAAACTTGACGACTATATTAACTTATCTAACCTTATTATAACATTTTTAAAACATTTTCTCCTTTTGTAACTAGGTATATGGGTTTGACATAACTGCCAATTATGTGACAGTAGGCGCGCTGAAAATATCGTTTATAAAACCAACTGGCTTGATACTCAAAGTTTTATTTAAAACAGATAATTCTAAGATTATTTTTATTTTCAGGGCAGGACAAAGTCTGCCGGGCCCACTAGTTAAAAATAAATATTATATTCCCGTTAAATAACTAATCGGATTTGGATCGTTAATCTTAAGCTTAGCCTTCAAAAACCTCATTAATCACTTTGACTGCTGAATCCACATTATAATATTGCTAATTTATACGTAAAATAATAATAGTATCCAGGAAAATTATTACACTGGGTGGGATTGAATCAGTGATTTTTATTGTGGCAGTTATAATATATCTCTACGGTAGGTAATTTTAGTTCGATAAATTAGTCTCTGTCAATAATTTTAGAATCATTAATATTTTACCTGACTGTTTATAATTAATAGGTAATAGGATTCAATTTTTTTCTATCATCTGCGCTCTATAGTCATCCATGTATAGTTCCGTACAATAGTAGAAAATATTACCAAATTCCCAGTATCCAAAAACCATAACACACCGTAGCAAATTAACTCACACAATTTTCACAACAAAATTTGTGCAACAGCGCCATAACAGATGGGAAGAGGAATAAGGTTTTTCGTCTCAGCTAAGCCTATTTTCGAGGGAGTTTCACTTCTAAATTAAACTTTGGATCTTTGAAAATCTCTCAGATTATCCTTCAGGCGGGACGTTTCATTAATTTCATATTTTTTGTGTTTATTTTCGTCTCAACGTTTTTTTTAGTCTTGCGTTCATATTTTATAAAAATAACCAACTATTATATCTAATCCAAATGGAACAGTAGTTACTTACCATCATCAGGTGACCTGCAGACCTGCTTATCAAATATTTGACATGTAAAGAAACAAAATTGCTTTTGTTATATTTGATTCCCCCAAATTCAATGCTTTTGTTGTAAGATTTCGAAACCTGAGACAGTAAGACCGCCCTTGAGTAGACACCAATAGAGTTCCTTGTGGATCCTCTGGGTACGGAATATTTTAATGAAACTTGGTATGAGGTCTTGGTATACCTTAAGCCTTTAGGAAGGACTCAGGCTTAGACTTTAAAATACATTCAAACCAAATAGAGGATGAAAAGGTACTTTCTGAGATAAACGAATTCCACACGGGCGAAGTCGCAGACTACAGCTATCAATATTTTCTTGCAAAAACTCACAAAATGACGAAACAATAGATTACCTTTGTCAGCTTTTTATAGAGCCCATGAAAGGCTTTGTTTTAAGATTTTTTGCTACGCTATCAGGATAAATGATGTCCATTATTTAAAATATAGGGTTTTATTTATTGCTGCCGAATGATTTCTACCTTTGATGGTTTTATTTATTCAGCTATCTACTTCCGCATCATGTTATGAATTATCAAAAAAATTACAGACATATTAATAACGTATTTAATAACATTTGACCAACAAACGTACAATGTGATCACAAAATTGTGACTACCGTTTGCGTAAAATGACCCTGCAAAGTGGGACAAAACTCCTTATCTTCATTATCATCCATGGAAAGGATTCGTCCAAATTAATCTTTTGATGTTCTTTTTTGCGCTATGGCAACAAAAAAGATGTTGAATATCCCAGTTAATATGACGTAATGCTGAAATACGGAATTTCGCTTCAAGGAGTAAGGTCACAAACAAAGAGTAAACAAACTACGACTGTTCAGTAAATTAATCATGAGTTGGGTAGGAAATGGTTAATGGATAGGATAAGGCTTCATTTATTTAATTTGTTTGATCCTGCTAATGATAAATTGGTATGTTAAGTCACGTATTTCCAAATAATTCTTAAATAAGTTTGAAATTTCGAAACTAATTACTCAATCATAATAGAGTATTTGACAGGTTTTAGAAAAGCATATAAAATTGATCATTATAGCATAATACATTTGCAATTTGCTTATTTTTTTGTAAATTTCTCTATTTTCTTTAAAAATTACCATCAAAGTTTATATTAATAAAAAAGCCACAATAGGTCACGATATCATGACGTCACCGGCTCGTAAACAATGTTTTAGTTGTCAAAATATCTTTCATAACCTTTGCACTCTTAGTTATTGTTCCGAGCCTTTAAGTGTCCATTTTGCTGTGTCAAGCAGGTGATGTCACACTCAGAATCGGCCAGTACCGAGCGTTTTCAATCATGTGGTCAAACACGAAAATTTTATCATTTTATTTATGATTTCTTATAAACATCATAAAAAATTTCAAATATTAGTGTGGCTAAATTGGTTGGCTAAAATACTTACTATTAAGCTAACAAAAACAGTTTTATGTATATTTTTATTATAGTCAAACACCATATTCTGATTAGCAAACGAGAAGCTAAAAATACCATCAAAACACGATGAAACTGAATTAAAATTACATATCTCAAATGTTTTGCATTTTCTGGAGAGCACATTAACATATTTCCTGAGTAAAAATTTATTAATATATTTATATTTAAAAGCTACGCATATATGAACGTATACCTGAAGTGTTTCCAGGATGCGTCACGATGGTATGCGAAAGTCTTTCAGGTGACAGCTGATAAGCTACCGCCCCGGGCTTGTTGGCAATCTGCCCTTACGGATATAGCCGGGGACATTGCGTCGTATCGCATACCCATTTGAGGTTGACGCTATTGTCACGAGCGATGCGATAGCGGAAATTTGTATTATGCATGGGCCAACATTTTCCAGACCTTTTGAAAGTATTTTACAGCTTTTGATGAATGACTTGCGTTCTTCTATCGCTATTACTTTAAGAGTATATTTTATACAAAGTCAGAAATGTATTTTCAAAATACAGAATCTAAAACTAAAACCCTGCAAACTTAACCACCTAGAGAGTTATTAGATACAATCTTTAAGTCGTAGGATAAAAACGTACTAAACAAGCAAAACTACAAATTTACTCACATTTACATTTATTACATTAACAGTAAGTTTTTAACCGACTTCAAAAAAAAGGAGGAGGTTCTCAATTCGTCTGTATGTTTTTTTTTTTTTTTTTTTGTATGTTTGTTACTCGATTTCTCAGCCAATTATGAATAGATTTTGATGATTCTTTTTTTGTTTGGTAGATCCTACTTCAGAGGTAGTCCCATTTGTCGAAATTGATTAAGCACTTTTTGAGAAAATCAACAAAAACGAAAAAAAATCTATCTCGTTTGATAAACCTTAGTGAATCAAACTGAGTCGTTGAGCGTGACTTTTTGGATTTGGATGAAATTTCGTGTGTATACTTCAATGGGTTCTTCGATGGTTTTAAAATACAATTGGACCCGGTAGGTGGCGCTGGAATCGAGTTCCAAGATTTGTTTTAATTTCAGGGCAGGACGACGTCTGCCGGGCCCGCTAGTTATATATTATATTTTACCGGCCAGACCCGATTTCAGGAAAAACTAGTTTTGCCTAGGATAACATATAATAAGGAATAAACTTTAAAAATTAAAAAATAAAATTATTTTTAAAAATAAAAAACAAAAACCGCCTTCAAAACTGTAACCTATACCTATGTACAAACATAAACTAAAAAGTAAAGAATAATATTTTAATTTCAAAGCAAGAGCCTTAAAGGACAATCAACAAAATTATTGATATTTATATATCTATTTCATATTTATAAACAGTTCTTTTTGGAGTCGGTGCCAGCCAAGAAGGACAGTTTAATTCTGCCTTTGTAACAAACTTTCGAAAAGTAGGGGAGCGACGGCGCAGACCTAAGGAACATTACCGTAAGGAGAGGTGTCGTAAGACGTTTTCTCGTATGAACACTTCGTGTCCTTTCAAAACTGTCCTTCTTCTTGACTGGCACCGACTCCAAAAAGTACTGTTTATAAATATGAAATAGATATATAAATATCAATAATTTTGTTGATTGTCCTTTAAGGCTCTTGCTTTGAAATTAAAATATTATTCTTTACTTTTTAGTTTATGTTTGTACATAGGTATAGGTTACAGTTTTGAAGGCGGTTTTTGTTTTTTATTTTTTTGCCGTCTCTTATCAATATAGCTACACCCGGCTACAAGTGTCGAGCTCGAGCGGAACGGTTTACGTATCCAGTCTGAACAAATCTGATGTAATGTTTCCATTACAGATAATAAGCTTTGTCATTGTATTTTAGAGTGGTGGCCAATGGGCAGGTGACATCGAGTGAGACGCTTGATTTGCATATTATCGAAGAGTTATTCAAATCTTGTGATTTAGATATACGCACTGAAATTTATGTTTTCAGTGCGTCGTATTTCGGTAATAATTCTTTGGGTTTTAAAGAATCGGTACATGTGTTAAAAATCTTGTCCTTTTTTTTTCAATTAATTGGGCGTAATACTATTTATTTTTTTATGTCACAAGTGATAACGAGGCAGGTGGGTCACCTCATGGTAAGTGACAGCCGTCGCCTATAGACATTGGCAAAACCAGGGGATTGCTAATGTGTTGTACACCTTATTACAATGCCTTAAAGGCGAACTGGCTCTCAAGTGCAATTGCCGGAACACACCAACAGGTGCTTGGCGACATATTTTCAACTTGAGGGTGGTAGCCAGCCAGTCGAGTACTACAAAGTACCCTACCACCGTGCTGTGGTTTCCTCACGATGTTTTCCTTCACCGAAAGCTCAAGCTCATTGTAAGGATTCGAACCCACGACCTTCGCCGCGGTATCCGACGTCACTTACCACTGAGCTATCATCGCCTTAAAAATTATTAATTAACCTAAATGTACGGTAATAATGTGACTTACGTCTGAAGTTCAAAGTTCGATGGATTTCAGCCATTCCAGCGGGATTATTTATAAACAGCGTAAAAGATTCAGTGAACTCACCTCAAGGAAAATCCAGTGTCATTAACATGATTGGAGGGAAAAGTGAAACTAACTCAAAAAAAACTGGATGATCTAAATAGTTCGTAGCGGTACTTCAGATTACTTCAACAGCTGCAGATGTATAAATCGCACCCACTTACTAGTTTGATCCATTTGCCTTTGTGCAATGCGGGGCACTCCGATCGACAACAATCCCGAACTTACTTGAGGTTTAGAAAAACTTAGCCTTTGTAGAGACATCTCAGGCGGCTCGCTCTGTATATTCAACATTTTTATAATGATGTAAAATAGTGATGCTAAGAGCTTCTAGATTTTCATCGTCAACTTTCTATTCTTGCACCGCTCGACGTCGATGCTGCTCATCTTCATATCCTCGAACCACCCTAACCGTTCACGCAACGACCCTTTCGACGTTAGGGTATGAGTTAATGAGCTCCTCTTGACAGGTTTTGTTGCGCTACGACATGAAGTTTACCAAAAAACTTTAAAAAGAACACATTGCGTTTCATATAAACACTTACATTAGTATTGGCACTGGTCACCTCCATAAATGCATCGCCTATCTGCTTGTAAATACAGTTTGTTAAATGTATAGTCGTCATCAAAAGGATGTAAAAGAAACGTTGTAGTTGGTACCCGGTACCCAGTGCACAAAAGATGAGGCTGAGAATAAAAGGAAAAGAAGTAACTTCAATTGAGTGACACATTTTTAACCCCCGACGAAAAAGAGGAGTATTATAAATTTGTAGTATCTATATGTGGCATCATAGCTCATAGCATAGAACGGTTGAGTATATTTACCACTAAAAGTATTTACTTGACATGAGTAGTACATACTAGTATTTTTATCAGGTAAAGTATCTAGAGACCAAACTTAGCTATGTTTTGGCAGCCATCTCAGCAACGTGGACGATCCCGTCGCTTGCAAGTACATGATAATATATTACGGAATAAGATCACGGGGAGCATTCCGCATTCTTGTTGCGATGAATAATGCAAATACACAACATTTATGTACCACTGCAAATAAACAACGCTTTTGTATTATTTGTGTATAGATTTAGCAATGTTCTAAGTCTTTAATGGAAAACCCATGTTGACTCATCAACCAAATGGAGGATAGATGTTTAAAATTGAGAAACAATTCGCTTAGAACTTTATAACATTTCATAAACTTTAACCACATATTACAAATCTAATTTGAAAGAGTTCCAGCTGAAAGTATATATAGAGCTAACTGCTAAATGTTCACATAAAAATTAGGAATTAGCTTTGATGTTGCCACATCACGTTGTATAGAAATTCATGTATTTGTGAACAAAAGCTAATTGTGGTATTAGTAAAATACGCTGATTCATTATAAATGAGCCTGTCTGCAACAAGCGAGTTCTAACTCCGCCCCATTTCCGCCCTCGGGGAAAACATCGAAAAGCCGGATCCATTCAGTGTTGTAATGGCACCTTTACTTACCTTTTGGATTTTCTGGATCAATAGAAACCTTTCGGTGTCGAAAACCTGTATCCAATGTGTTTATAAGTATTTTTGAAGAGGGCTTTTTATCAAAATAGCCATTTGGAAAAATGCCTATTTGGTGCTATGGAACCCTTCCAATACTTGGAGGTTATATAAAATAAGCTTCATACATTATGTTACTCGATAGAAAAAATATGCTTGCTTGATAATGTTCCTCAATAGAAAATTATCTTGCAATTAATCTGGGTTTCATTACAAGTTGAAAGATTATAAAGAAGTATTAGTAGGTACTAATTATTATTATGTTTTACCGCAATGAAAGATTTTGCGTTGAATTAATTTTTGTTACTGTGTGTATTGTTTTACCCAATCACGCGTGTATATGACTGTTAAGAGTAGCTTTGATGTTAATTCTTAAATTACATTTTGATTACTTTGATGTTAATACTTAAATTGCATAATAATAAAATACAAATTTCGAATCGTCACAAGTCTCGTTCGAATGAAATTTTCTTATATTGTTTGCTTTTTTAAACGACTTCAGAAAAGGAGGAGGTTAAATGTTCGACATTATGTATGTTTTTTTTAATCTAATTTCGAAATATGCTCAATAAATGTACCAGTGAAGTGAAAACAAATCGTCGATCGTGACTTTTCGGTTTATCTCAAAAAGTCTAGGCATAAATGTCCTTAAATATAATTTCCAACAAAGAATAATAGTAATACTTAACTATAAAAAATTCTTAGTCTTTCTACAACATTTTTTATTAAAATGCCGTACTTTGTTCTTTAATAAGATTCAACCTATAAAATGTTGCGCATTTTCAGTGCTTTGTGTGTATGACACTGCATTAGAAAGCTCTTGTCTGTTGTATTAGATGTAAATATACTTTCAATAAAACTTTTTGATATAAAAGAAGAAAAATACCTTCAACTAAACGCTTATGCATTCAATAATTTGTAGCACAAGAGTAAATCTTTATATATAATTTATTGTACTCTCCTATATGACATTACTTATCCAAAACCAAGTCATTCTATATCTAGGTATTTTACGTTATTTAATAGGATAAATAAAGGATTCGAAAAAGGATTGTTGTTCTATGTAACAATTTCCGAGGTATGCAAAGCAAACATTTCTCTCAAGTTTACACACACAAGTTGCTAATGTTTGCATTAGCAATAAAGTTTAATGAACTGGAAGCGAGCGTCTGGGAGTTAACCACAAGCAACTTTGATTCCTATCTGACTAATCAACGACTACATAGAACCCAAAATCTGCGCCATTTTGAAGTGTAAGCACAAACGTGGCCTACTTATTTTACAATATTTAAACCTAAAGCTATGTACTTTAACTATTCTTTACCGCAGCTCTTGTAGCTTGGAGATTATTTGTTGTGCAGTGTGGGGATGTGCGTTGTCGTGCAGGAGTAGCGGGCTAGGGTTAGAAGCTCTCCGTCATCCACCGTACTCACCAGATCTAGCGCCAATACTTTTACTTTTTCTGGACTTGGACAACTTTAAAAAAATATAGCCGAAAAGCAGTAGCCATTGCGTCCAATTGAGTTCTTCAAGGAGGACATTGATGATTGCCAAAGATGCATCGATAGTATGAGTGAATACTTCATTAATACTGTTACTTTTTATATAAAATGGCAATTACATTATGTTTCATTTCTCCAAAAAATATAACGAATTATTTTATATTAAAAACCACATAAATGATATGATATTTCACAAAAATGTCTTTACGTAATATACGCTAGAACTAAATGCTAGATATATATTGATGACGATAAAATTATAATGCTTTAATCATTACACCTAAACTTACCAGATAACGTGATAACCATGTGATAACTAATAAATTAATCAAACCAAACCTCAAAAAGTTTAAAATGGCATTTGTTTACACTTCTATTAAAAACATTATTTTCATTGAAAGTCAAATATCAGACGGAAAATGTACGTTACATCGTAGAAGTTAAAGCATTTACATTATTTATAGGTTTTGTTGGAAAAGTACTTAAACAAAATAAAATTATAATATGAAATACATATACGATCCTGTTGAATGATAAAGGGGTTTACGCGTAGGGTTAGATATTCGTAGTTAAATCTATCGGGATCTGACCGGAAATTTATCGAATAGCTTCTCTCATGGGATCAAACATCAATGGAAAAACATTTAAAAGTCACAGATAAACTGGAGTGGAGTGAAAGACAACTTGATATTAAAGAATATAATTGCATTCTCCTTAAAGAAACATGAGGAATTTTTAAAACAACCCTTTAAGTCTTACAAAACCCTTTCAGTTTTACAACTATATTCTGCTCAGTTATATACCTACCTTTAAATTACAGCAAACATCTTAAATACGTCCCACAGTAAGTACCCTAAGTACCTTTAATACAAATAGATTAGATTCATTATTATCTATACACTATGTGAATGTTATAATTAATTAATTATGTTGTGTACCTATGTGCGTTCTATGTTTACGGTACCATGTGGAATGTTTAACAATTAATTGTTTACTGATATATGTAGCGTAAAGCTGTGTAGTGTAAAGTTTAAGTAAATAATAATTACAATTATTCTGGGGTATACGAGTTCTGTATCTCTGCACTGCTGAAAATAAGCCTTTCACAAGACACGCTACTCTCTCCGGATCTCCGTTTTCTCGCTATCTGCTACCTAACTCAGGTTGTCTGTACAGCGGGTGCAGAACTTGGCGTCTCCCTGTCCTAGGTTTCCACTCGAGTGCCTTTCAGCTCCATCGCCTTTTTGATCGTCGACAGATGTGGCCTACTATTTCAGCTTACTTATTCGAATTGCTATGTCAGTCATCTTTGTACAACGGCGGGTGACTTGTCGTGTAAGGATATAATCATAGCCCATCACTCGCTGAATGTGGACAAGATAATGTCCATGTCTCAGCAGCGTATGTCATAATGCTATTTATTTTCCTACTAAAACACGACATGGTTCCATTTAATTGAGTACCTACGTACTACATCTAAATCATGCGAGAAAAGCTCTAAGCTTCAAATAATAAGGTTAAAAATAAGCCTATAAACATCCAAACTTTCACGTTTATAATATTAGTAGGATTATTTTGAATATTTTAAGTGTATTGATTCGTATTCTATATATGAACATACTATATATGTACATATAAACTAATACTTACATCAATTTCGGCGCAACTACTACACCAACAATTTGGCGAGAATGCAAAACCATATCCTGTATTTTACAATAATTTTTAACATTCCTTTGTGTTATAAAAAAATATATTTTTAACGGTCAAAATAATAATTACACATAATCAGGAACCATGTTAAGGTATTATTATTAACTAACGCGGCTAACTAAACACCTTAATTACTCTGAAACACGTAAAATGGCTTAGAAACTACTAACAATACAATCTTCACTCGGAGTTGATTCGGAGCGCTTATAGTAAACGGGTGCAACATAGCACACAGTTATATTTAATACTTTCCTGAGATATTTTAATTATGTTAATAAATTATACAGGAGATTTAGTTTTCCGAGTGTATAATAATAACTATAATAGAGCGCAATAGTTTAGTTGAAAGGGTGCTTTTGCTTTTGGCGGCAATAAACTGGTGGAAATATTGTTAATCAAAGTATATTATTATTGGTGTAACATCATAACTTTTACCGTACAGTAAAATATTTATTTTGTTGATGATTAATTATGTCATGGTTTAAAGTTCAAAGTTCAGTTATTTGGTCATTTAAAATAGAACATGTATTTATAAATCAAATAATAAAGCGATATTTATTTAACAATCAGTCATGATATATTTTTTTTAGTTGATGTCAGTTTTTTACTTTCCAAACAATTTTTTTCGTAGCTGGACTTCATTTGATATTTTCTGTGGATATTTCAGACCCTACTCTCATAGGATCTTTGTACTCGACATGACGTCGCACCGTGAACTACCTCCTGCTTCTATTCTTATTTATATAGATAAAGTTTCACATAAAAACCTATTTTGTTAACAGACCTCCTCCCTGTGTTCTGCACAGATTCCGTTAGGACACAATGTGTAAGCATAAATTATGCAGGCAGAAATTTCATGGTGCCTTCCAACGAGCTTTAACGACGTGTACTGTGCATCCTTGTCAATAATTAGATTTAATAGGTACACTCAATCCTACTCAAAAGGTGCGATATACTTTTTGACGTAGTACCTAATATTAAGCTATAGGTATATTTTAATTTTATTATTTTTACTTAAAATGTATTTTACCATACTTATATTATAAGAAACTAGAACTAAGTATTTAGTTCTCACCAATGATACCTGTTACAAGTAAAAAAGTTTGAGTACATATAACATCTCACCTACTAGGTATTACTTAAACTGTTGGATATAATGTATCTCTAATGCCTAACTGTAAAATGCTTTACATAAATATTAATCTCTGAAATATTTTTATTGTAGTACATGTTAGTAGTTCCTAGGATTTATTTTAGGAATATGGGTATGATTAACTTATTCGTTTCCGATGAACCTAATGCCTTAACGCCAATTTAAGGAAGGTTACGTTGAAAACCTTGACATACCCACAAACCTAGTAGACAAAAAGAACTAACATTTATACTAGAACAATGTATGTTTATACTGGAACTGTTTGTATGAACATTATGAATAAAATTCAACTATGTGGTAGTCCCCATGGGCATTTTTATTCACGGAAATTAGCCATTTACCTATGTCACAGGTTCTTTTTGTGGATCGTGACTTGGTTATTCAAGTCTTCGAATAAGGAGAAAACTTATAAAGTTGTATTTTTTGAGCAAGTCCTGTTTTGACGTTTGGGACAAATACCAATTATTTATTCCACTAGTTCGTAGCACTAATAAAGAAAATATTTTCTCAGCTCAATCCGACACAAAAGCAACGTAAAAGTAGATGTTTATTTAGTTACGTGTACTATTTACATATTTAATAGGATATATTATATATATTCAGAGCCGGAATAAATGTTACCTCAGACCATTTTCATATGTAAAATTTTCAGATAGATCTAGTTTTAACTGGATTAACAGTACATACTTCAGCACTTATGTTGACTATTTCTTCATAAGTACTCGTAGGTACTAACTTATGGAGTTTATTGATGACAAAAAAGCATATCAAACAAAACGAATCACAGGTGCAATTCATAAAATCATTTGAATAATTATTGCAAATTGAGTTATAGCATTTTTCTGTGTAATTGGTTTAAAAATCTTTCAATAGTAACCCTATTGAAAGATTTTTGAAATAACAAGAACTATTTTTTTATAAATACCTACATATAACGATGTATTAATCAGCAATCAGAGCCATGAGAGCAATATTCATTGATGAAGTGTTTTCGACAGGATTCAGCTGATGGTAAAATTTTAATACTCGTAGCTTGCATATTTTAAATTAACTTGTCCCACGTTCGTTTGAAATTGACAATTTAAATCACATAACGTTTTCTCTTTTATTTTGATATCTTTTTATATTTCGTGCGAAAATTCGAATGATAATTGCTAGAAATTGCTACAATAAAATTTCCGAGTTACAATGTTGATCTGCGATGAACTGCGAAACTACTAAACCGATCTTGATGGAACTTGGCACACAAATAGATTATATCCTGGAATAGGAGATAGGACTTTTTATCCCGGGAAAAGCAAAGCAAATCTTTCGGGAACGCGGGTGAAAACGCGGGGGACAGCTAGTTAAACTATATAATTCAAACATATCAAATAATGTTGAGTATTCATATATTTCAGTTACGTATACAACAAACAAATCAGTTGCCATACCATCGAATTCTTGCTTTGTATTTTACAGCCACTTTAAATGATTCGTTCATTCTTGCGTACGAACCCAAAACCTTGTTATCTCTCAAAGAACTTTTTCTATGTATTGGATACGTTTCCTGCTTAATACTGCCTTCAGCAACCTGAAGTGGGACTTAGATTCTTAAATAGGTAGTAACTTACTGTTTTTTTATATTTGTCGTTGTTTGTCACAGTTTAATTTTTTTTAAATAAAATATTATTCTAGGGTGCCCTTCTATGATATTGTTTTTAATATATTAGCACTATTATGTGTATGTTGTTTTTAAGACATAGACGAGAAATAAGAAAGGATTTTTCGAAATTCAACCCGGTTAGAAATGGGTAGGGAAAAACCGCGGGGCGCAAAGCTAGTAATATTATAGTGAGAATATAATGAGAATTGATTTTTTGTATGTTTGTTTGTATATAAATAACATCGGTTTTAAAAAACTTTCACCATTAGATCATTATCAGCGAGTAGCATGGACTTTTTCAAAATCCCTCGAGAACGCGGTTGAAACCGCGGGGAAAGCTAATATAAGAACTAACCATACATTTATTCAGCAAGCTACAATAAGAATAGATGCTTTATATTAGGGTGGTGACATTTCACGCTAAGTTGTAAATCTCGGCCGGATTACCACGACCGTAACTCTAGCCACCAGTTTCAACAATGTTCGCTTCACTAACGTTTGTAAATAATAAATTACTTTTAACCTTTTACACTCTTATTATTTTCTAAATGCGTAACATGATTACGTTTGCAAAGATTTTTAAGTCACTAAATTATGTAAGGTTTCTAACTATAAGTACCTACTGAAATCTTTTTCAAGAGCTTTTAGCGATATGGCAAAAAAAGCGGAACCACGTGTCAGTGTCACACTCACAACAGTTTTAATGGTACAAAATTTTTATTCAATCCAATATTTTGACCTTTTCAACGGGGTGGAAAATAAAAAAAATTAAACAAACATTTTTACTTGAAACCTGGTAGGTACCTATGAATAAGATAGGTCATGTAATTTTTGAGATACCTTAGGGATATTCTCGGTTACAAAGCTTTAACTGTGAGTAAAGCGTTGGCAAAGATAACTTTGTCTTCCATACCTAAAGTCATTGAGAAATATTATGAAATACAAACTTATAGACTGATTCAATAGCCTTTTAACTCAATCTCTATGAATGTGCAATGGACTTTTACACATTACGTGGTCCGACACGGTGTTGGCTGACATTTTATTATATTTTAACTATTGATCTTACTTTTCAAACCTGGTGCTTTAAGTTCCACCATCTCTAATTGGTAAAATATAAAATAACGTATCGACCCTTACAAGGTATAATAAATCTGCTTAATACTTGTAATGAGTTTACTTAATAAAGATATATTTGAGTTTGAGTTCTAAAAAAATATTTCATATGATTAAGATAAGATTACAAGCACTCACATAAAGCCTACACCTGTCAGCAAAAGCGCAAAAGGTGAAGCGAATACGTTAATACAAATACGCCGGGCTTTAATATTCCTATCCATTCCTTTACTAATGGAGATAGCAAAATATGCAAATGTGAAACGACGTTATGGTGACTGACCTAAGTACCTACTGACCTACCTATAACTGACCTAAGAATTTTACTGCAGAAACTGTCACTACCTACAATAACTTCAATGTACCATAAAATAGGTACGAGGTTACCTTCAACATTGTTAGAATTATGGCACTAAAACTGTCTCAAATCGATATTCACATTATGTACTTAGATATTTTAGAGAACTGGTGTGTTCACTTCACCAACTAAATCTGTGTACTTCGTTTGTTTTACCTCGATAATTGTTACCTAATGTAATAATGTCAAAACATGCAAGCCCTTAACTGTCCTCCTCATAAAAATGTTTGTTAAATAATGTGTTTTCGGTATCACTGTTGGTTTCCTGAATAAATTAAAAAATCCAGAAGATTTGAAACAAACAGAAGTTGAGAGCTTAGATGGCATTGGGTCTAAATGGAGCTCTTAGGTCACACGATCAAATAATTGATTCTTATGAAAGATTCAGAGATTTTGAAATTTTTTATTTAGTTTTGATTCAAAATTGTACTTTTTTTTTAATTTTCGTGTAAAGTCGATTCCAATCGAAAATCTTTATAGAAAGCTCCAATAATACTACAGCATGATTTACTGAAACATTTATTTTTCGTTTATATTTTAATAAATGCTTATTTTTTCATTTCAGGTAAGTAGCTGCAGGTCCACCGTAGTTTATCAACTAAGTACCTTACATTAATTACGTCCGGTGAGAGAACAGATGCTTCTAAGCCAGGTAAGCACATCATTTTCCCCGTTCCGGGTTTAAAATTACAAAACAATACACACAAAAAAGTAAAAAACTATCTGAATTTAAAACCTTTAAAAAATATTTAGGTACAGGTAATATGTACTCTATTTCTGAAGTCCTTTTATTTATTTATGTACATTCTAGGTAGGTTACCAAATAAACTGACAGACTTTACAACAATAGCTTTCAGTTTGTATGTTCAGGCAAATTACAATATTTTATGACAGTAGTATATTTGCACAAAATCAAGTTTTATTCCTGTAGGAATAAAGGTACTTTTACGTTTTAACGCTCATATACTAATTGCTATCGGCTGATTGTGTTTAATAAGCGCGGCTGTATTTAACGCTAATCGGTCGTAAATATGAGACGATCGGTAAAGTTTGGCACTCATACGAGCATGCCCGAAGAAAATTATAATTACGACCATACGAATGTATAAAATGGATTTTCCAATTATGTAAATGAAACACATTAACAATGTACCATTATTGTTTATATTATGCAAAATGACGTTTGTTGTCAAGGACAAAGACCCTCTTTAAGTAAGAAATAATTCTAGAAGTCGTTATGTTAATAAAGTAGGTAGATACCTGTTTAACAATATACATGTGATTGTTTCTTATAGGTAATACAAGTTAAAAATACTTAAGTAATATACCTACCTACAACAGATACAAGTTAAAGGATCGTGACAAAGTAGACTAATTTTAGCTGTTTCAAAGAAAAGCAATCAAAAATACTCTTAGCTTTATTGACACTAACTAAATTGTATTTTTTGAACGAGACGAAAGTTTGCATTTGAAATTTATTGCACTGAACGTTGTAAACTTACTTTTTTAATGAACATCTTAGAAAAGAAATTAAACATTCTGTATATACGAGGGCGGTTGCTCGAAATCGGCTCTGTACGACCCGCGCTAACAATATGTACGGTGAAAGAACTACTACATATCTTGTTCCCCGTCTAATTAACTACCTACCCACTAACCTACGTAATGATTTAACGCCAAGAAATATTAAACAAAAATTAAAATGTCACTTCTTAACTAACCTTCAGAACAACATGTGATTAAATTAAAATGTTTTTGTCCTTGTATATGTTATATTATGTTGTTGTGTTGTATTTATGTTGTATTATGCTTTATATTATAAATATGTTTTACGTCCAAGATGTAGACTAGCATCGAAGTTCAGCATTGCGGCAAACCTTTGTGGTTTTTAAATGCTGTGTTAATCTTAATGTTTGTATATATTTTTTTGAAACGATAATAAATTAAAAAAAAAAAAAAAACGTTCAACCTATTTTTTTAATCTACGAGTACTGAGCGTAAACCCAGCAAAACCACAAAGTTTATTTTGAACGTGAACTTCTCTAATTTGCAATTTATTTCTGCACCTATATACATAGGTCATATGACATAAAATATCATTAAAGATGCTTTTACGTTTGTTCAACATAAACAAATTAATTAATAATTGGCTAATTAGGAAGTGCCTATTTAATTTATCTTCTTTTCAGCGTCAAAAATATTTCGGTGAGCTATTCATTGCTCAGATTTTTCTAACGAATAAATATAGACAATTACTATACCTAATTATTAAGTATGTTGTTGTATTGGATACCGCGGCGCAGGTCATGTGTTCGAATCCTACAATGAGCTTGAGCTTTCGGTGAAGGAATACATCGTAAGGAAACCATACCGTTTTTTTTAATTCTGTCGCCAAATCGGTATGTCTCGTCAGCTGCACTTGAGAGCTTCTAGGCTTTGTGTGCTTACCACTTTCAGCCACATCATCACTTACCATGGTGAGATTGCGGTCAAATACAAACTTATTCAAATATCAATTGAAGCTAAAGTTGCTTGAGTTCATTGCTCTTCGCCCTTCTAGAATGTACCCTTCCAATCTGATGTGACTTGAAACTAATTTACGGATTCCGATGGAATAATGTCAGTTCCCTAAATGATAAATGTACCTAACTTACATTGATTGAAATCAACTTGCTTTGAAGGTTGATTCGATACATCGTATCAATTGTATTTTTCCTAATCTATGAAATTTTTCTTTATATAATATAATGTATTTTTAAATTTTATAGGTTGGTTTTTATCAAACAAACATAAAGCTCAGTATATCTTCTTTTTTTTATTTATCTAAATATATCTAATGTCTCTGTCAGAAAATAAGGATAAAAGCTAAGCTCGTAACAAAAAGATTTAATTTTAGAATGGTAAATTGTTTATTTTTGGAACGACAAAAAATATAATATTAGACAAATTGTATTACTCGAAGAAAATATTGCCGCAAGTCGCAACTCTGCATGATGAAATTGTGTTCAGATTGTGAAAAAAGGCAGATAAAGCCAGTGCTCAAATCTGTATTACAAAAAGCTATTAAAAGGTATTTTGGAATAGGTTACACAGTAATAAGAATTGATTTGCGGAAAATAAATCCAGTCGAATTTCTTACGATTTTTTTTTGTTGATATTACACGCTAAAACTTCAAAAATGTTTTGATTTGTGTATATGAAAAGGTTCATGTTCATTAGCTTCAGAGTCTTTTGAGCTTACACTTCTGACTTTTTACTGCAAATAAATAACATATTCACTAAAACTTACAACTGAAATTGATTGATTGATTCACTCCGACCGTTTTCGGTCATGGCGACCACTTCGAAGGTCCGAAGATGACTTATGTACCCGATTTTAGTGGTAAACCCCCGTGCACACTGATTGCACGTGAGTATAACATCTACATAATTAAAACGAATGGCCGCGGGTGGTCGGGCTTTTAACAAGTCGCGTTTAGCGTCGAGACCAGTTTTACGCTGTTCCTCAAACTCGCGTACTTGTCTCTGTACAAGTCCGCGCCATTCAGGGCGCTGTGCTGCCAATCCTTCCCATTCAGAAGGCTCGATCTTACACGCTTTCATATGTCGTTTCTGAACGTCATTGTACCTGAGGAGTTGGCCGCCCTGTTTTCGCTTGCCCTCCCTCAGTTCAGAATACAAGATGCGCTTCGTCACTCGCTCTTCCGATATCCGTGAGACGTGTCCGCACCACCGAAGCTGCCGACGCATCAGGTAGGACTCAATGCCACCAACATTGGCTAGTCGTAGTACTTCGGTATTTCGCACACGATCAGACCATCTGATCTTCATGATGCTACGCAGACATTTCAGGTGGAAACGGTCCAGCGTGCACATGTGGCGGTACACACACCATGTTTCAGAGGAATAAAGAAGGTTTGGCAGCACAACTGCCATATATACAGAGATCTTGGTGGCCAGTCTCAAATCGTGTGAACAGAAGACCTTGGGACGCAGTTTCCCAAATGCTGCGGCAGCAGCACTAATCCTGCTGTTGATCTCGGCATCAAGGTCGCACTTGGATGTTATAGTGCTCCCCAGATAGCGAAACTTTTCAACCTGCTTCAGCAGATCATCACCAAGTTTGATCGGTAATGTCTCATGACCATGTATACAACTGAAATATCTAAGTGCTTAATATATGTAATCCTATTATAACAAAAGTGAAAGATTTAGGGTAGGTATTTATTTGTGAGTTTGTTTTTCTCATACATTACATATAACATTTTCTCCGATGTGTATTAGAATTCCAAATGTAACATACTGGAATGCGGGTGAAACTGCAGAGCAGAAGAAAATTAGTTTTTTGAACGCACCACAGTACCTTATTAACACAGATTAGATTACACTTTTTTCTTTAATGGGTTTAAAATTCAAATATTTATTTTATTTTTTTTGTTGTAAAAAAGCTAGTTCAAAATAAACTAATATAAAAACAAACCTAGAACAAACCCCTGTAAAATTATCCGTGTAAATGACTTACGGAATTTAATTCCAAAATGTTGCTACAATCGAACAGTTCCAGATATTATTCTTGTTATTTATGAAAGAGTCGTCGTGGAAATTGTTAAATTTTGCTTAAATATCCAGTTCGCGAACTTGTCTTGAAATTTACTTGTATACGAAAGAGATCGTGCAAAATTGCTCTATTGGCAAAAATTTCTATCATAATCCATTGTTTTGTTAAGTTATTGTAGAGTTTATTTCAAAATTTCATTAAATTGCTAACTGTTAAAATGAAGCGGGCACTTGGTATCGAGTAGAATAATTCAAGGTAACATGTGAGCGGTGAATATAAAGTTTAAAATTTATGAATTTACTAGGTGTTGTGATTTATTTATTTTATGTAGAGCGCCGTATCGGTGTACCTACGCGCTACGCGCTACGTCTGTGCGTTCAAACGTGCGCACATCGTGCTTGCCCTGTTCACTGAGCCTTCACAACATCCTTTATTCAATTTATCTTGACTTAATGTAGACCATATTGTTATACACAAAGGATCGTTTTAATTGTTTAAAGTTTTTAGTGTCCGTACCTACATCACGGAATCCTAAATGGATCACTTTGTTTTCCGTTGTCTATAGGTACGTGTGTCAAAGCCTTTTGAAGTACCTATGAACAGCCCCATAGGTACTAATGTAAGAAACACAAGTTTCTAGTTAAACGTAATAAAAGATATGACTTCTCAAATCGTTCTTTCACCAAAAGTAGATAATGGGAGGATTCATTCCTATGGGATTATTACGAGACAACCTTATGCTTGCAACAAATTTCATGAGCGATCTCGAATTCGTGTAAAAACATGTGTTGGTGCGAAACCCTCTCACGTGTCGCGAGTCCTACTCACATTACATCGTCTTTTTTACTATTGATAGATATGTATGTAATATGAATATGTGCACGATTATCATTTTCTTGGTTTACTCGATTCTAGAGATTGTCTTTATTTATTTAAGAAACTGGTTGAAAAACACCGTTCAAGAGCATTGAAATCTTAAGGTTAATATTGAACAAACAGGTATGTGTTGAACGAGACGTACAGAAATATCACTACAACGTTTGGTGAAAGAAAGTAAATAATTCGTTTGAAATAATTGAAAACTAAATAAAATGGTATACATTAACATTATTAATGTTAACATTATATAGGTTACCCAATCTTTAAGTTGAATTCGTCTGCGTCTTTTTTATTCTACCACCTACAACTGAGAGGGTTAAATAAAACATAAACATAGGCTGACCCTAGATTATTTTTATTATAATAACAAATCATTTTTTCACAACAATCGTTTTTATCTCGTTATGTTAACCCTTTCTACTGAAAGTACTAGAGTAACAAGTGGACTAAAATTCCCTGAGTAGGTACCTACCTACGTGCTGGTGAAAGTAACAAACAATTATCTGTGTCCCAAAAGCCAGATAGTACCTATACAATTCAATGATAAACGTTAGGTTGTATGTATAAACCTTTGCGGTTTTTTTGAGCTGTTTTATATTGAAATTGTAAAAAAATTTTTTTATTTTTTTTTTGTTTTTGTCACAAGTGACAACGAGGCAGGCGGGTCACCTGATGGTAAGTGACAACCGTCGCCTATAGACATTGGCAATACCAGGGGATTGCTAATGTGTTGTACACCTTATTACAATGCCTTAAAGGCGAACTGGCTCTCAAGTGCAATTGCCGGAACACACCAACAGGTGCTTGGCGACAGATTTTCAACTTGAGGGTGGTAGCCAGCCAGTCGAGTACTACAAAGTACCCTACCACCGTGCTGTGGTTTCCTCACGATGTTTTCCTTCACCGAAAGCTCAAGCTCATTGTAAGGATTCGAACCCACGACCTTCGCCGCGGTATCCGACGTCACTTACCACTGAGCTATCATCGATTATTAAATCGATAAATAAATATTAAAAAAAAGGTAAGCTATTTAGTTTTTAGTTCCAGACGTTAAAGATTTATTAATTAAATTGTAACTTATGGGTAACACACACACACATAAATCAAATAGGTATATTGAACATTGTTTATCGGCATTAGGTCGGCTTTTTAAATGGGAATTTTGGGGGTTTTAATCATTATCGCACGGCAGAGTGCATAGTGGTGGCGCGGCCGATAAGCGCAGACCGTGCAAAGCGCTCCATCGCACCGCAAGTGCGGCGGCGGCGGCGGCGGCGGTGACGGTGGCGGCAGTTACAGTCGGTTGGCAAGCGCGGCCACACGCGCCTACCGCGGCCCAACGCCGCTCGCCGCCGCTTCCGCGCCCGCGTCCGCGCCCGTCTTACTCCGTGACACATCCTCAGGTAAACAAGCGCGAATACCCGCCATGTTCCCCTATCAACCCAGCATCCCCTTCAAACCCAAACCTCACCTGTGTGTATCTCGAACAACCCAAAACAAATGATATAGAAAGCCTCCGATGTTAAGAGACATCTTATTTTTATCTGAAATGAGTGCCAGTTGTCGATTTGGAGTGTTAACAAAAAAAATTGTGCTACGTTTTTAATAATTTATTTTTGTAGTGCGAACCGCATCTGTTTACTGTTCGTTTTTTCTATTATCATAAACAATCATAATCAAAACTTTGGTTTGTGTACCTACTTTACTTATAATTTACCCTTAATTAACACTGACTTAAGAAATGTGGCTTTAGCACTGCAATGAGCCAGAAAACACTTGTATTGTCTCCATTGAGATTTAATGCGTAGAAATTAAACGAATGTAATCTATAAAATATGGTTATGAATGAAGATGCCAATACCAATCACGTGTGTCTGTGAGAACACAACACTGCATTAAAACAATCAACTGAAGATGTATCCAATGGTTTAACTGCCTAAAAATAATGTCGCACGGTACTCTCCTTATCGTTAAGGAGACCTTGAGATGAGCCAGAATACTATCTGCTTATCAAGATTAATAGGATATTACGCGGTCTAGGTATGTCGATAATACTTGATACATGTATAAGTAGCGTCTCATACGATTATCTTAATCATGGCACATGTAAATATTATCTAAAATACATGCCAAATATATCACTCACTGTACGCAATATGTACAATAAATGCGGAAAAAATCGAAAATAACAAGACGAACGACATAATGACAGCAATAAAATGGCGATTGCGTGAAATAAATTGTCCTTATTATCAAACAGAATTCGAATCACTTGTAATGAAAATAATAATACTCCAGTGAAATTATTTTTATAAGATAGGTACTATTAATTATTTTCACTAAAAAACCTTTAAGTATTTGAAGTAACTCTTTGTAAAAATATCATATTGCATAGACATACTTAATGGATTCCAACTAAAGCCATGATTGTGGATCAATTTTCTGTCTAGGTAATTTGAATACCCATCCAATTTACAACTGCAAATCTATATTTTTACCAGTAACGTTACAAGTGATTGAAATCTAGACATTATCGGTTGACAGCTATCAATAAGTTAACCCTCAATTTATTAATAACTTATTATCTTATATCATACTTTAATAAACCTATTTGAACATCATATAATTATGACCACTTATAGCTACAAATCTTTAATCTACTGCATTTATTTATCTAAATAATAGTACATTAGATATCCTTATCGTTTATAGTTTCCAAATACTACAAACGAATGACTGTTCGCGTCACTTTGTTAAAAAAGTGGGTCAAAGATGGCTACTCGTTAATTTAAGGCTTAAGTTTTTAACTCATACATATGTTTGGCCACCTTTAGAATTGTTAACAATGGATTTTTTAATTTAAACTGAACAAGACATTAAATACTTACAATAGCAATTCCTAATTTAGTCGAAAGCATTTCATTCATTTAACAAACATAGTTCGTGACGTGGTTGATTTATTGACCATAAATTCATATTGTTATCATCGTAAAATTGTATTATTGATAGGTAGGGCGCTTGACGCACAATGACTAAAGTATAATGATTAATTTCTGCTTTTAGTCATCTCAAAATTTTATATTTATCCTGAGAGCTAAAGGAAAACAGAATGAGTACACCACTTAGCAACTTATTATGTAATTAATTAAACTCTAATTGACTTAAACTTTAATGATAAAAAAATATATCAATTTATTTTGATTTTGCCAAGATATCCGTGGTTCCACTAGCTGGCTTTTTAAATATGGGCAGTAAATGTTAATTGATTTGGTTGGCAATCCTAGCTATTTAGCTTTACGAAATACCTACTTCTAGCTCCGAAATACGAGTACCTTTAATATACCTTACCTTATTTAGGATTCTATAATGATATTACAAAAGTATAAATGTGCAATTAAAATTTATTTCAAAAAGTTTTATTGTAGGCACGAAAGAACTAAACAGTCGTGTTCCGCTCATTAACAATTTGAATATATAATATGGAATTATATAATCATTCGTTAATTACACAACCTTTGTTTATAAAGCGAGAGTAAGAGTCAGGTAGGTGAATAGCTGTTTAACTATTTATTGTTTACTTGGATTGTTGCGATCTTTTTTGGGTAATTTACGCCCATTTCGTAATGAAAACAACCTACTTCGTGTAAAAGGGTAACAAAAAATATGAAAGATAAAATGTTCATTCCAACAGTGCAAGGAAAACTGCCTTTCTTTTCTTTAAAATAATCGTCTATTTTTAGAAAATTAAGCATATTAACGCTAAGCGAGATTTACGACAAAAAACTTTAATGGACAAAACATTTAGACTAAAGAAGCATTTCGTAACTATATACTTGTATATAATTATCAAAGTATTATGAGATATAGGTAGGTAGTAGGTATAACATAATATGAGAGCAGTAACTATTTGCAGACTAAATTGTGTATCAGATTCATGTATTTATCAAGCCACAAAATTAATCTAAACCAATTTACCAACGAGTTAATAATTCTCCGTAAAATGGATACCACGTTGTACATATAAAGATGATATAGGTATCTAACAGATAGCAATTATCAGTACTACAATTTTTATCCAGCAAATCCTAATTTAATTCCATGGCAAATAAATTATCGTGTTTTCTTCAAATGTTACACTTATACAAATTGGAGTATACCTCTCAAGCTATTCTCAAATTAGAATATCTTCACGGCTTGTCATTAGGGCCAGACATCTCTCGCTATCTGCAGTTACAGGCACGATGCAAATTTCACTACAGCTCTACCTTCATTTGGACGCTATTTTTCTGTGAACTTTTAGTTTATTTTTAAGTATTTATTGAAATGTTTATACTTGGTTGATCTCAAAAAAATATTCTGGTTATCTAGACCCAATATACCAATTCACTGATCCAGTAACTCAAGGTTTATCCTACATAGAATTTAAAATTGTATTATAATGATCGGTGGATATACTTCCAAATCAACATTGACTGACTTGACTATCAAATATGGACTATGAACCTTTAAAAATTTCGCGAATAATAAAATTGTATAATAATAATGTTGTAGTAATATAATGAGTCCATTTGCGTATAGATTCACGAGTAGTCACGAGTGGAGTCCAATCATGACCACGCAATCTACGCAATATACCGAAACCTCGGGTTTAGTCAAAATAATAATTTGTGCACGAGTAGGCCCGTTACGAGGATATAATTACATTGACATAACCTAAGATTATCATTGATAACAACAGTGATCATATTTTCAAATATTATAAGCCAAATATTTCAAGGAAATTTTAAACGCTATTATTTATAACGCTCCTAACGCAGCAACTTCTTACATCGAAAAATGTTTAGCTTGTTTATTCGCAGACGAAGATGTAAATTGAACAAAATTGTGCCTTTACCTGAGTTTAACAATAGCCTTCAGATGATCCATACGTGTGAAAGCTTGGCTATATTCGTTACCGCAATCAAAATGCCTCATAGCAAAATGTGAACTAACTGGTTGGAAATACAACATTACGTGAAATAAAGTACTTACAATTAAGTGTATCTCTATTTATTTTACCGGTAGGCAATCTGAATAGTCATTGACGGAAGAGGTCTTTTATAAATTGGAAGTGCTTAACGGAAGCTTTGAACAATCGTCTACGCGTAAGCGGTAAAATCGTTAAAAAGTCTGGGTACTGTGACGTTACTCCATCATTTGGATAATAATATTCTAAGATCCTCTCAGACTATTTTTTTCTTGAATGAAAAATTAAAGAAGTTATACAAGGCAACCTAATTCAAATGTTACTGAGCTTCCGATTTTATGAATTGGTCCATTTTACTTATTTAGTAATGGAATGATTTTTACCAATAAATGTAGAAAATCTGTTCCAATCGGCAACAAATTTTAATTAAATTTGCATTAGGTACTTTGTCTAATTCACATTGTTGTAAAGGCTCATAACATGAATGATAATATTTTTTGCTAGCGGAATTTATTATCAATTACGGGTGGCAGAGTATACCAAAATATATCATCTTTTTTTGTTCAAAAAACAGAATCTAATTTCGTAAACAAAAATAAAATAATACTGAACAGATTTGAATCTACATTATATACCTACCTGTGATACGTAATTATTTGGTCGAGGATTGATGATAATAGTATCTACGAGTACATTCAAACCTTAACTAAACAGATGAACTGTAAGGAATAGATAAGACGTTGAAGTGATGCCAGATATATCTGCCAATCATATATTTCCAGTGAAATGTCAATAAAGTATTCTTGAATATTATAAGTGAACAACTATTAACTACAAAATCATTGAGCTGCGATATAAGTATAGAAAACTTTATTTATCAACACTTTCTCATCCTCAAGTCTCGTTAAAACATGTACCTATATTTTGTATCGAACCCAAACATTTCCTTTGAGATCTATTTCTTTATGTCACAATACTGACATGTAGACAGGTTGAGCAATCTGAGCATCTGATAGTAAGTGCCTACCGTCATCTATATCTGACAGAACTCTGGTATATTCACAATACCTACTAAGGGAATTGCCAATGTGTTGTCGACCTTTTATCCCCATTTAACCCCATTGGTTGCACATCTTCCAAAGAACCTCATTGCTTTTTCGATTACAAAATTGTATTCCATACGTATCGCGAAACGTAATAGTCAATACTCGTATAATAATCTGTAGATCACTGAAACTCTCATCTCTTCATGTTGGTTTATATCAAGAAACTCGTCAACTAAAGTTTCATTAAAGAGTTAGGTAGTTTTGGAGATTACCGCGTACCTACGTAGAAACTTGGTGCTTCATCACTTTATAGTTTGTGATATTACATGATATCAGTATTATAGTAGTATAATATGCGTACGTTAGTTGTACATTAGTGGAATCATTTTGGTACTTGGAATAGATAATAAATTATGACTCTACATCTTTACAAGATCTTTCTCAGCTTTCATTAAAGTTTTATTATATTTCACACAATAATTGAACTTTTTATAAAAATCTGCCACCTAGCACCTATCGGTGTATACTGGCAGTTGCGCTTGAGATCCAGTTGCCTTATAGCTATCGTAAAAAGGTCGACGAAACATTGCCAATCTCCCTGTTATTGCTAATAAGCGACGGTAGTACCACAACAGATCACCCGTCTGCCTGCTTGTCAGTTCTAAAACTCATCAATCAAATACATTCAATGAATATCAAATTATATGGACACATACTCAAAATTATTGTAGTAAAACAGGTAAATAGTGTTTTCCTCTTAAACATCCTTCATGTTCGCACTCTTTTATTTTATCACATCACTTTCAATGGAGATCATAAATATGGAAAATTTATATCCAATCATAATTTCGTCTTCAGAAAATATTCATCATAATATCCAAGACTTTGTATCGTTGCTAAAAGGATGTCTCTAATCAAATTGAATCTAAAGTGACTTTCAGAGATTTTCGTTTTTACAGTCGATTGCTCTAAAACAACCTCTTTTACGATTCGACGTAAGTTATGACCTACCTATGTACATCATAGTGTATTTTACCTATTATACGTTTCCGAAGTAAAAGATTCTTATAAAGAAATCATTGATAATTTTAAAGCATTTGAGTATTTCTATTGCAGTGGGAACTCGGAAATATGCAGGTCATGAAACTAAAGTATTAATTGAATGCGTTCTTCATTTAAATTTTATATTACTAACTTAACCTACTCTACTGACAGAACTCTGGTATAACTCTGATGGTCTTAGTTAACCTTATTGATAGGATGACCCAAGATTGTATATTTTAGTCTAGTTGTGCGTTAGGTGAGGAATAATCTTCACGGAGTATGTTTTTAACATTGATATTGGGGTACTTTTATTTAAAAAAAAATATATTCATCTATGCCAAGAACGTTATATGACGTGTGGTTGTTGTTGTTCCTTACTAAATAATGCGCATAATTAAGCCTTTCATGACCCTGCAGTTTTGACCTCATGCTAAGTATTCAATTCAAATTATAGTTCAATGACTAATCACTATTATGGGCAAAGCGCGAGTGATATCCCTGGTATTGCAAGCGACTATGGGTTTCGGTAACCGTTTATCATCAGGTGGACTGTTTGCTTGTTTGCCACGTTAGTGGTATAAAAATTAATCCTTTTTCATCACGGCTGGTAATGAAGACTCGTGCCAAGAAAAATAAACAGCATTTCTAGTAGTTTCACATATTTTGTCGCGCTCTTTTTAATCGACCCGTAGGCTGAGTCACCCAATGTTTATTTTCAGTTCTGTACGAACAAGTGCTACAAACAAATTACAGAACACCTGTTTTATTTTAAACAATAAAAAATGTGTTTTTAAGGTTAACTTGTGGCTATATCATGTCTTATAATGTCTATCTGTCATTTAATGTTGTAAAATTAAAAATTAAACCATTTTTTCTATTTATTTTACTGATTCTCGACTTAGACTGGTACCATTTTCTATTACTTTGGAGGAAACATTTTTATATATGATCAGATACAATCGATTGAGCCGTAGCTGTTATACATTTTTTTTCGAGAAAACCTGATTTTCTGAATAGCTGTACTTTTTTCACTAAGGTTATCTAATTAAATTTAACTACAAAAGGTAGCCATTTCAAAATAACTTGAATCGTGATTATCTGACAAAAACTATATTATTTTATTCAGACATGCTTTTAATAGTGCCGTTGTAGTGGTAAGTAAGTATCTACGTTATTTACACATGCTATTACAATGGTTATTGTTATGAATAGCCACTACTAATACCTACATATATTATGAAGTGATCTGACAGGTTTAAAAACTCGTTAATTTGGCAACTGCTTATGTACACTTTTAAAGTATACATACTTTATACTCTATTCACATGGATTGGATGCAATTTTATTTATTGAGAATGCTCAGCTGACTAAATTTGCTTTTAATGTTCCATTCAAAACAATATCTACAAATTATTTATAAGTGGACCAATTTTCCACAAGGCTTTTTACAATCACTGTAATCGTAATCAAAAATATTCGAACAAAATATATTATTATGTAGATTAAAGATTACCATAAACAAATAACAGCTTCTTTAACTCATGAAAAATGAATAAAGGAAACCGATAAACCTATGTTGTGTTGTTGTAGGCATGTAACACGCTTATTTATGCGTCCTTCAAAATTTATTTACACGGATGATAACAAGAAAATACTTCAAAGCTCTTATTTTCACGAATTCGAATTTCAAGAGCACAGAAATAGAAGCCTGAAAGAATTAAGCCTCAAATAGGTGTATGGACTATGCAAGTATTATTGCTTTGTATCCAAACATAAAATAGCAAAAATTTAGGTTGTAATAGACAATGTATTATTTTCACTATGTAGGTATACAAAGAAAGAAAAACTTAACAAATTTTACACCAATCTCGTTGAATGCTACTTCAAATACTAAGTCATACATACATACATCGTACGTTGATTTAAGTTAGAGTTAGTTAAGTAATTTTCACTAACATAATATTAAATCATTTTAAATTAAAATTAATCCTATTCAGAAATAAAAGTAAACAATAAATGTACGCGCATAAATGAGTATTTACTTCTTAAAGTCCCTTTTGCGTGAACATTAACCAGTTTGCCCTCGTTTCATTTCATGCCGCTCTTCGGCTCTTATAAAAATAGCAGTTCTTTATATTTTAAGATTAACTCATTCATTAAACGATTTCACTTCTTTATAATGTGATGATAGACTCCTGAAATGATTCTCCATCCGCCCCGTATCAATCACGTTCCCTGGTGTTGCATGCTTCTGTAACTCAACTACAATAACCACATATTATAAGGCAGGTTGTAAGCTTGTTTGTCACGCACGACTCCTGGATAGATGAAAAAAGATTCTTAAAGCTTCTAAGGCTTAAAGTCGAAGTTCTAAAACTTCGTTCGCGCCTACATCGCGCTAGCAAAGTTTTCCAAGCGATCTGCATACATAGTATACAAGCTTCCAACATCTACAGTTGGACCGCGGTCCACAGGCAGAAAGACCTAAGAAGATCTTCCCTTTTCAATGGAGGAGTCTAACACCTCGCTCCGCCATAGTCACATGTGATGTAACCAAAGTATCCTATTATTTTTTTCTAGGTTCAAAAATACACACACAGAAACTACTGATGTAGATATTACTTTATCCTGAATTAGCTGAAATGTCATATTTTGGCGAAGCTTGAATTTATCTAAGTGTAGTCACAGCTTATAGGAAGCCCACATTGCCGGCTGTAAGCCTTCCCTTACAAAGGAGGGGATTTCGGTCAAATCTAGTCCAACGCAACCAGTTGGCCCACTGCGGTTTGGTGGAGTTTATATTTTGAATTACTTTCTCTGGCGGGTTTTCTTTGATATTATGTCCAATTTACATGGTTTTAATATATTTGAATTTATAACTTTTTTTTGACAAAAAAAATGATAAAACATTGTTTTTTTCATATAAATGAAAAAAAAAACAGAGAAGAACTTAATGTTAATTATTAAATTATTGTTCCAAAAGTAAACAGAAGCTGCCACTGAGAAAATTTCAAAATAAAGCTATTCATGCTAAAATTAACTCACGAGCTGGCACATTGTGCCAATTCAATATTTAAATTGGATTGGAATTAAATATCGAACACAACTAAAAATCTTACGCAAAATTAACTAGCAATAAAAAAGATTAATTAATGGCACTAAAGACTGATATTTATTGGTTTCTTTCAAGAAAACGTTTTTAAAGGAAGCACGTCAAATACAAAATAAATTAGTAATAGATAGGTAGGTACTTAATCGACGACAAAAATCAAAGAGCTATACAGTTATATATAATTTTATTAAAAATCCATATCTTTATCGGTATTTAAGTGTAAATAACTTTTCATAATTCGTGACCACGCTGTTAACAATTCCACAACAAAACACGAAAGTATATGTACAGTACATCTATAACAGAAGACAAGGCCTCACGACTACAACAGATGTTGTTGGCAAACGATCATTATGTGTCAGTTATACAATAAGAAGCGTTACAGACAGACTCGTACATATCAGGTACTAAATGAGCTGAAATCATAACTCAATATTGATGAAACTTCCAAGTGATGAGTCAATTACATGAGATTGAAGATTAATAATCCAAATTTCCTAATCTTTTTGATTCGAATTCGCACTTAAAATTAAATCATCTACGTATCAAATTATATGTGTCTTTTTGTATCATATACCTACATAATTTTCTGTTTTTTTTTATTAGAATAATATTAAATAAGTTATTTCTACGATTTTTGCATACATTAACATTTTTGTCAAAAATAATTACTATTGTAGTTAATAATTCGTATTATTACAAAGATTATCATTTTTAAACATATCTGCAAGGCGGAATTTTACGAAAATATGTCATGAATATGTTTCATACAACCTTGACCTCTCTCAACCTTCGAAGTTAAAGGAAAAGCATTTTCTTGGCTAGTGAAATTTTTGTTTTCGCCATCACGCTCATAGTACCTATCAATCAAATATTGTATTAAGACATTATTTTCAGAAAGTCATATATGAAAATGTAAAAAATGAGTTTTTGTCTAAATTAAACGATCGATGATTATAAGTAGCTCGGAGGCGTTGACATCAAATCGATCGATTAAAGATCTATGATGAAAGCCGGGGTTTAAATCCTACGATGAGCTTGAAAACATCGTGAGGAAACCATATTAAATTGGTAGTGCTGATTGCATATTATATATTGCCAAACACTTACCGGTGCTTTGTGTCATAAAAAAAAGTCAGTCAAGTGCAAGCCGAGCGAGCGTGCTTGGAGAGAGCTCTGCACCAATTCTCAAAAATTCCTTTCTTAAACCATTCTCATTCGGTATTGTAATCGTGAAAGTAAGAACGCAACACTTAACAATTAGGTATGTACCTAGTTCCTACACCGCGTTCGTACCTACACTAAATCAATGTCACTACAATCAACGTAATCAGTGACATTCGAAATGAGGAAATGATACAAGTAGTTTAATATAAAATCAATTGTTAATGTTTCTTTGAAGTGGATCGACCGATGATTTGCGTCATTGCGTCAGCAGTGGCAGATGATTGAAACATGTTATAATGTATGTGCGTTTTTTAAATTGGGAATTTATTAAAAAAAGCAGAGAGTTAAACTGATGCTGGACAGGTAGATATACAAACATCCTTCCCAGTTGATAGATAGACGGATACCCGAAGACCTTGTAAATCGTTCAAATTGGTTTGCTATAATGTATTATGCTACAATCTGACTGATAGTTCAATGTTTTTCTACATTTTGAAAAATACAAAAACATTTTGTAAATGTTAAAAAAAAATCTACATGTTGATTATATCTACATGTACCACGTATTCACAGCTGTGCATATATGTATATTAAATAATATGTAAGTGTGCGTGCATTATATATGTTAGCGAAGAATATTCTAAAGATACACCAGATAATCTAGAGTGTAATAGAGGTGTGTCTCAGGGGCACTGTACTAAAATGGCCGATGCTTATAGCAACACAGTGCAATCAACTTTTCCAAGACTCCTGAGTACCTACTCTACCATGTATTCGTTCGACATCAAATAAAATCGTTTGCTACATTGCTAGGAAAAGTTCCCGTGAGACTTTCGGAAGCCCTCACATTTGTCAAAGTAATTTGTTGCCATTTATCTGCATAAGACTTTTCGTTGTTTTCTCCGATTTTAGTTTGAGTAGTAGACATATAATTTGCAATAAACAACGTAGAATCGTGTACGAAACGTATAAATAAAAGTTCAGTTGGAATTTAATAAGCGTCACCATGTCACCCGTGACTGTGAGCGAACTCTACAAACTAACTAACATCTTCTTCCAGTATTTGAGTCATATAACGTCATATTTATTCTCACGTCAAACACTTTTTCTAGTGAACAAAATTCAAGAATTATTTTATTTTTAACTAGTATTGAATTTAATTTATTTTCATACGATATTTTCTATACAGTTTATTGATGATATATTAAAGTAAAATTCAAAGCATTTAATCCAATAATTTATGCTTAACAGAAAATCACGTATCTGATTGAACGATATTAAATTATTCCCGTAATACGTCGATCAAATCGAGGAGATTCGATTAAAGCTAATTGATGAAGCGATGTAAATATAGCTGGTTATCCAAAGGGCAGTGTTAAATACTCGTATGTTATAATTGAGTGCAAGCTGGGGACGTGACGTTACCGTCTTAACTTTATTATTGATGGAGGATGCGAGTTAGATTTACCCTTTCAGTTTACACAAGTTATTTCTATCAAATCGTATGTGTTTCCTATAATTTTCATATACACTTGCCAGTATACTAGATTTTTAACAAATATAATTGTTCTGCATCTACAAGACATCTTGAAGACGCAGGTATTATTCATAAATATAATTAATAAATGTATTATGTAAATCGTCTGTAGTAACCCATCGTTGTAATTAACCTTGGGGTTTCCATTGCCCAATTCTGTGAATGGAATATTCAAAACAATAGCTGTACAACGAAAGACAATGTCAAATTATAACTAATATTGCACACCTATCGGGCATACCTACATGGATGGTACGTATCACCCAACTACTTGTATCTAATACATCAAAATCATCTTTCATTCCTGCATCGCATAAGTTATTTGAATCGACTTATCCTAAAATATAATAGGTATACCCAAGTTCATACGTGAAGTATACGAGTACGTGGAGCCTGAAGGTATTCAATTCCTATTGAATGTTCCGAGGTCATATATTTGACTCAACATTCATCGAATTACTTTGGGTGATTCTATACGATAAAGGCAAGTACTAATTAAATTGATTGACCAGTTCGTAGGGCGTTAGTAATTTGTATGAAAATATATATGGGTAGCTCCGTTTTGTTAGTTCACCACGTAACTTGTGTTAAAAAACATGGCATCCTTAGTTCAGTGGCACATCGATCAAAACGTCAGTCGGTATTATCGCTCATGAACCCTCGGCCTTGTGATTTGTGGCTATATATTTCTCTAGTAAAGTACAAATCCCTGCAAATAAAGGTCTTTGCGAACTGCTTCGCTATTTTGTACAAACGAGTTATGGGTGTGGTTGGGTAAAATTTCGAATACTCCCAATAGATCGAGGTAGACCGATTTGATATCAGGAAAAGGCATAAATAACTAGCTTGGCTAGGCACGAGAAATAACAATAACAGTTGTAATATATACCATGAGCTAGTGTACTTCCTAGTACGTTAACTTACCTATATTAACTTATGTTGGTCCATTATTTTATTGAAATAGTCTGGTTTAATGGATGAAGAATCATATGTAGTTGGTTTTGGTTTTCATCAGAAAGTATTAAAGTAGGTAGTGTCAGTATACTTTTATTGTAAACTAAAAAATACTAGAAGTGACCTCTTACCACAGTATAACGATATACTTAAAGTGAGATAGTTCGAACAGAAGTCTGAAGAAGCATTGTTGAAGAATAGATCAGCCAAATAAGCGTTCAAAACCTAAAACGAACGTCAACGTTCAATTTGTTAATATCGGTGACAAAAAGGGGAGTATATCGCAATAGAAATAATAGTTATATTAATAAAATTGGTATAGAAATAAGTAACGTGTTTGTGAAACATCTAGATTTGTTATATGAACTTATATACCCTAGCTACGAGTATCACAGTAAATCTTTGACATACTGACAGGTTGAAAGGTTCGCCCGGATCCATCGAATCAGAATACGTGGTATAATTTAATTTTATGGTCGAGATAATATGTTATGTAGTATTATTTACATAGCACCGTAGTTTATGTTCCAAATTGGTGAACTTTTGATATTGTTAATTTAAAGTAATCTTAAAATTGTTTATAGGTAATTCTGCTATCTTTCTTCCCAACTAAATGAATTTGCAAATTTTCAATTTGAATCTTTGCAACTTTCCCATGGCATTCAGTGTACAATTTTATTACGTTATCTATTTCTTGTCAGAATCTTACCCAGACTATTACTGGCCGTCTTTTTAGTTTTACGACGAGCAGTCAGAGCATTTTAAGATTTTTATCTTCACTGCCATCTCGAGGCTTACATGTAAGCCACACGAAATGAATCTGCCAATCCGAAGGCGAGAAAATTCTCGCTGCGGTACCTACCATGTAATTAAGAGTGTTTAATCTTGTTCTTTTCTTGAGACTCCTCCAAACTGTAAAGAGTATCAATTTCATCCTGCTGTCAGTAAATAAGGGACTAAATTGACCCTTATGAATGGTGTTAATTCAAATATTAAATCTGTCTACATAATAAGTAAATACAGATAATAATCACAGAAGTCTGACCGTAAATGTAGTGGCAGTTCACATGGATATGACCTAAACGCATGCAAGCTGTTACCATAAATCAATGTAATGTCGAATAGTGTGGCTGACCTAGTTTATGTTACATCAGTGAATTTGAATAACTTACTACTAAAAGAGTCAATACGAAAGTAATATTATCCAATATCGGATATCCATTAATATAAAGCGCTATAAATCTTTCGATGATTGCCCTGAACATTATCAGATTTTATTCGAGCCTAATTAAAGGATATCCAATTATCGGAAGGTATGTATGGACCTTTAATCCATAGGTTCTTTACTTTTTAATTCGTTATTATAACAAACAAAGAGGCAGAAAATAAGTCTTTCTGCCTCTTTGTTAAGTTTTCTCAGCTAAACTACGAAACAGCATACTACATAGTTGAGCAAAGAACACTTTTTATCCCATTCAACTTTTATGAAGCTTACTCAGGTGCTTCTCTATTATTTTTGGTACGTTTTAAATATTGAGTCTGTCAAGGGTGTTCTTCTGTCATCCCTATTAGTCCTCACTTAATGTGGAAGTACCTGGAGGAACGGTCTTTTTTGGTAAAATTTTAATAGTTTTTCTCACAAAAAAAGGAACTTGAAAAAAATAGGGAGAAAAATAATCATCTCGACTCGAACCGGGTTCTTCTGGTTTTGGGACTGCTTGATTTCTCCCTGAGCTATTGTAATCTTGTAGATGGAGGCGAAATTAACCTTCGTATTCTAATGATATTGTAGCAGTTTTTCATTGCTTGAAAACACGGATAAAACGACGTATTCTAAAAAATTAATCTAAGCTAAAAGCTAGATCGCTTGAAACCCTCTTCATACAAAATTTCATGAAAATCGATGTAGCCGTTTCCGAGATTCATCTACATATATACAAGAATCGCTCGTTTAAAGGTATTAGATATACAACCACTTATGAATAAAACATATGGCCTATGGTAAGCATATTCAAAATATTCATCGTTCTTACGTGTTTTTGTGTCAATAGAGTCGATGATACTCCTCTTGCTACGTGATCATTGCTCGCTTAGACATTTTCAATGGAACTTTATGAAAAAACCCTTTATGTGTCTGTCTAGTAGAGCCACGTTCAGTGGATCTAATGGTTTTTAAGTTCCAAGCTTAGAATGGAATCGTAACGTTAGCATATTTATAATTTTTGATAACACCTAAAATTGTACTTGTTTAAAATCTGCCTTAATCAAATCCAATTTTATCTAAAATATTTACACACAACGTCGTAAAATTTTCCTGTAAGTACCTACCTATTATATTTTTCAGTATAGGCTCATTCATCCAAACAGGTAAGCAGGTACTAAATAATAATACGCGTTATCTTTACTGCCAGGTTGAATCACTCACAGCCCTTTTATGTAAATTTTTATTTAGCGTATATTTTTATTAAAAGATCCTGTTTACTGTTATGTATCAAAATCTTATTAATTCCGGTAAACATTTTAGTATTCTCAAATTAGTTATGCTCTGCAGCATACACCTAACTGCACAAGAAATAATTCATGGCTATAATGAGTTGTAGCCTACATTTAACAGGCTACAAGTAGATAGATAAATGTGGTTAAATTTATGCGTCGAATCTAACGGGATATTAGATTTGGTATTTATATGAGTCTCTGCTATTGTCCCATATATCTAATCTCCCTCTTTATGTAATCCATATGTTTGGTACGAGTATGGAATTAGGTATACGTAGGAACATAATCTGTATGAGTAATATAAAATAGAAGCTGTTTTTTGTGTAATCATCCCCCTGGCTTGCTTTATACAGATTGACGATTTATTTTTCATCAGCCTGTATAAAACTGGGTAATTTTTATTTAAGTGTCATGATTTTTTTAGATATAAGCTTATCGTAGCAAACATTGTAAGAATCCAACAGGCGTTCCGTAGAATAATTAGCCAATGCATTTTGATGTGCCGGCTGGTGCGGTGTCGACTGTCACGCCTCAGGAATCGAATCCACGGCGGATTCGTTTCCAAACAAACAAAAATAGACATTTTCATCCCATCTATTCGAAAAGGACGACTTGGTTCGCCTTTAAGTGTACCCAAAGGTGGTAATTTCTATATGAAACTTTTAGCGGGCAGTAATGAGTTTTTAATCCTCTTTATTTTAAAAGTGCGCCGGAATTATCTTTGCCTCGCACTCATTGAATTTGGAACTTCTTAGTGTTCAGCGCCAATGAAATCGAACGCAAATATTGTTTGAATAAAGACAGGCTGGTAGGACGGCCCATAGTTCCAATATAATAAAAGAAGTGTGTTGTGGGTCTTTTTTTTTTTTCAAGTTCACCCAGTCATGAAGTACACTCAAAATATGAAGCGCCTTCTATTTTCTCATAGAGGGTGATGAAAAGTAGAGTGTACCACTCGGGTGAAATTATATTTTTGGCTCGGGCGAAGAACTTTGAATCCCTCGCTACGTTCAGGATTCTACAAAAGAATCCCTCGCGGCGCTCGGGATTCTACTCTAGAATCCCCCGCTTCGATCTGGATTCAAAAAAGCGCCCTCGCGGTAAAAATATTGTTTTGCTCCCTTATGATACAATCTACAATTGTGTATATGACCACCGCTCTTAAAACGACCATAATTATTTCGATTCACCATTAGGCTTTATATCTTTATAACTTTCACCTTTAATGTAAAATTTGACCTTGTATTCTGTATTCTAGCATTTTTCATGACTCCCTTAGCCACAAAAATATACAACAAATAATTTATTTAATGCTCCATGCCTAAAGTTTCATCACGATGCTTAGCCGTGAAATTATTTCTTACACGCTACATTTCAAGGTAACGATATTATCGAAACATTGTCCGTTATTGATATCAAAAAATATTTACTTACTTGTCTTTGTGTCAAATAGGTAGCTAAACTAAATGTAAAATTATATACAATGTTTCAACTTAGCATTTTTCCTTCGTGGGATCTTAAAACCAATTTATCTCGCTTTGCTATCCCGGCATCGGGACTCGACAGAATATTCGAACCAAATGTTATTAACCGCTTGTTTAAACAAAATGAAATACGTGAGCCTTATGAGCCTGTTAGTCATACATTTGACGGACCGGTTATCACGACGCAGGTCGTGGGTTCGATTCCCATCCAGGACAGACATTTGTGTGCATGAACATGTCTGTTTGTCTTGAGTCTGATATCTCTAATTATCTATTTAAGTATGTATTTACAAAAAAACAAGTAGTATATGTAGTATATCAGTCATCTGGTTTCCATATTACAAGCTCTGCTTAGTTTGGGATCAGATAGCCGTGTGTGAAAAATGTCTGAGAATATTTATTTATTATTTATTTATTTATTATTTATTTATTTATTATTTATTTATTTATTATTTGTAGAGACAAACACTATAAAGTGATAAAAGAAAGCTATGAGTATGGGTAAATTTATCTTCTTCATCTATATATCCTACTAATATTATAAATGTGAATTTTGTATGTATGGATGAATTGGATGTTTGTTCCTCACTCACGCACTCATTTATTCATTGCAGTTTAGGCCCTGGTAAGGCACTTAAGAACGTTACAATTGACTCTACCACCGGTTCGGAATACACTTAAATTGAGAAGAATCCGGCAGAACCCCAGCAAGACCATTTTTTTCAGCAGTGGACTTATCTGGAATAAAACATAGGCTACTTTTTATCCCGGGAAAAGATAAGATCCTTCGGGAACGCGAGTGAAACCGCAGGGCGAAAAACTAGTGTACTATATTATTCACAACATTCGCTAGCCTGTAGGTCTCTTAGGTTCAAAGATATTATCTTTTTATTGAATAATTACTCTATTTCTGCCCATCACAAAAACAAAATGGCTGCCATTTGTGGGCAGCTGGGATAGAACGAGGTATGAAGATGGATTTATCGATAAAAATGAGCATACAATATGTCCTTAAAGTATCGGTATTTATTTATTTTTAATAAAATATCCTACTAATTTATTTAAAGTGAAATACCACTCACTGATTAATCACTAAATCTCAGAAAATATAAATGCTCCAAACGTGACATTTGGCAGGTAGATTCTTAAGGAGTAGGTATTCACGAGTACCTATCCGGTAAGGAAAGACTATTGAAAATCCAAACCCAACTTTAAAACTATTAATTCTAGAGTTTGCTACAAAAACGTGCTACTATGTAATTGGCATTGATATCGCATACTCTACTAATTAAAAACAATATCTAATCTGGCAGCCCGAACGGTGCTCGTTCTTGCATGGTCAGGCAGAGAATGAATAGACACGCACATTCCTTGGTCTTCCGTCACGGCTTAGCAACTAGAGGGTGATAGGGCAAACTGATTCCATTTAGAACCCTACGGGATCCGTACGTAATAGTCACGATTATTTGATTATGTCTGAAAAATATTTACAACAGCTTACAAAACTTGAAACAACGCACAAGACTTCAAACAAATATATATCCTAATAGGCAAAGTAAGGTTAATGTCCTTGGTTAGTTTCCAATACGACATATGTATAATCCTATAAATTTAAGCAAGCACATGCACAGAATGTAAAAGCTTTAAGTTTCGGACTTTATTGTTCCGACCACTTCGCTTGCGGCTGAAATCGAGATTGGAAGCACTGACGCGAGCATACATACAATCTTGTGATTTTCTTGTTTTGTTTCTTCCTCTTTCGGTTCATGGTTTCATGAGAAGAATTGATATGGGTGTTGTGTAAACAAAATATAATATATTTAACCAACAATCTCTCGAAATCATATTTTTCCAGCTATACAATTCTTAAAGAAAAGTGTAGGTAACTGAAAATTTTACTTTTCAACAAAAGAATTGATAAAAAAAATTGAAATATAATTAAATTCATCATACTAAATATAAGTAGGTTAAAATCAGAGTTTAATTTAAACTCGTCTCGACCCCGTCTCGTAAGCATCCTATAAATTTTGCTGAGGGGAGGTTAAATTAGGTGGTAGATAGGCATCGGTCGGGACGGAAGGCGCTACCTTCGCGTGCCTGCATTATTGTGCCATCATGGTGCACTATGGTCTTTATGCTTTCTAGTTTACTAAAGGTCTTGTCGGTGCGAAAGGTCACGTTCCATAAATAACCCTGCATTATTAAACGGTTCTATCAAGATTTTCTTTATAAAGTAGGCTTTAAATTCTACTAGCGTAGGTAGGTTAGTGCCTACGCTAGTTGATGTTCTGGAACACGTTAAAATCACGAAGATTTCATACGCCACACGCGTAGTCGAGATACATCTTCTTTCATCTAAGTCTTTAGGGATAAAAACATGACTCACTAGTAAACTAAGCGTATCGTATTAACAATTATACAACCGTCCTAACTATAGGTCGGGCCGTTAACAAGGTTTTAAATTAGGAGCACTGGCATAAGGCTAAAATGGGTCCGCCGGGCTATGCTCTAATTTTAAACGTAAATTAACAAAGACAAACTATGTCATTTTTAGATACGTGATTTTCTATTGAACGTTGGTTTTGTGATGTTGGTACTTCACATTATTTAGGTAATGAACTAAATACAAACTAATCGAACTGGGACCACACATAATACAAACAAATAAAAGTTATAATCTTATACTCTTTGAATCTTTATGTTTTGCTTAGCTATGTAGCGCTCATTCATCTCTCACATAATCAATATGTGACTTTTAATAATAGTTATATTAAATCCAACAGGGAGCAGCCTAATTATTAATCCTTAAGAGCCAAATGATTTATTCAAAAAAGCGAAAGCTGAGAATGTTAAAATTCTATACAAAATATGATTATAAAGCCATAAATTTGCTTCCAGTATAATTTGCTGCAAATTTCCAGTATAAATACGAATATGCTAAGTCTACTATAATACTGATGTCGAAATAAGTATACCTTAGTAACATTATTTAATCAAATTCACAATATTATAGGCAACACAAAATATTATCGTGAATCTATTTCAATGTATTTCTTGTCAGAATTGTGATAATAAACTGTATACTTACTTTGAGTTTCGAATTCGTTACAGCTTACAAAGTTTCACATAATACATTATTTATTTGCAAAATGTGTTTCTTCTGAAATAGTAGGTATCATTGTTTCTTTTATTCCGACGAAATTATGTACTTGTGCTTCCATCACCTGTCTTTTAAATATTTCACAATGAGTACCACAAGCATTTTTCGACGTATTCAATTTGAAAATGAATGTAATTTTCTTTTTACCATACATACATCCATGTTATATAATACGTGAATAATAAAATATCGTATACAAAACATATTCACGCAAAGTATAATCACTATTTCTTTGAATTTTCTCATAAACAATGAGTCATGAAATTCCGTTGTTTGCGTGTATCTGTAGTTTTCAGAAATGACGTGGGCATTCGATTTGATGCAGTAGTGATAATGTTTCTTACAAGGAGCTTTGCCAATCATTATTCATAGCGCCGCAGTCGTCTGTTTATCGCCCCCTTCATCTCACGAGGAGTCATCGCCTTATGATTCTGCGCCGTCTCCTGACGCATATGGCTATTTTGGGCAGGCTCCGACAGTTGAACTGTCGTGAATTGGCTCACTCACCAGAAAGGTGTTATTTTACTGCAATATTGTACTGAAATTATGATCGAGGAAGTAGTTACAGGGTCGATTTGAAAGAATTATTGCATCAAATTCCAATCTTAATAAATATCAAAATGCATCAGTCGGTATATTCAATGTCAAAATTAATTAGTGAGTTTGGTTAAAATGCCAAGACAGATGTAGTTAGTGTCAGTTGTTATTTCAGCCAAGTCACCACTGTCGATGCGCAGACGCAGCGCCACGTTAGAGTCGCCGCCCACGCAAAGCTCCGCGTGCGACGAAACAAAGCGCGACGCGGCATCCCCGCCCCAGTCAGTTCAGACGCGAGCTTGCCTAAGGAAACAACTCCACAATTTACTACATAAACATTTTTTTTTTTCTGAAAAGTGCTCGTATCGTTTTATCGAAACAGGATTCATTTTATCGGAGACTTTAAGGTATTTATCTGTTATTATTTGATAGAAAGTTTCTTTATTTAGGTGTAATATCATACGTATAAAATTTCGTGTCTTGCGTACTTTGATTCTATTTATGACTGTTGTTATGCTGTAATTATAAACTTTTGTTCTGTCGGAATATGTTGATACGTGGAAACCATTAACTTATTTTAGATTTATAATAACTACACCATACGCGCAAAAACTCGTATGGTTTAACTCTACTTTTGTAATGTTACCTTTGATTGGTAATGGCCGTCGTTGTTCTATTATTCAATCGATAATAGTGATATCCCTTTTCGCAATGATTGCAATGATTTTCCCTTTCGTTTTTACAGCAATTTGACAGTATAATAAATAAAAATGAAGTAGCATTCGTGAGAGGTGTATCTTATTTGAAAAGAGAAAAGTTCAAAGAAACTTGAAACCACACAATTTGAACCAATTCTTAAAACAGAAATAGGTCACGTAAACCCGGCCAGGTATTCGCACGTTTTTATTGTCATGTTCGACCTAGGCCTGTCATTTCAGAACGAAATCGCGAGCTCAGTTAAAAATACTGAATGATTTTTGAATTTCAGCTGTACTTAGAAAGTTTATTATAATTTAATAGAAATTGATGTGTTTATACTCATTTGGTTGTATCACTACTTCTATTAGAAGAGTATCCTTACATACCAACAAGTCAAATCCTTTATGAAATAATTATTACTAAGGCTTATTTGTGTCGTAAAAAACTAAATTAGTTTTTTACAAAACCGTGTTATTAACATACGGAGATTTCATACTTGTTTAGGAACCAATAAAAGTTTGTGGTTTTTTTTTAATCTCTAGCAATTCGTTGAACCTTCCCTGAAATTCTTTAACAACGTGAATATAAATGCGGTCCTAACATTCGTTCTTGGCGTGACGCCAGCTTAAGTACCATTTCCATCAAACTGGGATTCTTTCTTTACCGATGCACCATGTTGACAAAATTATGAGAGAGAATTGAGAATATTTTAATATTATATATGATTCTCAGTTTCCATAAAAAAATATCTTAAATGTGTACACAGATTTGGGTACCTTGTAGGTCTTCTATAATTAAAAAGCAATTAATTGAAAATTCTCGAACATTTATCACAAAAACTTATTTATAGATACATCTACCACAATGTCTCAACAACTCGAAGCCGGTCAGCAACTCGTGAAGAAGACCATGGATGAATTGATCCAACAGAAAACACAAACCACAGAAAAAGTGACCATTCAAGCCAGACAAGAGTTCCGTGAACAGTATCAAGAGAGCTATGAAGAGGAATTTGAGGAGGAAACCTTCATTGACCAGTTTGGAAATGAAACTACAAAAAGAGTGGAGTCTAGCAGCGAGAGCAAGGAACATTCTAGAAGTGCTGATGTCAAAGTAAAAGCTACAGGACTTAACGCGGAACAAGTCAAAGCCCTCACCGACTGCGCAAATCAAGCGGGACAACTTGCACTTGACTCTAAACCTGCAAACTAAGTCATGTAATTAAAACTGTCTCAATATTATACTCTCCATTAATAATCCTACCTACGTATTAATATTTAGTTAATTATATTTTATGATACTATAACTCTATTCTAACTTTCGTCGTCATGTGGAAGTTTAGTTCGGTCGTAAAATGGTTTCGATCTAATTATAACCACTACTACTACTCAGTCCATTGTTCGAGCTACACAAAATTCCTTACAGTTTTCCTCTACTTCCTATAATCTTCAATCCTATGACTTACGTTAACATTGATATCCAACTCAATTGGAAGTAACACAGTGTACCCTAATGTAAATATTTTGTTTCAGGTGTACAATAAACACGCGTGTGGTGGTCTCAAAGAGTGATAAAGACTGTGTCCAGTGTTCCTTATTATATTATATGTTATATATTTACATGATATAAGCTAAAATCTATGAATATGCAATAAATCAATTGAAATGCAAAAAGGGTGTCTTGAATAGTGTTGTGCTAGTTTAAATGTGTCGGAAATAGGTGATTTTTGAAAAAGTTTAAAATGGAGGAGGAAGACGATGAGAGAAAGAGTCACAGGCCGAAACTGGCGGCCTTTTGCTCGTTGAATGCACGTGTCGTTCACTCCTCATTAGAGGAAGGCTATATACGTCAACAGGCGTCATCAGAGTCCGGAGATGCGAATACTTCGAGTATATCTGCAACTCAATTTAGCGACACAAGCTTTGTGTCAAAAACGAGTACTTTTTCTCGAAGCGGTACATCGAGTTCGAGTCAAGAGGAATGCGAGGTAGCACAGACTACCGTCACGAGCGGGCAGTTTTTGTCTGCAACGCGGGTGGAAACAGCCCGTTCTATGGAGAGTCTCCGTCCATGTAAGGATACTTCACCGGCGCGGCCTGCAAGCTCATGCACATCTGTTCGCACACATCGAAGCTCGTTTTTAACGGCAAGCGAACGTGATGTGCGTGAGACGCGTGGTGCGCCGGCCAGACGAGCGTTGTCCGGTGAGGATATGGGTAACGCTGAAAAAAGACGAGGTTTATTTGCTAGCACTGATAGACGAGCGTTACAACAACTTAGCCTACCGCCACCCGAGCGCAGGTTGACAATCCTCAGCCCCCACAGCCCCATGGCAATCACAGAGCTACAATGGCCTTCTCCATCAGGAATCCGAGGACGACGGAAGAAAGGCATGGTGCTGCCGAAACTAATACTTCCACGTAGTGACTCTGACGCTTCGGAAGTTTTTATTGAAAGGTTAATAGATTTACTTATTTATAATAATGTATATTATAATTTTCATTATTTATTATAACCTTGTTTGTGAAATTTCGTCAAAATCCTAATGAAAATACACATTAATAATCTCGTATATAAAGATCTCCGAAAATTATATTCAAAATTGTTGTGTGTGATGTTCATTTGCCAAGAGAACATTATACTGACGCATTGTGCGTCATCAACGAAATAAACGTAGAATTGTATACAATTTGTCCATGATTAAGCTTTTCTCTGAGTGATAATGCTTTTTCTGTCTTGAAACATCACTGAAGTAGTATGACAACGTAATAATAAGTATTCAATTGAAGAATCTGTATGGAGCGATTTTGTCTTCTGAAAATCATCAGTAGGTATATTTTTAGCAAAGTAAAAGTTGGTTCAGATTCACAAACTTACGGTTTAGTTTTAGCCATGTTTACCTCATATCCTACCTAATCGTACGCTATGTTTGCGTTACCGCCCTCAACAAAATCAAATATGTACAAGTAGTATCTCAACAATCTATTATTCAGAGAACACGATCCATAAGTAATTAACATATTTACATACCTGCTTAAATAGAGGTGGTTATATACTTACTAATATTACTATATATTTTAAACCGAGTTTTTATAAATTTCTCATGCTGAAAATAAATCTTTGCACACAAATGTTCAACTTGTTCAAACAATATGTATTTTCTTACCTACATCTAATACTACCCATCGTAGTTGTTCAACATGACGAACCCAGCTATGTTTGACAGATGTAATTCACGTCATACACATAATATATAATAATATGTATGTATATGTATATATAAACACATTTATATAGCTTAGGTGTATTTTATCATTACTAATTGCCTCTGTACATAATATCTTTTGGTTTTCTGAAGGAATAATATCTTTTTTTTTTGGTAAATAAAAATTACATGTAACTAATTATATGACTTTTCTAAGTGACCTAATCCTTTCAGCCAGATTTAGTAGGCCATTAATACACCAACCTACTCAGTTTCTTTTTGAAAACGCTATCTCATCCGCAGTTGTAATACTCTGATTTGGTGGGGTGGCTTTAAATGACCGATTACAACCTTAATGTCTCCTCAAGCCCTTTTCAGTATTATCAGGAGATAAGTATCCAACCTAAAGACATCCATCGTCTAATGGAAGCCGTCAACGATAACTTCAAAGACCCATATATTAAAATACCCATGAGCCAAGCAAGAACAAGCTCTTCTATTTTGGAAACCGAACTAATTAATTAAATAATTCGCGCCAGGAATCAAACGATTCATTTAGTTAGTTTTATGAATCCCCGAATTCTTTATGACTAACTCTTTTAATTTATCATCAATGAATAAGTACCATGGACTAAAAATATATCAGTAGATACATTGCAAACAACATATACATGAAATAAATTGGAAAACATCCAACAAGTGTACCTACCTATACATTTCTTTTGATTAGTGCTTATAGATTTACATCAAAATCTAAGACCGGTAATTGGTATCATTACAGCTATTTAGGTAATAGCAGCAAGCAAAAGAAACGCCGAGTAAAAATAGAACCATACCTATAAAGGGTCGACCTGTGTTTCGTTTCAACTGTAACAAAATTAAAAACGAATCTGAGGAGAAGCGTCTTCAGGGATTAATTTTCTGTGCTGTAAAATTTTCCTTTGCGAAGCCAAATGAGAATAAAATTGACTAAGACCTACCTGTTCAAGATTGTATATTTTGATGGTCGTATATTTCTATATTTTTAAGAAAATATTTAAATTAATTAGGTATCTAATAATAAAGATTTTTAGATGAATTAATGAATGATGCCTTTATTCGCTGACCATGAAATCTTAGCTTAAATATATATATAGTATAATAATAAATCTAAAACTAACGTTTAATAAAACTTAAATTAACATTTTCACAAACCAGTTTGTTGGCTATGATTTTTAGATACATAATTGTAATTTACAAAAAAAAATTGATTTCAAAAATACTTGTTCAAGATGTTTCAACAAAAATTCGTTAGACTCCTCATATTCTTATTATCAGAGAAGTTTGAAAGTCTTTGAACCTTATAAAATTGTACAGGCCTGTGCTTACAAAATACGTAAGCGTGAGTTCTTTTTTATTTTCGCCTCATATCATGACACTTTTCCTCATAAATCTAATATCGAATTTCATACAAAACAGCATCCCTAGATTAATAATATCATACTACAAAATTTAAACACAATTAGTTCCATTTAAGACTTTTCTAACCTAAATATTTTCGTTTACTTGTTTTGTCCAATGAGCATGGAAAGTTTTAGTCTGAAATAATGAATTCACCTAGATATAAAATGTTATCAAACCTCTGCTTATTATTAGAACAGCTGCGTCTAATCGTCGATTGTAGATGATGAGCTGACGAAAATATTGAATGAACGAATTTGCAAGTATCTCAATATAACACAGAATCCTGATTTACAACACCGATGGATTTATCTATAACAACAGAGATAAGGTACACGTTATCACAACTGTAATTAATATGATTACGATAAGAATCATTATTACACACAGATGTTATCAATTTTTATGAGTGCTATTACACTTTGGTAACTACCAGATTATGTTTAGCCAAAATTGAAGTGAGTTATCTTTTATCTATTAATAATACATTATAATAAATAGACGTGAACATCGGCTCGGACCAAAGTAAATATAAACTGATAATTGAACATGGCATATTATTATTGTCGTGTAGAAAAGTACCATTTTGACAGATTTAGAGTTTATGTCTAGGCTTACTTCAAAATGATACCTACTCTTACTTCGAACAATCTCATATGATCTGTTATACTTATGATTACGTTATTTGTTAAATATTTTTGAAAAATAGGAAAATCTAGGTAACAATGTACATTCCACAGAATGATACATCTTTGTATAACTGTTCGTTCTGACAGGTAATTTAAACAAAAATCTGAAATATCCACGATCTTTTGTTATGGAAGACGTCATACGACTTCTGAAAAATATGGTTTCGTCTGTTCAACACGTAACTTTTTCGACCTCAATAAAAGCCAATGTTATAGGCAGACAGCGCGATAAATTTTATTTTATCGTGATCATTTCTTTCCGTTCAGTTTAGATAGCTCTTGTGAGTTAAGCTGTGATTATACAGGACCACTTTTCACATTTTTTTTAATGTCGTTATATGCCAGTTATATACATCTGATAGTTATGTAGTATGTAGGGTTCATCTAAATTACTTCATTCATATTATGCCGGTACGGTAAGTAAGCGGACACTATTTTGTATGCACAGGTGTGTAGCTTGTCTACATACTGTAGATACATATCGACTTCATTATATACAACTGCTGAAACAATGATGATGCCGTAATGGTAGAAATATGCGGTATTGTCACTGCACATTCATTTCATTTTCCTATACGCATAATATATACAATGTGTATTTTCTTAACTTGTTCAAACAAAAAATTATATTTGAAAATTTTTCGTCTTACATCCGCACATTTGATTATTACATTGATCTGTGGCGGTGATTATCATAACAACGAAAAGAGATAGACCCATAATTATTTTGTAGAGTTTGTAGATTAAATCATGAAATTTAATAAAACATGCAAAAAAGTCTACCTCAACGACCCAGTTTTAAAGATGCGGATCAAATAAAAATTTAACAGGTTTTTTTTTCAAATTTTCCTTAGTTTTGTTATTTTGTACCAGGTTTCTGAATGATATAGTAATTTATTTTTATCTTGTCCGCTAGGTGGACTTTCTAGCTTTCTAATGACACTACTTAGAAGAAAATACATAGTTTACTTTAAAAGAAACAATGACAAAACCAAAAGGTGAGATTTTCCTTTAAAAAAAACTAAAGTGCGTTAGTTTTTGAGATTGCTAACATAATCAACTTTTTTTCCGATTTTTATCGATAGTTTTTTGTCTTACATCCGCACATTTCGTTTGAACAAGTTGAGAAAATACACATTGTATATCCTACTATCCTAATATTATAATAATATTCTGAGTTTGGATGTTTGTTTTTCAATCACGCAAAAACGGCTGAACGGATTTTGATGAAACTTGGCATACTGGTAGTTAAGTATCTTCATAGGATACTTTTTATCCCGGGAAAAGATAAAATCCCTCGTAAACGCAATTGAAATCGCGGGGCGGAAAACTAGTCTATTATATGTATGTATGTATATAATCTATACATCTCTTCTTTCAGCAATAACGTTCAGTAAAGTTTTTTTTTGTAATACCCATGTTATTTTTCTTTGAAACAATTGAGTCGTGTAAGCTAATTAATAAATGTTTTACCTTTACGTTATACGATTTAGTATGTTCACAAAATGATCAAAGCAAACAAATGTAGTGTACCACGGTATATTTTCAGTTTATAAATGTATTTAAATCTTTTTGAAAATGTACCCTTGTCTGTACATATTTATGGTTCACATTTAATGTAACTGGTAGGCTGGTAAACCAACTTAATAATTTTTACATGCATATTCTCATACATATTTTTAACCGGGATTTGGTACGAAAATAAAAATTAAATACGGATAATAATAATTATTGCAAAATTTGGGTGATTATACAAATTATTTTCATGATCGACGTATGCATGTTTTGCATTTTTTGACAACTTACTCGAGCACCTACATAGAGCTATGGCTATTCCTCGTCGTGGGAAAGGAATAATAACAGTGGTAGTTACAGCGCCATACGACTACTGAATTTTTCAAAAAGTCGCATAAAATTGGACATAGATTGTTAGATTTACTACAATATGTTGTACTTACCTATACTATACCTACCTAATTATATATGCCAATCATTTCGGCTATGTAAACTCGTTATTGCAAATGACGCAGACACGCCAACTAATCAAGACGATAGAACAAATCATCCTCGTCCCATTCATTACCCATCGATCTCTGATTGTGAGAGGCATGCATCAATTTCACTTAGGAGATAAATTGTGTAATTCTGAGAGGATTTTTAAATAAGTCGAAATTTCGAATCATACGCCTTGTTTTCACAGGCCCACTGGCTGATGAACAAGCGAATTAAATAAATGCGTCTATTTCGAACTCCATTGCTCCTTACATTCACAAAGATACTGGACAACGGGTACGGTTCGACGGGCCGGCTGGCGTGGTTGGTTAACACACTACCTATCACGCCGCAAGTCGTGGGTTCGACTCCTATCTAGGACAGACATTTGTGTGCATGAACATGTCTGTTTGTCCTGAGTCTGGGTGTAATTATCTATTTAAGTATGTATTTACAACAAAAAAAAGTAGTATATGTAGTATATCAGTCATCTGGTTTCCATATTACAAGCTCTGCTTAGTTTGAGATCAGATAGCCGTGTGAGAAAAGCCTAAAAAAAATTAAGGAGTACGACAAAAATTACTATAATTTATTAAAAAGGCTTTGACTTGTTACATTTTCTTTTGGAAGACTGTTGTAGTAGTTATACTATTATCAAAATTACATGCCAAATATTTTTTAATTATATACGTACTCACTCGAAAAATTCTCAGATTATGTAGGTAAATATATTCATCAGGCATGATTAATCAAAGAATAAATATTGTCTAGCTGATATAATCTACTTAGGTTTAAGCCGAATAAAACAATTGTTTTATTTTTGACTACTGTGAGTCATTCTCAATATACGTACGCTTATCTTTTGCCATAAATTTTAGTAATATGTGTAGATAATAGCGCCAATATGGATATAGTGAGCGCCAATAGTCCATAGAGTAAGCGGGTTAGTGCACTGTGCTTACTTCGGATAATCTCTCCATCAGTTACAGTAGCAGGCGTGCAACTACCCTTTGTGCCTCACAAATGTACCTTGAATTAATTAACTACCAGTAGGTATAGCTACTGTCAGAGGCTGCTTATAGATTTTAATAAATGTGTTGAAACCAGAGTAAAATCTTGATATTCAGGAATGTGTTTATTAGTGGACCCGATTCTCATCACTTCAGTACAAACAGCTAAGCTATGAATCTATATTGTTTAAATAACTAAATGAGGTTCACGCAACTGATTGAAGCTATTTAATTATTTTATTTTTATGCTTACCATCTTGAGTCAATTATAATAACTTAGGGTGAGATGTATTTACAAATACTACTTGGTCCTTCGGCGGGGCCGCATTCAGAGGTGTGGAGGCCCTGGGGAAACCGCGTGTCCGACGACACCTCCAGCCCTTTTTTAAGTACAATTTATGTGGGGGTTCCTCTCTTGTGGAGGCCCTGTGCAGTTGCCCTGCATGTTTGCCCTCCCTTAAATCCGGCCCTGTCCTTCGGCGTTCTGAGTTCTGATCTAAACAATAGAGAAAGTTTCAAAATAAAAGCCCGAAGCTAGGACTGAGAACTAAGTATTGGGAGTCTTTGGGATACAGTTTTGTTCCAAATAAGAATATTCACGTACTAATTTACTATATTTCTTATAGTTTGACATACTTTATAACTACTGATAGATAAAAGTAAAAACGAATCTTGTCGAAATTTCTTACTTTTAATTGAAAGTTGGTAAAGTTATACTTATAGTTAATAGGTTTTGTATGTGTATAAACATACACATACAAAACCTATGGTAAATGTGCAATTTTACAATGACAAGCAGCCAACAGTTTAGAAAGAAACTAGACCATGATATAGCTGTAAAGTCGAGGCATTCGTCTGGCGGACATGCCTCTTAAATATTTAACGCCGTTCGTTCTACCGGCCGAGGTAGAAAGGTACCTAAGTATCCCACTGTATGACTGAATATTCGCCCTCAGCTAAACTCATTGAAGCTATCTTTGACTAGACTTGCAGCAAAATGTTACAGAAGGAGACTTGAAAAGTGATTATTAAAATGGGTATACCTACATAGTTATTATGTTTGTTTACTATGATAAAATCTTCTATTTTTCAGTTATTCGAAGTGTTTATTTTGCACTTGCTCAACGTTTTACTTTATTAGCATAACTCAATACATGCTTCGATATGATATATTCAGTCCGTGATCTTTCTTAGAATGTTTCATAATGTTGGACACCAGCTCATGGATTTACACATTAAAATAAACGTTAAAATATAAGTATAAGTATTTATAAATCAAAATGTTATGAAAACAGATCCAACAAATATAATACCATATCAATTATCTGGATGTAGCAGAGGTGAGAATGCTAAGGTCTATATGCAGAGTGACAAGAATGTTTAACAGTAGGTAGATACCATCAGATACAGTAAGTTGAATGGGAAACATTTGTCGTATGTACGCATACTGCATCAACCCTATCTGACGACTATCTGAGAGCACGCAGATAATAAGCTGAATATTTTAGGTTACAACGCGATCGCAAAAATATTTTTTTAATTATTTAATACTGATTGAATAAACTTTGTAAACTTTAACTTGCCCCTTACTCACTAAACTAGACCGTTTTTTTAGGTTGACATATACCTATTGTCAATCTTCTAGGTATTACTAATGTATATAGGCGACTGTAATCACATACCGCCAGATAACCGATCTGCCTTCTGCTAGACAGACTTCTAACACAAACAAGAGGCACATACTAAAATGTATATGTAGTAATTCCCCTTACTCTGTTCTCTGTTTGTAGTAATTCCCCTGTATTTAACTAGATATAACATTGTTAAGACATCAAACGTTGATAACTAGCTGGCACGAGTAAGCTTCCTGAAGATTCAATTAAAGCATATATCCGAGGAGAGATTGAATTGAAATCAGAAAAGCTACGTTTCACTGAACTTATGTTTACTATCTTATGTAATACGGTTGAGTGCAACTAGGATGATCAGATGAACAGGTGCGAAAAAATTTATCAACCTAATTTTGCTGCGCCTACATCTAATTATGGTTGTAACACTTTGCTTAGGTAAATGAACATGAACGAGAAATAATCGTGTGTATTTTTTCCTGAAGTGGCTTTATATTTCGTAATATTGATTTTAACTGGGCTGCATATGAAATGAGTATTTTAATACTTCGCTCCTTGTTTGGGAGTTAGGGTTTTATTGAAGTTACAATTAGATTTCGAGTTAAATAGCTGTGACTTACAGACGGACTGACGGAACGACGAAATCCGCAGGCGAACCAAAGTAACCAACATAGTTCATAGAATTACCAAACTGAAATGGCATTTGGCGGGGCACATAGCTCGTAGAACCGACGGCCGATGGGGCAGTAAGGTTCTCGAGTGATGTCCACGAACCGGAAAAAGTGGGCAGGCCCACGCTGCGTCTTCAACTCGATGGACCTACGATCTCGGTAGGATCGCGGGAAGCCACTGGATGCGGCTAGCGCAAGACGGGCCATCGCGAAGACGGACGGACAGACAGACGTGAATAACTAAATTTAGGGTTTCTTGTTCGACAAAATTCACATCAAAAACAGTAAAAACCTATACCTAATAATAAGAGATTAGATAACTAATCTTTCAATCACAGACATAAACATGATGAATACTCTACGTATTATTATCTTACTTATCCAAGTGCGAACGTACTTGTACCTACGTCGATTTTACATTTTTTTTTTTATGTCACAAGTGACAACGAGGCAGGCGGGTCACCTGATGGTAAGTGACAACCGTCGCCTATAGACATTGGCAACACCAGGGGATTGCCAACGTGTTGTACACCTTATTACAATGCCTTAAAGGCGAACTGGCTCTCAAGTGCAATTGCCGGAACACACCAACAGGTGCTTGGCGACAGATTTTCAACTTGAGGGTGGTAGCCAGCCAGTCGAGTACTACAAAGTACCCTACCACCGTGCTGTGGTTTCCTCACGATGTTTTCCTTCACCGAAAGCTCAAGCTCATTGTAAGGATTCGAACCCACGACCTTCGCCTTGGTATCCGACGTCACTTACCACTGAGCTATCATCGCCTTAAAACATACATCATGCTATTTGTATAGTCTTGTCAATCAAAGATTAAGTTATCGTATCTATCGGAAAACACAATATTTCATGTAAAATATTAAGATATTTGACATAATAATATAAAACTGAATATTAAATGATAAAGAATAAACCCGGTCATAAATAGGTTTATGCGCAAAATACACATTTTTTTACCGTACAAAGAAGTACGGTTAACAATTTTATTAGTACAAACAAATGTTGATATCAGAATTTTTTGCCCAGCAATTATTTTCCTGCAGTAGCACTTCAGAGCCTTATTTACCACCATCATCCACATCACCATTTAAAAAGGTGATATTTTGGTCAAACACACCTTAACAGAAAATCTAGCATTCCAGGAATCACAATTCAAGTTATTAATATCTTGACTAGAAATAATAAATACGTGTATTATATACCTATTTTAAAGTTAGCTAGTAAACTCTAGTGTAATGAGACTCGCCAAGGTAAGCACATTGCGTGAGTATGGATTGTTAGTCAGCATACCTATAAACATAGTTAATGATCAAAGTTGTTCAGTGTTTTTGATTCTAGCGTTATACACAATTTAGGTATGTATAAGTATACGTATGTAAATTAAATCAAAAGAAAAAGCTCAATTATAAAGCTATTATGAAGTGCAGCATAGATTAAGGGTTACAATTGGGTCGGCGCTCAAAACATTAATTTGATGACACAAGGTGAACAATTACGACAATGAAAAATAGAGGAAAATGTTCAAAGAAGTTACAAATTTGTTTTTTTTTTTCGCAATCTCACCATGGTAAGTAATGATGTGGCCGTAGGTGGTAAGCACACAAAGCCTAGAGGGCTGTTCCCCTCTAGTGAAGCTGTCGGAACACATCGATAGATGCTTGGCGGCAAACTTTCAACTTGAGCGTGCTAGCTAGCCAGTCGAGTACTGAAAAGCACCCTGTAAAGTAAGTCGATGATAGCTCAATGGTTGCGACGTCGGATACCACGGCAAAGATCGTGGGTTCGAATTCTACAATGAGCTTGAGCTTTCGGTGAGGGAAAACATCATGAGGAAGCCACACCACGGTGGTAGGGTACTTTGTAGTAGGTACTCGACTGGCTGGCTTCCACCCTCATGTTGGAAATCTGTCACTGCTTTTGTTACCAATAACTCTATTGAGATTCAGTCTTCATATTAGAGTTATTTTACCGTTATGCATTAGCTCAATAGAAAATTATTGGGTACTAGATTTTTTTTTTAAATACAAGTATTTTCACAATGCAGTCACTGTACCAAACATTTATGTTCCTCGTTTCCTAAAATATTGCTATCTTTTTTACGATTTGTCAGTGCCATTTAGGATGTCGTTTATGAGACGGATGCTTCTTGATTAGGGTAAGAAAATTATATTATAACAATGTGGTTTTATATTCTGCGTGAAGGGATCACATTTTGCGCAAACAGAAAGGATTTTTTTTCTTTTCAAATACTAATCTTCTCTTCGAACACCTCGCTTTTTATTATCTTATTATTTTTATATACGCCATAACTCTATCTCTTTCACACGCCTACAACTACAGTTTTACCATACATACCTACATACCTTCACCTAACAAATCTGTAAAACCTATAAATAAGCTGGTTAAATAATATTTGGCCACTGATTTTAAAATAGTAATAGTAATTGGTTCGATTGTCTCAAAAGTACGTAAAAAAAAAATTCTAGGAATCGATTCAAGTTAACAAAAAACATAATTTTTGTGTAAACTTATTTCAAATGCAGTTATAGGCATGTAGAGTTCGCAATGTATAGTTTTACCCGCGTTCCCTGGATTAAAGTAGCCTTTATCTCTCTCCGGTCCATAAGCTATTTCTATCCATATAAATAAATTATTATTATTAGTCACGTTGACCAGTTGATCTGTTACTGCGTGAAAGAAGGACTAACAAACACACACCTACTTACCTATAATATGTCAATTGATCAAATTACAACAGATAATCCCAAATGTATCTGATAACCATATTAAAACCCTTAAAAATAATTCTTTATCGCACTTAGTCATCAACTCATATATTCTATCGATACATGTTTTATGTACCTACTTTTTAACACGAATTGATAAATATTTAAGACGGGCTTAAGCTAACAATACTTTCATGTTCTTAGTAAGCCTTGCCATGGAGAGCTCAACCCACAGTTGTAAGAAATACACACTTGTATTTTACTCTGGAGAACTATAACGTGCTCCGTCTTCTAACAATGACCTTTTTCAAGACATTTAAAAGGAGAGACATAAATAATGGCTTATTATTTCAGGATATCGTTTAAAAATTGTTTTGTTACCTCAACTCTACCATAGATACCAAGCTTGCTTGCTAACATTTGAAATTATTCCATGAACATCTAAATGTTGGAGACAGATTTGTTGACAGTCCCTTCCCATTGAAAATGTAAGACCAAAGAACTTTGTCTGGAAACAACGCTAAAAACGATTTATATTTTTTAATAAAATATAACACCCATGCATATATGAATAAATCGTCGCGATCAGAGCGAAGCGAGGACCAATTCATAATCTATGCACCCATGGGTAATTTAAATGTCACAGAAAAGAAATCTACGCTATAAAGACGCCACAAAGAATTTTATAGAAATTATTTTATGAATAGAAATAATATTTAATAAGCATTTTTTTTATAAATGCATTGATAATTACTTTTGAACTCTTAGAAATTTATTTATTTACATTTGTTCTAATTTTTTATGACATTTGGCACATTTTGAATGAGAATGTGTCGTTAAAAACTTATAAACTTGCATTGTGACTATTTCATAAATATAATTCCTGTGAAACGGAATAACACTTTCAACTGGGAGTAGTAAAAAGTTATGATGCTGTGATTGACAAAATAAGTAGATAATTCTTATTAACACTATAAACATATTTCATGTAAGAAAAATGTTAAATCACATAAAATCAATAATTTATTAATACTAGCTGTCCCCCGTTTCACCCGCATTTCCGTGGAATTTTCGCAACATAGCGTGATGTTAGCCTTCCTCGATAAATAGACCATTCGACACTAAAATAATACCGAACCAGTAGTTCCTGAGATTAGCGCATTCACACAAACAAACTTGCTTTATAATATTAATTGTATAGATTTGTAAAGTTCGAATAATCCTGCTTAAATACAAAATCATATATCAAAGTGTATTTAGGCATGTTTTATATTTATTGAGGTAATATTCATTAATATAAACTCAACACTACGTCTAGCGGTAGAATAGTGAAATGTAGGTAGGTACCTGTCTACTAAAGTAGCTATGAATAGATCGGTGTGATGAGGACAAGATGCCTAAAATAATATTTTGTCTGAAAGTATGTTATATAAATTCAGTATAAGTAGTAAATAAGGTCCCTACAATCAATCACCATACTTTTTGATCTTTATTTGCTGACCAATTACTTAGTAAGCAATTTCAATATTACTTACTATTGACAAGATGAATAATTTTATGATGATTAATTTACTTTGAACAAACTTTGACGTATCAAACTAATAACGTTTAAACAAGCTGAGTTTTATGTTAAATATCTGTCACGAAGTAAGCTAAAGGGTGTTGAAAATCTAGCGTAATAAATTCAATTTATTGGGAAAAGTTGGTGCGGCATCTGTCCTCAAAAGCTCAAAGTGGTTTCTACTCATTCAATTGGACGCCATTTTTATTTTGTAAGTGCCATGACATTTTTAGAACTCGTAATCCTACTAATACAATGTATCAAAAAATTGAAGAGCTGGCTGTTATACTATTTATATGTTAGTTAAACTGTTGTTAATTATTATGATTTACATGCACACGAAAACCTATTCACAACTAAATTATCATTACTTTTCTATCTTATTTAATATAATGAAATATACATATTCTTAATAATAAATATCTACTAGTGTACCCACTGATAGAAATACGACCATAAAATGTTTAGGCAAAACCTCTTTCCAATTGTTTTGTAATTTTTGTCTTTACGACATATATACATGATACTTATATGCTATGTTTCTTTTCAGGTAAGTTTCATGCCCGTCGTGACTGTACAAAGAAGATATAGCAACATAATCTTCCTACTGCGAGGTATTTATATCAAACTAAAATAAAATTGAGAACATGCATAATAAAAAATGTACGTTTCATTAAAACTCCAAAACTTATAATTATATTATTTTATTTTGAGTGGAGCTATGAACTTGTTAGGTTAGGGTACATACGGCTGTTGCCTCCATAGTATTTGTAAGAGGTGAAATCGAGCTCGTTCGCGATATTCGTTACGCTTTTTATAATCATGTAGGTAAATTGTTTACAACATTTTCGCAAAAACAATCTACGGCATCAAGATATTAAAAAAAAAAATTATATACATATAATATTGCGTTGCTGTGTTAAAGTAATAACAATAATTACCTCACCTCTAACTAACTAAACCTCAAAATGTTTTATGAAGGGGCACTTTGGATGCCTATAAGAAGATTAAACCTGGAAATCCCGAGTATGCACGAATATGACGTCAAGCGGCAACTGGGTATAATTTTCCTCTTCGCGACTATTACGTGCTATTTGGGAAAGGAAAATCGAGGCTATATTAAAAAGTGGTTTCTCGATTATGAACATGAAGCGTGTGCACAAAGCTTTCGGTTAAAGGTTTTATTTTTGTTGTTTAACAACAAACAAACAAGTTAACGTTTATAAACTGGAGCTACAGTACGTAGCCGAAGGATTACCATCGTCACGCGAACAAGTATTACTACATTTAGGTCTAAGTTTAAAAATATACTGATCAGGGTTCAGAAATCCAGCACTTAGAAAGTTTACGTTTACCTATACGAGTATCAACACCATATACTTTTACTTTATATTAATTCCTATTTTATTATATTATAAATATTATGTTCCCTGAGTGATATTGTTTTGGTTTTATAAATTATTATTATTTGTAGATATATGTATAGGTATTGTATATTATAATGTGATTACGATTATGCGTACACTGTTAAAAAATATCAGATCTTATAGAGCCACGCCCCTAACTCAATAAGCCCCTACTCTAAATACGCTACATCTTGATCAAAAAGTAAGCAGCCGTCGCACGGACTTATGGTATTATTATTTTTATTTCTATAGTATATTTGTAGTATATTAGTACGAAGTTCCTTATCGCGCGTTGTGAAAGGGGGCTAGACGGAAAAAATTCTTACGAAAAGTTGTCACGACACTTTTTGCTTTAGTAAGCTATTGTAAGCTGTGCGGCGTGCGCATGTTTCTCTGTCTGTCTCTCTCTCTCTCTCTCTCTCTCTCTCTCTCTCTCTCTCTCTCTCTCTCTCTCTCTCTCTTATAGAAAGCAAGCCAGATATTTTCATTTCTATATATAAATATATATAAATAGAAATGTTTTTTTTATATGTATATATATATATATATATACTCTCTCGACTTATATAACTCATATAACTTCGTTCCATCCGGGTGTCCCTTGACACCTCTCAAGTTTTTTTTATTCTGGGTAGGCGTGTATTTGACTACAATCTCACTATGGTAAGTGATAATGTGGCCGAAGGTGGTAAGCACACAAAGCCTAGATGGGAACTGGCTCTCAAGTGCAACTGTCGGAACACACCAGCCAGTCGGGTACTACAAAGTACCCTACCACCGTGCTATGGTTTCCTTACGATGTTTTCCTTCACCGAAAGCTCAAGCTCATTGTAGGATTCGAACCCACGACCTTCGCCGCGGTATCCGGCGTCACTTACCACTGAGCTATCATCGCCTTCATTCGCCTTTCCATAAAACGGCCATGCCATACTTTTTCCATATCGCAGGGTGGTTTTGTTCAATGTCATTTTCAGTGTTATTTCTCCCTTGATCAACTAGTCTTGACAGTGATAAATTGTCATGTTTCAAACCACACTTGAAGCATACGGAGCGTATGTGCGCAGGTGCTCACCGATCCGACAAGGGTCTATTGTTCGTCTATTACGTCAGACAAGCACTAAAATACCAGTTTGAATTATGAAGCCTACCCTTATTCATTATCATGTCGTTCTCTTCACAATAACCAGGAAAGAGGAAATGTTAAACGAAAAGTCAGGGGGTCGACGCTTCAGGAGAGCTTTTAGGTTTCTAATTTTGAATTTCAATCTTAGATTTTTTCACATTAAAAATGCAGAGCTGTTCTTATTACCATAGTTAAAGTGATGTATATTGGAGTAATGTAGCCTATATTTGTATAATACACGCGTGGCTGTAATCTCTGAGTTTATCGTGTAATATACGAATTCAAACAGCGGAAAACGAGAACTGAACGATTGAAATGCCTATGGAGCGAGCACGTGATTTGATGCGAATGAAACTAGTCAGTGAAGAGTTGTTTTATCAGAGTCTATTACATATACTATATACATCTACTATATACAATATATCGTAGCGACGGCCGTAGGTTCAAATCCTTCAATGAACTTTAAACTTTCAGTGATTGAAGCGTGAGGAAACATATAAGTACCTACTAGACTAACTGGGGCTATCCTAAGTTGATAGTTAATCGCCAAGTACCGGTATCCCATTAGCAATCCTCCTATAGTTTGCCAATATAGGTGAATATCTGTTTGAAATAAAAAATATAATATTATAAGAGCAATTAATGAATCTAATCTTTTGTTTTATTCCTTTTAATGTAGTGCTTAATAATGAGCTTTATTTTTTGCTACGTATAGTTAGTTTCTTGTGAAATTAACTTCGTAACGATAATTGGTAGGTATAATGTAAATGTTATAAAATAATATTTCATAATAAAGCCTACGACGAACGCACAGAACTGAACATTATTCCAGCTGCTAAGTTCTATATATATATATCGTAGTGATTTAGATAAAATCAGCACTCATTGATCGACCTTTACATTGTGAAACCACTCAGCTTAACCGTCTGAAAAACCCACACTGTATAGGTACCTAATTTTTTAAATAATTTACTCAAGGACAGGACTCATCAATTCTTTAAAAAGGTCGCATTTGTTTTGATAAAACTTTTTAAAAGTATTGAAGGCTTCTCGGTCGCTGATCTAGATAATGGCATGTTCGAGAGAAGCTCTTATCAGACCCATCGAGCTGTGTTGGCCTTCGCATCAAACGCGAGCACACAACCTTTGTGTGTATTTTTGCTATTTCTTATAACATCACGTTTCACGCATTTTTTTGCTCTCGTAATCCATGATACTATATGAAAACTTTTTCATTCTTGTCGCAGCTAACTCGTAGCAAGTACACATAAAGTTGCTAATAAAGAACTTTTACCACCACTTGAACTATTGTTTTTTTCTATTAGGAAGGTACCATCAGTGGCGTATTATCTCTAAGGCAAACTAGGCACGTGTCTAGTGGCGCGAGTTAACAAAGGAGGCGCGAGCGCGGAATTTTTCAAACAAAGATCAAAATAATTAACATTTATTCCAGGATATGATCTACTTCTGTGCCAAGTTTTATCAAAATCCGTTCATCCGTTTTGTTTTTGATTGAACAACAATCATACAAACATTCACATGTTAATATTATTATAGTATGATAGTAGGTTGGCCGCTAGAGGTGCGTTTGGGACGACCGTCCCATTAGCGGGCCAATTCTTAAGTCGTTAAACCACGTTCTATTAAGTTAAGAACATTGACAATGTTTACTAATTATCAATTTGTTTATGCTAATATTAATGGCGACTAAATTCACGTCGAAAACAAGCAATTGGTAATTTGACTAAGACGCGACAAAATTTCTTATTTAGGGGATAATATGAAAGGTCTTCGCAAATTAGTCCAGTTATGTTTTTTGCTTTACATTTTAAATAGATGATCTAAATAGCTAGAAAGTCGTATAGTAAGATTAAATTGGTTTAGATTAAAAAAAAAAAACTTCAGAGGTGTCAAGGGACACCCGGATGGAACGAAGTTATGTAAGTCGAGAGAGTATATATATATATATAAAAACAATATATATATATATATATATATCTGGCTTGCTTTCTATAAGAGAGAGAGAGAGACAGACAGAGAAACATGCGCACGCCGCACAGCTTACAATAGCTTACTACACACAACTGTCACCCGACCAACTAACACTAAAAGTGTCGGTTTTTCGTAAGATTTTTTTCCGTCTAGCCCCCTTTCACAACGCGCGATAAGGAACTTCGTTCCAATAGTTAATAGTTAGTCCTTTAAGAAAAGAATAATAATAATAACACTTGATTTAGTAAACATATTCAACAAAACTCGTTAATGCCAGGAAAAACAGTCAATAAAGCAAAATAACATTTGAATTCACCAAGGAAATTGAAACACAAATGAAAGGTAATTTGTTTTCAATGTCCCAAGACCCGATGTTATTTTATTCAATCTTATTTTATTTAGTTTACCTATCTGGTTCACTGAGAAGTTCCCTACTCTTAAGTCAAAATACATTTTCGGTTAAAATATTAAAGATGTTCAACCTCCGATCCGTAAGCTTTATTGGAGATTTCGTAATAGCTTATTCATTAAGAAATTAATTAACTTAATATTCTATTCCGTCGGTAAATATATATACTCTTTTTCAAATAAAAGACTTCAAGAAGCATAGCAAACTTTTGTTGAACACAGTACGCCTTTAGTATTTTAATTAATGTTTTTATTTAAGTATTCACTAGGTACTATTCATATTGGCATGTCTATAATCGTTGGTACGAGTAATAGTACATTTCCAATAAGTAGGTACTTTTATTTACCATGCCACCTCAGCTTATAGATAAATAATGTTGTGTTATGAATTAAAACAATACGATTATTAAAATATTCTACATGATGTTTCTTTTCCGACGGAAATTGATATGAAAAAGAAAAGTTTTTGTTTGATAGGACTTTACGCTAGCGCCATCTATTTACTGAAGAAAGTACTACTTCAACGTTGTCGTTGATGAAAATTCCGTTGTCAATAGCGAATGCTTCGATGTCGTGAAGTTTCCCAGACAGCGCTGCGGAGAGAAACAACTTCTGAACATGTATTACTGTCACTGTGCTGCTTCTATGCTTACTTGAGGGCTGAGTGTAAATCAGATTAGCCGAAATATTACTTGCGATTGCTTACTTTTCTTTTTATATTCTGTTTTTTTGCATTTCGTTTTATTATTAGCTCCCAATTCTTGAAGAATCCCAAGAACATGATTTTTAACCCAGGTTACTAAAATTTATTATATAAATATATTGGTTAATAAAATTAATTAAAAGGTAAGTAACTTCTCGTACTTATATTATTATGTAATGATTGGTAACAAAAAAACACTGTAACAAGCATCAGTTATTTTTTGTTATGCCCCGTACGTATTTTACACGTGTGTGTGTAGGTAACAAAATCACGGTGACCTACTTGTGACTGTTTCTGAAACTGAACATGAACATTTATGTTTGTAAGTTTCAATGTACGGTAATAGATGGCGCTATCGCATTCTTCAGCCAGTTTTCTTAGGTGGTTTTTTCATCGGAGGTTATTAATCGAAGGTTATTTTAATATTTTAATTAAATAAAATTCAGCTTTCTAGTAATTTGTGAAAAGATTATTTTATTGTATTTTAGATAGTACAATAATGTGGTCAAACATAATTTAAGTACCTAGCTAACATAGAAACCTGAATTTAAACCTGAATTGAAAGATCGAAATCTGAATTCAATTTGATTATTAAATCATAAATTACTTAACCGTGCTGTACCTGTAACCTTTTATTATTGCTATGCAGAAACCCCGCTCGGTTTTCTGATACCTACTAAGTAGGAACTTTTATGTCTAAAATCTCTCGATTAGAAATTGTAAGTAGTTCTTGACCAAAGAAAAGTCAAAATTTTCTCAATAATGATTTATATTTCATTCTAAAAATCTTCGAATCATACCTAAATAACTACATTTAATTAATACCAGCTCGTATTTCAAATAAAAAATCAATATTTCATATATTAACGTGCTGACTTATTTGGTGCCTTGCTTAAACGAAGTAGAGTTTATTTTCGAAGAAAATGCATTTTCAGGCTTTGGCTGAAGTTTTAGGTCGTCGTCCGCTGCGCCCCGCCTCCGTCACTGACGTCACAGGTGTGACGTCAGAAACCCACCTGCTTCCGCCTCCCACTTCATCCTACCGCCCTCTGTCCGAGAGTTAAGCCCCGGTGCATTCGTTTCACAGGCATCTATTCTATAACTCAATTATAAAATGTAATTTGATGCTTAAGACATTTTTTTTATAAAAAGTATGGTCACGCAACTGTATTTTCAATGTATTGATCTCTACAACAACAAAAATATGTTATAGTTAAGCTATAGGTACGTGATTAATGCTTAACAATGAATGCAATAAATATGCAGGTAATTTTTTGGTGGCCGATAAATCGCATTATATATTTTATAATAAAATAAGTACCTATATTATTATAAATATAATATACCTACACATATTTTAATCATCGTCATCATATCAGCCGGATCAAGTCCACTGTTGGACAAAGGACTCCCCCATAGATCTCCACAATGACCGGTCTTGCGCTACTCGCATCCAGCGTCTTCCGGTTCGTGGTCGCCACTCGAGAACCTTTCTGCCCCATCGGCCGTCAGTTATCGAGCTATACGAGCTATAGGCTCAAAAACGATTAGACTTCCACACTTGCAATCTTATTTGCCCCTTAAATATGTAGGATATGTCCATATTATTACACTGACACATTTACTCAACAAAAGCTTAGACAACTTCTAGGTAATATAGAAACTTGAAATAAATATATTAGGTGTAATACAAAGAAAGCAAAGATGAAAACAGTCTAAAGACTACAAGTTATCGATGTTCGGTGTCGACAAAGTTATTGGGGCAATTAGTTTGAGAGCTTAAAACAAACTAAACCAATAATTTGTTTTATTTAGATAAATTAAAGAATAAAATGTACAAAAAAGTATGAAATCCCACCAAAAACAAATGTGAAAAGGCCCAAGTTCGGTACAAAGGGCGATTGGGGTTATAGGCGTATCGCAAAAGAGCTAAATCTGAACGGGTGCCAAGTTCCATACTAGATCATCAATAAATTGATTTAAACTAGAATGTGTTACTCTTTCACGCAAAAATTATGCAGGGTACTTTGTAGTACTCGACTGGCTGGCTACCACCCTCACGTAGAAAATCTGTCGCAAAGCACCTGTTGGTGTGTTCCGGCAGTTGCACTTGAGAGCCAGTTGCCTTTAAGGCATTGTAACAAGGTGTACAACACATTGGCAATCCCCTTGGTATTGCTAATGTCTTTAGGCGACGGTAGTCACTTACCACCAGGTGACCCGTCAGCTTCATTGTCACTTGTGGTATAAAAAAAAAAAATGGCTGAACGGATTTTGATGAAACTTGGCACACAGGTAGTCCATATCCTGGAATAAAACATAGGATACTCTTAATCCAGGGATTATATAAGATCCCTCGGGAATGCGGGTGAAACCACGGGGACAGTTACTGAAGTATAAAATAGAACAACTAGCAAAGTTACATTTTAAATGTATTTTATTGACTACTAGCTGTTCCCAAGGTTCTTATCTTTTCCCGGAATAAAAAGTATTCCATGTCCTTCTCCAAGGTTCCATCTATCTCTATACCAAATTTCATCGAAATCAGTTCAGCGGTTTAAGCGTGAAGAGGAAACAAACTGACAGACAGGCACACTATCGCATTTATAATATTAGTATGGATTAAATCAATAGGTGCTACGATGAGCATAGCGAATGATCATCGAATTTGATGATCAATATTTTTTTTAGTAATTTTGGTGCGAAAACTATTTTATGTTTGTTCATTTATTATATTTATAGTTCATTTATTTATTCAATTATGAACTTCCTAGAGGAATAAAGGAGGTAAATTTATTGCAACAAAAACAATGAAGTTTAGGCAGAGTTGAACCGCAATAAGAGTGGGTGACATATGCCCTGCGCGCATAATTTCAAGTTTCCCACCCCAGCGATTTAGGCAGTGCGTTGATAAGTCCGGTAAATAGAAAAAGTATTTTTATATATACCTATAAATAACCTGAATTTAAATTAATATTTAGTCGAAAATAAAACAACTTTATGTTTGGTAATTTTATTACGAATATTTTCTGTTTCGTATTTATAGTATCAGTTGTTGTATATATTATTCAGATATGTATGTATTATATGTACAGTACAAGTATAAGCAAATCGGCTTGCGTTCATTTTGAATACCCGTTGGAATGCGGCCTATTCACATCTTTTGCTACGTGCGTAGATCCGCGTAGACCGTAGACAATGTTCGTAGCACTCGCTATGTGTGAATCTGATAGGCTGTGTGGTATGTCTACGAAATCATAACTTCTGATTGTGTGTATACATATTTCGATGTGTTGAATTTTTTTGAAGAAACTAATATGTGTCATATACGAATCGATGTAACCCTGACGGATTTAATTTTACAACAATCTATCGTAACACATAAAATTAACATACTTACGAGTATGTTGTAATGTTATTACCATTTTATGTAGTATTATATCACATTCCATCTCCATAAACGAGACCTTACCGTAACATTATTCATTAAGGGACCATATATGTATAGTATTTATACTTAAATTAATTGGCTAACCGTTCTTCCGCATTTTGCATAGCTTTACAACCGTGTCAGAATTCATACCCAAAGTTGAATTATATGTTCTGGTTCTGTATAACTCTTTATAGTGTAAGTTGTAATAAAATTTACAAGTTAGTCAGCCTCGATTACAACTCTCGTACCTGGGACTTGATTCCTTGAAAATGCAGCTCAAAAATCGATTAAGTCCCAAAGCACAGTTGAGGTCTCGAGGTGGAGGGCCCTCGTGGAGACTTTTGGAGTATGCTGGAGGTCGTCGGGGGCGCATGCGCGGGGCGGAGGCGCGCGCTGACGTCACGCGTCGCGCCCGGGGCGTCGCGCGTCGCGCCAGTGCCTCTCGCGACCGCGCGATCAGTCACGCGCTACTCCCGCCCTAAATCGTCTAATTACGATCACGAGCTTCCGATCCTAATTCTATATCATAAACAAGTAGTTATTGTCGATAACATACTCTCGGGTGGCATGCTAATGCGACCGGCATGCACTCAGCGCCACGTGTCTGATGTGACGTGGATGTGACAGTTACCATACATTGTGTGGAGGCATGCTCATTTACTTACCATATATTTATGAGTTTTTGCTGTAGATAATAGTTGTAGTTAGAAGTAGCAAGCATATAATATCGACCTATATACCATATAATATGACCGTATTGCATACCTACTGCTTCTGTTTAGTTGCATACCCTTTAAATTAGATTACGAGAGGGTTGAAGAATACTTTAAACTTGGCAACAATATGATAACTTCTTCTTAAATTTATCTTGAAAATAGGGTTACGTTCAATCATAGATAGCTTGCTAATAATTCCTTGCTCTGCCAAGCTTTTCCTTAGATAAGTACTTACTGTTTTTTATACATTCCTATTTTGAAAAGTCTTTAATATTTCCATTCATATTTTCCAATGTGAAATTCATTTTCTATCTGGATGGATGATTTTGTAAATTTTACCATCTGAAATATTTAGATCAGTCGGCAGTTGTGGGGAGAGAAAATATAAATAATAATATCCTAGCAAGAAAACCGACTTTAAGCTAAGAGCCGTAACGTTCAATCATAATAAAGAGAGTAGATAACAGTATCAAATTCTGTAGTGATTCTACTTTGATTACAATCCAAAGTTTATTATTTAGTGTGGTGGTTTAACAATATAGGTATAATAAAATATAATTTGACATAAACAGAAAATACTAGCTCAATGTTTATATAAATAACTGCCAAAGCAAATGAAAAATCGCAATAATTATTAAAGTAAACAGTCCATTGTTTCCTTATGTACCACAACTGAAAGAAATAAATAAGAAGAAAGGGCTACAAATTAATAATAACTTAAGCTTTAATTTTATATTAAATTACTGATTATTGTATCAAAATACCTAACATACAAAAACTGTAAGCTATCACAAAAAAACTTTCTTGCCAAGCAAACAAGCCTCTCGTAATATAATTTCCTTTTAAACTTCCGGTTTACCAGTGGCCTCGGATTGGAAAAGAAAACGAAGCTTCTTGAAATTATAATAGGCTATCAATATCCGGTTAAGCCCAGTTTAAGCCGCCTGCTTACCTATTCCACGCAGAACAGACCACTGTCACTTAGCACTGTTTGTAACCTTGCTCGTTGTAAAACCAGACAGCATGAAGAAGTAACCGCAGATCGATTTTCACCGGTGTATTCCAAAACTGCTGTATTATTCATGTTCTCTCGGTGTCTTATTTAAATTAAACTCCGCTTTAGCGTAGATTTAATATTCACATTATTTCACCCGACCGCTGATTACAGAATCTTGTACCGCCCGAATAGGAAAACCCTTAGCTGTAGTCGAGTTCCAATAAATTTTCCTTCTGTATTTAATAACTTTGAGTTGGTTTAATTTGTACTTTGGTAAATACACATCAGATTACAAGAGAAAATAACGAATAGCAAAAGTATCCACTTTAGTAAGTAAAAGTCAATTTTACTTTTAAATACTGAAGTTCATAGTAGCTTGTACGTCGTCGTCTAAACTCTCATTCTCAATATTATTCAAAACGATTCAAACTTTCCTTTATTGCTTCTATAAAACTTGAATATTCTTCTTGGTATATAAGCCCAACGACGACTTTCGTTTCATCACTGTATCCAATTCCGTTCCTTACACTTTGCCCTTGGGCTTATTTAAGGCTCAAGAAGGGAGTGTACTCGTATATGTATTTTTACATGCGTAAGAACGTACAGGTTGCCTTCGGCTGACAACCGATGTAACCATCCTCAGCCTAGCAAATTTTTCATAGAGTAGCGGTCACAGCGAGGCATTAAAAATCTATTTCAACTGTTTTTTTTTACTATAAAATATCACAAAGAGTAATACACAATGTAGAAACGGGCAACTGCAATTTTTAGTCCTCATAAAAAAACCCAATGTGCTTAGAGCATGTCATGTAGAATAATGATGTGTATTAATCAATCAAAATTTAAACCCATACCAAAGATTAACTTGCAGTTTCATGACTTGTGCATGAAACCCTTTTCAATATATCAGATTTTAATACCACTTTTTTTAGATCATTAAAGGCGAAATGGGTTCCAATTTATATAAACCACTGCGATTTTGTAACAGTTACATACGTCTACGGCTCGCATATGAGCATTGTTCTATGGAGATTCATCTTCATTGCTTTTATTTTTAAGAAAGTTGAATGAATGAACGAATATTTAAATTATGAATATGGTTACGTTGTTACGTATAACGCCTAACTCACTCATGCAAATACAGTTTGATCAGCAACCTTTTGCTAAACGAGAACGCTACTCTTGGAACCGTGCAGATCTCATAAAGGCCTATTTGAACAAAAAATACTTTATGTAATATTAAAAATAAAATCATACAAAATAAAATACACATTATAGTTCTAACGTGACGGGAAGTAAATATCAGGTGACCCGCCTGCCTATAAAATTCCTGGAATAAAGTTTATATGGATATAGAGACTTTATAGATTAGTTATATGTTTTAAATAAAATCTTACGTATCTATATTGGCATAATGTTGATTATCCAGTTTTTTTAAATAACATCAATTCATATCATAAACAGAAACCTCTTGTGAAATTAATTGCTTGTCTTCTTTATTTATAACAGACCACTTTTACATTTAATTAATTAAATATGGCTGCTAAATAACTATTATCTATCCTGCCTTTCGCTTTTCAAGACCAAGAAATGTATTAATTATCGTAAACTTTATTGAACCAAAATAAACTTTGATTAACCTCGATGAAAGAGCACTCTCTTTTCACTTTATTATTAAGTAATGTAAAAAGTAAGATTTATTTATATCCATTAACTGGGCAAAGTATTAAATTGTTTCTGGAAAAATTGCTTGGCAGTGTTGTAAGTTAATGGAAATCTTTAGTAAGGCAATATAATATCAGCAGAGTGGCGCGGCTGGGGGCCGTGTACCGTGTACCCTACGAATACATATAGACCTACTTAAGAATTAATGTCACTCGCTAATCTACTGAGCTTCCTACATACAACTTATAGTTGATCTATTTGCGTGCATGTGCTTGTTATGACTTTTTTTTTAAAGCTTCTAACATTGTTTCAAAAAGTACTGAGAATGCATACTCCTTCCGTCATCCACCTAACATAAAATATACATGACTACGTTAACATTAATAGTAAACTTGAATTTAGATTCAAGAGCAACTAATTCCAACAAATAACTGACCAAGTCAAAAGTGCCACAAGAGCGATTTAGCCTAATAACAGGACACGAATTATAGTGCCAAAAATTATTCGTTTCATATAGCTTATTATGTATAATGCGATGTAAGTGTAAAGAACTGTAAGCAGTGAACTGAGTATAAACGAGTTGGATATCTAATGAAGGCAATGGTGGAAGTGTGAAGCGAGCCCTGGGCGGGGGCGGCTCGCGGCGCGCGCGCTGTGATGCGATGGGGCAGGACTGGTGCTTCCGACGCAAGAGGAAGCGCAGCAGCAGTCAGGATGACACCCAACCGCATCACTCCCGGTAACACATACCTACTTAGAACTCAGCCTAATGTGCTACTACCAGACAAGCACCTGAATTCTTGTTAAAATATTTTTGGATAGAATATTTTTCATAACGACAAAATCGCTAAGACTACGGGAAAATGGTGATTATGATTGCCACTTGACCAAATGTGTACCTATATGTATATTGGTGACCACAAAAGGGGTGATGAATAGGTAGCTAGAGTGTGTTATTGTTTATTTTCTAATGACACTGTACCATCGCACCATACTTCACAATGTACTAAGTTGTGCATAACGTAACAATACAAACGTACCTTGTTCTACTTATGAAACAAATACTATTCGAATATGCATTACTTCTGACAGACATATAACAGCATTCTGAATATTAAGTCTGATATTTTGCGTTATAGAAGATTTGAAATATTGGAAAAGCGAACATTCTCTCAATACCCACTCCTTCTAGGCTTGATTTGCTTACCACATTCGGCCACATCATCACTAACCACGGTGAGATTGCGGTCAAACACAAGCTTAACCAAAGTAAAAAATTAACCGAGTTTCATTCACAATCCAGTTGAAATATACTGTTTTAAAGACTATTTACTATATTAAACCCACCAAAAACATAAATGTAAAAAAGGAGAGCCAAGTTCAATACAAAAATTATTCTCTGCTGTGGGCTTCGCCGCAAAAAGAATGGAGATCTGAGATTGAGTGCCAAGTTCTATGCAAAATCCAAATATGTAGTCTAAGGGCTGACTTGGCTGGTTTTCCCATACGAATTATATAGCCTTCGCATGTTCTAAGAACTTTCGGTTCTTATTTTATTATTCCGAAAATTTGGCTTGCTGGTAGAAACTACCCATCGAACATAAGGCTCTTCCATGACTGTGTAAAAGTAGGTACTTAATAATAATTCGTATGGGAAAACCAGCCAAGTCAGCCCTTAGACTACATATTTGGATTTTGCATAGAACTTGGCACTCAATCTCAGATCTCCATTCTTTTTGCGGCGAAGCCCACAGCAGAGAATAATTTTTATATTGAACTTGGCTCTCCTTTTTTACATTTATGTTTTTGGTGGGATCGTTTATAACCCTTCTTCTTTTCGCTATCAAGTTTTATTTTCATTAGGTACGTACCTATACATGTTTTGTATTTTTATTGGCTATCATATGTCTTTTTATTTGTTCAAACGAATAAATCAATGTCACAAAATGGCAAACTTAATTTACGTCTCTTGGCTCAGCAAAATTACTAATAATAACTGCTATTGCTAAGTATTCAATCGTTATTTCTCACATGAAAATTTGTAACAATATTGCCAAGGGGCAATAAAAACATACATCCAAACATCATAAAGCAGATAATCGGGAGAGAAAATGTGACGGTCTCATAAAATCACAAGGGACGCCGGATGAAGTGGATTATTATTATCCACTGTTGATTTTAAGCTGTCCCTGGTGGATTGTGAGGACGATAGACGGTAGCGAGCGATAATTACATCTTAATGGCCTTCAGTCCAATATGATTAGCCTTTGACATCTCCGCGATACAATGCCCACGTCAAGTGACTTGATGGGCTCGAACTATAATTAGGGTAAATTACCGGGTAGGTTTGATTACAAGATAACTCTTTGTAATTTGGAAAGCAATGTTTGTAGCAATTTTCTGTGAATTGTGATTTTAGTTTTACTTTGTTAGTCACACTATGGACTACGGAGACTGGAGACATTCGACACAAGCATTGGAGTAGTCGTTTCCAAAACTAACTAAGCATGTAACTTACATTGATAACTTCATCCGGTATAATGACTCTACCATGCACCACCATTACACCGTGTATTGGGAAATCTTTTACTCACCAAATGCAGGGAACGTCATATTTTTTTTTGCGAAAGTAACTCTGTCTCTGTACCACGCCTAAAACGTAGAACCATTTTTGGAGGAGGACATAAGCTTCTTTTATCTCGGGAAAAGATATGAACCTCAGAAACGCAGGTGAAACCGCGGGGATGTCCCCTGTGATTTATAAATCAACACAACTAGCCAGATTTATAACAGTCGTTATTTAATTTTAGAATATTACAACCCTGGATCGTATTGCCAAGATACGAGTGAGTACCTACCTATATCAAATTATGCCATTAAACTAAACATCTTGCATGTATAACTAAATTACCTACGTATCTTCCTACTGACTTGGGGAACAATATGTAAGTATAGTGATACATCTATTAGCTATACAAATACCTACTATGTCCCGTGTACGGACACAGTAATTGCATCTACGTGCAATCCCACAGTAATTATCTTTGGCCACAAGCGTAATAATATGGTGGGCACAGGCAGAGACAGAACCATTACATGCCAAGGTAACTGGCATTGTGCTACATGCAGTGTGCATGTTATATAATATGCGAGAATATGACGTTACTTCTCCGCTACACTTTGTCTCAATATACATAATACTTTAGTAATAACAGTATTTGATACCGGTTTCCTTCGCTAGATGGCGTTTAGTATTATATTTTTGAAAATAATCCATGAGTTATTGATAATAAGAGATATATGCGATGGACTATTCGGATGAATTATAACATTCCACTCGTTTTCACTCAGGATTACTTATTTGACTCGCTCGGGTGTTGATTAAAAAAAATACTTTCTTCCCTTGGCTTGCATAGGGGTCGTCCCAAAAATACATAATAAGGTCCCAAATAAGGCGCAAAAAAATTATAAAAAATATTCGTCACGCCTTTTTCCTTCACTCAAAGCTCAAGCTTACGGTAGCATTTTGAATCTAGTAAAATCCTGGCATTCGACGTCATTATTCACTATTCCTGACTTGAGGCTATCATTGCCTTCAAATCGCGATTTCTCACAAACTATCTCATGTTTTATAATATTGTTTCTTTTTAGGGTACGGTATCTCAAAGTGAATTGAAACTGAAAAAATCCTCAGACTCGATTCCCGTGATGAACAAACAATTTACACACCTACAAGTTTATTCGGAACCCTTTTTTTTAATAGTATTACCGTTTAATGTTCCTATTTTATTGATGTTTTGTTACAAGGGTAATATTTTGTTACACCTATGTAATTTTAACTTATTTTCCGGAAAGGAAAACGTCGTGCGGATTTGCATGCCCAAATGTACCTACTTTTAAAAATGATCGAGCCCACTTATACGGACAGTGCCCACGTGGTGTATTCAAGGACGTTTACTTTCAGTACTCAGTAGGTACCGTAACCGGCCGTGGGTACTCATTTGATAACTCGTGTACAAAACCTAGTGAAGTGTGAGGTGTGAATTTTCCGTTTATTAATTTTATATGTACCCTTAGCTATTTATTTTATGTAGGTGCTACTGACCCCATGTCCAAACGAAATAATTGACCCTTAAGTAATATTATTTATTTTATTGAATTATCTACATCAGCGGTCAAGTTCACGTGCCATGTGCTCTGAGACTAAGCGCCAAACTAATTCGATATAGGTACCTCTAGGTATATATACATTGTACTGATGGTTATTTTATACATTAACTGTATTAAGAACTTTAATATACCTACATGGAGATAGCGGCAATGAAATAAAATGTATGTATTGTTTTTTTACTCTATGCAGACCTTTTTTGACTATAATCATACCATAGTGATTGATGATGTGACTGGAGGTGGTAGTATACAGCCTAAAAGGACAGTTTCTTTTTCAAGATATTAAAAATGCTAAAGGTAAAAAATAATAAAAGGTAACTTTTCCTTTCAAAGTAGACCACACTAGTTATAATAAACGTGTACCTACACATAGGTATGTATAAGTCGTGTAGATACCTCACAGTCTCCGCATTATTGTCACAGATAAATCATACAACCTTTTGTCAGAACTACAATAAAGGACAGATTTTCTATAACATATTATAATATCTCTTTCTAGTAGATTACTACTAAGCTTAGTGTTACATTGAAATCACTCGTCGTGATTCGCAGCAAGCTTCAGTGAAGATGTAAGGTTTTCGCCTGACCTATAAACGAACGCACTCGAGATAGTATATTAAAGTGATCTTTGGGTCTTGGCTATAAGCACCACTCCGGCTCGGCGGCAATGTTACTTTCGTCATTTTCGATACAAGGGTTGCGTGGCAGCGTACGCATGCGGATTGCCCCGTTCGACCCCCGGCAAAATGGCGGTTCCAACATGGCCGCCGAGCAGCCGCAGGATGCTTTGTGACGCTACTTCTATCCGAACCGACGTTGACACGATTTCCCGGCGCGCAACACACCTTGACACGCAAATCTGCACGGAAACCACCGGTGTGATCGATTTATTGCTCGCAGTGAGAAACCACACCACAGACGATACGATTCGCGCGTGCAACAAGTGATATCGGTTCCAAACTCGGACAGATAAATGACGCACTGGCATTATTTTGTAACAGTGATGTGATTGTGGTTCGTTTAATAAATATAGAACGTGCCCTTTCGGTGGATGGCGGCGCGGGTGAGCCAAGCAGTGAGTGACGTCGGCCGCGCTCACGTTCCCCGCGCCGCGCCGCGCAACGTCAACATTGCCGGCCGCGTCACGCACATCGTTTCTCACCCAACTCTTACGAATATCAACATCCACAAGCCACGCGTACTAATCTCAAATCTCAAACTATTAGCGGATTTTTGTAACGTATAACACGACATAAATTCATATCTCCTTAACATAAGTTGACCTTCTAAAATGTTGGTAGTGCTACAATACGAAAATTCACAATCAATGCTACCTCACTACTTATTGTAAAATAAGACAGTATGCGGAATTGGTGTATAGAATATGAAAATTAGCTTAGCAATAATGACGATAACACGAGTGAATAACATTAGAGCGCATGGCGGTGTCGTTTCGACGAGTCCAGTACAGTTGCGGTCGCGCCAGCGCGTGAACCGCGCACCGGCAGTCGCGCCTCACGTGAATTTCGTATGCTAAGATTGAATGAACGTCATTGAATGAACATCAGTGAATTGAACGAACACCTAACTTTACAAGGTTGTGATAGTGTTGACGGGGCCCAGATCCGATGCATCAAACACGAGAGTGTTTGTGGAGTCGAAGCGGCTGGCGGCGCGTGGCGCGATAGCCGGCACCATGCTCACATTCGTGTTCGCAGTGTGGTCAGCAGCGCGCGCGCTAGGCTGGGCGTGCGAGGCGGGGGCCACCTCGCCCGATCTCGAGGAGGTGCCAGTGCTACCTAGGCTACGCTCTGCGCGTGCTTCCAGCGACCTTTCCACTCTTAGCGCGACCACAACTAGCTCCAGTCAAACCAGTAGTGGGGAATATCCAAAGAGGTCCACCAAGATACCCTGGCACATAGACACACAACGATCATTTTTTAAAATTTTAATTTTACACTATTTATGGGCATTTCTTTTAAAATGAATAAACATTCACGATGCAGATAGACAACAAAAATAAGTTAATTAATTAATGGACTTTGAGATATAAAACTATTACTTAGGTAGGTATTTACATATTTTGTTTATCAATTCGTCAGCTATCAACCTATTACATCAGTTAATGTTTGTCGTTATCTCAATTTTAATCTAAAATGGCCAATTAGACAATACAGCGCGATTATAGACTTCAATAATATTTCGGCTATTTTAAATAAATTACTATTTTAGAATCTAATAATGCAATACGTACGATGCAATCTTAATTGCTTTTGCTATCTAACTTTTCTGTGTAATTTTATTCGCAATTATTTTGACTATGTTTATGAATAAAATATTTAGCTCATATTTGTTTTGGAATACGGAAGTCAAAGTGCCAACAGGTACTAAAATTAAATGAAATAAAGACAATGCAAGAACTTCTCATGCAAACCATTACCTACATAAAAAATACCAGGACATTAGACTTCGAAACAACATCAAAGATAGAGGAAAATAATATAGCGGTGATTCTTATTATTTTGGCTATTCTATAATAGTGATATTGGATTTTCTTGGAATACAATATGGCTTCAATATTCAATAAAATGACACAGGAATTTAATATAGCTAGATAAATAAAGAATAAAGCGAATAGTGACTAAAAATATATTTATTACCTAGTGAAGGGAAGTGAAGCAGCAAGCGAGTGTTGGCTTCTTTTCAGGGGATTTTCTGGAGTGGAACCAACCTCGGGCCTAGATAGGTGCCTAGATGGCTAAGCACGAATGATTAATACACAACGTTGCAGAATAACTGGATACAGTATTAAACTATTATTGATTTGACATTCTAAATACAAATTACTAATACATTAGGTGCATTTTTGCTTGATATTTTATGAAGATCGATGTGTGTCTTATCAAACACGTCTAGTAACGTTTGCTGTTCTACGGGTAGGTAATATTTTCAATTCCATACATACACACCATGGTAATTTTTCTATTCAATGTTCGTATTCAGCATTACATAAATACGCATTATTAGTATTCCAACTTGTGACCTAGAAGCAGAATATTTAAAAAAATATCTCCAAAAAATACACATTATTTTAAATAAATTTTAATGTCATTCAGCTCATAGTTTTTTTCAGCGTTCTTTTCTATGATCTGACCGATACGTACGCATGCCCAAACCTTGCACAAATAATACATGATTCAATAATTGCTCTTACTTTTAAAATATAGGTAGGTTGGTACCAAACGTGTCAGGTTATCACCTATGTGATACCATAGTAACTTTCTCTATAAATTTTGCAATAAGTACATCATATAGCTTCTTACACGCTAAGGCAAAGAACTTTCAAAATTATAACCACAATATCGTGTGTTCAAACTCTACATAGTTTGGTATACAAGATAACTTAAAAGCGAGCATAATTACATCTCTGCAAATAATAATGTTAGGTAATTCAGTGAGCTGAAAACAGTTTGACGCAAAATTGTGCATAGATCATAAATAATGAGAACAGAATTAAACACACAGTCTTGCATGCCTACACAAAATTTATGATCTACAGTTACAAAATTGGTTTACAAACGAAACCACTTTGGCAATACATCAAATTTTCAATTTGATTTCTAAGAAACGTAGAAAAACAGTGAATATTTTACACTGGATGTATGGCTGTGAACGTTACTATTTGTGTAAGAGTAAATATTGGTAAATGTGGTTGGTTGTGGTCGACCTAAAGGGCAATGTGCTCAGGTGGAGTGAAGCACCGCGGCGGTGGAGTGCGCGCGGAGCCACGCGACGTCCCCTGCGAAGACCGCCCGTGTCCGCGCGGAGACGAACTACTGGCAGGTACAATATGCCAGCGTTCATAGATTACGACCCTTATCGTTATGTAACAATAAAAACTTGTATTTATAATTTACTATCTTTCGATTTCGTCTATCAATGATTATGACTTACCTAATTCTTTATACCCTTATCTACTTGGCCTACCATTTATTTTTATCATTAAACACATATAGTGGGCTAAGCTACTACATTATTATGATAAATCATAAAACTTTCCGATTTAAAACTAATCTCTATACTCTCGTAGCTGCATGGTCTACGGTTTTCGTAGCACCTTTATGTATTCTTTATTTCTGGTTCTGGTTTGGTTTAGGTACGGCTGACTTTAAAGGTATATGTGAGCATTTACATGTACTTGTATAGGTATTTGTCCTGTGTCCGAGTATAATATATAAAATCTAGAGGTCATTTTTAGAGTTCCGTATACCGCAAAAGGAAAAACGGAATCCTTATAGGATCACTTTGATGTCCGTCCATCCGTCCGTCTGTCAAACTCAAATATATATTTATCAAATAATCAATTTATTAAAGATCTCATTACAAGTATTTTTAATCGTAAATTTGATTCATGTAAAATTATATCGCTCGATTCGGAAGGTTGCTTTTGCTGAGAAGATTCCGCTCTATCCTCTATTTGCGTCAATATACTCAACAATAACTCTTTTTTTAAAAAGCAACTTAGACTAGACCTATTACATTTAATAATATAATTATTTATAGTCTCACTGATAATATATGTGTGTTATGGCGGTAAAAAAAGGAATAAAGAAAGTGAATTTAGTTACGAGTGATTTAGTAAACAACAAACTCAAGCAGACCAGCCCCCACAAGCAGCTCCTGTTCACAAGTGACGCGTGTGGCAGCCATCGCCCTCCTCGCCATGTTATGGAGGGAAGTGAGCGACCCGCCACACGACGCTGCCGTATGCGAGCATGACTAACGTGTCAAGACTCTTTATCTCGGTAACGTGTAAAAATTAAAACGATAAAAATTTAAATTATACTCAGGTCTACAGTCCCTTGAAGCTATGAAAAAATCAAACGTTAACTTAACATAAAAAGAAAGATACGGTCGTTTATGCCGCAAAAAAACGTATATTTCGACGCTCTCAAGGGAATCAAAATTATAGGGAGCTTCCCGTTGAATATGTTTTTATTGGCATTTTATTTTATACTAGCTTTCCACCCCGCGGTTTCACCCACGTATCCCTTTTTTATCCATTTAGAGATTGAATTTCGAATAAATATCTTATTCTTCGTTTACATCTTAAAAACAATACCTGTGAAAAAATTCAGCTTTCTAGGTCCAAGGGTATAGACTGGGCGTTGATGAGTCAGCGAGTCAGGCCTTCTCATTTTTCATACCAACTTTGAACACCCGTTTTACCACTTCAGGGATGGAGTTTTAGAAAACGTTAAAAAACTTGTTACTTTATTTCTAATTGTTAGCTTAAAAACACAGTTTCATGCCGAGCTTCAAAAATGGCGGACTTCCATACAAATTTTCAACCCCCGTTTAACCGTTAACCCCCTCAGGGGGATAAATTTAAATAACGCTGATACACATGTTTCTTTATTTTTAATTGATAGTCTAAAAACAAAGTTTCATGATTCTAGCTTTAAAAATGACTGACTTTCATACAAACTTTCAACCCCTCTTTTACCCCTTTAAAGGTTGAATTTCGAAAAATCCGTTCTTATTCCTCGGTCAAGTTTTAAAATCAACACCTGGAAAAAAAACAGCTTTCTAGGGCTAAGGGTTTAGGCTGGGCGTTGATAGATCAGTCAGGACTTATCCTTTTATATATATAGATATTTTCCACAGTGCGCTGTACATTTTTTTATATTTATTCTTGTGGTCTGAAACTGGAAATTCAAAGGCACCAACTATGTCGGTATGTCCGACGAATGGAGAGATCCGTCTGTCACGTACGTACCTACATATCATCGCAAGGGTCGGGAGTTCCTGTGTCTGTACTCGATGGAGATCAACCTCCCGTTTCGGGTCACATTCCGTTACTTTGAAAGTCACATTTTTCGCTTGAACGCAATACCTATATGATAAGGCAATGGTAGCTGACTGATATAAAAACAACCGAAATTCGTTTCTATCTTTTTGGTATAAATATGTAACGGTACAAATTAAAATAATTGTTATTATATAATTATATTAGCGACCCTTTTTTTCTGTCGTAGTGTTGTATCAGATATATAATTCTACAAGCTTTCCACCCCGCGGTTTCAACGGCGTATCCCTTTTTTACCCCTTTAGGGGTTGAATTTCGAAAAATCCTTTTTTATTCCTCGTCTTCATCTTAAAAACAAAACCTGTGAAAAAATTCAGCTTTCTAGGTCCAAGAGTTTAGGCTGGCCGTTGAGGAGTCAGTGACTCAGGCCTTCTTTTTTTATATATACTCGTATAGATTAGTTTACGCTGCGCACGCAAATAAAGCTCCTAGAGAAAAAGGACCGGTCAAGGGCAAATTCATTCATCACAGCACTATTCCTTCGAGACTCTATGGTCTCGAAGATTTTTCCGTTTTTTCCGATTATGTTGTAATTTCCCCCAAAATCAGTGATGTATCTACAAATTAACGGTTTTTGGATTTATTCCTTTATTTTTGCTATATGACATTGCTTCTTGCCAAATTTCATGGTTCTAGGTCAAAGGGAAGTACCTACCCTATAGGTTTTGATTCACATACGAGAGACAAAATATGCCAAACGGATGTTTCGATAACTTCTCTCGGAATGATCACATATAGAACATTATATACTGGGAACGCATGTCACATTTCGCTTGCGTGTGACAAACGTAAGGGGTATACTGGCTGTATTTAAAGTAACTAATGAGAATTGTATAATAAATAAAATGATGCAGAATAGTCATAGTAAAAAGTAATTTATCGAAAATTATCAATGTCTTTTCAATCATTGGCATCATCATCGAGTGTATCTCAAGTATATATTCTAAATATCATCATGGACCAATAAAATATGTCCATACCAAGTTAACTGAGGTGTATACTATGTCGTAGATAATAAAACTTTGTACCTACCACTTTTTCTCCATTGTTTGTAAACTGATTTTCTTTTTTTTGTTTTGTCTAATAGCCATTTTGATTAACTATCAATAAAAAAATGGAAACTGGTTTTTCTAAACAATTTTTGGTTGAATTTCAACCAGTGGGTTACACTAGTGTTCATTATTCTCTAGTAGCTTGCATCTTATTATACAAATACTTTAAAATTTGCAACTTTATTTATGAATCAAAATTTTGCATTGTTTCCTCACAATATAATATTCTAGACTTTATACGAGTTATAATAACACGCACGTTGCGGTACCTTCACGAAACATTTTGATCGACGCTTGAAAAAACATTTCCGAAACGATTATAAACTTCTCCTTTGAAATTATTCAGCGAAACAAACTCGGTTCCAGTAAAAAAACAGGTGAAAAATCAGTCGTACCTTCCAGAGGAAACTTAGAAGTAGGCGTATCAAAACAAAAACTGTGAGCCACGAACTAACTTCATCAAAAATATTCTTAATTGGCATTGAAATGTTTGACGCTATTTTTATATCCCATTCATTGCTGTCATTATCATAAAATGTGATTGTATTTACAAGACATACCTACCTTCAACTTACAGTGCCTTTGTCATGAGACAGGTTTTGAAATAAACGTGTCTAAGGACAGTTTTTATATTATTTATTTATAAAAAACGCATGTAAAAAATCGAGTTTTTTATTTTGCGTTAGGAACGGATTTTTTATTATTAATTATTTAATACTTGCTGTCACCCGCGGTTTCACCCGCGTTCTCGAGGTATCTTTTCTTTTTCTTTATAAAAAATACACTGGCTCTCAAGTTTTTGACCAAACTGCACACTGCAAATTTCATTAAAATCGATTCATTAGTTGAGGATTTCATCGCGGACAAACAACATGACACGAAATTTTTATATTTTAATAATACACTATGTATGTACCTATGTCCAAATGACATTTTGTCATAAAATAATACCTAAAAGTAATTCCTATATACAATATTCGTCTGTACGTAGGTCATTAGTATTCGATTACAATTTACCTACTTACAAAAATAAATTGTATTATGTATGACTGACTGATAGATACTATCAATGCACATCGGTAGGGTTAGAAATGTATATCCACTAAGCAAGGGTTTCTGGATATTCACCTCCCGACGGGTAAAATTAATATCACGAGTGTAAACTAGCAGGGAATAACTTAATTTCACCCTCCATAATATTTTTCTCTCTCTAAGGTGGAGCCACCTTCTCAAATCATGATATTATTTTTTCAAATATAAATAAGAGACATCTGGCGGCATCTTACAGAACTACCAACGCTGGTTATGATTACAGACTTTCCTTAGTAATGACCACCTTTTCCTATAGATGTCGCTGATAAATTTTCCAGACAGACTTCAGCACGCACGTTTCATCAATATTTTCTATTTATAGATAGCTTCCCATTCCAACCATCCCGGGATATTACTAACCTTGCTGAAATCTTAGCTGTCAGTCAATAAAAACCACATTCAAATCTAAATGGATTCGAATGGTTTTTGAAGTCTAGTAATATTTGAATGAAGTAGTAAAGTAATTTAATTGAACAATCAATAACTTTTAATGTCGTTTCAATTCGAAGTATTTATTGGGTATATTAGGGTGTAGAGGGTAATCGACCACGTGTAGGTATTTCATCTAATATATCTACTTATATCTTCTCCTATTGCCAAACCACTAACTCGTTACTAAAATTCAGTAGCTATTACACACCTGGGTACAGCTAACGCATTTATTCCTTTTTACGTCTATAAACTTATCGTAGGCATCTAAATATCAAACACATTGATCATATGAATCAATATTTACCAGGTAACGATAACAACTGATTAAAGAAGCTATTATAAATCGAACTTGTGGTATCGTGGTCATGACCTTACCCTGAACATTTTTTATTGGTGGTAATTACAACTTCATCAATTGAAAAAAAAGGCACGTAATCACAATTACACACATGATCTTTGATAATAATTATGATGGATGACGAATATTTTACTCTATTTACGTGCAGATAGAGATGAAGCTGTTCTAGACTTCAAAAATTTGCGAAGCCAACTTATGATAAATAAATAGCAAATAATATTTACAGTGACTCAGACCTACTACATTATGTAAGTTCATATCTTGCCAATATGCAACGTGCCGGCGACCTCGTCCACATCTCACTCAACTTGCCCACATCGCGCTGTGGGCATCATAATCGCTTTCCTTTTATTATTTCTAACTAGATACTTTTTTCCCTCATCGTTACGTACGATATAAGAGCTCTCTAAAGTCAGCAACATATTGACAATAATTCTGGTCTCACAATAGTCTAAAGGCGGGGACCACACACGTCTGTCTGATTTTCAACCTGTAGACACAATTACAATCTTAATATATATAAATCTCGTGTCACAATGTTTGTCCTCAATGGACTCCTAAACCACTTAACCGATTATAATAAAATTCGCACACCATGTGCAGTTCGATCCAACTTGAGAGATAGGATAGTTTAAATCTCAAATTATAGTCGCAATTTTAATTTATTGCTAATTATTTGTCTGTTATTATTTGACAGTCGCAATTATCTGTTAACTCCAAATGATTCTAACAGATGTCGATACCTTTCGACTGGGTTGAGTAAGTAATCAATAGATGGCGCTGCTATGGTAAATCTACGAACGTGTCATATTTTTTTGGTCGCTCAGGTTAGTTTAAATGAAAAAAAAATAGGGAAAACCCATAAAAAAATGTTGTGTGTTAATTCTAAATTGGTAATTTTCTACGGAAATCGTCGGACTGTCATTATTTTCGTGATGGTTTAGATTCACAATTGCACCCGGTAGGTAGCGCTGGAATTGGGTTCTAAGTTTTGTTTAAATTTCAGAGCAGGACAACGTCTGCCCGGGCCACTAGTATTATATATGTATATAAGTTACATTAATTATTTGTTGGGTTATCCAACAAATAAAACTAAATATGTGACCCGATTATCAATCCTATAAAATATCACACCTTGTGGTTTTCTGGCGACAAATCTAATGTTAATCTACGCTATCTTATCTTTATCACATTATCTAAAGCACAGGTACATACTTTATATGTAGTGGTGTACGTAACGAGTAATTATTATCATTTAGATAATATCTTATTCTTCTTCTATTAGATTATTTGTGAGTTCATTATAATCGGACTTGTGCGTCGATTAAGTCGCAAATATGTAAAATTTTGATAGTGTGTAATAAATCAATAATAATACATGTGATAAAAAAATCTAAGACATTATTCATAACTTTTTTCGTGCAAAATTGTTTCGTATGCCTGTGGCGTTAAGGTAATAAAAATTTCAATCATGTGCTTCACGGATACAGAATATATTTATCAAAGTATTATAATTATTTAAACACCGTTTTTTTTCACAACCTACAGCGATGAATGTATTGATATAATTACTGGACCTCAATCAAATGTACCTTTAGTAACTGGTACGAGTAGTACCAGGTATTCCATATAGGTATTGGAAATTCCCAAGCCTCGCTTCAAGTCCCTTAGGTCTTAATTAAAAATTCTTAAACATCCGAAGCCGGATTAAGAGTGACTGTAAGGAGTGAAGAAGGGTTTAACAAACGTTCGGTCCATGTTTATGAATCAAGTGCTTTGTTTGTTGCAGCTTCGATGTGGAGAATGGGGGTGGTGCGGCCGGTGTGGGAGGGGCGAGGTCCCCTCTGGAGGGTGGCTCGCCGTCCACCGCGCTCGTCCTCCAGGCCATGCCGCAGCGTCGCGAGTCCTTCCTTTACCGCTCAGACTCCGACTTCGAAATGTCACCCAAGTCTATGTCTAGAAACAGCTCCATCGCCAGCGAAAGGTAAGATAGCTCGACAGAAAATGCTACACGATATGAATAATTTTCCTCCATATACCATACCAGTATACCTTGGCCTGGACGATGTTCGTATAGTACATTTTAGCCACAGCTACGCCGTAGCCATAGCCGCTACGAGGCTGGTCATTATCGTAGTTTTGCGAAGTCACAGTGATACAATAATACTACGACGTCTCGTAGCTATAACAATGTTACCGATCCATAATATAATTTGGTGAGCTTCAATGGAAATAAACTTCAAAACTTTGTTGACATAATTTGTGATAGAGTAGGGTAATTTAAGAATTTCAATTTAGGTACGTATCAATGTTTTATTGCAAAAAATGCTGACTAAGCAATGTTGTGTGTAAAGATTATTTAATTGTAAAGATATTTTTGGTAGGGTTTACTTCACCGTATTATAGCTTATACCCCTTACTTATTACCATATACAACTCGCAAATATGATATATTATTTAGTTTTGTTTCATCTAAATTTGAACTACTACTATACAAAACAAAGAACACACAAAAATTTACCTAGAAAATCATTGCTCTATCTATTAATATAGGTAATGTAAACAACACATAAACATTAAATAAAACAATATTTAATGTTTATGTGTGTTTTATGAATATGTGAGGTAAACATGAAACCATTCTAACACGGTAACTCTATAAATAACAATAAAGATAATTCATCTTGAAATTAAAAAAACATGAAAGTTATTGATACTGGAAGTAAAATCATATTGTTTGTGTTACAGTTTCAATATAAAAGATTACAGTCGCATTCCGATTAGCCCTCCGAGACGATTTTGACAATCGTCATTGTTAATAGACGTTCAACTATGGTATGGGATTTACATAAAAGTAGCGATGACAATAGTCAACATCCATCTTGTTTTTTTTTTTTTTGGAAGGTGGTGGCCTGAGAGGTCATTACACCCTTACGTGGACTGTACAATATATAGGCCCTGTGTTTACTTACGTTCTTACAAAACAATGTTGAATTATACTGCAAAACGACAATCAGTTTGGTTTATTCACATAGATTATTCTACTTCATGTTTTAAGTAGAGCTTTATTTTATTATCAAGGGGCTCAGCACTGAAACTGCATAAAACATTCTTATTCGAAGTACCTGTTTCAATAACATTCAAATCATATTCTATAAGACATTTAAGTGACACTTAAATCCACCCCTGTGCATGGTGATACTTCAAAGAATTTAAAACTAATATTATGTAACAATATAGGTACTCAAACACAAAAGAACCTCAATTATATTTACGTTAATAGAATATCGTAGATTTTGTTATTATTTTTCTAAGCTTAAAATGTACAAGCGTTTTAATTAACTTTTACATACCCTGCACAACTCTTAGCAAAGTAACACGTGAAGGTCTCTAAGCTGCGGACTCAGTTTAAATTAAAATTCTAAATGAGTATTTAATAATTGTAAAATACCCATACCTACTTTAAAAAGTTACAAATTAAATAATGTTCAAGACATTTATTAATACCTACTTCATTCATATGTATGTATAAATAAATACCTATGTATATTCGTAAAGTAAATAAATATGTTGACAAACAGACAAGTAAAACTAAATTTTAATTTGATTGATTTAAATAAATTTTACACAAGCATGTACATTTAAAACTTAAAGTGTCGAATTAGTGTTATCATTAATTATGTTCGAGATAAGACTTATTGTAACATCAAACATGTTTTCACAACGATGTAAATTACATTCTTCGTGTGCAGTATCAAAGTAAGCTACATGATTATTTACTATCCAAAACCGTTTATATGTTGTGTACGACTAACAAGTAGCCAGCTTACTCACAAACAGCCTAAGGGTGATAGCATGCAACCGCGTTTAATTTTATGTAAACTAAAAATGTGTCGCCTATCGCTCATGCACTCGCCAAACAGTACCTGAAAATAAGTGAGACCAAATTAGAACACATGCTAATGCCACCACTTCTACAGAGCCTGTCACTACACTACTCTAGCACAATATCTCTTGGTGTGAAGCTAAACCCCGCATTCTGTAAACGCGACGCGGGGTTACCACCAACTCTCATTGCGATTCAACTCGGCCTGAACTGAATCGTCTTTGTGTTAAAGGACGTCAGAATAATAATAATCATTTATTTGAACTCACAAACATACATTGAATATAAGTTACAAAGTTATTTGTCACAAGTTGTACAAAACAGTTGACGTTAAACAAAAAATGAAAAGCGGGCTATTACAGTAGGTTAAAAATTTACCTGTGTCGTAGTAGTCGACGTAATTCCTCTATATAAATTTATTAACAACTCTATTATAAGACTCGGTGAAATAAAAATATACATAGGCGACTAAGATCGTAATAGCAAATTGATATATTATATAGAATGTATGGACTAAAGAGACATTGATAGAAAATCAATCATGTTTAGGTAATGTTGAACCGCTATAAGAGTTGGTAGGGCCCCTGACCCGCTTAGGTGGCATAATAATATCACGTATACTATCTCTAAAAGTTGCGTTCTGTCTTTCTTTTCCTTATTTTTTAATTGCTTGCAGATTCAAGGAGGTCGAGGCGGCACAGCTGGATAGAGCGTACGTATTAAATACTTTTGCCCATTTTCAATGCACCTTACCGCTTTGTCTAACTGCCTCCATATTCTTGATTGGCTTTCCTTTGTCGCTTTCACTGTCCGAAAATGAGCTACTGATTGTGTATAATATTTTTCGAATTTATTATTGTGATCAATATAATATTTAGAAGCAGTTACTTTTTTTATTGCTTATTGGACCCGCATTATTTTTTATATCTAAGCTGGGAGAACTATTTGACAGGTAAGTAAATTAGCACCAACTGAAATAAAAGTCTTCGTTCGACTTTATTGCCACTTTATAAGTAGTGTCAAATGGAGCCATGCTTCACGCATTACGTATTGTATTGGATTCGGTTTCAGTCACCCGTATTCTGTTTCGCTCAAATGATTTTACGTAAATCAACTAAACGAGATATCGAATAAAATAAGAATGCTGCGATACCTTTCCTCTCTTTATGTTTTTGTCGATACCTACCGCTTCCTTCGTAAATATTCAGTTAAGAGTCATCGTTTCATATATTATAAACATAAGAACATTGCTACTTTTGTTTTATTTGCAATTGTTACTTTATTTGTAGTAGGTATTACGATTCTATCAACCTACTTCAAATTCTACTTTTAATGTATTTTTAATGACTCAGTGCAAAATTTAGGTATATACATAATAACCTCAAAGCAATAAGCATAGTATGTCCCTAACATGCATGGAAACCTACAAATAAAAATACTGCTTCTATTTTTCTAGATTTTAGTAGTTGAATAAGGAACAAAACCTTATAGTTTCGTTTTATTATCAGTCTTTTTCCATATCATTGCTATTCGATTGACCGTTAGCTAGTGAAATTTTGTCAAAACATACGGTAGCTATAGCATGTTATTATTATATTTATGCTGCTACCAAAAAGTCAGCGTAAGGGCATCAAAGCCATTTAAGGCTAACATAGTCGTATTGTCTAGTCATTAAAAGTACAAAGTTACCAAATAAAGTCGTAATTTTTTTTATCCTTCATTCATAGTGCAGGTGACTCTGATTTTAGTTAAACAGTACCACATCTTATTTACTATGGAGACATACAATGTATATACATATGTACAAACTTTACGAAACTTAAATTTTAAATACTTTTGTATGTTGTGGTGTGGACTAGTCTTATATATTTAATATTAGTATATTAGAAGAATTTATTTACAACAAATGTACAAAATATACAAGCAAATGTACAATTACAATACATAAAAAACTTCTTCGAGGCTGCCGCTGCTGCCGATCGGCAAGGTTCCCAGATTTAATATTTATATATTAGATATGGTATATAGTAGATTATTATATATAGTTTTATATATTTAATATTTTTTTCACAACTTTATTATTTTGAGAGTTATTTTGGGTCCTATTTTAACGTTTGTCGTTATGCGTCGTTATTACTTATGTAGTCTTTCGTGATTATGAGATGTTACAGAAACATCTATTATAATAAAAAACTATAATTTTTTTATGTAAAAGTTTGTTATTTTTGATGTTGAAATGACTCTCCCGACGACCGACACAGTCCTGAACAGACGCGCGCGCCTCCCCTCATCAGAATACGTTCGATTATTTATTTCAGTAAGCAAGTTAGAAACGAAAATTCAGAAAATACAGGTAGACCTTGGATAGTAGATAATATAAATAATAGCATGTATATATTTCATTTTAAATCATTTTACATCATTTTTGCTTTATCACCACATCGGACTCTATTCTTTGGTTAAGTCTGTATGGGCATACAGGATGTCCGGTAAGCAGTACGACAAAGTCGAAAATGGTGACACTTTTACTACGGTAATTTTTGTATATTTGGTATGTGCCCTGCCCTTATCGAACAACCTGTATAATATATGGGTAATGGTCCCAACTGAAATGTATATGTTATAAACTATACAATAACATTATTTTAATGATATCACATTATCGCATTTTTCTTATCGAAAATTACGAGTTAGTACCTATAATAAATTCAATATTCATCATAATGTAAAAGACAAATATGCGTCACGATTTTAAAAATTCTAATGAAGGTAAACACTGAATAAACGACGACATATAGAAGATTTTGACTAGAAGGTAGCAGCTAAAAGCTTTATATATATATTATGAAATATTAATAAGTATTTCTTCGTGTTTTTCTTACTTAACTGGAAATTATGTGGGCGGATACGCATGGGGTCGCTCCCGCTTTGTCTTTAACAGAATAAACAAGGTTCCTCTTTTCAATTTCATAAATACGTTCTCTTTCAAATATGATTTATGAAAGAGAAATAAAACGATAATCATTTGAGATAGGTATAATATATAACCGATTTCTCGCAAAATCTTTGAAATCCTTCGAACAAATTTTATTTGAAACGGGAAGACCCTTGCACTAACTAATAGATACATCATAATACACATCCATATTTGTATCCAATAATTGGCCAGCGCAATATCTATGTCATTCCGATATTAATTCTCCATTCCACCCATTTCAGGGAAAAAAAATCAAATCCTTTTGATGCAAATTCAATTATCTGCTCCGAATATTTTTTATACCACCGAATTTCGTAATTAGTATTCCTGTTGATAAAATCATAGTTACCAATTGTATTTATTTCCACTTTTTTCGAGACTACTTACCGAACGAGAGTAATGATTTTCGAGCGTATATAATTTTAACTTTTGATAAGCTTGTGGTTCATCACAATCTCACCATGGTAAGGATGATGTGACCGTAGGTGGTAAGCCCACAAAGCCTAGAAGGAAACAATAACCTAGCAGACGTTGATCTCTTAACTTTGTACAGATTTTCACCCTGGGCAACATAAATTGCCAATCGATAAATGCTGGCTTCATGCGGTACTGCGACATTCATATTAAACGGATATACAGAGTGTTTCAAAATATGCATTCGTAGATGAAGATATGCTCTAGTCCCTGTTGTATTTGTCTTTGATAATAATCTAAGGTACTCGATTTCCACGTCGAACATTGATTACCGGCGCCCACCGTTCGCCAGTTTCTATTAGCGCCAAATTTATCCTCGGGCGGCGTCGCGAGCTCTCGGAGAGCGCCGGGCGAGTGAGTGGGACGCCGCTGCCGCCGCCGCCACCGCCGCCACCCGTTGCTGCGCCTCGCCTCCATTGATAGTCCGTGCGGGCTGCCGGTGACACGCTACGTTCCATGCCACACGCGATGCACCAATTCTTGTTCTAACGCTCTAAATCCGCTCCGAAGCGATCCCGGCTAAAATGTGAATTAAAAACATTTTACAACCTTCTCGCCGACGAAACGGAAGGCTCAATCGTGTAGTTTTGATATGTAAGATATTTAAACGTGTTGTATTTGATGAGAGTGTAAAAAGCTCGCGATTCGACGACTGTACAGTGTCGAGGTCGTTCACTGATCTGACAGGTTGGCCCTGGTCGCCGGTTGGCCGCACCACCGTCCACCGTACAACGTACGCAATGCTCGAGCTAGAGCCACTTCGTTCAATGTATCGGTGCCAAGGATGAGGCCTAAAGTACACTGTTATTTAATAATACCTATCTCTCTCTTGTGATTGCTAGTTTGTTGTGCTATCTGTTCCTGTCGCATTCAATTAATAAATACACGAGTTTCACTCCCGACGTAGTATCGATAAGAATGTCCGAGTGAGATAAATGTTATCTAAACACATGTAGATAGGTATGTCAAAGTGATAGAAACAGATACAGAAGATACGGAGATTTTTTGTTTATATTGACATTATAGTGCGAGGCAATTGCTTACGTAATCACAAAGCGAAAGTATTGGAGTCGTCGAGCAAGTAAACGTTGGAAGAATTGATACCTATTAGATAGCGTAGGAGACAAGCGGACGACGCGAATTGTCGTAGTGATGACGATGTCTGCGCGATAAGTCAGTCGAGATCTCTGTGACGTGTTATGTAGTAGGTAACTAGTGTGTCATCATTCGGAGACAAAGAGCGATGCAGCGTTCGGGGTCTCAGTCGGAGAGGCTGGGAGCTGGCGGCGGGAGCACGGCACCCAGTTTTATAGCCAAAAGCTCAGCATCGGAGCACAGCATGTCCACCGGAGTGGCGGCAAGCAGCAGCGGCGGTGGTGGCACCCTGCCCCGCACGCTTAGCACAAGTGTCCTGCGAATCAAAAACAGATCCACGTTTTGGGAAAAATTTTGGGACGAACGTACCAGGCGCGATGCGTGAGTACCAAACCTTGGTTGTATTAGTAAATAATACGACTTATTGTTTTCTTCCATGCATTTTATTATCCATTGGGGAATCTCGTTTTCTTATCGTAGGAACACGTTATCCTCCATATCATTGTTAGTTTCGTGGCCATATACATATATTACACATATATTACACATGGCCATAAGTAATTAGTAGTATGTGTAATTGTATGTAGTAAATGCCTACCTACTTGAGCAGATCATTTGTCATGATGACTATAAAATATAAGTAGTGATTCTGCTTGCATGATTTACATACCTACAGTATAACCCCCTTACAAATTTCATGCAAAATTTCAAACGTCTTCTACTGTATGTAGTAACATTATCAATCATTCAAAATGACGTAGATACATTAATGTAGTTAATTATAATAATAGTGAGATTATTAGTACAATGTCTGTTCAGTTCAGTCCGCTGAGACTGAGACACAATAACGAAGAGAACTGAAAAAAAACTCTTTTATCTTCCTGTTTCTGCTTTTTCCCTATTTTCATTGCAGAAATAAATGTCGATAAAGATATGTGATGTCATAAATTCCATTAAAATAAATAACATAGACAAATAAAAGAAAAAAGTAATTTCAAAACAATATATAGATCATAAGGAGCTTAAGTGAAAGTCCAAATGAGAAAAAGATAAATACTGAAGCCGCTCACCACTCAGTAGATAATACATACACAGACAAGTACCTACTCTTGTTTTATATTTCAAGCAATCCCACACCGTGTCTCGTTCCAACAGCACCCGTGGGAGCACCCTATCACACGCTGTCTACAGATAAAATTATATCTTACTCACTTTACTGACCATCCTTTAAGTAAAGAATACCAACCATATCATCTTTCAAAAATACCCTTAGTTTGGAAATAGACTTGGTTTTCCGCCCATTTGGCAAATAAATCAATTAATTGACAAAGATAGCATAATTTACTGAATCTTCCGTAATTATTATTTGTTGGGCTCAGCAATCACTCCTACTGAAATAATAATTAATTTCAAGTTTTACAAGACCAGTGAAGTCGTCTTGATGACTAATTTCAGTCTCAAATTTTCCATTAATTTTCGACGTAGTTTTCAAATTGTTTATGGCGTTTGTTTCACCTAAGCAAATTTAATAACCTGATAACATTTACCAAAGTACAAGATTAATTAGTAACAAGAGATGGGTAGTTTTGTTCTAAAATTGGAATCACTTAGTCTGACAATTTAATGAGCTTTGCTACCCCTCGCCCACGCAGATATAATAAATACTTTCAGTTTTAGACGTAATAATACGATTCCTTGAAGTGATACCGCTCTTTAGAAATATGTACCATTGTTTTTGAAAACATAAATACGTAAAACATGTTGGTTGGTCCTGTCAGACATTAGAAATATAGAACATCAAAAAACCTGTGTTTTTATCTGAACCGACAGAAACCACACAGTAAAATAAAATGCTAGTAATGTTTTTGTATTTCCCACTAATTACTTTATAAATATATGACCACTGGGTGAGAGAAGTTTTGAGATATTGGTATAGCACGGTAGTGGTACAAAGTAAAACTTTGCTTATGAAAACACGTTATTCTTCTCATTTACAAAGCTTTTTAGCAAAATAAAGAGTAATGTTTCTTTCAGTAGCTGGCTCGGTTATTGCGTTTGTTCAGTCGAATTTCAGTAGGACTATGGAAGTTTATATCAGACGCTCGATTCTTGCGTGCTTGGTAGGTTCGTGAATTTAATATCAGTTATTATTAGGGAACCCTAATAATAACTGATATTAAATTCACATAAAAAAGGGAACCCTTATAGGATCACTCGTTCGACTGTCTGTCCGGTCATCTCACAGACATTCGCTCCGAATCTACTGGACCAAATCAGGTGGAATTTGGTAGGATGGTGTAATTCTATGACCCAAACACAGATGTGCAAAGTAATTTTTTTTTTTAAATAATTGTCGTTTTCGGGGGACAAATTAGGAAATAAAAAAAAAGTTTTGCAAACCTGTGTCAATATCAAAAGAAAGGGCTCGTTATGAGAATTTCAAATAGATTTTTGTTATTTACAACATATGTACAAAGTATACAAAACAAATATACAACTATAATATATTAAAAAAACTTCTTCGAGGCTGCCGCTGCTGCCGACCGGCAAGGTTCCCAGCAGGCTGGCAGCGTTTCCTCTTTGGATGGCCAATCTGATGCGTTGGCCTCGTTTAATTATTTTCCGATTTGTTACTATTGTAAAATAAATAGTTTTGATTTTATTCATGAAAGAAGACGAAAATTACCCCTCCTGATCTTAGAAATTGATCAAAATACAAAATATAGTTTATTGCTTGTAGATTACAGGAAAACCTATAAGAATTCTATCAATTGAAAATAAAGTGGTAAACTCAATATAATACGTTCACTGACATTGACATTGAATGGAACCCTCTCCACGCGAGTTCAACTCGCACTTGGCCGGTTTTTATTATCCTACTAATCTTACTATATATAATATTATAAATGTGAAAGTTTGGATGGATGGATGGATGGATGGATGTATGTATGTTTGTTACTCATTTACGCCAGAACGGCTGAATGGGACTGGATGAAATTTGGCATAAAGATAGATTATAGTCTGGAACAGCATATAGGCTACTTTTTATACCGGGAAAAGATAAGATCCCACGGGAACGCGGGTGAAACCGCGGGGCAGAACACTAGTAAAATATACTACCTGTTAAATATGTTTAAACTTATACAAAATTACAATAAAATTTCGAGGCTACTGCTGCTATTTAATCGTTTTAAAAACATTTTATTTAATAAGCACATTAATTTAATTCACACACGTTACATGCTATATACATAACTAGCTGTTCCCCGCGGTTTCACCCGCGTTCCAGACGAATCTTATCTTTTCCCGGACCATAACGTATCCTATATTTTAATCTAGGAAATCCGTTTAGTAGATTTTGCATGATTGCGTAACAAACATCCAAACGATGATGAAACTTTGAAAATGTTTTAGGATGATTATTATTATTATTATAAAAAAAATAAAAACGCCTTCAAAGGCAAATGTTGCACTAAAAACCGAAAAATAAACTGAATAAGACATTAAATAAAATGGACAAAAAATATTTGAATAACTAAATAGACCAAAAACTTTACTTATGTAAACTACCTACGCACCTATTCAAATTATTATTCTATAAATACCTTTTGATCTGTTTGAAGTCGGTGCCAAGCCTAATAGGTTTAATAGGCTTCGTACGGTTTGAGGAGGTAGGACATAGCATAACATCTGCTCACAATTGGGGCCGTCTGATTGGGGAAGTACCTCCACCTTACAGAATATCGCAGCCAAATAACACTGCCAAGTGTTGTGTTCCTGCGGTGAGTAAGGTTGCCAGAGCTCCTAAGAGGAGGCACTGTGCTGACGGCGGAAGGACCGGCGATATTATGGAGTCGCTATTGAGTAGTGCAGGCGCAGCATGTTGGCGTGCGGTTAGGGAGATCCGTTGAAACGGTTGACCGCTGGCCGCCCACAGATAGAGTGAGTTCCCGAACCCAGGGATTACTTAATCTCCTCCCTGGGAGGCTGAACTGCCATCTGGCGATGCTTGTGAAGGCATTTATTATTTCTTTCATTGTATTTTTGGGCTTGGCACCGACTTCAAACAGATCAAAAGGTATTTATAGAATAATAATTAGAATAGGTGCGTAGGTAGTTTACATAAGTAAAGTTTTTGGTCTATTTAGTTATTCAAATATTTTTTGTCCATTTTATTTAATGTCTTATTCAGTTTATTTTTCGGTTTTTAGTGCAACATTTGCCTTTGAAGGCGTTCTTTTTTTTTATAAAAAGTTTTATTTTTCAATTTTTTATATTTCAATGTTTTCAAGTAATATTTAATTGTTTTCGAGCAAATTAAGCCTATTATTAATTTACATTATCTATACTAATATTAGAAAGCTGAAGAGTTTGTTTGTTTGTTTGTTTGAACGCACTAATCTCAGGAACTACATAAAATATATTAGCGTTGGATAGCCCATTTATCGAGAAAGCCTATAAGTTAAATAACATCACGCTATTAGATGAGGGAATACATAAATAGATAAACTTTTAAAGAAAATAAAGCATATATATCCTAAATGATTAAGGCTTCTTTCTCAGCAGCTACTTGATATTGCGTTTCATTTCATATCTAGGACAACGTATATTCTAACACCTAACCGATAAAGATATTACCTTCTATCATTAGCTCATTTTAATATACAAAGAGACGACGATACGAGTCTAAACGTGACTATAATATTTAAAGAAATATCCCCTAACTCCTAACCTTTAAGGAGTTGTACCTTCCATCATCAGCTCTACAACATAAGATGATGACTACCAGATGGAAATAGCTTTGATAAGTACGTATATGAATGAAAAATACTGTAAATTCTTATAAAATTTGAGGGTTGCTCTCATTTTCCCCAGGTTCCCATCATCAGATCCTGATTTGGTGACAGTGGGACTACCGCCGAAGTATACTCTTTCAAATGAAAAAAGAATTTTGAAAATCGGTTGACATTTCTTATAAAATTTGAGGGTTGCCCTCGTTTTCCCCCAGGATCCCATCATCAGATCCTGACTTGGTGATAATGGGACCACCGCCGAAGTATACTCTTTCAAACAAAAAAAAAATTTTGAAAATCGGTTGACAATTGGCGGAAAAATCGATGAACATACATAAAAAAAAAAAAAAAAAAACATACAGTCGAACATATAACCTCCTCCTTTTTTGAAGTCGTTTAAAAAATACAAACTTTTACATTTATAATATCAATAGGATTGCGTTTAACTGAATGATTAATTTCATACCTAAACCTAATATTGTATATACATATTATACATATAGGTATATGTATGGTTCAACCCATTACTGCTAATATACATGATAACGGGTTTTATACATACCTAACAAGTAGCAACATTTGGTATATTCCAAATCAGTTTATATTAGCTAACTACTATGTCATACGAAATTATACCTAACATTAGCATAATAAAATTTCAATCCTATGATAATATCTATATTACTTTCTACTTGTGACTGCATCCACAACATAATCAGCCAAGCGCTGTCTACCATTGAACCAGCCTCCACTATAAATTGAATGACCCTTATCCGTTTTCTATTAGGTATATTTTATCTTAAAACTCTATTCAAATCACCGTCTCAAAAGCTTCGTATATCTCGTTTATTTTATATTACTCTTCTTATATCCCAATTAATTAAGGACTTACAATCATAAGTAGATATTGGTAATTATTAAATCAAATGATCATGCTTCGCTGGAAACTCGTGAATGAGCTCAGATCGTGGTAATTACCTACTGATAAACAATATTATGAAACATAATACGCCTAATGAAATTAATAGTATCTACTGGCATGTCCTAATTGAATATTTTCAATTAAGATCGGATCACTTTCACTGTACAAAGCTATATAATAAGAGCTTAACAACAAGCAAATAGCTCTTTTGAAAAACATAAATTATTCAATGAATAAATTTTATGTTACGTACTTTACAATCCTTAAAAGAGAAGAGCCCTAAATATTTATAGAACAATTGCAGGTAAAAGGTTCCTTCAACAAAAAGAAAGTAAATTGATATGTTTACTTTTTACCGAGCCGGTTGTTATTATAAATAGATAAATCAGGGCTAGCAGCCGTCTGAACGTTTTTCATCAAGATTAATGTTCAGAATACACTAAAAATTTATTTAATGGCTAATTTCACGTCTTCACTATACCTATGTTCGAACTAATCGCTTACACTTAGCAGTTTCGGTAATTTTAATAGTATAAATAAAAAGGTAGTTCTCAGTGTACCTACCAAAGCAAACAAATCATATTTGCGATATAGTATGATATTAAAATATATTGTCTCTACTACTTATAACTACATTATTATACTTCACATGTGTATTGATAAACCATCGCGTCGTTATCAAACATTCAATAAAGGACCATAGAATATGTACATTATCCCACGATGGGCTCAGTAAAGCAAAATGTTTAAACAATAGTTGAGCGAGCGTTCTAGTTGCGTGAAATGTGCATTTAGATATGTGGGAAGGTATTCGCAATTTGCATTTACCATCTATGCACCAATTGAGTGCAATAGTTGTCTATCCTATTCACATGAACTCATCTGTCTCTGGAACAAATTACAGCCTATACTATTCAGCATTGAGAGCATCCACAAGTGACGTACAATAATCAAATTTTGCCTGTGCTAGAAGATTTACATTGAAACCTAAATTGACTTAACGAAGCTGAAAGCTGCCCTTTGAGCTGTAGTTAATACCACAGACGTTACTTTCAGCCAGTCTCGCGACATCGAAGATATTTAATCCGTCATTTAGAGGTAAAAGTCACGACACGGATTTTGTTGTCCTAATAATTTATGAAAAATGTATGTAGATATAAACCATATTTATAAATGGACTCTTTTCTTCAATATAAAACTGGAATAAGGTTCAGGGAATAAAATTAATATTTCAAAAGCCGTCCCTAACATCAAATATTCCAGATATAAATCGATAAGAGGGTTTCTAAAGAACATTTAATTGAAGAGAATAAATAATTTTGTCAATCTAATACGGGAAAAATATAACAAATTATATTTTTCCTCTTTATGATTGGATATCTATTTAGCTATACTATAAGCACTATTTAATTAATCATCATGGATATAAGGTACAGTTGGCAGTTGTATGACTAACATCGATAACCGAAAATGCGAATGTACGTATAACTAGATCTTTATTTCCAAAAGATTAGGTACATTATAAGAATGTGTTAGATTTAGAATTCATTCGGAGATTAGTCTATTTTGATCCCATTTCTCAGGTAAGAATAACGCTTTCTTGGAACGTAACAAACATCACAAACAATTTTGTAAATATAAAAACAAAGCTGGCGCTACCTAGATAGTGGCGTGGGAGTTAATTGGAAACACGTGGCAAGTGCACCGAGTAGCCTCTACCATTCTATAAATATAACAAAGAACTCAGAAAAATGCGGCTATATATGTATTTTTCTAACAATATTGTATCACAAATCGCAATTGACCCATCAACATGTCGGCGGTTGACGTGGCTATCATATTTGGTTTTCCGCCTTCCTACCGCTTACCACATTTTTTTTATTTAGGCCTACCATACCTACCTCGATTGAATATACCTACGCCCTTTTACCCTAATTTTCAGTTGAATGACTATCTATTAATGTTGGAGATACTGATTGTGTATCCATATAACAATTGGCAGTCTTCCAATTAAACATAGTTAAGTACAAGTAGAGGCATGTCACGCACGAGTCTACTATAAACTAGGCACTTAATAGAATAAGGACAATAGTATAAATACATGTATATGAACCGTATAGGCTGATATTATTTAGTTATGGGCTTGCTTAATAAATATACATACTCTGATAGTCAATTTCACAACTTAAATCAGGTAAAGAGTGATTCAAGTCACAGAAATATAAATAATAATTTGTACATACGTGCGCAATGGAGATTTATGATTAACTAGTTGTCTCCCGCGGTTTCACTCGCGTTTCCGAGGGTTCTTATCTTTTCCCGGGACAAAAGTATCCTGTCCTTCTTCAAGACTCCATCTATCTCTATAAAGAATCGGTTCAGCGTGAAAAGACAATATAGAAACAGGATAGAGTTAATTTAAAACAAAAATAAATAAAATGTTCATGTTTCATTTGTTCTTTTTAGATGAAAGCTCTTTTAAATAAAAGCTTGGTTTTAAAAATGATTTGTTACTATTAATTTATTTTTTACTAGCTGTCCTCCGCGGTTTCACCCGCGTTCCCGTGAGATCTTATCGTTTGGGACAAAATATAGCCTATGTTCATCAGGGATAATGTAGCTGTCTAATTGTGAAATAATTTTTAAATCGGTCCAGTGGTTTCAGAGCCTATTTAATGCAAACAATAATCAAATCTTTCCTCTTTAAATAATATATTATTATTAGTATAGATTTATCACTGTAAAAATGTTTCTTAGCCTGTTCATTTCATTTAAAGCGTCATTGTTGACTGGTGGTTTGCCCGCTAATTTAGTATAGTCTAGTTCTTCAATAGAGACCTTCTACATATTTTGATTTGACACACGACCCCGCTAAGTCTTACCGTTTAACCGGGCAGTAGGACGCCATTTTCTTGAATGCAGACGTCTATTCGTATTCTTCTGAGCAAACCCTTTCATTTAATACCTTTGTTATGGAAGTACTTAAAAATAACTAGTCCACCATCTTGAGCGGTCCGCCATATTGGATTTAGATTGTCGAGTCTGAGGTAACCATGCATTGTCATCCAAAATTAACGTGTAAGATGCAACATTGCAACATAAATAAAAGCATTAAAAAACATTGTTCGTTTTCACCATAGCTTGTTCAACTAAACTTGATATCACCGGTGCCTCATTTATCAACCCGGCACGCTTTCCTTATGTTGTTTTATTTTGACTGCTAATGCTAATTAATTGAACAGCTAAATTGATTGTACAGGGATCTATGATAATCAACAACAGTTTTTTGTTATATTTGACACAGCATATCGTTACAGTACGCTCAGCTTACCATTACACAATTACAAATGGATAAAAAGAAACACTTATGAGATCTCAACACAGAAGTCAGTTGAACTCATACCTACATGTAGAAATTAGTCAATCCAATTAAATTAGAAAAGTGGTTAAAAAGAGGAGAGATTTTTCATAAGATTTATTTGACCTAACTAAGTTTATGTATCTACCTATGAAAGCTGACATAGGTAGTCTATGATATGAATATGAACCACTCCAAGGGTACGCACATGTCAAGGGAAATAAGCATCCTTCGAACTTTACGTAGGTACCCGCATTAACTGATGAACAGGTAGAAACTAGGCGATGCAAAATTGCCCCTCGATTTCCCATGAGTTCTCGAACAATATTTGCAATTCAATGTTCTTCCGTGTCGGACTATACAGCTATTAAATAAAGTCCAATCAAGGTATTATATTGCTACAGCTATTATAAACATTAGATAATATTCTTTTTTCAGGTAATGCATTTGATTTTAAACTGTAGTTTTTAATACACCAAATCAATTGATTATAGCCGAAAATAGTTAATTCAATAATAGGTATATTACATTTACAGATATTTTTACCAAACCATCATAATGAAAATAAAATATTTCTCAAAATCTATGTTATTTTATTATAATTCTGATTCCAAAAATCTATAATAATAATAATTTTGAATTGAAAACAGTACCCACAGTTATGGCAGATTCAAAGACAAAAATAAGCTTTTTTTATCTGCACATTTCCTTTTCCTGAGAACAAAGAAATCAACTTATATTTGTCCCAATCACTACTGTCCCTTTCGGACGTTTTCCTTGTCTACCAAACCACGTCATGCCGTTCAAGTTACCCCTGTAACAGCGTATGAAGACGTGTTATGTGTACCAACAATACTGTGGATATTATTATACACATATATTTTATTGGTAGCATGCTAGTAAATAGGAGTTACCACGGTGTTACGATGTAAATTAATCGATCACTTAGTGCCATACATTTTGGTTATTGTGGTAGGTATTTAGAGTCGTTATTAAAATGCATTTGAAGATACGTGCAACCAAAAACATGTCTTAAATAGATACATAGCGTTTTCGGCATCATATATATCCTCGTTATTATAAAATATCGTTTGAGTTATTATGTTGTTGTTAAATGACGTAAAAAATTATAAATCTAACCTAATATTATAAAGAGGAAAGATTTTATTTTTGTTTCTTTGTTTGTTACGATTTAACTCAAAAACTACTTACCGATTTAAACAATTATTTGACCATTAGAAAGCTACATTATCCCTGAGTAACATAGGCTTTATTTTTATCCCGGTAAAAGATAAGATCCCACGGGAAATACCTAACTTATGAGTAAGTTTATAAATAGTGGAGGGTAGAAATAACAAGTCTATAGTTTTACTATGCTTGCTTTAAATCATCTCACGTAATGTGACTGAATGAGTAATATCATATTAATTAGTTGTCTCTAGAAAATAAAACTAAATTAGAACTTCTGAAAATCCAACAAACAAATTAGGTATTATTATTCAGAACGGATTCACAGCCTACGCAGAAATACGGGCTGATACAGATCATTCCACACACATGACTTGTGTTTCAATCAGGAAGTTATCATTAGGTACATTCGTTTACATAGTTTATTTACGCAATCATATTATATTATTACATACCTACATACAATAAGAAAGTTTACTCTATCAATTCATATAATATACAATTTGGTTAACATCGGCTTTATATGATGACTGTGATTATTTTACAGATTTTTTTTTGTTTGAATGGAGCGTAAATTAGTCAGTTATATTCACTTGATTGAAATGTAATCCAATACCTACTAGGTTTCTGCTGTAGGGTTTCATCTGCGATTCCTTATTCCCAGTAAAAGGTTGAATTAAAAATACCTATCTTAGTGGATGCCTACGCTATAAGAAGAATCTAAATGCTTGTGACCCGCGGTTTAGGGTGTGCGTTGATAGGTAAGTAGTTTGGTACAGTCAGCAAGTCATTTTTATATGTATAGATTACAAAAATTACTTAATAGCTCGGTAAATATTTTTAAACAGATTCAATCAAACATTCTATATTTTCGCACGAAGATATTTCAAATTCCCTTTTTTTTGGAGAGGAGACAAAGAAAATAAACTCTTTACTACTTAAGTGAGGTGGAAACTATCACCGTGCTCAGGTTTCCTCACAATGTTTTCGTTTAAAAGCTCTCTTTAGTGTGGGATTCAATACCATAAACCTTTGCCGCAGCGTCAAACGTTACTACCACTAAGTAACTTAATTAAATAAGAAACATAATTACTGGAAACCAAGTTCATCGGAAACGCAAAGATAAAACAGCTCTACTTTTGCTAGCTATTTACGTCGCAGGTAGGATGTCTACACTATTTCCGCATCCGTCCGCCACGGCTTGAATCATAAAACCAATTTTCTCCGCCTGCCGAGCAAGCCCCGAGCACCTAAGCCGACAAATGAAATTTTAACAATTACTAGATGTCTGGACCTATGAAAATACAGTTGCACGCTGCTGACAGGTCGGGTGTAATCGAGTGTAGGAAGAATATAGGTAGGTACCGAAGTGGTACCAAAGGGGTTTTTCCTATCACGAGGCTTTGCGCCCGACCTGTCAGCAGGGTGCAACTGTCACTTCATAGGTCACTGAAGACATGGACAAGTCACTGAAGTGTTTATCATTAATACATAGCTGACTAGTTAACTGATAATATACCAGTCAAAAAAATTAAATTGAAGAGTTTAATTTATTTTATTATATTAGGTAATGTAGGTGCTTACTTACACCATAAAACTTTTTTTTATTACTTATATTAATGCGCAAATAGTGAATGACAATCTTGTATGTATCTCGTATCTAGATGCGAGAGTGATACGCTTTGTTTGCTAAGTTTTCATAGCAAAGCTTCTGAACATAGGTATTTTGATGAAAATTTCCACAGAACTCGGAATTTACATAATTATACTTTTTATTGAATAAACGCGTGATATAATGAATCTATATTGTAGGTAAAAATATGGCTCACATAACTTAAACTAATAAACAAGGAAACCTGTAAGTTATATTACTAAAATAAAGTTTATTTTTATCTTATTTTGATATACGAAATTATGTAAAGGAGACTTTAGACTTTAGGGGCGCGCCTGCCTCTGACAGTTTTAATTTCCCTTTCTCTCTAATAAACAAATATTTGGAACCGTTCCTATCTATTTTGGTTGAGTAATAATATAACAATCAATTTTGGATTATGAATTAAACCTCAAATAAATAATAATATGATTGACATAAAAATACAGAAACCTTTTAACTGAAGTGTCAAACAAGAACAGTCAAAATGTCAAATATAACGTGAAAATGTCATTTAAAAATAATGATGTCATAATGTTGTCAATCATGGTGAAATGTATCATTATGGAACAAAATGTTTGATTCGTTCGTTCAATAAGATATGTAATGTTTACTGCACTTTTTGGCACATAATGAGGTAATTACTAGATTATAATCATTATATTTAGTTTTGTAAGGAATGAGAAAGGGTTTTTTGTTCTATTGCACATTTTATTATAACCCTTTGTCTGTGTATTGACGCAACCAAATCGTAAGATCACAGCTACTATAGTTAATACTGAAATATATAGACGATAAAAGAAAATTATTTTAAAGGGCAGCCGTCGACCTTGAGTGTTGAAAACGTTGAGCGTGCTTGCAATAATAAAACTGTTTACATGTCGAATTGTACGTAACTCAATAAGCGCCATCGTAATCTCGAAATGAGGTTTTATTCAATTTACCGTCCGTACGTGATTTGGCGCGGCCCTCGTCCGGAAAATGGCCTTAAATTAGAATTTCTATCAAAACGACAAACATGTTCTACGTTTCAATTCAAAGAATACAACGCCAGTAACTAAGAGAGTTGTTCGGATCCAACAAAGTTTAGGTCTACATAGTCCTAAATGTTTCCTAAATGCTTATCTCTTTTACCAATGTATTTCTTATGTAAAACTAACATAGTTATGTAAAAGTTTATCTTTACAATTTAAAGTTTTTAAATAAAACGATGAGGTCAGTAATTAAGATGGCATCCAGTCTCCATTAGACTAAGAACCTAAAGCCGAAAGTGACAACTACTTCTGTGATGTGAAGTTCTGCAGACAAAAGTGGAGGACATACACTTGGGGTACCCGGGGTACATCGTATTCGCTTGTTAGGAATATTGGGCTTCAGATTAGTAATATGATTAAATACCTTTGAAGGATACTCTACCTGCGTCCTTTTGAAGCGCAGTGATGTCTTCGTGCTTCCGCTACTATACATATACCTACCTACTAAACCTTGTTAACTTATTAACTTAAATACCTTCCCTTTTTCAGGGGTATGTTTAAACTTCCTTTAAATAAATTTGAATTGAATGTGTGCAGTAAAGTCTAAAATCGCAAATCGATTTCGTAGTAAGTGTTTTATTTTCTGTAAAACACCGTGATTTTATTTAAAATTACTACAATTTATAATAGACTGAACGTTTTAATTAAAATATATTAGGTATATTTATTTTTTATATCCACAAATACTGCAATATTCTGATGTGATGACTCACAAAGTTTTGTATTAGTTACACAGGTATTTTCAATTAGTAAACTCTATGTTTCACTTCCATTTACGTTATAAAAACTAACCCAAAGAATATTTATACCTATCAAATGACTGTACTAACAATACAAAATGAGACTAATTGTCTCGGAAGCCATTGTAGTTTTTATGGGGACTATTTTAGGAAGTGACAATTGACAACCTTAAAATAACTTTATGAACGTTCACTCGAAAGAAAAACTGACCCATTAGCTATTTTAGTGATACGATGTTAACACTTTATCTGTCGCCAGCATACTGTTATTTTTAATAACAGAATAAACATATCTAGTAAATTGTTTTTCGCCTTGCAGTGCCAAGCATTATTTTTATAAATAATCGTTTTTTTATTACCTATCAAATTGTCAGTTTTTAATTTATTAGAAATCTAATGTATGAAGTAATACCTAGATTTTTTTGCAGATACAGACATAAATTCTATATTTCACCAAACATTATTGTTTTATTATTAATTAACCACTTTACACATTCCGCTTTTGGCTAAATGCTAAAGTCTGGATATGTGGCTTAAAATGCAGTATTAGCGATTTAAATACTACCTATACTTAAATTACCCAGTATTACATGCTAACCCGAGTTTCCCTGGAAAAATATTATGTTAATCCTGAAAATACTTGTGTGGTAAAATCGTCCCAATTAATTCAGCAATTTATGCGTTATTGAGCCATAAACACCCATGTATGTATGTAGCCAATAATTGAAACTCCAAACGTTCACAATATCTATATTATTGAGATATTTCCTCGAAGTAAATACTTTTAGCAAAACTTTCACAGTAATCACGAAGTTCAGTATTTACGAGGCATGGGCTATTTAGGCATAATAATCATATTACTTGAGAATATATTCTTTCGCGTTGTTTATTTGGCTAAGTGAATATAGGATTATCACCTACTTATTATTCTAAAGTGGTTATGAAATTCAATGTGGTTCCGTCGGATACATGTTATTCACGAAATTGGGTTAGAGTTTCATTCCTTTTAGTATGATGAAGGGGACATTCTAAAAACATGACAAGTGACCTTCAACTGATTGACTAGTTTTATAAGATCTTATTATTACTAATACTACTACGCTATTGTCAAATAAAATACACAAAATTATTTAAATTCGCTGTCTAATATCCCTTCAATGCTTTATTATATTTACATTTTGGCGAATATAATGACGCCACTTTGGCGGCGGAGAAAATAATGACCATTGATTCTTATCGGCTGATAAACAAGTCTCTACAGTAAAATATTTACTCGTGGAGTTTAAAAAATAACTAGCAAGAGTTACGTAGGTTTAGTTAGAGATTCACTTAAACTTTATCTCATAAATAAATCAATTCTTACAGATGTGATTAAATGTTACCTTTCTTTACATACTAATATGAGAGCTGAAGAAAATTCTCTTCACAAATGATTACCTATTTAAATGCTTGTACCTTGTACTTCAAACCAGCTGTATCTGGTCCGGTCACTATTATCTTCAATACTCTAGTGTTATTATTTTATACCATGTCTCGTAGTAATTGAATGAGTTAACTTCAACAGGATGACAGTAAACGAGAAAAGTGGTCACTTGCAACGTATGAACGTTCGTTAAAGTTAATTGGGTGAACTGGGCTGCACTGGACATAACACGTGCTAGATTTAACTGAAATAAATGTACGTGCAGTTATATTGGTTAACATTCTATGTTATCAGTGATTAAGAAAATTCAGTTAGTTTTAATTTTTTTCCTCGTATAAATCATATTTTAATCGAATAAAATATTATACCTGAACGTCACTATCGTTAACATTATCATTAGGTATTGAATTAATGACTTCTTAACTAACCGGTAGCTATAAAAGTAGTTATACTTTATACTTAGGTGTGTAAATATGTAAAAGATTTGACTCGAAATTTCCATCTTTTGTAAAGTATAAAAGATGTAAATTTTTATTTAATGAGTTATAGTGTATATTATAAAGCTATTTTTATTTATTTAGGTACATTAACAAAATGTTTACTGATCCTTATGCCCAATCGATTAGGGTTTCGTCAAGTTTTTGCTAAACAAAAGCTAAGCCAGTTCAGTAATGTGTGTATAGTGAATGTTCATTAGTTTGTATCGTATAAGTATACCTACTGGTCACCTCAGAATTCTGACGAAATCTTTAGTAACCACGTGAATTCAGTTTAACTAGACAGTGGGCAAGAGGCCAAGTGTGATCGCCAAAATTATTATTTATCATTCCCTTCACATGACTATTTACTCACATGATTGTGACTAATATGTATAATTGCTCAACGCAGTTTTGAGATTCTTTGACAATGATTATGATATCGTCGGAATAGTATTAAAATCAACGAGAAAATGGTAAATATAAAGATTAGTCGAGTACCGAGGACTAAACACAGATGTGTTGTGAAGTACCTACCTTCTGCATGTGCCCCCACAATTCTCCTCTGCTCGAGTTTGTAATTTACTAACTCACTAATTTATTTAATGACATGTTGGTTTTGACTAAGTAATTGCTGAGTTTATTTAAACCAGACTATTACCTATTAAGTGCTTGTGATGACATATTTGAATTAAAATATATTCATTTTCAAAAGAAGTTCCTAAATTGATACCTGTATTTAACAAAAGTATTAAAACTAAAAAGTTTATGTTTAGCAGCAGAGCTGTGCACCAGTTATGTACTTATCTATTCAATCGCTTACTCAAAGACATTAAAATGTTTAAGTATTGGCTCGCCCACTGCCCCAAAAATATGGACAATCAAAACTTAAGAACATTTTGACACTTTTTTTCATAAAATCTGGAGCGATCCTTTTGTTTGTTGGGTAATTAAAAACGTTCCCTCCTGACTGGCAGCCAGTTTACTTGGTTTTATTAAAGAGGTCGTAGCTTCGCTCAAATAGCTCTGTAATTTTTACGATGAAGATGTTGGCTTATGAGCCAGTCGTATTATGATACGAATCCATATTGCTTGAACATTATACCATCCAATGAAAACAACGCTCCGGTCCGACGTATCCCCCTAATACTCTCGAAAAGTATCATCACTTCATACATATTTTACTCTCATGAATAAATATTGGATATTTTTGCATACGAGTTACTCCCATTCCTCACTTAGTTATGTGTAGTGTAGAATATATAATTGGCGCTATTCTATTATAAGCTTCTAGGAACTTTTTAAAATAGACACAATTAAATGAACGGTAGGTACCTACTTGGTAAAGTCTTGAGAATTTGAACGACACTAATTGATATTTGCATAAAATATATGAAGGTAAATATTCTACAAAAATGTATGTAAATATTCTAAATCTTAAAGTCGATAACCACGGTACGTGATATCGCGAATCTATTCCACAAGCAAAACATCGTATCTACTGCTAATATCATAACGGTACCAATCCACTTTACAAGGAAAATGAACAAGATTAAATTCTTCATATAAATCCAACTAAGTAGGTACATATATAATACCTATGGGAATTTCATAGGCAATAAAATGTCATCCTCGTGAAAGCTCAAGGGTTTTGTTAATTTACGCGCCAATGAATGTTTTTATAGTAGAGTGCAATCTACCACAACGGTGAGATCATAAAAATGTCATAAACGCCACCTGTAAAACTCGTGTAGCTCCAAGTTCCAAAATGAGAGTGTCAGCTGAGTCCACTTTTGACAACTAGACACTCCCTAAGTGCTGACAATTCGCGTTCTGAATTATAAAAGACATCATTGAGTTCTTTACCAACTAACATTGTAAAATATATCAATGTCCATCCAAAAATATCAATTCAAGCTTTGATAAATATTCACAATGGTTTTCGGTAAGGGTAAAGGGCAAAGTGTGGGACCGATGTCAATTTTTGAATAGGTGGTTTTAGTGATAGGTACTTTTGAGATAAATTACTTTATTTATAAAAAGCTTCCGCGCCGCGTTTTCGAGATGAAAATCTTTAGCACTCTTGGATTATGTAGCTTCCCATAGTGAAAGAATTTTAAAAATTGGATCAGTAGTTTCTTCCTAGGCTCCTACATTCAAACTTAAAAAACCTCTACGTGATCAGAATATTAATGAAAAATATTCTCAAATCAAAAAATGGTACTTATCCGTTGCAATTTTAAACTCCGTTAAAATATTTTACTTCTTCAGTTTTTTTGCTTGCTTGAAGTGCAAATCTGTAATCCTCTTTGATTACAGATTTGCACTTCTCAAGATCCTCATATTCTTCCAATAAGTACCTATACATTAGCTCTATGTGATGATTCAACAAATAACCTCAAAGAATCTGTCCCTATCTATTATTTATTATAATAGACAAATCACGTTACTATCGTAGATAATACAACTTTTCTACTTCTACTTTTTCATTAAATCTGAATTGTAAAACTAAAATCATAAAATGCAAACGCTCTGTAGCAACTGTAAGCATCCGTTACAGAGGTAGCTGTTTCCCCTTCATAGCTTACCACACAAAAAACCTTTGTCTCGAATGGAAATGGTGCTCGAAATCCGTCAATCTATCTACATATAGGTTAATGATTTATAGGCACGAAATTATACCTTATGCGAATATTCATAGATATGTTTTTTGTCCACAGTCACGGGGAAGACTTGATCGTGACACCTTTCGCGCAGGTCCTGGCGAGCCTGCGCAGTGTTCGCAACAACTTTTTATGTCTCACAAATGTTCCAGCATCCAAGTAAGTATTATTTATTCGTACTTCTTACTTTCCTACTTTACTAAGTATTATTCGTTTATGAACCCAAATGTATTTGGTACCTACATACCTTACAAATAAATACCGAATATGGAAAAGTCCGTAATCACAGACATATTTAGAAATTTAAGGCTAAAGTTTTTTCCACGTTACCAAAGCCCAAACGCAGCATCAATCATTTTCCGGTTGTTTTTACCTATTTCCATTCAATTTAGTCTGTTCTTACTATTAATAAACATTGATTGATTTCATTAATTAACCCTTTGGCTCGCAGGTGCGACGATTGTTCCAAAATTACCTCCAAAAATAATTCAAAGAATCGCGATTCGAGTATAAAAATTCTTTAAATCTATGATCCTTGGTAGCCATTCTATGTAAAAATATTCGTATAAGCAGTGTAAGCTGTTTGCATGTACATACGCGTCATATAAGAACTCGTTCTCGTTTACATTTCATCTTTGTTCGTGTTCGCGATGCTCTTGATCGTAGACTAGACAGACAGGTATAGATAGTGCCATCCACGAAGACGCACCCCACTCTTTTTCCTAATCCCAGTGCAAGTTTGCATCCTTTCGCTAGTGTTGTAGTGCTGTCGATATTCAGCACCACAACACTAGCAAAGGAATGTACACTTGCACTGTAAGGGATTAGGGAAAATGTGTGGGCCGCATCTTCGTTGGCGGCACTATCTATAGATATGTGAGTATGTGACATCTAATTATATCTATACAAGATCGTAGAGTTAATCCAACAAAATTGTTAATATGCTAAATTATAGATATAGGGATTTACTTTACGTTTGTTTCGCAAATAATAATAAGACTGTACCTACATATCATAATATTCCTGTCTTACTTCGAAAGACGCAAAATTACGCTCTGCACTTTTGCTATAAAAATACAGAAGGCGCTTGATAGTTCTTCTGTATTACGTACCTACATTGTGCCCTCTCCACATTCAGTTTCAGGCAAATACAAACACAATACATTTTCCTGGAATTTAGTTTATTACCTAACTAATTAGTTTGTTTATTGTTTTAAAAAACAAAATACTTAAAAGCTCTACGTACCTACCCCTATTACCAGTTAGGCATGCAAATTATATTAGAAGTATACATAGAGCATCAGTCTAATTAAAATATTATACAAGAAAATTAAAGTCAGTTCAAGATAAATGAATAGTGGATATTATGCAAAATCCTATACCTACCTAAAACTTTTCAGACTTTTTGAGGCAACCTGAAAAATACGTGCTTTCTTCACTGGTGCACCTAGATTGAACTTTATTGAACAAAACGCCACCGATATTATTAAATGAAACTCAAAATGCACTATTTTGGGGCCGACAATAAATAAGTCACTCGGAATTTCACAATTTTGGACCCCTTCAGCGAAGTCACACTTTCAGCGAGCCCTAACAAATATTACGTCACAAAAGCTAGCCCAACGTATTGTAAACAAATTCTTGTGATTAAAAATAGCTTACAGATGAATAATTTAAAATATTTACAGGCTTTTATTCTACTCTACCTGAGAATGACTCTATAGTTATGAAAACGTCGCATTTCCTTAGACCTTGTCATATCACGTTAAGCAATATCCCTCCCTCCCGGGCCCTCCCCCATATTCGGTATATTTGGTTCCCGCCAAAAAGTCTCAGAGATGACCATATTATTCTTCTTATACTTTATTAATTATTCTTGTTATATGTCACCAATCAGTCAAATGCTAAACAATACATTTTAACTGTTTTTATTCTGCTTATTAATTGGATTAATTATATTTAATTATTACTTAAATATTATTACATTATTACATCAAATAAATCATAATAGATATCTACCTAAATTTTAACAAAGAACAATTTTATAAAATTTGTTTTTATGCCTGTAAGAATTTTAAACATTAGACATCGCCTATGTATAAGTAGGAACATAAAATAATACGGTAGAAACAGCGTGTACATTGAATACATCTTATATGTATACCTACATAATGTAGGTACCTACCAAAAATTTAAAATATTGACGCCTAATTATTTTTAAAGTAGGTAATATTATACTTAATAGTATGGTGGTAAAATAAAACTGACTAAACATTACTTAGTAGATAGGTACTTCCATGTTTTCCCTCATTTAGTTGGTAGCTACCTACAACATGAACCAAGAATAGTGTAACCTGTTTTCGCTGTCTAACAAAACAAGTATTATACAATTAACATAAAAGCGCTCGTCCGTCTTCTTCTTTTATTTTCTTTTGTTCTACAGTGAAGACATAATCCGTTACATGAGGATCTAAATGCTTTTCCGTAATTTAACATGAGCTACCCTTAGTAAATAAGATGAATCCAAATCGCATATAGAATAAAAGTGACTCAATTAAAAAAATGGGAAAATTACTTAAATAGTAGAAAGACTCAGAATGAAAAAATGTATCGGCTAGTGATTCAAAGACTTTTTGGTTAGAATCCGTCAAAACATAATAGCTGTGTCTCTTTCATTTCGGCGCGTTCCGAATCCTTTCTCGCAACATAGTGAAGTGACATGTTTGCGTCCACATTGCGTCAGACAAGGTTACCGTGAGACGTCACGTAATTAGTAGTAAATCTACCTAAAACTCAATAAAAAAGTTAATTAAGCGAAAATCAGGTAAGAATTGTTTGAATTTTGAGTCATGAAGTGACCGATGTTTTGTTTTGTGTCACTTTATTACATAATACAAAGTAAATTTATGTGACTTAAATAGAATTAGGTCAGTTTATTTATTATAGCAATACCGACCGGGGGGATTGTCAGTGTGTTGTACAACTGCAGCATACCAACAGGTGCTCGGCGACAGATTTTCAATCCACGACCTTCGCCACGGGATCCAACGTCACTACCACTGAGCTATCATCAATACCTAGCAATATAATTTTGGCTCAGCTGTTGTTAGCTCTATGACGGGATAGATAGATATAGATATAGATAGATATAACTCTTTATTGGTACACCATTAGTACAAGATAAACAACAAAATAGAAGACAGTCATAGCATAGTCAGTGTCACAATGGGCGGCCTTATCACTAACAGCGATCTCTACCAGGCAACCTTTGGATGGAGAGGATTTAATTGACAATAAAAGATGGCTGAGCATGCTTAAAACAATAGGAATAAATACATATTTTGCACATTTAAATACACTACTCATACATAGATATATATATATATATATATATATATATATACACATACATAGATACATACATAATCATATAAATATATACAGGGGTAACCAAATGAAATAGAAGCAGAGCACAATTAAATGGAGAGGTAATACTTTTTTACACGGTCTTTAAAGATGTTCAGAGACGGCGATCGTCTAATTGAAATAGGTAACGCATTCCATAGGCGAACAGCTCGTACCGTAAATGATCCATCATAAAAAGTACTATTATGTGATGGTGTTTTAAGACAAAGATCTACTGATGACCTTACGAACGAACTAGAACAGTGAAGGAACTCAAAACGTTCCTGAAGATACCGCGGGGATAAAGGATTGAACAATATATTGTAGAGCAGAGAGAGTATGTGAGAATTCCGGCGAAAACGTATAGGAAGCCACTTGAGCTGAGAACGGAAGTGTGATACGTGATGATTTGAAGTCGCTCAAGCTTATTAAGCTGGTCCTCCGTGAGATCTAGATAGCAGGCGTCGGCGTAGTCAAGAACTGGAAGCAGAAGAAATTGAGCTAAAGCAATTTTAGTGGCAATAGGAAGAAAGTTACGAAGTCTATTTAATGAGGCTGCTGACGCAAATAACTTGCGACTTGTGGCTTGCAGCTGAGGCTTCCCACTCATACAGCGGTCCATTATCAGACCCAATTTTTTCACAGACTCACTGTAAGGAATAATAACCCCATCAAAAGAAACCTTGGGAAGTGTTTCCCAGTCTATCCTAGATATTAACCTTGAGCTGCCTACAATCATCACCTGTGTCTTGATAGGATTAACTTTCAATCCAAAGGCTTCACTCCACTCAGTTATGCGACACAGGTCTGAATTCAAGTTTTGAATAGCTTCATTTAACTTAGTTAGAGGCGATGTCGAATAAATTTGAAGATCGTCTGCATATAGATGGTAGGAAGAAGAAAGGTTATCAGAAATGGAATTAATAAAGATTGCAAAAAGAAGAGGAGATAAAACGCCGCCTTGTGGTACGCCAGCAGACACGTCACACCACGAAGAGAAATTCTCCTCGAGGCGAACGCGCTGCCTGCGCCCATACAGATAACTGTGAAACCAATCAATCACCGATGGAGATATGTTAAGAGAGCGAAGTAAAGATAGGAGCATGTCAAAATTAACACTGTTAAAGGCATTACTGAAGTCCAACAATGTTAGCACCGTAAGGTTTCCGGTTTCCATGCCAAGACGAATGTCATCTGTGATTTTAATCAGAGTGGTAACTGTGCTGTGGCCAGGACGGAAACCAGATTGGAATGGGTTAAATAGATCATGAATGGAAAGGAATTTACTGAGTTAGTTATAAACGAGGCGCTCGAGGACCTTGGATAGGAACGGAAGAATGGAAATAGGACGATATTCAGAGAAACTTTTTGGGTTAGCTTTTTTAGGAAGAGGTATAAGTTGAGCGTCTTTCCAGGTAGAAGGAAACACTCCATCAGAAATAGAGTTGTTAAAAAGGAAACAGAGGATGGGAAGGATAATGTCAAGGATTGGCACCAACATGTTGCGACTTATACCATCACCACCTATAGCATTAGAGGTGATAGACAGTATGCTCCTCTTAACATCACAAGCGGATAATTGATTAAATACAAAAGGTGAATAGTTAGGAATTGGTAATTCTGAAAGGCAGCGAATAGTAGTGTTTTTCACTAAATCATTGATGTCAATTGAAGAGGAAAAATAAATATTTAGAGAATCAATGTTTAAATTGTTTGGAATAGATTCGTGATGTGACTTACCAATTCCCAATGACCTAAGAAATTTCCAGACTTTAGCTGGGTCTTCATTTTCAACGGATTGGTGAACATGGCGACGTAACGTATCCCTACACATCATATTACAGCGATTGCGGAACTTTACATATTTGGCTTTGTTAAGCTCACTAGGTCGGTTCTTAAATTTACTTTTAGCGGCTGCCTTTTTATGCATCAAAAGTTTGATCTCGTCTGTTAGCCAAGGTGCTGGAAGATGTTTGAGTTTAATGGCTCGTAGAGGGGCATGTTTATCATACAATTGTGTCACCAAAGAATTAAACATTGCTACCTGCTCGTCTACAGTCACAGCACTCGTTACTGGTGACCAATCAATGCCACGAGCATCATTAAGAAAAGCTTCCTGATCCATACCACTAAAATTACGCTGAAGGATAATTTTGGGCTTAGCTTTTGGAGGACGAATTTTGTAAGATAGAAATATCAGGTCATGATACGAAAAGGCATCAGCCGAGAGCTGGCCGTGATTTGCAATATGCTGGGGAGACGATACTATCATTAGGTCAAGAAGTGAGGGAATAGAATTTGGAAAATGATGAGTAGCATTGAGGGGGAGAATATGCATATTGCTGGATTGGATAACGGATAGAAGTGAAGAAGAACGGAAATCATTTTTTAAAAGACAGGTATTAAAGTCACCCATGATAATATTATGGCTATATAGAGGGGTAAGATCTTCCAAAATCTTTTCAAAAGACGAAAAGTAGTTAATACGTAACGAAGCACTATAGTAAACTCCAAGTAGAATTTTGGAGTGCGAGAGGAGAACTTCAACAAATAGGTGCTCGCCAGCATCAGAAAGTGGTGGTTGAGCTGATGTGCTGATCACAGTATAAGGTATATACGCACGAAGGTAAATAGCTACTCCACCACCACCACTACCGGTGCGGTCGCTACGTATTAATTGAAAGCCGGGCAAAGAATAGGAAGTAGAAGGAAGGCAGGGTTTGAGCCAAGACTCTGATACTAATATAGCATGGATATTTTTGCAATCAAAAGACGCCAGCATATCGTGGAAGTGGGCCGGAATACTCTGCGCATTTATATGAATCACGTTAAAGTTTTTCGGTACATCAGTGGGATAGTGACGTAGGTAATCGTAACGCCGCGCCGTGTCTCGTGGTCGATGACAAAATTGTCACGGGCGAGCACGCGATCACTACTCACTGCTCTGTACTGTATCAGGTGCGCGCCGTGCGCGGAGCTCGGTGTGTGTTGCGCGGCTCGCAGCGCGGTGCGGCCGGTGCGGGGGTTGACGTCCTCGCAATTCACTCTTCGCCTCAACAATACCAAAGAATACTATTATTGTATTTTATTTTGGAATACCAACAACACAAATGATATAATTAGACTAGCTGTCCCCGCGGTTTCTTCTGCGTTCCCGTATCCCAACAAACACAAAAAAAAACATTACGTAAGCACTAAATGGTGTAATACCTGAAATTACTGTCCTTTTGTGTAGTAATAATAGTTAGTCTAATATTATAAAGAGAAATGTTATTTTTTTTTGTTGGGATAAACTAAAAAATACCCACGTAGATATAGAAAGCTACATTATCACCGAAAACATGGGCTAGATAGGTATATAATTATTTGAATTCGCTTAAGAACGCGGGTAAAGCCGCAAAAAGTCTATAATAATAAGATTAATATCATTCATGGTCTATGTTTCGCTTATTTTTGATGACATTAATGGTGATATGATCGCTTCAGCGATAAGGCCGCCTAAATTTTTTTTCACTTTTATATATTTGTCTTTTGTGAATGTAACTTGTGTCCTTTTTATGTGTAAACAATAAAGAATATTTGTATTTGTGATTTTGATGATTACGTCAACATTTACATGAAACAATGCAGTTCTCATTTAAAGAGTTTGCAATAAGATACGAGAATTCAATGGAAATAAATGTCATTCTTCTTGAAATACAAAATAATAAATTGATATATTACATATTTGTAGGCCATACTGGTCATTTTCCTAATAAGGAGAAAATGTTGCATCTATTCAGGTGAAATAGATATTCATCAACCCACGACTACGCATTTGGTTTTACCTACTTACATTAATAAATAAAGAATGCAGTGACAAATTATAAGATTATAAATAAAAACGTCATGTTCAAATAGGTACATGAATCAATAGGGTGACGAAAATATGGTGATCTAGCTCTTGGAATTCAAATTATGATTTCATTTAATGAGGTGAGATTATTTCCTACCAAAAGGTATCATGACGTCAATTACCAAGCCTTTAAAATATATTATCCATATAAAGGTGAACTTATAAGTAAAATGAATCAGAATATTTCAACGGGCGATGCTGTGATTGTCATTCAAGAGAGGGACGCTGTTGAACTCAACTAAGGCCTGAAACAAACGGATCATGCCTTTGACATCAGTCGCCACGCGCCGATGTCCTTGTTAATATACGCACTCACAAAGAGATGCTCTGAACATCCCTCAAAAGGTAAAACAGAATATTATTTAGAAAAATGTACTCCAAAGTTCACGGATTTCATTACTAAAATCACAATATTGTACCTATGCTGTTGTTGATTTATATTTTTGAAAAGCCGCTAAATGTACATTACTACTTTTTATTGCGTTCAAAAATACCGCTTATGAATACTTTTTCATTAATTAACGATGGGGTGTTAATGAAAAATGCTTTCGACCATGTTTGGAATCTACAAAGTGTTTGAGAGTTGAGCAAATATTTACACCGGAACATTCTTACACAGTACGGATAAAGAGATCTTCTCTCGTAAAGGATTAATTAAAATTATGTTGTGAGTTGATGTCAGTAGGAAATTGAGCTTAAGTAGGCATCAATAATTCCTTCGATTCACAAGGCATTCTTTTATGTATCTTTACAAGTAGTTAGGTAATTTATGTACCTACATACTTATCAAATTTTATCGTTTACTCAACGGCTAACAATCCCTTACTTTCATGTACATAGTGGTTTTGCCATGTTTCTATTTATCATATTACCTACATTGTAAAGGCATCATACATCCTTTCCAGTCACTACAACCCACGTCATGTGAAATTAAACTTTACGCCTACGTAACTATCGCTATAGGTAGGTATTTATATATAGATATATCGTTCACTATTTTAGCTTGTAGGGATGTAGAATCGGTCAAATGCTTTATATTGGTAGCTTTAATATAACTATTTGTTTTATAAATAAACGTTTTCCTACAAAGTAAGTTTAATAACTAAAGTTTTTTTTGTAGATTTGATCAGCCAACTAGTGGACGAGTCACCTACCAAATATACAAAAATGACCTTAGTAAAAGTGTCATCATTTTCGAAATATTTAATATTAAATATTCAGAAATCAAAACAAACATTTTTTATTGAGCTCAATTTTGTATATTTGGTAGGTGAAAGATGACCCGCCCACATATCTCCCCCTTAAGTTTCTCATACTCCTTATCGGACAACCTGTATATTAACAATCAACTATAGCTAAAATAATCAATGTTACATAATACCTATTATTCTCTTAATCCAACATTTTATTAGGTTCTTATTGACTCATATTGCTCGTTGAATCAGTTATAGAGTTACTGCGTCATAAAAAGCATCTGTAGTCAATTCGGCCCTATCTTGACCTTACTAGAATTGACTGCCATATGTCTGAACACTATATTTAGCTCACCATTCTTGTAACCAACTATGAACGTCAACGATGTAGTTAATCAAAGCTAATCGTCTTTTTCTAAATATAGAAGTTGATTGTAGTTGTCATTTTATTTTACGATCTTAAATGTTTGCACATTTGGTCAGGGTTTCAATATTAGACCTGTTATGCGAATCTAGATCCTATGCAAACGCACTATATAATATTTTACTTATGCTCTTTCATTCTTCTACTTATTCGTTGGGTTTAAGCTTTAAGATATCTTATTTGATAGACATGCAAAACAAATTTATAATAAGTATCTCCATAACGTTGATATTGCGTGTTAAAAATTGTCTACTTATTCAAATCTAAGTATAGTGACAGACTACCTATCTACACAAATGTATTTTCTCAAAAAACAAGCGCAACCCCTGCCCTCTTTCATATCAAAGCCTTCTGAATACACGAGCAGAAATTTAATCTTATTAAATATAAGAGCTTTTTCACAAAGTAAATACCTCGATAAGATGTACTCGTAATCCTCGGTTTGTTCATGTCTCATGATAAATATTTCATATAATAAAGGTGCTTATTGTACTTACATATTACTATTGTTCTTATATTTATTAATAATATAATAAATAATTTATTAATATAACTACGAATTTTATCCACAATAGGGAACTGTAATTAGTATAAAATTTTAATGACGTAAGTTCGTCCATTCTTGAATGTGTAATTTTTTATATGTATGCATATACTTATCATTTAACTTTCACGATAAACGTTCAATCTTACTTCTGCGTATGAGTTTCTATTCGTCCTTATTATTGTTGGCCCTATAAGTATTGATTCCCTGCAGTTACAATAGTAATTACGTTTTATTAATTTATTACCACGTAGGTATTATTAATTATTATACGCATATTATAGTTAATTGTAAAACAATTAATTACCTTAGCACCTACATTAATAACTTGTTTCGCGATTCCTGAAATTATATGTTTTTAAAATATCAAGTTTTGAGACTAGCGACTCCATCCTATTTGCGAGCCAAGACTTTAATTAGGAACTCACTTTGACGTATTTAAATGTGAAATATGTTATTCCACGAATACTTTTTAAATGGTCCGCTAACGTATCTTATAATACCGTAATAATCCTGTAAAACAAAAAAAAACTGTATATATAATATCGCTAGAATCTTAATTTATTGAATTATCAGGTAACTATAACTATAAAATCTCGTCCATTGTTTTGCACCTTCCATTACCATAAAAAATAGAGAGATAATTCCTATGCATAATGATATTGGATGAATAATATTATTGTAGGTAAAATAAATAGCACAGTAACATTATTTGTGTTATTTCAGGTCGCGAAGATCATCAGGTGCAGCGTGTGCCACACCACAACCAAAGAATTTCAACCAAGGAGGTAAGATATTTAGTATCATAAGTACTTAAAACAGTTACTGATACATCGATTCGAGAGAAAACGCGTCACCCGGTCAGCGTCAAGCTGATTCTCGAAGACTCGCCTGATTCTGAAACATAAAATAAGTATAAACAATGATAATGATATAACATATTGTTTCGAATATTGTCACAGCGTGATCGTTTTCTCAATACATTGATACGTAATGAGATTATGTGGAATCGTTTACGTCTACCATAGATAGATATCAGAAGCAAGGTACCAACATTATCATATGTACACACTTATCAGACTTATTGTAGATAATCTACATAATATACCAGGAAAACATGTAATAATATACTTACTGTGCGCTTGAAAGATTTCTTCTGAGAAGAACTGGCATTATTGTTGGAAGAAAACGTCATTTCAGAAAAATCTTGTATCCATATAAAAGATCAAAGTCGACATACGAAGTAAAATTATAAGGATGCAAAAGTGTAAATTTTGATTGAAAATACTTAGTAGCCGTCCTCACCCTACTATCAATATAATCCAAGCCAAAACTCATCAAAATCATAATTTTCCCCCTTACTATTTTGAATTCGGTAAATCCTATTTTAGTAGGTATTGTAGTTCCCCTATTGTTTTAGATATCCATTATCCATATTTGTATCCATTTCACTAATTAATCTTATTCTAGTCCAATATTATTCAGACCTATTTAAAATACGCAATTACACCAATACTGAAATGCAAATACGAATAAGTAATATTGCGGTTGGTATTCCAATATTTTCACCGCAGTCATACTGGTTTTACTTATATAACATACACAAGACTAAAAAAATATATTTAGTTAAAAATATCTATGTACCTAAGTATATCAAGTATGTATAAGCAATCCTCATATAAGTAACGGGCTTTATTTGATCCTAGATTAGATTTTTTTGAGTTTAATACAATAGATTTTAAGGTCTTTGAAGGTCGCTGTAGATTAAATATACATATTCTGGGAAACTTTGCTTTAGCCTCGTCGTCATATAAGCTTCGTCATTGACACTAACGGCTGAGTCTGTATACAAACACAAATAAATACCTATAGCTAATATATCACCTCACATATCTTTCTTTCTCTAATATATAAAATTCTCGTGTCACAGTTTTAGTTACCATACTCTTCCGAAACGGCTTGACCGATTTTGATGAAATTTTATATGTATATGCGGTAGGTCTGAGAATAGGTTGTTATCTATTTTTTATACCGCTAGATCTCACGGGAACGCGGGTGAAACCGCAGGAGACAGCTAGTTACCATATAGGAATAAGCAGATTCACGTCAGTTACATTAAGAATCATGCTACGTGATACTATTCCATTTTTTGCATGAATTTTCTGATGCTAAAAAAACTATATTTGAAAGAAATCCATTTATTCTCTCATTTTTATACATATATGTATATTTTATTTACATATATCAGACATAAATTTTATAAATCTTGCATGTTTTTGGGTGATCCACTTTACTCGTTTCGTCAGTTTTCTACGTTTGAATATTTAATAAGCCAAAAAGTAGGGTAAAGTCGCTTGCTCATGAAGCCCGAGAGATTTGATTCCTTGATCGAAAAAATATTAGAGAAAGTTTGGTTGAAATAATTTTCTCATGCTATTAAATTTTATATCTATCTATAGACAGACATATAAAACACTAGCTGTTCGGCGCGGCTTCACCCGCGTTCCCGAGGGATCTTATTTTTCCCGGGATAAAAAGTAGCCTATGTGCTATTCTAGACTATAATCTATCTCCATGCCAAATTTCATCCAGATCCATTCAGCCGTTCTGGCGTAAATGAGTAACAAACATCCATCCATCCAAACTTTCACATTTGTAATATTAGTAAGATTTGTTTTACATTTACACATTACTTGTAATTTCGTTGCAATACTAAGTAAAGTCAAAGAAAAAGTAGACGTGTTTACAAAAATGCCGTCAAAACAGATCTACTATCACAGAAATAATAAAGTATTGCCTGTTGATAACAATCAACAAATCAACGCGTGTCGGAATTGAAATTGATTCGTAGAAATATTGTTCAGTTATTGTGAATTTGTATATCAGCAATGTGCATGAGGAGACCAGACCACCAAAATATGAGGAAAATTATTTCAAAACGGGGATTTACAGTTTTACGGGTTCGTTTTGTACTTACCTATATATTTCGGTTCTGTCAGGTGTCCCACAACACGTCACTAATTAAGACCATCAAATATTGATATCCATTGTACGTACTTAGGTTCGAAAACATTTTACAAACATTTTATTGTATGCAAATATCTACTCTACTAGGTGATTCTGATTTGGTATTGTTGTAGGTACATTTATACATATTATATGTACGATATAATTACCTGTCCTTACTGATGATTCATCAACGCAGAGCCTAAACGGCTGGGGCTACAACCTTGAAATTTTAGCAGTTGATGCCTTTTATCTTACACAAAGAAAGGATTTTTTAAATTTCATCCCTAGGAGGTAAAATAAGGGATGAGTGGGTATGAACGTTTGTATGCAAAGCCGTCATTTTCAAAGTAAGAACAAGAATTAATGAAGAATGCACACGTATATCGGCGTTGTTTTTTAATTGTACCCCTCAAAGGGTAAATTAGGGGTTGAAAGTATACAAAAGTAAAAACACCAATCACTAAATCTCAGAAAGTATAAATTAACTTTAAAAAAATTAAAGGGAATAGGTCCTACCTAAGAGGTAATCCGGTAAAAAAGGATATTTGAAAATTCAACCCTTAATTGAATCCCTCAGGAAAACTGCAGGGCGGAAAGCTATTGACTAATGACCTAATTCATACAAAAATATTTACAGCAGAAAATAGTATACCTAATAGTTTCCATACAATTATCGAGAAAATATCAACTAAATTAAACTCTGTTAACTCTTGTGTTATAACTAAAATAAACATTGGCGGCTTTCCGAGTAGGTACTAATATCGCTATCACAACATTTTTGAGGGTACTCGTATTTAGTAGATATTTAACACCATCCACGAACAAATATATAAGTTACTCTATGGCCGCGAACATATATAAGTTACTCTATGTCCACGAACATATATAAGTTACTCTATGTCCACGAACATATATAAATTACTCTATGCCCATGACGGCGCGCCCCACTCTTTTTCCTAATCCCTTACAGCGCCAGTGTACCTACATCCTTTTGTTGTGAAGTGCTGTCGATACGTACATGTGATATCTCATGGCCTGATTCGACATTGAACAATTTCTTAAATTCCCCCAGATGAGGTTTAATAGAGGATGATTTTATTTTTATTCAAATTATTTCTTGCCATGTTTTTAAGATAATTATTAGGAATGAGTATTGTTATACTGAACATGCTGCACCTTATAATCATAGGATTCGTCCTTAAAATATTATTAAGAACAACCTTAGTATTTATTGTCGGAAAATGACCAAAACTCGTGACTAAACAATTGTCACATCAATTTTACTGTGTTCTGTTTTCGATCAAATAATTTTAACAGTATTGTATAAATTGTAGTTCCGACTGGTTTTCAATTCGTTATAAGTTTAGTGTAATTATTTAAAAATAGATAAAATGTGCTGTAAATAGTGTTTACTTGATAGTGTTAGAACGTAGATTTAAAAAACAGTAGTGGAAATTATTTATATACATCTATATAAATGAAAATTAAATGTTGTCCGTTGGTAAGCGCATCAGTTATGAACGGTTTGACCGGTACCTATGTCTATTATTTTAAAGCTGAATAGTCTGAATAAGCTGCTAAACAAAGAAAAATTGGTAAAGTTTCCCGGAAAATTGGAAAATACGGGAACAACTGAAAGTGTTGTTTTTTCTATGGGTTGTTTTTTGAACAGGACAACGAGGAAATATAAAATATGATTCGTTGGTAAACCCATCAATTGAGAAACATTTCCTTTCAAATAACGTACCTATATCAAAATTTCATCCATTCCAGGAAAGTAATTCGAGGACTCATATTAATTTCACTGAGCTTAACCTCGTGGGGTGTTTCAATTCCCTTGGTGTTGGTGCAACCCATCGGTGAATTTCTTTTCTTGCAGCTGCCAGCTATCCAAATATAGAAAGGACTCGACCATAAAATATGTCGGTCGTCTTTCTCCGCACGTCGATCATTATGCTTAGACAGTTCATTATAAGTCCGAATAATGTTTTTTAGAAAAAGGAAAATTGGGAATTTTTTTTTGGAAAATTGGAAGTGCTTTTTTCTATGGAATATTTTGGATAGAACAATGCATGTTGGGTCAGTTAGTATTTTAATATAAAATGTAAAAAAAAGTACTCATCTTTTACTTTGTTCGACCAAAATAAGCCTTCACCCTGAAGATGCGGCCAAATGTGGTAAGCCCACAAGAAATTTAATCTCAAGTGGAGCTCCTAGAACACACCGATAGGTAGGTACTGGCCGAAAGGTTACCAACCTATAACCAGCCAGTACCACAAAATGTTCTGTCAATATACTGTGGTTTCCCAAGCCATTTTCCTTCACCTATGAACTTGACATTCTACGTCACTAGCACTGAGCTAGCATCGTCTGTGACATGCTTACGATAGATGATAACATTCGGTCAGTAGCGCCACGAGAGCTATTATCTCGAATGGTACGGTCGGCCAAGAAAGTGGTTTACCACCCTAAGGTTGAATGCCGCTTGCAGATTCATAGGTGATAAAGATTAGTTTCTCTTGCAAATCAATCTGAAAACTTATGACAACGTCATTATTATGCATTTCTTTCAGTGATACCTTTTTAGTTTGAACCTTGTTGTAATTTTCGATGACTAGGAAACTAAATCAAAACTGGCACACCACTTTCTTGGCCAACCGTACTAACGATAGGATGCAATTTTGTAAATTAATATTCTATAGACTTGTAAGTTTTTTTTTATATTAGATTGTGGAACAAAGTCTGAAAACCTTCTGCTACATATTTAGGTAACCTAAAAAACGTTATGCTCATTTGCAACCCAGCACAAAAAACACCATCCAACCTTTATTTTTACCAAAATAAAATTAGTTAATTATTCAGCGTGGTGACAGTAACTGTAACCTTCGTAAATTATAGAATACTTCTGAGTGTCGGTCTCATTGTAGAGGATATTGTGCGCATTTTTTTAATTCTTCGAAACGAAAAATACATTTTACAAAGCTTTTATAGATGACAACAACGTGGTGGTCTACTTTATATGTGGAGCGTGACAGGTACTAATGAGGCACAGTGTCAGACACGAATTGAATTCAGGACGCTATCACATGGCACACACCGCGCGTTACCAGGAAAATATGAAAATGGGTCACTGTCGTGCTGCTAGAGAAAGAACTCGACCGCACAATACACCTTTCCACACGATATCTCATACCCACGCTATTACATACATCAAATGGTTTTTCTAAGAATATGGTGCATCATAAAGTGAATTGCCGGTTTACCTATTATTCAATCGTAATAAAACACTAGGTATTTACATTGTTCTATTCTACGATCTTCGCACAAGACCATCTTATCCTAAATTAAGCATAGCCTGTAATATAGAAACCAAATAACTGATATTCTACATAATATATAGAACTTTAATCACACCCAGTTTTAGGACTAACTCTTTCTCCCTCAGTCCTAGATGAGAATCGAACCCAAAACCTGTAGCGTGAATGATAGGGTTCCTACCATCCACCCTAGCGGGCCCGTCATTCGTTGCCCACCCTTTAATTCTGGGATTCCAGTAAGATTAATAATTTATGATTATTTTGTTATCTACATAAAAAAAAAATGACTATACATAAGCAGACGTACTTCTTTGTGGTTTTGGAAAGATATAAATTATATCAGGATTTATTTTACCAGTAGCAAACGTTAAAAAAGTGGTTGAGAAATATTGATGTTTTGAATTATACCTACCTGAAAAGCGCTAAACACTTTAGTTTGCTCTCAATTTGAGCTGCTATTCGAGGTCATGGCCGTGGTCCATATTTATTTTTCCAATGATTCAAAGTTGAAGTCACTCACTTTCTCTCAAGCGAACGGTGTCAGGGAAATATATATATCTCGCGATTATTAATTATAAAATCTTAAAGAAAGAAAGAGCCTTCCTGAATTAACTTCTGCTACTCTCACGTTGGTATGTACATGTATGTATCGGTATGCACCAACCAATGTATAGGTATGGTGTGGTAGCGGTTGGCGGTCATACGTTTCAATTCAAAATATCAAACCTAAAACTTATAATTGCAGTTAAACACAAACTCCTCTAGTTATTGTTGAATGGAGAAAAACAAAGTCAAATTTAATGTTTTCATAAGAATTATATCTGTTATTTTATTATTTATAACCTTAATTAGAGATATATTTGTATGTGTATCTATTATTTGTTGATCATGTTCATTCACTATCTATATTTGCTGGATATTAGGGTCAAAACCGTGTCAAAACTCATCAGACATCGAGTTATCAGTCAAAAGAGCACCGTGTGACGCATGTATCACGATTCATAATTGTGATCATTTAATGAAAACAGTGAAAGCGATAGAACTTTAGACAATTATACTAGAATTTTCATTTATGTATTTTGTTTTTGTTATATATATGAGAAAAAAACTAATCCGAGACTATAAAATAAATCCTGCCAATAATATGGGAGTAAACATTCGATCTCTGAAGCCAAATTCCTTTTAAATAAGTGTGTGCGCATTTAGCATTTACCTACTTTATTTTCATAACACATAGTTCTTGTCTCAGAATATCGAAAATTAATTTCTCATATAACTATCATCAAAGAACGCACGTCGTAAAAAAATTACATTGTAATTCTTCTTTTCCAGACGAATCCTACATGAAGTTAGCTTTGGAGACGGTGGAGGAGCTCGACTGGTGCCTGGACCAGCTCGAGACCATACAAACTCATCGCTCCGTCTCGGATATGGCTTCCCTCAAGGTAAACACTACTGATTAAAAACTTAGCTTCTCGGTATACCTAGAGTAGGTTCGTCCACATCACTATGGACACTGAATGAATTTACAATAATTACGAGTATCACAATAATGACTTAGAAACAGTTTATTGGACTTTGATCAATACTCATACGTCATATTGGATTCATGATTGATACAGAAACTTGAGCAACGATAAATAAATAAATTCTTAAATGACTCAACGTGGAAATCATGAAATTAATGCATGTTTCAATGTATTCTTGTTACAATTTATTGATATATATTTAGAAAATAATCACGTGCATTTCACCACAAGCGCGTTAAATGACGTTTGAATAATGTAATGAAGGGTCGGATAATTTGTAGTTAATCAAATGAACGTCTATTACCTGTACTATCGGCCTTGTCTTGATGCTACTTACGCAAGTTGCATTAATAGTGACTCTATTACCAGTTTAATATAATTTATTATTACTGGTAAGATTGACTCATCTAATATGCAATGCATGTGTTGTTGATTGAGGTAGAAGCTGACAAACAATTGCAATTCAAACTTTTTGATTGGACTTGTATAGTTTTAGTTTTATCTCAATCCGTTGCTCGCGGATGAGACGGTCGTCCCAAAACTACCTATAAAAATATAGGAATCGCGATTCAAGTTATTAATAACCCTCCTTCTGACGCACATACCTCCATACCTCCTGAATTTTCGACGAAAATGAAGCTTTTGCATTAAACGCCACTTCGTACTAAACATATATCTATTTCCATTTGTTTATTACCAAATCGACGAAAGGATAAACAAATTTATGACATGTGTGGGTAATATTGCCCTATTCGTCGGTACCGTATTGTTTCAGACAGACAATCACTCTCTTTTCGCATTCACTATGATATGATTATCTCCTTACCAGGTGTCAAAAATATATTAAATCATTGTCACGTATTTTCAGATGAAACGTATTTTGATTCATATGACGATAGAGCTATAGTTTTTCCATGAAAAGTAATAGGTACTTCGTTATTTTCGTAGCTTTTTGTCGAGCAGTGAGATTAAAGATAAGTGTAAAATGTTGATTAATCCAAGCCTATAAGATTATGTAACTGAAATGCTGAATATAGCAGGAATTGATATTTTTTTGCTACCATTACAAAACTTAATCTTACACCAAATATCTTATCATATCTCTAAAAGGCGATCTCTTCGACACGACCTTAACGATTTGTTTGTAAGTACCATTTTATAGGAGTTTCTAATTTACGTTGTAGTTTATGTACGGGCGAATTTATAGCTAGCAGTGTTTGTTTTGATATAATATCAGAAGGATTCATTTATCCCCAATAATATAGTGAAGATAACTGATATGATATATTTTTCCGGAATAAAATATATCTTACAAATAATTTTCTTTAATTTTAAATAAACCACAGCAACTGTTGCTGCTGCATGCTGATTAATCGTACAATGACATGGGTAAAACACATTTCAATGTATTTGGTCAGTAAACCTGGATAGGTTGCTGATGATGAAAAATGAATGTCTTCCTAGATTTTTTGAAAAAATACCTAACTAACAGAAATCTTGTGAATTACTTCCTCTTGTTGAGGTTGCCAAATGCCTAGTTGGCTTCAGAGTCGTAGATACATGTACTCAACACAAACAAATACATTTAGAGCATGCACGTATGTACATAATATGTTCTACGTCGTTTTATTCGAAGTGTCAATGGCCCACAAAGGAAGCCAAGGGCGTATAAAGCTATTATATCAAACTACGCATAACTTTAAAGGGGCTTGAGTGGCCTAACTAAAACTCTTACACAACAAATATTGGTGCTCATTATTATGTCGTTTACAAACTTAACTAATTTTGTCTCACTATATCTCTTTCTTACTAAAATTATAAATACGAAAATGATTTTGTTGTTTTGTCTTCTTTGTAATGTACTTATGAAAATGTAAATAAATGTAAGAAAGATCCACTGCTGAAAAAAAATTGCCTTGCTGAGTTTCTTGCCGGAGATTTCGAACAGAGTGGTATATAGAGTCAATTGTAACGTTCATAAGTGCCTTACCAGGGCCTAAACTTAATAAGTGAGTTTTGAGTTTGAGTTTGTCAATGCTCTTATAAATACTTAGATTTGTAGTCGAGTTTTACAAATACATCTCAATTTTAGAAAACCAAAATGCATATATGTTTAAAGAAAACCAACAAAAGTAATCTATGGCCTTGTTCACATGCCTGATGTTATAAATGTGAAAATGTATTTGTTGATTTGTTAGTTTGTTCTTCTTTCACACAGCAACGGAGTGATCATTTGCCTAGGGATGGTTTATACGGAGATAGGCTACTATTTACTCCGGGAACGTGCCATAATAATGTATAACGCCAATATTTGTCGAAGTCGGAAAAGTTTTAATGATTTCATGAAAGAGAAGATCTACACTTGTATGCTTTCAGTTACGGGCTCTTTCATTTTAATTCGACATGTTTTAGAACTCCATTATAAATAACTCAAATGTTTTAATAAGTTTATTGTAAATAATAGGTATTCCAATAATATATAGTCGATCCTTATTCGGCCGTCGCGTCGTCGTTGGTATGATTTGATATCGATTGTTTGGTAAGCTTTACATATTTTAGTAGAAGGTTGATTGTTGTGCTTTGCTTGCCCGTTGCTGGTTAATTCCGTATGGATCGATGCACTTGACGTCACATTGACGCATTCACATAATAATTTCATAAAACTCGATAAAATTAAAAGGCGATTACGTTAAAGTTACTAACAGTACATGCGACCACGGAATCAGGTACGAGTATCATTCAAATTGCTACCACATAATTAATTAAACAATTTATAATTTTTCCTCACTTTTATTATTCCTATTCCTATTCATGTAATTGCTCATGTACTTTTCAGACAACAGTTGTCATGACATTTATAATAATAAGTCTTGTAGAGTTTTTGAACTATTTAACCTATAAACTCTTAATCAACCTATTGCTTAGATACACATAGATTTTTATAAGCTGCATGTGTTTCTATATGCGCATTGTTTGATTACAAATTTTTAAAAAATCTCTTTTATTTATGATTTTACGACGAATCCGGCAGCCTCTAACGACCCTGCCACTGATTGCTGAAGTCTTTTGGTTAAATCATGAGGTGACCATGAGTCCGTGACGTGAGCGCATTACGTCCGAAGGGCACAAACCAAACCCTCGATGAATGACGCAAATGCTGCGAAAAAATATCTTTATGTAGATACAAATAGACCAATATTACTATGGAGAATGTCAAAAAGCTATAGAATTTGTTTTAGATCTGTGAGTTCTTAACTAACTTTTATCTCACGCAATGATTTATTTACGGTGCCTATATTTATCCAATGTTACATGTACCTACCTATCCATATCAATGGATAGAGGTAAACAACTATTACGTTTAATAGTCCCATAAAATAAAATTAACTAAGGTCGTTTTTGAAATAATTCACAATTTATTTATTTAGATTAAACATATGTTGGATTATCTTATGGCCTTCTCAATCTGTATACAGCATAACAAAGAAACTCTTTCAAATTTAATTACAAAGCAATAATTTGAGGCTGAAAAAAAAATAACGACAGGCCTGTACGAGCAGACGTTTTCAATAAAACGCATTTAGTTTACTTAGTAGCATTAATCATAATCCGCACGAAAGATTCCAGAAGGTTACAATGGGTTTTGTATTGGAGATAATAGGAGAGATAAAATATTTTGTTTGTATCGTATGTCGGACGGATGGGCTAAGGTCCACGGCCGCGGCCGCACAGGCGCGAGCACGGATGTCCCGTCCCGCCCGTACGCCGCAACGGTCACGTACGCATATTGCACACACTTGCCGACACACTTGCCGCCCGCCCACCGTATAAGTCGTATTGCAGATATGCAAGGAAAGTATAGTCGAGTTCCACATTACGGAAGTAACTCCTACCTATAGTGAAATGGTTGCCAGCGGCATAAAACTCTCCTAGATGGCATTGTGCTCAACAATGTTACAGTGGGATCCTATACTGATGTTTTTTTGCTGATAAGTAAACATTATCTTAAACTGAAGTCGTGATTCAATAAAGATAGTAATCTTATGCCTGTAAATTGATAGATGACACCTTTTATCTTAGTTTTGTAGAGCAAATTCCTGTTAGCGTTCTCATCTCGTACACGATTGATGATTTAGTGCTTTCCATTCGCTCAGCGAATGCTATAGTGGTTACATATTTTACATTCTGCGTACAGAATTGTAAATAAAATCACTTCCGTAGATGAATTAAATATAATGCAGGCGTCAAATTCGACGAATTCTCAATAGTCGCTTTTCCTACGTCGGTCGCGGCATCTACCTAAAGTTGGAATTCCATGAAAATGTTCATTTTCAAACAACGGTTGCACCCATGTACATAACATGACGTCTTAACTCGGCCAGTTAGAAGGTTGATTGTTATATAGGTAAGTCACGAATCACATACAATCGTGTTATTTTATATGTTACATAAATAGGTAGGTGCGTGAGGCTACCATCGCTGATTTATCTTGTCTGTTACCTATATTGGTATTATGAAATTATGAATTACTATGTTAAAAATATATAAAAATCATGATCATAACTATTGTAAACAGGCATTGCAATACGAAACCCGTTGTAAATATTGGCAGGGAGTGGAAATGTATGTAGATTGGAAGGGAGTTAATTTAGGCTTAAAAATAACAATTGCACTGCCCGATTAAACTGATATTTAATTGCTATGTTACAAATTGGTATAGTATAGGCAAATACCTACTTATTATTAAGTGATTTATGAAAATGAAACCCTTAAAGTATCTATACTTACATTTATGATTTTGTAGAATTTTCATGGATCACAGAGTTATACTTTTTATCCTGGGAGCGAAGGTGTGTCCGCGAGGAACCGCTAGTATTTATATGTATAAATTACCTAACCCGATGTAATTGACTATGTAATGAACCGGTTGGTATAGTATGACGTATGTTCCGACCTCAGCGTGCCACGCCACGCTACCGCTGGCCTCCCTACTCCCAGATGAAGGTTGACATGAGTTTTCCAAGCTACAAGAATTTTTAAACATACCTATTTCAAACACAAATAATGTTGCAAAGCGCAAAGTAAAAATTAGTCAAATCAAAAAATAAAATTGTATTAGTTGAGTTACAACTTTTTTATTTTATGTGTTTTAGTGTAGGTATACGTCTACAAGCATTTTGGAGTCTGCTATATTTTTTGTAAAGGTCTTCTATTTTTCTCACGAGTTAGTGATGAGTGATCAATAATTCTCAAGATATGTCACTGTCCCTGAGAGTCGAAAATATTTTATATAGGCACCAGTGCATATAATCGAACGTATATTTTTTCAAAAACATCGCACACAGACAATAATCACGCGCATTGAGAAAAAGGTGATACCTATTATTGTTTAATCTATAAACCTATAACAATTTAGGAAAATAATACACTGATACAAACTTGATTTATGAAAATTCACCTCCTAAAGCGTTGTCTCAGGAACGCGGGTGAAACCGCGGGGGTAAGTAGTATTTTATATAATTGAACCATTCCTTATGATCAAAGATGAAATAATTATGAAAACAAAGTCACGGTTTAGAAACAGAGACGTTTTCATGTTTGGTTAAAAATTGACGACAGCGTTTTAGACATAACAAAGTACTGAAAATTTTTCGACAAAATTACTGTTAAACACTATTGAACCATCCAGATGATTACTGGGGTTTACCATTTGCATTTTGTCATAAAATTACCGTAAGAATTGAGTTAAAATACTTTCCCTCATTAACAATAAAACTTACGTATACAACCGAATGCATTGTCCAAGGATTAAATGTGTAGGTAATGTTTTTTCCGTCATTTTTCGATGCATGCGTGCACGCATGCATGCTTTTGTACCAATACTCTGTGATACAAATAATTATTATCATCGAAAGGAAATACTTTTTTTAAATTATTTAACTACGTGATTCGAGTGCTAAAAAGTAAATAAGTTTCAATCTTATTTGAGATATAAGTATACTATGAGTTAGATACTTAGAATACTTTTGAATTAGATAAGTATACTAAACTTTGGTACCTATATAATCCTACTATCTTACGAATATTATAAATGTGAAAGTTTGGATGGATGGATGGATGTATGTTTGTTACTCATTTACGCCAGAACAACTGAATGGATATGGATGAAATTTGGCATGGAGATAGATTATAGTCTGGAATAGCACATAGACTACTTTTTATCCCGGAAAAAGATAAGATCCCTCGGGAACGCGGGTGAAACCGCGCGGAACAGCTAGTAATATTATAAATGTGAAAGTTTGGAAGGATGGATGGATGGAAGTATGTTTGTTACTCATTTACTTTAATGAAAATGAAATGAAATGAAAAATATTTATTGCCTTACATAAAACATAAAAAGAAAACACACAGTACATTTAACGCGTAGGGCAAAAGGGGTAAGTTCAGCTTATGCTGCGGATACATGTTGATGCGTCCGCAGCGCTGGTTTTCAACTTACCCCAATTCCCGGAGATGTTCGACGGGTGATGTGGACACAAAGCGGATGACATTTGGCACAGAGATAGATTATAGTCTGGAATAGCACATATACTTTTTATCCAGGGAAAAGATAATATCCCTCGGGAACGCGGGTGAAACCGCGGGGGACAGCTAGTTATTTATATAGTAGGTATTTTTTTTGGTTGAATTCAATTGAATTGGTGCATTATGAGTCATCCTTTATATCAAAAAGGATTATAAAGTTTATAACAATGCAAGGACAGTTAGTTCAACCAGTTGCTCAAACATTCGTTGTTTTTTCAACTATGTATATAGGCCAGTGTTTGTCCTAAATTTCATCATGTTCAGTGACGATATGCAGAAACAAAGCTTAGAAGGGAACTGGCTCTCAAGTGGAGCTGCTAGGACACACCGGTGGTACCTACATCATTTACAGATTTTCAATTTGATGTTGTCTCTGAAGGTTATATCCCTTATGTCTGTTGGTCAACCTGCTGAGATGAAAACAGCCGTCTATTAAAAAAGTTTTTCTTTTTTGCAGATCTAGATTTAAATTAATTTTCATTTACAAGAATAAAATCGGTCGCGTTGGTTATAATAACATTGAATGTGCAAAACATACTGTAGTTATATTTCCTGGCATTGATTGAACTGAATATCGAATTGTTTCATTATTATAAAGGAAACAATGACAACATTTACTTAGTTTGTCGTAGCTCGTAGACTTTTAAGCGTAAATTCAAACAGGAAATAAATACATAGTCGAAAAACCGCGTTTGCCAAAAGATCTTTATCCTGTAACTCGTTACTCGGGTTGGCGCCGGCATGCATGCATATATTTGTGTTATTTCTTCCATTTTAAGGTAACTAATCTAATTATTAATCTGTTGACTCGCGACATTAACCTGTCAAACAACTCGTCAACTCGCGCACAGTTTTCAAAATTTCAAAATTCGCGCCCAATTTTCAAGTAAATGTCATCGTCCCGATTGTCCCATTTGAGAACCAAGTGGTGCGGACTTTGAAACCCCGTTTGTCCCAAGAAGGAACTGACAGGTTAATTTTTACTCTTGGTCTGTACCACTTTCATCATTATTTTTATTCTGTCGGCGTCGGAATTTTCTGTTTCTTCTGACTCCTCTTCTAGATCTATTATAGCTTGGTAAACATGGTAGTTTAAAAAATAAACAGAAATCTCTAAACAGCACTCTGAAGTATTAATTGTATTACACATTGTTTTTTACACATTATTTAAAGGTAACTGCCTTAATTTGGAATTCCGTAACATGAAAAAAAAGAATCTTCTAGAAAAAAAAATTCATGTGTTTATTAAGGTTTTTTTCACAACATAAAAAAAACTGTTTTTGCATCACTGTCAGCAAAGTATGTATGAAACGAAGGATGCGAGAGCGGTGTGAATGCGGACTAAACTTCGCGTGACAGGAAAAAGGTCCAAAGTAATACTTTAGTCATGTATTCCGTGAGTCCGTGACGCCTAGACCTACGTCACGTGGGAAAGTGCGGTACAGAATTACTACATCGCGATATCGACGTGATGTCGAAGTTGTCGCCCAACTAATACGTATAAAACAAAATTTTTACAATCTTCGACCGATTCCTCTGCGCGAATTACATAATATAAATATACGGTAGATTTTATTAGATAACTACGTGTATCCACTTAGATAATGATCATTTCGTAACAAAGACCTACATAAAACAGGTTTATGCCCGGTGGCAAGTCCACCACACTTTTTATTATTGATAAACGAATAACGTGTAAAATTTTACACATGAAGGTTTATTACCATATTTTTTTATGAATTTAATCATATTAGATACAATTAATGATTTTTGGTAGCTTTTATTTTTTCTGACCATATTTATGATTGGTTTCAATCTAATAACAAATTCATAGGTCTTAAAAGAATACATATAAATGATACTTTTTGATTTAAAAGCATTATGAACAACAGTTTTTATACTATTCGTTTAAAAAATAGCTTTTAATTATCTAGGTCAGGGCTATCTTAATTATAAATGAACACATGGCTCACTCACACATATTTGTGTCTCAGCCGAGTTACTCTATCTTATCTCAATATAATCAGTAGAGTTACTATTATCAGTCGAATTAACACGTTATTCAAAAGATTAATTATCTCTTACTTAAGATAAGTTGTTAAGAACTTACCTACTTACCTAGTTCTATATTGCTATTTTTAATTATTGCGTTTTAAAAATAGCATTGTCAATTTTGTGCTTGCTTTTGTTGTAAGAATGTTAAGTCGCAGTAGTATTAGAGTTATAGCTATGTTCCTAGTAATATAGTTGTATATAGAAGATTCTACCGTTGCCGAACAGTGATGTAGCATACGCATAAACTAGATGACACTAAATACACATATCGAGACCAAAAATCATGTGAATGATTTCGGCTAAGCGATAATATAGATAGCTATTGTATTACTAGGGATATTCCGAACTATATTACGATGACAAACGATATATTGATACAATTAATTTAACCTAAAAGCCAAAATTTCATCACGATCGGTGGCGTATAAAATAATTAACAAAAAAAACCAGAGAAAGTTGATTTCGTATTTATAATATTACTTGCTTTTGTATGCGACTACGTGCGCGGAATTAGTTTATAACAGAATCATGCCATTTCACATACTTATGTGGCTGTTATAAATAAAGTAGCCTACATCCTTCCCCTGGGATATCCCCATTCTAAATTTCGTTAATTAAAATCTGTTGCCGCGCTGAGCGTAGAAACCAGATAGATAGATGAGTGTAATAAACTAGCTGACCTGACAGATACCGTCCTGGCCTGAAAAAAACCTAGAACCCAATTGCAGCGCCACCTACTGTCAAACTCATCATGAAAATCAGTAAAAGGTTGAGTAACAAACCCATATGGTGTTACGTGATAAGAATCACAAATGAAAAACCAGGTATATCTTAAAACAAGACAAGTTTTCCTCTTTCAATTCGTGGAATTATATTTCAGGAAAGTCTGAAGGCCCAGTTCAGGATAGTTCTTATGATTCAAGAAAACATGATTCAACTAAATAGTTTAATCGTAAGACAAAATTAATTTTCTTCATGAATTTATTATACTTAAATAAAGCATTGGTTATCCGAAGCCAGTTATAAGCTAATCACTCATTGCCTAATTCTTATAAATGGAATTATAATTTTTCTTCATAAATTACTGATATTTCATTATGTTTTACATGAGCTATATACAAATCAATAACAAATGACCTGATCTCTAATTCAGCAATTGGAGTTTAGATTATGCTCTAGCTAGAGATACCAGGTAACTAGCGTGATGACGATCGCATCTACTAATAAATCAAACGCCTACTGCGTACTACGGTTACTATACTACGTGTTAAAAGACAATGTGGGTAAGGCCATTCAATACTGTATAAGGTAAATTTACCATTTTACATTTGGAAAATTAACATTTCCTAACATTCCTTTGTAAATACTACGTACCACAAATAAAAAAACAAACAATAAGCGAATATTCGATACATATATTTTATTTGTAACTAGTGGACCCGGCAGACGTTGTCCTGCCCTGAAATTAAAACAAAACTTAGAACCCGATTCCAGCGCCATCTACCGGGTCCAATTTTGTTTTCAAATCATCGAGGAACCCATTGAAATACACACACAAAATTTCATCCAAATCGGTCCTGTTACCATACTCCTCCGAAACGGCTTGACCGATTACTCAAATTACTAAAATGGCTATAAAAAAATAAGGGTTGATCGTAGAAGGGTGAAAATTGGGGATTGTATGTATTTTTGTATGTTGTATCATAAAAAAATAGAAATTAGAAATTTTGTCTCAAAAATAAAAATAAAAAATTAGGGGTGGACTACCCCTAACATTTAGGGGGATGAAAAATAGATGTTGGCCGATTCTCATAGATACCGGATAAGCACAAAAAATTTCATCAAAATCGGTTAAGCCGTTTCGGAGGAGTATGGCAACTAAAACTGTGACACGAGAATTTTATATATTAGATAAGTAAAATATGGAACATTATTGTAGCGAATAATCAAATAAATTAACTACTGGAGTGGTATTCGTCATGAACTTTAAGTCTACAGTCAAGACCTTTCCATCTTTTGCAAAAAAAAACACATTCCGCACTTGTTAGTTAATATCAACTACCAAGAAATGTATAATAAATCAGTTTCTGACATTATTATCTATAATAAAAAAATTATCGCAAGAATAATTTAGTTGACACAATGCCGTCATGGCATTACAAACTACAAATGCCCAGCGCTCATTTATATAGTTACATAATTATCGTATTCTTTTCTTTCGTTACTTGCTAAAGGCAATGACAGCCATAAGCTGAGTTTTCATGTCAGAAAGCTGAGAAGTGGACTGACGGTATGTTGGCCATATACAAAACCTAGGAGCAGTTGTGTAAGCCAGTTATTAGTCTTGTAGGCTGCCGGCAAGCGCAACTGCCCGAACTACATTGATATTTAACGACAGGCCTTCAACTTGAGGGTAGCTAGAGCTACCTGAGCGGGTATTACAAAGGGTCGTGTAAAATGTGTATTTTATAATACAGATTTTACATGACCGGGTATAGATTGAACCGGGTATAGATTATAAATTGGACCGACGATCTTGTGAGGGTCGCCGGATGCGCATAGCGGAAGACCGGCCATTGTGGAGACTCCGCCTTTTTATGATTTTTAATTACCATTTTAACGACAATGTAGGTCTTTTGATGGTGTATATTTATGACGACACAAGTATGTATTTCATACAAAACTTAATTATAAATAATCGTTGACATTTCATAAAAAGAAGCTGATTTGATATGTCAGTCACCATCCCTATCCTTAAGCAAAAAGTGGTACACCATAGGAATCTATTGCCAAAAAAACAGCTCGTAGGTACGTGGAAACGGTGGAGATAATTTATAATTATACTAGATTACTCCTCTGCAGTTTCACTCGTGATGTTGTATTTTACCAACACAGGGGATGATTTAAAAAATAACTTAGTCTAAGCCTAATATATAAAATATCTGTGTGTCAAGTTTCAATCAATCAATATTTGTAGATTGAAAATATCTAATATGTATCACCAATTTTAATCAACCCTTCAATTTTAATATAATCAAAAACGGAATAACCGTTGATTTTCTCGATCCAGCTCTACGTCATACGACGTCACGCTTATAGCCAGCATGATTCACATCAATGTTATGGTATGACGCTAAAGTTTTCAGGCATTGTTCTCCCAACCGATCGAGCCCACTGCCCGCCGACGCTATGACTACGTTTTACTTATTAGGGCTGATAGATACCAAGGGTATCTCAGTATAAGGTGGCTCATTACATGGAAGACTAAAATATAATATATGATTATAGTAGGTAGCTTCTCCCTGCACTTGCACCCCCCTGGCGAAGTGTCAAATATTTGAAAAAATAAATATATTTTTATATAAATAATAAAAGATATGTATTTAAAAAAATATCCATTGCATTTCATAAGCGCCTTATTCGGGACTAACCTGAATTCAAACATATACTCTAATATTATGGCGATTGCTGAAGTGACCGTTGGTTTGAAAAGCAATATAACAGAAGTAGGTAATATAATTGTGCAAATATATATTTCAGAATCAGCTAAAATAGTTTATGGGTATAAAACGTTATTTTTATTTTGTAATACAGACTCTGCTACAGACCTACATAAAAATTGATAAATAAATTAAAGTAGTGATTTCTTTTTTTTAAGCCATCTCGAAATATTCCATTTATTTATTGAACTTGTAAATTAGTCATGATTTTAAATAGGTAAACATGATTCATAAAAACTTTAGATTGTTTTTCTTACGTAGGTACACGCACATAACAGTATCTCTAACCGCGGCGCTGGTTGCGCTATTTTCCTGAAACATACTGACTGGTACATAAAGGTCATCTTTACAAGAAACCAAATAACCTTTTTCATGAATATTTCTGAGAATATTGTTTGCGTGGTTCAAAATGTATGATAAAAAATCGTATGAAAGTCACCGGGATTTTTGAAAAGAAATTCTTATTTTTTACCTATTATCCTGAACAGTTAATATACCTATGTAAAAATAAATACTATGTAAATATTTATATATTGTTACACCAGTTGAAGAGGTGATAATTCAGTGGCAGTGTAGTCAAATGCTGTAACGATGGTTGTGAGTTGGAATCTATGTGTAATGAGATTTAGCTTTCAGTGATGGAAACCATAGAACGTTGTTATGGCTCTGTTAAGTTCCTGCATCAGTTACAGATTCTATCATCATGTTGAAAATATATAGCCCCATAAATTTTCAGCAGTTGCACTAGAGAACCAGTTGACTTTTAGGATTTACAAAGATTGCCAACTGGTATAGCCAATCCCGTGATATTGCAAATAAAATGGTTTACTTTGTGACAAACAAGCTAATCATGTGCAACGAAGGCTACAGGTGGACCATGCACCTACTTTTCAGCTTTTGACATAAATAATACAAGACAATTCGTCATTATCGGTTAGGTTTACATGAATACGAGAATTAACCCGGGCACGATTTACTATAGGTATCAAAAATTTCAAGAAACAAACAAATGCCTGTAAATTATTTTCGAATATATCTTTTTTGAGTGAATTTGATTGAATATTTCGTTGGTATCTTTTTCTCTATGTAAAAGAAAAATCAAATTAGCCAGATGATAATTAATTTACTAGATAATTAAATTATCCAGGAAATAAAATGACACCTGAAAAAACAGATATTTCCAATGTCGACCTGTATTTTTTTTTTTTATACCACTAGGTGGCAAACAAGCTTACGGCCCACCTGTATGTATCATTATGTACCTATTTACCTCAGAAAAGATAAAATAACTTCTGCGTGTAACAATAAATACATTTCAATTGCAATAGCAATCATAGACAGATATCCTGAAATCCATTTTTTTGTAGATTTGTGACGATCTCTTTTCCATTATACTCATACATAATAATGTCTGGTTTTGCTACAAAGTAACACAATAATTATTTGTCTGTTTGGCTACATTACTTTAATATTTAGCTAAACTTTAAATAACATCACTGTCCAATTGAAAACGGAGCATCTAGACTTCTGATTGAATCTAGAAAAAAGCGGTCATACACCAGTGTCAAGTCAACGAAAGCCGCTTTACTCAAATTTGTCCTGAAACCTCGCCCGAAATCGGTGACGTAGATATTCATTCATACGTTTCAGTAAGAGTTCTTTTTCCATTACCACGTAACAGGAAGTTAGAGTAACTAATAAATTTATAATAATGTACTTACAGATAGCTAGTAAAGTACGATTACTAGAAGCCGGTATTTCTGTAGTGAGATGAAGCGGTGACGACATAATATGCTACGCTAAATACGAGGCGCGAGGTTCACTCAGTGCCACTCGCCACTCGCCATTCGCCACTCGCCAGTCGCCAGTCTAACGATAGCGCTCGCAGATAATAGACGTTCCAACTTTTGTTTTAGTGAATAAATATAAATCGAAATCTTAGTAAACTAAAGTCAGTTTGAACTGTTTTCGGTTTTGCTTTGTGGTGTGAAATGCGCGTATATTCAGAAAGACAAAGTTTCCGTTACGCCTACGCCCGGTGGCTACGGAATTGTGCAACGACAATGGCACATTCAATGGATATCTTGCACTTTCAGTTCAAGAGGATGCTGAACAAGGAGCTGAGCCATTTCTCTGAGTCGAGCAAGTCCGGTAACCAGATCTCAGAGTATATTTGCTCAACATTTTTGGGTAAGTGTTCTTACAAATTACTTACTTTTTTTTTAAATAAAGAAGAAACACATATTATTAACCAAATGTGCTATAGTAGGTTCTTACTTGCCACAAATGTGTTTAGTTAAATTAAGATGTCCATAACAATGACGATTCATGATTGGAACTGTTAAGTTATTTAAAATCTCATGTGTATTATAACTTTGTTATCGTACCTAATTCATTTTTAGGAACACTAACTATATTATCCAAAATAGTAGAATATTTATAAAACAACAAAAATCTAAACATATAAATATAAACAAAATAGTTAATGTATAAAGTAGGTTACTTACCATAAATTATATCTTTATCCTCAAATTGAACCTTACTATAATACCTACTAACAATATTATTTCTAAAAGATTGCATTCTGGCGTACCTATACCTATACATTGCACGTCTAGGTACATACAATGTAACATGAATGTATACACAAAACATTGACACATAATTTTTATTTGTAAATTGTCGAAAAGCTTTAAAATTAAGTTTTTATGACTAGAAAAATATTTTGAAAATGATTTAAAGTGGCAGCGGTATCAGTAGGTATCTATCATTGTCCTTCGTAGCGGTGTACCGCTGTAGTACAGGGCGGGCGAGTGAAAAAGGCGGGCGGCGCACCAGCTAAGACAGCGCAATTATTTCCAACTGCAAATTGCACTTCATTCTTAGTGTTTTTGCAATGTTTTGGTTCCAGTTTTTAATAGATTTATCGTAAACAATATTTTTTCGCGGTTTAGATTAGCTTTTTATGATAAAGGGAATTCTTGATTATTCTGACCATATAAGTTTTGTAAACTTTTTGAAATTGGCTTATGGAAAATATGATGCTATAGTACTTAATTATTATTGTTATTTATTGCGTTAGTTTTTAGTCACTGTAGTAACATAAACTGGCTGGACAGATGGATCCCAGTTAACAAATAATTCATTGGTATTTTGACCTCTTAGTTCTCGAAAATATGAAAGTAATTTATATAGAGTAACTTGTCATTAAACGAAAGATTTACTGTGGAGTGTATGTTAATAGTTGTTTTATCTGTCTGGGGATAATGCAAATAACCCTTCCGCGCACGCGCATTACTTAACACAACCATGTCGATACGCCGAGGCCAAAGACCAGATCTTACATCACATGAATATTCAAGGGAACTATGTAATTGAGGATGTTAAATATTCGGGAGAACCGATTTCGACTAGCTCAATAAAGTTGTTTATTGAGCCAATTGCCACGCGTAAAAGCCAGAGAATTGATCTTAACTTCGTAGGTTTAATTAATTTGTTTTCGTAGTCAGCTGAGCCAGTCTGTCAAATTCTTGTTCTAACTTAACATTACCGTTGGCCTCCTCTACGAGTACTCGCGTCAACTCACTTATCATACATACTAGTGGCCCGCCCCAATTTTATCCGAGTTGAAAAATTATCTATCTTAAGCATCTCCCAATAATATCTATGGGAACGGTATAATTTATTTTAAAGATTATAATTTATTTAAGTTATTAATTTTAGCCAGTGTTCGCTCACTGGTTGACATTCGACCATAAAATTATTAGGAAAGAAAACTGTTCCCACTTTTTTATTGATAATAACTTAAATTGATATAAAACGTTATGTAAACAAAAAGGAAAAAGGGTTACAAAGAATTTTTCTTCACGAGTGTAAAGGCCAAATTATTTCGATACATTAACACCATATCGGTTAAAACGCTATCAAAAATAATTCATTATTGTTATCAAAATTTTAAAGACTAAAAGGGTTACCGTGATCTATCTTTAGAAGATAGACAGACTTTTTTCACATTAGTTTCGTGCAACTTTAAATCGCCGTGGAAGCTCTCGAAAGACACCACTTTTACCGACTTTGAAAAATATCATCATATATGTCCACCTGGAATACCTGTACCTTTTAAATAAGGAAAGAATTTTTCAAGTAGGTGCAGTCGGATATCCCTCTACATATAAACAAACTTTCCAAATCCGCTCTCTCTGTCTCTCTTTATAATATTAAAAATATAATATTGTATAGAAGTGAGTTCATAACTACATAAGTGCTGCTGTAAATGACTTTGGTGCGGAAAAAACGTCGTATTAACGTATTAGCAATAATTGCCCATTCCACCGATAAGATACAAGTGGTACAAGAGAAAGAAAAAGACAAGAATAATAATAATATTATTTTTTAACCAGAACAGAAAATAAAAGATGATTATCTTGTTATAGATACAGACCAATAAGCCTTCTGCCAATTTTGTCTAGCTATTTAAGAGGATGATACTAAAACTAGATACCTAAATTGATCGTAAATAAGACATCGCAAACACCTGAGTGGAAGCAATTCTATACAGCTGCATTCTTCGATAAAAACTTTACATCTTCGGAAGACATCTGTTTTACTAGACTGAAAAGGCACAGACAGTGTAGCTAGCCTAAAAACAATAGGCCTATTTCAAATAGGCAACTGATGAGGAACGAGGCAGTCTCTCAATATATCCCAATATCACAGTCAGAATCGTTGTATATTGTAGTAGGTTACAGATTAGATACAACAAAACAATAAGGTCACAAAAGTATTAAGTTATACATAATAAGTCACTTGCCTCAGATTTAGTGAACATATATTCACCGAAAGAAAGATCATACTATTAAATTTTGTTTTCATAAATTATGTTCCAAAGTGTTCATATCGTAGCTATAAAATACGAAACAGCAGCAGATTAATGTCGAAACGGCCAAAGTAAACATTAAAAGAATATATTTTCAAAATGATGCCAAATTATCATAATTTGAACTGATGAGGTTAAGGTCTGGAATACTTATTCCTTTTGATTTAATATTTATATACGTACATATTTATATAATTTTCAGTAAGTGATATCTACGCCGTTATATTTATCTTCACTTTCGATTAGATACAAACTGAATGCATAGTACTATAGCACATTAGTAGATAACGCATTTTAACGCTCTGGATTATTTGAACGTGTTGTTTCCTCTTTAATCGCCTCATTATATGGGGTGATACATCGTTATTTCTGTTCATAGTAAACAACTCAGAATAATATTTCTCTGATAGGTGTTCTCGCCTTATTATCTGCATTATTCAATTTGTTGTTAGGGACGTTTAATTATTTATAATCCAGCATTTCTATGCTAACAACCTTTTTGTTATTTAAAAAACATTGTGCCCAATTTGTATTTTGGTCTTTATTCATTTGATTCACTACTACAAATCAGCTTCAGCGACGGATATACCAAGTATAATATCCCGCGAATTTCACATTTTCATCAACTTTCTTCTCACATCAGTGCCCAATTACATAATGCATAATATTTACAATTCTGATAATATTCTAGACAGAATTTGGAAAATACTATTATAAATAATGACCTAATACAAGATTCGACCTATTAATTAAAGGTAGGTATTGGGCATGTATAAAGTAGCCGATATTTCCATGACAATAATAATATTGGTAACATAAGTATTTATTTATGCGTGTTTTTTTACAGACAAACAACAGGAACTGGACATACCATCATTGCAAGTGGATGAATCCTCTGAACGCACTAAGAAAAAAGAAAAGCCGCGTCAAGCTGGACCCGTGGGCACTATGTCACAAGTAAGTTACATTATACTCTTTCATTATTTGTTGTTTTTTCCTAAATATTAGAAAACATTAGTTATGTTGGTATTAGTAGACATTTTAATGCAATTAAAGGATATCTTAAATCTTAATTTAATCAATTCGACCGTTATTTCACATAATTTTCAACTTCCACAGATTTCTGGCGTAAAGAGGACACTCACCCATACTAACAGTTTTACGGGAGAGCGCGTGCCAAGATATGGAGTAGAGACAACTCACGAAGAAGACTTAGGTCACATTCTGGGTGAACTCGACCGGTGGGGTGTTGATATTTTCCGCATCGGTGACTTGTCCTGCGGTCGGCCTCTCACTGCGGTCGCCTTCTCTGCCTTTTCATCCAGGGAATTGCTCGGAACACTACAAATTCCAGCGCGTACTTTTCTCGCATTCTCGGTAACCCTCGAGGAACACTACTGTCGTGACAACCCGTTCCACAACTCACTTCATGCAGCCGACGTGACACAATCTACACACGTCCTATTAAATACCCCCGCTCTGGATGCTGTCTTCACACCGCTAGAAACTTGTGCTGCATTGTTCGCTGCGTGTGTTCACGATGTTGACCACCCGGGACTGACCAACCAGTTCCTCGTTAACTCTAGCTCAGAACTCGCTCTTATGTACAACGACGAGTCTGTACTAGAGAACCACCACTTAGCTGTAGCGTTTAAATTACTACAGAATGATGGCTGTGACATTTTTGTCAATCTTCACAAGAAACAGAAGCAAACTCTAAGGAAAATGGTAATAGACATGGTACTCTCTACGGATATGTCGAAACATATGAGCCTACTTGCTGACCTCAAAACTATGGTAGAGACTAAGAAAGTCGCCGGTAGCGGTGTGTTATTGCTAGACAATTACACAGATAGAATACAAGTATTAGAGAATCTCGTACATTGTGCCGATCTGAGCAATCCTACCAAACCCTTGCCGCTGTATAAGCGATGGGTAGCTTTACTAATGGAAGAATTTTTCCAACAAGGAGATCGTGAGAGGGAACATGGAATGGATATCAGCCCTATGTGTGACAGGCATAATGCTACCATTGAAAAATCTCAGGTCGGCTTCATTGATTACATCGTTCACCCTCTGTGGGAGACTTGGGCAGACCTCGTCCATCCTGACGCCCAAGACATATTAGATACTTTAGAAGAGAATCGTGACTACTATCAGAGTATGATACCGCCGTCACCTCCACCAGCGCCTATACAGACACATTCAGCCCAAGATGACGATCGCCCCGAACAAATTCGTTTCCAAGTAAGTACCTACATCCCATATTTTCTATAAAAATAAAAAACAAAAACCGACTTCAAAACTGTAACCTATACCTATGTACAAACATAAACTAAAAAGTAAAGAATAATATTTTAATTTCAAAGCAAGAGCCTTAAAGGACAATCAACAAAATTATTGATATTTATATATCTATTTAATATTTATAAACAGTTCTTTTTGGAGTCGGTGCCAGTCAAGAAGTAGGACAGTTTTGAACTGGACACGAAGTGTTCATACGAGAAAACGTCTTACGACACCTCTCCTTACGGTAATGTTCCTTAGGTCTGCGCCGTCGCTCCCCTACTTTTCGAAAATTTGTTACAAAGGCAGAATTAAACTGTCCTTCTTGGCTGGCACCGACTCCAATAAGAACTGTTTATAAATATTAAATAGATATATAAATATCAATAATTTTGTTGATTGTCCTTTAAGGCTCTTGCTTTGAAATTAAAATATTATTCTTTACTTTTTAGTTTATGTTTGTACATAGGTATAGGTTACAGTTTTGAAGTCGGTTTTTGTTTTTTATTTTTAAAAATAATGTTATTTTTTAATTTTTAAAGTTTATTCCTTATTATATGTTATCCTAGGCAAAACTAGTTTGTCCTGAAATCGGGTCTGGCCGGTAAAATATAATATATAACTAGCGGGCCCGGCAGACGTCGTCCTGCCCTGAAATTAAAACAAATCTTGGAACTCGATTCCAGCGCCACCTACCGGGTCCAATTGTATTTTAAAACCATCGAAGAACCCATTGAAGTATACACACGAAATTTCATCCAAATCCAAAAAGTCATGCTCAACGACTCAGTTTGATTCACTAAGGTTTATCAAACGAGACATAATTTTTTTCGTTTTTGTTGATTTTCTCAAAAAGTGCTTAATCAATTTCGACAAAATTTAAATGGGACCACCTCTGAAGTATGATCTACCAAACAAAAAAAGAATCATCAAAATCTATTCATAATTGGCAGAGAAATCAAGTAACAAACATACAAAAAAAAAAAAAAAAAAAAAAAACATACAGACGAATTGAGAACCTCCTCCTTTTTTTTGAAGTCGGTTAAAAAGTACAACTCCCTTAACAAAACTACTACAAAAAGAAACTATCGTTTATTTCCCAAAGTTTTGTAATTCTCGAAAACATTAATGTTAATGTTGTTGTTTTTTTTTTCATAGGTAACGTTAGAGGAGGGCGAGGGCTCAGAGGAATGTGAAGGAGAAGGCGATGGTGGGATGTGACGGAAACTACTGGGAATCTGTAAGAAACTCTCTGAGAAGATGCAGGTGTGGTGGAAGCTCTGGCAATAGATCGGAGACGGACGCCAGCCGAATGAGAGTAGTCACTCTGCGCCGCGCCCGCGCCGCCATCGATTCCCCTCGCTGCTGCCTGCACCTGCGCTCGCGCCCGCGTCCGCGCCTGCGCCCTCTCGCACCGCGAGCAACTCTTGTTGGATAATAATACTTGTTGACGCTTATCGTCGAAATGAAACGATCCGCGGGTGTATCGTACCATTTCGATTATGATTATTTTTATGTAATTATTATGCAATGTTGTATAGATTTACCTAACGACTAAATAATAATTATATCCCTCCAATGACTGTGTAACGTTCGATTGTCTAGTAATTATACTACTTTTACGTTTTACCTAACCAAAGATGTATGAGAAGTTGTTTCGTTGACAGAAATGTTCGATAATCCCTGTAAGTAGTTAGTATTCGGTTCGTAAAGAATCGTGTAAGTAGTTATAGTCGTCGATGCCGTGTATATCGGCTCGACTAAATAAGGACATTGAAAACGCTTATTAATTGGTATGAAAGGGTAATTTATATTGTCATATCATCCACGTTTCTCATATTTAATACGGGTTTGCGATAATGATGTTATTCACCAAAAAAATATTAACATAATAGGTATCCTAAATATAAATCGATTTTAAGGTAAATTTTAAAAATTGCCTTTTGGAGTTGTTGTTGTGTCTTTTTCCTGAATATTTAATATTCGGCCAGCCTCTTTTTGAAGTAGTAAAATAGTCAGACCTCCGATACTAATCTACGAAAGTAATGTCAGTGTAAACTTTTAATTAATTAATTTAACAACGATTTATTGAGGCTCTTCATTCTTATTAGAGAACATTATAACAACCATTAGGTACCTACCTACCCACTTGTATATGGGTAGGTATATAAGTACCTATCTTAACTTTTCGTTGAGGGGCAAAAAAGACACATAGCGAAGATCATCCTATTAGATAGCTTTACTTGATTTTGTAAACCTTATTGCACCTCATTTCTTATGAAGGATCGCTGGCGATCCAATTACTTTTCTCTTTAGAATAATGTATTATTTTTTTAATGTTATGTATTTTATTCTAGTTCTCTATACCCAAGTTTAATATTAGTCGTGAATCTTAAAGTTTTCGTGTACGCAACTAATGGCTTGAAGTGTTTGATTAAAATATTTCGTACTAACAAATGAGTGGTTTGCGACTAATTTTTCACACGAGTGAGTTCATATAAATAATAATTTATGTAAGCCCAAACTATAGCGGCACGCGGGCCGGGCCTTGCAATAGTAGTTGGTAGCTCCAGAACATTACACTGTCTGCGCACATGATTTCTTCGTTATCATTTAGTTAATAAATTGCTAATAATGTGTGATACGAGTATGACAAGCATTATACAAAAGTGTTGTCCAGCTGTGCAGCTATTTCATATCGATCATTGTCATCAGAGCAGATCAGACCACGGTCGCTTCGCTACAGATCTGATATTATGTACCTAACCTACCCAACCCATGTGTTAGTGAATCCATTCATTGTTTTCCATTTGTTCACATTATTCTGAGGTACATTCATTTATAATATAATAGTAGGAGGGGGAATACTTAATTATCTGTATTACGTTTGCATTTTATTTATTCGTTGGTGTTTTTTTTACGAGCTGGTCTCTATTCTTTCATGTACTCAAAAGATATTCAACTGATTAAAATAATAAAATTCATCTCACTTTTGTTTCTCTTTCTGTAAAATATCCTGGCATGAGTATTAAATATGAAAGTATTGTATCTACAAGTACTATTTACCATTAATCTGAGTCGAGAAATAAGGTCCAATGATAGATACATTATTTCAGTAGGTAAATTAAGAATTAAACAGCAATCATACCTACTAATAAGAATCTGCTCAGTATCTTCCGGAATGAATGTTAGATCGCCAAAATTCATCTTCAAAATATTTAATTTTGAAAATGAGTATTCTTAAAATTGGTACCTACGTCAACGTAATAATGTAAAATACATACGTGAAAAATTGGATACGCTTAACTTGTGTGTTATATAAATAGGAGAATTACGCTTAGAATCATTTATTTTCTAATTAAATACATACGTATTTGTAACTAATGTATTTAATATGATATTCGTACTGCAGTAGATCTGTGTATAAAGTACCTACGTACCCAATCTTTCGTAATTCACATATTGTGAACAAAATACATGTACCCACTTTAATTAAGATATCAACGTGGCATAGTCTTACGACGTCCTAAATTTCTGTAACTATTTAATAAATATTTATAGCGCAACCTAAAATTGTATAGGTTACTAGATTTATATAGATACCTACTCGATGTTCAACTTTTCATACCTATCTAATTACATAATGAAATAAAAACAATCTAAAGGCCTCATATAACTACTTCAATACCTATTTGATTTACAAAGTACTACTAAGAAGCGACACGTATTTTGGTTATTATAAAACGCGGTCGATAGAAGCGAACTATCGGGATAATTTACACTTGTTGCAGTAGTTAAATTTGGCCTCAAACCTCAAATCGATCAACCATAACAATACATGTCATGACACTAAAAGTGACCCGCACATATGTGTTTATACTTACTTCATCGACCTAACTGTTTAACTGCCAAAGAACAATATCTAATTTATATCTTATGGTTTTAGTAGGTATGACAAAATGTACGGGTCTGACCTGTATAGCCCATTAGGCAAGTCATCTTTCTGTAGAACATCTTAGAATACACTTTGTACCTACTTTTGTTTTTTATGCCAAAGTTGTTTCAGTGTTGTGTACCTATATGTTTTGTCAGTATGGTGAAATATCGCTAAGATTGGATAATTAATACCTAGATAAATATTAAATACCGAGTTAAAAGTGTGCAATGCTGGTCATTGCATTACTTATTATTTATGTTTAAAATAAAAAAATAGCTTGTAATAGTTTAATGAATATTTGAGTTGAGTTAAAGAATATTAATGTATTTAGAATAAAAAGATATGGGAGAAAACTCATTCTAGTTGTTTGTTGTTTCTATAACCTTTGCCTATTAGTATTAAAAACCATCCAAGTGCGAGTCGGACTCGCGCACAAAGGGTTCCGTAAAAACGACAAAAAATATCACGTTCGCTGTATGGGAACCCCCCTTAAATATTTATTTTATTTTAATTTTATCATTTATTCTTAAAGTAAAAATACAACTGAGTATTTTGTGAATATTTCAAGTGCCTACCTGTTACCATTATTGATATCGAGCAAAAAAGGGCAAATAATCGCGATTATTGTATGGGAGCCCCCCTTAAATATTTATTTTATTTTGTTTTTAGTATTTGTTGTTATAGCGGCAACAGAAATACATAATTTGTGAAAATTTCAACTGTCTAGCTGTCGCGGTTCTTGAGATACAGCCTGGAGACAGACAGACGGACGGACAGACAGCGAAGTCTTATGGGTCCCGTTTTTACCCTTTGGGTAAAAACGGGACCCATTGAGACCCTAAAAATGTACAGAGGTTCATCGGTAGGTAAGTTAAGGCGATGATAGCTCAGTGGTAGTGACGTCGGATACCGCGGCGAAGGTCGTGGGTTCGAATCCTACAATGAGCTTGAGCTTTCGGTGAAGGAAAACATCGTGAGGAAACCATAGCACGGTGGTAGGGTACTTTGTAGTACTTACTACAAAGCCAGTCGGGTACTTACCCGACTGGCTGGCTACCACCCTCAAGTTGAAAATCTGTCGGCAAGCACCTATCGGTGTGTTCCGACAGCTGCACTTGAGAGCCAGTTCCCATCTAGGCTTTGTGTGCTTACCACCTTCGGCCACATCATCACTCACCATGGTGAGATTGTGGTCAAACACAAGCTTATCCAGAATAAAAATAAAAAAAAACATTCCAAACGATAAAATGCGTTTAGGTAAACAAAAGCCGATTTTGGGTAATCCAATCCTATCGAAACGATTGAAACCCAATGTGTGGCATGTGCTTATGATATAGATTTTTTACACCAGCACAGCAATGTCTCACTCAGGCGAGCGAGCTCACACGACCTTGATTTGGTATCCTATAAAGACTTGGTACGCACTTGCAAAGTAACGTGTCATTCAAAGTTTACAAAATGCGAGATTGATATCTCACCTGAGATTCAGCTTTCGAGATACACAAAATATGTTCTTACAGAGTAGCATTACTAAGGTGGAACGGGGCATAAAGTGAGTTTTAATGAATCTTCATATCTCAGGAAGGCGATGATAGCTAAGTGGTAGTGACGTCGGATACCGCGGCGAAGGTCGTGGGTTCGAATGCTACATACAATGAGCTTGAGCTTTCGGTGAAGGAAAATATCGTGAGGAAACCACAGCACGGTGGTAAGGTACTTTGTAATACTCCACTGGCTGGCCACCCTCAAGTTGAAAATCTGTCACTAAGCACGTGTTGGTGTGTTCCGGCATTGCACTTTAGAGGTTACAATACAGTTGCCTATTGTAAATTTGTAATAAGATGTACAGCACATTGGCAATCCTGCTGGTTCTTTCATTCAGGGTAAGTAGGGTTAGAAAGAGAGATTGTCCCAACGTAGTTGTTATCTTTCTCTTTTTCGCAATTCATAGGTATTTGCTTCAAGTAGGTATGGAGAGGGTCCTATCCAGGCAGTAGGTATATAGACTGTTGCTTACTTTTTTTTCTGTGTGGTAGGCAAAGATCAAGAATTATGTATACTAAATGGATAGGTAACTCCTACCAATGAGGATCCGTAACGTTTTTAGTTAAGAATGCAGATTTATAGAGCTAAGAAATCTTTAACATACAGTGCAAAAATTTTTGTTCTACGACAAAATTGACGAAGTTATGACCGAATTACTAGCGAAGTGCACCGAGTGCACGCGAGTGCCTTCGCGGTAGCTGAAACGTCACAGTGAGGGTCGCCGCCAGTTAGCCGTTGGCAGCGATAAGGCGCGCAGTGGGTTGTTTCATTAATTGTGAATTTTAAAACAAGTAAGTATGTATAAATATTGTATAGTGCCGAAATGTACAAACAATTCTATTAAAACGCCAGAAAAACCTATTTTTTAACGTGCCAAAAGACCCAAAACATCGTAAAACTGGCCAACTGACTGACTGATCTATCAACGCACAGCTGAAACCACAGAACAGATTTCGCTGAAATTCAGCACGCAGATAGTTATTATGACGTAGGTTTCCGCTAAGAAAGGATTTTCCAAAATTCACCCCCTAAGGGGATGAAATGGGGGTCCAAATTTTGTATGTAACTCAGTCATTTTTTATTTAAAATGAATAAAATTTGGTATTTAGCCTCTAGATATAAAATAATAAAACATGTATTTAAGAATTTTTTGAATTTTAACCCTTGAAGGGGTAAAAAGGGGTGCTAAAGTTTGTATGAAAAATAAATTGTTTATTATCAGAATTACTCAAAAGTTAGTATTTATGCTCTTCGATCAAATTAAAGAAAATTACGGATTTTTTAATTCCAACCCTTAAAGGGGTAAAAAGGGGTGTTGAGGTCTGTATGTTTGTTTAATCGTGTAGTCCACGCGGGCGAAGCTGCTGGTGAACACTAGTAAATAAATAAATCCGAATTAAAATCTAGGCATAATAACAAAATATTATATATTTTTTGCTTTATATTCGAGTCATCCTAACTAAGTACATACTGAACGAATGGTTTGTAACAAAAAACGAGATGGCAACCAATATTAAGGTTTCTGTCATACCTAGATCCGCAAGTGTAGATAACCATACACTAAATAAAGCGCAAGTAGGTTAAAAGGCCATTCGCGAAATGATAATACAGGGTTACAGGGAAAGTCGTAGGTACTGAATATTAAAGAACGTTATTATTCAGCTCATTTCTGATGACATTTCCGATAATTAAGCAAAAAATAACCTTTATTTTTTGCTTTATTAACGTTTTTTGGGATTAGAGCTTAGTTCCCATTTTTTTATGTTTAAGGCAAAAGGTTAAGTTAGAAGGCATTTCAATTAATAGAAATGATTATCAAAAACTGAACCTACTACTAACAGCTTAAAAATACTGCCCGAGAATGGTTAGAATTAAAGAATTTTAACTAAGTGTTTTTAACATTGAATTGCTTTTTTAAAAAAATATGTATGGAACTTATTCGGCAAATGATTTTATAAACTTCTAAGTCTCTTTAGCTATTCAAAAAGGTATAACACTTGCTATTAAATCGGCAAAACAATTGACCAAATACCAGTTTACCAGAAGTAAGTGCTGGCCGGCCGCGCTCGTTCCCTCACAGTGACGTCACACGCACCCGCGTGCATTGGCTTTCAGCGACAGGAACGGCAAATGTTTATTACTTAATATCTTCGTAAGTAATGGTCCGATTTAGATAATTCAAAAAGATATATCATTTTAAGTCATAAAGAATAACGTGGAAACTAGTTCTATTGAATTTGCTATAACTTTACTGATATTCATTGCGAAAAAGAGAAAGATAACATATCCATTTAGTATATTCTTGGGCAAAGATATATCAAAGATTGTCCTTATTACACTTTTTAGTTGGATAATATTTTAGAAAAATATTAAAAAGAGACAGGACTCATAAAATACAAAAACATCGAAATTAGTATCTTAAAATGTTCTATATTTTCAATATAGATTATAAAAAAATAGGTCATAAAAATTTTGCATGGCCAATTGGTCAAAACGGCACCAATGTTGTACAATAAAACGCAACGTCACTTCGCTATTTGGTTCTATTCAAAAAATCCTGCAGCATTATTATGGTTTAGTCAAAATTCAAGAATTAACCCCCGACTGGACTTTTTTGCGGGAACTTGCGAAGTGACGTTGCGCTTGCGTTTTCGTTTTATTTTCATTAAATTCGTATATTTTGAGTTTTATTGAATAATATCGGTGGTTTTGTCCAATAAAAATCAATCTGTGTATCGTGACTTTTCAGGTTGTCCCAAAAAGTCCGTGTAGTTTTAGTGGAACGACTAATTTCACTAAAACCTGACTGGACTTATACGGCCGAGGACTATACTTTACTGTGAATGTGATAAAACGTGACATTAACATAAAAGAAGAATATTTAAAATAATTAATGGTTTAGGCTTGATAGTCTTGTAACTAAAGCCTTTAAAATATAAAAGTAATAACTTATAATTATTATTCAATTCATCATCTGTGATAAGTCGCATGGAAACTTAGCGGTTACGTTATATCAATTTTTTATTTTTGGCAAATAATTACTGCGAAATGGCAGCAGTTGTAAAGATGGAAGATGAATCCAAGGATGAAATTGTTGAAAATGGCGAAGAGGAGGAACTAGATGGAGTAGAAGAAGGAGAAACAAAGGATCCCGCTAAGAAAAAGAAGAAAAAAAAAAAAAAGAAGAAGACAGGTTATTATTAAACGATGTGAATCTAATTGGATGATGTAGATAAATAACAAAACGATTTTGTTCCTAAGGTGTTCCTAATCTATTATCATTTTTTGTATATTTTGTTAAACAAAATATACCTATAATACAAAGTAGTTTACTGAAACGCAATAATATTACACCAAATACGGGGAAAAAAAACAAATCTAGGCATATTCTTAACCTGTCAGTTCTTTCTTGGGACAATCGGGGTTTCAGAGTCCGCACCACTTGGTTCTCAAATTCTGTTGACTCGCGTCATTAACCTGTCAAACAACTCGTCAACTCGCGAACTGTTTTCAAAATTTCAAAATTCGCGCCCAATTACCAAGTAAATGTCATCGTCCCGAGTGTCCCATTTGAGAACCAAGTGGTGCGGACTCTGAAACCCCGATTGTCCCAAGAAAGAACTGACAGGTTAAGTTTATATTTTGTTTATATCATTAGGTGGCAAACGCTTATGTCCCACCTGATGGTAAGTGATTACCATAGCCTATGGATGCTTAATTTAATTGTTACCACACACATTACACAGTAGCAGAATAGCCATTAATACATTGTTCATTGAATCTTGTTTCCCAATCGATCGATAAGTAGATTCCCTTGGCATTTTAGAATTTATTATAGAAATAATAATTATTATTTTTAATAATTTTGTTTATAAGGTTCACCTGTTATTTGAATGCTTAATTGTGTGATAAGGACAAATCTCAATGAAAAGATGATTATTCCATTCAATTTAAACATCCCTGTAAGATATTCTTATATGAAATATTGGTTAGGTCATGAACATTGTTTTAATTTTATAAACCTTCTGTACACATATAGGTACTATTGAAAACTGTTTAACTATTTATTTTAGAAAATGAATCAAGTGGTGATTTGGATAATGCAGTCACAGACACGGCAGAGAAGGTGGAAATATTATCAGTTGAAGATGATGGTGATGATAAAAAGAAGAAGAAAAAGAAAAATAAAAACAAAGGAAAAAGTGCCTCAAAAGAGCAAACAGTTCCACCAACTATACCCATTGCTGAGCTATATCCTGATGGTAACTTCACTTAATAATTAGTTAGCAACTTTAGCAAATTATAACTTACTTGAAGTAAGTTAATGTCTTGGCTTGGGTATGGTATTATTGTCCCTAACTAAAACTACCAATTTTTAATTAGTTTTTTACTCTTTCTTACTCTCTCAAGTTGAAAATCTTTCCTTCACCAAAAGCTCAAGCTCTCTGTAGGATTCGAACCCACAACCTTGGCTGCGGTATCTGACGTCACTACCACTGAGCTATCATCGCCTTAAATAAACTAGAAGTCCAAGAGTTATGATTCAAGTTAATAAGTAGGATGGGTAGAGTGATTATGAAGACCTCTTAATAAAGGTGGATTATGCCCTTCTTAAACTGTTTACCACGAAACAGAAATAGCTAACTATAGCTCATAACAAATGTCATACTTATTTATTTGGTTGCCATATCATGTCAATAAAATATTAATGATGTATATTCAAAAAAGAATTATTGAACTCTACTTAAATAACAATATAATAATAGTGCCATTTATTTGGCATAGGCCTCCTCCAACACTCTCCATTGTGCCCTATCATCTGCAACTCTGGTCCAATATGGCCCCAATGTTATCCGCCTAACCTTGGGGCCAAATAACATAATAGTTTAGTGAAAAAAAAAATTTACTTGGGAACTAAAATTTACTGGTCATTAATGTATTAAACCACAGTGCAATCATGTGTAAAAATACTTTATTTCACAGGTAACTTTCCTGAAGGCCAAATTATGGAGCATGGCCCAGCTGAAGGCATTGACGAAAGAACTGCCAAAGACCGTTTCTCTAGTGAAGAAAAGAGAGCCCTAGATAGACTGCATCAGGATATCTATCAAGAAATAAGACACGCTGCTGAAGCCCATAGACAGGTACATGTCATATCTTTTTATTAATACACAAATTATGTAGGGCAGGACTAATAATATAAAGCTGAAGAGTTTGTGTGTATGTTTGAATGAACTAATCTTAGGAATGGCCAGACTGAGTCCTTATTTAACAAGTACCATAGATGTAGCTGAATAAAGTATTTCATTATTCATATCGAACTTGAGGATATGAGTGTAGATAAAATATATTTTCAGACACGTAAATACATCCGCGACTGGATAAAACCAGGAATGACAATGATTGAAATCTGTGAAGAACTAGAGTCAACCGCCAGGCGTTTGATTGGAGAAGATGGACTCAAAGCGGGTCTAGCCTTCCCCACTGGCTGTAGTCGCAACCACTGTGCCGCTCATTACACACCAAACACAGGTAGCACTAAAAACATAATCAGAAATCACTAAACAATACAAGGAAGCGATAAGAGTGCATTCTTCCTTAAATTATTTTTTTTACTACAAGTGACAAACATGCAGGCGGGTCACCTGATAGTAAGTGACTACCGTCACCTATAGACACTAGCAATACCAGGGGTCAATGTGTTGTACACCTTTTTTTTACAATGCCTTAAATTCATCTGGCTCTCAAGTGCACGGTGCTTGGCGACTAATTTTCAATTTGATTGTGGTAGCCGGCCAGTCAGGTACTACAAAATACTCTACTACCGTGCTATGTATTCCTCACGATGTTATCCGTCACCGAAAACTCAAGCTCATTGTGGGATTGGAATCCACGACCTTCGCCGCGGTATCCGACGTCGCTACCGTTGAGCTATCATCGCCTTTGAAATGTTATAACTTTAGTTAGTTACATTAAGAGTCTCATGAACAAGGAATTGGGTTTTGCTGTAACAGAAACATATTTCTGATTAAATTAGATTAACATCACCTGATATATGAAAATAACAATGCCAGCTATTGTTTCATGAATTTTGTTGATGTTGCTATGTAAATGCAATAACTTTTATTGTTGAAATATTTTCTGATTCAGTCTGTAATGTAAACAGCTAATATTATAATGTTCTGAAACTGAAGAACAATCATTCATTTATTTTTATATATACACACACACAGTGACCTTAGTAAAACTGCCACCATTTTCGAGATATTTAATATCAGAAATTCAAAAATCAATGGTGACACTTATTGAGGTCATTTTTTTATATAAACTGGTTGGTAACACTTATTGAGGTCATTTTAGATTTTAGATAGGTGGCCTGCCCACCTATCACCCCCTTAAGTTCGTTGTACTACTTACCGGACACTCCGTATAGAACAAAGATTTTATGAAGGATTGGCCATATCTTCAATTTTAATATCATGTTATATAACATCCACAGTAAAGTCTAGTCCTCGTCCGTACAAGTCTGATTAGGTTTTTGTGAAATTGGTGGTCTTTCCACTAGAATATTTCACTGACTTTTTGGGACAACCTGAAAAGTCACGATACACATGATATGAAAACCATATCATTTCACTTCACTTGTGCACTGATCATTATTGGATAATACCACCGATATTATTAAATAAAACGAGAAAGTTCCCGCCAAAAAGTCCCTAGAACAAAGTCAGTAATGTTACGATAACTTTGATCAGGTGACACCACGGTCCTCGATTACGACGACGTGGTGAAGATCGACTTCGGCACACATATAAACGGTCGCATTATAGACTGCGCGTTTACTCTGCACTTCAACCCTCGCTACGATCCACTGGTAAAGGGTGTGCAAGAGGCCACTGAAGCTGGCATCAAGGCCTCAGGGGTTGATGTTAGATTATGTGACGTTGGGGCAGCTGTACAAGAGGTACTTATTAATTACATAGTTATAACTAGGTTTACCACTTACCCCCCTTCACTAGTGTTTACCGTACCGTTGTCTGTGCCGCTAATAGGGAATATGCATGTAATTCCAATAAAGGTCTATCAAATATTTTTCTTTATGTATGTAAATAAAGGTCTATCAAATATTTTTCTTTATGGTGTAAACTATTGAATTAAAATATTAAAAAACACATGCATATTCCCTATTGTGTTTGATCTCCATTCATACAGTGCCACCAAATCCTCCCCGATAGGGGTTTTCTAAAATTTGTATTGGACTGCAAGTCTAGTTCGACTCTAGACAACTAAAGCTATGCTTATTTAATACTCAACTACCTATGATTAGCTAATATTATATGGGCGTAGGTCATTGCTTTGAGATAGATACTTAAATGTTATTTAAATTTAAGGTAATGGAATCACATGAGGTAGAGCTGGATGGTCAAATGTATCAAGTCAAACCAATCCGCAATCTTAACGGCCACTCTATCGGTCCCTACAGTAAGTACCTTTACACCTTTGATATTTACTGAAAAAGTATCTCAGCAAAGTGACGCGACTCGAAGCCTTTATGAACCTTTTACTCGGTTATTAACTATACTTATTTGACGTCTTACAATAGGGATGGTGACTGACATATCAAATCAGCTTATTTTTATTAAATGTCAAAACGATAGTTTGTATTGTGTTTTGTATGAAATACTGGCTTGTGACGTCATAAATATACACCATCAAAAGATCTACTCTTTGTCGTTAAATTGTTAATTAAAAATCTTAAACATTATGAATTTTACCATGTATTCGAGTATTTTTAAATGTTTTATACACTGGTTAGTGCTAGATATTTTTGGATGAATAAATATATCATTCATTTATTTAGGGATCCACGCTGGAAAAACTGTGCCTATCGTGAAGGGTGGTGAAACGACACGTATGGAGGAAAACGAATTCTATGCAATAGAGACATTCGGTTCAACTGGGCGCGGTCAAGTTCACGATGATATGGACTGTTCTCACTACATGAAGAACTTCGACCAGCAGTTTGTGCCTCTACGGTGAATATCATCATTTAATTTAATGTTACTGAAATCCTACTATTATTATAAATGTGAAAGTTTGTATGTTGCTCAATCACGCAAAAACGGTTGAACGGATTTTGATGAAACTTGGCACACAGGTAGATCATATCCTGGAATGAAACCGCCGGGCGGAAAACTAGTAATAAAATATTTTCTATACTTATGCTTGCGCCCACAGAGACATTTTGCATCGGTACTGCTACCGTGAAAGCAGTCTGCGAATGCATCGCTACAAAATGTGGGCGCAATAAGCTTGTGATGGTCGTTACTTGGTGGTAAACACACAAACCCTAAATGGATACTGGCTCTCAAGTGCAGCTGTCGGAACACACCCATAGGTGCTTGGCGACAGACTTTCAACTTGAGTAGTATTACAAAGTACCCTACCACCGTGCTATAGTTTCCTCACGATGTTTTCCTTCACCGAAAGCTCAAGCTCCCTTTAGGGCTTTCGCCGCGGTATCCGGCGTCACAACAATCATCGCCTTTTACGTAAAGTAAAATAACGGGTATTACAGACTGCAATCATCGAAACAACTACTGAACTTGATCAATAAAAACTTCGGCACACTTGCGTTCTGCAAGCGGTGGGTGGAACGCGCAGGCGCGTCGCGCTACGCGATGGCGCTCAAGGACCTCTGCGACAAGGGCGTCGTGGACGCATACCCGCCGCTCTGTGACATCAAGGGCTGCTACACGGCACAGTTCGAACACACCATACTACTGAGACCCACTTGCAAGGAAGTCATATCGCGCGGAGACGACTACTAGCACTCGCTCTTGTATATAATACCTCACACAATTTCTATTAGGTATTAAAACCTCTTTTTTTAAATAGCTTTGTACGTTTTATCGGTCGGTCTAACTAAACCGACCTGTTAGATACTTTGTTTTGTGACCACTAACAAAGATTTTCTTTATACTATTAAGTTCATTGTTTTTTAAACTGTTTTACATTTTACTACTCAAACGATAACGCTAGACGTGTATGAGCACTCACAAGTGAAACGTACATGTGTGTGAACTATTGAACACGGTTCATAGGAATTTCATTGAAAATTGTGCTGAAACAGTAAAATGACGGGTTTTATTACAACGTTGTTATTTCTCTACTAATCCTGTTATGCAATAATGCAAACACCTACATAAGTGCTGTATGTAGTACGGTAACATGTGTCAATATCAATTTATTGTTTTAAAATAAAGGTCTACTTATATTGGAAATATGTACATTGTTTTTATTTTAGTTGTAATTATATTGTCATTGGATTGATAAATACCGGAAGTTTGAATAAATAAATATTTCATTTTAGTACCACAAGTGACAACCAGTCTGACGGGTCACCTTTTGGTGAGTGACTACCGTCGCCTATAGGCATTAATTAGCAATACCAGCGGGATTGCCAATGTATTACAACGCCTTGTGTTGGGCATTAATCAATTAAAATTTTAATCAACTAATTGATTAGAAAAAAATTGCAATTAAATTAATTGCAATTGAACTAGTAATTGCCCGCTGCAATTGATTTATTTGGATTAATCTCTATCATGAATTTAATTTTGCCCAACACTGCTTAAAGGCAACTGGCTCTCAAGTACAACTTCCGGAGCACATCAACAGGTGCCTGGCGACAGATTTTCATCTTGAGGGGTGGTAGCCAGCCAGTTGAGTACTACAAAGTACCGAACCGCCGTCGTATGGTTTCCTCACGATGATTGCCTTCACCGAAAGCTCATCGTAGGATTCGATCCCACTACCTTCGCCGCGGTATCCGACGTCACTACCACTGAACTATCATTTGATTTGAAACATTTTCCACATCTATACACAATCTGAGCTGAGGCACCAACGTTTATCACGGATAGAAAATCGAATCCACAACTTTGGTATGGATATTTTTCTCCACACCTAGAGCAAAAATGCAATGGTTGGTAATAAATCTGAAAACGTTAAACGGAATTGGACCAAACAAAATGATAATAAAATTTCGAGAAACAATCATTCTGAATGTAACTTCCTTTTGATTGGAATTAAAGAGCGTGTCAGTGTTCTTACCGCTAAGGGGAGAGAGAATTTTGTCACCAAAAGTAAGGAAAATACAATTTTCCGGTCAAATTTAGTAGGCTGGGGGATTACTCGTAACACTCTTCGACTTATCTAAATAGGTAATAAAACACATGATAAATGTTATTCAAAATTCAACGCTTCGGGGAAGAGTGGGTTACGATATGTCTTTATGGGCAATAATTATTTTCTGATCATGATTTATCAAAAACCTTGATATTAATACTTATTCATTACACAATGAATGAAACACGTAGGTATTTTTAGTTTTTCAAAACGAAATCTAAAATAGTTTAGTGAACTAAGATGGATTAAAATAGAAGAACGCAGGTGAAGGTGAAACCGGAGGCAGTGGCGGATTTACCAGTAGGCTGAGTAGGCTGGAGCCTAGGGCGGCAAATTTGGCCCAATATTTTTTTTATCTTACAGAAATAAAAAAAAACATTATTATATACACAAAGAAACGAGTGACAAAAATTTTAATATTTTAGTAATGCACAGTATACTGAACACTCTTACATCCGTAATCCGTATACAGAATGGAAACTTTCAGCGGGGCAGTAAGTACCTTATCCGTTGCATGCAGCTACACGAAAATGGTCTTAGGAGACTATCCATATTTTTTTATGGAACTTTGATCCTCATTCATAGATTTCCAAAAATATGTAGTGTTAGCAAGAAAATAGCCATTTTAGACAAAAAATCTTTATGATGCAAATCGATCCTATTTCTAATACTGATCCAAAACTTCTATAGGACCAACCATCGTTGGAGTAGGTACTCTAAAAGTCACAAATTGCAAAAAACTTTTCTCTTACATTTTGTAAAGAATTTGTGTAACTGAAATACAAAAAATAAAATAAAAGACAAATGATCACGTAGAATTTTACACATATCAAAAAGAAGGCGTATTAATTTTCTTTTTTTATTAACTAACATTACTTGATGATGTTATTCTTATTTAGAATCTTGCTGACCGCCATTTTGACGAATACATAAATTGATTCGTTTCTGTACCGACCTAGTGGCTGCTGACCATTTATTTGGATGAATTCCATACAAAATTGTGGTTAGTGATTCTTTAAGTTCTTGAACACCATCGTTTTGTTTTTTGTAAACCTCAGTTTTCAGGTAGCCCCACAAAAAGAAATCTAGAGGCGTCAGATCTAGACTACGCGCTGGCCAAGAAATAGGACCATGTGTTCCTATCCATTGATCACCAAACTGTCGGTTTAAAGTAGAACGCGTACTGCGGCTGTTGTGAGGTGGAGTGCCATCTTGTTGAAAAAAACATTCTTCTTGATTCCGAGTGGTAAATCATCGACGAGCTTTTCAAGATTCTCTAATATTCTGTTGTTTTAAATGTTGGAGTTCGAAATTTGAATTGTTTTTAAACTTATCTTTTTATTCACTCAACAAAAAGATCTCAACTGTCACTAAAAAAGCTTTTGCGTAAAATTTTCATACAAAATGTACGGGAAAAGTTTTTTTGCAATTTGTGACTTTTTGAGTACTCCAACGATGGTTGGTCCGATAAAAGTTTTTAGAAACAGGATCGATTGGCATCAATTTTTTTTTCTTTTTTTTTTAAATCTGTGAAAAGGGATCAAAATTCCATAAAAAATTATGGATAGTCTCCTAAGACCATTTTCATGTAGTTGCAACGGATAAGGTACTTCCCCTTACTGCCCCGCTGAAAGTTTCCACCCAGTATAAAAGTTTACTAAATGCACTGTAAAATATAGGTACTTGTATCGTATATAGGTACAACTATCCCCTAGTTCACAATCATACTAATAACGGGAAAAAGCCGACGTAATAAGGACCGTAGAACACAATCATAAAAATGCAATTTTAGAATAAATATGATTGTGAATTAAACTAGCGTATTGAATTTCAAAGGTCAGTAGGGGCGGCAAAAATTGCATAGCCTACTAGCGGCAAATTTGAAAATCCGCCACTGACCGGAGGGCGCATGGGTAGTTTTAAACAATATATAATTTATTGGTATTACATATTTCCAACTACGCACTCATCAACCATGTTTTCACTTACTTCACATCATGTAATTTCAACAAGATAGTGCTTTTGCGACCGGGCTCTTCTATTTCTACAACATCTACTAATAAATTAGGTCACAAGGCTTACGAGTTCTGAAAACTGCTGAAAATAATAATAATAAAAAATATTTTATAGTTTATACTTTATTTTAGGAAACTCTATCTCTATAGCAAATATAAACGATTACATTCATAATTTAAGTATGTATTATGGTAATATCGATACAAAATCTTTCGCCTATAACGGATTCTTAAAAATGTATAAAACTACAATAAGAACTCAAGATAATCACTAGCATTTTTTCCAATATCATTTTATAATACACTACTTATATTATATTTTTCTACTAATACTCACATGCTATATTAATTGTAAAAATGTAAATGGTATCCCGTTGAAACGTTTCTGTGAAAAATTGATCAAAAACAGCAATCAACTTCAGTCCTTCTAGTCTGCCCATATGTACCCACTAGCTTCCCCCGCGGTTTCACCCGCTTTCCCGGGATGAAAATTCCTATATTAGGTACTCACGGATGATGTAACTTTCTATTAATTAGGTAGCTTTTTAATAAAGGTTCAGTAGGTACAGAGATTTCCTCAACATACAAAGAAACAAAATCCTCTAAGTGCTAAGAGCCAGTAACATTACATATTATTAGTTCCAAGTATTTAGGTACTGGCTATAATAATTCTCACATGGTGACACAAAATATCGATATTCAGGATGATGGTTTGGTTTCTACTTTTTCTTCTTTGAGATGGCATATTTTCGAAATTTTTGTTAGTTCGTCACGCTGAATAACTTCTGTTTTAAGAACATACCTACATTGTACAAATATGTGTTTTTTTAATTCAATCAGACATTTCATTTCTATAACTATAATTCAACAGATTTAATTATAGTTATGGGAAATAGTTAAAGTTGTTCAGCAAGCAAAACTAACAAAACTTATGTTTCGAAACGATGATGCCATCTCAAAAAATCATTGAAAGGAATAAAATAATAATAATTAAGTTGAGTAAATTTTAGAATATTCTTAAATTCAAATACTGGTACAAGACGCAAGCTCAAATGACAGTGAAATTCCAATATAATAATTGAATGTTACACATGAATACGATATACATAAATTATTATTATAGGTTACATTATTAATAATTATGCGTGAAATAAGGCAGTAGGGGAAACAGAAGACACATGATCATAAGAGATGCGTTTGCTACAACGAAACTTATTTAAATTAGCTAGCAACACCTGTTGTCTATGCCGTGATCTTCACGTTATCACCTTGCTACGTGATGTTGGTAAATGGCGACAGTCAGTGTTAGCATGGGAAGCGTTTTTTATGAAATAGCATTTTGTTTTTTTTTTATTCAGAGTTAACATATTTTTTTACGAAAGCCTTACAAGTGTACTTAATTAACCAATTTGCTAGCAAAAGAACAGTTGTCTAGGAATTGCGATTCTAATTATTTCAAGTTATGAAGTAGTTATTAATATAATATCTCTTTGCTATGGTCATTTTTGTATATTTGGAAGGTGACCCACCCACCTATCTCCTTCTTAAGTTTGTCGTACTACTTACCGGACACCTGTATATCAAATGCCCTCAATAGGGTATTACACCCATTTTTGAAAAGTGTCTCAATTAAATTCTATGGTTCTAATAAGCCACTAAAAAAAACACAAAAATTTTATTCAATCGATAAGTGCCATAAAAATGCATTTAAATTTTACATTTACAAATTTCGCGCGTAATTTGACGAAAATTATTATTAAATATTATCTATGAAATCAGCTGTTATGACGTCAGAGGGCTTGGTAAACAAATGTTGACACGTTTTAGTTAGCTTGCTTTAAGTTTGCTTACATAGCCGGATGTACGTCATCAGGCTATGTAACATGGCGGTTACTCTATTTCACTGTGTTAAAAAAACAGATTAAAAATACTGAAGACTTTGGATAGAATTTAAAAATCTATTTCGTAATTTTATGAACTAAAGCTAACATTTCCCGACTGCTTTTTGCCTAAGCTATCTCAATAATATATTTTTAGTTTTTTTTTTTCATATAGAGTAAAATACCCTATTGTTAATACAATCTCGCAATATATGGAAGAAATTATCCCAAAATTAGAGCAAGTCACCCAACTACGTTGATCATGTCACCCTTATAATGGGAGACTATGTTCAAATCTACAATTAATTACAGTTATCATTCATTCGTTTTTCAGAATGTCATTCAATTTTAATATTCTTCCTACTAATCAAATTTGTCTATTATCAGGTGTCCCCAGTTTCTCCTATTATTAGGTCATCTCACTATTAAATAGAACAATGTTTTATTTTTCGTTCTTCAGTAAGATTGGTGAACTTAATTCAATAATATAGGCCACAGCACATTTAAACTTCATACTTGTAAAATGTGGAAGAAGTATTATAGTAAAGTATTAACTTACAATAACATCAAACAAAGCTACATTTTAGCATCAACAAGTAGGTGAATATTGAATGATGCACGTGCACAATGTGTATCGACAACTTATACTATTTTTACGTGCTTGTTATGTTTTACAGTTTTACTTATTCATAATGTAATCATGGTATGGATAAAATGATTTTAAGTACATTACACAATGCAATACATAACAATTTGCACAATGTCTGTCATCATTGTCGTTCGTTGACTAGACTATTAATTTAGTTTCTGGATGACTGTTAGTTACACTTTCAACTACGTATTACATAACTGTGTGACAATGTAACACCTAGGTCAAGGCGGGGAAGTCCGGCAGCGGGTCAAGTCCATCCACGTCTCCTTTGCGTGCTTCGTAGAGACATCTGTAAGTTGATGCCAGAACCAGCAAGAGACACTGTTTTGCCGACAGACACTAGCTGCTGTAAGTAGTTATTAAAGCGCGCAAAGGTGACGTGGATGGACTTCACCCGCTGCCGGACTTCCCCGCCTTGACTACTACATAAAATTATACTACAATTGATCAAAATATAATATTATAAGATTACATCCGATAGATTTAGATTTACAAAGTGATTGCTGTTAATTATAGAAAAAAAATTACATTTACATTCTTACAGTAAAAAAAATGTTCTATTTCACAAAGTCGGTCAGCCCTGTATGGTGTTACCGTCTACAAATAAAGTTTATATTTATTGCGACAAAATGTAGTGGTGTTGGACTGTATTGTTAGGTAGGCACATACAGCGTGACAGACAACGTTAGACATACATACGATAATCTGTATTCCTTATTGGTGATAATCAGATCTTGCCCTTTCAATTTATCAATTTAAGCACATTTGATAATTCGTAATTTGTATAAGATCCTTAAGTGAGTTTCTGAATATATTTTTAAGGAAAAGTTTTTTAAATAAATAGGTACATAAGTTTATTCACATGGGTACATTTTTAAGATAAGTTAGGATATAAGTAAGTGTATTTTCATAATCGTGTTTTCTTTACTGCCGCTTTCGACTTACCCAGTAAATATCTTAAACGATTATATGACGATGATATAGTCCACAACTAACTACAAAGCTGTAAGCAGTGCAAATTACTAAATAAATTTAAGTCACATTAACACACACACAAAATAGATAATAGGAGAAGCTGACAAACCCAAATGATTAATATAATAATGCCTTATACCAAACTGGTAAAGTATCACAGAAATTAACCATACCTAGCTAAACTATGATGTCTTGAATAACATACGAACTTTACTAAAACATTATGATTTGGTCATTGTGTACTCAAATTTTACAATCATGTGTACACTATTCAAGTACCTATATATTCTATAGTAATAAAGAAACAAATTAATTAGATACTTAGGTAGCACTCAAAGCCTACCCAAACTTAAAAATATGAGGCCAATACAGATTAATACGTTAGTTAGGCCTTAGAAAAGTAGTTTTGAATGCAATACAAAGTTAAAATATTTTTAAAATCAAACACTTGAGTTTTAAAATTAAGAGGTTATGCTCTATTATATGATACTGACAAAGAATAGATAGTATCACGTAACACAGTTCTCATAAGTTCATCAAAACAATACAAGCCTATAATAGGCACAATGTACAAAACCAAAAGATGAGTCTTTAATATTAATAATGTCTTTGATGTTTGCGTAAAACCCGACATCACAAAAAGTAGAAGTATCCCAAGCTACTAGTATGGTGGCGTGGGCAGATGTCCCGCACGATAGCCCTATCTATCTATAGGTATACCCTTTCCATCACCCTACTGTATTTGTATTCACATTGTGATATAACTGTTACTATACAAATACCGTACTATATTCTCTTCGGAATTAACGAGAAAATATGTATTAATATGAATTACGATTTGTCGTAATTTTTAATCTGGTAACGTAAAGATGAAATTTCATAAAGAAACTAAATTGTTGTTTTATAGCATGATCACAATTATCTGACTGTAAATTAGGCACGTAGGAAAATAAAATTGATATACCCACATACTTAATATTATTTTAACATCATTTTTTCTACAAGAAAAATAACTAAAATTGATATAAATAATTTTAAATAATTGTAATTTTATATTACATAGTATTATTTATTTGTTGGTCCTCACCGTTGACTGCAGTAACTGCGGTGTATGGCCAATTGTAGATCGACTGCAAAGGGACATGGAGCAATTCTACCAGGTATCGGTAGTTTGGTTCTGCAAAAAATACCAATTTCACTTTAAACATTGTCTTGGTAGTTTGGTGGTGTTGTCTCATTGTCTTCGTGTCTATACCAGTCTATGGTATTAAAAAAAATGGCCATTATTTATAAAGTTGTCCACTAATGCTTAAGATAGTATAACAATAACGGATTCCACCATTTTAAAAATAATTTATAGCCATTTATATCGAAAATTAACTATTTTTTAAAATAGCCTTTTCATTTAAATCAATTTTTGAATTAAATCAAAATTTCAGAGGAATGTGTGAAAAAATTGTAGGTCATAATTTATTCCTCTTAGCAAATACGCAGTTTAATTCATCGTATGGTTAATGTAACATACCGAAATTAAAATTGAAACCAGTAAAATTAAATTAATCAGCGGTGAATATTAAATAAAAAAATATTATTGAAAAATATCGCCAATTGTAGTCTGGTGTACGAAAAAATAACGTACCATTCTCAGGATTGATGTATCCTTTACGTATCAGGAAGTCTATCAAAACTGGAGCACTTGTGGTCTTAAACTGTGGCGACAATGCTCTTTGCACACACTCTTCCGCTGTCAGGAGTTCAAAACTCTCAACTTCACCATCAGCATTTTGTGGAACAAAATCAATGGGCAATTCCAGGTCATACACATACTCTGTATTTGGAAAAAGGCCTCTCTCACTCTCAAAATAAAAGCTGGAAATAAATAAAAATAATAAAAGTCGGTGTTAAGCTTTACCCTAACTAATACGGCAGTATTGAGTTCTATTTCCATCGAGTTTCAATATTTGTGTGATAATGTCTTAGACCAAATAAAAAAGGTAGACTTAAAGTGAAGCACAGTAAAGGAAGCCGAATTTGGAAAAAGGAAACCGATCACGTTCCTGTGCGATGCGAGTTACGCGGGATAACGTACGGGCTGATCACGAACACAGCTTCGTGCATGTTGCTTCATTTCATTGGAGACTATTGTTTACGTACACTCCCTCTACCTTTTTTATTTGTTCTGTGGATAATGTGTGTCATGTCTTATGAAAAAAGAAATCTTCGTTCCATTATACAGGCTCTGCTTTATAAGAAAGTGTGTAAATGTCAATGTAAATAGGATTTATTTGATAAGCTATGCATAAAATATTTGAGTATTACCTAACACATCCAGCAGGCACCAATCTTTTCACCAGTTCTCCTTCAACTGATGCCTCTTCGGCAGCTTCCTTTATAGTAGTCTCAAGTATTCCATAACCCACCGCTAATCCACCACTAACAAAACAATCCCATTTTCCTGAAAAATTTTTTTAATAGTTTTATTGGTTTTGTAAACTTTATATCATAAATATGGCGGTATAAAATAAGTTGGCACTATTAGCAGTGATGTGAGCTTATTCCTTTTGTTCATTACATTAGAATACACATTACAGTAGAGAATAAATTAAGTTTGTGGGCGAGGGGTGGAACCACTAAACAAGTATACAGCCCGCCTGATAGTAAGCGGTTATCGTAGCCTATAGCATACAATGCCAGTGATATCTTTTGTGGAACGAATTATAACCCTTGTATCAATGATATTATAAGTAAAAAGCATATAGATTTTAGATAGGTTCTAAGCGCTGTGAGAGCATTAAAACCTGGCTAAAGCCCAGTTTGACCTGTGTTGCGTCGCCGGCGTTAATGGATGCACTTCACATACAGGTGCAATTAAAAGTAAATGAGACCCAAAACAACCAAAAATGCAGTCGTGTATTACGACATATCGTAATATAGCGTGATATTGCTATATTAAGTTATTTATGTGAATGTTACATTGTCATTTTTGTCCTTTTTTAACCAACTTCAAAAATGGAAGAGGCTCTCAATTTGTATGTGTTTATTTTTAAAAGATCGAATGTTATATAGGTTACCTATCTATACTTTTTTACTTCTAATGTCATTGCATTATAAATCAACTAAGTGTTTTTTAAGGCCCAAGAATTTTTTTTTGGAACTTCTCTCCACTTAGTTTAACACACACTTATCATAGCCGTTCGGCTATGCATTTGCATTGAAAAAAATCAAACCTTTATGTGATATTCTTACCAGGCCAAGTTTGTTTAGTAAAGCTTCTTTGCTGAAGCCAAATGCAGAGCCCTTTCGTTGGATGATTCAAGTAGCCTGTTACACTGACACCATAGTTTCTGATGCCAAAGAGGCAAATAGCACTCCTGTCCATCTCCAGTAGGCTCTCATGATAAAATGGAGCACTGACTTCAAAACACTAAAAGCCAACAAATTAGTAAGAATATTGTAAATTAGGATATGTTATATTGGCAGAATGTAGGTAAATATCAATCCCCTTGGCTATCAAAGGGACAGATGTCCCAGGATAATAAAAAGATAACAATAGAATCTAATTGATTCAAGTTATTAAGGAAAGTCCAGAATAGAAAGTCATTGGTAGAGCTCGACAAAGCTAAAATGACATTCCCCACTCACTAATGCATTTATCTCCACAAGCAAACTTAAAAAAAATCCCGCCTGATTGTAGGCATGTAGACTATCGCCTATATACACTTGCAACACCAGGTGTACCACTTGCAAAAATCTCTTCACATTCTTCCTGATGATTAACTACAATATCACAGCAACAAGGTAAATAACACTTGAAAGTACAGTACCTCATCTCGCCAACCTTTGAGAGCACATATTTCATTTTCTTTCCTTAAAGTTTGAAGAATGTTTGCTACTTTTAATGTTCTTTCTTTATAATCTCTGAATGCTGGATTAAGTTCTACAAATTTTCCTGCGATTCTAAAAACCTGGAATACCAATGCACTTATTATTGTATTCACATAGATTTATATATACATTTATATTATTTCATATTAATCTGATATTGTGATGAAAAAATAACTCATAACCGGGCAATCATTCTCTACCCACAAGGTAATCTTGAAGCAAAAATATCAACCAGTGCAACAATTTTATAGCCAAAGCCAAAGATACATTTATAGAACCAATAGAACATTACTGGCAGTTCAGTTCATTGACAATTTACCTCCGGAAATCTGTGCAAGTACTTCATGACATCAGGACGAATGAGCCCCACTTGATGACCAGCTACCACGAATGGTTTACATACGCCTTGATGTAAACCTTAAAATATAATGTCGCATGCAATCCCAGCAAACATTTATGACAACGCAACAATAGACCATTGAAACAATATTATTTCTTTCAGAATAATGTTATACATACCAAATAAGTAAAAGCAATTAAATTTCCTCGCTAATTTCAATAAATCAGAAATGTTATTTTGTGCTGAAGAATTCATTTCTTTCATATTTCTATTCCATGCAAGTGAACGATAGTTACCTATTTCCAAATTAAATTGACAAACAACTAATAATATTTCCCTCTCAACTACTCTTAGGATTATGTCATTCACTCCTTCGCTTTTTTTTTTTTTTTTTAAGAAGATTTTTGGCCTGGTAGCGTGACCTTTAAGCCATTTCTTTATTTTAAATATTCATCTTTTATGTTTAGTCACGTTTTATTGTCACTTTCACTGTAAAGTCTAGTCCTCGTCCGTACAAGTCCGGTCTAATTTTAGTGAAATTGGCGGCTATTCCACTAAAACATTTCATGGACTTTTTGGGACAACCTGGAAAGTCACGATACACGCTTTCATTTCATTTCACTTCACTTGTGCACTTACATTGATCTTTATTGGACAAAACACCACCGAAATTGTTCAATAAAACTCAAAATACACGAATTTAATGAAAATAAAACGAAAACACAACGTCACTTCGCAAGTTCCCGCCAAAAAGTCCACTCCTTCGCTCAATCGACAAGCACCACAGACTATGTTGAGATACCTACCTAAAAGGCCTTACACACCATCCATCTTGCTGTACGCCCCGCCAAGGCCATGTAAGATACACGATAAAAACGACCGTGAATAAGCTCGACGGGCTTTTTCATTCGTCGCCATTTAGAACTTTTAGGGACAACCTGAAAAGTCACGCACGATACACGCTTTCATTATATTTCACGTCACTTGTGCACTTGGATTGATCTTTATTAGACACGATAAATCTGAAAATACACGATGTTGATGAAAATAGAAAACGCAACGTCACTTCGCAAGTTCCCGCCAAAAAGTATTATGAGTAATAAAATAAGTAATGGGGTCTTTAGGCGGGAACTTGCAAAGTGACTGCCCCTTTTCCATTAATTTTGATTAAACGTGACTATAACATAAAGGAAGATGAATATTAAAATGGATCATGCTGATAGTCTTGTAACTAAAGCCTGTTAAATAAATTAAATAAAAACTATAATCATGTCAATGTCAAAATGCGACGTCAAATTTATGTCAATTGTCAATCAATCAAAGTGGATGTTTGTTTGTTTGCACTTCGCATGGTGTTTCATATTCTAATTTAAATTATTATAATGGAACCTAGAATGTCGACAGAAAGTTTTGGAATTATTGATGACTTAGCTCCAGTTTTCCGCCCATATGTACAAAACATGTACCAAGATTTGAAACTAGGCGAGTTTACGTTTTAACTATTTTTCTAACAATTGAATAATTTACATAATCATAATAATTATCTACACAGGTTTATGCAAGACAAAAGTGGATTTTGAAAGAATATCTGGAGGCACTGAACTAGGAGAATGCCAGTTCCGTTTAGTTTTACCTTACTGTTCTAAGAAACTTAAATGGGAAGTGATTTTTGATGCTGCATCACCTTGGTTCGCACCAGATTTTAGATTCGATGATGACAGTTTTCTTATGAACATTGATGAAGATTTTTTTGAGAACAAAGTTCCTAGTCTTTCAAAATGGAATGAAAATGACCCTAAAGCATTGAGTGATGTTATATCAGAATTAGTTAACCTGTATAAAATTCATCAGGTGAGCTTTATTACTTTGAATTATAATTGAATCTTGAGCATGGCCACAGACCGTCTATTTGGATCACCACAGTTAGGCCTCTCACACATAATAATAATAATAATAAACTCTTTATTGAAACACACCACAGACAGAGAAAAACATAAAAACTAGAACTAAACAAATTAGTGTAACAGTGGGCGGTCTTATCGCTTAGAGCTAGTTACTGAAATAAAGCCAATGTCATAACACTTATCAGTCACCATCTCATGCTAGACATAATACATTTTAATGGAGGCTCTCATGTCACTACTTAGTAATAGGTGAGTTGCCTGACTACTAGTTTCTTTTGTAACCAGTAGTCAGGCAACTTAAAAAATTTACTTAATTAGTAGACATCATGGCAACTCGTCTAAACAAAATTAGTATACCTGGCTGCTCGAGGTGGGCAGCTGGCCATGTTATGTCAGACTCCTACTGACTAAAACCTCATAGTGTTCCAACCAGATACTTTTTTATTTATATTCATTGGTATATCCTTGTGTACAAATGCATCCTTGCAGTTTTTTATTTTTATTGCAATTGTATCAGGTCTAGGACAAAAATATCATATATAAAAATATGTAATATTTTCAGATAAAAAAGTTGAATGAAGATGAGAGCTCTCGCGCATATTTTGAATACAGTGCCTTGCTTGGTGATGCATTGACCTCAGAAAATGACATTGAGGTTTGGGTTGGCGGTCATGTAGTTGAGTTTCTCATCAAACTTGATGTAGACACATCAAGTTTACCAGAATTGTACTATGATAGGTAGGTACTTACTTAATAAATAATATAAAGCACCCAAGTGTCACACAAACCATACATATAGCATCCTGTACACGCCGCACTTTCTATAGGGACTGTATACGGCGTGTACTGGAGGTCGGGCTTCTAAGCTTGAATAAAAACACGCCAGTTTTCTTCTATATAGGTCTTCTTGATGCTTGCCTTGGGTATTGCTCTGCTTTCTATTTTCTATGTGCTGGATCGAGGTTGAAGCAATTGAAGCATGCTGTACGCCCCGAGGCGTCTATCTTTATCCCCCAACGGTGGGTCCCTACACGTTAACGTAGACAGCGAGTTGCCTCGCCACCGTCCGCCAATCAGAGGCGAGCTGTGACTTAGCAACCCGCTGTCTCAGTGTGCGAGCGAGAACTAAAATGCGCGAAAGAGATACTATCTATTCTAATTGACCAATCAGAGCATTACCCAAATTAAACAAAAAACTATCAATCATTTATTTCTATAAAATATTTTCACAATAAATCTATTACCTATAATTACTATTTACAATCTAATTACTATTTACAAACACTATATATCTTGCGCCGTACATTACTCCCGCCGTGCGTCGTCCTACTCTGGTCCAGGACGGCGCAGTGACTCAGGTACGGCGTCTTGAGAGGCAGGTACGGTGACTTGAGTGGCAGGCAGTACGATCAGCTTCTTTACCGGCCTGCGCAGCACTCCTCCTCTTGTTCTCACGTCGACTGTTCTGACTATGTTGTCTGGCCCCGGGTAGGTTGAGATTACGATTCCCCGAGGCCAGAGGTTTCTCGGTAGAGTCCCATCTGCGATGATGACGAGGTCTCCGATGATGACTGCCTCGCCTCGTCCGTGGGGCTCCCGCCGGTATTGGAGCTCAGGTAAGTACTCCCGCAGCCATCTTGCCCAGAACATATCGGCCAGGCGTTGTGATGTTCGCCAATGGCCGCGTCCGATGAGGTCGTTGTCTGTAAATGTTCCAGGGGGCGCTGCGTGCGCCGAACCACCAAGGAGAAAGTGATTCGGGGTGAGTGCTTCTTCATCCTCAGGATCCACGGAGACGTGAGTGAGAGGGCGGCTGTTGACTGTTTGTTCCACTTCAGCTAGCAGTGTGGTGAGGACTTCTTCAGATGGGCTTCTTTCTGTAAGTACTGTCTTGAGAGCGATCTTGACACTTCTTACAAGTCGCTCCCACGCCCCGCCCATGAAGGGGGCGCTCGGAGGGATGTACCGCCAGTTGATGGATTTCTTGCTGGCGTCCTCTTGAGTGGCTGCGTCGAGAGCGCGTCGCAGCTCCCTGTCGGCTCCCTGTAGATTGGTCCCGTTGTCTGACCATATTTCGGTGGGGCACCCGCGACGCGCTATGAAACGCCGAAGTGCCATTATTGCGGAGTCAGTGGTCAATGACCCGGCGACCTCTAGGTGTAGAGCACGTGTAGTCAGACACGTGAACAGTGCGACGTATCTCTTCTGAGTGGTCCGCCCTACTGTCACTACGAGCGGACCAAAGTAGTCGACCCCTGTGTATGTAAAAGGTCGTCTGTGATGTCCCAGTCGGCATGCTGGCAGGTCTCCGGTAGGGGGCGCTGGTGGCGTCGCTTTTCTTATGCGACAGGGTAGGCAGCTGTGTATAACTGCCTTGACTGTAGGCCGCTGTCTGATGATCCAGTACCGTTGTCTGCACGCGTTGAGTGTCGTTTCCACGCCAGCATGATGAAGACTTCTATGTATGTGATCTATATATAGGCGGGTGATAGGGTGATTTCCGTCTAATATCACTGGCCTCTTGATTGCATCTTCGACGTCAGCAGCTTGGATGCGCGATCTGAGTGTGATGAGATTGTTTAACAATTCTGTCGATAGGTGGCGCAGTCGGCTATGTGTTGATACTGTCTTGTTGTTTTCGATAGCTGTTATTTCTTCCGAAAATGAGTCTTGTTGCATTTTCTTTATGAGTAGGTACTCGGCGTGACGTAGAAGATCGCCATCCAATGGTAGATATTGTTTTGTATCTCTCGATTTTGCCGGTAGAGGGCGCGACGTACGAGTCTGTTTTTTCTGTTTTTGCCATGCTACATCTTTCTCTTTGTTTTTTCTCGTACGTTTGTACTGTACTGTTTCCTTTTTCCGCCTGCAGAGTTCGATGAATTGTAACACACGTGCAGTACTTCGGAGTAATCGTTCCCATTTCGAAAATCTGTGTATTTCAGGTAGAGCCTCTTCCAAGTTTACTTGCGACTTGCGTTGAAGTAAGTTAGTCTTCTCTTCGCCCGTGTGTTCTGTGTTGGTAGATGGCGCTACCGGCCATGTTGACGGATGATCGCGTAGGAAGGGGGGCCCGGTGAACCAGCGGTCTATGTCCTGAGGTACGTCGCGAGTGGCGTCGTCCGCGACGTTCAGTTTGGTGGGCACCCATCTCCATTCGCTTACTATGCTGTTTTCTTCTATGGCAGCTATTCGGTGAGCCACGTACGGTCTGTAGGTGCGTGCTCCGTTTTTCAGCCAGGCGAGTACTGTTCTGCTATCTGTCCAGTAGGTCTTCGATACTGGTTTGACGTCATGTTCGCTTATGACTGCTGCTGACATGCGGCTACCCATCACCGCTGCTTGGAGTTCCAATCTAGGTATCGATGTGATCTTCAATGGTGCCACACGCGCTTTCCCCATGACGAGTGATGTTGTTACTTTTCCATCAGGTGCTGTTATTCGCCAGTAGAGGGCGGCGGCGTAGGCGACTTCACTGGCATCTACGAATACGTGAAGTTCGATCCGATCAGCTGTGCTGTAGTTGAGGTAGCAGCGGGGTATTCTGATGGCAGCTAGACGTTCCAGATGCGATGTCCATTCTGCCCACTGTTGTTGTAGCTCTTGTTCTATTGGCTGGTCCCATTCAGTACCGCGGCGCCAGACTTCTTGTAGAATCTGCTTGGCTCTCGATGTTATCGGTGCGGCGAGTCCGAGTGGGTCGAATAGAGACATAACTATTCTCAATATATCTCTCTTGGTTGGCTCGGAGTTCTTTACTATATTTGTTGGCAACCTTGCCAGGTTAAGGTTGAATGCGAGGTTGTCTGTGGCGCACTCCCAGATGAGGCCGAGTACTCGTTCTGTGTTCAAGTTGCTATGTAGATCTATTTTCTGTTTCTTGTTTCCCTCATGGCTCAGTGCCTGAAGTACTGTAGGTGAGTTCGATGCCCATTGTCTGAGTTCGTAGTGCGCTTCGCTGTGTATTCTTCGAACATCTGTTGCTGTCTGTATCGCTTCTTCAATGGTGGAGAAGCTCTGGAGGTAGTCGTCGACGTAATGGTTTCGTTCTATAGCTCGGTGTGCTGCGGGATGCGTATCTTGATAGCGGTCTGCGTTGATGTTTTTGACGTAGATAGCTGTTGATGGTGATGACGTCGCTCCGAAGATTAGTGACGTCATTCGGTATTCTGTGACGTCACTGTCCCCTCTCTCCTCGCCCCTCCATAGGTAGCGAAGTGCGTCTCTGTCTTCTGTCCTGATCTTGACCTGCATGAACATCTCGGCTATGTCGGCTGTGACTGCTATGGGGTGTTGGCGGAACCTCATAACAACTCCGGGAAGTGACTGTAGCAGGTCGGGACCGGTGAGCAGGTGATCGTTGAGTGATACATTTCTCGTCTTCGCAGCAGCATCGTGAACCACACGTACTTTGTCCGGTTTCATGGGGTTGATGACCGGGAAATGTGGTAGGTACCACGTTCTATTTTCTGTAGACTGTTTCGGCGCGATCTCGGCGTAACCCTTCTCGACGAGTGCTGCCATCTGTAGGTTGTATTTTTCTTTCAATACAGGGTTCTTGTCTATTTTCTTTTCTGTATTATTCAGCCTCTTGAGAGCGTTTTCTCTGTTGTTCGGCATGTTGACGTTCTGGCTCTTCCACAGTAGCGCTGTCTCGTATCTGCCGTCTTCACGTTGTCGAGTGTGTTCACGAAGTATGGCGAGTGCTCGTTGCTCGGGGTCATTCTGTGGTCTCTTCGGCTCTATAGTGAGAGATTCTATTGCGAAGTATTGCTTGAGTTGCTCGTTCATATCCTCTTCTTGTTGTTTGAGGTGATTTACTTGGTGCAGCTGTCGACCCAGAGTACGTTTGCGTGAACCGTGTAGAACCCACCCGAGTGGCGTGAGGGATGCCACCGGTTGGTAGCGCTTGCCTTGGCGAACTTCTGTGGCTAGTAGCAGGTGCCAGTTGTCTTGACCGATGAGTATGCCGGGTGTCCCCCGGTTATACTTTAACTGTGATGCGATGTCTTCTAGGTGTTCGCATTTGCTGATATCGATGTCTGCTATCTTCTGTGGCGTTATGTGTAGGCCATTGATGGTGTGAGCTTGAATGTTGTGGTCTCCCGCCGTTCCTCGAATAGTGAGTGAGACGCGTCTTGACCTCGTAGCTTCGACTTCTGTCTTGCCGACTGCTTCTATACGGAGTGGTTCCGATTTTCCTTTGATGCCTGCTCGTCGTGTGATGTCGTCATCGATGAGTGTCACCGTAGATCCGTCGTCTAGTAAGGCAAAGGTGTCTATTTTGCCCTTCGGTCCCGATACTCGTACTGGCAGAATCTTCAAGTAGGATCTTGACTCGACGGCTGCTGACCAGATGTTTGTGACGACATCATTCTTTTCGGCTTCTGTTGTCTTCTGTTGGAAGTGGAGTAGCTTGTGATGAGTACGTTCGCATCCGTTTACTTCACACTTCTTGGCTTGACATTGATGTGCTCTTGACTTGTGTTTCAGGCATCGAAAGCATAGGTATTTCGATTTGGCTAGCTCCCATCTGACGTTGATATCTGCATCTGTGATCTGTTTGCAATCTGCTGCTGTATGACCGTGTTTTTCACACACTGGACATGTTGTTTCATCTTGTTTGCTCACTGCATATGTTTTCTGTTTTCTTGCTAGTGGTGCTCGTGCTGTTTTCTGTTCGATGTCTGTATAGCGCGACACGGGCTCTGGTTGCGCATAAGGACTGCATTTCTCCGCTTCCTTTTCTAAAAATCTTCTCAGCTTAAGTAAGTCGGCTTCTTCCGTTTGATCTGCTGAGCTGAAGTCGAACCATCTATATCTCATTTGAGGTGAGAATTTGTCAATGACTGCCCTGGTGACTTCCGGGTTGTAGAGATAGTATATCTTCTTCAATGCTTGCAATGTGGCTACTATGTTCGAGACTTTCGTGGAGAACACGCAGATGTCTCTTGCTGTATCTGTGAGGCGTGGTAGTGTGCGTAGGCGTTCTAACTCGGCGAGCGCGATCGCGTCTGGCTTGCCGAAGCGAGTTTCCAGCGCTTTGATGACGTCATCGGCTCTGGAACTGTGAATAAGTAGACTTTCAACTGCTTCTTTGGCGTGACCGCGGAGGCTTCGACGGAGACGCGTGATGTTGTCTATTTCTGTGTAGAGCTTCGATGTTTCGGTGTACGCCGCCTTGAAGGAGAGCCACTCTTGATAGGCCCCGCTGTAGACTGGTAGATCGGTGTATCGATGCGGCAACTGTTGACTGTTTGATTTCGCTGCGAGCGCGATGGCAGATGCGAGTTGTGATAAATCGATCTGCTGAGAGGGCGCCACAGTCGGTTGAGGCGCTGCTGCTTCTGTTGGCTGTGGTGCGACGATAGGCTGGATCACTGTTGCTGCTGGCTCGACGTGGTAGGGTCTGTTGTCGATGGCTAGGAGCGGTTGATCGTTGGACTTCACCCATTCAGCGACCCGATGTGCTGTTGCTTGCTCTGACACGACGGTGTCGTCATCTGTTTCAGAGTCTGCTTCCGCCTCTAGGGATACTAGACGCGCGGCCGCATACTCCATCTGTAGGCGGACGAGTTCTGCTCTGGCGGCTGCCAGCTTCTTGGTTCGTTCTCCTGTCTTCTTCTTCGAGCGCTTGGTGCTCTCTGGAGGTATCGCAGCCTTGGCTGGATCTTCATCGGCCGCTCCGGGTTCTGTGGACGGCAGTCCTGTGGTCGCCATCCCTCCTGTAGTGGTGGTCCCCTCTGTAGTGGTGGTTTCCCCCGTGGTGATGGTTTCCCCCGTCGCGGTCGTGGCTGTATGTTCTGTGGGCGTCTGTTCGGTTTCCGACGTCAGAACGCTATTGGATGCGTCTGATGCCTGATTTTGCCGCCCGCTGGTAGACCTGGTAACTGGCATGATTTCTTTCTTCTGCGTGGACTGTATTTAGGCAGCTATTCTTCACTGTAAACAGCTATTCTTCACTGTAAACAGCTATTCTTCACTGTAAACAGCTATTCTTCACTGTAAACAGCTATTCTTCACTGTAAACAGCTATTCTTCACTCGCTGATCCAATATTCGGCTCGATACGACCAAAATGTACACGCCGCACTTTCTATAGGGACTGTATACGGCGTGTACTGGAGGTCGGGCTTCTAAGCTTGAATAAAAACACGCCAGTTTTCTTCTATATAGGTCTTCTTGATGCTTGCCTTGGGTATTGCTCTGCTTTCTATTTTCTATGTGCTGGATCGAGGTTGAAGCAATTGAAGCATGCTGTACGCCCCGAGGCGTCTATCTTTATCCCCCAACGGTGGGTCCCTACACGTTAACGTAGACAGCGAGTTGCCTCGCCACCGTCCGCCAATCAGAGGCGAGCTGTGACTTAGCAACCCGCTGTCTCAGTGTGCGAGCGAGAACTAAAATGCGCGAAAGAGATACTATCTATTCTAATTGACCAATCAGAGCATTACCCAAATTAAACAAAAAACTATCAATCATTTATTTCTATAAAATATTTTCACAATAAATCTATTACCTATAATTACTATTTACAATCTAATTACTATTTACAAACACTATATATCTTGCGCCGTACACATCCATTTCAAATTAATAGGATAATAAGTAAATTGGATTATCACAGAGAGTTATTGCAGGAGCCTCACTCCCATTGCAGAGTAAGCTGTCTAAAATACAGTGTAGAGGTATGAAGTCTCTCTTTCTATCACATAGCTCTATCTGTGTCGGGTGTGGTCATATATAAACCTATTAAATATATTTTTAATTAAAGTTGGGTTGTAAGACTGCTATATTGGGTTGGTAGGAACACTTCAATATACTGACTGAGGTTGTATAAGTAAAACTTTGCCAAACTGCCTAGTTAGGGTGAATAACCTGTTTGGTGTAGGTATAGTGTGAGAAAGATAATACAAAAACAAAACCGTTTTTTAGAACTGAACAAAATCCAGGAATTGACACTGCACTTCTTCTTGTACGGTACCCAAATTCGACTAATGCTGAATTAATATTATCCCCGCTTCTCACAAAATCACTTGGAAATATATCATTGCCCTTGTAAGTATAAAAAACATATGTATATTCTATGCTATAGGCAAGGGGTAAGAACTAACTGGCATGATCAATATTCTATTTTTTTATAATTTATTTAGAAATGCTATTTAACTAACTTTTTACAATTTTAGAATGCATCAGTCGGGTGTTCTAATGGATTATGTTCCAATGGTTACTGAACTGTTAAACAAGAAGGTATTTTGCTATCATGTGAATAGTATTAATAAAACTAAATTATTATATTATGTGATGAATGCTAATAAACTACATATTTTATGGTTTATTTTCAGATTAAAGATTTACTTATGAATGAGAAACTAAAACGAGATCTACTAGCTCAGCTCATTGTGAAATATGAAGGTGCAATATTAGAACATGATGCCAATAATGCTGCATTTTTATTTGAGCTCAATGGTTTCCATTGTATACTGCAAATAGATATAGGTGAAGATCCATTTTGTTATATACCTAATTACTCCAAAATATTAAGCTGCAAAGCTCCTATTCAGTTTTATCCAAATAATCATGTTAGTTACATCTGACATAGATTTAAAATTACGCGCAACAAAAAAAAACGCTGCGGAACGGGTGGCTCCTAAGTGATATAAACATTAAAGACCGTGCGAAGCTGGGGCGGGTCGTTGGTAATTTATATAATTATATATGATGATAAAAGGAGAAACTGACTGACAGACTGATTCTACGCACAGCCCAAAACTACGGGGACTTTTCACTTTTTCGGTATTTTTATGGTACGGTTTTAAGATATTAAATATGATTTAAATTAAATTAAACTTGCACGGTGGTAAGGTACTTTGTAGTACCCGACTGGCTGGTTACCACCCTCAAGTTGAAAATCTGTCGCCAAGCACCTATCGCTGTGTTCCGACAGCTGCACTTGAGAGCCAGTTCCCATCAAGGCTTTGTGTGCTTACCACCGTCGGCCACATCATCACTTACCATGGTGAGATTGTGGTCAAACACAAGCTTATACAGAATTAAAAAAAAAATGATTTCACGCGCGTAATATTTAACAAATATTGAAATACTCCAGAACATTACTCGCCAGTGGCGCCAACTGGTGACCACAAAAATCATTGCCCTCATTGAGTAGAGCCACCTTAGGTTGGGTTTATTATTATACAATGGAACCCTCCATGCTAAATGTTTTAATTACTCTTGCAGGTGTAAAATTTCCAGAAAAACCTCCAGTGCTAACACTTAGATCAGTTTATCACTCCAATAAAGGAAAACCAAAATTCAAAGTGTTGCCTGTTTGTCCTTACAATAATTTTGAAGGTTACATTGAGCAGCAAGTGGAGGTTTTCAAAAATGAATGCCAAGGAATAATTACAAACAATCAGTTTATTAATTTAGAAAATTAGATTAAGTGTCATGGTGATGTTAAAAATTACTTAAACAGTTCTACTTATATATTACATAACCTTTTTTATGTTTGTTTAGCTCCAATATCGCCAAAATATATCTATCCTCCATATTTGGTTAGAATTTCTACAAATTATGGTGGAAATCCAGAAAAATGGTTACTGTTTCCTTAATTAAAGTCTCAAAGAGGGCCTGACAAAGAACTAACTAGGTTTAAGTATAGCATTGTGCTAACATTTTTTTTAAATAGAATATTTTGTACGGTTTACTTCATTGCATCAGCCTTTGTTGTCACATGGCTACTATTGGCCTATTGGGGTGGCGAGGTCAATGTTGAACCAGCACTGTAGGAGTTGAGCCGAGTTTCCAGCGATAAAAAGTATTGAATATTTTATTCCATCCAGGATATCCACTGGTAGATCACCTGTTTGCCAAGTTTTATCAAATCTGTTCATTAGTTTTTGCGTTGTAACAAACATTCACATTTATAATATTAGTAGGATTTTTTTAAATAAATACCTCATATACTCCACATTAAGCAGATGGTGTACCTACTGTAGATTTAGTTAGTTAAAGGTGAACGCACACTTATCACAGCCCACAAGAGCCGAAAGAACAGAATTTTAGAATTATGTACTTGTATGAAATCCTATAAAACGTCCGGCGATGCGGCGATTCACCGGAAGAATTGAAGGTATTCGTTTCGTTCGGTGCGATCGATTCTTTCGGCGCGGACAAGTGTGCGATCACCTTTAAAGCCAGAAGTGTAGCAGGAGGGTCACCTGATGGTATTGACTACTATTAACGAAAACGAATATATAATAGATATATTACTATTTCCTAACTGCAACTTAAACATATTATGCCTACTGTACGTTAGTAATAAATCGCATTATATTTGTCTAAATTACGTAGTGTAAATAAAAGACAAAGTGTATCTACTTTAATTACCATAATCGATAAGTAACAAACATTCGCACACGCACGAATTCTTCTTTTTCAAGTGTGAGAATTGGAGGACACATAAAAAAAATATCTTTGAGTTTTATAACATGACTTTATATTTCTGGAAATTTGTTTAAAAATTCTTTACGAATCATTAAAGCCCGGTAAACAATGTCCGAAATCCGAAAATTCAAAATGTGAGGATTGAGAGACCAATCGGGCTGAAACTTAAGTTATTTTCTCCTTTCTGGTGTAATAATTGTTTTAAAACTTTTACTAAATCCTGATTGTTACAGTTTTGTCTTCTGGTCCCTCAGTGCTCACACATAAATTATAATTCAAAGTGGGTGTTAACTTTTCTACATAATTTTTCTAGAAACTAGTCGCTAAGAAATACTTGACTTAGTTTTCTAAGGTTACAAACCTTAGAAAACTAAGTTTTAATGCATACTACAAAACTAATTTGCTACGAATATTTCAGTATTTTTTATTTTATCAGTAGTGTCATTCAGCCTGCCTTAGGTGAATGGCACAGATCATGAGGATCATCAATGATAATGATGTTTTTTAAAGCTTTTATTTTTATCATAAGTTTATATTGAGATGTAACATTATACTATTATGATTTGAAATATGTACCCTAAATAACTACTAACAGTATTCAAATGGATGAATAAATTATTTAGTTTCCTTATGATGAATAATTTGTGGGAGCAAGTAATAAATATTTTTTAAGCATTTTAAATGAAAAATCATAAGTAAACATAATTTTATATGAATTTAATCTAATCACAAAGAGTTTCCACAGTGACAACTCTTGTCGACAGAAGAACCCCACAAAACATTCAATACTAACTATAGGCGTAAATTGATTATTAAACTTTATGTACAATGCCAAAACAAAAATAATGTTTAATTTGTCAATTTGGTATTTTCTTTGTTTCCAATAAGATCATAACGATATCTCATGTATACAACTTTCATTCTATCCCACATGTTATCAAAGGAATCCAAAGCTGGTCTCACATCCAGCAAGGCAAACTGATATTTGTTGTCCACTTCCCCACCATCATAGTAGTCAATAATATAGCGAACATCCTTTCCACATCTGTCTACAATCCAATCATGGCGATCAAAGGGCAGCTCATACCTGAGAATATACAAACATTCAGTTTAGGTTTTATTTATAAGAGCCACAAAGACATTTTATTTATGGTGCCGTGGGTTGTTGTGTTTTGTAGTAAAATGATGAAAATATTATATTTCTTTAATCTAACACTTTCATGGTGTATCAAGTAACTGCGGTTTTTTGATAGACACAACTAAATATTATATTTTCCACTCGTCATGAAAGAAGACATATTCATGAACTGAAGAATAAATTCCAGACATTAAATCAAAATAACAGTTTTAAAAAAAACGAATTATATAAATGCAACCACAGAGCGAGATTCACTAGTTACCTTTGATTCTTATCAGAAGTCAAGTAAACAAACAAATTCTAAACACGAGTGACGCAGGCAAGGCAATGTGAAACAGAAGAGGAGGGAGCCCGTTTTGCACTATTTTTTCGTGCGATATTTAAATTATTGACAATTTCACTTGGCTTCTATGCCAGGTAGGCCACTCACAAAAAAGGGAAGGGCTGTAGTTGAGGATAAATGATTTAGGCACTGATAAAGCACATATATAACAATTGTTTTTTTTAAAGTTATTTTAAAGATCCACAAACAGAAAGTGATTCTTAAATTACTTTCTATCTTTATCTTCTTCTTCTTCTGTCGTACGGGCGGTTTCCGCAATTGGGCGACGGAGTGCGCCTTTTTTGCGTCGGAGGGTGTTTGGCTGGGGTTACTCCAGCCATCCTATTTCCTCAAGGAAGCCTGCCAGCGCCTTGACGTTGCCGACCGCCTCCCTGAGACTACCCGGGTTGCCCAGGTAGTTTGCCAGGCATTTGGCAACCCCGCCAATTACTTTCTATTTGTGGATCTTTAAATTTATACAATACATTTAATTTTGATTGGAACATACCCTAACCAGGAGCGAAAAATTGCCCTCGGACTGTATTGTGTAGCTTTGCCACCAAAACTCTTTAGTCTAGGATGACCACATTCCTTAGCATGCAATGCTTCCCATTTGAGTACTTCTTGCCAAGCCTGGAATTAACACAATATATATATAAAACGAGAAGGCCTGACTGACTATCAACGCCCAGCCTAAACCCTTAGACCTAGAAAGCAGTTTTTTGTCACAGGTGTTGTTTTTAAGATGTGACCAGGAATAAGAACGGATTTTTCGAAATTCAACCTTTAAGGGGGTGAAAAAGGGGTTGAAAGTTTGTATAAAAGTTGGTCATTTTTGAAGCTAGAATCATGAAACTTTGTTTTTGGACTAACAATTAGAAATAAAGAAAAAAAAAATGAGAAGGCCTGACTCACTGACTCATCAACGCCCAGCCTACACCCTTGGACCTAGAAAGCTGAATATTTTCACAGGTATGGAGTTTTTGAAATTCAATCTCTAAATGGGTAAAAAAGGGATATGCGGGATTGATAAGCTAGTTATCAATAAACATTATATTTTTAAATAATGTACCTTCAATTAATTCATAAATAATTATGAAGAACCTGTTTCTATCATTTACCTGTTCATTGTTAGCATTATGTATGTGAATGATATCATCCATATCTTTCTCCTTAATGTCTTCATCCTTCCAACGCCATCCCTTACGGAGCATGGCATTCCAGAACATTTGTTGACTTGGGTACACCCAGAACTCGGTGGAACCATCAGGCATTGCTCTGGGGATGGAAGAAACCTGACGATTTGTAGGTAGACCAAAAGGCTGGTCTGGTGAGGGTTGCTGGTTTGCTGGAGGCATCTGTAATATGTTTAAGCTTGATTAATATTTGTTTGTTTCGCCATTTCTTCTCATGACAGGTCTGTATTTGGAAATGGTGATAGTAATAATATGTTCAATAAGTATTCCTCAAGTGTCCCAAAATTGAAAACATAAAACATTTTGATTGATTAACTGAGTCTCATGTTCATACCCCATTTATACAACCAAAACAATTATGGTAGGGGAGGCGAATAGGGGATTTCGGGATTTACTCGAGCGCGGCAGATTAACATAAGGGGGGCAACCTTGCACCTTGTGAAGTACTCTCACCAAATCTGAGCCCTCTATGTAGTGTCGAACGCCTAGGGTAGCCCGTCAGATTAGTAAAAAAAAATCGATGGTTTGAAATACTCGAGCGCGTCAGATTAAGGTAAGGTAAGTTAGTTACATGCAAAATAGTGTACATTTCAATAATCTGACAAATTGGGCGTGACGAAAGAAAATTGGAGACTCGCAAAGTTGCAAAAAAAAACGTCACCTGGATTTTCTCGAGCGCGATTAGTTTTTTTTTTATTTTGAAGGAAATTAGTCACGAATGACGAAAATATCTTAATCTGCCGATTTGCACAAGCTGAAGTAGCTAAAATCATTATTTAGTGTATAGTCCAGGAATATTATGAGTTTCACCTCAGAATGAGAGATAGTCAGCTATTAACTTGTATAAACCTTTATTTTGACACCCTAAAACTTGTCTCAAAAGCTACTTATCATAGGATGCCCGCGACTACTGATTTTTCAAGGTCAAAGGTCAAAAAATCATTTATTGCAAATATCTCGTTTCCTATGGGTTTTTTGGTATATGTATTCATAATAAATATTGTAGAAGATTAAATTCTCTACAACTTTTGCCCAAACATTTTTTCGATATCTTGAACCATTTTCGAGTCAGATTAAGGAAATCCCTCAACATAATTGTCAGATTATGGGTCAGTACAACAAGGCCATCAAGAAGAACCGCCTGTATAAAAATCTGACGCGCTCGAGTAAATCAAGGTCACGATTTTTTTTTTGCATTTTCAAAAATCGGCCCTGACTGATGGTCGCGTCCAAATCGTCAGTCTTTAAATTAGGAGCTACTGGAGGGTTCACTTAACATCCCTTATCAATGTCTGACGCGCTCGAGTAAATTTTTTTTAAAAATATTTTCGACCCCTTCTTCGTACGGCCACCCCCACCACGCAAAACGGCAGATTATTATTTTTCCGTTATCAGACAGACGTGGCGCGACTACCCTATTAATATCTGACGCGCTCGAGTATTTCTTGGTGACTGTTTTTTTTTACATTTTTGAAACCCTGTAGACGCTCCCACCGCTGAAGGGGAAAATATCATATAACCTTTTTTTCTTTATTCCATCTAATCTTCAAATTCCAGTAGGTCCCAAAGACGCTCGAGTAACTACAAATTTAGCATCATTGCCTCCCCTACCATTATACATAAATAAAAATGCAGCTACATTTTTTTTATTTATTGGCTCCCAGATGTGATTGGCGCTCCCAAACTAAGTATAGGGACATAAACATATGGAATTCCAGAAATTCACTTCAAAAGCAGAAAGTTGCACAAAAGACACCTCCACCTGCACCTTCACATGCAGAAATTATGAATAATTCGATAAAAAGAGGCTAAAAACTTTACCATGTTATAAGGGTTGATATCATTTCCATGTTGAACAGGACATTCTGAAATTTGTTTTTTGACATCGCCTTGCTGTACAGGGCACTCTGAAGGTCGTTTCGGTTCATTCGGCTTATCTCCTCTATGCATGGGACATTCACTAGGAGGATTCTGGTTCCCTACGTTGATGCCAGCTTCTGCTGATACTTTATTGCCCATTTTCCTTCTTACGTAAGATGTTCGGTCGGATAACCTCTACAAAACGACCATCGTCAAATATGTGTCTGGAATAAAATGATAATAGTTATAAAAACTGAATTTCAGCCTTCAAGAAAAAACACGCTCAAGCAACTAATATCAATCTTATTTACTATTTATTCACTATTATTTGATTCTTTTGCTTGCTTGTCGATCAATCCAAAGAGTAAAATGTCTTTATCCTCTTTGCCAAAGAGTATATAATTAGATCAATCCATATAAAAAAGGTACTCTATGACAACTCCATGATAGCTATGCGCGACTTCCAAATACTTCGAATAACTAATACTAATGATGATTCGACTCCAGAAGGGCTATTGCGTATCTCTTGATACAATCAAATTATCATTGAAGTCACTTGAAACCGAATAAAATGGCGGATTTGCGATTGCGTAAGTCCATTTTGACAGCAGTGATTGTATCACAAATGCCATTGCAACCTCAACCATTTTAGGTATAACGATTTCTATCGATAAACGTAAAATGCGATCACGTAACTCGACTTCAATCTAAATGACAGCTTGGTATTTCAAGAACTTCAATTGTTCATTGAAACAAGTCTTGCGTTGTTTCATCAAGCAATAAAGGTTGTTTTTTATTGAGTTTATGTTGATTATCCATTCATAATCAGTGATTTGAAAGTTAATATAGATATAGGTATGCGATTACGTCTTTTATTATAAGTATATCAACTATTATTATTGATGACCAATGTTGTTTTAGTTCGAAGTTAATCTTACGTTGTTATGAAGGAACGTGGATGAGGAACGTCCCAAAAACAATAAAACTATTAAATTGTGAGACGTGTATGTAGCGAGACTTCCCACCTGTAACCCACTGTGGCTGCCCAATAGGAATGAGTTCAGTTGCGCAGTTTAGGCTGAATGACGCCTTTGAAGAATTGTGTCGGGAAGTAATTCCAAATCTTCCAACCGGCAGGCGATCCACTCCCATTCACCATGAACTCAAAGTAAGTTCCATACCCAGAAGTCTGCACACATTTCTGCCTTTACGAATATTTCTTTGTATTTTACGATCCATTAGTAAATGATTTCTTATGTACTTACATTACAGCTGGGTAATACCAACGGTGTGGTAGATGTTACCTATCTGTACAATACCTATGTCTCCACCAGCCTATCAATTTGCCTTGATGTTGTCACCAATGCACTGAATTCCCAGGAAATTCTTAACAAGTTTATTAAATTTCCATCACAAATGGAGAGAAGGGAATGGAAAAAAGAGAGATGCTAATGGTAGTACAAACAATTTTGTATGTAATTATAATAATATAACATTTACTTTATCCTTTAAACTTGCTATTTTTGTAGATGTTTAAAATTTTGTTAATAATTTACAGAGTGACTGTAATTTGGATTCTAGAGATAGACAGTTAGATTCTTTTATCCTAGTAGGTAATGCAGATGAAACTGCAGGTTGAACAAGTTGCACATAGTATTTTTCAAGTCACAGTTTGTGGGTTTGATTCCAACGTATGACACATATTTTTATTATCTATATAAGTTAGATAGCCTTGTGTCAAGGAATGTCTCTGGTATTTTCATAATAAAATTTTACTATGTTTCAGTTTTATGGATAAGCATGGAATTCCTTGGCGGCGTTCGTTGGTGCATACTTGACTATAATAACCCTACCAAGGTTGAGAAAATAGTGAATGCCATATGCATTTTGAAACAAAGCTAATCCATACAACATTCTAGAACCTCAACTCACTGACGCTGATCAACAAGCTATCCAACAAAGTCAGCATAATTTAGAATTTGGTGGCAATGCTGAATCTGACATGAAAAATATGCTTGTACAGAGTGGGCAGAAAAGGAGAATTAATAAAAATATATGTTTCAGTATTTGTTGTTAATAATTTATTGCTCCTTATAAAATAAATACTTTATACCTACCCAATGTAATAAATGGACACAGAAAATATATCTTAGGTATCAGTATAAACAAGCTACAGTGAAGTATCAATTACAAAGATTAGATTTTTTTTTGTTTGTTACGATCTGACTCAAAAACTATTTGACCAATGTAAAAAATTCTTTCAACATTAGAAAGCTACATTATCCCTGAGTAACATAGGCAGATATTTTTATCCCGACAAAAGATAAGATTCCACGGGAACGTGGGTGAAACCGCGGAGGACAGCTAGTTATATAGATATTTTTAAAAAGTAATAGTATGACTTAAGGACAACATTTGAAGTACAATGATTTTAAAGAGCTCCAAAATAGGTTGATGTAAAGCTGCCTACTTCTGCTTGTGAGCAGACAATCTGTGTCAAGCATGAAAATCTTTGTCCAAAAGTAGCTCGGCTGTGATGCATCTCTTTTTTATCTCATATGCCCAGTGTGGCTCATTATTACCATGATCTGCAAAAAACATCTTTATTGACAAAGGATACTACTATTTTAGTACTGAAGTGTTAGGTGGCAAATACCTATTAATACTCTTAATATGCACATTACAATGTTTATAGGGTGATATAAATTATAAAATATTAATAAGTATGTACCTACTTACTTGGCCCAGAAACAGAATTGATTTCATAAGCAACCACATATTCCATTGGTCCCTCAATTTTTTTTGTGTACCTGAAACACATGAAAAGTTAAATAAGCTAATAATTAAACAATATTATAATGCAAACTAGGGTATTTTATCTTTTTCCAGTAAAAAGTATCCAGTTTTTACAGGATAATATGATCTACCTGTGTGTCAAGTTTTATCTAAATCCTTTCAATAGTTTTTGCTTGAAAGAGTAACAAACATCTTCACATTAAGCCTCGGTAGTCATATAGGATTAGTATCAAAAATACATATATGAAATAGAATCAATAATTTAAATTGCCTTTATTACACTTTAATAGGTTTTTTGTGTACAAACTAACCACTCCAAAATGTACTCTATCTCTGAATAAATTTTATCATTATCCATTCAATTAATATAATGATTTCAGTAACAAACATATCCACACTGTTGACGTGCGAAAATGAACTGTCAAACACCCCTTGAATGGCGCCAAATCGAACTGTCAAACGAACACGCGCGCCTCCTTTGAAATTTTCGCTTAGCGCTCCCAAGCTGCTCATCCGTTTAAAAAACAAAAAATACCTCTAGAATCATAGATAAATTGCCTACGGAAACAATCCTACCAACTGTAACATTCTAATAAGACCGGAACACAATCTTATTGGAAATATCGTTGTTCGGAAAAAAATATACTTTTTATTGAAGATTTTACGTAAATTTCTAGATACCTTGCTTTATCGATGTAAAACTAATTACTTACAGTCAAGGTATCATTGGAGAAAGTGTTTTTTTGGTTTTATTTGATCCCATACAAACTGAATAAGAAATTCGAGTGCGAAAATGACTCAGCATGATTTTTGCCAACTTGCAAAAGAATCGGGCAAGTTTGAAAAAAAAATAAAAAAAATTGACGGCTCAAACACGGACGTATCGTATATCACTGGATAGGGTATTTAAAGGCCTTTTCACACATACCATTAGATTTACAAACGTCAGTGTCCACGAAAAGTTATCGCGGTGAGTGTAATAGCCAAAAAACTGGCTTTGTTTTAGGCAATGCATTGCCAAGCACCGCGAAGTCTGAGGTTAAATTAGGCGACGCAATGCCAGATAATTGCTACAGGTTAAGTTAGGATAATATAATGGTTATTAGTAGTAAGATATTTTGTAAAACTTACTTGTACATATCATGACATAGAAGGACCTATTTGTGCATGTTGTATGGGATGGTTGAAACAGAATAACACTATTAGAAATAGCAGGAGTCCCACCATGAGTCACTCACACACGTACAATGTAATTCATGAATTCATTTCACATCAATAGGTATTGGTTCTCACTTTCGCAATTAGGTACTAAAGCTATTTTAAAGCCAACAAAAATGCGTGAAATTACTAGCAAATACAATTTGACTTCAATAAAAACAAATAACTATAGGTAGGTAGGTACCTAAGTATATAAAAATGACGATTGCAATCACATAAATTCATATATTATACGGTTGATTATAAAATGCATTTCGTTTTGAGAAATTTCATACATAAAAAGTACTTTTTAAATTGGTCGGATAAGCTTATGACTTGCAGCAACTTCACTCCGCAATTTGTCGATGAGGATCACTGCAACCTAAGTTACGCAATCGCAAATTATCGATAGAAGTATATTTCAGTCCTCATCAGTGGATTCGTATTGCAATGTTTCAGTAAAGTTACACAATCGGGCCCCAGGAATCATTCGACTAGTCAACAACGCTATAGATTATTCGCAGTAATTTAACAGCAGCATTAAACGTAGTGTTTTTATCCTCTTTGATTATTCGACTGGACTCACTCAACGACGGTGGGCAACACAGATTACTTTTTTTTTTTTTTTTTAAAGAGATTTTTGGCTTGGTATCGAGACCTTTAAGCCATTTCTTTATTTTAAATATTCATCTTTTATGTTTAGTCACGTTTTATTGTCACTTTCACTGTAAAGTCTGGTCCTCGTCCGTACAAGTCGGGTCTAATTTTAGTGAAATTGGCGGCTATTCCACTAAAACATTTCATGGACTTTTTGGGACAACCTGGAAAGTCACGATACACGCTTTCATTTCATTTCACTTCACTTGTGCACTTAGATTGATCTTTATTGGACAAAACACCACCGAAATTATTCAATAAAACTCAAAATACACGAATTTAATGAAAATAAAATGAAAATACAACGTCACTTCGCAAGTTCCCGCCAAAAAGTCTCCCACACACAGATTACTGATATGTAGCCAGCTACAGATGTGACAGTCGAATTTGCCTAGTTTCTACATTTGCAGTTATGGCGCTGTTGTCCGACCGACCATGCGACAATGAAAGAAAGAGAGATTGTCCCAACGTAACGTTGTTATCTTTCTCTTTTTCGCAATTGATAGGTATTTGCTTCAAATAGGTATTTAGAGTTACCTATCCATTTAGAATATATAATTCTTGCTTACCACCAATGTACAAAAAAACAACATTCACATCTGACAGTCCTGACAATATGAAGGTTTTTTAAAAACTACGTTGGGACAATCTCTCTTTCTAACCCTACTGAAATGATAAAACCTTTAGGAATATGAGGTTTTAACCTTGCTCTTTGCCAGTCAATCTTGACTATTTCTTTTTTGTAGGCTCATTGCCATTTGACATTCAAAAATTAAAAAAAAAACTTTTTCCCCTAGAGGAAGAATTGCTATTTTTTCCTCGCTCTGGTACGCCACAATGACGGTCTTTTTGAGCAAGAGGAGTGAAAACATCTTTTTCATATAGCTTCTTTTCTTTTCTTGGCTGCTATGTATATAACAGATTAAATAGACAGTTAGACCTACAACATAATGTTAAACCTAACTGCGCTAACCTCTTTAGTGTTATCCATAAAATATGTTAACTTCGTTTAAAAAGAAATAAAGACGTCATGTCTGTCTATTTAAAAAAGCTTGTGTGGTTTCATTTATGATCCCTATAATAATTATGTAAAATAAAATCTAGATAGATACATAAAACTCTACAGGTTATGGGCATTCACGAACCATTAAAATAAAAACAGTTTCAAGTGAAACATAAAATAAAAGGTGAAAACTAAAAATATTTTTTTAATACAGTTGCTCAAAAAGTGGTGTATTACAGGGACGTATAGCGTTCGGGATGTGGGCTATTACATACTAGTGCTTTTTTTTTACCTTTACCGAACTAGTGCGTTCTCTTTCCCAACTGTCAAAATAATGTCTATTAAAAAGAAAAACCAACCATGAAGTTTTTACTAAAGAGTTTTTGTGATTCATACAAATACGTATATTTCTAAAAAGAAGCTACTAATTTATTTCAATATCAGATTTAATGATTTAATTGAATGAGTTAGGTTAGGTTTCATTTAATTTCATCTCATTAAATTTCATTTTCATTTCATATCAATAAAAAAAATATACTGTAGACTAAGCTGTATGGATAGTTCCCTTTGGGTGAAGAAAAAAAAAACTCTGCTTATATTCTACGGTTGGCGCCATTTTCCAGAAATTTTCTTTGCGAGTTTAGTTGTTTGTTGCACAAAATGAGTAATTTCGACCCTATTTTTTTTTTAATTAACACCACCGGAATCACTATAATTGCACAAACATTGTATGACAAATATACATGAACAATCATACGAAATTAATAATAAGTAAATATGCAACCTAAAACTTCCCCAGTACCTAAGTTTAAAAAACTGTACCAATTTCAATGTACATGTGTACTATAACTTTTATAAGAAATAAATGATTGGTTAGTTGAGTTTATTGTTTTTATTATTTTATTAAATTGCTTCATTTTTTTGCAACTGTATTAAAAATAGTCGTTCAGTACACTTGCGGAACCGTCATTGCAACTTGTTCCGACTGTAAACCCTCGCCTTCGGCTGCGCCTCGGCTCGGGTAGACATTTGTCGGAACTCTTTGCAATGACAGCCTTTCCGCACTTGTAATGAAATATACTATTGTGCGCAGAATACAATTTGCGTTCATATAAAAACAAGTGAAAAATGTCGGACGAAAAATTACGCATAGAAATTCTAAATGATTCCGAATCATTTCAATTATGGAAATTCCAAATTAATATTTTGTTCGAGGCAAAAGGTTTGAAGAAAATTGTGAAAGGTGAAATAAAAAGAAATGCCGAGAATGCTGATGGCTTCGATGAAAAGGATGCAAAAGCTAAACATTATATCATCAGAACCATTGAAAAAAAATATATCACCCAACTATTTGATTGCGGCACATCATACGATATGTTCACAAAAATATGTTCAATTTTTGAAGGATCAGAGGAAAGGAAAAAGATGTCACTACTTCAGGATTTCTATAATTTCAAAATTAATAAGGAAGATAACATGGAAGTATATTTATCAAAAATTGAAAATTTAACATTCAGACTGAAACAAATGAATGACGCGATGATAGAATCAAAAATTTTAACAAGTCTCGATGATACGTTCCAAAATTTTATTACCGCATGGGAATCTACTACAACCGAAGAGCGTAATTTAAAAAATTTGAAAACTCGTCTGGTCAAGGAAGAAGAAAGGAAACGACAGCCTGAAATTAACCAGGTAGCTCTCAAAGCATCTCTTCCAATGAGTGTTTCATATGTAAAAAACCCGGACATTTGGCTAAAGACTGCAAAAATTACTGTAGAATTTGCAAGAAGACCAATCATAGAGAAAAAAAATGTTTTTTCAAAAAGAAACGAGATAATGTGGCTCTTATAGCCAATAAAATTAAGAATTATAATTCGAAAACTTTTGTCGTAGACTCAGGATGTACTGTCCATATGGTTAAAGACAAAAATGTGTTGTCGAATCTTAGGCCTAATAATACTAAAATTGGCGCAGCCCAAAAAGACTGTAGCCTTAGCGCTCACTGTGAAGGTGATTTCATAGGTAAAAATTGTAGCATTAAAAATGTTCTGTGTGTTCCTGACCTCACATGTAACTTACTTTCAGTTTCAGAGATTACAAAAAAAGGCGGTCAAGTTTTATTTAAGGGAAATAATGTCGAGATAAATAGCATGGGTAAAACGATTAAGGGAACACAAGAAAAATCAGGACTATTTACATTAAAGCTGCATAAAAATACAGAAGAATCTTTGCTCAGCAGAAGAATTGATAATTCAGTCACTACGTGGCATAAAAAATTGGGTCATCCTGGAGAAAACATATTAAGAGCATTAATGAAGGCAGTTGATGGCATAAAAATAAACAATATTACAGATGCTGAAGAGAAAATGTGGGCGAGTTGCGAAATTTGCCTAAAAGCGAAGCAGACAAGGCTTCCTTTTAAAACGGACCGGAAAAGAGCAGATAAGGTATTACAAATTATTCACACAGATGTGTGCGGTCCATTTGAAGTAGAAACATGGGATGCAAAACGATACTTTCTAACAGTGATTGATGATTTTAGTAATTATACGAAAGTATATTCCCTAAAAAACAAAAGTGAAGTGCCTTTTCACATAAAAAATTACATAGAAGAATCAGAAAGAGAAAAAACAAGCAAAGTTTCGATAATAAGATGCGATATAAGAGGTGAATATATATCCAAGCAGTTCCAAAACTGGTGTAAAGAAAAGGGTGTTAAATTAGACTATACCGTGCCCCATACACCTCAGCTAAATGGGAAGGCAGAACGCCTTAATCGAACTATTACTGAAAAGATCAGGTCACTTCTGTATAACGGTAACATGCCAAAAGATATGTGGGGAGAAGCTCTCTATTGCGGTGTTTACCTAATAAACAGATTACCAAGCAAATCTATTAATAATCTAACTCCTTACGAGCTTTGGAACAATACTAAACCAAATTTATCAAATGTTCAAGAATTTGGAACCGAAGCATACGCAAAAGTGTTGACGCCTGTGAAGAAATTAGATTCGAGGACCCAAAAATATATCATGATTGGATATGCTAATAACGGATCGATATCCGGCTTTGGGATAAAATTAAACGAAGAGTGATTGTGGCACGGGATGTAACATTCAGTGGAAAAACAGAGGAACAACAAGAAAAAAATAGTTATACTGACATAAAATTTAATGAAGAAAAACGAGATGATAATCAAGAAAAAACAGAAGAGTCAGTAGAAGAAGATCCAGAAAGTCGTGAAATGGTTGAACGGATTATAGAACCAAATTGTAACGAAGAAGAATTATCTGAACAAGGAAGTAGTAATGAAAACTCAAATTTTAGATTCAGATAATGATCAAGAAGAAACAATCAGAAAAAGTAGAAGGACAATAAAAATACCAAAAAGATATGATGATTATGTTTTAATGTCTTTCAATGAAGTTATGAAGACGCCAGAAAAGGACGATTGGAAAAAAGCAGTAGAAGAAGAACTGAAATCCTTAAAAGAAAATAACGTATGGAAATTTGTTGATGAAGAAAATGCTAAAGGGCATAAAATACTAACTAATAGGTGGATATTTCGCGTAAAAGATAATGGAACATACAAGGCAAGATTAGTCGTAAGAGGAAATGAACAAAGTGATACAGATTTTGATGAAATATTTAGTCCAGTTGCTTCGCAGTCTGCCATCAAAACACTGTTTGCTATTGCAGCAGCAAAGAATTATAGTTTTATGACATTTGACGTCAAAACAGCTTTTCTCAATGGAGAACTAAGAGAAGATGAAGAAATATTTATGAAAGTACCCAATGGCGTGAATGTTGAAAAAGGTAAGATACGTAAATTAGTCAAGTCCTTGTACGGACTTAGACAATCTCCAAAAAGATGGAATGAGAATTTTCTAAAGACAATGGCAGATATTGGATTTAAACAATTAAAGAATGAGCCTTGTATACTCATAAATAAAAACGCAAGTATTTTTATGGCGATTTACGTCGATGATGGATTAATAATAGGACCTAAAATTCAAGAAATAGATAAAACAAGAAAATTAACTCCAAGTTTGAGATCAAAGTGTGTGAAAAACCAACTTCATATTTGGGAATGGAAATAAAAGAAGATAGTAAGGGCCTGCATCTGACGCAAGTGGCATACGCTAAATCGATTCTAAAAAAGTATAATATGGAAAATTGTAAGCCTGTGCAGACACCATGTCAGAGCAAACAAGTAGATGACAAAACAAAAGATAATGAAAAGATTAAATTTCCTTACAGAGAAGCAGTTGGCAGCTTACTATATTTATCCACTAAAACTCGACCAGATTTAGCTTACGCTGTGAGTATGGCAAGCAGAAACATGGAAGATCCCAAAAATGAAGACATAGTTGCTATTAAAATATTATTCAGATATTTGGCAGGCACCTTAGGAGAGGGTATATACTACAAAAAGAATATTGTCGATTTAAAAATAAACATCTTCTGCGATTCCGATTACGCCGGAGATTTAAAAACTAGACGAAGTACCAGTGGCTATGTTATAATGTTGGGTGAAGGACCAGTGTCGTGGTGTTCACGAAGGCAATCCATTGTTGCTTTGTCCTCGACCGAAGCAGAATTCATTTCAGCGGCAGAATGCTGCAAAGAAGCAATGTTCCTAAAATCGATGCTTATTGATCTCGGCATTAATATCCACATGGTATTTAAAATTGATAATCAACGTGCAATACAACTTATTAAAACTGGTATTTTTAATAAGAGGTCAAAACACATAGATGTACGTTTTCATTTTATTCACGAAGTCTATTGTGACAAAGGCTTTGACATAGAATACTGTTCATCTGAAGATCAAACAGCAGATATACTAACATAACCTTTGGATAGAATAAAATTTTTAAAACATAAAAACAGTATTCTTTGTTAAAGGTAATAATTCTAAAATGTAGTTGTTTATAATATTTTTAATTTAGTGTTTAACTAGTTATAATAATTAATGTTATTTTGACAAGAAGTGTCAAAAATAAAAATAAAAACTTAGTGTTGCTAAGCAGGTACACTTGGTACTTGGTAGAGTAAACTTGTTACGTTATGTAGGTATGAAAGTTAATATAAAAATAAGTTTATATAAAGTTATAATTTTACAGTCTAATTTAGATGTAAAATTAGGAGAGGGTGTTAAACCTAACTGCGCTAACCTCTTTAGTGTTATCCATAAAATATGTTAACTTAGTTTAAAAAGAAATAAAGACGTCATGTCTGTCTATTTAAAAAAGCTTGTGTGGTTTCATTTATGATCCCTATAATAATTATGTAAAATAATATCTAGATAGATATATAAAACTCTACACATAAAACACTCTATGAATGTAAAAAAGCAGTCTATAATTGGCTGCTTCAACTCGATTATAATGAAACCGAGCGCATTCTACAACTCTGTAATTAATGCAATGGACCCAGAAGCAAGCGTAGAGTGATCAGAAACACATACATACATCTCAATTCACACACACACACTTACACACCTGATTGTGCATCTCCGGGGCTGAAAAGCCCGGGGCTCTCGATCCCAAGGCACACATCAGACGTTCGAACTTGGTACTAAAACGTAGTGTTTTTATCCTCTTTGCTTGGTACGGGCCGGACAGCGGACTTGTACGGCGTACCAAATCCGCTAGTCACAACAGACGGCCGGGTCTTGCAGTAGCCGCGTGGCGTGTGCACAGTTCAGACGTCATGCATGCCTCCGACGTTATCCAAGCGCGCTAAAATTGCGATTGATGTTACGGCAAAAGTAATGCAGCTACAAACCTCACTAAAAAAGGAGTGAGCAAAAACGTATTTAAAATACGTGTGGTGTCGTGGGACACCAGATAGGAACGAAGTTTTATGAAAAAATATTTTTTAAGTTATATTCGATAAAGAAAATGTGCGTGTCAGCTCCTTTTTTTTTGGAAATACATACTTAAATAGATAATTACCTACACCCAGTCACAGGACAAACAGACATCTTCATAGACACATGTCTGTCCTGGATGGGAATCGAACCCACGACCTTTTTTTTAAAATTTATACTTAAATAGATTATTACCTACAACCCAGTCACAGGACAAATCTTCATACACACCTGTCCTGGATGGGAATCGAACCCACGACTTTTTTTTTTTGTAAATACATACTTAAATAGATTATTACCTACAACCTACGAATAAGTAATCAGGACAAACAGACATCTTCATACACACATATCTGTCCTCGATGGGAATCGAACCCACGACCTTTTTTTTCCGCCATAGTGCATTGACGCACGTGCTACCTCCAGAACGTTTCGATCGTGACTGCCGTGGGTTTGTCCGTCCGAGCGTACAGACGCGCGGATTGGGTACGGAGCGGACCAAATCCGACGCGCAAACCATCGGACCGGACCGCACACGAAATAATAATAATTATGTTCGACAGACAACTCTCCAGACGAACGGATATGGTACGGAGCGTACCGAATCCGCTGTCCGGACCGTACCAAGTTCGAACGTCTGTTAATACTATTAACCATAGGGCAAGCAATCAGACTCATTAACACTTACACACTTTTACACTTAACACCTTACCATTTATTTATTTTTTTGTTTAGATTTGTTCCAAATCGTTACGATCGTACTGTACCGTAATCGAAACGTGTCGTTACAAAAACTATACAGCTTTTATGATTTTTTTTAAATTGCACCGTCGTAGGTAGTATGAAAATTGGATAGATAAAACGTAATCTAAGAAAACTGTACCGATAATCGTAACTATTCATTCATATTTATTGTAGCAGGTAGGTATCTACATAGGTTTGGTGTAGGTACCTATGTTTGAAAAAAATGTGTTTACATCTGTAATAATCAGCTATATTAATGCAAGCATTAGAACCATACACTTAACTACATAGGTAGGTACTACACTATATCACAACATTACTTTTTCATATACTTCAAATACTTCTTTGCATTGAAGTCATCTTCTATATCGTCAGTAATTTTTACTTTCTTCTTTGGTTTTCTTTTTTCCAATCTGAATTTTCTTTCCTCTTCTGATATTTGTGACAAATCTAGCGGTAACTGTAAATAAACATTCATGACTGATTATAAGTAACTTTGTTTATGTAGGTTGGAAGGTACTCTAAAACTTTAGCATCATCATTGTTGAGAGAATTTATGGAATTGGGGGATACACTTAGGGGCTCTATGAGAACCCATGAAAAACAAAATTTTTGAATTGAAATTAATAGCACTACACTTTGTGTCCGGCCAAAATTTGTCGGGCTAGTCTGGCTTTGGTTAGGCTTTTAACATTTTGCAAATGAGCGAGCACAGGTGATTTAGAATTTAACAGGATTTATGATATTAATCAAAAACGCTTGCCAAAAACATTGACACAATTTACACCACTTGAATAAATATGTATTGAACAGGCTTCACAGGCAAAATTCAACCACTAAGGGGATGAAACGAGAGTTCAAAGTCTATATGGAGAAACGAGATCGCGGGTGAAACTGTGGGGAGGGCAATTAGTTTTTTTTTAAATAAAATGCAATTATGTGGATAAATTTCAAACTAGTATTTTAACTTCTTTTTTTTTAATCTGGATAAGCTCTGACCACAATCTCACCATGGTAAGTGATGATGTGGCCGAAGGTGGTAAGCACAGCCTAGATGGGAACTGGCGACAGATTTTCAAATTTAGGGTGGGTACTACTAAGTACCCTACAACCGTGTTATGGTTTCCTCACGATGTTTTCCTTCACCGAAAGCTCAAGCTCATTGTAGGATTCGAACCCATGACCTTCGTCGCGGTATCCGACGTCACTTACCACTGAGCTACCATCGCCTTAAAATCTTACGTCTTACTGAATTTGTATATCTATATCAAGATGTGCAACCAGTTATATCCAGATATTTTATAATCTTGCTCGGTTTGGCCGGCAAGCAGGTAAAATTTATTTTTGGATACCCAAAACTGAACTAACCTTTATTATTTTTCTAGGCTCATGATATCTGATATTTATTGAAGAACCATCAGGAAGAACAACTGTTGTAGGATACATTCTGGTATATGTTTCTCTATGTATCTTGGTAATGCTAGACACATTGTTGTTTATATATCTTCTAATGAAGTGATTAATAAGTAAACATTTCGTATGAATTAATGCGTACTTATTCATTGTAGTTATATAAAAAAGGGTACCGTACCTATCATTAAAAGGTTTTAGTCCCAGATAACTATTTTTTGACTATATTTAGTTGGTAAATAAAAATAAGTAAATATTACGTACGAAGACCACCACTTTTTTTTTAAAGGTGTTTGGCTTGGTATATATACCTTTAAGACATTTCTTTATTTTAAATATTCATCTTTTATGTTATAAAAAAATATCGTTGGTGGTTTGTCCAATAAAGATCAATCTAAGTGCACAGGTGAAGTGATATGAAATCAAAGCGTGTATAAGCTTGACTTTTCAGGTTCTCCCAAAAAGTCCGTAAAAATGTATAGTGGAACAGCCGCCAATTTCACTAAAACCTGACCGGACTTGTACGTACCTGACGAGGACTAGCCAGACTTTACAGTGAATGTGACAATATAACGTGACTATAACATAAAATAAGAATATTTAATTAAAATATAGAAATGGCTTTAAGGTCTACATACCACGCAAAAACCTTTTAATAAAATCAATAGTCAATATGATGGTGGGTGACTTTGATTAAAACCCTCGGAACAATAACTAGCGTGGAAGCCGGGCCTCGGAACAATAACTAGTGTTAATATGCGTGGATCCTATCAGAGGATATTTAAATAGCAAATTGAAGATAAAACATATTTATTTCGTTAAGACGTACAGACAGTGACACACAATAATAAATCAATCAAATACACTAAGGAACCAAATTCAAATCTAACCATAGATATATATTGAAGAGGTTCTGTATAAATCACTACATATTCTTCACACACCTCCTTGATTTTATAGAAAAAGATTAACGAACATAATCGTGCTTGCTAATATTATAACATCAATCACATTCAATTAAAAAACAACAAACAAAATAAAACCATGTGCATAACAAACAAAACACCATCATACTTAACTATACAACATTTAACATAGTTCTAAATTTTTGAAATTTGGTTTTACCTAACGACTTAGTTAAAATGTCAACTACCTGGTTTTCAGTATCTATCTTTGTTACATTAATAATACCTTTCCTTTCATAATCATACACAAAATGATAGCTGATGTCAATGTGCTTTGAATTTTTGCAAAATTTTCCATTTTTAGAAAGACCAATTGCACCACTGTTATCTTCATAGATGTTTATTGGCTTTCTGATCTCTACACCTAAATCACCAAGTACTCCTAAAATCGGTAGGACTTCTTCGACACAATTAGCCAATGCATAATATTCTGCATGAGTAGAAGCTCTTGAGACAATTTTTTGCTTCTGCGACTTCCACATAATAGGATTATTAAATAATCTTATAACAATTCCTGTTGTAGACTTCCTGTCATTTTTATCTGCAGCCCAGTCGGCATCCACAAATGCATCAAAGCTTGTATCAAACACTTCATTATAATTTAGTTTAATATGTTTGGTCCCATATAAATATTTCAAAATACGTAACGCATATTTATAGTGGATATCGCTGTAACAATTCTGAAAGCGATTAATAATTCACACTGTATGATACATCCGGTCGTGTTCCACTTGCAATATATAAAAGAGCTCCTATTAAATTTCTATATTTCAGGTTTCCATTTAATTCGCCAGGATTTAGTGACAAATTTAATTCCATCGGTGTTTCAAACTTCTTTGAATCTTTCACACTATACTTCTCTGCCAAACTTTCAATATATTTTTCTTGACTTAGTGTCATTTTCTTTTCTTTAGGTTCGTATTTTATATCAATTCCTAGGTACTGCTTCACATTTCCCAAATCTTTCATACGAAAGCGATTACTTAAAAAATCTTTGACTGTTTTTATAGATTCATAACTCTCACCACAAATTAAAATATCATCCACATATAAGCATAAGTATATATTAACGTTTTTCACACATCCTGTATATTGACAATAATCATAGTCTGATCTCTTAAAGTTTATACTTATCATAAATTCATTAAAACATTCGTACCAATCACGTGGACTCTCTCTTAACCCATAAAGTGCTTTCTTTAGCTTACACACTGTGTTAGGTTTGACATCGTAACCATCAGGTGGGTATATATAAACTTCCGATTTAATATTACCATTTAAGAATGCGGTTTCAACGTCCATCTGTTCTATATTCCACCCATTAACAGATGCTGTAGACAATAAAGCCTTCATTGTAGTCATTCTTGCAACAGGCGAGTAAATTTCTTCATTTTCTTCGTACATCTGTTGAAAACCCCTAGCTACGACACGTGCTTTATATTTTCCATTTGATTTAATCGTATAAATCCATTTCACATCTATTATTTTCTTATTCATTGGTTCTACCACAAGTTCCCACGTATTATTTAGCTCTAAGCTGTTAATTTCATCTTCCTTTCTTGCCTTTTTCCATTTCTTTGCCTCTGGAGAATTAATTGCTTCTTCATAATTATCTGGTGTTAAGGCATCACAAATATTTACATAAACAACATGATCCTTAAACTTTTCAGGTAATCTTCTTTCTCTTGTAGGTCGATTCTGTACACTCACCTCCTCAATCTTAGCTATCTTTCTTCTCTCTTCCTTTTTTTCTTCATATTCTATACTGTCATGAAATTCTTCATCTTCTGTTGCTTCATTATTTGTTGAACTATCATCTTCATCTCTTAACTTAATAACTTGAGCTTCTTCTTTATTAATAAATGTTACGTGACGAGATATTACTATCTTCTCGTTGACTAAGACTCTATAACCAGTATCTGTGTATCCTACAAGTATACCTTTAACACCTTTTTGATCTAACTTTGTCCTTGTTTCTTCGGGGATTCTAACAAAACATGGACAACCATACATCTTCAAATTACTTATATTAGGTCTTCTACCAAACATGATTTCGAACGGTGATTTCTTCTCTAAAGTATTAGTCAGTAATCTATTACCTAAGTAAGTTACTGTCATGACAAATTCTGGCCAATAAGATTTACTTATCTTGGCTTCTGACATCAAACATCTTGCTCGATCCATCACAGTTCTGTTAAACCTTTCAGCTACTCCGTTTAACTGATGCGTATAAGCAGGACCAGGCTTAAGATAAAAACCTTCTTGTTTCGCTAAATCGTAAAAATCTCGGTTTAAATATTCACGCCCGTTATCACACCTTACTTCTTTCAACCTTTTGCCTGTCTGTGTTTGCATCATATTAATATAAGACCTGAAACAGTCGAAAACGTCGCTCTTATTTTTAATAATACATACCTGGGCATGTCGACTGTAATCATCAATAAATTATACGAAGTATCTTTGACCATTATATCCTACTGGCGTTATGGGCCCGTTCACATCGGTGTGAACAATTTCTAGTACTTCTGTCGCTCTTCGTCTATTGTTTTCAAACGGTAAATTTGTCATCTTATTCATTAGACAAATTTCACACTGAATATAACTTTCGTCTAAACTTTCAGGTAACCCATCTAATATCTTGTATTTACACATTTCTTTCAGTTTTGAAAAACTAGCATGGCCAAATATTCTATGCCACTTCTCTTTATTTGACATTGAACTATCAGTTGCGTATGTATTAACATTTTTATTATCTAATATTTTTATTTTCCCTACTAATTCGTACATTTTATTTCTTTTCCTAGCTACTGCTACTAACCTGTGTTGAGCAGTAAATATTTCAGCAACTTCATTATGAAACTTAATCATTTTATGTTTATTTACAATAGATGAAACGCTCAACAAATTTCGTTTCATATTTGGTACATAATATACATTATCAACATCTATATACTTTAATTTATCACCTACTTTACATGACATCTTTATTTTGCCTTTTACCTCGGATTTTAGACTAAAACCGTCACCAACCTTGATGTTTACAGGAACATGCAGCTTCTCATACTCACTAAAATATTTGTCGTCATTTATAATATGGTCACTGCATCCGCTATCTAAGAGCCATGTGACAAATGTTTCCTTTTCTGCCCCAACCGTCAATGCAGCTTCGACTTCTACATTAAAACCGCATGTTGAGTTACTGTATCCATTGCTGCCTCCTCTTCTGTACGTTCCTCTACGTCTACCACGAAAACCACGTCCTCTGCCCCGATGATACTCTCCTCGACGATGGTTTGTAAATTTTGGACAATCTCTTTTATAGTGTCCTATGTGACCACACTCGTAACATCTATTGTTCTCTGTGTCTGTTATAGTTTTCGTTCTATAACTTTCATTACCCTGCTGATACCGATTGCTTGTGCTTGCAAATGAAAGCGGTTGTTCCCTTTCCTTTTTCTTGTGATCCAATAATAACTTTGACTTAACGTAGGTACTCCACTGTTTGATCAACTTTCGGCATTGCATCTATTACATTAACAATATGCGAACAACTATCGGGTAGCGCTAAAAGTAAATAATTCAATCTATCTTCTTCTGAAATTATATCACCAGCATTCTTTAACTCATTTATCTGTTTTTCAAATATTTGAAGAAATTCTGTTAGATTCTCTCCTTCTTTCAATTTTGTTTCTAATATTTTCCTCTTCAATAATAGTTTGTTAGCACATCCTTTCGTGATATATGTTTCGTCCAACTTCTTGATCGGACTTTTTGGCGGGAACTTGCAGAGTGACGTTGCGTTTTCGTTCTATTTTCATTAAATTCGTGTATTTTGAGTTTTATTGAATAATTTCGGTGGTGTTTTATCCAATAATGATCAATCTAAGTGCACAAGTGAAGTGAAATGAAATGAAAGCGTGTATCGTGACTTTCCAGGTTGTCCCAAAAAGTCCGTGAATGTTTTAGTGGAATAACCGCCAATTTCACTAAAGCTTGACTGGACATGTATGGACGAGGACTGGACATTACAGTGAGTTTGAGAATGTGACTATAACATAAAAGAAGAAATTGAAACTGAAGAAAATGTATGCGATTGAAAGACTTTGTATTGACTAAATACTAAAACTGTGACAAATAGACCAAGACCATCCCAAATACTTTGACATTGGCAGAAATATCCTAAAAGGATGATTGCCAGCAACAAAAAAAAAAAAAAAAAAAAAAAAAAACTTCTTGATCATATTAAACGCAGTTTTCTCATTTATAATTATATCTAATTGGCTATTGCTCACGGAATTCACGATATAATTTTTCGCCTTGAGATCCATTTTTCTCCAGTCACTCTCTGACAGTTCTTCCAATTTTTCATTTGTTTCTATACTTTGAATACAATTTTTCAGTTCCAGAAATAATTTAAGTCGAAATTTCCATTTTTCATAACAAGTTCCATCAAAAATCTGAAGCCTTATCTCTCCTTTTTCTTCCATGGCTTTTCCAAAGCTCATCATATATCATCAATTGTTTTTCTTGGTCACGTAATTTTTTATTTCATTATCACGAAAATTTTCAACTACTAAATATATTTATTATTCACCAACTTTATTAACAACCACGCTCTGCTACCATGTTAATATGCGTGGATCCTATCAGAGGATATTTAAATAGCAAATTGAAGATAAAACATATTTATTTCGTTAAGACGTACAGACAGTGACACACAATAATAAATCAATCAAATACACTAAGGAACCAAATTCAAATCTAACCATAGATATATATTGAAGAGGTTCTATATAAATCACTACATATTCTTCACAACTAGCATGGAAGCCGGGCTAAAATAAAAACCGAGTAATATACAGTTTATTCACTTATGTCGATTAGCATATCGTAATGTGGGAATGAAACAAAACATGGCTGTTTGTTTTTATTATTTTTGAACGTGTCACAAGCAAAATGTCAAATGGTCACCTTTGGTTAACTTATAATGCTAACAGATACAAAAGTTCTATCCAAGACGTCAAAATACTTATGTTGGCTATCAACTTAGCCTTAGGTTACTAGTGATGTAAAAATGGTTATCGATAATCATTTCAATACTGTTGCAGATTTCCTAATGATGGTGAAATGAAAATGAAATGGAGTCAGTGCATCAATAGGTTTTTCTCATACAAACTTCCACCCACTTAAAGGGTGATTTCTAGGATAAAAACTATCCTATGTTTTTTTCCGGGACTCCAACAATCCCTATCCGAATTTCATCTGTCGGTTCGGCGGTTTAAGCGTGAAGAGGTAACAGACAGACAGACAGACAGAGACACTTTCGCATTTACAATATTTTATAATTATAATATTAATTAGTAAATTAGTATTAGTATGGATTTTAATGATTAATAAAGACATTAAATTAATAATTGTAGTTTCATTTATACTTGTGTCAAATTCTTATCGTCTCTTTCCTACCACACTTGACTGATATTCCGACGCCGAAGTTCCGTCGTGGTAAATCCGTTAGTAAACCACAGCCACACTTGGCAGATTATCCGTCGACAGCCAGCGCCTATACTGATAATAAATTATAATAACATGGGAATGTTAAGAAAAGGATAAACTATATTAATTAAAAAATATATAATAGAAAACTATTCTATCTATAGGTACACATAATAAAAATGTTACGGATCGCTATCTGTACATGGAAGATACATAAGAAAAAATATTATTGGGCCCTTTATCAACGCAAAAGCACCCAAAACAATGATTGTTAGAATTTTGTGTGTTTGTGCAAGCTAATCTCAGAAACGGCGTATTCGGATGTGGTTTTCACTAGTATATTGTGGTAAGCTTCACTTAACATTTTGTGTTTGTTTCATGTCAATCGGTTCTTAAATAAAAAAGTTATGTCAATTTGAAGAATCAAGTCGAACATTTGTTAATCCAAAATAAACCAAAAGAAATGCCCAAAGTCACTATTCCACGCGGACGAAGTCGCGGGCACAGCCAGTACTAACTATATTTACTTGTTTGCTTTGATGACTTATATCGACACGACAATGTCGATGATAAGCTCATCACTAGCCAAAAAATAGCTTGTGACAACCTGCATGATAACGAAACAGAACGGTATTATATGTCTCTTTCCCACGCATTATTAACGTCGAAAGTAAAAAAAGGTAAAGTATATGCATTTCATTTCTTATTTTAGCCCGGCTTCCATGTTAGTTATTGTTCCGAGACTATTACGGACCTACTCAAAAAAACCATAATAATTAATAACAGCAGAAACTACCAAGAGAACTAACTAACGTTAGACAGAACGTGAGGTGACGTGAGTGAACAGAACACTCACCGATATGGGTTGTGCTCAAAGTGAAATTTCTCCTCAAAATGAAGCTCCCCGAAAAAGCTGTACTGATGTCTTGTGGCTTATTATTTATATATTTTTTTGGATATTGATGGTAAGTCCCCACCCTCCCCAAAGCCTCTGACTGTAGTCAAGCCTATTTTTAAGAGTTTACTGATTTTTCACTATTATTTTCTTTCTATTTCAGATAATAGTAGCTGCAATATCCTTTGTTTATGGGAATCCTCAAAGACTCATAAATGGCTTTGATTCATTTGGTAATACATGTGGTGTAAAAAGTAATCAGAAATTGCTTGACATTCCACTAGCAGGCTTAAACACATTTGATAAAAAATATCTTTTTTTTATGGATATCAAGGAACTAAAAAGATCTCTCAAAATATGTGTTAAACAATGTCCCAACAAGAAGATGAATAATTTAGCTGACTTACAGAACTTTTATCGTGAAACTGGCACAAATCTTTGCAGATATGATTTTAACTTAAATAATATTACAAGTATAAAAGACTTGAATAATTACATAGGCCCTTGTCCAACATTGCCTGTGTATGACTCATTACCTCTTTTGAATAGATGCTTCCCAAATAAAGCGCAGGACTTGGCCAAGAAAGTTTTTGATGACTTTTATGAATTACTTAATAGTTGGGATACTATAGAACAGATGCTCTCAGATCTATATTCTTCATGGATGGAAATGACAATATGTGTCATTGTTGCCCTTAGTAAGTATTTATTCATTAATATTCTGTTTTACATGTAAACCTACATGTTATATTTTAATAGCACATGAATAAAAGTATTCAGATGTCATGCCTATGATAGCTGAGAGCTGTCAAGTTTTTGTAATGCTTGTTAGTGGGCTCACAATATTCAAAACAACTTAATCTCAAATATTTTTCCATCATTTGATAAATAATTAATTTGAAATCCTCATAATGAGATTTAATTTCACTGATTGAACCTACAAAAAGTCAGTAAGTGATTTTTTAGTTTTCACAACTAGGTAGGTACTGCTAAAACATACACCAAGTCTTTGTAGTTAATCAATAGGTTTTGAGTTAACATACCTACTCAATGATACCATAAAATGTACCTAGAGTACCTACTATAGAATTTTGTATTTGATATCTTGATATGGTTTAAGCTATGGTAGGGAAATAAATGAAAAGTTAAGCTCTTATAGTAATTTTAAAATATGTTTATGAAAGGTATGAGTACAGACACAACTTGTGATGTGTGGAGTGGAAGAGAAAAACATATTGTGCCGTCTCCACCTAGCGTGGGATAAGGAGAAGAAAAAGAAAGAAGTAATTTTTAAAATTCACATATACCATTTACTTTGTATTTTTTGTTTAAATAACATTATATCTATTTGTGTGTAGTTAGAAAAGTAATTATGTGTGGGAAGGCATTGAATGAATTGGTCACTGACTCATTTTGTAAAGGTGATGTCATTACAATCTACATTTAACTATAAGTAGCAAGCACTTTATGGTTTATACCTACATGTATGTAGGTATCATTTTTTTTTATATTATTTTTATTTATTTATTGTTGGAATGTAGTACAATACCAAACAATAACTATTTGTACAAAATCAAGGTGACCCTTGATTTTTATATTAAATTTATCTTCTTCCTTTCATCTAAACCACTTATTCGTCTCAATGTTATGAAGTTTTTCTCACAAACTGCGCAAATATCTGTTTTTGGTTACTTTATAACAACATGTGGACAAAAATCTTCCCATAGATCGTACCAACTACTTTTACCAACAGGAGATTTATTGAGTGAAGTTACAGTTTAATTTTTATTCCTTTTCACAGTGTCAACGTTATTATTATTATAATATTATTAAAATGATTAAATACAGATCAGGACACAGCATTAAAATGCATTTAATTCCAAATATTTAGACATACCAACCACTGGTACCTTTTAACATTTTTTTTCTCCTTTTAAAATATTCTTACTAGTTAAAAACATCATTCTTCATCAGTCGTTTACTATATGAAATTGTAGATATTTGGACATAAAATAACAATCAATTGAAATAGTGAAAAGTAATAGTGAATAGCGTATTACTAGCGTCAATTTTCAGTCATTGATGACTGCATCAAGCAGGCTGAGATGGAAATGGCCCTATCACTATTACATGAAAATAATACATATATAGTCGAACATATAAGTCGAATCGAAGTCCTTTTTGGAAGTCGTTTAAAAAATAATTAGGTACTTAAATGAATTCATGATTTATTTAGCCAGCCGGGTAACTTGATAGGATGGATGTATAATTTCCCTACGTATTTGCTCATTGACCAACAGTTGAACGTAATGTATTTATTGCAGTATGTTCATTACTCATGGTGTCCATACTCCACCTGCTGGCAAGCCTCGTATCATGGATATTCATGATTGTTGTATCGGTGGTGAGTGTAGCTGGTACAGGACTACTTTGGTACACTTACCATGAGTTAAGATCAAAGCAGGGAAGCTTTGTTGATAGTAATAACTTAAGTGTAAGTAAAGGGAACTGGTTTACTTTTATAGTTTGATTATGATCAAGTCTGGACAGGGGCTAGAGGCCGAGGGGCCAAGGTCGTAATTCGGGGAGGGAGGTAGCTCAAATAAAATAATGGTGCTGGGGTACAGTTAAGGTTGCCAGATGTCCGATATTAGACTGGACAGTTCGGAAATTTTCATGTCCGTTCAGTAAAGGATATCTTGGTAATCCAGACAAAAGACAATAATCTTAAAATTTATAAAAATACTACTTTACCCCGCGGTTTCACCCGCGTTCCTTATGGACCTTATCTTTTCCTGGGATAAAAAAGTATCCTTTGTATTTTTTGTTCCATTTATCTGTGTGCCAAGTTTCATCAAAATCCGTTAAGTAGGTAGTTTTGCAGTGAAAGAGTAACAATCAAACATACTTTCACATTTAATAATACTAGTGCTCACCCTCTGATCGAAATGCGACTTTACATGTAAGAGTTTCCAATTGGGTTTTACAAAACTTGTTTAAAACCATCTCACGTAATGAGACTGAATGTCCCATTCACCAATAATCCTCTTACAGGTAAGAGTTTCCAGAACATTTTATACACAGGTTTTAAAAGCATTGTGTTTTTATTTTAGGAATCCTTCAAAAATAAGGAGGCATTTCTATGGTATTCCATTATTGCCACCATAATCACGGTGAGTAGAACCACATAGATTTCACACAACAAACACTAGCTCTTGCACTTTTAAATATAATATTTTTATCATACAGATACCTCATTAACACATAATCTGATTGCCGTAATAATATAAAAATAAAGTCTGTAACATTTTTTAACCAACAATTCGATAGTTCATCGAGTTTTTTGCGATTTCTGTAACTCTATCAGACCTCTATCTGATTTCCTTATAAGTATCAGATAACTTCACTTAACTCTTGACTAACATTATAAGACTGGCTCCTAACTTAAATGTTCAGATGTATAGATACATCCACGAAGATTCGCCCCACTCTTTTTCCTAATCCCTTACAGAATACAGAGCAAGTGTACATCCTTTTGTCAGTGTTACTAATGATTAGGAAAAAGTGTTGGATCATAAGATCTAAATCGTCGAAATTATAAAACATTTTTTTGTTTATTTTGATAGTTGATCCTGCTCCTACTTGTATGGGTGATGCGTTCCCGCGTAACTTTCCTGGCGGCGTTATTCAAGGAAACTGCGCACTGCCTCGGTTCAATACCGTCTCTCTTCCTACAACCGATCATTACGTTCTTCTTTCTCGTACTATTGTTCACATTTTGGTCTATTGTCGTGGTAAGGATTAATCATCTTACCTCATTGTGTATAGTTATAATATTGAAATACGCTTGGCCTCTCACATCGTGTATATACAGGATGTTCGGTAAGTAGTTCGACAATACTTAAGGGGGATATAGGTGGTTAGGTCACCTACCAAATATACAAAAATTACCTCAGGTAAAATATCGACATTTCAGAATTTTAGATATCGAATATCTCGAAAATGGTGACACTTTTACAAAGGTCATATTTGCATATTTGGTAGATGACCAGCCCACATATCTGCCCCTTAAGTTTGTCGTACTACTTACCGGACATCTTGTATAGTAGCTAAATACATGTACATAATATGTATATAATATTTTTTTGTAATTTATACAGAATTTTCTTTAATTTAGGTATGTTTAGCAACAGCAAACATTCCAGGTGTACCACTCGAGACAAATTTCTTAATTAATGGCACCCCTTCAGCTGATCAAATCAATAAGGCCGCTATAGAAGCGCAGAACATCAACAATAGCGCTAGTTTGAAATGTGAGTCGCACTTTATATACCTACTTACTCTGAACCAGTATTAATAAATGAGGTCACGAGCGAGGGTGTGTTCTAGGTGTGTGGTCTCATACGAATAATATTGATTAATACAACTGCCACATTAACCTATTTGTTACATACCTACAGCTCGCACGCCTGGTGACGTCGTGTTCACCTAAATGTGGACAAGGCGATGATAGCTCAGTGGTAGTGACGTCGGACACCGCGGCGAAGGTCGTGGGTTCGAATCCTACAATGGGCTTGAGCTTTCGGTGGTAGGGTACTTTGTAGTACTCGACTGGCTGGCTATCACCCTCAAGTTGAAAATCTGTCGCCAAGCACCTGTTGGTGTGTTCCGGCAGTTGCACTTGAGAGCCAGTTGCCTTTAAGGCATTGTAATAAGGTGTACAACACATTGGCAATCCCCTTGGTATTGCTAATGTCTATAGGCGACGGTAGTCACTTACCACCAGGTGACCCGTCAGCTTCGTTGTCACTTGTGGTATAAAAAAAAAGACTAATGCACGGTTCGGAACGTTGCTTTTACTAAGAAGAGCCGATAAAAAACTCAGCAATTACTATTAAAAACAACTTACACCTATTAATTACATTCAATTATTATTTATCTAGTCTCACTGACAATATTTTCGTATTATGGTGACTAAAATAATAATCAATACCATTTAATTATGACTAACTTAGTAAATCTGTTGACAAGTTTGACGCGTGTGGCAGCCACCTCCTCGCCATATTGTAGGGAAGTGAGCGACCCGCCACACGACGCTTCATTTATTACCCTTGCTGATGACATATCTTTTTTCAGCTTACATTTTTATTCCTGTAGAATTTAACCCTCTGTGGGTGAAGGGTATGTGGTGGATGTGTCTGATCTGTTTGGTTTGGGGAAGTGAGTTCATTCTCGGTTGCCAGCAGATGACTATCGCTGGCGCTGTTTCGCATTGGTACTTTAGGTTAGTTGCTATTTATTCATAACTGAACATATTTTAAGGATATCTCAAGGGTTAGTTTCTTCAAATGCCATGGCGATGGATTGGGTTCGAATCCTACGATTAGCTTGAGCTTTTGAAAGGAAAACATGGCGAGGAAACTATAGCACGGTGGGTATGTTAATAATCGCTTGCCTTGCCACTAGTTGCCACCGCTCTCAAGTTTGAATGCGTCAAGCACCTATCGTGTGTACCGACAGCTGCACTTGAGAGCCAGTTGCCATGGTGCGATTGTAGTCAAGCATGTCCAAAAGTAAAAACAAATAACTTATCAATGCTATTTACACACTGAAAATATCTAATTTTATTAATTATTTCCAGAGGTCCGAATTCACATTCGCCTGTTTTGTATTCAATAGGAAAACTACTGAAATATCATTTGGGTTCAGTTGCTAAAGGGTCATTCTTGATCACTCTGTTTAAGATTCCACGACTTATACTTACATATTTACATGCAAAGTAAGTATTATTTCAACTTAATTATTGTTTAACGTATATCTTTTACTTATATTACTATTTTATCTCTATTAGATTGTCGGCGAGAGCTGAAAAAGGATCGGATTGCGCAAAATGTGGTCTCAAGTGTGGTATCTGTTGTTTCTACTGCCTCGAGAAGTTCATTCGTTATCTAAATCACAATGCCTACACTATTATCACAATAGAAAGATGTCATTTCTGCAAAGCAGCAGCTAAGGTTAACAAATCATCAACACTAATATTATAAAGAAGTAATGTTTATAATATTATAAAGAACATTCTTTAATTATTAGAAAGCTACATTATACCTGCAGAAGCTAGTAATTTATATTTATTAAAATAAAATTATATTTTCTTGCATCTGTGTCCAGGATTAATGATCTATTTTGCATTTTTATAAACTTTTATTCATGTCGATATTTTTTTTAGTTATTCGCGCCAAACAATTATAAAACTACCTACCATAATATGGTATTATTTTGCGAATAACTCAATTAATCTCTAATGAGATTCTCTACCTTCAAATGCTATAGGGATGGTGACTGACATATCAAATCAGCTTCTTTTTATTAAAGGTCAAAACGATGATTTATTATGGAGTTTTGTATGAAATACATACTTGTGTACGTAATAAATATACACCATCAAAAGATCTACTTTTGTCTATAAATAAGTAGTCAATTAAAAATGATAGAAAGGTGGAATTTTACAACGTGTTCCCTATTTTCAATAATTTTTAGATGTTTTATACACTAGTGTTAGGTATTTTCTATTTTTAGGCATTCAGCACAATAGTAAATAATGCCCTGCAAGTGGCTACAATTAACAGCGTTGGCGACTTCATCTTATTTCTTGGCAAATGTATAGTGACTGCGGTGACCGGCATTATCGGACTGCTGTTATTAAAGCGTAACAACGACCTGCATTTCTATGCCATACCCATGCTTGTCATCTGCATCTATTCCTTCTTCATTGCACACTGCATATTGTCTCTTTATGAGGTAGGTATTTATTTTATATACATTTGTTTATATTATAACAAGTCGTGACGCGTATATTGAGTTGTGTGTTTGTAGCAATGATATAAGTAAAAACGTGTAGATAGGTTATAAGCGCTAAAGCCGGAGGCTAAAGAGCGGCTAATTTGCCTATTTTGACCTGTGTCGCGTCGCTGGCATCAACGGATGCACTTCACGTACCGAGTACAAAGTGACCCAGAACAACAAAAAATGCAATATCAAACTATTTATGTGTGCGTTAGATTGCAATTTATATGTATTTTTTCAAGTTTTTTGCCTAAAAGGCATTGTAATAAGATGTACAACATATTAGCAATCCCCCTAATATTGCTAATGTCTATATGCGACGGTAGTCACTTACCATCAGGTGACCCGCCTACCTGGTTGACACCTGTAGTATAAAAAAAAAAGTTCGTATGTTGTGTAGGTAACTTATCTACACAATTCTACCTATAATATCATTGATTTTACTCCACTTGACTTGATTCAAAAGATATTTAAAATGATAAATCCATATTTCATGATAATTATATTTCCAGATGGTAGTGGACTCGTTGTTCCTTCAAAAGATATTTAAAATAGTAAATCCATATTTCATGATGATTATATTAATTGACAGATGGTAGTGGACTCGTTGTTCCTATGTGTGTGCGAGGATCGCAATATGAACGGTGCTGAAGGCAAGTGGAAGCACTCGCGGCTTGCCGAGCTCGGTGGCCATAAGCAGAGACGGGATTCCGAGCAAGATGGAACCGAGATAGATTTACAGGAAAAGTACTGAAGTCGTGAGTTTTAAGCATGTTCTGTGATTGCTTTGGGTAACAAACATATCTGCTGATTACAGTGTGCGATGTATATAGGTACCTTGTGCTTTGGGCATATCTTGGTAACCCCATAACCTCTCCGACTCTAACCTAGCACATTCAATGCTAAGCGTTAAGCCTTATAATCCCAAGTACTACTCGACGCGTATGTGAGTGCGTGCATTATACATTTTATTGCTTACACTCACCTACGCGTCGAGTAGCACTTGGGATTAAATTGATCGACGCTTATTACGTTAATGTAACATGCCCTATATCGTTTTTGCTACTGTATCTTTTAACTAATGAATTAGTTGTTATTGTTTTATAATATTTTATATGTATGTTTAATGTTAAATTGTTTCCAAGGAAAGGTGTAGGTACCTAAGTGTTTTTATAAGGAGAATGTGGTGGCTTTAACATTTGCATGATTATTGAAATTGGCCTTAAACGTTAGCTATGGTTTGATATTAATTTGATTGCTAATCATTTTTTTGACCGAAACTAAATTACGGACATACATTTTGACGACGATTTTACCTACGTAACTTAAAAGTATAATTATAATCCTATTTATTTACAGATAAAATTGGATTCGAAGTCCAGATTTGAAATCTGAAAAGCGCTTAATCTCTTTGACGCTTTATTATGATATTATCTCCAGTAAATGTTATACCATCTACTATTTTTGTTTTTTTTTTTATATAGGTGGCACAACTATTTTAATCAAAGCACTATTATCATCGTATAAAAAGATATTATTAGTGATGGTTAAATTAACACATTTAAAGTAATGTATAAGGAAACATTTTAGATGTATTTTTAGTATTTATTTTTATAAGTAATTCCTGTTATTATAATAATAATTGCTATCATGGATGTTTAAAGTATTTACACGATTTTGAGGCATTTATAATAAGATGAAATGATAGTAAATAAGTATTCTATTTTGTGTGTGATTATTGTCAATAGAACATGTTTTATATGCTTAATAATTTTAATGATATTTAGTCCAATTTATATCTTTTACAGCAAAGTTTTTATATGTATTTTCCGTTAATCCTGTTTATGATTTTATCGTCTACTGCATAATAATCCTAGTTTTATTTATATACAACCTATATACAGTTGTAATTTTATGCTATAAGTTTTAATTTTTAATACAGAAGTACAATAGACTGATTGATAGTATTCCTGTGTCCATTATAGATAAGAAAGTAAATTATAATGATTATTAATTTGGTTTTTATAATATTTTACTATAAAGTCTTCTATTTAATCCACAAAGAATCCTTCTGTTGTACATCCAAAAAATACATTGTATTGAAATTATTTTAGAGGTGCTCAATTTTTTAAAGACTTTTTTAGAATTGTCAAATGCATTTTCTGATTTGTAATATTTTTTATTTCTGGTTGAAATGAATTTTATAATTATGATTAGAAATCACTTAGAAAATGCAAATAGGAGTAAAAAAAAATATTTTTTTAAGAATCTAAGCAGCAGCACCCGTCCATAAGCATAATATTTTTAAACTGTAATTTATTTTGAATCTCAGTAACTGACGATGTTTGAAAATATTGACATTCGAATAACTGAATTATATTATGTAAGTAATTAACATAAATCAGGTAATATAGTAGTAAGTTGAATTAAATTTAACGAAGTGTATCTAATGGTTATGCCGTGTAACTTTTGACGTTTCATCATAAAATTTATGCACAAATGAGATTTTAAAATGCTATAAATGGATAATTTAAGTGTTTCTCTCTTATTTCAAAACATAATATTTTATTGTAATTAGATTTTGTAACAATAAGGAATCCCTAAATCAGAAAACGCCATGCATGATTTTAATAATTTGTTTTTTTTTATTTAATTATTTAGTTTAAGATTTCAATTCTTTAATGATTTTTCATTGATGAATCTTTTAAATTGCGAAACTTGTTTATTAAGTAAACTTGTTTATTTAATGAATTTTCTGATAAAGTACCTACTGAAGGGTCGATCATACAATTAAATGTGTTATTATTCATTCAAAATAACTGAAATGTAAATTAAAACTGGTCTACTAGTAGGATTTAACACCATAATTTATTCTTATCAAAATACATATAACTAAAATGTATCATAAAATTGTGTTTCTAAATCCATGCAATAAAAGCTTTGTTACTTTTTGTAGTATGGTTGCTTTTATAAACTATTTTTAAGTAAACCTTAAACCTCATTGCTGAATGCTGTAACATTTCTTCCAATATTATGACTGTAACTAAATTTAATTGGTTATCATTGCTTTATTAAGAATAAAATAAAAGACATGCAATAAGTTGTGAAAATATTATTTTATTTTAACAATATCCTATTTTTTACTTGGTATTTTTTTCTTAAATTGTTTTCTCTTCTTTATCTGGTCAGAGATGGCCTTACTCTTTGCTTTTAGTTGCTTACGTCGTATAGCCATATCTGGTTTAGTTTTGGTTTTCAACATGCTGAAAACTGGTTTACTGATTTCATTTTCTTCCTCTTTTATCTCTTCTGTAAATTAATGCAATATTAATTGTGTACATATTCAAGCAAATGGAATTTAGGATAGGTTGATGACAAGGATTTTTTTCATATAATGTACCTTTTACTATTACTTCTTGAGCCTTCTCCATTGGGTCACCACGGAAGAAGTCAGCCCCTTCTATATCAGGATATCCAGTTTCAGGTTTGGTGGCTTCATAAACAACTTTCTTCTCAATTCTCCTCTCATATTTGTTAGCTGCTTTCTTTGAAAAGGCCTGTCTTAACTTTGCTGGGCTAACATACTTCGGATTTTCCCATATTGTTATTCCACCAAATGACCCTGAAAATATCTTCACCTACAATTTAAAGAGAGTATAAACAAAAAATATGTGCAATATTTGCAAATGACCAGTGGCTTAGATGTGTTTGGTGAACACACCAAATAAAATGATGAGGACTTAAATCCACATCTCACAAGTTTAGAAATGGCATCTGGATTTATTATGTTATTGATTATGTTAATATATAACAAGTAATAAAGGCTATAACTATTGATACATAAAACATTGCAAGTGTATGAGTGAAACTGGCATGCCAGACAAGTCAATAATGACGTGAAATATAAATTCGATCATTCTGCACTGAGCTCTGGTGGACATATTTTCTCAGTTTGAGTAAACTTATAACCGTAAATTGGGAATGTCTAATATAGTGAAGTAAGTATTTTTTAAAAAATCATTGATTTTATATTATAACTAACTTTCCGCCCAACAGTTTAACCCATGTCCCATATCTCCATATAAACTTCAGTTCTCCGTTTCATTCTAAGGGGTTAATAGATTCGTCAGTCAGTAACAATTGCCTTTTATATAGTCAGTAACAATACAGATTATTGAAACTACTTACAGGGTTCAAAACAAATCTTGGTCCAATCTCAGCTAAAGCACCATCCTCAGAGAGTATCTGATAATTTCTAAACCAAACCCTATTATCAAGGATCATGAATGTATAGACATGATCAAAGAATGGTTGACTCTTGGGGTGATGATTTGGTACCCCAAATGTTTGTGTAAGTAATTCTTTCAACAAACTGTAATGTGCATCTTTAGTGAATTGTGGATCAAAGGATAAGAGAGGTCTGGAACCTCTCAAACAGTTTCCTGTCATTTTGAGCTCTCCCATTGTATATACTGCAAAGCAGAAAGAACTTTGTTTAATAATATACATCCTAAGGAATTCCTAAAATATTCAATCTTGGGAGGTGTATTAGTATTTTAATCCTGACATGACTGATTTAAACATGCATAAAAACTGAATGAACTATTTATGAACAGGAAAAAAAATTACAGATCTGTCTTACAAGCCAATGAGTTAATAAAAAATACAAGACAAAATTCACTGTCCGTATAGATAAGATGGTAATTATATTGGAAGAATAGAAACAAATATGTTGAATTAATAAGTTACTAACTGTTTTCAACTAGAAATTTGACACTTGGTCCATTAGGCACATTTGCCATCCATAAATACAAATCTCTCATTTTTCTGCCTTCAAACAGAATGCACTTATTGCAATTCTTCATTTCACTGATTTCATTGACTACATACAAGTTTTTACTTCGCTCCATCTTTGATTCAGTTTTATGATGAGGCATTAGTTTTTTAATGTCCTCCATCAAGTGACGGTGACGATGGTTGATGCCTCGTGCAGCAAAGACCAGGACCCTTTGCCTGTTTATCCATTTGACCTGACAAATAACAAAAAATGCATTCTCTCGACTCAATATTTATAAGCTTTATGAACAAAACACGTGTTTTAGGGGAATACCTGTTTTGGTGCAGGATCGTCAGAAGTTCGAACTGGAGGTAATATAACAACATCTTCATTTTTTTTCGTTTCGATGGTTTTTACAGTTTTTTTTATCTTTTTTGATTTGACTTTAACCATTTTCAAGAATTAATAAATCAAAACGCGTGCAAAGTTCCGCCTCGTAGACAGATACACAGACTACCTTTTTTATATCTGAGGACAGAGACAGATAGACCAGGCAGGTAGCGTGCATTTGACATTGACAATATTTTTTTATGTATTTTGCCTCTTCAGGGCAGGCAGGCTATAGTCTATTGACCATACTGCCTTGTCTGCCTATGTGCTTAACACCTTACGCCTTTGATTATTAAACCAGCCAGCCTTACGCACTTTCATCCCCGCTGTTCAGCCCGCCATGGTTACGTGTCAAGTTGCTGGATAATGAAAAACGACCGTTAATACACTTGCTGGACGTATTGTTAATTGCTTGTTGGATCTGCATGACGCTTTTTTCATCCAGCGAAACAGTATTTTTGTTTTAATTTTTTTTTATATTAGACCCAAACTGATGGCACTGGTTACTGAATGTTATGCAACGAGTTGAACGAGTGATGTTATCGTGCTACACAATGTTTTATAACGATATATTAATATAACTTTGAATATAACTGCTGCGTGCAAGCTGTGTGGGAGCGAGCACCTTTAAATTAGGCATTTAAAAACTGTGAGGCGAATGTGAACCGAACTCAGGACAGGAACAGAAAGAAACTATATTTTTGTTTTAGGGTCTTATAAAAAAAATAAATGTTATCAATTGATAATAAATATTACACACATTCTGAAATGTGGGTGACTCGTGCGGCACGCACGGATGGATGCGCGAGACAAAGAGTATGGCGCGAGGTTGCATAAACCTAATCAATGAGAGGGGAGTGGTTTAATACTCAAAAATGAGAATATAGTCATAGTCAATAAATTAATTATAATATACTAAGATTCCTAATCATCGACTGTGGCACGACGTAGCGCGTGTAACTTTACGCGTGCGTAGTAGGCAAAGAGAATCTCGGAACAATAACTAAACTAATATGGTTCCGAGAAGAGAATATTACACTTTAGGTATAGTAGGTGTGCGTTGGTTTTTGTGCATAGGTATATGCTTTTTCGGTTTACCCATAGCGACAGATAATTTTTTCACAGTACCAATGTACGGTTTTAACTTTTAATACAGTAAAGATAAGTAGTTTATAAATTAGACAGAGACCACGTATTAACTACTATACATGCCTACGTAACTGTGACTGTTTTGCTCGGAATAGAGTAGGTATAATAATCTGGTTCATAGCTACTATACAATTAATTAATCTGTGGGTGGGTTCATTTTCATTATGTAATAAATAGCCTTTCATAGATACATGACGTAGATGCGAGCGTCTAAAGATACATAAGTAAAATATAGTTACCTACTATTTTTCGTATTCACACAGCATTAGGGAGTACCACAGACTGGGTAGTACAGTAGGTACATAGGTACGATACATATTCAAGAACTTACTATCTTAATTATTTAACTACCTACCTAGGCAAACCTGCTGCCACTACGTTGAGTAAAGTTAACAAATATTATGCGACCTTTGCTGATTATATTATTATGACTAGATCGGATATATTTTATAATGATTACGTCAAGCTTTCATTAACTGCAGCTACATATCTTTCCATAGATATCAGTATCGTAAAGTGGTATACGATTTAGTGACATCGTGCCGTAGAAGATAGTGGTTGTGTGTTTCTTTTCTTAAAGCTAATATCATGTTAAAATTACTTAATTTGACTCTATTTGTAAAGAGTGTTAGTAAATTAAATATTTCAGAACAATTCAGATTTGCATCTCAAGCTCTACCACAACTATCATCGGTAAGGTTCCAATAAATACTGCGTAGTATCGTGTTCAAAACAAATACGTGGGAGTTATAATATAAGTAGATGTATTTGTTTTATTTTTAAAATTATATTTTCGTGTGCATGTAGCCGTGTAATGCGTGTTTGTGTGTCTGCTTTATGCTATCTACTAAAACTCGGAGACAATTTGAACCAGTATATCTACACAGTACCGGATTTAGAGGTATGGAGGCCTCGGGGCAACAAAGGAGTGGAGGCCCCCTGGCCCCAAATTATTTTCCAAATAAAATGGGCAGTTTTTTGGCAAACAATTCCAAAATTCCCAGGAAATTTCCATTTCTCGGTGAGCCAACAATCCGCGTTCAGCAATGAATTTGATGGTATTAGGTCCATACATATGAAATTGATGTTTTATATGGAAAAAGCAAAACATTTTTTATTTAATCAATCAAAGTAGGTACCGTTGTGATCTATGCACTTTTGCCATTTTATAGGGAGTTCATTGATTCCTTTGCTGAAAAAAAAATGCGTTTACAATGATCGTATAGGATCCATTTTTCATCACAAGTAATGATACAATTCAAAATCCCCTCGTTATTATGACGGTTGAGCAGCAGCAGACGTGACGCAGCAGTCGACGGGTGTTTGTTGGTTTGTTGTATCTATATTTAAATTTCTTTGTTTGCTTCTATTATTTCATGCGGTACCCATTTTTCAAGCTTTTTCACTTTTCCAATTTGTTTCAAATGATTCAAAATGGTTTTATCACTTACACCGAAGCCTGCAGCTAACTCTGACGTGGTTTGAGATAGATCCGCTTCCACGATCACTTTCAATTCCTCATTGACAACTAGGGTCTCCGGCCGTCCACGAAGTTTATTCTGGAGGTCAAAATTTCCAGAACGAAAGCGTTGGAACCAAAAATGTGTTTTCTTTTACAGTCGCTTCTCCGTACAGCACTAGTGCCAATTATTTGTATTCGAAAATAATGCGATATTTTATGTTTTCCATATTGAGCACAGAACGATGTCAAAGCAAAATGAAATGGCGCGAAAACAAATGAATTATTACATTCGAAACACAAAATATGGTCAAGTTTAAAATTGGAATTTTGAATTTGGAATTCTTAACCAAACGCCGGCTTTTTGAGATCAAAGTGGCCAGTTCTATAAAACATCAATTTCATATGTCAGGACCTAATACTAACGATAAGTCTGAGTATTTTTCGCCAATACTCGATTTGTAGTGCCTCCTGTGACTTTTCCTGATGATTGATGCGTCCTGAGATGGATGCGTCCTGTGACTTTTCCCCGTTGCACTAAACTCATTACTGATTCCAAGATTTTGATATTTTACTGATTGCCTGATTGAAAGTGAACAAATATAGATCGACTATTTCTGTTAATATTATCATGTTTGTACGAAGTACTATATAGGTAAAGGTAAAACGCGAAAATAATATCAAAGGAATAGTTGTTTACTAGTCCGAATTTGTTTTTTTTCCGAAGTCTCTAATGTGGGGGCCCCTCTTTTGTGGAGGCCCCGGGGCTGTAACCCGGTTGCCCTCCACTAAACCCGGCCCTGTATCTACATACCTAATAAAGTTATTTTACATTTTTGACCAAGTTTTAAAAATCTACGTATTAATAACAGAATATTTCAAAATGTTCAACAAAATTTTTAAGGGAAACAAATCTTTTAAATCGACTACAAAATACGTTTGCACTAAAACGTAAATAAGTAGGTACCTACCTATAAAATTAATTTAACGACGTCAGTAGTAAGTAGGTACATAGATAATACACTATATACTTCAAACATTCGTAGGTACGTTCAAATTCTTACCGGTATCGGCAAATAAATAACACTGGAAAGCCACTTCTTTTCTACAATGACTGGATTGGATACAACATACCTTCAGATTCGGACACATAATTTATTAATAGATAGGATAATACAAAATAGGTACGTTGTCTCAAACGCAAGCCCTATCTGACAATAAATACTTACTAAGGTATAATCTCCGTGCTTTTAACGCATAATAATTTCAAATCAGACGGGCCGGTTTCAAAACGAATTGAATCTACATGGTTAGGGGGTGGTGTAATTTGAAAAATATTGTTTTATATTTATTTTGTAGGAAAAATATAACGTAAAAAGAAAAGAATTTGGTATAGTCCAAACAAAAGATGTAAATTACTTCAAAACTGTACTTAGCGACGAGAGAGTCTTAACAGATGAAAGTGATGTTTTACCCTTTAACATTGACTGGATTAAGAATTGTAGAGGTAAAATAAGAATTACTCATATTATTTTATACCTTATTTATTTGTACCTATATGTATTTTATAATACAATCAATGATATTAACTATTCACCTATTATGTTCGAAGCTATAATGAAGCATAAGTTTAATGAGAAAATTAGATAATTAGGGTAGTTATTTAATGTATACAGGTCAATCGAAAGTGGTTTTAAAACCAAAGAGTACAAAGGAAGTATCATTAATTCTACAATATTGCAACGAGCGCCGCCTAGCGGTGTGTCCTCAAGGCGGTAACACTGGCCTCGTGGGGGGCTCGGTCCCCGTGTTCGACGAGATAGTATTGAACTTCGCTTTGATGAACAAAATTATGAGCTTGGATGAAATATCAGGTAATCCATTGGTTTGTTGAAATGTCTACATGAAATATTTAACGAACAGGTTTCGAACTTCAACTCTTCAAGGTAAATCCGATAATTAAAGAAATACATAAATCCTAGAACCTACACCTACTCTTTTTGTATATATGTATAGGTACTTATTGATTTAAATAACATGGGGTAGGTAGGTACAAACCTATAGATTCTACCTACTACACAATTCTTACAGGAGCATTAATCTGTGAATCTGGATGCATTCTTGAGAACTTGGACAACTATGTGAAAGAGCGTAATCTCATAATGCCCTTGGACCTGGGCGCTAAAGGTACCTGCCAAATCGGAGGCAACGTCAGCACAAATGCTGGGGGACTCAGGTTGTTACGTTACGGCAACTTGCATGGGTCTTTGTTGGGAATTGAAGCTGTGAGTAACCCAACAAGTTTTAAGGACATGATTGAATAGTATTGTATTATTACTTACTAATACCTTTCCTGGGTCTCGAACCATAGCGTACCTACACACCCATAAAATACCTACCCTACAATGAGTTTTTGCTTTCGGTGAAGATGCTAATTTAGGGTAATTTGTGGCTGGCTACTAACATATTTTTGAAACACTGCCGGCTCACATTTTCTGCAGAACCTACTTCTTACGCGGCGCCAGCGCGGGCTGCGACCCGTCACAATTTAGGCTATGTAGTCCAAAACAAGCCATAGTAAAAAGTCGTATTAACTCTCATAAACTTATTGTAAGAAGTCAACGAGTATTTGTTTTTATTAATTTATTAACTGCCAACTAGTGTTAGCTACATACACCTGCATTTGTTACATAAAATAAATTTGTGAATATTTTCGTTTGGAGGTTAAAGCAGATGGCACAGTCATAGATTGCCTGAGAGCATTGAAGAAGGATAATACTGGTTACCATCTCAAGCACTTGTTCATAGGATCTGAAGGAACATTAGGTGTTGTCACCAAAGTAGCAATACATTGTCCTGTCTTGCCGAAAGCAGTTACCGTGGGATTTTTTGGTAAGTTATCGAGTTAGAATGGAAATATGTATTTTTGTTATATTATAATGGCTGCCATACCTACTTATAAAATTAATACTTTAAGGTGTAAAAAAATTTGAAAATATTCTTCAGCTATATAGAAGCGCGAAGGCTTCGCTGGGTGAGATCTTATCAGCATTTGAAATGGCGGATTTCGACTCAATTAACGCTACTGTACAAAATCTTAAACTACCGTAAGTAAAACTAATCCTACCTATGATAAGAATAATTTAAGGCAATATTTTGTTTGATATATTATGCGGTGAGAATTAATGGCATACCTAAAACAAAGAATAGTTAGTTTTGCATAATGTAGGTGTAACCCACGAGATTTCTACACTAATGATGTTGCGCAGATTAATTTCATATCATATAAGTACACTACTCAGCTCCAGGGCTAAATTTAGAAGTGTGGAGGCCCTGGGGCAACAAAAGAGTGGAGGCCCCAAATTATTTTGCGAATAGGATAAATAATACATATTTTTCATGCAAGTGTTTCACCATAAATAGCGAAAAGAAAACTTTGTTCCAACCGCGTGTCCGACGACACTTCTAGAAATTTATGAATATATAGAATTTATGTAGGGGCCCCTCTCTTGTGGAGGCCCCGGTTGCCCTCCCTTAAATCCGGCCCTGCTCAGCTCCGTAACCGTTAAACGGATTTGGATAAAACTTGAAACTGCGTGAAGTTAGAACAAACTATATGATAATACGAGTAGGTAGACCCTGTATTCTATGTTAATAGAGTACCATTGTCATTGTGCTATAAATATAACCATTTACCAAGCACTTGGTTATGATTATTCGTTCCAGAAACCCTATAGCGGACTTTCCGTTTTATGTGCTAGTGGAAACACACGGCAGTGATGAGACTCATGACGGTGAAAAACTGAATCGATTCCTCGCCAAAGAGATGGACAGCGGTCTTATTATAGACGGCACTGTTACTTCTGAACCTACCAAGATGCAGGTACACATCAAAAAAGGCGGTCAACAAAGTTACCTGTTCTCATTTCTATAGTTAGGGGCCATCCATAAATTACGTCACACGAATTGATTGATTTTATGACCCTTGTGACCCATGCTCCCTAACTGTGTCATTGAGGCACTAATCTTGAATTACCTAACAAAATTTGGACATACAAATAATGAGATAGGGTTTAATCCCTCTCTCACCTGCTGTAATATATTCCTACCAGATTTAAGTAGATAGGTACTCTTTCCGGTTTATCCACTCACGTATTTAGCTATATTGTCCCAGATGCGAGGTGTATTCGTAAAATATTCTAATTTTTAGACAATCTGGAACCTTCGAGAGAGCATAGCAGGCGCCGGTCTAGTTGAAGGCTACGTGTTCAAGTATGACGTATCGTTGCCGATCCAGAATTACTACGATCTAGTGCCAGTGCTGCGCAATAAACTCGGCGATAAGGCAATCGTTGTATGTGGCTATGGGCACGTTGGTTAGTAATCATAATTATATACTCAATGTATTATAGTTTTCAAAACTGGTAAACACATTGTCTACAAGAAAAATATTTTTTCTACATCTACCAGCCAAAGACATATGCACATACATACTTAAATATTTTACACAGCATTGACGAAATAAAAAATTCCAGGTGATGGCAACATTCATATCAATGTCACAGTACCCGAGTATAATAAGGAAGTGTCTGCACTTCTTGAGCCTTACATATTTGAAGAAGTTAATAAACTGAAGGGTTCGATAAGTGCGGAACATGGCGTCGGTTTCAGGAAACCTCAGTTCATACATTACAGCAAGGATGAGTCGGCATTGCAACTAATGCGCGCTCTCAAACAGATGATGGACCCCAACGGAATTCTCAACCCTTACAAAGTTTTACCTCAACTATAAATAAAAACAACTGTTAACTTGTCTATTCAAATTTTATTGCAAAAAGTATAATATATGTAACCTTCACTTTAGATAATAAGCCTAATTGTGATGTTATTTAAAATAATGGATTTTATATAAAAGTAATTTTAATCAGGTGTTTTATATATTTCTTGATACTGAGGAAGTACAATAAAACTACATTTATTTAAATGACTTTTATTAAAATATCCATTTATTCTTATAACATTCATAATATCACTGCAACAAAAATACAATGGAATATTATAAACATTCTCCTGATTGCTTCAAATAAATAAATCCAGTATTTCATTAATATATTGGAAAACTTTATTAGCACTTCAATTATATCAGCGTAAATGGCATACGTTACTTACTTTAGCAGTAGTTTCTTTCTATAGCTATTTCAGGGTTTCGAGTTGTAAGTATATTATCACTATAGGAGTATAGGTGAATCTATTTAATATTGTAGACTAAAATCCACTTCACATTCAAGGCAACTGTCACGCTGTATCACTCAACACATATCAAGTAGGCAAATTGAGTCACGTAACAACGAACGAACGTCTAACGTAAACGTAACGAATTTGGCAAATAAGTTGTTCGTTAAAACTTCTTTGTGTACTCTCGATTCGACTATCAAACGAATATTTATACTTTACCAGGAGAGCCCCGTTACTGTCAGAATTACAGATAATTTAAACTAGTAATATTTGTGCTAAAATAATAATGCATGCTAATTTCACACGAGGATCCTTCCACAGTTGACGATAACATTTGACTACTACCGGACCATGGTAAGATACGGCCGCGAAATTCAACATTTTATTACTATACATACTCGACGAATCAATGAAATAATCATATAAATAAAAAAAATATTATGTCATCAGCCTTCTAATATTTGCAACATCGATAAGTTTCACAATTTTATTATAATGTATTTATCTTTTCAACTTGGAATGGTGTTCGCCTTCTTCAATTTAGGAACCAAAGCAAATTATTTAAATGCTTTAGGATATATTTTTAATGAAAAAAGGAGTCCATGTTGAAGTTTTAAGTATTATTTTTTTCGGAATAAAAAATAAATGGAGAAATTATGAGATCTCTAAATATTAAAATATAGATGAAAATGTAAACAAGAATATAGATATGAACTTAAGTTATGGGAGCTACATCAATATTAATTAATATAACAATAAAACATCACTATAGTGCATATATCAATATAATGACTTATTTCACCTCGACCTTTAGAATGAGCAGATTGATGTAGCGGTCGGTCGATTAAGAAGCATCCCATTTGATACATCAAGCCTTGTTTACATTTATTCTATGGATTATAACATAAGTTATTGTGCTTACGTAAAAAGGTTAAAATTATATAATGTATTCTGATAATGAATCATTGAAGATCATCAACTTAATTATTTACCAAAAACCTAGTGTATATATTTTTGAGATAGGCATTATACGTAAACACAGCTTCATAACTCTTCTAACGACAGACCAAAACTTTCACTAATTAAAACATATAAAAAAAATTATATATACTGCAATTCTTAGCTGGCTCATTATATAAAAACATCAAAACTAAAATTAAAAAGCTTTTGATCATTTAATATCCAAATGCTTAATTAAACACTATAAAAGAGCACCTAAAAGTAAACATTCATAGTACTATTTATTGTATTATAACGCGGGTGTGGCAGACATTACGACTTCCAATTGTAACCAAACTACTGTTTCAGATGCTATGTGTCATTTCATTACGTAAGGGACGGTACGTTGTAGGTACCGATCGGTCGGACGTTAACTAATGTACTCAACAACTCGGCTCGAATGATACGTGGAACTCTTAGGTCAAACTCATACTTATCCTTCCTAGGGTAGTTCAAAGGTCATCGGGTACCCTTAAATCTTTTTTTAAGTTTTATAGTATTTTATATTTTTTTTAGTTTTTCACCATTGTCGTAGCATAAGACTGTAGGTCTGTGTGCTGCGAGGGTGGGATGTGGCGCGGTTATCGCTTGATCTGGTTGGACATTTTGAGAAACTCAAGGAAGCCAGCCTGCATCTCTGCGTCCATGCCGGTCTCCCAGGCATCGTTCTCGAGCTCCTCACTGTTATCAAATTAAATCAAATGTTTATTCATCCAAATAGGCCTTATGAATTGTCAGACTCAAATGTAAGGTTCGGAAGGTTGCTTTTGCTGAGAGATGCTATGTCAAGTAAAAGTCAAAAATAGACGATAATGCGAAAGAATCCATTTTTTTTTTAATTAAACAGATCGTATGGTTTGCAGCCCTGCGAATCCTACGATTAATCAAACCAAGGCATAATATATTATAAAATAAATCAAATATTTTACTGTCTCATTTTTTTCTATACTTTATTAAGTAATTAGGTGGGCTCCTAAGTAGTATTAGCCCAGGGCCCCCTAAACTCACGGTCCGGCCCTGCCTACACCTATTCAATTATTATTTATCTAGTCTCACTGATAATATTCGCGTGTTATGGCGGCAAAAAATAATTATAACGGACTTAGTAAACAACAAACTCAAGCAAACCAGTCCCCACAAACAGCACCAGTTCACAAGTTAAAGGGTGTTGGCTCTCAAGTGCAATAGCCAGAACCGACATATTTTTAACTTGAAGGTGGTAGCCAGCCAGTAGAGTACTACAAAGCACCCACCGTGCTGTAGTTTCCTCACGATGTTTTCCTTCACCGAAAGCTCAAGCTCATCGAACCCACGACCATCGCCGCAGTATCCGACGCCACTACCACTGAGCTGTCATCACCTAATGTAAAGTATTGTTTATGTGAGGTGTTGCTTACAGTATGTCCTCATCGAGCGCGATGTTCTTGCCGGGCGGCAGGTTGCTCTGCAAGAAGGCGCGCTCCTCGGCCGTCAGGGAGTGTCCGTCGGCCAGGTACCCGCCCTCCACGCCGCCGCCGCCTTCCATTTCACCGTTCATCGCTGTATACAACATATCATTTACTAGCTGACCCCACCTAAACTATTAATTTTTCATTTCTGCCAATGTCAAGTTAACATTATTCTTCCTTTTTTTTCCACGAAGTGACGTTGCGTTTTCGTGTTATTTTCATTAAATAATGTATTTTGAGTTTTATTTAATAATATCGGTGTAGTTTTGTCCAATAATGTTCAGTCTGAGTGCACCAGTGAAATGAAAACGTGTATCGTGACTTTTCGGGTTGTCTCAAAAAGTCAGTGAAAAGTTTTAATGGAATGACCACTAATTTGATTAAAATCTGACCTGACTTGTACGGACGATGAACTATATAAAGTGAATTTAACATGAATGAAAAATAATAATAACTTGTCATTGGCAGAAATGTCCTCAAGGACGATTGGTATCTAAGAAAACAAAAAAAAGTTTCGTTATATCACATTGAAAGTAAAGTTTGTTATCTTCCGTACTAGTTAAGAGCGTTTAGGACGTACGGAATTTCATACAAATTTTCAAGCCCGAATTAAATGAACCGATTTTAATGACCCTTCGTACGCATGGTAGGGGAGGCGAATAGGGGATTTCGGGATTTACTCGAGCGCGGCAGATTAACATAAGGGGGGCAACCTTGCACCTTGTGAAGTACTCTCACCAAATCTGAGCAGTCTATGTAGTGTCGAACGCCTAGGGTAGCCCGTCAGATTAGTAAAAAAAATCGATGGTTTGAAATACTCGAGCGCGTCAGATTAAGGTAAGGTAAGTTAGTTACATGCAAAATAGTGTACATTTCAATAATCTGACAAATTGGGCGTGACGAAAGAAAATTGGAGACTCGCAAAGTTGCAAAAAAAAAAACGTCACCTGGATTTTCTCGAGCGCGATTAGTTTTTTTTTTTATTTTGAAGGAAATTAGTCACGAATCACGGAAATATCTTAATCTGCCGATTTGCACAAGCCGAAGTAGCTAAAATCATTATTAAGTGTATAGTCCAGGAATATTATGAGTTTCACCTCAGAATGAGAGATAGTCAGCTATTAATTTGTATAAACCTTTATTTTGACACCCTAAAACTTGTCTCAAAAGCTAATTATCTTAGGGTGCCCGCGACTACTGATTTTTCAAGGTCAAAGGTCAAAAAATCATTTATTGCAAATATCTCGTTTCCTATGGGTTTTTTGGTATATGTATTCATAATAAATATTGTAGAAAATTAAATTCTCTACAACTTTTGTGCAAACATTTTTTCGATATCTTGAACCATTTTCGAGATTTCGATATTTTTTATATATTTTTTTTTTCAAACCGTCAGATTAAGGAAATCCCTCAACATAATTGTCAGATTATGGGTCAGTACAACAACGCCATCAAGAAGAACCGCCTGTATAAAAATCTGACGCGCTCGAGTAAATCAAGGTCACGATTTTTTTTTGCATTTTCAAAAATCGGCCCTGACTGATGGTCGCGTCCAAATCGTCAGTCTTTAAAATAGGAGCTACTGGAGGGTTCACTTAACATCCCTTATCAATGTCTGACGCGCTCGAGTAAATTTTTTTTAAAAATATTTTCGACCCCTTCGTACGGCTACCCCCACCACGCAAAACGGCAGATTATTATTTTTCCGTTATCAGACAGACGTGGCGCGACTACCCTATTAATATCTGACGCGCTCGAGTATTTCTTGGTGACTGTTTTTTTTTACATTTTTGAAACCCTGTAGACGCTCCCCCCACCGCTGAAGGGGAAAATATCACATAACCTTTTTTTCTTTATTCCACCTAATCTTCAAATTCCAGTAGGTCCCAAAGACGCTCGAGTAACTACAAATTTAGCATCATTGCCTCCCCTACCAGCATAAGCAGGATACAAAGGTCTAAAAAGTTAGTAAGAACAATTTCGAAAAATAGTGTAACAGCCAAATTAGACCGATTAAAATTTTTCCATAGAAAAAGAGATTTCCAGTTATCTTTCTATAAATAAGACATTTTGAAAATTTTCTTTACTAACTTTTTAGACCTTTGTATTTTGCTTATGCGTACGAAGTTTCATTGAAATCGGTTCATTCATTTCGAAAAACAAGGGCTTGAAAGTTTGTAAGAAATGCCGTACGTCGTAAACGCTCTTAAGTAAGGTTTTGTAAAATTGGTGGCTGTTCCACTAAAGTTTTTCAGATTTTTTGAGACATGAAAATTCATGATATATGTATTCATTTCTTAGCGGATATCTACTTCCTATTAGGAATCTACCTGCCAAAAAACTGTGTAACATATAATCTTTCTGAAATTTTGTGATTGATCGAGTTTAGCACTTTACTATTATAAATTGGCCGGTTGTCGTGGTTAGTAAGAACACTAACTGTCACACCCAAGATTGTGGATTTGATTCCCAACCCAGACAGTGTCCATAGTATGTACAAGCTTAGCTTAGTTTGTGATTAGACCGTGTATGAAAAAAAAAGTGCAATGAATTGTAGGACAGAATGGGTTGCACCAAATAATTCCTAAGTAATTTTACATACTTAATTCTAAAATAAGTTTTCGATCAATAAGTTGATCGAATATATCACATGAACAATAAGACAATCTTTGATCTAGCACTGTAGATTTATGTGATCAGATCTAAGTTTTTTCTAGGGGGGGAAGGGGGCATAACTAATTCATTACATGTTGGACGGAAAATGTCCAAACGGAAATGCACAATTATCATTTTTAACAAAGTTTTGAGCGACGTTGCCCTTACAAGTAAACAAGTTAGTTTAACTTCGCAACCCTACAAAAAACACAATTATTTTGAGCGACGTTGCCCTTACAAGTAAACAAGTTAGTTTAACTTCGGAACCCTACAAAAAACACAATTATTGCAGAAACCTTAAAGCTGAAACGCTGCTGTTGCCACCCGTTTAATTATTGTAATATTATAACACGTGATTCATCGGAAATTTAGCCACGTGAGAGGAGAGGGCACGTAGCTCGCCCCCTTGTTTCAAGTTTGAAATGTCAGCTTCTGGAATGGCGGGCGACCACCCACACGTTTGCTTCAAGTTACCCATTAAATGTTGTTTATATTAGCTTCCAATAGCTAATCTAGGGCTCTATCGCGTAACAAAATGGAATATAATTGTACCTGGTTATCATTTGTTTTGTACTAGCTTTTGTGTCGCATTTATAATAATATTCCTCATTCATACCCATACTATAAGGAGACGACTGATTTTTACCAACATTTTTGTAATTTTATCTTTTAAGTATTCACTTAGTACCTACGTATAGTAAAACTTTGTAATTAATATTTGTTTTTAAATACAACATTCTTTTGAAACTATAATATTATGTTAATATATTAATACTGAAAAAATTGTGCGTAACAAGCGCAGTTTGAAGACCGTTGAGAATAAATTCTTCACAAAAAACTAACTCTAGCGCACTCGGTTGAGAGCCCTAAGCGCTCACCGAAAAGTCCCTCAGACCCTCAGACCTCCACTTTGAAGTCCTCCTCAAAAAAAAAACTCTAGCGCCAATTTCCTTAAAGATTTTGGGCGCTATAGGCCACATCACTTGCTCACACACACTTTGAGATCGTTATCAAATAAAAACCTGAAAAAAAATGCCTGAATAATGAATACTTAAACTAAACACTAACCATTGTACCGACGCCTGTTATCGGTGTTCGGTTGGTATTGTTGTTGTTGTTGTTGCACTGGCGGCGTGCGCTCCGGCTCGGCGAGTCCCCAGCGCGCGGCTCGTAGTCCGAGCACGGCGCCCACGGCCGGCAGCGACGCGCGACGCTTCAGGCGCTCGAACATCGCTTGCATGCCCGCCGGACAGTCCGCGTCCAGCGCTATGCCCGACAGCTACACACATACACCGATATGAACATTTGTTTGACATTGTAAATAAACCGGGGAGTTCGTTTCGCCGTTTCTTCTCCAGACAGGTCTTATATTATGTGTGTTTAAAGACAAATTGTTTTCGATGGAAATTTTTGTTTTTCGACAAGTTTGACAATAAAGTAAATTAAAACTATTGGTTTTTCCTATACTATGGAACGCCAACATTTAACCTGTGAAGAGATGTTAAGAGCAATAAGTATCCTGGAAGTGGTCACGATCCAGTACGATGTTGCCTGTAATTTTGACTCATGATCCGGTTTGGTTGATTGCGCTGACTATAGAACAATCAATTCATTGGCCATTGTTATGTGAATTCGACATGCCCGTGAATTTAATCATGATATTCCATCTTACCTTCTTCCCCAAATTGTCTGAAGTCAGAAATAGCTCGCATGTCTATGACATGACACCGAATTCCTGTATGTGTCACTGAGTAACGCTATGAAGACCGGTTTCCTGCTAACCCACTTAATATTGGTCAATATTATAATAATGTTTAAACGATCCAATAATATAAGTTCAATAAAACTTCACCTCTAATAATAAGAATTAATATGGTTGTAATGATTTAGAATATGAATAATACTCACTTTAAGTAGTTGACAAACAGCTTTAATATTGGTTTCTTTGTCAGTGTCCAGTAGGTGCAGTAAAACTTTGCAGAGACTCTCTCCTAAAGTTCTGATTCTTCCTCCCTATTGAAAACAATATGTAAGTTATGGAAAACTTATCCCTAATTGAAAAGCTTATTTGCTCTAGATATAAATAAACATTGTATAATTGCATAAACAATATCACCGTAAGTACCTATACCTAATGTAGGTATTTAATTAAACCAATAGTGTAAAATTTTCCTGTTTAGTTATTACTTGTCGTGTAATTCAAATTATTTCATCTTCATACAAGGGGTAGGGTACTTTGTAGTACTCGATTGGCTGGTTACCACCCTCAAGTTGAAAATCTGTCGCCAAGCGCCTGTTGGTGTGTTCCGGCAGTTTAACTTGAGAGCCAGTTGCCATTAAGGCATTGTACAACATATTGGCAACACACCTGGTATTGCTAATGTCTATAGGCGACGGTAGTCACTTACTATCAGTGTCCCGCATGCCAAAAATACCGTTAAAGAGTAACAAACATCTTCACAGCCAAACAAACATTTATATAAGACCAAGGTGGCAAACACCATAGCCTCTAGGTACTCTTGTAACACAAGGTACTCGCGCATTGCCAACCCTGCAAAAATCACTTCACCACACACTTCTAGAAGAACTATCACAGTACCAGGGTTATCACAAAGTCAAAATTATAGCAATTCTACTTAAACTAAAATATTTGAAGTTCGAATGTTTGTGTTTGTAATGAGTCAGCTTACCATAAGATCGAAGCTTCCTAAATCTACACATAAGAAACTTTTTTTTGTTCAGATCTGTGAGATGATGCCTATATTCAATAAAAAATTATCTAACACTAACCAGTGTATAAAACACGTAAAAATACTCGTAAATAGCGAACACTTTGTATAATTCAACCATTTTATGATCTTTAATTAGAAATTTAACATGACGTCACATGGCATTATTTCATACAAACCTCCATATTATTATAAACTATCGTTTTGACATTTCATAAAAAGAAGCTGATTTGGTATGTCTGACCGACATCCCTATTATTAGGGAACTCAGTGTGAATACCGTAACTTACTTGGTTGTCCTCAAGTTGAGTATATATCTCGGCGAGAAACATTGCAAATCCGCGCATGTTTTCCTCAGAAGTCTCTATGCCACTGATGATTTTGTTCTCTTCCGTAGAGCAGCGCTCGAGCAAACACGTACGGAAGGTAGACTCTTCGGGCGCCACTGAATCGTACATTGAACACAATCGGGCGCCATTGTAACGGAAGTTGGACTCGCCTATTGACTGTACCAAACAAAACAAACCAAATATTAACACATGCATGTCATGTCAGCCGTAAGACGTCCACTGCTGGACAAAGGCACCCCCCAAGGATCTTCACGATGGCCGGTCTTGCGCTACTCGCATCCAGTGGCTTCCCGCGACCCAAACGAGACCGTCGTTCCACCTTGTGGGAGGCCTGCCTGCCCACGCTGCGTCTTCCATCTTGCATTAACAATGGTTACCAAAATTTTTTGGATCCACATACATTTTAAGGTGATGATAGCTCAGTGATGACGTCGGATACCGCGGCGAAGGTCTTGGGTTCGAATCCTACAATGAGCTTGAGCTTTCGGTAAAGGAAAAAATCATGAGGATACCACAGCACGGTGGTAGGGTACTTTGTAGTACCCGACTGGTTGAAAGACCTTCAAGTCGAAAGTCTGTCGCGAAGCACCTTCCGGTGTGCTTACCACCATTGGCCACATCATTACTTATCATGGTGAGATTGCAGTCAAACACAAGCTTATTCAGGTTAAAAAAAAGTTAAAAATACGTATCTCACAATTCAGAACATTAAGTAAATTAGCAGTTAGACTTTACAGCTAACCTTTGAGAACATCAAACAATTATAAACAGCTGAACCTGACCTTTTATAAAAAAACTTACCTGATTAACAATGGCTTCAATCAATGGCCTAGTGTAGCTTGCGTCATGAAGAGTTGAAGCAAAGGAATCAACCAGAGGGCCGCACAGAGTGTCGAACTTGCCAGGGTCGAATGTTATCTCACACATCACTGTTATCAGGTTGCCAATGTTCTCCTACAGAACATTGTTATTATATTACATTTATGAAATTCTAATTCACATTATATAAAACTCGCAATATGTTCACATAAACATCGATAATGCTATAAAATAACTCCTCCTTTTTTGAAGTCGTTAAATTACCCGTGTTTTATATTACACTTGCCAGTTTTAAAGGTTCTATATAAAAAAAAATACAAATTTAACTCTTTGTATTTGCTTTGTGCACCAGAGCCATAGAAAAGTTTAGGTACAAGTGAACATGGTTAAGAGAAAAAGTACAAAATAAATACATTATGTCTATAATATTTTAACCAATTATAAAGGGATAATTTAGAAAGCAGTGCAATAGAATAGGTATCTATTTTAGTATACCAACTGTATAGTCTTCATTATATTCGTGATTTCACTGAATCAAAATTTAGAGTAGAGCTGTAAGGTGAGACTAATTTGAGGGTAAGGGTGTAAAGATCCACTTGTAACAGAAGTCTAGTGAAAAATCAAGTAAAAGTAGTACCATCATGCATTTTGCGACTTTAGTCCATCAGATTTCGTAAACAGTATGTGACATTGATTTTCCATGACCTATTCTTTCTTTTTCATACATTATATGTTTTTGTATAAATTTTTCATCACAAATTTTTGTTTATTAAAAATAGTTATAATATCAATAAATAGATTTTTCACTCCTCTTGCTCAAAAAGACCGTCATTGTAGGGTACCAGACGGGTGAAAAAATTGCAATTCATCCTCTAGGGGAAAAAGTTTTTTGTTTTTATTTTTGTGTGTCAAATGACAATGAGCCTACAAAAACGAAAAAGTCTTTAGTCATAAGTAGAATAATCATGAATAAAGACTCGACTTATTACTGTTTCATAAAAAAAGAACTTCATTTTAATTTTGAAAATCTCTGGTAGAATGCATGCAATGTGTTGCGGCTACAGAAGAAACAGAAGAAACAAAAAAAAGAAATTATAAACTACATATTTCATATTGTAATGGATTGTTTTAATTTTTCGCAATCGTAGTGAAAAGTTTAGTGTAACACACGGCGCTAAAACCCATTAAAACTCGGTTTCTATTTAGTAAAACTACCTCGTATATAATGGGTCATTTTAGCCCCTTGTATAACAATCTACTATTATTTGTTGATATTATTAGGTACTTTTAGTTCTTGTCTGGTATCAGCAAGTCTACTATATGTATATTACAGCCATATTTAATGACTAGCTTTCCTTTGACTAGACTTACTTCACTGATAATGTAGCATTCTATAGGTGAATGTTTAATTCAAATGTCTAAGTATTTTTTTGACTTTATCCATTACAAAAAAACATAGATACAAAACTTTTATCTTTATAATATTAGTGTAGATATCTTGAGGACAACCTACAACCCTGGGTGGTGGAAAATAGCTCAGACTACCTTAATTGTGAAATCAGTCCTCTCAGTCTATTCTAATAAAATGGTTAAAACCTAGTTTAACTTATACTGTAATTCTTAATATTACCACCTGGCATGTTTGCAGATAACACTGTTTTATTACCCATAACAGCAAGGTTATAGCTTCTAAATATCTGCAGGAGCCTCAACAAAATTAACAAATGGTGCAATTGTGACAAGTAAAGGTCCTTGGAGACAAATTCAGTCATGGCACATTTAACCTAAGGAGGCCATCATTTCCTTCTGTTACCTTAAATGGACAACCCATTTTGCAAACTGGGGATACTAAGATCTCAGACTATCTCAGATTTACTTGGATCCAAGTAAATAAGAGCTAAAACACATATGGGCTAAAAAGAAAACTAACTTAATACAAATCTATTCTAAAAGCTCTCTGGACCACTGCAATACAACTCTTGGGTACTACTGCCAATTCAAATATAAACAATTGAAAGATTCCAAATCAAAATTATTTAAATGATCTTCAAAATACTTGTAATGTCTGCAACAAATACCTGAACCTGTCAGAGATGAAATAGTGGATTATCATCTTACTAATATTCTAATTGTGAAAGTGGGTTTGTTGGTTTATTCAATAAGCAATTTACAGCCTCCTTGAATTACTTCAACATGAAAGAGGATTTTTGTTATAATTAATGTTCTGATTTATTTAATAGAACACAGATCTATTAAAAAAAGTAAGTGAACTGAAAAAGTGAATAACACATCTGTATTTCCTGTGTCTCATCCACAGAAGTAGATTCAGGTCAAGGTGTATCACAACAATACTTATGAAGACATAATTTATGAATAAACTAATGTTTTGTTTGAAAAGTTACAGATATCACAGAGCACAGATACCACAAGATCTCACTCAACTTTCACCTCATGCTCATGTCTATCATACATACATACAAATATAGATAAATATACTAACCCGCAAGTCCATATTTTCTGCTTCTTCAAGTGAAAATGATAAATCATTTAAGCTGTAGGGATTTTGGTCCTGAGCTTGACGCAGACGGTCTTGAACAGAGGAACGATGATGAGGTCTGTATGGAGCTGGCTCCGGATTGAATGCTGGGGCAGCCTGAGGGTTGTAATTAGGTGGGTACCATTCTTTCGCTTCTGCCGATAGATTGGATTTAGGAGGTTCAGCTGTAAAATAATATTTTTACTTTACAATAAAAATGTTTGATATGAGCTATAATACTAGGTACTAGAATGGGTGACCCAAAAGCCGTCCGAATAATGAATAGCAATAAATTCTTATCACAGATAACCGTGTTGATCAAACTGCTGATGCGACGTCATTAGAAATGAAAATCCTTACTTTCACCTCAAGTATTACTATATTTATGAAGAACGCAGTAATGACGAGCTGTCGACGTCATTGCACGCCAGATACGGTTCGTGAAAGTGTTGAATGGATTTCATATAATTTTGTGTTACCTTTTGATTCCTCGGCTACGATTCTCGGTCGGCGAAGCTCCCGAGGTTGATTGTCGGGCTGCTGCCAACCGCGACCTCTGCCTCTCGGACCACCGATATCTCCGTTATTCATTTCAACAAAATGACCTAGCCAAAATCTCTATATGTATTTTGTCGATTATATTCCATAAACCACAGAAAACCAAATCAATCTTTCTTTTTGAGTAATTGATAAAAAAAGTCGTTCGACAAATTGGACACGTAAACAAAGAAAATACTCTTCGCAACTAATTTCACTTCACGGCACAACCTCCATGTTAGTTAACTTGAGCAAACGAACCACAGACAACTAGAAAGAAAGAAGAGTTACCTACTTCCAATCCCGTTATATATATTATATTACTTTCCTCTATGATACAATATGACAAAGAGAATATAAATACTGCCAATATGACGCCGCGCCGCGCTGGAATGGATGGAGTTGATAGAGTGTTGATTTTTTTTTTACTCGATAATTTTATTCGATTTTTGTCTTCAGGTTCTTAAATCTGTATTTTGTCTTGTTTTTATTAATAACACGGATTATTTGGATTGGAGATAATTTCACTACGAAGTTCACTAGTGATGCGGATATTGAAATATCTAAACTAAATAATAATATTGCTAGATGATTCACTTGATTGAGGATTAGGGTAATTAGGGATGCAAACGATAAATCGAAGTTTTAAAACATCGATATATCCAAGAATTATATATACACAATGGATAAGTAACTTTAATTATCTACTTAAAGCAAATACCTATCAATTGCGAAAAAGAGAAAGATAACAACTACGCTGGGACAATCTCTCTTTCTAACCCTACTTACCCCTAATGAAAGAAAGAGAGATTGAAATTGGGTTCAAGTTATCTTTCATAAACATCGATGTAGAAACCCCTAACATCGACTATACTTCGCTCTTTATGAACTACCTACCTGTTTTGGACAGTCTCACTAGTACATTATTATATGTATTTAATATTAGACCAGCATTTGGAATGTATATAACTTTACTTACTTAGAAAACGAAAGAAATCAAACAAAATTCCCACTCCCGTCAATAATCATTTATTCCTGTAACGTTAGCTCTCTCTTTCTAACCCTACTTACCATGAATGAATAAAAGAGAAATTGTCCCAACGTAGTTGTTATCTTTCTCTTTTTCGAAATTAATAGGTATTTGCTTCAAGTAGGTATTGAGACGGTCCAGGTAGTATATATAATTCTTGCAACTACGTTAGGAGAATCTCTCTTTCTAACCCTACTTACCCTGAATGAAAGAGAGTTGTCCCAACGTAGCTCTGACCTCTATTAAAAGACGCTGGACTGGCTATCGTTATTAATTTCATGTGCCTATTTGAAAATCGCCATTTTGGCGCTGACGGTGTTGACGGCAGCAGTGTGGGGGAATGGAACTAATATATTCTGCAGAGACACTTAGCGTAAAATCAACAAACAACGGGCCATTTGCAATCTTATTAGTTCTCAGAACTCTCACGTCTGTCACTGGGAGCGCTTTGAATCGGCACAGCAAATAGCTGTCATTTTGTATGGGATAGCCAGTCCAGCGTCTTTTAATAGAGGTCAGTGCAACGTAGTTATCTTTCTCTTTTTCGCAATTGATAGGTATTTGATTCAAATTGGTATGGAGAGATTCCTATCCAGGTAGTATACATAAATCTTGATTACATCATTGCTAATAACAAATTCTCAGCAGTAATCAATGACATACGGCAAACTAAAATAAAACATTAATATTTTTGTATTTTCATACAAATTATTACACGTAATCTATCGTATTATAAAAAAATCGATAATTTGACTAGTTATATGTAGTTAACTACAAAACCTACCTATATGTAATGTATGAGAAATATGAGGCTCGAGGCCGGTTTTAATGAAAACAAAAAGGGCATCATTAGATTTTTGATAAGTAAAAAAAAATCCCAGACCAGGAATTGTACCCATTGAATTTGAGAAAATTTACACATTTTGTATTATTACATCTCATAATTTTGCTAATAAGGATCAAATTCTGGAATGTAATGACCTACGGCTAAATAAAGGAATGTGTTAATTTTTACTAATAAATACAGTATAATAAGCCTTTACATGAGATCTCTCTCTAGCTTGTTTGTTCAACAATGATCACGTATTTGTGGGATTTAGTTAGACAAATAATTTAGACCACCAAAAATAATCTAATTTTAATATAAATGTTTGGTAAAAGAAGCTGACTAACTAGCCTATGGAGTGTATGTTAAATTAGAAAAAAATAAAAGAAATCAAACACTTATCCAAAATCAAAGCTAATTTATTTAGTTTAAATAATGTAACAATTTAAATTATTATCTACACCTATTTTTTATTTTTAAATATGTATATAACTACTTTAAAACTATTGTACAGAAGTACCATTAAGATCAACAGCCTGGTTGAACATGGCTTATGTTCAAACATAAACAACTGTAAAACAGTGTTTCATTTTCATAAAAATAAATTTATTTACATATTTGCCTAGCATTTGTTGATTTGCTTACTTTGTTCTTAGGTAAGATCATCCTCTATGATTTCTCTAATAATTATAATAAAAGAATATCAAACTCAAGTGCATCAAGTACCTTTAAGAAGCTAAAGAACATGTTATTAAAATGATGTATGTTTATATTTTATATGCTGAATGATTCTCCACAGCCACATGTTCCTTTTATATTTGGATTGTTGAATACAAATTCAGCCGAAAGCTTATTTTCCACAAAGTCCATTTCAGTACCTAAAATTAAAATTTTTTTTTTAGATTGCTGCAACTGTAAACATAACAGATCTTGATCCCATATTTTACAAGATACTGTATTAAATGCATCTTTAAGAACTATGAGCCTAATATAAACACAGACTTTGATCATTAATTCTTTGGTGACTTGCCATTTGGGTAGAGGTGCCTTAGATGCCCTATGTAAATATACCAAATTTTTACAATGATTTTATCTTTACCAGTAAAAAAGAGAATAAAAGATTATGTGCTACATATTCAACTTTTCCTATTTGTTGGCATTGTTAACTTCAAAGCAGTTTCACTACTATACTTTCGTATTATTTGCTATAGTATGTTATAACTAGCTGTCCTCCTCGGTTTCACCCACGTACCCGGGGGATCTTATCCTTTCCCAGGATAAAAAGTATCCTATGTGTTATTCCAGGATATGATCTACCTGTGTGCCAAGTTTCATCAAAATCTGTTCAGCAGTTTATGCATGAAAGAGTAACAAACATCCATCCAAACTTTCACTTTATAATATTAGTGGGAAGTGGGATAATTTAGCATCATTGTTTTCCCAGTGGTAAAAAATATGTAAATGAAGATTACTTACCTAATAATGTTAACTGAGCTTTCTTGTCTATTATTATAGTAACCCCATCTTGCTTTACTTCCTCGTCAAGTTTATCTTTACTCTTTGCATAATCCAGAGTGTATGACAAACCATTGCAACCCCTTTGCCTAACTCCAACTTTTAAGCCTATAAATCCCTTGGCATCTTCCTTGGCCATGATCTCTTTAATTTTGTTAACTGCAGAAGAAGTTAGAACTAAAGCTGCCCTTGAAGGCAGGACTCTTTTCTTCACAGCCCTGACTGTTGCACTCGCAATAATTTTTGTAGCCATCTGAAATTAAAATCTAAAATCTGTGTATACCGATTACGAAATGCCATAACTATTTAGTACCTAACGATTCTTTCTTTATTTTCTCAGCAAAATAAAATACTTCAAATTTAAATACCTTAAATTACGTCTTACTTATATATTTTCATTTCTTTTGAATGATTATTCCTTTTTGCGAAGTACCAATTTTGTCAAAATAATGCCAAAAATTATAAATACGATAAATACCTAGGTAATCTATTGAAAATTTCGAATGACATTATTTGACACTGACAGTAACTGACAGTGTTACCAATAGCCAAATGTGAAAATATCTGAAACCAGCTAAAAATAAATATACAAAAATAGAATAATTCCATAAATCGCGATTCGAGGTAGACAGTCATTTAATATAATTTGCGTATCGATACTTATCTCATAAAAAATATGATATGAATATAATAAATAAAATATTATATCGATTATATTTTGCGCCCGAGTGAGTGTCTGATTTGTTCGAGACCACAATCAATGCAGGAAGGAGGTTAGTTAAAAGATTTTGATAATTGATCGACCCCATATAAATTACTACAAATATAAATTAGGTTCGCGAAAGTTTTAAAAGTAGTAGGTAATATATATTCATATCAGTTAAAATTAAATATTATTATTATACAGTGATTAAACATAAATATTCATAAACTTAATGTCAATATTGCCATCAATCGATATAGTTTATGGTTTACTTAACCAAAAACCAAATTCACATCCCTAACCAATATGACACGTCTTCTACCTAAGAGGATTTGATACCTACTACCTACGTTTTTCTTCTAACTTGTGCAGCGTGTAATGATTTTTCTTTATCAATGTATTAAAAATTTATCATGGGTGGTCAAAAATTTGAATACGACGAGAGTGGATCTACATTCTTTTACTTTGTGCTCTCTTTTCTCGCTTTAATACTAGTACCAGCTACATTTTATTACTGGCCAAGAAAGCGAAAAGAAGGTAAGTCCAAGTGTTTTACTGTAACTTGGTGAACAAAACTTTTAATTTAACTTTGTTTAGTTTCGCTTATTACTGTTAAATGCAATATCTCATCCGTTATACTATAATACTAAGTAAAATACTAAACCGTGTGTTTTACCGTTATGTTAAAAAAATTGCAGGATGCGGACCACGTACCGCCTAGCTTTGAAATTTTTTATGCTTTAGTCTTGCTACGAGATACCCTGATTAGACTACTAAAATTATATTGTATTTATTTCAGATCCAGCCAAAAGAGCAGAATTATGTCAGTGTCCAAATTGTGTAAATAAACAATTAATTATAGAACACTCACAACCATATAAAGGTGTAAAAAACTTTTTCATTAAACTCGCAATCATATCAGGATGGGTACTTCTTGGTTTTTTGGCATATAAAGTTTCACAGTTTGACTATGAAATGTCAAATTTTGATCCATATGAGATCTTGGGGCTACCTGCGGGGGCCACTCAAGCTGAAATAAAAAAGTCATACCGCAGACAGTCTCTTATACTTCACCCTGATAAGGAGACTGGTGATGAAAAAGCTTTCATGAAGCTTACAAAAGCTTATCAAGTAAGTGGAATCAAATAGCTAATCATATCATAAGCATATAAATTTCCTATCAAAAGACAACCTGCATTCTCATATTAATAATGTTTTTTTTAAAATTCTATCTTGTTTCTATGTTCAAACATACATTTTTAATAATTGTCAAGGGCTAGAATAATCATACTGGGCAGGAATAAGAACAAGTTAATCAATGTAGTGTCGTAGCACAGAACAAATAAAAAAGGTAGAAGGAGCATACGTAAACAATAGTTTCCAATGAATAGAAGCAACATGCACAATGTTGTGGATGTGATTGGTACATATGTTATCCCCAGTGATTTGCACATGAATGTGATTGGCTTCCTATTTCAAATTAGGCTTTCTTTACTGTGCTTCACTTTCAGTGCGCGGGGCTCCATCTACCTTTTTTATTTGGTCTGAGTGTAGTTAGATTAAATCACTTTAAAATTTCTGAAAATCATAAATCTGCATTCCCCCTTAAACAACTTCAACCCTTTAGCGCCCACTAGGGGATGTTATTACCCATTTTGAGAAAGACTGAATTGTATCTGATGGGAAATATACCAAAATACCAGCATGTGCATTTACTTTTGCATTTATAATATTACTTTGAGTCACACTTGGCCTGTTTTAATTTTTGTTGACTTGGTTAAAATTATTTTTCTCAGGCTCTAACAGATGATGAAGCACGGCGTAATTGGGAGAAATATGGTAACCCAGATGGCCCCGGTGCAATGAGCTTTGGCATAGCCCTGCCAAGCTGGATAGTGGAAAAGGAGAATAGTGTTTGGGTGTTAGGTCTTTATGCTCTAGTCTTTATGGTTGCTTTGCCTACTGCAGTTAGTATTTACTTTTATTATATATTTGCTTAAATTACTTAATAAAATCTTTTTTTTTTGTTATTTTGATAATAACCTTCAAATGTAAAATTAATAAGACAGAAACAATTTACGATTTATGTAAGTTTGGGTCCGACAGAGTCGTAAAGACAAAGTCTTTGACCAATGCTAGGCAGCATGCTATGAAGTAATGAGCCTAATCATGATTACTGATTCATGGACTGGTCCATAACATGACCTTCATAAAGCTTCAGTTGGATTTAATCGGTTTAAAAAATTCAATATTGGGACATCTGTTGAAGAACTAAATTAATCAACATAAAAATGGTTGAGAAATAATAAAATTCATTAGTGTAAATACTAAAATTTGATGCATCAGCCAAACAGCTTCATGCATAACTGGCATAATGTGGGATGACATTAAGTTGACCTACAACGTCAAATTCGTAATTAGCTTGGGCTGGATGCTGATCACAAGATTCCTAATAAAGTGGTGCGCTCTTGGAGTGTTGATCCTGGGAAAAGCATTGGTATCCAAATAAAACATGAGACACTATAGGGTGGAAGCAGTAATTAAAAATGCTTTACTAAGTTAAAATATATATGTATCAAATTATTTCAATATGTTTTTTTTCAGGTGGGTACCTGGTGGTATAGGTCCATTAGATTCTCAGGAGAGCAAGTGTTGTTGGATACAACTCAAATGTATTTCTATTTTTGTCACAAAACCCCATCTATGCCACTGAAGAGGGCTCTTATGATTCTGGCAGCATCTTGTGAGTTTGATCGCAGGCACAACTCTGAAGTTATTGAGAGGATAACTGATAATGAGGAAGTTCCAATGGTAAGTTACATATACTAGCTATGCATTTATAATAACTGACTGATAGACTCACTTTTTAGGGCTTCCCTAAGGGGAGCAGGTATGGGTTCTATCAACCAACGCACAGCATAAACTAAGGAGTTAGAATCGTGATATAATGCTTACTACTTCCTTAAATAATAAAAACATCTGGCTTTCAACCTAAAAAGTATAGGGATAAAGAATTTAAATTCATTAAAATTTTTGCTTAATCATTGTAATACATTGAGAGCAGCATTTTAGAGTTTTCAATTGTATCAGCCCCTAAGTGAAGAAAGGGGGGAAAGTATGCTTGTAAATTTGTATGAAAATAATATTTTTTCAAACCAAGCTGAAAATCTGTGCAGAGTGAATAATATTGGTTGTTTATAGTTGCTCCGTGAACTGCCGAACCTCGGCGAGAAGAACAAAGAGCAGCCACTGTGTCGTCCGTACAGTATAAAGGCGCGGGCGCTACTGCACGCGCACCTGGCGCGCATGCGTCTGCCGCTCGACACGCTCGAGTGCGACCGCCGGTACGTGGTGTCAAGGGCGCCCGACTTGATCGTAGAGATGGTTAACTGCGTCAATCAGCTCATTGCACTTGCATACGCTAGGAGAAGTGAGTTCGTTCGTTCTAAGAGTTATCATGGATTTTTTTGTGAATGTAAATTTAGAAGTTTAGCAAGGCACATTCAGATATTAGTGACTCAATGTTCGATATGTATAAGCAATCAGATAATTATTTTACTTACTAGTTTTTCGCCCCGCGTTCCCGGTTCTTATCTTTTCCCGGAATGAAAAGTATCCTATGAATTATTCCAGGGTATGATCTACCTGTGAACCAAGTTTCATCAAAATCCGTTCAGCTATTTTTGCGTGATTGAGGACCAAACATCGAAACATACAAACTTTCATATAGTAGGATAGATTTACAACCTTTACTTACCTTTGTTTACTGTTATTATTTGCAATTATTCTTTTCCTTACAGTACCACGTCTACCAACCATTGAAACTATAGAAAATTGTATGAAACTATCGCCAATGATAGTTCAAGGTCTATGGGAGTACAAATCACCATTGCTACAGCTGCCTTATATCAGTGAAGATCATTTAAAACACTTCACAAATCGTAAGAAGCACATCAAGTCGTTGTTGCAACTTGCCCAGCTGCCTGGTGAAGAGAGACGGCAAGTTCTGAGATTTTTAAATGATAAGCAATATGAAGATGTTATGAAGGTTCTGGGAAATATGCCTTACATTCATTTTCAAGTTAATACTGAAGGTAATTTTAATCGTTATACGTAAGTAGTTTTAGTACAAGATTGACATTTGAGGGGACGTATACTAAATCCAGGGAATAATATATCTAAAACGTCATTACGACGTGATTGAACAAACATTCACACACAAAAGGAAGCCATAGCACGGTGGTAGGGTACTTTGTAGTACCCGACTGGCTGGCTACCTCCCTCAAGTTGAAAATCTGTGGCCAAGCAACTTTCGGTGCCTATCTAGGCTTTGTGTGCTTACTACCTTCGGCCACATCATTACTTACAATTTTAAGGCAATGATAGCTTAGTGGTAGTGCCGTCGGATACCGCGGAGAAGGTCGTGGGTTCGAATCCTACAATGAGCTTGAGCTTTCGGTGAAGGAAAACATCGTGAGGAAACCACAGCACGGTAGTAGCGTACTTTGTAGTACTCGACTGGCTGGCTGCTGTGGCACCCTCAAGTTGGAAGTCTGTCGCCAAGCATCTATCGGTGTTCCGACAGCTGCACTTGAGAGCCAGTTCCCATCTATGCTTTGTGTGCTTACCACCTTCGGCCACATCATCACGTACCATGGTGAGATTGCGGTCAAACACAAGCTTATCCAAATGTAAAAAACAAACAAAGGATTTTCTGAATTTGTTCAAATAGCTGTTACTACGATATAAATATTTTATTTATATTTTATGTTGCAGTAATTGACGATGAAAACTCGACAGTTGTGACAGCCGGTGCTATAGTGACGGTGACAGTGTTTCTAAAACGAACCAATATGAGAGAACTATTCGGAGACACAACCATCAAGGAAAAAGATAACATTAAGTAAGTTAATCAATATTTGGAAATGATAATTTAAAAAATATTTGCAATAAGCTTAGCAATCATACCATTTTGGCCCAATTGTCGTTATTTTTTGTCTGACATTCATCACAATCCCCTGAAACCAATTCGAATGTTTGAACTTTTGAACTTCTCTCAGTCGTTGGCATTATATAAAATAAACTGCCGCTAAAGCTGTAGCAGAAATGACAACTCGCCCTATGTGTAAACTCAGGACCAATTGAGCTACTTTGATTGGTACTGTAATTCGGTTTTCGTACATTGTGATGTTTAACTATTATAAATATTGCTTTAAATTGTATTTAAAGACATTTGCGTAAGACTCAATTTTGTCAGTCATCAGTATCATTGGATACCTTAAATTATTCTTACTGAGCTACAACTTTAACTGTGGTTTTTGCTCAAAAAGGGAAGAGGACGAAGTTTCCACAGAGAATGGTGAAAAAACAGAAAATGACAAGAACGATAAAGACAAGAAAGAGTCATTCAAAAGACCAGTGTGGATGAAACAGGCGAAAAAACACGCTCCTTCTAAAAAGGCTAAGAAGCCAGCAATGAGCAAACAACAAGCTAAGCCAGTCCCCGCCCAGACTACCGCTACGACGCCCGCGCCGGCCGCGCCGCCTAGCAATGATGTTAAAAAGTCTAAAGAACCAAAGAAAAAAGATGATGAAGGTATGTTTTGTCTATCACATATAAGTGATATTACTTATTCACTTGTCTCTCCACTACCATATTTTACCAAGTAGGTCACCAAGTATTTTACCAAGTTCACTATCCGACTGAGGCCATTAAGTTTCAATTAGGAGCAAAATTGTACGTTGCCTTTCGATCTTTATCTCCATTATATAAACCGGTGCCACACAGTAGTAACTCGAACATATTTATGACATTTTCATTCAAATGTACATGAAATGTATACAGTAAATAATAAGGAGTAGGAATTTAAAGAATGGCGAGATACATACCTACGTAATATACGAGAATTGAATTTTAGTAATTTTTAAAATCGGTCCAGTAGTTTTTAAGTTTATTCGTAACATACAAAAATACAAATCTTTCTTTTTTATAATATTAGTGTAGGTATATTGAGTTTACGACGTGCCTATCTATATATATAAAAGGATAAGTCCTGACTGATCTATCAACGCCCAGCCCAAACACTTAGACCTAGAAAGCTGATTTTTTCCCAGGTGTTGTTTTTAAAACTTGACCTGATTTTTCGAAATTCAACCTTTAAGGGGGTGAAAAAGGGGTTGAAAGTTTGTATGAAAGTTGGTCATTTTTGAAGCTAGAAGCATAAAGCTAATAATCAAAAATAAAGTAACACGTGCTTTAACGTTTTCTAAAACTCCACCCCTGAAGGGGTAAAACGGGTGTTCAAAGTTTGTATGAAAAATGAGAAGGCCTGACTCACAGACTACACCCTTGGACCTAGAAAGCTGATTTTTTTCACAGGTATTGTTTTTAAGATGTAGACGAACAATAAGATAGAATTTTTCGAAAAAAAAAGGGATACGTGGGTAAAACTGCGGGGCGGAAAGCTAGTCTATATATATAAAATTCTCGTGACACAGTTTTAGTTACCGTACTACTCCGAAAACGGCTTGACCGATTATGAATTCAGTAGGTCTGAGAATAGGTTTTTATACCGCTAGATCCTACGGGGACGCGGATCCCACGGGAAAGAGTGAAAGCGCGGAGGACAGCTAGTATTATATAAAAATCGACATGGCATCTCTAACGGAATACTGGTGTAGCTAATTTCGCCCTCACTAGATTCAAGTAAACGCAAACACGATAGCTTATGTCACCATTATGGTACGTACATACTGATAGTTTAGTTATAAACGAACGTAGGTGAAGAATCGGAGATGGGTAGCTCGGACGAGTCAGGGTCCCACAGCTCTGGTTCCGAAGAGGAGTCTCAGTCGCGCGGCAAGTCTTCGGCGGCCGAGGACGACGACGACCAATGGGACAAGTTCCAAAAACGGCTGCAGAAAAGGGAACGACTAGAGGGACGCTCCAAGAGCTCGCATCCTGTACATTGTCCATATTTCCCTCAGGTAAGTAAAACAACATATTTATTGATCCACTTGTCACAACATACTTCATCTTCATCATCATATCAGCCGGAAGACGTCCACTTCTGGACAAAGGCCTCCCCCAAGTATCTCCACGATGACCGGTCTTGCGCTACCGGCATCCAGCCAGATAAAAAAATACAACACACTTATAAATACAACACACTTATAAACAAAAACTGGTCAAGTGCTAGTCGGACAAGGGACAAGTGTTTTTAGTATTTGTTGTTATAGCGGCAACAGAAATACATCATCTGTTAATATTTCAACTGTCTAGCTATCACGGTTCATGAAATGCAGCCTGGTGACTGACAGACAGATGGACAGAAGAATCTTAGTAATAGGGTTTCCGTTTTACCATTTACCATTTGTGTAAGGAACCCTAAAAAGCACTTAAATAATACTTAACACTAAATTGCATGTTGCGCGGGGTCAATAGGTCCCTACCTCAGCATAAAGTTGCACTGCACATACAGCAATACAACGCTGGTATCCTGGTAGAGCCGTATTGGACAAATAATTAAAATATAATAATAATAATTGTTTGATGCACAGTAAAATAAATAATAGAAGGAGTTAGGGAAGTAGTTTTTTTTGTTTCTGTTCGTAGACTAACTGATTAAGTAACCTTTTCTATTTTATCTTATTAGTGGAATAAAACATCGTAGTTGATACATAATGTTCATTAGAGATTTAGTAATATACATTTGACATTGTTTTTGCAGAGCGGAACAAAAATAAAATAGTATTAAAAATAGAATGTGTGTGTGGACTTATTATTTATTCGTAGGTGTGGGGCCTACTTTATTTAACATATAAATTTTCAACTTTTCTTTGACGAGTAATCTTACTTGTTATATCAATTATAAGTAACTATAAATACAATTCACATTATTGACGGGCCGGTTGGCGTGGTTGGTTAATAGTGTATTATGCTATCGTGCCTATCACGCCGCAGGTCGTGGGTTCGATTCCCATCCAGGACACACATTTGTGTGCATGAACATGTCTGTTTGTCCTGAGTCTGGGTGTAATTATCTATTTAAGTATGTATTTACAAAAAAAAAGTAGTATATGTAGTATATCAGTCATCTGGTTTCCATATTACAAGCTTTGCTTAGTTTGGGATCAGATAGCCGTGTGTGGAAAATGTCTGAGGATATTTATATTTATATATTATAATTATAAAGATGAAATGCTGAATGGACCAATTAGGCTATATGTTTTTGTAATGACAATATATATATTTTTAAATTTTAGGAATACAATTTTTTTTTACTTTGTATTTTCCACAAATGATTAACCGCGATGACTATTTCCTACGCAAATTGCATTATTAACGGACTAATTATATACGAGTAACAACAATTCTACTAAGTACCGACTAGTTGCAAAATAAGCTGCTAAATTTCCCTAATCTCTTAGAAAATTTTATGTTCACAAGTCTTCCCGGAAAATCTCGACGGTTTTGTTATTCTAATATTAGGAAAATATGACATTTTAGATTTTTATAATAATCAGGGTGACGATGTCATGACTAACAATCACAAGTACCTTCATGAGGATGTTAAGTGTCTATTGTGGTTAGGGAAAGTCAGAGACGTCATACCAACCACGATTGGTCAGTTATGTAACTCTCTTCTAATGGCTCACTGCTGAGCATCGTGATGTTCCGCTCTTTCTCACGACAGAGCCGCTTCCACTGCTCTGCGTGTTGTAAGGCGTCTGAGACTTTAGTGTCCAGTTGTATGGACACCTGGTCGGACCATCTTATTGGGCTGCGTCCCAGAGCTTATCCAGATTTTCAGAGGGATTTCGGGCTATGTGGCCGAAATAAGGCGATGATAGCTCAGTGGTAGTGACGTCGGATTCCGCGGCGAAGGTCGTGGGTTCGAATCCTACAATGAGCTTGAGCTTTCGGTGAAGGAAAACATCGTGAGGAAGCCATAGCAAGGTGGTAGGGTACTTACTTTGTAGTACCCTACTGGCTGGCTACCACCCTCAAGTTGAAAATCTGTCGCCAAGCACCTATCGGTGTATTCCGACAGCTGCACTTGAGAGCCAGTTCCCATCTAGGCTTTGTGTGCTTACCACCTTCGGCCAAATCATCACTTACCATGGTGAGATTGTGGTCAAACACAAGCTTATCCAGAATAAAAAATAAATATATATTGCAACACTCTCTGGAGGCATACGCTTGAAAGTCTCGTGATTATTTATGTAAGAACCGCATGCAAATGTATTTTTGGTGACGTAGGAGAAGCAAGAGTTCTGGTGGTGCTACATCTGCGACCGCAAGTCGCACACGTTGCTGACGGCGCCGGCGCACGTGACGGCGCTGGTGGACTCGCACGAGCTGCAGCTGCGCTTCACCGCGCCGCGCTGGCCCGGCCTCTACACCCTCGCCTGCTGCCTACGATCTGGTAATCTTATACTACCATGTACATACTATACCTACCTATACATCTTATATGTGGCAGTCAACTAGCTTAATTAGATATTCAATTAACAGCCTATAGCCTCTTTATTAAACGACGTAACGAGTAAATTTAACTAACTTGAAAGGCACGTAGATTCCTCATAGGTTCCCTCGGAAACGCGGGTGATACCGCGGGCGACAGGCACAAGAGACAATCCCACGGTTAAATCGCAAGGATTTAGTTTGTAATCTTTCTAGAGAAATGGGCGAGTGCAGGGACGAATGTATCGGCGCGAACTTTTCGAAAAGTACATGAACCTTTTATTTTTTTATCTTTATTTTGGCAAAAAACATTATCCATGCGTCTATCGTACAATACTACTACCAAAAACGACGGCAAAGTATACATTTTGAGAGTCGCAGCTATGATCATTTCGTATTTAATGACAAACCCTACTAAAATGTATGCTTAGGAATCTAGATAAAAAAAACTTTAAAAGGAATCCTTTAAGTACTCTCGTACACTCTACCAGATCATTCTACGTGCCTAATTAATAATTTTGCCGAAATCCGTTTAGCTTGTCGTGATCGAACAAAGAATCTACACAACTTTCACTTTTAAAATATTTAATCGGTAGATATATTGATTCTATACAATCGTGAGAGTACGTCACTTGTTTTGGTTGCTGACCGCGTTACTTTTGCCTCCTTAAAGTCTAGCGAATCTCTCAGTTCATTAGTCATTGTGGTAATTTTAAAATATTTCAAAAAAATGACATATCTACATATATACGCTACTAATAGATACTAGAATGGACTCATACAGACCTGGTTTTTGAAGCAAAATGTATATAATTATGAAACTGATTCACCTCGCTTTCTAAATAAAGAATCAATAAATTTAATTATAAAAAGTTAAAGGATGAGGTTTAAAGTATTTTTTGAGAATTAAATAAATTAAAATATTTTTATTACTACGGGCAAGAATATTGCACTGAACTGTCAAAACACTTCACATTTATTAATTTTTAATTATTTATTCAAACAATTTTATGCCTTTGTTGTAATGCAATGCAATTGTGAGATTATTAATATTGCGTTAACTTATCTTTGAGGGAAATAGGCTACGGTAACCGCTTACCATCAGGTGGGCCGAGAAATTGTTTGCCACCTGGGGGTATTAAAAAACATTATAAATAGTTATAATTAAAAAAAAAAACATAGCAGCTTTGCCGCAAAGCAAAATGCCATAGGATATGACATTAGTAAACTATCGAAAATAAACTACTTGAGCTATAAAATACATTTGTCCATCAAGGGTACGAGAGTTTTCTCGCTTCTTGCCATCCAAGTAATACCACTAGGCGTAAATATAATTTCGTGACCGTTTTGATCTCGCCCGATTTGTCAGAGGTTCTACTGAGAATATTGCGTAAAATAATTTTCTTATCTAACATTCCAGTGTCATAACGACATTTTTCTGTTATAAGTATTTGTTTTTGAGTATAAAAACAATTGTAGTTGAAAATATGTTTAAGAATTCTATGTAATGATATTCTCCGTACAGATTCTTACATCGGTATGGATCAACAGCAAGATATGAAGCTAGACGTGAAGGAGGCAGCCGCCGTGCCCGCTGAGCACCCGCAGTGGGACCTCAGCGACTCGGATACTGATAATAACGATCAGGTTAGTTATATAATTGGAGAAATCCACATAATTTTATACATATAGGTAGGCGTCCTTTTCACCCCTTTCCAAAATCCCCTACTTAGTGATAGCCTACATTATAAAAGGAATCCTTGCGCAAAATCTTAATCCCAGTAGTTTGGTTAATTTATCCTTTTATATATGTATTATATAGATTGTATAACAATTATTATTTTAGGTATAATTGGGGTTAATGATTAATAAATAAATAAATTAATGTACTTACAAATTAATATGTCATCAACGTTCCAAACATTAACAAGTTTATTTGTTTTAATCAAATGTATAAACACATGCACTATAATAAATTAACTATATCGAAGAGTCAATAGTATGCATTGCTTATGTCCATAGACAGACGTGTTTAGGTTATATAGGTTTCATCTGGTGACCCAGACAGGAAAAGAAAGTATATAATCGGAAATATACATGTAGTTTGAGAAACGGTTTAATTTAACCATTTTATTAGTATTACTACTTATTAAAAATAGTTTTATTATTATGTAGTATATTGTATCTTATTTCCGTTACAACCTTGGCTTAGGTTGGAGATCAGATGGCCGTGTGTGAAGAGTGTCCCAGTATGTAATTATTATATTTATTAATACATTATTTAATTTCACAGGGAGGCAACGAAAGTGAATTCACCACAGATGACGAGGTAGAAGAGGAGTGATTGAAGATTACCTAAGTTATTCTTTTACAGTTTAATAATATTATTTTTATTGAGATGTATGCGGAATAGATTGTTGTATGGCCTGAGAAAGAATGAATTAAATAAATTAATGTTTTATAATGTAAGTATAATGTTGTATTAATTCCTATTACCTATCCTACTAGTGTGCTACTAAAGCGGCATAGCAAACACCATGTATCGAGAGAGTATAACAGTTTATGATGACGCTAAAGGAGCTTAGTCGCGACTGGATATCGCATTAGAGGCTAGCTTAGTGAGCATTCGTTAAGTAGTGGGTCCACTTGGTGCAATGTGTCAGACTACACAAAGGGATGTAATAAGTGTGGCTGGTCGGCACTCGGCGATGGCGAGGGTATCGTCCTCGGAGGCTGTGCGGCCGCGCGGGCGGTGAGGAGGGCATGAGGGCGCGGCACGACACGAGGTCTCCCCCCGTCGGAGGGGCGGACGACGACAGCGGCCGACCGCTTCGGCCGCACTCGCGCGCCTCCGCTCGCCACAGTCTCACGATCGATCGACCGACGCCCGCGCCCGGTGTCGTATTACCGCTCTAAATATAACCCGCGAGCGCGATCGCCAATTTAGAAACAGTCGCGCGCCGTGTTTTGGACCAGTGATTGACAGTGCTAAGTGAAGAATACAACCCCGATCGACGAACAATCCACGCCCGACGTGAGTATTCTCGTAATATAGACCGCGGCGGCGATTTGGCCGCTTATATTATATTACTGCATCGCGGTTTTAAAATAAACAGCTGTTCTTGGAATCGATAGCGCTGGTATTAACGTGCTAATTTGGGACTATACGCCTTCAGTTGGGACTTAAAGAAATTCGAGATGAACACGAATGTTGATGATGTTTACTATTATTTATATTGAAAAAAGAAAGTAATAGGTACTTACTATGCTCCCGATTAAAAACTAATTAGTAACCACTGCTGTATAGACCAACCTGTCTGAAACAGAATGATGGTGTCTGATGAGATCCCATGGATATATGTATAGGTAATAAGCAAGTTATTTTTTATTAAACTTTGTTATCAGTTATTTACAGTTGATAATTTCGCGAATCGTAACCTACTTACCTACCATTAATAAGTTGTATCGCGATTTCGGAATACTATTTTTTTTCTACGTATTTTTGGGACAACTGTCCTATCTGCGAGTCAAGGCGATAATCTACCAAGTGATATTGGTACCTAAAAGTCTTGATAGATTCTTGATCGCGCAAATGCGATTGTAAAATAAAGCTGCTTATTCGAGATCAAGCTGTCTTAAAGCTAGTAGTGGAAGCTGGGCAATTGCATAAGCGTCAATTGTTGGTCGGGTGTCGCGGTCAATGAGTCAGTTAGTTGTTTTGCGATTGTCGATAAAACTTAGCAGTTTTTGGCAATTATTGCAGAACTAATTGCCAATTAGGAGATTCGACGCGGGAAATTATATCATAGGAGGAATCTTGCAAGAGGAGCTCGTGACAAACCGGACTCCAAAGATTACTACCCTTGCATCATTGTGATGTTGATGTCGCGCGCGTTGACATCGTTATAAAAACTGGATACGATTTCTTGTTTGTCATTCATTAAAAAACAATAATCGCTGTTTAATTTTATTTGTAGGTAAACGAGCCGAGCTATTCTCTATTGAAAGCAATTAGTTCGTCATTCGGACGGTTAAAATTTTCCAAAATGTCGGTAGATACCTACTGCGGTGGAGTGGCAAACATCTGAACTGATGCTAATCTGGCAGAATACTACATGTCAGGCTAAAAAACAAGTGTTTGGAATTGATTTAACTTGTTTAAATAAACACTACAAACGCGTTTGAAACATAAAGACATAGTTACATGCATACGTAGGTATTATAATATATGTGTTACGGTTACGATTGTGGCCGGGCTGTATGTATGTAATGCGTCAGCCTTGAATATTTTCATTTTATCCTATTAGGCAGCTGTATAGGATGGCATTGTACACGTTATATACATGTACTCGTATGAAACAGCTCTACAAACAATTAATATCAATTCATTTGAGATGAGTTGGTACATATTACTGTCAGCATTTATCGAGCCTTTCATGCTTATGGCGTACCTAGTAGTGTCGGCCAGTTTCCATGGTAGTGGGTTCGAATATAGCCTGCAGTTACGATTGGTGATACCCAGCACATTGGCCAGAGGCGGTCGCGCGATGAATCGAACCACGGACTGATAGCGGGCCGGTTAGACGAGTCCCGCGGCCAGAGAGTGCAATGGCCCAAACCAAAGGGAATTTTAAAACGTTCATACTTGCAAGCCCTTCTGATTTTATAAGTTAGGCCACGATTAAACGAAAGTTAAATACCACTGAATAACCTTAGATTAAAAAATACCTCTGAGAAAGGCAGGCTGAAAAAGTTTTACATTATTAAGAATATATGTAGGTAATAAATACTATAATATATATCTAACCATGCATAAAATTCGCATGATTATTTTCTGTGGCTCATTTTGTAGGCAGCCACCTTGTTACTTACATTAGCACAACTCATTTCAAACAAAGGATGATAAGGAAAAAGGATATGTAAATTTTTAGAGATTCTTCATCAATACAATACTTAAGTAGGTACCTACATGAATGTGTGTATATATTTTATAATATAGAATTTTACCTAGTAGTAATAATACCCATGATGATAAGTAGGTACTTATCCTATGTAATTATTACTTAACTGCCTGTACTGGTATAAATTGATAGTGCCATATTTTGTTTTGTATACAGGCACGTTCATCCTTGTTGCGTAGTTAGCATTATCTTCGTTAGATATGTAAACATTATCGGCAACATCCATCTCACATTCGTGTTTGGTATTCATCATTCCGTTTCTTTGAATCATTCTTCTGAGAATCGATTAATACCTATGTTAGGTGAGTAAATAAACAGAATCACGAAATTCCGAGTAATGGAAATGTAAAGAAAATATACCTATCTAAGTACCTGCTATACTACGTAGTACGTACCAACCAAATGTTTTCCCCAGCGATAACACCCAGAAGTCATTCACAAAATTAAAATAATCGACATAAAAACAATGTAAATACCTACCTAGTTATGTATTTATATGTTTAAAAATGATGTTGCGGATTTGTAGGTAAATATAAATCCGTTACGTAGTATCCTACCTGAGTATTTTCCTGTTACAAGCAACATTAAATGGAATAATGTTATGTTACTTGTTCAACTTCATCAACTAATTAAAGTTTTGCTTTAAAAGAATCTGAACAGGGCATGTCCGCCGGGGCCAAAACAAATATCATGAATCGCATTATGAGAAATAGGCACAAAAAATACTACCATAATATACTTAGCCTGGTTAAAAAAAAATTACAGGAAATAATGAATAGAAAGGTTCCACAATGAATTTGATGCCTTCATTCATTGGCACTTGTAACGAAACCTTCATAAGCAACGAACATTCGAGACATAGGTAGGCTACCTTTGGTGCTTACCTACTTAGGTAATAGGTTTTAGCTACCTTTGGTGCTTAGGTACTTAATATGCTTTCAAGATAATTACAACACCCAACATGTTTTCCTAAAGATACATTAGAAATACTTAAAATTCCAATGCCGTGACGTTTGGTATGTCGCATTGCGCCCGTATTTTGGTTAGTGGGTTGTTTTGGTCATAGTTTTTCAAGATATTTTAGTTGGATTCCTCTACATAACATGACTCATCTTGAATTCTGTTACTGCAAAATCTCATTTTTCTAATAACCCCAGTAGACAAGTCTTTGTACCTACTCGTATGTGTAGATTTCCATGCATCTAATTGTCAAGTTTTAAAGTTTCTATGAACTAGTTTTTGTAGGGTAGTAGGTATAAAGTAATATCATATATATTATAGTGATACTTGGGAGTGGGTTAAAGTTTTCGTTTTGCATGAGTTAGATTCGTGTTACCTATAGGTACCTAACTCTAGCTCTGAAAAAAAAAAATACAGCGCTAAGGCAATCAAGAAAAATTTGGTTACAAAGAAAACTCACGTCCAATGAAAGTCTTATATTTCACGATAGGTATCCTATGGTTTGCATGTTTTCTAACTCTAACGGACACATGTGATAGTGAGTCAGACTAAGGTTCTTCAAATATGGATAATGTTTATCCAAAGTAGGTATTGGTTATATTATACGTATAATACTTATTATAATTATACGTATTATATTGCACGGTGGTAGGGTACTTTGTAGTACCCGACTGGCTGGCTACCACCCTCAAGTTGAAAATCTGTCGCCAAACACCTATCGGTGTGTTCCGACAGCTGCACTTGAGAGCCAGTTCCCATCTAGGCTTTGTGTGCTTACCATCTTCGGCCACATCATCACTTACCATGGTGAGATTGTGGTCAAACACAAGCCTATCGAGAATAAAAAAAAATTATACGTATAAATATAAGTACGATGAAAAAGTCAATTAATAGGTACTTATTATCACCCTGTTCATTGGGTTTTCGGTAACAGTAACCAAAACCAAGGACAATAGAATAGAATAGAACTATATTTTCATGAATACTTACCTACGTATTGCAAGTTTTATGTTTTGGTGAGTCAGCGTATAGGGTCTCTGGCTAGTATGGATTACTCACTCATAACATAAAGTCTTAACTGTTAGTATTGATATCTAAAGTTTAATGCTACGGTTGCATTTAGGGCCTATCATATTGTAGTACATAGATACTTGCCTTGTCTAGATTATTTGAATCTATATAATCTATGAACCCAGTGCAGGATTTGTACAAAACATAAAAATATTATAGTAACTAGGTTAACAATTTGATCTTCATGATATTTGACCACGAAGGATGGAAGATGACGGATCTTGCTTGTCTAAAGGAAACCACAACGCACCTATTTGTGGGCTGTATTTTCGCAGTGATTTGTGTTGCTTTCGTTTTTGAACCTACTTTTGCCTACGTATCTATTTATTTAAAATAATACTTATCTATTATATAATGAATTATATTATTATCATATACTTACTCGTACTTAGGTACGCTATAATTCGTCTGGAGCAGAAGTTACTGGATGAATGGACACAGCCCCAGTTCAGTGTGTCATTCATAAACATGCTAATATGGCACTGGGATCAATCGTGCACATCCGTTTTGCTTATATTCCTACGTCTTACTTGCTCCCGTTCCGAACAATACCTACTATTTTATTCTCAGTTATTTGTTAGGTACCTTCTCATGTGGTTCAGACCACATCACATCACACGAACATGACGTCACCGCCAAGTCGTATACGGTTTCTGCGCAGCGTGATTGTGCCTTCTAGGAACGACCACAAAAAATGGTCACTGGTCATGTTATATGTATAAAAATTAGTACTTAGCTACCTACTTGTTACCTGAATTAAGAATGTAACTGTTCGTAGATAACAATAACGCATTACCTAGATATGTATCAAAAATATAACATACGGTACGGTTACCTGCCTATAGATTAAAATTTACAAACTCCTTTATTTTTACCTATGTTTTTCCATGTAGAATAGAAAAATATAGTAAATTTTGATCTTGACTTACCTACATAAAACTTTGATTGGTGTATGCTCAGCATAATCATAGGTTTGAATACCTATATCGTTTTGAGATTATGCCGAGCATAAGCTGTTTGAATATTACAAATTGATGTTTCATTACATGTACAGCTTCTTGCTCTTTATTTTCTTCATAATAGGTTCAAGAATTACGGTTTTAAAATGCGTATCTTTCCTTTCATAAACTTACTTTATAGTAGATTCACTAGTTACACCTTTAAAGCAAGATTAATATATTTTTTTAATAACGGGTATATTTATTTTATTGATAAGTAGCGATACCCTCTATCACTATAATAAAAAAAAACATTATTATTATAAATTAAAAATTCATGTAAAAGTTAAAAAGATAGATAGTTGGTAGGTGTATTTTTGTTGGAACATTACTTTTAGTCAAGTTTTTGGTAAATCGACGATTTGGTGCAGAGCTAGGCTTTGCAAACGAGGGATTCGAAATAAACCCTACTCTCTTACCGTCTGTGTCTTAACTCTAATGTAAAATCTGAGCAAAATTCATGTACCATGCTCTATAGATCTCACGCCTTATGATATATTCAGCCCTACTTACGAAGTAGCAACATACTTATGAATATAAATTTTTATATGGGATACTTAGTGCATAGTTACAACAAAAACTGCGCAATACTGCGCTTGTTATGAGTGCATTTGTTGTGGATTTTCTTAAAAAATATCAGAGTAAATTTTTATGAAGTACCTACTAGCTTTCCGCCCCGCGGTTTCAACCGCGTTCTGGAAATTAAAATAATATATATATATAGCCCATGTTACTGTAGCTTTGAAATAATTATTAAAATCGGTCGTTTAGCCTCTACGAACAAATATTATAAGGGGTGATTGCGACTATAAAACGCGATGAGTGTGAACGTAGCAGACTCTGAAAATTATAAAAAAACATATAAGTACAATTAATTATTCGTGTAATTTTTTTTTATACACGAAAAGCTTGTGTTTGACCACAATCTCACCATGGTAAGTGATGATGTGGCCGAAGGTGGTAAGCACACAAAGCCTAGATGGGAACTGGCTCTCAAGTGCAGCTGTCGGAACACACCGATACGTACTTGGCGACAGATTTTCAACTTGAGGGTGGTAGCCAGCCAGTCGGGTACTACAAAGTACCCTACCACCGTGCTATGGTTTCCTCACGATGTTTTCCTTCACCGAAAGCTCAAGCTCATTGTAGGATTCGAACCCACGACCTTCGTCGCGGTATCCGACGTCACTACCACTGAGCTATCATCGCCTTAAAACAATGTCAAATTACATTTAAAAATTTAAAAAAATCACATTTATCAAACGCGCGAAGTTAAAAAAGACGATGAAATCAGTAAAATCGTTCTCAAGTTATGGCGCGTGACCAAGGGAAATAGGGATCCATTTTTAAACGACTTCAAAAAAGGAGGAGGTTATATGTTCGACTGTATGTATATTTTTTAATTTATAGAGTAGGTACCTACTCTATAAATTAGATAGATAACTGGGATCAACTCAGACATAATAGGTACATTTTGAAAAACAAAAAATAAACTGTAACATGAAAGGTGCATTGAGTTGAGCGTGTGTGTACAACCTACGTACGCGTGGTACCAAGTACAGTACCCGTGGATGAACCTACTATTTATTTGAGACTTAGATAACGCCATAAATATTATTTTATGTCATGGTTACGAACTAGACTTGTTTTGTTACATAATAATAATCTTGGGTAGTGATAGACTAATATAATTGGTAGTTTGCCAAAGCGCTCTCTTTCTATTCATAACTCTCGCGGTAGAGGTAAGGAAGAAATTTACTATAATTTAAAGATAGCTGTTTTCAATGGCACTTTCAAATATTCAGTAGATCCGTGTGTAAAGTATTTTAAGCACAATAACATTGAACTTGCTACCCGCATCAATGAATGTTATTTTTATTAGTAAAATGGATGCTCCACGGTATTTAAAAGGAACCTGTGCAGTTTAGGTGTGCGTTGATAGATCAATCAAGGCAGGACTTGTCTTCCTACTTACAATGTCACGTCGCGTAAATCGATTGTAGTTATTCCTACGTTGCGTGTTTTCTTTGATCATTGTGTTGGTTGTGCCAAGGACAAGAGGCAATGATCATTTTAATATCGCTCGACTAATAACTAAATACTGACTGAAAGAACTTTTATTCTTGTTTTCACTATCAATGAAAGCTTGTAGACGGTGCACAGTGAACACTGCGCTACAGTAAATTGATAGTTGTTTCATGGCTGTAGATAATGTACCTGTGTACAAACTGCTTAAGTATAAGGGTACGTGCACCTATATTTGGGTAGTTTAATTGATTACATCATAGAATAAAGAAGAAATAAGTACTCGATACCAAAACCACAGAATACATAATAGTAGATACTAACCCAAAACATATTCGATCTACAGGATGACACTTTTACTAAGGTCATTTTTGTATATTTGGAAGGCGACCGCCCTCCTACCCTTTAAGTTTGTCGTAGGTACTACCTACTACCGGCCATAGAGAGTGTTTCGATTAAAAAAATATTTTTCTTCCTCCAAATTATTGTTTGTAGGTAGTTTAAAAACCAATGAAGACAGTAACTTATATCAACGGTGTCAAGGTGTCATATCGTATCTAAGGATACGCTTAACAAATATAGTATCCCAGGATCAGTGCCGGTGGGTGTTTGCGAGAGTGTTATCAGCCAGGCATCCAAGTGACGCGATGGCCGGTCGCCAACTCTTTCGCAACCATTCTATATTTGCTTACCAAGGTTCTTACATTGCAGTTTGGGGGTTATTGACATTAATACAGAATTATACAACACGTTTAACTAATATAGCATGTAACACGCGGAATCCTGCAGTGTTTTCATGGAGCAGTGGTGACAGCTGACGACCGACGTGGAGTGCCAAGTTTACGCCAGCCTTCAGCGCACGAGACGCGCTCGACGTGAGGCGACACTGTGTGCTATGCTAACAGAAATAACGCGAGGTTACCTAAATAGAATTTTGACCGGGAAATGTTTTCACAAATCTTTAATCTGCCCTCTAAATCAGTCATAATTGCGGACCACATATTGTTAACCGGTTGAAATTATATTATGTTAGATGTACCTATGTATGTTGGAGGCGCCTAACACATATAACTACTAAAATTGATTAAACTCAGGTTAACGACCGTGTTTACGTGGAAGCCAGTTAAAATGTTTACAGAAAACCCTGTAAAGCCTTCAACGAAAATGCTTTAATAATATGTACCTACTGGCAAGTAATCCACCGAAAGTAAATAAATAACAAAGTTAACAGGCAGCGTGGGTGCACCTTTATTTGCAGAGCTGCATAAGTGCAATGCTCTAGAACCAAGCTCTAACCACAAATCAAAATTGAACCGTAATAAAAATAAAAGTTTCTGACTCACGCTGAAATTTTGCACACACGAGACACTACGCAAAATATACCTAGGCAAAAAAAGGAATAAGGGCGATTTTTTCAAAATTCGACTCTTAAGAGAGTAAAGTAGGGAGGGGATCGCGGGCGACATGCTACTTAGGTATGTATTCGTATTAGCGTTATTCCTAAATTCTGAGTTCTTTGTCATGTTGATTTCGAGGACGTATCAATCAGCATCGCATAGAAGTATTATTATGGCTTGAGATCTGTCCAATAATATGTTATAAAGAAAGCAACAAAGGGTGCATAATTGAAGGTTGGGCAAGTTAAATAGCGATTTGTATGTAACACAATATAAATGATTGTCTGGCGCCACGTCGGCGTTGCCGTCATTGCAGCTTTGAATACCTACTTCTGTAGAACAGACGCCAATGTTATTGCGACACCAGCCTGCGCCTGCGCAGACCGGACTCTGCTCTGGCATGCAATATGCGTGTGTCTCATACGCAACGCAACCGATGCAATAAGCTCACTCACACGTGATTAACTTTATCATTATCGGACAGATCAACGCAATTACGAGTATTATCGATTTTTTGAGACAACGCGACATCGCGACCTCAGAAGGCCGCAGCTGCTCAAACATTGCTAAGTAGACATCGTCAGTTCTTTGTAATTACAAAAAGGGGAATGACATCACTTCTGTAAGTATATATTGTAAATATTTCATCGTCCTTTCAACATAAATACCTCATTAGGTTTGAAAAATACACCGAGTGTGGTAGGTATCTCCTCCTTACATAAGGTAATATATTTTTCTAGCTATTCCGTGACCGTGATGTAAATTCTTTTACAAACTTTATTTATACTGCGGGAAACATCTCCCACGCCACGCATCCTGCGTTTCTAGCTAACCTTCCAATCTATCTATGATGCACATACGTGCCTACACTACCTAAGTTGGTCACTGTTTTATATAAATTCATGATTATTTTGACTCTCTAGTTAAAAGAGCTACATATAAATTAGAGTAGTAGTTAATGGAGGCAATTCCACAGTTTTTGCTGTCCTATATAAAGGTAATTTATTATGGTAAGGTATTTTGTAATTTTAAATAATGACTAACTACTTACAGTACAAAGTCTAAAGCCTTTTAGTAGACACGTCAAGTAAGGTAAAACGACGATACGAGGGCAGGTAGGCCTCAAATATTCTGACTGAAACTTTACGTAATAAGTAGGTTTCACTCGCATTCCCATGTGAAACCGCATTTTCCCGGATTCCCCCTATTGGTGTGCTAAGTTTCATCAAGATCAGTTTAGTAGTTATGGAGTTCATCGCGGAGCAACATCGTGAATCGTGACACGCGATTTTTATAAGATTTATTTATAACAAATACCAAGTAGCTTAAAATTAATACAATTTCATTAGTATTTATAAATCTAGCCAATTAAGGATTTACAATTAATTTGTTAGTACCTACATTAACATATGTATGTATAATATAGATAGAGTAGGTATACAAGGTGTTTGGCAGACGGTTGAACGAACATACAAAACAGCGCATAGGTTACTAATAATTTCTCAAACCATTTAACTTTTTGCAGAAGTAGTTTCGTCAAAATATCCGGCTCGGTAAAATTGACGAATAACTTAAGTCATTTAAAAAATATGCCAAACAGCCTGTAGTAAATACCTACCTAAATATAGTGTAAATATTGGTAGTTCCTTCCTTCTTTCTAACATCCAGACCGCACTTGGCCTACCTGTGACATTCTAAAAAAATGGTTTCATTCAAGAAAACAATAATCCAGGCAAGCAAATCGATATCTAACTTTCTATATCCACTTATATGCAGATTTTCGGCATAATTAAAATACATAACAAAATCAACCGCACGCCGATCTAAAAATAAATTTCATCTAGGTCACCGACGATTTATTAAAGATTTTTTATTAACCAAACTAAATCGGTTATCATATCAGTTTGTTTTCATTTAAATTACGATGCATACCTAATGATCGTACGTATGGCCCACTGATCTCACAAAGGAATCTCAATTTCACCCAAATGCCCTGTTTGACCGGCTGCGAGCTAGCGCGGTTAACGCGGTCTCATACGGTTACTCATCTTATGACGTCATTGATTGACGCATGACTAACGATGAAAAATCGAATGTTACTGTAAGACTCTTTATGGTAAGCATGCAAATACAAACATAACGTAACAATGACGTTGATTTAACCGGAACTTTCGCGGTACCATGAAGAAATCGCATAAGTGAGTCTCCTCGGATCGTTCGTCGAAAACCGATTGTCCAACCATTGTAGAATGTGATAGGCGAGGCAGGGCAAAGGGCCGGTTGATGTCGAGTCATCGTGTTTACCATAGATACCTTTTTACTTTCGTTAGGAGCTCGACGAATCATGCAGGCCCGTTGTAAAACTACGCATGTTTACTACCTTATCGTTATGTAAAACATGTGTACTTACTTATGTAGGTACGCCAAGGTAGTTCCAATGATTAACTGGATATAATGTCTATGAAAAATAGTAAATACTTAGGTACCTACCTATGTAGGTCTACTAATGTTTAAGTAAGTAATAATAAATAATAACATAAAATGCAATAATAGAGATCGGACACAACTGTAAGCAAGCAGTAAATGACAGTAGGTAGGTATATAGGTAGATACCGAGGTACATAATACTTTTTTTCGGATGAACGTCCTACAAAATGCCCTGCCAAATATCAACACCGCTCATTCTGTAAACAATGTGTGTAAAAATACATTAGACCAGTAGCAGTTCTAAAGAAGCTATTATAATTATCATTCTGCATTCCTGAGATAGACAGCGCCATGTAAACGACTCAACGTTCTGCGTTCAATCATGAACAAAGGCTCCGAGATGACATTGCGGCCGATACGGCGACAATGGCGTAGAGATGCGAGATTATACGATAGGAAAATCAATAAAGAAATCTCTATTTGAATTTATAATGCTTACGAGTATTATAATTTATTTTATGGCATCTGCTTTATACGGGAAGGTAGTTAATAGCTTTTATCATCTCTGCATACGCATTGCCTACATAAAATATAATAGGTAATTATGATACGTAGATGCAATGTCGTCTCGATGAAATCGGCCTCTGCCGCTGTGTCAGATTATATAGCTTATGTAGACTTTATGTGAAGAGGTAATGAAGAGTTTAGGTGCTCGGATTGACTATAACTTTAAATGTGGTCAATATCGGCTTCTCTCAGCAATAGCAACATGCCAAACCGGTACCTATTTTATTAGAGTCACTTATATTCCTGTGTTTTAAAAGCCTATTTGAATAAAAATATTCTTTGGTGTGATTTTATCCTAAAAAACGAAAACAACATGAATGTACTAAGAGGTGTCTCTTAATGTATGTGAAAAGCTATATTTAGGCTGTTCTTTTGGATCGTGATTTGTTTATTTATAAATGTTGAATTGAATTGATGAAGTCGTTAAGTGTCAGCTGAAGAGTGGCGACCCCTTGATTGGTGACGATGCGTCGGGCAAGGCCAAGGAATGTCAGAATAATGCATGTAAAGTAGGAAAACATTTAAAAGGCTACCATAATTAATTATTTACAAGTAGGTAATAATGGTGTAGTATTTAGCTGGCAGAACGTGACGACCAGTGATTCGTTGCGGTTGTCCGATGTTTCATAGCTTAGCTTCCTCGTATTTACGATGTAGCGGCACGTTATCTGTTTAGCTTCATATACTTACTTAACAAGTTAATAACAGTAGAGTAGGTATATTATCTCGTTTAGTATTTCTGACCATCATGTATATACTTACTTATTGAAATTTAACAGGTGTCTTCTATTTAGAGTTAACTTACGGCTTTCTAAGGTGGTGCAGCCTGCAGCTTTTCGCTGAAAGTAGGTATTTTCAATCACTACATTCTTATAAATCCGTGAGAAAATTGTTGACTGACGGTTATTCGAAGGTAACCCATAAGCTATAATAATATATCTTTCATGATTTGAGTATATTTCGTATTTTGAATTATGCACAGAATCATTGTCTTTACCTATTGTATAGGCACTAGGCAGCATAGGTATACGACTCACGCGTGGGTTGGTATCAGGTATTTCAGGTACAATAACATCCCAATATTACAAACAAAGAACACAGCAGTCATAGTAGGTATGTGGCTCTAATCAAGTTCTAATAAAGAAAGTGAATAGGTAGGGACGTGCGCTTATATTAACAATCTTATTTTGAATTATCATTTATGTATAATAGATAAAGAGATGATTCACTTTAATCAAATTTAAAATATCACGTGGAGAAATCTTTAGACATCCAAAATTCGATAAGTGATTTGATTATTGTTTATTCCTTGTATAAATAAACGAGTCTCGCTCTCAGCCTCCTTTCACTGCTGTCTTTCGGTTCGTACTTAGATGTTGATCAAAGATAAAATAGATCGCACGCAAGATGTCTGAATACTTGCGGAGTGCGGTCAGTGAGGCTGCGCCCGAGTGAAAATAAATCTTCAATTAGGTCAATCAAATGCCAGACTAATGCATCACCGTAATACTTTAATTGCGCTATTATATATCTATCTATCTCCGTGATTTCTTTCTACTACCTTTCCCTCAGCTTTGGATACAAAGCTCAAACTCTCTCAAATTGACCATTGAAACAATCAATACACTATTGTTGTCAAACACTATTCGCTACAAGCTTCCTCTATCTCTCGTCCTTATCCCACGCTAGGTGGGGTCGGCGCAACATGTTTTCCTCTTCTACTCCGCTCTATCACTAGTCGTCTCAATACTCACCCTCACCTTTCATAAACATATCATTCTTCACACTTCGGCCTTCCTTTACCTCTATATCCATCCACACTCATACTCCGTACTCTTTTCGTTAAATGTTTTTCATCCCTTCTCATTACACTATTCACTATGTAGCGACATCTATCTACACGTAGATATAGTTCGCACGACTCCTAGATAGATGGCGCTCCAATACTCTACATCGCGCTATCGAAGTTTTCCAAGCGATCTGCATATAGGTACTATACAAGCTTCCAACATCAACAGTTGGACCGCGGTCCCCAGGCACGATGATCTAGCCTGGCGGAAGATCTTCCCTTTTCAATGGAGGAGTCTAATACCTCGCTCCTCCATAACTACATTAATACAAGATATTCGGAACAGCAAATGTTTTCATAATTTTCTCCCTAGCAGCTTTCAAATCAACTTGGTATAGGAACAACAGTGAAAATGCAAAAAAAGGGACGCGTTTGTTTTATACAAAACTTTCACATCTAGGTACTTACCCTTCTAAAATCTGCTGCCTTATTTTTGATTTCACAGTTGTCGATATCGATTAGTATTCCCAACGTTGCAAATGATACCAAATTATTTCAGGATCATATAAACCTGTATGAAGCTGGAAGTCACAGCAAATCATGAATGTCACTGATTTTAACATCTTCAGTCGGACACAGACTGACGTTATAAGTTACATAAATGTGTTCTATGAGTAACCTATCCTACTTGCCTACATATTTGTAAATGAGGTTAGCAACGCAATCATTTCGTTTAAAAGTAATCTACCAAAGTATAGTCATAAGCTTTAGTTACATCATGTGAACGTAACAAGGTTGTAATTACAAATGGAAAGCCTCAGGGGGCAGATCACACATTAAATGTAACATGTTCCACTAACGATTCAAGGTTTTCAATTAACGTGTCATTTGTGTTGTTGACAGATGGCACAGTTAATAACTGTGCGGCTAAACAAGTCCGACCAACAGCCGCTGGGCTTTCGTCTCCAGGGCGGAAAAGACTTCGGCACACCCCTCGTCGTTCAAAAGGTCAGTTAATGCAGGTGGAATTTTCATCTACAGCTATTATTGTTTATATTATTGTTAAGTTCTATGTAATTTGTCTGGTGTATAATATGAGGCACGAGACGATATACTTTTACTACATTTACTTGTTACATTTGCTCTTAAGAAGCTTGAGTGTCGTGTGGTGTTAATGGTGTGAAAGGTACCTACGCATGTAACTGACGGACAAATCGAAATGTCGCCAATGGGGAAAATATTATACAATAAATGGCTAAGAACATAAATAGATCAATGTAAGAAAATTTAATAGAAGCTTTTATTCATTCAAAAATATACATCGACTTAACTGAAGAATAGAGTATAATACATACTAGCTCACAAAATAAAAGATTTGTGAAAAATTGGTTTAAGTAATGGTATTATGGTATAAGTAGAACTAAACTAGTCCAAACAATTACATACAAGAAATCGAAATCTCAAGTTTCCTAGTTTCGATACTAGGTACGTACGTATACGTGTTTACAACCTCTACTAATTGTCCTGACGCTTAGTACGTAGATACTCTTCAGTCTTGCAGACAGGACATTATTCTTCGGATAAGTCACATACAAATATAGGTTAATTCTATAAGACACATTCATCAACATGATCATAAAGAAGATCTCAACGACGAAATTCATTTAGCCTCCGATGTAGCGATCGATAGGTGTGTGTACGTGGGTAGCTAAATTATCCAAAGCTTTTACAAACTCATTAAACTGACCTAACCGGTTGTAAGTAGAGATGCTTTGACACGTTTACAATATTTACTGTTATTTTTACATTACAAACAGACACTTTTATTTGGAGGCAAATATTTAAGTCATTAAAAGAACACAGTTTGTCTCTGACATAAGAAATTAACTTTTAGCTCTTAATTACTTAAAAGCAAATAATAGTTAAGTATACTTATATTATAGCTAGATAAAGACAGATGTTTATGTCAAGAGCGGCACAAAACGCAGTACTTTATAATTACAGAGACTGAACAATAGCCGACATAATTACCAACTTAGTACCTACTAGACCAAAAATACAGGATGATAAACTGACAGAGGTGGAAATACTAAAAAAAATTTTTTACGAAAATAGCGACAATTGTAAGTACCTAGTTCTTATAATGCATAGTAAAAAATTATACTTACCCCATATTTTACCATACATGCAAATCTTACTAATATTATAAATGTGAAAGTTTGGATGGATGTATGTTTGTTACTCATTTACACCAGAACGGCTGAATGGATCGTATAATAGCACATAGGCTACTTTTTATCCCGGGAAAAGATAAGATCCCTCGAGAACGCGGGTGAAACCGCGCGGAACAGCTAGTATTGCTATGAATTCAACCAACCTAACAACTTTTACTAAAATATCAGCTGGTTCATACATTTTTGTTGAACAAGTTAAGTAGGTATATACTTACTTTCCCTGTTTGTATTTGCAATAGTAGAGTTTGGCCATAAACTTCCAATGTCAATAATAAACTTTTATTTTATTTTACTATGTTGGTAGAAGTAGCAATAAAAGTTAAACTGACCTCATTAGTTGTAGTACAGAAAGTTAATGAACTCACAAGTGTACACGTTTGGTATTTTTTTGCGGTTGCGAACCGATCACTCGTAGATACATCGAGTGTGACGTTTAACAATGTCAATAACAGATAGTAGACCGTAATGATAATGGTCTCCCCAATAAAATCAAGGCTACAACGGTACATCTGCTTGAATTATTGCCGATGGGTTACATATGATCCGTGACTATACTTATACTAAACGAGATAGATGTCAAACAAATAATATTTCGCAGTTCATTGAACCAGAACCGCGGATATAGGTATTGAGATAATCACAACTCAAATAGATACACCCATAATCAGAAACATTTACATACACCCATACGACAAAAATGTAACGGTAATTATCGATCTAGTGATTCACGTCGGTACATACATATTATGTATTTTGTTTTATATTCCTAAGTAATATTTTATTTGTTAGCAAATGGTCTGCTTATGTTTAACGCTGACGCGTTTATTTACTACTTATTCAATCTAGAAATCGCAGAATCAATCAGAGGTATATAGTGTCTTTTCACCAATTAATATTTATGATATTAAAATTTACAACAAAACGAGAATGATGTTGCGAAATCAGTTAATATCTCAACTATATTTTTTTTTATCTTGGGTTGATATTAAACATGGGTGTGATGTGAGTATAAATTATTTATATTGAATTAAGTAAATTAAAGAATAACCTACCATTTATTTCAGGACATTGTTATCTAGCAACTCAATAAGATATAGGTACCTATCACATTTTCATAAATAAATAGGATAACTTAATTCTCAATTTGAAGATCATATTAAAAAGTTTTACAATATTGAAACAAGTTTGATTTTGGTTTTTCAACTAAAACTTTAAATATTTTATCGTGATTAGGAATTTACCCGAAACCTGGTTAGGTTCTAGTTACATTTATGATAATTATTTAAAACCTATACGTGAAATACTTGTTTTATCAATGATCCTACAAAATATCTACTATAACTACATTACGAAGTTATGGCAATTAGAAGATTTGCATAAAACCACTGGAGTGGAGTAGTGGAGGGGCAAGATAGCGATATTATTAGGTAGGTACTCGAGTAATCCATAAATACCATCATGTTTATTTTAGTTCTTTAGCCTACACAAAATAATTAAGTTGATATTTCATTGATATTTGTACTGAACCAAATTCAACCTGTCATATAAATAAAGGATAATTAAGCACAAGCACAGTTATAAGTTTTATGTAATCGTTTGATATTTTTTTCATGTAGTTCTCTGTATTTCTCAATGTCTGCGAAATTCATACATACATAGAGTTATTTATGGGATTCCAGACGATATTTTGATGTAACACATAGCTAGGATTTTTACGCTACGCTATTCTAAATGTACCTACAGATGCAACAGTGTCATACATTCATGTAAGTTTCACTGTTATTAACCGGCTTTACTCAACGAGCTGAATACTATCGGTTATAGTGTTACACAACTATTCGGATTCTGTCGTTTAATGGAACACAATCTGAGTCATGTACTTACTGGTAGGGATTTGTTTTGAAATTAGAACGCAAGACGGCGACAACAACGCCTTCTGCAGACTATCGTTATTGGTGTAGTTACTCAGTAGTCACCTACCTAATCTAATAAAATTTTGCTGGCTGCTTACAAACTCGTGACTAAAGAACTAGCTTTTTGATCCACGGTTTCATTCACCCTCCCCTAGTTTACCCCATTAGAGATAGAATTAAAAAAAACATTTTTAGTAGGTACGTTACAAAGGAACCTATGTGTGTGCAAAGTTTCAAGTTTCCCAGCGGATTAGGTTGTGCGTTGATAGGTCAGTCATCAGTTAGTCAGTTTAAAAAAATCCCGAACAGGGCTTGAATACGTCAATCCGGTATGGAGTTCGTGCCTACCTTCCGGCTCCATTATGGCAGGTCTAAGTCCAGGTAAAAAACACTCAAAGAAACTACTTTAGTTTATTTAAAGGAGCAAAATCATGCAACTCGTGCTCTTCACCAGACTCCATATGTAAAAAATGAATGGTAAACAATAAAGGAGACATAATATGGCCTGGCCTCGCACGGTCGGAGTTGCATTTAATTTCTCGTTCTTGTAGTTATCGTGCCATATATGGCATGCGCGTGCGGCGCCGGTCTGAGGGCACTGCCGTAGAAATAAGAATATAGGCTACAGGAATAATTAAGTTGAAGGTTGTTTTTTAGTTAAATAATAACCAGTTTGATTACTAAGAAAGTATACAAATATTTTACTCAACGTGACATGTTGGAAGTAAACGGTCGAACAACTTACTTACAAAGTTACAACATAATTTTGCGCTACAATAATTTCTCAATAGCAATAGTATCCTGCTAGTAGGTATCCTTTTATTATTCCACGATCCAAAAAAAGTTCTTCAAACTCCAATGGGCTTCATTCCGCGCCACTTATAGGTAGGTAATGTAGTTTAGGCTACATTACAATTGGTTTCCATTTAAACGCACGCAATGAGGTAATATCGATTATTGCAAGACATACATCATCTAAGCCACTATCCACATCATAAGCGTAGATAAATTCTGGGGCACGAGTGCAAATTTCCGAGAATTATTATGTAGAATTTACAAGTTCAACAGCTGACTATTGAAGAGTACGTCTACGTAACCAAGTTATATGACATCGCTAGGAGTTTGTAGGTTGTGCCTACATTTAACTCAACTCAGATTATATAAATGTTTTTTTTTATAATGCTCCTTTATTCATCAAAAATCCTGTCTTTATCTGGGGGCACTGCGAAGCGAAGCGCAAGGGCACCTACCTTTTCTCGAAGCACTTTGTCGTTTTTTTGAACCTTCATAACTTCGTTTTGGATTATACCAGATAATCAAAATTCTCGGGATATGGATGGAAAAACGTCCGAGGATAATTATCATTATATCCAAATAAAATTTGTTACAAGATTCGTAAGTCCAAATCCTATCCAATTTAGGTACCTACTTCTACAAAAATACTTATTCCTACCGTCTTTGGGACCAAAATGACTTTATCTGGAGAAGTTGCTGTAGTCATCTACAGCAACTTCTCCAGAAAAAGTCATTTATCGGTTATGCTAGTGCATTTTTTTTTTTTTTTTTTATAGTCGATAGGCTTGTGTTTGACCACAATCTCACCATGGTAAGTGATGATGTGGCCGAAGATGGTAAGCACACAAAGCCTAGATGGGAACTGGCTCTCAAGTGCAGCTGTCGGAACACACCGATAGGTGTTTGGCGACAGATTTTCAACTTGAGGGTGGTAGCCAGCCAGTCGGGTACTACAATATACCCTACCACCGTGCTATGGTTTCCTCACGATGTTTTCCTTCACCGAAAGCTCAAGCTCATTGTAGGATCCTAATAAATCTGTGATTATAATGTAGAATTTAAAGTTTCCAATAGTAGGTACTTACCTAACCCATGTTTAAGGCGGCTTGAAAAACAGTCGAGACGACCCACCTGATTGGAAGTGGTCACTGTTGTCTATAGACATTTGCAATTCTAGGGGATTGCCAATGTTAATTTGCTTTAGAAAGGGTTAGGTACATGTAGGTTATGTACCAACGTACATTAATACCCTAAAACTCTGCAGCTACAAATTTATCTCAGCTGTAGCTCTGATCGGGACTAGATCTGGCTAAATTGGTAGCACTGAGCACTGACCTTAGGAGATAGATAAATAGTTTAAGCTTATATTATGTGTATGTAACCTTGAGCTTCGAAAACTAATCTCCGAACGCAAAAGATAATATGCACAAACATTTTAGGAAGGTACCTACAGAAACATTTCACAATGAACTTGGCACACAACACGTAATTCACACTTTCAAGAACTGTTTATATTATTACCAACTTTATTTTTAACACATTCGCCCAGCCAGATATTTGTAATACGTGATTGTCAAGAAGGTGGTTTGCAGGAGTGACTAGGTACAATGGGTACCGGGTACAGAGTACCTACACTGGTCTGCCGGATGGTTTCGAAACTTGCTGACAGTAAGAGGTGTAGAGTAATCATTAGATAAAAAAAAAGTATTTTCAAAAATTTTGGACTGGGCGATGATCACGGAAGTTGGTTTAAACATACAAACATGGGTAATGGGTATAGTGCCATTTAAAAAGAGTCAATTAAAAAAAAGAAAGGTTTTACATTGTGCCCAAAAAAGCAATAATTTAATAAACAAGGGTAATGGGTATAGTGCCATTTAAAAAGAGTCAATTAAAAAAAAGAAAGGTTTTACATTGTGCCCAAAAAAGCAATAATTTAATAAACAAATCTCTCAAATTAATCCTACCACCATACCTGAACACCTGGAAGGAAGACTTCCTTCCTGATAGAATAGTTTAGGAGTTTGTTTCGCCGTTTCTTTTCCTGATAGGTCTTTATTTGGAAATGGTGGTAACAGTAACAATAGCATTAAAAATAGCAATAAGACGTTCAATAAGTGTTCCTTAAGTGTCCCAAAATTGAATAAAACATTTTGAGTTTGAGTTTGAAATACCTTAAAGTAATTCCTTAGGAAGAGTACCTATATGTGTATCAATACATTGTGATAATAATGACTACATTGTCTCAATTTACAAAAGTCTATTATGAATCTAAATTTGTTTCAGGTGAACGGAGGCAGCGCGGCAGAACGCGCTGGATTACAAGCCGGCGACGCGCTCATTCGTGTCAATACTACTGACGTTTACACACTACGACACCAGGAGGCGCAGGACACCATTCGCGCTGCCGGAGGAGCCATGGAGCTCACCGTACAGCGGTAAGCTCATTACTTCAACCGAGTCATTTATTGCCCATATCTTTTAGATTAAATCTTAGCCTACATCAAATATCAGAACAGGTACTGCTTGTGGGGGCTGGTCTGCTTGAGTTTGTTGTTTATAAAGTCAGTCATAATAAAATTCTATAGATTACTATTTTTGCCGCCATAACACGCAAATATTGTCAGTGAGACTAGATAAATAAATTATTAAATGTAATAGGTGTAAGTTGTTTTTGAAAAGAGTAATTGCTGAGTTTATTGCCGGCTCTTCTCAGCAAAAGCAACCTTCCGAACCGAGCATTTAGAGTCTGACTATTCATAAGTGCCTGCGAAGGCCTATTTGGATGAATAAACAATTTCATTTCATTCATCTAGAATTATATTGTATCTCGACTTGGCCGTCCGTCCAGTTTGTAATTGTGATTACTATATTACAGTGGTGGTGGAACATGGCGTCCAGCGGTAACACCAACGGGTAGCCTACCCAGGCCCGGCTCGCGTCCTCTCGGAGCCTCACCCGCTCCGGTCACCACCACATCATTGAAAGCCACGCCGCAACCATCGCGCGCCTTCGGCTCCGGACATAATAATGTCGCTAAGCCTTTTGGCTACGTAAGTATTTTTCTCAACTGTGGCCAAATTATTGCTAATTGTTAGCAAACGATGACTCTCGTCGTTCTTTGTGACAGTTTTATGTAATTAGGTCGTAGGTGTAGGTAGGTAACCTACCTAAATGTAAAAAAACACTTTTGGCCTTCTAGAGTCTCGCAAGTCTCGCACAGAATAAATTGGTAGGTTCTAGCGTCAAGCACTATTATGTATTTATTGCCGGCTGACTCTTCTCAGCAAACTGTCTTGTAGACAGTAAGTACGAGTTGTAGTGGGAGTGGGTGGGTCGACTTCAAGTGTAAATATTCTAAGCTTATTCTAAGACTTCAATGATCACTGCTTAGATCAATAAAACGTCGCGCCGCGGCGCGAGGACCAATCACTGACTTGAAAATCGAATCGCAGTATTGTTTGGTAATCACAACTTCAATGAAGTATCGAGTGTGTGATAGGTAACCTCCTTCATGTATGTGTAGATGAACGGCAGCGACTCTGTGAAGAGCATAGTGAACAAGCAATACAACACGCCAGTGAACATGTACAGCGACAAAACTATTGCAGAGACCCTATCGGCGCAGACAGAGGTTCTGGCAGGAGGAGTGCTCGGGTGTGTACCTTCCCTAAAAATCAAACCATTTAAAAATCAAACTCCTAAACTCTTCCTTTTCTTAAACCCACATTTAATCATTATAATTTATGTTGTTAACGCTACTAATTGTGTTGACAATATTAAGATAGATCCCCATATTGATATTCTAGCAGTTGGAATCAGTGTAGCTCCAGTAGTAAGGTAGTGGCTTTCTGCATCTTATCGATTCCAAAATTTTATGTGTGATCAATAAGACATGAAAATGAAGCACGCACGTCGTCGTAACCGTCGTAAGAAATACCTTCTTTAAAAAGTTGTATATAATAAAAAAAGTTTTTGTTTGACTGGCAGAGTGAATTTCAAGAAAAATGAGAAGACTTATGATGCCGAGAAAAGCGCAGTCTTCAAAGTTCTACAAGAGGAGCAAAACGACCCTGAGCCAGGTATACCTACATAATGACAACACAATGATCATCATTAAACATAATCAAATCAACATAATATTATTATGTTTGTCTAGAACATAAAAAAAAACACCAAACAATTATTAATTTAATGGACCATATAAACATCTCGTTGTTATTTTCATTGTGTAAATAAAACACCTATCATCTCTCCAATCCGTACCGAAAATATGTTTCCCTATTAAAACGAGAAAAGACACAACTCCTTTGAAAAAGGTTTATAACGTCAAAAGTCCAAATTTACAATGTCTTATTTAGTAATTTAACAAAAATTATCGAAATTGGTACATATTAGAAGTGGCCCCGGCAAACGCTGCCCCACAACAACCGGTGAGCGGCCTCCGCCACGTGACGGCGCCCGTCACTCGCCCTGATGCGCCCATCAACAATACAGGGGGATTACCACCGGGACAGAACATCTGTGAGGATTGCGAAAGACTCATCACGTAAGTCGGACGAAACGCGCGGGCCGACACGGTAGCAAAAGTCGCAAGCTTTGCACTTATTCCAAATTCACGTCAATTCAGTCAAATTAAGGGCATGTCGTTTTTATGCGATCGTTGTTTGTATATCTTCACTTCCTCGCGTCGTACTAGTACGTATAATTAATATATTAAGACGTCGAATATATACCGATAGTATACAGATATCCTAAACGAAATCTCACATTAATCCGTTAATTAAATAAAAACTAGGTGGGTTCTACAGTTCTACACCCGCAAATTTCGTTGAATAAGTAGATCATTGTTATAGATTACATAATATACCCGGCCGTTGCATATATGTACCTATATCCTAAACGCAAAATATCACGTCGAATACTTATGGTGCGGTCCGATTTGCGATTTCAGTGTTACGGTGCTGACGTCTAAATCAAATCGTTTGTCCGAGATGAAAGTTCGCTACCGGGGCACTGTCGTAGCGATAATCAATTGGACCTCTTTTTTGTGATTAAACCGAATGTCTAAATACAGCAACAACAACATCAAAACTACAAGAAAGAATTTGACCTAGTAATTTAAAACACATTTGGAGGTATTTCTCAATTTTAACGAAAAAAAAAAACTTGAAGTTATACAATTAGGCGCCATTCAATGTAAACTAATTTATCCATTTGACGTTTGGCTCACGGTGATTTTACCGTCTCACGAAAGAAGTCCCGCAGATGAGGCGCCACTGTTAGGTATACGACGGAATTAATATTACTATGGAATTAATTATATTAGTTCCACTTTTTGCCACGGGACTTCTTTCGTGAGACGGACTCTAACGACGCCATTCATGACGTCACGCCTTCTGTCGTACGTAGCGCTCTCACACTGATTCGGGACGCATCTTACCTACGACAATATCGCTTTTGATTTTTTAACGTAGTATGGACCGCATCTTCATTTTCTTTTATGATAGAACCTACTTACGCACACCCGATTATTGTGTATAGGTAGATATGCCCAAAAAATTATCTCAGTTCCCGAATCGAGCATGCATCTTCCACTTTGTCTATAACTTAACCCGAACTTACCGAAAGTCTCGACTCCTGCACAAGAATGTGATTTAACCGAATCTTGCGGGCCGACAGAGCCTTGTCACTTTTACTCGCGAGCGAGCGTGGCGCGCGCCGGCACGCCGTGCAGCCTGCACCGGACGCACCGGTCGCGCTCCCGCACGCCGCGCGTGACGCTCTCGCCGCAGCCGCCCACCGTGCCGCGTGCCTCCACCGGCACACAGACGCCTGCGCAGGAGCTGCTGACGCCCGAGCCGGCGCACCGGCCCAGCCTGCCAGTGGGCTGCCACCAGGTGTTGCCCGACGGCCGCGTCGCGCTGGGTACACCCGCTATCCCACAGGCGCAGACGAATGCGCTGCCCGTCGTCAACGACACGCCCTATTGCTCCGACTGTAATCGCTACATTATGTAAGAGGCGTCTCAAGGAATGCCTAGACGTGTTTGCGACCGTGTCGACCTGTGCACTAGTTATATCGTGTAGTAGAATTGAATATAATTAGTTCGGTGTTCTTCGTGTTGTCGCTCCTTTATTGTAAATATGAAAAAGGAGCCGTAACACTCCATTGGGCAGTGGGCACAGACATTGCGTTAAGATGGCATTACGTTCAGCATAAATTGCATTTTTCGAGATTTTTCGAAATTTCTAAGGAACGCGAGGCAATATCTGTGCTTACCTTGATAATATCTCATCATTTGCCATTTATTAATAGTCTTCATCATTATCATACAAACTATTTCTAGTAGTTAGGCTGAATGATATATATAGAAAAAGTTATTTATACGCAGAAATACCTATCTAAGTTCATTCACTCAGCATGTCTTCACTTCGCCACCCATTTATTTAGATGAGCACTTTTGTTACTTGCTTGGCAGAATTTGTGGATTAGCACGAGTCATTCAGTAAGCATGATTGTAGCGTGTAAAGAATATTTGGTATAAATTAATATACCAATTGTTCCTGTATAAACAATAGATACTCGTGCCTACGCAAATTTATAAGCTTTTAAAACAGTAAGTACAATATTCTAATAAGATAATTTTACCATTCATAAAGTATGTTTGACATGCATACAACTACGTAACTACAATATGTATCTATGGAAGTACGTTATTGTACTGTACATGTCTTTACAAGAAAGGGAAATCAACTAATGAATGACATATTGTTTTATATTACAGTGGGGTGTTCGTGCGCATCAAGGACAAAAACCTGCATGTGGAATGTTTCAAGTGCTCCACGTGCGGATCATCTCTCAAGAACCAGGGCTACTACAACCTGAACGGAAAGCTATACTGCGACATCCACGCCAAGCTCGTCGCTCGTCAAAACCCGCCTGCGCCTAACCTCGACCCCATCACTGTGTCCCCGTGAGTCTTTTAAAAGTCTTGCTATTAGGTAGATTTAATCCACTTTATTAATTGAAACAATAATAAGTATATTTTCGGCATATAGGGGCAGCCGAATTCCTACCAACACATATTCGACTCCATTGCCACCGATTGCTACCAGCAACTATACAAATGGCTCATCCTCAATGTTTAGCGTAAGTATTGATTTCAGAGAGAAGGTTTCAACTATTTATTTCCCGTTAATAATAAATGTAATTATTACATTGGCAGCCGTCTAGTAACATATCAGGGCCGAAGCCGTTTGGTTCGTCGATAGGATCTGCGTACTCGCCATCGCTGTCACCGCGGTCAGCACCACTATCGCCAGCAGCCCGCCCGGTGGCTGCACCCGCTCCTGCTAGCGCTGTGGCGCCCCCACCCGCGCACGCGCCAGCACCTGCTCTCGCTCCGATGTCCGTGCCAGCACCGCCACCGGTGGCACCCTTTGCACCCAGTAAGAGAGTCACTTTTGCTATGTAATCTTTACTTAAACCTCAATCGATTGTTTTTTTATGTTATATTTAGCAAAGCTATACCTATATAAAAGGATTACATCGAAATTATTCACGCGGTAAGGCGCTCAACTTAAATATATCCAGGTGCAGATCATACAACTTCCGTCCTGTGGTTTGCTATAGTATAAGGCACATATTTTATTTTAATTAAATCCATAATAATCAGACCCTGGGGTATAACCCCCAGTTCCTACAGCATTTACATTAATTAAAATACTTATATTAAAAAATACAAATCTGCATTGTCAAAATATTTTTTTAGAAGAATGATGTTGAAGCTATCGTGGAAATATTCAATGTATTCTATAGGTTCGGTCAACTTCGATGGATTTCGTGTTAAGAATGATAATAATATATTTTTTATAAATTTATTCAATATTTTAATATTTTCAGACTAATTTTATGTGAATAATGTTGAATTACCTACGGTTTTAATCAACCTTAGGTAAAAAGTGTTTAAACTACGAGTATTTTAATATATTGAAATTACTATGCCCATCCTTATACAGTTTTGAGGGATGTGATGTTATTTCTATATTACCATCATTTTATATGTTTATATATCTAAGTCAGGCGATGGTCTTGACTCCCGACTATTTATATGTACCTTCCTACTTCTTAAAATATTGTTTAATGAACTTAATATACCTACATTAGTTATACATTTTTTTATAGTTTATTTTACCAAAGTATTATAATTATTGGCAATTCAGTTACATAAATTATTTGCATCAATAATTGATCACTTATTTTTTAACAGAGGTCCCAGTTTCAATTTTTAATAAAGGTAATTTCTATAGGTTTATAAATGAATGCAGTTAAAAGCTTATTTTGGCTATTTAAATTATTGATGTTTGTAAATATAATTATTCAATATAATGTGTATGCGCTGCGTAGTGCAATCAATTTCATTCGTAGCATTAATAACTACCCCTGGCACCGATTTTGTATCAACCGATTCATGCGTCATTGTGTCTCTTTTATTAAATTTTTAACACTATTGCTTCATGAAATTTGTTGATGTTAGTTATTTAGCTTAAATAGTTCTATCGTTAAGTAACTTCTTCAATTTCACTAATGTAATACTTTCATTTATTTTCTTCCTCCACCTATTTGTAACCTATAAAACGTACTAAAAGCACAAAATGTCAAAAGCATTGTGTGGCCCCCACCAAATCCTCCCGAAGAAGAATCATCGCAATGCGAACCTAATCCAAAATTAATAGATATCCAAAATCATAAAGAACCAGTTGTTCCAACGAAATCACTACGAGTAGTGGAGAACACAAACCATAATCTAGCATCTCAAACTGCAAACTATCAAGAACAGTCGTTAGAGCGAACGACCGCACCATCAGAACAAAGAGATCAATATCCTTCAAATATTTCATACTCATCAGCTGCTTTGTCGTCTGTGACCTCATCTTCATCTAAGTCAGAAACTATTATACAAAGTAAACAATCAGAAGTAGTAAAAGAGACAAGTAGTTGTACTGTAAAATCTTTTTCTGCGGAATCATCGTCGAAAAATCAGAGTGTAACAGTTTTTGTGTCTCAATCTAATCCCCTAGTTGAAAATCAAAATAAATGTCCATCAGGAGTAATAGAATGTGATAAAAAATCTGAGTCATTTCAAACAAAGGAAGAGTTACAGGCTAAGATCATTGCAGAAAAATCATATAGTATCGAAGCCAAAGAAAAAGTCACCCCTAAAGTTCAAGATGTATACTCTACTAAGGACGATCAAACTGAGAGTTATTCTAAATTACCAGAAGAAAAAGAACCTGTTGTTTCTTCTCAAAGAAATATTAATAGAGAATCGAATATTGTAAATCAACAATCAGAGCATGACGATGCACAAGCTAAAAAGGTATATGAAGTGCAATACACTGAAACTACTGCCGCAGCTTCAACAGAAATTAAAAATAGGATTATTGAAGAACGAAATATAAATTCAGAAATATTACAAGCACCGGCATCGGTTAATTCTAATAGTGACCTTCAGTTTTCTGGGGTTTCTTTGGTAGACGCTTTGACAACTGCTCCAGATCGACCCTACTCTCCTTTACCTTCTCCTTCACAGCCAATCAATTTGTTTCATTCGAATACATGTGAGAAAGAACAATTAAATCAAAATTCAAATCCTAACAAAATAGCAAATACTTCAGAAACAAATAATCCTCAATTACACAAGCCCTTAGAACCACCCCCAATATTTACACAACAGCCAAAACGAGGAATTACACCCATTCCACCTATCAAAACGTATAATCCGTCTGAAAAGAGAGAAGCCCCAATACCTTTACCTGCAGAAACTAAACCGTACATTCCATCTGATTTTAAGATTAATATAGAACCAAAAGTTCCACGAGATACGTCGTCATCGCCAATGATAGATGCTTTAACCACAGCTCCAGATCGACCCTTCACTCCTATAATTCAGATTCAGCCACAAACAATTGAAAGATGTTCTCTAAGAGATGCCCTCACCATTGCTCCAGAACGATCTTATAGCCCTTTAAATATTACAAATCAATCAACTCATTATACAGCTACTTCTTCAGCTGTGCATGTGCAATGTACATCATCAGATATTGTAAGACCTATTGCAACACAAACATCTACTCAAATGAGTCATGCAATGCAGTCAGATTTTTCAACTATGCAAAACACTTCAAAATTGCAATCCTCAACTGAAATGTCAGCATTTAAGCCGGTGGCAAAACAAAATTTGCTACCTTCACAACCAGAAGAATTTTGTAAATTGACATCGTTCCAGCCAATGAGCAGCGAATTAAAATCTAGTTTTGCTAAATCTATTTCAACAAAACAAGAAACAATGATATCAGAATCGATGTCTGCTTTTGCAACTAGCAGCACAAATAATCAAGGATTATCATCAGTCAAATCTGCTCAAAACTATTTTGAGCAATTAGATAAAAAAGAAATATTATCTTCTACAGCTGTCAGATCCAAATCCGGTTTACATAAAGCTGACAATATTCCATCGTATCAAAAAAACTTTGATCAACTGCCATCCCAAAGGGGTATAACACCAGAACTTTGTAATGCACCAGCAATATTTCAGAGACCAGTCACACCTACAACTGACCCTCCAACCAAATCCAGAGAAAGATCTCAGGAACCAAAAACGAATTACGCAATTCCACAGATACCGATGTCTCAAAGTCCGCAATTTCAAACACAACATAACTTTACTCGTCATACTCCTATTCAACAACCACTGCCCCAATTCTATAAAGATACTCCTATTTCTATGACTTTCCAACCAGTATCAGATGAACATTATTTAAGAACTTCACCAATGCGTAGTAGGCCTTCAACTCCAAGTTTAATTAACAAACCAGCGCCTATAGTGCCTCATTATCAGATGAATTTAGTGTCTGTGGAGCATTTAGCACCAGAAAGTCACTTATATGAACCTTCAAGTCCAGAAGTCAGTCGATCACCTACACCTAAACCGAGATCTCGATCTCCAGCGCAGGGTCCACCCCCTAACCCATTGAAAGCACATGCCCCTCGCATCAAAGAAAGTACTCCTCAGCAACATATGAGTAACTCGCTACTATCGCAGGCAACTTCAAACCTCCGCAAGGAACACGAACTAGCTCTTGCAGATATTCACACTGGAGTAGAATTCAATGACGCACCTAGTACTAAACCTTGGGTGCAAGATCAACCATCAGTAATTAAAGAACAAAGAAATTCTAATATTGGCTACCAAACCGAAATATATAGCAGAGGAGATATGAAAGTTAATGAAAATGCGCTAATTCAACAAAATTATGGTCAAAGACAAATGCATTCACAAAATATTTCGGAACTTGGTAATACAATAATGCAAACAACTAAAAAGACATTTGAGGAATTTGAACGGACGCAATCCGCCAAAATGATCGAAATCCGAAAAGGAGATTATACAACAACTGGTTCTCAACAACGAATTGATTCTAATATTCAACCGTGCAATATTAATGCTAAACAAGTGTTTACACCTCCTGTCATGGTTTTCTCTACGCCCCAACAGAGTTCATCTCATAACATAACTAATGATAATGTTTCCACTGCAAGTAGAATCGTAGAAAGTTATCAACCAAAGCCTTTGATTTCTGGTGCTAACCAAGGTCCAGTGTGTGATCCTACCCCATCAACAGGTCCGAGTGTAGGAGCTACTCCTCGTGGCAAAACTTTTGGTGTATCGTCGGCTCCCAAACGTGGAAGGGGAGTCATGAATAAAGCAGTGGTGCCCGGTGCCCGTGTGCCCCTTTGCGCATCCTGCAATGGGAACATTAGGTGACGCAATGATATAAGAACTTGTTGTTGTTTGCGTGTGGTACTGCATGCAAGAGTGGAATTTTAGCTTTATTAAGCTATACTGTATAACACATAGTTTATAAGTGAGCGTTTGAAATAGGTGTTAATTTACAATTATAACTATAGTCATACTAATAATGCTTATAACGTGTTTGTTTATGTGTTATTTTGATTTTTTTCTAACAGTTAACGAAACGCAGACTACTAGCAACTCGCATAAAACAGAATTCAAAAGTCAAGCTGAAGAAAGGCTTATCAGAAAAATGGCCAAGATGGCACTGAACGGTTACGAAATTGGCATTCAGAGAAAAATAAAGCCTGCCGATCATATTCAGTCAATGGCTAGCCGAATACAGGATACTGTAGTTACTAAACACCCCTTAAATGCGGATAATCTATCTTCTGGAGAAAGCAGTCGTGATAGCACGCTAAGGCGTCCTCTTAATAAATCCCTTGATAGAGGCTATAAAACACTGGATAATAGTATACAAAATATTGGTGATAAAATTAAAGAATCAATCATGAGCAATCATCCAGGAACCACAAATTTCAATAACAGTAATAGTCCCATACCGCCACCGTTACCAAACTCTCCAATACCGACATTTACTGCACAAAGTACACCGATTTCCTTGAATACTTATAATACAAAGAAATTTGATTCTGTTCATAAAAATCTAAGTAATAACTTTATATCAGATATGCAAATCATAAACAATGTTGATAAATCATACAGCGGTAGTGGTTACTCGAGCAGTGATGATTCCAACAAAGAGAAATTCGAAAACGGTTTTTCTAATAGCTTACGAAAAAAAACTGGTTCCGACAAATGCTCATTCTTAAACGGAATGAATTCAAGTAATGAAATTAATAAATCTGAAATAAAGTTTGATAACAACTTTTCTAACACCTTAAACAAAAGAAAAATTTTCGAGAAAATAGACTTAGTTAATGACTCAAATTCTTCTATAAATAGTCCCAAAGTAGGTGATAACAATGTCAATAATAATAGTGTCTGGAATCAGTCTTTAATTATTGATAGAGAGAATGACAAAAGTAATGTTATATATCAAGATGAGGAAGATATAAAGAAGAAAGGATTGGCTAATAATTTATACGATAATACTTTATATACATGTAAACCAGTAAAAAATGACAATAACTATAGTGCAAATGATTTAAATGCACAAATGAATAAAGCGACTGATAATTTGGAATCGTATGCCAATGAAATAAAGGACAATACTGATAATATAGTAAAGCAAGACGATAAACAATCAGAAGTAGTTGTTAAACGAAGGCAGAAGAAGACTACTAGAAACGATGATGGTAGAAGAGACTCCCATATTATTGCTCGACCATTAAGTACGATGACATCGGTAGACGTAGGCGACGTAGCAGATGGAGTATATCCATATGTGTGTCATAAATGTGACAAAGCAATCACAAGGTAACATAACAGTTATATTAGACAATATATATTCACTGTTAAAAAGTAAGTGCATTACCTTTAGACCTAAAGCACGAGTGTTGTACTACAATTAACATTATTAACTGCATTTAAAAAAGAGTGAAATTTTAAATTTTCAAAGGATTTTTTCTTCATTTCAATATACTTATTGTAATTTCAATCCAAGTTATTGAATTAGTATGAATCTATTTCTAACCGACATTATTTTATGTACAGAGGGCCATTCATTACGGCACTCGGACGCATCTGGTGCCCGGAGCACTTCATATGCGTGAATGCTACGTGTAGACGTCCTCTACAGGACATTGGTTTCGTTGAAGAGAATGGTCAACTCTACTGCGAATTCTGTTTCGAACAATATATCGCACCTGCTTGCGATAAGTGCCACGCAAAAATTAAGGGCGTAAGTTGTTTCCTAATATTTATTATTATTTTGATATTTATTATAGTACCTCAATCAATTCTTTGAAATATTTTACAGGACTGTCTAAATGCTATTGGAAAGCACTACCATCCTGAATGCTTCAATTGTGTATATTGTGGAAAACTTTTCGGCAACAATCCATTTTTCTTAGAAGATGGGCTTCCATACTGTGAAGCAGGTCAGTGTTTTTATTCCTGCTACTTTAACTAGGCTGTTATGTAGGGTTAGTTAGTTAAATGGAAATCTTTTAAAAACTAGCCAGAGTACCAACTGAGTAGATAGTAGGATGTCGTTTATTTTCAAATACATATATGGATCATGACAGTTACCTATAAATAGTCGAATGATTTTATTCGGTACGGAATAAATAGGTATAATTAGGTACCTACTACCTACTCAACGAATTCTCTCGTCACTTTTCTAGCCTCTTGGAGGCCTGATGGTAGATAATAATAAGCTACGTTGAATTCACAGTATCGGCTCTGGAGGATGTTAAGTCACGATAAATAAATAAAAACAATATCATACGGTAGGTATACTCTGAGTGCGATTAGGTCGAGTTGACACGAGAAAACTACTTAGATTACGAGAACTCTGTTGAAGTTAATATGAAAATAGCAGGCATAGTTTTATTATACCTAATCCATTTTACCTTTTTAAGCAGGGTAGGATTATAGATTTTTTACAATCATACCACGAATTCCAGATTGGAATGAGCTGTTTACGACGAAATGTTACGCTTGCGGATTCCCCGTGGAAGCAGGCGACAGGTGGGTCGAGGCGCTCAACAATAACTACCACAGTCAGTGCTTCAACTGCACGGTGCGTATGATGAGTACTCTACTAAAAAACATGAACACGTAAATTTGAATTTATCCACTGTTTATTTTATTATCAGATTGATCAATTAGGACTCGAAATCATAAAATAGTCATAACTATTATGTAATTGTACTAAATCTTGAAAAAATTATTTATACGTAATAGTGGAAACTTATTTATTAAAGCGAAATCTAAGCATATTACAATAGCTTTTAACCTATATTGACATATCTTATCACCTCCCTGAATTTGGCGCATGTATTCCAAATGAAACAAATGCCGGAAATATATGTCGCAGTTTGATTGCTTCATTTAACTCTTTTACATAACCGCTAGCTGTTTTACAAAACAGCTCTGTTATGTAAAACGGCTGAACGACGTTTAGCGATTTTTCATATTACTGTTTAACACGAAGTTTTTTTGCATTTATCAATGCCAGCTGCGGTCGGTGATTAGGAGTTTTGTAAGTGAAATTAAGCGTTGGATTGTAAATTTTTGTTCAAAATTTGTCGCTCGTGACAGAAAAATTATTGACGATTGACAGAGAAAAAGTTTCCTTGATTAAATATAGTGCACAGTATTATTTTGAATGTACCAGAAATTTATCATGGTCCTTTGGACTCATATTCTTGGAAAAATTCTAAGGTATAGGTAACAATAGGTTAAACCTACTGTTTTATTTCATCTCATGGTCGCCTTTCACCAAACGCTTATTGTGATCGCAGATAAGACATTCTGGACAACGTCTAAACATTGATAGCAGTTCTGTGTTAAACGTAGCGTAATGGCAATCCAGGTAGACGTTGTACAGCTGTTTTACATAACGGAGCCGTTTTGTAAAACAGCTAGCGGTTATGTAAAACAGCTAATTAACTATCCAACTGCGACATATTATTATACAAAACTTACAATCTTACCTACAATTAAATACCTATATTTTGATTTGTTTTATGAGACGTGTTGAGAGTTTTTGCATTATTCCCAGAATTAAATATATCATATGAATATCAGATAAATTGAGTTCCATACCTTTCTTTCATGTCTATGTAAATACCTATATTAGTTATAAACTACACATATATTTCCACAATAATTGATTTGTAATAAACTACCTACAGTTTCAGATTAAGATTCGGAAAAATTGGCTAATGAAGATAATTTTTAAATTACCTACAAAAATAAATACTCATTTTATATCAATGCAATCAAGGCACCTATTTACACATTAGTACAAGCTCGTCATACGCTGCCACACTGTGTTAATTTTATATCTCATAACAAATATTTTGTGTGTGTGCCCCTATAGTGTGTCCCGTGTCATTGCCATTAACATTGTATATACCTAGTGTATAAATATATAATTATATTGCAAAAACTTCCACTGGTACAGGAAGAAATTCGAACGCGAGGTAGCGAAATCTCTATTCCTATATAAAAGGAATACCTTTTATATAGGAATAGAGATTTCCTTTTACAAAAGGAAGTGTTTACCAAATGCTTTTGTAGTAAAAATATAATAATTTTGAGTAGTTTTGGCTATTTTATGTATTCATTATTATTAAAAAGTGACTATTATATGTACCTAAGTAGCTAATGTGATTTATTATGTATACAAGCTTATTCTTTGATTAGTAGTTTTTAATAACACTTGCATATTTACAATTTCATATGAAATTGAATGTTTTAATTATTTTAAACAAACCTTTGATATGGTAGTGTGTGTGACGAGTAGTGACTAGTGGGATGATAAAAAAAACATTGTAAAATTATCAACATTTCCATTTTTAGAAAATATGTACTATCTATTAATAACGATGATATTTTGTTTTATGTTTGCTATATAGGATGTAAGGGATGGTATACTGAAATTTCAACAGTGAATTCTGTCCTATAATATCCGAAAACCTACTACTTACGAATCGAATCTAAAACGATTCACCGGAGTGCATGACTGTTAGCTAGACATGATCGACTAGATCGTACTGCTTTTTGAAGGAAATCATCGTGATTTACAAACATGGTTGTGAAACACAAACTAGAAGTTCCTATTACAATTTTAAAATACCGTCCCTTATACCCTTCACATATTTTAATGTAGGTATGAACCTCTGCCTGCTAATACCACCAACTAAATATCTCTATAAATATTATGCAACGCCTTATAATATTATTGTAATTTGTTCGGTGGCAATGGTTAAAATGTGGCTGTTTTTTTTTCAATAAATATCTTATTAAACTAAATTGACATTTGCAGGTGTGCAAAAAGAACCTCGAAGGACAGAGTTTCTTCGCCAAAGGAGGTCGGCCTTTCTGTAAATCTCACGCCCGCTAAAAGTCATCTGCAGTTAATGTACAATTCCGACACTGTTTACTCAACTACTACTTTTCGTCCAGTCTCTCCCACTCCACTAACCCCTTCTTCGTTCAACACGCCCTCGCCACAAAGGACGAGAAAGTTGGAAACACCTCTCCACTTTGATGGAGGAGTATTTTCCGACATTAGCAGTATTGACAGCAATTCAATTAATAAAGAGACCTCCGATGCCGAGCAAATCGTAGTACACTATGACCGCGCCAACACGTATTCTCCTAATACGCAAAAAAACGACGTTCAAGAGGGATTGTTCTCCGATATAAGAAGTGCGGACGGAAAATTACTCAGCAAAGTAACTGTCGATCGAATTCATCGATCGACGCGTCATGATATTACTGATTCGCCTAGTGTGGGTTTCAACGACAGTAATAATTACGTAGATGATATCGTTAAAACAGAGATCATAACCAATGAAGACGTTATAAAAGTAAAATTCACTCCAGTACTTCTTGACATCGACGCTCCTAGACAGTTTACTCCGTTATTATTTCAGTCTACTGAAATAAAACCACCAGAGATAGAATATATCAAGGATAACTTCGAAGATTTGCAAAGCTACAAAATTGTCAGCTCTTTATGCAAAGAAAAGCTATTTGAATATGATAATCACGGAAGCAACGAACAAAACATTAACCTCTTGAGTATAGAAGAACTACCTAAAAGACCTCTCAGCCCTCTGGTAAATTTCTTGGTGTCGGAGAAATTGACTAAGATAGAAAATTATTTACAAGAATCATTAGATGCGTGTGCCGGTCATGAAAGTAAAGGTCGATCGATTTCACCACAAATGAGGATAGAGGGAGAGTCGGAACTAGAAACGAACACAAATAATGTCATGATTACTAAACCTTTTGAAGAAGTATCAAACCTATGTGCGACCAGTACAAATAATGTTGTTGCAGGTAACAAAGATGAGATACCAATGACTAACAAAGACACAACAACAGAAACTTATAAAATTGAAAAAGTAAAACTAAGTAAGTCTAAACCAAACAGTGTCAGTGACAAACGCCCTGGAGTATTAAGTGCTATATATAATATGCCAATACATTATCACGCAGCAATCATTTGTCTCTTATTAATTGTATATAACCTCGTATATCAATATATTAAACAAAATTGCCAAGGTGCTAAAAAATAGAATTAGTGAGCGACTATAAGGCAAAGGCACAGTTACAAAGAACTAGTCATTGTGTATAGACGCAGAGACGTAGAATTTGATTGATTAATGATTCTACCAATTTGGTATGAATTACGCTTTTCCAAAAAAAGGTGTAAATAGTCACATGTATTATTTCAATTCTTGCGTCTTGTGTGACAATAATATTTTATTAACAATTTGGTGCTTTATTACTCTTTAAATCGCTGGCAACAATGTGATATTTCACAGTTTCCTATATTAAACAAGGCTTTGTACACAGCTTCCGGAATGTTGCAGTAAACTGTTACTAACATTAACAGTAGTAATTAATTGTTATAAATCAACAGTATGAATATGTACAATAATAAATAGGTTAACACTGTTCGACAATAAGAGGACTCGCAACTAGAATTGGTGCACCAACCTTATACTATGTTACATAGAATTAAATAAAACTTACATAAGTAATATCATTATTGTTTTTTTTACGAAATTAAATAAGTACTTATGTCATCAGTTATATGTTTTTTTTATATTAGAATGCGTCATTGTATTTTTTTATAATAGAATGCGTCATTGTATTTTTTTACCCTTTTATAATACCATAGTAATAGGTTGTATTTTACTTACTAAAAATAGTATTGTTGACGATAATCATAATTATAAGTTCTATTTATTTAGACCTACTATAATGCAATTAGTATATTATATTACAAGTAAGATTATGTGAGCTTAAATAAAGTATTCTATTATATTAATTTATTTTTAACACCTCCCGTGTTCTGATACTATGCTACTGATACAGTATACCTACCTAGGTAGGTAACATTGGTAACATGGATGGACACTCTACCAGAATTTATTAATGCCATCCATGACCATAGAGAGCAAACTCTTATCTTACAGCTTCCAGTTTATGATCCAGATGTATCCGAATATGATATGTTGATTAATCGAATACAAAGTTTTATTGGAATTCATTAAATAATAATTGTAACATGTATCTAATAAAAATCTAATCTATGCAGAGCCAGCGTGTCTACATTGATTAACTTTGGGGGCGATGAAGGAAGACTATCAGAATACAAAAATAGATACCTGTAGTACTTGTTTATTTTATTAAATTTATGCTTATAATGAGGTTTTTAAAGGTTAGAAAAAGTTTCATTAAAATCGCGGGACTGGAACAAAAGTTGTAGACATGAAGTATAAGCTAGCTTCGAAATCAAGGCTTAGGTATAGGTACCTACCACAACTCACGGAGACGGAGTGCTTTGGATATTATCCACTGTGTTACATAAACAAATGTGGCGTATTTACCCTAGCGCTATAAGACCAGATAGGTAATGGCCCGGGATGACAGGGCGCTCTCAGCTTTGGGCACCTTCCATAATCGTTAAATGGCTATCTTTTGTTTGAGTGCTTTTAGAGGGTGAGCTGAGCACTAACATTTTCCGTATCGCCTTCGTAGCGTTAAGTAGTTATTTATAGGTATTAGGCTCTTCTAGTAGGCATCTACCTAGTAGGTAGTTTACAGAAGTTTAAGGTATCGTCTACTCTACTCGATAGCTGCTACTAGGTACATTAATACTTAGTATCAAATGAAAGGGCTTGAAGTGAAGAGTAGAAACGATAAAGTTAGTGACAACATGTCCAGCGAACAAGCTTTTATTTAAATGCTCAGAAATGAAAAAAAAACTTTGAAATAAATCAAACCAAAGGAAACCCATAATTTTATTACATTTTAAAATTGTATTGTAATATGTATCCTATCCTACTAAAATTATAAATGTGAAACCTATGTTTGGATGTGAAGATGTGCGTGAAGATCCTATGTTTGGATGTGAAGATGTGTGTGAAGATGTTTGTTAGTCTTTCATCCAAAAACTACTGAACGGATTATAATGAATATCCTGGAATAAAACATAGGAACTTTTTATCCCGGGAAAAGAAAAGATTCCTCGGAAACCCGCGTGAAACCGCGGAAGACAGCTAGTATGATATAAAAGCTTGACACGAGAATATTATTTTATCTATATTTTGAAAGTAGATAAGTCTAATCAAAATAGAAATTGTATTATCTAATAAATATATTTTTCACACGAAAATCTCGAGAGAATAAATACCTATGTATTTTCTTTACATTGAATGGCCACTGACCCGTCCATGAAGGCGTCCACGAAGACGAAGCCTAAGATGGAGCACGCTTGCCCAGAAGGAACCTACTCGGGCGTAGTTGTAGGAGTCAGGAAACACAGACGCCGGAAGCAAGTTCCACTCCCTTGCCGTCTGCACCAAAAAAAGAGGACGCAAAACTCTACGTCCGCATATCAATGACAATGGAAATTTTCCCGGCGAAAAATAAGGATGGTGGAATTAAGTTAAATAATTCCTGCGCACACTGCCCAAAATATATCCTGTAGAATAGCGATAGGCAAGCAACCTTTCGGCAATGATCAAGGCACGTGAGTTTCGCCTTAAAAAGTGTCTCAACACCGATAAATCTCCTGGCACGGCGGTCTATTGAGTCAAGTCTTGACGAAAGTAATTTCTAAGTCGTTGACGATAGTCAAAGTACCTGCTGTCGAATAATCGCGAATTCAGCGTATGTAAACGCAGCAAATGCGTTCGTACTGAGGATTTGGAGGTCCGTTTGGAACCATTCGATTTTCAAAATTCCATACAAGATCTCTATTCGTATGCAAAACGCTTAGATCTTCGAACTCAGATCAGGGCACAGAATGTTTGTTTCCAGTGGGCAATGTTATTATTATTAAAAGTATTGAGAGAGCAGTGAATGATTTTCTTAGAAACTGTGAAATAACTGACATCCAGAAATTAACATTAAAAACATCATGTTATCTTTTACTCTTGCAGAGTTAGAAATACTCATTATTGGAATGAATGTATCTCCATGAGACTCCATGTTCAAAAAACGAGTAATGATAAGAAAGTATTCCCATATCTACAGTAGTATAGTATAGTAGTATAGTAGTTTGTTGTTCAAAAGCTTAATTTAAATAATAGTAATAATTATTCAGTAGGTATAATATATTACAACTATTTACAACTCAAATACACATACATACCATATACATTGATTATGTAACGTCTGTAAATAGTAGCAAGTAATTTAAAGATCCATAAGAATATAATGTTACAATTGTCTATTTTTCTGGCATAATAACATCATTCATATCTACTTCTTCACCACCAAATATGAATTGTGAAATTCTGAAATAAAACAAAATAACATTAAATTAAATCCAGCAATTGACATAAAATATTCAAATATGCTATGTATACCTACTTCTAGGCTTCTAGCTATGGCCTGCTGTCTTAAACCAAGTTTCAAGAAGTTCTGGGATCAATGTCTAAAGTTATTATTTATATAATTTATTCAATTTAGGAGGACATTTAAGAAAGGGTACAGAAGTTACTACTGGATCAAAAGACGGCCATCAACCAGGAACATCTGGTAAGTAACTATTTTTTTTTTGTTCAAATGTAAACAGTTTCAAAAAATAAATAATAACCAGAACTATTTAGATAGATAATAAACTATACTAGTGGCTTTTCTACCAGTAAAGTGCACTCGTGCACGCAGTACAGCTACTTTCCGATTCTAACATCTTTATCAGCAATTGGATGAGACTTTTATTTGACTTTATTTCAAAACATTAATTAAATGTGATTTTGAATAAAAATCAGTCACCTATTAAAACATAAGTGGTCATTTATTCAGACTTACATTATAGATACAAAATCAACTGTCTATCTGCTCAGAAATTTTCAAAATAAAGAAGGTCCTGGATTTGATTCATCACAGGGGAAATACTAAAACAGTTACCACAATAGGCGTAAGTTTCCTTACTATGCTAAGAATAATAATTCTTGGTCGACATAGTGTTGGCAAATTAGAAATTATTTATTTATTTACAAACTCCGTAAACTACCATTACAGGTGGGTACCTAATGCGATAGAAAGGCTTAAACTTATAAATACAATTTGGATTAACAACTAACAACAAATACACAATACAACAAATGTACAAAATATACATGCAAATGTACAATTACAATACATAAAAAACTTCTTCGAGACTGCCGCTGCTGCCGATCGGCAAGGTTCCCAGAAGGCTGGCAGCGTTTCCTCTTTGGATGGCCAAGCTGATGCGTTGGCGGAAAAAGCTCCTCGCCCGCCGGTCACCCCAGGCCTCGATTAATTTTTTACATAAAATATTTGCGAAACGACGAGCTTCAGACCCCCACGGACCCATGGTCTCAAAATATACAATATGCATTATAAATGAAATAGGGAAAACAGAATTTCTAAACATGTGGTTTTCTATATTATAGTAACATACAAATCCTTAAACCGAGCAGATTTCAGATCTATGACCCTTTTGACTATCATAAAGACAGTTTAGTAGTTTATTAGTAGCTAGCATACAGATATAATTACAAAAGAACTTACACATCCCATTTAACACCCAGCCCGATGAAGGTAAATGTTAGAAAACCATGCCAAAGAGTTGTTACAAATGGTATAGGTTGCCTTTTGTGTCCAAAATTTTTATATGTTCTATTAGGTAATATCAGCTGACGTTGTGATAATATTCTTATTATTTGTATCATTGTAGATCAATCAATTTGCTACTTAAAATATCTTAGATTAATAAAATGTCGCGCTGCACCTTCGCCGGACCAATTGCAAAAACCAATTCTTAGTTAATCTAAGACCGTTATAATTTATATTACTTTCCTCTATGATAATAATATCCTAATAATTTAATATTATTTATTATCGAACTTCAAGTGACTTCAACCAAAGAAAAATAAAGTTTTATTTTCCTTTGATACAAATATGACAATGGCAATCAACATTTTGGACATTTCTGCCTTTCTGCCAATGTCAAGTTATTATACATCTATACAGGCTGTCCGGTAAGTAGTACGACAAACTTAAGGGGGAGATAGGTGGGCAGGTCACCTACCAAATATATAAAAATTACTTCAGTAAAAGAATCACCATTTTTGAGATATTAAATATCGAAAATTCAAAAATCAATTGTACATAAAAATCTGAAATATCGGAATATCTCGAAAATGGTGAACTTTTTACCGAGGTGATTTTTATATATGCACAAACTACCAAGAGAACTAACGTATATATGTTAGGTGATCTAATCATCTATCTCTCCCGTTTGTCGTACAACTTACCGTACATTCTGTATATATAAAAGGAGAAGTCCTGACTAACACATCAACGGACAGCCTCAAATCTAGAAATCTGTTTTAAGATGGAGACGAGGAATAAGAAAGGTTTTTTCGAAATTAAACCCTTAAGGGGGTGAAAAAGGGGTTGAAAGTTTGTATGAAAGCTAGAATCGTGAAACTGTGTTTTTAAGCTAACAATTAGAAATAAAGTAACCTGTGTCTTAGCATTTTTTTTAAAGGGGTAAAACGTTCAAAGTTGGTATGAAAAATGAGAAGGCTTGACTCACTGACTCATCAACGCCCAGTCTACACTTTTGGATCTAGAAATTTGATTTTTTTTCACAGGTATTGTTTTTAAGATGTAGACGAAGAATAAGATTTTAGAATAAGATATTTCGAAATTCAATCTCTAAATTGATAAAAAAGGGATACGTGGGTGAAACTGCGGGGCGGAAAGCTAATTATTATTATACTTCTTTTATCTCATTTACCGGCGACTTGTAATAAAAAGCCTTCTTTATGTTTGAATATCATATTCAAAACAATAAAGTTAATGAAAATTGGTGGCTGTTCCACTAAAAGTTTTCACGGACTTTTTGGGACAACCTAAAAAGTCAAAAGCAATCAGTGATGAGTGAGTTGAGTAGATCGATGGAATGAATCCCGGTTGGTGTTGCTGGTTTCTGTACGATTGTTTGTCACGTAACTGTTAAACGGCTAGACCGATTTGGATGAAATATTATGCGTATATTTCAATGGCTTCCTCGATCGTATGAAAACACAATTGGACCCGGTAGGTGGCACTGCTGTCGGTATGTCAACAAATTTGTTTTGCTGTACAAGAGAACATTACATAATTTTGAGCGGTATTTATATTGCTTGGCTCGAAAGAATAGAAAAAACAAATCGGGTTAGTTACACTATTTATAACTCGAGAATGGCTGAACGGATTTTAACGATCTTTGATTTGTTGGATTTGTCTACGCCCCGAATAGCAGAATAACTATTAAAAATTGGAAATATTCGCGGAAAAAATATGAGAAGGTTATTTTTGTCATACATTTAGTACCTATGTAACGACATTTTTGATAATACATCTCGAGATCGGATTGACTGATGGTTCAGATTCACAATAGGGTATTTTACTCTATATGAAAAATAATCTAAAAATATATTATTGAGATAGCTTAGGCAAAAAGCAGTTGGGAAATGTTAGTTTTAGTTCATAAAATTACAAAATAGATTTTTAAAGTCAATCCAAAGTTTTCAGTATTTTTAAACCTGCCGACTCGCTCACGTTGCGTATTCCATCTATCAAATTCGCCAGAAATCGCGCAATCTTGAACTGTCAAACGAACACGCGCGCCTACTTTGAAATTTTCGCTTAGCGCTCCCAAGCCGCTCATCCGTTTAAAAAACAAAAAATACCTCTAGAATCATAGATAAATTGCCTACGGAAACAATCCTACCAACTGTAACATTCTAATAAGACCGGAACACAATCTTATTGGAAATATCGTTGTTCGGAAAAAAAAAAAACTTTTAATGAAGATTTTACGTAAATTTCTAGATACCTTGCTTTATCGATGTAAAACTAATTACTTACAGTCAAGGTATCATTGGAGAATGTGTTTTTTTGGTTTTATTTGATCCCATACAAAATGAATAAGAAATTCGAGTGCGAACATGACTCGGCATGATTTTTGCCAACTTGCAAAAAAATTGGGCAAGTTTGAAAAAAAATAAAAAATTTTGACGGCTCAAACACGGACGTTTTATATATCACTGGATAGGGAATTTAAAGGCCTTTTCACACATACCATTAGATTTACAAACGTCAGTGTCCACGAAAAGTTATCGCGGTGAAAGTGAAGAGCCACCAAAGTGGCATTGGTTGAGCCACTCTAGTGGCTATAGGATTTAAGTCGTGCAATTTATTAGGCACTATAGTGGCTCGCAGCACCAACAGGTCTGTTTTTTAACAAAGTGAAATAGTAGCCGCCATGTTACATAGCCGGATGACGTACATCCGGCTTTGTAAGCAAACTTGAAGCTCGGAACAATAACTAACAACTTGAAGCAAGCAAACTAAAACCACAGTATAAATACTAAAACGTCATGACAGCTTATTTCATAGATAATACACTATCTACTGCAGATATCAGCGTTTTCGTCAAATTACGCGCGAAATTTGAAAATGTATTTATATGGCACTTATGTATTGAATAAAATTTGTTTTTTTTAGTGGCTTATTAGGACTATAGAATTTAATTGAGACACTTTTCAAAAATGGGTGTAATACCCTATTGGACGCACGTGGCGCTGGAATCGGGTTCCAAGTTTATTTATTTTATTTTCAGGGAAGGAAGTCTGCCTAGCCCGTTAGTATAATTATAAATTCTGGTTGCAAACATCTTCGGGCACCTATGCTCTAGTTCTCGAGATACAAAGTGGCCCTACCTAAAAACCTTTATAACTTTTGAACAAAAGCCAATATAGTCAGATGGTCCAAAAATATTTAAAAAATGTAACCTTGCTGAGTTTCTTGCCGGTTCTTCTGAGTTGAAGGCCGACCTCCGAACTGGTGGTAACTTCTGTAATTCGATCTTCATAAGTGCCCTTCTAGGGCCTAAACTGAATAAATGATTTTGACTTTGAACCAGGGACCGACAAAATCTAATATTTGGCAACAAATTTCACACTCAAAATCCAAATCCATGATGGTAGCCCTGCCAGGAAGTGTGACGCATACACCTTATATAAAAATATCGGTATAAATAACTTGAAATTAGTTATCATAGGGACAAAAGTGCTAGGAAATCAAAAAGATAAAAATAGAATCTATTTTCTAGCAATTCAAGTTATTAAGTTAGCGAAATGGTATAGAAAAGAAAAATACAGCATTTTATTATATCCAAAGGCGGATTTATTACCAAATAAAAATAACATAGGCTTAACTTAATACGTACGAAATAGTATGTATTCCGATAACTAAAATTATTAATTATTATTATTTATGTACCCACACAGGTACGGTACGTCCTATTTACATAGTAAAATAAGTAATTGCTTATACATATAAAACATTTTTATTTACATAAAAACAAAGTTTAACGGCGCAGAGGGAAATTAGTCTCTTTAAGGTCGACGAGTGATATCGACAGAACAGAGTCAATTTTTTCAAACGCTAGAAACTTTAAAAATAACATCTTGACAAATTCCGCGAAACTAATTAATATGTTCATGGAAAGTGACTTTTAAGTTCTATTATCGTACATTTTCTGAATTTTCCACTAGTTTAGAACTTAGAGAGGGGGATGGGACTCGGAACCCACATGTCTGACAGATCTTTTAGTTTTATCTTACCAACCATTGGCTATAAAAGTCATTGAAATCTATCAAGACAAAACCCCACATGTAAACCTATTTTAAGTTTTTAATTTTATTAAACAACATCAAAGAATAAGAGTAATATGCAAGTAGTCATATTTTAAAGGTGAAAAGTATTCATAATCGAAACCATTACATAATGTTCATTCATCACTTTTACAGTGGTGAAGATTAATGCTGATTTTGTTATATGCCATTTTTGAAGTTGGTTCGCCAATGAAAGTTATTCATATTGATGAATACTTTTCCCTTTATTATCTTGAATAGGTACTGTTATTGTGCATGTTGTAATCTATTTAGTTATGAATAAATATCATGTTTTATGAGTTTAGAAGTAAGTCAAGACAAATTTATATATATGACACGCATATTATATATGACATTCCATTGAAATTTATGTTTATGTAATTTATTTTCAGACACACTAGGTAGGTACTAAAATTGCTAAGTGCAAAATACACAGCAAGTAAAAAAATACTCAATTTCACTCACATACCCTCATTTATCGTCATTACTTCTATTTGTGAACTTTCTGCAAGAAGGGAAAAACCACCGAAAGATTGCATGTGAGCTGAACCTGAGCCACCTGGTAGTTTGTAGAATTTGAAGATCAGTTCAGTGACGATTAAAAATAATGAGTTCTTTTAATATGGTCCATATTATAAAACATTAATTCTGATGAATTTGAACTTTAAAGCTGAAATTTTGACCTTCAAAATGGTATCACATATTTTACGATTATTTTTAATTTGGGGTACATAAGTGGCTGTCTATGGCTTAGCATTTTTTTTGCTTGGCAGTGTAATTTAGTTACGGTGCTATAATTGCGATAAAAATACATAAAATTAAACCAAAATATTTTATGCAATAGCATTAATTTTCACAGTCAAAGATATTACTTTTTAGATATTGTATAATGATAACAAAATAAATCGGATAGCGAATACCAATATCATTAGTATATGGATTAAATCACAAAAAAAATTTATACTGTGTGAACACAAATAATGATTCTAAAATGTCCATCTTATTAGTCATCAAATTTTATGGAATGGACACCTGTATCAATAGCGCCGCCACGGTAGGAGCCTCGCTTCTTCTTTGTTTTCTCATGTTTGAATGATTTGCCACGGGTGTGTTTCAAATCCAGATTAGCACGCTCACCCCAAGAACCGCGAGCGCCAAACTAAATAAGAGAGAGTTCAAACATTAACGACCGTAAATACATATTGTAAATTATCGACGGGCCGGTTGGCATGGTTGGTTAACACACTGCCTATCACGCCGCAGGTCGTGGGTTCGATTCCCATCCAGGACACACATTTGTGTGCATGAACATGTCTGTTTGTCCTGAGTCTGGGTGTAATTATCTATTTAAGTATGTATATACAAAAAAAAAGTAGTATATGTAGTATATCAGTCATCTGGTTTCCATATTACAAGCTCTGCTTAGTTTGGGATCAGATAGCCGTGTGTGAAAAATGTCCGAGGATATTATATAGATATTCTTTCTACGACCTCCATAACATACAACCCGTGCGAAGCCCGGGCGGGTCGCTAGTACTACATAAATACATAGATAATTACAGGACAACCAGACATCATTATTACGTATCTCTGTCCTAGGTTGGCATCGAACAGTTTTTACCACCCTCGCCATCCGGCCCATCTTGATTATTTAACCTGTTTACTGTTCTCGACATTTTTGCACGTGTTCGAATCTAAATTATTATTATACATATCATTATAAAGAAAAATAAATTAATATAGGTTTTTCTTAGAGCAATATTTTTCTGGTTGATGTTAGGATATTGGATCACTCAGTATCAGAACTCGCGTTCCGAGATCTATGCCCTATATAGATGGAACACTACACACTCGAAAAGCACTCAGATGGCTAATATTTCATATTTGGATAATCTTAAGAGATTTTATGATAAAAGAAAAATGTTTTTAATTTATCTGCTTACCAATTTAGTCAAATACTATTTTCTTGTTTTGAGAATTATCTGCTCCATCAAAACTCTTTCTGTCATTGAATCCACCTTTATTGAAACCTCCTCTGTCGCCTCCCCAAGAGTGTCTGTCGCCTCGGCCTCCTCTGCGATCTCCACCGCGACCACCCCTATCAAAACCTCCCCGTCCGCCTCTGTCTCCGAAACCTCCCCGTCCTCCCCTGTCGCCGAAGCCTCCCCGGCCGCCACGACCACCCCGACCTCTATCACCGAAACCTCCCCTTCCTCCTCTATCACCGAAACCTCCCCTTCCTCCTCTATCACCGAACCCTCCTCTTCCTCCGCGACCTCCCCTGAATCCCCCGCGATCTTTGAATCCTCCTCTACCCCTATCACCGAAACCACCTCGGCCACGATTAAATCCGCCTCGGCCCCTCTGATTCCAGTTTCCGGAATTGTTGCCATCCACCTCATCTTCGTTGTTTTCTTCTTCACCATCTTGGCTTTCGCCCTCCTGAGAGAGAGATACAAAAGTACTACAATTACTTACACTAAGACAACCCTATGTAGTGGCCCACTGGGTTTTAAAAGTAAATGCCCGAAATTCTAAGCCATTGGGCTATCCCTAGAAATATTTTAAGAGATTATTTGCTTTTAGGTGACAATACATGGAGTTGCCTTAGCTTCTCAAACTTTAGGGCATTTACCTTAGCTTCAAAAGAATTATCTTTTAGTCTAGGGTCCACTTCTACATGCTCCGTTTCTACCCTTCGGAATGGAACTGGTTTATCGATGGCACCATTACCTTTCTCATTTGGTGTGGAGGCATTGTTAGTACCCTAAAAGTTATGATAAACATAGATTATTTGATATATTGAATTGCATTTACTACATGAATTTAAAAATAATGTTCTATTTGTTCAGTTACTATTGGATATTATTTTTGCTTACCTTGATGAAGTTGTTGTATGGTTTTTTAGCTGGTACATTATCTCCACCTTCTCCTCCAGAAGCTTTTCTTTTCTTCCCAGCTTGGAAACCATTGCCAGTCTGAAATTTTAATGTTAATTTACTCATATTATACATATCACAAAATAATGAATATTTTTCTATTATTTGTCATGTCAATTAAGTTTTAATTTATAATTACAACAATTACTAACACTTATTTATAATTGGCATTCAAAAATGTTCTACTACAGAGAATACTAAATAAATACAACTAGTTCAGGAAAACTATCATGAAGCAGTATAGAAATTACACATATTTAAACAATTATAATTTACCTGTTCCATTGACTCAACATCATTGCCTTGCTTCTTAGCTTTTTTGTTAGTAGGTTCATCATCACTATCATCACTATCATCAGATGATTCTTTTTTCTTTGCTTTAGGTGTATTTACTGGTGTCGCTTTATGAGCAGGCTTAGGTGTTTCATCTTCACTGCTATCATCACTGTCTTCAGATGATGCTGGTTTTTTAGCTACAGGCTTTGCTGGTGTAGCTTGTGATTTAGCTGGAGTCTTTTGCACCATTTTAGGTTTTTCTTCTTCACTGCTATCATCACTATCCTCTGACGAAGAATCTTTTTTAGCAGAAACTTTTGTGGCTGGGTTAACTGGAGTAGCTTGGGGTTTTTGCAGAGCTTTTTGAGGACCCTTAGATTTGTCATCATCATCACTGCTGTCATCTGATGATGAAGCTTGTTTTTTTACAGGTGTAGCTTTTGCAACAACTGGTTTGGCAGAAGCTGGTTTTTTATTTTGAGGAGGGGCTTCTTCATCACTACTATCACTATCAGAAGACTCTTGATTTTTCTTTGTTGCAGAGTTTGTAGCTAGAGCTTGGGGCTTTGCATTTGATTTTTGAGCTACTTTAGGGGTATCCTCTTCACTGTCATCACTGTCAGAAGATGAATCTTGCTTTTTAGCTGGTGCAGCTTTAGCAGGTGGTTTGGATGGAGTAGCTGCAGGTTTAGTGGCTTGCTTTTGGACAGTCTTAGGTATTTCATCTTCACTGTCATCAGATGATGACTCTTGCTTCTTGATTTGGGATTTTGTTACAGGTGCAACTGGCTTTAGAGCTGGTTTCTTTTTTGTATCTTCATCTTCACTACTGTCATCACTGTCAGAAGATTCTTTATTTTTTGCTGGAGGTATTTTGGCTGGAGCAGTTGGTGGTTTTGGTAGAACTTTTAGCTGTGGCTTAGTTTTCTCATCTTCACTACTATCGCTTTCATCAGAAGATTCTGGTTTCTTTGTTATTTTAGGTGTTGAGTTGGTCACTTGTGGTTTGACAGGCTGTTTTTTTGGCTTTGAAGTAGCATTGTCATCACTGCTATCACTGTCATCTGAAGATTCTGGTTTCTTTACTGGTATGGACTGAGCTGGTTTTGGCTTAATCTATGATTAAAAAGGTAAAAACATTAACACATGTTTGCTTAACAGATTATATAAATACACAATAATGTTAAACAGTCAGAGGTAGTGACGAAACTTTTTGTATAATATCACAGTGAAGTCAATATAAAATTCTCATCATTCTTAATCAACTTTGACTAAATAACTCTAAAAGTCTATCAAAATTTACCTGTGTTGGTTTTTTCTCATCTTCTGAGCTATCTGAATCTGATGCATCTTGACTTTTCTTAGTTGCTGGGCCTTTACCATTGCCTTGAATGACTGAGTTTTTTTTTTGTTGAACTTTACTGAAAATGACATTATATTAATTTAGATACACTTAAAATAATAAGGTGAAGAATATAATTTTTCGGAGGATAAAATTTTAATACCTTTCAGCTGCTTGTATAGGTTGTTTTTTGTAGTGAACAACAATGTCACTCAGAGTTGGTAAGTTCTTAGCTCGAGGTTTCTGAAACAAAGCCATTAGAGCCATGATTGCTTTTATTACATATAGTTATATGTATGATGGTGTAAAGCCTTGCATGAAATATAAAACCTTTTAAATTAAAAACCAAACAACGTCATTTTTAGTCTGGCAGACAGATTGCAAATACATTATAAAAAAAAATAAAAAAAACATTAAATAAAAAAATATATCTTGTAATAATAATAATAAAACATTGATTTCAGAACATTAAAATTCCATTTTGTTAGTATTACAGTATATACCTTAAGACTATGTTAGTAGAACACAGAAACATAAATAAGACATTACTTAGACAAGACATTATTTCCTAGGTACAGTAGGCCACATGAATCATGCTGCAATGATTCATGTACCGACCGTCAAACCTGTCTGCGAACATGGCTAGGATACTGTTGGTGCTGGCCCGCACTCTGCAGAGCAAAGACGTGCATTTTTTGCGCATTATGGCATAAAAACAATCTGTACGCGCCTCAGCAAACATGGTCGATGCACTGCAGAAACGGGGCAGCCGCAACAGCACCCGAAACGCGTTGTTATATTGAACGCGCAGGGCACTGTAAGATCTCTGAAATTAATTTGCCCACAGACAGTAATGAATGAACTCAAAAACTATCCAGTATTTTTTGAGTTTAAAAAAATCTTTCAATGTTAGAATGCTACATTTATCCCTGAGTAACATAGGCTATAGTTATTACAAAAAAAAATGGGATTCCTACTAAAACTTCAATAATGTAACCCAAGATGTAAAAAAAATGCCTATTGCATATTTTATAAAAGGCATTTTGAGCTTTTTAAAAAATCTTTTATTGTAAATTTTTTTTTTTTATTTAGGTATTTAATTAGATTTTTCTATGGTTATATTTTGTACAATTAGCATAGTATAGATTTAATTTTATTATACATGTCATTCTTTCTAGTCGCTTTCCTCACTGCTGAGGATTTTGGCTCCTTTTGACCTTGTCAACCAGCTGTCTTCATCGGTTTCGCTCCGTTGCTTGGTGCATTGCAGCACTAACCGGCATCTCAAGCTCCTACGATATCTGGTCTGCCCACCGAATGGGGCTCCGGCCTCAGGGTCTCTTTCCTTGAAACTTTCCAGTAACTATCAGGCATTCCAAGTTGTTGTTATCCCTACGAGCAATGTGGCCAAAATATCGCAGTATACGTTGCAAGCAGACTGTAAACAGACGCTGAGTGCTCTCTATTTTCAATTCATGCAGGATGGAGACGTCTGTCCATGGTATCCTCAGCATCCTGCGCCAACACCACATTTCAAAGGCGTCAATTTTCTGCCTAAGGTCGGCCTTAATTGACCATGTTTCGGCACCATAGAGAGCGATGGGAAAGACCAGTGTGAAAACTAGGTGTATTTTAGTTTGTTGTTCGTTCCTGTCTTCCCATACTTTATTCAGTTCGGTCATTGCTGCCCTAGCCATGCCAATCCGTCTTCTAATCTCTGGTTCGCTGCTACCTTTGTTAGTGATTGTCGATCCTAAATATTGAAACTGGTCCACGGACTCGTATTCCTGCAGGAGATTAGTGCGCTGGATGTTGAAATGCAAACAGGGTGGTGTCATCTGCGTAACGAAGGTTGGATACTCTGAATCCGTTTATCTTAATGCCACCTTCCCAATTCTCTAGCATACATGTCATTACTTCTGAGAATTTTATCCTTTATAAGCAACATTATCGAATGGTGTAATAATACGTGCTGTGTATTTTTTTCAAATTCATCGGGTTCAATTCCTGGCTTGCGGAAATATTTTTTCTAAAATCTAATGATGCAGTTTTAGTTTTAATCAAAATCGGCCTCGAGACTCCTTTTAGCATTTTTCGCTATTCCCTTTAGTTTAGGATTTGGTCATCCACACCCACTTGAAAAATTCACCCTGTATATAGTTTGTAATTGTATTTTTAGTATCTGTGTTCTACACTTTAAATATATTACTTACATGATAACATAACCAGGGTTCGAAAATACCCGATATTTTGATATTTATAATAATTTACTACCATTTATTTTATTACCATTTTGTATGACAGCCATATTATTATTTTATTGTATTATTTATGTATACTATTTACATATGTGTTTTAGAAACATAATAAATTATTTTAAAAAATGCGAGTCGACTCGCGCAACGAGGGTTCCGTAAAAACCCGTAGATATGTAAATAGGTAGTTCTTCCTCACGGTAATGGAGTCTCGAAAATTTTTTAATTTTTTTTCTATAACATTCGTTTTTTCTTTTGGATGCAAATTTACGGTTTTTGGATTTATTCCTGTAATACCATTTAAGGATTAAAACTTACTATTAGGGAATATGTTTTAACTCTAATCCAACACAATCTACATTTGGGAAGTAGAAATACAGTAGCATACAGCAAAAATTTACTTATTAATGTCAAATTTTTAACCATTTTAGTATTGATATATAACACAAAAAATCGTTTGATATATATTGGATATACATATATCCATTGATATATATCCTCGAACCGTGAACATAAAGATTAATTTAAAATAAGTAATTTATTCCAAAGCCTATTATTGGGAAGACTTTTCACCAATAACCAGTGTCAACTAATAACAGTGCTTGTTTTATCTTTATATTTTGCACTTACAATACATGTTATCTTAGTTTTTCAGTGAATTGTTATTTGATACAATGTTGTGTTACATCTACTGTTGTTAATTATACAAAAAAATCAACAACAAATTCAAAATATGGGTCTTATATGCATGAATAGACATTTCACCATACAACACCAATGGTAATCCTTTAAAATCTGTATGTATAAAAGCGAAATACCACTCACTGATTAATCACGAAATCTCACAAGTACCTGTGCTACAAATTTGAAATATGGCAATCAGATTTGTAATAGGGCGCTAAGAAAAGATTTTTGAAAATTCAACCCCCAAAATGTTCCCTCCAGAACACAAGTGAAACTGCAGGGGACAACTATTAACAAATCTTTATATGTAAAATTCTCGTGTCACTCGTCTAACTCATCCGAAACGACTTGACCTATTTTTTTATGAAATGTTTTGTGTATATTCAGTAAATCTCAGAATAGATCATAAAGCTATATCATATATTTCATAACGCTAGATCCCACGCGGACGCGGATCCCACGGGAACGCGGGCGAAACCGCGGTGGACAGCTAGTAATTATATAGATACATTTACACAAAGTAAAATATGGAAAGGAGCCACATATAATGCATAAAATATGATGAAATTTTCGTATAAATAGACATAACCTATAATTTCCTTTCCACCTATTTCACTTAAGGAAACACGTATTTGAATGTGTTCTTAAATACTAGTTTTTTTTAAGCAAAACAATACTAATACTGCATGACCAAAGGAAAATGTAAAATTTTTTTTTTGATGTGATTCTATCAGTTCCTAAATCGACGAAAAATTGATAGAATAAAAAAAAAATAAGTACTGTATTGCTTTGGGACAAAGCAATCATTGCTCTCTTCAAAATTTGCTCAATTTTAAACAGACTAGATAAAAAGTTATAATTATGCATTAGAAAATCAAAGTAATACCTATTGAAGGTATTTAAAAAAAAAAACCTTGCAGCTCTTGAACAGATAATCCTTCAATCACTCAGCTACGTAAATGCTCCCTAGGAAAGCATCAGCCAAACAATGATTCCACACAATCACATTGTAGGTATAACGATTTAAGTCCAAATGAATGAAAAGACTCCATAAGTAGCATGCAAGGTTATAATTTTTTTGGCATTTGTAAAAAATAAATAGCTCCTAGCCATCATGATAGAGCATAGTCAGCGAGTAGCCTGAGGAAATCAAAGTGACTTCATAACAACGGAAGGCATATTAATCCTAAAAACCGAGCCGAACACGTGTCTGTATCACACGTGGTTTTTTCGGCATGGTGAACCGTGTGAATAAAGTACTTACCGCTTTAAATTTCTTTAAAATGTTCTGTGCTAAACCTTTATCAACAGTTTGAAGAAACTGATGAATCAAGGAAAATATTTCACCCTGAATTTCGGAAGGTACCTCCATTTTCAGTCCAAAAAACAAAATTTGACGACACTGCACGGCGTTGCACTGCACGCACGCCGATTGTCAATTACAATGTAGTGTTGCCTACTAAGAAAGAAGCGTAGCGGTTACATTCTTTATACTGTGGTTACATACTCTTTGTTGCCTACAATACAGAGCCTTTAAGTAGCCGCATGTAGCTATTTTTTGTTGAAGATTGTTGGTTATGGTTTTGTGATGTTTATAAAAAAAAATAGTTTATAAAAAGAGTGTCAGGAAACGTAAATTATATTAGCTGTCTCGTGAAAATACTAGTTTTATTTTTCATGAATAAAAATCCTCTCATAATTTTTAAGCAGCTGCACACATAAAAAAACAGAATTTACAAAATAAAACATATTTTCACGCAACTAAAGATTGCAGCCGTCCCAAAAACCCCGCGGAGGCAACGGAACCACCTGGTTGCGTCCTCTGTCAGTCGCTAGGACATACCGCGAACTACCGCGGATGCCCCAAAGCGCCACGCCCCCGTATCCCGTACGACTCGCCACGTAACGCCACGCGTCCCCCCCCCCCCCCCTCCAGTACCCGCTGCGCAGGCCCATCTGGCCCCACAGCGCCCTTCACCGTGGGGAGTTTTCAATTACGAAAGAAACCACTTCCCCCTACCCCACTTTGCGGCCAAAACCGCACCCGCTGCTCAGGTGGACAGCTCCACCCAACCCCAGCCTTCAGCTGGTCCCTCTCCTCCCGCCCCCGTCCCCATCCCTACTCCCTCCCCACCTGCCCCAATCTCCCGCGCTGTCCCTAAATCGGTGCCAACGGCACCTCGCCGCGCCAAACAAAACCCCCCACGGCGTTGATCCGGATCTCGCCCTGGTGGAGCGATTCGCTGAGGCCTTCAACCCCAGCGAAGTTAGGGAGTTAGCCCACGAAATTAGAGTGAACGAAGGCAACGGTCGTGCCCTCGCTTAAATCGCCATGAGGTTCGAGCGCCTCTTCTCATCATTAGCTCAATTTAAAGTAAACCCATAATGGATAGTTCGACTGTGTGCAGAATTAAACCCCGCTCAATCAAGATAGGCTTCTTTAATGCCAACGGCATTACAGGTCAACGTAATGAGATCGCAGATTTCCTGAGTGATCATGACGTTGACATACTCCTAGTACAAGAGACGTTCCTCAAACCCTTCCATAGGGATCCCAGGATTGCCAACTATCAGATAGTTCGCAACGATAGGCTCTACTCCGCCCTAGGAGGAACCCTCATATATTACAAAAGGTCCTTGTACTGTTCTCCCATGGATCAGCCCAAACTTGAGTACATTGAAGCTTCGGTCTGCAGGCTCGGCATGACTGGCCACGAGTCAATCATTCTGGTCTCAGCCTACGTTTCCCCAACTCGCTCTTCAAGCGACCTCCAACTATCACTCAGAAGAGACTTGAAAACCCTTTTCGAACTAGGAAGCTGTGTCATAGTGGCGGGCGACCTAAACGCGAAACACCGCCTCTGGAATTGTCATACGAACAACTCCAGAGGTATTGTACTAGAATCCCTCCTCGGGCCGCTGAACATCGATTTAGTCGCGCCCCTGGAACCGACTCACTACCCCAACGTACTTGACCACAGACCAGACATCCTCGATGTGGCACTGTTGAAGAATGTAAGCCTAGGCATACACGACTTGACAGTGCACCACGAGCTAGTCTCCGACCATCGACCTGTAATCTTAGAACTTACACCGAACTCAGGCCCCCCAGATTCAGGTCGGACCCCTCTCATTAAAGTCGTGACGAATTGGGACAAACTGGGCGAAAGCCTCAAGTCTGCCTCATCCGTTCACCTCGACAAAATCCCTAGCAGCATAGTCACCGCTGACGAAGCTGTAGGCGCAATCGATTCCCTGACCAGCCACGTGCAATCGCTTATTAGCGATTGCTCTCGGACAGTTCCGGTGGAGAGCAATCGACACTGGCGCTTGCCCGACGACGTACGGGACCTGATCAGGGAAAAGAACGCCGCCATGCGCGAATACGATAGGCGTCCGACCGAGGACAACCGAATCAGCTTACGCACTCTCCACCGCGCCGTCAAGGAGCGAGTGACCGAGGCCCGCGAAAAAAGCTGGGATCAGAAACTGATCGACATAAAGCCCTCCCATCGAGCCTTTTGGCAACTCTCACGTGCCCTAACCAAGGACACGGTTGCCCCTATACCACCTCTGAAAAGGCCCAACCTTCCACTCGCCTTCGAAGACGAGGAAAAAGCCGAATGCCTGGCCGAAAGCCTGGAGCTTCAGTGTACACCCAGTTCCCTCCCTATCGACCCTGTTCATATGGAGGAAGTCAATTCGGAAGTAGAACGGCGAGCTTCTCTCCCGTTACCCCCACCTCCTCTCAACGAAGAGGAAGACCCCGTCCCTCCCGTGACCCCGGACGAGGTCAAGCAGATCATCCGGGACCTCCACCCGAGAAAAGCCCCGGGCTCAGATAAAATCACCAACAAAGTGGTAAAGCTGTTCCCGGCTACCCTTATCATGCTCCTGACAGCGATCTTTAACGCTGCCCTATCTAACAACATTTTCCCACATCAATGGAAAAAAGCCCATGTAATTGGGATCCATAAGCCCGGCAAACCCAAATCCGAGCCCTCCAGTTACCAACCCATCAGCTTGCTCAACGTCATGGGCAAGATGTATGAAAGGTTAATATACCTCCGCCTAAAAGCGTATGCCGACGCTAATAAACTGATCCCCGACGAGCAGTTCGGCTTTCGAACTAGACACTCGTGCGTTCAACAAGTCCACCGTATCGTTGAACACATCGCCTCCAACTTCCAGAAAGGTCAGATGACCGGAGTCCTGTTCTTCGATGTTCCAAAGGCATTCGACAAAGTCTGGCACAACGGCTTAATTTATAAGCTGTACAAACTCGGAGTGCCAATCAGACTCGTGACCATCCTACGAGACTTCTTGTCGAATCGCCATTTCAACTACCGAATAACAGGAGCGCTATCCTCAGCCCACCCCGTTTTAGCCGGAGTCCCCCAAGGCTCTGTGCTGTCCCCCTTATTGTTTACACTCTACACGAGTGACATCCCAAAAACTAGCAAAGCGCAGCTAGCTCTATTCGCGGACGATACCGCAATATATTATTCTGGCAAGAGCCCCACGGCAATTGCCAAAGTTCTCCAGTCACCATGTTCGGCGAGCCGATCCCTTGGGAGAGGCGAGCCAAATACCTCGGTGTTACCCTGGATGATCGTTTGTCCTTTGCCGACCACATAAAGCAGGTCCGTGCACGCGCCTGTTTTGTGTCCGGTCGCCTTAATTTCTTGTTAAATTCCAAGTCTAAACTTGCCCTAAAAAGCAAGGTGAGACTCTACACCGCGTGCATCCGCCCCGTTATGCTATATGCATGCACTGTGTTCGCACAGGCATCTCCCAAGCTGATCCATAGACTCCAAGTGGTTCAAAACCGCTTCATGCGCAAAGCCACGGGCGCCCCGTGGTACATGCGCAACTTAGACCTCCACATAGACCTCAATCTGCCCACGGTTAAGCAATTCATTAAGCGCGCTTCACGCCGCTATTACGATCGTGCCCTAAACCACGCGAACCCATTAATTGTAAACACTGCAAACTATACTCAGTCAGAGATTTCAAAAATCCGTAGGCCTAAACTCGCCCTCAGCGAGCCGGATGACCCTACAACTCTAGCTCAGATTAAGGATAGGAAGGCTCGCGCAGCCTGAAGAAACAAATACAACACCGCCCGCGTTTTCGCCCTCGCCGGAGAGGCCCGTCGCGACGTCCCACTCAGTCAGTCTCGTCCCCAGTAGTTGGCCCGAGCCGTACCAGTAATCCGACCGTCCCTTAAAACTCCTCTAAATCGCTTAGGCGAAGTCCGTCCCACTATTTTGTGCCCCCCGACGACGCCCTGAGCCGAGGTTCGTGACCCAACTGGGGCGCCCTCAGCGGTCAGTCGCCTAAAATTTGTAAACTCGGTTGAGAGCCCTAAGCGCTCACCGAAAAGTCCGCGTAAGGGTGTCTATGGTCCCTCAGACCTCCAACTTTAAGTCCTCCCCAAAAAAAAAAAAACAGCGATCGCACGCGTTTATCGGAGCTCTCTAGCGAGGAAAATATCAATAATGAATAAAAACGTGCTTTTCAGCACGACAACGTAATCCGTACAAAAAGCTGTGAACGTTGTGTATAAGGACATTTTGTAGTAGATATATTTACATAAGCATTGCACCTAATCCTAACTAATATTTTAAATGCGAAAGTAACTCTGTCTGTCTGTCTGTCTGTTACGCTTTCCCGCTTAAAACCTCTCAACCGATTTAGATTAAAGGAGATGTTTCATTTTTGGACTGCACATTGTACACATATTAAAAATAAGCTAAATAATTATTCAAACCGATAAAAAATATCTCATTTTATTTTTGTTGTCGATAAACGCTGTACAAAAATATTTTTTATTACTAACAAATATTTCACAGGGCAACATAAACCGCCATATTGCACAAACGCAAGTATTATGTATTCTACCTGGATAGGAAGCTATCCATACCAATCTATCAATTGCGAAAAAGAGAAAGATAACAACAAAGTTAGGACAAATCTCTCTTTCTATCCCTACTTCCCTTAATGAAAGAAAGAGAGATTGTCCCAAGGTAGCTGTTATCTTTCCCTTTTTCGCAATTGATAGGTATTTGCTTTAAGTATGTATATAGAGTTACCTATCCATTTAGTATACATATTTCTTGGATGTGACAGAAAGCTCAGCGCGAAACTCGAAAGCCACAATTATTGCTCTCATTTATTCTAGCTTGTATTTGTTGCTTGTATTTGTTTTTAAAATATATAAATGATCTTCCAAAAATTGCAAGACATAAAATGGTTCTCTTTGCAGATGACAGCACAGCTATTATAAAATGCAAAAATCCAATTAATTATCAAAATGACATTAATAATTCTCTCTTGGACAATTTGGACATCATAAAATGGCTCGACAATAATAATCTAGTAATTAATTTAAATAAAACAAAAGTTATGCATTTCCACCTAAGGCGTGTTAGTTCAAGTAGATATAAATATTACCTATAAAGATTGCAAAATAGAAGAAGCAAGTAGTATTAAATTCTTGGGTATCATAATAGATAATAGACTCACTTGGAAACCTCACGTTGAAGAGATGTGTAAGCGATTGAGTAAATCTGCATACCTACTTTCTCAACTGTCCAAAAAAGTAAATACTGAGACTCTACTAACAGCGTATCATGGACTAGTAGCTTCAGTTCTGAGGTATGGTGTTGTTTTTTGGGGACAGTCAACAGATAGGAAGCTGGTGTTTAGGTTGCAAAAAAGTTGCATAAGGTCAATGTGTGGTTTAAAAATAACAGATAGTTATATGCCATATTTTAAATCATTAAAAATATTAACCCTTCCAGCGTTGCATATCCTGGAAACGGCATTGTTTGTCAAAACAAATCCACAACTCTTTGAAAAAGTCTCAGATTCAAAGAAAAAATCAATTCGTGCTCAATATGTGAATCAACTGTGCCATGTTATGTGTAAAACGGCTTTAATGCATAAGAGCTTTTTTGGTATAGCTCCTAGAATATTTAATAAGATACCTGACATAATAAAATGTATGCCCTTACAAAAATTCAAAAAGGAATTGACTAAGTTATTATTAGATAAATGTTATTACGATATTGATGAATTTTATATATAATTATGTATAATTTCTATTTCCTTTTTTTGACATATTTTTAATTTCATGATTTTATTATAATACTATTTTAATTTTCATCATTATACTTCTCTTATCAAACCATATTTTGTATGCCTTTCATGGCAAAACATAGCGCACACATTACTTATTTAAGATCTTTTTACCTATGTTTCACAAAATAAATGTTTCTATTTCTATTTCTTGTATTTTGATGCATTTGAGTTCTAGATTGCACAAGAAACGAGTATTTGAATTCGGACTTTGTGTCCAGCAAGATGTACAAAACAGGTTCGACTTTCACATAATAATAACTTAATGCAATTTCTTCTCAAAATCAATAATTTAAAGATTTAATTCAGTAACTTGGTAGTATAGTATTTATTATAAAAGTAAAAAGCAATGAAATTGCCATTAAAAATGTCGAAACATGCCTTGTACATGAAAACAACGTAAAATTATTAGAAATAAGTATTTTTCTCATGTTTGATTTATTTTTCCACGACTTTTAGTCAAGTGTACAATGTGCAGTCCAAGACTCCATACAAATCTGAAACATCTCCTTTGGCACAGATATAGAGTAGACCTTGGGAGAGAACATAGGCTATCTTTTATCCCCCCTCCACCACCCCCACTTGCGCGATATAACGTGTAGTCCACGCGGGCGAAGCCGCGGGCGGGTCGCTAGTAAACTATAAGTCCAATTGTACATAATATATTATCATGCACTGTACAGTCTGTGATCAATTCAGTCAGTCAGTTTCATTAAACTTTTTGGCGGGAACTTGCGAAGTGACGTTGTGTTTTCGTTTTATTTTCATTAAATTCGTGTATTTTGAGTTTTATTGAATAATTTCAGTGGTATTTTGTCCAATAAAGGTCAATCTAAGTGCACAAGTGAAGTGAAATGAAATGAAAGCGTGTATCGTGACTTTCCAGGTTGTCCCAAAAAGTCCATGAAATGTTTTAGTGGAATAGCCGCCAATTTCACTAAAATTTGACCGAACTTGTACGGACGAGGACTAGACTTTACAGTGAAAATGACAATAAAACGTGACTAAACATAAAAGATGAATATTTAAAATATTAAAATGGCTCAAAGGTCTAGATACCAAGCCAAAAACCTTGAAAAAAAAAAATCAGTTTCATTATTTTCTTTTCATGTTTGTTGCGAGCTATGTAGTGAATGAATGTGGGACGTAAAGAATACTTAAAAATTATAATAACAACTCAATTTTTCTTGTTCTCTTCAGTGTACAATTAATTGACATCATTAGCACTGATACCAGATAATGTTGTAGTATAGAAATAAGAAATTATGAGACATAGTAAATGTGTGAAAGGTGTCATGTTTTTGAAGATTAGCTTTGTCGATATCCAATGTATCCATAAATACAGTTTGTGAACCTTAAATGTTACGTAGCTCTTTTGAGCATTAAATCAAGAAAAGAACACAATGCCAGTACAGCAAATAAATGTGAAGAATTCATCAGATATAGAGAGTTGGGAATGGGGAGGTGGATGTGGCAGAGAGGCGATGCGGACGGGGTCAGGCAGCAGTCGCACGTCGTGCAGCAACTCCAGCGGAGACATCTGCCGCATATGCCACTGTGAGAGCGAAGCCCACAACCCTCTGCTGGCACCCTGCTACTGCTCAGGTCTGTATCCATTCTGACCTACCAACTCTTTTGTTTACATTAGAATTTGTACTTGTTATTATATACTCGCCTAATTGGTTTGAATATAGGATCAACAAGGTGGTGTAAATTGTGAATACCTACATTGAAAATAATTTACTACAACATTTCTTGTTTTGTTAAATTTATAACTATTTTAGAGATTGAGTAACCTTATTATTTTAAAATATTTTTTCTAAGACTGTCTTATTAGTTATTTTTGTTTACATTTGCCCTTCAAACATTTTAACATGTTGTAATTTTTTGGGGTAAATGTCCTTCTACATTATTTTTAACAATATGTATGAAAAATGTAAACATGTATTATTTAGTGTTAAGTATTACTTTTATGTAAAATGGGTGTTTGAAGGGTCATGTCAACTGACTATAAAAGGAGTAAAGATAAAGGCGATGATAGCTCAGTGGTAAGTGATGTCGTATACCGCGGCAAAGGTCGTGGATTCGAATCCTACAATGAGCTTGAGCTTTCGGTGAAGGAAAACATAGTGAGGAAACCACAGCACGGTGGTAGGGTACTTTGTAGTACTCGACTGGCTGGCTACCACCCTCAAGTTGAAAATCTGTCGCCAAGCACCTGTTGGTGTGTTCCGGCATTTGCACTTGAGAGCCAGTTCGCCTTTAAGGCATTGTAATAGGGTGTACAACACATTAGCAATCCCCTGGTATTGCCAATGTGAATAGGCGACGGTTGTCACTTACCATCAGGTGACCCGCCTGCCTCATTGTCACTTGTGACATAAAAAAAAAGACAGAGGATTCTGAATGGTGGTAGGGTATTTTGTGGTACTCATCTGACTGGCTAAGCACCTGTTGGTGTGTTCCGGCAATTGAACTTGAGAGTCAGTTGCCTTGAGGCATTGTAAAAAGGTTGTCAACACATTGGAAATCCCCCTGAAATTGCTAATGTCAATAGGTGGCGGTATTCACTTACCATCAGGTGACCTGCCTGCATGGTTCTTACATGCAGCGTAATTTTTTTTACATGTTTGCCTAGAAAATGCTTATCAATTTGAACTGAATTGGAGTCAAATGTTAACACCCCAGGCAGGGCCCTCAACCATATGCCAGGGGTGTTAACATCATTAATAATTTCTAGTTTTTTTTAGCTAGTTTTGAGATGTCCATCTCACCTGCGAGCCAATGGGTTAAGGACAACAGATATTCATAAAATATTATAGTTTCTTTACCTTCTTTTTGTGGTACTGTAGTTAAATAAGCTAACTTTATAGTTTTGTCATGCCTGTTGTGTCATCAACATGTTCACAAAGTTATGAACAAACATTAATGATTGCTTAAGTACTTTTTACCATAAACATGTAACAGAACACGCGATTCTTTATTTCTAATTACAGTAGAATCCGTTTAGTACGACTTCGCATTTAACAACCAACCGTTTTTAGCGACGTAAGTATAGGCATACGTTTGGTTTTAATATGAACCACTATGAAAGTACATCCGTTTATTACGACTCCGCTTACAACGACCGACCGCTTTTAACGACGTAATTTCAAGCTTAAAACGACAGAATTTCAAACATAATTGTCCGGTTACAACGACGAGCGTTAACGTGTTTACAAATAAATCGTAGGTAAGAAGCTATTTCTTGCCTGCAGTAGGTACTTAATTTGCGGTTAACGTTTAAGTACGCGTACAAAAATGTCTTCTACGAAACGCAAAAGTCTATGGAAGAAAAAATTGTAATAATACAACGTTTAGAAGCAGGCGAGTCGAATGTCACGATTGCGAAGGAATTCTGTGTAAATCATTAGACAATATCCACAATTAAGAAAAATAAACACAAGATAAGAACCCTTTCTTTTTTTTTTTGTTGACCAGGTGGAAAATGCGTTACGCATACCCTCCGCACATGGGAGTGGCGGAGGGTTATGTGGGACTACACATCGCCTCTCCCTCCTCAGAGTGAGGAGGAGTAGGGAGTGCTACCCACTAAAAACCACCCGGACGTGCCCTTTTGCCGGTTTTATTGGACACCGTGGTACCTGCGAAGGCATAGACCACGGTGCCCACCGACGGCGCCCCAGCCATTGCCGGGGCTTCCCGCGCCAAAGGGGAGATGGCCGAGCACGCTTGGCCCCTCTCCCAGACCGCTATGTGGCTTTTCACCGCAGGCAGAGCACTCCCATCCTCCACCTGCTGCCACTATGGGTTGAGTCGTGCGGCAAACCGCCGCTTTAAGATAAGAACACTTGTTCAATGCCGAATATTTTAAAACCTAAACGCGTGAGGGTTTCGTCTCAATAACAAGTGGACGTGGCACTTTTACAATGGTTTAAGCTGCAACGTAATCGAGGAATACCCGTAAATGGGCCTATGCTTCAACAAAAGGCATTTTTTTTGACAAAAATGTCTGTTCGTTTCGTACGGCGTCCGGTTAGTACGACGTAATATCACCGTCCCTTGGCCGTCGTTATAACCGGATTCTACTGTATTAATTTAAAAACTTAACTTCTAGCTTCAAAAATGGCGGATTTCCATTCAATCTTTCAACCCCCGTTTCACCCCCTCAGGGGAGGAATTAAAAAAAAAACGCTAAAACACGATTTTTCTATTTTTTTAATTGTTAGTCTAAAATCACAGTTTCATGCTTCTAGCTTCAAAAATGGTGGACTTCCATACAAACTTTTACCCCCCGTTTCACCCCCTCAGGGGTAGAAATTTAAAAAACGCTAATACACATGTTTCTTTATTTTTAATTGTTAGCCTAAAAACAAAGTTTCATGGTTCTAGCTTCAAAAAATGGCGAACTTCCATACAACTTTCAACCCCTTTTTCACCCCCTTAAAGGTTGAATTTCGAAAAATCCGTTCTTATTCCTCAGTCAAGTTTTAAAAACAACACCTGGGAAAAAAATCAGCTTTCTAGGTCTAAGGGTTGGGCGTTGACAGATCAGTCAGGACTTATCCTTTTATATATATAGATATCTTTGTCACTGCCATTTTTCATTCAACTATGTATAGTGTAAGCTGGTAATAAATCTCTCCCTGAAATGATTTCACTATGTATTAGTCCTTTATAAGGTGCTTTAGTGTAACTAATTCTAAGGGTGCTATATTGGCATAGAAGGTTTTTTGAACATGGGAAATTTTATTTACTTAAATATTATCTTGTTCAATGTTTATATATATAGTGTTAACTACTTGTACGTAATAGAAGATTTAGCCCACAATCTAGTCGAAATTGCACTGTACAATATCAAGTTAGACTTTAGTTCCTAATCTTGTAAAATGCATTCTTTTTTGTTACAGGAAGTTTAAAATATGTTCATCAGAGTTGTTTACAGCAATGGCTGACCGCTTCGGAGACAAGATCATGTGAACTTTGTAAATTTAATTTCATCATGCACACTAAAATTAAACCATTCAATGAGGTATGCCCGTAAGATATTGTTTTCTTTGCATTTACATATTCTAATTGCACTATGGATTTTTATTTATTTTATTTCAAATAGCAGTTACGCCTTTTGGTGTGTAACCTTGTTGCCTCAGTCGGAGGGCACTTGAAGATTTTATTTAAACAGAACTTAATAGTTCCAAAACGCCTCTATGGCACCTGTAAGAAATACTTAAGATTATTATTATAATGTTAACTTTACAGTGGCGTTTATTGGAGATGTCTGGAGTGGAGCGACGTCGGCTGTGTTGTGCAGTGTTGTTCCACTGTGTCGCCGCTCTTTGCGTCATGTGGTCATTATTCGTACTTATCGAGCGAGCTGTCGAAGAGGTCAACCGTGGACTTATAGGTAAATCCTTGCATTCACCAACTGTCAAGGGACTTTTATATGGAACTAAAAACCGCGGAATATGACACGAGACATCTATATACGTGTATCTCCCGGGAACAAATGATCAGTGCTGTGTACTTTTTTCTTTTTTAGGGTTCCGTACCTCAAAAGGTAAAAAAAAGGAACCCTTATAAGATCACTTTCTTGTCCGTCTGTCTGTCCGTGTGTCACCACAGATTGTCTCAGGAACGGGTGGACTTAGTAAGTTGAAATTTATACCAAATACTGAGGTCTATAGTCCCTATTAGGTGTATAAAAATCAAGATCCTGAGTCAACACCATAAAAAGATATGGGCAAATTTAGATTTTCGCGAAAACTTGTAAGTGGGCGATTCTCTGTAAACTCGTAAATGGCTGTCCGAACCGAGTTTTTTTAAAATAATAAAACTGAATAAAACAATTACCACTCTTAATTAAAATAAAACAGTTAAACTTTATAGTGCGGTTGTATTTAGAACTATAGCTATTTTACTTTTTTTTCTAGAAATTATCAAAGCCCTTAAAACACAGTACCCTGGCTGTCCCATTTCCCAGAGGAGATAGCATTTAAAAAAAACTTATTCACATTACATAATTTTGGCTATTAATATCTAAAAAAGGAATAACGGAATTACATTTTTTTCATAAAAGAAGGTCTAATTACGTATTTTTTAAGTTGAATAATGTCATGTAAATGTTGTCCTGAGTTTTTGCAAACAGTCCTCTGCTAAAAATTCAAAGCTAAAATAAAAAAAACTAACATGTGTACAAACGTTTTATGGCGTGGAATGAAACGCAATCAGTGTGCAGTTGGTAACATAGTCGAGAACGACAGCGGGCCGCCTTTTTGTTTAGTGTCCGAGCTTCATTTGTGACGGGAGTACGCACCTCAGTCGGTGCGTCACACAGTCCTTTGGTAAGTGATTTTATTAAATTTAATTAGTTTAATTACATACAAGTATTATTTATTATTTCCATAAACTGTGCCTAAATTTATCGGTGGTTTCGTAACTAATCATGTTCCAATAGTTTTGTAAATATTATGCAACATAACCAAAATTCACAGTCCCCTGACCGCAGTCCCCTGCCCGGAAATACGGCAGGAGACTGTTCTACATGGCAGGGGACTGTAGATTTCTCATAAATAGTCATTACGTAATAGTTTTATTGGTGTAAATTCCTACACTAGTCAAAGTTTCATTAATGTAGCTTTGAAAATATATGATTCGCATTATTTACCTTACTGAACATAAAATATGTTACAGATTGACGTACACTAAGGATGCCTCCAAAAAAAAAGTATTCCGAGAGGAATTATTAGAAAAAAAAAGTGAAGCAGAGCGACTAAGATATATATCAACGTAGAATAAATGATCCTGACTTTATTTTAAAGGGGATCTAATTTTATAAATTCCCTATTGAATGAAATAAATGTTTTTGAGCGCTAAGATTTCCGAATGTTACATTAGCTCACTTTGATTAATATGCCTTTTATGATTAAGAAAAAATAATTTATTTGCAGATTACGTTTGATATTACGTGTATTATTGTTGAGAGGAAGATTTTGCAAGATTTTTATTGATCGTAGGTATTTCATTAAAGACTGACACGACATACAGCATTTAATAATTGATATTAATAATAATAATAAGATGATCTAAGGTTAAGTACAAAGTGTTTCTAGTGGTGAGTTTTTTATTGAAAGTTTTTATTCTTATTTTGTCAGAGTTATGTCTATTGGTTTGTTTTGTCTTAAGAAACTTTAGAAATATAATTGTTGTATGTTGTTGCGTTAATATGACATAAACATAATAAATTATTGATACTAATAATATGATTTTCTTCTTTTTTAAAAAGTCATTTGTCTCATTTAACCGTCCCAGTAGGGAACTACTATGTTCAAAACAGTCCCTTGCTGCACCTAACAGTCCCCTGTCAGAATTTATCAGAAAACAACAAATAACTTAAAAAATACGTATAAATTCAATTGGCCTCCTTACGTACCAAAAGTAATAGTTACTTTACTAAGCAATCATACCATATTTTTACGACAATTCTAATTAAAAATGCCAGGACAGCATCTGTCAGAGAATCGCCCAAGTACCAAAATTTACCTTAATTTTCAACTTTTTTTATTTTTCGGAATTTTCCCTTTACTTGTGCTATAAGACCTTGCTTTTAGCCAAAATTTACAATTCTAGGTCAACCGGAAGTACCTATAGGTTTTGGGTCGAAAACCTATATGGTAGTTGATCCCGTTGACCTAGAATCACGAAATTTGGCAAAAAGCAAGGTCTTACAGCCCAAATAAAGGAAAAATTCCAAAATATAAAAATATTTGAAAATTAAGGTAAGTTATACATGTACATAGTAACCACCAATTAATTCTGAGTTGTATCGACGCTCATACAATTTAGAGGTCTAGCTTAATTGGCACCAACCTCAAATAAAGTAATCGAAATAAATTTAAAATAATCCTTGAGGCTCTATTACGGAACCCTCGGTGCGCGAGTCCGACTCGCACTTGACCGGTTTTGTTTTACTCTTGGATAAGCTTGACTGCTCACCATGCTAAGTGATGATGTGGCCAAAGGTGTTAAGCTCACAAAGCATAGAAGGACACTGGCTCTCAAATGCAACTGCCGGAACACACCGGTTGGTGCTTGGCGATAGATTTTTAACTTGAGGGTGGTAGCCAGCCAGGTGGTGCTATGGTTTCCTCACGATGTTTTCCTTCACCGAAAGCTCAAGCTCATTGTAGGATTCGAACCCATGACTCTCGTCGCGGTATCCGACGTCACAACTACTGAGCTATCATCGCCATATTTGCGAGCCAAAAGAAAAATAAGGGGAAGTGGGCAAAAAGAGAGTGAAAAGTTGTTCTTCTACTTGTGTGGCCTTAGTAAGCCGGATCATTTGTAAAATCTCGAATGTCAACAATAATACACAATACTATTACTATTATCTCACACCACAATAAACTATGATGTTTGGTATTTGTAGGTACAGCTCGATAAGATGTATTATGATCTCATTTCCCCACCGGCCACCCTACTGAGTACTGACATGTTCCGCGTCACGTAAATATGCCGCGGCCACATTGAAAGGGCTGGGTGGAAAAACATTAAATCACAGTGAACCCCTTTATTGTTTGACTGGGATCCGACAGCGTTGGATGCTTCTCGATCCATTCAAATGTATTGTGACACAGGAGGTCTATGTGTCGGATTTACCTCATGATGTTATGAGAGTACAAACTCTTTTTAGGATTCGGATCCACTAGATCAGACTTGATATAATTACTAATTTATGTTAAAATTTATAGCTTGGCCGTTCTGGACGAAACTGGTTGTAGTAGCGGTCGGGTTTACGGGCGGAGCAGTATTCATGTACATACAATGTCGGCAGTATCTGCATCTCTGTAACCGTTGGCGAGCTCACAACAGGTAAATATATATATATATATATATATAGTTGTCAGACACAATGCGTGTGTTTGCTTTAACATATCTGCTTCTGTCTCTATAAGGCGTAAGTCAAAGTCAAAACCCTTTATTCAGTTTAGGCCCTAGAAGGGCTCTTCTCTTATGGAGGTCGAATTACAGAAGTTACCAACGGTTTGGATGTCAGCCTTCGTCTGAGATGAACCGGTAAGAGACTTTATACATTTTTTAAATATTTTTGGACCATCTGACTATATTGGTTTTTTTCTAAATTCTAAAAAATATTCACCAATTTTATGCTTTTAAACTAAAACAAAAATACATAAAAATTATAAACCGCACTAGTTACATAGTAAACTAAAACAAAAAAAACTGGTTTATATGTCAATAAAAAGCAAGATGTACTTGTGCAGAGTGCAGTATTTCCAGACATTTTTATCATCAATATAATGAGCTAAAGTTAGACCGGAACCGCTGTACCGCGCCTTATGGTAGGGGAGGCAATGATGCTAAATTTGTAGTTACTCGAGCGTCTTTGGGACCTACTAGAATTTGAAGATTAGGTGGAATAAAGAAAAAAAGGTTATGTGATATTTTCCCCTTCAGCGGTGGGGGGAGCGTCTACAGGGTTTCAAAAATGTAAAAAAAAACTGTCACCAAGAAATACTCGAGCGCGTCAGATATTAATAGGGTAGTCGCGCCACGTCTGTCTGATAACGGAAAAATAATAATCTGCCGTTTTGCGTGGTGGGGTTGGCCGTACGAAGGGGTCGAAAATATTAAAAAAAAAGATTTACTCGAGCGCGTCAGACATTGATAAGGGATGTTAAGTGAACCCTCCAGTAGCTCCTATTTTAAAGACTGACGATTTGGACGCGACCATCAGTCAGGGCCGATTTTTGAAAATGCAAAAAAAAATCGTGACCTTGATTTACTCGAGCGCGTCAGATTTTTATACAGGCGGTTCTTCTTGATGGCCTTGTTGAACTGGCCCATAATCTGACAATTATGTTGAGGAATTTCCTTAATCTGACGGTTTGAAAAAAAAATATATATAAAAAATATCGAAATCTCGAAAATGGTTCAAGATATCGAAAAAATGTTTGGACAAAAGTTGTAGAGAATTTAATTTTCTACAATATTTATTATGAATACATATACCAAAAACCCATAGGAAACGAGATATTTGCAATAAATGATATTTTTACCTTTGACCTTGAAAAATCAGTAGTCGCGGGCACCCTATGATAAGTAGCTTTTGAGACAAGTTTTAGGGTGTCAAAATAAAGGTTTACACAAGTTAATAGGTAACTATCTCTCATTCTGAGGTGAAACTCATAATATTCCTGGACTATAAACTTAATAATGATTTTAGCTACTTCGGCTTGTGCAAATCGGCAGATTAAGATATTTCCGTGATTCGTGACTAATTTCCTTCAAAATAAAAAAAAAACTAATCGCGCTCGAGAAAATCCAGGTGACGTTTTTTTTTGCAACTTTGCGAGTCTCCAATTTTCTTTCGTCACGCCCAAATTGTCAGATTATTGAAATGTACACTATTTTGCATGTAACTAACTTACCTTACCTTAATCTGACACGCTCGAGTATTTCAAACCATCGATTTTTTTTTACTAATCTGACGGGCTACCCTAGACGTTCGACACTACATAGAGGGCTCAGATTTGGTGAGAGTACTTCACAAGGTGCAAGGTTGCCCCCCTTATGTTAATCTGCCGCGCTCGAGTAAATCCCGAAATCCCCTATTCGCCTCCCCTACCATTAGGTAACGCGTCGAGGTGGGGGCCGGGGAAAAAAAGAGCATGAGTTCACATGAGATCAATATTGTCGAACAGATCTTATGATATCTGTTTACAATATTTTAAAGCTTTAAGGTCGTGAGTCCGTATAACATAAATGTATAATATATTATAGTTACTTAATTAAATATAACCAAAACATACTTATATTATTTTATAAATACAGGTAGGTAAATACAATGGATGAATAAACTATATTTATAATTCAAAGATATTATAAATATGGCTATATGCCTTTTACAACTAAAAATATATTTACGAGGGCTGCTATTTATGTAACCGGAATAAAAAAGTCAAACAAACATAAAGCATTTGATAAGGATTTATTGCTTTTCAAAATATTCGCCATGATGATCGATGCACTTTTACATATTATGTTGGAACCAATTTTAAATTTTTGGCCTCTAGTGTTGGGACGCAACGTGTGTTGACACTCTTGCGCCATCCCATCTTCCTAGCACAGCGTGTCGTGCTGGCGGTGCCGCTGCCACTACTTAAAACCTTAAGCGGCGAAGGTATAATAGCGGGGTTGAAACCTCGGGTTTTTATTTCCTATTTAAGGATATTTCCAAACAATTGGTTGGAACTTCACGTGACCAAAACGCTGGCTTTTACTTTGGCCAAATATTAAGCATTGTCATTCAACGTGGTAATGCTGCCAGTCTTTTGGGCTTGTTACTAGTCGACGGTGATGGGGAGGAATTCTTCGACACACTTTTATAGTTTATTTTTGTACATTAAGCGGTAGCGAAATTGTTATTAATATTTGAATTGAAAATTATGGGTAACAAATTTTGCATAATTTTTTTCAATATTATACAAATAATGAAATTACTACAATAAAAAATAAGATAGTTTTTTTTAGCAAATGTGAAAAACGAAACACAATTTCTGGAGTCATGTAAATAATGCTATGACAGTTGTCTGTCATTCATCAAATTAGTTATTAATATTTTTGAGAACTATTATTTTATCAAACTACACACCAAAATCGACATGGCTTGATTAGGTTAGAAGTGTACGTCGTTAACTTCGTGGTTATTTTTTTATAAATTCTCACTTTTTTAGCAATTCCGAACAAAAAATATGAATTTCTCAAAAACTATCGATTTTCGCGTTTTGCGGTTTCCAAAACCCACATTAAAAACACTAAATGCTACCCAAAAAAATAGCCCCTGTATAAAAGCGATGGGCGCTAATGTACAGTGCTTTCGAGATAACTCAGGACTCCTCTTGGAATATCTAATCTCATGTGCGTCTGATATAAACATGCGTTGACGGCTCACTGACGGATACACCCCCACGTCGCGCCGCGCACATACCCAAGGCGCGGTACAGCGGTTTCGGTCAAACTATACCTTGTAATAAACTTTTTCTTTCAAAACATTCTCGCTCGCGTGCGATCGCGATTGCGAGCTTATAAAAGCGAAAATGTGGAAACCTGACCACTGGTATATCCTAACAAAAATAATATGTAATATACTTTTAACTAGCTTACGAAGACTACTAATCTACAGTATGGGTCCACGTGAATCATTAAAGGAAATATTTGAGGAAATAAACATTTATGACTTTACCTTCACTGTATGTAGTATATTTTTGTATGTAAAATTATAGTACCGAGTAAGTATTAACGTTACCAGGGCCTAAACTGAATAAATTAGTTTTGATTTGATATGAAAATATAATGCTCATTCGAAAATTTTTTGACTAGTATAAATCAAATGTAGAGATTACTTATAGATAATTTCAATACAAGACAAAAAGATAAATTAGTTGTTCCGTATTTTAGATTAGAGTTAAAAAGTAATTTCTTGGGAATAGTGTTCGCCTGTTTAATAAATTACCACGTACAATTGTTCCTTTTAAAAAGTTAAAAAAGATCTGCGATAGCATTATGTATCTTTTTATTTGGCTCACTATAACCTTTTTAATGGTTATCCATTTTTTTAAATAAAATAATGCATTATTTGCGAACGTGTTTTTATAAAGACGGTATTAATCCTTATCCAAATAAATACGTTATTCATCACAAGTATTTAATTTTAAATAAAAGTTGCATTTACATCTTTTGATTTCAATGAATATCTTAGGAAATACAATAGTTTTAAAATATCTCCACTGCAAATTAATGATCATGTCATGGGCGGCGGGAGAGCGCGGTAGTGAGGTCGGCCTTATTTTATTTAGACGCGATGAACTCCGAAACTACACGCGAGGGACATCTAGTCTTTCTTCTTTCTAATATTATAAGGAGGAAAGATTTTATGTGTGTGTGTATGTAACGAATAATGGCCAATGGCTACTGGGCCAATTTCAAAAAATATTTCACCATTTGAATGCTACATTATTCCAGATTAACATAGGCTATATTTTTTATCCCGTGATAAGATACGATCCCACAGGAACGCGGGTGAAACTGCGGAGGACAACTAGTTATAGATAAATTAGTAAGGACACCAGTATACCTACTATGAAATGTAATAAAGTGCATGTATGTACGAGAATATGCGGTGGGTACATACCACTTGTAGACCGTTGTTAATTTAATTTCCTCATATTCTACCGTTCAGCCGCTTGGAATCCTATAATTTTAGATTCTATAGGTAGTCTACATTGCATATTATACCAATTAGTTTCGTTTCAGGACAACTATGTCACGCGTTATTGAACATGAGGTGTAATTATTTACATAAAAATATTATCCATTTTGTTTGTATTGTAGCTAATTTTGATTAGCACGCATTATTAATTAGAAACAGTAATGTGATAATAATAGGGCTCAATACATCTTAAAATATTACCACAATCACAGTACTTGAAGGATAAATGGTTTATGCACCATGTAATTTGTGCCGCATGACGCATGAAAACTGATTGTTTTGTGAAACTCATTATGATTGTTTTATGTAACCTTATAGTTAATATAATATTATATTAATTACTAGTGGACCCGGCAGACGTTGTCCTGCCCTGAAATTAAAACAAAACTTAGAACCCGATTCCAGCGCCATCTACCGGGTCCAATTTTGTTTTCAAATCATCGAGGAACCCATTGAAATACACACACAAAATTTCATCCAAATCGGTCCTGTTACCATACTCCTCCGAAACGGCTTGACCGATTACTCAAATTACTAAAATGGCTATTCGAAAATAAGGATTGATCGTAGAAGGGTGAAAATTGGGGATGTATGTATTTTTGTATGTTGTATCATAAAAAAATAGAAATTAGAAATTTTGTCTCGAAAATAAAAAAAAATTTTAGGGGTGGACTGCCCCTAACATTTAGGGGGATGAAAAATAGATGTTGGCCGATTCTCAGACCTACTGAATGTAAATATAAAGTTTCATCAAAATCGGTTAAGCCGTTTCGGAGGAGTATGGCAACTAAAACTGTGACACGAGAATTTTATATATTAGATATGTTTGACTAGATTTTCAGCCTCACCATACCCCATGAAAAGAATATATTATTCCAAATTGCACACGTTTGGTGGAAACTTTAGATATAAAATTTTGGAAAACTTAAAAATAAGCAACAATTTGTATTTGTGTCACCCACAAGTGCTCATCAACCCCTTTCTCTCCATAGTGCTCCCTATATTATAAAAGGAAACGTTGTTCACAATTTCACATTTGAGTTTGTGTTGTGCGCAGAAATGTCAGTCGGTCAGTTTCTTTAACATACATACATAATATTATGTATACAAGTATTTTTAACCGACTTCAAAAAAAAGGAGGAGGTTCTCAATTCGTCTGTATGTTTTTTTTTTTTTTTGTATGTTTGTTACTCGATTTCTCTGCCAATTATGAATAGATTTTGATGATTCTTTTTTTGTTTGGTAGATCATACTTCAGAGGTGGTCCCATTTAAATTTTGTCGAAATTGATTAAGCACTTTTTGAGAAAATCAACAAAAACGAAAAAAATTATGTCTCGTTTGATAAACCTTAGTGAATCAAACTGAGTCGTTGAGCATGACTTTTTGGATTTGGATGAAATTTCGTGTGTATACTTCAATGGGTTCTTCGATGGTTTTAAAATACAATTGGACCCGGTAGGTGGCGCTGGAATCGAGTTCCAAGATTTGTTTTAATTTCAGGGCAGGACGACGTCTGCCGGGCCCGCTAGTTATATATTATATTTTACCGACCAGACCCGATTTCAGGACAAACTAGTTTTGCCTAGGATAACATATAATAAGGAATAAACTTTAAAAATTAAAAAATAAAATTATTTTTAAAAATAAAAAACAAAAACCGACTTCAAAACTGTAACCTATACCTATGTACAAACATAAACTAAAAAGTAAAGAATAATATTTTAATTTCAAAGCAAGAGCCTTAAAGGACAATCAACAAAATTATTGATATTTATATATCTATTTAATATTTATAAACAGTTCTTTTTGGAGTCGGTGCCAGCCAAGAAGGACAGTTTAATTCTGCCTTTGTAACAAATTTTCGAAAAGTAGGGGAGCGACGGCGCAGACCTAAGGAACATTACCGTAAGGAGAGGTGTCGTAAGACGTTTTCTCGTATGAACACTTCGTGTCCAGTTCAAAACTGTCCTACTTCTTGACTGGCACCGACTCCAAAAAGAACTGTTTATAAATATTAAATAGATATATAAATATCAATAATTTTGTTGATTGTCCTTTAAGGCTCTTGCTTTGAAATTAAAATATTATTCCTTACTTTTTAGTTTATGTTTGTACATAGGTATAGGTTACAGTTTTGAAGTCGGTTTTTGTTTTTTATTTTTAAAAATAATTTTATTATGTTAAAATTATTTATATGTATTAAGTTATTAATAATTCCCTCAGGATACTACTAATACAAAACGCCCCAGAAAAGATGCCTATATGCGGGAGTTCGCCACCAATGCGAGTGAAAAGACGTGAGCGGAGCGCCCGCGGTCAAGTGATCGCGAACATAGAGCCGCTGCCGCCGCCCGCCGTCTACCACGAGGAAGACGAGAGCGGCGGCTTCGAGACTTACCGCGGGAATCCGCACAGACGACTGTCCGCGAGGGCCGACGACCGCCTCCGGGCGGAGCCGAACGACGTGCGACGGTACTCCGACACGCATCCCGTCAGCGTCTCCGTCGAAGATACTACTGCTGCCAATCTTACGCCTGATGTAAGTCACTCACAAACACCGTTGCCAGTATATTTCTACTAACTGGCCCCCGAGGTTTCAAAAGTATCCTATGTTTTATACCAGTTTATTATCTACCTATGTGCCTAGTTTCATCAAAATCTGTTCTACAGTATTTGTGTAAAAGAGTAACAAACATCTTCACATCCAAACATACTTTTAAATTTATAATATTAGTAGGATTTGTGACGTGATGTTTAGTAGGTCAATGGTAGTGACGTTGGATGCCGCGGCGACGGTTGTGGGTCCGATTCCTACGATGAACTTGAGATTTCGGTGAGGGAAACCATAGTGAGGAAACAGCACGGTGATAGGGTTCTCCACTGGCTGGCTACCGCCCTCAAGTTGAAAATCGATCGCCATGGACCTGTTGGTTATTTCCGGAAGTTGTGAGCCAGTCTTTGAATCGCTGATCGGACGAACGTCCGTAAACTACCTACATAAATAATATAATTCCAGGAATCGCAACTCAAGTTATTAAGGGCGTTTTTAAAAAAGGTCGAAAATACATTGGCGTGCTTGTCAGACGTGTGGTAAAAAAAAGAACCAATCAAAGAAACGGTATGGAAAGCAAATGTACGAGTTGAAGTATTGTTTGTAGGGTGGTGTGTATCATATCAGCGTGGACCCTCTAGAGGCGGACATCAGGTCGCTGCTGGCGCTGGAGGCGCGGCGCGCGGCTCGTGCGGCTCGCTCGCTGCCCAACCTGCGCGCGAGTCGAGAGAGCCTGCTGCCCGGCCCGCCTGTCCCGGCGCACGCCCCGCCCGCCTCGCTCACCCCGCCCGCCCCGCTCGCCCCGCCCGCCCCGCTCGCCTCCTGAGGCCCCGCTCCTCTGTTACTCTACCCCGACGACACTGTGTACTAGGCCTTATTTTACGGAAGACTTCCGGACGTGTGCGTTAGCGCAATGTAGTGTCAAAATGAGGGTCTGCAGTGCCCGTAATATTTTAGAGGAAGGTTAGCTGAAATTGTTGTGACATAAAACATGATGCATCGAAAACATGGCAGTATGAAGGAGGTTTCGTAATGTTTCGAGCTACTACCTACTTGGAAAAGGTGCCACAGTTCCGGATGGGCCTGTCCCGGTCTTCGTGTGACCGGTCATGTGAGTGTCGGTTCTATGTTTGAAAATGGAAGCGATCGCAATCGGCGAATCTCGATAGAGCGGGTCGATCGCATTGACGCAGTATCATCCGATATGCACCATTATTTTATTTGAGCTTTAATCAAGAGACGTACCGGCCAGCGAGCCGAGTGCCGACCGCCGATATACTAATGCGGTGCGATCGAGACTTATATAATGTATATAGTAGTACGAGTCTGTAAATAATAAACATACGATTATTATAACAATAGGTACAGAAATTACCAGTTCTGAGAGGCACTACCGTGAAACTTGTTTTTGAACAACGTGATTAAATTATAAAAATACACAGGTTCTTTCGATTCCCTGAAAAATTTATCTCAAAAAACATCAAACGTTACACATTACTTAACAAATGGTTTTCAAATTTTTTCATTACCTCCATTGAAGTGGCATGATTTAAATCATACTCAAATATACTTGTATTATAACGAGATGAAATTTGTTTGTGAGTTTGGATTTTGGAGTTAATAGGAAGGAGGAAATAACCTGCGATTAAACCGATGGGCAACTAGTATCTTTAATTTGTGATAACAACTTTCCAGGCTTTCTGCCGTACTCAATGACGTCATTTGAATTTTAGTGAATGTTATAAATATCTCAATATGGTTTGTTGAAAGGGACAGGCATAGACTAATAATAGGACATCGCGCCGCTCTGACGTAGATGCCGCGCTCCCTTTCCGTGACAGCTCCGAAAATGCGACAACTCAATATTTTAGTGTTCATTTGCAAGGATGCTAGTGTGCGTGAAAAATTGTGTTGCGGAAACACTGAATGGTGTCATTTCTTGCAACGAGACTGGGTTCGGTTCGGCTCGGGTACGCTTCGGCTTCGATTTAGGCGTAGTATTGCCGCATTTTTTCAAGTATAACGGCGGCATCTAGTCCGAGCGGCGCGCGAGTACCTATTATTAATCTATGGGGTCTAGAGATAGTCAATAATATACTTAATTGACGTCTCCGAGTGCGGCTGTTAACGTTTTGTATTTTAGTTTTAATTTAACATATGACAATTAGTATAAAATGTGATTAATATGTCGGTCCCAATTAGTATATACCATGTTTTAATCTAATGTCAAATATTCAAAGCCATTCGATTGTATTCAATGCTGACATAATATACAATTATTTAATTTTGTTATTTTGCTTACTCGAGAAACTTTAAAGTGTTTATTATCCTGCCAATCGTATAAACCAGATTTTGATGTAGATACATAACCGTTTGATTACTGTTTGCAAGACTAGGGTTCATCTCTTATCTTTTTTTTTCTTGTACTTATCCCACGCTAGGTGGGGTCGGCACAACATGTTTTCCTCTTCCATGGTTCATCTCTATCTACTTCACAATAAAAGAATAACACAATTTTATGCGAAAATTGTACTGAAAGTTCAAAAGTAGCCAAGTAAACCAAGCAAAGATTTTTTTTGATAATAGACACATGGAGTTTTTTTAGAATCTCTCAACATCCATCGCCTTAATCCGCTCTCTCGTTTCAATCGGATAATTTATAAAGATATTTTATTTAATTAAAAATATATAATTTTCCGACATATTTTTGCTATACTTAGCAATGTTTTTTAAAAGGCTGCGTTATAAATGGGTAAATCTTATTATCGCTGACTTACACATAAGAAATGAAGTGCAATATTATTATTATATTTAAACAATCTGTCATTATATCGTTTGCGTGCAAATGCAATGTAAAATGCTTGTAATTTAAGCTGGGAGTAAAGTTTTGATCCTTATTCTAGTAAATGTCGGGTCCATTTCACGCATGAACGTTTTATTTTACAATTAAGTGGTCACACTAGTGATTGTACACCGTCTTTTAACCACGTCATATATGGATACACAGACATAACTATTATTTCGCACCGAAAAGACGACCCTGATTCAACGGTCGTAATAACTTCACTAAAATGTCTTCCATTAAATCTTAAAATGTATACCTACCGTTTGAATGAAATCGATGAGATTGTGCGAATAATAGCCTTAGATCTTTTTTAGTTCTTCTTCCAGTAAAATTTGATATTCCCAGCTTTAATTTGAGAGAACAAAGCTAAATTAATTGCTTTACACCATTGTGTAATACAATTAATTGTCTTTGAACATAGAAGACTAGTAGAATCACAAGAAATTTAGTACAATACATGTACTGAATTTCATTGCAATATTTCTTTAAGATACAGTTTGCACGCGTACGACACATGCAAATGTGCATTTAAAAACGCATTTATTTAATTGGAGTTGAATTTTATAATTTGTTGTAGGTAACATTTATAATTAGGTAAAATTTTATTGACTTCTTTTTTTTTTAATTTATTCAACAGGCGTCCTAACTAAAATAAAGTGTTGTCGTTCGTTTGACTGATTTGTCTAGCTTTATTAATATGTTGAGTGTATAATCGACTAGTAATTTTCATACTAAATCAATATTACCTTGTCTTAACATTTTTTTAAGAGTGAGAATTGCTATGAAATTGCTATCGTTCTTTCTCAATACACAAAGTATAAAATAGTTACTTGACAAATTTTGCCTGACCGAAATTTCTAGGTCTTATTTCTATTTGTTATATTTAGTTTAATTTAAAAATAATCGTCGTAGTAATGTACCTATTTTAAATAAAAACCCTTTCTGGCTTACTTGTGATTAAATATTGGTTTGTGAAATAAGATGGATAGGTACGCGAAATAAGATAGATCATAATTTATTATTGTAACGATCTCAAATTTTATCATCTTTTCATAAAAAATATTCGACTAATGAGGCGTTTATTCGATGGAATGATGATATAAAAGTAAGCCAGTTTATAAATTAATGTCCACTTGTGTGCGAAATTTTAAGTATCCTACGTAGGTACATAATTAACAAAAACATTTAGAAAGTCATTGGGGTTAAACATTGCTAATTGTATTTGTAGGTAGATAGACTTAAAATAATAGTTCGGACTTTTGGTGCTAATGAATTAAAAAGTGAATATCAGTCCAAAATTAGGTGTACGTTTTTTTAGTTCTGGGCCGAAAAATTGAGAAAGTGTTTACGTATTAAGATTTAGGTAATCTCTCTAAACCGTCATAACCATGATAACAACAAATGCCGAGAGTTGCATTCTCATGTAAATACGATATATTATTCTAAAGATGTGACCTCGTCGGTTAATTACCAACTATAACTAATGTATCAAGTGGTGTAAATTTAATTATTTGAGTGTAGCCGTCTATGACATCGTGTTGTGAGCCGTCTGTACTGAGCCCATTCCATGAAAATATCAAGGCTTGTTATTGCAATATTCTTCGTTATAAATCAGATTTTTTTATAATTTGGCAGATTTATTCGAGGATCAAATAAATTGTAATGATTTTACATGTCATTAATCTGCATCAAATCAGTTTCGTCTTAATGGACTGCGTGCTCACAACATTCTGATTTACCAGATTCTATCAAAGATGGAACTTACATATTTGTTGCCTTTTTAAGAGCTCGTTACACCATGAATCTGCCAAGCATGTGTCGTAATTGGAGGAGCGTTATTGAAGTATGTTTAAAAATGAAATATGTCAGTAAATATCTGAAAATAATCATCTTTAAAGTGGTCTGCCACTTTAATAATATATATTCCTAATATTCCAGGTCTAATTACTTGTATGGGTATTGATTCACATGCAATATTACCTACAGCTTTATTCAAAACACTGAAAGGAAATCAGCGCCTTTACAGTCTGCCCTATCATAGCAGCGGCTAAACATAAGTGGCAATAGCACTACAACGCAGAATATCTGTCGTAAATTAACCTTCTATATATTTACATATTTAACAAAAAAACACGCGTCTTTGAAGCGCTCCTTTGGGTGACGAAAGGCAAGTAATAGTGTAGCTTTAGACTTTTTAAAACCAAAGTCAATTGTTAGCTTCCATGTTCAAATTTTTTTTCATTTAATTTGTGTGGTGATTAATAGTAGAAAATAATTTTATGTTGTTTGTGTACATCCGAACAGCAATACATTAATTTTCGGCCTTAGTATATATATGTAGTAATGTTAATTTAATATAAGGTTTATTATTTTCACTGTGAATGTTGTAAATTTTTGTATGATATAACTCCATAGTATCTAATTAATAATGAACGATCAATCTGTGTAGGTATATTTTAAAATTAATTAGGCTGCCTATTCACTGGAGCGGAGCGGACCTATCTTCAAAATATTAATCTATAGAATTATACAAAATTAAGTCGCATAGAATGGAGTTCTATCCTATCTTAGGATAATTATTTACAATGTTTGAAAAAAAATAGTTTTGTTAGTGCGGCAATCAAGTGCGTGCGCGTTATGTTCGGTGGCAAGGCAAGTGTGCCTCAGCCGTCTGATATTACATTAGCCTATCCGCTCTCATTGACCGGCAGCCTATGGCCCGATTAACACATTCATACATGAACTTATCGATTAGCAGGCTTCTATTAGAAACAACTTAACTACCTACATAGCTAATGAATGTGTGAATTGGATCTAAGCGACCATTAGCCTGAGCGTATGCTCACAGAAAAGTGTCACAGGCGGCAGAACATGTTGTCATGTTGGCAACTCTGCAGATTTCTACACGGCTGCGCGACGCGTGCTAGTCCGGGAGGTAGCGTTACAAATACAAAAGTTATGCTCAAATAAATAATATATTTACCATTATTTTTTTCACAACTTCCGTAATCTTCCAATCTTACACCCACCGCGGGTGAGTGAGCTGACGCTTAGTTCACTTATTAGTCATTCGAAATTTAATGAAAAAGATGGCAATTGATAGACGTAAAAACACTATCTAAAATGCAACGCTACCTTCCGTACTATGTATGTTAACCTGCGCGAATGTGTCTGCGTCTCAGCATATTATTTCTGTGTTGTCTTCCCTGCCTGCCCTGCCTGACCTGTCTGCCAGCATACGCCGACACTTATTGTTGGGTGTATGAAGATGTCGTTTTTAATAACTTAATATGTTGTACTTACTTTCTGTGTTTGCATATCACATTTGTCAGATTTCAGATTTAATGTGGTGCGTGTATATATTGGGCTTTGATGTAAAATACAAATTCATTCAGTGAACGCATCTCGAACGAGGCTCGTGCGCCATGGTAATAGCATATTTTTATGTTGAAATGAAGTAGTGCCTTATTTTCTTATGTTATTCAATAACTACGGTTAATAATAATAATAAATGAAGGTGTTATCATTTTCTGCTTACCAAATATCTAATAAATGTATTTTATTAATTATTGAAGGGCTTTAATACTTGTGTTATTAATATGCCATTAGGGAAATATAATTAAAAGCGAGTCATTACGATGTATGCGCGACTTATCACACAGTTGACCCGAAAACGACGGGTATTTTTTTTATTTAAAAATGCCTGTTAATATCCCGCCTACAATTGTGCGATTATTGCGCGTATATTAGCATAAATCAATTTATCAGCGCACGAGACCGTACCCATGCCTGTATATTTTGTGATATAAGTTGTTAAGTGTTTTTTTTTGCTCAAATTTATTTTCATCTTTCGATCTTTGTACTTATCCTTCATGAAATTTGTAAGACTGTATTTAATTTTGTTGTGTAACATCGTTAGTTAACTTCGGGTTATAAATAATATAGTTATTTTGAAATTCATTTTATTTTAATTATATTACCTTTTAAAGGAGTTAAATGAAACGTGAAATTAGATAAAAATAAATAATTTATTTAAGTTTGACCGAATTTCATACACGTATGTATATGTACGACTGGAGCTCGGGTCGCATCGCAGTGACTAGACTGTACACTCAACATTTCTCATTAAGTATATATAGATAAACAATATTATAATTTCTGTAAAACAGAAAATCAACACTTAATAATTAAACGTAATATTACTACTTAAAGTACATATAAATTATATCACTAATACTCGAGTATTAGAACGATTAATTCACCGTAAAATAATATTACACACTGCAAGGAGAATTAGTATAATTTTGCCTCCTTTTAGAATAATTTGTTAGTCTTATTTCGTTACTATATCAACGAGTCAATTATGTCTACATATTCGGCGCCTTCACTAACCGCCATAACACTTAAAAACACTTTCATTATGGCAAAGTTTATATTCAATGTCAACTGAAACGCACAAGTCGTTGCGGGACCTTGATACTGTAATAAGGGAGCAAATATTATCGATCTTTCGACTTATATATTCAGATGACATGATATTTTGCAGTAACGCATCCATTATGACGGTAATATTGTCGATGAAGCGATGAAGAAGCGTCGATCCGCGATGGTTGTCGTCTAGAACTCAGTGTCGCCGAGAACGTTGTACATGAGACGTTTGAATGAGTTCGACTGTTGTATGTGCTCTTCATGAAGGGAGTTTACCTGAAACGGATAAAGGTCATACAAATAAAGCGATTCGGATTTATCTATTGTTTTGAAAGCAATTTTTTTATTGGTCGTGATTCTAAAGAAAGTTAAAAACAGTTTCAAGTAGTTTTATTACATTAGTAATCATGATTTTATTAATTTTGGGGCAATCATAATATTACGATTTTGTTACAGATTCTAAACACACTTTCATTTGTTTTATATATATAGTGAAATAATGTTGTAATAACGAAATAATTCCAGATAGTAGAATACTTACGAAGGTCGTTTGTTTTCCTTTCGATTGCACAATAGGCTGCTTCGTTGGTTTCGGAGTAGGCACTGGCTTCTGCAAAAAAACATATAAATCATGTTCTACAGAAAGCAATTTCTGCAATCTAATACGCCATATTACTATCTAATCTACCTTGGTTGCAAACCATTTGTCCATTACAAATTATTAATATTTAAACAACGGGAAAATAATATTTACTAGTAATAAAACTGGGCAAATTTTACAAAAAATATAAAATTTTAGTACAACCTAAGTAATGAAAACCTCCTCCTTTTTTGGTTAAAACTAATTAAAACTACGTTAAGACTTTTTTATGACTTCCTTTACCCGGGAATAGAACTAACCAATGCAAAAGATGAGATAGACGCATCAAAATGAAAATCAAAGACTACAAATTGGGTGCCTGCTGAAAATCTTAAACTACGCCAACAATGATATCACATTCGTCAGTTCAGCAAATCCTGGCGGATATTTAACAAATCACAATATTCGGCGTATACCTAAGATAATAGATATATATGTATTTATAAATGCGAAAGTGTGTCTGTCTGTCTGTTACCTCTTCACGCTTAAACTGAACCGATTTAGATGAAATTTGGTAGAGAGATAAGGTTCCAACCTTGGACATAGGATACTTTTTATCCCGGGAAAAGATAAGATACCTCGGGAACGCGGGTGAAACTAGTAAGTTATATAACTCTTCAATATGACAATGATGGCAAAAGGCTCACCTTGTTGAGGGGTGGTTGGAAGAGCTTGGTCTCGACGGGCGTGGGCACCTCGTGCACGAGCTCGTCCCCGGCCCCGCCCAGCCCGTCCTCCTGCAGCGCGCGGTACGTCTCCGACTTGGCGGGATCATACACCGCGCTCGGCTTGTTACTACGGTGCGGACACGGACGTGGACGTGGTGCGGTGTGGTCGCCGAGGTGGGGGCGTTAGGTTTTAGTCGGTTAGCGGGCGCAACACAATAAAAGACAGAAACATTAGCCTCGACCCGATGGGAACGTTAGGGGGACGCGGAAGCGGTTAGTACACGTACGGTTCGTTTTAGTGGTGTTTGTTTTTCAGGAAGGATAGGTCGATAAAAATACTAACATTAATCATGTAGAATAAGTTCTATATCTTAATAATAATATAATATAGTGTTTTGATTATATAAATAATATTATATAACTTAAAGTAATGTGATGCTACTAGCGTAAAGTGATCGGCACCCAGTGATTCGTACACGATGTTTCCGCGTGAACGAGGTGCGAGGGTGTGCGAGAGTCGTGTGTTCGACTCGAGTGTTGGTAGCGGTGTTGCCAACGAGTCGACGTCGTCACCATGCTTGACGATAAGTATAGAGCGTGGCGTGAACAGACGAAGATCGATAAGAATTGAGAGACAGCAAATAAATAATAAATAAAGCATTAATGCATCATGAGGATGGGCGTCGACTGCTTAGCAGTGTTTCTAGTAAAACACTTGCCTCTTGACAACGTGCGGCCGCCCGTAATGGCCGTTAGCGCTAAGTAATCAGACAAATACTCCATTATTGCGTTATATGATACATAGTAAGGCTTTCAATATGATAACGGGAACGAGTGATAAAATAATAGCTCCATTATTTTATCAAGATGCTATGTTACTTTATATTATAGACTGGAATAAAGCTACAGAGAGCATCTTATACTAAAAATAAGTGATGTTAGAGATGAATTTTACCTTTAGGTACAAGGCACTCGATTTTGGTGTTTTGCATAAAAGCGAGGGAAAATCAATATGACTAATTAGACTAACTTATTTACATAAAATAGGTACCTATATGTCGTATGAAATGTACAAAATTTCGTCAAATAGGTTATTTTCTTATGTAACGTGTTACGTCTGGCAATCCGCCATGTTGTTGAATTTTAGTGCCAACATACTCGTCCAAGGATGACTGACATTCACATTTTTTTCCAAATTACTGAGTGTATGATAAACTTGTGGATATAAATTAAAGTTTTATTTTTGAGACTGACGTTTGGAACTATGGAATGTTGAATTCTAAACTATTCAGCTATTATTGAAATCTATAATCATGACAAACTAGTCCATAAAGGTTGGTGCTAATGATACTTACGGCAATGGCGATGACTGTTGCCTAATCGAATTGGCAATGTTTTGCTCCGAATATAGATTGATTGGAGAGTTGAACTGCTTGTGCACCATCTGAAGACATAACAAAATCATTACATACTATCTTTATAACTCGAGTTGTATTTAAATACATGAAATAGAGAGCACCCACGCTTTAATACCTGGTTCTAAATACATACAATATTGCAATTATAATTAAGTATTTTTATTATTGTATGGCAGTTACTCTCTTTATCATGTCAGTTTCCAAAATGTATGAAGACGAGAATGAGACCCTCCCTTTAATGAATAAATCGAACGAAACAACGATGCAAACGTGAAGCTCAAACAAGATGGCGTATAGACACATGAAATTAATGAAACTAGAGATATACTGCAAGTGTTTAGTTTGTCAAATTGACGACGAGATATCATATAAATAAATAAGAAAAATCCTAAAATTGAAAATATTTTCAATCAAACACGTGCAATGTATCGCGAGTTGAGAAAAACGGTCGGCTTCGTAACAGAAGTTTATCGCGTTCATGCTTGAAGCTGATTGGCATTTGACACACAATTCGTTTAAACCACCTTATTTCCCTCTTCGCCGACCACTCGCTGCAGCACGGACTCGGCCACCTGAGTTTTTACCAAAAAAAATACTATTGTACAGTCCAATCCGTGCATTTTGTGTTAATTCTGTTAAATGTGCTAAATTTGCCTACACAAATGTTTACATGGTCTTGTATGGTTGGCAAATGTGAAAGACGTGGTATATACATATACAAAACGCATAAAAAAAAAGATTTTAAGTTGCGTTTAGAAACATAATCTTGAACGAGTAGGATTTATTTAGAAATATCATCCCTTAATTTGATCTAAATTTATAAAGTGTAAATGTTTTTTAATTTATAAATGCTCGCCATTTATATAAAAACTAGCTTTCTGATCCACGGTTTCACCCACTATCCCGTATTTTACATTCTCGGGAGATGAAGAGGAATCTGTGTGCAAAATGTTATCTAACCAGCGGTTTACGTTGTGCGTTGATTGGACAGTAAGTCAGGACAAGCCTTTTAATATTTATAGAAGAAAGATAGTGATAAGAAAGTGTAATAAGTATTAATTTTATAATAATGTAATGTATATGTAAGTAACGTGAGAAAGTGTGTGTGGTCTATTAAGTATCTAAATGCGTAAAAATGTTGAGTATGAGCTACATGATAGAGTGTAGGTATACCGTGCAATCACAATATCTAAATGTACACGAACAAATTCACATGTGCCTAATTACATATAGAAATGAAGAGATCCTCTTTTATAATATATGGCCCTACAAGTAGTACGTACAAGTCTACAATTCCCAAAATTTTAAAATCATGGTCCTTCGAGCCGGATACAATGCATTTGGGATTTGTATTAAATTATGTAGGTACCATCTAGTATCTAATGTATTCATTTTATATTTACATTTACAAAGAAAATAAAACACAAATATTAAAATTCTGTGTCTAAATAATGTCAAATAGCTCTGTCTAGTTCCATATTATAATTCGTAATATTTCATTGGACTCACTGACTCGTTCGTGAGCCTTGAAGACGAAAACAACAGTCTGAATAAAAATATAGCTTGAGTCAGTGCTCTAAATCCGTTATATTACCTACAAGTAAGCTTGATCCAATTTGAATCGTAATGGTAGTACAATATAAATTTACGATAAGATTTCGGGCATAAAAATCAAGATAAGTATATTCTAGTTAAGTACTTTATTTCAAAGAATAGTATCAACAAAACTTTTGTTTTTATTGTACCTTGCTCACTATTGGGACGATAGTCCCAAAACTTCGTATAAAAATAACCAACAGTTGAAGTTAGCCTTCCCCACTGCTAACATTGTAGCCAAAATTATTAGACTTTTTAACTTGGTCATAAAAATAATTTGTAATAAGAATCACTATTTATACCAATAAGTTCAATCAGATATAACTGCCTACACCTACTTAAAGAGCTAAAAAACATACTAGAAAGTTTAAAAGCAGCAGCAGTGTACCTTCTGTTTCATGAGTGTGTCGCGGAAGTCGTGGCTAGGGGGCGCGCGCATCGCCGGGTTGGGGTGGTGCCGCAGGTAGCTCTCTGTGGGGCCAGGCTCACGGCGGACCTTGGCTCCGGGCAGCACCAGCGGAGTTGTGCGGTAAGGCTACAATGAGGAACACCAATTAATTGGTCTAAATATTAAACCAGAACAATCATAGATCATGTACATTGAACTGGTTTTTATTTCACGTTAATAGATTATCTTCGTTAGACAGTATTAACGAAGGTATCACAGCGAGAAGTTCAGCTACTGCACCCGCCGACTATGAATCTCGTATCTATCTATATCTATTATCTATTCTATCTTTTTTTGTCATGGTTAATGATCTAAATCACCTATTATTCAGAACAAAACGACGCCATAATTATAAAAAATCAGTCGTCACTATAAGAAGTATAATTGGGTAATTAAAATATTCTTATATCAGTAGGAAAGAATGTAGCCATGATCTATAATAGTTGGCACATCGTACAAACTATATTTATCTTCTATACCTACCTACTCCATAGAACTACACAAAACGGCATAAATCATTAAACTCTAGTTTGCTACCGAAATCAGCAGATCTAACAAATAAACGTATGCAGGTGTTTATTTTATATCTAGTGTAGGTATAAAACAACTAAAACATATTACTAGTTGTTTCCCATGGTTTCCGAGGGATCTTATATTTTCCCGGGATAAAAAGTACCATGTGTTTTATTCGGGGATATGATATACCTGTGTGCCAAGTTTCATCAAAATACGGTCATACATTTTTGCAACAAACATCCAAACTTTCACATTTATAATATTAGTAGGAATTCAGTAAAAACAGTCGTTAATAGATCTTAAATTTTAGTGAGATGATATATTTCAATGTTTTATTCCGTTAATATGTTTGATATAAAAAGCTGAGACGGTCCTCTGGGCATATAGCTATAAGTGTATCCTACGTTGCGTAGCGTGGTGCTCTAATTATAACGCGAGGTTATTCCATGTGGGTTAGATATGATTTCTGACACTATTCCGTTTTATTTATACTGTAGTTTTAGGTCGTATGGAAAGAAGAGTGCACGAAAATTCAATGATATTTGTAACGCTACAGTTAATAATTTATTATTGCTAGTAACGGAAACAAGGACTCGGTCCAGTATCGTAAATGTGCCAATGAGCAAACAACAAGCTTCGTTTATTTGCGTCCATGTTTACAAGAAGAGCCGAAGCTTTCGCCGCTGACGCAATGCTCTACGTTGGTCATTCTTATAATCTGTTTTCGTTAGTGGGTTTTGAATAACAATTTCCACTTTTTTATCGACAATAATTGGTAAACAGATTAGATCTAAATGAAATAGTGTTTTTTTCTCGTTTATTTTTGTAGAAACCTATACCTAGGTATTCGTGTAATCAAACTTTTTATGCCATGGTTTATATTTTGTTTTATTTAAAAATAAAACCACGAATGTAGGTACATAGATTTTAAGCATCTGCTTACATCCCCACCATCTGCATGCCCATCATTTAGGGTCAGCGCAATATGTAAGTTTTCACCATTATCATCATTTCAGCCGAAAGACGTTCACTCCTGGACATAGGCCTCCCCCAAACTTTTTCACATCGAACGATCCTGAGCTGCTCGGACCTTATATCCGTCAAATGGGTATTCCACAGGGCTCGTATTCACCGTATTCACTTCTTTCTTACTCTTTCACACAATACATCCATTTCTTTTTGGTCTTTCCTCATACCGTATATTCATCCGCTTTCATTTTTATTCTTCGCTTTATAACGAAAAAGAAAATATAATTAGTTTTTGAAACGAATTTATGTGCTATGCATCGTAGTTGCCAGGTGTGAACCATGTATTTTTTTTTTGGCAAAAAATTAAAATGTCATTAGTAGTAGTGAATAACCGTGGCACATTCATGCTGAAAGTTCAAGTGGGTGTAGTTTTTTTGTCTCTTGACATTGATGCGAAAATAACTTCACAGCTGGCGATTTCATATCAAAGGGATGTTGGCTGGTATTGTAGCTGATTTACAAAAGTTAATTTATGTTCTGAATTTATTCTAAATCACCATGTGAGTTGGTAAACGGTCTACTTTTAACTACTCGCACAGTAAATTAAATATGTAAAGTAAAAATAAATCTCAAATAAGATGTAAAATTAATTAATATATCAAACATCCATTATTTTAAGATAATTTATTATTCGCTATAAGTAGATTAAATGCAAACCATAAGGAAAGTTACAAAAAAACTATGAATAGATACCCTGTGAGAGATGTGTTGTCATGAGATATTTATTACCTGTTACTAATTAAATGGGAAGATTATCTTCCCATTTAATTATATCCATCTTTACTACTTATTGATGTTAACTTAGTAGATATCTATTTAGCCAATTTTGGAAATTGGAATTAAATAAGATAACACTACAAAATTATAAATTAGTTGTCTGTGTGAGCCAATCAGATCAGATAACAGCAACATATGATTGGCTTTATCCCCAAACTCCATTTCTGGTAGCTTACCGTTACAATTGAATTTGTACCAAACTTTTCATATCGCTAATAGAATTTTTTGTCGAATTTTTCATAGCAAACATGTTTCTTCCATCATAAAAACACTCGCGATTTTACAGAAAATTACGTCATAAATCTCGCGAGTTATTACATCACATATTTGTAACACTATGCGCGGGCTCGTTTCAAGTGATCCAGATTTAGATATAACGTGCTTGAACGTTCAAAGGATTCAATCGGTTAACCAACAAATTGACTAGTTAGCGGGATCTGGTATACGGAATCGATATAACTTAGTATCAGTTATCGATTGTTTTGTTTAGGCGTAAAAAGGAGGTATACTGTAAACTTTCACGCACCCAGTTGGAGACTACTTCATCTTCAGGATGCTTCGGGTCCTGGTACCCATTGGGGAAGAAATTAGGGTTCAGCGACATTTTAGTAGCACTTTTGAGACGCGGACGTGTGTCGTACAACGTATGATCGCGAACTGGCGCTCCAGCCATTCCCTCACGAGTAAACAACGCGATTCCAATGCATTCTATTTTGGCAATATGGTAGGAAAATAGGCGTCCGCGTGGGCGAAAGCCTCCCGCACAGAAGTAGAGCCTTGCGCCAAATCAAGTCCACTATATTTTTTTAAATATAATCTCCACAAATTAAAATAATACGAAGAAACTTGTAGAAACATTCCACTGTCAGCCCATAAACATTGTAAAATTTATTTTGCGGCGCGACATTTTGTCTCAATAATTTCATATATTTGAATTATTGATAATATTTTAATTAAATTCATGAAATGTACTCTTGTATCTGTTCTGTGTTTCTTTCTGTTCTTTTATTGTGTGTACATAAACCAATTAATAAATTCAGTGAAGAATAACATAATGTTGGGTTGACGATAAGCATAATAATTATTTCAATATTTATTATGTAGATTTAACGATAAAGTAATTGAAGTATTCATGTTTAGTAAACAATTGAACGCTCAAAACAATAAGCATTAGAAATATAACCGCAGCAACAATCTAGTATTGCGACTTATGATTCAGAAAACGAATTTAGCTAGCCTCGGGAACGTTTTCAAGCTTTCGTGAATTATTACTAAGTATACCTATGCTATTCCAGCTTCACTGCCCTATAGACGAGCCAGTACATACCTAGTTAGTACAGAGTAACGGTGCATATAGTTACATAGTCGGTCGGCGTTTTAATTAATAAGTCAGCATCATTAGATATAACCAAATGTTTTGGCGAATATCCAGGAAACTTCACGCATCGGTTTAACGTGGCTCAGTTAACCTATATTGCTCAAAACTTCAAGGACAAATTCAAAGCCGATAATAAACATCCGCCTATTTTACAGAACTAAATTACTTTTATATATTCTATTCTAGATTCTAAGGAATATTTGCACTAGTTATCTGTCTGACGTCTGTTGGATAGGATGGCAGTCGAGTAGATTGTCGCGATCTTAGAGACAAGGTTTCGATTCAATGATCTGCTAAAAATTACACTGAAGGAGCGAACCAGCGATAGAAAAAAAGCTAAAGCCAGCATTCTCACGACCACAGCCCCACTGGCATCTACGATGGCTGGTTATTGCTGCACTCCATTAGATTAGCCTAGTCTGAAATATTTGACAGGCTACAGATTCATACTAACCATTTAACTTTGCGAATGTAAAGTCAACAGATGTGCTTAAAAATGTTGGCAAACCACCAAATCAGACTTACGGAGTATTGTTGGAATGTGGGAGGAGAATGCTAGTCAAATCATAGATATAATATATGGAAGCTATGGAATTGGAATTAATAATGAATAAGTAATCTGCAATGTGATTTATGTACAAATAAGTGCATGGAAAATTTTGGGATAACTGCCAGTAAATAATCGATTATAACAACTTGTGTATAAAAATATTGGTATGTACATACGCTACATCCTACGCTTTAACGTTTAATAATGTTCAACCCTGCACCTCATAACTCGATTATTTTAGTTAATTGATTACCACATTTTTTCTTTCTTTGTTTAGTTAGTCAGTTTGCCAAAGAGATCCTATTAGCATTTATTTTTGTCAAAAATTCGAGCTTACTTAACTGTACCACAAATCTCTTTTAAATACGTCTCATGCAGAGTCATTTTTTTCAACCACAAAACCGTTTTCTAAACCACAAAATTTGGCTACTGATTCCATTTCGTATATTAAGCGAAAACTGCACCAGTGTCAACTTATTTCAAGGATTCACATCTGTGGAGTGTGTAGGTGTTCATTGGCAAAGTGAAAGATTGCTAAGTACCTACATTGAAGAGATTCATGTGACCGATCTGGTTCCTGCCTCATGGTTAATGCACGTACGGCATGATCAGTCGATTCCAAGTGTATATTTATCAATCGCTTGTAAGTGATTCAGTCTCAAACATATAGACAGAGTCCGTGACATTGTCAGCCTCTGGCATTCTAAATCTGTTACTCGTCAAAGATGTATATTCGCGGGTACGTCTTTTCACGTTTGTTTTTGTCAAGCAATGATTAAAGTAGGTTGCAGATATCAAAATTGTTAACTGTTAAGCAAATTTTTAGGTTTTTATCCGAAAAAAAAACTACTTAAGCATCGTCTAAATTTAAAAGTATGTATTATGGTCTATGCCTTTCAGTAGTTCCAATAAAATGGCAATGGAAAGCGTAACCCATAGTAAAAAAACCCCATAAAAGTAACCTTCTGTTTACAGCGACATAATTCGCGGATGTGATCAGAATCCAGCGTTAATGCATAGCGCATGGGTACTGGCATGATTTTGATGCATGACAGTGCCTATATGCTCCTAGTTCATTACATTACCACTTAGAACAGGTTTTTATCTGTACACAGTATCAAAAACATAAATGGTGCAAGCAATATGGAACTTCCCTTTCTATCACACTGAATACAAAGACGAGAAGAAAGACAAAATAAAAAGAGAAGTAAGAGAGAAGATCCAGCCAGTTACGCGGTTAAACAGTATAAGGCAATGATGGCTCAGTCGCTCGTCAAATACCCTGAGAATGTCTATGTGACTGAATCATAATGAGCTTGATCTTTGAACGAAAACATAGCACTTAGTGGCTTCAACCTATCCAGCTACCAGCTACCTTCAAGTTGAAACACTGCCTGTGTTTCAGCCAGATTCTTTCTAGGTTTAGTATTTTTGTTTACTTCTTTCGGTCACATCATTCCTTAGTCTTTACCAAGTCAGATTGCGGTCAACACAAGCCTTATCCATGGTAAAAATAACAACAAAATGACCCTGTCTATACGAGTAAATCCTGTATGTATAGACAGGGTAATTTTGTCCGGTAAGTAGTACGACAAACTTAAGGGGGAGATAGGTGGGCGGGTTATCTACCACAAAACTGCTAAACATGTGCGTGCACTTACCTGACTCTGAATAGACTCATCAACAGTCTCATCGGTGCGTGTAGAGCTCGGTGACAGCATGAGGGTTCTGTACTCCCCTTCATATCTCACCGGGTACTGCGGTGGCGTGTGTTGGGGCGGGACAGGGGTACTTCTGGGAAGGGATTCCGGTCCGCGCCAAGCACTCGCTGGCTTCGGACTTGGTGTCCTGGTAGAAAAACTCTATTAATAAAGGTTTTTCTGTAAAAATTGCTTTGCTGACTTTCTTGCCGGAGTCTTCTCAGTTTAAGTGTATTCCGAACCGGTGGTATAGTTAATTGTAAACGTTTATAAGTGCCCCCTACTAGGGCCTAAACTAAATAATTGAGCTTTGATTTTGTAGTTGGGTATCCATTGAGCTAAATATATTATTGCTAGAAATTATCTACACGTTTGTGTGGAAAAGGAACCATACAATATCGTTCTTTGTTTTGTAATTTGTGTAGTCTAAGTATAGTCTAGCCCCTATAATATTTTTGATACGCCTATCTGTCGGAAACACGATATATTGTGTCTTTATTATTGACTTTCGAGAAAATATATTGATAAAGGTAATTTAATGACTCAATGTGTGATGGTTTTCTATCCGCACGACATGAAACATATGTTATCCATATAATTTAATTGTAACAGACACTAAAATCAACATTTTCTAAATGAAATGGTATAGTGGAACTTTAAAACAATGGGTTGTCTGTGACACGATTTACTTTGCCGCCCCGCGGTTTTGTCCGTTATAACGTTTACCCTACGTAATATTTATAAGAAACATGATTCCAAAATAAGAGTCCAAAATTTCAAGTATCTAACAGAAACGGTTTAGGCTGTATATAGATAGATAGATAACTCTTTATTGTACCTACACCAAAAACAAAAATAACAAAATATTCATATTACCTACTAGTTGTACAACGGGCTGTGTTATCGTTAAGAAGCGATCTCTTCCAGACAACTTTTGAGACAAGCTGTACTAAATTTTACTCGCGTAGGTGTATTTGCTATAATTTGCATAAATACAGTATTATGAGCAGACAAATGCCATTTTTACCGTAGCTAAATGTATTGTAAAGATAATGTTAATGATATGATTACCTGTACGGTGGTGCATGGACAAATGGTACGGGTGACCGTGGAGCGATCGGAGTACCCGAAGCTCTCTGCCCTTCACGATCCATATCCCTATACACACCATGACTTGTGAATATGACTGAAATATTATGTAATCAGGAATCAAGAGTCAACACAATCACATTATGATTAACCAACCAGAAACGAACCTTCGTAATATTGTAGCAAAGGGAACTGTCATGTATTTGAACAAGTGGCGCCATATTTTAAGTCTTTTATTTTCTGGCCAACTGTTTGTTAATATAAAATGTATTGTGTTAACGCTTGTTATACAACAAATCAACAACAGGATTTCAACATTTAAATGCAAGTACTACAACGATATTCATTTTCACACATATGTCATATTAATAAAACATTTATTATGTAGAAATAGATATCTGGCCTACAGGACGGGTAAATTTCTCATGCATTCGACACTGGGGCAGTCATTAAACTAGGTGTAGTACATTGTATTGTGGAAACATTCTCGAATTATTTTATCAACTGTTTCAATACAGTATTGATACTGCGTGAGTAATTTTGTTAGCAGCACCTTAAATTTATATTCTTTCTTACTAAATGTGCTGGCATAAATGTGAGCTAGTTTTTATAGAATAACTTAATAGATACATATTATTCGGGCATAATAAATTATTTTCATATACAAAAGGAGCTTTACGGACTGTTTATATTACTATATATTCATGTGATACTGAATCAAATATTGTTTATAAAAAAATATCTTTACTAGTGGGAGTATTCTGTGGTACATAATGTCTATACTTTAATAAACATTTAGGCTTGACTTAAGCTTTGACTGACGTTCGTTTATACGACTTCTATACTTTACGTTGGTATTAAACGTCATTCAATTCAAAGATCAGGCAAATTTATCATTTTAGATGAAATAAAGTTAATTTAAATATTTTTAATTTTTTTAAAACTGATTTGTTTCCGAAAAAGTAAAACGAATAAACATAACACTGCTATCTTCATATGCGCCTCATATCTTTAACTAGCTTTTCGCCCCGCGGTTTCACCCGCGTATCCTTTGAGATTGAATTTCGAAAAATCTTTCTTAATCCTCGTCTACATCTTAAAACATTACCTGTGAAAAAAATCAGCGTTCCAGGTCTAACACTGGGCGTTGATGAGTCAGTCCTTCTCATTCTTCATACCAAGAAACGGAAATAACTCCTAACTTTGAACCCCCGTTTCACCACTTCAGAGGTGGAATTATAGGAAACGCTAAAACATGTATTTCTTTATTTTTATTTGTTAGCTTACAAACAAAGTTTCATGGTTCTAGCTTCAAAAAATGGCGGACTTCCATACAAACTTTCAACCCCCGTTTCACCCCCTCAGGGGTAGAAATTTGAAAAACACTAACACACGTGTTTCTTTATTTTTAATTGTTAGTCTAAAAACAAAGTTTCATGGTTCTAGCTTAAAAATGATGCGACTTCCCTACAAACTTTCAACCTCTTTTTTCAACCCCCTTAAGGGTTGAATTTTAGAAAACGCTTAAATATGTGTGTCTTTATTTTTAATTGTTAGCCTAAAAACAAAGTATCATGGTTCTAGCTTAAAAAAATCGCGGACTTCCATACAAACATTCAACCCCCGTTTCACCCCCTAGGGGTATAAATTTAAATAACGCTAATACACGTGTTTCTTTATTTTTAATTAATAGTCTAATTACAATGTTTCATGATTGTAGCTTCAAAAATGACCGACTTTCATACAAACTTTCAACCCCTTTTTCACCCCCTTAAAGGTTGAATTTCGAAAAATCCGTTCTTATTCCTCGGTCAAGTTTTAAAAATAACACCTGGGAAAAAATCAACTTTCTAGGTCTAAGGGTTTAGGCTGGGCGTTGATAGATCAGTCAGGACTTATCCTTTTTATATATATATAGATTTCATTGTTATTTAACATTTACAGTAACAACCGACCACTAGCGCCACTAAATACTCCCCATTGGTAGATAGCTAACAAAATGAAGTCAACATTAGTGTATTTGATTCTGCATCGCGCATACATTACACCTATGTTACAGTACAGGCAACGGATATGACACCTAGATGCAAGTCTTACTCGGCGTATTCGTGAAAGAAGGTAGGTGTGGGCACTCGGCCTACATAGCTGCCCACAGTTCGTGGCACTGAGTAAAGATGAGAGCTCGATCCACCCCTAGAGTTACACTTTTACATTTTAAAAATACAGAGACTGTGTTTTAGGAGATGACGCCTCATGAAAACATTGATTGGATTGATTTTTTTTAAAGCAGAATCGCGTCACAATTTTACTTGAGAAAATGCAAATACTTATGTAACAGAATGGATTTTTAAATGACTAAACATACTCTTATAAATATTCTCAGTTCATAGAGATTTACATTAAATGTGTAGCTGCAGACAAAGTAGTACATATTATTATGTGGTTCCATAAATAAATAGTAGTAATAAATTATTATTCTCAGGTCACAGTGCTACTCTGCTTTTTACATAAATTATAGTACTTTAACTTCTTTTGACCGGTTGTTTTAATATTATTTTTATTCTTCCAATGAAACATTTTCTAATTATATCATTTTTAGTATCAATAAATTATTTTACCTCTGGACAACAAGTTTGATTTGGTTGGGAGCATTCTTGAAGAGGTTTTGTGCGTCTTCATGACGCAGGTCACGCGCATCATAGTCGTCAATTTTCGCAATGATGTCACCACGTACCAGATCCCTGCCAGCAGGAGTGCCTGGTGTCACCTGAAAATATAGCATTTGACGTCATTAGGTAAATACTTATATTATGAGGTATTTATAAACTAGAGTGGCTTAATTTAGGGTCAAGTTAGCCAGTTTTCGTGGGTGCTAAAATGTGAGACATGAAATAAACTGGAATAACCAGCAGTATCAACTAAAGTACCATGAGCGTCCAAGGGCTTTGAGCGTATACAAACAAACCCACTTGCCAATTGTGGTAATTATGCATAAAAGATCCAACAAAACTTTAAACATCCCCATTTAGCTATCAGAACAGTATTGATATTTATTCAAGAAAGATAACACGGTGGTGATTGAAGTTCAACCATTGGAATTTAAACACTTTGCTTTCATTTCGTTTTCTTGGTGATTTATGAGGCCGCTGAAATTACTCAACTTTGAAGTGAAAATAAACTTTATGAATTCATGAAAATAATTTGAAAGTGAAACCAGCAGCAATTTGTACTGGCCTAGTTGTAAATATTACACGTGTTATAACATATTGTAGTGTCACATCTGTGCCACGAAGGTTGAGTGTTCGGGCCGTGACATTCTGAAGTTTGAACGAAGCGTCCAACACGTTCGGTCGTCTTCAAGGGTATTATCGTAAACAACTGAACATTTTATTATAACAAATTAAATTTATATTTATCGTTACGTTAGCTTACATTTATCTTATACTCTACCGGTTTTTTTTTCCTAAAATGATATTTACAACTTATATCTAAACTCCCGTCTGAATAAAAGCATGAGTTATATAGAACCTACAATGATCAGAATTCTAAGATATTTTGGAAATCTAAGGATTTTAAAGGGTCCGGGGAAATTGGTCGATCTGTCCAGATTTTTGAATTTTCATTCAATCCCTGATACACACAATGTAGGTTTGAAAATAATGATAATTATTTTATATTGCAACATAAGAAAATAGGCCCGAAATTTAAAGCAAATGGCAGACGGTGCATCGTTGGTGAGGACGACCTTGCAGGTCAGATAAGAGGGGAAGGCGCGGGACGTATGCACTAAGTTTGGCCTAAAGCCAGGCTAAATGCGTCCATCGGCGTCGCCGCGCCAACCTGACATTTTTTATTGAAAACAACTGATAGATCGGATAGAGGCCGCATCTCAGCGACGACACGACCTGCGCTAATCTATCACACTTCCTCGAGTCAATGGCGAGGACATACAACTATATTTACTCCTATCCATCAGCGAACGCCTGTCCGACAAAATTCTTACAGAAGATTCGATGAGCTCACATTAGTTTGAGCGAGCTGAATTTTTGAAACATTACAGCTGGCGATGATCCGCAAAACATCGCTGACGCGTTAAACTCTTGCGTTCGCTAATATCAGGCATGAACATTTTTACCTAAAAATGTAACGTTATTGATTTATAAGAATATGAAGACGGTAGGGGCTCAAATATAGTTTAGGGAATAAGTAAAATACTATAAGATTATAGATAACTAGTAGTAATAACTGTAATTAATCGATATAAAAAATAATAAATATCTTAAGATATTTCTCCACAAGGCATGTTATCTCAAACTAAGAGCATGTAGGTAGGTACTATGGAAACCAGATGGGGAGTTTCGTTAAAATCAAAGTCTCATAATAACTGACATAACTAATTAATAAAGCTTTCACCGGCCTCGTGGTTTCGAAGAAAATAAAATCTAATATAAATTTTCATGGAACCACATTTTTCTTAAACTAAAGATCCAACTTTAATGAAACTTTGCACACTCCGTGCAGTTTGATCCAACTTGAGAGATAGAATATATTTTATCCCGGGAAAAAATAAGATCCCACGGAAACCGGGTAAAACCGCGGGAGACAGGTAGTTCCATATAAAATTAAGAGTTATAGATAGACTCGGCTTCCGCATGTAAAGGAAGTAATCAAAGTATTTTAATGGAAATGTTAGAGAAAATGGGCTCAAGGTTGTGGTCCGATTTAAATATTTAATGGTAATCAAGGTCGGTCAGATAACTGTTAAGTGCATCTCAGAGTAAAAGGAAACAGATGCTGTAATAAACATGCTGAAGTGAAGGCGCTACCAATAATGTAGGTATAACAGCCTTCAATTACAAGCTTTCCGTTCCGGGGTTCCCTCGCATTCCTCATTTTACTCCCTTCGGGGTGAATTTTGCTGTCATAGTTCACCCTTACGTTATAAGAAAAAGCTACATAAAGGAACAATAAGTTACATAAATTGTTTTATCAGAGGCAAAAGGGGTATACAAAAAAAGGTGTGTACCCCTTTCTCCTCTGATGAATTGAATTAAGAAAATTGGTTAATTACGTTTTTTTATTACGTAACACCCAGAATCAAGAAATATTATTTTCCATACCCTTAGGGCCAAAAACTCTAAAACACATTACTCTTTGTAACCAAATGGCTAAATACAAATTTTAATCAATTTATCATCAAGGATTCAGTTTTTCATAAAAACAAATTACATACTCAATTTTACCTCAGGGAAAATAATGAGAAACTTTCCTTAGTGGATGGCTTTGGTTGTATACGGAGGGCTTATGCATAATTTAATGATGAAAACTCCAGGGGTTTATGATGTGCGTTGGTTGAGAGCGCAACCCTTTCTCACCTCAGGAGTAGAATTTGAAAATCTCGTAAATATTATTAATCAAATTGATGAGTGTAAAACCAGGAAAAGAAATTACTCCCATATAAACTGTGCCACTCCCTTTCTCTCCTTAGAAATTTATTCAACTCTACCTTCTATTAGCATTTTATTAAGAATGTTATCTCTAAACTAATTTTCAATTTTGTTTGATATGCTGTTGAGCTGAAGGAATCTTATTATTTTTACAATTAGTATAACGCACATTATAGTTTGTAATTTTATAGACAATAAATAATGTTGATAAAGCATTGTATTGTTTGTGATTCAGCAAATATGCATGTACCAAACCTAAAGTTTGTAGTAATTTCGTTATAAATAAACTTTAATCTACGCTCACACTTCTGGCTACGACAACACTGGGCTGACTCATGAGATATCCACGCTTCAAACAATAAAGTGAAATTAACACATTGTTACTCGCTGGTATTGGCTTTAGGCCGGACTTACACTTGCAAGTTCTTACAATTAAGCAATTTAAAGTATTAAGAAATTACGGTAAGCTACTTACAAAGCGTGTTTACATTTGCAAATTTATCGTAAGTTACTTACGTGAGTAAAACTTGCAAGGGTAAGTGCGGGGTTAGATCTAGGTGGTAGAGCTAGTGGTTAGAGCTAGGCTGCACGGTGGGAGGGTACTTTGTAGTACCCGACTGGCTGGTTACCACCCTCAAGTTGAAAATCTGTCGCCAAACACCTATCGGTGTGTTCCGACAGCTGCACTTGAGAGCCAGTTCCCATCTAGGCTTTGTGTGCTTACCATCTTCGGCCACATCATCACTTACCATGGTGAGATTGTGGTCAAACACAAGCCTATCGAGAATAAAAAAAAGGGTGAAATATTTTTTAAAATCAAATATCTAATCTTTTCTTTATAATGTTACTTTAGATTTAGATAATTATAGTTTATACTAGATTTTGACCTATTTTACTCCCATACGGGATGAATTTCGGGAACTGCTGGTTCACCCTTAGGCCTTCTTCTTACGCTAAAGAAGAAGAAACTCCAATCTATACACCCAAAATGTATAAATACAAAGTAAGTATAATTAGTTACATTGAACAAATACAATATTTTCCATACAAAAATTAATATTGAATGTTGAACAATATCTTTTTAATGCATGTTTTATTCATTGTGTCAATGAGCCGCAATACTAAGTTTAGAATAAATCGGAGCGAAATATATTATTTTGATTATTTTCCATTAAAATTTTACATCCCCTTAGAGGATGATTTTCAAATAGCCCTGAAATAACTCTTAAATTTTGAACAAAAAGACAAAATTTTCAATTTACCCCTTTTCATCACCATATATTAGGTAGAATTTCTAAAAACTCCTAAATGTCCGGTTACATTGTAAAAGGAAATCATTTTAAACAAAATTTCACGATCCTAACTATTCCCCAGTAGTTTGGGCTATGCGCCGATATGTCAGTGAATCAGTAAGCTGGTCAGTCAGTTGCTGCTTTGAGATGTAGATTTATAGAAACGCTTATTTGTGTACCAACGTACCAACCTACTAATGGATCATACTGGTGTCGCAAGCGTCCATAGGCTACGGTAACTGCTTACCATCAGGTGGGCCGTAGGTAAGCTTGCTCGCCACCTAGTGGTACATAAAAAAAACTGCCCACTCCCAACCGTATATAAAACTATGGGACAATAAGAACTTTAATAACTTACAGCTATTAAATTAGAAGTTCCAAACAACGTCTTTTCATAAGTTATTTATTCCCCGCAGAAGCACTCTCTATTTTGAGATAAAGTTATTCTATATCTTTAACAAGTTTCATGTTTTATTTTATTTAATTAACACCTTGAACAAATTTTAAAATTACACTTATTTGTGAAAGTTGGCAGATAATTTTGGATATTTAGTATTAAAAATACTCGCAGGTGGACGCCTGACCCCTCACTCCGAAAAACATCACAATAGCCAAAACACATGCACATGTAAAGTAAAAAAAAAGTGACACTTATTTTTGATAGTTAAGAAAAGTTCTTGCTTGAACAAAAATTAACATTACACCAAAATTATTGTTCACTCAAAAAGAGGTTACGTTTTGGTTTCTCCATATTTAATGTGATATTTGAGGATAGTTAAATATCCTCACATTAATTGTTATTAATGTGTTATTAATTTATCAAAGGAACATCTAGGATAGTTGCAATGGCCTTTGAAAGTGCAGTGTATGTCTGAGATTAATGTCCACAAAACTTATAAGAACATGATAAATGGGGTCAAGTCGGATCTCCGCCGGCAGCTGTCGAACGTCGGGTGACCGATACATATCCCAGAATACATTGGATATAAAGAGACATCGACGACGTTCTAGAAATTTGGCGTTCTAGTTAACGTCTCGAGAATTGTGTTGTTTTCTCGATATTTTAAAACAGCTACACGCTTGATATTTAAAAATAACTAAAGTGGTGCCCTTTATAATCGGCGTGTGGTCAAGACTAATCTCTCTTTACATGTTTACGAAATCAGAAATAATGGCAGTGGCAAAAAAACTACACTAATCAATCATTATTTATGATAGAAATATTTATTGCATTGCATAAATAATTGTTCTTTCTAATTAGTAGCAGGATATGCGACTAGATTATCCAATTATTTACGACAACAAAAATTGTAAGGACATTGATGTGCGCAACTCCAGCGCCGGTTTGTTTATACCGGCATCTATTGTTGACGTAAGGAGTGACTTGTAACACCAAACGATTAGATGGTAGATACCCTTGTGACGATGAGCGGGGTAGCGAGATCTGCACCACCCACGAGGCGAAGCCCCCAGTTGGTGTCGCGACATTCTCGCCGAAGCGTCACCACGAACGTATGCAGCCGCCCCATGGCGCGGGGAGAGGGTCTGATGCACTACGCGTGCACGCGCTTGTTGCGCGGAATGTGCGAGCACGGCGGCTAGACGCGACGTTGTGCGAGCAAAATTAGCCTAACCGCCTCACCACAAATCTTCACCCTCCCCCGCCCGCTGTTGGTTCTGCACCGCTTGCATGTAACCCTGTCTTCGTAATCGACCTAATTCACTTTACGGAAACCGGAGGATGATCTTATGACTAGATTTCCAGCTGTACCAGCAACACACCATGCTGCGCTGTCCATGTTTGTTTACTCACACAATTTAAACACATTAGCTGCGACCTACATAAATTTTCTGGTTACTTTATTATAGTCGCAGACTTTTCAGATTATGTATCTGTTGCGTTTTATAATAATATCTATATTTATAAATGTTATTAGCCATGCAACCGAAATTTAGAGAGTGCTTTGTTGTTACGATTAGGGTTTTCGTATTAAATTTTTCGGGGTTCTCACGCTCCTTTTCTGGCCTTCTTCGTTTCCAGAAATTTTTTTCGTTCCCAAGATTACCCGGGAAGAAAAGGAAGTATTTTCGAATACAAAGAAGTAAATATCTTTGGACATGCTCAACTCTTGAATCGTTATTAGTCACAACGGAGCTTAGGTACATGTATACAAACACATTCGTTGTTGTTTTATTCAAATAGACCAAGAAGTTTTCAATTTAGTACATACTTTTAGAATTTCAGTCAATTTTAAATAGACGCGCGGGGCGGTGCCCTTGCTGTGAATGTTGTTTTATGATATGATGATGCTATAGCTGCGCACTGTGTAGGAATATACATACATGTATAGAAACTTAGTCATATTGGGAACAGGACCATAAAAATCATCATCAGTGATGGTTGTGTTCAACTACTTTTATACAATACCTACGATCGATCTTTTAGTATAAAAATCAATCATGAAGATACGAGAATCATACAGATATAAACAGAACATTGGCAAGACCGGAAAATGGTAAGTAGTTCAAGGCAAGAATAATAAAGATGCCAAATGGATAGCCGAGTGGCTGGCGAACTTCTGTTGCGGGTAATTTCGGGAACTTAGGATAATAAAATTACGTACATTATTCATTGATCGGATATGGATGGACACATGTGTGTAAAGAACCATTCTTTGAAGTATATTTTTAGGAGATAAAATTCAGATTTTCAACTTGAGGGTAGCCAGCCAGTCGAGTACCTACTACAAAGGATGTACTAACGAAATGTATGTAGGTATTTAAAAATCAGATAGTCGCGTGTTAAGAATGTCCCAGGATATTCATTTAATTTTTTATCAATATCATGGGACTATTTAATTAATTAAATAACTTGGAAAACTCCCATAAACATCCATTCTGTGGTTTCAGAGATGCAGAGAAAAATAATACCCCCTAAAGTTTTTGATAATTATACCTATACAATGTACCTACCTACAGATTCGCCAGTTTTACAGTTTCACTAGTTTGTACTTTTGAATTTATTAAAGCCTGAAGAGAGAAAATAATTTAAATGTATAACTATCTCATGATGTGAGTTTCCACGAATTTTACAAGCCGCGTTAATTAGGCTGATCCCATTTTGATGAGGCTTGCCAACATTAAAATAGAAACGTTGTGAGACGTTTAATTTACATCCTGCAGGCTTGACTCGCCTTTTATATTTCAAGAATCACATGTCAGGCTCTTTTTTAGGCTCTTAATTCAGTAGATACATTAAAGACATATCAGATTCATATTTCATTCATACCTGAAATACCCTTTTGCGTTGACCGAAGTCCCTGGTCTCATCTTCAGGGTCTTGCCTCTGGTGAGGAACGCGCCAGAAGGGTGGCCTCTGGTACATGGGCATATCGATGACTATCTAACACTTCAGTATCACCTACAAAAGAATAATTTCAAAACAACTATTAAAATGGTTGTATAAAACATGCACCGAGCTATGCTACAGATGGGGAACAGAGAATGTGCGTTACATCAACATGTAATTTCATAATAAGAACGTAGGTGGCTGGCAACATATCTACGTTATAAATCACCGGTTCCCATGAACAAGACCGGACACAAGAAAAGTTTGCATTAGACACCACGTGGAACGAGTAGGGGGGGCCATACTGTAGGGCATGGTAGACTCACCAGAGGGCGCGATGTCGCGTCGTTACTTCCACAGCGTTGCTCAGCCAGTGCCGTTTTCTATTATCTCGAATTATTCCGGGGAACATCAAACTATGTCTATTTTTTGCGTCGGGCAGCGGACCGGACGCGGCGTCGCTTCGACGGTTTGTGCTTCGAGTGATTTACAAGTCGTGGCCGGTCGCGCTGTTTCTGGGCCAATACACATATTCGCAACAATTCTACAGTCTAATACATTGACGATACGCAGTTCAATGCTCCCGAAATTTTGGCTCGATCAAATAAATTTCTAGAAAAGTATGAAATATTTACAAATTTTCCAACGGCCAGTGAACTTATTTGATGGAATTCAGTTATAAAGAATAGAAAAAGCCGTGATCTTGAAGTGGTGATTACTAAAAGAAACGAATAAAAATACTAATAATTAAAACACATTACTTGACTATGTTCTGTTTTTGATTTGAACCTTGTTTTCTGATATACAAGTGTCCCAAAAGTAGTTTCAAGCGGAAGCCCAGAGGTTGAGCACCATTAGAGGTACCAGCATCACCCTATGTATGTTATGTCTCAAAAAAAACTAAATTTCAATCTTCCTAGTATACACTAGACTGCACATCCGCAGACTCTACATCTTCTAGAGAAGTTCTCTTTTGGTCTTTTGAACGCCTATCTATTATTTTTCACTGTTTCCTCTACATCTCTCAATGTCGATCTTAATTCTGTTTAATTTCTTATTTCTTTGACGTACCTACTCTCATTCTTTATAGTAACCCTAAACGAAAAAGTCAATGGGGTTCAGGTCTGGGGACCGTGCGGCCACGCAATAGGCCCACCGTGATACACATTTCAATCAATCTTTCATTTAAATGTTGCCTGACGATCGACGCACAGTGGCAAGGTGCACCGTCTCATAAACATGGGAACTTATTAACAATATTACTCACTAGTATATTGGGAAATAATATTGACCAAAGTCAGTTGATTTTCAAACATCAGTAGCAATTTAATTTATTTTACTCTTGGATAAGCTTGTGTTTGTCCGCAAACAAAAATGCTTAGTCTATGGCGCAATGATAAAAGTAAATAAAATAACATTTATTTTCATAAGTAAAAATGTAACATTCCGTTTTAATTACGAAACAATTATACCTAAATACAAATGAATAAATAAATATACAGTTGAAAAATTAAGACTAAGTTAACATACAAACAGTGTAGGTACACGTTAATAAATCTCAGTTTATGTCTAGCAGATAAAAATAATATTTACTATAGTATTCTGTAAAACATACTTTTTGAGCATACATGTTATTAGTGAATAGAATAAAAGTTTAGAAAATAAAAAAACAATTATACAAGTTGTCCGGTAAGTAGTAGGACAAACTTAACTGTTAATTACCATATATTTTTTAATACGCTGTTATTAGCTTGGTATTTTTTGTTTTAGTTTACTATGTAGGTAACTAATGCGGGTTATAATTTTTTATGTATTTTTGTATTAGTTTAAGAATAAAATTGTTAAACATTTGAAAAAGAAAGCCAATATAGTCAGATGGTCCAAAAATATTTAAAAAATGTAACCTTGCTGAGTTTCTTGCCGGTTTTTCTCAATTGAAGGCTGACTTCCGAACCGGTGGTAACTTCTGTAATTCGACCTTGATAAGTGCCCTTCTAGGGCCTAAACTGTATAAATGGTTTTGACTTTGACTTTAAGGGAGAGGTAGGGGGCAGGTCATCTAGCAAATATATAAAAATGACTTTAAAATCAGAAATTAAAAAATCAACAAAACATATCAGGAATATCAAAATATCTCACACTTTTATTGAGGTCATCTTGGAAATGTTTCCCTTATGTTTGTCGTACTACTTACCGGACATCTTGTTTAATAACAATCAATAAACGTTTATTTTTTTAAGGGAGGAAAGTGAAAGGAATAAATGCCGACGTAAATATCTATTATTATATTGAAATATTATCAATTTCAATTTTATTATATTGAAGTATTATTAATAATAGCCTCATTAAATTATGAAATAAATTTCTGTATATTCTAGTCTAGTGACATGTTTGCATTACTTTTTAGACCAGTGCCTTTGAAAATGGTAAAAAGTAAAAGTAATTTATAGTAGGATGAAACCCATTGTAAAAGGAAGAGAATATAACAAAAACTGGCCAAGTGCGAGTCGGACTCGCGCACGAAGGGTTCCGTAAAAAAGGCAAAATAATCACGTTTGTTGTATGGGAGCCCCCCTTAAATATTTATTTTATTTTAATTTTATTATTTATTATTAAAGTAAAAATACAACTCAATATTTTGTGAATATTTCAAGAGCCTAACTGTTGCCCTTATTGATATAGAGCAAAAAAGGGCAAAAAAAACAATCGCGTTTGTTGTATGGGAGCCCCCCTTAAATATTTATTTTATTTTGTTTTTAGTATTTGTTGTTATACCGCCAACAGAAATACATAATTTGTGAAAATTTCAACTGTCTAGCTATCGCGGTTCTTGAGATACAGCCTGGTAACAGACATACGGACGGACAGACGGACAGACAGTGAAGTCTTAGTAATAGGGTCCCGTTTTTACCCTTTGGGTACGGAACCCTAAAAATTAAAGGAAAAATAAATTACGAGCGATCTGAGGTCGGGAAGTGGAAGGGGGGTCGGGTCAGATCGCCCGTAATTTATTTTTGGTATTATATATGGTAGTTCCCGTTGACATAGAATCACGAAATTTGGCAAAAAGCAAGGTCTTACAGCACAAATAAAGGAAAAATTCAAAAAAGTTAAAAAAGTTGAAAATTAAAGGTATCCCCATACATACATAGAATCACCAATTAAGATAGACGTCTGAGTTGTATCGGCGCTCATACAATTTAGAGGTCTAGCTTAATTGGCACCAACCTCAAATAAGGTAATCGAAAACATAATTTAAAAAAAATGGAAACAATCCACGAGACTCCATTACGGAACCCTTGGTGCGCGAGTCCGACTCGCACTTGACCGGTTTTTTGTTATATTCTCTTCCTTTTACAATGGGTTTCATTCATCCTACTATAATTTACTTTTGTTTCAAAAATTATCGACCCTAGGCTATTTGTGATGTGATGTGAACAAAACAATTAGGGTTGTTTCGTTCTGAAATTCTCATGAAAGATTAACATGTCATTGGTGTTTAATAAACATAAATATTTAATTTATCAGTCTAATTCATTGTGGTAGGGGAGGCAATGATGCTAAATTTGTAGTTACTCGAGCGTCTTTGGGACCTACTGGAATTTGAAGATTAGGTGGAATAAAGAAAAAAAGGTTATGTGATATTTTCCTCTTCAGCGGTGGGGGGAGCGTCTACAGGGTTTCAAAAATGTAAAAAAAAACAGTCACCAAGAAATACTCGAGCGCGTCAGATATTAATAGGGTAGTCGCGCCACGTCTGTCTGATAACGAAAAAATAATAATCTGCCGTTTTGCGTGGTGGGGGTGGCCGTACGGAAGGGGTCGAAAATATTTAAAAAAAAAATTACTCGAGCGCGTCAGACATTGATAAGAGATGTTAAGTGAACCCTCCAGTAGCTCCTATTTTAAAGACGATTTGGACGCGACCATCAGTCAGGGCCGATTTTTGAAAATGCAAAAAAAATCGTGACCTTGATTTACTCGAGCGCGTCAGATTTTTATACAGGCGGTTCTTCTTGATGGCCTTGTTGTACTGACCTATAATCTGACAATTATGTTGAGGAGTTTCCTTAATCTGACGGTTTGAAAAAAAAATATATAAAAAATATCGAAATTTCGAAAATGGTTCAAGATATCGAAAAAATGTTTGTACGAAAGTTGTAGAGAATTTAATCTTCTACAATATTTATAACAAATACATATACCAAAAAAGCTATAGGAAACGAGATATTTGCAATAAATGATTTTTTAACCTTTGACCTTGAAAAATCAGTAGTCGCGGGCACCCTATGATAAGTAGCTTTTGAGACAAGTTTTAGGGTGTCAAAATAAAGGTTTATACAAGATAATAGCTGACTATCTCTCATTCTGAGGTGAAACTCATAATATTCCTGGACTATACACTTAATAATGATTTTAGCTACTTCGGCTTGTGCAAATCGGCAGATTAAGATGTTTCCGTGATTCGTGACTAATTTCCTTCTAAATAAAAAAAAAAACTAATCGCGCTCGAGAAAATCCAGGTGACGTTTTTTTTTTGCAACTTTGCGTCTCCAATTTTCTTTCGTCACGCCCAAATTGTCAGATTATTGAAATGTACACTATTTTGCATGTAACTAACTTACCTTACCTTAATCTGACGCGCTCGAGTATTTCAAACCATCGATTTTTTTTTACTAATCTGACGGGCTACCCTAGACGTTCGACACTATATAGAGGGCTCAGATTTGGTGAGAGTCCTTCACAAGGTGCAAGGTTGCCCCCCTTATGTTAATCTGCCGCGCTCGAGTAAATCCCGAAATCCCCTATTCGCCTCCCCTGACATTGCACAATAAATCGATTAAATTCAGAATGATTAATTGAGAGCTTAATTACACTAAACACACTAACAATCATTATACTCTTTCTTAAATAAACATTATCAATAATAGTTTTACATACAAATAAAGAAATCTTTGATGTTTTCCCAGCTGAGTGATTCGCCCAATCAAGAATTACGCGAGCAAACTAATTAAACATAAGTTACAGTAAAAATAAAAATTTAATCAAATGTCAATTTACTTGTCGTGCCCAATATACATTATTTTATTCACATAAGTTTTAAGGAACTTTGTGGAGATGAGAAATGTGCGTTTTTCAAAAACATATGCTTTTATTGATCCTAATGGCAAATTCAAATCTAAAGAAATAACAAATAATTTATTTGGAGAGCTTAAGAAGTAGTACCTAATGTGTGTAGAGGGCAAGTTGTTCGGAGTTTATAATATTGATACATTATAGTGATACTTAAAAGTCCAGTATGGCTGGTTTGGTGTCTCTGGCGCACTTGATGAGTGAATACATGAGTTTAACGAAACCTGTGTCCTTGGGCTTCTCTAATCCTCTCAACAGTCGATTTTTCATAACTGCTACGAATTCGCGGTTGCTGAGCTGGCCGTCCACTGCGAAATTAATTATGATTTGTAAAATCGACATTTCGCAGAAAATGCGCATGATAAAAAAAAGTCATGCGGAATGTGCATTGATGATACTTGAAAAAATAATTGTATTGAGTACTAGCTGTCCTCTGCGGTTTCACCCGCGTTCAGTGGGATCTTATCTTTTCCCGGGATAAAAATATAGCTTATGTTACTCAGGGATAATGTAGCATTCTAACGGTGAAAGGATTTTTAAAATTGATCGAGTACCTAATTTTTGTAAATAACAAACAATCTAATCTTTCCTCTTTATTTAGTTTAGATTTAAATTCTTCGCAATAATTAAATTATACGTATTTAGCTTTTAGATATTCCTTAGCAATAGGCGATAAATCGAATTAGAGTGAGCAGTCAAAATAATGACGAATTCTTTTACTTTATGAATAGGTCATTCTGAGGATTCTGAAGAGGTGAAGGAAATGATCGTGAGGAAACCATACATTAGTAGCGTAGGTACTTTGTATTACCCGACTGGCTGACTAACACAAGTTGAAAATCTGTAACTAAGTACATGACGTACAGTACATGGCCCAAGTTCCTTTTAGACATTGTGTCCTTACAACCATCAGCCACTTCAGAGGATATACAGGGTGGAAACTTTCAGTGGGGCAGTAAGGGGAAGTACGTTATCCGTTGCAGCTACACGAAAATGATCTTAGGAGACTATCCATGATTTTTTATGGAATTTTGATCCCCATTCACACACAGATTTAAAAAAATATTACAGTTAGCAGGAAAATAGCCAGTAGGTGGTGACGTCGGACACCGCGACGAAGGTCGTGGGTTCGAATCCTACAATGAGCCTGAGCTTACGGTGAAGAATTCACAGTGTGGTAGAGTTCTTTGTAGTACTCGACCACCATCGATCAGGATAAAAATAGCACCTGTTGGTGAGTTCCGGCAATTGTAATTGAGAGCCAGTTGCCTTTAAGGGATTGTAATAAGGTGTACAACAAATGGCAATCCCTATTTCATATTGCAAATGTCTATAGACGATGGTAGTCACTTACCATCAGGTGACCCCCCTGACTGGTTGTCGCTTGTGGTATATAAAAAAATATTAAAATTACTTACTATTTTCATCAAATATAGTGAAGACGACGTTAATAACATGGGGATCCAAGTCCACGTGTGCAACAGTGCGTGCAACGTGTCGCAATGTCGGCTGGTCAATGGACGCGCCCGCAATGTGGTAGAACGTTAATGCAGTGTCCACGTCATTTATATTGTTTAGTAGATGGAAAAACTTTAGGTAGTCGTCTTTTGTAATACCGACGCCGTGGTCTCGGAAACTGGAATTTTGGGAATGAAATATAAACAATGTGTAGGTTAGTTACAGAGTATTAAGCCTATAGACAAAATATTGTGTTTTAATTTGTATAAAAATAATGAATCTGGTGGAAGATTCTAGATTTGTGCCATTTGCACAAGGTTCTCTCTATTTTTTGATAGCAGGCATGCACACAAACAAAATCAATAGGTATGATATTTTTTATAATGAAAAGTAAGTGAATAGGTTTTTTTTAAGCCCAATCGAAATCGAAACAATAGGAGACTTGTTACATTATTTTGAGTCGGCGTATAAAGTCTCTCCATACTTTATTTTGTAGAATGTTTTTGTAATGTTTCTTACGTCTTTTTAACACGTTTGAGCATTCTCGACTTCTTTTTGGCTGGATATCCAGCATAAGCTAGCAGGAGTTCAGCAAAATCTGCCTCGGTAATACGTCCATTTTCATCTGTAGATATTAGAACAAGAATAATTATAATGTAACTTGAATTCACCATTAAGATAACTAATTTTTTAATGAACGACATACCTGGCTGTTTCCTTTGGAACTCTAGAGACAGAATTTCTTTTTGAAGTTGTTGTTGAAAGTCCAAAAACTTTTCGATTGTCAATTTTTCACTCAGTTTAGATCCAAAGAAGTACGTCGTTAGAGCTGAGTTAATGCCCTGTCATATAAAAATTAACAAATAATAATCAAAAATACAGGAAATCATGGCAACAAACGGTAAATAGATTTTAAAGTTATTACAAAGATGACCCTGCACATTAATTACATTAGGAAGGAGGCTATGAATATTTTCCTTGTACAAATAAGTATTAGCTAAATACAGTTTTTTTTTATTTATTAACCATAAACTTACATCTATCTTACAGGCAAACCTAATGCGACAGAATAGTTGATTTTATATCTATATCTATACCTACTATACCTAATGTTACATGTTACTGCAGAGGCAATAAGCAGCCTTTGTGAGTTCGTTCAGTGTATATGAGAACATATCAACCCGTTGAGACAGTGTGTTGAGCACACGCAGCGCCCGCACGAGCTATTATCTTTTTATGATGTAACTATATAGATAGTGCCATCCACGAAGACGCGCCCCACTCTTTTTCTTAATCCCTAACATATTTTCGTTAGTGTTGTAGTGCTACATATCGTTATACATATATAACATTGATTGATCGATGTCTATTAACTGTCGTTTAAGTTTGACGGGCCGGTGTGTGTGACGGTTGGTTAAGACACTACCTATCACGCCGCAGGTCGTGGGTTCGATTCCCATCCAGGACAAACATTTGTGTGCATGGACATGTCTGTTTGTCCTGAGTCTGGGTGTAACTATCTATTTAAGTATGTATTTACAAAAAAAAAGTAGTCTGTGTATTATATCAGTCATCTAGTTTCCATATTACAAGCTCTGCTTAGTTTGGGATCAGATAGCCGTGTGTGAAAAATGTCCGAGGATATAAAATAAAAAGTATGGGAATAAAAGATTTTCTCAGTTAACTGATTAGATATTTTTTTATCGGTGACGCCACCACTAGTGACAACGAGACAGGCAAGATAGGCGTCGCCTATAGACATTAGCAATACCAGGGGGATTGCCTGTGTGTTGTATAGCTTATTACAAGCCCTAAAGGCAGATCTCCCGAAGGTTTGTTAAATTGAGACTTTGGAATTATCCATGTAACCTAAGGCATGGGTAGCATACTAAAACTCCTTCCTACATGACTAGTCATATAAAACAATACCTTAAACGTATTGCCAGTGTTAGCGTGGTCTCTATGCCTGGAACCAATGCTACTCTGCTGCCTGATGAGGGCCGCAACCTTCTCGAACTCTTCGCAGTCTACGTCGCCGTCTCCATTCAAGTCGAACATACGGAAAGCGATCTCGAAATGGCGGCGGGATGCTGAAATAATCAACCAAAAATTTCCTTAATAAAGTTTTCAGGGCGACGACTAAGTCTGTATGGGAAATTGAATTTTTGGGGTATTGAACCTAAAGTCACCTAGGGGGAGGTCTTTGACCAGCAATGAACGTCTTCTGTCTTACATGAGTCCTAAAGCCTAAAGTCAACCCTGTACTAAGTCTGCGTCGTCTGTCTGTCGCTGTCCGTGTCAGGCTGTATGTTTTTTTGCCGTAATAGGTAGTCAGTCAAAAATATAAGAATAAAGAAACAGAAAAAAATCGTATCGGCCTTAACTATTTTTATTTTCGTACTAGAAAACTAACTATTTTCTTACTAGAAAACTAACTATTTTCTTACTAGAAAAAATAAAACTTTTTATAAAAAAATAAAAACGACTTCAAAGGCAAATGTTGCACTAAAAACCGAAAAATAAACTGAATAAGACATTAAATAAAATGGACAAAAAATATTTCAATAACTAAATAGACCAAAAACTTTAATTATGTAAACTACCTACGCACCTATTCAAATTATTATTCTATAAATACCTTTTGATCTGTTTGAAGTCGGTGCCAAGCCTAATAGGTTTAATAGGCTTCGTACGGTTTGAGGAGGTAGGACATAGCATAACATAGATAACATCTGCTCATAATTGGGGCCGTCTGATTGAGGAAGTACCTCCACCTTACAGAATATCGCAGCCAAATAACACTGCCAAGTGGTGTTGTGTTCCTGCGGTGAGTAAGGTTGCCAGAGCTCCTTAGAAGAGGCACTGTGCTGACGGCGGAGGGACCGGCGGTATTATGGAGTCGCTATTGAGTAGTGCAGGCGCAGCATGTTGGCGTGCGGTTAGGGAGATCCGGTGAAACGGTTGACCGCTGGCCGCCCGCAGATAGAGTGAGTTCCCGAACCCAGGGATTACTTAATCTCCTCACTGGGAGGCTGAACTGCCATCTGGCGATGCTTGTGAAGGCATTTATTATTTCTTTCATTGTATTTTTGGGCTTGGCACCGACTTCAAACAGATCAAAAGGTATTTATAGAATAATAATTTGAATAGGTGCGTAGGTAGTTTACATAATTAAAGTTTTTGGTCTATTTAGTTTTGAAATATTTTTTGTCCATTTTATTTAATGTCTTATTCAGTTTATTTTTCGGTTTTTAGTGCAACATTTGCCTTTGAAGTCGTTTTTATTTTTTGTATAAAAAGTTTTATTTTTCCATTTTTTATATTTCAATGTTTTCAAGAAATATTTAATTGTTTTCGAGCAAATTAAGCCTATTATTAATTTACATTATCTATACTAATATTAGAAAGCTGAAGAGTTTGTTTGTTTGTTTGAACGCACTAATCTCAGGAACTACATAAAATATATTAGTGTTGGATAGCCCATTTATCGAGAAAGCCTATAAGTTAAATAACATCACGCTATTAGATGAGGGAATACATAAATAGATTAACTTTTAATGAAAATAAAGAATATTTATGCTAAATGATTAAGGCTTCTTTCTCAGCAGCTACTTGATATTGCGTTTCATTTCATATCTAGGACAACTCCTAACCGATAAAGATATTACCTTCTATCATCAGCTCATTTTAATATACAAAGAGACGACGATACGAGTCTAAACGTGACTATAATATTTAAAGAAATATCCCCTAACTCCTAACCTTTAAGGAGTTGTACCTTCCATCATCAGCTCTGCAACATAAGATGATGACTACCAGATGGAAATAGCTTTGATAAGTACGTATATGAATGAAAAATACTGTATATTCTTATAAAATTTGAGGGTTGCTCTCATTTTCCCCAGGATCCCATCATCAGATCCTGACTTGGTGACAGTGGGACTGCCGCCGAAGTATACTCTTTCAAATGAAAAAAGAATTTTGAAAATCGGTTGACATTTCTTATAAAATTTGAGGGTTGCCCTCGTTTTCCCCCAGGATCCCATCATCAGATCCTGACTTGGTGATAATGGGACCACCGCCGAAGTGTACTCTTTCAAACAAAAAAAATTTTTTGAAAATCGGTTGACAATTGGCGGAAAAATCGATGAACATACAAAAAAATATACATACAGTCGAACATAACCTCCTCCTTTTTTGAAGTCGTTTAAAAATAGTGAATTTTTCTTCATCAGAATTTATTCTTTTCCAACCATTTTTTATAACTTTTTTATGCATCGTAGGCAAACAAGAACTGTTAGTAAAGAATGATTTATACATATTACTCGTAGTCACATATAATTTACTTTACATAAATTCTTGAAACTAGATATAAAGTCGTCCCTAAGTGGTTTTACGGCTAATGTTAGAAACTTTTTGGTTATTTTAATATTTGGTTGTTTTCTTACTTGTATATGTATAAAAAAAGTTATAAATTGTGTTATGTCAGCAGCTTGGTCGCCTTTTTTATTTTTCCACTCTCTAAATTTTACTATCGATTCCCTACAGCCAAATATTTATAGTACATATTTCCTATTTTTATTCCGAAGTTCTTAACTTGATTAAATATATCACTTTACTTCCTTAAAAACTACATATTCTTTTTAACAAATTCTGCCATGATTATTTCGGGATTATGAGGCCAGCCTTTATTTACGGACTTTACCTATGGTTACAATCTAAAATCACTCTAGTCAGTTTCAAAAGGTAGGATTAAAAGTAGGTTCAGTAAGATTACGTAGGTTCCTAATTAACTTCCATCATTATACGAAATTAAATACGAAGATTATATGGCTTAATAAAACGGAATCTTAATTGGGCATAATCTATCCACGCCAATATCATAAATGTAAAAGTAATTCTGTTTCTCCGGTTTTTACGGCTTAATGGGTGAACAGATTTTAATGACTTTCGGGAAAAGGGGACCATTCCGCAACATACGAATTAGACATTGTAGCAGACAAAAGTAGTAGTAGGTACTATTAGGTATATGTTGGAGCTAACTGTTTAATCAGGCCATAGATTGGGCGGCTAGCCCGGTCATTAAATGGCGGTATAATTTCATAATTTATTTTCTACTATAATGTACGCAACTACGCATATGATAGGTGTAGGTAAGGATACCGACTTAGTTATGAAAATTTATTTTGCAGTGGGTTGTGTACGTGATTTTAGCTTTAAGCTTAGATTTAATAGTCAAATCCGTGGCCTCCGAAGCTGGAATTATATTAAATTTTCAACATAGTACATGGATGAAACGTAATAATTTTATACCTAAGTATGACGAAAATAACTACATTAAGAAATAAGTACATATCGAGGAACCTACGCAAGGAGTAACCGAATTAATGGTTTTATGAATTAAAGATTGACTGCCAAATGGGAATTCAGTACCGAGATAATAGTAATGCGCGCGGGATGAGTAAAAATCGTTATGTTCGCTCATGCCCCGTTCACTCCCTCCCGCCGGGGATGCTGCGTGGTGGGCATCCGTCGCACAGTGGGCTGAAAATCGGCTTTCATAGACATTCGATTTTTTTTTCGAATTGGTCAAATTTTTTGATTGGAATTGTTTAAAACAATCATGACCTTGAGGTATAATTGGTATGACGTCATAGAACATAGTGGAAGATAGACTTTTGATTTTTTTTCAAAATACTTGTATGGGAATTATCATAAAATCTTCAATATCTCAGCTATCGCATATTTGCGCAAAAGAATTCTTTCACACAAAAAATCTCCTATTTTTTTGCTAATTTTTGATATATTTCACTTTTATGGCAGAGGTGCGATGGAAAAGAAAAAAATTAAAAATAATTTTATTATTTTTATTTCTTCATTTATAACGATTATAAATGAATTGTATTACGCATTAGAATAATATAACAAAGAATATATAGCAAAATAGTCTAGGCCATCGTGAGCCGCTTTTTTAATAATTGATTTTTAAACTACCTAGCAGAAAAACAGCATTTAGAGTACTATTTTTGTTCTATTTTTTTTTTATATAAAACTATTTAAAATTTAAATGTAAGTCATATTTGTGGTTGTATATTGATTATATGTTTAACTGTTATTATACCCTAATGATAATAACCCATTAGGCACAGTGATTCTGTAAGTTCTACCTCTGGAGAACGATTAGTAATCAGCCTAAAAACCCTTCATTGTCATAATAAAACTTAAATTAGGTGATCAGTGATCACCTACCTATTAGTTAATAGGTAGGTACCTATTAGCAATAATTCTTGGTAATTGTTATAGGCTAAAAGGGTTAGGCTTCCGATAAAGTCGAGTATTTGTTGTCAACAATTTAAGAATTGTTTTTTTACGTATAAGATGCTGTTTTTCTGCTAGGTAGTTTAAAAATCAATTATTAAAAAAGCGGCTCACGATGGCCTAGACTATTTTGCTATATATTCTTTGTTATATTATTCTAATGCGTAATACAATTCATTTATAATCGTTATAAATGAAGAAATAAAAATAATAAAATTATTTTTAATTTTTTTCTTTTCCATCGCACCTCTGCCATAAAAGTGAAATATATCAAAAATTAGCAAAAAAATAGGAGATTTTTTGTGTGAAAGAATTCTTTTGCGCAAATATGCGATAGCTGAGATATTGAAGATTTTATGATAATTCCCATACAAGTATTTTGAAAAAAAATCAAAAGTCTATCTTCCACTATGTTCTATGACGTCATACCAATTATACCTCAAGGTCATGATTGTTTTAAACAATTCCAATCAAAAAATTTGACCAATTCGAAAAAAAAATCGAATGTCTATGAAAGCCGATTTTCAGCCCACTGTGCGTCGGTAGAGGTGGCTCCGTCAATATATACAACAATAGCTTTATCTAACGAAAACATGACCGTGTGATATTATATTTTGTTGATAAAAATCATATCGCATATTTACATAATTTTTCCTGTTAAACTCTTCTAACATACTACCACATGACGCGGCAAAATGAACATTTCAGTGAAACGATTTCGGTCGAGAGTAAAAACAAAAGCTTTTCAATATTTAAGATGTGGAGCGAAAACCGCTACGTTTCTGTTCTGGGCGACCCTCTACATGATAGTCATGAAGATGACGATATTCAAAAGCAGTGTAAAAGCACCAGTGAAGGACTGGTCAATAGTACCTGACAATTATACAAAGTGGCTGGTAAGTTATTACAGGGAGGTTTTTATTAGTTCGGGTCTAAGTATTCACGCACAGATTATATTATCAAAATATTATTTTTACTACCTTAGTTTCAATTACATTGACGTTTCAGTAGCATTGTTCGTCGTCACGAGTGGTCTTTGTGCGCGTACATACCCAATATATAACTATTATAAAAACATATTTAGTTTAAAGAAGTTTGCTACTTGTGAATTCACTGTGTTTAATAATTGTAGGTACCTATACGGTATACATGACTAAAGGTTTTTTTTATTTTTTAAATTTATTTTCCATATTAAAAATTACAAACTAAAGAGCCTGCACGGAAGCCTCGTGGGCTTATCTGTGTAGGCGGTCGTCACTCACAACTACAATAATATTAAATTAGGTAAAAATTAGGTATAGCTCAAGCAGTGAATAAAGATATCATAAAAATAATACTACTTTATATTGTTAGTTACAGGGTCCTGTAGTGGGTGACGATGAGCAAGATACAGAAATAATGAGCGTAGAGTGGTTGGAGCCAGACAACGCAACAATACAAGACTTAGAGAAAAGAGCAGCGAGAGTTCAGGATGTGTGTCGTGTCAACTCACTATTCTCGCAATCTATAAACAGCAAAGAATTTTTCGTGGATCATGCTCATAACCTCGTCTGGTGTAATATTTTCAAAGCAGCGAGTTCATCTTGGTTATATAAATTCAATGTTTTGGGTATTCCAAATTTATGATGTTAAAAATTCATACTAACATAAAATATATAAAGTTATCAGGTTCATCGAGTCCCTAAAAGTAACGTTACATTTCAGGTGGTTACGAAAAGAAGTTTTTGGCGCGAACTAGGCAGACGCCTCTGACGTTGGCTCGAAAAAAATTCCCTCGGCCTAGTGAAGACGAATTGCGTGATGCCGTAAATACACCAGGAGTTATTTCTCTTCTGGTTGTGCGAGACCCATTCGTGAGATTGTTGTCGGCCTATCGCGATAAACTAGAGAACATAACACCGTTCTATTACCGGAAATTAGCCAGAGCGATTGTCGCAAAACATAGAGAAAAAGCTACTAGAATTTTTGGACCAATCAAAAGTTTCGGACCCACGTTTTACGAATTTGTAGCGTATTTAATTGAGCAACGCAAGGCGAAAGAATACACATTTGACGAACATTGGGCTCCATACTATCAGTTTTGCTCGCCGTGTGCTGTTAATTTCAGTGTGATTGCTAAAGTGGAAACATTGAAAAGAGATTCAGCATATGTAATACAGCAACTTGGTCTTGGACACGTTTTAGACCGAAGAGTGAGTGATAAAAGAACACGCATCCGCACCGTTATGAATAAGTCCCGGGATGGGAAAAACACAACCGCCTTACTGAAGTACTATTTTAATCAGCTTGACGAGAAAATGTTTAATGGTTTGTTACAAATATATGGCGTCGACTTTGATATGTTCGGGTATGATGCACAAATTTATAGAAGTTACGTTAGAAAATAAAGAGTTTATCGAAATATTGTTTCATTTTTAATTAATTCAATAATTTTTAAATCAGACTTACTTGATAAAACAGTGAGGAGGAAGATGTAGTCACTGAATGTAATAAGTCCCGATGAGCCAAGTTTATAGAAAATTGAGTCTTCATCAAGATCTAAGTTGAGTCGCTGACTGATACTCTGTGTACAAAATCAAGTTGTATTAATATTAACATCAATACCTAATCATGTAAAAAGATGAAGAAGCGAAGATTACCTATTCTATTTTGAATGAATTACAGAGATGTAAAATAAATTATCTAAGTGATAATATAGTCAACATTATAATCTTGAATGATACGTCAATTTACACTTGACTGGTAATCAACATAAAACTAATTATTCTAATTGTAAACTATGTAATAACAACTGGGATACCTAGTTTTATAAGTAACACTTAGGTAATTTGTATGTATCCTAAGTCATAATATGATGCGTGGGTAAAGGGGTATGATAAAGATACTACATAATATTAGATACACTGTGATAATATAAATAGAAACTGAAAGAATTTATTTATTAATAATAATTGCAAATTATAAGACTGGGTAGGCAGCTAAGAGCTAAAATGAAGAGGGAGCCAAAATTATATTATTATATTAACATACTAGAAATAGTGTACCTACTTGAATGAGAACTGTAGCATGCTATGAATTAAGTGCACATTGGTGGAATTCCTTGCACTAATTATTATCTAATGTTTTATTTATGCTTGAAGTAGGAATAGCACAAATAATTTGTAGAAATTATTGCTAGCATTGAATATGGGGCCAACTACATAGCACATCAACGAGTTAAGTAGATTATTCTAATTATACTAGTGTTGGTGTCATTTATCTAATAGTTTTACATAATATGACCAATGGCAAAGGCACGAGCGCAGCAGGGGAAAGTAATCAATTGAAATATGTGCATATTAAAGGAAAAAATATTACTAAGTTGAGAGCAGTTGATAGATAGGAAGAGGAGAAAGACAGTACCTCATCGATGTTCTGAAAAGACAAGAAAGTGATGTGAGTGAAGAAGATGGTGCCAAAAGTGCAAGATTTCAATGGGAATTTCTTTTCTGTTATGTACATTTCTACACTTAATAAGGGACAATAAACTATGATTAATAGATATAATGAAACAATTGGCTTCGATTAACGCTATTAAGAACAATAATTAGATTATTTTTTATTAGGTACTGCAAGTAGTTATCCTGCGACCACGCAAGGATTTTGTGTAGAAACTGTGAGTATCATAATGTGTTTAGTGTAGTAATACAAATATTACTGTATTAGTCTAAACATTTTAAGTAACTTTTTAAGTGTTTTCTAACCTACATGTAAATGTATAATTTAATAAATTAGTTTTTTGTAACAATTTCAGGTCAACATAATCAAATATTAAACCACCATAACTTTAATTTGGTTTCTATTAGGTGATATTTCAGTAAGCTAAAAAAAAAGATATCATTACAGACAAAACAAATATCAGTTATAGATAGTAATATAATAAAAATATTATTATTATTTCATAACTTGATTTGGTTTTTTTTATATTATACACTAATATGTTCATGTACGAGTAAGTACCTACTCGGGTCCTGAGATGTTATTTGCGAAATTGCGAGTAATTATAAGCTTTCCTCAATAATTCCATACATTATTCTAATCTAATAGATGATTTTCGTATTAATTCCTTCACTGACAAAGAAGACTCCCTTTTGTGCCCAGATTTAATGATTACAGGAAAGTATTGTATGGGTTTTGATGCCTTTAAATGCCTGTAGCTTGAATTTTTTATTTCTTTTTTCAGACTATAGTCCTGAGGAAGAAGGTTATGACTGTCTCGGACATCACTCTTATAATTACGTCATGCACTGTTTTTGTTATGAGGTATCATTGGAACCCCTTAAACTGATAAATGTTATAGAAAGATATTAGTAATTAACTTTCACAAACATGCCAATTAATAATAAGGTTGACAAAATAATGAAACTTACCTTGGGGTCATATCGTCTATATTGATCCAAACCCAAACCTGTGAAATGAGAGAATTTTATAAACAATGCAATAAAGACCCACAAATGATAAAATGTAGTTATGGTACTCATACAAAATGAATTTTTCAAGTGGGCGTGGATGGCCAAATCCTAAACTAAAGGGAATAGCGAAAAATGCTGAAAAGGCTTTTGGGGCCGATTTTGATTAAAACTAAAACTGCATCATTAGATTGTCGAAAAAATACTTTCCCAAGCGAATCCAAAGGAATCGAACCCAATGAATTTGAAAAAAATACACAGCTTGTATTATGAGACCATCCGATAATGTTGCAAATTCACGAAAATTTTGTGAAAATCGCTTTTTCTAGTGTGTACTATGAATAAATAAATAGATTAATGTTAGCATATTATGGGATATTTTATGAATCACTATTCTCTACTTTTACTTTTACCTGATATAAATAGTATCAGTGAGGTATTGTTCATAAATGCATTAATTACCATCTGGCTGTTTGACACCAGGTGTCATTGATCTCAAAAAGTCATCAGGAGTCATGAACACCTCATGCTGATCATGGTGTTGTGCCTGCAGTGTGGCAAAATACCGAAATACCTTATCTGGTGTAGAATACTGGCGCATTCGGTTCTCATATTCAATGATCTGCCCAGCAGCATCCAGGATAAATAAAATGGCAGATTAACAAGTAGAATCACTATTTCAAATAATTCAATCTTTTTTTGCAACCAGTACCATTCACTTTAAGAAAATTGGCTGTGTATATATGTATACACAAAACAAAGCCATATCAAATTTTTTGGAAAATAAATTAAATTTGTCTGAATGGTTTAGAATATTAAGCAATCAATGGGTCAGATGAAACATTATCAAGATAGTGTGTAGAGTGACTAAAATGGATCAGATTAGGATGGGTACATTTATAAGTTGAAATGGAATCATATTTGTGGTATGTACATTATTATGAGGAGAGATAAAAGTATTCTTACTAAAAGAGTTATGAATATGAAAGTGAATGGATATATAATATAGGGAGAGGAAGACCAATAGAGATACATGAATTGTGTGTGGGAGAGATGGTATTAATAACAAAGGTGTGGATACCAAATTACCAATATGACAGATAGAAGGGCTAAATGGAAGATCACACCAACCAATTTTTTTGGAAAATCATTAGGATTGAGAAAATGGCAGATGAAATGATGATGACTAAATAAAGTAATTAAACAAAAGATAGATAAAAAAAATACCATCTGGCTGTTTCATTCCAGGTGTGATTGCTCGTAAAAAGTCATCAGGGGTCATATAAACTTCAGTACTTTCACCATAAGTTAACTTTACTGTTGCAAAATAACGAAATATTTTGTCAGGTGTTGAATATGATCTCATTCGATTTTCATATTCTATGATCTGTCATAAATAAAAGAAAAGTAAATAATAATAAAAAGTCATAAAAATGAATATTGTTATTAAAATGGAACATACCTTCCTGTCTCTAAATCCAATTTTTTCCTTTCTATATCTTTTCTTTTTGGTGTCTATTTCACTGTCTGTATCAGAATCAGAGATCTCTTCAGCAGCAATTATTGATGGAAACACTTGATACTTGGTCCTAGTTGAATAGATGTTGGTGTATTTAAATGAATTAAAAATATAAATCAGTACCACAAAGTTCACTTTTTACTTACCATAATTTGTAAGTGGTGTAAGCTGCAGCACTGAATAAAAGAGAATAGCACAAATACTTAGATTTTCGGCGTAGGCTTTCATTATCGTTTTTTCCATCAGAAGTGTATGATCGAAGAGGATTATGAGAATAATTATTTGTAGAAACAGAGAAAACTTTCGATGATGTTGTTGCAACTATTGCAGTCTTACGCATTGCAGTTATTTCCCTGGGTAAAATGAGGAGCCGTGGAGAAATACAAAACATTTTCGATAAAAATTAAGATATTTCTATTCAGACGAAAACATACAATTGTTTATAAAGGAAATTTAAGGGAAAGCTTATAACACGCAAAATTTCGTCTGTCATACAACACTGACAATTGATTGACATTTCTGTCAACCAGTACCAACCATTTACTAACATTGACATTGACGTTTGTGGTGGTGCCAGCTCTTTTGCCAATTCTACTTGTTAGTAATTGACATAGTTATGAAAACGGGAATCAACCCATAACTGTGGTCAAATTTTGTCAAACAAAACATTATTAGAATATGGAATTTATGGTAAAGAAATCATCTAAGACTTGCATGTATGGTTTGTGTAAATATTATGAAGACAATATCATTACTGCTAATGAAACTGATTTCAATCTAAATGATAAAATTGTATGGCCTGTGTGGATGCCAAAGAAACATGAGTATGGCGAAGAGGGAATCAAAAAGATATCAAACACAATGGCAAAGGCCGAAATAGAAGGATCTATACAAGACTTTATCAATGTAATTATTACACATCAGTACAAATGTTATAAATATTCCATAGCTGACTTTAAATAAAACGTATCCCTCATACACATAGATTTTCCGATTATGTTTGCAAGATGCATACAGAAATTATTATCCGGAGTGCATGACTTCGGATCATCTATCATCAAATCACTCTGCACAAAGTGTGCTTTACATCAAAAATGATCACAAACCTAAATCATTTTGTTTAATATCTCCAGCAAATAAAACAGCCCCGAGGCCATATGGGCACATTTAAACCCAATACTACAATATTTGACAGAAACATATACTCAAGTACATACGATACATTTTTTTCTGATGGCCCGATATCTCAATACCTCAACAAAAATATATTTTTATATTCTTAGCCAAATTCAAAGTTTCGGCTTCATTCAACCATGCTATTTGGTCTATATTTGAAGCTAATGCCAAAACCGCCGTTAAAGTCCATTCCAAAACAAATTCAGCCATCAAAAGTGTTTTATATTCCTCCAGAAGCCATACACCTCTTCAAGAAGAAGTAGGTAGTTAAAAACTACTTCCGCTGCCTAACACCAAAAATACATCAAGTAATTTTAAATGAAAAAAAATCCGTAAACTTTCAAGATTTAGGTTGATTTTGTAAAAAATATGAGTGGTACATGTGATTGTCATTCTATAAAAACACACCGATTTGAAATAAGCAAAGAAAAACTACTAAAAAGTAGAAGAACATGAAAAAAGAAATAGGATACAGGGAAAATAAAAAAAAGTAGAAACAGTTCATCAGCCAACAGTTCTGAAAGTTTTGAAGTCGAATATTTAGACGACAGTGATGCCACTCAGTTTTCTAAGCCTAATGATGAAGAGGAATATTTAGAAGAAGAATATTTATATTTAGAAAAGAGAGAAAAGTTGAAGAAATGTTTTGAAATTGTTGAAAGTGTTTTAGAAGCAAAACAAGAGAGAAAGTCAGCTGCGCAAAAGAGTCACTATATTAGAAAGATATTTTGACCTTCGACAACCTGATTGCCTACAATTTCATACATTGGATCCTAACTTCGATCTTTTATTAAAGAAAATCATTAGATGTGCAGAGAATGTTGATCCATATACAAACCCGGTAGCAAGTATGATAAATTGATATGATGTATTGATAAATAAAATGCAATAGACCGTTGAAAATCAATTTTGAATCTGTTCATTTTGTGGTAATTTTTAGAAATATTTTTTCTCAAATAATTAATTGAAAAGGCCCTTAAAAATTTATAGACAATAATAGAATCGTGATCTGTCAGTGTCAATGTCATGAATGTCAGAGTATGGCGAACCATAAACATGAAAATTCTGTGAATTCAATAAAAATTGTCTACTACCTGCAACACTTGCCAGATTACGTTCGAAAAGTGTCAAAGGTAATTATCGTTCAAGATAAATTAATTTTAGGAATAAATTGCGTAAACAAAGCCGTCTGATTTGGTCTAATAAATAACATAGCATTCATTAGTGATTCAGTCAATACACGTAACGTTATAATTTTTTTAAACGGGCGGGAGTGAGTTATATAACCTTGAATCACGGGACTTCAGTATTGATCACTTATTTTATTGTATAACGTTTTCTGTGGAAACTGATCAGGTAAGTGATATGCATACAATTATTCCTTACGTATGAGGGTCCCTATGATGGATCCCAAGGTATTGGAGGTTAGGTGAAGGCTGTAGGGTCCATAACTTTCTTGATAAAAATGTGGTAAGCAATATGCTAGGTAGGTACGTATTATAATTATAATTTTATACTTAATTTACTTAATTTTATACTTATTTCTTGTTCTGATGGACACATGTATGTGCCTTTATTATTTAGAAGTTAGAAATCCAAAGCTATTAGAAAGTAATTTTAGAATTTCCATGACATAGTTTAGTGATTGGCTTAAAATCTTTCCTTCCTTTCTAATTTATTGATTTGTGATATAATTTTATGAATTATAAAAATGCAGTGTACATAACAGTGCAAATCACTGTTATATAGTGCAAGTCTTGTCTCAGTGTATATCAATTTATTTAAAAAATACTAAATATCAAGGAGATTTTCTATGACACATGGTTTATATTTTGTTGTAAATAAATGTAATACTTATATTCCTTTTTTAAAAAATAGTGTCTTAGATCTCTTAGCCTTGGTTGTTATAGCAACATTGTAATTATGAGCAACATTAAATTACCATGTTTTTAATCAATATTTTGAAATACTGCTTTTAATCTTTAATTAATAATGAAACAGTCATGTTTATTTCAGTATGTAGTCTAATGTTAGGGTAGGTTTCCTACACTTGGCATAAATACATTATCTAATATATAAAATTCTCGTGTCACAGTTTTAGTTGCCATACTCCTCCGAAACGGCTTAACTGATTTTGATGAAACTTTATATTTACATTCAGTAGGTCTGAGAATCGGCCAACATCTATTTTTCATCCCCCTAAATGTTAGGGGTAGTCCACCCCTAAATTTTTATTTTTATTTTTGAGACAAAATTTCTAATTTCTATTTTTTTATGATACAACATACAAAAATACATACAATCCCCAATTTTCACCCTTCTACGATCAACCCTTATTTTTTAATAGCAAAACAACGTTTGCCGGGTCAGCTAGTAGATATATAAAACTAAAGTCATAGTAAATTCACATTATTATAAAATAAAAAGTAGGTGTTACTGTGATCATAACCTCTTTTATTATTTAACCGAGCTCGCAAGTTTGTTTTATTATTGATCTCTTCATAACTTGGGAGTATAAAAATTAATGGTAAAAAACAAGCTTTTATTTAAAAGTGTTTTTTACCATTAATTTATTTTTACTTTTTAGTTATCGCTGGACAGCTTTCGCAGTCTGTTCATCTCATAGCAAATCCTTTCATTTGATACCCATATTGTAGTATTGCATTAAAAAATAATAGTCAGATCAGTTAAACATGTTGGCCAGCCTACTGGTCCTGCCCAGACAATCCACCTATTTTGGTTTAAAAAACCGCACACATTTCGCCCCTATTAACTAGTTAATAGAGAGGCACTCTCCATTATCACTTGAAAATAAACTGCTAGTTTACAAATGCATAATTCAGCCAGTTTGGTCATATGGCATTGAACTGTGGTGTGGGGCTCTGCAAGCAACTCTAACTTAGAAATATTACAACAATTTCAAAACAAAGCCCTCAGAGCTATTTCCAATGCACCGTGGTACACTCGTAACTCTGAAATACATGAGCACCTACAGATACCAACTGCTGCACTAAATATAAAAAAAAGGTTACAAAGACACAAAAATGTCCTAGCGAGAGCACTTATAAATGGTAAAGCACAAAAATCCCGCATGTCCTAGATGTTACAAAGACACAAAAATGCCCTAGCGAGAGCACTTATAAATGGTAAAGCACAAAAATCCCGCATGTCCTAGATGTTGATAGAAGACTTTGACAGTCTCTATAGGTAGGTACGTATATATATTTTGACCATGCTCACTAGAGCGTGGGTCATATCAACGAGACAAACATGAAAACATCTGATTATGACTAATTAGTCGATTGCAGACGCATAAAACAAATAATCGCCCGTAGTGAGCAGGACATCCGTCCATCTGTAAATTATACGCCGCCTTGTAGCGAGCGGAACATCTTCCAGCAGAAGAGGTAACTCTTCTATCAACAAGTTAAAAACCTTTCAGCGGTTAATGTTCATTCATAAAATAGTTTTTAGAAAATGTGGATTATTTCTTATTTTTCTTTGAATCCACATAGACATAATGCACCTTGGACGATTGTATACATTTTCGTGCAAATGCTGTACTCACTGGTAATGGTAAGGATGCAACCCTTCCTTCTTCAAAATGCGCCATACGGAACCTCGTGACGCAAACGTTTGATGCTGGTTGTGGGGTCAGCAAACAAATCGTTTAAAACGGCCTCTTCTATTGAATTGTCAATAATGACAGCAGGTTGATCACGGCGATCTCTTGCTAATCCAAGTCCTATGTTGGATAAATCCCGGTGAATTTCTTGGAAATTCCGTGTAAGTCTGTTCGGAAATGCATTTATGTATGATCGAGCGACTGTTGTACGTCCATGTGACATGCCATAATAATAATGCATGTCGGTGATTTCTCGCGGAGAGAACTCTGTCAATTGCGGCATCACAACAACACGTCAAAGTAGTCAAAAACGAAAAATAGTAACAAATTTAACAATAGTCAAGAATAAATGGATGATCGTGGTCGTACGAATTGAGTGCTCACACTGAATACGTTTTTCTCCGTCACACAGGTAGTGTTCCGGTGATATCGCATTCGTGAAGTCGTCTTTGGTTGGAGCGCGATGAATAATCTTTATCCTCTGGATAGTTCTTATATAACTCTGAGACTACGGCAGCGTCTTCGCGGTCGCAGAACCGAATGTGTGCTTGAAATTTATTTAATCTGTTGACTCGCGACATTAACCTGTCAAACAACTCTTCGGCTCGCGCACTGTTTTCAAAATTTCAAAATTCGCGCCCAATTTTCAAGTAACTGTCATCGTCCCGATTGTCCAATTTGAAAACCAAGTGGTGCGGACTCTGAAACCCCGATTGTCCCAAGAAAGAACTGATAGGTTAAAACTAGCTGTCCTCCGCGGTTTCACCTGCGTTCCCGTGGGATCCGCGTCCCTGTGGAAATTTTTATTTGAAAAAAGTCATACTTGTTTATGTTTTCAAAACAAACAATTGAAAAGTAGGTACCTATAGAAAAATATATGTACATAGCCTTGAAATACATAAATAATACTGTTTATACTGTAGATAAAAATAACACATATAGTTCAGTGATAGACGCAATGTATGCATTTGAAATAGTGCCAAATTTCTCTACTGTAATAATAAATGGAATGTAATTATTTAAATTTGGAATTATTTTTACCAAATACATTCTATACATAACTGTACATAGAGCATGCTACATAAACTGTTTGCATGCCAGTTGCTCTGACATTGTAACCAATACAGTGTCCTAAATTCTTGTAACCTTGATTAAAGAGAACAATTCTACCCAAATATAGGGTTTGTTAGTATTTGTCAACATTGTAAAAGATTTCATGTAGGTATCATTTATCAACAAACTAAAACAATTACTAATAAACAAAGCTTATTATACAGTTAATGACTACATAAATGATGAAAAAGTTATATAAACTAACAAACTACATACATAAAAATAATAATACAAATTGCGATAATCATAATAATATTATAAAAATAAATACTTACTAATAAAACAAATATTAAAAATCACTCATTTTATATTAAATAAAAATGAAATAATATACTAATAAATATATGACATATTAAATAAAAATGTAATAATTGTCCTCTCTTCTACTTATTTATTGTAAGTGTTGCTGTGCCCGACAGGGTCCACAAATTGACTAAACCTAATTTACCACCTAAGGTGTAAAATAATTTTATTGTGGAATGCAAATAAATGAAATGAAATCATCAACTTTTTTCAGTATTCTAGTAAAAGGAAAGATTTGTATTTTTGTATATTTGTAATGAATAAACTCAAAAACTACTAAAACGATTATAAAAATTGTTTCTCCATTAAAAAGCTACTCGGGAAAAGAAAAGATCCCACGGGAATACGACTAAAACCGTGGAGGACAACTAGTTTTCAATATTTAGATTATGTAAGTAAAATTTAGTGTTGTATTAAATACAACACTCCTGGAATGGAAGATTCCAGGATAGGTATGTAGGAGTTGTGCGTTAAGTTGTTATAAATTGAGAGATGAAAGTAGATGTCAGGACAGAAAGCTAAAATACTATATTTCTCGTTCTCTACTAGGTATTTAAGTATTTTTTTGTCATCAGACCTGACACTAACGCCAAGGAGTCAGGCATACATCAGCAGCAAACATGCATCGCGCAAGGCAAGTTTTTCACATCTCAAATAAAATCGGCAATGCCGAGAGATTTGCATCATGGCTCCTCAACAAACCACAGGTGAGTTTTGATCAATTTAATACAGTATAAAACTCAATAATTTTTTAAGTTAAATAATAAAACTACATAATATCCTGTTATGCTCTTTCCTAGAACATCGTACTTATGTAGGTAACTTGTTTTGTGCAGTCTTCTCATATCCAATGCAAAACATGTACCTAAGTCTTATGACCAACGTATTTAAGTATAAAGGTTATTCTTATTATTTGGACGAAAACTGGACGTTAGTTACTCTTTACGTTTGTTACTAGCTTTATTAATCGCAGGTACAAATTGCTATTTTACTTGGAGTAAAAGTTTGACATTTGTTATATTTATAGTAGGTAGGTACTCTCACGGTCGCCAAACATAAGTTCAAAGGACTCGTGAGGCCTGTTGTATGTGTTGAACGTACAGCCTTGCCCAAGCTTGTTTTTACCATTGTATACGAAAAGGCCTCAGCGTGAACTAAGATACGATAACTAGGTAAATACTAAAGTATTCTTTAGAATTTGTAAAGTCACGATGCCGACGTCAAAACTTAATGACTGATTCACATATCTTTGATTATCATATTAAGGACCAGTTACTATCTAGAGTAGAGCCCGAATCATAGAACAAGAATCATAACTGTCAGGTCTCATAGATTGTGGCAAAATGTTTCCTTACTTACTTCATTGTTTCAGGATTATTTCTGTTTCGACCTTTTCGAACTTACATTTTTACCTCTGAGATAATTTTTCTTGGCAGACTTCCCTGCTTAAGCTGCGGGAGTAAAATGACGAATTTATATATTAAATCCAATTTCGCCATTTAAAGCGCGATAGGCACTTGGCGAGACGTAATGTTGTCAAATGTCAGGTGGAGGAAACTGTGTTTCTTTCTAGCTTCAGTCTAGACTGCGTCCCAATTCTGCTCCAGCCAGTTCATGTGTCTGTCCATGTGAAACCTGAAACCCTATGTTATACGTGGTCCTTGCGTATGATCTATCAGTTCTGCAGAGAGGGTTCGAATTGTGCCTTTATGGGTATGATCTTGGAAGTCTTCCTACATCAAATAACCCTGCTACGGCAGTCGGGTAAATACTCGGATTAGGTTTTTTATTCAAGGGTTCACTTCTACTCTCGATAGTTCACATGCAATTTGCATGTGACTTATTTGACATTTCTTTTTGTAATTGACGATAATAAATGTATCAAATAAACTATCTGATTGATAATGGTTCGCTGTGTCAGTGATTTATTTATACCAATGTCTAATTTGTTATCGGATCTGATCATCGTGGAACCAAATACAGATCCTGATATAATAACATTCAGCGAATCAATCGTCCAAATTATATGTTATCTATCACTATTAGGCAATTGTGACATGCTTCTGGTAGGTAGTAGGTATAGTGATAGCCCCCTAAGAAAAGTCCCGAATGTACTAGTTTTCAATGCCATGATAGATTGGCTGAGATTGGAGTTCGAAATAACTATCAAAGTTTTATTTTTATCAATTTATTTCGTCGTCAAGTGATTCAAGACGAGCCCCTTTATAAACGTTGATAAGCTTTGTTCTATACGTTATCGCCGTTATGTATAGTAGGTACTTAAATTTGGTTTTTTATACTTCAATGCCATATCTTTACATAGCGGTATTTGTATTTTATTGCATCTTATCTCATGCGACAAAATAATACTTACATTGAATAAAATCTTTCAAACATAATTAATTTCAAGTATCCATTAGATTTTCGCATTTAGTTCTATTTATTTATTTTGACTTTATTGAATACTAATCAGATGTGAATGAATATTCATTCAAATATGAATATTATATTAGATAAAATATCCCTACGATTTATAGATTTTAAGGACTCCTAATGTTTTTTGTCGTAGACTACTGCAGTCACAGTGAGCATCAACAGACTCAAGAGTTCCACAGCAGCGGAACCCTTCCTCAATGGATCCAGTTCGGCATACGTCGAGACCATGTACAATGCATGGCTCACTGATCCCAATTCTGTACATGCGGTAAGTGTCATAACATGACGATTCTTATAAAAACGTTACACTTATTTTTGTTGTAAATGTATCTGCAAATTGTTTACGGTATATAATCTTAAAATATGAGTATCTTCTCGGAAATTACGCACATATGGGTAAACAGACCTCAAGATATAAAAGTCAACCTGACATGTAGTGAAGATTGTGGCCGTCTTACAGAAATAAGTATGCATTGACCTGATATCCGTGCTACTGATTGCACTCAATAAGTGAAACTACCTTCCATTTGCAATATTGCAAAAGGTTGCTAACAATAGTATTCTTTCCGGTTATCAACTTCCGCAAAATGATATATTCGGATACGGAGGTTTTATGCGTATTTAAACTTTTCAACTCATATATTTATTTTTCTTTAATCAAAATACGTTTTGTCAAGGCAAAGTTCAATAACGTATGTTGATCTTTGACCAACTTGTTGTTTAACTACTTCACCGATAACTCAACAATACCGACAGATGTACATATATGTAAGTCTCTAATTGCATTTTGACTCGGTGAATCAATCTTGTTATGTCTTGACTCTAGACGGATGCTAGACAGCCTTAGCGACGAGCATGCCACATAAATTAGGCGTAATTTTTTTTCTTGTGAAATCTGTTATCGCTTAAGTTATGACGATACATGTTTGTGATCGAAATGTTTTATACGCCTTTTTATCATGTAGATATGTATGAATCATTTCGGTTTATAGGTATATTACTTGGAAGTAAAAAAACAAACATGTGTGATGGTTTTTTTTATGTCAATCTATATAAAAGGATAAGTCCTGACTGATCTATCAACGCCCAGCCTAAACCCTTACACCTAGAAAGCTGTGTTTTTTCCCAGGTGTTGTTTTTAAAACTTGACCGATTCTTCGAAAATTCGAATTCTTCGGATTCTTCGGATTTTTCGAAATTCAACCTTTAAGGGGGTGAAAAAGGGGTTGAAAGTTTGTATGAAAGTTGCTCACTTTTGAAGCTAGAATCATGAAACTTTGTTTTTGGACTATCAATTAAAAATAAACAAACAAGTGAATCAGTGTTATTTAAATTTATACCCCTGAGGGGGTGAAACGGGGGTTGAAAGTTTGTATGGAAGTCCGCGATTTTTTTAAGCTAGAACCATGGAACTTTGTTTTTAGGCTATCAAATAAAAATAAAGAAACACGTATTTTAGCGTTTTTTTAATTCCACCCCTGAGGGGTTGAAACGGCGGTTGAAAGATTGTATGGAAATCCGCCATTTTTGAAGCTAGAAGCATGAAACTGTGTTTTTAAATTAATAATTAGAAATAAAGAAACACATGTTTGAGCGTTTTTTAAAATTCTACCCCTGAGGGGTGAAACGGGGGTTCAAAGGAAAGCTAGTTTGATATAAGTGACATCATCCTTAAGATATAAATCTCGGAAGTAAGCGTAGCATTTTGAAAGGTTTGCTCGCATTCGCTAATGCGTAAGTTAGTAGTAGATATCTATGTTAGAACATATAATTTGGAGAAGCGATGGTGCTAAACCGGTACCATGGTAAACAATTTAAGTTGATATTGACGTCAGATATCGTGACGAAGTTCGGCTTGAAGTTTTAGTGAAGGAAAACATCGTGAGGAAACTATAGCACGGTGTTAAGTGTACCCTACATTAAAAAATCTGTCGCCAAGCACCTTTGTGTGTTCTGGAAGTTGCATAAGGAAGGTCGGCAACATATTGGCAATCCCCTGGTATTCCTAATGTCTATAGGCGACTATTATTAAAATGTAACCTTTATTGCCTCTGTCTGTACCTACAGTCTTCGAAAGTGTCCCTGAACTGTTATTTACTAAAAATATTTATTCGGTCACGGTAATAAAAATGATCATTTCGTGCAAGGTTAATTCACTAGTGTTTTCTAACAAAATCCAGTTTGGAACAGAATTATCTGAAGCGGCCTATGCACAATGAACCAGTATATCCTCTTTGGTCATGAAATTGCATAATGATGAGCATTTCACTGTTCTGGGTAGTTGTTCTAAATAATGTAGGTACCTATGCGAGTTTCTGATACAAAATGCGAGTACTTTAAATGTCAATCATTACAAGATGGTAACAAAAAAAGCCTTTGAAGTACCCATACACTTTTATTTCTGGCAACAGGCACTCATCGCCACGGCTCAGCGCATACTTTGCATTTTGTTTAAGATATGCACCGGTTACTATAACCATACATTATGTTATGTACTAACAATTCGTATTATTTTAACCTGAACTAATAGTAGGTATTTGACGGCGTCGCCTGTTAATAAGTTATTATTGTACTGCATCGTCATATACGACAGATAACGTTTTCAAGAGTTCCGTAGTCAAACGTGGAGCTCTTATAGTTACGTACGGGGTGTCAATCTGAATGTCACAGCACTCACAGCCATATTACTCGGAGACTAATTTGTACTATCTTTCCAATATTATAATTATATTATATGCAGTTAAATCAAACGTGTGGTTTGTTTACACGTCATAGGTAATAGAACAGGCAAGTATAACTAACGGGGTGGAGAAGGCTATAGAAGATTGAATCCTATGGGTAGTAAAAACAAACAAAATTATCAAAGAAATTCTATAACTATTTTGTATACTTTGTAGCTTTTTTAAAACCCTATCTACCAAATCGTGTGCGGGCGATGACAGTATTTTTTAAGAAAATCGTTTTCGTAATATTAATCTTAAGATGACGTTTAAAAGTTTATGGAGGAGCGAGGTTTTAGACTCCTCCATTGAAAAGGGAAGATCTTCCGCCAGGCTAAGTCATCGTGCCTGGGGACGATGACCTAGCCGAGATTATATATTTCGCACCCTTAAAAAACGATGATAAAGCCTTCACAAAAATATTTAATAATTGTGCAGTCTTTCAATGCGGCATCGTCGGTACGTAATATTTAGAGGCAGTGCCGCCCGCATTGACGTCATCTGACATGGAACTCGTGTGCATGCGTCAGAGATAGTAGGACACTCTCATATTAAAGAATTATGAATAACATATTACAGCGTGCTGATTGTGTTCTTAATGCTTATCAGTTTTTAATTAAGTTATTTGTTTCGTAGCTGTTTGTGCTAAGGTATTTCCCAATTATAGATGCTGATACTTAGTAATGGGTTTATACCAAAATTTCAATGTGGTTTTAGACAAACTGGAATATCTGTACAAATATTTTTTGAAATCTATTCTTGTGTGATGAATAAACAACACGTCTTACACATGCTATAAAATATTTTGATACATAAGTAACGAGACTAATAAAGTGGTTTTGCAGTCTTGGGACGCATTCTTCCGCAATGCAACCAACGGTGCCCAGCCTGGCGCCGCTTATACATCGCCCCCGAATCTCGCGCCGTACTCCAGGAATGAGGTGCCACTGACGTCGTTGGTGCCAGCTTCTGGCGGTATGCCATCTATTTCTGCAGGTTTGTTTATACACTTTTTAATTGTTTAACCTAGATATATTGATTAATTAAAAGTATTCTGTAATTTCGTAGTACCTACCTACATCCATCCATCCATTACATCTCGAGGACAACTTATTTATCTTGGTATGATCAAAGCTTCACCATCGAAGGAAAATTTTGGGCGCGTAATTATATTTAGTTATATAGTAGGTACAAGTAAATGCCTGGTTATAAAAATAAATTATTTTAATGTTATCAGACATTGTAAAGAAATCAAGACATCTGATAAAGCGAAGGCGAAGATCGCGGGTTCGAATCCTACAATGAGCTTGAGCTTTCGGTGAAGGTAACCACAGCACGGCGCTAGGGTACATAGAGAACTCGACTGGCTGGCTACCACCATCAAGTAAAAAATCTGTCGCCCAGAACTTGTAGGTTTTTTTCGGCAGTTGCACATGAGAGCCAGGCATTGTATAAGGTGTACAACCTATTGGCAATCCCCCTGGTATTGCTAATGGCTATTGGCGACGGTAGTCACGTACCATAAGGTGATTCGCCTGCCTGGTTGTCACTCGTGGTATATATAAATATATTTTAACAGGTTCCCCCATCAACGAGAAAATAATCGATGACCACCTCGCCGTCCAGGCAATCATAAGAAGTTATCAGGTGAAATATGTTTTCAACCATTATTATGTCTTTCTATTCGTTATCGTTTGCACATTTTTGTCCCACACATGTACACCTTTGCTAATGTGTTGCTCTTTGTTTTCCCCCAGTTTTAAAATACACTGAATATACCAATTACATAAAACAATGAAACTAGTTACGATGTTATGTTCATAAATATATATGTTATGCCACCGAATTGTCTATTGTAATGAGATCGAAATATATTTAAACATATACACGTGATTTTTCATGTCAAGTGGAATCAAAGAATCGGTAGAATTATGAAATTATTCATGGTTTAAATACCCAAGGACTCTTTAACATCACTTGACGTGTTTGTAACCATCAGACAGTATATTTAAAAAAAAAACTAACAACCAACATCAACAAGGCATTTTATAGTCGATATTAGTAATGGGTTTTACTATAAACGTAATTAAATTCTATATGAATAAATTGGGCATTATAATTGCATGTGGACGAATTGGCATTGCGGACATGACTTTCTGACCGTGTCCAAATTGCATAACACGATCTAGAGGCGTGACATAAATATTTTATTGTAATCGAGTCCCATGTTGGGCGCCAAGTGGTCCTTCGAGCCGCTTGTTGTAAAGTATGTAGATAATGTCTCTGGATCGTGTTTATAATGATTTGGGCTAAATCCATGACGTGGTGGCGGGTGCGTGACAGGCTCGCGGTCACCTGGCGGCCGATGTGGACCCGCTCGGCATCACGACGGCCAACCTACCCGAACTGGGCATGCGTGCACCAAGCTCCGAGCTCATCATGAGGAAATATTTCAATTTCGGTACGCAGGAATCAAATGAAAAATGTCGTTGTCGATTATATTTTAAAGCAATCACTTTCGTTAACAAAAGTACTCTAAAATTGTTCACTTGAACATTGCATTCCGTGTCACTGATTGTTGTGTTTGAGCAGCGATATTATAACACACATACATAGTACATACATATTATAATAACTAGATTGCTGCTACGGAGACTGATTAGATGTCCTGAAAAATATTATATGCACATTCACGTAGTTTTAAATTGCATTAGAAATTGTTACCCATGCTTTCAAAATTTTGTCATGTCACTGATATACTTACCTCTAAAAGCGTGCAAATATAAAATATATCTGTTATTTTTAACAGCCTATTAACTGTGGCATAGTACACTTTCAGTGTGTGTTAATGCTAAAACATTATAATTAGGTTGTTTAATCCAGTTTTTCATGCATGTGTGTGATAATCTCAGCTGTTTACCGATACCTAGTTGACTAATTTATTTGCCGTAGCTTTCATTTAAAGCAGTTGAGTTATAGTAGATAATTCAATTTAGTTTTTCATCGAGTTCAATCATTCAAAATCGTATAAATGTCATGTATCGTATATTTGTCAACAAATACAGCTTATCAATTGAATCATTCATAAAACATTGTTTGCTGTATATCCACTAACTTTTATAAAACCGATAAAAATTGCTAGTCTCAAGATATAATTGGAAAATATTTTTTGCTTATATTTTTACGTATCGACATTTTATTTGGTATTCCTCCGCATACCTTGCTTCAGTATTTTTGACATTTATTTTATTAGGCAAACTATTAAGATAAGGGCAATTATTTTAATGGTTAACATTTTATTTTTCTTGGTGATGAGCAAATAATCTGCCTTTTATAATAATAATAACTTTATTCAACACCTGTGTATGTAATTAAATATTTGTTTACTTTTTCAAGCAAAAGCACACCTTGGTTCGTTATTACTCTTTCTTTTCTGTCATTTGAGTATAGAATTTAAACTTAACATACTTGTTACAATTTACATTATTTGGAACATACAGTTAGTAATAGTTTATTGCTAATCTATTTCTAAGTGTACAACTATCTAAAATATATATGTAATCTCATAAAATCAGAGTAAAGTTCTTCCTACTTTAACTTAACGAGTTGGATAATTGTGGGATAATGGTGACAGGATTAATGAAAGACAGTTACTATGACAATTGTTTTCCACGTTCGGTGTAGTCTCGTGGTCACCTCGTCGCGCAACTCGATCCCCTGGGGATCACAACAGGGGATCCGGTATCGAGTGGCGATTGGCACGGTGGTATGCGGGCCTTCGCTAATGAAGCTGTCATTAGAGAACATGTACGATTCGGTATGAATGATTCTAGTCTCGTGTATTGCTGTTGATGATTAGCTGAATGTCAACTGGCTGGCTTTAGGTTATACATTTTATAATGTCGTCCACTATGTCTACGTGCGAACACGATACAATTCGTTGCATCTTTCGGAACTACCTGTTTCATTGTCCATAAGATTTTATATTTAAATACTATTGTTTCATACTATTAATCCATTTTATTTATTTTATTTTAGATGTGCGTTTAAAATTTACAACGCTAGATTAAACACAATAAATGATTAATTAATGGAATTACTATATCCTATCTAATTTGACCAGTTCACGTTCTTTTAATATTTAATATGCAATACGTATTCTTTTCCAAATTGGTCTAGGGTTCTTAGCTTCTCTGGCACTCGTTAAATCAACACTGGGTAGCACTTCAGCTATATACGGAATCCTATCAGACTACCCGCTTGGGTAATATAACACTTGATAATATTATAGATGTAGCTAGTTCCGCTTTTTTCTTGGTGCTTGGTACATATTATTGTAATTATAATTTTTACCATACCTTTATTACAAAAATAGTAGGCATAGTATTTTTGTTTGGTGTTTGGGCGGCTGTTATATTCCTTGACAGATAATATCTTATTGAAAGTGATATATTAAATTACATTCTAATGAGATATAATGTAAAAAACATAGGCGGATTGGCATATAGATTGGATTGGATTAATTAAAAATATTGAGACTAGCTTTTTGAAATATTCGGTCATAGATATTACTAATATTTTACTAGTTGGTAAACCATATTCATTAATTAATATATACACACAGATGTTTATTTGTAAATGTATCATTTTGTGATAAGAATATGTGCTACACGTGGTATAGGCATTGTATACTGTGATGTTATAGTGATATTGTTATGCCCCCTATTTATTTTTCATATTACTAATTGCAAAGCGATCATATTCCTTTACTAGAAAATACTATACTTTTCTAGGTTCATTTATCATTACTTATGTGTAATTTATAATTTAAGACTTGTATTGTATTCAGAGGTTGTATTAATGTATTGAACTATATGTTATGCGTATTATTTGAACATCCAAAAATGGCGAAGATACTTATGTTATAATACAGAACTGGATAATATCATACACATACTATTATTGAGAAAGATCGTGAAAATTTTGACATGAGTTGAGGTAAAGTCCTAGTGCATATTTACCACAAAATGGGTATGAAGATGCATAATATGAGCGTTGTCTGATGATTCTAACTAATTGATTGTTTCAACAAACTAACAGAAGTAGGTATCCCTTTATTATCACATATCGACGATTCTGTTGATATTTTAGTGTGAATGAATCCCAGAAATACGATTTTTACTGATTTTATTTAATTAATAAGTAGCTGTGCCCTGCGGTTTCACCCGTTTCCGAGAATCTTGTCTTTTCCCGGGATAAAAAGTAGCCTATGTTCTTCTCCAAATACGCGTTTATCTCTCTCTATACCAAAATTGGTGGTTCAGCGGTTTAGGCGTAAAGGTACCAGACAGACAAGTAGACAGTTACTTTCGCATTTATAATATTAAGTAATAACTGTTCCTATTATACTCGGGTCAAACGATCTCCGTGCATTTTAACAGTTGTACTGCCTTGGCTCGTTGTGAATAAAATCATCGCTACTATGCCTTATTTATCAATGAGCAATTGTTACTAAACTAACTCACTAACTCACCACGAAGGCAAGCTACAAATACAATGTTTCTAACTTCATCAAAACTGAAAACACTTATATACAATTATGATATGACTGAGGATGTTTTGAAGTAATCGCTATTAATTAATACCTTATTATTTTCGCTTCTTATATAATTTATTATTCACAACTAACTTCAGGATATGATTTTGCTTATTATTCACATGTTAAACTAGTTTGTTGTAAACTAAAAAACAGATTCGAGGACACCATATAGCGAATCTCGACCCGTTGGAGATAGCAAACTACGATATGGGCGGTAAAAATCCAAGGGAGGTGATTCACAACAGCTACAGGTTTGGTAAGGAGACAAGAGAACCTGACATCTAGAACGCACCCTGGCCGCTCGATGTATCTACCTCAGGTGTAGTTATGGCGGCACAGTATTCTGGCATTCAATTCTCGTGCTGCAAGCTCGATCGCTAAAATCTTAGTGCATTTATAGGTCGCGCTCATTTGCAATCAGAGATAATGGGCGATTTACAATTATACTTTATGAACAGAACTCCATAGTGTTATTTGACTGCGAAGTAATTTTGTCATGGGTGCAATTATTTTAATTTGCTTTTACTTTTTTTGTTTGGACAATTTAATTGTTTCTGTTCGTAAATTATTTTGAGACGCTGCTGTAAGCCATAACTACAGGATTTCATCAATGAAATGTGGATGTAACGCACAGGTCCTCGGCACGCACGCTCGTTTGCTCATCTATCGTTTTGGTCGATTCACAAACAAATACATATTTTATGCATATTATTATTATTGCACATACATATTTTGTTGTTGTAGTGTTGCATGGTTTTGTTATCTATTTATTGAATGAGGCGTTACTGCATGGGTTCACTAAAATTTGTATTTACATATACTTAATATACTCTAGTTTATATTTATTTTGAATTAACAACGGAGAATAATATAAATGAAACGTTCTTTGACATTGGGAGGCGAGTAGAATGTATATATATATCTAGTTCTAACTTCGCCGTTGGATTGGAGCCAATGAATCGTCATTTGTAAATATGTACTTACCTCACATTTGAACTTTGGACCATTGCAATAAAATCCATTAGGTATATGATTATTTCATTGTAATTAAAGTTTTAATTAAATGTTTATTTTTTTCATTTGGTTGATTATTGTTATAAAAGGATAAACGAGAACTTATATATACTGAGCTACTTACATAAACTTAATAGCGTTCTAGTAGGTACACGTTATGATCGCATTCCATAAATATGGGTGTAATATAAATATAAGATGTATTGTGCTTTCTTGGAGGATAATGCTAGTAAAGGGATATGACATATTTCAACCAATTGCTTTATACATGTGCTTTTATAGTTACTTCAAATACATATCTACAATAATTATATCTTTTGTTACGCTATAATTCACATCTTCTCAATATCTTTCACTTTTCATTATTTTTTAAACTAATTGGACGTATGTACTCTCATGAACAATTTTTTTTAGATGAAGCTGATATGGACAGAGTATTTAAGTTACCTTCAACTACTTTTATCGGCGAAAAGGAGAAAGCGTTGCCTTTAAGGTATTTATTTGGGAAATTATCCTTCATCTTGTAGGCACACAAAATCTTAATATATGGGGCCCAAGTTTTCCCAAGATATACCTACTACAGAAAATATAGTTTGACACCAGTAGTCAGGGTGATAATGTACCTTATTGCAATAAATTACGTAATCTATTTGGTTAATATATAAAAAAAGCGTATTAACAAATCTGATGGCTATGTCCTTTTATTGTAGAAAAACCTTCTACAGCTGTGTTGACAGTTCATTGATTTCTCTGAAAAAAATCTGATGAGATTTTAAAAGAGTAGGTATGGTAAAAAAAGTAATTAATGATGAAGCTATTTGCATCGGACAGATATGGCACGTATTCAAGCAGCTATATTGACATTTGTCGTTTTGAAAAACGAATTACTCGTTATAAAATGATAACTGTAAAAGTATTAACCAATCACAATATAATGTAAATCACGATGATAAAATTAAATTGAATGAAGTAATCTTAAGTAAGTCACGAATCAGATGACGGTCACGCATTGCGTTTCTTTGAAACAGATGTTTTTTTTCTTAGAATCAGATGGTCTAGATGGAAAATAATAATGGGCGATTTGAGCTTGGTGTCCGAAGATATTTAAAATTTTAATTCTCACTTTAAAACATCTATATAGTTTTATATAAAACATATCACATAGACTGAAACTATATAAATATTTTAGAGAAATCCTGAATCGACTAGAACAGGCCTACTGCAACAACATCGGTATTGAGTTCATGTTCATCAATTCTCTGGAACAATGCAACTGGATCAGGCAGCGTATGGAACCCCCCAATGTGACCAAGATGAACCATGACCAGAAAAGATTGATCCTGGCTCGTCTTACCAGGTCCACAGGGTAAGTTGACAATCGATGATGTAGTTTTGAGTTTTTTGGAACGATTTTTGTTCACGGCTTATAGTAGAGTTAACTGGTAGAAATCGTCACTTAAGAAAAAAACGTTATGACAGCCAGATGACTTTTGGCTTAGAGAAAACGATAAAAAAAACGAATTTCGTTCCTGACGGGGGACCCCCGACCGCACTTTTTATGTTATTAGTTTGACAGCAGGTAGACGGTCAACCTGATCTGATGGTAAGTGGTCACTGCTGCCTATGGCCATTTGCAATACCAAGGTGATTGTCGACCTTTAATAGCTCTTTTTACGCCCTTTTTAAATAACCCCATATGATAGTGCTGAGGGAATACGGAACGATCATTTAAGATAGATAGTAATTTTAATAATATTTGGATTTAGTTTAATTTGATTCAATATCACAATAATTTTTGTGAGTAAAGATATGATTATAATCTAACTAGCTTTCTTCCCCCTTTTCTCCCTTACGAGTGTATTTCTATTATTTCTTAGTTTACTCCTACGTTATAGTAAAACTCCCAACTCAACGACTACTACCTACTGCAATTATATGGTAGCTATTGTAATCAAAATATAAGTGCAATAGAATAGTGTGATAAAGTTCTTATCGCTATATAAATATCTACGCTAGATAAAATATTAGCTACAAGCATAGTAAATAATATTTACTATATTGCTCTGTTGTAAGTATGTATGTATATGTATGTAGTTGGATAGTAAGTAGGTAGTAGAATCATCCTGGTATCATTGATGGATTATGTAATAAGGTTTTGAGTTAAACTTGTAATTTAAAATATTTGATTGAAAACTGTTTTATCTTTGAAATATGTACACAGATTCGAGAACTTTTTGGCGAAGAAATGGTCGTCAGAGAAGCGTTTCGGTCTGGAAGGTTGTGAGATCTTGATACCTGCGATGAAGCAGGTCATTGATGTTTCCACGCGCCTTGGTGTTGAATCCGTTATCATGGGCATGCCTCACAGAGGTATGGGCTATTTTATCTAATAAAACTGCAAAAATGATGTGGTTTCAGTAAACTATTATGTTAGATCGGAGCCATACTTGTGGGCTCGCCTTTGGTGTTTGTCAACGCAGTGCAACGGAGCAGTGTGGCTTTGCACTTATGCTGTCGCTGTATATTTTGAACCAAATCAGTTAAATTCAAGCGTTTTTAGAGCCTTTAAACTCGATACATGCATTCGGAATTCAGGATTGAGGGTTGAATAAGTCATTGTACAGTTCTCCAAAAATCTAAATAAAATGAAGAAAATACGCTAAACTTGGCTTATTAATTTTTGATGGTAATACTATATTAAATACTATAAATAATTATGTAAATGACAACTTCTAAAGAAATAATAATTGCTATTTGCGACGATATAATATGGGTTTAGTTTGGCATAAAATGAAACATCGCCAAAACGTTTTTTCATGAAAATAAACAAGGGTTTTATATCTTGCAGGTCGTCTTAACGTTTTGGCCAATGTTTGCCGCAAACCTCTTCACCAACTGTTCACTCAGTTCGCTGGACTTGAGGCTGAGGATGATGTAAGTTATTTTATTTACTACTATATTTCATTCTTATGGTTCAAGATAGAAAGGTTCGTGTATTCTTATCTATACTAATATATAAAGCTGGAGAGTTTGTTTAACGCGCTAATCACAGCAAATACTGGTTCGAATAAAAAAATATTTTAGAGTTGGATAGCCCATTTATGGAGGAAGGCTATAGGCTATACAACATCACGCTATGTTGCGAAAATCCCACGGGAGACGCGGGTGAAACCGCGGGGAACAGCTAGTAATTACATAAAATCGACGCATTGCGCATTTCGACCGTTTTTTTTTCTGAAATAGACTCCACGTGATTTATAGTTGTTATATTGTAATAATAATTATTACCTATATATTAGGGTTCCGGTGACGTGAAATATCACTTGGGTACGTACATCGAAAGGTTGAACCGCGTCACAAACAAGAACATCAGACTAGCTGTGTGCGCCAACCCGTCACATTTGGAGGCCGTTGACCCCGTCGTCCAGGGCAAGACCAGAGCCGAACAGTTCTACAGGGGTGACAATGAAGGCAAGAAGGTAAATTGTCTATGACATCAATTGTGATTTGTTTGCGGGTGGATGGCCGGATATATTGTCAGTGTTCCGTGAGAAGGATGTATGATTTTTAACCCCCGAGGCAAAAACAGGGGTGTTATAAGTTTGACGTGTAATTAAATGAAATAAATTCATTACATAAATGAATAGCGCAAATTTTGTATTGTGGTAAAATATGATATAAATTATAAAAAAACAACTTAGACCTATTACATTTAATTCTTAAAAATAAGTTTCACAAAGTATAAAGTATGAAACTCATATAAAATAGCTTGTGAAGCGAGCAATTCATTCAAATGATTTCTTGTCATCTACAAAATTAGAAACTTTATAGTTATGTACTTTTGTTTTATCTTTTTAAATCAACACACAGATAGTTGGATAACAATTTAACACGTTGTTTCTCAGGTTATGTCCATTCTTCTCCACGGCGATGCCGCTTTCGCCGGTCAAGGTGTGGTATTCGAGACCATGCACTTGTCAGATTTACCCGCTTACACCACGCATGGAACAATCCACATTGTTGCCAACAACCAGATCGGATTCACCACTGACCCTAGGCACTCGAGATCGTCTGCTTACTGCACAGGTTTGTGAATAGCTCTCATGAGTACTCATATGATATGAAGGCTCATATAATTAAAGTAAATCAAATTTTTGTTAAAACTGCTCTAAAATGTAGGGTAGTAGCAAATAAGTTATAAGTTAAAAAAAACTTTTTTAAAAACATGCTATGAATTTAAAGTGATGTCACTTTATTTTTCGAGTTATTCTCAGCAAGCCCTTTCAATTGATACCCATATTGTAGGACTGCTAGGATAGGAAAATAATAGTCCGCTATCTAAGGTGTTCCGCCATTGTGGATTTAGAATGACGTCATACAGCTGACCATGCATTGTCATCCAAACTAAACGTGTATACAAAATTTCAGCTCAATCGGTTAAAGATATCTGCTTCAAAATTGAGTTGCAAGATTCACCCCGGAAAAATACACATACATTGCAAGCTATAAAGCTTGTAAAAAATAGTTTTGTTTTTTTAAATTTATTTTTGGATATGCTTGTGTTTTTTACCGCAACCTCACCATGGTAAGTGATAATGTGGTCGTAGGTGGTAAGCTTACAAAGCCTTTTAGGAAATTTGCTCTCAGTACAGCTGTACGACTTTCAACTTCAAAGTGGTAGCCAGCCCCAGTCGAGTACTACAAAGTACCCTACCACCGTGCTATAGTTTCCTCACGATGTCTTCCTTCATCAAACATGCTTATTGTAGAATTTGAACCCACGACCTTCGCCGCTCTCCGTGGTATATAATAACGTCGGATATCGATCCGACGTGACTATATACCACGGAAAGCGTGTATCGTGACATTTCAGGTTGTCCCAAAAAGTTTTAGTTGAACGGCCACCAATTTCACTTAAACCTGACCCGACTTGTACAGACGAGGACTCGATTTTACTGGGAATGTGACAATATAACGTGACTATAACATATAAGAAGAATATTAACAAATAAAGAAACTAGATAGAAAGGTCTAGCGATTTTTTTTTTAAATTAAAACATGCCACAGAGCTATCATCGCCTAGATCAGAGGTTCTCAAACTTATTTCGTCTACCGGCCACTTTGAGAATCAATTCTTAGCTTTACCATATTTTAAAATCACACTCGCAATCATTATTTTAATAAATTTAATTTAATTATTACCATAAGAGTCTACTATTCTGTCTTATTTCTGTATTCAAACTTATATTTTAAATAAGACTCACGGACTAGAATAATCAAACTGAGCAGGAATAAAAACGAGACAATCGATGGAGTGTATTAGATAGGTTTTCATTTTAGTTTAAATGTATAAAAATATAGAAAAACACAAACCAGCCTTCCCCCTAATCAGCTTCAAGGGCCCCAAATCCTTCTGGCCCCTTTACCGCCCCCCCGTAGGTCTCTAGCGATCACGAGGGGGCGTTATCGCCCACTTTGAGAAAGACTGGCCTAGATGATACAAATAAAGCTTGGATACCAAAACTATTTTCTATTGACAGACGTGGCCCGCGTTGTGAACGCTCCGATCTTCCACGTGAACAGCGACAACCCCGAAGCGGTGATTCACGTGTGCAACGTGGCGGCGGAGTGGCGCGCAACCTTCCACAAGGACGTCGTCATCGACATCGTCAGCTACCGACGTAACGGGCACAACGAGGTCGATGAACCCATGTTCACGCAGCCGCTCATGTACCAGAAGATACGGAACACTAAGCCCGGTAAGTTTATAAATACAACGATGTCATCCTTTCAAATACATGTTGGGTGTTGATTTTCATAGTCTAAAGGAATAAACGGAACCCACAAATTTGTAGCTATATCAGAGATGGAAATTACAACAAATTCTTCGAGACTTTCTACAGGATTTTTTTAAATTGAATGCCACTAAAGTAATAAAGCTTGCCTGATGTTAAACGGTTACTTAGCCAATAGACGCTTGCAACACTCCTAGTTTGATACTAAATCTGAAACTAAATTTTTTAAACCCTTATGAATGCCATGCCCGACATTCAAAATCTTTGCCTTATTAGAATCACTTTTAGCTTGAAAATTAACTGAACATGGGCCTCCCCCGATGATGATCTGTCACTTGAATGTAGCAAGTCTAGTTTAACTCTTACTAGCATGGCCCAAAAATCAGCCAACTGTTTTATTTCACTTAAAACCCAACAGTTTTGGAAAAATACGCCGATCAGCTAATTGCCGAGGGGGTAGTGACCGCTGAAGAGGTAAAGGATGTAAGAGAAAAGTATGAAAAGATCTGCGAAGACGCCTACAACCAAGCTAAGCAAGAGACCCACATCAAATACAAGGACTGGCTTGACTCACCCTGGTCTGGCTTCTTCGAAGGCAAGGACCCACTTAAGGTATGTGAGATTAAGCGAGTATAATGAAATACCTTGCTAGTATGTATTTATGGATAAATGGATATGTAGATTAAAAAAATAAGTTAAATCATTTTTTAAATTAAACGGTTTTATTGAAAATAAAGATAATAACATAGATTAATGATAGGTCATCGCGCCGCTTCCTTTCCGTGACAACTCAATATTTTAGTGTGTATTTGCATTTGGATGCTAGTGTGTGTGAAAAATTGTGTTTCGGAAACACTGAATGGTGTCATTTCTTGCAACGAGACTGGGTTCGGTTCGGCTCGGGTACGCTTCGGGTTCGATTTAGGCGTAGTATTTGTTGCCGCATTTTTTAAGTATGACGGCGGCATCTATTCCGAGCGGCGCGCGAGTACCTATTATTAATCTATGGATAATAATGATGACATACTAAAAGCTATAAAATAATTCGGTAGGTCCTAGCTACCAGTCATCACACCACTCTCCTAATTGGGCATTGGTCAGACAAAAAAATTAAATCGTATTCTACTCGACGCGTGTAAGCAATAAAATGTATAATGCCCGCACTCACATGTCCAGGAGCACTGTAAGGCTTAAAACTTAGCAGTGAACGTATTAAGCCCATAAAGATCGTATAATTATAAATGTTACCTCTCACACAGATGCCTCCAACCGGGATAGTAGAGGAAACCCTAGTCCACATCGGCAAACGTTTCTCTTCCCCTCCCCCCAACGCGGCTGAGTTCGAGGTCCATAAGGGCTTGCTGCGTATCCTCAAGGCTCGTATGCAGATGGTCGAAAACCGAACTGTGGACTGGGCCTTAGGCGAGGCTATGGCTTTCGGTTCCTTGTTGAAGGAAGGTATCCATGTGCGTCTGTCTGGTGAGGACGTGGAGAGGGGAACATTCTCTCACAGGTCAGTATTTACTTTTGTGTGATCCTACTTCTTTACATAGTATTAAATTAAGTCCGCTTCCGCTGTCTGTTCACTTAGATCTTTTAAACTACTCAACGGATTTTAATGCAGTTTTCAGCAATAGATAAGAGTGATTCAAGAGGAAGGTTTATATGTATAATACATACATATTATAGTGTAGAAAAGCCGAGAGTTTCAATGATTTGTAATGTGATGTCGATCAGCGATGCGGGCGGGGGACTGCTAGTACATTTTAAATGCGAAAGTTTGTATGTTAGTGAGTTTTGGATGTTTGTTGCTCAATCACGCTAAAACAGCAGAACAAGAAATGTAACAGCTAAAACCATCTCTAATTTCTTGTGCCTTTTACATATAAGACTAGTTTTCCGCCCCGTGGTTTCACCCGCGTTCCCGAGGGATTTTATCTTTTCCCGGGATTAAAAGTATCCTATGTGTTTATCCTAGGACATATCTACCTGTGGGCCTAGTTTCATCTAAATCTGTTTTGCTGTTTTTGCGTGATTGAGCAACAAACATACAAATTTACGAACATACAAACTTATAATATTAGTAGGATAAGCTATTTTTTTACCATACCTAGTCAATAATTGTTAATAAGCTTTAATGTACCTAATCATTTAATATTATTGTAGTTGTGAGCGACGACCGCCTACACAGATAAGCCCACGAGGCTTCCGTGCAGGCTCTTTCGTTTGTAATATATTTTGTAATTTTTAAGATGGAAAATAAATAAATAAAAAATAACTATTCGGTTTTAGTTATGGCAGTTATTGAGTGAGATATTTTGTGAATTAATATAATGATTGTTTGTTTGCAGACATCACGTACTCCATCACCAGAAAGTAGACAAGGCGACGTACTGCGCTCTGGCGCATCTCTACCCAGACCAGGCGCCATACACTGTCTGCAATAGTTCACTCTCAGAATACGGTATATAGTTTCTGCGCAATTTTCTTTATTTTTCTTTCCGTAAGAACATTCTAAAAAGTCGTTCTGTTCTGACGTGACCAACCAAGGGTACTAACTAAACTTACTGATTGTATGATGAAACGCGTCAACTTATTACTAATAATAGAGATATTGCATTTATTCAAGAAAATATATCTAACACTAACTAGTGTATAAAACATCTAAAAATTATGGAATATTGTGAATACAAAAACTACTTACAAAATTTTTTTCCGGTACCGCGCTTCAAGTTATAAAGTAAGATCAATCTCTTACAAATCAATCAGTGTGTGTGTTGCAGGTGTTCTTGGTTTCGAAGTAGGGTTCTCTGTAACAAACCCGAACGCGCTGGTTCTATGGGAGGCGCAGTTTGGTGACTTTAACAACGTGGCACAGTGCATCATCGACCAGTTCATCTCAAGTGGGCAAGCTAAGTGGGTGCGCCAGTCAGGGCTCGTGCTACTACAGCCACATGGCATGGAGGGCATGGTAATATACCATTTATTTTTCACATCCCATTTAAGCTTTGTGTGCTTACCACTTTCGATCACATCATCACTTACCACGGTGAGATTGCGGTCAAACACAAGCTTATCTAAAAGTAAAAAAAAAACAGATTTTCTGCTTCATGAGTTTTTTGCGCCCATCCATCATCATGGATGTTGCCTTTAAGGCTTTGTAATAAGGTGTACAACACATTGTCAATCCCTCTGGTATTGCAAATGTCTATAGGTAATATCTTGCCATCAGGTGATAAGCCTGCCTGGTTGTCACTGGTAGCATAAAAAAAACCTCCAGTGCTGCCCGGTCTACAGGTTTTTTGTAGTAGTTCGGCCACATCCTCAGTCATGAGTTGTGGTCAAACAAGATTATCATGAGAAAAAAAAGATAAATATATGTTTAATTTTATTATTTAAAGGGTCCCGAACACTCCTCAGCCCGCTTGGAAAGGTTCCTCCAGATGAGTTCAGACGATCCTGACTACATGCCACCTGAAAGCCCTGACTACGAAGGTAAGAATTGGTATTTTGTTGCTTTACTACCAGTAGATTAAAAAGCTCCATAATTAAGTTTATAAATATTGTGTCAAAGCGCCACAGGAAGAGACAGCTATATTCAAACTTGCACCTTTTTATGTTTTAAAAATTATAACTATCACTGTGCAGTAGTTTGCAGACAAACATTGATATTTGCCTTTAACACAGTCAATAAAAGCTAAATTTATAATGACTGATATATTGATCAGAGCTTGTAAGTATTAAACGTACCTAATTGTTTGGCAGTCCGTCAACTCCACGACTGCAACTGGATAGTAGCGAATTGTTCGGCGCCTGCGTCGTTCTTCCACATCATGAGGCGACAGATCGCACTGCCGTTCCGCAAGCCGCTCATTCTGATGACGCCCAAGTCATTACTGCGACACCCTGAGGCCAAGTCCAGCTTCGATGAAATGATAGTTGGCACCGCTTTCAGGAGGTAACACTCAAATAAGGTTAAACTTAAGCATATTTTTAGCTCTCAGCTTTTCAGGCCTTTTTTATTTATCTAGGCGCCAACAAAAAGTAGGTATTGGCGGCACTACATTCTCAAGGTCTAGTTAAAACTTGGTAAACTTGGTGCTCAGTGCTCAGTGCTCACCCCAGGTTAAGACACTCTCTCTTCAGTCTTGTCAGTTGGAAGCATCGATATAGGTATAGACTAGATTTAGGGTCGGCGCAAAAAATACGTCTCGGTAAATAAGAGCGCATTTGAAAAGTGAGCTCTTATTTTGTTTAGTTTCGTATGAACACAGCCAATATAAACACGTCTCACAGTGCCGCAGTGTGTATTCAAAAGTTGCAAAAATAATGCTCGAAAAAGCAATTTAACGGTCGGAGTATCTTACTTTCGGTAAGAACATAAAGAATAAGAGATATTTTAAGCTTTAAAGTAACAAATAATATAAAATTTTGAACAAAATTACATATTTTAAACCACGCTACCAACGCTACAAATGTTTGGCCAAACTCGCCAACACACGCACAAACTTCGAAGAAGAAAAAATAAACGAAACAAAACGATGTAGCTCTCAAGGCGAGAACGGGAAAACATACTTTATTCGTTGCATGTTAAGGTTGATTTCACACTAAATGTTCTTTAACTTATGTCTATTTCTTTTAAGTGACAGGAGTAGTTTATTGCTTTGCTCGTTTATGTGACTAATGATCGTAAGTATTAGATAATATTTTGTAGATTTGTGACTTTATTACTGGGTGCTATGGTTGTAATTAGGTTGAACTTAAAACTGTTTTAAAACATTTCTCTCCCTTTGTTAATAAAAAAATGTAGCTGTAAAAGTATATACTCACGCGGATAGCATTTAGCTTGGATTTTTGTATGTGACCCAGAATCTAGTCTATACCTATATCGATGGTTGGAAGTGTATTCTGCACCGGCGGTGGGGTCAATTGCAACGTTCATAAGTGCCTTATTGGTCTTACAAGCCACCTGGGAATTAAAAATAATGTTGAATTGAATGTTATTCACACAGAGTGATACCAGATGATGGGCCCGCGTCACAGAACCCACAGAACGTTCGCAAGCTATCATTCTGCTCTGGGCGAGTCTACTACGATCTGATCAAGGAGAGACGTGAGAGAGGACTTGAAAAGGACATCGCTATTGCAAGGTAATGTTTGCATAAATCATGTGTTCATGTCAGTGTATTTGAGCACATATTATTATCAAAATACAGTGGAAATAAATTAAGGGATCAAAAAATTATACCATTATTTTATATTCTAAAATTCAAAAATAAAAAATCAAAAATATTGAAATATCTCGAGAATGGTGAAGTTTTTATTGCGCTCATTTTTGTATATTTGGTAGGTGACCCCCCCACTTATCTCCCACTTAAGTTTGTCGTACTACTTACAGGACACCTGTATAATCATTTGTATAAACGATAGGGATGCATGGAAGAAAACTGCACTTTAGTCTATTATTGTATTAGTGGCATAAGACATGTTGCTTTTGACAAAAAAAATACGCCGCCGAGTTTCGTGCCAGATTCTTCTCGAGATGGCTGTAAAATTGCAGATCTGACAGTAGAGTCATTAACTTTCATGAGTGCCTTCTTGAGGCCCATGTGACTAAACGATTTTTAATTGATTTGCTCACAGATTGGAACAGATTTCTCCCTTCCCGTACGACCTGATCAAGGCTGAGGTGGCTAAGTACCCCAATGCTCAACTTGTATGGAGCCAGGAGGAACACAAGAATAATGGCTCTTGGAGCTACGTCGAGCCACGCTTCCGCACCTTGTTGCAGAACCAGAAACAAATTAGGTATGTTACTAACTTCATCACAAGGGCAGATTTAAATATACATTTAAAGGGATCCCTGGAAGTTCCACACGGGTTCATATTTTATGTTAATACCTTCTTATAAGTACATATAAAATTTTAGGTACAATTGAACAGCCATCAATATTTGGTGAAAGTCAACTTGTAATGTTGCTAGTTATAATTTTAATATAAAAATAATATATAATAAACCAGCGACATAATGTAGGTATACTAATATTATAAAGCTGAAGAGTTTGTTTGTTTGAACGCGCTAATCTCAGGAACTAATGGTTCAAATTGAAAAAATATTTTTGTGTTTGATAGCCCATTTATCGAGGACGGCTACAGGCTATATAACATCACGCTATGTTGCGATAATTCCACGGGAACGCAGGTAAAACCGCGGGGGACAGCTAGTAATTTATATATCTATTAATTAATCTAATATCAACGTGATTGGTAGTTTAATAAAACTAATTCAGCGGCTTTCGAATATAATATGAGCTGAGTTGTTATGTCTTCCAATTAATTTCATCTTGTAAAGGTAAGGTAAAATTACTAAGTAAGAGGAGTAAATAATATGTAAAAAACAGAAATCTTCTTACCCCCACGTGTTATTGGGATTCCACTCGGCCTGAACTTAATTGTTTTATATCTAAAAATGTCAGTATGTCAAAATCGATTAAGTTTAGGTAACGTTCAATCGCAATAAATGTTACTGGGGTAACAATTGCCGATTCCTACGTTGCTCTCAGACAGCGTCTTTTGATAGTTTTAAATCTTAGATGTATGAATATTTATTCCTGGTTTGGTTATAATGATCGACCAAATCATTACCTACGTGAAACATGCATTCGAAAGCTGTGTGGTTTATGTAAACGACGTCATTCATTCGACTGCTAAGGTGGCAAAACAGTAGCTTGTGGCTTGAATTTAGGATTTACCTATTCACAAATGCATTATCGATGGTTTATCAGCATGCTTATAACCCGGGTACGGACAGGCGGCACTGCATTTTTATATACATTTTTATTTACCTACCTCTACCATTTATACAATAAAATAATGAAACATTTAACAGCGTTTCCTGTGTGACAGGAATAATGAAATCTATAATATGTGGTGGCTCGAAAGCTAGCTTCTCGTTTGTTATAGTACGAAAGAGACATAAAATTACCATTCCCATTCTCATTGCGCGGGTGTTATTTTCAAACTGACATTCATGTGTTTTTGCAATACTAACACGATTCTCGCCATAACCCAACTGGTTGGTTGCAGGGCAAAGTCCCAAAGCCAAGGGGGTAGTTGGTTTAGCCAGCTTTTCGGCCGGGATGAGCAGACAGCACAAACTGTTGATAAGGATACTGAAACAGTGCCACGCACCATTAGGTGAGATGGTCGATGGACATTTCAATGTGGACATTTAATATTTTAGAAGCTAATACTGCCTGTTGCTTATACCTCAATTTATGCTGACACAGTCAAATTCAAGTGACACGAAAACAATATGCATCTAAACCGCATAATTTGATTAAACGCGAATATAAACCTGTTTTATTTCAATAATAAATGCATTAGAATTAAGTGTTTAAACTGTAGGAGAACATTATTTGAATAATTTTCAGTTCTCTTCTCTATATCAATACAAACGTTTGACAGCATTATTATATCCATTCAACAACTTGAATTTGATTGGTAATGAACAATGCCTAATGAAATGCTTTGCACTGGTTAGCCTCCTTTTTTCTATAATTATAATTTCGATTTCTAATTGTCACTTACCGAAATTGACTCTTTATTGTCTGTGCTATGCTTAACTTATTACATGTATCTGTTAATACACATAATTTTGTATTTTTTAACCATTAATGTTATTATTTAATAGCATTTTCATTATTATAACAACGGATTCAAGCTGCAAGCTGCAATGCTAGAATATTTATTTAATATGCGGGAGCTTTATATGATGAATACAAATTATTTTATTGACAGATTATTAATTTTTGTTATATTAAACTGTACGTGAGAAATTGTCAAAAACGATCAGTGGACTTGTCAATAAATATCATCACGGCTGTACACGAATAAAAGCACAAAGTGCGGGTCGTGCCGAGCAAAGTGAGGTTCGCAAATATTTTCGCCGGGATGTTCAATACTTACATCGAAACGAATACCTACAATATGTTCACGAAGTAAAATTTATAAAGCGAGGTAGCGCGGGGATATATTTAGCAGGTAGCGTGGAATCTTAAGCGTGGATTATAAGAAAATCACCTTATAGGGTACACCCTATAAGGTGATGAGACATTACAATGTATAACATTATCATTGTTGAAAAAATAATTTTACTAATAGGCGTTTGTTTTACAGCTACAACGGGCGTGCAACCGCCGCATCACCTGCTACAGGGTCCAAGGCTGCTCACATAAAGGAGTTGAAGAATCTTCTTGACGAGTTCTGCGCATTATAAATGATTCACTAACAAAAACTCTTAGTCCTTACCATGAATAACAAACTCACAACTTTTTCAATTAAACTCGTCACGCATCATCTATCAGCTAATATAGAATGGATATTTAAAGTGAGTTGTTTGAGAGAAAATCTCACGAGTTTGCCATCCATGGTATCCACAAGTTACTGCACATAGAAACGTAGCTAACCACCAACGTAAACAATTTAAATGCAACATTAATGCCATATAAAATTAAACATTAATAGCTGATATTATCTCGAAACATAATAATTATGATAGCTGAAAAATATCTCGAAACGAAATTTATCTTTGACTTCTTTGTGCTTATCGATCGAAAATAAATAATATTTTTTAATTTTACATTTATTTTTCAGCCGTTACCGTCAGTATTTTGTTGTAATTCTCTTGACGATTAGGTAGTGTAGTTAGATAAATTATTATTTATTTATTTAATGTAGCATTATACGTGACATCTAAACTCGACGTTATTTATTTTTTATTGTTAAAGCAATTTATATCATAGTCTCACGTAGTCTCCACTTTAAATGTTAAATTACGTCAGAATAAAAGTACATATTAATTGTAAAATAAAAAAATGCGTCAATACGCTGGTTGTATTGAGTTTTCTTTGTACATAAAATAAACGTTTATTTTTTTTAATTCCTTTTTACTTTTTGTCGTTATCGGGTTAAATTAAAGTTGATACGTTCATATTGCTAGTCCGAGAAAAAATATTTGTGATATATTTTTGTTTTGTTTCTTTTACACGTAGATGTATCCACAGAATCATAATAATAACGTACTTTTGTGTGTTTCTATATTGTAAAACTTACAATCAAATCAAATCAAAACTCATTTATTCAGTTTAGGCCCTGGTAAGGCACTGATGAACGTTAGAATTGACTCCATCACCGGTTCGGAATACACTTAAACTGAGTCAAGAAATTCATTTGCAGTCGATATTTTAAATTCATTAACAATTTCAAAATTACATAAGATACATTATCTAATATTTTACACTTCGCCAAGGGGATGCTAGTGCAGAGAGAAGCTACTGCAACCACCTTATTATATTTTCATTAACCTAAGTTTAATATAATTCTTAAATTTAAAATAAGACATTCCAGTTACCTCACGTGGGATCCTATTGTAGAAACGAACACAGTTCCCGAGAAAAGATTTATTGACTTTAGCTAGCCTCTTTTTTGTAATTACCAGATTTTAATAATATAGTGGTCGACAAAAGCGTACGGAAAAGAATGGAATTAGTGAATTCATTCGAGTTTCAACGAACGGGAATGATCGATCAAGCAAGTCAAGTCGAAGACGAACGAAGACTTTGGTTGCTTTACATTTGGCACCTTTTTTAGAATCTCTAGGCGGGAGCAGCTCCTCCCTGGCCCCCCTTGGCGACGCCCTGGACTTACTATTGACTTCAAACAAATTTAAATTCTTTCGATCAAAAATAATGTTTTCAAATATGTACAGCGAAGGCAACGTTAATATAATGGATGGCGCGAATTGCCCTTTTTTGTAAAATAAAAACAGTCTCCACATCCCTGAACCACATAGCAGAAGGTTGTAGGACATCAGACTATGAAAATATGCAAAGTAAACCTCATTGCAATTTACTATCTAAATAGTAATATTATCAACTAGTATATTATAATAAAAATTATAATTTAAATAAAATATATGAACGCGTACGATAGTTCGCGACAAATATTATCGGGAGAAATTGTACCCCGATTAGTTTCAAACTCGTATAACGATATTATGGGGATATTATTAGTTAGCGATAAAATAAATTAACTAGACCACTAATTGAGATATAAAATTTGCACCGTAGCACATAGTAATTGTTAATGTAATCGTTTAGTGGTCGTTATGTTTTGCAGCCAGCCGGCGCCTTACGCTACGCTACGCTTAGGTTTAGTTCGCTCATAGTTACCGCCGTCTGACGGCACATTGTAAGGAGTAACACCAACGCCCGTCGCTTTGTATAAATCACGCGTATGTCTATGTCTCTAAGTAAATTCTACGAGTTTTATGTCATTACCTAATCTGTATGTAGAATTAAATATTTTTCGATAATTCCCCTATTAGTACCGGATCATCAAAATTATGAAACCAGGTTTTATATGTACCGGTCTCTTCGGTGGAATACGTAATGTAATATTTGATGCTATTGGCTTTGTAAAACTATTTGCATTGTATTAGAATGTACCTTTTTACTTTTAATTTAACTATTTTGATGTTCACGTATTTTGGAGTTAAGCTCAGGGCGGATGGAGAATTGTATGACAAAGATTGGAATGTTAGACATGCGACTGGTAGGAACAACCTGAGCCAATTTATTGCTATGTTAGTTTGAACTAGTTAATTTACAAATAAATATACCTAATATTCATTAAATCGCTTTGTTTTATTCATTGTATTTTATCACTGTTTATTTTGGAATAGGAAGTTTAGGCAAATTGAAAATAAAGATTGCACATTTGTGTTCGGTAGGTAGGTTACTTCCTATTTTGTATTTGGACGATACAAATTATTCTGTCCGTGGTGGAATCTAAAAACAATTGACGTTGGCCCTCGTCTAATTATGATAACTAAATTAAAAAACGCCGAAGTGAATAAACATGCGCCAGTATATAGTCTTTTCTAATGAAAAGCGCAATAGATCACAGAGCCCTTGACGGGCACGCGGCTCGCCGCACACTTGGAGCACTTTCAAGATTCTTATCTTTCGCTAGTCTCATTTCAGCTCACAAAGCGGTCTCGGCTCTCTATTTATAAACTGCTTGGCTAGCGACGAGCGCGCGGACCACACGAAAAGGTGCGAAGATTAAAGATGGTATCAGTTACAAGTGCGTTTTGCACGTCACGCGAGCAACACTTCAAAGACGTGCGCTCGTTACGAAAAACGCTGTCTATTGTGCTACATTCTTTTTTTTTTATTCTGGCGCTGATAGTCTCACCTATGCAGGTTACGTCAGAGCAAAATAAAAGAATATGTCAGGCGTTTTTTAATAGCAAATCCCACGAATTTCTAATGCAACGCATTGGGTAGATTTTCTTTGAACGGACAACTACAAATAATATCTAACAGCTATAGAGATAAACTTTCTCGGAATTTAGTATTAAAATTAAATGCAGTGTCAAATACCTTACGTAAGTAGGAGTTACTGAGAAGCCTTTGTAATTATTAAATACAATAACTTTTAGTTCAAAAAATCTCTGAAACCTCATTATCTATGCTAAAAAACATTTTCGCTAAACGAGTAAGTAGGTATTAATCTCTACACATTGTGGAATATTAAAAAGGAAATTATGTTCTCATAAGTTCACTCTGGAACTGTAGAGCGTACTACCACTCTGTATTCCTCTATTCCAAGTAACTATTTATATGTTTATTATATTATGTGGAATTAAATTTATATTCATCCGCACTATTCGTATGCAAATAACCTAAAGGAAAGTTAACAAGCGACTATTGCAGTATAAACAACTCACCTCCTGGGTGTAGTGTTCTAAAGATATACCCGCAAAGAGATTTCTCTCTGAACTAAAATGTCATCCGCGGAGACAATCCGAAGAAGTATCAGAGCACTTTGTTGTTCCTCTTGGGGCTTAGTCCTTTGTTTTCTAAAACCCCCCCGAGCTCCTTTAATACTTTGTAATGGCGGGACAAATTCTGTGTCTTGCTCGCTGCCGGCGATGAGTGAGTTGAGATGAGCTCACATAATACAAGCATGCTTGGAACACTCCACTTTATGCACAGGGACAAACCTTTTAACTAAATGTTAAGTACCTAAAGGTAAATCTGAGTGCAAGCTGCAACAGTTTGTTTTAATATTCTTGTGTGATTCTGTAGCCCTTAGTTACTTAAGTTATGATACAACGTTATAAGGTATCGTCGTGATGAAAAGTGTTACAGTTTTTATTTACATCGATTATTGCTAAATATTATAAGTAACAAAAGTATTATGGTGTAGGTACCTATAAGTAAAAGATAAGTACTCATATTTGAACCTGAATCTGAATAATTCAATATCTACTAAGGTTGCTTTTCATAATGGTAGTATTTACTCTTCAAGAGCTTGAAATCTCTTGATCTACTTATATTATTTTATAACAGAAAAACGAGACAGTAATATTTCATCATAAATAATGATAGGATCTCGGATCATCTAAAAGGCTGTTACATAAATATTATTTATAGGTCTAGGCAGGTGTAAGGCGAGTTTCTTAATCTTTGTATGCCTATACACAATAGGGTTTGGGGAAGTGTAGGTAGGTGGCGTGCGTGCGTGCTGCCCGGATACTTAGCGCGATATCATCTTCAATCTTCACACTGTTTGCTCCGTGAAAATATTCCTTACGAATAAATATTCTAGGTAGGCATAAAGCTCAGTGAAGGTAGTCAGTGAACATGCCTAAAGATATCCGTATACTAACAAATCTTTATTCCAAAGGTACAATAAAATTATAGATAGGTTCGATTGTCCGCAATTTTAATATAAGGAGATGAGACTAAAGTGATAAGCGATGATAATATGAGTAATTTATAGAATTAAATCCATTTTCTGTACATTAACGGTAATTTTATGTAAATAATTCCATAATATCCGGTTGAAATTATAGTGCTCACAATAGAGGGTCTAGTGCGACAAGAATGCTTTATAAAAACTTTTTATAAAAAAATAAAAACGACTTCAAAGGCAAATGTTGCACTAAAAACCGAAAAATAAACTGAATAAGACATTAAATAAAATAGACAAAAAATATTTCAATAACTAAATAGACCAAAAACTTTACTTATGTAAACTACCTACGCACCTATTCAAATTATTATTCTATAAATACCTTTTGATCTGTTTGAAGTCGGTGCCAAGCCTAATAGGTTTAATAGGCTTCGTACGGTTTGAGGAGGTAGGACATAGCATAACATAGATAACATCTGCTCATAATTGGGGCCGTCTGATTGAGGAAGTACCTCCACCTTACAGAATATCGCAGCCAAATAACACTGCCAAGTGGTGTTGTGTTCCTGCGGTGAGTAAGGTTGCCAGAGCTCCTTAGAGGAGGCACTGTGCTGACGGCGGAGGGACCGGCGGTATTATAGAGTCGCTATTGAGTAGTGCAGGCGCAGCATGTTGGCGTGCGGTTAGGGAAATTCGGTGAAACGGTTGACCGCTGGCCGCCCGCAGATAGAGTGAGTTCCCGAACCCAGGGATTACTTAATCTCCTCCCTGGGAGGCTGAACTGCCATCTGGCGATGCTAGTGAAGGCATTTATTATTTCTTTCATTGTATTTTTGGGCTTGGCACCGACTTCAAACAGATCAAAAGGTATTTATAGAATAATAATTTGAATAGGTGCGTAGGTAGTTTACATAAGTAAAGTTTTTGGTCTATTTAGTTATTGAAATATTTTTTGTCTATTTTATTTAATGTCTTATTCAGTTTATTTTTCGGTTTTTAGTGCAACATTTGCCTTTGAAGTCGTTTTTATTTTTTTATAAAAAGTTTTATTTTTCCATTTTTTATATTTCAATGTTTTCAAGAAATATTTAATTGTTTTCGAGCAAATTAAGCCTATTATTAATTTACATTATCTATACTAATATTAGAAAGCTGAAGAGTTTGTTTGAACGCACTTATCTCAGAAACTAAAAAAGCCTATAAGTTAAATAACATCACGCTATTAGATGAGGGAATACATAAATAGATAAACTTTTAAAGAAAATAAAGAATATATATCCTAAATGATTAAGGCTTCTTTCTCAGCAGCTACTTGATATTGCGTTTCATTTCATATCTAGGACAACGTATATTCTAACTCCTAACCGATAAAGATATTACCTTCTATCATTAGCTCATTTTAATATACAAAGAGACGACGATACGAGTCTAAACGTGACTATAATATTTAAAGAAATATCCCCTAACTCCTAACCTTTAAGGAGTTGTACCTTCCATCATCAGCTCTGCAACATAAGATGATGACTACCAGATGGAAATAGCTTTGATAAGTACGTATATGAATGAAAAATACTGTAAATTCTTATAAAATTTGAGGGTTGCTCTCATTTTCCCCAGGATCCCATCATCAGATCCTGACTTGGTGACAGTGGGACTACCGCCGAAGTATACTCTTTCAAATGAAAAAAGAATTTTGAAAATCAGTTGACATTTCTTATAAAATTTGAGGGTTACCCTCGTTTTCCCCCAGGATCCCATCATCAGATCCTGACTTGGTGATAATGGGACCACCGCCGAAGAATACTCTTTCAAACAAAAAAAAAATTTTGAAAATCGGTTGACAATTGGCGAAAAAATCGATGAACATACATAAAAAAAAAAAAAAAAATACATACAGTCGAACATATAACCTCCTCCTTTTTTGAAGTCGTTTAAAAAGACTACGCATGCACGCCTTTGTGAGCGCATTGAGGCTTACATATTAATCACTTTTATGTGGAAAAATAATAATGGCAACGTCATGCTTAGCACAATACCTACTTAAAGCAGTGTAGGTACCTATATGTACACTAACATTATTATTGTTATTGGAACCTACACACCATATCTACGTTTTATTGTGTGAAGTTCTATACGAGAGAGCTGGGTAGATGTTGTGAAAAAGCGTGCAATCTAGCCGCTTCATTAGTTTTCGATTCCATTCTTTCACGATCAATTTGACGTAGAAAATGTTTACGTAAATTGAATTCTTGACTTAAATAGATACAAATTATAAACAAACACAACATCTTATATTTTTAGAAATTAAGGAATGTGTTAGTCAGTAAAAGGTACCTACTAATATGCAAATTATTTTGATTCCGTTAAGATTGTAAAACGCAATTTTCCTACTTCAAAATTTTAAAACGCAGTTATCTTCTGTCTCTAGCTCTAACCTTTGAAAGATATAAAGAAAAATTAAAACATATCTAACTAACAAGGTATGTTTTATCTATGTTATCTATATTATAATAGGGTTATTTATGTAGTCAATAACTAGTTAAAGAAAATGTTTTCGCTCAGAGGACTAAGTTGAAAAGTGGGTGATCATGTTAGGTAATAACAAAAACAACTTAACAGATATCATCATACGTAGATATTGCTACCCCGTAAAAGACCTAAATTGTGCTTTCAATGAGGCATAGTCCGGAATGCCAAACAGCTTTTCTTGTTGACAAAAAAATATGAAACACGGAGTGCATTTCGTCGTAATTTTGTCGCTCATGTGAATACAAATATATATATTTTATACCTACCTCGATATTAGGTATGTTCATTCATCTTTTAGGTTGTTTTTACAATGGAAAGGCCTGTTGTTGACCACAATCTGATGGTAAGTCATTGTATTGCCGAGGTTAGACACAAAGCCTAGAATGGAATACACCTAAAGGTGTTTGGTAACAGATGATTAACCTGAGGTAGGTAGCCAGATGTATAACATTTTATGATATTTTCTTAAACTGAAAGCTCTTATTCATTTTAAGATATTATCAGTTCGATGTCACCCCGCTGGGCTATCATCGCCTTAAAATAATACCTTTAAAATATTTTCTTCATTTAAAACCACACTACCAATTTATTGATTTACTGAAAATATTTTTTACGTAGATCTAGGTATTTTAAATTATCTAAATGGTAGTCTATTCTTTATTGCTGTTCTTGTTTTTAAATAAAAAAAAATCCAAAGAAAAGTAATAACGGAAACAAAAAAACTTTTATCATAAAGTTTCTCGATGAATGAATAACATACCTTTACAAACTTTTTCAGATTTCATTCAACAATAACAGTATTTTCATATTTTTTCCTACTGCGAAGAGATTTTCGCTAAATTTTCCAAGTGACTAGCGCTAGTTAGGAGTTTACTACATACCTACATAATATTAGCAAATACTCGCTCATTACGTGTACATTTATTTATAAAATAAGATGGTCGAGAATGTAATCGCACTTAAATTAACTAATTGAATCGTGATTCCTGGAATTCTGTTTGTTGTACTTGATAGCTGTGGGAAGACCGTCCCATCCGCCAAGGGATTAAGTATCTAACTATGGAGTATGCCAGATACTCTTTATTCTACAAACTCAATTAAGAAATGTTAAGATATAATTTACTAGAAAACTCAGGATGAGGACAACATCGACAGAAACATGTCCTGTTAAGTTAAATAATAAAACATTGGCTTATGGTTCGTACCGTGACATGATGTGGATATATGAAAGGCGGCCCGCGGGTAGGTAAAGGCATGTCGGTGACATTTATCCTTATAGTTTAACAACAAAGGAGGTAGATTTGTTACCTTATAATGTCGCAGTGCTCTACAAAAGGGCCACCTTTGTTTCATCGCTTGTTTATAATGTGACATATATGGGGACGAAATTCTTTGAACCGATTTGATATAAGTATACCTTGCTACTGTGTAAAGTTATTAAATATTGCATTCATGAATCAAAGATAGGTAGTTATATAATAATTTGTATTGAATGAAGCATTATTATCGCAACTTACCTATTGGGTTTATAGCTTTATGCATTTAGTAGCTGAATTGAACTATGTGAACTGTAATCGTACTAAATAGAGGCTATATAACTAAATATTTATATGACTTTTAGAATAAATAATAAAAAAAGTTAAATTACGAGGTATTTACAATCTGGTAATACCTACGTTGAAATATTTCTCACCAAAACTTGCCTGCTAGGTAGATTGCCGACGCAAAATGAACAATTTTAATAATACACGCTCCCAAGTTTTCCTTTCCTTACAGTTATAAATGGCCTTAATAAGATGTTAAAGGAGCGCCGAGATAAAAACTTGAGGTAGGTATCCAATACTTTTATCAAGACATTTCTGTAGGAGAACACTCGCCTTCGCGCTAGAGCTTGCGTATCGCACTTCTAGATATTTCAAATTAGATTTTTTTCGGTGATTTAATGCTTTTCGAGTATTCTATTACAAAGTATTATTTCATTTGAAGTAAGTACATATACTAAATTAATTATTGAGCTTTATAATATCTATATAATTTTTAAGTAACGTACCTAGTTAGATACCTACCTAACAAATAAAGAATACTTTATACCAAATGTTAAATCTAGTCTCGTGAGGGACGCTTTTAGTGAACTTATAATTAAAGCTGTGTTAAATATTTTTAACACTTAAAAAATCGGTAACTATAAAATGTTTTTTGGTTTAAAGTTAATCTTTGTTTTATTTAAACCGTAATAAAAATGGTATATAAAACAAGAATGTTATTGTTTTTATCTCGCCTTATTTAGTTGCTTTAAGTTTTAATAAAGTTCAATATTTTTTTAATGACAAAAATTAGACTAGCAGGTAGTTTATACCTATCGACCGCCTATTGCAGGGATGTAGAAATAAAAAGATTTTTTGCGAGTACATTGTTTACCGAGGGAAGAATGTGACTGATTACCAACGATGTAAGTAGTTTGAGCTCAATACAAACGATCTGGGAACCGCATTTTCTCACTACTGATAGGTACATGCTTTATACTGATTCTACGATTGAAATAAATATTAAAATTGTTAAAGTTATTAAAACTCGTAATACTTTTGCCAAGGAGATTTATTTTGGTTTTATTATTATTCTTATTTGGTTGTTGGACGGTAGAAAAAGTTTTGTTAGAAAGAAAAATTATGTAGGTAACACAATTAGCTACTGGTCAGTATCATTTTATCATACATGTAGTATATAAATTCCTTGGCCTATTAACAAAAAATAAAAAAGCGCGTTTAGAAATATTCTAAGATTTTCATATAGGAGGTACTTCTTCCGACGGTATGACCGACGTTCAAAAAAGTAAGAATTTACTTTCTGAGCAGGCGTAGTTTAAAAATAATTATAAATAAAAATCAAAATATTAGAGTTCTGTACAATGGTTCTTTTTTAATTCCATGTGTTGGAGTCATCGCATTTAAAAGACGAATCAATTTGTACCTAACTGAAAACGTTGCTCCTTGAAAGCTATGCCAGTCAGTTATCAATTATTTTTTGTCTGTGATCGTTAATGTAATTGAATTTTCATCTTCAACATAACGATGGATTTCAGAGAGCAGACTTAACGAGATGATAAAGCGAGCAAAAGAAAAAATAAGTTCCTGCTCCGTACCAATATTAAAGCCACTTGTACCCGCGGAGTGTGCACACTGCACAGTATCTACTATAGACTGCTACTAGACTGAGATGCGGCAACACTGCTACGTTCATAATGAAAATCTAACGAACCTGTCAAAAGATAACTAACAAGTTCGAAGAGGTAATATATATATAACCTTTATATCTTCTGTTATTAAAATTAGGTGTAATTATGATCTGTATGTTTGACATAGAATTTATAGTTTTATTAATCGATAGTTGATTGTGATAGGTAGTACTAATAGTAGCAATACTTGCTTATCATTGTGGTATTTAAAGTTATTATTTATCTAGTCTCACTGACAATATTTGCGTGTTATGGCGGCAAAAATAGTAATCTATAGAATTTAATTATGACTGACTTAATAAACAACAAACTCAAGCAAACCAGCCCCCACAAGCAGCAACTGAGTTTGTTACCACAATTATGAGTTCAAACCTTAATTTGTTGAAGATATTCAATCAATCGCATTAACATAAATAATTCTCTTCGGAGATATTGTCTCCTAAAGATACTGTCGATAATTCAAGCTTTGAATAATTCAACAGTCGTTTTAGGATAATTCCCAAATTGAAGGTTTCACAGTTACGCGTTGGCTTTAATGAAGTGAAGTTTTTACTTCGAGTCCTTTACTTCAAAGGCTCATTTCTTGAAACCAAGTACGTAAACAGAGTAAAGATAGTCATTTCAGTAACATAGTTTACTAACGTAATGAAATTATAGCACCAAAACGAGTGCAGGTAGGTACAGTTTAATACTATCTACTACAGGTAGGTACTACACATAATTTATACCACCTAGAGATTTTAGAGACTGGCTAAGCTCTTAATTTAAACACAATTCTGTATCCTTTTATTATTTGTACGACAAAAATTGGAATATCGACGTTAACCAGAGGCATTTTTAAGACAGAAGCCGACTAAGGCCTGTCCTTAAAAATCAAGAATATTTGAGATGAATACTTTGAAGCTGTTTATCTTCGTAACTGTTGGGTTCCCATCTCATTACCTACCTTGGCTGTGAGGCAACAACATGGGACATGAAGAGAACTGTCCCTCTATGACCGATTCGAACTGGGTACTTACCAAGAATATTGCAGTAAACTAAATCGTCATTCAGTTTTATGATGTTACTGCTTACCTATGTCCTATATGTTTATAAATAAATGAATATCCTGGGACATTTTACACACACGAAAAATATATATTTGAGATCCCAATCAATGAAATGTGTAAAAATATGGGGTATTACTTTTCGCAATTGTGTCAGTAAAATTTCTGTCTGAGTCAAGCAATCTATCAAAAATGGTTGAAAGGTTATTTATTTTCTTTTTCAAAAAAAGCTATTTATTTTACTTTTATTCGGAGTTTTTCTTCAGGCCCCCTTTTTATATGCCTGAGGTTTACGTGTTGCTGTCGATTCACTTCGGAAGGAAATATGATGAGGCTGAGTATGTAGCTTTTTTATTCTTTTTTTTTTTTTACTTAGTGAACTAAATATTTAATATTTACAACAAATGTACAAAATATACATTTTTTATTCTTATTAGTTTACTAGTAAGTATTCTACCGCAGTTTCACCCGCGTTACCGGATAGCTAGCGGATCTTAGCGGATTTCATTTTTGTATCATTTACACTTTCTGAGATTTCGTGAATAATCAGTGAGTGGAATTTTGCTTTATGTCTTTATTTTCCTATTTCTACTTCAAAGCTGAATAGTGCTTTATTTTGCGAAGCGTAACAAAAAAACACACCAAAATATTAAGGGTTTATTTAGAAAGTGCTGACAAAACCTAGATGACATTAATATAATGCTGTGCAAAATGAAAGGAAGTCAATAAGATTTGGTACCTACAACACCGACAAAGAAAGGTCTAATTAAACATCGTAGGAGCTATTGTATTCTCGGGTAAGAGATGAAAAATGACTACAAAAGATTGACGTCAAGAGCGATTTGATAAAAGTATTAAATTTCAGTTACTTTTTATCTTTGCCTTTCGATCTTGATTTAACGTTCTTTGAGGTCATTACTGAGGCTCACCGGAATGGCTTCGCTTAATGAAGTCGTGAAAGAAAATTGAGTTTAGTTAAAGGGGCGAATTTAATTCGATTTCAAACTTTTTGAATGAATGTCGCAGTTTAAGAACGCCGCCATCATGAAGCCCGCAAAATAAGATGGAAGCGAAAAATGGAACTGTCTTCGTGGTTAATTAAAATAAATTATTCACTGGCCTCTTAAATAGATTGCTTGGCGTCTCAATTACAAATCGTTTCTAAGTAGTCAATTTGTGATTCTTGAGAAGATACCTAATGGCGGAGATTATACTTTAATATAATTAGATGCGTATTTACCAAATGAATACAATGAGTTTCTTGCCGGAGTCTTCTCAGTTTAAGTGTATTCCGAACCGGTGGTAGAGTCAATTGTAACGTTCATAAGTGCCTTACGAGGGCCTAAACTGAATAAATTCGTTTTTGTTTTTGATTTTGAATATGGACGTATAATCAACCCTCAATAATAAATGTAATAACATAAAAATAATTGACATAAATGTAAAAACTTAATACAGTTCCTGAAATATTAATCCATTTTGTGAGTTTTAAATGCAGAATTACCACAGAATTACATTTAAAAGGCGGTGTTTTTGCAAGTTTCAGAGGCTCGCATGGCTCTTTAAGCGAACATTAATTTCCATACAGAACAAGTCATTTACAAATACGTCTTAACGAGTAGGTACGAAACACCTGATGTTGCTTAGCACGCAAACATCCGACGTTTTAACTAACACAAAGCCGTTAAGCCCGCATTGATTTTATAACTCTGAAGGCGACTGGAAGCCTTCAACTTAACCAGATGGCTCACCTTCAAAGAACAAGAGTTCACAAAACTTAGATAGCCTAACGAAAGTAGTTTCCAACGAGCATTTTAGTACGGCGGTAACTGTGTTTCGATACATAACAAGTTTCTTTCCAACTGTTCTGATTCTATTTTACTGTTGATCTTTCACTCAAACTGTTATGGGCTCTGGTTCTTGATGGCATACTTATGTACTTTTTAATATATATTTCTTGTCTTTAATGTAGGTACCTATTATTTATAAATTCTGATTTGCTTTGAACTATCTTGTGAGATAAGATTTTTTTTCGAATTCTGACAAGCTGGCAGTCGAATCATATAGACATTAGCAATTTTAATGTATTTTTTATAATGCCTTGAAGCCTCTTAAGTACAAATACTGGATAGGTGCTTGGTGATAGATTTATGAAGTTTATGTACCTACACCACATGATGAAATATAGAAGAACAAAACTAAGTGAAATAATAAACAGAGACTGTGATAACAAAACTCATCAAGTATGTGTTTCTTTTTTGAACCGATATGTCTTGCAACTTATCTACAAGAGGAGATTTAAAGCTTCTGCTCTTGCTATTTACGTAACTATGTACCGGAAATACTGGCGCTGGAAATGGCTTCCAAAATTTATCGCTGTAGTCAAACGGGAATGCGATAGTATTCTTTTAAATAACTACGTATGTTATTTTTTATTTATATTGTTATTTTTCAACATGACTGAAGAGTATTCAATTTAGTATTTCATACTGCCAGACAGCACATAATTTAAAAAAAAAGTTTATAATAGGTATAATTACAGGCACTGTGTGTGGCACTATGTATAAAACGTAATAAAGAGAAAGCAATTAGGTAATATAGTGCTCCCATTTTATAAGCTTAATATTAATGCCGTTAAATAAGGACTAGGTAATTGTAAGAGGCAACAATATTGTTTAAAAGCTTATACAGAGGTGCGGCCTTCCCTCGTTGCGAAACAGGTGGCTGCGGTGTCCTTGTAAGCTATAAACTGTGTTCTATGCGCTTCTGCAATGGACACATTTTACTCTCTTTATCGCCTGATAAAGTCCGACAGTCCTTTGTTCTCGAGGCTGTTCTTGAAAATTTAAAAGCGGTCCTTGCAGTAAATTCGCGTTCAACGCGCGCGCCTCGACCGAGATACCGAGCCGATGAATAAATTATTTTTACACACGTACCCATACAAATTGAACTTGAATCAGGATCAAAGGTCTAACGTGATGTATTGCCTTGTATTTCTACGTACGAGCTACCTAAAATTACGTGGATAAGCATTACGTATTTCATTACTTTTAACAAAATGTCTAGATAGGTATTTTCTTTTGTAACACTTTATGTCTGAGTAATATTAAAGCTGACTGAAATTGACATACCTGTTTTAAATAATAACACGACTGAGACATGGAGGCAGGCATACAATTTAAAATTCTGATTGCGAATTATTCAAGTCAGAATGTATGCAGTGTGACTTATTATTTCAGTTTCCAAAGTAAAGAGCAAAATTGCCTACGGAATATACGATAAAGAAGCTCCTTTGAACATAAATACGAAATTTCAAGATTATTCGCGCGTCATAGAGTTTCTCGCGGAGGTAAATGACTAAGATACCTCTAGAAAAGCATCGGTAAATCCCTTCGTCGACTACGAGGCTTGTCACGCTCGGTGTATCTCCAATGGCGAGGATGATAAGGTACAATCCCCTCTCAGCGGGTAAGTCTAAACCAATAATACTTACTACTCCTATTTACCTGCGGCCATCTTTATTTCTTCACTTGGAACAGTATTTAAGTTGAATGGAGATTTTCAGAGTTAAATATAAAGAATATTTTATGCAAAAATTGCTTTTCATTTGCAAGAAACGTTTTATTTCTTTAGAAAACTGTACTAACAAGAGTAAATGAAAGTGCGACATCAAAATTAGACATTTTCCCACTGGTCGAATACCATATTTTTTAGAAAAACAAAATTTTTAGAAATACTAAACAAACAAACAAAATCAAATCGGTTGACAAACAGAGAAGAAAAAGGGGTACAGAGCTTTTTCTTCAAGTAATACCTATAATGATTACGGTTATGTAATCTTGATGTGTGAGTAGATATAACGGTTAAAAAATTGCGATGCAATAGTTTAGTTCGATTGATGCAAACTTACAGAAGAAAAGATATCAACAAGCGGTATCTTCGTTCGTGTAATTGTTGTAACTTATCATCTTGGAGCACACGAATCTTAGAAGGAATCTGGCACTCAAATGCAGCAGCAGCTATTGGAACCCAATAGGTGCTTGGTGATATATTTTTTTTTACAAATAGAAGCACTTACCAAAATAACTACTTTAAATAGAAGACTCACGACTATCGTCACGATATTCAACGTCACTACCACAAATTTATCTTGGCCCAAAATGCGAGAAAGTTTTGGTCCAGAAGTAGCACAATGCATATATTGATAATATTTTGCAGTTGAGGTCGGGGACTCGTGCTGCTCATGTTGGGTTAGGCATGCTCAGCAGCTTTTACTATGCAACCAACTCAGAAATCGCTATAATTTTTATTTTGATAGAGAAAAGTGTATCTACTATGAAAAGTACCTTTATTATAGTAAAGTAGGTTTAAAAAAAGTGCAATTTCGGTTATCCACGCATGTTCATATATTATAGACACTTAGATTCGATAATGATACCCTCTCACACAACCGTACTTAGTTTGAGATGTATAAAAGGTCGACACTATCGTCTATTAACCTCTGATCTCAGGAACATTAAGTTTAATGGAAGTCTAGAGCTCTATCAAGATGAAGCCTCACTGACCTGAATTAGTATGAGACAGTGATATCGATTTTTACATCCAATCCGTTCAGAAAAAACTTTTTAATCCTTAAAACACAAAGCGGATTTGAAGTGTTATAAGTATCATTATGATAAAAATTTAATGTAGCTTAGGACTCTTAATCTATGCACTATTTTATATCGAATGCATCCACTAAGAAGGTTTTTATTTATTTCGACCACTGAGTGGGTGAAATAGGGGATCTCGGGAAAACCGTGGACCATAAGCATAAGCTAGTCAATCGATATTAAGATTAAAATGATTATCAATATACAATATCTAGCAAAGTTTATAAAAATAAATAAACGAATACTACAAAATTATGTCGATTAATTAAACCATAAAATAAAGTTTAGAGACTTTATGAGACATATACGAGTAAAAAGTAGGTACGGTATTTTGTAGGACATGTCAGTAATGTTCCAACCATTTGCTTGTCTATTAACAAAGTAACGTTGTATGTGGAGACCGTTGCCGTTGCCAGCAGAGGCATTGTCACTACCATTAACCCTCTGAAAGTCATCGTGTATTTATTAAACTGTCCAGGGATGCATGAGGGCGGAAGTAGACTGCAGTGCAGTCGGTGCCTTGGCACGATTTATAGCCAGGCCTGCTAGCTGGGGACACAGAGTGATCGCGTCGACTGGCTCGATCCCTAATAAATAACTGCAGCCAACTTTCACAGCGTATAAAGCGACACAGTAAGTTTTTTGCGGCCAAACTAGAAATACTTACTTTCAATTGAAACGAGGAATAGCTACGTCCATTACAGTCAGTTGGTGACAGTGTTGAAATAATGGACTGTTTAATTTCAATATAGACAGTTCAGTCGCTCCCATAGTTTAATACCTATTTTAACTAGCCTAATACATAATTTTATAATTACACCAATGCACCACTAACGTATAAATTAGGCTAGCATTTAGATGATTTTTGTTTTCATCACTTTCGACTCGACATAATTATTAGCTTTTAACATCATGACTTGGTGTGTAATTGACAATGTCCGTTTTTTGTTTATTTATCCGGTTTCTTATAGATCGTAGTGAAACAAACGTTGTCACAGGCTGTGTATTAACCGAGCGTGAATGGGCCAAAGAGAATAAACTACAAAGATAACAAGATAATCGCGTCCGAAGTTTCCTATTGTAACTTTAAGTGGACTAAAAGACACGAGTCGGGTGAGACAATTTAATCTTGTCGGCTTCATGGTCCCTCGGACCGGGGATAGTTTTTAAACGGTTAGAGTTTCTTTGTCATCTATCTAGCGAAAGTCTAATTCGTTTTTAAAAAAACTTTTAACTGCATTGCCGACGGTTAATTAAAACTATTTCACAGTTTACCTGCTTGATAACAGCCATTATATTTTACTTACTTGAAATGTTTAAGTTCTTTCTTAAAATAGAACTTCATGTAGGTACTGAGTTTATTTGTTTTCGACATTGAAAAAAGATTTCTACTGTTGATAATTTAAAAATAACAAGGTCGATTGCCTACTGATTTTTTTTTTTAATTCTGGATAAGCTTGTGTTTGACCACAATCTCACCATGATAAGTGATGATGTGACCGAAGGTGGTAAGCACACAAAGCCTAGATGGGAACTGGCTCTCAAGTGCAGCTGTCGGAACATACCGATAGGTGCTTGGCGACAGATTTTCAACATGAGGATGGCAGCCAGCCAGTTGGGTACTACATAGTACCCTACCATCGTGCAATTTGATTGAAATTAGATTGAAAGAAAACATTTAAGAAGAATTCAAATTAATTGAGCTTATGATTTTGCTGGCAGTAAATACTGTATACCCATACCTAGTGTCTGAAAGAATGTGATGCTGTAGGTTCCATTCGGTGGCTGGCATTATAATATGTATATTGGACGGGTTGTAAACAATGTTTTGGCTCATAACTTGAATTGCGATTCCTTTTTTTAGGTATTTCAATTTCACCTCCACATTGTTTGATACAATAGATAAAAACATCATATGCATACTTACCTACATCCTGGTTGTTTTCATTAATTATTAAACTGTACAGAATATCAAATCATCTATAGAATTACTTCCTGTAAATTTTATTTTCGTAAAGCTGGGACCAGCTATTAATACCTTGATTTAAATATAGGTATTTAATTATTTCAAGCAGTCAATAACAGGATACCTACACATCACGATATTTATTTACAGTAAGTACGTATTCCAGTGATTTATACCTTTTCAAAGACATCCCTTTAGAATAGAATACAGAAGGGCGAAGGGTCTAGTTGAATGTAGTGGAAAAGAATCCAACAGGAAACTCTATTAAGGATAACACGAGACGCTTTGCCCGGAATTAAATTTAGATTGAAACTATACATTTCCCAAAGTGGCCGCTCGCTTAGACACTCACTGGCTTATTCCGTATGCTGAAAATAGTTTAAAACCCGATGGAAATGTTTGTAAATCTACTGACAAATGTACGATAATGTTTTCTTATTTATGTAACTATCTATGTGTGTATGTAATCTACGTTTATGTAACTATAAACTATGGAGTTTGAATATGTGCTCTACTCTACTTTAAAAGTACCAATAATAATCAAGAATAATAATAATTCGCCAAAATAAACGACTAGTGTAAAGAAAAAATCCCTCGGGAACGCGGGTGAAACCGGGGAGGACATCTAGTATATACATAAGTTATGTAAGGTTTCTAGATACGATAAAATAACAACAGTGCAACCTCGATAAAACAAGTCGGAAGGGAACAAGTAAATATTCGTTATATCAAGTAATTCGTTAAACTGGGGTTTGTTAATATTGAGCTTCTGGTTGGTCTGAAATTTGTTATACAGAGGTAAAAAAATAATTTTATTCACCTCAAAATTTCATACTCATCTTATTATAGCAAACAACTCATACAAATTAATGATAGGTAACACATTTTTGTCAAATTACTGTATGTACATATTACTTTCCATCAAACAACAATTATTGTAAAAAAACGTGGCGAAACCTGTCGCGACATGTATCACATACCTAACCTACTATGGAATTAAAAGTCATATATTGGTGGGAACGTTATATAAAGGTTTTGGGTAGACAAAATTCGTTATAAAAAGGTTGTTCGCAAAAAATTTTTGCAATGTAAAGGTATATTTTACATTGACTCTTATGGACAATTCAAGGGGATTACGAAGAATTTGTTAAATCGAGGAAGTCGTTATATTGAGGTACGTTAGGTACCTATATCAAGGTTGCACTCTATTTAGTTATGTCTAGGTACTTAGATAGTATTAAAATAACGTTATATTGTTCTGCAGCTGATCACACAGTAATTCCGTGTCTGTTGCTGTCTATTAATTAAATTCTTAAAAACAATTTTAGCTTTATCTTCATTAACATAGATTTTCTTTGGCTTCCATAATCGTGTATGAAATTTAAATTAATTAAGAAACCATTTACGTAAACCTGCTGCTAAATTAATATTATACAGAAGTAGGAAATTTCTAATGTTTAATTAATTATATAGGTAAATGTTAAAGAACCGATTAAGCTTTATTTTGAAGAAAACATGCTTCTTTGGATATTTCAGTGAATTTGAACCAAATCTGTATTGTGGTGAGGAATCTTCGTAAACAAGTATCTAATTATTAACCTTATATTAATTTAACTAAAGTAAAACTATTACAAAATGATTATATCTGTGGTTAGAAGATACTCACTATTTACTTAATAATTAGGGTACAGGAAACTGTATCCATATTGAATGTCTGATCATACCACAAACTGATAAGTTCTATGCTCAAACTGTTACCGCGGTATTTCATTAAGTCCATCAGGCAGTTCAGTTCGTATTAGCCAGTTTGTGTGCTATTACAAAATACCTGCCGCTTAATGAATCAATTTTTAATTCCGCCTTTTTAGGGTTCCGTACCCAAAGGGTAAAAACGGAAAAACTATTACTAAAACTCTATATACTGTCCGTCTGTCTGTCTGTCACCAGGCTGTATCTCATGAACCGTGATAGCCAGATATCTATATCTACACCAAATTTCATCTAAATCGGTTCAGCAGTTTTTAGGCGTGAAGAGGACAGACATACTTTCTCATTTATAATATTAGTATGCATTATATATACCCTATTTTCTATCGGACATTCTGCGTTCATTATTATCAATATCAATTTTTTTATAGTCGACTCTTTGCAGAATTATTTTCATATTTATCACAGAGCTTCGACTCACAAGAGTTTTTTTTTATATTTTTCGACAGTAGCTTCTAGATTGTAATTTTCTGTTAATTTTATTTATTTATTGACCAAAATATTTACACAATGTACATTGTACATATTCCATTTATGATGAGTAATCGTATATTAATATTCTCTAATTTAAATGTCCTAAAAAAATATTTTCTTGGTGACATGTAGTTTTAACTTCATGAATTTGAACTTATTTGATATGCCGTGTATACGCTGCGCTGTTTCCAGATCCCTCCGGCGAAAGATGGACTTGTTCAATTAAATTCTTGAAAACTACAGGAAATAAACGTTCTCTACTCAATACGGAGTAGGTATCCAAGAAAGGATTTTAAAAAATCTACCCCTAGGGTTCCCTCGAAGATGCGGGTGAAACTGCAGGGAACTGCTAGTGTTATTATAAAATTATTAAGACAAATAATAGTTATTTAAGTGACCATTTGAACAGGCTTTAGTGAGTAAAGTTGTAAATGTTAGTTGATTCTTAAATATGCCTGGAAGCTCATCCAATAATGGATATCTGCACTAATATTTGCTAGTCCGCGGTCTCCCTTCGACGCGTTCCTCATTGGTATAATAAATACATTATATTTAATGAGCTAGTTTAGGCATGGGCTCAGGCGAACTATGCGCAATAGACTAGTCTTTGGGGGAATCTGATTAATTAAGCCACGCTCAAGGCCTCTGAATTATTTGGGCCCTATGTATATATGTATACATAAGCTAAAGCTTCTTAAGATTGTTTCACCGATGCTACGAATTCTTCGAGATTCGCCTCTAGTTCATTGTTTAATTAATAAAATGGTTGGATAGCGATCAGCTAACACAAATTAAATAAAAATAATTTACTTTTGAAACAATTCTTGCGCGCTATACCTACGCGTCAATTTTTGTTTTCGCAATAAGTTCCACATCTTCAAATTATGTTTTGGGATAAGATTGATAACATCCACTAAAATAATAATAGCACAGATTATTATAACAATCATTAGTGAACCTCCGCGGATTTGTTTCCTCTTGTTTCTATTATGCTTCTTTGTCCAATTACCATTCGGTAATCATTTCTGTGCTCCATTTGTTTTAGCTGACAATGTTTAATTCTTTTTACGTTACTATTTTGTAACGTAAATATTACAAAATAGTAACGTAAAAATTGACCCGAAAAATCTATATTCAATATCATATTACTTTTTATGTCTGTGTTTTATGTCCGTCAATACTCTGAGCTTGGCACAACTGAGCAAAATCATGGTCACCTTTCCCATGTAATGGGATGATGTTTCTCCTGCTGACAATAATATTCTGAGACAATTTTACACACAGCCATCTGTTCTAAATTGGCATTACTATATACTATTGATCATGCAATTTAAAGACTATATGTATGGGTAGGTACGGTCGGCCAAGAAAGTGGTGTACCACGCTAAGGTTGAATGCCGCTTACAGATTCATAGGTGATAAAATTAGTTTCGCTTGCAGATCAATCTGACAACTTATGACAACTCATGTCATTATTATGCATCTCTTTCAAGTGATATCTTTTTAGTTTGAACCTTGTTGTAATTTTTGATGACTGGAAACTAAATCGAAACTGGCACACCAATTTCTTACGACCGTACGTCTGTAGGTAATTAAATTCGAGTACGAAACATTATGTTGTCGACTAACCATTAATGGAACAACATTGAAGAAATACAATATCCGCTCCCTGTGAAGGTGGCGTAGTGCTTTGCCTGCCCAATTTTCAACGTTCAGCTAGACCTTTGCAGGCTTCAAAGAGTCGGTGGTTACTTTGTAGTCATGCGCATTACCTACGGTGTTGTTATGAAGCGTGTTTCTACTAGAGGTCTAAATAAACAATTATTTTTAAATAAGAAAACAGCAGTAGGTACAGCAGCATAATGTAACAAATAATAACAATTCACAATTGGACGTTTAAAAAATCTACTTGATTTTTAACAAATCCTCAATTTCACAATCAAACCAAACCAATCCCCATTTTTTCATTTTTTTACCCCAAACACGAAGTTGATAGCAAAAATTTTTCATAAAATAAAATTTCTCTTCAGTGGTCTAAAATGGAAATTGAAGAATTGGTATCGTTACAAAAAACGTTGGTTAGTTCATTATCGACAGTAGGTCTCGTTCTCAATCCCACTCGTTAGGAAGACACCGACTTCATGAATAATGTACAACGAATAATGGAAGTTCCGCGAAATAGGTATCTACTTGCATGTTTTAAACGCTGCGAATTCCTTCTTTTGATACTCCACTCAAATAGAGATCGATTTGAATATATTAAGGCAATGGCAAAAGACACCCAAACTTCCTTTGTTCTTCGTCACCCTTATAAATATATAGATATAAACTCTTTTTTTACAACATCAATAGTTAAACAAAAATAAAAACTTACTTTTAGTACCTACCCACAATGGGTGATCTTATCACTAATAAACTCACCTCCCAACAACCTTTGCATGGAGAGGAATTAAGGTACGATATTAAATAGTGGTGTATCTTTATAACAGGTAAATACATCAACTTTACTCACATAAATTAAAATATATGTCTGTTATGAAAATATAATTAACCTTAATATAATGAAAATTAATTGTTATGTGACGAATAGATACAATTACCAAAACACATAAACATAAGTATGTAAATTCGCAGAAATCTCAGAGGCGTGCGGGGATCGGCGGCAGTCAGCAACATTTTTCCGCCAACGCTTGGCCATCGTAAGAAATCAAAGTTGAAACCATTTATTCAGTTTAGTCCCTAGGAGAACACTATGAAGGTCGAGCTACAGAAAAGGAACGTTACCATTTTACTTTGAGTACTTTGATATAGATGTATACCACATTGCCCCTTGAAAGAATCCCTTTCATTGCTGAGCCGAGTTTGGTACAGCAAGATGGCATGAGTGCCGCTTTTCTTTGGAAAATTTTGGATGTTGCTCCTGCTCTTTATTTATTTATTTGGTTCTTCAACAATGAGTACCTACACTAAAACAAATATAAAGGTAACAATGCAGAACATATCTGAGTGCCACATTAATTAAAGAAGAGCATGCACTCTCTAGACGATTCGCTAATACAATAAATTACTATTTAAAAAACCGGCCAAGTGCGAGTCGGACTCGCGCACGAAGGGTTCCGTAAAAAAGGCATTTTTTTTAAATTAAATATTTATTTTATTTTTATTATTTATTATTAAAGTAAAAATACAACTGAGTATTTTGTAAATGTTTCAAGTGCCTACCTGATGTCATTATTGATATCGAGCAAAAAAGGGCAAAAAAATTTTGTATGGGAGCCCCCCTTAAATATTTATTTTATTTTGTTTTTAGAATTTTTTGTTATAGCGACAACAGAAATACAAAATTTGTGAAAATTTCAACTGTCTAGCTATCGCGGTTCTTGAGATACAGCCTGGTGATGATATCGAGCAAAAAAGGGCAAAAAATTGCGTTTTTTGTATGGGAGCCCCCCTTAAATATTTATTTTATTTTGTTTTTAGTATTTGTTGTTATAGCGGCAACAGAAATATATAATTTGTGAAAATTTCAACTGTCTAGCTATCGCGGTTCTTGAGATACAGCCTGGTAACAGACAGACGGACGGACAGACGGACAGACAGCGAAGTCTTAGTAATAGGGTCCCGTTTTTACCCTTTGGGTACGGAACCCTAAAAAAGGTAAAGTACCTAATTATTTTAAGTTATAACATAGGTACAACATAATATGTTGTGCACGTATCTTGTATATATTATTAGAGTCAAAGTAAACTGCACTATAGTAAAGATAGCTGTGCAAAATATATTGAGAATCACTGGCCTCAATGATCTATACAGCTTATACCTACCTACATATTTTTGCTTAGATATTGTACAGAAGATATTGAATCTGAGTTGAGTTCCTATATTGTTATATTACTCGTATACAATAGTGTATTTTCGGATACATCAAATCTTTTTATTATATTAACATACCTACTAGCTCCCCCCCGTTCCGGAGAGTATTAATATAAAATATAGCCTAGGTATGGTATATATGGTATGATAACTTTTAGTACCTAAGGGTTCAGTAGTTCCCGACTCCCTACAAACAAACAAACAAATCTCGGTCCAACAAGCTGGAAGTTTTCTCGCACAATGTATAAGCATTGCGATACCAGCGATAACTACCTACAGCGAGGATTTTTTTTAATTTTAATTTTTTTGTGTCACAAGTGACAACGAGGCAGGCGGGTCACCTGATGGTAAGTGACAACCGTCGCCTATTGACATCGGCAATACCAGGGGATTGCTAGTGTTTTATACACCCTATTCAATGCCTTAAAGGTGAACTGGCTGTCAAGTGCAAATGCCGGAACACACCAACAGGTGCTTAGCGACAGATTTTCAACTTGAGGGTGGTAGCCAGCCAGTCGAGTACTACAAACTACCCTACCACCGTGCTGTGGTTTCCTCACGATGTTTTCCTTCACCGGAAGCTCAAGCTCATTGTAGGATTCGAACCCACAACCTTCGCCGCGGTATTCGACGTCACTTACCACTGAGCTACCATCGCCTTGAAATGCCAGCATCTTCGGAACCATGCCGGGGGGCCTATCCTTTTTAATTTATTTTAGTTTTAAAATGTATTTATTCTATTATTACTAGTTTTTATAAGTATACGCAGTAGAAATAAATAAATTAATAAAAAAAAAACAATTGAATATTGGTTGGTAAGTATCTCATTCTCGTACCTGTGTGAGTAAATATGATAGATAACTTCTAGACACGAAGTTGAGGCTAAAGCATATTGGTGTGCCTCGGAACATTACAGCTCACACACCAACCTAAGGGAGGTCACAAGTCGTTTATTTCAATAAGACAAGCTTACCTGTCACCTCGCTCGACCCTTTCCCTAGGCGACGAGCTTGGTGAATTATGAGCTTTATTTATATTAATTAACGAGTGAAAATTCATTACCGACTGATTTATTCATTACCTACGGTTGCTGGTTATAACTTTATTACTCGACGACAAGATTTTGGCAACCGTCTATTTCGTGTTACGACATACCTACCTTAGTTTGCAAGTCGTGACACGAATATTCTACTCGATAAAGCAATCTTATTTAAACAGAGAGTGACTTTAATTTTGTTTTTTTTCTCAAGTAGGTACTTTTTAGACTCGGCGAAAGTTGAAATGTTTTCTAAATACCTTTAAACCCTAAATAAAATAAAATGTATAAAAAGAGGCCCTCAAGTTATAGGTATTCTTAAATATTGGCTTGTTTATTTTAAGACTTTGACCCATTTTGTATCATCTACGTTCGGTGGTAAAGAAAAAAAATGGCATTTGTCTTTCCTCAGGTTTCAAGGTATCCCCATACCGTACAATACAAACAGCCTGACAAAGTTACTTACACATTTATTAATTAGTAGATATTATAGTAAGGATAAACATTATCAGTATTCTAATTCATGTTTCACGTTTTCCCATCACTAGTGCAAATTTGATAGGAATAACTGACGTCTATGAGTTGTTACGAGTGTTGGCGTGCAAAACGAGGTCAACCTGTTGTTTTTAAAGCAATTTTGCGATCAAAGTCCTCACCTCTATAAAAGGTAGTGTAAACACCGGAGCAATAATCGATTTAATGAAAGGGGAATCGAAGGGTTCCGCAGGTTTGCGTTTCTAAATTTACGACTACTTCTAACATTTAATTGGAAATTCGTGCCGCAATAAAAACGGCTAGATGACCCAGAGATTAAAATGAGAACACTTTAAAATGAAACTGAATGCTAAATGGGGCAAGCTCGCGATCTCACGTTTACAAATGATGCTTTTACATAAGAGACTCGCCCGGATATAGGGATCGAGAGGCTTATTTGAATGAAAAGAAAATAACTAGATCTTTTTTTGAGTCTTAAGTTTCGAACGAACTTGCATGTACATTTTAAGGACATAGAATGAGATTTAATTTAGGCGTATTGCTAGACATCAAACTATTTAAACAAATAAATAAATCGGAATTTATCCCATTTGGATTGTTGTTTATCATTTTGGAGAATTCGTAGCTACTGGAGTGTTTATTTAGCATGACTATTCCTATGGGTCCATTGTAAAAAATGTCTCGGTTGCAGGAACAACAAGCCACCTAGTAACGTTTTTTTTTTAACCAAATGAACATTCTCGACAAAGAAGCGGATAATAAAATAAAGGTTTTTCCTTTTCTCGTAAATCTTTCTAACCAACGAATAGAATAGGGAATGAAAACGGCACAATCTTTAACTTTCTGACAGTTTAATAAGATAATAAAAATATAACCAAGGAAAAATCTTCAAATGAAATCGTTTTTCGTCCGTTTGTAGTTTTTATATGAGTGAGTACTTAATTTGTATTTAAAAAAAATGTTGGCAAATTAAATGATTTTAGTGTGATAGTTATTTTAGCTAAAACATTATGTTATATAGAGCTATTTAGTATTGATGTTATAGCAGAAATGAAATGTTATTTCTAAAGGCTACAAGGTTGTGCGTGGTATACCTAAGGGTGCAAACTGCGAGTGCAGCTTGTAATTCCACGAACATATCATGCAACTTGAAAGATATTACCTAGTCCTTATAAGATTTTAATGAGCCATTCAATGATTTCAATAACTCTATTTATAAAGAAGATTCTTTGCTCTTGATATTTAGAATTGTAGAAGAATATTAAACTCGTAGCGTGATAAATTAGCATGAAAATTATGAAAAACCATAATGAATGATGGCTCCGTACATTCACATTATCTATTATTAAATACAAGCTATCCGCCCCGGGTTTCCAAGGGAATTAATAGTTATTTGTTATACAACAGTGGAAAGTTGTTTATTAACCGCGTGCTCAATTTTGATGACCGAGCAAGCGAAGGATTCTAAAATTGAATCACGAGCGCAGCGAGGGATTAAAAAATTAGAATCCTGAGCGTAAGCGAGGGAATCAAAAGAGCACGAGTTGAAAAATCTTTGCACTCAAGTGCAACACGTAATTTTTCATCCCACCTCAGCGAGGAAATGACTAAATGCAAAAAAAAGAAAATAGCGAGCGCAAAGCAAATTAAAAAAAAGTACACCGAGTCTGAATTTTTGACAAATTAAAAAATGTATCTTTAATTTCATTTTTTAATTTGTCAAAATTATAATTTTCTATGTATTTTTGTATTAGTTTAAGAATAAAATGGTTAAATATTTGAAAAAAAAAGCCAATATGACTATATTGGCTTTTTTTTTCAAAGATGGTCCAAAAATATTTTAAAAATGTAACCTTGCTGAGTTTCTTGCCGGTTCTTCTCAGTTGAAGGCTGACTTCCGAACCGGTGGTAACTTCTGAATTCGACCTTCATATTTGCCCTTCTAGGGCCTAAACTGAATAAATGGTTTTGACTTTGATGTATGATAAATTCGGCACCATGGAGGGGGAAGTAAGTAGGTTTAATGATGATTTGAATTCACAAACTTAGAGCACACGATGTTCTATTTACTTTATCCTCTAGAGGATAATAACGGCTTTTACACTCAGATATTGAAGAGTAAAAATACTCTCCGAGATGGGGAGATGATACTTGCAGATAATGTAACTTTCTATAGGTGTTTTTTTTATCGGTTAAGTATTTTTTGAGTTTATCCATCACCAAACAAACATAAAAAAAATCTTATCTTTGCTCTTTTATAATATTAATTTAGACAACGTGATCTGGTGACCTTTAAACGTCTACTATGCCAGTTCAAAAGACAATAATCTGTAGCCCAAGCACGAATTTTTTGACATTTCGTAACGTAACCGTCTCGAGTTTACCATACGATGACGATAGTTGGTAGCACAAGTCACTTACTGTCGACTATCGAGAAATCGATACCATTACGAAGATGACGTCATACTACGTTAATAGGGACAGGCTTGATTGAATGAAAACTATCAAATTGAATGTACGAAGAACGAATCACTCGTTCGAAAACCACGTAAAAATATACAATATGTTAAAATATATACATTTTTTCAATGAAAACACATGCATACATTGAAATGGTTTATGATTTATGAACGATCCATGTTTGACACATTTGATTAGTGGGACATCTCTTTGACATGTATCCCAACAAGAAGAAAAGTTTATTTCCAGCATTATATTAGCAGCTTATGATGAGAACTAGTCACCTCCAGTATTTGACGATGGTGGAGTTTATGGAGAAGTAAGTATATACATATTTTGATTCCTTCTCTTGTGATTGCAAATTACATTTGATTGATAATTTTATTTGGCTTCGTAATGCCATAAACAAACAATGTTTATAAATGTACACTATATATTTTCCAGGCATGGAGATGTATGGAACCTTCTGGGGGTCCTCTCACAACAAGGGCAAATATGATAGTGTACCAAACTTGCGTGAGCACACTCTTGTATGGAGCTGAAACTTGGACGTCGTACGCAAAGCAAGAAAGAAGATTAAACAACTTTCACATGCGGACAAGTGTGAGAAGAGACACATGAGTGCGAGAGTCACTTCAGCCATCAAGCGGCCCTCAGTTTAGGTGCCAAATATGTGGACGCTGCTGTCGCTCCCGTATCGGACTGTACAGTCACTCTAAGGCCTATCACACGGACGCTGTGTAGATCATCTATTTAACATGTATAAGGGCTTTATGAGTTTATGATTATATTCCTTTTGTAATAGTTAAAAAATGAGACTTTGGCAGACTGGGACTGCAAGACAGGCAGATAGGAAGTATAATAATAAGTTTATTGATACATTTTAAGTTATGTAATGAATATCCTGTCATGTCCATAAAAATATATTATTATTAATTAAGATTGAGAGAGGAAGAGTTAAGATTGAGAGAGGAAGAGTTAAGATTGAGAGAGAAATGTAGAGCTTGGGTTACAAGGGCAATGGCTGGAATTTTTGAGAGAGGCTATGAATGTTTTTTTTCGCTTTATGGAAAGGCAAGAAATGAATGAAGTATGAAAGAGGATATGATTGTAATCAAAATTGTTGTATAAAATAATAAAAGGTGTTTATATCTTATTTCTAGTTTCTTATTAAGATTGTTTAATAAAGGCTATCAATCATAATGCACATACATGGTTTTATTGTAGGTTTATTTTTAGTTTTACATTATTTTATTAACAAGCAAACATAATCATCAAATCAAAAGTTATTTATTTAAATAAGGCACTTATAAACGTTACAAATTTTATCTACCACCGGTTATTCAGTTATGAGCAGACAAGCATCCTTCCATTCACACTCTTTTTGAAGAACCCTATGCTGTATTCCCTTGAGAAAACCGCGGCAGCTCATTCCACAACCGTAGGCCTCCCCAACGAGTCTTTGATAAGACCCTGTCACAAAGAACCTGTAAGAAATAACCATTGCTTAATACACAGAAACATATCGATAGGCCACTGAAACCCTTAAATATATTATTCGTAGTCTTCATACCTTGAGTTCTAAAGGGATTCTTTCGCTGGAATGAAGAGAAGTTTTAAGTTTCAGCTGCTCACAGTTGCATATACTTAAATGCCACTTTATTGAGGCGATATCTATTTTTGAATTCTATATCCAAGAGCTCCATGGGTTTAAACACTTTCCTTTTTTTGGCTCTACGCCTAATTTCTCTACAAAATTAAATTAAAATAATTAGCCGAGTATAAAACAATAAAAACATACAAGAAATATTATAACCTAAAAACGAACTCACCTTGTGAAATCTCTTTGCTCATTTATCGCTATTTCGGAGAGCAAATAGTAATGTAAAGTGCTCCGTTGCATTATATTTATGAAAAAACACCAAATGTATTAATTTTATCGATTTATAAACTTGTCGAACCTTTTCTCACTGACAAATTTATAGTGAATAACCTTGCGTACGTTCTCGACAGCACGACGATAACCAGCCTTCGAACAAATGTCAAAACAAAATTCGTGCTCGCGATTTGATACAAAATGTGTCAAGTGACGATACGATGGCGATACGAAAGTAAACCAAAACCCTTCGTGCTGCCAAATTTAGTTCGTTTTACGTCCTGTAGGGGCGCTGATCAATTTTCATACAATTTTTACTCGATGACGTTACGAATAACTTTTCGAAAGAAATTCGTGCTAGGGCCACTGATTACGTTTGAAGTTTTCAAATAACCGATAATGTACGTGGATACTACACTAGCAATAGAATTTTAATCCGGGTTATGATTGGCACTAGTAAAATTTTCACGCGCATTCTGGCATGCGGACTGGCTGCATGGCTGGCACGGGCGGCCGCGATAGGTCAGTTTAATCGGATACTTTATTCATGAGACCACTGCATTGCCACAATTCTGTATTCAACATTACTAGCTACTAGTTCTCTTATTAAATGTACTACTTTTGTTCTTTCAGCGAAATCATTATTATATGCGAAATTATTATTAAAGGCGATGATAGCTCAATGGTAGTGACGTCGGAATACCGTGGCGAAGGTAGTGGGTTCGAATCATACAATGAGCTTTAGATTTCGGTGAAGGAAAACAACGTGAGGAAACCATAGCACGGTGGTAGGGGACTTTGTAGTACCCAACTGGCTGGCTACCACCCTCAAGTTGAAAATCTGTCGCCAAACACCTATCGGTGTGTTCCGAAAGCTGCACTTGAGAGCCAGTTCCCATCTAGGTTTGTGTGCTTACCACCTTCGGCCACATCATTACTTAGCATGGTGAGATTGTGGTCAAACACAAGCTTATCCAGAATTAAAAAAACTACTACCAAGTACCCTACCACCGTCCTATGGTTTCCTCACGATGTTTTCCTTCACTGAAAGCTCAAGCTCATTGTAGGATTCGAACCCAACCCTTCGTCGCGGTATCCGACGTCACTTACCACTGAGCTGTAGTTATGGCGGTGATTGAGTGCAAGTTCAAATCTCTGACTCTAATCTGTAAGTTATAAATTAACGTAAGAATTTCACACTAGTTTTTCGGTGAAGGAAAACATCTTCAGAAAATCTGCAAGGTAAAGAGTAAAGGTAAAGCAAACCTACCTATGTGAAGTCCACTAATCTCCGTGTTGTTATGTAGGCCTGGTTACTATTTTTAAGTGGAACCTCATGTCCCTGTAGTGGTCAGCACGTGTATGATGATGATAACACGTTATTTTCAACTAACTTTCCTTTCTAGTACAAAATAGTACTGGAGCATTTTCGCATGAATAGTAATCCCATAGAATAACAATTACCTCTATATTATACTAGCTGTCCCCTGCAGTTTCAACCGCGTTTCCGTGGTATTTTCGCAACATAGCCTGATGTTATATAGCCTATAGCCTTCCTCGATAAATGGTCTATCCAATATTAAAATAATTTTTCAATTCGTACCAGTGGTTCCTGAGATTAGCGCTTTCAAATAAACAAACTCTTCAGCTTTATAATATTGAGTATAGATATAAGTATAGATAATTTAAATTAGGTAATAGCTTACTATCGAATCCTAAGTACAAACAGAATAATAAGTACATAATATATACATGAGTTTGAGCTTCCAGTGAAGGTCGATATGGCTTGGAATGATACTTTCTAGTATTTGCCTGGCTGGCTAACAGCTCCGAAGAAAACCTCTCGCCATGCATCTACTGCTGTGCTCTTTGAGAGTTAGTTTCCTTTTATGAGTGGGGATGAGTGTGCTATTTTCTTTTGAACCCTTAACCGCCCCTGTAGGCCTCTAGCGCCCACAAGGGGGCGTTATCTATCACCCTCTTTGAGAAAGAATTTGTGCTAAAACTCATAAAACACTGGATTTGCTCTCATGTTACAGCTTACCATTAATTTATACAATCTTACATAGGTGCAGAGTTAAATGTTATATTGGCGACTCGTCGCGGTCCGATTTACTTCAGTTTGGTCCCGCGACGTGCTGCGGTGCGGTGGGAACTGAAAATTTAATGCATCGGCCCTCTCGTTACTCCATGTCAATATTCACTATCCTGTATAAGCCTGGCTATATTTATGCTCCGCTTTGTCGGTCACCGATGTAAACTACGGGCTTTAGGTTCTATACACACTATTATTTGAATTTATGATCCAGCAAAGAACATTCAGACTCCCAATACCTTGTATTAAAACTTCTTTTGCACGTAGATTCGGCACCTTCCTTCATCCTTACATTTACAACAAAATTGTCTCTAAATGCTCCATTAAATACTGTACGGTTAGAGAACTTAAGAAAATACTTTTCAAATGGCTATTAAATCAAACTTACAACAAAATCGAACTTCTTCTAAAAGTTATCACATAAAATTTAAGCAAATATAATCATTCAAGCACTAAACACATTCGCATACTCACCCACACCCCATAACCCAATCATTGATATACTATACAATTTATTTTGACAATGTTGGCGAAGAATTGGCTACCTACAGGACAGGCTTAGCCTAGTGTAGGAGCCATAGCATTACCTATACGTGTAATCTACAACTCTCACACACACAGTAGGTACACTACACACATTTTATTTAATTAAATTAAATTTTTCCTTTATACATATATATATAAGATAATATTTTATTTTTGCTTTTCTTTTCTTGTTTTTTCTTTTTCTCTTTTGTAAATCCTACTGTTGTGTTGTGATGAGGTGATTAAATATATTATTATTATTATTATTATTATTAAAATGTGTACCTACTTTCTCTGGTATATTTTATAATAGTTAGTAGAATATATATTCTTGTTAAATATTCCCAAGATATGCGTAGACATTCTATAGTATTATTGCGCTAAATTTAACTACTTGTATGACTTTTCAGTCTGTGAATTCGAATGTCTTTTAAATGAAGTATCTATTTCGTTGAATAAACAACGTAGAAAGATATGCTTATAAGAAATTTTATATTTCTTCTTCTAACAAAATATTAATATTACGTAAATTTGCTTGTCCTGAAACTTACTTTCTGATATAGAGAAAAATCTACTGAATAGATAACAACCCGTATCAACGAAAGGGGACATAATATCTCTAATAATTTAAAGGTAATAAATGTACAGTGTAGGTTGAAAATAAGATTAATTAATTGGACAAACAAGCGCGGCGTGAATGTACATAGCTTAGTTATTCGCAAGGCCTTTCACGTAAGGGCCTCAGGTGGTCCCACATAAATCTCCTCATACGCACTATTAGGGGAGGAAAACCTTTTAATTAATTGTATACAGATATAGGTATAACCGCAAGTTGTAAAATATCTGCGTAACATTTTCAATAAAATAATCATACTAATGAGCTGTATGTATTATAGTTTAGGTACATGATGGACATGTTGAATAAATACTGGAAAACTAGACTAATTTATTTATATGACGATATTTTCTTATATCATTTAATGTCCGAACCGGTGGCAGAGTCAATGAGGATCCGTAACGTTTTTAGTTAAGAATGATTTATAGAGCTAAGAAATCTTTAACATACAGTGCAAAAATTTTTGTTCTACGACAAAAATTGACGAAGTTATGACCGAATTACTAGCGAAGTGCACCGTGCCTTCGCGGTAGCTGAAACGTCACAGTGAGGGTCGCCGCCAGTTTTCTTTAATTGTGAATTTTAAAACAAATAAGTGTCCGATTTGTGTCTAATTAACTTTTTTAACTATGTATAAATATTGTTTAGTGCCGAAATGTACAAACAATTCTATAAAAACGCCAGAAAAACCTATTTTTTAACGTGCCGAAAGACCCAAAACATCGTAAAACTGACCGACTGACTGACTGATCTATCAACGCACAGCTGAAACTACTGAACAGATTTCGCTGAAATTCGGCACGCAGATAGTTATTATGACGTAAGTTTCCGCTAAGAAAGGATTTTCCAAAATTCACCCCCTAAGGGGATGAAACGGGTTCCAAATTATGTATGTAACTCAGTCATTTTTTATTTGAAATGAATAAAATTTGGTATTTAGCCTCTAAATATAAAATAATAAAACATGTATTTAAGGATTTTTTGAATTTCAACCCTTGAAGGGGTAAAAAGGGTGTTAAAGTTTGTATGAAAAATAAATTGTTTATTATCAGAATTACTCAAAAGTTAGTATTTATGCTCTTCGATCAAATTAAAGATCCAAATTTACGGATTTTTGAATTTCAACCCTCAAAAGGGTTAAAAGGGGTGTTAAAATTTGTATGACGTTTTTATACAAATTCAAAATTTTGTATTTATGCTCTTCAATAAAATCAAAGAAACATGTAGGTATTTAAGTATTTTTTCACTTTCACCCCTAAAAGGTGTATTAAAGTCTGTATGAAAAAAAAATGTTTATTATCAAAATTACTTGAAGTATAGTATTTATGCTCTTCAATAAAATAAAGAAACATGCTTTTAAGGATTATTTAAATTTACAGTTAAGATAGACCTCTGAGTTGTATCGGCACTCATACAATTTAGAGGTCTAGCTTAAATGGCACCATCCTCAAATAAGGTATTATTATCCATTTTTTGGGATTAGAGCTGTTAGTGGCCCCTTTTTTATGTTTTAAGTAAGAAGGCATGTCAATTAATAGAAATGATTAATAAAAACTGAACCTACTACTAACAGCTTAAAAATACTGCCCAAGAATTAAAGAATTTTAACTAAGTGTTTTTAACTTTGAAGTGCTTTTTTAAAAAAATGCATGGTCTTATTCGGCAAATAATTTTAAGAACTTCTACGTCTCTTTAGCTATTCAAAAAGGTATAACACTTGCTATTAAATCGGCAAAACATTGACAAAATACCAGTTTACCAGAAGTAAGTGCTAGCCGGTCGCGCTCGTTCCCTCACAGTGACGTCACACGCACCCGCATGTATTGGCTTTCAGCGACAGGAACGGCATATGTTTATTACTTAATATCTTCGTAAGTAATGGTTCGATTTGGATAATTCAAAAAGATATATAATTCTTAAGTCATAAAGAATAACGTGGAAACTAGTTCTATTGAATTTGCTATAACTTTACTGATCCTCATTGTAACGTTCATAAGTGCCTTACCAGGGCCTAAACTGAATAAATGAGTTTTGATTTTATGTTTTTTTTTTTTTTTTTTATGTCACTAGTGACAACGAGGCAGGCGGGTCTCCTGATGGTAAGTGACTACCGTCGCTTATAGACATTAGCAATACCAGGGGGACTGCCAACGTGTTGTACACCTTATTACAAAGCCTAAAGGGCAAGGGCAACTGCCGGAACACACCAACAGGTGCTTGGCGACAGATTTTTCAACATGAGGGTGGTAGCCGGCCAGTCGAGTACCACATAGTACCCTACCACCGTGCTGTGGTTTCCTCACGATGTTTTCCTTCACCGAAAGCTCAAGCTCATTGTAGGATTCGAACCCACGACCTTCGTCGCGGTATTCGACGTCACTTACCACTGAGCTATCATCGCCTTAAAGTTTGATTATTTAATAGAAATAAAATTACCTACTGGCGACTATAAATTTAAAAAAGCGGACATAGTAACAGAAAAAACATTACTTGAAAATCGTTCTTAACGATTTTTCACTCAAAGTGTGAGTCTATTTTATCAATAAATCAACCTTTAACAATTACAAGTATTATAAATTTGCCTATATACGAGTACCTAATAGAAACTGTATTAGTACTTCTATCGAATTTCTGCGGATTTTGTAAAAGCTTTGGAAAGGCAAGTTTCAAAACAAGAGAAGCTAGGGAAAATCAATTTTTGCCTGTACTAGTCAGTGGGCCAACGTTCATGGATGTATCCAAGATTTTTTTTGTTTTACCTTTGTATAGAGTAATAGACTGATTCATTCCTCTGTCGACAGTAGGTACTATGTGCAACGCTCTGGTTTACCACCCATCCAACATAATAAAACGGGGTTGTTAATTATTAAACACTTAAAATGCTCCTGTATTCAACCCAGCCACTTGCTGAATTTATTTTCTACCTTTTATTTTTAATTAAGAGTTTAAACAAGTGAAATATCTACCAAAACAGTTAATCAGTTCTCCGTGTCTCAGATAAATCAATTGTCACCAAGATTTACAGGGTATGCGACGAGGCGCGCGTAACTCTATACGAACCATTGTCTTTGCGGCACTCAGTTTGCGGGCTAATTGCTTCTCTTTCATACGGCAACCAACAAGAAAACGCTGTTAAGACTTCTGTGCATTGTTCCTTAATTGAAGTTATTCCTGGTGCAGTGCCTACACAGGCGTTGCCGGCACCGGGTGGTATCCCGGAAATTTTCAATAGCAACACGTTAATTGATACATAAATAGTTTGCAATTCTCGTTTGCAACGTGTAATTGCCTAGTTTATGTGTCAATCAACGTGGGTAGCATCAAATGTGCGGTGCTGACAAGGATTTTACTGGCTTGTTTCTTTTTGAGACATTGGAATACTTGGAAAATATAAAGCAGTACATTTTCGAATCACAAAAACGTGTAAACGGATTTACACGAGGTCTGCGTTTCAATGTAATTCAGTACGTTCACGTACGGCTTTGGATGGAGGTTGGTGTATTTCTTGCCAAATAAACTCAGTGAAAAATAATCTGAAAACCTACATCCAATAAAACCTTAAAAAGGGATTAGTTTTTATTGCTCCTTTATCCTTATGCAGACTTTTGAATGAACTGGTAAAGTTTCATGAGAGTTGCAAGTGACATACATTTAGAGATGTCATGTGATGTTCTTTTATTTTAGTAAATAAGACGCTACACATTGAAGAATTAATGCAATAAACGAATCCATTTCAATAGGTTATACCTTACTAAATAGGTACTATAATACCTACCTAATAACAAGCTTATTACTGTCTTAAGCCATTGAATAGCTCATGTCAGATCAAATTAGTTGATATTCGGTAGGTATATAAATTGATACCTATAATAGGTATTCGATTACTAACAAACTACGTAATAGGTATGTAGTTTGTTAGTAATCGAATTATTATATTTACGTGCGGAGTTGTCTATACCTATGTCTGAATACTCACATATACAAAAATACAGTCTAGGCACCTGATCATTATGGTCATTTATATGAATGTAAACACCTTCACATTTCTAAGGAAACTAAATTATGTTTTCAATATTGCTATGAATAAATATCATTGCATAATGATAACACACTAAATTAAACATGTAATTGTGTTGCAAAATATGCTCCAAACTTTACAATAATGTAGAAAACTATGTAGTCAGGCGTGGTCATTAGATATGTTTTTACATACAGGAGTATATATTGTGCAGTTGATGAAAAGACCTTTATTATTTCAAAAATGAATATAACCACAACAAAATGATAGATAATTTTGTGTACACACAATTACACTGAAATAAAGGGGAGGTTAAGTAATCAGTAGTTTATAAGACAGTAAATCATGACATAGCTTAATATAAACAATAGGTACGGCCATAAAGATAACAGGGGTGGTAGGTTGCCCACATTAGTCTTCCGTGGTGTAACGTTTGTTCGTCTGACAGCGTTCATTAGAGCACAAAAGCGTGGTCTATCGGGTAGTTTCCGCGGCCATGTGCCTTAACAAATTGTTAGAGTAATGTGGGAAGCGTTCGGACAATGCTAGCACTTCCAAACGGAACTTCGGCCGTTGCTATTTACTTACTTCACACTGTTACTAGTCATGCCGTTGTTACTTTATTAATTAATCTGGCGGAATGGGAATTTTAGGTTTTAACTCAAATTGAGTCTTATTTTTAATTAAAATTCGTATTCATAAGATATTCTGTATCTATTTATCTGTAGATACATATTGTATTCTCGCATGTCTTAACTCAATTTAATAACAACTTTATTCCTGGTTAACACGTGAATGAATATCTGTTATCATTAATATTTATAAAGATTCGGAAAACCTACCAATTGCTTGAATAGTCCAGACTTCGTACCGCCGTCAGTGACACGGAGTAAAAGTTCTATTTAAATAAATTCTCCTTATTAGCGGCAGGGGCTATCCATCTGATGCTTAAATAAAATTAGGTTAACCTTTCAGATTCAGGCATACATCAAGTTGATGGTGGTTATTTAAAGCTAAGTGATTGTTTTAGATCGGTTATATTATTATGATTGTATATAGGCTAATATTTTCAGTGAAAATTGAATAAAATCTATGTATTAAATAGTTTGTTTTGAAAAGGCTCCTTAACAAATTGCGGTAAATGACAGATACAATTGAAAAAATATTTCAGAAAGTACCTAATTCAAAAATTAAGTTAATTAATCTTCCTTATCTTTAAATATCACAACAGGAATTAATACCTATTATAATGGTATAGTGAATAATAGTGTGTCTAAGGTTATAGGTAAGAATAAAATAAAAGTCACGCATTCATTGTAAGTTTTATTGACCTCAAATATTGGAAGTTGATATTTTCAACCCGATCCTTAATAATATTTCGTCGTATTATTGTAAAAAATTCTGAAAAATAAGAGAAAAGATTAGAAACAAATTAAATAAAAAACAATGTTATTAAATGACATTAAAAATATACTACCTTCACAACAAGGTGTTAATTCATGCTTAAGTTAGAATTAGGTTATACACAATATAATACCGCATACCATGCGCATACATGCATTTTTTTGTTTTTGGATTAAATTATGTTTTTTTTTTAATCAGAAATAGGAAACATTAAATAAATATAAATAAATAAAGAGGATAAATCATAAAATTATATGACAAATGCTATGTGTGAAATAAACACATTAATCCAATTTACTGTGACATTTATAATGATAATAATAATGTTGTTGATTTTTGACTTTGTTCCCGATGCCGGTTGGATGCTGTTTTTATTTTTTAATATAAATATTGTTTTTTTTTATATATGTATTTATATTTGATATTTTAATTAATAGGTTAATGTATAAATAAATGGAATAATAATAATAACAATAATTTTTATCGATTGAAGTCACTAACACGTGTTATTTATAAATTATTTATACAAAACAATGTTTTTTTTTTATAAAAATGCTCCAAATGCTTGTTTACTAGTTAAACTTATAAAATATTTCTAAAAAGATACATTCTAGCATTCTGTGGATATCATTATATTATTAGGTACCTACTTAAAAATAAATTTGAAATCGTAATGAAAGAATTTGTAGCATTTTTAAAAACTAAAAACAACCTCAACCTCGCGTGCTTTAATAAATTCAAGGAAAATATAATTACATTTAAAATTTGGCTATGAACTACATCATTGGATAAATACTCCGGTGAATAACTCTGTATTGCTACTTCGTATCGCATAGAAAAATGGTCGATCCGCTACGAAGTTGGCTGATTTCGGTATAACTATAAATGAAGACCTGAGTTCCAGTCTAAACTCTGAAATTTTGATTTTTTATTAAAACTAAATAAGAACTCTTTTTTCAGTTAATACAAATGTAATCGAGAAGTTCCTTAAACTTAAGCGAGAGATAGATAACAGATTTGTAAATTATTTGTATTTCTATTACTAAAATTAAATACATAAGAAAAGCGCCGAAGCTTTGAATAGCACAGGTAGAGAATATAATTGGTTAATAGGTTAACATGCCTGAAAGTAGCGCGTGACAAGCATAGACATAACGGTTATTTATGTACCTAATTTTGGAAGGTCCCCACAAACATAGGGTTATTCCGTTCATTAAGGAAGAACATGAAGGGATGGTTCGCGTCGAAAATGTGCGTCTTAGATACGATAGCACTCAGATAGGCTACACCGAAGACTGGAAATTTTTGAAAAGAAAACTCATTCAATACATACATATTTATTTTTTTACATCCCAATATGTGTGTTAAAAGATTCATGATTTCAAATATCCAAGATCAAAGTGGTATGTGATTTATAACTGGTCACGTGAGGTAGGTGATATATTTACAGTATTCTATAAAATGGTTGTGTAGTTCAAGCATCGACTTCATCAAGTTTATTTTAGACGTTTGAGCGTTAATATTAAAATACCTCACTATAAGTAAGAGCGTAGGGGTTTTGCTTTGGTATTTGGGGTTAGCTCTGCTGTCTCTTGATAATAAATAATGGATAGTGAATAATAAATTATAATAACAGTGTTAATTAAAATTTACTTTTTCAAAATCCTATAACAAAAAATGCTGTAAAATTTGATCAAAATAAAACGTAAAAAAAAGTATTCAGGGGTTCCCTTCGAATTATATTTTCCGAAGAATGTATATTAACTTAATATAAGTTCACCTTTTTAACGACCCGAAACCCTAAGCTTAAAACCCATTATATCGCTTTCTTTTTAATTTAAAATATAAAGGCTAAAATATCGTCCAGGAGTAAAACCAGCGTCAAAAGCTGAAATTTGTACAAAACTTTAAAGTAGATTTGGCTTGGTTTATTTCACTAATCTTGCTATTGAAATAAGTAGGTGGGAAATAATATAATAAGGAGGTAAAAACATCGTTTCAGACAATTGGTGATCCGTACCGTGATTATTTTAAAGAATAAAATACAGTTCTCTTCAAGATTTATTTAACTTTTTATTTTGTTTTTAAGAAGAGTTGTCTTATAACTCAACAATTCACATTATTTATCTATTTAGGAGTTAATGGCATATGACATACCTAGAGTTCCGTTTGAGCCGTCGTACCGGACGGTCGCTTTTATAGTGGCATTGTTCGGCTACCCGGCATTCTCGGAATTTTGGTCCGGTGATTTTATTACCTCGCCATTTCGTCGAATTGCTCATTAGGCTAATTCCAGTGATTAATACTTCGCGTATTTCACTGGAAGAGGCTAAGTGCTCAAATCGACACCCAATCGGTAATTTTCATTACCAACCAACTGTGCCGTTTTAGTCACTGTCGCTGGTGAAAGTATTTAATACTTCCGTATTATTACTGGAGGCGGCCTTGACGAGAGCGACACAAAAAACCTGCAAAAACCACGACTTTCTGTGGTGGGCTAGTGGATACCTTACGGTGTTAACGAAGCTAGCTCGAGCGTGACCCGGCCGCTCGCGGTTGCCCTTTTGGCAAACGCAAACCCGGACGGGGCTGGACCAGTCGGCCTTGGGGGCTTCCCTAGTCGACCCCAGCTATCGCTAGGCAGGGACGTAGGAACTCCGCTGCTTAATAAAGATTCAACAGCGGAAGCACCAGCTTAGGGCACACCCCGTCGTTCGTCACACACCTCCTGGCCTAACCCCGGCCAGGAGAGTAATACTCACCCCGGGCGCACCCACCCGGGAGTAAATTAGAGTTTGTTAATAGGTCCCCCTGGCTGGCCACTATGGCCAGCCAGATTAACCCGCAGACCCTGGAGGATATCCTCCAGGATGAAATCACGTTGAGCTTTCTCATTAAACGCCATGGCAACTTGCCATTTCTCTCGCCCTCCCGCCCCTCCTCCGCCATGTCGGCATGCTCCATTGCGAGCTCCCCCTCCATCCCCCCCACCCAACAGTCGCTCTCTAGCGGCGTCCTCCCCCCCTCCCAACCCTCGCCTTCTAGCGAGATCCCTCCCCCGTCCCAGCCCCCGCGCTCAAGCGAGGCTCCTCCCCCCACCCATTCATCAGACGACGGCTTCACCGAAGTCCTCACCAAAAGCGGCAAGCGCAAGCGAGCCAAGAAACCCTCCGAGGAGGCGGCAGTCGCGAAAGCGGCCAAACCCTCTCAATCCCCCACACCCTCTCCCATTCCCATCCTGCCTCTCATGAGCCTTACCCCTGGCTCCCCTTCCGGCAGCCAGAGAGGACTCTCCCCCGCTCCCGCTCCTATGGATATCCCGATCCATAGGATCCCCGGAACCCTACCCGTCCCTCATCCCGAACCCCAGTCCCAGAAGAGAGACTCGCCACCCCCCCTGTTCATTCAGGACAAGGTAAAGTGGCCCGAGGTCTCTACTTGGTGCAAAAACAACCGCATCAATTATACTTCCGCCCGTCCCACTGAGCACGGGATCAAGGTCACTGTGGTCACCTCTGACGATCACAGAGCCCTGAGCAAAATGCTCCGAGATAGGTTTGTGGCTTTCCACACCTACACTCTCCCAGATGAGCGATCCCTCCGGGTCATCATCAAAAATGTCCCCAAAGAGTTCGATGTAGATTACATCAAAACATCCCTCCTCAATCAAAACCTCCCGGTGCAATCCGTCCACCGGATGTACAAGGGTCGCGGTCACGCCCCCTATAACATGGTCTTCGTGTCCCTGGACCGTGGACCAGCCGGTAAGGCCATCTTCCGCCTGAAAGAGCTTTGTGACCTTTCAGGTTTTTACGTAGAATCACCCAAGAAGGGACGTTACCCGTCCCAATGTCACAACTGCCAACTTTATGGCCACTCCGCCCGCAATTGTTACGCACCAGCTAGGTGCGTTAAATGCCTGATCCCACACGCAACGAAAGATTGCAGCCGTCCTAAGAACCCCGCAGAGGCAACGGAACCACCTGGTTGCGTCCTCTGCCAGTCGCTAGGGCATACCGCGAACTACCGCGGATGCCCGAAAGCGCCTCGCCCCCGTATTTCATACGACTCGCCGCGTAACGCAACGCGACGTCCACCCCCTACAGCACCCGCTGCACAGGCCCATCTGGCCCCGCAGCGCCCTTCACCGTGGGGAGCTTTCAATTATGAAAGCAACCAATTCCCCCTTCCCCACTTTGCGACTAAAACCGCACCCGCAGCTCAGGCGGACAGCCCCACCCAACCCCAGCCTTCAGCTGGTCCCTCACCTCCCGCCCCCGCCCCCATCCCTACTCCTTCCCCACCTGCCCCAATCCCCCGCGCTGTCCCCAAATCGGTGCCAACGGCACCTCGCCGCGCCAAACCAAACCCCCCCCACGGCGTTGATCCGGATCTCGCCCTGGTGGAGCGATTCGCTGAGGCCTTCAACCCCAGCGAAGTTAGGGAGTTAGCCCACGAAATTAGAGTGAACGAAGGCAACGGTCGTGCCCTCGCTCAAATCGCCATGAGGTTCGAGCGCCTCTTCTCATCATTAGCTCAATTTAAAGTTAACCCATAATGGATAGTTCGACTGTGTGCAGAATTAAACCCCGCTCAATCAAGATAGGCTTCTTTAATGCCAACGGCATTACAGGTCAACGAAATGAGATCGCAGATTTCCTGAGTGATCATGACGTTGACATACTCCTAGTACAAGAGACGTTCCTCAAACCCTTCCATAGGAATCCCAGGATTGCCAACTATCAGATAGTTCGCAACGATAGGCTCCACTCCGCCCTAGGAGGAACCCTCATTTATTACAAAAGGTCCTTGTACTGTTCTCCCATGGATCAGCCCAAACTTGAGTACATTGAAGCTTCGGTCTGCAGGCTCGGCATGACTGGCCACGAGTCAATCATTCTGGTCTCAGCCTACGTTTCCCCAACTCGCTCTTCAAGCGACCTCCAACTATCACTCAGAAGAGATTTGAAAACCCTGTTCGAACTAGGAAGCTCTGTCATAGTGGCGGGCGACCTAAACGCGAAACACCGCCTCTGGAATTGTCATACGAACAACTCCAGAGGTATTGTACTAGAATCCCTCCTCGGGCCGCTGAACATCGATTTAGTCGCGCCCCTGGAACCGACTCACTACCCCAACGTACTTGACCACAGACCCGACATCCTCGATGTGGCACTGTTGAAGAATGTAAGCCTAGGCATACACGACTTGACAGTGCACCACGAGTTAGTCTCCGACCATCGACCTGTAATCTTAGAACTTACACCGAACTCAGGCCCCCCTGATTCAGGTCGGACCCCTCTCACTAAAGTCGTGACGAACTGGGACAAACTGGGCGAAAGCCTCAAGTCTGCCTCATCCGTTCACCTCGACCAAATCCCTAGCAGCATAGTCACCGCTGACGAAGCTGTAGGCGCAATCGACTCCCTGACCAGCCACGTGCAATCGCTTATTAGCGATTGCTCTCGGACAGTTCCGGTGGAGAGCAATCGACACTGGCGCTTGCCCGACGACGTACGTAACCTGATTAGGGTAAAGAACGCAGCCATGCGCGAATACGATAGACGTCCGACCGAGGACAACCGAATCCGCTTACGCACTCTCCACCGCGCCGTCAAGGAGCGAGTGGCCGAGGCCCGCGAAAAAAGCTGGGATCAGAAACTGATCGACATAAAGCCCTCCCATCGAGCCTTTTGGCAACTCTCACGTGCCCTAACCAAGGACACGGTTGCCCATATTCCACCTCTCAAAAGGCCCAACCTTCCACTCGCCTTCGAAGACGAGGAAAAAGCCGAATGCCTGGCCGAAAGCCTGGAGCTTCAGTGTACACCCAGTTCCCTCCCTATCGACCCTGTTCATATGGAGGAAGTAAATTCGGAAGTAGAACGGCGAGCTTCTCTCCCGTTACCCCCACCTCCTCTCAACGAAGAGGAAGACCCCGTCCCTCCCGTGACCCCGGACGAGGTCAAGCAGATCATCCGGGACCTCCACCCGAGAAAAGCCCCGGGCTCGGATAAAATCACCAACAAAGTGGTAAAGCTGTTCCCGGCTACCCTTATCATGCTCCTGACAGCGATCTTTAACGCTGCCTTATCCAATAACATTTTTCCACATCAGTGGAAAAAAGCCCATGTAATTGGGATCCATAAGCCCGGCAAACCCAAATCCGAGCCCTCCAGTTACCGACCCATCAGCTTGCTCAACGTCATGGGCAAGATGTATGAAAGGTTAATATACCTCCGTCTCAAAGCGTATGCCGACGCTAATAAACTCATTCCCGACGAGCAGTTCGGCTTTCGAACTAGACACTCGTGCGTCCAACAAGTTCACCGTATCGTTGAACACATCGCCTCCAACTTTCAGAAAGGTCAGATGACCGGAGTCCTGTTCTTCGATGTTGCAAAGGCATTCGACAAAGTCTGGCACAATGGCTTAATTTATAAGCTGTACAAACTCGGAGTGCCAGTCAGACTCGTGACCATCCTACGAGACTTCTTGTCGAATCGCCAATTCAACTACCGAATAACAGGAGCGCTATCCTCAGCCCACCCCGTTTTAGCCGGAGTCCCTCAAGGCTCTGTGCTGTCCCCCCTACTGTTTACACTCTACACGAGTGACATCCCAAAAACTAGCAAAGCGCAGCTAGCTCTATTCGCGGACGATACCGCAATATATTATTCTGGCAGGAGCCCCACGGCAATTGCCAAAGTTCTCCAAGCCGCGACTCACACCCTAGGTCCCTGGTTTCGGAAATGGAGAATCGAAATTAACCCCACCAAGAGTCAGGCGGTGCTGTTCTTCAGTCCCGCCAAGAAACTCATCCCCACTCCCCCCCCTCCAGTCACCATGTTCGGCGAGCCGATCCCTTGGGAGAGGCGAGCCAAATATCTCGGTGTTACCCTGGATGATCGTTTGTCCTTTGCCGACCACATAAAACAGGTACGTGCACGCGCCTGTTTTGTGTCCGGTCGCCTTCATTTCTTGTTAAATAAAAAGTCTAAACTTGCCCTAAAAAGCAAGGTGAGACTCTACACCGCGTGCATCCGCCCCGTTATGCTATATGCATGCACTGTGTTCGCACATGCATCTCCCAAGCTGATCCATAGACTCCAAGTGGTTCAAAACCGCTTCATGCGCAAAGCCACGGGCGCCCCGTGGTACATGCGCAACTTAGACCTCCACATAGACCTCAATCTGCCCACGGTTAAGCAATTCATTAAGCGCGCTTCACGCCGCTATTACGATCGTGCCCTAAACCACGCGAACCCATTAATTGTAAAAACTGCAAACTATACTCCTTCAGAGATTTCAAAAATCCGTAGGCCTAAACTCGCCCTCAGCGAGCCGGATGACCCTACAACTCTAGCTCAGATTAAGGATAGGGAGGCTCGCGCAGCCCTGAAGAAACAAATACAACACCGCCCGCGCTTTCGCCCTCGCCGGAGAGGCCCGTCGCGACGTCCCACTCAGTCAGTCTCGTCCCCAGTAGTTGGCCCGAGCCGTACCAGTAATCCGACCGTCCCTTAAAACTCCTCTAAATCGCTTAGGCGAAGTCCGTCCCACTATTTTGTGCCCCCCGACGACGCCCTGAGCCGAGGTTCGTGCCCCAACTGGGGCGCCCTCAGCGGTCAGTCGTCTAAAATTTGTAAACTCGGTTGAGAGCCCTAAGCGCTCACCGAAAAGTCCGCGTAAGGGTGTCTATGGTCCCTCAGACCTCCACCTTTAAGTCCTCCCCAAAAAAAAAAAAAAAAAAAAAAATGACATACCTATACTTAATATAAAATAAAATGGATATTTAAGTATTTAAAAATTAGATAAGCCTGGAAAATAAATAAAAATGTACTGTATTTTACGATACGATTTGAAGCAATTTTTTTTTAAAATTTATTATCGTTTCAAAAAATATATACAAACATTAAGATTAACACAGCATTTAAAAACCACAAAGGTTTGCCGCAATGCTGAACTTCGATGCTAGTCTACATCTTGGACGTAAAACATATTTATAAATGACTTATATAACATTCAAAAATTTTAAAATGACATCAAATGATACACAATATATGATGCATAATACAACATAAATACAACACAACAACATAATATAACATTTACAAAGACAAAACATTTTAATTTAATCACATGTTGTTCTGAAGGTTAGTTAAGAAGTGACATTTTAGTTTTTGTTTAATATTTCTTGGCGTTAAATCATCACGTAGGTTAGTGGGTAGGTAGTTAATTAGACGAGGAACAAGATATGTAGTAGTTCTTTCACCGTACATATTGTTAGCGCGGGTCGTACAGAGCCGATTTCGAGCAACGATTCGAGCAAATAAAGCATGATATTATATAGTATAAGCATTTTATAATAAACATGCTTTATTACAAGCAGTAGCGGGTAGTATATTATAAAAAATATCATTACTTTGATTAAAAATCCCGAGGTCCGTAAATTCCACTAAATAAAGAATTTGTGTTTGTTCTCAATTCGAAGTAAAATGGTCTATCAGCAGCAAATGTTGGCGGAAATGATAGCGATAAACTCTCTGTTATTAAGAATGCTGGAATTTTCAAAAATATCACAACTAATTACCGAATAATTTAAATACTTAAATACCTAATGCAGTAATAGACGTAGGATTGGTGCACAAATTTAAATATTTATAAAATCCAAATTAAAACTCCTTTATTATCTTTTCTTTTTCAGTTTGATTTAAAATACCAGAAATAATGGCATCTAAATTTATTACTTATTGGTATTAAAAAATTAGATGATTGTATAATGACTGGAAAATAAATAAGAATGATTTGTATTTTACGATACGATTTGAAGCATACTCGTATAAAGTACTTATGATATATTTTATGTATAAAAAATTTATATTTATTTGCTTTGATCATAAGTCTGTTGTCGCAAATACTCCGCTGAATAAAATTTCAAAATTATTCTTATTTTGTAGCCTTTTAGCGACAAACAATTTGATGAAAGTTTGTCGACACAGCTATCTCGAAATATTTAAAATAACCTATAGTCTGATTTTTAATTAGCTGGATTAAACTGACAGTTACGAGCGTAATATGGTTAAAATTACTGTTTCATGGTTTGACCATATCACTTTTTATCAATAAAAGTCAATCTAATATCAGTGAAATAATTTCTGAGTAACGAAATATTTCTTACGACAACTGTTAAATCAGTCCACCTAATTAAAAATCCAAGTATAAATGAATCTACAGCTGACCTAGCTGTGATATATTCCAAAGAGTTGTCAGATTTCGTAATAAAATATGATAATCCCCGATAAGTTAGGAGTTCATGATTATATACCCAAATAAGAATAAATTTATTTTATTCCTATTTCATGCTATTAGGTATTCAATAAACATGCTTTATTGCAAGCAATATTGGGTAGGGTATTTAAAAAAAAAACATTACTTTGATTAAAAATCTCAAGGCCCGTAATTTCCACTAAATAAAGAATTTGCGCTTGTTCTCAATTCGAAGTAAAATGGTCTATCAGCAGCAAATGTTGTTGATAAAATCTTTCTTCTATTTACTGAGAATGCTGGAATTTTTAAAAAGTTCACACCTAATTAATAATAATTTAATTACTTAAATAACTGCAGTAAATAGATATTCACTTGGTGCACAAACAATATTTTTAAAATCCAAATTAAAAATCCTTATTTCTCTTTTTATTTAGTGTGTATATGTGTTAAAAAATGGCATCTAAATACGACTTAATCTAAACCAATGTTATAAAAAGTTTTTTTGTATATTTTACTGTTATAAAACTGAAAATTGTACAAAAATTTACAGTAGATTTGACTTTTATAATTTGTTAAATGAACAGTTTATGTACTTTACTAATCATATTATGGAAATAAGTAAGTGGCAAATAATTGTAAAGGGAGGTAAAAAACATCAAGATTCAGACAATTTGTGATCCATTCCGTGATTATATTGAATAATATAATAGTCTTACTCAAGTTTTATTTAACATTTTAATATTTTGGTTTCAAGAAAACTCTCTCGACTATTACAATATATATTAGGAGTTATGGCATATGACTTATACCTAATATACGTGCTACGAATAAGTATGTGGTATTTAAAAAGTAGATAAGACTGGATTATTTTCCAGGATAAGGATGTATGTATATATAGTATTTTACGATACGATTTGAAGCAAATAAAGTATGATATATTTTTTAAGAACCTATGTTTATTTGCTTTGATTATAATTCTATTGTTGAAAAAAAAAAATCAAAATTATATATATTTTTCTTATTTTGAAGCCCTCCAGCGACAAAAAATTATGAAAATTTTGAGACACAGCTATCTTGAAATACTTAAAATAAACGAAAAAAAAAATGACAGCTGACCCAACTAAAAGTAATATAACAATCCAAAGAGTTGTCATATCTTGTAAGTAAATTTGATTATCCCTGATATGTTAGGAGTTCAAGATTGGATTCCCAAATAAGAATAAATTTATTTTATTGCTATTCTCATGCTATTATTCAATAAACATGCTTTATTACAAGTAATAGCGGGTAGTATATTATAAAAAATCATTACTTTGATTAAAAATCCTGAGGTCTGTAAATTCCACTAAATAAAGAATTTGTGTTTGTTCTCAATTCGAAGTAAAATGATCTATCAGCATCAAACGTTGGCGGTAAAATCTCTATTTTATTTACTGAGAATGCTGGAATTTTTATAAAGACTTCGTCAATGATTTAAAGACTTACCTAAATACCTAGTGCTGTAATAGTTGTAAGGCCATTCACTTGGTGCACAAATTCAAATATTTATAAAATACAAATTAGCAAATCTTTTTCTCTTTTTTCAGATTGATGTAAAATACTAATTTAAATAATAGCATTCAACTAACTTAGTAGTCTAAACTAATATTATAAAGAGAAAATATATGTTTTTTTGTAGATATATATTTGTATGTTGGTAATGGATAAACAAAAAAATGGCTTACTTGCGATGGTCGGCTTAGTATGCTATTTTTTAAAGATACTCTATGTACCTACAGATAAATAATTAAATAAATCTACAGCTGACCTAGCTAAAAAAGTAATATATTCCAAAAAGTTGACAGATTTTATAAGTAAATTTGATAATCCCCGATAAGTTAGGTGTTCAAGATTAGATACCCAAATAAGAATAAATTTATTTTATTGCTATTCTCATGCTTTTATTCAATGAACATGCTTTATTAAAAGCAATAGCGGGTAGTGCATTATTAAAAAATCATTACTTTGATTAAAAATCCCCAGGTCCGTAAATTCCACTAAATAAAGTATTTGTGTTTGTTCTCAATTCGAAGTAAAATGGTCTATCAACAGCAAACGTTGGCGGTAAAATCTCTGCTCTATCTACTATGAATGCTGTAATTTTCGAAAAGACCTCATTAACAATTTAAACACTTAAATACCTAGTACCAATAGATGTAAGGCATTCACTTGGTGCAGAAATTCAAATATTTATAAAATCCAAATTAACAAATATTTTTCTCATTTTTTTCAGTTTGATTTAAAATAGGTACTATTGCTATTTATATTAATTCATGGAACACAATTTCATCATATAGGCTTTCACATGATAGATCTAGATGATTGTATCACAATCAGTAGGTAAAGACAAACTTTGTCAAATACGACATATTCTGTTCCACCAATACTATTATAGCACTGATATAGTTACTACACAATATCTATTAGTCTTTTCAATCGAAGGCTTCCGAAATACTTAAGGAACTATCGTGTATTTTACAGTTGTAAGCATAAAAAACATCTATCAAATTAGAAATAACTTCGTGTCGTCGTAAAAAACGGAACAAAAATTCACACATAATGAAAATAAAAGATAAATTCTGTATTGAAAAAAGAGGGCTACAAATGATACCTATCTATTGTCTTGTTCGCCAGCTTATTTTTTATGGGACTACAGACATAACTGGCTGCAGAAAATGCCCTCTTCTACGCTTGAAGGGGTGATAATGTTTAGATAATTGTATCCCGCGCGGGATTTACCGCACAATGGATTTGAATGCGGGATTGCAAATACTATTCTAAATCTGTGGTATGTAACTTCTGTAGCTTCGACATTTATAAGAACTACTAAATACCTTGACTTTGACTGTGAGTACTTTTATGGTAACTAATATTGTGGAACTTATCCGATTATAGTAGCATTTTATATCGGGACTATTCGTGCTGGAATATTATGAAAGTATTATTTGGACGAACCTCGACGTTTCGATCAAGTTGCATTGATCGTGGTCACGAGTGGACTGTAACTATATTATTTTATCCGATGACGTATTTTTTTACCAATAGTACCTACCAATTTACGGTTAATTAACTCGCGTCAGATTACAAACGTAATATGAAGCATCAAATGTAGAATATAAGTAAATCCAAAAATATTTGTTTGTTTAAAATTTCGTATTACAATGACTTTCACAAAAATCTGTTCGTGTGAATATTACACTGAATAAAGAAGTAACGTTTCTTCTTAATTCAAAGTAAAATTGTCTATTGGCGACAAATTATGGCGGTAAACTGTTAAGAAAATGATTTCTTTAAATATTAAATAACCTTTGTTTAGTAAACTCTTAAACTTGCAAAATAGTAATAAGTGTATATTTATTGAGTGCATAATATTTATTCATTTACAATTTTTGATAAAAACAATATGAATATTTTAAATAATCGACGTAAGGCTTCAGTTCTGTTAGAATCCACTGAATCGGGATAAATATTTTGCTAGAAAATATGCAATTTTCCTACCTCTGTGTTTCCTTTAGTTCAAGGGAAACTGTCATAATTACAATTTATACAAACAAAAAGATGTGTTTTTAGATTTAAAAATACGTTATTCGCACAATTCCATTGTTTGTGTGTTTCTTCGAATATATTTTTTCTTTAAAGATTGTGTTTGTTTTACTAGAATATAACTAGTTCTTGTTCGTAATAGACCACCACCATAGATGAATAAATCGTCGCGTCAGAGCGGAGCGAGGACCAATTCTTAATCTATGACCACCACAAATGTTATTTCTATGTAAATAATTCAGTTCATGCAATAGCAGCAGTTCTAACTAACATAAGAAGAAAGTAACTATTAAATTCATCTAACCTTTCCTACTCCTAATAAGATGAACCAAAAATTCCATTAAATAAAGTTTTATAATTGTGTCTCAACTCGTAATAAAAAGGTCTTTCCGCTTTATATAAAATCCTATAATCTATCCCGCCAACGATTCGAGCTATATCCTCTGTTGAATGAAACAATATTTAAATTATGCTGTAAAATAAAAAAATATCGGCCAGACATTGCGAAGGTGGCTTGAAATAGGTAATATTACAGTTTTGTTTCAGCAATAAGAGTAAATATACCAATGCAAATCATTATTTTTAAATAAAATCCATAATAATATTATAAATGCGAAAGTGTGTCTGTCTGTCTGTCTGTTACCTCTTCACGCTTAAACCGCTGAACCGATTTAGATAAAATTGACATAGAGATAGATGGAACCTTGGAGAAGGACATAGGATTCTTTTTACTCCGGGAAAAGGTAAAATATCTCCGGAACACGGGAGAAACCGTGGGGGACAGCTAGACAAACAAATAAAACATAAATTAGTTGTTATATTGTTCTTGGCAAAGTAGAATTATAATTATTTAATATATTTTTTAATGTCGTCTTGATTTTTTAAGTACAACTGTGAAAAGAGAGCTGATATAATATAGTACTATATTAATTATTAATGTATTATCAGTGCTTATTCAATGGGGATGATGCTCATATTCATGAAAAAATACCGAGCACTAACTAGTGTATTGCATTGTATGCATCCAAAAATACTCATAAATATTAGCCAATTTACCTTAAATAATCCAAAACCACAATATTTTTGTTGGTAAGAAATAAAATACAACTAGCTACCTATGTATAATAAAATTGTTTATTGACCACACACAATATAACCTGTCTGTGTTAGCAACGAATGATGGCGGTAAACTTAAATATAAAATTACCCTTGTTTAGTAAACTCTTGCCAAGTAGTAATAAGGATATAATATTATATTTTTTGAGTGCATAATATTTATTCATTTAAATAATTTACTTAAGGTTTTAATTATGTGGTTAAAATCGATATGCAATTTCCTTACAATAACAAACACAACAAAAAAAGAATTAGCGAAATTGGTCCAGCCGTTCACGCGTGATGCCGTGACCAAGGGAAATAGGGATTCATTTTTATATAATAGATAAACAAGAAAAGATTTTAGATGTATTAAAATACGTTATTCACAATTCCGTTGTTTATGTGTTTGTGTGTATTTTTCGAATATATTTGTTTACTAGAAAGATTATGATTGTATTTTTATAGAATACTAGTGGGCCCAGCAGACGTTGTCCTGCCCTGAAATTAAAACAAAACATAGAACCCGATTCCAGCGACACCTACCGTGTCCAATTGGTGAATCTAAACCATCTGTCATATGTCAGCCCGATCTCGAGACATGTCAAAAAGTCGTTCTATACAAAATGTATGACAAAAATAATTGTCTTCATTATTCTTTTTTTGTGCATTTTTCTTATTTTTTAATAGTTATTCTGCTATTCCGGGCGGAGACGATCTAACAAATCAAAAACCATGAAAATTGGTCCAGCCGTTCTCGAGTTATAAATAGTGTAACGAACACGACTTTCTTTTATATATAAGATAAATATATGTACTTAAGTAGTTCTTGTTCGTAATAGACCACCACAATTGTTATTTTTATGTAAATAATTAAGCTCATGCAATTGCAGCAGTTCTGACTAATGTAAGAAGGCAGAAACGATTAAATTCATCGAACCTTTCCTACTCCTAAGGAGATGAACCAAAAATTCCATTAAATAAAGTTTTATGATTGTGTCTCAACTCGTAATAAAAAGGTCTTTCTGCTTTAAAAATACTATTCCATGTCCCGCCAACAATTCGGATATCAAATTCTGTTGAATGAAACAATATTTAAATTATGCTGTAAAAAAAAACGAACAGACATTGCGAAGACGGTTGAAATAATTATGTAGGTAATAATACTTTTGATTAAAGTATATCTGTCTAGATAAAATAAAGACGAGTTAGTTACACCATATATGAATTCGAGAACGGCTGGACCGATTTTTATGATCTTTGATTTTTGGATTTGTCTTCGACCCGTACATCAAAATTAACTATTAATTAAGATATGGAAAATTAATTACAATTTTTTTTATAATATTATCTCGAGATCGGATTGATTCATGGTTTAGATACACAATTGGACCCGGTAGGTGGGGCTAGAATCGATCGGCGCGTCGACGGCTGCCGCCGACTGCCGTCGGCGACTACCATCTACGCGTCGACGCGGTACCTTAGTTAGGTGCCTAAGGACATGACTGTTGTCATGTTTACCGAAAGTCGGCGCGTCGACGGCTGCCCCCGTCGGCGTCGTCGGCGTCGTCGGCATGTGTCGACGTTGTCGACGACGACAAAAATATCTAGGTGCCTAAGGACATGACTGTTGTCCTGGTTACGGTGTCAGGTTATTTCGTTACGATTTTTTTTGCTTCGGTCGCCATCAAAGCCCGCTATAAAAGCTATACAATAGCTTAAAAATTACAGGCTCTTGATTTCTATAGTACCTACCTACTAATTATATTGTCAGGGATAATTCAATTGACAATAATATATGTAGGTATCTCCAAGATTTCCTGACACGACAAGGATTCATGTTTCTGATACAGCATTTTATCCTCAATATGCTGTTGTTATATTAATAAAATTCACAGTACTTAACTTGTTTTGCCATAAAATAATACTCGTAATGTTTTTTTAAATTAATCAATATTATTTTCGGCTTTGCAAACAGACTGCTATTCATGAAACATTTAAGAACATTACCAGTTAGTTGCATAAATAAAATTAAAAAAAACACATCGTTACTGAAAACTATTTACATATAAGTGTATATTATACCTACTCATACATAAGTTTAAATAATTATAACACAAACACTTATATGTGCACAAAGCTTATGCAACCACTCCATTGAACATCGGTATATTCATATTATTTTGTCTCAACTCGAAGTAAAATGGTTTGTCGACTATAAAATTATATAAGTCAAAGCCACCTCGGTCCGTTAAAGAAAATGCTGGAATAATTGAGTTCATTATTATTAAGTAAATGAAATTGTATTTTAAAATCGCTGTTTAGTTATAATAATAGTAATATGCTGGGTTTTTCACACAATGCCATCTGATACCGAACTAACAAGATAACAGAAAAGAACAAGCATCGAAACCACGCCTAGCGCCTCCTGTGACATGATAGGTAAAAGGTACATATTCCTTGGTTTGTTTTGAAATAGAATATGTTTAAGATAAGTTTTGATTTATTTTATTTTTAGTATTAGTACAATTACCACCGTATAACAATAGCCTGTTGAACTCTTTGAGTATTAAGCCAGTCAATCAAAGGTTGAACTACTATGACATTACATCTGACGAACCGATAGCACAAAGGTTTATGAATTAAGTAAAGTACTTATGGTAGGGGAGGCGAATAGGAGACTTCGGGATTTACTCGAGCGCGGCAGATTAACATAAGGGGGGCAACCTTGCACCTTGTGAAGTACTATCACCAAATCTGAGCCCTCTATATAGTGTCGAACGCCTAGGGTAGCCCGTCAGATTAGTAAAAAAAAATCGATGGTTTGAAATACTCGAGCGCGTCATGGTAGGGGAGGCAATGATGCTAAATTTGTAGTTACTCGAGTGTCTTTGGGACCTACTGGAATTTGAAGATTAGGTAGAATAAAGAAAAAAAGGTTATGTGATATTTTCCCCTTCAGCGGGGGGAGTGTCTACAGGGTTTCAAAAATGTAAAAAAAAAACAGTCACCAAGAAATACTCGAGCGCGTCAGATATTAATAGGGTAGTCGCGCCACGTCTGTCTGATAACGGAAAAATTATAATCTGCCGTTTTGCGTGGTGGGGGCGGCCGTAAGAAGGGGTCGAAAATATTTAAAAAAAAAAATACTCGAGCGCATCAGACATTGATAAGGGATGTTAAGTGAACCCTCCAGTAGCTCCTATTTTAAAGACTGACGATTTGGACGCGACCATCAGTCAGGGCCGATTTTTGAAAATGCAAAAAAAAATCGTGACCTTGATTTACTCGAGCGCGTCAGATTTTTATACAGGCGGTTCTTCTTGATGGCCTTGTTGTACTGACCCATAAACTGACAATTATGTTGAGGAATTTCCTTAATCTGACGGTTTGAAAAAAAAATATATAAAAAATATCGAAATCTCGAAAATGGTTCAAGATATCGAAAAAATGTTTGCGAAAAAGTTGTAGAGAAATTAATCTCCTACAATATTTATTATGAATACATATTCCAAAAAACCCATAGGAAACGAGATATTTGCAATAAATGATTTTTTGACCTTTGACCTTGAAAATTCAGTAGTCGCGGGCACCCTAAGATAATTAGCTTTTGAGACAAGTTTTAGGGTGTCAAAATAAAGGTATATACAAGTTAATAGCTGACTATCTCTCATTCTGAGGTGAAACTCATAATATTCCTGGACTATACACTTAATTATGATTTTAGCTACTTCGGCTTGTGCAAATCGGCAGATTAAGATATTTCCGTGATTCGTGACTAATTTCCTTCAAAATAAAAAAAAAACTAATCGCGCTCGAGAAAATCCAGGTGACGTTTTTTTTTCTTTTTTAATCTGCTGATTTGCACAAGCCGAAGTAGCTAAAATCATTATTAAGTGTATAGTCCCGGAATATTATGAGTTTCACCTCAGAATGAGAGATAGTCAGCTATTAACTTGTATATACCTTTATTTTAACACCCTAAAACTTCGCGTCCAAATCGTCAGTCTTTAAAATAGGAGCTACTGGAGGGTTCACTTAACATCCCTTATCAATGTCTGACGCGCTCGAGTAAATTTTTTTTTAAATATTTTCGACCGCTTCGTACGGCCACCCCACCACGCAAAACGGCAGATTATTATTTTTCCGTTATCAGACAGACGTGGCGCGACTATCCTATTAATATCTGACGCGCTCGAGTATTTCTAGGTGACTGTTTTTTTTTTACATTTTTGAAACCCTGTAGACGCTCCCCCCACCGCTGAAGGGGAAAATATCACATAACCTTTTTTTCTTTATTCCACCTAATCTTCAAATTCCAGTAGGTCCCAAAGACACTCGAGTAACTACAAATTTAGCATCATTGCCTCCCCTACCATTACATATAAACATAATATACTAGTAGATGTAAATATATTATCGGTATACGGATTTTATGTATAACTAGTGGGCCCGGCAGACGTTGTCCTGCCCTGAAAATAAAACTTAGAACCGATTCCAGCGCCACCTAACCATCTGTCAGTCCGATCTCGAGACATGTCAAAACGTCGTTCTATACAAAATGTATGACAAAAATAATTTTCTTCATTATTATTTTTTTTGTGAATTTTTCGTATTTATTTATCCTATGTGTTATTCCTGGTTCTAAGCTACCTCCCCATCAATTTTTAGTCAAATCGGTTCAGCCGTTCTTGAGTTATAAATAGTGTAACTAACACGACTTTCTTTTATAGATAGATATAATATAGTATAGCATATCAAAGTCGTAACTTAGTCTACCTACTAAGATATCAAAGCAAAGTTTAACCACTGATCAACAAAGAATTATAGTTGTAAGTACAAAAGTTCCATTCGAAAAAAACGAAATGTTCATAAATAAATCTTTGACAATTAGTAATTTAGCATTTCAGTGCATTCTGAAAAAATCTTGAGAGAAAATAGGGATGCAAGTTTATATGAGAAATCAGTCATTTTCATTACAATATTAAAAAATATTATATTTTAATTATTTAAGAACAAATTCTTAAAATCAAAAATGTTATTGAAAATCATCTCCTCGATAATTCGAGTGGTCTTAATACTTTAATAATAATCGGTATGGTCTTTCTCGATGAAGTTACATTTATTTTATAACTCCATCATAATCCTTTAATAACGAATGAATCGTCTTTTGCCAAGACATGGGGCGGTATAAGAACCCCTCGGAATGACTAATCAGGTTAGTATAAATAGGAATTAATAGTACGATGTGTATCATATTGTTCAGATAGGAGTGAGTCTTCGGTCAAACCCAAACTAAATACTTATATTTGATTTTGTTGGAAGCACGTGCTTTTAATAGCATAATTTAAAATAGGTACCTAAGATATAAAGACGCCGTTGAAAATAATGTTTTTCTTGTGAACAATGGCATAGTAAAAGGGTCGGTTAGCGTAGAAAGGGATGGTCGGTGGTTTGTCAGACATTATTAACATGCCAAATCCTGGAAATTCGATACGCACAATAATAATTACGGACAATTTAATAACTTTGAAAGTAGAGATCATCAAGACTATGGAATAAACATTATATCAGAAAACTTGATAGTCCTAAATTTTATTACTTTCAATCCGCTCATATTATGAAGCTTCATCTTAGCTTTTTTTGTTTACTACTGTAGGTTCGTGTTTGACCACAGTCTCACGAGGGTGATAATCATATAACGGCTAGAAAAGAACCGGCTTTTGAGTATATGCTGCAAGGTCACAACGGTAGGTGATGACGATGGTCAATTTGAAGGCAGAGCCAGCCGACTATGTGGGTTCTATGAATGAAGTACCAGTCTCCCACCGTGCTATTTCCTAGCGATATTTTGTAGTAACGCTAAGAGCTCAAGCTCATTGTAGGGTTCAAACTCACGAACTTCGCCACGGAATGCGGTGTCAGTACCACTGAGCTTAAAATGTTGTAATGAATCAATGACAATTAATTTAAAATACAATGACATACCATTAGCAGCTGCTGCCTCTGCACCCTCTTCATTTACTTCAATAAATGCCTTTTGAATAGCATCGCTGACAAACAAGTCACTTTCTCCTTTCAACAAGTTGTCTAATCTGGCTTCACCAGGGGAGAATAGCCTTTTAACGCCCATCTAAAATCGAGGTTAAGTTTCATAAAATAAAATAAAAAAACAATAAAAAATAATAATATTTTATTGTTTTGTTTTTATTCGAAACAAGTTTTCCGTCCCGCAGTTTCACCCACGTTCCCGAGGGATCTTAAAGGTATTTTCCCGGGATAAAAGGTACTCATGTCCTTCTCCAAGGTTCCATCTATGTCTATACCAAATTTCATCTAAATCGGTTCAGCGGTCTAAGCGTGAAGAAGTAACAGGCAGACAGACAGATACACTTTCGCATTTATAATATTAGTGTGGATGGATATGTAGTATGGAATAATGGCAATACTTACTTTTTGTAAGGTATCTTTAAGATTGATTTCAGTTTCAATTTTGAATTTAGGTATGGAAACTTGGACCACACGGGTGTGCATATTTGCTAATGCCGTAGGAAGATATGCTTCAGGGTGCTTAAGTTTCTCCTCCAGAGCAGGCAAACCATCAATTGTATTGGGAAGAATAATAAGGAATGATGCCTCACGACCCTCGTAAAACATTTCTAAAATCTAAAATTTACACATAATCAAAATCATACAGTGACATGTTTTTTTTTATTATGAAGCAGCTGCGCTATAATACAGCTATTTTAAGACTGAACATTAAGTATGTTTTGAAGGTAATTCTAGTAGGTTTTTTTTTCTAACATAATTTATACAATTTATTACCTTTGAATCAAGTTCAGCACTCTCACCGTATCTGAAATCTCCATGAGCGCTCATAGTAGGTACTTGGATGACCTTATCTTTACTGACATGGAAATCACGATCCAAGGTCAGATTTTTGTCAAACTTTTCTTCCCAACTGCCCTGTAGGATTTGTTGTTAAAAATGATTTATCAATTTACTTACGCCCATAATACATTAATGTGTCACCAATTAAAAAAAATCATTAAAATCTATACGAAATCATTCATAAACAGAAAATCTAACTATAACATACCTTGAAGTAAATAGCATTGACCAGGACAGTGCGAGTTGAGGCATCCAACATATCGGGCTTTACCAAGTCCTTGATACGGTTGTTAGTTTTACTTTCAACCTGAAAAGTAATGCAGATAAGTAAATAAATTGGAACTTTGATCTTCAGCTTATTACACGCTATCTGTTTCCGCTCCGTCCATAGCACCTTGACCTTCACCTTGACCAGATACAAAGCTGGACTAGCTATGTAGTCTATCATAATATTTTATTGAATTCTCATTATTATAACTTACCCAAGAGTTAATATCATCAGCGGCTTCTTGGCTTTTAGAGAAGTCAACATTCTTAACATCAGAATCAAAGTAGTCCCTTGAAATAGCTTCAAACTGCTCGTTTAATTGTAACCCGCTGGGAATGTATACTCTGTTAGCCATCTTCAGGTCGATTCCCTTAATTACCCTCAATTGACGGTTAAGACTTGCGAATACTTCCTGTGTCTGTTTAAATGAACATACAATTATGTATATTGTATTATAATAAGATTCGATTACTTTACTTGTTTGGAAAGTGTTGGCTTTTACACATCAAAAAGATTAGCAGAACTAAAAGAAGTCTTATGGCGGCTATCCAATACATTTTCACCGCAAAATGGTTTAACTAATTTTGTAATTACCTACTTTTATACTGTCTGTCCAAATCACAAAATTTATCCATTTTAAAAACCATAAGCGATAAAGTTATTTTGTTTTTAAATATGCAATAAAGAAACCAATTTGGCTCATTTTGGCTATAATGGCTTCCACATAAAAGGAAAAGAATTGTTTGAGAGAAACAAGCCTACCATACATCGTCTTCATGTAAAGGAGATTTAGGCAACGCAGGCGAAGCTCTCAGATGGCACATTTCTTTTACTTACTTGATACGCTGTAGTAAGGCAGAATACTACAATATCTTTATTTGCTATATTATTGTAAAGTTATGCATTAAAATCAATTCCGTAGTTTTGGCGTGAAAGAGTAACAAACATCATCACATCCAAACATACTTTGACATTTATAATATTAACTAGCGACCTGCCCTACCTACGCCTATTTTTTTGTGTTATAGTGTTGTATTAGGATATACCTACCTACATAATATGTATATCGGCGGTAAATAGTCGGCATGATTTGTTCCGACATCTTCAACAATAATCGTGATATTTCAGCCAATATACACCAAACCTTAATGAATTATACATCAAAGCCTTCGTCATCACTTGATGCGTTGGTGAAAACCGCATGAAAATCCGTTCAGAACTTTGAGTTTATCATCAATAGACAGACGTGGTGGGGGACTTTATTTTATAATATGTATTTATTACTATTTATAATTTATTTTTATTAATTTTATTTTATTACTATTTAGTAATGCATTTTAGTTGATGTATAATAAAACGATTTGACTTATCTACGATAACACTAGGTACCTATAAAGTAAAAAAACCCACAATACTCATTATCGCCTAGGTTATCAAATTCAATTCGATACAGAGGTCGGTTTACGTAATACTGCCCACAAACACTAGGATTTTGGTACTTACCTAAATATTAAACTAATTATAATTAAAAATACATTTGTACATTTGCTTGCTTACATTTGCTTGCTTACATTTGCTTGTATATTTTGTACATTTCTTGTTATTAAAAATTAACATACGAATTCATTAAATAAAAAAGTCGATTTGTGAAATATCTAGGTAAATAGGTGTGTTTATTAGAAATTGCCATAGTACTATATACGTTATATTCATTTTATTCATCACATTGTAGGTACTATCACATAAGTAAATTAAAAAGATTGTATATATTTACTTTACTAGTCGTCCCCCGCGGTTTCACACGCGTTCCCGAAGGATCTTATCTTATCCCGGGATAAAAAGTTCTATACACAGTGTCCCAAAAATAACACGCCAGAGTGACACTGGAGCTAGATTGGCTTCAGGTCTATCAGATAATATCAACATGACCTCAGTAAAAGTTTTCTGGTATTCGAGATATAGCCATTTAAAAAAAAATACACTATTTTTTTGGTCTTTTTTTCGCCTGTTTTGGCTATGTATAACTTCTCACTTATAGTGCCTACTTTCCTAGTTGGTTGATACAATCAAGTAATCATTTCAATTGAAACTAGTACGCTATGCTCAAAAAATAACTAAGTTGTTTCATTTTAAGTCAATGCGAAAATATTAACTGAAGTTTCACTAATTAGTGTGAAAAAAAAATGTACTGGTCTGAATCAGCAAAATGATCTTAAAAACTAGCCTTTTAATGTTATTTCGAAAATGGTATACTTCGTAGTTTTTTTTTGCCAAATGTTTAGAAATTCCACTTTTTGTCATTTAAGTCTAAAAAACTACAATTAAAAAATAATACTTAATAAATGGTGCAGGCGTCTTTTGTCGCCAAATAACTAAGATAATTTTTTTCAAAGCATAAAAGTGGCAATATCTCGAAAACCAGAAAACTTTTACTAAGGTCATGTTAATGTTATCTTATTGACCTGAAGCCAATCTAGCTCCAGTGTCACTCTGGCGTGTTATTAATGGGACATCCTGTATAGTAAAAACCTATGTTTTGTTCCAGTATTTGATCTACCTGCGTGCCAAGTTTCATCAAAATCAGCCATGATTGAGCAACAAACATCCAAAGATACAAACCTTTTAATATTAGTAGGATAGTAGGAAACATACCACGTTATCGTTAGGGAAACCAACGATTTTAAGGATTTCATCATGAGATTCTCCTACTGATGCCAATGCTAGCTGAGACAGTGGCTGTAACACTGAGAAAGCAGACATCACCACACTTTTCGTTGGATTATCTTTTACTACCTCCTGAAATAAAAAAAACGCAGATTTTTGTTGAATTCTATAAAATCCATGGTAATATTAACTGCATATTTGAAGGTGACAAAAAATATTATTAGCCAATAAACATATAAGTATCTCTGTGAAGGCATTTTTTGAATTTGAAAATACATAATATTATTTAATTTTAGTAGGTATATGGCCAAGTTTAGTATTTAAGATTTTTTCTATCTAATATAACGGTATCGCTTAACTATTTAGCTTTATAACAGATTATTTTCATTACTAATGTCTGTAATCTTACATAAAATAAATCGGTATCTATATTTCAATCAATATTGTTGATATTTGTCGGTACAAACCTCATGTAATCTTCAAACACACGGTGAATTCAGACTTCCCATGATAATTTCTAAGGCCCAAAATTCACTTACCGAGAACATCTTGGCGGTAAATTGCTGATTTGCTGATGAAAGCACACTGTCAACGCCACCATTCTCATCATCAGCCATTGCTAAAGCCACGAGGGCAAGTACTGTAAATAGAAAAAAAATATATCACCGAGAAGAAGATCAATGTATTATCTATTGCTTTGAAAATTTCTAAGAAGCTTGATATAGGTAACAAGACACTGATGAAGTGTAGATAGGTTATTAGCGCTTCGAAAGCGGGAGGCTAAAAAGTGGCTAATTAGCCTACTTTGATTTGTGTCGCGTCGCAGGCTTCAACGGATGCACTTCACGTACCGAGTGCAATTAAAAGTAAAAGTAACCAAAAACAAATAAAAATGCCATCGTGTGTTATGAGATATCGTAATGTAGTGTGGATACTGCAATATTAATGTATTTATGTGTGCGCTGAGTGCCATGCCATTTCTCGGCCATTTTTCGAACGTTGTGTTAGGTAACCTATCTACACCTAACAGAATGTAATCTTTATCACTTTTGTAATTGCAACAACTGATTGAGAGTCGATGGTCGATGCTTATATACATGTAAAATTATTTTATGAGCACTCATTAAATGAAGCTATACGAGCAGAAAATAAACCTTTATTTGCGAAAGCTAATTATTTAATCCTGATCCTTTCAGTCATTGGTAGAATTATATTTCTCTCTTTCGTGATAAGGATGCCGATAAGTGGCTTCATACCACAAACCAATACGTCTGCTGGAACGAGTTATGAACAAGTATTTTTTGTTACCAAAGCTATTTTGAACACCCTAGGATTGTATATACGATCGCATAACTTGTTATTTCTGGCTGTAGTAAAACAATTATTTATTTATTTATATATTGCACAATGTACCTACACAAAAATAATAATAGTGCAGGTAAACTTAATTATCATTAAAATTAAGTACAAGGCTGTTAGGGTGTTGAAAAAAATTGCGAAATAAAATTGAACCTTATTTTTATGCATCATTTGGTATTTAACATCTAACTGAAGTTAATTTCATTAGTAGTGCATTGATTAGGCAATACGTCTTATTGATTGTAAAAGTGTGACTATACTTTTATTTAATACACTATAATATGTGCATTCCATTATTGCTTTAATGACGCGTGATATTGATTTTGTTCGACAAATGAAACCAATTAAAAAAACCACATTGTGTTGCTAAGTCATCGATAAAATATACATATGAACTTGAACTGAATATAAAGTATGAATGTATGTCCGTATGTATTTGTTTAAGGCCGGCAATAAAACAAACAATGACGATACGGAAAACCGGTTGAAGCGCCTCCATTTTATGTCAGGGAATCCCAAAGTCGACGCTTTGCAATTGCAGTTGTGTGTAGTTTAAATGATGTTTTGTATTTACTCTCAAATAAATAACAACTTATTAATAGATGCAGGCTCCCTCACAGCATTTAACACATCTTTGTTTAAACTTACCTGCCGATGATATAGACATAACTATATAATCGGCAGGTACGTTGTAAATATGGATTTTTATCCTTGTTTGACTGTTATACGATTAACAAGATGACCTTAATGTTTTTTCTTTTTTGTATTGAATAAAAATACACTTAAATTCATGCAAGAAAGAAGAAATCAAACTAAAATATTATTCCAAAAACCAGTTGAATAATATCATAAAATTAAACAATTAACTAAATAATGGTTGCTGTAATTTAAAAATGAGTTTGTTATCACAAAATTGATGACATAATTTGAAACGTAATAAATAACTCACTGTATATAAACTGCTTCATGTTAGCAACACTATCTCAAGCGCTTGCTTGACCGACACTGACTAGTTTCTTTGATTGTTGTTCTTTTTAAACTACACTTTGTCACAGTTCATAATAAGCCAGTAACTAACACGACACACTGTGGTAGGTATACCTATATTACGACAAACTTAAGGGGAGAAAGGTCGTCGTACAAAAAAAATACTACTTTTAATTAATTTTTTACTTTTTAGTTATCGCTGTACAAGTTTCTCACTCTATGCATCTCATTCAACGCATCATTGTTGCATGGTCGTTTGTCGGTTAATTTCGAACAGTCTAGCTTTTCCATAAGAAGACCTTCTAATGACCTTGCTAGACAGGTCGCAAACCAATGCTGTTGATGACTATGTCGCGAAATTACATAAGACAAAGTTAACCATCCAATTTGACCTCAATATCATAATCGAGGACTCCAAAAACCCCAGTACATCAAAATTTCAGATGGAATGGAACAAAGGAGTTTTACTCGCTAGTCCTTTAATTTCTTGAGTTTCAAGATTCCACCCGAACAAACATAGTTACATGCATACATTGCAAGTTTAACAAAAGCTTGTAAAAAGGTAACCTATATGTGGCTGTTAATAAATAATAATAAATCAACCATGTTGAATTTCCCAAAGTTCTGTCACAATTGTGCTACTGGTTTCATTAATGAACTTGGTGAACTTGAAATTCTAGGTGATTGGCCATGTCTATTACTTACACACAGAGTTGGATGAAAAATAAAACTATATCGGGTTATTTGGAAAACACAGTCATGGTCATGATATTTCTTGGTAAATTGAGTAAACACAGTAAAATTAGTCAGCTTGTTATCATTATCTTAATAAGGAAAACCTATTCTTGCAATTTTGATTATAAATTTTAATGTATTATTTTGAAATAAATATAAGTTTGCTAGAGTTTAATAAGCTCTACATTGTATACATACAGGGTGTCCCATATATAACACGCTACAGTGACACTGGAGCTAGATTGGCTTCAGGTCAATCAGATAACTTCAACGTGTAAAAATTAGTAAAAGTTTTCTGGTTCTCGAGATATTGCCATTTAAAGAAAAAATACACTATGTTTTGGTCTTTTTTTTCGCCTGTTTTGGCTTGAAATAACTTCTAACTTATAGTTTTTTTCCTAGTTGGTTGAGACAACCAAGTAATCATTTCATTTGACACTAGTACGCTATGCTCAAAAAATAACTAAGATTTTTCATTTTAGGATGTGGTTGTAGCTTATTTTGGGTAATATGGTACCTACATTACCACAATCTTGCCGTGTTAGTATATATACTTAATCCAACTAATAAAGTTGATGCGCTACTGTGGTAGTGACGTCCAATAGCGTGGTGGCACTGGTGGCCATGGGTTCAAATACTACAATGTGAACTTTGGATAAGGGAAAACATCGTGAGGATAGATACCATAGAAGTTGATATAGCTGTAGTACTCGTGTGGCTTGCTACCACACTCAAGTCAAGTTCCCGTTCTGCTTTGTGTGCTTACCACCTTCAGCTGCATCATTAATACTTGAGACTTATACCACTATTATAAAGAGGTAAAATTTGTAAGTTTGGGTGTATCTCCGAAGATTCATTAACTAATGGTAAGAGTCCTATATACTACTTATCATCTCAAAAACGCGGACGAAACCACGATGCGAAAGCAAGTTACCTACCAATAGTTTCGGAAGATTATGTGTGGATATGTGTGTATGTATATGTTTGATTACCACTCAGCTCTGGAACAAGTTGTAAAGTAAATAGTGTATAAAAAGTTGATTACGTAATCACGTTGTTGGTATGGTGAACACATCGATATCCTATAATATTGTCAAAAAATAGGTAACAAATATAAAAGTTTGTATGCGTATGTTTGCACAGATATTTTTTTAACTCAAACAGGTTGATTGGCGAACCGGATTGAATTAAACTTGTTTAATGATCGATACCTTGGATTAAATTATTGGATAGGTTACCTAGTTTTTATTCTGGCAAAACGTGGATGAATACAGGTAGTAACTATTAATTCCCGAGATAGAGGCTCAAGATTTTATTTATAGATCTTGTAGAAACTAGTTTTTTGAGTAGGTACCTACTTTTGAGGCAATGATAGCTCAGAAGGATATAGGATAGAGGACAATTCTACAATGAGCTTTCGGTAAAGGAAAACATCGTGAGGATACCACAGCAAGTGGTAGTGGTAGGGTACTTTATAGTACACAACTGGCTGGCTAACACCTTCAAGTTGAAAATCTGTCGCCAAGCACCTATTGGTGTGTTCCGGCATTTTATTTGATAGCCAGTTACCATTCAGGCATTGTTATACCAAAAGTTCGACAACACATTAGTAAGCATTTTGGAATTGCTTTGGCCATTTTTTTTAAATTTGGTTTAGCCGTACCTACTCCATGGGTTGAATTATTAATCCAAAAAATCTATGGGAACTTATATTTTCCATATGTTTCTATGTGACAATTTAGTTTATTCATGATTATTTTTATAATATTAATACGGTATAATATGGGTTTATACAAAGTTTATAAAAATATATATTCTGCTTATAACGAGTATGAATGAATGTTACTTGCTAAGTAACCAAACAAGTTGGTGGTCAAACGTCAACTTATAATATATACGCCATCGATATAGGTATATCGATGATATACGCAAAAAAAAAACAATACCTATGAAGAAAAGTGCGATCGATGTTATAAATTCAATCAAGTTTCAATTAATTTTAATGACTGTTTTATCAATAATTCGCTCGCTTTCAGGTTATAATGGTTTCAGATACGATCAATACTTACGTAAACCATTAAATAATTTTGAAAATAATAAAAACGCCCTTTTTTAAATAAATAAAACTAGTAGTTAGATTGGTAGTAAAAAAATAGTAGTTAGATTGGTATTTAATCACAAACTTTACGACATATTTAATGTAGTTTTAAGAAGTTTTGGTAATTCTATTAGGGTTCTACGTTACATCAATAAAGATTTATTTTTGTTGTTACGATAATTTTATGAATTAATTATTTGTTATTTAAATTTTCATCATCTACCGGTCAATGCTCCGCTATGTTTTCGGATGTATCACTACACTGGCTAGTGTAAGATTTTTTTTTCTGGAATACAGGCAACTTTCAATTACAAATTAACCTGTACTATTTTTAAGACTTTTTGGCGGGAACTTGCGAGGTGACGTTGCGTTTTCGTTTTATTTTCATTACATCGTGTAATTTAGAGTTTTATTGAATTATATCGGTGGCGTTATGTCCAATAATGTTCAGCCTAAGTGCACCGATGAAGTGAAATTAAATGAAAGCGTGTATCGTGACTTTTCAGGTTGTCTCAAAAAGTCCGTGAAAAGTTTTAGTGAAATGGCCACAGATTTCATTAAAACCTGACCTAACTTGTTCGGACGATGACTAATTTTACTGTGAATGTGATACTATAACGTGAAAATAACATTTAAACGAAACAATTATAATAACTTGACATTGGCAGAAATGCCTGACAATTAAGCCATCAAAGAAAAAATAACTATTTTTAACATTGGGATCTCGTGTTCAATCTAAACAAGTGATGATGGGTGGATGATGGTTTTCACTTACTTTACATTACAATTTAGAGGGAAACGGAACATAACCTAGGTCACCTAGGTTTACATAATTTAACGCTGTGTTTATAACCCACTGACATTTAAGTGAAACAGGTGGTAGATGTGAATAACCTTCGCCATTATACATTTGCATAAATTTTTCCTTATTATCACACATAGGTACCTATTACAATTGTTACGTCAATCAATATAAAAAAATAAAACTGTTTACATTGCCTGTCACGGTTAAACTACTAAATAAATCAGAAATCACTGCAATAAAATAAATAACAAATCATACACCGTAGGTAATATGACACAATTTAACCAATTATTAGTTACACATGTAAAATATTTAATTTAACTAAATTAAATATTAGACATTTGTCATTGTCTCTATTGATAAAAATGTTTTTTTTTATACCACAAGTCTGACAAGCAGACAGTTGGGTCACCTGATGGTAAGTGACTACCGTTGCCTATAGGAATTAGCAATGTGAAAAGACATTAACATTGCCAATGTGCTTTCCACCTTTTTGGATTGCCTTAAAGGCAACTGGCTCTCAAGTGCGCCAGAACACACCAATAGGTGCTTGGCGACATATTTTTCAAATTAAGGGTAGTAGATAGATATTTTCCTTCATCATAGGATTCGAACCCACGACATTCGGTGCGGTTTCTAACGTCACTACCACTGAGCTATCATTGCCTTACTATACCATAATCGCCTTAATTCTTAATTTTCAATTAATTAAATCATGTTGTTTGCTCTACTAACATTGTCTCGAACGTATGTAAGTAATGCATGATCAGGTCTTGGAATTTGCTCCATATAGAGATTACGCCTAGAGACTACAGTATGGTATAGACCTATGGGGTTCATTTAAAAAGGAGCAAGCAGTGGCGTGCACAGGGTTTTTAGACTGGGTAGGCAAGACATTTTAAAAGGTCTTAACTCACCAAAAATCCTGCATGCTGGTTTTGGTTTGTAGACGATAATTAGTTTTTTATCACTGAAACATAGTTTTGAAAACGCATACCTTTATTTTTATTTACTCTATACACACACCACAACAACTTCACAGTGAATATTTTCCATTTTCTACACTATTATCAGTGTTAATTCAAATAGGTACCTGATAAAACACCCCACAACAAAAAAAACAAACAACAATGGCGATTTGACCTAGAGTACCTACCCAGACACGCACGATTACTAAACTATAAAAAAATAATACAACAAAAAAGTAATGGTGCTTTACGTAGCGATAAATAAATGAAACGATGCTACTTTTTAAAAGATTTGCATAACCAACTTCGTCGCGTAAAAACTGCGCCTGTGCCTGCGCACTGGGCGATTTATCGATCAAATTGGTGGTATAAAGGGGGCGCGACGGGGGAACACTCTGCAAGTATGACTGTGCGCGCCCATTATTGGTTCATTCAAATCATTCATCAGTTGACCCATGCTTCCCGCGTTGAGATGACGCTTCTTTCGCACTCAAAATACAGTCGCACACACAACTTTGTTTGCACGACGATGGTGTTACATAGCAAAGAAAGAAAAAATATTTGTACTATTTATTATTTTATGAATAAGTAACACTAACACCACAACGTCATTTGGCTTAATTTTTCTTTTTACAACCAACTTTTTATTTCAACATCGAAATACAATTATGTATGTATAAAATAATGCTCAAGTAAACAAAATTTGTGTATATTTTTAATTCCAGCCTATTTCAAAGTACTATATAGCTACTAAAGTACCTATTATGATTCTACAGCAAAACAATTACCCTTATTTTACAAAACAATAGTCTAATACTTTACTTCTTACTTTACGACGCAATAGTACCCGTGCGTAAACACATCCCCTCCATCGACTGTCGCTAGGCGATAGGCAATAGGCACTGCCTTGTGCGGTTGTGTGCGTTATTTGTGACATTGTGTGCTACGTATTTATAGGAACGCATATGACGCACACACCTATAAATCCGCATGATTACGAGAGCACACATATAAACATTTAGACAAAAATAGTTTGTGTCTTTTCCGCGGCTAGCTGTGGTGCTAGTAGTGCTAAGTTGTTTTAAATTGTACGAACGAGCTTGCATATTATGTATAGTGATACCCGCGACACTCGATAGATGGAGATAAATTATGATTTTTTTTTTTTATTGACAATAAGTAGGTACTTACTTATTCGTAAATAAAATAATATTAGATATCTGGATTTTAATCTAAGTTATTAGGGTAGGCAGTGTCTTTCTGCCTATATGGAGCGCACGCCACTGGGAGCAAGATGGTTTATGCACACACTTGTGGCCTCTGGTGTTGCAATTTGAATGCGTCTATAGGCTACAAAAACCACTTACCGTTTGCCACCTAGTGAGATTTAAACAAAAGAAATTATTGTTGCCATTCTGAAGTTTTATAAAACAACTTTTATAACAAGAGAATAAATCCGTAGCTTGATGGAAAACTCATTTGCCACAATTATTGAAATAGCTTTAAGCACGACTCAGTTAACTGATTCGTATATCGAGATTATCGGTTTGTTACAAAATGGTCAAAGTTTCGAAGTTTGCCCAACGGCGGCAGATGAATGACGGCATTCTGGGCAATTACAGAGATAATACTGTGGAAAGTTGCAATCTCAACTTAGTTTAATAGCCTTTTGTGTATTTATGCTGACATTAGTTGCCTGTGCGTACTATCAACTGTCTAGACTTATTTAAATAAGAATATCTTTATTCGAGTCTATTAGACATCGTGATCTCAAAGGAGTCCTTTCATGCCATCGATTATTTATTAAAGTGAGCGCTAGCAATATGTGTATGTATAGCAAAAGGTATACAGTTATTTATTTATTAATTTACAAACATTACAAAAAATATAAAAATACCTCAAAAATTGAGGGAGAACAGCAGTGAAAAACTTAACACATAATTAAATAAAAGATAGTAATTCCAAATATTCCAATGTGGAAAACTTTGGGGAGGCCTATGCAGTGGACGTCTTCGGCCGAAATGATGAATTCCTAATCGACACTTATTTGATGTTCTGAATGCAAAATAGCAGGTGTTCAATATTCACTCATCTAACATGCCGCAAAGCGCTTGAATTGATTCAGATCCAGTTGAATTTATTTGCTATTCGTAAAGAAAATTTCGAATTAATTTTCAGTTACGAGCATCAATGATTTGCGTCCGCATTTCCCCATGAACACCATACATAAAAAAGTATTCCTATAGATTGTTGATAGCATTTTAACGCAAGAAATCGGAATAAAAACAAGAGATGGAAAGTGCTTACCGAGGTTTGAAATTGGAAACGCGTTCGTCAGAGTCCGGAAATTGTCGGCTCGTCGGCGGCGGGTGGGTGTAGTTGACGGGTCACGTGAGCTCATTATCCTGTCACATGGGGCTCCAATTGCTCCTCTCAAGATGTCTCATCGCGCCTTGTTGACTACTTGATGGTATAAAAATGTAATGCAATAGCTAATGTTGCAGACTTAAGGAATGAAACGTCGGATCCTGGTTTCCTTTACTATCCAAGACAAACTTTTGTGTGCCTCCATCCATACTAATATGATCAATATGTGTTCTATCTATACTATTTTGTTTTGTGAGTTTGTCTCGCTTTAACGACTAAACGGCAGAACTAATTTTAAGAAAATTTGTTTGGTCTACCCTCAGGAAATACAGAGAATACGTTTTTGTTATCTTTTTAAATGTACCTAAGAAATTATTTTTGTAAAATCATGTCCTAAATTGGAAGCGGTGTTTACCTGTAAAGATTGTGCAGTTAGTAACTATGTCTTGTTGACTGTGTTTTGTGTATGTATGACTGTAACAATAGTTGGTAAACCAAAATAAATAAATAAAATTAAATCTTCCCTTAAGCAGGTGAAAAAGACCCGATTGATGACCCCTAAACTCACACTACTGCCACGAAGATGAAGATACGGTCAAAAACTAGTGTATATATCTACCTACAATGAGTATGTGGTATGTCATTAAATGACGTTATACATTTTGGCATTATACTATTAGAGATGCTAATAGAAATTTTTAAAGGGCTTGGTAGGTCTAATAATATAATAGGTACACAGAACGAAAATTTAGTGAATTCATTATTTTTACTTTTAATTTATATTTAATAAAAATAAAAAACAAAAACCGACTTCAAAACTGTAACCTATACCTATGTACAAACATAAACTAAAAAGTAAAGAATAATATTTTAATTTCAAAGCAAGAGCCTTAAAGGACAATCAACAAAATTATTGATATTTATATATCTATTTAATATTTATAAACAGTTCTTTTTGGAGTCGGTGCCAGTCAAGAAGTAGGACAGTTTTGAACTGGACACGAAGTGTTCATACGAGAAAACGTCTTACGACACCTCTCCTTACGGTAATGTTCCTTAGGTCTGCGCCGTCGCTCCCCTACTTTTCGAAAATTTGTTACAAAGGCAGAATTAAACTGTCCTTCTTGGCTGGCACCGACTCCAAAAAGAACTGTTTATAAATATTAAATAGATATATAAATATCAATAATTTTGTTGATTGTCCTTTAAGGCTCTTGCTTTGAAATTAAAATATTATTCTTTACTTTTTAGTTTATGTTTGTACATAGGTATAGGTTACAGTTTTGAAGTCGGTTTTTGTTTTTTATTTTTAAAAATAATTTTATTTTTTAATTTTTAAAGTTTATTCCTTATTATATGTTATCATAGGCAAAACTAGTTTGTCCTGAAATCGGGTCTGGTCGGTAAAATATAATATATAACTAGCGGGCCCGGCAGACGTCGTCCTGCCCTGAAATTAAAACAAATCTTGGAACTCGATTCCAGCGCCACCTACCGGGTCCAATTTTATTTTAAAACCATCGAAGAACCCATTGAAGTATACACACGAAATTTCATCCAAATCCAAAAAGTCATGCTCAACGACTCAGTTTGATTCACTAAGGTTTATCAAACGAGACATAATTTTTTTCGTTTTTGTTGATTTTCTCAAAAAGTGCTTAATCAATTTCGACAAAATTTAAATGAGACCACCTCTGAAGTATGATCTACCAAACAAAAAAAGAATCATCAAAATCTATTCATAATTGGCAGAGAAATCGAGTAACAAACATACAAAAAAAAAAAAAAAACATACAGACGAATTGAGAACCTCCTCCTTTTTTTTGAAGTCGGTTAAAAATAAATAACAGACGTCTACCGGTCAATGCCCGAGAGAATAAAACTTCCTCAAAAAATGTATTATGCATAGACATTTTCACAATTAATAGCAACGAAATACAGAAATTTCCACCATTCTAATGACCTCATTACGTACAAAATATCACTAGAATTCTAAAAAGCGTTAATAAAATAAGACTTGCGTATCTGTGTGTGACACGAAAGTAAGTTATGGTGTTGTTAATTCTTTGAAGATTCAACATTACTGAACAACGACAAAGTCAAATTGATCTTTTCCGAAAACTCTAAAGTTAATATTGAAACTCCATCTTGTAATTAAACGGCCCATTGCGACTAAACTTGAGGAGAGTTTTATAATGTTCTTACGCAGATTTAGCGGAGATGTTTCTTGACTATGAATTAATCATTTCAAACAAATATTGTGCCCATTCTTACATAAAATAGTACCATATCCATTGGTTAGAACTGACTTAACATGGGCTTAATTAAGGAAAGCATATTTCATATACGGTAAATAATAATGTTACACAAAGCAAAATGAAGATCAAAGTCGCTGAAAATAAATGAAAGGGATTTAGCCGCAACATGATCTGAAGGAAGTGAAGCAGGTAAAATACTGAGTCTAACAAAATGTAATTAAAGCTAAGAGCCCAAACAATAGCTAAGACAATCGACTGAAGACTTATAAAAGATGCCGATCTTAAGTTACAATACATCGATTGAATTAATTAACAACACTTTACTTTCAGCAAAATTCTACGAAAATTTGTTAGAACAAAATGTTTTTGTATCTACTAGTAGGTAAAATACATGGTACGAGTATAAAGCATTTTACAAGGCGTTAAAATTTCATGTTTCTCCCTGAAACTTTGGTTCTTCGATTATTATTTAGCATCGTGTCTACTTAATTAAAGGAGTTTGAAATTTAATTAATCCTTTTGTTAAATAAATTAGATAAGCCATTATCGAGAAGTTTTTGGTGTACTGAGCCTTTTATATTTCAAATCTGTAGGTATCTGTGAGAAGCGTAACCTTCGAAGTCTCAAAGAGATTATGAAATTTCTGTTTGACTTCGTTGAATTAGATGTTGTTGGGTCTGAACAAAACTTTAAATGGCTCTAAACATTTAAAGCTGGCTATTACCTCGAATTTTGTTAACACAAAATGAAAAATTGTGTACATTAACTTTAAGATTGAATAATATTCCTTTTTAATTGCTTAGCCTTTTGTTGATCATAGGGTTATATTTGAAATATATTTCTAAAGCAGGTGGAGATCTAAATAATAACAAAAAACGGTAAACTGAGCTTGTAGCAGAAGACATTGTAAGATTTATAAAGGTGATTTTAATTTTTTTATATGCGAGTGAAAAAAAACTGACCAGGATTCCTTAAGTGACCAACACGATGGTAGCGTGGGTGAGTTTGTTATTAGCTTGTCCAATATACAAACATATAATTATAATTACATATTTGGAAATAATCTGAGAAGATGAAACATCTCCACAGACTAGGTACTAATATATTCACTGACAATAAAACATTCTAAGAATCGTGTCACACTTGTGTCATACTTAGGTAACTAGTATTAAATGCAAAATCTATGAAACATTTTCCTTATCTTTATGGTCCAATTGTGGCTCCTAAATCATAATACTCGTCACTTACATTCAGTCGCAATGAATCTATCAGTTTGGTGAGTGAGAACCGGCTGAAAGCTCTCAGTCGGGGAAATGCAGTCGGCAATAACACCAAACTGTCACTTGCATATGCCAGCGCCTCAATGTAGGAGGCAGACAAACAATGTAGGAGGAGATGGGAAAGTAGGTAAACATACATATAATTTGGCATACAACATGGGGATAGTAATACTAGTTGAACATTTAATTGAGATTAGCGACTTTCAAATGTTCTTTTTGTTCGTCTACACTCTACGAAATTATAGATAGTGATATGATAAGTCGCTCCCTACTCTTACTCTTTTTCCTAATCCTTTACAATGCAAGTATAATAAGCAAATGGACATATACATATCGATATATACATATATATAGATACCTGTCAACAGCACTACAACTAGCGGTATGCACGATAGCACACGATAGTATGATTGGGAAAAAGAGTGAGGCGCATTTTCCTGGATGGCACTATTTACTTAATAATTAATTTTAAAGGTGTCGATTCTATTCAACTCCAGTCACTAACCAAACTCAACTACATAATGCAGAGAAACATTTTGTGATTTGATTGTCAAAATTGTTAAATCTAATTGTATTTGCTATTAGTCTTTGATAAATAAATGCATCTGAGTGACCACATGTGACGGACAGGAACCGGGCATTGATATAATACACACTATTCACAGTTTACGACCTTTGACAACCTCTGTTACATAGGTACCTACTGCGCTGTATTTAGACTTTCAACACATAATTAAATTAGAACCTCTGATTTTCAGAACTTAGTTCTAATTACTTTAAGTAGGTAATACTTAACACCTACCAATTGTTAGAAGATATATCAATATCACTTCGAATTTGTATTTGAATACTCTGTATCAGCGCGGGTAATTCCGTAAAAAATAAGTGTCTGGGTAAAGAAAGTAATAAAGTTAGTTGTTATTTCGTTATTTGTTCTTGCTATTGTGCAAATTGAGTCTTTGCCTATTTGATTAATTGAGTATTTTACTAATAGCAGATTAGTAGTATATTATAGGCAGTGAACACAAAAACGTATAATACATTCAAACAACGTACCAGTTTCTCAGAAAACCATTTAGAAGGACATCAAAAATAAATATGACAAATATTTTCCTTTTGTTTTTGTTGTTTGCAGCGCATATTTTTCCTCGTACAGCAATGTAATCACTATATCTTAAGTAAATACCTACTTTTTTACGAGAAAAGTAGGTATGTTGTTACCTCATAAATAATACCTACAGTATCTCTTGTCCAACGTCCAGTGCATGTTCCCAAATTCCACTAAATACATATATGTTCCAAGGCAATATTTCGCTTGTAACATATAGAATTGGACATGAAGGAAACAAGTCGGCACGTTAAGACCGCTCGACCGCTCCGGTGCACAGCCCCGGATAAGCTTATAAAACGTTGAATATGAAAATTTCCCCACTTTCCAAATAAAAAGCTAAGAGTTCATAAGCGATTACGTCATAACGGCTGAAAAATGACTTTGAAATCCGAGCACTCCACCCGTTGCCGCGATGCCGCCCCACTCAAGATGAATTGTTAAAAATTGACGTCAAGATTACAAATTATTTTTATTGTTATTGCTCATAACTGAAGGCTTTTTACGACTTCAACAAAATAGCTTTTGGCAACAAGGCTTCAAATTGAGTGGTTGTGTAAAAAAAGAGGAAGGATGTATCCTCTTTTAGAAATATATAGATAAATATATATAGAAATCCTACCTACATAGATACAAGACATATCTGGGTTTTATTTATTTAAGAAATACACCTGTTATCTGTAATCGCAAATAGGTATGTCCAAGTTATTGGTCATTTTCCGAAAATCACTGTAGAAAAAGATATTCATGATTTTTTTTTATCGCAGTTACAAAATGAGCCTGTGGTTCGGAATATGATAGTCAAGACAAGTTATAGTCAACACCAAAATATTGGTAAACATAGATATAGACCTCTCCAAGAGTGCATCACTCCCTTTCTAGTTCCTAGCCATTCACATACATCCAGTCTCATTAACCTTTCCAACAGACATGAGCAATATTACAACTTCTGTTTACTGATTCGTTGTAATATCACATTACAATGAATTAGAGTGGGTGCAATATGGTGTCTTCATCATTCAGTCAGCTATTAGTGTGGGCACAAATCATCTAGAGATTGCGAACATTTGTCAACTAATTAATGAAGCCATATATTGTTGCATGTCCATTAATACTGTTTGCATGTATAATAGCGTGCATCTGGTTTATATAAATTACCCTTTAATACAACTGCTGCCATGATGAGAATCCAAAAATCCTCATTTTTTCTGAACTTAGGTGCATTAGAAGTAGGTAGTGTATAGTAAAGGTAGTAGAGATGGTAGATGTTTTTTATTTTTTTTCAAAACATTGACGTAATGATATTAGATATATCGTGGGAAATCCTTCAATCTACGCAGAGATGTGCTATGGAAACAAAATACTACTTTTAAAAATACACACCTTCGTAACTAGATAATTTACAGCCAGACTCAGGACAATGTATGTCCTGGGTGGAAATCGAACACATGACAATAGGCACGACAGTATTCTTACCAACCACACCAACCGACCTGTCAAAACTATAGACCTTTACTTCTACGTGTATTCTCTCCATATAATTTAAAATTTCTATAACTGCGGATATAAAACACCAATTTGTAATGTATAGGCGAGAAGATACCAGACCATGTTTCTGTTGCACTTAAATCACTGTAGTTCTGTTCCTAGTTAATGTTATTTCAGACGCAAATATTTGAGCCGCAATTAGATTGTTCATTAGTTTATCAGACCGTTAATCAAATGGTGTACACAATATTATAATAATAATTTGGTTATTTCAATAATATAATCATACTTCAAGACTTTTTGGTGGAAACTAGCGAAGTGACGTTGCCTTTTTAAACGACTTCAAAAAAGGAGGAGGTTATATGTTCGACTGTATGTATTTTTTTTTTTTTTTTTTATGTATGTTCATCGATTTTTTCGCCAATTGTCAACCGATTTTCAAAATTTTTTTTTTGTTTGAAAGAGTATTCTTCGGCGGTGGTCCCATTATCACCAAGTCAGGATCTGATGATGGGATCCTGGGGGAAAACGAGGGTAACCCTCAAATTTTATAAGAAATGTCAACTGATTTTCAAAATTCTTTTTTCATTTGAAAGAGTATACTTCGGCGGTAGTCCCACTGTCACCAAGTCAGGATCTGATGATGGGATCCTGGGGAAAATGAGAGCAACCCTCAAATTTTATAAGAATTTACAGTATTTTTCATTCATATACGTACTTATCAAAGCTATTTCCATCTGGTAGTCATCATCTTATGTTGCAGAGCTGATGATGGAAGGTACAACTCCTTAAAGGTTAGGAGTTAGGGGATATTTCTTTAAATATTATAGTCACGTTTAGACTCGTATCGTCGTCTCTTTGTATATTAAAATGAGCTAATGATAGAAGGTAATATCTTTATCGGTTAGGAGTTAGAATATACGTTGTCCTAGATATGAAATGAAACGCAATATCAAGTAGCTGCTGAGAAAGAAGCCTTAATCATTTAGGATATATATTCTTTATTTTCTTTAAAAGTTTATCTATTTATGTATTCCCTCATCTAATAGCGTGATGTTATTTAACTTATAGGCTTTTTTAGTTTCTGAGATAAGTGCGTTCAAACAAACTCTTCAGCTTTCTAATATTAGTATAGATAATGTAAATTAATAATAGGCTTAATTTGCTCGAAAACAATTAAATATTTCTTGAAAACATTGAAATATAAAAAATGGAAAAATAAAACTTTTTATAAAAAAATAAAAACGACTTCAAAGGCAAATGTTGCACTAAAAACCGAAAAATAAACTGAATAAGACATTAAATAAAATAGACAAAAAATATTTCAATAACTAAATAGACCAAAAACTTTACTTATGTAAACTACCTACGCACCTATTCAAATTATTATTCTATAAATACCTTTTGATCTGTTTGAAGTCGGTGCCAAGCCCAAAAATACAATGAAAGAAATAATAAATGCCTTCACTAGCATCGTCAGATGGCAGTTCAGCCTCCCAGGGAGGAGATTAAGTAATCCCTGGGTTCGGGAACTCACTCTATCTGCGGGCGGCCAGCGGTCAACCGTTTCACCGAATTTCCCTAACCGCACGCCAACATGCTGCGCCTGCACTACTCAATAGCGACTCTATAATACCGCCGGTCCCTCCGCCGTCAGCACAGTGCCTCCTCTAAGGAGCTCTGGCAACCTTACTCACCGCAGGAACACAACACCACTTGGCAGTGTTATTTGGCTGCGATATTCTGTAAGGTGGAGGTACTTCCTCAATCAGACGGCCCCAATTATGAGCAGATGTTATCTATGTTATGCTATGTCCTACCTCCTCAAACCGTACGAAGCCTATTAAACCTATTAGGCTTGGCACCGACTTCAAACAGATCAAAAGGTATTTATAGAATAATAATTTGAATAGGTGCGTAGGTAGTTTACATAAGTAAAGTTTTTGGTCTATTTAGTTATTGAAATATTTTTTGTCTATTTTATTTAATGTCTTATTCAGTTTATTTTTCGGTTTTTAGTGCAACATTTGCCTTTGAAGTCGTTTTTATCATTTTAATTTTCGTTAAAGTCGTGTATCTTGAGTTTTATTGAATAAGATCAATCTAAGTGCACCAGTGAAGTGAATGATTGCGCTGAAATTCGGCACGCAGATAGTTATTATGACGTACCTAAGCATAGATTAAGAATTGGTCCTCGCTGCGAGCCGCGACGATTTATTCATCTATGGACGTAAGTATCCGCTAAGAAAGGATTTTCCAAAATTCATCCCCTAAGGGGATGAAACGAGGGACCAAAGTTTGTATGGAGAAACGGAATCACGGGTGAAATCGCGGGGCAGAAAGCTAGTCAAATAGTTTTTTTTTCCTAGAACTGTTTATCGTAATATTATCATCAATACATATAAGAATAAAAAGCGTGACTCACAGACTGACTCATCAACTCCCAGTCCAAGCCTACCTAAAATGGTGAACCTTTGTACAGAGGGAATAAGGTTGATGTTTTAAATTCATCCCTTAATGTGGTAATATTAGGGATTGCGGGTGAAACCGTGGACAGAAAGCTAGTTTCAAAAAAGTTCGGTCGATACATTTTAAAGGTGTAACAAAAGTTTCAATATCTACAATACGTTATGCTTTTGACAGGTGCTGTCAAAGTATCAAGTTATAAATCATCCCTGAAAATAAATCCAATTCGTATACCTAATCATGATTGATTGATTCGAACTTTGAATGTGATTTGGAAAAAAAATAATTGCTGAGATGAAAAATATATTTGATCAGCTAATATAATATATATGTACCTACATATTTTACGTATTCGGCCCCGCGGTTTCACCCGCGTTTTCGACTTGAAGCATAAGTAGCTTTCTATTAGTAAAAAAATCATTTTCAACATTTATTTTTGTGTTAACTGTTCTATGATAGCTTACTGTATTTTTCAATTGCGATTTACAGTATCTATGTAACTCTTCCAATGTAAGTCTGGAATAGCACATAGGCTACTTTTTATCTCGGGAAAAGATAAGATCCCTCGGAAACGCAGGTGAAACCGCGGGGGACAGCTTGTCTATGTATAAAAGTCAACATTATGTATGTCCTTTAGTATAGTACCATATTTCTCCCCACCCCATCTCTAACTAGGGTAGGTATATTTAGAAATTTACCTATTCATTTTTTTTTACAAATAATCTTTTTTGAGCTTGAATTTTGTTAATTACTTACTTAGGTACTTCTTGTTAAACAATTTTAGCATTTACCTTCGGAGACACTTTAATCAAACTTCTTTTGAAATTAAAAAGTTAGGCTCAGTGGATAATTTATTAAAAGTGTTTTAAATACCTAAAATATTCAAGAAAACCTTTTTACTTGTTACAGAATAAATTAATATCAAAGTCACGTTCCTAAATAAACATTTACTAAATTAGTTTATATAGTATAATGGTTCTGAAAAAAAAAAATCACATAGTAATACCTAAATTTTATGTTTTAAATTAAGTATCTATAGGTTAGGGGTCGGCAAACCGCGGCGCATGCGGCTCTTTGAAGGATCAGTTGCGGCTCTTCAAGTTCCCCTCAAAATCATTTTTTTGGGTGCATATGTGATCAAATATTTCGTCAATACCGCGAGCCAAATAATTGTCTTTATTTCGAACCCAAACACAGTTTACTACATTTTACTACCCCTATTAAAATTTGGAATACAGTGAAAAACATAAAACAGAAAACTGCGGCTCTTTGAGCTTCCGAGAAGTCGATATTTTTCTGGAATCTGGCTCTTTGTCCAAAAAGTTTGCCGACCCCTGCTATAGGTGAAAGATTTTGTAAATAAATGTTTTTGGAATTTATCCGTCTTTCTAATCAACTAAATAAAAAACATTTTTTTCCTCTTTATTATTAATTTTTAACTCCGGAGTTATATCACAAAAACTATTTTGTATAACGAAGAAATCTACATTCTACAGAAAGACATTACTTATTATGAAAATAAAATATACTTATGTTCCCCTTCCATTCCACTCTCTTTGGAAATATTACATCATTTCAAACGTTCATTTGCTCGCAAGCATCTAGAATTACTCGGTGGTACTTCAAAGAGAAAATGCAATACCTACCATTCGCGCATAACAAAATCCTGGTAAGATATTTAACCTTGTTATTATTGTACCATCAAAGCTTTTTCACTCCTCTTGCTCAAAAAGACCGTCATTGTGGCGTACCAGAGCGAAGAAAAAAATAGCAATTCTTCCTCTAGGGGAAAAAGTTTTTTTTTTTTTTTGTGTGCCAAATGACAATGAGCTTAAAAAACGAAAATGTCTTTAGTCATAAGTACAATAATCATGAATAAAGACTCGACTTATTACTGTTTCATAAAAATAGAACTTCATTTTAATTTTGAAAATGGAACTAAAATCGGCGATCTCTGGTAGAATGCATGCAATGTGTTGCGGCTACAGAAGAAACAAAAAAAGACATTATAAACTATATATTTCATATTGTATTGGATTGTTTTATTTTCTCGCAATCGTAGTGAAAATTATAGTGTAACACACGGTGCTAAAACCCATTAAAACTCGGTTTCTATTTACCCCCTCGCTAAAGCTCGGGAGTACTCGTATATAATGGGTCATTTTAGCTCCTTGTATAACAATCTACTATTGTATACATAATCTCGTTCATGGTTTGTAATACTCCAAAGAGTACATTTTAAATAAAGAAACGTGCTCTGTCCATGTGGCAAAAGTATCTGACGAGTAGGTAACAAAGTATCTTATTCTCTTGTTTATGGAGTTCATAGCTCTTTACTTCTCATCGAAATTTGGTGCCAAGTTTATATGTTGACTCTTTCCTAGTGGTGGATTTATCAGTGATGGTAGCATGTTGAAACAATTCACGGTAACTAGATAAATAGGGTGTCATAATCAGAAACAGTTGAAGGAGGCCTACAGCAAATTAGTTGAGAGAGGCTAGAGAAGAAGAGAAGAGAAGAATCAGAAAGAAAAAAAATACATAAATTGTTTAAAAAAATCTAATAGAATTACTGTCACAAACTTGTACATGCAGAACGCTAACGTCAATGGCAATTAGCGACGTCGCTTTTCTCATTAAGGGCCAACTAGTTCTAATAATAAATTAATCACTTACTGTGTTTGGCATACAACTTGGCTTCATTTACTTAATTTCTCTAAAATTTTATTAGTTTTAGGTTTATTATAATAAAAGCTGTTACAGAAAAAAGCAAGAGGCAACCTGATACTGTAAAGACAATAGGAAGGGTCATGACTTAACTCTATGTATGTTTATATTTACGTAAGAGTAGACTGATGAATGAGGTGACACCTTATTATTATGGTCAGGATGACACAGGCTATATTTAATACGAATAAAATTAATAATATGACAAATGTTGAATTAAAAAAGGGGGGGTCTCTGAATTCCTATCGTATTTTCACGGTTGACAGCCCTAAGTGCTCGTCGAACAGTCCGCTTAAGGGTGTCTATGGTCCCTCAGACATCCACCTTTTAGTGCTACCCAAAAAAGAAAAGACTGACAGATCTATCAACACACAGTTCAAACCACTGAACGAATTGGGCTGAAATTCGGCAAATATATAGTAGTTATGTCGTAGGTATCCGCTAAGAAAGGATTTTCCAATATTCACCCCCAAGCGGATGAAACGGGGGTCCAAAGTTTGTATGGAGAAACGGGATCGCGGATGAAGTCGGTTAAAAAATACAACCGAGACTGAAAAAACACTACGTCCTACTGACAAAAAAAATCTTAATTGTTTTAATACAGATGTCCTAGTCTCAATTAATTCCATGTAATAAAGGCTGTTCAAAAACTAATGAAGGTATAATAGTATTGTCTTGGTTATTTGCCAAGAGGGAACTTGCACTTTGCCGGTGGGTGGTGGAATGTGGCATTAAATGCATTAATAATTACTAACAAGCGGGGTTCTTTGTCCTCGTCCATTAGAAGGACGTCACTCTGCCATTACCGTGAGATGAATGACCCGCCATTCAGGCACTAATGCACTGTTACTTTAAAAAATCCACCCTGTAGGTTTTAAATCACGGGATATTGGAGTGGTTTTTTTTTGTTGCTTGGGTCAAGTAAGATTTAAGCGCATGTTACTTGAGTAAAAGAGTTGAAGTATTTGGATGCTTGGCGTTTTGTAAATAATACTAGTTTTCGCCCACTGGTTGAAATTCGATATCGTTTTTAGGAAAAATACAACTATGATACTGTTTCCATTTTTTTATCGATAACTTTTATTTAACTCTTTAGTGTAATAAAATTTTCTTTCAGATACTTTAAAATTTAAAGAGGTAGCTTGTGTGGTTTCAAAGTTATTTGGAGTTAACTAATTGACCCTTTATTTTTGCGGGCGAGTATTATTTCGCTTTAATAAAGTCTCAGATAATCCAAAAAATATCAACAAAGCATCCAGAACCCGTTCTCTTCCAAGATTCGTAAATATGCAAAGTGTTCGAGCGAAACTAATTTGTTTTCCTCGGGATGAAATTAAAAAGTATGACAAGAGATACAAATTGCTTCGCCCTCAATTTGCTCGTGTCTTGACTTCAGCATTTTGTTTGTTTTTATAAAAGCTAATTTATTAGGCAAACCGCAGCATATTACGCTTTATGAATCTCCCTTTCTGATTCCCGTAGAATACAACTAATAAGCAATAAAGTTGTATATTTCGTTTCCTTTGTAACAAAATTAATTATGAGACAATTTGTTCTGAATGTTCAATTTCTGAGTGAAGATTAAAATTAAGCAGCGTTTACCTTTTGTTCCGCTATTGTACCTAATAGAAATGATAAAAGTATGGACATAGATCTTTTTGTTTTATATTATTTACAAAATGCCGTATATTTATCTGCTACCCATATTTCCAAAGTGGTTTAGTAGTTTAGATGTGAAAACGTAACAGTAGTAGGTATGAACTAGTTAATGAATGATAGTACAAGTAAAGATAAGAACCACATAATGAAAAGGAATGATAAACTGTAGTGAGGATTGGTAATTTGACAAATAGCGCTTAGGGACGTAAAGTAACAAATGGTAATAATAATGGTTTTTCGGTGAAACATATCAGGTATTACTAATTTAGTACTTTCTGTACTTTTAAGAGAGAGAGACTAAGGACAGAGAGGCAGATAAGAGATATATCAAAATAAAATAAAAGACGGTGCTTAATTTGTACATAAAACAATATACATATTTGGAGTACATAATAAAAAAGCTAAACAAAATGAGGTCACACAACATTGCGCATAGAGTGTAATTATTTACAATACGCTACAGCAAGGTCTGGTTGGACATGAAATCTCTTCTCTGGGGTTGAGCAAAGTGAATAAGTAAAAATAAGAGCCAGACGTTGTTAGATATTTATTCGTCCCCTAACACCCTGTACCACTATAAATCTGTGCCGTCTTGAATATAGTTTGCATTATTATGCAAAGTCAAGCGCCAGAGATCGCGCCGCGCTGCGTGTGAATAGCGAACCACTAACAAAAAACGTTAACCAATGCGCCTGTGTTCTATATTTATATTTAAAAAAAAAACACTAATGCATTTCTTTAACAATAAAACAATTGAAATCCAAACAATTTGTCTCCAAGAAGTTCTATATAAACTCACATAAAATCATTAAAGTAATAAATAAAAAAAATACTAATATTAACATTAATTTGACATAACAGTCAATCATCACAACAATAACATTGAAGTATACACACACTTAAATTAAAAGAAACATGAAACTATTGGTAATAATGAACGTTTTGCTACGTAGCACTTTAGACAACAAAATAACGTTATAAAATCAACACGAAAGTTATTAAGGTAACACGCGATCAAACGATTAGTCGTTTATTAAATGCATGCTTAATGTTAAATCGATCGATACCAATCAATGAGAAATGATTAATGCTTCGTGAACACGGGAGTACACATTGATGTTATGAAAAAATAATCCAATAAAATGGTTCATTGGCTAATTCAAAATAACGTTTTGGATGTCATATCAAAAGGTGATAAATTCATATCATTCGAAATAGACTCCCATACTCATAATTTCTTCAATAATAAAAGAACCCATTCTCTTCAGCAACTAATGAACCAGCCATTTCTTTTCTTCTACATATCAGCTTTTTCAAAAATTGCAATTCTAAACTCATTGAAAAATGTACTGACAATAATAAAATAGAAGATTGGCACAACCATTTTTTTCCATATCACAGCTTTTATGTTCGAGAAGGTAATACAAACACTCCATAAAAGGTTAAAACAACTGCCTTAGCCAATCAACTGCTCTACACTGAAAAGACAAACCAACGAATCCTTCAACCGCCACAAGAAAATCGAATGCGACAGAGATTTGAAAGGTGACTTCTCTTCTCAAATGACATGTTGACACCAGATACCATTTTGACCCTACATACCAAATAACCCGGCTCCTTCAACCCCCTCTATAAATTCATTTTGCGGGCAAAGCAGGCGAGCATCTAATAAACTAAATTACAAAATTAGTTAATACCATTTATTTTAGCAGCATCAGTCACGAAGTATTTCCCCAAGTTTTACTAAATTGAAGTCCGACTTATTATATCCGAATTACAACCCCAGTTCGAAATAATATGGTTAGGCATTGGCACCAAAGGAAGATGAGAGGCAGTCCATTCCCTGCGTCCATGTCTCTCAAAATGAAGATGTCTATAGGGTTAAATCATCTGGTTCTCCTGTGCGAATGGGTTGTGCCGCAAGGCTCTATTTTAGGTCTTTTTCTATTTTTGGTTTATATAAATGATCTTCTCTTTTTTGTTAAAAATACCTGTGGAGTTGTACTGTTTGCTGACGATACCTCACTGATTTTTAGTGTTGATAGACTGAAATACAATTATGACGACGTAAACGGTGCATTAACCCAGGTATTAAATTGGTTTACTGTAAATAGTTAGTTACGTTGTATTAAGTTAGCACTAACCAATGTAAAAAAATAGACTGTAACATAATGATAAATAATGAATCCCTCAGTCTTGTTGAGTCAACAGTATTCTTAGGTATTACTTTAGACTTAAAACTTCAATGGGGCACCCATATATCATGTCTTGCAAGAAAGATTAGCTCGACTGCTTTTGCAGTTAGAAAAATAAGACAGCTTACAGAGCAGATACAGCTCGATTAGTTTATTTTAGCTATTTTCATAGAGTTATGTCATATGGAATTTTGCTTTGGGGCAAAGCCGCTGATATCGAAACTATTTTTATTTTACAAAAACGAGCAGTGCGAGCTATTTATAATTTGAGCTCTCGAGCTTCTCTCAGAGATAAGTTTAAACAAATTAGTATCCTCACAGTAGCTTCACAGTATATTTATGCAAACGTATTATTTGTACATCCCAATATTAGTAATTTTGTAAAAAAAATGTAACATGCACTATATCAATACTAGAAATAAGCACAAACATGTGACCTCACACATTTTTAGGACTGGGTGTACGCTTCTATAATGAGATACCACCTACACTGTTAAATTTGCCTATACATAAATTTAAGGAACGTGTTAAGAATGTTTTAGTACAGAAGGCGTACTACAATATTAACGAATATTTAAACAACGACAATGCTTGGGTGTAGCGCTCTTGCAGGACACAAATTTATGTAATAATTCTAAGTTTGTTTTGAAAAGATTGATTGCTGAGTTTATTGCCGGCTCTTCTCAGCAAAAGCAACCTTCCGAACCGTGAGTTAGAGTCATATTCAAATTCAAAAGTATATAATTATAAGTATTTTTAATCGTCACATGTTTGATATATTACAAAATATTTTTTACTCTAATGCACGGTTCTTAAGGTCATTAAAATCTGACAATTCATGGGGGCCTGTTTGAATGAATGAACATTTCATTTCATTAACCCTTTAATTCATCGTGCAATGTTTTGGTAAAAATTTACGTGAAAAATGCTTTTAATTCAATAAAGTACAATAAAAAATACAATATTTTGCTCTAGAAATTTTCAATTATCTCCTCCAACAAATCTGGTATATGGTGAATCTCTTGTCTCTAGAGCAGGGTGATCCTTTCGGGGTAACCATTTTTAGTTTGGCTCTTCTAAGCAGTAGCGTAAACTCGTGTGGATACATTCACCTCCATGGAACCTGCAATCAAAAAGGTGCATTGGCTGAAGCAGCCCAGAAATTATTAAAGCACTAATATATTGGACTTCGGCATCGACTACGATTTTATTTCTTTCAGTGACCTTTGGTGTGGAGTCTTCTTTTTTAGTAAATACATATTTATGCTTCACAATTTGTAGGTAGTCTTCACAAAAAGGCTGGCGGGGCTACAGTTCACCTGTGCACATTGCACATTTATGATATTTAAATCTATAACAGAAGAAAGAAACGTTATTTTTGGCTTGGAAAGTTTTCATAATATGCGTATTATTTTATAGCCTTCGCAAGTTCTATATATAGCTGTAAGTTCTTATTTTATTCTTCCGAAAATTTGGCCTACTGGTAGAAACTAGCCATTAAACATGGGGCTCTTCCATGACTGTTTTAGTACCTAGGTACTTCGTTTGTAGGTACGTAATTAATTCGTATATGAGAACTAGCCAAGTCAGACCTTAAGCTTCAATATATTATCCGAAGAAAATATATTTTGAGTTGTTATAAAATGTTGTTGTATGGGTCATAGAATTACACCATCTTACCAAATTCCACATGATTTGGTCCAGTAGATTCGGAGAAAATGTCTGTAAGATGACCGGACAGACATTTTTTAAGGAACCCTAAAAATGTTAATAAAATACAACTGGTACTTTTTAGACATACCTAGGTAATGTTAGTTGTGAACAGTTCGTTCCGGGCTTATTTATGTTGCGTACTCTCATGATTGATTAGCTCGAGGAGCATATTTGTTAGCAAAACCTTCACTATCTCATTAATTATGGTTGCTATGACTGAATTCACGGAATAACTATAAATCTGGGTCAAATTGAAGTACTACAAATGCGTAATGAGGATAGGTTATTTATTATGTAGACAGGTACATAATTTGTTATTGTTCACTATATGAATAATAAAACAAGGGTGACACAATAGGTGGCCTCATTGCTCATAGCTACTTTACACTTTCCTATTTATAAACATATAAATTGGCAACAATATGTATGCTATGTACCTATTCATCACCGTACCGATACCGAGTGAGCCAAAACGAGAGTATTTATTAAATATAAGCATCTTAAGACCACGCAAAAAGAGAATATTCAAATAAAGATTATTCATATTACAGTGGGAACGAGATTCTCTTATTTTCTTTGATATACTGAAACAAGGAAAACTCAAACGTGAAATTTTGACGTTGTGTTGTTTGAATTGGTATAAAAAATGTGTTTAGAAGTCTGTAAAACGCAAGAAAGGGAGAGAAAAAAAGAACTTTTGCTTCGCAGAATAGGAAGAGTAGGAACAATAAAAGTAAATTGAAGTTGGATAGAATTTTCGCTTCGCGAGTTTTAGTGGCCGATTTGGCGTAACGAGTTTTTACCGCCTTTACAACTTTGCAGGTTTTCACAGCGAAGTTCACTGGCTACAAGTTTTTGTACTGACTTGGACGATTGCAAGCCTGTCGAAGTTTCTCCCTGCCACCGTAATCTCGGGTTTTGATAACTGTGTGCTGTGTGAAGATTAGTTTTGCATTTTACTTAATATACTTACTCAAATTGTTTGCTTGTATTTTTTTTAATCTAGACACAGGGTCAGTTGCCGCTCAGGTCGAAAAAAAAACGGTGAACACACCAGGTGTAGTTATTTATATTTATACGAACCATTTCTATTTACTTTTACCGCCCTCAAAACTAACGTAACTCAAAAACAATAAAACTTACACACTTGCAATTTTCGAAAAACTAATAAGCCTCCATTGAACACCAAGTCACCAATACTTAATTTCATTAATACATTTATTATCATAGTTCTTCAGTTATTAAAGTCTAAAAAAATGCAACTTGAAAGGCACCAAGGTTTTCCATAAGACATATACCTATTACAATACAAAGGTAGAAATAAGAAAACAACAAATTCGATTATTTAAATTCTATTAGATAATTCACCGAACACCGATAAATACGTAAGTCAAACTCAACATTTATATCTATAATTATTATGTTAGTTTAATTGTGGTTTTAACATGCAAAAGAAAACTTTTCATAAGACCACAGATTTGAAAATGTTATTTTAGATATTTTTTTCGTATTATTTATGTGCCGATAATATAAATTAAATACGTTGATAACTCATTATAACTATTTGTAATGTATAAATTGACATTAGCAAATGTAATTAAAGTACAAGCTTTGATATAAAATACTTATTTTAATAAGCATTTATTTACATAATGTCTAGTTGTCCCCCGTTTCCGTGGGATATAATGTTTTCTCGGGATAAACAGTATCCTATCTCTTAATCTATATGTGTGCCATGTTTCATTAAGATTGGTTTAGTAGTTTCTGAGTTCATCGCGTACAAACATCGTCACTCGAGAATTTTACATATTAAAATATTATGTTGTAGAATAAAACACTAGCTTCCATCCCATGTTTCACATCCTCAAGTGGTATTTTCCGGGTTAAAAGTATAGGTATTCCACATTTTGTGGAAAGACTTTTTTATTTATTACACCTCAGACTAAATAAAAAAGGTAGACAGAGCCCCGCGCACTTAAAGTGAAGCACAGTAGGTAGGTATTAGTAGATTTTTTATATTTTAGAATAAATATTCAAACAAACCTTTATCATTTTGATAAATACACCCTGAAAAAAATAGGATATTTTTTATATACCTGAGAGAAGATGCTAACTTTCCTTTATACTATGTGTATAAAGGAGAGATAGTATCTATCAGTATTAAAAGGATAAAAACATGTGATTTAATCAAAGGGACTTAACGCGGGTTTTTTCTTCAATTTTTGGAGCATCTCCAAATAGTAGAACTTAGTAATAAATTGGGTGTTGGAAATCCGACAGACGAATTTGTGGTAGAGTCGGCAACTATAGACGCTAGTTAACTGGATTTCGACTCGTACGTACGTCAACCACGCCTGTCCAATTACTTCTCGAACTTACTATCCTATATATCCACTAATTTATTAGCTTATATTCGTTGGTTTTATGTCAATGGATTACGATTATGTATATAAGTACCTCCTAGAATTTCAACAATCTATGCTATCCCACATGAATAACAGAATTATTGTTTGTTCGTCGTTTCAAGTATTTATATCTCGATCAAGCCTCAACCGTTGCACATTTTTTTAGAAGGTAGTTATTTTAAATATAGAGAAATCTCGGAAACCTTTTTCCTTTGAAAACAGGTATACATGACACATTTTTATTTAATAAATATAGATATAATTAAAGTACGACAATTAGGCACAAAATGAAACTTCATATAATATAAGATTTGTTATAGAACTATTGTAGGAAACTTTACCACTGTGGTGAATATTGCTTTTATGTAAATTTGAATAAAGCATTAGCCCATTATATTCTCACTATACATACATTAGCTGTCATCCACACCTAAGGACGATTTATATGTAAGATAAGATTTGCGAGATATATAAATCGTCGTGTACCTATTTAGGAAGAAGCTGTTTTCTTGGGACATGCTTGGGATTAAAGCGAATAATGCATTAGAAGGCTTTCAGACGATGTGACGGCCAAGGTTCAAAAGATATTCTAAAAACGTACTCTGTTGGCAAAGTACCTGAATGTGCCTAGAATATTTATTAATTGGGATTTAATAGAATCATAAGAGAATTACAAGATTTACCTTCTGCACGGATTTTCCTGGTTTTGGTCTTAAAATAGTTTTGAATGACGTAGTATTATTTTACAAATGCGGTACGAGTAAAGTGCTTTGGCTGGCTGATGAATTATTACTAACCACATTTTTTTTTCTTATTCTTATCTTATTTGGTTTATTTTGGTACCTATTCGTTTTTTTTGTAAATTTAGTTAAAAATATGAATCAATTTAGAAGCACTGCCATTTCATGAATAGTATTCCAACGACAAATGAGCTAATCAACAGTAATAAATGTAAATTCACATTACAGGTGTGGTACAAATTGTAGATACTTGTATGTAGTAGTAAAGTATGAGCAATTCCATCTCACAGCGCCGCTGTTGCTGACTGAACGAGACCGCAAACTCCGATAATTGGGGCCAATGCGCCCGGATATTGCTTTTTGATGTTATGAAACAACAAATTTTTCTTGTATCAATACCGTCGTTGTGAAATTAATTCAGAGAGCGCAAGAGAGTCACTTATCGTTATTAAAATGAATAAATGCGATTCAAAGGCGATGATAGCTCAGATACCGACAGATAGTGTCGGATACCGTGGCGAAGGTCGTAGCTTCAAATCCTATAAATGCTTGAGTTTTCGGTAAAGGAAAACATCGTGAGGAAACCATAGCACGGTGGTAGGGTACTTTGTAGTAACCGACTGGCTGGCTACCACCCTCGAGTTGAAAATCTGTCGCCAAGCACCTATCGGTGTGTTCCGACAGCTGCACTTGAGAATCAGTTCCCATCTAGGCTTTGCCTGTTTACCACTTTCGGTCACATGATCACTTACCATGGTGAGATTGCAGTCAAACACTGGTTTCATTATAATGAAATTCGAATTGGTATCATTAAGTCATATTTATCTTATGACTTATTTAAGTAGGTATCTTACTTACGCTAAAACATGTTCTTTTATGAATATGCATTTTTAAAGGATTAAATTTAAATACGCAAAAAATTCTTCGTTCAGTAATAAAAATATTGTCCATTATTTAATAAAACAGGGAAAATCCAGTAACAATTCAACCATAAAGTTGGAGATGCAATATCTATGCAATATCTATAAATTAAATATCATATCGACGCATCCAATTCTGCACAACGCGGCAACGTGTGCACAACATTAAGATTTTTATTAATCTGTCTTATTACTAAAGTTCTAATAGATTTCTATTAATTTGGATATATACTAAAATCAGTAGAAACATTTAAATATTTTAATTTAAAATAAATATTATATACAAAATGTAATATTACGCCTCTCGGTTTCACCAGCGTTCCCGAGGATTATCTTTTTCCGGAATAAAAAGTATCCTACGTATTATTCCAAGATATAATCTACCTGTGAGCAAAGTTTCATGAAAATTTGTTCAGCCGTTTTCGCGCAACAAACATCCAAACATATACAAACATGCAAACTTTCACATTTATAATATTAAGTAGGATAAATACAAAAATATACATAACATAGCGTTAAATCCATTCTATTGTTTAACGTAATCAAAATCCACCTATTTATGTAACGTGAATTTCATTGTTCAGGATAAGATAACCTACAAGCTTTGTTTACTATTATTAGGTATTAGAAACAATACTGAGCCCAGCTTATAAATTAAATAAAAACAAAATGACTAACTAAATATTAATCGTCACGAACAATGGAAACTATTTTCTGAAAGTCACGTAGACAGGTAGGCACCTATGTAACAGTTATTTTAAGAGTACCTATACATAAGTTTATATAAGCAAACAATGCAAGGAAAATAGCTTCCTTCTTATTGTTTTAAATTAAATTAAACAAAAAACCCGATTGCATTAAAATACCAACAACTAAAAGCGAAAAACAAGCTCTATAATATATCTAAATACAAATAATAATATAACAATTAATTTATTTACAAGAAATGTACAAAATATACAAACAAATGTACAACTATAATATAAACACATACAACTTAAATGTTAGTTGAGTTTTTGCTGTGCAGGTGGGGGCATTAGAGACCTGTGTAATAATGTGTCTAAATATTATTTTAGATCTATTCTGTGTTCTAGATAATGGGGACTGAATTCAAAGAAGTTCATTATCAGTTTCTTACGCCCAGACACCCTGACAGGAGGTACGCTTTCGTACTATTTAAATCTGGGGGCACGGCAGTGCCCCGCCAAGACAAGCCAGCGAAGCGAAAACACAGGGGCACTACCTACCTTTTCTCGAAGCGCTTCGTCGTATATTTGAACCCTCATAACTTCGCTTTGGATTATACCAGATAAACAAAATTCTCAGGATATGATGCCTATAGCAAACTTATTAAACATATAAAGTTTCAATTGCATAGCTGTTACACTTTAGATTTTATTGATATCTAAAAACCCCCGATTTCGTCACTGACTGATGATCATCAAAATTCATAAATGGTACTTCCTGAAGTTCTAGAAAGCTGAAATTTGGTATTTAGGCTAATATTAGTACACAAACAGCAAAAAAAATTTAAAACTTGAAACTTTTATCCCCGAACCCCTTAAATAGGGAATGCGTCAACTATGTATGTATGGGGACACCCTTTAATTTTCAATTTTTTTTATTTTTTAAAATTTTTCCTTAATTTGTGCTGTAAGACCTTGCCTTTCGCCAAATTTTGTGATTCTAGGTCGACGGGAACTACCCTATAGATTTTCGACGGTTTTATCTCAGAAACGGGTGGACCTAGCAAGTTGAAATTTATACCAGATACTGAAGTCTAATAGTCCCTATTAGGTGTATAAAAATCAAGGTCTTGAGTCAACACGAGAAAAAGATATGGGCAAATTTTGATTTTCGCGAAAATTTGTAAGTACCAAAATTTAACTTAATATTCAACATTTTTTATTTTTCGGAATTTTCCCTTTACTTGTGCTGTAAGACCTTGCTTTAAACCAAAATTGATAAATCTAGGTCAACCGGAAGTATCCTATAGGTTTTGGGTCGAAAACCTATATGGTAGTTCCCGTTGTCCTAGAATCACGAAATTTGGCAAAAAGCAAGGTCTTACAGCACAAATAAAGGCAAAATTCCAAAAAGTAAAAAAAGTTTAAAATTAAAGGGGGTCCCCATACATACATAGTACCACCAATTAAGATAGACCTCTGTGTTGTATCGGAGCTCATACAATTTTGAGGTCTAGCTTAATTGGCACCTATCTCCAATAAGGTAATTGAAAACTTAATCTAAAAAAAAATTGAAATAAATCCTCAAGACTCCATTACCGTGATGAACGAACTATTTACAAGTTTGTTCGGAACACTCGGTGCGCGAGTCCGACTCGCATTTGACCGGATTTTTATACACCTAATAGGGACTAATAGACCTCAGTATTTGGTATAAATTTCAACTTGCTAGGTCCACCCGTTCACCCGTTCCTGAGAAAATTGGTGGTGACGCACTGACAGACGGACAAGAGAGTGATCTTAGTGTTTCTTTTTTTACCTTTTGAGGTACGGAATCCAAAAAATAATGTAATAAAATAATAATGCAACCCTTTCTCATACTAATAAACAACAAAAATACAGAGGCAGTCCAAATAAGTTTTCACTTCAAAAACTAGATGGCGTTGTCTCTAATTGAAACGAGCTATGGTTTCATTCTTAGAGATTTATATAGGCAAAAAGTTTCATTTCATTAAGTTTCGTTAGTTTGTTTGAACATAGTCGATTTTCCAACTGATTTAAAAGGGAGATAGTTCCTGCCTCTTCTATTCCTTGACATACTTAATGTATGAAGAAATAGACGTTGAGGTCACGTCGCAAGTCAGGACTGCTATCGTGCGATATGTTGTAGACCACTGTGATGGACTATAAGCCAAAGGAAGCGAAACGCAATGGCACTGCCTACTAGGGGATGGCAGTTTGTATGAGACTTCAGTTTTCACTTCAAAAACTAGGTATATGGCGTTGTTTCGAATTGAAACGAAAATATTGTCACAAGCAATGTACAAAAAGAAGTGAAATCCCACCAAAAACATTATCATGTAAAGAGTGCTGCCAAGACACCACACGGCTCGCACTGTCAAAAAGTAATCAGATCTCATGTTGATCCAAGCTTCTAACTCTACACGCCCTAACTCTACAAGCTCTAACTTCACAAACTCTTATTAGTGAAAATATGTAACTTGGCCATTTCGTTACTACAAAATCAGAAACGTAATGAACAGTGAATAAATTTTTCACCTTAAGCCCATGTGAATGTAGCGAAATGGCCAAGTTATATATTTTCACAAATAAGAGTTTGTGAAGTTAGAGCTTGTAGAGTTAGGGCGTGTAGAGTTAGAAGCTTGGATCAACATGAGATCTGATTACTTTTTGACAGTGCGAGCCGTGTGGTGTCTTGGCAGCACTCTTTACATGATAATGTTTTTGGTGGGATTTTATTTTTCTAGTGGTATAAATTTTTTTTTATAAATTTGTAGTACCTAATTTAAAGGTGAGTAAATACATATATTGTAAGGTACAGTTTTGTATCATATGAATACTTTATTACTTGATGTAGGTACAATGATTTTTAATTATTTAATTGTGTATTTGAACATTTTCGTTTAGAATATTGCTGAATAGAGCCTGGTTTGTTCCCTATTAAGGCATTTACTTATTACCCATACAAGTTTACTAACTTTTTATTGTGTTTGCATAGATAAATATTAATTAACTGAACAAAAGCTAAAGTAATTATAAGAAAAATTCCATGTATTTCAGTATAAATATATCTTTTTCGATACGCAAATAATCATTTATACACATATATTTCGGTATATTGTTAATAGTATAGTATCTTAATTAATACAGCACGAGTGTACCGACGGTAGCATTCGGTATTTCCAATTATATCAGAGAGCAAGCCAATTAAATTACACCGTATATATTTACGTAAGTTGGTAGCTGTTATTGTGTTGGAAAATAAAGAGGAAAATTTAATGGAATGGTATTAACCCTGATTAAATTACATTATCAAAGAACATGATCCGATACTTTTATTAGTCATCCTATTAAACATCCGCCAATAAGAAGCCTCCGTTGGGGGGCTATTAAAAATATCCTGTTAGCTTGGTCGAATAAGTCGACCTAATAAAATTGTGGTATTAAGATACTAAATAACGACGGGCAGGGAGCGTCAGTACTTTACTTGAGCTTCACCGGCGACATTATTTTGATTAAATTGTCGAAATTAAATTTTCTATGTCACATTTGTTTGCTATATGAATCAGTTAATTACCTTAATTATTTAGTACATTTTTATATACGTAGCTAACAGTAAAAAAAACGAAAATAAATCTATCGAATTTTATTCACAATCTAGAACAGTTTAAAAACAAATAAAAGTTATCGTATACAAACATTATAATTTGTTTGTATTAAATGAACAAAGTTGATAAAAATATCCAGCATACCGGTAGGTACCTATTTTATCAGTTTATTATTCAGTTCAAAAATAAGTATTAAATAATTAGCTAAGATAAAAAACTATACTTTTGAGATTATAGTAGCGACTGTGGCCACAAAGCGTATGTTTTTTTCCAGATAATAAGCTGACCCAAGTTCTACAGTAATATCATCCGATATGCTAAATTAAATTTGTTGATTAACAGCTATATTTTATGCTTATTGCTGAGATGAACATATTATTTTTTGAGTACCTACTCTACTTTTAGTTTACAACTTTTTCATGTTTCCTCAAGTGTTTATGTATTGAAGAACAGCTTAAAAAGTAGCTAATAATACAGATGTTTGTAAGAGTCTTTGATGAGTAAAGGTACGAAGATGTCTCTATTAAGACTACAGACACCCTGCTGACAGACAGACAGACAGACACAAAAGTAGATAGCGATAGAACAAAAAATAAAAGTAATAGTAGCGATATGTGACAGAGAACTCTGTTCTATGAAGGAAAAATAAATGATTTTATTGAAAAAAAAATCATGCTAACATGTCTGCATATTAAATAAAATTATTTTTCAATGAGTTGCACTTAGTGCAAGTCTGTTAAGAAATCAAGGCACGGTCCTGGTTCATTAAGATGCATTGTGTGACGCTGGAAACTTTCGAGCTAATTATGTTGCTGTTCTAAATGCATTCCTTAGTTTGCAACGTTGAAGTAATTATTGTCGGAGATTCTAATAAAAGTGGTATTTTCGGATATTGCTTAGGTTTGAAAGTTTATTGAGACCTCTACACAGTTAACAGAGATGGCCGCCATCTGAGTGAGCGAGCGATTTATTTTAATAACACTTAAATGATAATATTTAAAATACATTTAAATTTTACAATATCTATGTATCTATCGTTATACATAATACCCTTATTAATCAATTATTATTAATCACAAAATCTCCGAAAGTATAAATGCAATGCAGTTTTGAAAGGCAGGTATATTCTTCATACGGAGTACGTATCCGCTAAGAAAGGATTTTTAACAATTCAACCCTTAAAGGGTTTCCTTGGGAACTCGAGTGAAACCGCGGGAGACGGCTAGTTATATTAAATGAGTGTTCTCGCAGGAGGCGACGTAAAATCAAATCTATAAGCATATTGGGTTTAAATCACAAAGGTCAATTCATAGGCATAATTGTTTTTTTCATCCAAACACAGATCGAATACATAATGTATTCGATCTGTGTTTTCGAAAAGGTTTTTATTTAGCTGTTTTTTTTTACTTTTTGCTCAATCGCACTCTATCTAACAATCAGAAACACAAACAGGATACTGTTGTAGAAACCATGTTCAATACAAAAATAAAGGTTAAATATCGGTTTGGTTCGGCGTCGGTATCTCTGTGAACCAATACGACAGACTCGTATATTTTGCTTTGCTCTGTACTGCACAACTGTGATAAAAGGTTTAAAGTATACCTAGTTATTTGGACATCTTTAATCCTAGAGCGAGAATTTTGCGGACTCCATTATTTATTGTAGCTATTGTAGCATCATCTTGAGATAGCAAACTATTAATAAATCTCTTTGGAATGTATCAATAAGGTCACGTCATCGTCTTTTGTAAAAATATTTTGTAGAAACAAAAATTGTCAGGAAATCATAGGTCAATAATATCTGTCGCCAATGTTGAATATCTAACAGTGTATTTCCTAAGCAGAGCCAGTTGCTTTTACGATTAATGATAAGTATTATTTATATAATAGTTTCTACGCCAAAATACATACAACTCATTTTTAACTATGCTTTTTTTTATACCAATAGGTGGCAAACAAGCTTACGGCCCAACTGATGGTAAGCGGTTACCGTAGCCTATGGACGCACTCACGAGCGCGTTACCGACCTTGCATAAACCTTCTAATTCTCAATAAATTATTACACTATGTTACGTATCTCATTTGTATGTTATAATGATTATTTTTTTATCATACTGTCCGTTAGAAACAACCCACTTATTACAACATAAGAAATTCCTCTGTTGAATCACAAACAACGAATGATTTATAAGTAGAGAACTTCTCCAGCTTAATTATCAGACAACATTGTTCAAAAGCGACTGTCAACATAAATTCTTTGTACAGTTGATCCTATTAATTAGACCGACAGATTTCTTACGGCAGGGTGCTTCGTTTACCCTTGTAGTCAACAATTAAAACCTGGATTGTTGCTTTTAAATTATTGATAGATAACTAATACGTTAACATAAATATTGGGAACGAATGGTTAGCTAAATTTGGTACCTACCTACGTATTTTTTATTTTATGTATTTAGGCCCAATCAGTTCCAGAGCACCTAGAGTCAGTTGGCTCTAGATGCGTTGCGCTGTTTGTTATCATTAGTCTGGCTCGCTAAACAAAACCTTTGGCCGAGCCTTTTGACTGATCAGGATTCTGACGGATTAGTAATCAATTAGTGGACGTGGGTATGCAATCGAATTGAATTGCTATTTTGCCACTGCCATCTCCAAGCCTTGAGCCATTCGCTCTGACTAAATCCAGGCCGATTTAGTCGACAATGGCCTTTTATTTATGGCGTTTTACGCGATTGGATTTTCCGATAATTATGCTCTAATGTTCGCGCAGATAGAAATGCGATTGTTTATCCTGGATTCGGGTAGATAAGCGAAAGAGATTAAGCAGTTCATCTGAATTACTATTGTCCAAATATTCAGTACGAATGCGGTCCTAATTTTGCTCCATTCACGTCAAAAACTCGATGAGAGTAGATTATACGAGTATCATGATATTGTATCGTAGTTTTTCTATTATTGTCTTCCCTCGGGATGATAACAGATCTTACGGAATTAAAATTGGTTATACATTTAATGTTTTAATAGCAAAAAACTGCATCTAGAAGTACCTACGTGTAAAGTTTTTCACAAAAAGTATTCTACAAAAGGAATAAAAGCTCGTAAAATCAATTATACAGTGGTCATGGAGTGTGTAGTAGAGGTTGCACGTACTGTGTACAGTCGCTCGTAAAAGTGGTAAAAGTGCGACCGGACAGATCCTGTTATAAAGAACGCTTTCAATTGCAAATGGGTCGTGGGGCCAGAGAGACACCGAATTTATGACCCTGGATGGCAAACGAGCACGTTATTTGGAGTCCGATGGAGGAAAAAATAGGGATAAAGAAATTGAGCCATTCATTTTTCATAGTTTTATTTATGTAAGTCCATTCGTAGCGGGGTTACGATTCTATAAAACGATAAGGGCCATTTTCGCCTGTTTTTTGTTGTATTGATATAAAATTAACAATCTTTTTTATAAGTTATGAAATGATTACTTGATTTTTATCACTACCACATTAAAAAAAACTATATTAAGTAGGCACTATGACAGTAGAATCTGTGGAAATTGGAGCAAGTGGCTCTATGATTCCAATTTTGTTAAAATTTGTATGAATACAAAGAAAATACTTTAGAAATAAACATTTATACTTACATCTAAAATTATCGCCAATACTAATTAAGGAAATCGTGAAGCCAAAAGTTTATTTGTACAAAAATATTACAGTATAGGTACTTATTAACTCAGGAATATTAATTTCATTACATAAATAACAAAATTTATCTTAAACTTTACAATATTTGACTGTTATTTGCTGTATTTGGCTAAACATACTTTTAATTAGTCGTATTAATATTAAAAGCATTAAAATTCCGATAAATAATTATGTTTTGTATACCTATATTGTAGTGTTACTTATTTGACACGGAAGTATTATTTCATAAAACAAAATTATTATGCTATTGAAGATAATAATACTATGAAACACATTTGGATAATTTAATCCATAATTAAGAATCAGACGAACTTACCTTGTGATGTCTGATTCCAATTATGCGAGGGTCTCAACCGAAGACGATTACTTTATTACATGCAGCAGTACATGAGATGGTGCCATCTTCGTCACACATTTAAAGCTAGTATATACTGAAAAGTAAAGCCCTATCTCCTGTCTCACTCCCGCTCTGCACCGACAACCTGCGCAAGCGGTGATCGTGACCTCATAGTTTCAGAGTTAGGTTTTTGTGTTGTCGTAATAGTTTTTTTTTTTTTTTTTTTTTGTTGGGTATTTTGGGGGGGTTGGGATGACGTAATCGTCTTCGGTTGAGACCCTCGCATAATTGGAATCAGACATCACAAGGTAAGTTCGTCTGATTCTTAATTATACTTCGGGTCTCAACCGAAGACGATTACTTTATTACATGCAGATGTTCAGAGCTATGCAATGTTAATGAAAAAATAAATAAAAAATAATGTTTTGATCTGAAGTATTTTTATATTAATTGAATTACTTACTTCAATAATAACAAAATGTTATCAAATAGGATAAAGTTACATTTATCGCTCTCTTAACCTGTGAAAGTTAATAAAATAAATGTAATTAAGCCTTAATTACATCTAAACATACAAACATATGTTTATTGACGTAAGTTAAATATAGCATTTACAAACTGATCGTCATTTGAGTGTACAATATCTCTACAATAATATTTAAGAAACACATTAGACGAATTACTCCAGCCTGCAGCCTTGCGAACAACCTCCAAATTAACTCCAGACCTATGAGCGGCAGATGTCGACGCTGCCCGAGTACTGTGTGCTCCAAACATAGATATGTCGATACCACTGTCTTTCAATATCTTTTTTACCCAGTGTGCTAAAGTTTGGGAGCCAACCTTATGATGAGGTTTACGAACTCCTATAAAAAGATGTCCCTCAGGTATATCTGTTCTTAAGCGTTTGGTTCTATCTATATATGCTTGGAGGGCAAGTGCCGGGCAAATACTCGGATTCTCGTGAATATAGGGCAATTTAATAAGAGGTTGACAGACTCCAGGCTTTGAAGTTTTTATAAGATCAGTTATTTTAATCACAATCATACTATCACTTTGTTGTATATTATTTAATTTAATTAGACTAATAGTCTGCATTCTTTGTGCAGAAGCTATAGCTAGTAAAGTACAAGTTTTATAAGACAAATCAGCTAATGACACATTATCATATGGATAAATATTTGAAACATAGCTTAATACTTTATTTGTATCCCATGTTGTACTGTATTTAGGATTAGGGGGATTAAGTCTATATACACCTTTTAATAAACGATTAACACACTCATTTAAAGTAACATTTGTACCTAATATAATCGATAGAGCGGATCTATGTATATTTAGACTGCTATAGCTCGCGCCTTCCTCGAATTTTTTTGTTAGAAATGATATGACTCCGGTACTGTTTACGTCATAAGTGTCTAAATTGTTATTTTTACAGTATAACCACCAAGACTTTATTGAGCTACTATACTGATTTAATGTTTTTGTTGCAAATGAGGCCATCATAATATCCAAAGACGCCTGTGGTACACCACGCCTAATCATCGATTCCCTGATTATTTGGCTGCCACCAGGATAAGATCCATGTGAAGTGGATGGCAGTCTCTGAAAGGCGAATAAAAAAGATATTTGTTAGGTCCAAATAATATTTCTTCTGATATTACCAGTCTAGGCCATAACCATGCTTGAGAAGGCCAGTAAGGTATCACTAAACATTCTTTGTCTATAGTTATTTTCTCTAATGTTCTAGATATTAAAGTAAAGGGAGGAAATGCATAAAAACTAATATTGTGTCAACTAAACGTAAATGCATCTACCTAATATGGATTGTTTTAAATCAATCATCATTAATTCATATAATAAAAAAAATTGTTACGGATGACTGTACATGGAAGATATATGAGAAAAAATATTATTGAGACCTTTTTCAATGCAATAGCACCCAAAACAATGATTGTTATAATTTTTGACTGTTTGTCTGTGCGTTTGTGCACGCTAATCTCAGAAACGGCTTATCCGATTCAGATGTTGTTTTCACTAATATAAGTGAAGCTTCTTAACATTAAGGTTTTGTTTCATGTCAATTGGTTCATAAATAAAAAAGTTATGTCAATTTAAAGAACCACGTCGAACATTTACTAATTTGTTAAACTATCTATATCTATCTATCTTTATCTGTTCAGTAGCTTTGACTGAAAAGTTTACTAAACTTCATAATAATGTTCTTATCTATATGATCAATGATAAGAAATAGGGTTCAGCTTAGGCTGGAAGTTTGTGGGTTACACGCCTGCGCGGGGAGGTTACACACAGTGCGAGGAGAGCCGCGCCGCTGCCTGTATAAAAAAATGCTATCCAAAGTCACTATTCCACGCGGACGAAGTCGCGGGAACAGCTAGTTCAAAATAAATCTATGCTTTTCGTTCGGCTTAGGGCTTAAGCACTGTAAAAATTGGTGATATCATCCTGTGTCATGTGATATGAATTTAGTTTCTAATAATATCAATAATTTCTAGTTTTGTGGTTGAGTAATTTGTATAGGTTTATTTCGAAAAGGCATTTTATACCCTTTAGATAATAGGATCATCAGTAAAATTACACCATTTGTAGTAAAAATAATGTAAGCGACCAGCAATAGGTACCTGAAGCTCCTCTTCTAGTGGTTCCTCATCTGGTGGCGCGTGTAGCCTGTGGAGCGGCGCCCCCTCGCCGATTCCTGACGGCGGTCCCGCGGGGGCCTGCGGGGTGCAGGGGGCAACCGTGGCTCGGCCGCTGCTGCACGCGGCGTCCCCCTCAAGTTTAAAGCCCCTCTCTGAGGCTGTGAAGCTACTGGCGCCTTGTATGGAGGGCGCAGTATTGGTTTCATTTCTGAACCAGTCTTGGTTATCGCCTTTGATGACTTTATATGTTCTGTTAAGGCGGATCCAAAAAGATGTTCATCAATCTTTGTGTCTTTAATTGTATCTCTAATGTTTTTATTAAGAGTATTTAAAGCAGCGTATCTGCGTGACTGGGACTCTCTGTAGTGGCTGTCACAAATAAGCCTTCCAGCGTCACTCAATGTTTTTATAATATGTTGAGGTACTAAATTTTTGGATTCAAGAGCCCAATTTAAGACTTGTCCTATAGCTGCAAGACTGGTGGCAAGTTGATTTTGCTTACTTTGACTGTACATATCCTTTTTGACATTTATTTCCAAAAGGGCGGCTTTAATTTCCAAATTAAGTTTTGGTGCTCTCATATTTAAACAATTTTCAGGTGGTAAGTAACATTTGGCTAATTCCGCTTGGACATCTTTATGAAGACCGTTGGCCAGGATATGCATCCACCTTGGAGCAATATCTTTATGTAAGTTATTTCCATAACTTTTCTCATTTGCAGGGTCCTCACCAAGTAATTGCAAGATCTCAGGATCCAACTGCGGCGGAATGTCATCATTAGTCTGTATGACTTGGGTATCCTCTGTGTCCGCCGCCGTCTGCAGGACTGACTCGTCCGGAGCGCGGCAAGCTGCTGGCTTGGATAGTTCAAGTTGAGCAGGCGAACCGTCATCATTTATATCAATGTTATTCTCGTCCGAGTATGAGACTTCATTAGGGATTCCCTCACCTAAAAACGGGAATTGTTTGAAAACTCAATCGATGTTTAATGAATACCCATCACGGTTTACGTGGGGTGAGCTGTTGTCCTCTACACTATAAAAGTGGAGCATCATATTCCTCAACACGGTTTACGTGGAGTTATAGATTTATTCACACGATTTACGTGGAATATTTTATGTTCCTATATAAACAATAGAAGAAAATAGGTGCCTAGGCACACTTTGAATGCCTATACATAAAATTTTAAAACTTCCTGAATAATCGTAACCAAGAACTGAGTAGAACATACACTTGTAATAATTTACTTTGTCTTAGTTCAAAGTCTAAGGTTCGAAGTATTTTATAATACGTATACAAAAAAGGAGGGTAGGTAGTAATATTATAATATCAAAATCGATATTTTGTTAATATTCTAATCACGTTAAATACTTTATGGTTTACCAAGCTTTGGTTATTTAAATGATCAAAAAATCAATTAGTACCAATAATTATATAATTACCTTGTAAATCAGGGTCATACACCGGTAGTGCCGATGGATCCGAGTAATCACTTCCTGATAACTCTGAAGTCCGTCGTCTTTTCTTCTTTAATTTATTCTCCAATTTCTTTATCTTCCTTAAAATATTATCGTAATCACAATCCTTAGATTTCCTTTTCCCCATCGTATCATACCCAAATCCTACCAATAAAGAAAATACCGTGCGATCCCGATAGCACAAAAACACGTAATGAGGTCACGATCACCGCTTGCGCAGGTTGTCGGTGCAGAGCGGGAGTGAGACAGGAGATAGGGCTTTACTTTTCAGTATATACTAGCTTTAAATGTGTGACGAAGATGGCACCATCTCATGTACTGCTGCATGTAATAAAGTAATCGTCTTCGGTTGAGACCCGAAGTATAATTCAAATGTTTTTTTCATGTTTCATTTTTTTTAATATTGGATAACCATGCAAGCCATGATGTGGCCGAAGGAGGTAAGCACACATAACCTAGATGGGAACTGGCTCTCAAGTGCAGCTGTCGGAATACACCAAGAGGTGCTTGGCGATAGATTTGCAAATTGAGGGCGGTAACCAGCCAGTCGAGTACTATAAAGTACCCTACCACCGTGCTGTGGTTTCGTCTCGATGTTTTCCTTCGAAAGCTCAAGCTCATTGTAGGATTTGAACCCACGACCGTCGACTCGGTATCCGCCGTCACTACCACTGAGCTATCTTCTTCATTCAGTTTCTGGATCAAGCATATCAATTTGGGCTACTACATTCCTTTATTATTGGACTTTTTTCAGTCCTGATTCCCCAGCGACCATTGTATAATAGTAGGTACTCGTATTATAAATAAGGACAAATTGAAATGATAGCTATAAATACGCTTTGAATAGTCAAATGTTTGCTTTTTAAATAAAATAATTCAGAACAAACAAATAAGTAATGCAACGTTGATCCATAAAATATTCAACTGTCGATCCGGTACACTAATTGGACGGCTAACGAGATAGCTCTCAATGTCTCTCCCCATCTCTATCTATATACCTATCTATAATATAATAGGTATGTTTTACAATTTTAGAAGCATGGAAGGTTTATAAACTGGACGAGACTCTTAATTCTTCATTACTTCTTTTACACAGACCTTCTGTGTAAAAACAAATTAACAGGCCTTCAAAGTGCTTCTTTCAAACCCTAAGATCAAGAAAATCCTCCTCCATCACCCAAGGAAGGCTCAAATTTTTAGGCTTCACAAGAAATACTCCCCGAACTTCGTAAGAACGAATGCGGGCGCTCGAGAAAGGAAATTAAGAATAAATGTGTCAGCAAACTTTTGATCGATTTAGTCTACATTTATTTACTTCAATCACATTCTTACAAGTAAATAATGAAATAAACTTGCTCAACAACTAAAAGGTATAATCAAGACTTGTTGGAAAACTTCATGAAAATGGTTTAATATCTGAACGAAAAGGTAGCCTACTCTACGGGGATATACTTAAAACAGCGTTAGATATTCTCTGGCTACGTCATTAATCTCACGTTAATGGCGGCGCGACGTATCTCTAATGGACAGCGACAAAAATACGCCCCTGTAATTAATGAACACGCTCCTTGAAAAACCTTACAAGTCGTGAACCATGCCCACACAGTTTAGTTAGATTACTCTTTAATCACTTGCTGTCTCGTAGTTAAGTTTACTAATCCCAAATTATTATAACCTGTCAATATAGTAAGTACATATATACGAGTTACTTACATAATAATAGCTGAGGCTGAAATGTGTAGGAATTTTGAAATGCGAAGTATTTTGATGTATTGGAGCTAAAATACTTTACCGTGAGCTTTTAAGGTGATAAAATATTTGAGCATAGGTATTTTCTGGGTAAACGGCTCATTATTATCATAACATGCTCTCAAATGAGTTGTATTACGTTAGCATATAAATTCATATGTAACCAACATAAAATAGACGCAGTTTACTACGGCACAAACCAATGTTCCAAAGTATCTAGTATTATGATAAACTAGTTTTACGTCCTGAGACTTCACTCGCGTTCCCGAGGGATCTTATCTTTTACTGAGTAAAAAGTATCCTATATTTTATTCCAGGATATAATCTACCTGCCTGCCAATTTTCATCAAAATCCATTTAGCCGTTATTACCTGATAAAGCAACAAACATAAAAACTCACAAACATTCTCATTTATAAGATTAGTAGGATAGTAGGACAGCCGCGGTTTCAACCACGTTCCCGAGTGATCTACTACTTACTTGATTTTTCTATTTACTTGAAACTTATTGCTATATTATGTGTTATTCTAGTGTAAATTATAATAATATAACAATAACTGTAAAGTATAGTCAAAATCCATTCCGTTGTTTTTGCGTGAAAGAGTAACAAACATTAGTAGGATAGAACAGTAGGATAGTAGGATAATGCCTTTGTGATTTTTCTCATGAGAATTTCTAGCTATACTTCTGAAGATACAGCAATATTTCAACTGAAAAAAAAACAACAGAAAACAAAATAACTTAAATCGAATCATTAACTAAATTATTTTTTGACTTCCTATTTTTGTACAACATTAACCCAAGTAGAAAATTAAAATTTTTTACGTCATGACTTTATGTCTGAGACTATATTTAATTATTTTGCGGTTGAGGAGTAACTACTAACTAAAGCTGTGAAAGTGAAACAGACGCAGATGTGATTCCATTTGACTTTTCATTTTATGAGTAGATAAGGAATACTACAGTACACACAAAATAGCTGCAGTACCTACCCCTTGGCTTAATGAATGGGATGATAATCCCAAAACAACATGAGAAAATAAATTCCAGAAATCGACAAGTTATACCAACACTATTAAAAAAAACCCGATTTACATCATATTTAATAATCAGTACTAATAGATGTAAGATTTACGCATGTACGAGTACAAGAATGGAGGGAGTCATTTACATGAAAACTAATTGTTTGTTAATAATGGACGATTTTGGTGTGTAATTAATCACTCGCTCCACCTGCTAACAATGAAGCTCACTGACACATCGCATGTTACTAGATTAATTGTCCGATCATTTGGTGACTAAAGATATGCGTATTATATCCAAAGTGATTATTCTGTCTTAAATAACCTCATGATGGGGTTGGTGACGGATTAATTCTAAGACTTTTTTTTAGAGGATTAGAAGGTGTTGGGCTGGGTGCCACGACAACCTTACGCGGACTGTTCGGCGGGCGATTAGAGCACTCTCAACCGGATAAAGATTTAAAACTTGACGACTGGCCGCTGAGGGCGCCCCAGAAGAGGCACGAACCTCGGCTCAGGGCGTCACCGGGGGGGCAGCACCATAAAGGTAGTGGGGATTCTAAGACAAGAGGTCCTTTATTTAAAATTTTCTACAAAGGTTATGGTAAATTTATAATTGACTGTTTCCATAGTAGGTAGGTTAATCGTTTACTTTAATCATCCACTGATTCATGTTTTTTTTTTACTTGTGTTTGACCGCAATCTCTCAAGTGATGATATATCCGTAGGTGGTAAGCACATAAAGCTTGGAAGGAAACTGGCTCTCAAGTGCAGCTGTCGGAACACAATCGATGCTTGGCGATAGGTTTTCTATACGTGTAGCCAGCCAGTCGCGTTCCGCAAAGTGTGTGCTATGGTATCCTTTTTTGAAGGATTTGCATCCACAATCTTCGCAGCGGTATACGACGACTATTTGAGCTATCATCATATGTGTATGTAACATACGCACGGTGGTAGGTTACTTTGTAGTACCCGACTGGCTGGCTACCACCCTCAAGTTGAAAATCTGTCGCCAAAACACCTATCGGTGTGTTCCGACAGCTGCACTTGAGAGCCAGTTCCCATCTAGGCTTTGTGTGCTTACCATCTTCGGCCACATCATCACTTACCATGGTGAGATTGTGGTCAAGCACAAGCCTATCCAGAATTAAAAAAAAGTTATATTAATACGCTGATTTGCTTCGCCGCGGTTGCACCCTCTTTCGCGAGGGATGTTATGTTTTCCCGGGATAAAAAGTATCAAATGTCCTTCACCAAAGTCCCACCTATCTCTATACCAAAATTTATGAAAATTGGTTCAGTGGTTTAGGCGTGAAAAGGTAATACAGACAGACAGACTTTTGCATTTATAAACCTACCTAAATGTGATAATTTATATGGATCAAGAACCATTGATTACATGCTACCCAAGCTATTAAATGAATTACCAAACAACATGATTGAAATGTATAACAATAAAGATATTAAACATAATATTGTGAAGTGCAAACTAAAAAGATCTTCGTTCTAAACAACTTAAATACTACCTAATATAACATAAAATATCAATATTTTTCTCTTCGCAGTAGTTCCTGTGCAGTTCGATTGCAATCGAACGACCTTGCTTCGTACAGATAAACCCCTTGAGGTTTGCGCTATGTGATCTTATATGTATGTTGAGTGTTTCTTTGAATGTAAGCTGAATAAATGAGTTTAAAAAAATATTTGTATGGATTCCCTGATTATCCCTGGAAAGTTTCATATTGGTAAATATTATGAGGCCTTTATAAAACAGTCCCAGAGCAATGTTCAGATTTAAATCAAATTTCGTTATGGCTGAATCAGTATAAACAGCAAAGCAGCCTTTCAGTTTGTCCAAATGAAATAATCGCGGTTGTTTTTTGAAATGGCAGAGTAGCCACAAATAATAATCTGATTGGCTTTGTAGATTAACTATTTAGTTTCAATAGTATTATTAAATAATGGTTTATTTAAAACTTGTGCGGTCATCGTATTCTTCACATACCAGAGCTACATAATATCTATAATTCCATGAGCATATCAATATGTAGAGTATGTCTGTTACCACTATAGTAGAGGTTACCGGGGGTCAAGCCGGGTTCAAACAGGAATATTAAAGTATCAATAATGTAGTGTATCTATGTGTAACATTGTTTTTCATGAATCAACGCATCATGAGTTTTTCATGTCATGGAAAAGTTTTATGTAAGCCTTTGAGATAAGGTTTGTATATTTTATGCCAGTAGTTCATGAATATAACTTTTTATCTATATAAACAAAAACTAAATGCTGTTCATTGGTAAGCGCATCACTTGATAACGCTGGACTTTCCCGGAACATAACTTGAACAGGACAACAACAGCTGACGGATCAGCTGGTTTCCGTAACATAGAAATAAAAATTCCCATCTGCTTGGGTTCAATTGACAAATGCACTATTACTGTTCAAAACAGGTATAAAATCGTATAACACTTAATTAAATTTTATTAGAACAGAGTAACAAACCACATTTCCCGTCGTAATTATTGTTTGACTTATTTAATCATTTTGTAAGGTGGTCTCCTTTGTTCTAAAATACGCTCTCCGGCGAATCTTATTAAAATTTTAATTAATGCCTACTATAAATTGCTCACAATTGTTTAAGCTGTAAGCGGATAGAAATATTATTAATTTATTTTTATGCTAAATTGTTTTGGTTGGTTTTTGTTCTGCTCGTTTATACCTAATTTAAAACATACACTTTTATAAAATACTTCAGACTTTCAGCGGTTTAACCATTTATGGAATAGGAAAATATCCAAAAGCAAGATGGAATGTTCTAGATCAGGGATACTCAAACTTATAGCTTCACGAACCCTCGGTAAATTTTGTCAGACGACGGCGAACCACATTTTTGAAAGAAAAAAGAATTAAAGAATCTGAATAAAATAATTTTATTAGTGTATTTTCAATATTTTAGTTTATTAACAACAAAAGCATCTAAGAAAAAACGAAAAACTATTTTGATTGTTTCATTTCTCAAAGGAACAAGTTCAGTTAGTACATACGAGTACAACTTATTGAAGTAGGTAATACAAGGTAGCATGTTGTTGTATTGTGTATAGAGTGTGTGGTCTCATAAAGTTTGTGGTATCCACTATAAAAACACTACACTTGTAACTTTCCCCAGCTTTATTGTACCGAGTTGTGGACTTCTGAATGTGCACTCAGCTGCAATACAAACCAATTTTTAGAGATCCTCCGCTCTAATTAAAGTTAGTTATTAGTTTTATATAACTTTACAGAGCATACCTGTATTTTTGTTTATTCGTAAATATAACTGTAATTTTAGCCGTACATCAGTGATAAAAGATATTTATCTAGTTTTACTTACATTACTCCTTTTTGTTTCGAAAAATGTAGGATTGGAGTTAAATAAAAGCGGAAAATCATACACTAGTTATTACTAAATTTCTACTACAGTTATGCTCGCCACTAACTTCTCGCAAACCACGACAGGTACAAGTGTAGGCAAATCGAATATTGAAATTGATCTTGGCAGGCAAATCTCCATAGGTGGCGGTACTGTAGACTGTCAACCATTTAACGACATGAGTCAGAAAATAATTGACAACGGTAGGTACTTTCAATCAGGTGACTTGCCTGCCTGCTTCTGATATAATGTTGGAAGTCTCCTAATTAAGCATTGTGGCTTATGAAGATAAGCATCAGACATTCTTGTAAGCTTATCGCCTCTACGTAAACAATCCCGCTAATATCACACAATAGGCACATGTGAAAGAGTTTAACTGAATGTGTGCGACGCGACGAGTGACGACTTTTTTTTATTAAAGAAATCGAATCAAATATGATTACCTAATCTATAATTGTATGATTTTCTAGAAAGATTAAAATCATTGCAAAACCAAATAAAAGCCGCGGGGTAATTTGCTTACCCCGTAGAACGATTCCGGCGGTTGCAGGTTTACTTTGGCTCTCACTACAAATGTTTTCTCGTGCTAGCAATTTTTTAAACTGAACTTTTAAAAGAAAAACGAAACTGATTTTTTAAGCTGAGTTTTAAGTTATTTTCCAGTGAATGTTCCAATTGAATCTATTCGTTGGTTTCTATACAGTTCGTAACAAATAAATATGCCTTCTATAAAATCAAATGCCCGTGATATTTTTGATTTTTTAAACCACTGACTGAATATTGTGTATTATTGACTCGACGAATGGAGTTTTATGCAAATTCATGCGGTCTCGCCATTTCCATACGTTCCACTGACATACGTTTCAGATCTAATTACAATTATTTTCATTTGTCAGTGCATATTTATTTTGCATATTTTGGTGATTTTTGATGGTTGTTGTTAGATCGAATACTGCGATTAGTGTAAGTACATCATTTTCAATAATATTGCAAGATATTACGACCCCAAAATCTGATTCAGAAATATTGAGGTGGTGCAATTTAGTCATATTAGTATTGAAGTAAGCTCCCAATAATATGACATTATTTTAGTTATTTATAGTTAGCATTGCTATTCATCATTTTTTTTATAAATCATGTGAGCCAAAGACGTCGACTGCTGGACAAAGGCTACGCTACTCGCGTCCAGTGGCTTCCCGCGACCCTCACAAGATCCGTCCACCGTGTGGAAGGCCCGCGGCCCGCTTTTTATTTATATAGATGAATTTTAAAAATTATATGATTCTATGTAACCTAGTTATTTTAATTTGTTAGTCATCATGACATTCAAAAGGCAAGCTACGGAATCTAAAAATAGAAATCGAGATTTTTTACACTGTGAAAATAAAAAATACTAAACCACATTAGTGCCTGTAAACGTCGGAGCACAAAAACTTTTTCTACTGAAACTTTCACATTGTATGAAGTTAATGGCAAACAACTACAAATAGGCTAGCGTGAATTATGTGATTTTTATAAAAATAACATTTCAGTAGCTTTTGTTATGGATAAAGTAGCAAACGTTAGATTCACTGGCACGTAACTTTTTAAAGTCAATAAAAACTTAACTGCAAGTCGATAAAAATTGTGTATAGAGAATATACAAGAGTGAGATGACTATAATATGCTGTTTTCAAATTGTACTAGGGGTGTTCAATAAAATGAGATGACAATGAGTACGTAACAAAATATTTTATTGGATTCTATTTTTGTTTTCGAATAAATCGTCATCCTGAGAATCTAAAATTCCTGTAACTGCAGTAACTACTGCTTCATCTTCAAATCGCTTTCATCTCAGAAGTACCTCATAAATAGATAGAAATCTCTAGAGGCAAGGTCTGTGAATATGGAGGGTGCTCAAGTGTTTCAAAGCCAGCATCTGGGATTATAGTTCTGACAATGGCGAATTTTGAGGCAGGGCGTTATCTTGATCAACAAAGGCAGTTTTTGCGAGTTTGCATCGCCGTTACTTATAAATTTATTTGCGCCTAGCTGGTAGCACTAGCAGTGATTGTGTATTACGTCTTGCGCTAAATTAGTAGCGCCTTAAAGTTTGTGCTGCATTCTCACCTTTTATTGAACGTTCCTCATATGTCATTACTCTGGAAAGCAATTGATGAACAAATTAGATTTAAAATAAAATATATTTCCTTGATGACAATCACTTTGATCATTAGCAAATGATACGATACTGAAATAAAATAAAAGGAATGAAAAAGGGACACCTAGTAAAGGTAAAGATAGAAATATACAGCTCATACTATACCGTCTGAAATATTTCTAATTTTTGATAAACATAAATGACAATTCCTTGGTGCCATTCTGCAGGATCGACCAGTTTTCGTTATTGGTCCAAATTTCCTATAGCCTATTTGGAGCCTCTCGTTATCTTGTGATTCCCTGAGCTATCTACTATGATTGCCGCATGAAATATCAGCACAATGCCACATCAGGCAGAATATTCAATTTCTAGTATCTATGGTAGCCTAATTGGGATGAATATTACTTATACCTATTCATTCAAATATATATACAGGCGGATTTAAATGTCTAGAAACTCTACAAAATATTCGATTTTCAAACCTTCGACAATTCGACAACCTTTCTACGTCTAATATTTGAGTACACCGGCTATATCGTCACAAACAAGGTACTTATTCATAATTGGCTAAGTGGGAGAAAAAAGGCCAAAATGCGTTGATCTGTAACGAGATGCGCGAGTAATACCACTGGTGTTGCACTTACATGTATCTATGGGCGACGGTAACCGCTTACCATTAGGAGGATCGTATCCTTGTTTGCTCAGTGGTAGATATAAACAATTCCTTGTGGGATTTTTGTTTTCCGGCTTTAAAAGTTTTAAACGCTTGGTGTTGAACGTTGATCGTTGTTACAGATTTTCGAATGCAATTGCCTTTTTTTTTTCATTGAAAGCTTAAGCGCACATATTAAATGTATAAATAGGTAGGTAGCTAAAATGACTGATAACATAAATTTAAAAATTCTACCTATAGACATCATAAGCGTAAGCGTTTTAGTAATGGTAGTCAAAATTACCTGCGTCGATGTTTCATTACACTGGTAATGACATTTGTTAGTAATAACTTCATAAGTATGGACGCATGCAGTAAAGTTGGATTTTGTTGCCAATTCTAGGAAACTTTAATACTTTTATGTCCTAGGTATATACAACATAGCAGTAGCAATTAAAATTTCAAAAACGTTTTGATCACACACGGCCATCTGATCCCACACTAAGCAGAGCTTGTACGAGTACTATGGAAACTAGATAGCTGCTATACTATATATACCTTCATCTTTTTTTGTAAATACATACTTAAATAGATACATCACACCCAGACTCAGGAGAAATAGACAGGTTTGTTCATGCACACAACTGTCTGTCTTGGATGAGAATCGAACCTACGACTTGTAGCGTCTTAAACATCCACGCCAACTAGCCTGTAAATTAGAAGTATAACTTATTTACTTAGTAACGGAGAGTTGATCGTAATCGTAAAACATTTATATCAGACCTCGCTTAAATTCCTAGTTATAAAAGCAATGGTCTAAAACTCACTAGAAGTCAAATTACCACGATATAAAACCCCTTATTAATTGAGTTTCACGTCAGTAGCAATATGTCCCGCTATATTTACGAGAAAATAATTTTAAATTGTCTTTTTGTTTGCACAAATAAATGTTCACGATGGCTTTACAAATGTGTCGCAACTCACATTTCGATTTCCACTCGTACGGTTTCCTGAATGCGTAGTTTGTGAAGCGATTGCCAATATTACAGTTTGAGCCGAGAGCCATGAAGGCACTGTAATTATATGTCACTAGGGATGTCAAACCGTGAAGTTTCCATAATCGTGAATGTAAATGCGTTATTGGATTTCGATTTATTTATGCAACAATGGATAGGATGTTGGCAAATTGTCGAGGCGTCTAACTGTTACTGCCATTTGCACGCTGTGTTATAATATGGGAAGTTATCGACCGAAAATAATTTATTTATCGACATGGACAAATGGCTTAATGTAAAATAAGCACTAAGTTGTTTGATATATAGAATACTAGCTATCCCCGCGGTTTCACCCGCATTCCCGAGGGATATTATCATTTGCCGGCATAAATAGTATCCTATGTTTTATTCCAGGATATGGACTACCTGTGTGCTAAATTTCATAAAAATCTGTTCTGCCGTTTTTTCATGAAAGAGTGACAAATATACATACATACAAATTTTCGCGTTTATTATTTTAGTTGGATTGGATGTGACTGTAAAATAGAGTAAATCTATTGACATACTACAGTAGTAGCTCATAGTAAAAAAGAGTAAAATTTTATAATAAAGAGTCAAAATGTACCTACTTTAATAAAAATAATGAATATCATACTGACAAGATCGGCTGGGAGCCGTTGGATGCAAGCGTCACAAAACTGTAGGTTGTGGGAATTTACGGGAGAGGCCTATGTTCAGCAGTGGATATCCATAGACTGACATGATGATGATGAATAATAATTAAGTAGTATACACGGTTGAAATTGAGCATCAGTGAAAAATCAAATAATCTTGACATAAGAGTGTTTAACAGGGAATAATGCTAAAATCAACGTTGATAGCAAGAACTTGAAGTTTTATAGGAATTTGCTAGAGCTAAGCCATGTTACGTTCCAATCAGAGAGGATCAGGAAGCAGAGCTTAGTCTGCTATGTTCATGTAATAGCGTTATGTTTCTCATCGTTCTCAAAAGCACACATACATATTCATTAATCTTATATTAATTGCTTTAGCACTTATGTACCTGTACTTGGGGTTGTAGCTTCGATTTTCGGTCTCTTGTCTAAATGAAAACGTCTTATCTGTTAGTAAAATATACGTAACAATTAACATTATCACAAAATTTCAAGTTCATAGGTCAGTGGGAAGTAAATAAATCTTCGTAACAACACTTTGTAATAAAATCAGCTGATTTTGGTGGCTTCTCATTCCTTTATTTTAAAACAAAGAATACAATATTTATCTACTATAACGATACTCCACTCAATCTTATATTTGCTCAGACCAAATAAAAAAGGTAGACATAGCCCCGCGTACTTAAAAGAGTACAGTAAAGGAAGCCGAACAAGTGTCTGTGCGACACGAGTCACTCGGGATAACGTACGTGCAGGTCACGCAAACAAGTACGTGCAAGATGCGTGCACTTATTGGAGACTATTGTTTACGTACGCTCCTTCTACCTTTTTCATTTGTTCTGTGTATATTCTAATATAATTCAAAAAGTACGCCTGTATTGGTCCAAATTATCAATTTATGCCTTTTGCGGTTGAGACCATGGGTCCGTGGGGGTCTGAAGCTCGTCGTTTCGCAAATATTTTATGTAAAAAATTAATCGAGGCCTCGGGTGACCGGCGGGCGGGGAGCTTTTTCCGCCAACGCATCAGCTTGGCCATCCAAAGAGGAAACGCTGCCAGCCTTCTGGGAACCTTGCCGATCGGCAGCAGCGGCAGCCTCGAAGAAGTTTTTTATGTATTGTAATTGTACATTTGCATGTATATTTTGTACATTTGTTGTAAATAAAACTAGTATGTTTAAAAGCTACATTTATTTTCAGTAGTTCATAGGTTCATTCTTCAGTTTATCGGTCGATTGTCATTACCGGTCGCTGAGATTCATATAATAACACGTATATTTATTATAATATAAGACAACATGTGAAAACTAGATAGCTATTTCTATTACTGAGATCCGGTAAGTATTTTAAAGTGATGACCATAATCATACCTTTTAGTGCTTATGAGTAAAGTTAAACAGATTTACATTTATGTGACAATGACTAACGGCAATGCTATCTATTCTGTGCGTACACAGAGAAAACTACATTGTAAGATTCTGTGGCTAAGTTACAGATAAATATGTATAAATTGATAGTATACATACATGCACTGCGCCTTATTATTGTCAGGTCAGGAGGTATGGAGACTCGGGACATTTTAGCGCAAAGTCAACGGCGTATATTCACGCCATAATAAAAACAAAAAGTCGCAAGGTATCCTTATCAATAATAACATGAAATATAAAACACTTTATCATTAAATAATATTTTTTATCGTTTGGCGAAGTAGACCTCTTTATTATGAAGTCATAATGAAAACTTTTATGAATATTTATTTATGATGTTTTGGGGAAGCCCCATCTCATAAAGTACGTGGGTGTACAAAACTTGGAGAAAAATACACTCAAATAGATACATGGGAAATACTTATATTAAAATGTGCCTCGAGAAGATTATTGTAATTACTCCGGATATAATCAGAAATTAATACGGCGTTAACAGATTAATGAGTACCTAAGAGATGTAACACATAATTTGTATCAGGTATAATATAATAATAACTGATATCGATCCCCGAAGGTATTATCTTCTATTCGGGTCTGATAATATATTTGATACCCGAAAATGTGAAGGGCTTACTAATGAAAAGGGTGCGTGAAATGTATTATCTTATCAAAGTATAGTACAATCAAATATAAATTAATGCCATATGAGTAGGTTTATATGGAAGCAGAACATTTAATATTTGATGTTGCGGTGGATAAAATACTGATTATTGGGAAAATTTTCATACGATTCGAAAACAGCGTGTAATAATTATGATTTGTATTACAAAAATATTGTAAAATTAATTAAATGTCTACTAATCTAAGTATCGTTGAAAATTTACCGCAACCAGTAATAATACTGGTAGATAGGTATTTGTGGAATAAAAAACTGGTCAAAAAATAAAAACAGAGACCCCGGGCTTAGTTCAGCTATTATGCTATGTATTCCTGAGTGGCTTACTTTCCAGCGAGAGTTAAATTCACAAAACGTATTTTACCGAATTTCCGCGGTAGGTGGGTAAACTTTTGGACACTTCTAACTTTTTTTCTCTAGAGACATGAGACGTTTTACAGAATAAAAAGGTAGGACTAGGAAATTATCGATTTAAACTTTTCATCTAATTTGAATACGATTAACAATGTCTTTATATACGTATATAGGTACATATTAGGTATGTACAGATTTTTTGTAAACAACGGCTTGTAGACGAATACTTCATCGTCATCTATAACCTTCTCGGCTATATCTACTATTCTCGATCACGTTTTCAGGATTTATTAAATCCTATTTTAGATCATTGAAGTAAAACTCAATTTGAGAATTTTCTATTGAACATACTAATAAATCTACTTTAACCTACATTTTATATATAAACAAATATTATATTTCAATAATTATTCAGCTGTTTTTTCATAATGGAACACCTATTATAATCACTTAGTTATGAAAATAAATAACCGCTGCATTCATCATGCTGACCATATGCAAGGCTATATTTTATGATTGATAGAACCATTAACTGCGTGGCCCGTTGTATTTAGACTGCGAATGTTAGTAATAAATTTATGTTTTTGTGAAAAGAATTTATTGCGAATGTGTGGAATGCGAATGGGTTGTTTGTGAACGGTATTAGGGGTTGGATCCTTTTAGTCAATAATGTCCTGTAAAGACTGGGTATGATCTTGGGATTGCAAAAAATAATTGAACCCCTTAAATTACAATGGCAAACAAGGTAACAAAGATTTAATATACCTATTCAGTTGTTTTTGAATTTGGATTAACGGTTGTCAATGTTTCCCATAACATAATGTAATTCATTCTACCATCGAATGTAATGTAGTACAAACTGCTATATATAACAACATATTCAAATGTATCCCAAAGTTTTGCTTTTGTACAGCTTTAATGTTTTACAAAAATTCGTTAAAATCCCAGCTCGAAATAATAATGCGCAGAAAAAGTTACAAATGTAGATAATATCTAGATAGCACGCACTGTAAAACATTACCGGTACGTCAAATATAGGGAAGGGGAGGAATAAAACGAAGTCAATTCTGGAATAAGTGGAACACATCTTTCTCTCCCAGGGGATCTATCGGCGTATCGACAGGGGACTTGGCGGCGGATCCCGTTCAGTCAAGTTTATTGGCGGAATTTCAATGCTTTGTCGTCTGCGATGTAACATCAATTTATAACCGATTTTTAGAGCGGGGTATTATTATCTTATTATTTCAATTCCTACCCAATCATTTTCCTCTTGGTTTTTTTCTGTCTGTCAATAATTGAATAACAAAAGTTTAGTTCTAACAAGCGTCATATCTATTTCAGTTACATTAGACATAAAATACAACAATATATGTATAATCATTATATTGCCCAGTAAGATTCTTTGAACAATACAAGCTAAAATTAATATATTTCTTTCTATCTTCTTTCTATGATTCCTAGGTTGCTTCTCACAAAAATAAAAGTACCTAAACGTAAAATAAAAAAAGCCATCCTTTTATAAATGTTCCTCACACCCCTCATTTTATATCATAACAATCCATAAAACTGTGTCAATAGTAAATTTCAGCTTATGGGCTCGATCTTTAACTGCCGCCGAACCAAAGCGAGGTCAATTTATAAATGAGTGGGGGACATCAGTCACAGAGACGCAGGACGTGGCCGCGGTCTTGGAGGGCCGGAGGGCACGAACGCTTGATATATTGCTTCAGTTTCACCTCCTTGACGTTTTTTGAAAACCCTATTCCTGTAATGGATAGTCGCGGATTCAAAGTAATTTGATGGAAGCTCAGAAAGTTGCGCCAATGATTCGCTTTTAATGGTTTTCAATTTAACTTTCAGATGCGCTCGAGTCTAAGTATAAAACAAAAATTACAAGGTAGTAGGTAGGTACCTACTATCTAACCTTAGATACATTTATTGAAAAATGCAGTTTGAATCTTGCTGACAACCTTTTTAATTCTTTTATGATCAGATAATAACTTATGCTCCTTTGAATATATCTTCACAATCTTTTGACGTTTAATAGAATCTAGGCTCATCAATGAGAAAAAGTGTGGAGAAGGAAAACAATCCAAACTCGTTTAGAATCGTTTTATGTAGGTTAGTTGAATTCCACGTAAAACGACACCCGACGACACGTAAAAGCCTTTTTCAAGGCTTGTATTATCGTGATCGGCACTTTGGGAACCGTCATCGCACCTCTTAGTCAGGATTAAAAACATAAATACCACTTCCACAGGGCCAACTACGGGCCTGCTTTCTTATCAAATAAGCGGTGGTTAAAGAGCACAACACTGTAGTAAAGTCACGCGAACCGACGATTAAACGCCTTTTTGTACTCAACATAGGTTTTTTATAATTATTTGCTCGTTTTAATCGAGTTTATAAAAAAAAAACGTACAAAAAGGTAACATGGGCTATCATAATAGTGTTATCTCTTTCATCGTCATATAGTGGGACAGACATTATTTAGTCCTGTCAAATTAAGTAATTATGTGCTCAACAGAATCGTCACCATTTTTGCTTGTTGAAACTAGTTACCTTATCTACTTAAACCACAAAGGTCGAAATCTGTGACTTAAACAATTATTTCCTGATTTAAACATGACGATAACGATAGTGTAAATCTAGATAATAGGATCTGGTGCTATTATGTAGAGAGCTCAGCTTATGATGGTTATTTGGTCTATGAAATTATGTTCGCTAATTGTATCTAGGTAGTCTAGGATCGTTCTAGAAATATATAGTTTTCAATGCTTGTGTGAACATTTTTTAAAGCTTTAAATAGATATAAATATCGCATACAATTTCACAGTGTTTTTTACTGTTTTGTTAGTAAGTTTCGTTGATGATAAATCTATTTATAGTTGCGATTGGGAATAAATAATATATAGTCGAATAGGTGGTACATGCGTAGATTATACGAAATACCAAATACAGTTTAGTGGTACGTTCCGGAAATCGTACAGGCAAAACCATCCAGGCATAGCGTGAAAATTTAGCCAAATTCACTTACCATGATGCGATAATGGTCAAAGCGTATATAATCTGTAAAAAGATAGATTAACTCCTAATTTATCTTTACGGATACCTATTACCCAAATAAATCCTGATTTATTATACTTAATTGCCAATGTAAATTACTAGGTCAGCGGGTGTAACTTAACGACCGCTTAAATGCATCTAATTATCACACGGGGAAGGTTGAAACTCCCGTTTCCTCTACAATTTTTATGAGGCTTCAATCATAGAAACTGCACAACTTTCAATATTTTTGTAGTTAGCTTTGTTCTGAGATTCGGAAATACTAATTTATATGTAGATATGTATGTTGTGTATTGTTTGAGGTACTCGTATTTACATTTAATAAAATTGGTATTAAAAATTTACATATTTTGTTAAATATTGTGTATGAAGACTGATGAGGCTATTAATTTAGGCTCTACTAATTAGGTTTTATTGCGTACATAAAAAACGCCATGAATTAATCCTTAATTTTATTTATACAGTCGGTCTTCTTAACTCATAAATTGGGTTAAATGAGTTTAATATAACCTAATTGTAACATTATTCAGACCACTGAAAATTAGTAAATTAATTTGAGTATAGACCAAGGTATGTATGGACTTTAAAAGGGTTTTGGTTATTAAACAGTTCATCATCCGTACGGTTTTGATAAAATAATTATATAAATAATAAAGGTACTCTACGTAAGCCTAAGCTTATAATTAAAAACCACCAACATAATAAAGCAATGCATCCAGCGTGCATGTTGCTTTGTGGATTATTTATTCCATAGCTACATGCTCAATGTATTTTCTTAAGAATTAAACATTAATATTAGAAATAAAATCTGTATCAACGTCATAGTATATTTATCTACCGAGCTCAATCTAGTTATATTAATGAAAAATGCGGATCTATATAATAGAGTTGATTCGTTTGCTTAAATTGCGTTTGTTGGGTTATACTCGTACGTAAACTTTACCAATCATTAAACTATTACATAGATTTTAAGTAACGAAAACTGATTTTATTACATCCCATCAAATTAATACGTATAATATCGTACGTATACCTATAACAGTATTTATTTGCAACAATTTTCTTTCATATCCATGGAAAATTTCAATCAAAACATTTAAGATTTCAATCTAGATAGTACGTGCAACAAAGCGTTTTACCAAGTACTTAATGAGGCGATAAACATAATAATGGCAAAACACATTCCGTAAAGTTGGCTAGTCGTAAAGGCTGTTATAACGGAGGAAATTACTGAATAAATTCGATTGACTCCGCCACTAGAGGTGCTCGACCTATTGGCGGTTGATCGACGATTCGCGTGACGACGGCTTTATACTGTTCTTCAAAATATAAGTAACCGTATTTATTATGCGAATAGCAAATACGTTCAAGTTGAACTATAAATGCGTGAAAATTACTATACTGTAATTTTAATATTACTTTTCGAACATACATGTAATGATGAATGGTATGTTTGAGCAAAAGCAAATAAATAGTAGGTTACTTATTTGTAATAGTAAGCATATCGAGGACGATGTCGCCTGGCCGCTATCTCTACGGCAATAGTTTTGCGCGTTATTCAAATGTTTTGTAGTCTATGTTTAATTTACAAATAACGAAGATAAATCTTATTACTTACTTAAAATGAATGAGCGAAAATCTCACTAGCCCCATGTATAGATATTCGATATTATACCAATAGAGTTTATAAAATTTCATCGAAGTTTATACCACGATGTCTAAATTAGAAGTTAATTTTGTATGGAGATGGCTCGCGGTAAGATTATGATAAAATCAACAGTGAAACTGCCGATTGACGTAAGGAAGAGTATCTGGAAGTAATCTGGAAAAATGCAAGAGCAAAAACAAAGGAATCATCATTACCATGGAACTTCATCAGGGATTATCGCATATAAAAAAGTTTATCTTCACAGTTTCAAATACCTCGATCAATTTTTTCAATTATAATAACCCAAGAGACTTCCCACAGATAATCTTTTTAAAATGCAAAAATACTCTGTGAAAAGATGAGACGGTGATGAAGCGATACCTACATTCAGTTAGCCGGTCGGTAATTATGTTGAAGAGGGTAGACCATTTCACTGGGAAATTAAACGAAAACACTCGGATCCCACGGCTTGCTTGCAGAGCGTTTGCCGCATAAAAATGTTTCTATATTGTATAATGGCTCTTCTATATTTAGAAGTGACTTTAAATATATAAACTTTGTAGGTATAAGTTATTTTTCTAAAGTGAAATTAATGTATTAAAATTCATTCAATAAGTTAATACAAGGTGCTGATTACGAGCTCTTACAATTTAAAACCTTATTTTAAGAAGGATGTGAATTTAAATTCACCATTGTTTGAATTCAGGATACCCTAAAGATTCGGGACTGCGAAAAGGGCTCTGTATAAAGCCCTACAACGATCAGGCTTAGTCGCATGTTCCTATACTTTAGTATGGGGATTACGTACTATTTTCCCGACCCACATGAACAAATCGTACATTTTATTGGATTTTATAAGCTTATCCTGGTTTGCAATGTTTTTGCAACGTTCGAGATTTCAAACAGAACGGAAGCTGCATTAATAAATTTGCTAGACAGCCGAGAATTCGAAAATTATGCAAACTACGCCCAACGGTTTCTTCCTAATCCCATTTCAATGTTAAAATATCTAGAAACTGTACTGAACAAAATTAACTCGCCTGTTATTTTGGTATTCAAGAAAGGGCAAATATTTATTATTTAAGCACTTGTTGCGCAGGTTTAATGAAATTGGGTACCAATAATGTTAATTAATAAAAGTTTTTGAATATGATGAAATTCCAATGAAATCCCAAGTTCCATTAGCAGATCCATAGGCTAAGTCAAAAGTAGGGCTTAGGTCAAATAAGCAAAAACATTTAATTAAATTTGCAAACAGAATTTAAAAACAAAAGTTCGCCTAACAGCATCCCCAGACAGCCCTACTAGAATAGGGTTGTGTCCTAAAAAAATCTATTTAGTCCGTCAGTTAGATTACCAAAAAATATTGGACACGTATTTTTTAGTTTGTTCCGTAAACGAAAAATGACGAGGATACAGTGCGTTGAAATTTCGCGTGACGTCACACCGTGGTACAAATTTTACCACGAAGTGACGTCACAAGCCCCCACTCCTATACTTTGATGCGCTATAACTTTGTATATTTTTATTGATTTGATAAAGCAAAAAATACGTGTCCAATATTTTTTGATAATCTCACCGACGGACTAATTAGAATTCATTTTTATTGACCCAGGACACTACCCTATTCAACAATAATTATATATGAATATGAAAATTTTACATAAAAGTGTATTTGATTTAAAATCACAGAATTTAACTCTCATTTTGTACATGTTTTGTACAAAACTATCTCGCTCAGAAATGTTAAGAACCATTTTAAATAAGAGATATAACAGAAAACATTTAGATTTTCCAATAGAATCTCAAATTACGAAATAATATTATGATTTTAATTAAAATAGACTTTGCATTCCAACAAACACTTTAAGGTAGACAGAAGGCTTAAATAGACATGAATCAGGTTTCATTATATCACGTTAAATTAATCGTTCCATGGTAAAAGTGGCGAGCGGTTTCACAGTTTTATTTTGGCAGAGTAAAGTAAGTAGGTACAGGAAGATTTAAATACTTTAGATATTTAAAACAGGAATGTAACATAACTTTTTTTTTTGCCAGAGAATGATGTCTGTATTCAGGAATAAACTTTCATTAGCTTTTATATAACAGAGAACATTTTTAATAGCGTCTTACGTCTGATGTCGATAAACTTGTTTGCCACCTAGTGGTATAAAAAATGCATTTTCTAGCTACGAATATTATGTAATTATCAACAATTTTTAATTTCTCTTATAGCTTACATACCAGCGTAGAATAGGGGTCGGCGTTATAAATTAAAAGAAGACCATTGGAAGTCCGCCCCTCCACTTTATGAAGCGAGGGTAGGTTCGTTTAAAAACTTCATTATAACTTCACGGACGGGTACCTCCGCCGCTTACCACTCCTAGATGTGTTTGTTGTTTTGGCTTAGCATTTTATTTTTAAAGCACAAGTTACATTTATTTTTATTCGTCATCATTAAACAATGTTCGATGTTGTGCGACGTATTTTATTTCTAGGTTTATCCCATAGGGATTTTGCCGTTGAAAATAGAACATAAAATATCAGCAAAATATATGTGGCTTTTAGTGAAAAAACATTACGTACATCTAGTATATAATTTGGATCCAAGTTGAAATCACTCCATCGTGACAAATGGAGTAAAAGTATTATTTGGTCGGAAAAGTTCTGGAGTAGTCTCGAGTAAAATGCTGAATACAAAATTTGTTATTATTCATATGAACATAAAGGGGAATTCGATATGCGTGAAACGTCTGAGGGGTCCCACTCATCTTTATTTGTTTTAGATTACTTTGGGCTCGGGAAAGTTAGGGAGTGTGGACCGTGAACACACCCGCGGATTTATAAGGGATTTGCGAATAACAAACTTATGCCGCGATGCTGAAAAAAATAATCACTAAGTTTTTCAATTCGAATTTGCAACTTTGTTGTCGGCGTTTTGCTTTATCTATTTAGGACCGCAAGAACTTTGTGTAGAAATAAAAGAGGTTAAGTATTTCCAAGCCTTATATTAGTATACTAGCCTTCGTTTTTATTCCTACTCAAATGATAAACACAATGTTATGAAAGATAGAGATAAATAAACTAATAAAATGGATTGCTCACAATACACCTAGTTATTTTATTACATAAAAAGTGTAAAGTGTAATGTAATTGCTAAAGCCGCCGGCGCAATTCATTTGAATATTTTATTGAGGCGTGGTGCGACAGTATTGGATCTACTCTACAAGTAAAACGTAACTGCGGTAATTCTTCTTGTTTAATGTCGATAATCTTTAGCCATTTTAATGGTAGCCTACCTATTGGTAACTCTGATTTAGAAATGCTGGACACGGGCATAGATTAACCCTTCAAGTGGTTTTTTTACGGTCTTACTGGATATGTTTTTTGTAAAAAAAGTCTAAATTTCGAAAAAATAAAATATTCTTGTCATTCCAACGTAAATTAATCAGTATCATTTTGCCCCTTACGTACGTTAAAGACTGCCGTAGTTTGAGACGAATCTGCTTCCATTATGGCTTTCAACCATTGATATCTAATATCTAAAGATAAATAATGACAAGCAAAAGTTCTCTCAAAAGTGTCCCAAATTGTGTTGAGTACCTAATATTAGTTATTTTTTTGAGTTGTATTTACAAAGCTATGTACAAATGCAATAAAATTTTACGACCCATACCTACTAGCTAAAATATATCTTAAACGACACTGAGGCATGTTTACCGTCGGAGCGGCGGCGTTCGACTGCTACTAGATTAAAAGAGCACCCAAATACTCGACTGGGTGCTCATTCGGTAAGGCCCTTTTTTTTTAGCTGATTGTGTATCTTTAGTTATTGGATATCAAAGCTTTCAACACATTTTTATCGATTTTCGTTTCCAGTTGGTTACGTATGGGGCTAATCGTAGAAATAAAAAAATCCAGAACGGAAGCCTTACACGTCGGACGTCTGTGTTGTGGTGGTGCCAAGAAAGTACTCATATTCTGCGCTTTTAAAATTATGCGTTTCTATAATACACAGTTGTGTACGTGATGGATGCCATTTGTGCAGGATTTCAGAAGAGTTCGAACGCTATGGTCTCTAGGTAGACTTCGAAAAAAAAAAGACAAATAATGAGAATTGTCTCACAGACATGGTCGTATTTCTACGAGCTAATATAAAGTACACATAATTTGAACGTCATTTTAATAAAATATAATCACAAAAATCATTTGAAATATCGAGACAGCAATGCGCGGTGTGGGTGGACCCGGTGGGGGAGCGCGAGCACATGGACTCACTCACACATAAATTAACTCTTTAAAATATTGCGAACGTTTGATAGGGAAGCTTGGTGTACCAAAATACCGTAGCGTCATGTCGTGGACTTGTAATAACGTCATTGTCAACGGTAATTTAAGAGCGTATTCATTTATTTTCAATTTACTTCCCTGCATGTGTTATAGTCGTATCGTGGACATCCACGATAATATCGTTACGTTAAAAATTATAAATGGGCCAAATCGAGCTGTGGGAAAACAAATGAACAACTGATAAAAAAAAAATGTCATAGCTTTATTATGATATTTGTAGAATGAAAGAGCAATCTTTACACTAGCCAGCACTTAAAATCCCTATTTCATGGACCTAATTATATGATAATATCCTACTATATCTTACTATACAATATCTATACAATATCTTACTAATATTATAAATGTGAAAGTTTGGATGGATGTATGTTTGTTACTCATTTACGCCAGAACGGCTGAATGGATCTGGATGAAATTTGGCATGGACATAGATTCTAGTCTGGAATAGCACATAGGCTACTTTTTATTCCGAGAAAAGATAAGATCCCACGGGAACGTGGGTGGAACCGCGGAGGACAGCTAGTAGTATATAATCATAATTAAATGTAGTCATAATTTAGGTTGTAAATGGATTAACCTGTTATGAAAAGATAATGTGATACGCAAAATGAGTTAAGAGCGAGTTATTTCATGTATTTATATACTAAGTTTATTTACTAGGTTTATGTACGGCAGTATTAATTATTTTATTTTATTTTCTCTCTACGCGAGATTTCATAAAACCCAGAGATTATATTCGATTCGGTGCACAAATCTCCTTGTTGGTGCGGTTATGTTTTGCAATTACCTTTTGAATATATACATCAACCTTTTTGGAGAACTCGTAAAAATCCGAGAACGGATTTGCTTAAACTGCCTGCACTGAAATATGTACGCTCAATTTCCACTGTCATTTGAAGGGAAATTCGAGCTGCCGACGTAAAAATATCTCGAAACTATTCTGAAATTGACCTATTGCAGTTTTATTTGCTTCGTCTGAGTTCTTTTCTACCAATAGAATGTCAGCATTTACCATATTGATATTTCAAATACATACCTACGTTTATAGGTACAAATAGGAAGAATTTATTAGAATTTGGTATAATATTTACAGAAACTAAAAGAAATTTAATGTAGTACCTATATATTTTTTCTGAGGATAAAAATGGGATTGAGTAAAAAAATAGGAGTACGATTGAAATATCACCACAAGTAAGTACTCAACTTGCATAATCCTTTAGGTACTTTTATTTTTATCCGGATCCCGTTGCGATATAAAGATAGTACTAGTAACTGTATAATTATAATATTACTTGTACAACAGTTTATGAATACGTATAGCTATTATCTGAAAACTGTTTTCTTTTGTTCGAGGTCTCGCTTGAATCTTCGATAAAAGTTTTGCAGCGTCTAGGTAAAGAAAATAGTTTCATCGATACAGGAACCTATATCAAACAGCTGTCTTAAAATTAAATAGATTCCACCCACTTCTTTTTCGTGAGCTCCAACTTTCATTTATTTTCCGACAGAACTGCTAGCTCGCTTATTAAATAGGAATATTATTTCAGTAACATAATACTTTTATAATTATTTTGCCTCGTATTTTCTTATACTGAGTATAAACACTTAAAATTAATAACTATGTGTGATCTTTTAGTAAAGGTACACTGAGTTTAAAATGCAGTGAGAGTTGTTAACTCGTCATCCCAAAAGTACCTACAAAAAATAAATAGAATTCCAGGAATTGCTATTCAGTTATTAAAGACTTATAATTATTATAAACAGTAACATATTAATTACCATAATATACTTAGGTATGTAAATGAGGAGCAACGCGGTGGTAACTTACAATTTGATCTGTATGGAAATTATAACAAAGTTAACAGTCTTGATAACATAACTTCGGTAACACTTCGTTGATCATCTAACAACATAACAAACTTTGTAAGTTACGCATACAGATGCATGTATCAAAGTTATAACACCTTTGAATAATAAGTGGCATATGAACCAGGAATGGGCCTCCTAGGATGTCAGAATTATGCGACAAATGTGCCAACTGTTAAAGCGTTTTACGACCGAAATGACGCTCTGAATCGGATTTGGATCACGTTCTCGAAGCGAAGACAGTTTGACGTGTTGTCGTCGACTTGCATAAATTTGCAAGATTAAGCAGGACCTCCGTGGTACGCTCACCCTAGATGCGGTCTGTACCTATTTACATAAATGTATTCCCTTTCTGCGCCCGGACTACTCTAACCGCTGATATTTACAACGTAAATGTGCTTTCTACCTACATTATCCTCGTTATTCTTGAAAACGGAAGAAAGATCATTAATATGCTAGTTTACACATAACAGACCAAACTTATCTTTATGAAAGGCCGTTGCTACCTTCTCATTAAAAATACCACAACACAACACTAGATCGTACGGTGAAATTATCATATGATTTTCAGCTTTAAATGGAATAGTTATTATTTGGTCAGCAATACTTGCAGGTGCTGTTGATATTTGGTACATCAGAAGTTTGCTCTCTTATATAGGTACTCGACGAATGTTTACTCGCTGCTGAAACTTTGTACCGCACAACATCGTTTAACCTAATGTTGAACATTTCTTTTGACTAGGATCAAAAATATACCAGCATTTTGGCTCAAGCGTGTAAGCAGCGCATCTGTTATTTGGCTTCCTTTTAACATGTTAATGCAAATATTTGCATAGTAAGCAGCTTCGTACGTATGGATATGAATTCGGATAACTGCAATTAAGGTTTTCATGATTTTTCAAATATTTATTACATTATGTTTGTTTTTTTTCTAGTTTTTGCCTATTTCTTGTCTTGTAGTTTGTTTAGTTTATCACAAGTCATTTGCAATTTTTCCATTCATAAATAAAATTTAGGTAACTAGAGTTAATTCCACATTTGATTTTATCATAGACTTAAGTTATGCTCCGATACAGTAACAGAATCCAAGATGAACCAAGTTCAGTATTTTATTTACAACAGGCAAATTATTTTGTGAATTTGAATCAACTCACGGAATCCGCTTTATCGGACTGTGTCTGCGAGCGACACGGCTTTTGATACGTGATCGGAATGCTCCCCAATTATGGGAGTTTTAAGGAGTAGCAGCCACCCGAGAGAAAATGCTTCGATATAGAGTTCAAGACGTAAGCTGAGAAATTCTAATTAAAAAATACTTGTATATTTAGAATGGTAACCCGTTCTAAATATACTATTAATTTTAGGAACTTTAATGTAAATGCCCAGGATATATATTTATTTAATTCCTGATTCTATAATATTTCTCTCCATTATGTTGTTATTACTAGTAAAAACCTTTGTTTATTTATTGTTCAAAGTCAAAACCATTTATTCAGTTTAGGCCCTAGAAGGGCACTTATGAATTTTGAATTACAGAAGTTACCACCGGTTCGGAAGTCAGCCTTCAACTGAGAAGTACCGGCAAGAAACTCAGCATGGTTACATTTTTTAAATATTTTTGGACCATCTGTTGATTGTAGATACCTATATGTATATTTTACTTGATTTTATAGGCAATGATAGCTCACTGGTAGAACCGTGAGCTCGACTACAATGAGTTTGAGCCTTCGGTGAAGGAAAACATCATGAGGAAACTACAACACGGCGCGGCGGTAGGGTACTTTAAAATACTCAACGGGCTGGCTACCTCCCTCAAATTGAAAATCTGTCGCCAAGCACCTGTTGGTGTGTTCCAACAGTTGCACTTGAGAGCCTTTAAGGCACTGTAAAGAGGTCAAAAACATATTGGCAATTCCCCTGATATTGCTAATGTCTGACATTTTCCTCTATTTTCAGTCAGTTTACTTTCTTATCTCAATTATGTTGTGCACTTTCTAAAACCCCTGTCTTTGATACCGTTTCCTTTATATCTAGCCTTTTCATTCAGTTCATGGCTCCCAAAACCATTAGCAGTAGCTTTTTATGGAATGCCATTTTCTTAATTACTTCTAACTCGTACTGAATTGTCTCCAAACAAACGAATCATGGCAACCACAATCTGCCGTGAGATGTACTGTTTATTTTCTTGTTAATTTTATTTATACAGAAACCATTTACAATATTTGTTTTAAGTTTATCTGTCGATAAAATTTCACTGTTTGTGTATATTGCTGAACGAAACAACATTGAATTCGTAGAAGTAATAACCAAAAATGCTAGAACTACAAAAATCGTAGCAAAAGGAACAGATATGAAATAAACAAGACAGCTTACTCTTGAATTTTTTGGATTGTTCGTTCATAATTTAAGCAAAACTTACAAAAAGATGATTGATGAAAAACAGTTCCTATTCTTACCTTAAAATAAATTTAAGATACAAATCATTATATTCTAATTAATTTTGAGTGTTTCGATTTATTCTGACATATATTTGTTTCTTAGAAATTGTAAACCTATTATGGAGTCAAACATTTCATTATTTCAATGTTTTTTTTACGATATGAAGACTAAAAATAATAGTGATTTTGAAGCGCAGCTATAATTCTCAGCGCAGAATTCTCTGTGCTTTGAGAAATACGGGGCTGACAACTCACGGCACACCGGAATAGCCATTACCTGACCTGAATGCTTTGCTAGGGAACGATACGTTTTACTGCCCTAAGGTGTGGTCACCCTAAGCCGCCCTAAGGCATTGAAAAATAATATTAACAGCTTTTCCTGCAGAAAACACTGATCAAATGAAAAATCTAAAATTATTACTAATTTAAGTTACAGCTCTGTTATGAATGTTTGTAATTGTTGTTCAGTGCCATTTTAAAGGTATTTGAGTCTCATAACTTGCGAGCACTTTTTAAGTTAACTAAGCTGTCAGTGGAAGAATATTTTTTCCCAACTAATATTTTGATAAAATAATGAAAAACTGAGACCAGAACCTAAGCTTCTACCTAGACCATTTATTACTATTGTATAAAATATTATATAACTTAAATAGATGGGATCTGGGATAAAGCAGCGGATAACGAAGATTGGTCGTCTATATTCAATAACTTCTTGAATAAGCGACTTATTATTAGAACACTGGTCTCGGATACCGCTGCAGCTGTATCGATCCAGATATAGTCGACAAAAACATAAGATAATCCAAAGAGGAAACGCTGCTAGCCTTCTGGGAACCTTGCCGATCGGCAGCAGCGGCAGCCTCGAAGAAGTTTTTTATGTATTGTAATTGTACATTTGCATGTATATTTTGTACATTTGTTGTAAATAAAACTAATTTAATAAAGATAATTATAAAAATACAAGATGGTTCAGTAGAAAGCAATGGTATACAAATAAATTGTACCTATGATCATGAATATTGTAGGATTCAGTTGTCCTGTTATAAAGTAGCCAAACGCCTTGGATAGAACATTCGTAATTAAAGGAGATTTAAATTAAAATAATAAAGTAAAATATTAATTTTTTTGTAGAATAGAAGTAGTACGAGTAATTCAGATATAGCTTGTGTTTGACTGCAATCTCACCATTTTAAGTGATGATGTGGCTAAAGGTGGTAAGCACACAAAGCTTAGAAGGAAATTGTATTATATATACGAATACATAATTAGATGTTAGAATTTAATTCAAACACTATTATCCAGCATTTTCATCGCGCCAAGATAACGTTAATTATTTTAAGTGTGTCTGTCCAAATACAGATGTTCCCTCGCAGACAGTGTGACGAGGCGTTTGCCAGGCTCGTACATAAGTCCTTTATGCCACCATCTGTTAATGTTGATGATCGAGCCCGCCTCCTAGCTACTATCTCCCAAAACAGGCACGTTGCAATACAATACTACTTTAAAATACGTTAAATTATTGTTGCCTACGTTTAGGTGCTGCCTCAATGTTGGGTGTTTCGGTTATCACAATATTTCGGGGTGCAGAAGTACTCAACGGTTTTTTCGGGACGAAACAATGTAGTGGGCTTTTATTACCAACCATTGGTCGTGCTGCGTGACAATGGTACAAAAACTGGACGAAATGATTATGGTGTGGGACGTCCTTTAGTTTTGGGTAAAAGCACAAGGGTCCTGGCGTTCGGTTGAGCACATTTTTACCTTTATTTATAAAAATATATGACTTTAATTTCTTGATAATTTTCTGTGTATTCATAGGATATACTACAAAAAATATGTTAAGGTATATTATTTTCTGTCGGTTTAATAATAAACTGATGTTACAATTCTTTTACCCTTTATGTGTTGATAGTTAAATATAAAAATGCATAATAGATGTCTTAGAGAAGCTTTTGCATGTATATTTTCAGAAACCATATAAATAATCTGTTGCTTACAGCAAAACAAAAGGTGTATTTTAAAGTCAGCTCTTTTCATTTAAGTATAGGCAGGACTGCGGTAAGAATTTGTTTGTAGAGTTTGTGAAGAATTTGTAAAGTTCTCGTCGCAATGTACCTGTAATATGTAGGTACACAATTTAAAGAGCATGTGTACACATCTAAAATACTTTAAAATTCCTTCCTTTTTATGATTTTTAATTACCAATTTAACGACAAAGATATTATTTATGTCTTTTGATGATGTATATTTATGACGTCACAGCGTGACGATTAAAGAGTATCAACTTATGCGTATCAAACTTATAAAAATATTAAACTGCCTAAACATACCTACTGTAAAACAACTCATTTATTTGAATAAGGCGACACTTAATTAAATCACACACTGGTTTGTAATACACATTGACGTTGCAATTTCAACGATAAATTAATCAAGAATACGTTGCATTTAAAATTTAACAATTTGTTTATTACTTATTACTAGCTTTCCGCCCCACAGTCTCACCTGCGTTCCTCTATTTTTTCTTCCCTCCCCCAAATTCATCTTACGTAATAAATGAACAGCCCCTATCTTATTCGATTCATATAAACCTTTACAACCTTTTTAACCCCCTTAGTGATTGAACTTTCAAAAATTAAAAAATATATATTTTATTTATTGTGCCCAGTATTATGAAACACATTTCACATTCGTAGTCCTAGTAGTAGAAATGTATCATTTGATGATAGATTTATATATAAATCTATTATGTATAAAATTAATCTGAATTTATAAACGTTATTCTGATATCAATTTCTTCTATTCAAGTCCTGTTTTTGAACATAAACTATTGAAATAAAAATAATAGTGGCATGATTTATTTTCAACGGAACATATCGCGCAAACTATATGTGCACTTGAGCGGTTTTATTATACTGCGCTCACTCCTTTCTTAGCGTACCTACACGTACTCGGCGTATTTAGGTCACAACAAATTTAATTGGAAATAATTTAGAAGGAAATGCTTTTAAGTTGCTACTAGTTGTGCCTGCAGTTTCACCCGCGTTCCCTTGGGATCTTTCGCGGGATAAAAATATAGCCGTTACTCATGGATAATGTAGCATTCTAATGGTGATAGAATTTTTGAAATCGGTCCAGTAATTTTTGAGTTAATTCGTTACAGACATACAAAAATACAAATCTTTCGTCTTTATAATCCATACTCCATACTGTTCTGTGTACTGTTACCTCTTCACGCTTAAAACGCTGAACCGATTTAGATGAAATTTCGTATATAGATCGATGGAACTCTATATTATTTCAAATGTTAGCATAACATGATTAATTGTTGCCACGGTCAAAGTAAATAAAGTAAGTCAAAGACAATAAAACCAAAATTAAAAGTGAAATCAACACTGCACGTGTTGCAATTTCAGTTCCACGTAAGGAATATCTTGCACATTTGTTGCATATTATGTTGAGTGTGTAGCCTCAACATAATACGTCACGTTTCGCCCGTGTTACCACCAACTAAGGCCAGCACATAGAACGGACGGGCTCCAATATTGTGCTCTTAGTCGCTTTGCGCTACTGGATGTGTTATCTAAATATTAGGAGTTATTTTTCTAGGTTATTTCTTTGAAAAGCCTTCTTATAAAAAATGGCCTAAAGGGTTATTGAAAAGATTATCGGATATTTTTTTCTGAGAATAGGCTGTTTTTTTACTTATTGGATTGGATTACTTTTTCAGGGACAGAAGATTTGATATACTACTAATCAAAGTCAAAGTCAAATTCAAAACCAAATTTATTCAGTTTAGGCCCTAAAAGGGCACTTATGAAGGTCGGATTACAGAAGTTACCACCAGTTCGGAAGTCAGCCTTCAACTGAGAAGAACCGGCAAGAAACTCAGCAAGGTTACATTTTTTAAATATTTTTGGACCATCTGACTATATTTGCATTTTTTTTTCAAATGTTTAACAATTTTATTCTTAAAGTAATACAATAAACATAATAATATTACATCACAAATAAACAAAGTAATAAAAATAAACATAATATTAATACATCGACGTAATATAACTAATAAAATAATCAATTTATGCCTTTTGGGGTCGAGACCATGGGGGTCCGAAGCTCGTCGCAAGAGTTTTATCTAAAAAAATAATCGAGGTTTCGGGCCGAGATCGTACGTGGAGTTTTTTCGCCAACACATCAGCCTGGCCATCCAAAGAGGAAACGCTGACAGCCTGCTGGGAACCTTGCCGATCGGCAGCAGCGGCAACCTTGAGGAAGTATTTTTTTATAGATTGTATATTTTGTAAATAAATTATAAATATAACTTGAATCATCATTCCTAAAATTCAGCTTACTGGCAACCGCCTCATTTGCGAGAGGTTAATCAATTGTTATACTTAAAACGCAAATCGTTTCTCGTTTGATTCACCCATCAAAACATCGTCAATTTACGAAACAAAAATATGCAACGGCCTGTTATGAAAATTGCCTATATCCATCCTCGCTCAATATGCAATCCTTCTCGTATGATCGAAGTGTTTGTTTTTCATTAGTCTCTTCTATTTATTCTACGTCGAAGCCGGCACCAGCGAAAGGCGAATCGTCGTTGGCACGTGCCTCCAGACTGAATGTTTATTGCATTGAGATTGCGGCATAACTCGCCCTAGTTATAATAAGTGGGAATGTGAACGTCTTTCTAGATTTATAAGGGCTTCAATGTTGGTGAGATCCAAACATAATTTATTGTCGGTGTGACACCTATCTAAGTCATTTTATTAAGCTTGCAACTTGATCGCCTTTTTCTGTGCTGTAAGGCCTTGCTTTATATTTGATTGCTTTTGTTTAAGACAAATAGTGAAGGAACTTGTAAGTCCAAACAAGTATGGCAAGATGGTAGGCATGCGAAGACTGACAATCGGAATTGAACTTGACTAAAGTATGACAGTTTAATCATAAATAATGCTAAAATAGTATACTTTCGATGATGTAATATAACAGCGTTATTATTTGAATTTATTTTCAAATATACTTTTAATGAACAGGAAATTAATTAATTAATATTTTGTTTGGTGGTTTCAATGTGGCGTGATAGATAAGAATAAAATAAGAACGAATATTATCAAAGGATATTTAAATTAAGTTTAATATTAAAACAAAAAAAACCGGTCAAGTGCGAGTCGGACTCGCGCACCGCGGGTTCCGTAATGGAGTCTCAAGGATATTTTTCTTTCTTTTCTTTTTACCTTTTCAAAAAGTAAAAAAAGGAACCCTTATAAGATCACTTTCTTGTCCGTCTGTCTGTCCGTTCATATGTCCGTGTGTCACCACCGATTATCTCAGGAACGGGTGGACCTAGCACGTTGAAATTTATACCAGATACTGAGGTCTATAGTCCCTATTAGGTGTGTAAAAATCAAGATCCGGAATCAACACGATAAATAGATATGGGCAATTTTAGATTTTCGCGAAAACTTGTAAGTACCAAAATTTACCTTAATTTTCAATTTTTTTTATTTTTTGGAATTTTCCCTTTACTCGTGCTGTAAGAACTGGCTTTAAACCAAAAAAAAAAATGAAAATTAAAGGGTGTCCCCATACAAACATAGTTCAACCAATTAAGATAGACCTCTGATTTGAAAAAACCGGTCAAGTGCGAGTCGGACTCGTGCACCGAGGGTTCCGTAATGGAGTCTCGAGGAGTTTTTCAATTTTTTTTCGATTATGTTTTCGATTTCCTCATTTGAGGTAGGTGCCAATTAAGCAAGACCTCTAAATGGTATGAGCGCCAATACAACTCAGAGGTCTATCTTAATTGGTGATAACTATGTAAATTGCGGTTTACGATTTATGACGTATTAAAAAAAACTACTCACTAGATCTCATTCAATCAAATTTTCGCTGGAAGTTTGCATGGTAATGTACATCATATATTTTTTTAGTTTTATCATTCTCTTATTTTAGAAGTTACAGGGGGGGGGGGGGGGGGGCACACATTTTACCACTTTGGAAGTGTCTCTCGCGCAAACTATACAGTTTAGAAAAAAAAAAATTAGAAACCTCAATATCATTTATAAAGACCTATCCATAGATACCCCACACGTATGGGTTTGATGAATAAAAACATTTTAAGTTTCAGTTCTAAGTATGGAGAACCCCCAAATTTTTTTTATTTTATATTGGCTGTGACATTCGGACGGACAGACAGACAGACAGACATGACGAATCTATAAGGGTCCCGTTTTTTGCCATTTGGCTACGGAACCCTAAAAACGTCTCATAAGCACATGAAATTGGAATGTGTAATAAATTAAAACGCAAGAAATATTCGTTTATAATAACGAAGTCGTATTTTAATAAAATAATTTATTTACGGATTTCACCATCCAATGAACAAGACAGACATAATACAGGTGACATTAAAAATTATCAAGGTAGGATGTATCCACGCCTATTAATTCTCTTTGGAGAAAAATTCTAGAAGCAATTCGCTTGATTTTCTTTTACAAGCTTGTGAAACGTTTTTTCCATTCCCTTCTTTGCACAACAAAGGAGCAGGGGGTTTGTAAGCGGCAACGGGAACGACACAGGGTTGGTTTTAATCCGGAATGTCGCGTTTTACGTGATGCTTGTGTCAATATAATTTAAAATTGTATGTGTGGGTACCTTGTAAATAAACGTTCGGTTAGCGCACGTTTCTTATTCTACTCAATTTGTCTTTTAATGACATGTAATTTCACTTTGTACATTTGTAATTGGTTGATACAGAAATGATTGTAGACGATAATAATGACATGAACTAAATACATTCTTTATTTTCTAGATACATGTAAAATTAAACTAGTTAGAGATGAGGCATATTGAATTTGAATTGAAGTCTAAGCTTCGTATTATGTTTATTTGTCCTCATTATCATAAACTATTCATACAAGTCCGTCGTCTTCTGTTAGTTTAACATGTTTGTTAGCAGCGCATAGAGTTTTAATCCTCTCTTATATGGTTATGGTTGGGGCGGTCGGAGGTAAGTTGCTGGCTGCATAATCAAGTGTACGTACTGGAGGCAAACATGAACGAAGCCTGCAAGTCAATTATGTCGGAGCACTGAGCTCATTATATATAAGGCACTGAAATTGTGTACGTTGAATACGTAGCTTTAAACTGTGTTTAGGAGAGGGCAGGAGTTAAAAGTTTAAGTTACGTTTTGCCTGTATGAAAAGATCCACGAAGATGAATGATGGAAAAGATGGAGCAATAAGTGTCAAGTACGTTGCAAAACGCCAAACTACTACATCACTATTTTGGCAGTAGGTACATTTTTGTGACTCTGCAAAGGCTGGCTATATTGGTGGTTGCTTGTTGACTACTTACCTAAGTTTTTAGTAAGGTTTTAGTGGAAAGGCCACCAATTTCACTAAAACTTGACTTGAGGCATCAGTCACGGCCGTATCGTTCTTACTAATATCGATACTAAAGTTAAGGTTTTCTCTAAAAAAATATACTTTCTTCTATAGCAATTTGTATTATTACTTTTTGCTATCGTATGAACACAGACGATGTACGGGACAGCAACAAAAGGGCAATGAAAAGTGGATGTCCAAATTTTTATGATAGCGGAATATGTTGAATCTTTTTGAATTGCCTTTTTATGAGTGTTGCTTTACTGCTTGTTTCAACTTAAATCAGGAAACTCGCAAAAATTTTTAAAATTGTTCCTGACCCAACACAAATGTAACATTATTTCTTACATATCGTGAGTGCAGTTTTAACTCTGCGATGAAAAATAAATGACCACTTCGTGTCGTTTGTTTTTGTATGCTACACCAAAATGCACATTACTGATGAAAACACCACGTGTCTGACAGTTTCATGTTGCGGGCGAGCTGACATAATACTTTGAATTCCACTCACGTAGCGCAGGACCATTCCAGACAAAGCCAGATATCTGTCTACACTATGAATTTATTTTAAAAGCTAGCTTTCCCAACTACTTGTTTGCGACTTGACGACTTTGTAATTAAACTGCTACGTATGAAGCTTCTTCGAATACAAAATAGTACTTACATATTCAAGTTGTGTGTTATTTAATATTATTTTCGGAAATGTGGCAAACATTGCAGACGTAAATAAGATGACGTAGGAGCAGGAAAGGACACTGTGGTATCAGTATTTGAATCTATTACTTTATAGCATTTTTTTGTCGTTATAATATTTACATTGATTACCTTGGCTTGGTTTGTGAAATATCGACTTATTAAAATTGGATACCTACTAGGTATATTAAACTAAAAGCTCTGATACTTACTAATGTTAATAAGCACACCTAATTTATTTCCACGTCCACTGAACTCATCGCATTAATTTATCAAAATTATAATTACGTGTTGTGTTTACGTGCTCTTTGTGAATGTTTAATTAAACCTTGTAATCTGTAATCTGGAAGCTCAGGAATATAGCGAAACAAACCTTTTAAGTGAAGTGAACCACGTTTACGGGCCCCTATAATAATTGTGTTTAAGTACGGTCGTTTTAAATAGGAACATCTCAAAGAAAACTTCAAAGGGAACTACTTAGTTTGCACTTTTGCCCTCATTTATTCATGCCACTGAGGGTAACCCTTAAAGCCGAGAAGATATAGACTATACGCAATATTTAATGTGGTCTCGTTGGCGCATGCACATAATTATATCGAAATTCTAATCTTAACTCCTCGATATTAAAAAAGCCATCTTATGTGACACATAAATACATCTTTATTTCGCTATGTTTGCCTCTATTGATATATAAATAAATATCCTTGGACATTTTCACACACATTTTTTTTAAATGATTTGATATAGGTGCTTACCTAGTTTCAGATGTGCCATTTTATTTCTCGAGGAGTTTAAGAACTTCCTTCAAGGTCCTGAGATGATGCCCGAATGAATTCATAATGAAAAATACAGTGTACATTAAAACATCTTATTTTGTATTTTTAATTAGATACACAAAGCTATTTAGTCATAAGCTAAAATTAAATTAGGTATCAAATCAAGAAATGCTTCAAAATTAATAAATTTGAATTGATAACATTATTATATCAAAACCTACGAATAAGGAAATTTACTTATTCGTAGATCAAAACGCTATATCGAAACAAGTCACATGCGTATAATATTACTACCTAGTTTTCATAGAAGTTTTGAAAGGTCGATTTTACGAGTATTATGTCTAAGCGCGTAAAGATATTTCGATGCTGTCAACCGTCATTTTGTCCGTCAGTTTATCGACGTCAAACAACAATAAAAGAAAGTTTCTATTTACCCGAGATCCGTTTTGAACCTCTCGATACGTGATCTAATCAAGAAAGGGTCCCCTGAATGTAGTTAATTAGGCAAATAGAAAGTTTGGAATGCCGCTCCTCGATTTCATGCCCCCCCTCGCTTGCTGTAAATTTGTTTGTTTTCAAACATTGAAATTTTCCAGTCAATAGACGTATCAGTCTCGTAATAGCAAACCTTAAGTACAACTTAGGTATGCGGTTGTTAGGTAAATACAACTTAGTTTTTATCAGGTTTTGTTATTACGGTTGTTTGCTTCATCCTATACAATTTTACGGGTAACATTTTGTCTGTGTATTTGTGATCTTTTTCTCAAAAGACACCATAGGCGTCGCCAAGGGGCCTAGAGATTCAAATAATGTAGCCTAATGCAAAGAAACCAAAGCCCTAAGTCCGCTCACTTGACTTGCTTGACAGATTATTCCCGCACCTCAAAACTTTGAGCTTTACATATAGGGATTTGTGCCGTTCTTATTACATTTGCCGTGGGTAGATTCACACTGCAAACAAGTGTAAAGTTTCAGATGTTCTGGTCTGTACCTACAATTCATACTTTTCCCTTCCTCTATTTACCAACTTTCCCTCCCCCCCACCCCCTGGGCCATCGGCTGGCGACGCCTTTGAAAAAGACTGTTACGATTTCGATTAAATTTAGAACATGAAGATAATCCATTTTTTTGGGCTTCTGTCCGTAAATATTTTTTAAATTTATACTTAACTGAAGCAAATCTAAGCATATAACTTCAGCGAAATGAAACGCTTACTTTGCTAAGGCGAAGCTTAAAGTGAGATTAATTTTGATTAAACGTGGGATGATTACATAAATTTATTAACGAACATTCTATGCTATTTACGATATAGCTTACTTTTACACGTAGCTACTCTTGTGAATTTTGGGATTAAGGAAGGTATGGTATTAAGCTGCGGTGAACTAGTTGGTTAGAAATGCCTACGTAACTCGTAAAGTTGTTAGTTTAAACAAACTATTTATTTACGTATGCTTTTACAAGGTGGACGTTTGTTGGTACTAATTGCATTGTTTAAAAAAATGATCCTATATCACCTTTTCCCACAAATTAAACCATTTTAATGATATAAACGGTAAACGGAACGGTCTCAAAAATCCTATAAAAGCTCATAAAGGTTTTATTGGCTCAAATTCTAAAGTAGTTTAAATTCTAGTCTTTACAAAAATATAACAAGTATCGAGATTGCTATACATGCGCCGTTTGAAGTACTCAGCGCAAGCAGCGGCGCCACCTGCCCTTACTGCTGAAAGATGAGTTGATGCCAAAGTGTCGATGCAACTTGTGTCACACATTAAAGGCCGATCCATCTACCATCTACCAAGGAATCAATGTTATACCGTCAGATTGCTTGCCGTTATCACGCTCCAACCTATTCGGTTCAAGAAGAGCTGATTTAGCGCTTGTAAGCGACCGACGAATGATATCATTAGGGCCGGCGAGCCTGGAAATTCTGCCTGCACTTTCCTGTCATGAGAGGCCATGAGGTCCATGGTGTCCTAAAAGTTCGACGGAAAAATCACATAGACATCGATGAGGGCCGTAGTAGTGGGCACCCAAGCGCGTACAGGCAGCAATCCGGAAAGTATTTGGCTCTAAAATTGTCCCTTTGTTAAAAGGTAGTCAGAGTCCAGATTCCCAAACAGAAAAGGTAAGGAAACGGAACGACGAGCGCGCTCCACGTGGCTAGCGGACATTTCTAAAAGCTGTATAATGTACTAGCTTGCAAAGCGGCTCATCCCATTGCCTCTGTGATGATGGGAAAGTGTGTGGGTCAGTATTAGGGCAAGCCCTTTTTCAAGGCGCCTTGCCCTCCATCAAGTAGGATAGGAGGTGACGTACCATACTTTCTACTAAACTTGTATTATTGACAAGACAAAAAGGCTGGAAGTGAGATGCTAGAAATTTTGCGGATACCCAAACCGAATTGGCAAGGAAGCCTGGGAATAGATGCGATCGTCTAAATTTATATTTAAAATGGAATTGAGGTACTCACTGTATTGCCCTAGTAAAAAAAAAGACTACAGAGAAGTGTATATGGTACAAAAAGGCAGTACTTGAGGATGGTGTAAGCAGAGTGAGTTTTAATTTGAAGAAGTCAGTCCAAAACATCATTAATTTTTTGAACATTTACTTCAATGAAGCCCGAAAATTATTTTTCGAAAATTGGTGGCCCCAAGAGGCAAAGTGAACATTTAGTTACAATTATCATGTCTGGTGCTTTGAATTATTAATATTAAGTGTTTTCAAGAATTTTAATTAATAAAAAATAGGCTCAACATATTACCCGTTTACTAAAACTCATACTTGTTAACTATAGGATTATATTTAGGTCAAATGTAAAACGAATCGCCGAGCCGGCACTTTGTCAGCTACAGACCGCTGACGCGACGTGAATACTCACTAATGAACCGATGTTACACATTCAAAGGGAAGTTTTTTAACTAAGCTTTAATATAGGTATACCTATACCGTGTATATAAAATTAAGCATACGTAGGTACTAGCAATATTTTATTTAGGAGGCGCAATGCATGCAATTTAATTGCTTGGGAAATGTGTTTTGAGCAATTTTTAAATTATTATTAAAATATAATGTCTGAGGGCAGATTGTAGCAACATGCTTTACATACTCATATCTTACGCATATACATAGCGCCTGACAATATTAAAATATAATAAAAATTCTAGATAAACGGCACACACACATACACACACACACACACACACACACACACACACACACACACAGACACACACATAATAGGCATGCACTACCATCTTAGTTCATATTTATATCATTAGGTTTAATTTAAAATTATCTACATAGTTACAAAATGCAATTCACGAACAATTACAACCACTTAGCTATGGGGGCTGCTGCCTAGAATACAGGCTTGTCCTAGATTAGGTAGTAGTTTGTACTAAATAGTGATAACAATGAAAGTTGTATGTACTTCTCACTATGCTTGTGACTATATTGAGATTTTTTTGTTTTTAGTACAAATAAATAAATACATTATTATTATTACTTTGTGGCTCGTGATTTTGCAAGTGTTTTTATTATGTTTGTTTATTTATTTAAGTATAAGTCTGACAAACAGTAGTTTATTTATTTATTTTATTTATTTATTATTACAGAAACAAACGGTCATACAGATGTTAAGGATAGGAATATATGAACATAATAAGACCTATATAGTTTCCTTAATTTTTTAAAATACTGACTTTTGAAGTGAGTACTAATACTACTACTACTACTTTTTTACTAATCATAAAAAACACTAGAAGTAGTCTAGAAGACTTATCATCAGGTGCCCCACCTACCTACTAATAAAACCTACCAACGGGAATTGCCTGTGTTGCCGACCTATTATGCCTAGAAGGCAATTAATTGGTTTTGCAATTGCCGTTACACAGCAGTAGGCGATAAACTTTCGACTTGTGAGAATTTATTTATATTATAAATATAAAATTGTTACTGTCAGAATGGTAGGTAAATATTTTTTACTTTCTTACGTATAAATTCCTACCAAAATAGTACTTATAGGTAAATTGAGTAGCTTTTCCAACAATTTTTACAAATACATACCTACTTATATTTCGTGATATTATTATAATGTATTTATTTTTTTGTATTGTTTCTTACGTAATATTTCGTTGAATATTTCTTATATAATTTTAATTATACCTTTGTGCCAATGAATAACTAGTCATATAATTCAAGTTAGAATCGCATGCGAGTCAAATGTTTTAATTTGGACAGACCATCTGAGTTCGGGTTTTATGTCTATGCTTTATTTGTCCCAAAATCTATGCTTTATTTGTCCCATAATTTATTTTGTTATTACAGTGAATGTAGGTACTTAATTCTGATATAACTTGAATCTATGGCCATGGAAAGACAACTGTTTCCATGTCAATAACCCAAAATGTCATTTGTATAGAAGTTGGGTCAAGTTCTGCTTCACTTTAGGTTTTTGGTGTGATATAATTAATATTTGTTATTATTTATCGTTAATTAATCTAAAATGGTTACATGAAAATCAAAGGAATTGAAAGTAGCTTGAATTGGTTCATGTAAATATACATACTGCACCACCCTATTTTGTCGGACTCACTACCGTGCGTCTAAGACGAAACGCACGAAGTTATTTTTTTACATTGAATGCGCTTGCCTTCAATTCACAAAATTTCCACGCTGTGTAGCATTTGTGCGAGTAGCTACATGCTACGATTTGTCTACGTCAGTAATTTTAGCTACGACGTAGCTGCTCTACGAGCTGTATGCTGGGATTAGGTAGTTAGATCTTAGAAATTATGTATATTTACGAGTAATAGTAATAATTATTGCCTCGTTACTATATATCCTCCAAGATAAAAATAGTTTTTTTTTGGAACATAGAAGTATCATAATCCTGAATCACTGACTTTTCAACACCCAGCCTAAACCCTTCGACCTAGAAAGCTGATTTATTTGATTTGAAGAGAATAAGAAAGGAATTTTCGAAATTCAATCCCTAAAGGGGTAAAAAAGCGGGTGAAACCGCGGAGTGGAAAGCTAGTACACAAATATTTATGTCCAGCGTTTTAAATTTAAGCGTAGTTTCTATTAATATTACAGTGAAATAAGTCTAAAAGCCGGCGCAATGCCACTGAATCTGCGCTAATGATGCACAACTTTACTCACAAAAGTTGCCACGCCGGATTACATTTTCTTTTTAAAACAAGTATATTATACAAATAAATTGTTATAAAATTTTTAGTAGACTCAAACCGGTAATTGTTAAAAATTCTATAAAATATAAAGATTTTCTAATTTCAGTTCTATGTATTTTTATTACTGAGAATTTCAATTACGATTAGATATCATACGCTTTTCACGTATTTCTTAGTTAACGTAACAAAGATGTTAAACAAAATTACAAACTTACATAGCTAGGAATTTATACAAATTTTGTATGTTGATAACGATATTTTTTTTAAACCTGATGATTTAAACATGATGGAATTACAAAAATAGACAACAAAAAGTTACTCTTACAAAACATTCACTAACTATTGTTGCCTATATTGAAACTGCCAGATTGAAAATGAATTATTTGAAATTTCATAAAATTCACTGAATAAAGAATAAAACTGTATATTGCAGTAGGTATCAGTTGAAACGTTGTTTTTGCTAGTGCGTAGTTTTTGTCAGAATACGTAGTAGGTTTGATTAAAGCAATAAATCGGGCAGAGCGGTTATCTGGGTGCAGCGCATGGAATTAAGCAGCGACACTGTCGGGAATTCTCTCGTAAATTGCCACTCAAACCTCCTTTACTTAACATCTCAGGGGGTATAATAAGGATATTTATATAGAGGGGCTAATTATCTTATCGCTGTTATAAAGTAAATAGTTTATCGGTCCGCTCTGTGCCCCGTTTTACAGACCTATTTGGGTGCCAGGCCTAGGGTGGAAAAAGGTTCATTGCAAGCTTATTAGAACAATTTTGTGCTAGCTATGTTACAATTAAATATTAAAAATTAGACACTAATCTTGACTTTTAAAGAAGATGTAGTGAATAGCTTTATCATACTTTATGATATTAACTCGTGATTATTTTATAAAAAAAAGTTTCGACCAAGTTAAAAATTTTAACAGTTAAAAAAATCGTTATACCTACATAGAGAAAATTGATATCTTTTTACCCTTCTTTCTTAAAGTTAGTGGCTCTTTAATAATATAAAATTGTCACGTTGAGTGGTCTTATTTATTTATAAAACGGATCAGAAAACCGTTATATTTTTATTCCATCGAGTTACCGGAGTTTCCTTCTATATCGTAAATTATTCATGCACAAATTTGGTCGAAATTTACCATCCAATTTAGTTTATGAATAGGTGATAGCTTTTCGTATGTAAGATTAAGAAAGCTCCCAAAATAATTTTATTTCAATCTTTGTTTTTGCTAAAATGGTTCTCACATTATCAATCAATTCCTCTATTTTTAACTTTAATAAGGTCTCTACTTTAATCGACATGAAAAATTTAAAATAATTAGGTAAACGTATCTTGTTTTCGAATCTTGTTTTAGCATTCTATGTTTTTTCATAATAAATTAAACTTGCATCGACATCCTTTTTTTCCATTTTCTTAAAATAATGCTAAATATACTTCAGATTAAATGTAACATCAAATCCTCTAATAGGCCCTTGACGCACACCGCAATAAAGCATGAAAGCAATAACGATACTTACGCGTGAGCTCTGCAAAGTGTGGGATGGGCCGAGGCTCGAGAGGCCTTTGCCAAATCGAAATAAACAGGGGCATCATCGAATTCCCATTCCGTCCTTTACATTTGATTTATCTGTTGAGTGGGATCAACTTGAGCCGTAATTTATTGCAGCCAGTCGCGAGGGCCTCTTCCGCCGTTAATTCTGGCGACACGGCTAGATAACGTCCTTGACACCTCTGTTTAGGCAACACACTAGATACGGAAAGTGTTATAAGTGGAACTAGCCGTTTTATTTTAACTATAAATAAATCTGTTTTGTATGCAATGTTTATTTTGTGTGAGGATATTTTCATAATAAATATGGACAATACGGTGCAACAACAATCATAAATATAAAATTGTTATAAAATAAATCTATTTTTTATGTATCCATTTCATACAAAAAAAAACTAACAAACAAAAAAAAAAGGCGAAATTAAATGATATATTTTTATTTTGACACGCAGGCCTTTGCAGGCACGTACTTAATTGTCAGGTTCTAATGCATCATTCGGACCGTTGCATTTGCTAAGAAGAGTAAGCAATAAATTTAGTATAATCTCTTTTCAAATCAAACATATTTTACTACCTTAAAAAAAATGAAGCCAAAAAGAAAGGTGTATTATTACTTAAATACCGCCCACCTGAGCTAATATAACCATGTAGATAGTGGCAAAATTAACCATCGTATTCTAATGATATTGTAGCAGTTTTTAATTGCCTGAAAACATATAGATAAAACGACGTTTTCTAAAAATGAAACCTAGCTAGATCGATTTATCGCCCCCGAAACCTTTGTTCGTTTAATGGCTAGATAGATAGATAATAATTGATGAATGTCTTTGACCTACATCTCACCAATGACAACGATGTGATATTTTGTTTGACGTTTCAATGGACTTATTTCCAGTCCAAAGACTTTTAACTTATACTCAATTCCAGGTAACAGGTAATCATTTAAAAAAAATAGATAAAGGTAACAATTAGTATCTATTATGCCCGACCCGTAATCAACCTTGAGCCTCTTGTAATTAATATAAAAATAATCCAACTAATGTACAATAATGATTAAATGAGAATAATCAAAAGGGTTCTTTTAGAGAAACAACCACATATTGATGCATACTAATTATGACGACCTCACTTCAACTTACGACCTAGTTAGAATTGTAGGAGCAGCTAGGTGCCACGCGTACACGGCAAATCAATCTAGATTTGGAGTATGAATGTATTGTCACAATGGGCGGCCTTATCACTAATAGCGATCTCTGCAAGGCAACCTTTGGATGGAGAAAACTTGAAAACAATAAAAGAGGGCGGAGCATGCTTCAATCAAACAAAATTAATATAGGTTTTACACTTATAAATGGGTAGGTACACTACTTACTCAGACATACATACATATTATATAAGTTTAATGTAGCTTTATATTTTGTAGTTTTATTTTATTACGTACGATACAATAAACTAATAAAAGCAAATTTGCAACAAAGAAAAAAGTTTACATATAAGATATACCTACTCTAAATATACTGAGGTAGCTAAACGATATAGAAGCAGAACACAATTAAATGGAGAGGTCTGTCTAGTTGTTAACCAGAAAACAGAAAATAGTAGAATAAATATTTAAAATATGATATAGGTATATGTACATATAACTTCACTGTTTCAAACTTGAATACTTGTATGTAAATGGAACTTTACGTGAACTTTGGACTGGCCACTGGGAATTAAGCAATAACAAAACTACAAAATAAACGCCCAAAGATAGAACACACAATACACCGGGTCACACATTCTGAGGACAGGGTACTACTAAAAGTTTTCACATAAATCAGTGGGCTAACTTTATTCAAACGACTCTCTGGCGACATTCGTTCGGAATCCACGTCACGCGAAACTTTATGCGGAGTAGCTTCTTTGTAAAAGTGCCGCGAGTTACTCTACTCCACTCCTTGGAGTTGGTTTGTCTCATGAACACGTATGTTACGACTGCTATCAAGTTTAACATAAAACTGAACAAGGTGCGACGAGACGCAAGACATTGATACGTTTCTATTTATCTTTTTATTACTATTCAATCTTCTACAGCTTATTTTGTTGCCTCATTCTTTGTTGCTGGAACAATGTGAGTATTTTTCAACTGTTAGTCGAGTTATTCCAGAATTATTTTTTGCTAGATTATTATTAGTCCTCGAAGGCTAGGGCAACCCTTTTCTTTTCAGGGAAAAGTTTTCGAAAAGGATTCAATGAATATTGAATAATATTACATCAAACCGAAACAGCCAATAAAATAATAAAGTACCTATTTTTTCTTATCGGAAAAAATAATTAAGTTCACCCAAGATTTTTATAGAAAAAAGCTTTTACTCGCTTTTATGTCACCATTTTTATAGCTTTCATGTACTAACAAGTTTTCCATCAGCCCAGTACTTTAGTTCATTAAAATTCATTTATCAGACGTTACTCGTCTCTCACGGGTTGGTCTAGGCGTGCGTTCATGCAGCTTAATCTGGAGCTAGCTGGAAACCTGTGGGAACCCGCGCACATGTTCAATTAAATTTTATCTGCACTCACCGCTGGAATCATATTGCGCAGCAACTGCTATTTGGAGCCATAATTGTTGGTCTACACACTACTTTAGTATTACACTTTCTTCATATACGTAAATGTGTCTAGTATGAGAAAAACCATCGAAAACCTAATGAATTACCTAGTTAAAAAAAATACGCTTAGATATTTACCTAAATATTACTTACTAGCTGTCCCCAGCGGTTTCACCCGCGGTCCCAAGGGATATTATCTTTTCGCGGCATAAAATATAGCCTATGTTACAGAGGGATAATGTAGCATTCTTCTGGTGAAACAAATTTTGAAATCGCTCCAGTAGTTTTTGAGTTTATTCGTTACAAACATACAAAAATACAAACCTTTCATCTTTATAGTATTACTAGGTTTCCGCCCCGCGGTTTCACCCGCGTTCCTCAGGGATCTTATATTTTCCCGGGATAAAAAATATCCTATATGTTATTCCAGTATATGATCTACATGTGTACCAAAATCCATACAGTAGTTTTTGCGTGAAAGAGTAACAAACATCTTCACATCCAAACATACTTTCACATTTATAATATTAGTAGGATTAGTAAGATACAGTAATATAGTATAAGTATATAGTATAGATGAATTCCAAAAACTGCAGTTATAAGTCCCCTACGCGTTTATGATACTGTTTTATCGATTTGTATTTTATAACATTTCATCCTCGTCTGGTTTGTAAAAGAGAAAGGGGTGTCTGCTTCTGTCCACTATCTCTCACCCCGCTACCCCTTTGCCTAACAAACATCCAGGTTTAAACCTGAAGCCTCTATCTAACTGTATCTAATTGTAGCTGAGTCTCTATTATTAGACTACAATAATTGCTCTAGTTGTGATGTTTGTTACTTTAGTTTCGAAGCATTAAAAACAACTGCGAACTAAAATTTGTTACAAGTTTATGTTTAGGTGAAACTCAAAATAGTAAAGTTACACCTAATATACGAAACCAATTATCTTGTCTATGTTATTTGACCTATAATAATTTGAACTAGTAGATAGATTAACTTGTAGCGGCTATAGTAACAGCGCTACATGTGAGTCGAGTCAGCGGAAAGTTATAGAAGCGCGTCATCACAACAAAATGGACGTAAATATGACACATGAATTCCTACATCGTGCGTGCAAAGTTTCCTCGGCACTTTGCATATATACGAGTTCTCATCAAAAAACGTTGGACTGCAGTTCCCGGGCATTGATACCTAGCCCGGTGGAGATTTTCCTTTTTCGCGGTACCTACGACATATCCAACAAACTCAAATTTAGTGCCTACTTAAGTAGGTGATAACATAAACTCCGTTATTAAATTTTATATTTACGCAGAATTTACGGATTGAAAACTTTATCCTCTCGTGACGTTTTTATATGGCAAAGTGTAATCTGATTTTTCCAAATAAGTCTGTAAGTCGAAGCGGGCGCAGGCCGTCGACGGGTCACAAACAGGATTTTAATAAAAGTTAATTTATTCAATAAAAGCCTCAGAGGTTCTGGGCCCGTATTCCGTATGAAATTGGAATTTGGATTCGTTCCGAAGGCGTCAATTGTCAACGAATAGATCGAAAATATAAATATACGGATACGATAAATACTATTAATAGTGGTCAATGTAACTCTAAATATAATGATCTTCTCTAATAACATTTTAAGGCGATGACAGCTCAGTGGTAAGTGACGTCGAATACCGCGGCGAAGGTCGTGGGTTCGAATCCTACAATGAGCTTGAGCTTTCGGTGAAGGAAAACATCGTGAGGAAACCATAGCACGGTGGTAGGGTACTTTGTAGTACCCGACTGGCTGGCTACCACCCTCAAGTTGAAAATCTGTCGCCAAACACCTATCGGTGTGTTCCGACAGCTGCACTTGAGAGCCAGTTCCCATCTAGGCTTTGTGTGCTTACCATCTTTGGCCACATCATCACTTACCATGGTGAGATTGTGGTCAAACACAAGCCTATCCAGAATAAATAAAAAAAAAAGAATAAAAAAATAACATATAAAAGTGGTATGATATAAATAAACATACACAGATGAACGGTTTGTAAAGCATATGAAGTTTAAATAAGTCAACGAAACTTCGCCCGGCAGTTCGAGATAACAAAGAGTAAGTGCGGGTGAATCCGCCTCGAGAGGTCTTGCAGCAATGCCTACTGATTTATTTGGAAAGTTACATCTTAAAGTTCTCTCAAGTAAAAATAGTAACCATATTCGGACAGTCACAAAATGCTCGTGGTCCAAATATTTGGAAATGGAATCTCAGTGAGTAAGATGTTTAAAGTGAACTTCTTGCGGCGAAAGATGATTGAACTTTTATGAGAATATATATTGTACCTTTTGCTTTAACAATTAGTTGAGGTTATTAAAAGTGGTAAGGAATAAGAAAACAAAATCGTCACGAAATTATATAATATAAAAAAAAATTACCTTCGGAGGGTTTGAATTCCATAATGAGCCGCGATTATTATTTTGGTTGAGAAAACTGGCAGCTATTCCCATGTTTATTTAGTCATACGTTTACCACGGTGTAATTATAGTTAAATGCATACCTATTTAAAATCGAAACATATCATCAAATGTGTGTTACTCTTTGGTAACAAGTCTTAGTACTAAATAACTCGACAATACTGTAGTATTTATATGCCTTGTAATTAATCGTTACGATTATATGTAGACTATCGAATCGAAAATACTTTAAAGTGCTCTATGTAAAGCTTGGGCGCGTTCAAGCACTGTTTTAGCATGTTTTGACAAGTATCATAAACATAATACTCCACTTCACTACTGATATTTCAAGGTCAAAGGTCAAAAAATGATTTATTGCAAATATCTCGTTTCCTATGGGTTTTTTGGTATATGTATTCGTAATAAATATTGTAGAAGATTAAATTCTCTACAAGTTTTGTACAAACATTTTATCGATATCTTGAACCATTTTCGAGATTTCGATATTTTTTTTTTCAAACCGTCAGATTAAGGAAATTCCTCAACATAATTGTCAGATCATGGGTCAGTACTACAAGGCCATCAAGAAGAACCGCCTGTATAAAAATCTGACGCGCTCGAGCAAATCAAGGTCACGATTTTTTTTGCATTTTCAAAAATCGGCCCTGACTGATGGTCGCGTCCAAATCGTCAGTCTTTAAAATAGGAGCTACTGGAGTTGTTGAGTTGAGAGTGGAGTACTGGTTCACTTAACATCCCTTATCAATGTCTGACGCGCTCGAGTAAATTTTTTTTTTTAATATTTTCGATTATTAAATTACTTAATTACATTTTTCTCATGTTTTTTGTCACAACAAATTATGGAAGTGAGATTTAAGTAGTTTTGTTTGTAATTAACCTAATCACGACCAAGGTTTGATATATTTTTCTTCCTGACAAAATATCTACCATCATATTTGCGTTATTTGTTATGTATCTATATTTTAATTGTTCAGTTGCATGTACTACTACGATGTTGTTCATATTTTATCGATACCTATAATCACATCACTAAAGGAAGCAAACAGCGTCTGCGATGTGCATGCTCACGACAATCACTATGTTCTCATCTTGCAATTTACAACTCTATCTGCATTATCACCGGCTTAACTCCAAATATGAAGCTGCTGTGAAGTGGCACTTGATCTCGCACTATATTGTTATAGTTAATAGATTAATAGGTATATTAAGTTCTAGCTGTCCCCCGCGGATTCACCCGCGTTGCCGTGGGATTTTCGCAACATAGCGTGATTTTATATAGCCTATACGTATCGGCGCACACGCATACATATACCCCCTTTAGGGTTAAATTTTACGAACTTTGAATGTCGTATTTATTTATATCTAATCAAAAGCCTAAAAAATAACTTTCATGCTTCTAGCTTTATCATTTATTATTATTTAGCTAAATCTCTTATGCAATTTCCTGTATTGAGCTGAATAAAAGTTTTTCTATTCTATTCTTTAAAAATGACGTAATTTCAATTCAAACTTTCATCCCCTATTTCAATCCCTTACAACCCTTTTTTCGCATTAAGTAGCATAATATGTCCTTTCTCAGGCTCTAGACTATCTCTGTACCAAATGTCATTTTTAAGGCGATGATAGCTCAGTGGTAAGTGACGTCGGATACCGCGGCGAAGGTCGTGGGTTCGAATCCTTACAATGAGCTTGAGCTTTCGGTGAAGGAAAACATCGTGAGGAAACCACAGCACGGTGGTAGGGTACTTTGTAGTACTCGACTGGCTGGCTACCACCCTCAAGTTGAAAATCTGTCGCCAAGCACCTGTTGGTGTGTTCCGGCAATTGCACTTGAGAGCCAGTTCGAATTAATAAGGTGTACAACACATTAGCAATCCCCTGGTATTTCCAATGTCTATAGGCGACGGTTGTCACTTACCATCAGGTGACCCGCCTGCCTCGTTGTCACTTGTGACATAAAAAAAAAAAAAAATAATTAAATCGGTTCAGTAGTTTTGGCGTATCAGACAGAGACAGATATAATTATTTTCGCATTTATAATATTAGTAAGGATTAAGTTGACGTGTCTTGATGAGATTTAAAACCAGTAAGACGGAAAGAGCATAGGTATATGAATAATGAAAGCACAAAAAGCTACAGCTTCGAAAGTTTTTATTAGTCTATGGGAGTTTTTTTTGTCGGCAATATGATTCTTATGAATCGAATTGAAAAACATTCACTAAACGTTAGTAATAACGAGACAAAAAGAAGCGATATTAATGAAACCCCTGATTCACTTAATTTTTTTTATTAAGTACCTACTTTACCACTACATAATAATATTGTATCTAAAAATAGACATGGTTTTTTTTATTTAATGGCAATCATTCAGATACTACCCAGTCAGCCTATCTCGGGTGAAGGTCGATTGTTCATATAAGTACTCAGACAGTATGGCGGCATATTTTACTGTTAAATTATCGATACGCATGTGGCACTGCGGTGGATATATGCCAATAGAAACATTAACTTTGATTTATATAGCAATCTATTACTGGTCCGCTGTCGCCTTTGTAATATGGTAGTAATATTACTGGTCCGCTGTCGCCTTTGTAATATGGTAGTAAGTAATAAGACTTTATAATGTCAGCCACTATTCAATTTATGTGGTACAGTAACTTATTATTATATTCCTTCACTAAATAAGTTTTCTTTTGTTCTTTTTTTATGTCACTAGTGCCAACGAGGTAGGCGGGTCACCTGATGGTAAGTGACTACCGTCGCCTATAGACATTAGCATTACCAGGAGGATTGCTAATACGTTGTACACCTTATTAGAATGCCTTAAAGACAATGTATGAGTTATTTTATGTCATACATAATGGCTGAATTTTATTTTGCTCTTGTTTTATATACTAACTCTCTCCTGCAGTTTTACTCGCGCTCTCGAGATTAAGTATCAAAAAGAATAATTATTCCTGTCATGGAATCCAATCAGCCGTTACATACATAAACACAAACTTTCTCATTTATTTATTAGTGAAATTTATAATAACATGAGAATAATACTATACCTACATGGTATTTAGACATGCGTTTTAGTATCATACGTCATGTTCCAACCCAACCAACGTCCTTATTTTTGGAGTAGCTTATAAAATATCTCACGATTCTATTACACATAGTAAAATCGTGGAACAAAATGCCAACTTCTTATCAGCTTTGAAAACTTAATACTTTCAATTAAATGACATGTAAGTACCTATACAGTTTTCAAAGTTGGTGATAGCGTGATAATTAAAGAAGTATCTATCCATCAGTAAATTATAAATACATTATTACAAAGCACGTCTTTATACTCAGTTAGCCTTATCTAGCACTGTCACTGTATGTCAGGTATTACGTTGTCATTTCGCAGGTTGTATCATAACAATCAAAGTGCGACCAGTAATTACGAGCGCGTATTACATTGTGACACAGTACATTTATGAATAGTAGGATTGGATTTGAAAAACAAAACAAAATTGATTTGGGGATATTTTAAGTCCTGAGGAGAGCTTTAAATTTTTTTAAATCAACTCTTAAGTCGTAGTTGTGAATCATCATCATCTCAGCCGAATGACGTCCACTGTTGGACATGGGCCTCCCCCAAAGTTTTCCACAACGAGCGGTCCTGTGCGCCTCGCATCCAGCGGCTTTCCGCGACCCTCACCAGGTCGTCAGTCCACCTTGTGGGGGGCCTGCCCACGCTGCGTCTTCCGGTGCGTGGTCGCCACTCCAGAACCTTTCCGCCCCATCGGCCATCGGTTCTTCAGGCTATGTGCCCCGCCCACTGCCACTTCAGTCGACTAATCCGTAGAGCTATGTCAGTGACTTTTGTTCGTCTACGGATCTCTTCATTTCGTATTCGATCTCGTAGCGAAACTCCAAGCATAGCCCTCTCCATAAAGCTCTCTGAGTGACCTTGAGTTGTATAATGCAATAAATTTAGCATTTTTTTGCGGATGTAGGTTAAAATTATCTACTTGACAATATAATGTTTTTGAAGTGAAAACTTCTTTAGGCGCGTTGAGCACTTTTTGGGTGAACAAAAATCACTCGCGTCATCGTCACCGAACGCTTTTATACACATATGTGTACTTTTTGGGTGAACAAAAAGCGTGAAACTCGCGTCATCGTCACCGTACGCTTCCCATTCGTTTTCACTTCTATTGGAAATCCCCAAAGACTGCCCCGCCCCTTTTTTTTCAGAATTTATGGATGCAGCTGCAACGTCTAACTTCAAACTATTTCTTATTGGTTCGTTTTTGGTGACTTATCTTTAAAAAAACTTAGCTTCTTCCCGCGTCTGTCCCAAAGATCACTTACTCATGGCGTGAACATTAGTTAGAAATGTAAAATACTTACTTCTAAAAAAGTTACGACTAAACTAAATTACTGAAGTTTTCTCAGCTACATATAGGTGGGAATCCATTCCAGTGTTTACTTGTTGTCGTGGATACAGTAATTTATGTGTCACGCGGACACGGACTGCTGGCGAACTCGATGCACGCGACTAATTTGCACCCGCCCAACCGAAGATAATTTAACTATATAGTTCATATTCTACTTTTAACTTTTGCTACGAACTGGCGTTATTATTAGAATTTTATTCAAGGTTTTAGTCTACGTTTAACGTTAGAATAGTTTTGACACATAAGACGTACCTAATAATTGCCAAATATTTTTTGAGATTAAAATAGAAGTAGCGGAAGTAGCCTTTAAACTCTAGCATCATAATTGTTTGAAAATATGAAAGAAAATATTATATCGTTTTGTTTGCTAGTAACAACTAATCTTCAATCTTATCTTAGGAGACGGCTTGAATTACACAAAAGCATAGCGTCTGTACCCGTAATGCTCTTAAAGATCAATTTTATGAAGTCCCTCGCTATTGTAAATTGACCGGAAAACTAATAGCAATTTACCCGTCATCAAAGAGTTTTAATCATAGATTCCGTAAAATGAGAATTTATTTCTATTTAAGTGAATAACCATGTTCGAGATATTTATTATTTTGGTCATTGTCATTTGTTTTAACAATTATAAAAATACCTAAGTTAGCTACCCAAGTAAGCTAACTCTGGTAAATAAATTTTACCTAAAAATATTTATGTCTCTTTTTACATCTAACGTACTGTTGGAAAACTAACAATGTTCCCAGCAAACTTCAAAGGAACAGTATAAAAAGTCGAAAATTGAACGACAGTGAACTATAACTCAGTCGTTAACTTTTGCTCCCGTCTTGAGTGAGTGAATTAATTTTATGTAAGCGTGTTGCGTGTAAGGGCTTTAGCACACGACTAATGATGTTAATTTGCTCGTGTAGTGATATTACATCGACTACTTAATGAAGTTAATTTGTTTTAACTACCCTTTTTAGGGTTCCGTAGCCAAATGGCAAAAAACGGAACCCTTATAGATTCGTCATGTCTGTCTGTCTGTATGTCCGATCCTGTCTCATCCACTTTTTTCCGAAACTATAAGAACTATACTGTTGAAACTTGGTAAGTAGATGTATTCTGTAAACCGCAATACTTAGAACTGAAACTCAATTTTTTTTTCAGCAAACCCATACGTGTGGGGTATCTATGGATAGGTCTTCAAAAATGATATAGAGGTTTCTAATATAATTTTTTTCTAAGCTGAATAGTTTGCGCGAGAGACACTTCCAAAGTTGTAAAATGTGTGCCCCCCCTGTAACTTCTAAAATAAGAGAATGATAAAAATTAAAAAAAATATATGATGTACATTACCATGCAAACTTCCACAGAAAATTGATTTGAACGAGATCTAGTAAGTTTTTTTTTAATACGTCGTAAATCGTAAACCGCAATTTACCATTCAATCAACCAATTAAGATAGTCCTCTGAGTTGTATGGGCGCTCATACAATTTAGAGGTCTAGCTTAATTGGCACCAACCTCAAATAAGGAAATCGAAAACGATATCGTTTTTTTTTTTTTTTTTTAAATCCTTGAGACTCCATTACGGAATCCTTCGTGCGCGAGTCCGACTCGCACTTGGCCGGTTTTTCTACAAGAGACTGTTTCTTGCAATATATTTTCTTTATACTGCATAGGTTTTTTTTTAATTTAGTAAATATAGATAAGACGTACAGAGAATATATAGCTTTTCTTCTCAAAAATAAGGTTTTTCATATTTTTATTCATGAAATATACTGTTAGGTTAATACTATTTATTTTCATCTAAAATCTATGATTTTTACCGTCCAACTAGCGTTAAAAATGGCACCGCAGCATTTGGCCGTCACAAATCAACAGGTTACATCAAACCTATGAAAATATGTCTTGATAGCTTTCCATTTTATATGCCACTGAAATATTTGAAAGCTCGTCTTTTATGGCATTCACTCGTTTTAACTTAAGATTCGACTTCGATGTGATTTTAAAGGATTCCTTATACAGATATGAGCGTTTGAAATGTCTTGAGACATTTTTTGCCTTTGTAGCGCATAGTTTTTGCCAGCACAAAAAAGTATGGCACGTGTAAATACTTACATTGTATTTCCTTTGTCCCGTCGAAAAGTATTGACGATGATGAATTTCAAGAATTTGGGACAGGAATGTGAGGAAGATAAGTTTTATTTGTGAGAGGATATAGTGAAATGAAATCTTGTTGGAAACCTTATACGACATCAATTCTTATCTTATTTGAATTATAAGAACTTATCTATACTAATATTAACTCTGAAACTACTGGATCGATTTGAAAAAATCTTTCACCATTAGAAAGCTACATTATCCTTGATGAACATAGGCTATATTTTGTCCCGGGAAAAGATAAGATCCCACGGAAACCGCGGGGGACAGCTAGTTTCAAATAAATTCCAATTCAATAGATGCACAGTGAATTATTTTATGGTTCAATTTAATCTTTTTAAGTATAAATTTTTCACCGAGCCTACAATAGTGGTCTTGTTAGTGAAACCAATAGATCTTCTGTTACAAGTCGACGGAGGTGCGGGTTGTAGTCCCCCCGTTGGGAAATTTAGCCGCAGCCAGCCGCATTGTAGGTGGCCCACCCGCCCGCTGTCAACCGGATCGGGCCACGCTCGTTTATTGTGTCCAAAAATAATCTTCAAATTTAGCTTTAGCTTCATTGATTTTAGCGTTTGAGGTTAAAATGGTTAGGTTTGTAACTGATGACTATTGAAATATTCATAAACATAACAATAAACATCGACTTGATGATGTCAATGTAAATTATCGTTGCTTTTAGTAATGAATACTTCATGTTTCATACTGAAATATTACAACAATGATGACAGGGAATTTTAGTGATCTTTCACACTTATAATATCAAGTTCAAGGAGTTTTACCTACTTACGTAGGTAATAACCCGAAACGTAAAATCTAGAAAAAAATGTGGGTGGTTTTGTGACCACCGTCCCAACCAGGTGCTGAAAAAGTCAACTGTTCCAACCAAATATGGGTTGATTTAAATGTAGTCCATATTATTTCCAGGGTTCGAAGACAATGATGGGATGATTTTCTAAACATAACAAAGTACTTATCTACTTAATCAGTACCATAATTTCATAGATTATGTTGTCAGTTCATTTGAGCATTTGTTTAAATTTTTGTTTAATTAAAGACCAATTAATTAACCGCTTCAGCTTTTATAAAGAAAGAAATTAATAGTACGCTGTCCTCATTGTATCTTGAAATACCGTCGATATATTATGACACATTTTTTTAAATATTGTGTTATAATATATTATGGACGGTATATTTCCTGAAATGTCCTATGATGAGTAAATGGTATTACATACATTGCTATTATAACGTCTTATCATATATCAAATTTAATAGGAATAAGTTAACAATTTTATCCTCTACTAATGATAAGATTTGGTTTATTTACAGATTTTTTACATATCACACAAACGCGATAAAAACTGTTATTATTGTATCTTGACAAGTTCTCGCCCCGCGGTTTGGCTAGCTAATTTAGAGATTATTATAGAATATAATCTACTTAAGTGCCAAATTATATTTTGCTATAAAAATATAAACATACATGTAAACATCTACAAATTACAGTCAAACTTGAACAATACTAGTAAAATGATAGTGTATAGTTAAAAAGTTAAAATATGAAGTTAAGACATATCATACATCATAGTTCCTCATAACTCTGTAATTAATACATTCTTATAACAAATTGTTTTCACTTCCCCAGCAGCATTAAAAGGCATATACATAAATCGTGCCGGTAATAATTTGGCTATGTTAAAAGCCGTCGTTGTTAGTATGGGCCCTTAATTTTGTAATATCACAAAGTAAATTTATGGGAGAATTTGACCGCATGCTACGTACAAATCCTACTAACAATATGCCTGTGAAATTAAGTGCAAAATATGGGTCCAATTTAAATTATCTTCCATGTTAAGTAAATATATGTTTTGTTTACTGGATATACCTATGTGACTCACAACGGGTATTTAGGTATTTATGTAACTACAAAATGATTTCATGTAAATATTTTTCTAAATTGTGAAACATTTGACGTTTTCTTATTTCGGATGCCTTTGGTACTTTTGATATGAAACATTTATCTGGTTAAAAGAAAAGGAAAAACTGAATAGGATCACCCTACCTCTGTGAGGGTGATGCAGAAAAACTAATAGAATGTAAAGAAACTGCTAATGCTATTCGAGGATTACTTCTGAAATTAGTGAATGAATTTTCACCTAAAGATAATCGTGATATGGCGCGTCGAATAAGTTTTGAATTGGCGGACAGAAACAAAATGTAGACATTTCATGAAGCGTTAGCGAAAAGCTACCTTGAACTTATAATAAAAAAATATGATTCCAGTATTGATGTTCACTCATAAAAAACCGAGTATATGTTTGTAAGAATCGCGTGTATAATTAGATTAAAATCACTATTATTCATTTGGTTTATTCCGAACAAGCTGTATAGTTAGTGTAAATAATAGATGAGCCAAAGAGAATCTAACATCACTAATTTGGTGTTACGAAGCTAGGGTAAATAAATTGGAAGTTCACAACCGAGTGAATGGTAGATACTCATATATAAAGGTACCGAAACAGACTCGTATAAAGCAATATTTATATGTACCTAGTATTTGTGATAGCGTTCTCAAAAACAACTTTTACGATTTCGATTAAATTGCACTGTGGGAGTTTACGGGTGAAAATCGTTATAGGTTTGATTTCTTAGAAAAATCGTCTAGGCCTTGCCCGCGCCTATATCTGTCCTCAGCAAACGTCGCCTATATACATTAGCAATACCAGGGGGATTGCCGATGTGTTGTACACCTATCGAAATCACTACTACAGAGCTATCATCGCCTTAAAATATGCAATGTAAGTTTTTAATAATAATAAAATCCTAAGACTTTCTTTACTCACGGCCAATTTATTTCAAACTAAGTATGGCTTGTATCTTGTACTATGGAAACAAGATAACTGATGACCTATGGCGTGACAGGTACCATAACCACTTTAGCTTGTCTTTGACCACATCTTACCAAGCATAAAAGGGAACATGTTAACAAGTGTAGCTGCTAGACACACTGTCAGTTGCTTGGCGACCGACTGCCAACTTGAGGGAGTTAGCTAGCCAGTCGAGTACTACAAAGTTCCTTCACTACTCAAGCTCATTGTAGGATTCGAACCCATGACATCGCACCTTGAAAGTTCAATAAACGTAAGCATGAAAAGAAATATCACAAATATATTTTCTTTGGAGAAATAGAAAAAATAAGGCTATTTGCTAGTGACATAATTAATCGGGAAGTAATTGGGTGAGAGTAACTACATTATTAATGAAATTTTCTTTCCCGCTCGTTCCCCTCTATTATTGGAGCTTTTTGTTCGCAACACAGAACCTTGACTTGTATAACTAATTATTACAGTCTTTAATTAACTTAATTGATTATTTTGTATACTTATACGAATGTATTACAGTTTTTTTTTTAAATTTCGATTCATGAGATTAATTAGTTTTTGCTAAACTAAGCTATAAAAAGTCAGTTTTTTGTCTTTATAACGTAGAATTTACGATACTTACTAATATTATTTTCATAATACATGTTTATCAAAGATAATAACGTACTATGAACTTAAATGAACGAGGAGAAAACTATTATGTTATTATATATATATATATTGCTATTATACTATTATATTAATTATTTTACTTGCTTGTTTCGAACGGAATATTTAACATATTTTAAAATGTAATGTAGAAAATTTTTAATATATTTAAACATACACAAATCTATGCCAAGTCCACACCTTCCTTCACATTAAATGGTACCGCTAATGTACTCAAAACTGCCAACTTTAAGTATTCCGGTAGCATTCCCACGGACATAAATTTAACGATCCACGAAGCCGTAAGCAGCTCACATTGCAAACAAAGAACAATATAAAACCTCGTTAGAACCACTCTGAGAACCTATTTTCACTTAGCATCACACTATTCTATCGCTGACATGAAGTTATAAAAGCAACCGTTAAAATATGTACTTTGTATTCCAATATGAAATATATACTATACACGTATATCGTAAAATAAATTGTGGTAAAACAATTTCATCATGCTAAGTGATGATGTGGCCATAGGTGGTAAGCACACAAAGCTTAGAAGGAAATTGGCTCTCAAGTGCAACCGCCGAAACACACCGATAGGTGCTTGGCGAGTCGGGTACTACAAAGTACCCTCCCGCCGTGCTATCGTCACATCCACCCGTCACCCAAAACCTTCTCCAACGTCACTACCACTGAGCTATTATCACCTTAAAATTCATTTTCATACAGTAATTAACAGTGAACTGTAAATCATATATAACATTTTTGATTAATTAACATACAAAAAGATCAAGAAAGATTAAGTATATTAATCAGAAGGTTCATAAGTTCACAATTATTTTCGGGTTCAGATATTTTAAATGGATATGATCCGTGAATGTCTGCGTCACGATATGATGCGCGACTCCATTATCCACTCATCTCGTGATGAATTATCCAAATAGTGACATAAAACAGCGAGAAGATGATAAATGTCCACAATAATTTTTCGACCAACTCCCGGCTAATGGCAAGTCAGATACTAGCCTATTTTTCGTAGGACCCAGGACTTACAAACATGTCTGTTTGACCATAACGTCCTTGGTTTGACATGGATTATCTATCTTCTCTATATATATAAAATTCTCGTATTTAGTAGTTTTAGTTACGGTACTCCTCTGAAACGGCTTGACCGATTTTGATGAAACTTTATATTTACATTCAGTAGGTCTGAGAATAGGTTGGTATCTATTTTTTACTAGCTGTCCCCCGCGGTTTCACCCACGTTCCCGTGGGATCCGCGTTCCCGTGGGACCTAGTGGTAAAAAAAAATAGATAACAACTTACTCTCAGACCTACTAAATATATATATATAAAATTTCATCAAAATCGGTCAAGCCGTTTCGGAGGAGTACGGTAACAAAGGACCGATTTGGATGAAATTTTGTGTGTGTATTTCAATGGCTTCCTCGATGATTTGAAAACAAAATTGGACCCGGTAGCTGGAATCGGGTTCTAAGTTTTGTTTTAATTTCAGAGCAGGACAACGTCTGCCGGGTCGCTAGTTTAAGTATATATTAGGTCTTTACCTATGAAATTGCCGTTTTGTATGAAAAAAATCGAAATAATCACCCATGCAATCAATGCATCTTTGCCAACGCAGTGGCAGTTTATTGATGCCCTTCTTAAAGAAATCAGCTGGACGGGAGGCAACAAATTCTTCTAAGGCATTTTGTACTGCCTCTCGGGTATTGAATTGTTTTCCCGCCAAGAAGTTATCCAAATTCTGGAAAAAGTAGTAGTCTGTAGGCGCAAGTTCTGGTGAGTAGGGCGGATGACGGAGAGCTTCCAACCCCAGTTCTGCAACTTGCAACTTGGAGACCGTCTGCTGTGCAGTATGAGGTCGCGCGTTGTCGTGCAGGAGCAGCGGAGACGAGCGATTGACCAATGCTGGTTGGAGATGTGCCAGCTTCTCCAAAATTGTGTTCAGTTCTTCACAGTACACATCTGCAGTGATGCTCACCCCGTTTGGTAAGAAGCTGTGATGAATCGCACCGGTGCTTCTGACCATCACTTTTCTAGGGGTAAGTTTTCGTTTAGGGAATTGTTTAGGTGCTGAATCAGGATCCAACCAACTTGCTGAGCGCTTGCGGTTATCAAACAGAATCAATTTTTCATCGCAGGTAACAATGCGGTTCAAAATTCCTTCATTTGTGTGTCTGTTGAGCAGTGCAAGGCACGTCTCGACGCGTACTTCGCGCTGGCGATAATTGAGTTCGTGGGGCACCCATTTGTCAAGCTTTTTTATCTTGCCAATTTGACGCAAATGGACCAATATTGTTTTGACGCTAACGTCGAAAGCTGCTGCTAATTCAGCCGTAGATTGTGTATCATCAGCTTCCACAATCGCCTTTAATTCGTCATTGTCGACCAAAGTCTTCAGACGACCGCGAGGTTCATTTTTCAGGTCGAAATTTCCAGAACGGAAGCGAGCAAACCAATAACAGGTGGTGCGTTGGTTTGTAGTGTTAGCTCCGTAAACGTCTTTGATGTTGCGTGCCGCTTGTGCCGCGTTGCTGCCACGACGGTACTCATATTCCATAATAACTCGAATTTTTAACGTATCCATGATGCCGAAAAAGATTGAAATGCGACGAAAATGTAACACTAATCAATAAACAAATGACTACTTTTGGAAAAAAAAATCCATGTTTTTAAAATAAAATTAATTTGAAATTAGAATTCTTTGCCAAACAAAAAATATTTTGATTTGAAATGGCCAGTACTGCAGAACGGCAATTTCATAGGTAAAGACCTATTATTTAAAAAGTAGTAATTGACATAATAATGTAGTAGTATCAATTGTCTGGTTTCCATAATAGGTAGTGAAATATCTTAAAATATATGAAATAAAGCACTGTAATTTATTAAAACTTTTAGCACATTAGTTAGTTTTAGTTTTAAAATGTAGTTTATTATTATTAGTTTTTAATTTATGTCCTATAGTATAATTATAATTTTATTTTCATTACATGCTAGAGACAAAGTAACCACACATAATATATAAGTACAGAGGATACTACAGGAGTCAATTACTGTATTATACAACAGCTCAACATAATACATACCATATTAAATAATATATGTCTATAAAGCATAATCTAATTACTTTATACGGTTTTCTCACTGCATATCACTTAAAGAAATTCCGATCGGATACAGGATATCAAAGCATTTGCATATTTTTTATCTGTTTATTTAAAAAAGTGGTTTATTCAAAGACTATTAACATTTAACTGCATTTATATTGAATGCAATTCGTTTCTCTATTTTAAAATCGCCTTTTTATACAGTTTTCTCATTCCATAGCATGGGTAAGACATTTTCTAATCTTATTACTCGTACATAGCCAAGTACCTTTTCTGTTCACTTATCAATTTTTATTTTATATATATTTTCAGCCGCATGAACAGTTTTCTCATCGCGTAGCACTTATGACAACCAGGCCGTAGCCATCAGCTACGACGTAGCACTCTTACGAGTATTTTTTTGTATTGTAAACGACATAAGTATTGCAGAAAAGATTATTCTGAAGATTTTTTGTTTTTAACATCCCACATTTTCTTTAAATCTTCTTATTTCGGTTCATTGATTCATACGTATTTATTATCCAATACGTATTAAAATACTTATGATTTAAATTGCTTAGTAAGAATTTTGGCATCGTTCCAATATCGATTAAACGCTATTCAAAATATTTCAGTGTTTGACAGTAAACTTAATTCGCGTCTTTAAATCGTAGGGCCGTCTGTTAATGGTGTTTGGGCTCGTTAGCACTCCCTTGCTTTAGGATTCTATAGTAATCCGATTTCGTTGGTAGTTCCGACAAATTTGCGGTCCGTTGAGCCGATGCCGCATGCCCGGCGATGGCCCACCACGTTTCTAACCGACGATGGATTATCGCCTATCCCACTCACACTCATCAAGGTAGAGTGAAATATATAGCATAGATTAAGAGCTCGTTTCCTGTAATGATAAGTGTAAGTTGCTGCAGGATGTCCAGCTTAAACACACTCGTGTTAATCTACTTAAAGATACCCCATTCTGTACAATGATCGATTTAATATCCAAACAGATTTTCAGGCTAAGTGTGATACTCGTAAATTGAATGAGAAATAGAGGCCGGTGTTTTATTCATGAAGGGTTTGGGTGCTGCGATTCAGAAATCACTAATCTACTTCGACGATACAATTTGAACTCTTCGGTATTAAGCTTATGTTACCTTTGGTGTAAATTAAAAATGAGTTGGTTAGCTATTCAAATGTTTGTTAAGTAAATTATTGTAATATGTGGTGACAATCAAAATTAATTATTAACTAGGCGAAGGTCCAGCTGACGTATTACAACTCACAATATACATACATTATGAGCATATAAACTTAGGCGATTATTTGGTAGATCTAAAACTGTCTGTGATATTTGTTTACACTTGGAAACATTTAATTATCTGTTTTTATACTTTGTCTGTAATTACTTAATCAAGTTTCTTTGAATCGTAGCCTGATATTATAAGTAAAATAGTCTAGATAGGTAACCTACACATAAATAACTTAATATTGCAATATCACACTACATTACGGTATCTCAACACACGATGGCATTTTGGTTCATTTTTTAATTGCACTCGGTACGTGAAGTGCATTCGTTGACGCCGGCGCCGTGACACATGTCACGGCTGGCTAATTAGCCAAGTTTTAACGTACCGTTCGCAGAGCGCTTATAAACTATCTATTTTTTTTTATAATATCATTGTATCTAGCAAAATTTTCATTTATCTCGAGATTAGCGTATATCAAAAATCAGCTATATAAAATTAACTAAAATAGATGAGCGCCGAATTACGTATCATAACTAATGTTACAATCCCTTAGCAGATGTTATTATAGCCATACAAACGCAAAACGACATCTATTGGTTTCAACTCACCACTCCCCGATTACGAAGGATCATAGGCGTCCATCATTATGAATTCGTGATTAGTCCCACTCAATTCGAAAGCCATGAGACAGGCTATAGTGGTAATCGGCTCCTTGCGTGACCCGCTCGCCGCTTCAATTAACAAAATGGATAATACCGAACGCGACAAGGCGACAAAATTATATTTCGTGATTAATTAATGTATCGCACCTCTTATGTCTGGGGGACTGAATTAAAATGAGCCGTGATTATGTGGAATTGTGTTTTTTGTTTTATTTCGATTACTTATTTTGGAAAATAATTTGTAATCGGATTATTTTTATTTACTAAAATACTCTTACAATACTTTTAATAAATTCGTTGGGTGTATTCAATTATATCAATGGGTGATGATAGTTCAGTGGTAGTCATCTCGGATACCATAGCGAAGGTCTTGGGTTCGAATCCTACAATGAGCTCGAGCTTTCAGTGAAGGATAACATTTTCAGAAAACCACAGAACGGTAGGGTACCTACTCTGTAGTACTCGACTGGCTGGCTACCACCCTCAGGTTGAAAATCTGTCGATAAGCACCTATTAGTGTGTTCCGTACTTGAGAGTATGCTTAAAGGTATTGTAAGAACCGTGCATTAGAGTAAAAAAAATATTTTGTAATATATCAAAACTTAATATAGAGATTTTTGAATTTGAATTTTGTAATAAGGTCTACAACATATTGACAATCCCCTGGTATTGCTTATATCAATAGGCGACATAATATACTTACCATCAAGTGACTCGCCTGCATGATGGTAACTTGTGAATAAATAAAAAACCCTCATCAAATAATAGTAATTGCGATTTATTTTTGAAATACGTTAGCGTGGATTGTTGTAGACAATGTTGGCGAGACTTTATAGGAAGCATTTTAATAGGTTGGCATTTTGTAGGCTATTTTGTAGTAAATTAATTTAGTGCTGATAAGTACATTTAAATAAGATTTCTGCAAAATAAAACTCGCCCCAAGGCACATGTGCATTGCACCATAAAGTCATCACCAACAAACACAGAGGACTTTCAAAATAAACAAACGAGTGAAAATTTTACCGCTTTAGCTGTCGAAAGCAGCCGTCGGTTGAACACAATGCACGACAAGGGACGATGAAAAGTGCCGTAGTCGCGTTGCAAATTAGCGCATTCGACCAGTCACCCGAATCCCGGTTGTCCGTCCGCGTGCCACACCATTTGCTTTCCAACAATTTCACCGCACACACACTAGCTTAACTAAAATTCGTTCATTAATCAGCTACTACGGCATTGTAAAAGCAAACTGATCGCTTATAGAGCCACGGTATTTTGCGTTCGATTGGATATGGATTTGAAATGCGTTGTTTGTATTTTAGGAATTTGTGAACTATCTACACTAAACTATTCGAACCGCACAATGATAGAAATCGATATGCTTATTTCATGGCGGTGGAAATTAATGAATCAAGTTTTATATTCCATAAATATATAGACTGCTCGAGATAAAATACTTGAATAATATATTTTTTAAGTTGGTAATAAAAACATTCTTCAAAGTCAAAGTCAAAACCATTCAGTTTAGGCCCTAGAAGGGCACTTATATAGGTCGAATTACAAAAGTTACCACCGGTTTGGAAGTCAGCCTTCAACTGAGAACAACCGGCAAGAAACTCAGCAAGGTTACATTTTTTAAATATTTTTGGACCATCTGACTATATTGGCTTTTTTTTCAAATGTTTAACAATTTTATTCTTAAAGTAATACAAAAATACATAAAAAAGTATAATCCGCATTAGTTACCTACATAGATGTGCTTCCAATGATGTTGCCAGTTCACGTTTCGACTTCTGCTTCTGACAAGTTTAACGTTCTATCTTATTTACCTGAGAGAACAGAGTTTCAGTAAATTACACAACAACAAGAATAATGAGCTCAATTAACTTTCTTATTACGTCCCTTGCTTTATGAATACGTATGCAAATTTATTTAAATTCTACTTTAAAATTAAAGAACAGTATATTTGCATGTCGTTAAAATGCATTAAGTGTAGCAAAGGACTGAGTAAACATTGAAATATTGGATGAAGCGCGGGCTATATATGCATAAATTAATTATATAGGATTATTTTTATTACATTCGTTCGCTTCATCGAGATAAGGAATGGTATACTATATGGACGTTTTTCAGTTTCTCATCGCGGTCCGCAGGTAAAATACATTTTCTTTGACATCTGTAAAGAGGTTGTATGTAAGTCACAAAATAAGAAACTGCAAATAGAATACAATCACAGTAAGTGCACTTTTAAGGCGGTTCAGTCGGTTATTTCTGAAGATGTTTCTCTTACATTTCTCTCCTGATGTATTTTTCTTTCTTTGTACCCAAGTATCCCAAGTCCCAAATAACTATAGTAACTTTAATATCTATTAAGTTATAACTATAAATACCTTACCCATAAACTTTATATGCGAAACTATTTATTTTATCTTTTGTTAGATAGGTACTGAATTTTTTATTGTTGTAAATAAAATTATTTGAGTTAATAGAAATAGATTAACTTTGATGTATTATCTTAGTGAATAATTTGTTTAAAAATAAACATTTATTAGGTTATTCCATTAGAATTTATTTATTCCATTAGATAGACTTTGCCTCCTTGTGTGTTCTACTACTTTACATTGGCCAGAATATTGAAAAATTGTTTGACTTGATGTCCACAGCTACCTTTAGACAACCGACTTTTCGCCATCAACTGAGCTCACCCTGACTCATTGGAACCAAATTTCGCATTTTGTGATTTAAAAGGAGTTTCCTACCGCGGCAGCTCAGGTTTTGGAATGCCACCCCGCGCCGTGGTTTTAGGGATTACAGCGTTGGATTCTTCAAGACGGGTGTGAAAAGGTTTTTGCAGGCTTTGGCAACCCGCTTGTCATTAAGGGTGTAACAAGACTATAACCTACGGTATTTGCTTAGCACAAGCGGGACTTTTGCTTGTTTTCCATTTAGTGGTATAAGAATAAATGTTTTTAGTAATACTTTACAGTCACTACCATAAATATATTTTAGGTCATTAAGTTTTTTTTTTATTATAGGCAGGTATTGATGTTGCAAAATATTAATAAGTTTTATTTTTTATTACTTTCCTATCGAAGACGTCTAAATAAATAACATTAACTTCAATAAAAATAACAATTTACACACATATATAAACCTGAAACGGACTATCACAGCAAATCCAAAAGAAAATGAAATTCCACCGAAAAAGTGGTAGCAGGTATAACTTGTCGATTCTGTCTAGCAGCGTCGTCTGAATAGATCTGATATTCGAATATATCGCTAATGCGAGAATTCCATCTCACGGTTGGGCGGACGATGCATATTTGATTTGTTTCCAATTTGCACTGTGTAGGTACTCGTAGGTATAACGCTGGAGCGTGCCACAAAAAATATTGGTCGGATCATGCGCCTACTACGTGCATTTTGCATCGAAATGGTTATCGGTGAACAAAATGTCCATGGATAACCCATTAATATTGGATTCGATTGAAAATTGAGCTGGTAACTTATTGGTTTGTTGTTTTTTTACTGGAAATTATTCGCTTGTTTTAACAGTAGTCGGTTGTTTTAAATGAAACTTGCAAACCTATATTTTCAGCTGAAAATAGATTTTTCGGGATGAATTTTTCCTTCAAACATTGAGGGAGCCGGCCACACCGCTTTTGAATTATGCTGTCTCTATTCACCGCCACGTGTATTTGAATAGTAAACTCAGCTTTCTGCACAAGCGTACAGGGATATGTGATGGTCGTCACGATAATAAATGTGGTTGTGAGCCAATCTGTGTGCCAGTGTACATTGGCTTGAACAATAGTGAGATAGCAAATAATAGGACAGTCGTATTTTGTTCTATTACAAAATTATATTCCAATTAATATTTTTGTATTGCATGTAACTTGTAATAGTCTGTATTGTTAATTTGTTATTCAAAGTTATTTATTATTACAAAGGTTTTAATTAAATGTTTTCATTTTTAAGTTACAACGTATTTAATATAAAATCTTGCTCATACATAGCCGTTTTTATTTATTTGTATTATCCCCATTAATATCGTTATTTGGTAATCATCGAGATAACGGAGTACTCGTGATAAAACTCGTAAGTAGTAGGCAGTTACTGTTGATACAGCCACGTCCGGGCTTTCTGTTCTCTATACACGTTGTATGTATAGATGGGAAATGGGAGAGATGCCGACGAAATAGCCTCACGATCCGTTTTGGTCGTGAATGCAAATTAATCTCTCTAGCTCGCCAATTGCCTGTACTGTCTTCTGATGTTGAATACAAATTCTATGTACAATTACTGCTGCTATCCATGTTGCTTCGACAAAACAATATTAAAACTTAGTCACGTAAAATACAGATGCTTACTAAAACCAAGACTGTAGAAACTTAACATTATTAATTTTTTCAGTCTGTTGTATCTGAATACGAGTTATATAATATAAATGTTTCTGATGATTTGAAGCATAAGTAAATAACTAACAGTTTATTAGTTATGCTTTCTAGTTTTTTGAAACAAGGAGCATAATCCTTGTTGAATAAAACTCAATAATGATTAATTGGCAATGAGCGATTTTGGGTTCATGTTGGTGACCAATCTCCACCGTGTTACCTTAATCAACGTTGAACATAGTTTGTAAGCATTCTTCAATTAGGTAACATACCTGATAAGGTATTTTGTCTTTTCACAGGTTTTTAACTTAGTATCAGAATCTAAAATGCAATGTTGATGATAAAAGTATGTAGAAATTCTGAATGTACAGACTTTAGTTCTTACTTAGAATGAAAATTTGCATTTACATGCACGAACATTGTTTTAATTTAATTAACTTGTATCGCTTGATAAAAAGAAGTTTAAATTCTAACATTTTGTTTTACGTGTAGCAGTTATATTATTTGTTTACTTTCGTTTAATTATACATACTGATACTTCTGTATTTTCCTTAACTGAAACCCCTAACTCAATGTAGGATTTAACCCATGATCATTGCCATATTTATTGTATTTGGCAACACTACTGAGCCATCATCTCCGTAGAAACCCTATTAAACATTGTATTTGTACACTTTAATAAATATTTTTTTAAATTGTTACTTATTTAAGTACCTTCCTTATTCCTCATTTCCGTGAAATTTTAATCATTCAAGCACGTGGATTGTTACAAAATCTTTCTCGGTAATATTCATTAGCAAATATGGAAAAGGTTGGGACGCAGCCCTCTCTATATGAATAAAATTTACATCTGCTTTTTCACTTCAACCATGTTCTTGGTATACCACAACTCTTGCTCTCATAAATAAAGTTAGTACCTAACTTTTTATATTTAAATACAGTCGAAAACATTTTTTTAGCAATTTTTGTGCTTAGTTACAACAATTGCAAACATCTTTAAAAACAAAACTTGATTATTGCGGTTTATAGTGTTTGGTCCATAAATAATTATTATTTAGTTCACAAATTTCGCTTTATCGCGCTTTTAATACTAGACGAAATTGCCAAAAAAACAAACTAAAGATCAATACACACTCAAATAAAGACAGAACACGTTCAACAAAAAAAAATGGCAAACACGAAAGCATTTGTCGTGTACGCTCGAAAACTTCAATCAGTGGCGTTGTCAAACAATTTACGTGTGTGAATGGGCAAGGTGAGCCGTGCAATTTCTTGTCGAATCGTCTCGCGCCGTCGCGCGGCGTTCGGCTGATGTTCACCTTTTCAGCTAAAGTGACGAAACATGTCTCGAGGCATACGAACTGTTTGCATTATACTCACGTACAGTCACGTACATTCTCGTACGGTCTCCGCGACCGCGTTGCCGACGATATTCCAAAATAATGTGTGATTTCACGAATAAATTTATCGCGACGAGGATGGAAAAATAAAACCCAATAGTTGCAATGATCGATCCGCAATGCGCGCTTTTAAATTCTTGTTGGCGAGCAAACACTAACACGATATTTTAATCGGGGTTGAACACGTTTAGAAATAGTTCTTCTTTTTACTAAGATAGGTATTTATATAATATAGTCACATATAGTCACATGTATAGGTTTTAAATTCCATAATTTGATAAGTTCTCAACATGAAAGTGTTGCTGCAACTTTATTAAGATCAAAATCGGTCATGTACTGTTATCAACTCCTGGTTGGATTTGCCTTCACACCTCTATAACTCAATAGTATGCCTTGCCAGGAGATTCATTAGATATCAGCAAAGAAAACTATAGGATCGGTTCAAAGAAGTACATATTTGAAAAGAAAAACTTCCTTCCCCCATATTTACTTACGCCAAATTTTAAAATGAAAAAAAAATACCTAAACATACCGAACATGATACTACACTTCTTGTGGACCGCCTAGGACTTGGATAGTTCCAAGTACTTTCCGGCGTCTGTTTCCTCACTGCTACAACCAGAGACTTTTAAAGTCTAATGTGTAGTATTTTTGTTTGATATAAATTTACATTGATGTGACAGAAACTAAAAATGCATCACAAAGTGCAACCTTTTACCATATTTTACATTACTATTTAATATTAAGTAAAAAGTGCACTCAGAAGATTTTTCCGTTCAAGTAAACAGGTTTTAATAAACGGCAATTTATTCAATAAAATCTCTTTGTCAGCATGCCATCGTAACGAATGGAAAATGGAATATTGATGTTATCCGAATGGGTTTAACATTTCATTTTTAAAATATGCCAATTTAATTATCATAATGATTAATATTTTTCATCGAGACTATTTACATAATAATATATGTATATGCCTAGTTAATGTGAAACTGTTAGGAAAATTTATAGTATACCATAGCTTTGGAATCGAAAATATCCCACATCTCAAAAACTAAATATCTTATCATATCATCTATCTTATTTTTATTATTATTTTGTCAGTTTTAAATTATATAAAAAATAAGTAATACTTATATATTTTTCATCCCTTAGTTAAAAGAAGTGCCAATGTAAATAAAATCGCAATTTATCTACACCATTGTCTAGCAGTTCATAAAATACACCTTCCCATCTCTGTAGTGCCAATAGTCTCCCAAGTAAAACGTCTGTCAATTACGGATAGACGGACAGGTTCAGGAAGGGTTCTGTTTTTTACTATTTGGCTCTTAGAAACTTAAATAATATAAGTTTATTTAATATTTTCATTTAAATCTTTTTATACCCTTCAATAATTGAAACTAATGTAAAGTTTTTTAAAGATAAGTGAAATAAAATGTTACCATGGTAAAATTTTGTAAACTTAAACTTCGTGTATTTTGTATTTCTCTAGGCATCTCACCATATTATTGCAGATACACTAAACGTTTGTAAAAAGCTCATAATATATTTAGTTAGATTTATAACTACAATTTATAAACTTACAATGCATAAATCATATTTCATTACTAACAAGTGTTATACATAAATTCCTAGCTGTAAATTATAGCCCGGCAAATCGATAGGCGTGTTGTTATAACATAATCATGTATTATGTATGTATATGAAATGACGTAATATCTCCGCAGATTTTTTTTTATCAAAAAACTAGGAAATATCTTAATACTAACTCATTTACTATCCAAAAAATTATTTCATCCAATATTTTTAATGGAACTTTGATTATGGCAGTAGTTATTACATTCAATGTATTGACCACTGAGTATGAGGTTTGTTTTTGACAGTATTAACAACTGAGTGCACATTGCATTGATAAATTAATGCATGTTAGAATTCAACGAATCGTGAATATCAAGCTGCTTTGTGATTTTTTTCTAAAATACCTATTTGATAAAGTTTTTACTGGTACCTCGTTTTAATTGAAAAACATACGTTCTCAAAAATAAAGTGAGTAAAATATGTCAAAATAAAACTCACGATATTTTTATTAACATGCAAAACATAACATAATAATTTAAACATTTCAAACCGCCAAACGAGCATAATAAACTACTCTTCAATTTCTACCTTTCTCAATGTCAGATATTTTACTTTAAAGGAAGCTGTAGATACAGGCATCGGTGGCATACCCAAGTCCATGAATGCTGCTGTATAGGCACATAGATTCTGCAAGAGATCGGATGCCACTACAGGGTGTTTTGAATTCATTTCCGGCCATTTGCGGAAACAGAAATAGAACGGAATATAGCCGGAAGCTCTATTCACTAACAGATGTATTGTGACCACCTGAAATAGGTTGCTATAGTGATTATCCAAGTAGTATAGTTCAAAAGCTCTTGAGTTCATTCATTCTCTCATAAATAATTAGAAAGTCAACATACACGTAAAATTTTTGACTACAATCCAATGAATCTTGAGTCATTTAAACAACCGAACTGCTACTATATTATTTTGATTTAAAAATATAGTTAAAAACAAAATAAACTAAAAACGTCGTATATTAAAATCTCGTAATTTAGATTTAGAAATTTCTCTCTTAACTCAAAACACAAATTAATTATTTTATTTCGGCTATAATCCCTTGTTTATGTTTTCAGTTAAGAGTTTTTGAGGCAGAAAGTTGGGCGATAAATTTCTGCAATAAACAGCTGGTGATATTATTCATGACGCTTGTTAAGTTTGTTTTAACGACCCTACCTTTTATAATTAGTTGATTAAGAAATTCTTTTATTGTTGGCAAAGAGCCTGAAAAGTTGCCTGCACTTTCAACATTACAGATGACTCTTTTTTTAACTCTAAATTTATAAATATCTGTGTGTTTTTATAAAGTATAAAAACATTTCTGTATTTAGGATTTCACGTCCACGTCCAAGATGTCATTACCAAAGTAGCACTTAAGTACTTATTACAATGCTGAAAAGGCAACTGCAAGAAAACACAATCTAAATGAATTAAAAATAAATTACATATAATCATCATAGAAAACAGAACTCACGAAATAAAACCTCATAAAAGAGTCTATTAAAAGGAAATGTGATACAATTTTCCGCTTGTAAGCAAATGAAATAAAACATGTCCATTTAAAATAGTACAATGCAATAGTATGTAAATGTCCTTTTTTGAGGAGAATAAAACAGCATGCTCTCAGAGGAGCTTCGTTACCAGATGGTTTTACGAGGCGACTACATCCTGTACAGAGAAGATTTCCCGGAGGTAACGCATATTTTATTTGGTTTGTAATTTAAGTGGCTGCTCTTTTATTATGACATGTATGTCGGAAACGTGATGTCTTATTTTGATATTATCCAAACACCAAAAACGTACTCTTTGTTTCTGGTAAGTAAAATTACATTTTTATGTATTTTGCTAGCTTTTTGCGTTATAGGGACTGAGTTTCTTTTCACAGACACGTATTTTCCGTTCTTTTTATTTTTATTAAACAACATACATTGTTTGTAGGTATACTTTAATTTATACTAGTTGGGTAGCAAGAAAAATTACAATACACATACCGAAATATAAATGATTCTGCATATCGCTGAAACTAACCGTTAATTTCACTTTTGTGAACCGAACTAGAATCTCAGTTTATCGATGTTTATATTCCACCCACTCTGAGTACAACGCTTATTTTTTTGCTTAGCACGCACCCTTGCCGTGTCTGTGACATAGAATAATGGACCGCTCGCTCGCCAAATGGAAATCCAGATTATGATAAATCACAAACTTTTGAAATTTGGCTCCTGTTCTACTGATTTATTCGCGAACGCATAACACAAAACGATAATAATATGCATTGCTTTTGTGAGGATTTTAACATATGAACATAATGCATCTGAAGTTCTCAATTATTATTATTTACCTATACGTAAAATGTATTTCAACCAGATACATAATTGCACTCGTCCATACTTAACGAAAACATCTGTGAACGATTAAAAAGTATTTTCTTTGGCCAGAAAATGAATCACAATTTATTATTATTTTAGAAAGGCTTCTCACGATTTCATCAATATTCAAAATTTTACCTGTAGGTGGTAAAAAAGATTGAAAGTTTGTATTAAATTTGTTAAGCTTTCTATTTTGTTTAATTTAAACTGCTTAAAATTTGTATTTTGGCTGTATTGGTTACAAATTCTAAGTTCACAATTTTTGGAAAATCGTTCTAAGAGGAGAAATATAATGGCAAACTTTATATGTAAAAACAGTATTTCTATGGTCAAGTTTACATTAAACTCTTTAAAACTATTACCTAATACAATGTGTGTTTAAGCATTTCGAAATTCAACCCCTCATGGGAAAAAGGGGTACAAAAGTTTTTATGGGAAACCAATTTATGTAAAAATATTCCCTTTTATTGTACGAGTTGGAGCTTTTTAACCCATAGGGTCCCTTCTACTATGAAAATTGTATCAAAATTCAATTTAGATAAGGAATCGCGAACCATTGTGGCGGGGAACTGTCATTTTTAACAGCTGGACAATATTTTTTCAAGAATCAATATTTTAAACGAGGAAAACATCGCGAGGAAACCACAGCACGGTGGTTTTAAGGCGATGATAGCTCAGTGGTAAGTGACGTCAGATACCGCGGCGAAGGTCGTGGGTTCGAATCCTTACAATGAGCTTGAGCTTTCGGTGAAGGAAAACATCGTGAGGAAACCACAGCACGGTGGTAGGGTACTTTGTAGTACTCGACTGGCTGGCTACCACCCTCAAGTTGAAAATCTGTCGCCAAGCACCTGTTGGTGTGTTCCGGCAATTGCACTTGAGAGCCAGTTCGCCTTAATAAGGTGTACAACACAACAATCCCCTGGTATTGCCAATGTCTATAGGCGACGGTTGTCACTTACCATCAGGTGACCCGCCTGCCTCGTTGTCACTTGTGACATAAAAAAAAAGAAAAAAAAATAGGGTACTTTGTAGTAGTCGGCTGACTAGCTACCACAATCAAGTTGAAAATCTCTCGCCAAGCACCTGTTGGTGTGTTCCGGCAATTTCACTTGAGAACCAGTTGATTTTAAGGCATTGTTGTGTACAACACATTGGCTATCCCCTGATATTGCTAATGTCTACAGGCGATGGTTGTCAGTTACCATCAGGTGACACACCTGCTTGGTTATCACTTGTGGCATATAAAAATACATTTCTTTTTTATTAGAGCTAGTAGTAGATTATCATAGAGCTAGGGCTATAATCTCAGTTTTGCACCTTTAAGTGGTGGTAAGGAGGTATTATAATGAATAACATTCGATTTCCTTAACGAAATCGAAATGTCCAGTAACGGACATGTCTGCGACTAAGATTAATATTCGCTTAACAACCGGCTTTAACCGGATTCCTGTTGAAGCATCTGACGCACATAATTGGAATTTGATTCGAGTTCGCATACAAGGAATCAAATATTCCCCCAATTCACGATAAGCATCTATAATTGAGAACACTGAATATCCCATGGACTATATTAAGTTATTATTTCTGGGAAGACAACGGATATTCTATGATTTAATTGGATTAAATATGGTTATTAAACTTAGATTCAGAACATAATAATAATTACGTTGATTAAGTATTTCAAAATTTTACGAAGCTTATGATATCAGAATAATAGCTACGATATGTTTTAAACTTGTCTCATATTGCCTAGAATATTAAATGAACAACACAATCGTACATAAGAAAAGAAGAAATACGTTTTTTATAAATTGAAATACCATCTAGTTGAACCCTGCATGAAATCAGGTACGTATATTTACACGCTAAGTCACGTTTAAGGTCACAGGGTACGAATCTCTTGGCTGTCCATCATTTTAGAGAGAGGAACAATGAACCCTCATTAACTTGTTCAAGATGTTTTTTTCATGATCGGAGAGTCTATTAAAATTGTCATACGGAGCGCCATTAGTTCTATTCTTATTTAGTTGTATTTTGTTTAAGTTTTCTAGGCCTTATAAAGCTTAGTCTTGACCTCTTTAGTAGTTTCTAGACTTTTTAAACTTAACCACAAATCAAATGAACTATCAGCATGCGTGACCACGGTAAATTGAATAACAACAAACAAAGTTTTGTTTGTTAATCAAAATTCACTATTTCTTTATTAACATTTTATTACTTAGCGTGTCTGCCCTCTATCTTAACTAATAAGAACTACTGTTGCTTACGAAAATAAATGTCTGGGGGAGGTGTTACACTTTATATTATTATAACACGCGACTGTCTTCGATTTATTAGAGGTCTATGTGTCTGTGAGCCTTGACTGACTACAAACAACCAATTTAATTGCTTTTTAGGTGATACAGTGGTGAGGTTTTTAACGCATAATGTAATTTATAATGTAAAGTGAAGCGCTATAAAGGAAGCTGAATTTGAATAAGAAAGCCGATCGCGTGCGACGCCAGTCACGCGGGATAACGTCCGTGCAGGTTACGCACACAACTTCGTACATGATGCTTCACCTCACTGAAGACTAATTGTTTACCTACGTACGCTCTTTCTACCTTTTTTATTTGTTCTATGTGTAAAGGTTACATTAATTACTGAAATTGCTCTTCCCATTGTTAAAAATACGACTATTACACTACATTACTATTAAATAGTTTCCTGAAACACAGCGTGCTGAACTTTTTAACTTCGAACAAACTATCCTGCGGTCTCATATTTCTATATTTTATTAACCACTTTATTAAGCATTAACTTTATACACTTGGCTAGAACTTTTCGAGCTAAATTAAATAGGATTGGAGCGAAAACTTTAGTAATTTTCAATCGAACCCGCCGAGGTATTTGATTCGGTTTGGATGACATGGTAATTATGTAGAGAATAGTTTGATTGTAAAATTTTTAGCACTTTTCAATACACATTTAGCTGGTATCAGATCGAATAACCTACCTAATGTACATAGTACGCATACGTAAAAAATTATAATAGGATGTTTTATTGGGATTGAATGTTTACTTTACGTGTGTGTTCAAATGTTTTTTTAAACGTGATATTTACCTATACAGGGTGTCCGGTAAGTTGTACGATAAACTTAAGGGGGAGATAGGTGAGTGGGTCACCTACCAAATATACAAAAATTACCTTAGTAAAAATGTCACCATTTCCGAGATATTTCGAAATTTCCGTTTTTTTTTAATGTACTCCCGCCCTACGTTTTTGAGTTGTGGTATTCGGAATTTATAACTTTTTACATTTGTTTTTATTGCAAAACTCTCCTAGAGCAAAAAAAAATCCTGAATGCTAGTTAACCTATTAGCTTAAAAACATGCTCGTTTAATAGATATTAAGTTCAAACCTTTACCAAACTTAAGTAGAAAAGGAAAAATTTCAATTTGAATGAAAAAAAAATAAAAAACTACTATAGTTACTTTTTAATGATTTTTTGCACCTGATAAATCAACTATTCAAGATTGTTTTGCAATAAAAACAAATGTGTAAGTAAAAAATTCCGAATACCACAGCTCTAAATAGTAGTGCGGGAGTACATTTAAAAAAAAAAGGAAATTTCGAAATATCTCGAAAATGGTAAGTAACACTTTTACAAAGGTCATTTTTGTATATTTGGTAGGTGACTTGCCCACCTATCTCCCCCTTAAGTTTGTCATACAACTTACCGGACACCCTGTATACTCAAATTAGACATAGTCTAAATAATAGTAAAATTAGACATAGTCCTTTTTTACGCTCGTAAAATCACTGAAACAATAATAACTGCTTTTTTTCTCAAATATTGCGTATTAAGTTCGCCCATCTAAGTAATCGAAGTGGCGTAACTCCAAAATTATTCATCATTACAAATTCCTCGCACGGAATGTAAGAGCTACAAATTAGATACGCACGAAAAAAATTGCAAGCACCCGTAAATGAAGTGTGTAACGACTCCCAAGGGTGTTCATAAAACGCTACAAAGACCCTTAATTAAAAACCCAAATTCACGTCTAAAGGAAAAACACACAAGTTTGGAGTGTCCTCAGTAGTAAACAGTCGTAAATCTGATGTGCCGCTTTGGTAATGGGTTTTCTTATGTCAACAAATCGTATGTACATTACGATAGGTGTCCGCATTGCCTGTGGAGTATAGTTGGGGTAACAAGTTTCACATTTTTACGCGATCCGGTTTGGATTAATTTCAGTCAATATTCACTGTGACGGTTGGGTATGTAGTAGCAATTATATGTTAACATTTAAAAAAATGCCTTGCTGAGTTTTGCCGGAGTTTGTCGTCTTCTCAGTTAAAACGTATTTTAAACCGGTGGTAGAGTCAATTGTAAACGTTCATAAGTGCCTTACCAGGCCCTAAACAGAATAAATGAGTATTGATTTTATACAATATAACTTTATTTACAACAAATGTACAAAATATACAAACAAATGTCGAGGCTGCCGCTGCTGCCGATCGGCAAGCTTCCCAGAAGGCTGGCAGCGATTCCTCTTTAGATGGCCATGTATTGATTTTGATTTAAAATTTAAATATGAAACAAATATTTCATTAAATTAACGATTGGTTGATTATTCCTGCTGCCAAGGTAATACAATCAAATAAAGAAATTCCCAGCCATTATATTTAAATATTCGAAGCAGATAACTGATAAACTATACCTATAACTATAACAGAGCTCAACATGAAAAATATGTGTTTTAAATTTTCCGTAATGGGCCAGTACATGATATTATAAATTAGCTGTCTCCCAAGATTTCACCCGCGTTCTCATAGGACTTTCGCAACATAGCGTGATGCTATAGTTTATAACCTTCCTCGATAAATGGGCTATCCACTATACACTATAATATTTTTTCAATTCGACTCAGTAGTTCCTGAGATTAGCGCGTTAAAACAAACTCTTCAGCTTATTATTAGTATATGTCGGGGAAAGGGTGTCAATATGGTCAGATATGTTGTCAGGATTATCAGTACCAGCAATAGGATTCAATTCAACAACCAGATTTAATAGGTAGGTAGAAATAAAGTGTCCGAGTCGAGGCCACGAGGTGCTCCAGGCGCGCGCGCACGTCACAACCACTCCGTCAGTCGCTGCCGTCCGGACCGCCATGCGCCATCCGCCGCCGCTAGCCAGCCGCCACGGGGGTTCGTCACCGATGGGTCGCGACATCGTTGTTCCGAAAGAATGAAAGAAAGAAAGCAATTAGATAATGCTCGCAAAACCTTGGCTCACACCTGCAATCACTTATTAACAAACCCAGAACACAAGATAGCCTAAGATGCCTATGATTTAGAGAGATTGAAATGATTAGAGAAATTAGGAACGCGGGAAGTTTGGCTCGGAGCAACAGCCAACCACTCCACGCGCCGGTTCAACAAAAAGAGTCTGTTCCACCATCGTAGGTAGGTTAACTTGCTCTATTCGTTCCAACACAATTAAACTCAACACAACTGAACGTGGGACAGTTTCTAGGCACCAGACTAGTTGTTCGCTCGAGGGCTCGTTGAGAAGTGACCGCTCCCATCGTTGTACCCGGTCTCATTCACAATCTCATTCCTCTCACAGGTTAGCCAACCAACTGTCAGTGTCTACCATCGTTCAAAAACTAATTCAGTCATTCGTTCAGTGTTGCCATTACTAACTAATCGCATTTGTTCAGTGTTGCCGTTACTCCGAACCAACCATCCCAAGTTATTACTTGGCGTTCCCAATCAACGACTAACTGTCATTCTACCTAGTTCCATTACAAAGGACAGATGGCGTTAATTTAAATAAAGGTTAGATACGCAGTGTATACTTCAACGCTCCGACATATAGATAATACGCAAACTGATATTATTCCCTTGAAGTAAGAACATATTAGCCACTTTTTTTAAATCAATCTCTAAGTGGGTAGGTAAGGTGAAAAGGGAGTAAAAAAATGAACGATTCTGCGATAAACTAGCGGACTAGTTATTTTTATAAACCAGAATTCAGTTACAAAATATAAATTAAAACAAAAAAATATTTTTTTTAACTTATTTAATAATACTTATTTTTTTTATTTCGGGAAGCCACTGGGTGCGGGTAGCGCAAAGCCGGTCATCGTGTAGGTAAAACCTTAGGGGAGACTTTTGTCCAACAGTGGACGTCTTCCGGCTGATATGATGAACTTATTTCAAATAAAGCTTTAATAATAAGATTCAGAAGGCAGTACTCCTGGAGACGGCACGCATTGTGAGGAAGTTCCAAAATCAATTGTAAATAGTAGTTGGTATATACAAGTAAAAATAATGTGTATATAAAAATTTTATTTTTGGCTTTACCCCAATTGTACACAGATTTTGATCACCATTCGAGTTTCGATAGTACATTACAAAGCGGTATAAGATAGCTATCTAAGGTAAATTTGACCCAAGCCTACAATAGACCGGTGTTTGGTTACACAACGTATAAAATAAAATCTTAATCGATAAATTGATGACCTAGATTCTAACGACCAGTAGCTTATTTCAGAAACAGTTACGTGCTCAGTTTTCAAGACGTCTATAGAATAATATTAATCTTATGAATACTATTTTATGAACAAAAAGGAAGCAGAAGTGGGTTATTACCTTTTATAGGATAACGTGTCACGATAGCTTTAGCTGCTAAATAATTGAGTTACAATAAAAAAAAAAAATTATAATTCGATTCCAAACATTCAATAAGCCAAAACGTTTCAATGAACTGATATCAATTTTATATTTTCTGGATACCTACAATAACATTAGTTGGAAAACTAACAGGATAGTGATGGTGTATCTATATTGTAATCCCGGTTCCATTTTAATCATACCCGACCCTAACGTCATTTTCAATTATTGAAAATGTACTAATCCGTTTAAGAGATTATTAGTGTTTCAATTAATAGGAAAATAACATTCAAATGTACATATTGTAACAATGGGATTCTGTTTTACTTCTGGATTTCCAATAAATGCTTTATCAATAGAACTGAGGTTCTCAATCAGGGCTGCCATTTTGGAAAGATGTTTGATGATAGGTTTGGTTTTCAATACATAGTTTACTTTATTTGTAGGTAATCTACTAATCTTTTAAAACCGAATTACAATCTTTAGGTCACAGTACAAATAAAAATGGTAGAAGGAGTAACAATAGTCTCCAATGAAGTGAAGCAACGTGCACGAAGTTGTGACCTGCACGTAGGTACGTTATTTTACGACTCGCGTCGCATAGGAACGCGATCGGCTTCCTTTTTCAAACTCGGCTTCCTTAACTGTGCTTCACTTTAAGTGCGCGGGGATTTGTCTACCTTTTTTATGTGGTTATAATCTGTCGATATATAATAATTAAAGTTCTAGACTAATTAAATGAATGTTGACTACGTGGTACTCGACTGGCTGGCTACCACCCTCAAGTTGAAAATCTGTCGCCAAGCACCTGTTGGTGTGTCCCGGCAGTTGCACTTGAGAGCCAGTTGCCCTTGACCTTAAGGCATTGTAATAAGGTGTACAACACGTTGGCAGTCCCTCTGGTATTGCTAATGTCTATAGGCGACGGTAGTCACTTACCATCAGGTGACCCGCCTGCCTCGTTGTCATTAGTGACATGAAAAAAAAAATACCAACACGTTTAGGTAAACTTAAATCTGTCTGTGCTATAATGAAATGAAATGAAATTGTTTATTCATCCAAATAGGCCATCACAGGCACTTATGAATAGTCAGACTCTAAATGCTCGGTTCGGAAGGTTGTTTTTGCTGAGAAGAGCCGGCAATAAACTCAGCAATTACTCTTTTCAAAAACAACTTACACCTATTACATTCAATAATTATTATTTATCTAGTCTCACTGACAATATTTGCGTGTTATGGCGGCAAAAATAGTAATCTATAGAATTTAATTATGACTGACTTAATAAACAACAAACTCAAGCAGACCAGCCCCCACAAGCAGCACCTGTTCACAAGTATGACGCGCGTGGCAGCCATCGCCCTCCTCGCACATTTTATAGGGAAGTGAGCGACCCGCCACACGACGCCGCCGCAAGCAAAGGCCTTAAAGCGAGCATGACTAACTTAAGCTTGCTCCAAACAAAAAGAAACAAAACGAATTAAAACACACAATATGTTATCACTGTTACTACTAACACGGTTTGTAAAATTAGGTAATATAATAGTGTATCTAACATTCTGCGACATAACAATATTCAAACGCACAAATGTTACAAATTTACCAAGCATTATCATCATTAAAATATTCATTTATATTATAGTAAGCCTTTTTTACCAAAACAGTTTTAATACAATCCTTAAATTTTTGCAAAGGCATATCTAAAATTGCAGTTGGGATTTTGTTATAGAAGCGTGCACCCAGTCCTAAAAATGATCCTTGCACTTTCTGAAGTCTATAAGCAGAGGTCACAAGTTGGTGCTTATTTCTAGTATTGATCGAGTGCATATCACTTTTTTTTACAAAAAGATTAATATTTTGATGCACAAATAATATATTTGCATAAATATATTGAGATGCAACCGTGAGTATGCCAGTTTCTTTAAACTTATCTCTGAGAGAAGTTCGAGCCCCCAAGTTATAAATAGCTCGCACAGCCCTCTTTTGCAAAACAAAAATTGTTTCTATATCAGCAGCTTTACCCCAAAGCAAGATGCCATAAGACATAACACTATGAAAATAACTAAAATATACAATTCTAGCTGTATCTACATCAGTAAGCTGTCTAATTTTCCAAACTGCATAAGCCGCCGAACTGAGTTTCCCTGCTACAGATGATATTTGGGTCCCCCATTGAAGTTTCGAGTCTAAAGTGATCCCTAGAAATTTGGTTGATTCGACAAGATTGAGAACTTCATTATTTAACATTAAATTACTACCAACTTTTTTTACATTTGGTAATGCAAATTTAATACACTTAGTTTTCTTTGCATTTAAAACTAAATTATTTACTGTAAACCAATTTAATACCTTAGCTAATGCACCATTTACGTCGTCATAATTGGATTTCAGTCTATCAACACCAAAAATCAGTGAGGTATCGTCAGCAAATAGTACAATTCCACAGGTATTGTTAACATAATAGGGGAGGTCGTTTATATAAATTAAAAAAAGAAAAGGACCCAGAATAGAGCCCTGCGGTACACCCATATGCACAGGAGAACCAGACGATTTGACCCTGTTTACATCGACACTTTGAATTCTCTGTCCAAGGTATGATGTCATGAGATCAAGTGCCATACCTTTTACCCCATAATAATTTAGTTTACAAATAAGAGTCCCATGATCGACACAATCAAAAGCCTTGGAAATTAACTATAATATAATAAATAATTATAACATACCTACGCTTATCATGATTCAAATACAAGTTATATGGCATCTAGTAAACTAATATGGAAATAAACGCCTAGTTACTTTGATGATGTTCCTATCGAAGATCGATTAATACGTTGAAACAACCAATATCAGGTTTCTTACATAGTTTATGCTCAGAGTAGTATATTTTTGGTTTAGTGATAACCCTAAAGTGGAATTATTCTTTAGCAAAGGTTTTGGCGTACATTTTAATGAAAGTAGCACTTTACCAGAGTTGGGTGTTCATAAGCCGCTTTCATTATAGGAGTCCATCGAATTTGACACTAAGTTCACCTAAGTGCTTGCTTAAATATTAAAATTAGACACTATTTTATTTAATTAATTATTTTTAGTTTTTTCTTGTCCATTATGAACAAAAAGTTTGCAATGTTTTTTTATAGATATATTTTTAAGATACATCAGTTTGTACAACTCGATTTTTCATAGGTAATATATGCACCTAACAGGAAAATAGTAGAAAGCAGAAATATTATTGTTTATTCCGTTCAAATACATTTATGAGTTGTATTTTTATTTTATTAAAACTAGATTATTTAAATTAATCTATACGTAACACACTTATCATAATCGTCTCGTATGTATCAAAATAGAAAAATATTACTTAAAAATGTAAAAAAAAAAACACTAAAAAATATAAAAAGAATTAATTGTTTGAATACAACATTAAACCGAACTCGACTATGAGAATTGTATTTGAAACCAGTTGAAACGCAAAATAAACCTAAAAATGTGTGAAAATATTACAAGCAGACTCTTTAAGTCCCTACAAAATGGCACTTGCGTCTCTTGTCAACGTGAGGGTACTTCACAGTTTCTCGACGCACGACCCACAGTTTTAAGTACCCACCTGAAAGACTTAAAAATATTAAATAAGGGAAAATCGTTCGTTTCGGTCACCCATTTTGTTTTAATTTTCAAGTGGAGTTTGGGTTAAATCGCTTGAATGACTCGCATTTTTTATGTGAAAATATACATATTTAATACGCTTTTATTTTGACCAACATTCTACGATACACGATACAGTTTTTTACAAAACATTTTTTTTTTGATTTTAAACTGAAACTATCTATTCTTAATTATTCTTATTAACTTTAAGAAAATATATTAAGGCATTTTATGTGGATACCATAATTTTTTAATCTTCTTCTTCTTCTCTAGCCTCTCTCAACCAACTTGGTGTAGGCCGTTTCCACTCTTCGCGGCATTGGGCTTTTTGCAACCAGTTTGAGCCAGCAACTGTCTTCACGTCGTCTATCCAGCGCATTTGTGGTCTACCCTGAGGTCGCTTCTCCCTTTTAATATATTTTTAAATTCACAATATTTTTATATGCCATACCTACTATGTAAACCGTGTAACTCAAAAACACTAAGATTGTAGACAAATCCTTAAAACGTTCTTCTAGCGTTCACTCAAATGAAAAGTAGATTCTATTTTGGTGAGCTAAGTAAGTACTCGTAGTCGTAGTTCAGAGCCTTCCCAGCTTAGCACAAGACCAGTAGAATTTCCATCATGTTTAAAATATTATTCAGTTAAGCTGTTTTACAGGTAAAAAAAGGTTTTTCTATGCTTTGTTCTAAATTGCTCAAAGTCCTTCAATTATTTAAGTAAAAGCAGATTACACTCAAAATATATGCTCTTAAAATTTAAATGTGTTGTTTTAAGGTCTTGCTATGGATATATTTCGCTGAAACTCAAAGCCAAATTTAATTTGTTTTGGTCCTGGGAACTGTTCAAATGTTCATTTTTCAAAAGAAAAACTGGCTAGAAACTCATCAAAGTTTTTTTTGTACAATCTGACTAGTAATTTAGTTTGCACTCTGACGTCAAAAATGTTCACATTATGTGAATACGTTTGTGTGTTCGAAAGTAGAACATGAATAAATGCTTCTTTTATGTCAGAAGTTTAAACAGCAGGGGCAGGAGGCCAGGTAGTAGGTACATCTAATGGTAAATAAAAGCCTAAAAGGCAACAAACTGCCAAAACATAATAGGAGCCGCTTGGTGACAAATTGTTATATTGAGGCTCAAATATAATAATACCATCGAGCAAAAAAGGTCGATCATAATTAAAAACATAATTTTTTTTAACATGCTTATATTATATTCTTATATTAAAGTACCTACAGAGATTAAAAATATGATACCCATATTTTTGTTTGCTTCTGACTAAAATTAAAACTGTAAGCTTAGCCGAAACTTATTCAACTACCGCATTGACGTAATTTTTACTTTTTAAAGAAAAGCAATATTTTCTGTTCTTATGAAATGTCAAACAGAAAATTTTGACAATATTTCAGACTTGGTCTCATAAAAAAAGTTTATCGGCAATTGTATTATTATATATTTAAACTGAACACAAACCATCAAATCAGTGCTCGAAGTAAATGTCTAACTATGTACATCGTAGCCTCATAATACCGGCCTATATTCATCCATTAACGTGGGCTCAAACGATAGGAGGCAGGTCTAATAATACTAATACCCAATATCATGTAGTACAGATGCTAGCCACCTGAACCTACATTAATGTTATGAAGTTATATTCTACGTGCAGTTCTAGAGCTTAGTGGTTTCAGCCGTTACTTTAAAGTTAGTTGAAGGCTACCATAACGTACAAGGAATATAATCATCCGCTTACAATTTTACACTCTTACTATATGCACAGTGCTTCAGTACGTATTTAGTTATATCCTCCAATAAATACTTAATACGTTCATGTACGTTCTAGTTTTCATTCTAAAAACGAGAAATTTTGTAGAGCAACTTTTATTATATTATGTAAACTTGCTATTTATTAATCATAATATCTAATAATAACATCATGGTAATTATGATGGGTTGATGGCATTTACAATGGCCAGATCATGTGACAACAAATATTATTACAGCATTAGGAACTCGACGTAATATTTTCGAAGGCGCACCTACGATTTTGGATCATGGTCACACAAAAATTAAAAACTTCAAATTGCTCTATTTGATATTTTGACCTCGCTGAACAGTAACATTTTCTTATTCATCCGATCGCTTTATTTCCAAAAAGGTATTATTGATTCGTGTTTTAATGAAATGTAAGGTGACCATAACTTTAGTATTCATTTTAGATTCATAATAATAATCCTACTAATATTATAAATGTGAAAGTATATTAAATTGTCAAGATGTTTGTTACTCTTTCACGCCAAAACTATTAAACGGATTTTGATGAAACTTGGCACACAGGTAGGTAATAACCTGGAATAACATATAGCATACTTAGCCCCGGAAAAGATAAGATATCTCTGGAATGTGGGGGACAGCTAGTATATCAATAAAATTGTCAAAATCTACATAGTTTAAAAAAATATAGCTTTTTGATGCATTAGAAAAAATACCTTGGGATCACGATCCCGCAGTCATCTTGTATACCTATGTACTGTAAAATTATTTGAGCTTAGACGTGGCGTAGGTATATATTATTTTATTATATAACTATTCAGCTTGAACGTTCGACAAACTGACTCTACCTGATTAATTTCCCCTAAAACAGTACTTAGTTATATTGTATATCTATTCTGTGGCACAATAAAAAATTCAATTGGTATTGAATGCATGCAATTAATGACAAATAAATTACTCTTGCTATTAGTGCTGGCATCCATCGATAGCGGTCGTTAGTATGTATTCGGTCTGTGATAGGTGTCCTGATTTCCACAAAAAAATATAGTGGGAAATTTGATGATGTCAGCTGTCACTCGTTAAATCTCTTATACAGTGCGTTCGGTAAGTAGTATGACAAACTTAAGGGGAGATAGATGGGTGGATTACCTACCAAGAACAAATTATAATTAATAATTACCAACTAAGTAATTAATTACCTAAATTAATGTTTATTTTGACTATAAAAGGAACACTATATAAAATCAATAAAATATTTACATTATTATAACTATATTAAAACTAATCTAATCTAAAAACTACCTAAAATAAACTATAAAAGTGCGTCGAAGAATTCCTCCGCATCGCCGTCGACTGGTATTACCTACCATATATACAAAAATTACCTCTGTAAAAAGGTCACCATTTTCTGAATATTTTGATATTTAAATTTTTTATGTAAAAATAAATATCTCGAAAATGGTGTCACTTTTACTAGGGTCATTTTTGTGTATTTGGTAGGAGACCCGCCCACCTATCTCCCCCTTAAATTTGTCGTACTACTTACCGAACGGCAAAAGTGTATACATACAATATTATATATACAATCTGGAGACAAAAAATGGAGATTGGAGAATAAAATATCTGAGAAAGCGTACTCACTTCCAAATTTCGAGGATTTTCCGACTATGACTTATTTACTCCTCACGGAGGAAGTGCTTGGCTTTCGCGAGTCCATAATTATACAAAGCCATTATTACTTTGCACAAAAGCCTAAGTACTTATACACCAAAAAATATATTCATAAAAAAGGTAAGTATATATACTTATACTTCTTAGTTTTTCTTTTAAGATAGTTTTATATATATAAAAAAAAGATAAGCTTGTAGTTCAGTTTTTGTTTATTGTGATATCCTGTTATTGGCATTAGATATATAAATTAGATAAGATAAGAGATAAGATAAGATACACATTTATTTTGGAATATACTATGTTAAATTATGTTAAAACTGCTGTTGGATGTCCTAATAAATAAATAAATAAAAAAATAAGTGCTTACATAAATAAAAATAATAATCTCTTAAAATTATAGCTAGTTTTGTTGCGGTAATCCAATACATTTTCAGCACAAAAATATTGATTTAACAATCAAAGGAGCAAATATGATTCTATTATGAACAAAAACTACAGTTTTGTTTTTACAAAAATAATATTGTATAGAAAAAAATAGTTTTATTGTCATGAGAAAACGTGCATTGATTACCTCGGCAGAAAATTTCATTCTTGTTGTACCAAACATGGTATTGTAAGCAACCGTTAAGCAAAATGTATTGTCAACACAGTAATATTTCACCACGGTGGACCCGACCTCCCCTAGGAGTCATGTTATATGTTGGACCCAAAACAACCTCGGCATTACACCACTAAATTATTTAGGTAACTTGTCTTTCATAACATTGTATTTGTGGTTATGTGTATTTATACAGCAATGATTTTATATTATTCTGTAATTGGATAATGAAAATGAAAATGTTTTTTATTAAAATAGGCCTTTACAAGCACTTATGAATAGTCTAGACTCTAATGCTCGGTTCGGAAGTTTGCTTTTGCTGAGAAGAGCCGGCAATAAACTCAGCAATTACTATTTTCAAAAAAATGATTAGATGTTCGGTTTATCGCTCCAAGTGATGAAAATTTAATCATTATAATTCAAGCATAAATAATCTATACGATACATACATATAGTTCGCACAAATCCTAGATAGATGGCGTAACATTAATCTACATCGCGCTTACGAAGTTTTCCAAGCGATCTGCACATATATAAGCTTCCAACTGTGCAAATGACCGGCGTCCTCTTTTTCGATGTTGCAAAGGCATTCGACAAAGTCTGGCACAACGGCTTAATCTTTAAGCTGTACAAACTCGGAGTGCCAGTCAGACTCGTGACCATCCTACGAGACCTCTTGTCGAATCGCCATTTCAACTACCGAATAACAGGAGCGCTATCCTCACCCCATCCCGTCTTAGCCGGAGTCCCCCAAGGCTCTGTGCTGTCCCCCTTACTGTTCACACTCTACACGAGTGACATCCCCAAAGCTGGCAAAGCACAGCTAGCCCTTTTTGCGGACGACACCGCAATATACTATTCAGGCAGATGCCCCACGGCAATTGCCAAAGTCCTCCAAGCCGCAACTCACACCCTAGGTCCCTGGTTTCGGAAATGGAGAATTGAAATAAATCCCACCAAAAGTCAGGCGGTACTGTTCTTCAGTCCCGCCAAGAAATACATTCCCACTCTCCCCCCTCCAGTCACCATGTTTGGCGAGCCGATCCCTTGGGAGAGGCAAGCTAAATATCTCGGTGTTACCCTGGATGATCGTTTGTCCTTTTCCAACCACATAAGGAAGGTTCGTGCACGCGCCTACCTTGTGTCCAGTCGCCTTCACTTCATGCTAAACTCAAAGTCCAAACTTGCCCTAAAAAGCAAGGTCAGACTTTACACCGCGTGCATCCGCCCCATTATGCTCTATGCATGCACTGTGTTCGCACATGCATCCCCCAAGCTGATCCATAGCCTCCAAGTGGTTCAAAACCGCTTCATGCGCAAAGCCACGGGCGCCCCGTGGTACATGCGTAACCTAGATCTACACATAGACCTCAATCTGCCCACAGTTAAGCAATTCATTAAGTGCGCTTCTCGCCGTTATTACGATCGTGCCCTAAACCACGCGAATCCGTTAATAGTCAAAACTGCCAACTATACTCCTTCAAAGATCTCAAAAATCCGTAGGCCTAAGGTCGCCCTCAGCGAGCCGGATGACCCCATAACTTTAGCTCAAATTCAGGATAGGGAGGCTCGCGCAGCCCTCGAGAAACAACGCCCGCGTTTCCGCCCTCGCCGGAGAGGCCCGTCGCGACGTCCCACTCAGATTCAGTCTCGTCCCCCCGTTAGTCAGTCGTTAACGGCCCGAGCCGCCACAGTCAGCAATCCGACCGTCCCCTAAAAACTCCTCTAAATCGCTTAGGCGAAGTCCGTCCCACTTTTTGTGTCCCCCGACGACGCCCTGAGCCGAGGTTCGGGCCCCAACTGGGGCGCCCTCAGCGGTGAGTCGTCACAAACAAACACGGCTGAGAGCCCTAAGCGCTCGCCGAATAGTCCGCGTAAGGGTGTCTATGGTCCTTCAGACCGCCACCTTTAAGTCCTCCTCAAAAAAAAAAAAAAAAAAGCGTACATACCACTCAGATTCAGTCTCGTCCCCCCGTTAGTCAGTCGTTAACGGCCCGAGCCGCCACAGTCAGCAATCCGACCGTCCCCTAAAAACTCCTCTAAATCGCTTAGGCGAAGTCCGTCCCACTTTTTGTGTCCCCGACGACGCCCTGAGCCGAGGTTCGGGCCCCAACTGGGGCGCCCTCAGCGGTGAGTCGTCACAAACAAACACGGCTGAGAGCCCTAAGCGCTCGCCGAATAGTCCGCGTAAGGGTGTCTATGGTCCTTCAGACCGCCACCTTTAAGTCCTCCTCAAAAAACAAAAAAAAAAGCGTATATAATTACTGTGCTAATACCTCGCTCTTCCATGTACATATAAAGGTTACATAATCCTACTTCCTGTTAATATTACTAATATTACTACTAATATTATAATTGCGAAAGTATGTTTGGATGTGTGTGAAGATGTGAAGATGTTTGTTACTCTTTCACGCAAAAACTACCGTATGGATTTTAATGAAACTTGGCATACTGGAATAACATATAGGACACTATTTATCCCGGGAAAATATAATATCCCTCAGGAACGCGGGTGAAACCGCGGGGCGGAAAACTAGTCCTTCATATAAGGCTATAATAGGTTTATTTGCCTATGGTACAAATTGAAATTTAGGTAATCGTAGAAAAGAAAGATACATAACAAAACGATCCGCGTAAGGGTGTCTATGGCCCATCAGGCCTCCACTTTTTGGTCCTCCCAAAAAAAATGGCATGCTGAGTTTCAAATACATTTAAACTGCGAACAATCGCATAAATATAAGCATTTTTTTTTATTTCATGTAGATAAGTCTTTCAATATTATCTCTCGTAGATAGCTAAAAAATCAAGATAAAAACACTAACTTCGAAGCACAACTTTTCCAACCTCTCAATTTTTATTTGCTTTATAAGTTTCAAGTTTCTTGTACAAAAGGGGTTGTACCAACTTTCCTTTTAATTTCTCGTTTCCAACGCTTCAATTTATGTTTAAAATTGAATATTTTGTTAACGTTGGATAAAATTGTGGTCAATTGTAAATAATGATAAATTGTATTCTATTTTACAAGTAAAATTTGTAAATTGCTTTACAAATTCTTCGTTGGATAGACATCACATATTCAATTAAATTTACATATGAACATAATAACATGTTTTTTCATGGTTTATGTCATTTAAACTTCGTAGTAGATAGGTACAACATGTTGAAGAAATTTCCAGAAAAAATGTGGCTCGAGAGCAAAAATAAAAAAGGTCTGTCCACTTGCAGGTTAAAACAATAAAGGCATTAAAAATTGAAAAGAAACAGAAGTGAGCGTTTAATTATATTTACAGGCTACTTTGTACCAAATAAATTACTGTTAGCGGGTGTCCGACGAGCGTTACGTGGGACACTTTTTCTTTCTGTATATTAATGAAGCCGTATACAATCTCAGGCGATATCTAAATAATTTATAGCTACACCAGGTGTCGCCTTGAAGACGAATTTACATACCGGGTAGAGCGGAGAATGCTGGTAATTTATCGCTACGCGTATTTTGTTGACTTGAAAAGCGATGAATTACTGATAATAAGATCACACTTTGTTCATACTACGAGGGTTGCGATACAGGTGACTACGGGGTTGTGATCCTGCAGTGTTTTCTATCTCGGTAAATTGCGTTTCCATTATTACATTGCTTTTTGAAACTATTTATTAAGGATTATGGATTCCAAATTGCTAGATGACTTATGGTCACCTTATTTTTAATTAAACAGAATTGAAAATGAACTGATCAGAATTGACAAAGTCACAATACCTACCAAATAAAGCAGACGATTAGAGATTAATTTAAAGTTAAAATGTATTGGCCATTATCCTAAACTAGCCGTCTCTCGCACACTTCGCTGAATGACACATCACATTACAAAACAATTCTTCATTCAAACAAAATTCTTTGGCTTTTCATTTTACATTTCTTCCTAATGACTCGAAAATGGTGACACTTTTACAAAGGTAATTTTTGTATATTTGTGACCCGCCCACTTATCTCCCCCTTGAGTTTGTCGTACTACTTACCGGACACCCTGTATATATAATAGCGAAATAGTACTCTGATTATTCACAATATTTCGGAATGTATATATCAGAAACATAGGCTTATGGCAGGTAGATTCCTCATCCGTACTCCCTAGTAGGTATCCGCTAGGAAAGGTTTTTGAAAATTCAAACCCTAAAGGATTCTGTTAAGAACTTAACAAACGCACGGGAGGAGACGCACGGGCGGGGAACACCGTCACCGTCGCCGCGCTCCCCACCATCTCCGTGCGACGACAACGTAGCAGCGAGCCGCCACACACACACTCGCGTTTCTGGACACCATCGGACACGGACGATCATATTGATAATTTTGGCTGGCAATAAACGAGCCCTACAGATATTTCAGTCCACTATTTTATTTATTTTAACGTCCATCGGACCCTAACAATTCCCTCGGGAACGCGGGTAAACCGCGGTGGACAGCTAGTATTAATATACAAATAAGTCATGACGCAATAAATAATATAATAATATAAAAATAAAATAAATGATATAATAATAGATATAAATAAGAATAATGAACAAATACTAGGGATATCACAGTTGTATTTCGTAACAAAACAAAAAAGAACAGAAAGTTTGAGCTATTAATATAATATCTCTTAAATGCCACTATTAATTTCCCCGAAACCAAACGTTCGGAATGTTACCCGACATGTATGTACATACATATATCTCTCATAGTTACATCCGCGAGGCTTCAGTAGGTGTAGTTACTGGGTAATAACAATCGGAAGCAAGTAGTCTGTTGAATTACAGAGGCGGGCGGGCTTCTATTGCCTTCCAAGCAAACAAAGATGCAATAAACCCGCGCAAGACGACTGTAATGCTCCTACTATCTTAATGCTTTTATCCATCGGCCTGGGTTACACATGTCTCTTTGTGAACGTCTCCAGATTTAGCTTGGTTGAGTGCATTTTATTTTGAACTTGTGTTCAGGGTATTGTCAAATACCCCGAAGCATTTTAGGTATTATCCAATTCTAAATGTTATGTAGATACATGTTAAACGGTTCAAAGACTTAGTAAAGATCAACCTTTTTTTGGGATTTTTAAGGCGACGATAGTTCAGTGGTACTGACGTCGAATACCGCCGCAAAGGTCGTGGGTTTGAATGCTACAATCGAGCTTTCGGTGAGGGAAAGCATCATGAGGAAACCATAGCACGGTGGTAGGGTACTTTGTAGTACCCGACTGGCTGGCTGCCACCGTCAAGTTGAAAATCTGTCGCCAAGCACCTATCGGTGTGTTCAGACGTGAGAGCCAGTTCACATCTAGGCTTTGTGTGCTTACCAGCTTTGGCCACATCATCACTTACCATGGTGAGATTGCAGTCAAACACACGCTAATCCCGATGTAAAAAACAGATATAATTTTTTTTAGATCATATATGATTGCAGATAATAAAAAGAGTTCAAATGTGTCTAGGAGTTTAAAATTTTACAAAATTGTTTTTTTTTTTTTTTTTTTTTATTCTCGATAGGCTTGTGTTTGACCACAATCTCACCATGGTAAGTGATGATGTGGCCGAAGATGGTAAGCACACAAAACCTAGATGGGAACTGGCTCTCAAGTGCAGCTGTCGGAACACACCGATTATTTCTCGCTATCTCAAATTTTATTTTATAACTGAAGTAACCTGCTATGGAATTCAATATATTCAGACTAAAAGAATGAAGCTATCATAAGAATTCGGAGAATTCAATTCAGGTAGACATAATAACGGGATTTTAAGGATGTTGGCCGACCGTTGTGATGGAAATATCCTGAGACACTGGGTAGGGCTTGTTTGTAGTGTTTACACCTACGTGAGGAATTGATGTCACGCAGGTGGTATATTTTAAATTTTTAAATAATTTTGTTGTGATTTTTACTAACCATGTTTTATTGTGTCATTACTAATAATGTGGATCAAATGGTCTGAAAATAAAAGATTATTATTATTATTCCATTTACTTATTTTTCTCTTTTACTTATTTATTACAATTTCAAATATAGATATAAAAAAAAACAATATTTATATTTAAAACTATAAAAAACAGCATCCAACCGGCATCGGGAACTGGTCCAAGTTACCGGTGGTCAAGGCTCCAGAGAGAGGAACTTCCTCACAATGCGTGCCGTCTCCAGGAGTACTGCCTTCTGAATCTGGCCCTTGATCCAGCCACCTAACGTGAGCCTCTTAAGGTGTTTGTCGAGGCTCTTTGCCAATAGGCCATGGGCGGAAACGACTATTGGTACAATGACTGCCGTATCAATGTCCCACATGTCGACAACCTCGTGGACCAGATCAAGATACTTGATGTCTTTATCTTTCTCCGCCTTCACAAGGTTGTCGTCATGAGGGACAGTAACATCGACAATCATTGCACGACGCTCTTGGCGATCTATCAATACAATGTCAGGTCTATTGGCTACAATAGTCCTGTCAGTGATGATAGATCTATCCCAGTATAGTGTGATATGACCATCTTCAAGAACAGATTCTGGTACATACCTGTAGTACGGCACCTCAGATGTCACAAGATGGTATTTCAGGGCAAGTTGCTGGTGGATTATCCTGGCTACTTGGTTGTGCCTGTGCAAGTATTCACCATTTGCGAGACGCGAACAACCGGAGATTATATGCCTGAGGGATTCACCAGGGCGATGACATGCTCGACATATCGATGGCTCCTACGTAGACTGTCGTATGTTTAAAAAGTGAACTTTACAGGAGAGCTATTTTTATTTACCATTTCGATGTTTTTAAAGATATTTGTTTAATTTTTTCACCATAATAATAAAATTTTATGTGTGTTTTTATGGTATTGAAATAAGGAGAGAATTATTAAGGCTTTTCGAGATAATGTTGTTACGATATTATACGGCGGATGAACGTAGTGTGAAAACATAGTAAGTGTATGTTACGATTCATTACGTCGTCTTTAATTTGGCTGAAAATATCGTATGTTCTTCTTACGTTGATTTACATGGATAACTATTGGGTTAATTTAAACGTATGTTGCAAGTACTATTATCTACTTGGAGTATTATTTGAGATTAGCTATTGTATGTAACGGTATGTAAATAAAATAGGGTATTAAATCACACAATAAATAACAGAACCACGTTATAATCAAATACTGTTACTATTTATTTGGTAATTTATAGGTAAAAAGCAACTAAATAAACTTTTTCTTTTAAGTAATCCGTTCAGCCGTTTTTGCGTGAAAGAGTAACAAACATCCATCCATACAAACTTTCACGTTTTTAAATATTATTAACTAGTTTTCCGCCCCGGGGTTTCACCCGCGTTCCTGAGGGATCTTATATTTTTCCGGGATAAAAAGTATCTTATATGTTATTCCAGTTTATTATCTACTTGTGTACCAAGTTTCATTAAAATCCATACAGTAGTTTTTGCATGAAAGAGTAACAAACATCTTCACATGTTCACATCCAAACATTATTTCGCATTTATAATATTAGTAGGATTTATCTTGTATTTACTTGTACTTGTATCTGGATTTATCTTGGATTATTTAGTACGATTTATCTTGTAACGTTTTATAATAGGTATTCAATAAAGATATTCAACATAAATAAACTATTACTCTGAGTCAGTGCCGGAAGTATTGATTCAGCTAGATTATATTTGTAAAACAGTTTATTTGGCTCTCCAGGAAGTACTTTTATCTTTGTCCATTGAACACTATCACCTTAAACTTTTTTTTTCCAATTTTTGCCAGCTAAACTTTATTTAAAACCCAAAATTATAAGCCATGCATTCGCTGAGAAACAATTGCTTAACAAAATCTACGTGTTTCTGAAACAAAATAATATGTTTCTGAAAATTGAGAAACTTTTGCGGTAAACACTACGTGTTTCTAGCATGTTTCTGTGCTCTCCGATGGAATTGGAGAGCACCGAAACAAATCAGTTTCTCAACAGCTGTATACAAGTGTGGATGTGTGTTTCAGTTGTTTATAAACATGGCGGTAGTGTGGGACGACAATAGCATTTTTAAATGAATAGAATTATTTCAAACGATGCCGATATTATGGAATACCTCCTCAGGCGACATATTTGAAACAACTGAGATGTGGACGGCCAAGACCCTGAAACATTGTTTCTGTAAACATCTACGTGTTGTTCCAGAAACTTTGTATCTGAAACATGTTTCTTAGTGAATTCATGACTTTACCGTCCTGTTTAGCCCACCGCACCAACGCAAACCATTCAAAAGGGGTGTAATTTAACTAATTTTTGGCGCACCTTTCGATTAAAGCATGAACGCTATAGCCTTCTTGCTGTGTGTGGCCTTTCTCCAAAAATGTATGTTTGTTTGTGACTTTATATATTTCTCAGTCAATATCCAGTAGGCAGCAAAGACTAAACGGTTTTGATATTGATCAGTACAGTTAACAGACCAAAACCTGAACTCAACGGCACCTGCCTCTGCTTTTTTTTTTAGAGATGAACTCTGCAAGACAACTGGCTACTTCATTGGCACCTCTTTTGCCAATGGTGTGGGTGTTTTGCGTGCTTACCTCGATCATCAGTAGTCACGATGCCTGTTGACGAATCAGTCTTCTGTATCGCAGTATAAACGAACTGTTCACTTACCGGCCACTTACCAATGTGGCTAGAAATTGTTTTTGGCAGACATTCTACCTTTTTTCTACCAGAAATTGGTGTTGATACACCACTTACAGATACCTGAGACAGTGGTTTGCGTATATCGTTGCCTTCATTGGCAAAAGGGCAAAAATCGTTAGTGCATCTCGGTGATGATGGATGAAGCGTTTCTGGAGATTTTGCGTCGTTATTATGGCTGTTGTAAGATATATTTTCTCGATTGTCAAGTATGTCATCATGCTGTGAGTAAACATTCAAGGTATCATTAGTTTCTAGAGGAGGCTGTGAGGAAACAAGCAGGGTTTCATTGAATTTTTGTTAAGGTAGAGGGTAAGTTTCAAAAGTGCAGTTCAACTCCGAAAATATTTGTGAGTGAGAATGCAAAGCATCATGCAACTTCACGGGATTTTGATGGACAGCTGTTATAGTCTTGATCATTTGATCAACATCATGATTAGTCGAGAATGAAGGTATAGTCAATTGTAACGTTCATAAGTGCCTTACTAGGGCCTAAACTGAATAAATGAGTTTTGAGTTTGAGTTTGAAGAAAAAATTTGTAAAAACCACGTTTAACATTAGATACAGTTCCTTTATTTCAATTAAATTGGCCTCATCTGGCATTGGAGACCCTGAAATAAAGCAAAACTAAAGATACGACATGTTTTTTTTGTCAACTACCAAGTAAACTATTCTATTTAATATTTACCATAGTAATTTTTTCCCAATGTATCAAAGTAAACAATAGTAAGTAACACAAACAATAATAAACATGTCTAGACGAGCCACGTATGTAATCGTATGTATAGCATACGATAAAATATCTCATTCAGTGGACGACGTAAAAAGTCGTATGTGTGACATACTGTTTTATTTCCTAAGTGGATAACAACGTACATAATCGTATGAGTTACATGCCATAGTTTTAACAATTTTTGTAGAAAAATACAATATCTTATTATAAAATACTTTGCCTCGCCCCGTAATTAAAAAAACGCAGTTTGTGCAACATGCGTGGGCGTCGTGTGCACTTCCCGCGTACCGGATGGTAAGTGAGACATACGATCTGCGGGGCATGCCTGCACCCGCCGCGCCTACCCGCGTAGACTCACGCTTATGACATTACGTCAGTTTACGGTGCGTCCATGAACAACATACGATCATTTACGGGAACTTTTTTTTTTATCTTTTAACATTTTTAATTTCTTGTTGATGGAGTCGATGGAGAATTATTATTTATATGCAAATCACTCAAAACATGAAAATCACTATTTCTGTTCATACGATAGTCTACGTAGGAGCCATCGATATGTCGACGGTGCCATCCCGCAGGATAAATCTCCGGTAGTTGTTCGTCATCACAACCTCGTCCATAATTGCACATTATTATTATTATTATTATAATATTTTATTCGATGTTGCCGTATTGTTGGCATCATAGAAAGAACTCCTGGAAACGTCATGGAGTTAGAAAAATACTAACATATCAAACCTATCCAATGATACATGGGGGCGGAGAGAAACAGGAGTTTACATTTTTAATCGCTCAAGGAACAAGAGAACGTTATTTCCGGAAAATTCGCCAAAACGCCAAACATTTTTCAAAGCGCTAATAAAATACATCTCCAGCTAAGTCTGTACCTAATAAAATGGGGAAAGCTTTGTTTTGTTTAGGAAGGTTATTATTGTTATTATAGTTCTATTTCATATTGCAAGCACATACAGGTAAGTTCGTTTAATCATCAATTATGCTTCTGTGTTTCGTTCTCGAGATTAGATTCGAGAGATAATTGTTAAATATCCTTACAATGAAACCAAATGGTTTTATAGTTTAAGAAAACTTTAATTACAAATAATAATAGGTGGATACAAAAAAAACTTAATACACATAATTTCAAATGAAAAATAATAATTTTAATTGTAACAATCATAGAGATTAATAACAATTATTAGTTATCGTCAAGAAGAATACTCTTAGCGAAACAATGTTTATCAAATCAAATCAAATCATTTATTTGCTTAAATGTGGGTTTCAGAAGTTGTTACATTTTTGTTAGGTGCCAGCACATTACCGTTACCGGCATGCAAAAAGAAAAAACTATTATTGTAGTGTTAATATCACAGATAATACTCGTAGTAGGTACTTAACTACTTATATAATACTTATAGATGGAATGTCAGATAACAAAATTAAATTATTAAATTAAGAGAATTATTAATTAACTTCATATCATATTGAAAATTGCATATAAAACCTACATTACATTTTAGACAAATTATTTAAATATTCATGTACAGAATAGAAACATTTTCCGATTAGCCACTTTTTAAGAATTATCTTAAACTTGGTTAAGGGCAAGTCTTTTATTGCATCTGGCAAGTGATTATAAATCTTTACTGACATCCAATAACTGTTTCTACTATATAATTCAGTTTTAGATTTTGGTAAGACAAGCTTGTTAGGGTATCTTGTACTAAAATTACAAATTTCTTTTTGACGCACAAATAGATTTGGATTTGTTTTAACAAAAATACATATTTCGTACACATATAGAAGGAACTGTAAGTAGATTTAGTTTCATGAAAAAAGGTTTGCAGGTTGTCCATGAATTAACATTACATATTGCTCTTACACATTGTTTTTGTGCTATGAAAGCTCTATTTATTTTTACCGAATTACCCCACAAGATTATGCCATATCGTAAGATCGAGGCTACATAACCGTAATACGCTTTTAGAGCAGTTTTTTTGCAACTTAGTTGAGTTAATCGCCATAAGGCATAAGCGAATCTATTTATTTTATTGCATACTTTGTCTATATGTGGTTTCCATGTGCACTTAGCGTCAAACTCTAAGCCCAAGAAGGTTATTTCGTTTACCTCAGTTAGTGCTTTGCCATCAAATGTTAATTTAATATTGTTTTTTTTTCCTCCTTTGTTCAAAATTTGTTTTTTTTTTAAATTTACCGTAAGATTATTAGCCTTTAACTAATCAATAATATTTTTAATGGTTGTATTTAAAACTTCAGCAAAGCTATCAAGTCGAATGTCAAGCACCACTACGGAGATATCATCAGCATAGAGAGTACAATGATGTTCTGTCACTCGAGGAAGGTCATTGATGTAAATCAAAAAAAGCACTGGTCCCAAGATACTGCCTTGAGGTACACTCTATTGTGCTTAAGATCTGATTGAAATGTGATTTGATTTAGATTTTGATTGTATCAGTATCGGTTGATATTATCCTATCGTGGAACTTAGCAAAATTTGTAGATGTGCCAGACCAACCGGCGGTTTTTCTTATTAAATCTAAATTGACACCTACTTTATGAGCTCGAAAAGTACTGGCGTGCCTAGTACTGTGAACAGAAAAAACAGTAACATCGAATCCACTGCTCTCTAATGTACTCTTAATCCACCGACTAAGAGTTTGGACAGAAACTTTTTTATGTGGCTTTTTATGCTAATGAAAAGGTAGGAATGGTTATTGCTTATACGTAAAGATTTGGTAACATGTAAGTAATCAGATAGTAGCTTAGCTGGGCATATTTCGGGTCTTTCGCAAAAAAACGGAAGAATAAGAATTGGCTGCATAGAGTTTGCACGTGAGGTTTTTATTAATTCGGGGATTTTAATGGAAATCTCATTGTGTGAAGTACAAATATTTTGAATATTAATTTTAGATAGGGTTTGAACCCTGTGTGCTGTAACAAGTGCAAGCAGGGTCACTAATTTCTTTGTAATTCTATCTAAGGGTAAGTTTTCATTAGGTATCCAACTAGCCAAAGTTTTTATCACTAAGGAGGTATCCCAGGTTGACTCATATTTGGGGGTAAGGTCTGACTCATATTTGGTGGGCGAAGTCGGAACAACCCTTTTTAATCTATCATCTTCACTAATCTTTCGTCCTAAAATAAGAGAGAGAGCGGATCGATATGTATTCAGAGTACCATATTGAGCTCCAGTTTTTTTTTGTGTTTTTATGTAATCAGCAATCAGTCCTGGGACTATGAGCGGATGTGATGTTTCAGCTGTTCGCGTGCAGAGTGGGCTCTCCAGCAAGAGCACCAACTCATATTTGGTAGCCTAATTGATGCTACTATCGGTTATGTAGCTCTAGGATATTGTATCGCTTGAGCCGATTGGTATAGTCTTGAATGGTCAACTGGCGTGCCAGTTCATTAGGGTGTTTTGTTAGCCGTTTCTTATATTTTTCAGAGGAATTTCGTATTTCCTCCTTCACTGTATTGATGGACAGGTGTTGGTGCAGTTCGGCATTGGTGATATACCATGGTACGTTTGCTATAGACCTCAGAATCTTGTTTTGTACTCTTTGTATGGTATTAATGTTGGAGTCTTTTGCAGAGCCCCATAGTTGAACGCCATACATCCAGATCGGCTTTATGATTGTCTGATATATTAGAAGCTTGTTGTCCAGAGACAATTTTGAATTTCGTCCTAACATCCAATAAAGATTTCGATGTCTGGTTGAGATCTCATCTCTCCTGGCTTTAATGTGTTGTTTCCAAGTCAGGCGGCGATCAATATGCATACCCAGATATTTGACACAGTCGCTGTGTGGTAGAGTGCTATCTCCAAGTTTCACTGGTGGGCAGTTGCCCTGTCTAAGAGTAAATGTTATGTGTACTGATTTAGCAGCACTTGCTCTAATTTTCCAGTCCTGGAGCCAATTATGCAGTTTTTTTAGTGCAGTTTGAAGTACATCTGAAGCTCGCTTTGGGTCTTTATCACTCGCAAGTAGTGCTGTATCGTCAGCAAACGTTGCCGTAGTGACATCAGGTGAAGTTGATAGATCAGCTGTGTAAAGTGTGTACAGGGCAGGTCCAAGTACTGATCCTTGGGGGACACCTGCCTTGATTTCATAAAAATCTGAGCTTTCCCCAGCTTCTTTAACGTAGAATATCCTTTCAGACAAATAGGATTCCAGGATCGTGAAGTAGCTGTGCGGTAGGGTCTGCTAGATCTTATACAGTAAGCCCTTGTGCCATACCTTGTCAAATGCCTGTTGGATATCGAGAAATGCCGAAGAGCAATACTCTTTGTTCTCCAAGGTTTTTCTTATAGTTGCACAAACTCTATGAGCCTGTTCTATTGTTGCGTGTTGCCTCCTAAACCCAAATTGGTGGTTTGGGATTATATTGCGTTCTTGTAGGATTGGCATTAATCGGGTAAGTAAAATTTTTTCAAGTATTTTTGACATCACAGGGAGCAAACTGATTGGTCTGTAGGATGATTTATCATGTGGTGGTTTCCCATATTTGTATATCATTATAATCTGTGAAACTTTCCAGAGGCTTGGAAAGTACTGGACTCTCATCATAGCATTATACAAGACAGTCATTAACACAATGGCTTTCCTTGGCAGTTCCCGAAGAATCTCCTTCGTGATGAGATCAAACCCTGGCGCCTTTTTGCTATCGAGTTTTCTAATTATTCGCCAAACTTCTTGTGGAGTTACCAATTTCAAAGGCTCTTCAGGTCTAAGATCAGTCCTTAACACAGATTCCACAAGAGATTCGAAGTTATCATTTGTATTTCATTTGGTGTGAAGACTGTAGAAAGGTGCTTAGCAAATACATCTGCTTTTTGTTTGTTTGTTCTTGCCCATTCATTTTCGTCACTTCTGATAGGAGGTCTTGCCTCTTGTGGTCTATCGTATGCTTTTGCCATCTTCCACAGAGAGTAGTCAGTGGCACTAGTTGCTGTTAGAGATTCCAGCCTATCTTGCAGCGTATTTTGATCGGCTTCTTTGATCATTATCTTTAGTTCAGCTATTGCCCGATTTAGAGCGGTTTTGTCTCTAGAATGTCGACTTATATGCCATATTCGACGCAGTCTGCGCTTTTCGAGGATTTTCTCCTTTATTTCCAAAGGGTAATTTACAGTAGACTTATTTTTAAATGTGGCACAAGTATTTTTCCAACAAGCTGTTTGGATCAGTGTAGTAAAGCTTTCCAGTACAATATCAATGTCATCAGCGGATTTGAGTTTTACACCCAGCTGTATTGAACCTTCAATATAGTCACGAAACCCATTCCAGTCTGTCCGTGGGTTACAGTAGCAGGTTTTTCAAATTCAATAACAGTATGACTAACAGTTAATATTACTGGTGTGTGATCAGATGAACTGTCCAAGCACGATTCCGCTTTAAAGTAGTGTTTGGAAAGACCCTTAATAATGAAGAAATCCAGCAAGTCGAGTTACTGTCAGTTGGCCAGTATGTGGGTTCAGAACTAGAAACAGTGTGAAGGTTGTTTTGAATCTGGCTTTGCTTAAGTTGTCTCCCTCTTGTGGTTGTCAATCTAGATCCCCAATGCACATGTTTTGCGTTCCAGTCTCCTCCGGCTACAAATCTACTTCCAAGTGAAGAGAAAAAGTGGGTAAACATAGTAGAGTCGATGGTGTGCCTAGGTGGGCAGTAGACAGCAGCAACATTGAAGTGGCCGTGCGTATCCTCAACAGCAATAGTAGTTGCCTGTATGTGGTTAGTCTTGTACTCAGGCAACAGGTGGTGTTTAATATTATTTCTAACTACTATTGCTGTCCCAGCATGGGCTGTGCCATCGGGGTGGTTAGTGAGGTAGGTGCAGCATCCTTGCAGTTTGATGTTACTCCTGCTGGAGCAGTGTGCTTCAGAAATTAAAACAATGTCCAACTTATGCTCTCTCATCAGCATTTGCAGTTCATCTTTGTTAGGAGCAAGTCCATTGATGTTCCAAGTGGCTAGCCGTAGACCTATTTTGTTAGCTTGGTGACAAGCGTTGTTATGAGACCCATTGAGCTCCAGATTGAAAAAGATTTGTTAAAAATTGAATAATCATTGGAATAGATACCTGATACACATCTAACCCTTTACAAAACAATTTTTTTCAAGCAGGTGTCATATTTTTTAGTAGAATTTACTGAATGAGATGCCAGCATGATAGGAATCGACCCCGGAGGAACGTTTCTCCTCAACAGCGATTCCCGCATAATACTCCGGCAACCAGGATAATTTGCTAATAGTACCATTCAGACCAGCAGATTGAAAATGCGTTGATAGTATACGCGTCAGGATCTTTATGCCACGACACGTATTTTGCACATTTTTTATTTACGCGACTAGCAAATAAATCGATGTTAGGTAAACCGAAGGTTTTGATAATTTCTTGAAAGACACAATCCGATAATTCCCATTAAATGTTAGGGTGAACACGTCTTGACTCAGCATCAGCGATAGTGTTCTCTACAGATGGAATATACAGTGCAGAAACAAAAAGGTTACGCGATTCGCACCATTGCCATATTTCTTTAGTGAGTACTGTATTCCACCCATGCGATTTATGTATGAGATCGCCGTTGTATTATTAATTCGCAATATTATTTGACAATAAATGAACAATGTTTTGGCAAATATTTTATGTCCTATGGAAGCGGCCATTAATTCTAACTGATTTATATGTTGATTTCTTTCATCCTGACTCCAACTACCACTAGCTGTTAGTCCCGCACAGGCCATGCCCCATCCCGTAGTTGAGGCATCAGAGTAGATTTCTAAATCATTACCACCAAATTTTATTATTTTTCATACAGAGTTTTCTATGGAATGTATACACCTATCAAAATCTGCATGTAATGTATTCGGCAAAGTCATGAATTTGTCATAATTGTCATCGTCTTTAAGATTTTTCCGATCAGATTAGATAGACTGATTCTTTCCATATAAATCTTAGGTATTTTTTAGAGCTACTATCAATTTTTATTAAGAAATATGCGTCTTTTAGATTGATTGTTGACATATGACAACCCCTCGAAACAAGTTTTACCATTGTTCGAAGGTCTTCTAATTTAAAATGCTTTGTGTCAATAAATTTGTTTAATCTTTGTAGATTCAAAATGAGACGTTTTTTGCCGTCTGGTTTCGGTACTAAAAATATGCTGGATATGAACTGGTCCTCACAGGGCTTACATTTTAAAACTGCACCAATAGTAAGTAAACTATTTATAGCCTGACCGAAATCGTATATTTCTGAGATAGAATAACTTTGAGACAGCGGCAAATCATACTGATATGGAATTCGGGAGAATGGAATTTTATAACCTTTTATGTATAGTATGGTCCGAAGTAATTTTTAACCATTAGTTATAAAATTCAAGAGCCTGCCGGCATAATTTTCCGTATTATCTAGCGGCGTCCGCGACTGGTGCTCGGACGTGAGGGTCTCCATGAGGACACGTGCGGTTGTCTCGCTGGTGGTGCAGATGTCTTCGCTCTCGGAGGCCCCGTAGGTCTGCGACTCGGGGCCGGCGCTTTCTAGTTTAAATTCTTATTGGAAGGTGGTTTCGGTTTGTTGGAAAAAACCTTATTTAGCAGGACGGACTTTAGTTCAGCTACTGACTTATTGCCTTTGCAGTTTTTAATGTGTCAACGAGCTGCTCTCCAAAGAGTTAGCTATCAATCTTTGTCTGCTGCATCTGATCCTTTAATTCTTTCTTTAAAACGGCCAGTATTAAGTTATGCCTGGTGACAGATTCATTATGCTGGGTGTCACAGATTATACGTTCTGTATCCATAAGAAGTTTTAATATAGTTGGATCTTCGGTATCCTTGGATAAAATAATAGTAATAGCTTCACTTAGACAAGAAATAGCACTGCAGATCTGTTTGTTGTTTAGCGTGCATTGCCTTATCGCGTTTCACTATAAGTTCGTTGACTGCCGCTTTAATCTCTGGATTTTGAATAGAGATGGAGCGTCAATCAATTTACAATTAGCTGGAGGTAAATGAGATTCTAAGAGTTCCTTGGGGATTTCTTTTGTTAGGCCAGAAGTGGCTAAAAATTGAAGACGAACGGCCAAGTCTTTTTGGATATCCAAAGGCTGTAGTAATTAAAGGATCGGTTCCCAAAATCTCTAACATCATCTCGTCCAGTTCCTGCACCTGTTGATCTTCCTTCTCGACAGCGACAGACAGCTCAATAGCAAGTTGGAGAGGTGGTTCCTGTATCGGCTCAGGTGCATCCAACGTCAATGCATAATGCACTAGTTGACGGAAACGGCTCATTTATGAGCTCACTTAGGTTTTGAATATTCTCGGAGTCGATAATTGAGTCATCTGTAATCGTAATAATATTCGAATATTATTTCGGTACTTAAAAAGAATACCTACTTAATCGTTTTCTGATTCGTATTTATAATTAATTATTACACTCAGTAAAATTACTGAATTACCTATATAAATAACCAATATTTCATTATATGTAGGCTATACCTGAACAGGTAACCTAAAGTCTTGTATGTGGTATCACGTGCGCAAATACTGTGGGTAATATAACACGTGTGCAAGTACAGCGGGTAAAATGAACTCATGGCGTTGCATCGTGAACCCGAGTTTAAAATGGATAAGTCACAACTCATTGTAACGTTAATCCACGTGATATTTGATAGGTAAACTCGTGTGCGAGCATTGCGGGTAAAATAAACTCATAGGCGTTGCATCGTGAACCCGGTTTCAATATGGGTAAAACAAAAAAGGTCTAACATACCCAATATGTTATGTATAGTAATTATATTAATTTACTTTAATTTATTATCACACTGAATAAAATAGTCTAACAGTAAATGGGCTATGTATTTATTGTATACCTTGAGGTTCGATTGACGAATGCACTGAATCCGAGGATGATGATAGTCTGCGGCGGCGTGGAGTTTTTAATAGTTGTCGCTCCAGTTTCTTAATTTTCTTCTTGATATGTTCCAAAGAATCCATGTCGTCACGATTCCTCTTCGGCATATTTGACGAAAAAAAATGTCGATAAAAAAAAGGGAAACCTAACCGTTGCGCAGTGATAATCCGTGCGAAGTGGCGGAGCACTGGTATGTGAATGAGGGGTCGAACGCAGTGCAGTTATGACATTGTGTTGAACTACCCACAATGTTGTTAATATTTTTTTTTGTCTTTAAACTAAGTGCTAGATGGCGACATTGTATGTGGAACTACAAGTGTATAAATCTAATCTCGAGAACGAAACACAAAAGCATAATACATATGATTTTATACAATACAAAACAAAAATAACGATGCACGAAATGATGCTAAGCTTATTTGTTGTGATAATTATGATTCATTACATTTTTAATTTGAATTCTACCTGTTTTTCCTTTCCATTTTTGTGTTACTCGTATCTAACACGAGTAAAATTTAAAGAAATTCATTGTAATGCTAACATCCCCACAAATGCAAAGGGTATTTTTTCTTCATTTATTCATGAGCAAAAGCGGACTGAAGCTACTACGTAAAATACGTGACTACCTTCACTTAAATAATTTATGAAGTCAGTCGAGAAAGTAGACTAAGTATGATAGTTGCATTATTTTATACCTACTTGTATCCTCTTCAGTAACTTTTTTTAAAATTTAATACCTATCTTCGAATACGATAAAAATTAAAAACTACAAAAGTGTTTACCTACTTCTACTCTACAACCAAGGAGAACACATCATACTTTAATAGAAAAAAGAAACCACAAATTCAGTTTCCTACATATCAATTTGTACATGAGACATTTGTATTATTAATAACTGTACCACTGTCTTCATAATAATGTAGGTAGGCAAAATTTATAAAATTTTCTTAATTTTATGAATTGTGCCTACAAATTTTTCTCATGTTTCTATCATAATATGAAGCGAGGCCTCGGGAGACCGGTGGGCGGACATATTTTTCCGCCGACGCATCAGCCTGGCCATCCAAAGAGGAAACGCTGCCAGCCTGCTAAGAATCTTGCCAATCGGCAGCAGCAGCAGCCTTGAAGAAGTTTTTTTTATTTACATAAAGATTGTATATTTGTTGTAAATAAATATCAATGTTCTCGTACTACATGGTATCGTAAAAAAACTGTTGAATTGAATCGTCCGTTTTTCCTGTTTATGGTACGAAGACCTAAAAAAATAATCATAATGACTTTGAAATGATATTATACCATTTATTTTGTATATCTAAACATTTCTGTAATCAATTACTTTTGTTTTTTTTTTTTTTTTTATTCTGGATAGGCTTGTGTTTGACTACAATCTCACTATGGTAAGTGATAATGTGGCCGAAGGTGGTAAGCACACAAAGCCTAGATGGACACTGGCTCTCAAGTGCAGCTGTCGGAACACACCGATATGTGCTTGGCGACTGATTTTCAACTTGAGGGTGGTAGCCAGCCAGTCGGGTACTACAAAGTATCCTACCACCGTGCTATGGTTTCCTCACGATGTTTTCCTTCACCGAAAGCTCAAGCTCATTGTAGGATTCGATCCTACGACCTTCGCCGCGGTATTCGACGTCACTTACCACTGAGCTATCATCGCCTTTAGTTGAAAATCTTTTTTAATACATTCTGAATAAATTTTACCTAAGTTATATTATACCCAAGCAACTTTCATAAATAGTCCTAAAAACAAACAAATCATAAAAATAAAGAATTTATGAGGTTGACAAAATCCTTAGTTTATCAACAACTCTTTACCCCAGAGCAGCGTGATTTTTAGTAATTAAAGTGAATTATAAGATTTCTTGAAGATTAAGTTACCTAAAATTCTAGGTAGTTGTTTTATACGATACCTTTTTAGTGTGCCTCACCACAATGACTTAGTTTTCTAGCAATTTTAAACTTATTTCAATGGGTTTGACGATCACGAAAATCTTTTTTTTTAATTTCTTTATAAACTATTTCAATGGTTAGCTATTTTGACGTTATCAACGCAAAAGTAGAATGTCCCCGTTTTAATTCCTTCTTTATCTTATCTTTGTTCCGTCACATCGCACCCTACTTGCGTGTTTTTACTGACAAAGAGGTTTTAATAGTTGGGGTATAATAAGGTTAATGGTATTTAAGATAAATATATTGATGATAAGGGTGATTTTTAATAAAAAGTGGGATTTTCCTAGTTTACGCTTACTCAGTTTTTCCTAGAATTGAAAATATATTACAATTTACAAATACATATTCTTTAGTCTTAAATGTTGAATAATTAATTAAATCAAACTTGTTACGTTAATATATTAATTATTTTGATAATCGTCCAGTAAATCGTAGTGTTTGAAATTTAATTATCCCCCTAAAATACATGCCACATGCATAATATAATATGCATAATAGTTATACTTTAAAAATATGTATACTGTACTTTAATTTGCTAATTGCACGTTAGTTCGACATAAACGTTATTTAAACGACATAACGTTCGTAATAGCTTTTATTATGTTAACGAAGTTACCTTAATGAGGGAGACGGGAGAAGGTGAAGCTTTTAAAGAGAGCAGTAATTTCCACTTCTTCCTAATCTTGAATGATGGCCGCCGCGTAGCTGAGCGCAACGGTAATCTACGTAAATACTTATATATTGTCGGAGACAAAATTAGCGAGAATCCTCAGGAAGTGTATGAAATATTAAGCCTATTAATTACGAGAGATCACAAAAGACTCGCGCAGTAAGCACTGTCTTGAGAACGAGGCTTAGAGATCTTAATGATCACGTGATCCGTATACGCACGAGATTTGTGAAGTTGACAAAAGTAGAGTATTTTTTTTAATAATCACAGTATTCAATAATTGTAACACAATTCAGTACCACTTTTCTCTGAAAATATTAGAGCCAGTATGGCATGTATGAGGATTGTTGCCGCCGTCTATCGTGTGCATACCTCTACAGGTCCATTTATATGTATGTTACATCGATTTCCACCACAATTTACATATAGGTCAATAAACTTCGCGTCCTTTCATTAGCCCCGAAGCCCTACTCCGGAAACGTCAACTCTGTAATTAATTGTTTGATTAAGTACAGAAATAACGATCAAAACTGTCGTGTTTCCGTTTATCGTGGATTTTTATTTTCTTTTATGGGAAACGAATGAGCTATAAATCCGTACCCCGAAATGCAATACGGGATAATCTGAAATGATCCTATTTTTCTACCCTCACCGATTTCTTTTTCCCTTTTGAATATAGTTTTTTTTTTTCAATACAATAGATAATGGGTTCCTAAGAGTCTACGATTAGAATGAATAGATCTGCAGGACTTGGATTATTTCAACATGAAAAGTTTTTATAACTAGGTATTGTTGTTGGGTTTTTGAATTAAGGTTCTATTATCTGGAACTCTATGCTATTGAGAGCCCACTCAAAGCGCCAAACAAGTCAATTTATGGCTCGATCGACTCGTCTGAAATTCCTTATTTATAAATTTGATAGAGTTCTAGAAAAGGAAACCAAATTCAGCAAAATTTATTATTCTGCTATTATCTTACCTAGTGTGTTTACCATTACCGCAGCTGATCCTAACTATGAGCATTAGTAAATCTTGTAAATATCTTCTACTATATTTTCATCTATAATAGCTTCCGCAAAAGTTTATTTTAGATGAAAATGAGAATAGATAAAATAATCTTCATTTTATCTATTAGTGAAATATTTTTGGATCGGAGTCGTTTACCTCCTACATCCAAACTTACAAACTTTTCCTCTTTATAATATTAGCATATTTTAATAAAAAATAACTCTTTGTATATTTGTCCTTTAGTCATTCGTGTACCATTCATCCAATTGTGATGAAACTTTGGTGATTTTTTCTGCGTAAGGACGGAAGCTTCGTGGCCCAAAACAACAAAAATTTTACAAAAAACTTTTTATTTACGTGGCATAGCAACGCATGTCGGAAGTTTGCTGCAAATAGCAACCATCGCGATACCATTGTAACATAATCAATTATTTATATAATCAATAACTTCGAAGTATGCTTCATAATAAAAATACCTGTGTTAAGAACTAGTTACCTTCATGCAGTCGGATAGTGTATATACATGGTTTTAAACTGGGTCGAAGTGCTATGTCGAAATATTTCAAATACAGAATCCAGAAATATCCTACTCCAATACGTCTTATGTAAATTAATATAAAACGTTATCAAATCTTATCACCCCTCTACAATTCATTTGTGTAGTTTAGTGCAGTTCAGGATAGACACGTATTGTATTGAAAAGCATCTATAGTTGTCCACAAACTTCTTTGCAAAAAAAGTACACTTAAAAAAAACTATAGATGATTTGTACGCAGTTGTTAATAAGTGCGTATTATTGCAGTGTCACACACACACACACAAAGCTCAGAGCAACACAAAAGCTTGTCATGGGTTTGGGAAACAAACAAAAAAAATCAGGTATTTCGCGTTCTGTGACGTGATTACTGGCTAATGACTTCACGTGACACTGTCTGTGCATTTGTATGAGAGACGGCTCTTGCTCTGTTGACATTTTTAATGAATACAGGAACGAATGCGCTTTGTGCCAACCCGATGGGGTGGTGTTAGACTCACAGCGGGATATGACTCTTGATATAACTATTAACAACTAACGATATTAAATATAAACAAGTTTTTTTTTAAGTTTACCCCAATTACTTAGGCTGTGTGAAATGTTTGTCCTTATCAAATATTTGATATTGGATCAAATATGTAAATACGTGCATGCCGTATGTAGGTACATGTACAATATTTAATGAGTTCAAAAGGAATCTTTGCTCGTCGTATTCTTAGCAACGTAGACAGTTTCATACCTATAATGTTAAGTGTTTATCGTTGAAAGAGATCGTAAATATTTGATTGAAAATCAGGTATTCTGATAGCAAACGTTGAGTAATTAATTTGAAACAAAAATCTTTGACTTTCCAATAAAATCATGTTATGTTTTACTGCTCTATCTCAATATAATAAGTTATGTAGTAAAAGGTGTAAGTAAGCGAAGAGATTCAAAATGATAAGATTCTGTCCAATAAAAAAAAACTAAATTATTTATCATTATTGTCAGCCACCGCTTCCATTTTAGACCATACCTGTATAATTATATATTTTATACGCGATATGCAGATTAAAACGCGGCGCTCCATTCCATACGATACACTGGTGCAGTGAAAAGGTTGTTTCTATTAAATTAAGTGGTCCGTAATGAAGAGGCACGGCCGGTATTTTTATGTTTGTAATCTGGAAAACGAGGTGTCAGAAGGCTGGCTGAAGTATGAAATGGACGAACATCGCGTGTTTTGGTTCTGCGTGACCATCGCCCATTGATCACTAGTCTTAAGAAATACGACATGAAGGACATTTTTGTTCACACGAAACAGCCAACTTGTAGACAAGAGAGAGTAGGTATGCTTTGCTTGTTTTTCTTAGCATTTTTCATTCAAACGTTGAATTTAAATGTAATTTGTCAGATTCTCTTTCTGGGACAGCATGTTCAAATGTTATGCTGTATCGAAGTAAAGTGCATCATCATTATTTTTATATTTTTTTAATAATCAACGTAGCGGATCCTCAAAGTCCCAAATGTTTAGGTATATCATAAATCGATAATTAAATTCCGACGTATATCTGGCGACTTAATTTATTACCTCCCACTAAGCAGAGTATTTTCAGCTCCATAGAATCACGCTAGATTAGACTTAGATTACGCTAAATATTCTAGATTTATGTGACATAATTAGAACATAAAACGACTGGTCGACGCATCTCGTGACCAGAATACTGGCATATACCTCGCTCAAAGAATCAGCATTGCCATCCAACGTGGCAATGCTGCCAGCATTCTGGGCACGTTGCCTACTGACAACGACTTTTTTATTTAGATTTATTTATCCTTTGATTGTCTGTTAATATTTGTATTTATTTAAAGTTTAATTTAGTTTTATTAGAACTAAATTAACATTTTCAATTATATTACCTACCTACGACTTTGAACTAGGTACAAATAATAAGCCACACGACTTGTTAAAAAGTTCAAAGCACTTATATGCAACCTCCAAAGAACATTCTTAGAACTAGATCTATAATGTGAGCTGTATCTGTATTCAGCTATCATATTTTCGACTGGTATTAATTCAGACATCATTAAAAATATATTAAAAGCCTTCGTATTGCTGTGTATGGTATTTAGAAATTCAATTGAATTCTTCTCATAAGGAATTAATTGTATTGTACTACTGTATGCTGGGTTGTATCAATTTCAGATCAATAGCAAACATACTTTACAATGACCATAAATAATAGCTGTTACTTTTATTTTGTATTACAATTTATTTTATTTACCCATGGCAATAAAGTATTTCACTGTGGGTATTTACAACGTTGAAATGTTCCATTTCAATCGCTCCATTAATGCGACACCATAAAAAATAATCTGTCCCTTTTTAAATGTAGTAATCCTTGTTAATTGATGGTTCTATTTTTATGTAGGTTCGATGTTTGATTTTATTAAACTTCTAGGGTAGATCGTGAATATAAATAGTTGTTTTTTAAATTTAAATTGTAACTTTACAAAAAAATATTACTAAATAGTCTATATTATTGTATAGGAAAAGGAAGATGTAACTTTTGGGAATATTCACATATTGTAATCTCAACGGCTATCTCGAGCCCCAGCCCGCTCTCCGATAATATTCACTTCTTTGTGGAAGCGCCAGATGCGTCGAATTACGTTCTTTGTGACCGACCCATATTGTATTTCGAGTTCGGAGCAAAACATCTCTTTGATGCGAATATCAAAAATTTCGTACAATATCACGACTCATTTGTTGTACCTATTATATTCGGGAGATTAATTTACAAACCCACTTCTCACGTACCTAAACAGAAGCTGTGACAATTTAGTTCCTTATTTATAACTAATTAATATACATTGTGTAGAGGTAGATAAGGTTAATAGCGACAAGGGTTCTAGTTTGCGATGCGAGTCAACCATACCCTTCAAACTTATCTGTAGGCAATATTGCGTGACAAAACACGACTGGAGTACAATCAGATTATCTGACCATTCCAGTAGCCCGCTATCAAACGGTACTTGTAGGCACTAAAATACTCGCCTATCTGCCTTTACACCCTGTCGGTTCCCTCGTGTCTATTTGAATAAAGTACGAATAAAAAAGTGTAGTGTAAGGACATCCTAATCGGCTCCCGATTTTATCCAAACTGTGCGAAGCGTGTAGGTGATTTTCACGCATCGATTCACTTGGAATAATACAAATCAAAATAAAAAAATCTTGACGGGCCGGTTGGCGGGTTGGTTAACACACTACCTATCACGCCGCAGGTCGTGGGTTTGTTTCCCATCCAGGACAGACAAAAAAAATTTAGTACTACTGTGTTAGATCGCAAAACAGCTTTGCTTTTAAGCTCCGCTGTTTGTATTTCAGTCAGAATCGTTAAAAAGTTTTTGATCCGATACTACATAGCTCTGAATCTAAAAGTAATAAAACTGTTTTATTTTAGCTGAGGAAACGGACTGATGGTAAAGAGAGGACTTTTATTGTTATGCACATTTTATTTCCAAAACTACCGCAATATTACGAGCGTAGCGTAGATATAGACCAAACTAGGGAACGTAGGTCTCGGTACTCTGATCATCGTTTGGGATATTAACTGACTATCGAGAATCGTTTTTGGAATAGAGGCCCAATTCACGCATTTACGAGATTTTAATATATTGCATTTGACGTAATTTACATCGAATAATATTGCGAAAATTATTTAAGTATTTTGTTTTAAATCAATATAATAATTGGTACATTATATGTAGAAATTACGTACCTATTATCTTATTATATAATATGTATATTATATCAATATATTAAATATTCACAAATTATACCTTGCCTATTCTATAATACATTTATACTCGATATATAATATTTGAATAGAATATTATAAATAGAGCGATTTGAACTCGATATTTAAATCGCTGCCCGTGGGCTGGCAGAGTTACCTCGTTGGATCGCAAGGCTTATCCTTTGTCCAAGGTAAGAACCACCCCTCTGGTCACCAGACTTATCAATGAGGCGCGTCGAAAGTTCCTTAAAAAACTGTCGGACTTCAGGCCCCCACGATCCCAGAGTTTCTACTCCAAAAGGTACAAATATGTAGCCGTTGCTGAGGGCCGCATATTTGCGACTTTTGGAACTCTCCGTTGAAGCCGTTGGACCTGTTGCCCTGGAGGTGGACTGAAGATGTGTCGGTGCTAGTGTGTCTACACACGTTGCATCCCAGACCAACGGTTTTCCTCTACTCCAGGGTATTAAAGTTATCCCGTCGGGCCTCTTACCATAATTTGTTCTTTTCAGTATAGGTCCCTACTTATTATGATTAGGTATGTCATATAAATATTAATTTAGCCTAACTGTTAGTTTAGTAATTATTGTTTTTATTTATGCAGATATTTTCGTTCATATCTTGAAGCTATCTATTTAACTACTGTTACCTTTAATATATTAAACTGAACTACTCTTTTAGGTAAGACCTTTAACGTAGTATTGTTTTCTTAATTATTTAGTAAAAACATGTTAGTTGCCATGATTAATGTATTTTCATGTCAGTTACCTACCGCGTAACCTACTTTCTTTGTACAAGGATTTTTGATATACCTAACTAAGGTTTAAATAATATTTGTACATCTGTGTTTTAGAGCTTAAATATAATACACTTTACAAATGGGAAGATTAATGTTTATGAAATTAGCGGAATTAATGAAATTACAGTTTTGAGAATTTAATTATACCATATTATTTCAAAATTAAGGCTACCAACTTCACTATTATCTTGAAAGAAAAAAAATCATTTTACCCAGTTTTTTTTTGTATTTGAAAACAATGTTCAACATCAATATAATTCTGATATAATATCTTAATAATTATTTGAATAATATCTACTGTAAAAAAATTGTAAGCTGTTGCTTACCTAAATAAATAAATAACTGACATATAGGTACATAGTCAATTAATCAAATATTGTATTCAAATGTCTATGTCAGCAATGTTGACATAAGTAATTTTTCCATATGAAAACAAAAATGCGATATTTTTCTCTAAGTATAAAAAGGAATCCAATTACCTATATACGATAACTTAATTTTGTATATAGGATAATATTACTAAAAGTGGATAACGTAATTTAATATTTTTGAGGAAAGTTTTATTTATTTTGCGCATAAATGGATTTTCTCTGTCACAGATACTTTCTTTGATGAGCTAAAATTTCACGACATCCCAGTGGCTGTGACATTTTCATTAAAGTGTTGTCTTCCATCCAGTTGATGGAAAATCATAATCTATTGTCGTATTAATTCCATCCACACTTTCTTAGAACCTTTAAAGGGGAGAAAAGGGTCTGAGCCTCAAATGTCACTCACTAATTAAAACTTACTTAAACGAAATGACATAAACTGCTTTATTCTCTCCGGCAAGTTTACCACGTCATAATCTACGATCTTTTGCGACCATGATATTATTAGGTATGAATAATGCGACCAGTTTAAGTGTAATTAGTAAAGTCCTTTAATACACGAAAATCATGGATGTGTTTTAAGAGGTCAATTTAAACTGGACAATAATTAAAAGTTAATTATAAATTTAATTTTCTACTATTATTAACCATTTTGAGCGGTTTCCTACCAGCAACTTCGAAAAAAAAGTTGCAGTAATTGTTAACCATCAGCTTGGGAAATATTCCAGGAATCGGGATTTAAGTTGTTGTAGGTACATAATTTCTTAAAAAATATGTTTTATCATTTACAATAGATATAGTTCAAAAAAGTCGCATGCAAAGGTTCCAATATTTGTTAATCCGCTTCATGAAAAAGGAACAACAATACAAAACCATTTGATGAAATTTCCGAACTCAATATCAATCGGAACTATCTCTGAAATATTTTCAACTTTATCATCAGGGTATAGAATGAGTAGGGGCTCGATTTTCCTGGAAATGTATGAGATGGCTCAAATACAAGTGTACAGTGAAGCCGACAAAAGAGTCCAAGGAAAATGGATGGACGATTTGTTTGAGATGGTCAGGATAAAGATACTTTGCGGATCTCTAAGAGAGATTTACTCTTTTTACAAATATGTCTCTTCAAGTTATGTACTGAACGCACATTTTACATTAATGATTATATGTAGAGGTACCTTGATCCAGTACCTAAACGTTTTTACGCCTGTACTTATATAATATTATGTCCTAATGCCTTTTCTATAGGATACTAGTGGACCCGGCAGACGTTGTCCTGCCCTGAAATTAAAACAAAACTTAGAACCCGATTCCAGCGCCATCTACCGGGTCCAATTTTGTTTTCAAATCATCGAGGAACCCATTGAAATACACACACAAAATTTCATCCAAATCGGTCCTGTTACCATACTCCTCCGAAACGGCTTGACCGATTACTCAAATTACTAAAATGGCTATTAAAAAATAAGGGTTGATCGTAGAAGGGTGAAAATTGGGGATTGTATGTATTTTTGTATGTTGTATCATAAAAAAATAGAAATTAGAAATTTTGTCTCAAAAATAAAAAAAAAAATTAGGGGTGGACTACCCCTAACATTTAGGGGGATGAAAAATAGATGTTGGCCGATTCTCAGACCTACTGAATGTAAATATAAAGTTTCATCAAAATCGGTTAAGCCGTTTCGGAGGAGTATGGCAACTAAAACTGTGACACGAGAATTTTATATATTAGATTAGGTACCATCAATGTTCGAAGGCTGAGCGTACAACTTCTATAAGATAATTCTGAAAGATGTCCGAAAAATTTAAAACGTGACATTTAAAACCCACACAATCGGTTAATTATATTTAATTACATGATTCGAATGTTTTGATAATCATTTATAGGAATAAAAATATCTGTAAATAGTGTAATATTAAAAGAAAAACTTCTTAATGTAGCTGCTACTTAAAAATATAATATATTGCTTTACTGATATCTTTTATTGTGAATACAACTCAACTACTCCATTAACCTAATATACGTATAAAAGTGGAAAAGGCTTTTTAGGTACCACCAGCTTGCCGACTCGCGATGCCAGATGTAACGGCCTCATAATTTTTGTCGTCCGTAGCTACAAATGACAGTTTTTGAAACGGTAACGAGCCAGGCCTGGCACAAATCTCTTGTACAATCAACTTGTACCTATTTTATTTATGTTTCACGAAAATTTATGTTGGACTTTGCACTATAAATTTAATTGGAAATTGAACGCTTTTTTGTTAGTTCCAGTTTTATTGTTTGTTTTAGGTGAATCATACTAAGAAGGATAAAAATAAATGACTAACGCAAAGAAAAACGTACAATATGAAGCAAAACCTCTTTTTGCTTCGGCCGTTTACAAAATTATGATATTTTTTATCTCTCAAAAGGTTTTCGAAAGGATCTAAATTGGATGTTTAGGTCTAAAAAATAAAAAGAATTATATTTTTAACAAATCGTCTTTTATTTCAACGAAATCATGCCAGTTAGATACTAATTACAGTACACATTAACAACAAAAGCGACTGTGTTACTAGAACGATATGTACAATGGGAATTGTGATAATTAGCATTCCGGGATATGCAGGTAAATATGTACTAAATTTAATCCTATTCATAAAATAAATTTATTTTAAATCCACCTCGTATATACGACTAGCGACAGCCGAAACTCTGAGCTTGAAAGAAATTTACAAGTAAGAAATTAAGTATATTTTTGATATGTTAAATGATTCAGTTCATTAATCCTTACTTATAAATGAAACAGTTCAAATAAATTGTAATTTGATGAAGACAATATGAAATGAAAGAAGACAGATCTTTCACAATATACAGTTTTACAAAAAGAATTCCATCTAATTACCGTAATATTTACATCCATTATAAGTTATCTAAGAAGGCGATTCTAAACGTTTTATATACAATCAAGTATTCAAGTTGTCTGAAGTCAAACGAAAAAATTATACATTAAAATAGTTTTTATAGTAAAAATATAATTTTTGTCTAAAACTTTTGAAAAGATAACAGCAATGGGATATGCATCAAAGACTTAATAATAAATTCTAAAAACATGAAAATATATTTTAAGTAGGTACCTAATTTCCTTGTATCTATATAAATTCTTTAACTATTTTTTATATATGTGACTGTCTCAGATTTTAATCAGAATTATAAGAAAACCACTAAATAAGCAAAATAATGATAGCAATTTTGTGAGTGTATTATAATTTAAATAAAGATTAGAAGACTAATGGGAAAATATGTCAATATCATTTAGCCAGTCTTTCTCTGACTAATTTACAACTCGGTATACCTTTTTTAATTCTGGATAAGCTTGTGTTGGACCACAATCTCAGAATGGTAAGTGATCATGTGGCCGAAGGTAGTAAGCTGCACACAAAGCCTAGATGGGAACTGGCTCTCGAGTGCAGCTGTCAGAACACACCAATAGGTGCTTGGCAACAGATTTTCAACTTGAGGATGGTAGCCAGCCAGTCGGGAACTACAAAGTGCTATGGTTTTCTCACGATTTTTTTCTTCACCGAAAGCTCAAGCTCATTGTAGGATTCGAACCCACGACCTTTGCCGCGTTATCTGACGTCACTACCATTGAGCTATCATCGCCTTTTATTTAACTATGCTGCTTCATTTAGCAATAAATAAAAATAATACGCTAAAACGTATTACGAATTATCCCTAAGTCTAAATCTGAGGCAGCCAAATGTCGGAGAAAACAACGCTGTATTCCAAATCGAACATGAATCCGTAACTATGTATATGTATTTATCTAATCAAGAAGTATCTTGTAATTGAATAGTCCACGTTTGAAGTAAACTCTGAGGCTTGTTTTCCAAATCACATTTGTTAATAAAAGAGCGTAGATAATTTATCACGTTTCTGATTGCATTAGGGATCTGAGGAACATGCCGAGGGAAAGTGTTAACAGCATTACACTTAACGTAGACGCTTCGCTTGAACTCCTCACTGGAACAAATAAGCTTTGTTATACGAGGTAAGTGATGAGACTCCGACTGAACTGTTACAAAACTTTGACATACTCGTAAGTCTAAAATTATGGCATTCACCACTTAATTGTAAGTTAAGTTTGGATACTTTGAGCATTTTTGCTTCGAATTATATCAAAATTAACTTTTTCCGCGGTTGAGTATAGCTTTTCCGATTGGTCTATGTAACCCGTGGTTTCACCCGCATTTCCAGTGGATCTTATTCTTTCCAGTGTTATTCCAGGATATAATCTATCTGTGTGCCAAGTTTCATCAAAATTCGTTCAGCCTTTTTTGCGTGAAAGAGTAACAAACAAACATGCATCCATCCAAACTTTCACATTTATAATATTAGTGGAATTAATTGATTGGGTATTTATATAATCACGCCGCAATGGGTTAACGGATTGGGATAAGCACAAGTTTTTACATTTATAATATTTGTGGGATTATTAGCTGTTCCCCGCAACTGGAAGCGCGATTTTTTCGCTCAAAGGTTGATGTTAAAAGAAACCTCTGTTCTTCCTTAGGGTTAACCCTAATTTTAATTTATCAGAATAACGAATATTGTGAGACGGTTTGGACAACACAGAATTATCAGAATTTGTTGAGGTGTTTAGCTGTGAATGCCAAGCAGCCAGACAGAGTTATGGAAACATACAAATGTGTTGTTCTATAATACTTTATCAAATATGGCGAACAGCAAAAATCATAAATGCTTAGGCACATCAAACTATAACACATCAATATTATAGTAGTCGTTCTAGTTTAAGTTTTTTTGTTATTATGTGGTGTTTCAATAAAGAGTTTTCTATCTTCTATCTATCTATCTATATATCTTTCTATCAATATACCTACACCAAAACCATTTAATCTATAGATAGGTTCCTAATATACAGGCGATATATTGACCAATACTGCCTCAATAGCAATTACAACCATAACGGATAGCTCTATGGTAACATAGACACACATTTAAGCAAGTATTCCTAAAGTAAGGTCTTAGATATCTGGATCGACATCCGTTTACAATATAGTTAGGAAAGCAAGGTTGGGGTCGGTAGCGACATTAAATTATTCTAGCGTTGCGATTTACGATAAAGTACCCTTGTTTCCGTTTTCAATATGTTTATGTCGTATTCATAATATCATACGAATTGTCCTTTATATATGATAATGGCAGGTTAGCGATTGTATCGTTTATATTTATATATTTGCTTGTAACCGGTACCACTTCTTTACATACTTTTTTCAAGATTTCAGTCGTCTATGTGATTTCTGCTAGTTCAGTTTATTTTTAATACTGGCTGACCGCAACACACTTTGTCCCGTTTACAAAAAATCAATAGGTAAAGCGTTTTTAGTTTCATACTTTGCATTTTCCAAGAGTTACCTTTTTTCCATAAGAACCTCATTTAGATTATTACGAATAATATTTGAAGATCAGAAATAGGTAGGTACAGTACCATTTTTTTTATTTACTACTGCTATTGAACGTCTAATCTAACAAAAACTCCATCGTTCCAGCCGTTTTTGAGTGTTCCGCTTAGCAACACATTTAGCTATTCAGTTTCATATATATAGATAGATATAGAGTTTATTCAGTAAAACAAGAGCCGTTTTTGAGTGTTCCGCTTAGCAACACATTTAGCTATTCAGTTTCATATATATAGATAGATATAGAGTTTATTCAGTAAAACAAGAGCCGTTTTTGAGTGTTCCGCTTAGCAACACATTTAGCTATTCAGTTTCATATATATCGATAGATATAGAGTTTATTCAGTAAAACAATATGTTACCATCCTAACTTAATACGAACAGTGTATGAACAAACAAAAAATAAATTGAGAACATTATTAAAGTTTTTGTGTAGATATGACATTTTCACCAACACAGGATGTTTTTGTCAGTTCCGTCATGGGTAATAACTCACATTCGCACGTTTTATTGGTCCCGGAGCGCTTGTAGAGAGTTCGTATATGAACACCCCATTATCACTAGAGGAAATCATTGCTTTCTGTGCACTAGACTAGAGTGCCTACTTAAAAAGATTCGCACGAATATTGTGGGATAGTTTGGACAACACAAAAATGAATTGATAATTTTCCGTTTTTAAGATTAGGTATATTTTTTGTATTTAGCAATTTAAGCTTTTGCATGTAATTATTACTATTCTTATAAATTGAAAATATATTGAGACCGAAATATTGTATTTTAAACATAAAACTGCACACTTATTACGTGTCATTCAACGAAAAATGTTTACTTACCAAGTAACATAGCTTCTTTGCTATCAGCAAGTTGGCTGTTGCCGACGACAGCCTCGCTACCCTCGCGCCACGCTGGCGCCACGCGTGCCGTGCATCGGACCTGCATTGTCTTCCCGACTGGCACCCGAAGTCCTAATGCTGCTGACAGTAAGCCGTGAGAGTGCTGTGTTGGTGGGTACTCCACGAGTAGAAGGGGATCAGTGACCTGAGCGACAGAGTAAAGAAAAAAATAGTTTTATAGGTACTTGTTTCACTTTAAGAATATTTAGATTAAGTAATTTTTTTTTATGATGGGTGATTTATTTATCATCTTCTTAGTGAAAAAGATGCATGTTATGTAACACTGATAGGAATATGCGACAGAATTCTTATGCCACACTTTGTAGTTCTTCCAGATTACCATGATAGATTCTATCGTAAAATTAGCTATTCATATGAAGGTTTCCATGCGAAGAACATGCTCAATTAAGTAGGCTTTAAGTTTGCCGATAAAGTTGGGATCGCCACAAACAGTAATTCCAAGAACTTGTTACTAGGGCCCTGGTCCTTGATACGTGTTGACGTTTTAAGTGTTCATAAATTCCACATGTAATTACCCATTGTAAACATAAGCCAAGTTTGGAATTGTTTCTAACGTAAGATAGCTATGTAAACGATCTTAATTGAAAATTGTGTGATTTCGAGTCTGCTGGCAAAATTGTTAATCAAGACTTCCTTCGCACGCACTTTGAAACTACCGTTTGGCTGTTATTCATTGTTTATCAAAAACAAATCATATTCGCTTGGATTGTGATGGCAATATAATTTATAATTATGGGATTCAATTATTTTGTATTTTCAATCAAAATTATTTTTTATTTCAACTATTATATACACCGTTAATGCGACATGAGGTGTTAGAGAAGAGATTTAACGGCATCATATAATTAAACCCAATTTAAATAATGATTTTTGACAACCTGAAGGTACGGAAGAGACAAATATAAAAACAAATACATACAAATACACAGATGTTTTAAATATAATAATTCCCAAGAAACGCACAGTAGTCATTATGACCGGGCAATTATATAAGTAGGCTTCATAATTATAATGAGCCTCTCTTGGCTAATGTGAATGGGACATTACGCTGTCGCTGTGAAAACAAAACAAAGGTCGAAACACACCGGCGTAAAATCTCGTCCTAATTAGGGTATGAAAAGTTGAATAACTGCTTGGGTGACAAAGTTTTATGCTACTTATATATTTTTTTATTATTTGTGAATACAAACTCAGAATAAATACTATACCATGTGATATATCGAGGTATGTGTATGTAGGTTTTAGGTAGGTAGTTATAGCGGGAAGCCATTGGATGCGAGTAGCGCAAGACTGGCCACCGTTGGAGATCCTTGGGGAGACCTTTGTCAAGCAGTGGATGTCTTCTGGCTGACATGATGATGATGAAGTTATAGTTATCAACTTAATCAAAATAATGGCTTAGCAATTTAATAAACTACCAATTATAAAAATAGGAATAGTATTTTTAATGTAAATTTTCAATGATCAATTTATACTAAAACTACTACTAATATTATAATGAGGTAATTCTTTTTTTGTTTGTTTTTTTTTTCATTGAAACTACTGAAACGATTCTAAAAAATATTTCATCAATGTAAAGCTACATTATCGCTAACATAAGCTAGGTATGTTTTACTCAGGAACGTGGGAAAAACCGCGGGGGAAGCTAGTTTAATATAAATAAATCCATTTGGAACTATCGGTTTTAATCACGTTACACCAGACTTTCCCGTTAAGCATTTTGTTCGCTAAACCGTATCAAAGTAGTTGCAATACATATTCTTGCTATGTCTATGCTTCAGGTTATTACATTTTCGATAAGATGTAAATTACATATTTACTCTAGGATGTAGTCCTTTATAAAATATAACTACAGAAATTATATTAACTGGAAATTTTACAATTAAGTAGTTAGACAACTGTAATTTTGAAGACATTAAGTCGTCGGTGCTACATTAAAACTTCAGAACATTTAGAAAATTAATTTAATTATTTCATGAACTTGAATCATCAAAACTATTAGCGCTACGTTACACGACGTTGGTTTTGAAAGGTTTTAATTTTATAATCTTTTATAAATATTAAATAGGTGTTAAGTAAACGGTAAAGTTAATAAAAAGGTATATGTTGGGAATTCATTAATTATTTGTATCCTTAGTATAACTTTGTTGCTATTATCTAACTTTGTTGAAATACTTTCTTATAACTGAACTCTCACCGGATACTTAAGCCTCTCAGGCTTTCGTTTGGTGAATAATGTACATATGTATAAATATAATGTTTTGGTCAATAAATAAATAAAAGAATGCAACTTAGATGACCGAAGTTTTAATTTATTTTATGATTAATGTCATTTATTATTTATACCACAAGTGAACCAGACAGGTGGGTTACCTGATGGTAAGTGAATACCATCGCCTATAGACATTAGCGATATCAGCGGGGCTGTCAATGTGTTGTACACAACAATGCCTTAAAGAAAATGCTCACAACTATCGGAACATACCAATAGATGATTGGAGATAGATTTTCAATTTGAGGTGGTAGCCAGCCCAGCCATTCGAGTACTACAAAGTAATTTACCACCGTGTTGTAGTTTTTTCACGATGGATTCCTTTACCCAAAGCTCGAGCTCATTGTAGGATTCGAACCCACGACCTTCGCCGCGGTATGCGACGTAACTAATAATGAGCTATCATTGCCTTACGGTTCTTTCCCTTACAGCATTATGTCAATACCTTGTGATCATTATTATAAACTCCGAACTGATGCTTAGCGTCACTATGCCCAAGTACCTACCGGTGAATAATTTCCCATTTCAATTCAAAAACATTCATTTCGTATGTTTCTAAACAAATCTCTAAAAACATTCATCCGAGACATAAATAACTTAATATTGAAATCCACCCTACGATATCTCATAACACACGATTGCATTACGATATCTCATAGCACACGATGGTATTTTAAGGGTTCCGTACCCAAAGGGTAAAAACGGAAACCCTATTACTAAGACTCTTCGCTATCCACCTGTCTGTCTGTCTGTCTGTCACCAGGCTGCATCTCATGAACTACGTGATACCTAGACAGTTAAAAACTTCAAAATTGTTACGGAACCCTTGGTGCGCGAGTCCGACTCGCACTTGACCGGTTATTTGTGTTGGTGCACTCAGTACGTCGCGGCGTCTCGTCCGGGCGTCGCGACGCACGTCAAAGTAGGCTAATTAGCTCCTATTTAGCCTCCCGATTTCCGAGCGCTTATAACCCATCTACCTACACCTTTTTACTTATAATATCATTGATGGGACCCTACCAGCTGCCAGCCGTCATAATAATGATAAATAAATTCCTTTATTTACTTTATAAGCCTAAACGACTTCATAGCCTCTAACAAAGTGCTCGTTAAAATTTTAATCTATAGTTTGAGCTCTATATTAATAGTACATTACGATACGTGTGACCTAAGTTGCCTATTATTGCACGGCATGAAGTTAGCGCCCGAGCGCAGCGAGGATGCTAAACGCTCTAAATTTCTTTATAGCACAGTGTGACATAAACCCGCACTTTACGCACACTTCTCCGTGCAGAAATAGGCAACTTAGGTCACGGAAAAGCGTGCGTAAAGTGCGGGTTTAGGTCACACTGTGCTATAAAGAAATTTATTATTCAACCCTTTTAGAAATGAGTAATAACTTAATGAACTATTTCTTATGTTTTAATTTTATATAGGAGCACTTTATTACAATATTACCGTTTTCTTAAATTAGTTTCAATTCCTCGTCGTTAACAATTAGTTTCTGATTCATCTGTAGCCCGAAAGCCGATTCACGTAACAAAAATTCAAGGATGCCGTAGTGACATCAACGATTGCATTGTGTTTAGTTTTTACGTGTTGTTTAGTCGTACAATTGACAAACTCAACCAAGTTCGATCAACAAATCGTTGAGGCATAATTAGTCTACCTACAGGAATTATAAATTAATTTAAGTTCTTTAAAACTTTTTTGCCAATCTGTAAACGACTGTCTACGACCACCCACGCCCTATTTTTTATAAATACCTTTAACCTTTAGTCAACAGAGACTAATCAACTTATTATCTAATAAAATATATCTTAGATTTAACTTATAAATAAAACCGGAGATTCTGATTTCAGTGTACATTAGGTACTTTTATAGTCTAGTTTAACGATCCATTGTGCTTCATACATGAGAAAATATACCTTTTCGCCATCTATATCCCAACTAAGAACGGCTGCTGGATACGATCTTCCAGATGTACAGTTCAGGAACAAAGAGTCGCCTTTCCTATTCTCTTGTTCATTGCCAGTAATTCTTGGACCTTCCCTTGGCAAATCTGTACAAAAATAGTTGATTAAAACACAAGAAAAGGCTATATATTATACTGCTTTTGTGACGAGAGAAAATTACTAGTATAATTTTTGGATATTTTTATGATTGGTTCTGTTAAATATACTTACCATGGGTTTATCTATCAAAAAATTAAATAACAGTCAATAAAAAAGATTGTTTTGATACAAGATTAAATTACTTACTATACTTGTTTGTAAATTGTAAAAAGTCACATTATTTTTTTTTAAATATTGAGCTAATTCTTGTCTAGTATTTTACCACGCGATATTTTACTACAATGTTTTTTTTTTGTTATTTTCTGAGCTAGAACAAAGGCAGTATTTGTACTCTTTGTATAAATTATATCTGCTGTAGTCATCCGCAATTTAGATACGAGTGAATCTTTATTGTATATCCATTGATTATATCTCTATACAATTTCTGATCATTCAGATAGTTTCAACTTTTTTACCATTTGGAAGACAACAGGAATTCGAGATCTTAGCCATACAGAGCCTTATGGATCCGTTTACCGTGAACAGGGTTTTTTAAGGCATGTCTCAGCTATGCAAGTCCATTAAAATTAAATAAGTTTATAGAATTCATAATATGCTACGAAATAAAACAATTTAACGAAGAAAAACTTACAAATAACTTCCATCCGACCCTCGTCGGCAGTGGAGGCGAAGCTCGGCGCTTCCGCTGACACCTCACAGCGATACACACCCGTCGACTTGAGTGTCACCTGGTGAAGTATCACCCGACGGTCGTCCGATTTTTGCACCTGTTTACGAATGTTTTTTAAGAACGGTTTGGAATTTTAGAGGTATTAATAGTTATTTTAACGCTTTTGCGAATTAAATTCAAGTTAATTAATTACAAGTCTTTTCTCAAATAATAACATGTGTTTTCAGGCACATAAAAAATCTAAGTGTTCAAAGATTGGCAATGATAGTGCTCGTGTTATGTAAAGTTAAAAAAGAGTGAACGTAACCCATCCACGTAACGTTATAAATACGCCTGCATTAAAGTTTCTTGTCAAAGCCTGTAATTGTTACCTAACCTAATATAATACAATTAAGTGTGGAGTGAATGCAACAGATCAGCTTTGCGCTACTCATAAAATGGGCTCCGATAATTTTCCCACGTCTTTCGACCGTGTCACGTAAGAAAGTGTCATGTTTTTATAATTTGTAATAATAGGTCTTTACCTATGAAATTGCCGTTCTGCAGTACTGGCCATTTCAAATCAAAATAATTTTGATTGGCTAAGAATTCTAATTTCAAATTAATTTTATTTTAAAAACCTAATATTGTATATAAACATAAAAAAGGCGAAGTTAATTATGAGTCAAATCAAAATTACTTCAAGCAATGAGAATTTGCGTGAAAACATTTGAACATTGATCTCGTGCGTAAATATTTGAAATTCTGCCATATTGTGTCACGTTAGCCCTGAAAAATAAAAAAAAACCATTGATTTGATGGCGAAGATTCAGAGAAGTTGTCCAGCTAAGAAGGCCAATTCAATTTCAAGATATTAAGAATACATAATAATATGTCGCGAAAAAAGATTTCAAAACAACACAAACATGATATGGTTGTAGGTAATGTACCTTTTTTTTAATCTGGATAGGCTTGTGTTTGACTACAATCTCACTATGGTAAGTGATGATGTGGCCGAAGGTGGTAAGCACACAAAACCTAGATGGGAAGTGGCTCTCAAGTGCAACTGTCGGAACACACCGACAGGTACTTGGCGACAGATTTTCAACTTGCCAGCCAGTCGGGTACTACAAAGTACCCTACCACCGTGCTATGGTTTCCTCACGATGTTTTCCTTCACCGAAAGCTCAAGCTCATTGTAGGATTCGAACCTACGATCTTCGCCGCGGTATTCGACGTCACTTACCACTGAGCTACCATCGCCTTAAAATTACCTACTTATTTTCCTTGAATCATCATCCATAGGTTTCAATCAATCCATAGTTATAGAAAAGGGAATAAGTTTTTTTTTGAATTTATTGTCGAATTTCGACACTATTTTATGTATATTTTCCACTCCTATGACGTTTTTTTTTTTTATACCACAAGTGACAACGAAGCTGACGGGTCACCTGGTGGTAAGTGACTACCGTCGCCTATAGACATTAGCAATACCAAGGGAATTGCCAATGTGTTGTACACCTTATTGCAATGCCTTAAAGGCAACTGGCTCTCAAGTGCAACTGCCGGAACACACCAACAGGTGCTTGGCGACAGATTTTCAACTTGAGGGTGGTAGCCAGCCAGTCGAGTACTACAAAGTACCCTACCACCGTGCTATGGTTTCCTCACGATGTTTTCCTTCACCGAAAGCTCAAGCCCATTGTAGGATTCGAACCCACGACCATCGCCGCGGTGTCCGACGTCACTACCACTGAGCTATCATCGCCTTTAAAACTAAAACGTTTAAAAATAAAACAAAATTTTATTATACAATTCATCATCAACACCAGTCAAAGCAGTGTACAAAATTTTGTAGAAAATGAAAGTAGACACAACAATGCAAAAAAGAACATAACCATATTTAGTCATAAAAACAACAATGTACCTAGTTGGAGGTCCATAAAAGAAAGTTACGTATCGAGTCACTTTTAATTGTAAAATAAAAGTAAAAAACTTTCATGAAATAGAGTAGGTACTTCGCTAATTGCTGAAAGTCATACAAAAAGCTGAAACCCAAAAAGGATGGGTACTTTTAGGTACACCATTTTGCAGCTGGGTAAACAAAATTTAAACTTTGCGCTTCGTAGTTTTGTGAATTTGGAAAAACACATACATTTTCCTCTTAAGCTACATAAGAACTTTGTTACTAGCAACGGTTAGGTGAGAAGAACTAGAATATTAAAACAGAATTATATTATTAATACATAAAAAAATCATATTGTGAAAGTTTTATCCTAACTGACTGACCCTGTCAGTGTGCAACCTAGTCCACTGGGGTTAGAATGTTTTTTAATCAACTTTTTTTCTGCTGTAAGCTAGTAGACTATAAATTATTGTTATAACTAAAATTATTCGCTTAAAACAACAAATCAATTACAATATTTAAATCGACATTCAAACTAAATTGTTGATTTTGTGGTTTGCTCTCAATCAGTATGAATTACGAGAACAGATTTTGTCATAAAATAGTTAGTTGTATCCCATTTTATGTATGCGATAAAACATAGTTTACATATTAATATAATTTATTCTTGGGTATCCTACTAATATTATAAATGTGAAAGTATGTATGTTTACATGTTTGTTGCTCAATTACGCTAAAACGGCTGAACGGATTTTGATAAAACTTGGTACACAGGTAGATCATATCCTGAAATAAAACGTAAGATATTCTCTATCCCGGGAAAAGATAAGATCCCTCAGGATAGTGGGTGAAACCACGGGGCGGAAAGCTAGTTATAAATATGACTAAAAGTAGAACTAATACATTATAATTGGAGTTCACTTACAAAAACCTGTATATGACGAAAACATAACATAGATTGTGTTAGTAGAAAATAAAACTCTTTCACAGTTTCATGGAGTTTTAATTGTTTTTAGTTTATTATTTAAAAGAATACCTATTAACAAAACAAGCTTTTTTGAGTAACAAAATATTGTTTTGTCAGCAACACTAGAAGTGTGTGCAAAATTTTAGCTCAGTCGGTTGGGCGGAACTGGTTTCAAATTCAATTGCAAGATTCGACACGAATTTTACAAAAAAATATTGACGAACAAGAGAAGGTTACATTTTTTAAATATTTTTGGACCATCTGACTATATTGGCTTTTTTTTCAAATGTTTAAAAATTTTATTCTTAAACTAATACAAAAAATACATAAAAAATTATAACACGCATATTTTTTATAGTGTAGACTTTTTTTATTCACTTCATTTTACAACCATACTTTTTAACCTAAAGCAATAGTTGGCATCTAATCTTCTTATTCCAACCTTATGTTAATAATGTAAATGAATTAACATTACAGTCTGTATAGATTTATCAAGTAAATGATTATCGTTTCTAATCTCTCACGTCTGTAACTATAAGCTGTCTCTTTAAATCTCAAGTGCTCAAAATTTCTGCATCATATAATATGACATGGCTGGCTATTACCACTCCAATTTGCTTATCCTCTTAGCAGTGATAAAACCCGTGGCACTGAATGCGGCTCAATTTAAAACTTCAAATTACATTGATCTTTTTTTGAACGTGTCTGCAACTTGTCTACATGAAAACATCGCATTGCCAAGCGAGATGAACAACATGAGAAAATAACTTAAATATACTTGAAATTTTATAACGGATTTACATTTACAATTTATGCGTAGATGTATATTATATATGTACAATATATATTCAGATATTATTAATTATTTATTAAATATGACATTTATGAGTTTTGTGTCAGTTCTTCTCACTGAAAGGTTTATTTTCTGAACCAGTGGTAGTTTCAGTTGCAGCTTTGACTTACATAAGTGCACTTCTATAATGCCTCAATTGTATAATTGGGATTATAAATAGGTCCATTATTATATATAGGTGTCAATAAACTTATGCGACGCATACCGCGTATGCGTCAGGTAGGTATGCATTTTTAGGGTTCTGTACCCAAAGGGTAAAAACGGGACCCTATTACTAAGACTTCGCTGTCTGTCCGTCTGTCCGTCCGTCTGTTACCAGGCTGTATCTCAAGAACCGCGATAGCTAGACAGTTGAAATTTTCACAAATTATGTATTTCTGTTGCCGCTATAACAGCAAATACTAAAAACAAAATAAAATAAATATTTAAGGGGGGCTCCCATACAACAAACGCAATTTTTTTGTCCTTTTTTGCTGGATATCAATAATGGCAACAGGTAGGCACTTGAAATATTCACAAAATGCTCAGTTGTGTTTTTACTTTAATAATAAATAATAAAATTAAAATAAAATAAATGTTTAAGGGGGGCTCCCATACAACAAACGTGATTTTTTTTCCGTTTTTACGGAACCCTTCGTGCGCGAGTCCGCTCGCACTTGGCCGGTTTTTGTTTAGTAATATGAATATTGCAGATGTACCTACATAATTTTAATAGTAAGTAGTAACTGTCTGAGATGAATCATCAATTTTGTTTTGAATTCAAACATTTGAAAACAACCTCTAATGACAATTTGATTCAAACTGATAGATACCTAAATAGAACTTAGAGATTTGAAATAGATTCAGGGAGACCACAGACCTAAATGAACATAGAACCTGGTACTGGAAAAAGAAGATGAAAACGTGACATCGATAATTGTCATTAAAGGTCAGTAAAATTCCTCCTGAACTGTGGTTTCCCCGTAGATGTGCAAGATTGGTCTACGGTCACTTTATCTAGAGGTTTAGAGATTTTCACATGCTCGCCATAGTTTTTTACTAGTCCATCAGTGAAGCATCACATATACACTCATCTATTTGACGAAAAAGTTTTTACTATTTCAAGGACTATTTCAATGGTAATTCTATCCTGAACACCTTTGGAACGTTAAAGTGTTTATTGTTTACGTAAATCTATAAAAGTCAAAGGTGACTGACTGACTGACTGATCTATCAACGCACAGCTGAAACCACTGAACGGATTGCGCTGAAATTCGGCACGCAGGTAGTTATTGTAACGTAGGTTCTCGCTAAGAAAGGATTTTTCAAAATTCACCCCCCAAGGGGATGAAACGGGGGTCCAAAGTTTGTATGAAACTCTGTCATTTTTAATTTGTAAAATAATAAAACACATATTTAAGGATTTATTGAATTTCAACCCTAAAAGGGGTAAAAAGGAGGGGTTAAAGTATGTATGAAAAAAAAAACAATATCAATATCAAAATTTTATATTTATGCTCTTCAATCAAATTAAAGATACAAATGTACGGATTTTTTGAATTTCAACTTAAAGGCGTAAAAAGGGGTGTTAGAGTTTGGATGTTTTTTTTTAAGTGGAATGAATGAAATTTGGTTTTTAGCCTCTAAATGTAAAATAATAAAACACAGATTTTTTTAATTTCAACCCTTAAAGGGGTAAAAAAGAGGGTTAAAGTTTGTATGAAAAATAAATTGTTTATCATCAAAATTACTTGAAATTTAGTATTTATGCTCTTCAATAAAACTAAAGAAACAGGTATTTAAGGATTTTTGAATTTAAACCCTAAAGGGGGTAAAAAACGGGGTTAAAGTTTGTATGAAAAATAAATTTATTATCATCAAAATTACTTGGAACTTAGTATTTATGCTCTTCAATAAAATTAAAGAAACACGTATTTAAGGATTTATTGAATTTCAACCCTTAAAGGGGTGTTAAAGATTGTATGAAAAATAAATTGTTTATTATCAGAACTACTCAAAATGTAGTAATAATGTTCTTCAATAAAATTAAAGAAACATGTAGGTATTTAAGGTTTTTTTTAATTTCAGCCCTAAAAAGGGGTGTTAAAGTTTGTATGAAAAATAAAAAAGCTATTTTTGGATAATTTGAAATATCCCGCCAGAACTGGAAAAAACGAATCAGCGAATCGGCGAAGCTGCGGGCAAAAAGCTAATAAAATATAAAATTACATAAATAATCAAGTATCTGCTTTCAGGAATTTGTTTATTGATTTTTATTTTCTTTTTAATTTGGATAAGACTATTCTTTGAATAAGCTTGTATTTGACCGCAATCTCACCATGGTAAGTGATGATGTGGCCATAGGTGGTAAGTACACAAAGCCTATAAGGAAACTGCTTCTTAAGTGCAGCTGTCAGAACACACCGAAAGGTACGTGGACTTGGAGATGGACTTTCAACTTGAGGGTGGTAGCCAGCTGGTTGAGTACTACAAAGTACTCAATCACCGTGCTATGGTTTCACAATGTTTTCCTTCACCAAAAGCTCAAGCTCATTGTAGGATTCGAACCCACAACCTTTTCCGCCGTATCTGACGTCACTACCACTGAGTTATCATCGCCTTATTTAACACAAAATAAATGTGTGGAAAGTTACTATGAAAACACACACTTTAGTTATTCCAAAAATGAAATGTCAATCGATATCAAAATGGAATCCCCTCAGGTAAATTCAATATGAAACTATGAGGCCTATCTATACACTTGAAATAATTTTGTTGAGCACGTTTCCACTAGCTTAGATGGCAATATACGTGAATAGCCTCGTATGGATTCGGCTTTCAGCTCATTTCTATCCGCCGATCTTTTGTCAGTATTTCTCGTCTATATCCCTATTGTACTCTTGGAATAGATAACCGAACTACAACCTCTTTAGAGAATGGAATTCCAGGAAAAACCTTTCAAATTATCCGATAATTTGCTTTATAGTAGAGTATCCAGTGAGCTTTGACATTTTCAGTAGGTGTACCACTTTCCACGAAAATGTAAAAGTGAAGAAATATCTGACTTATTTAAATTCGGGTTCTCAGAATATTCATGGATTTCGTTTTTACTGAATAGTAATTTATCTGATGCATAATATTTCTTTACTGAAGACTCAAATATTTCAGTGAGACTAGATAAATAATGAATAAATGTAATAGGTGTAAATTGTTTTTGAAAAGAGAAATTGCTGAGTATATTGCCGGCTCTTCTCAGCAAAAGCAACCTACAGAACCGTGCATTAGAGTCTAGATTATTCGTAAGTGCTTGTAAAGGCCTATTTAAATAAAAAAATACTATGTCATTTTCATTTTATTAAAAGATTGGCTATAATACTTATTTTTATAAAGTAATCATTTAGATATAATATCTTTGAATTGTCATGATTTTGATTCAATGTTGCGATAGCTTCGCACAAAATACCGACATGTGTACGAAAGTGTAGTTAGTAAAAATAAGATCAACAAAATAAACGAGAAATTAGCGTAACATAATGTTGTCATGATAAGACACAGCTCAGAACTTCCGTATTCTGATAGACCACAGAGTCAGTTCGATCCAAGTTGTAGTTACGTAATAAAACTACATCGTTTCTTGTTTTCGTGCTGAGCCCGCATCGTAGCACTTAGCCTTAAGGTCCACTTACATCAACTTTGATCCCCTCTAACTTGTAGGCGTGTTTCGGTGGATCATACTTGGGTATGTATCTGTAGAATTCCTCGTTATCTCTGTACCACTTGACTGAGTAGAGACTATCTGTTCCTAGATCGTACTCGCATTCCAGTTGCGCAGGTTGACCCCTCACTCGGTACGCGGGGACTGTTACTCGAACCATTTTCAATAATAATGAATCTGTAACAAGAAAACTCAAGTTGAAAGCAAACAATGTCTTGCTTTGTTTTTATTGAGAAATGATTACGGAATAAAAGAGGGATGAATTTATTTGTAGCTTTGTTTTACTGTTTTGAATTGATGGTTGGCTATTGAGAGTCTTAAGTCTGAATCTTAAAATCGATTTAAAACTTTGTATGACTTCGAAGAAATCGCACTGTGTGATTGTTGCACTTTCCCGTAATTATTAAGAAATTGTTTTTGTACCTATCTGTTATTAAGGTACCTTTGTCAAAAACGGTTTAATTCATTGTAATGTAATTTAATGCATGTAGGTAGATAGATATCTGTCGGGAAATGATATCTGTGTTTACGTGAATTTTAACTCATGTTACTCGTCTTGAGAGTAGAAAAAAAACATGTTATTAAAATAAAAAAACCGGCCAAGTGCGAGTCGGACTCGCGCACGAAGGGTTCCGTAAAAAAGGCAAAAAAATCACGTTTGTTGTATGGGAGGCTCCCTTAAATATTTATTTTATTTTGTTTTTAGTGTTTGTTGTTATAGCGGCAACAGAAATACATAATTTGTGAAAATTTCAACTGTCTAGCTATCGCGGTTCTTGAGATACAGCCTGGTGATGATAACGAGCAAAAAAGGGCAAAAAAATAGCGATTTTTGTATCGGAGCCCCCCTTAAATATTTATTTTATTTTGTTTTTAGTATTTGTTGTTATAGCGGCAACAGAAATACATATTTTGTGAAAATTTCAATTGTCTAGCTATCGCGGATCTTGAGATACAGCCTGGTAACAGACAGACGGACGAACAGACGGACAGACAGCGAAGTCTTAGTAATAGGGTCCCGTTTTTACCCTTTGGGTACGGAACCCTAAAAAGAACACGTAAAATAGCAATTAATTTGTTTATAAAATAGTTACAATTTTTTTTTTATGTTATTACGTTGACAAACAGGCAGACAGTCCACATGATGGTAAATGGTCACCGCCGCCTATGGACATTTGCAATACCAGGGTGATTGCTGACCTTGAAGAGCTCTTTTTAACTTCCGTTATTTGTGACATTATCCGGGAAAATCTTGAATAGTCATACTTTACACGACTAGCTTTCCGCCCTGCGGTTTTACCCGATTTCCCGAAGGAATTAAAAGAAAATACGGCCATTTTATTCGATGATAAATTATCAGTTACATGGCCTATATTTAATTAATGTAGCTTTCTATTATAGTTGAAATAATTCATAAAATAGGTAAATTATTTTTTGAGTTTATTTATTACAAACATACTCACAAAAAACTTTTTTTTTCTCTTTAAAATGTAAATTTAGTTCAAAATCGTAAATTTATTTCTGTAGGTTCTTATAACAAGTATGGATAGTTATGAAACATATTTTTTTGCAGTAGTTTTTTAAACGTCATAAATGATAGCATTATCCTAACTAAATAAAATACCCGTGTCATAACGTTGGTCCGCGATGATCTCCGAAACTACTGAACTGATCTTGATGAAACTTGCCACACAAATAGATAATATCCTAGAATAGGAGACAGAATACTTTTTATCGCGGATAAAGAAAATGTATTTCGGGGGACGTCTAGTAATAATAGAAAAGTTGTTACACTTTCTCGTGTCTAGTGATAATTAAATTGATGACAAATACATCATCAACTTTTGATTGTGTTATAGATTGACTTTGATATGGCCGAGAAATTCAACTCACGTTTGATACAATAATAAATTAATGAAACCATCGTGACCTTACCCATAAATAAGTTATGTAATTATTAAGATTACTTTGACTATTGCGGTACACGCAATTTACTTTGCTGAAATTAAATCATAAATCATACGTTGAACTTTGATTTGCGTGTACAAACAAAATCTTTTTTAGGTTTTTGACGTACCTACTAAATATTGCTAGACTTTTTTGTGTTAGTATCTAGATCTGCCTTACAGATTCCCTTGTATTTCATAACTAATGTTTTTCTTATATGATTAATCTTCTTGTAACATTTTATCTATATTCGCTAAGCAAGGTATACCTATCTACTGTTTCATAACAAAAATTTATCACAAGGAAAATCCATCCATGCCATCTCAAAATATGCACCCGGTATTTAATATGGAATTCATTAATTTACAGTCATGACATTTATTTCAGTTTTGAGTGTTAGAGGCACCTATAAAGATGAAGTTAGCATCTGTTCAAAAATTTATGTGAAAAATATCATTACTGTTAATAACTTTTTACTGGACTGACCTTACGACAAGGGGAACCAAAGCAATAGACAGTTTAGATTTGTAGTCTTTACCCGCCTTTGGATTAAACTTCTCGGTCATATATCTACCTAAAAACCACTGACATAATTATAATCACAGGTGAACCTTCGCCACCGAGGCACCAATGTATTTTTTACAGTAGTGTAATCCTACTATCCTACAAATATTATGAATATGAAAATTTGTAAGTTTGGATGTTCGTTGCTCAATTACGCAAAAACGGCTGAACTGATTTTGATGAAACTTGGCACACAGGTAGTTCCTATCCTGGAATAAAACATAGGACATTTTGTATCCCGGGAAAAGATAAGATCTCTCGGGAATGCGGTTGAAACCACGTGGCGAAAAACTAGTATGTTTCATATTTTATGGAAAATAATAGAGTGTTTGTTAATTGACTTGTAAACACCTTCCATGACTCAACATTGCGTGGCTAGAGAATAGATCAATGATGTTGTTTGTTCGCGGAACAATTCATTGAATTACACACGTGTGTCGCACCTCCCGTTACAAACTTACTTAAGTTTGTCCCGTATGTGAACAATTTCTTGCCATTTGCTCTAACTTAGAGTTAAACCTATCTAGGGGGTGGGTACACAACATATTTTATTTAGCGACATTTTTGTTTAAAACGTTTAAAACTTGTATTAATTGTAAGGTTTGTTTGTATACAGCTCTAGATGATTATTATTGATGAATTCAAGACAACTAAACCCTAACATTATATCAGTTCATATAAAACTACTTTAAGTGAAATCAAAACAGTAATATAAGACTGTATTATATTGAACAATCTGGTTATCAACTATCAAAATCACAAAGTTAAATACATTACAAGTTGTCCAAACTTTTGAATGGACTAATTTAGTCTCAAGTTACAATCTGAATTGAATTCACAGTGGAATAAACCAAGTTCGCAACTAACAAAATAAATAATTAACCTATTATTATATTCAGAAATCAAAAGACAGAATTCTTAGTAAATATACCATCCCTATTTATTTCCCTGGGGTTGAGCAAAGTGGACTTTAGAACAATCATTCGGGAGTAACAGAGACACGAAACCTTGTTAAACCTTAACAAACTTGTACTGTTTAATCTTTGAAACTCTTGCTTGTAACTTGGTGGTACCTAGATGTCACGAAGGTAACTTAAAGTCAGCTAATTAGTTGTAGGTAAGTATCCACTGGTATTTACTGTGACCCAAGTATTCTTGGCACCTTTACCTTCAGTGTGCATAGATTTAAACTTTCCTGAGCAGTAGTTCAATCCATTAGGATAAAGTTTCTTGAGAGCGATCTTCTAGAACTAACGTTGTTACTTTTTACTCGGTTGTAAGTTCCTATTTTGTAGTATATTTTAATTATTGATTTAAGGGGGGTTGCTAATGCGTTGACGACCTTACAATGCCCCGGAATACACCTACAGGTGCTTGGCGACAGATTTTCAACTTGAGTGTTGTAGCCAGCCAGTCGAGTACTCCAAAGACCACTCTAGAGTACTCGAACCCACGACCTTCGCCGCGGTATCCGACTTCGCTACCATTGAGCTATCATGGCCTTAAAACACATAAGGTGATCTTGCCCATAATGATGATTTGTAAGAACTGGTCTGACAGATAAGCCACTTTCCACATCTTGACGGTCTGCAGTAGTTTGCGTTTTTATTGGAACAGCAGCCGCAGTATTGGCCCTCATCTCAAATCCTTCTTTACGTTTTCTGAGTAATTCTGAGTAATGTTAAATATCTAGTTAGGCACAATAAATAAAGTCAAGACGCGTAGAGAGCGTAATTGAATAGCTGACGTCATGCATCTTTGTAGGGTAAAGAAAGATCACATATTTCTCATCGATCGTATTAATATTAAGTAGGCACGTGCATCTACAAGACGGTTATGGCTCCTTTAGGAGTAGAAACCATTACTATGAACATTATTTTTCAAATTAAATACTCAAATATAGTAGGTAAAAATATTTATATCATGAAATATTGGTAAAAATAAAATAGTTTTTGTTTATTGAAAGCAATACCAAATAAGTACACTTATCAATTTATATTGCAACATGAAAATAACCCAGGAATAATAACATGAAATTGCCATAAAATTTGACTGTAGGTATTTAATTAAAAATGACGTCGGGTTTCAACCATTACATTGGAAAGCAATTTCGATGTCCATATAAACCACATAATTGTGTCCATAATATAAATGTATGATCCGCTTTAGAATTGACCCTGAACTTTCCACATAACATCCTTGCATGTTAGTGTATGTGGAGCAAAGAGTGAATCGATTAATAAAGCAAATAACATCAGTGGGCGGATATTAATACAGTTTTTTAACAGCTACCTCATGTCCTTCATTTTTTCTTTTCTTTTAGGCTAAAAAAGCCACCTTGACTATAAAAAGGATTTTTGGTTAAAGTTAAGATTTTTGCTATACGTACGTTGACTACCTACACTCATAACAAAAAGATATCCCAAAGTTTTATCGAAAAATGAGTCGCACGTGACTCATTAACTTATTCCAAAAGTTTTTCAGGAGTCATAATATGTCTCATTGAGTAGGAAAGCTGTTAAAATATACATAAAGGTATAATACGAATGGTTCAAGTCAGCTTCTGCTAAAAATAAGGAAAAACTCGAATAATAAGGAGTTATCAGAATCTTCAACCGAGAAAGAAAACTAGTTCATACGTAGCTTAAAATAGTAACGTAGTTACTGTAATAGCTAGGGGCTAATACCTTAGGCTGTCCGCCCGACTTGTCAAGTTTACAAAGTTCAAACTCAGTAATTGGTCTATAACAAGCTTCAGGTAATTGTACAGAAAATGAACTGAATTGAGGAGAACATTTATATAGTGAATTATGTGTTGATGTTTGTTTTTAATTAAACTTTATGTCTGTTGTTTTATGTTCTCGAAGGGTTAATTATTAATTAAGTAGTCATATTTATTTGATACTTAGATTAATATTTACGACTAGCTTGCTGGGAGCCTTAAGATGAAACCTGTCACCAATCATCTATCCTTGACTTTCAGTGCTTGTCTTGTCATCGTTTACCATTACTGAAATATAATTAATTAACGTACAAAAAAAACATAAACATTCAAAGTTTTTAGAATACTATTATTCCAAAATTTGACGGCTTTACATCAAATGTAAAGATAATGAATGGTACATTCATCCATATTTAATTTGGGTATGTATGTAGGTAATAGAAAAAATGCTACAGGTAAATATGAAATTACAATATATGGACAAATCAATAAGAGAATCTGCGTACCTACACCCATTCACTACCTTTTATTTCAAATAGATTTTGAGGTATCCTATATACATAAGTGAGTAAATGTAAAGCTTGGAGTGTAAAACGTTTACTAATATATATTACCTATTTGAGAAAAAAAAAACACCTTTGGTAATTATAAATATGTTGTTCGTTTAAAAATTACTTTTGTATATTTTAACCTTTTTAAGGTTTTATTAAGATCTGATATTTTTAAATGTGATGATATGAAATAGATCCTCGCTGATTTTAATTGATATCTATTTAAAATAAAATAATTAAGAAGGCTGGCATATACTTTGCCCAAAGAATAGGCATTGCCATTCAGCGCGGCAATGCTGCCAGCCTTCTTGGGACGCTTCCATCGGGTAGCGATTTGGGGCAATTTTTTTATTTATAATTAGTTTAGTTTAGTTTTATTTTAACTTTAAATTATTAATTAAGGTACTTTAATTAGAACAATAAATTATTCCTGTACCGATTTAAAAAAAAATATTTATATTTTTGTAATGAATATCGATTTTAAAGCATTCCGAATATTGGCGCCCAACGTGGGCTTTAATAAGCATTTTTCTACAACATCTTAAAAATAATCCCTCTTTATTATATAACTACTTGTCCCCCGTAGTTATAGGTATTACATTAAGGTTACTACTCGGTTTTATGGTTATTTTTATGGTTTTTTATGGTTTGTAGCGTGATGTTATATTATACCTATCTCAATAAACGGGCTACGTACAAAAAGTTTTTTTAAGATTAATTTTTGAATTTAAGCGTTCAAATATACACGCTTTATAATATAATAATAAATACTAAAATTATTTTTAACAATTTAATACCAGAAGTTAATAGCAAATTACAAACAAGCATTGTTGTTTTATTAAATTAACTTTATTTGACCGAATGGCAACAGCGGCAAGCACGAAGTTTTTTTTATTTATAAATAATTATGAGGTTATGATAACTGAATATAAATCTTCGTTTTACTCGCGTTCCTATTTGCTTACAATCTTGTCGAAGAATCAAGATATCTGACAATAAAACTGTCATTAGAGGATTTCAATATGAGGATTTTCGGAAAAGAACATACGATAACATGTTTTACTTAGTTAGTGATATCAATACAACTTACATATTATATTATTATTATCAACCTAACCTAATTCATAATTAAAAGTTTCTAGCTAGTTGAAATTTATTTCATATTATTGAAGCGGTATTACCTTTTATAAGTAAACTGAGAACTAGGAATATGAAATACATCCTCATCAAGTTTTTAAACAAACAGTTTCATCACATATCACAGGTCGCTTCAATCCCTGCGTAGGTATATCCTCGAAAGCACATTCAGTCACACGCGATTTAAATTAACATTCCAATTTGTCAGAGAGTTCAACGAGTTATAATGAATGTACACGTAATATTTTAATGGGTAAGCGACGCTACGAACGTCTAGCATCCACGATGCCGGCCATACAACTGAAGTAAGTTCGGTGATTCGGCTGTGTTCGCGAGCACTCGCCCCGCACCCATCTAGGGTCACCGCTTACAATTTTCGTGACCTTATGGGCCAAGTCAATAAACGCTTTTACTTGTAAATATGAATGATTGAATAATTTTTCGTTTTAAAATATTTTTTTTACAAATCTACACCTTATTGTGTAACGTAGTCAGTCAATCTTATTTTCCATTTCTTTCTCTACGCAATCCGAGAAAAGATTTTATGCCAGTGAACTCGTTATATGGGAAACCAATTAAGTATTATGACATCAAAGGTTTTTTTTTTAAAGAATATTCGGCGAAAAATGTTACAAATATTTTCCTACCTAGTTTGTCTCTTGACGCATTAACGGCACACCCAATCATGATGAAATTCGGCACGCAAGTAGCGTAATACATGGAGAGTGCATTATTTTTGAGACTGAGAATGCGAGTAAAACCGTGAGACTGTAAAAGCAGGTAAGGTAATACAAGAGCGTTTTTTGTGCAAGACATTTCATGAATATTGTATTTTACGGTAGGAATTCCTTTGAACCATAATTTTTCAGGTAGGTATATTTTGTTTGACGGCTTCTGACTGTCAATCGGTATGTACTTGGTACATTTGCATACATGATTGCAATTAGTAGAGATACTCGTGAAATGTCCATCGTATCGAATAAACTTCTATTGTATGATTTAGGTCAACAGTCCGCCAGAGTCGACATTATTGCGTATTGTTTGAATTCTTCGGTCCCAATCACTTTTACGATGAAACAGTTTTGGTACCCTGTTAATAAAACATAAGTATACCTACCTACCTAGAAAAATATGACATCATTATTAGCAAAGCGACGTCAGGTTTTTTTCCTCATCATGTTTGTCAATTTTCTAAAAATCCTGTGTCTTTTCCATCCAATCTTTACCACCACCATCGTTTATACGAAGTACTATTATATCTTCGGGGATATTTTACAGAATATTTCATGATAAAATATCGAAACTATAACAAAATCATTCACAAGTGACATTATAACTACAGTATAATTAATCCACATACCAAACAAAAACAAATACGCCCGAAGAAGTTTTGGAAGTGATGGACACAAAGCGATACGCGCCAAGTAGCCATTCCGCTGGCAAATCGTTTCTTTTTGTTTCCGCTGCTGTGGTGATATAATAATATGTTTTTTGGTATCTAAACTGTGTTACAGTTTATTTTATGTATCTACAAATTTTATGTAATATAAAGCATACTGAATATCTTTCATTGAATAAATATGGCGGTTAGGCTGACAGATTTCCACTTGAATAAGTTTCAAACTGACATATTAGGTCTTTACCTATGAAATTGCCGTTTTGTATGAAAAAAATTAAACGATATTTTTTCATGTATTTTTTATTTGTATTAATCGAAGTAGTCACCCATGCAATCAATGCATCTTTGCCAACGCAGTGGCAGTTTATTGATGCCCTTCTTAAAGAAATCAGCTGGACGGAAGGCAACAAATTCTTCAAAGGCATTTTTTACTGCCTCTCGAGTATTGAATTTATCCTAATTCTGGAAAAAGTAGTAGTCTGTAGGCGCAAGGTCTGGTGAGTAGAGCGGATGACGGAGAACTTCCAACCCCAGTTCTTGCAACTTGGAGACCGTCTGCTGTGCAGTATGAGGCCGCGCGTTGTCGTGCAGGAGCAGCGGAGATGAGCGATTTACCAATGCTGGTTGGAGATGTGCCAGCTTCTCCATCATTGTGTTCAGTTCTTCACAGTACACATCTGCAGTAATGCTACCCCGTTTGGTAAGAAGCTGTGATGAATCACACCGGCGTAGACCACCAAACAGTCACCATCACTTTTCTAGGGGTAAGTTTTCGTTTAGGGCATTGTTTAGGTGCTGAACCAGGATCCAACCAACTTGCTGAGCGAAAGTCTTCGGATGACCGCGAGGTTCATTTTTCAGGTCAAAATTTCCAAAACGGAAGCGAGCAAACCAATAACAGGTGGTGCGTTGGTTTGTAGTGTTAGCTCCGTAAACGTCGTTGATGTTGCGTGCCGCTTGTGCCGCGTTGCTGCCACGACGGTACTCATATTCCATAATTACTCGAATTTTTAACGAATCCATGATGACGAAAAAGATTGAAATGCGATGAAAATGTAACACTAATCAATAAACAAATGACTACTTTTGGAAAAAGAAACATGTTTTTAAAATAAAATTAATTTGAAATTAGAAATCTTAGCCAAACAAAAATTATTTTGATTTGAAATGGCCAGTACTGTAGAACGGCAATTTCATAGGTAAAGACCTATTATTTATACCTAAGCTCTAAAACTATTACCCTCTAGTCATCTTGTTTATCATTGATAATGACAGGTGTACTTTTAACAAGAGATTAACATTTATGAGGCTGTTAGAAACTGAAAGTTAAGTCAGTTATACACTTTAAATACCATCTTAAAGATTTTATTATCTTGTTTAAATATTTTATGAACAATGAATTTGTTGATCATTGAGTTCAGTACTGATGATATTTTTATGGAAGAATACTATTTAACAGTTACTTGATATTTAAAAACAATAATTTATTCAGGAAATAAATAAGTTTTGAAAGAACTATGGAAGCAGTAAAATGTTTTTTTTTTCAATGAAAAACTGCTTCATTTTTGTAACAAGGTATCACCTTTTTATACGGTACAAAGTCTACCATTTGTTAAACCTTTATCATTACGCCCAAAATTGGTAGGTATTTATAAGTAGAACATGTAGGCGACATTTTTCCAACACATCGAATAGGTCGTAACACTTTATCGTTATTGTACGATGCCATATTCGAAAATGAAGTAGCGTCATAAAATCATAAACACCTATGTACAGTTTTCGCTTTATCCCTTACAAATTCTTGGCGTTGGTTTGGTTTTCAATGGTTGATTATGAATTGTGTTCACTACGTGATAACTTTGGCGGATGATTTTATGTTATTACATAGCCTATGCGGAAGTACGCATTGGACCTTTTTGTAACTTTATGATTTTGTAATCCGGTTTATCTAATAATGCTTTAGTTTAAATATACAGGATGTTTCAAGTGGGCGTGGATGGCCAAAATTCTAAACTAAAGGGAATAGCGAAAAATGCTGAAAGGAGTCTCGAGGCCGATTTTGATTAAAACTAAAACAGCATCATTAGATTTTCGAAAAAATATTTCCCCAAGCCAGGAAACGAACCCGATGACTTTGAAAAAAAATACACAGCCTGTATATTATTGAAGGTTAAAGCGTGAAAATTTATTTTTTGAAAGTAAAAAAAATATATAAATACTACCTATCTTGAATTAAAAAATAAAGGGAAGATAGGTCAGATCACCCAATCATAAAACAACGTCTAGCTTATGCACTATTACTTTGTTGTAAATGGAGTTGTCATCGTGAGCACGCGCCTATAGTTGTCCCTAACCTAGGTATCAATCTAAGAAACCACGACTGATATGTGTTTTTATTTGAGTTAGAATAGACCGTAGTTAGTCGTAAATATTTTTGTTGTTCTACAAAGTCGTTGGTATCGTATAATTTTCTGTTTATTGTCGACCTTATATCATTGACTACATAGCCCGTATAAGGGCATGCTAAGTATATATATATATATCATTTATATTATTATATAAATTATTACTATTATTTTATTTATATTATTATCATTTTTTTATATATTTATATCATTTATATCGGCTTAAATAAATTATTAATGGCTTCTTCGTCCAAGATAGTCTGGAGGGGCAGGTCATTTTTTGGGTATTACCGGGTGTCAAGTGAGCACTGGCGGTGTATACTGAACTCTTTATCACTTTATTTGAATCGTGTCTCGAATCCGAACATAGCCTGTCTATAGAATTCATAATTGTTAATCAGTCGGTATATTTCGACTCCAATCCAAGTTGAGATAAACGAAGACTCTCAAATATACATAAATAATCTTCAATTCAAATAAATTCGCGGAGAAATATAATCTGATAACTCTTAATAAAAGTGTTTCGTTTCAAAATTTATCTATTCGATTTATTTGTTTGGAGTGAACGTTCAATTTAGCAATTCTTGTTGGAGTGAATACCGAAATCAAATGCTAATGCTCAATCGCTTCTTGCTTATTCAATCATCAGAATAAAACCAATAAATCGTAAACCTTAGAGTATGAAAGGTAAAATTCATTTTTACATAAAGCCATGTATTATTTTAAGACCAATAACGTTTGATCAGTGGAGTCGTTTCAACTGGAACTTTTTCATAAAACGACTTATATTCTCCACGTGTGATATTTCAAAATGCTCATGAAAATTCCTGTACTTATTTAAACACAAGTGGGAAATGAAACGCTCATAACGGCTACGTAAAAACGGTTGCGCGTACGTACGCCTTTGAAAATAATATTCGTGAAAGTAAGCGCGCCATATTTTTAGTGAGAGCGTTGGTAAAATGACAGCCCTCACCTCCCTCTAAATCAAACATGCATAAATCCAGGCCTCTCCCTTTACGCTATTATGTCAACCGAAGCGATTTATGATAGCATCTAAGAGATTTTCAAGAAGGAGAATATCGCTAAGTAAATAATATTGAGCGTAACTCTCAAAGAAAATATCAATACATTATCTCTGTGTATGCGAGTTACGATCTAAGCCTTTCATCGAATACACTCTGTTAACATTTATTATTTTGTTTCTAATTATAAGAATTAATATCAGAATATGAAAGCTAATATTTTCTTATAAATTGTTAATATAAATTGGATTTTATAGTCGGATTATAAAAACATACATAAGATGTAACCTTGCTGAGACTCTTGATGTAAAACAACAATAAGAGCTTCGTGACAAATTTTCAACTTGAGGGTTTAACAAGTCAGGTGTTTGGGTACCTACTACGAAGTAGGCTAACTAATATTGTCCTATGATTATCTCACGATTCGTTCCTCCAACGAAAACTCAATGTCATTGTAATATTATTAATTCTCTTACGTGTAGGTTAGATACTAAGTTTCATCTCCTTAAAACTTGGAAATGTAATAGTGTCAGATAATACTATATTTTGTAAAATTTTAAATATGGAAACGCTTTTTCATGCCTAATCATTTTATGTATACACGCAAAGCTTATCCAAAGAACTTATTAGCATACCGCATTAATTTAATGTTGACAAACGACTTGTACGTAAAGTGTAGGTAGGTACGCATGGCTAATAAAACAAGGTTTGCCCTCGGGGGCTCCTGGGCGCGTTGGTGATGGTAACATAATTAATGTTCTACCTTTTGTGTGTAATTGGATTTTTTCGAGAGTACCAATTTGTATTTTTACAGATTTTCAATGGCAAACAGCAATAAGCATGCAAGTATCGTTGATACAATAATACAAGATAATTTGCGATTAAGTAAATAGCTAGGAGTTATCCTACTAATATGTTTTATTTAAATTTGCAGTCAAGTTACAATATATATTCTAGTAATAAAAATAACCTCACACTACATACGCAACACGCGCAATGCAATATGTGACTAAAGTTGGATTTTTAATTAGCTGGAGGATAAATAACTAAAAAGATCATAGTTAATGTCTTGTTTTCAGGCCTTCAAGTAAACCGCATCCGCGATTGCATCGTCTAGTCAGCTGTCAAACAGCCAGATATAGTAAGCTCCCTTTAAGCTTTGTTAAGCTTCCTGTTTATCAAATGACTGGGCTCTATGTTGACATTTGTATTAACTCAGTTTATGCTAACAAGCTTAACGTTGAACCTACTTATACTTAACATAATGTAGAAAACGGATTAAAGGGTAGAATCTATCCTTCCCTCATTTTAGGAGAATATTGCGGCTATCTTAGTTATAATATAGGTAAATTTCTCACTTCTCACCCACTTCAAACATTAAGGTAGATCGACTAAATTCATATTTTATTTTTCGTATCACCTTTTTTTAAATGAATACTATTCAGAACGTGATTAATATCAATTTTTATTAAAATTTCATATAAAATAGCATCTTCGTAAATCACCAGTCTTTACAAAATTTGAATGGCTTGTGAACTTGTATGTACAAATTCTCCTAAAAATTAGACCAAAATGGTTAGTAGGTAAGTAGGAATTATATAGCTAGTGAATAAATAAATCGGACAAAGAAGCTCCATACAACCCTTTCACATTTTTTCTGAATTAGTTCTTTTCACACTAAATGGTTGAAAGTGATTTCATATTCAACATTGGGTATTGAGGCATATTTTAGGTGAATATGATTTATTCGACGATATTACGCAGCCAGGGTTGGCTTGAATGGCATTACGTTGACAGCTTATGAGGCCCTTTATTTATATTTGATTTATGTAGTGAGCAGAGATACGCCGCTCTACGTAACGGCTCTAGTGAGGGCGCGCGGGCGCGGGCGCTGTGATGGTTGCGGTACGGTGTTTGCTATTTAAATAACGGGAAACGTCCGTAATATCAACTCGTTTTTCATTCAAGTAAAAGCTGTCGTCGTTTTCTTATATTATGACGAAATAAAGTGTAGCGTCACAGTAATATCACCCAACATTAATAATATCCGAGATATTAATAAACAACTTAAGTGTTATTAATTAATGTGTACTTCAATTATTGTGTACTCTTTGTTATGACTGAATTTCAGTTGACGTAATATTTAAAGTTCCTACCCTATATTTATATAATTACCAAATCTAAATAATAAATTTAGACAGCTAGGCATTTATAGCAGAACGAAAAAAGCTATTCGTGTTTGGTGTTAGGCAATGTCATGCAAATTTCGTGAGGGCTGCGCAATCCGGCGTACAAAACAACCATTGTTGTAAAAATAATTGAGGCCACAGTGTGGTTAGTACTCACCACTTATTATGCTGTTTTGTCTCATAGAATATAATTCTGTTTTTTTTTTAATTTTTGGTGTAAATACTCGAATCGCGATTCTTGGAATTCTATTTTCTATGTAGGTAGTTTTCGGACGGCGCCGTCCAATCGGCGATTCAATTCAACAAAATATTGTAATGGTTACTTCTCTTCTTAAAGAAATAAACTGTCGAAAATTAAATTCTACTAATGCCATTATTTACAAATGAGTATATTTGTTAGTCCATCATTCACATTATGTCAGAGTATCGGTTGGACTTGATTTTTTTCATAAAGTAATATGAGAAGGACCGGAGTTGGTAATATAAAATATAAAGTTGTCAGTTTATAATAAAGGCATGCCATTAAATATGGTAATAAATGTTTTGTTTTCGAGGAGCTTAAAGTTTGAAATTAAACAAAATTATATTTGAACGTTGAGCATTATTGTAACCATTGTACGTTTACAATTTATTAATACAATGCCCCTAGTTTAATTCATAAATTGTAAACGTACAATCTACGAGTACCTATACTCGTATAATTCCCTTTATTTACTTTACAAAGAATTTTCTAATTCAATTGCCACTATGAAATCAAATGTGATTAACTATATGATTTACAAACTTTTATTAAATAAAAATTATACTAGTTCCCAATAATATTAAATTAACAAACAATATTATTTAAATCCAATAAGTAAATATTAAAAGAGTTTACACACAACGATTTATAGGTCCCGCGGGTTAAGGCTCACTGAAGCGACGCAAACCAGATTATTATTTACCACTTTCGACCGCATTTTATTACTAACCCAGAGAAGGGTCAAATAATAAAAAGAAGTGTTCGCTTTGTGGGGTTAAACAATAAACCAATATTTATGATCTCTAACGGGAATTCCAGTTTTCATTGCCTTTGTAAAATAATTAGTTTCAGAAGAGCTTAATTTATAGATAATATAAACTTTTCCACTTTTCATTTTAACTATTATTATTAATGTAAAGAAGTTACATAATTTATTAAGTTAGAAAGTTACAAATATAGAATTTTAGGATATTAACAATAAATAAAGTATACTTTGCTATTTTTACAAAAGTAAATCAAAGAAAAAAAAAATCTAATTAAATACCTAAATAAAAATATATTTACAATAAAAGATTTTCCAAATGGTCCATGGTACCCATAATGCTAGCAGCGTTGCCCCGCTGAATGAATAAGCTTAGCCTCTGGGCGAAAAAGTCCCTAGCTTTCAAGTCCCCAGAGGCTAACACCATGCGTTTGCCTATGTCTTCATGCCGTGCTGCCATGGTGTCAGATGACCATGGGCCCATAGTTTCTACCGCGAGCGCCGCAAAAAATGTAAATAAAAATATTAATTACTCATATGGCAAGAGCCCAGATGGTATTGTCATTGGTGCCCAGGATGTTGGGTAGGTGCCTGCCCCTGGTGTTTTGGAATGCACCATCCCACCTTCCAAGCATGTCTGTAGCCGCTGGCGCTGCTGCTGCGCAATAAGAGTCTGCTGCGCAGTGTCGCACATCTTTTAATCAATGAGGCCCTCTGGTGACAATAAGGGTGGCATGTACTTTGCTCAAAAAATCGTCGAAAATTCTTTATTGACTGAGCGAGCCAAACGTTTCTGTTTTAGTTACCGGCTGTTGACATTGTTAGAGTTATTATTATTTTAGTAACTTTTTATAGTCTGTGTATGTATTAATTACGGCAACTCTATGAACAGACATACAGTGTCAGTTCATAGATTTGCGGGTATTCATTATTTCTGGAATATTAATTCTGAATAGAACGAAACTTGGCTCAACCGTTGTTGACATTGGAGAAATTGTGCTACTGGCTACTGTCGCCATTAAACCATAGAAGAAGAAGAAATAATATCTATTTAGTCTTAATAATAAATCCATTTAAATATTTACAATCTGCTTATTATTTGCAAAATTGAAAATACGAAGCTGATCCAACAACTTCTACTGGTCGCATTTCTCAACCGATTCTCGTGAAATGTTGTGAGCAGGTTTGATGGTATATGGATTTTTAAGTCGATTTAGTTTTTGAAAATATGGAGCCATTGACCCCCATGGGGTTGAAAACGTAAAAATGCGAAAAAGGTCTACAGCTTTCAGAGTTACATTAGCTTTTTAGTTTCGTTTTGTATATAATAATGAACTTAAATTTATTATAAGTAAATTAAATTAATATAAAATTTTATAAATAATATGTTTTACGAATATTAATGTAAAAAAATAAGTACGACACGTAACGGCAGGTACGAGTATAAGCGATCTAACTCGTAATATAAGTCCACGTTATAGTCAATAGAAATGCGTCGTATTTCGCATTTCTCATTGTCAAGGGATTATCGTATTTTTGTAATGTCTCATGTGTTTTCATGGTTTTCGGAAGTAGCGAGTCCATAATGTCGTAAAAGCAAGCAAATGACCTTTATTTTCAATTCGTCAGAGTTCATTTTGAATGTATATTATTCGGGCTCTATACTTCACGGTATATTAAGGAAATTATGGACTTACGATGTTCAAGTATGGCAAATACATGCTGAAATGCTTTTAGTAACAGTCGGTTCAATTGCTGTTAAGAGAAATAATAGGTATTTTTTTACGTATCTAGATGCTTTATGATATCTCTCAATTTTTTTGTTAATTATTTTCAATTAGAAACGCTTGACAGACTATAAATTTTATCATGGGAATGACACAAATTGTCCTAGTTATTTCAAACAAAGTTTTGAGGTTTATGCAAGCGTCTAAAATTTGGAATGCTGGTTTAGTTACATTATTCTACTATATTCAGACTTAGCTGATAATTTTTATCATATCATTCTCATGTTTATTTTTATATAAATACCTAAATTTGTTATATCTTAAATTCTTGCACAGTTAAAACTGGTCTCTAATATAGAAAAAAGGGAAAATCGACAAACAATGTGTAGCTTGACGAAAAATCTTTTTCCCAGAAAGTTCCAATGCAAAAGCAAAAAGCCAGCTTCAAACGGCCCGTAAAATGACCCCTGTCATATACGCCCGCAAAGTCGGATATTTACTGATTCTTGCCCTTGTCTGTCTTCAACTACCTATACGTACTTACTTCGTAACATTCCACTAAAACACAGTAATTGGCTATTTGTAAGGGTATTACAGCTTTGTAATTGATCACAAATGTTTCATATACGTAACTAGGTACTTTGTAGACTTGTGGATCTGTTCCATTATAAAGTTTTAGCTTCGAAATTTATGTCATCACTCATCAGTTGAATTAATAAATCCTTCTGACTACATATATTTTTATCTACACATATGTATATACCTCTCCTGACTGACCGATTGACTGATTCATCAACGCAGGGCCTAAACCGCTGGGGCTACAAACTTGATGGGAGTTGATGCCTTTTATGTTGTAAGCATCCGCTAAGGAAGGATTTAAATACGGAATGAACGGTTGTAATGGAACTCCGTCATTTCCGGAAGCATGAAATTTCATATACCAGCTGCTGGTTAGAAATAAATGTACACGTATATCGGCGTTATCAAAAATTACACCCCAAAGGGGGTAATAAGAGTTGAAAGTATATAAAAGTAAAAATACCAATCATGAAATTTCCGAAAGATATAAATGCTAAAAACTTGAAATTTGGCAGGTAGAGTATTCCTTATAGGATTTTTGGAAATTCTACTCCTAAAAGGTTCGCTTGGGAACACGGGTTCGCTCGGGAAAGTTAATTATGTATATATAGAAACCATTTATTGTTAATAAATATTCATATTGAGTGGCATAACATACAATACAAATAACTTGAAATACGGAAAACTGATTTATGTTCATTCAACAACCATTAACGTAAAAAGTGAAGTACTTACCTACATACTTGACTGAATTTTAAAACCTTTGATGTTGGTTTTTATTCCTCAGTCTCTAATTACAGTGACGAAGGCGTCGTATAACGCCACCTTAGTCATTACAGATGCCGTGAGCCAAGCTATAAAGCAAAGGAATGCTTTATGCAAATTATTTTACTCGTGGTACGAATAGACATACATATAATAAAGTAGCACTTTTTGTTAATACTATCCATCGGCCGTGATTTCTTCCATTTCAGTTAAGTTCCGTGTTACCTTGTCAAACTCAAATTATTTCAGGCTATTTCGTTTGTTTGTCTTTATTTTACTAATATTTATGAGAATACTAGCTGTCCCGCGCGGTTTTACCTGCGTTCCCATGGGATCTTATCTTTTCCCGGGATAAAAAGTAGCCTATGTCCTTATCTAAGGTCTCATCTCATACCAAACTTTATCTAAAGTGGTTCAGCGGTTTAAGAGGTAACAGACAGACAGACAGACCAACTTTCGCATTTATAATATTAGTATGGATTGTTTGTGTCCGTCCCCACCTTTTGTCCGCACGGTGACGCCCTGAGCTGAGTCTCGTGCCACACCTGGGGCGTGCTCAGCGGCCAATCGTCTAGTTTTAAATGTTTATCCGGGACAAAATAGATAACATATTATGTAACAATTAATTATTATTTAAGAAATTTAATGTTTAATAATTTTGCCAGATTTTTGATATCGATATTTCCATTTACGCGACTCTGAAGTCTGAATAAAATAATTAACTAAAACTTCACGTAAAACTCTACCAAAAAGAGTGAAATGATAAAACACTATTTAATTGAGCAACACCCTCATTATCACATTTAAATAAAAAAATCTGTGAGTTATTTTTCCTGACTACCTACCCTAACCGTAAAATATTACCGTCACGTCGATTCACAAGTCATCGGATTTTTTAAATATCCCATAAAAGAGTAGGTAACAAGTTTATCTGCGAGGTTTAATTGCATAACGGATTTTCAGCTTTTTAATACTCTGTCGAGTGTACCTCCCTGTGTGCATATATAAGCGTTTCTTTTATTATTTTGTTTTATGTTTGTCAACGTTGATCAATGTTTTACATAGATACCTACCGCTACCTTATTCATAATATTGATACGTGAAGAAAAATCTGTGTATCCCTTTTTACGAAAATTACGCGGACAGAGGAGTGTGAAATATGGCACAGTTAAAATTTATAATATGGAGTAGGAGTGCAGAAAGCTAATATAAAAAAAATATATACTTTAGAAATAAATTAAATTATTAAAAAAAATCATTACACACACTACCATGCGTTTGACACACACACACATATCATTATCCTCCTCTGTTTGTCAACCGATATTTTTTTGTATTGACAGTTGAAGAGCATCTCACATTGAAGAGCTTTCGTAAAAATTTGAAACAGACTTTTTTCCTAAAAACGTTTTGGTCGAATTTTGATCAGAGGGGCACTAGTAAATTGTAACTATAACTAAATAAATGATGTATAATAATTTATACTTTAAAATTATGCTAATTCAAAGTGTTATTTTACCCTATACTACATTTATTTATTGGAATTTTTGAATTTTATAAACCCACATTTAATTGAACCCACGTAACGTAGCGATCTCAATACTTTACTTACCTATTTGTGATGATTTGCAAATAAATAAGTATGCTGCTTATTAAAATAACAACCACATATTGAAATATTTCAGACCCTCGTTAGATTCAAATATGCGGTGCCGTTTGGAGTGTAGACTGAATTCATTACCTCGGTCGGGCAGTCGTTAGTGGTTTACAACCCTGTTCACAAACTCTTTGAAATAATGCTCCCAGTGGTACCTTGACGCTTTTCAAACGGCGTCAGCTTGGATACGAGTCGCAAGAGATATTTAAAACACTCGTGAAATCCCTTTCGGGAAAACAATCGTGATTTTTCTGTCGGCGTAACAGCTCACCTGTTAAACATGCCTACAAAATATATGCGTTTTGTTAATGTTATTATTTTTCATTACAGCGTTGAAAATTAAAGTGAAAATGAAAATGTTTTTTTATTCAAATAGGCTTTTACAATCACTTATGAATAGTCTAGACTCTAATGCTCGGTTCGGAAGGTTGCTGAGAAGAGCCGGCAATAAACTCAGCAATTATTCTTTTCAAAAACAACTTACACCTATTGCATTTCATCATTATTTATTTATCTAGTCTCACTGACAATATTTGCGGGTAAGGCGGCAAAATAATAATAAAAAGAATTTAATTATGACTGACTAAGTAAATAACAAGCAGCACCTGTTCACGCTAACACTAGTGAGGTGGTGTTTTGATTATTCTAAGAGAACGTATTTATTTATAATAATAGTAATATCCTGGGATATCTTTCACCCACAGCCTAAGCAGAACTATAATAGCCAGGAATCCAGATAGCTGACTTACTCTACATATATCTACTACTACTTTAAATACTTATAAATAGGCAATATATATTATAATATTAATTCAACTGTAACTATAGCAAATATTATTGCCATAACAAAATATAATCTGATGAGATCTGCATTTCAACTAATTGTTTCATTCATACCTGAAAGTAGTGCTTGAAGGTCTGAATAAAAAAATTAACATTTTAAGCCTTAAAATGGTCTTAATAAAAATGCTTAAGCACGAATTTCCCTCTAAAATTATTTTCAATTGCCTTTGGGCGTATTAGCGACGAATGCCAAATCATTTATATTTAGCGAAAGCGAAATTAGTCTCGTTTCGTGTGATTATTATCTGAAATTCTTTGAGCGTTCAGGTTTTTAGGCTAATTTCTTATTCTTTTCTTTTTGACTACGCAGCCATTTTATTATAAGGAAAGTAATTAGCTACCTTATTAATTTTTAGGGTTCCGTGTCACAAACTTGTATTTTACTAATAACTTGAATCGTTGAAATAAATAAGCGACTAAATCTCAAATTACCTGTAATATGTGCTGGAGATTCAGTTTCATGTATATTTTTTTAATAATAGGTAATATATAGCATTACATGTTTCGTATTTTGGTAATAATAAATAAACTTTATTGTATACCACATGACAAAATATAACAAACGGAAAAAATATTTTGGTATTAAATGATAGAAAGGACCTCCCTAATCCTTATTTTTTATAGATAAACTCTTTATCTTTTTAAATGTTTTATTATAAATAAGCCACATATAGGTATGTATTTGGAATTATTTGTCTTTAACTAGGTGCGGAATTGAAACACACTTGACCATTTTTTTGCTCACGGGTCAGATTTCGTCGTTAAGCTTGTTTTTAAAAGGTCAGCGAGCAAGTAATCGGTTTAACGTCACTGTATTCTGCCAGGACTTAAATACACAAATCTTTTTAAAATATAATTATATTATCACCATGGTAATAATTATCCTTAAAACCAGCCTGCTTTACGAACTGTAAAAAAATATATACGACTAGCCTAGGTTCCAAAAAAGCGCCAAAAAAACACTAGAATTACACTGTTTCTCGTAGTTTCATCCACGTAATTAAAAAAAAAATCCTTTCTTACCGAACTATAATAACTAACAAAATGATCCTACTGGGCAATTTCCAAGAAAGTAAATACTCCCAGAGATTTATATGATTACATATACCTATACCTAATAGATAAAAGATAAACAGGTAATGTAAAACATTTTGGCGTAGGTAATATAAAGCCGGTAAATAAACACGATCAACGTATTGAAGATGAGCTGTAAATTCGTTATTTTTATATAAAATAAACACACAAACAATTCTCAATGTTTTATTCATAAGCATAAAATGTTTTGAATCATTTTGAATCTTTTTCAAGTCAGCAATTTGTTACGGGTAGATAAGTAGAGATACAATCTTGAAGGGCATAGTATAACGAAATTTCCGCTCCTCACAATATTTTTTCCTCATACTTTCTCTAATGAGGCTTCTTTCTTCAATACTTGGCCCAAGTTTTTCCTCCCAAATCGTGATGTCCATGCTACTAAGCAGGGCAAAGGTAATAAGTAGCTAACGCACTGATATTATCTGTTATTGGGTATTACATACATGTTATATATTATACGGATTCACTAATATTTGATTAAATTGGTAGATTATTTGCTTAGGTCCTACTTATTAAAGTACACATCTCGATTTGGGATCAATTTTAGTTTGAACACAAAACAAATAAAAAAAGACGAGTGAGCCTTCAGTAGTCGCATATGATGTGTAACGTCTGACATCTCACCTTGGTAATACCATTAGGTAAAGGGACAAACCGAAAGGGACATGCCCTTTCGGAAAATGGGTTGGTACCATCAGACATCAAACTCTACCACCGGTCATTGGTCAATGAATGAATTTTGAGTTTGAGGCTGTATGGGCTAAAACCCTTTGCCTGCACTACAATAGAGGAAATTAAATTACACACTTCCACTCCTTTTCACTAAATCACTCCCACACATTGCAAGAAAGTGAGAGAAAAGATGTTACATCAATAAAAAATCGCTTGGAGAAGCTACAGTGTCAGTAGGCAGTAAATTAAGTGGAAAGAAGCGATTAATGTAATTTGTAATACCAAACAAAAGTTGATAAACTCAACCATGCATTTCTTTTGAGGTGGGGCATACCACCCATCACATTAAAGGCACGACGAAAGCCTAAGACCCGAACAATAAAAAAGGAACGCCCCACAACGTGCGTGACCACCAGCTCAATGCAAATTATACTTCCATCCATTTCATACAATAAAACCAAATGAGACCTTTTAACGCAACATGAGAAATCGATAAAAATACACGTCCGACCATTGCTTGGAGTAGTTCACAATTCACGTGATATAACAATATATTTAAATATATTTTGACCTTTTAAAATTTCACCGTAAAAGCCTTTTTACGTCAACTGAACGTGATTTACAAAGTGTTCGCTCGTGATTGTTATAATTTTGTGGTAAGTTGGTAATTTAAAATAGATTGTATGCCAAAAGGTTATTTGACGCATTTTCTTTCTACTTATTAACATACAATATATAAAAAGGGCTTAATTTAATACTACCTTCCTATTTGCTGCAAAGATAATAATGAAGATACCAAATGTCAAACTGGACCATAGCCATATGGAAATTTTGTTCAAAATAAACCACATTGGTACATTAAACAGGACCATTTAATAAAGTAATTTGTATTTTAATTAAGTAAAATATATAAATTTAATTTAGTGTAGGTATAACTTATTGTAAATTGAGATTTAGTTAGATGTGATTGATTCCTTCTGAAACCTATGAAAAATAATAGATAAACAAAATTTTGGTAAAAATCCTTTTATTAATATTTATTTCATGTACCTATTTATTTATCACTGTTCTTGTACATTTTCGATACATTTGGTAGTCAGAAGCAGCGCCCTCTATGAAGTGAACATTTTATAAAAAAGATATATAAATATAAAACAGTTCCTACTCTCTGAATCAGCCTCTCAAGGTGTTCATCGATTATTTCTATCATGCTATAATAACCATATAAAACGAGTATCATTATGAAAGCACTCAGCTCCATAACTACTGAACAGATTTGAGTGAAACATTGCAAATACATAGATATAAGATTTCTCGGAAACGCAGGTAAGAAGGTTTTACCTGTGCATGTTATATTTTTTAAACACTCGAAAAAGCGATGTACGGTTACTGACAGTAAGTTATTTGTTACAAAATACAGAAGGTCAAACATAGGAAAAAATCCTCTTCCTTTTGTGAGGTCGGTTAACTGTCATTCAAGACCACATCAACGCGGCATAAGTATACATAGATATATTCACACAAATACTCTCTGGGTTGATACTAGAAACTGGCCGAAAATATATCTAGGGTAATAAAGGACAGTCCCCGGAGTAAACCCTGACCACTGCCCGATCATAATCCAATTACAGCTCAACCGCATTTTTATGAAGCCGTTACATTTTACCATGAAACAAAACTCATAGCTTCGCTAAACATTTATACACTACCGGATCTTTTCACATCTCTTCGTACCTTAATAAACAAAAAATGCAATGGAAGGGGTTCGTTTCTTTTAAACGAATATAATTTTCAAGATAACTGACAAGTTTCTACAAGATTAATAGCAGTGTATGTCTTGTGAAGACAATGTAAAGCTATGTTGTCATTTCCAGAAATAAAACTATTTTTGCTTTTAACGGGAAAAAGTTAAAAGCAAAAATGGTAAATGTGTGGTAGACTATCTCTGGGTAATGAAAATGATTAACAAAACGTACAGATCTTTTTACGATAAACGGTAAAGTGCTACAAAAAACACATGATAGGGAGCTCGGTATCATGTGTTTTTTTTGTATTATCTACTCTTACCAATATAAAATGTTGCTGACTATTTTATTAACAAACAAGAATATTCTGTATCAACAATATATCATCTTGATGTCAGCTTAGGTTGCTGCTCCGTAGTAAATTATTTTTTTAAGGTAGCACTTTACCGTTTATCGTAAAAAGATCTGTACGTTTTGTTAATCATTTTCATTACCCAGAGATAGTCTACCACACAGATTCAGTGTCCACGCACGTTAAAAAAACAATATGAAAGGAACCGCAATTAGAAAAAAAACCGTATATTTCAATTTATGCAAAAATTTACTACGCTATAAAATTTGGAGTCTCATTAAAATGTATAATTTTGATGACCTTTCCTGTGTACCAACAACATCCTGCAAACAGAGTTATAGTTTTATTTAAATTTTAATTAATATATTTTGAGATAATATAATTTAGATAGTATGTTAGTTTCACAATTTTTTGAAGTTTGATCATGAAAATCCCACTAATATTGTAAATCTGAAAGTTTGGATGGATGTATGTTTGTTACTCAATCACGCCAGAACGGCTGAACGGATCTGGATGAAATTTGGCACAGAGATAGATTATAGTCTGGAATAGCACATAGGCTAAGATCCCACGCGGGCGAAGCCACGGAGGACAGCTAGTAAATTATATTTTTTGATTAGATTCGACATTTAAATGTTTTAAACCGTAATAAAAAGAAACTTTGTCTATCGCCTTGATTGTAATCAATCAATTTAAAATGAAAAAGATTAAAATTAAAATAATACAGGCTCAAGAGACGACAAAGCAATCCAAAACTTTTATATTAAAATATCAAACGTAGATGTAAAGTCACTACGTACAAAATTATATTAAAGCGTGAAACGTTGTAAGTACCTAATTGTAATTACTAAGTGTGAAGGTAATTGCGTTTCCTCGTTGCCTTAAAAGCGCTACTTAAGAGGAAAACTAACAGTTTGCAAAGGTTACAAGCTCTGTAAAGTTTGTACTCAAACTGATGCATTCTGTTCCTAAGTAGGGATAAAGAAATTTTGCACCTCCAACTTTGAACTGGTGTTTGAAACTAAGCGTTAAAGTACTTAAATGTAATTCTGCTTTTCCGAATAATGAAAATTAGAATAATTCTAACATTGATAAATGACAAACAATATAGGTAGGCACATAATTTACTCCGCGAGAGTTGTCCTAACCTAATCACACAGTAAATATGTACATAAAAATAACATCACTAAAATAAAATATCTCCTGATTCGATCCTCTTACCTAAGTATATAAAAACTCTTTTGTCAACGGATGAAAAATCAACCCCAAATCAAGTCGTTTGAGAACCACCTGAGATATCAGTTTGTAGAAATTATTATTGAGAAGGTAGTCAAGGTAATGTAATGTAATACGTGCGACTGCCTACAAGCAAGCAATACTTGAAAGAGATCGGGCACAATATGTGATCAAGTTTTTGACGTTGCAATCTATCGTTAATTTCCCGAGGGACTTACCTGCTCCCGCAATAAAGAAACTATTTTATTGTTACCATATTGTAACTCATACTTCACCATCTTAAGTATTTCTGTACAATATTAGGAGTCTTCAAGGACACTTGTGATGAGTGACTACAATATCCCAATAGATTTTTTTGTCGTCAGGGAGACTGTCCATCGCATGGTGAGTATCCAATGTGGAATTGGTATATTGAGTACATACCTTTTGAGTTTCTCAAATAGATGGAGTCTCCAATAAGCCCCATTAAATATTATACAAAATAAACAGACCATTCAAGTAAAGTCTGTGAACATCCTGACAATAGGTTAATCATCTTTACTTTATAAAGTTTGCTGTGGTGAAAATATATCTATGAACGCTCTTCACAATAAAATTGTTGACTACAATATCGATACTGTAATGCGTGAAAGAAGAACAAACTAAAATGCACTTTCTCTTATATTATTACGATTGATTTGACCCTATCATCAACTCAACTGATTTACTTTGTACGTAAAAGAAGTTCAAAGTGTATGGAAAAAAGTCATATTTTGAAAGAAAGAACTGTTAAAATTTAATTTTATAAAAATTGATCGATCTTTCATAGCTACAAAGTTATTTATTGATTCTACACTGACTCTTGATAACGGATCTGTACTCAACTCACGGTACGATTAGTAACCTACTTTTTTCTCGGCATTCAAAGAAACTAATCATCTTCCTAATCATTATGTCAATAATAACCTGGTTTTAATAACAATATTATAAATGTTTAATTAACTATTTAGTTAAATTAACATAACTGTATAAAGAAGCTCTACTCAGGAAGTATACCTTCGTGCTGCATGCTACACCCAACGGTTTTATTACCTCTTCCTAAGTTAAGTTACTCTGAGTGCCTACTCACTTTATTTCTAGCTTTTATATATCGTATTCATAAACGTTATTAACACGATTTCGACTAATCATGGTGTGAATAAATACGAGAATATTTATGTCGGTGTAGTAAAATATTTGTATAAAAATGTAATCTTGAACATTCCTTCAGACACGGCCATCTGGTTCATAGCAGAACTTGAAATATGGATACCAGATAACAAACATACTACTTTAAAATATGTAGTTGACCTAGACTCAGGATTAACAGACATGTTCGTTCATTTACTAAAATGTATGTCCTGGGTGGGAATCGTTTTTTTAATGAGTTTTACTTGGTTTAATGCTACATACTGGCAACATTAGGGTTGAACAGGGTTTTAATTTTAGTAACTATACTATACTTCTTTCAATAAAATTTATTCAATTTATTAAAAGATTCAAGTTGGTAAAAAATAAATTTATATACCTATAAGCATTTACATGATGCCATCATGAAAATAATATTACGCATATTTGCTCAGACGCTACAAGGAATCGTACGAAATAAACATTAGCTTAGGTGCTCGGAAGCTTGGGAAGTTCCAAAAAGTCCTTATTGCGTGCTTACGATTTCCCGGGCCTTAATGGTCGAGCGCGATTTCGCTGACAAATAAATATGTACAGCCATGCTCGCCAAGAGTAATTGTAAATGTGTGGCCACGAGAATGAAAATATTACATTTCAATAAAGCAATTTACTTTGAATGATAAAAGTGTAACTTTTTATCGATCAGATTACAAAAAGGTCAACTGTGAAAATATAAAAAAACCCTAGGTATTCTATAAATGATGACTGTATAAAAACGCTTTAGGTTATGATAAGATTTATGGTATTCGTAGTAAGCAAACAGCTATTGACAATGCAAAAAATACGTGATTTTACACGTATTTTTGATTAAATATATATCCTTGGATGTTTTACCATTTGATTGCTAAAAAATTGATTTATAAAATATATAGTGACCAGGTAACTGATATTGTATAGGCAAAGGAGGTATAAACAGATATATGACCTACATGGCGTAACGTAACAGTTAATTACGGATACCTACACCAGCCAGATCGTCAATATTTACGTTTTATTTCGTTCCTGCTCAAACCGCTATCGGTATTGCCTTACGTAGAGTTCAGTGGCATGCAACACGATAAAGCCTCGGTTAACATAAAAGGAACAGGAATTTTCTTGAGCAATAAAAAGGAACGCCCAAAGCTGTGCGTGACCATCGGCGGCCCATGGAAAATCATAATTTATTTTTGCCTCAAGTTAACCGCGAGTAAGTATGAACGTTTTTTGACTGTTTAGCAAAACAATCTCGTAAATACAGTTTTTTTTTTTTTATTAAAATAAAGAACAAATCAAAATATTAATATTAAAACATCGCAAAAACCTCAATAGGTTTGTCCGGATGTTGACATTTTAATTTAATTCTTCTAATTTTGTAAAAAAATTAGGTTGTGAGGAGGCGCTAATTGTACTCATGTAGCAATACTATCAGCTTGCTTCAATGTTTTACATGATTCTTTTGGTGGGGAATAGTATAGCTTCTTGTAGCATGTGAGTGGATTTTTAAATTAACCGTAAAATCCATTGAAAGAATATCGTGTAAAAGTAATTATTTTCGGCTCACCAGTCGTCACAAACTTTCCACTGCGTAAAATGTAGGAGTTCAAATATTTGAGGCATACAGCAACGCTAGCAGGTAAAAACTTTTTTTTGTATTAGAAAGCAATGTTTTATGAACAAGTTTACTTGGAGGCTTCCCCCACCAATTAAGTAAATACTACTACTAAAAATATGATATTTATGGAGACATTAGCAATAGTTGAAGTTATAACAATGTATCTATTAATTTGACCATGATAATGAGTTAGAAAGAAGGTGGCCAATAAATAGGTTCGTTCATACTAAATAATATTTAAGTCAATAAATAATGTTTTATGTGTAAGGGCATTTTTACGTTTTCATCTGTATTATAGCTACGGCGTAGAAGATCCTCTACGAAGCTCCTCTACAGTTATGCTACGCTGCTATGCTACGAACTGTAGAACTATTAAAACATAGACCGTTATTTGTCGGAGGGAAACAATGAGTGGTAATAAAACAAATAAATAAACCATTGTATTGTTACGGGTCGATATTACTTCAACAAAGTACAAATTTCTTACATGAGAGTGTGCGTACACTTAATATAGTATTCCTACCCGCCTACGGCCTCTGCCCATCGAACCTTAATTTCCCATGGGCTTTACTGCGTGACCGCAAACGAAGAACCTAAGTCTAAAGCAGGTATTTGTTACAATTTTTTTTTGGCAAAGGTAAGCGAAGTTATTTTTTTAATTTCAACTTACAATTGTCGACAGGGAGTTCATCCTCGTACAGTACAGTTTGAAAGACATTTTCTCTCACACTCGATGATGTTGTAGAATGAGCCCTCTCTCCCTGTAGAGATTTTTCCTAAAGAATACAGCATAGGTTCTTCAAAAGAGGAGTAAGAAGTTTTATGCAAGATCGGCAACGCGCTCGTGACGCCTCTGGTGTTGCAACTGTCCAAAGGCTCCGGTAACCGCTTACCATCAGGTGGATCGTAAGCTTGTTTGCCGCCTAGTGGCATAAAAAAAATGTCTGACTCCAGTTTCGAGGATATAATGTGTCAAGTAATCATTTGATAGGAGTTGAACTGTCTTATATATTGGAAGTTGTTACACTGCCAAAGTTGCGGATGTACATTGCAGAGTAATGTTGCACTCCGTTCTATCGCCAGTTCTGAAGTAATCAACAACATAGAAAACGAAACATTAATTCAGCTTAAAATTGTCTGCGTATATAATAATAACTATTTTACTAGAAATGGAAAACCTAAATAGTTTTTCCTTAAATAACCTATAAAAGAAAACGGTACTAGGTAGGTAGTAGTTTTGGTTCATTTTCAAGGGGAGGGGGAGGGTCAAATCCAAAACTAAAGGAAACTAGTTTTCCGCTCCGTGGTTTCACCCGCGTTCCCGAGGGATCTTATCTTTTCCCGGGATAACAAGTATCCTATATCCTTCTCCAAGGTTACATCTATCTCTATACCAAATTTCATCTAGATCGGTTTAGCGGTTTAAGCGTGAAGATGTAGGTAACAGACAAACACACTTTCGCATTTATAATATTAGTATGGATAGCGAAAAATGCTGAAAAGAGTTTGATGAACACTAAATCTGCATCATTAGATTAATTAAACAATAAGTTCTCAAGCCAGAAATCGAACCTTTTGTTCTATTTATTATAATTATGCTATAAGTAATTTAACCTTGTTCTCAATTATTGTGAATGTAATTAAATAATATCCTCGGACATTTTTCACACACGGCTATCTGATCCCAAACTAAGCAGAGCTTGTACTATGGAAATCAGATGACTGATATACTACATATTATACTACTTTTTTTTTGTAAATACATACTTAAATAGATAATTACACCCAGACTCAGGACAAACAGACATGTTCATGCACACAAATGTCTGTCCTGGATGGGAATCGAACCCACGACCTGCGGCGTGATAGGCAGTGTGTCAACCAACTACGCCAACCGGCCCGTCAATAATTATTATATTACTTTGAGTACGTTTGATTTGTTATCATTCTTTCAATTAGTTACAATGATTCATTAGTTCAATACTCAGACGACGAATAAACCCAGCCTTTGAATGTAGAGAACTTGTTTCTTTGGTTTTATGATGCCTTCAACTAAATTAAACCGGTTTCGAAAGTAAACTGTACTTGTGAAAAACGGGTCATTTAGAAATATATTATTTGAGTTTTTAAGGCGATAATAGCTCAGTTGTAGTGACGTTGGATACCGCACCAAAGATCGTGCGTTCGAATCCTATAATAAACTTTCTGTGAAGGAAAACATTGTGAGGAAACAGCACGGGGTGGTAGGGTACTTTGTTACTCTACTGGCTGGCTACCATCCTCATGTTGAAAATCTGTTGCCAAGCACATTTTAGTGTTGTATTTAAAAGCCAGTTGCCTTTAAGGCATTGTAAAGAGCTCAACAACACATTGGCTATCCCCTTGGTATCCCTAATGTCTTTAGGCGACGCTAGTCACTTACCATTAGGTGACCCGCTTACTTGTCAGACTTGTAGTATGAAATAAAAAAAAAACCACTCAAGTACGAGTCGGACCGAGGGTTCCGTACAAACTATTTATATAATAGTTCGTAGATTTTTACCAAGCTTTTTCGATTATGTTATTTTTTTCGGATGTAATTGCTGATTTACAGTTTTCGGATTTATTTATTCCTTTACTTGTGCTACATGATATTGCTCCTTGCCAAATTTCATGGTTCTAGGTCAACGGGAAGTACCCTATAGGTTTTAACTCTCACATAGACAAAATACACACGGAGCATAAACGTTCGTATCTTTTGATTGCTTTGACTAAGAAGTTTGATTTTTTTCACTGCTCCTAGGGTTTACAGACTTGAGTATTTGGTAATAATTTTATCATGATGCTTCTACGCGTCCCTGAGAAAAAGGGTCTTCACAGATGGACAGACGGACAACAAAGTGATCCTATAATCGTTCCGCCTTTTGAGGTACGGTACCCTAAAATAGTCAAAAAACGTCTACGATAACACGAACCATTTATTCTCTTTCCACAAGCAGCTTTAAATCTATTTGTATCTAATGGATTAGTCACGTCAGTCCACACGAAATAATTTGGAAATTGACTATTTTAGGAATGCTATTAAAATGTTTCTAGTAACCTTTTATTTTTAAGTCTGTACTCTTGTTATACTCTGTTCTGTAGTTTACTGAGAAAATAATTGTATTTATTTAAATAGCATTCATATCATAACAGACTTTCCTATTGACATTTTCATATGTTACTAGCTTTCCGCCCCTCATTATCACCCGCGTTCTAGAGAGAATTAAAATAAAATATATAGCCCATGACTCGCTGATAATGTAGCTTTTAGCTAAAAATTAAAATCGGTTAAGTATTTTGTATTTATTCATTACAAACATACAAGAAATCAAATCTCTTCTCTTTATAATATTGGTTTAGAGAAAATAATTATCTTAGTCAACCCCAATTTGTAAGTTTTGAACTCAACTGAACCTCAAAAACGACCGATGTGAGTACAGGCACTAAACTACGTACAATCGCTACTAAAAAAAGGCGACCAATACTTGGGTTCTACAAGAGGTGAAAAACCTTTGTACAAGAAGTACCAACATAAGATTTATAGTTCAATAGGTATTTGTTGAGATCGATACAAAGCCTTTGAAGACAACTGGGTAAATTTTCCTTGAATAACATTAGATAAAATACCTATTTACTTAAAAAATATTAATAGCCTAATGGTGGCAATCAAGCTTACGGTCCACCTGATGGTAAGTGGTTACCGTAGCCTATGGACGCTTGCAACACCAGAGGCGTTCAAAAATCAACTTTCAAAAACTTTAAGTTTTTTTTATTTGTTATTTTATTTAATAAATATAGAAATTTTTTAAAATATTTTTAAACATCTTAGGTCCATCATAATCACTTTACCCACACACATTTCAAAAGCTAAAAAATGCAATGAAACTTAACTTTTTGTGTCAATAAAAAATACATTATTATTTACAGGCTAAATAATGAGCTGTCAAATACACTGAAGACCATACAGGGTAAACAAAGCATGAACTTAAATAGAAAGGCGGTCCAGTAACAGAAAACAGATTTCTGACTCAATGAATCGAGAGCGTTTACTCTGAAACTTTCCTGGTGAAATCACAGGAAGATCGTCCAGTCGTTCAACTGTAAAAGGAGAAGTTATTGTATTAGCAATATCTTATCCAAACTCTATTGTTTTGGAGTGAAGGAGATTTAATATTTATTATTAGTCATTCATGTAATTTAATTGTGCACTTTAATACTAATAATATACAGTATAAATTGGAAACAAATGAATCACAACAGTGATTATCACATTTATAGCAACGTAATTATATATTATGTATGCTGCATATTATATTTTTTCTTAAAGGAAGAATAACGAAGAAAAGAAATCTTCTACAATAATGAGATCGATAAATATTTAATAATTACAAGAAATTATATATTTTTTTCGCTAATGATTGCTGTGAGAAATATTAACTAACCAGCTTTTCGGATTTTTCCTGAGTTCGCAGGTTTAAATATAACCTTAAAAAGAATAAATAGATGCACAGACCCACTTTCACTTGTATGATATTTGTACGGATTATAATCTACTAGTAGGTACGAATAAAGGTAACCATACATTCAAAAAGACCGCGATTTGTTCCATCTATGCCGAAAACTGCGAACATATTTTATACGCAACCCTATTTCTAATCGAAATCGATGTCCCTGATATGACCAACCCGTAACTTATCCATACAACTACATATTATGCCGGGACTACATAAATAACAAACAGTAAAAAAGGGATTTAGAAGGCAAAAAATACTTTACGCTCCAGTTAACATGGACGATACCTGGATATCGTTTTAAATTATACGTAGTAGCTATGAAACACGTGTAAATGTAAATATGTATGAACATGCGAAATTTTATTCCTTATATTATCATAACAAAACTGCTTAGCCGTTACATTAAAAATTTGTTCACAGTTGCTTAATAATTTTACACGAAGAACGTTTTATCTTTAAAATAATAACAGAATAAAAAAGTGACAATGCTTTTTATAAAAATAACTAGTTTTCCGTCCCGCGTTTTCACCCACGTTCCCCTAGGATCTTCTATTTTCCCAGAATAAAAAGTATTTTAGGTTTCATTCTAAGATATGACCTATCTGTGTACCAAGTTTCATCATAATCCGTTCAGCCGTTATTGCGTGATTGAGCAACAAACATCCAAACTTTCATATTTATAATAAGTACTAGCTGTATCCCGCGGTTTCACCCGCGTTACCGAGGGATCTTATCCTTTCCCGGTAAAAAAGTAGCCTATGTGCTATTCCAGACTTTAATCTATTTCTGTGCCAAATGTCATCCAGATCCGATCAGCCGTTCTGGCGTGATTGAGTAACAAACATACATCCATCCATCCATCTATCCAAACTTTCACATTTATAATATTAGTGTGATTAGTAAGAAATATTATTAGCACTTTTTGTATTTATGAATACATTTCATAACAAAGGTGAAATAATTTTAAATAGATTTAAATAATTTCGGGTTGCGGGCGTTGATTTTACAAGATAAATGGATTAAAGGGTCACGACTGCCCTGTCACCATTGTATTAATCAACGCTCTCGGTCTGCGGTAAATGCATGAATGTTGTTGACTGTCAACATCTGAATAGCCTTCTAGCTGATCCTCTAACCTCCTGGCCATTAAATATTTAGCTTTGTTTATCGTGGACACTCATACAAGGCGGATACAGGGATCTAGTATCAACTAGTGATCATTTTTCAAACCTCATTAATAAATTGAATTAAACAAACTATGTATGATGTCAAATAGACCCGAATTATATGACTACTTATTATTATTATGCTGTTATTGTAATCGAATTGGACTCTATCCTGACTAGTCCTCGACTATATGACCCCACTAGCTATCTAGATTGGCCCTTGAACTATCCAGCTATCCGGATCGGCCCTTGAATTTATATGTAATTTACTTGATTTTTATTTAAGTTTAAAATTGTTAAACATTTAAAAAAAATGCCAATATAGTCAGATGGTCCAAAAATATTTAAAAATGTAACCTTGCTGAGTTTCTTGCCGGTTCTTCTCAGTTAAAGGCTGACTTTCGAGCTGGTGGTAACTTCTGTAATTCAAACTTCATATTTGCCCTTCTATAAATGGTTTTGACTTGACTTTGATTTTATTTGTTGAATTATTATTTGTTTACTAGAATTTGCAATAAGCACATTGTTTCATCAAACTATATCTGTAATGCTCGCATAACACATTTAGAATAAGGAACATGACCACACATACAGCAAATTGTCTAGTAGGACCTACATAAAAATCACTTCGTCGGTGAGGTAATTTGATAAAAAAAAATCCTAAATTCAAATTTTTATTAGGGTTGGTAAATTCAGGCATCAATTATTTCCAATTCGCCGAACGTTCAATTCCAATTTTGGTGAATACTCGATTCTCAAAATAGGTGTATAATGTATATTATGTATATAGGTACCGTCACAAGTTATCCAATTTGCTTGCTTGCTTCAGTGGTTTGCGACTGCGAACCGTAAAATGAACTGAATATTGAAATTGGCCTATTTTCGATTACCAGTATAGGTATTTATGACCTATGGAAGATACCATTTAAGTTTGCCATAGATTAGCGAACCGTCCTGGGTTAACACAAGCGCAGATTTTTCTCAATAACTATTATTGGCAAAAATATATACTTTTTTTTGTTGTCATAAGCATCAAGATGGAATTTTACAATATAATGATAATAATTGCTAATGTAAATCTGACATAAAATACACTTGCTTAATATTTTTTATTCACCCCACTATATTAAATAATCAATAATCTTGTTTTTCATTTGCAGTAATATACCCCATTAAATTATTCGTAATAATTAGTTATCTGATCATTATTAGTCGAATAGCCCGGGGTGAAGGGAAATAACGCGATCACTTTATTAAAATTATGTAACAAGCAGAAAATTTCCAAATATTTCACAGGCGAGCCGTTTTTACGCCACGTTGTTCTAGAAAATATTTGGAATCGGTGCCAAATTTCAGTTTTATGAACTCTACTATGTTTCACACTATCGGGATACCTAAAATACTTTCTAAATAATGAGGGAAATATGAGCCTGCCAATGTGTTCATTTATTGGTCAACCTTGGTTCTATACGAGCTATAACGTGTATTCAACTTTGTCTAATAAATCCAAATTTGCGGGTAAAAATGAAAACTTCGCACCCACGCGAGGGAAGTTCAATATTTATGAAACGGCTCGTGGCAGTTACTACTTTACGAGGTCATTATGGGAACCATTAAATGTATGATTACAGGGGGTCCTGTTTTGGGCAGGCATTTGTATAAGCACATCAACTTTTCGTAACGACCAGTGGCCAAAGTATTTTAATTCATTACGCCCGCCTCGTGAACTTTAAACCGGTGCCGACGGTGTTTTATTACTTCATAAAGTATATATGCAAAGGTTTTATTGGTAAATGCGTATATTTTGTTAGCTTGTCCTGTTTCAAAAAACCGCATTGGTTTAACAAGCAATGTGGGTGAATAATGATGTAATATATTTGGTAATAAAAACTGTCTATTAATTATCTAGTAACATTATTTTATAGAATAATGATATTTACACGACCTGGCCGTAAAAACTGGTAAAAGAGTTTTAAAATAAAGGCTAAATACAAATTAACAACTTGGAAAAAAGTATAAAATATCTAAGTCAGAGTTATTTTGTTGGGTTGACGTATCGGCCGTATTTTGAAGACAGCTCTATCAAAGTTGTAATTCCAAACTGACGAAGTAGGTTAACTGATAATATTGATAGAAATTATTCTATATACTAATTCAAAAAAATTGTATGTATTTTTTGTAAAAGCAACCAACACGAGGATCAGCTGGGGCTTCATGCATTAATATCATTATAACAATGGGAGTATTTTTTTAGATAACATTTTAATTTTTAATTAAATTGCCTTTTTAGTGAGAAGTGACTTATCTACTTTATAAATTCAAGGATTATTAAATGACTCACTACTATTTGTACGGAATACAATAAACTTTAACCGAGAGTCAAAAAATATTTAAAATAACATGTAACAGAAAATAAAAAGTCATATTTATTGCCAGAAAAGGATTCGATAAAAATAACAAAATTCAAATTCGCTGGTAGACATAAAAACAAAGAAAAAACAATATTATAATTAATTAAAAGTTTATATCAGATACTACTGTACAGTTATTGAAATACTTTTTTAAATATTATGCTATAATTAATCAATAACAACGCACACAAAAGTAAGCAATATTTGTTATTGAAATATTTATTTATTTTAATATTTGATTTCATTCAGCCCGTCACTTTTTTCATTTAAAATAATATTTCGATGCACAATATGTGGGCCAACATATTATGTAGATCGATGTAGGTACAATTCATGCATATTAAACTTTAATCTGAGAGAAGATCCCAAGTAGCTCTACATCCCATATAGGTGTTTTAATGATAAACAACTAGTTTTATTTGCGAATTATACTGATCATTTTTAAAGAAAATATATGGTTGTAGTATTTTCTCTCTGCGCTTCCTGGTAAAGTGTCAAATGTACGAATAAGAAGATAGGTTAATCGTAAAAAAAAAGCCTTGCTGAGTATAATGCCAGGGTTTTTCAGTTTAATTCCATGGTAGAGTCATTTGTAAAGTTCGCAAATGCCTTAACAGAGCCTAAACTGAATAAATTAGTTTTGATTTTGGGGTTGATTATTATTTGATACTATGTCGAAAGTAAAACAGGTCAGCCAAATATTTCTCTGTCATAATATAATAAGGTGAAGTCGAAGCAAAGGTAGTGAAAGTTTACTAAACACCCTTTGAGCCCGAATTTACCGTATACAGTTACCCGAAGCGTGGTTCCTCTCCCTTTGTTAATTATGCAATGTTTTTATTCAATTAGCCGTGTGGTCTACCCTAATTAAGCCTCCATAGGGAACACTGGGATGCAGAGACAAGCCAAGCTTGGCGCAAATGGAGCAATAAAAAAGGGAAAAAAGAAAAAAGAACAGTACCGTCTCTTTAAGAACAATACGACGTGTACAATGTGTGTAATGCTGGTAGGTACTTCCATTTGTCTTTCAGTCTAATCTTTCATGATGACTATGTTGTTTTGCGATTTATGGTTCCATTTTCAATGAGTGAATGAGCTCTCAGTTTATCATTCTGTCATGTTACTATTTGAATAATTTCGTATTTTCGGATACATCATGGAATCCGTAGGTAATGTGTATTTGATGAAAACCTATGAAGTTAGTTATTATGATAATGTCCGAGTAAAATTGATCACCATTACTGTTATATAAAAGTTCATCAATGACATGGTTCATGAAAACGAAATATTATCATTTTCCAGTTCACACAATCTCAACCAGAAATATTTTATGGAAAATCACCGGCTTTTTTAGCATAAACACGCCCCTGGTGGGCTTAATTGTGCCATTTTGTGTCATAACAACCATTCTGCAGGTAAAACTTACAACTTTTTCGGATGAGGAAAAAATATTAGAGCACAAACGTGAAAGTCACATGAATAATAAATAAACAATCAGCATAAATCTTACGTTCCATGGTTGTGAAGAAAATGTCTACAATTTAGGCTCTGGAAGTGGAAAACATCTACTTGCTGTGTAAATGATAATATTTCGATATTCGCACTATAACGTAGTTTTTAAGTGCCTATTTAAAGAAACTATTTATATATCGATTAAATTTTCATTTATGAAAAGACATAATAGGCGTATAATTGTTTGGAAAAAAAAAATTAAGATTATATGAGTTTTAAATAATATGTTCATTTGTATAGTCAAAAAACTTAAACTGTGATACCCAAAAAATATATTTAGGTAAGTAAATCAGTACCTACTATTTCTATTCGGTACATTTAAAAACAAATAACTAGTATCCACGTTAAATGTTTGAGTGTGAATAAAGCAAAAAATAATAACTGAGTGCACCCAACCATTTAATGGACAATGGATAAATACGAATACCAACCAAACCCGAATAAATCGGGGAAAATCTGAATTTCAATTCTGATGCCAAAAAATGTTTAAACTTTTGATGGCCAAACGATTGGCTTTGTTGCAGAAGGATTTTATTTATATTAACTATTAGTTTTCCGCCTCGCGGATTCACCCGCGTTTCCGAGGGATCATACCTTTTCTCGGGATAAAAAGTATTCTATATTTTATTCCAGGATATGACCAAGTTTCATCAAAATCCGTTCAGCCGTTTTTGCGTGATTGATGAACAAACATCCAAACATACAAACTTTCACATTTGTAATATTAGTAGGAAGTAGGATAGTAGGACTAGTGTTCGCCTACTCGTTGAAATTCGATCATAATTTTTTGATAAACCTAAAGCTCGTCAATAGCTACCAAACAAAAAAAAGAGAATCGGTTGATAAACAGAGGAGAAAAAAGAGACAAGTTCACTTATTAATACCTAATGATGTGCTGATCAAGTTTACAAATTCCGATAGCTACATTTTATAGGCAGTCAGTATAATAGTTATAGTACCCCTTATAGTCTTTATTATATCATAACCACGAGTAACTTCAGTCACACAACCACAATCATAATTCTAGATTGAAAAAAGAAACATATTTCACCAATCACTTTTAAATGAATACACATCAAACTTCCTCAAACCATTCGAAACTTTTACAAAAAGCTAATTGAATGTTAGCTGAAATGTTGGCAGTCTCCTCCAAACAGGGAAAAACTTTTGTGAGTACCTATCTCGCTACTTTTATTATTACGAAAGTTTCACTTGACAGGTCCTAGAACAACACAGGGGAACAATTACGTGATGACATTTATATTTGTTTCGTAGACGAGCGCAAATAAAGTGACATTGAATAAATACTTTTGTATCGTTTACATATTTTCTCTATTAATAAAGTACCTAATTGTCTGACGTGATCGTTAGTGACATCAAAGCTACAACTTGGTAGGTAACTTGTATAAGAAAACTTTTTAAAGGTCCTGTTTCATTTTATTAGCTAAAAATAAATATTTGATTAAAAATATAAATCAAAACCATAATTTTTTTCACTTAGAACAGCAGGAGCACAACATAATAAAAGGACCGGATCCGCTTTTTATTTTAATAATGGGTGATTCTGACGTAGCTTTGAATACTTTTTGTTTGTGATCTGTGGATCTGTAAGCGACAATGAGAGATGGTACTCAGCTTGTTTATCGACCTTTTAACTCTATATTGTCATAAGAGTACAATAGAATGGAGTTGACACGACGTGCCTGTCAGAATCGAACGAGAATTCTTGTGTTGTTTTTGTTGATACCCGCGACAAGCAAAGTTTTATCTCATATCAATCTTATAATAATTATGAATATACCTACTTCGTATGGGCTACGCTATATGGATAGCGTCTTCTACAAAAGGGATGTTGACGGACAAATCAAATCGGCTTCTTTTCATTAAATGTGAAAACGATAGTTCATATTATATTGAGTTTTGTATGAAGTCAGTATCGCTTATGACTTTTTACACCATCAAAAGATCTACTATTTTTGGTTACTCTTTTAAGTTTTATTTTTTTTATTTTTTTTTATGTCACAAGTGACAACGAGGCAGGCGGGTCACCTGATGGTATGTGACAATCGTCGCCTATAGACATTGGCAATACCAGGGGATTGCTAATGTGTTGTACACCTTATTAAGGCGAACTGGCTCTCAAGTGCAATTGCCGGAACACACCAACAGGTGCTTGGCGACAGATTTTCAACTTGAGGGTGGTAGCCAGCCAGTCAAGTACTACAAAGTACCCTACCACCGTGCTGTGGTTTCCTCACGATGTTTTCCTTCACCGAAAGCTCAAGCTCATTGTAAGGATTCGAACCCACGACCTTCGCCGCGGTATCCGACGTCACTCACCACTGAGCTATCATCGCCTTAAGTTAATGAAAAGGATGAATTTTACAACGTATTTTCGTGCATTTTTTGAGGTTTCATACACTATTTAGTGTTAGATGCTATTGTATACCTATATAAAAAAATGGAACTTATAATTTTTTGAACTGCAATCAGCAAAAACACAAAAGTTTAACAGATTTTGCTGTAAAATCATATTGTGGTGAAGCATAAAATTTTAATGATATTCTTTTCCATTAGGCTAAAAAAATATTTGCTAAATGAACGCAAATATTTACATTCAAATAATTATTTCAGCTTTTTTTTTTTATTAATTTATCCCAGAATCAAAATGTTCTTTATTTAATGTGTGAATATTTGTCAATGTAAACAAAAAATAGACAATGAAGATTTTGTGCAATTTGAGTAAAATCAATTGGCTAATACTGGCATTGTAGTTACTTCCTTACTTTGTAAATAATGGCAATGATAATAAAATAGAAGCTTCGAACAAAGAGCTTTTTAACAAAACTATCAATATTTATTTACATATAGGCAAAAGGGAAAATGTCGTGTCTTTTCCAAGTCCTATAAGTTCTCAGAATTTCAACTTTTACACTATTATTTTGTATTTTTTTGCATCGGACAAGAAATAGGAAGTCTCACTTAACAATGGAACTTAGCTAGAAGTTTTTTCTTTTTAAACGACATCAAAAAAGGAGGAGGTTATATGTTCGACTGTATGTATTTTTTTTTTTTTTTATGTATGTTCATCGATTTTTCCGCCAATTGTCAACCGATTTTCAAAATTTTTTTTTTGTTTGAAAGAGTATACTTCGGCGGTGGTCCCATTATCACCAAGTCAGGATCTGATGATGGGATCCTGGGGGAAAACGAGGGCAACCCTCAAATTTTATAAGAAATGTCAACCGATTTTCAAAATTATTTTTTCATTTGAAAGAGTATACTTCGGCGGTAGTCCCACTGTCACCAAATCAGGATCTGATGATGGGATCCTGGGGAAACTGAGAGCAACCCTCAAATTTTATAAGAATTTACAGTATTTTTCATTCATATACGTACTTATCAAAGCTATTTCCATCTGGTAGTCATCATCTTATGTTGCAGAGCTGATGATGGAAGGTACAAATCCTTAAAGGTTAGGAGTTAGGGGATATTTCTTTAAATATTATAGTCACGTTTAGACTCGTATCGTCGTCTCTTTGTATATTAAAATGAGCTAATGATAGAAGGTAATATCTTTATCGGTTAGGTGTTAGAATATACGTTGTCCTAGATATGAAATGAAACGCAATATCAAGTAGCTGCTGAGAAAGAAGCCTTAATCATTTAGGATATATATGCTTTATTTTCTTTAAAAGTTTATCTATTTATGTATTCCCTCATCAAATAGCGTGATGTTATTTAACTTATAGGCTTTCTCGATAAATGGGCTATCCAACACTAATATATTTTATGTAGTTCCTGAGATTAGTGCGTTCAAACAGACAAACAAACAAACTCTTCAGCTTTCTAATATTAGTATAGATAATGTAAATTAATAATAGGCTTAATTTGCTCGAAAACAATTAAATATTTCTTGAAAATATTGAAATATAAAAAATGGAAAAATAAAACTTTTTATAAAAAAAATAAAAACGCCTTCAAAGGCAAATGTTGCACTAAAAACCGAAAAATAAACTGAATAAGAGATTAAATAAAATGGGAAAAAAATATTTCAATAACTAAATAGACCAAAAACTTTACTTATGTAAACTACCTACGCACCTATTCAAATTATTATTCTATAAATACCTTTTGATCTGTTTGAAGTCGGTGCCAAGCCCAAAAATACAATGAAAGAAATAATAAATGCCTTCACAAGCATCGCCAGATGGCAGTTCAGCCTCCCAGGGTGGAGATTAAGTAATCCCTCACTCTATCTGCGGGCGGCCAGCGGTCAACCGTTTCACCGGATCTCCCTAACCGCACGCCAACATGCTGCGCCTGCACTACTCAATAGCGACTCCATAATACGGCGGTCCCTCCGCCGTCAGCACAGTGACTCCTCTAAGGAGCTCTGGCAACCTTACTCACCGCAGGAACACAACACTTGGCAGTGTTATTTGGCTGCGATATTCTGTAAGGTGGAGGTACTTCCCCAATCAGACGGCCCCAATTATGAGCAGATGTTATGCTATGTCCTACCTCCTCAAACCGTACGAAGCCTATTAAACCTATTAGGCTTGGCACCGACTTCAAACAGATCAAAAGGTATTTATAGAATAATAATTTGAATAGGTGCGTAGGTAGTTTACATAAGTAAAGTTTTTGGTCTATTTAGTTATTGAAATATTTTTTTCCCATTTTATTTAATCTCTTTTTCAGTTTATTTTTCGGTTTTTAGTGCAACATTTGCCTTTGAAGGCGTTTTTATTTTTTTTATAAAAAGTTTTTTATGAAAAGAGACTTTCTTAACATTTACTTAGCGGCAAATTACTGTGCCTTCTAAATAGCTCAATAAATAAAACAGGGACTCCAGGAGCTGCAAAAAATAACAAAAATATTTACCGAATAATTAAAAAATATTCAACATGCACTATGGAGGAGCTGGATCATGGCTGGTCAGGAGCAAGCCCATTTACTACAAATAAGCATCGACGAAACTCTCAATTTTAGAAGACGCCGCGATTTATCGTAAATTGTTCTTGTCTCGATCTTGAATACGCGTAGGTACACATTTTAAATACAACAGTAATCGCAATATCTAACAACTAAAACAGTGGTAGTGTTTCGGCAGTTGCACTTGAGAGTCGTTGGCTTTAAGGCATTGTAAAAAGGTCGACAATACATTGTCAAACTCCCTGTCTTGACACGACGGTAGACGGTCATTTGTGGTATAAAAAAATGAAATTAAAATAATGAATCAATTAGCATTGCGTTCAACAAGGTTTGCACAAACTTTTGGGCACTTACTCTCAGGCATCGAGTTTACATAGATGTATAATAGATTAAGAAATATGAAATTTGTTAAAAAAAAATATTCCTGCATCTCCTACGGGATTAATACATTAGGATCGGAAAAAACCGTGGGGCAGCTAGCTAGTAGTTGATAAATACCTACAAATATTGATTGAACCTAAAAGTCGACCCGGAAAATTACAGTGCTCTTTGCTATTCTTTTAGACTTGAAAATGTACTGTTTAGCATTATTCCGCGAGCTCCGACGATCTATATCAGGCAGATATCTCCTGAAACGTATTATACCATTTCCTTGCGAGTGTCTCTGGGTTATCGCAGCCTATACATTTTTAAACAAATAAATGGTAGGTGCAACAAAGGCATTGCTCGAAAAAGTTTTTACGGTGACTTTTGTTTAGTGTTTGTTTTCTTTACATAATAATAGTTTTCCGCCCCGTGGTTTCACCCGCGTTCCCGAGGGATCTTATTATTTATCGAGATAAAAACTATCCCATGTTTTATTCCAGGATATGATCTACCTATGCGCCAAGTTTCATCAAAATCCGTTCAGCCGTATTTACATGATTGAACAATAAACATACAAACTTTCACATTTATAATATTAGTAAGATTAACGCTTATATGACTCGTAATATAAATAAACATGGGAGTCTATTGCTGTATTTAATTATGAAATATTATATGAAAGTCTAACACAGACATTTAATTTTATTAAACTAATCCTATTATTATCCTACTAATATTATAAATGTGAAAGTATGTGTTGTTGTATTGGATGTTTGTTGCTCAATCATGCAAAAATGGCTGAACGGATTTTGATGCAACTTGACATACAGATAGATCATATCCTGGAATAAAACATAGGTCACTTTTTATACCCCTCGGAAACGCGTGTGAAACCGCGGGACGGAAAACTAGTCAAATATAAAAGGTAACTCTAAAGGTAGGACTTAGGTTTGAAATTAATTAAAATAAGTAGATATATACAGGTGAAAACTTTAAGTATTTATAGGATAGTTACTTTAATCAAAGTTGTGTCTTCCATCTAATATTTAACTTACGCTAGAGAATAAAACTTGAATCGAAAGATAATTGAGAATAGGTTTGTAACCGCCCTACAGACAACCTTCACACACGTTTATCAGTAAACAGATTGGCCACAAGAGGCTTTGCTATAGAAACCGCTTAGCCTATGTTTATAATAACATCTATTAGAATCGCACTACTAAAATACATATTTGACTTGAATAAGCAGAATTAGGATCTAAAGGGGACTCAACAAATAAGAGCATGAACGTACCTACATGCATTATAATATACCTATTATTACTACACTACTATATGCAATAATAATATGTAGGTATAATAATATATAATAAAGTTTAAGGTCGATCTTTTAAACAAACATGTGAAAATAATTTGTCAACTTAGCACAATAAACTTGTATTGTAATAAAAAAAACTACGAAGCCTACCGCACACACAATTGCAATACGAGTATCCCAGCCTTTATTCCCAAAATCATTAATCAATTAAATTACGAATGGCTGTCACTCACGCGTACCTTCTCTTGAGAGCAGAACAGGACCACTTCTTAACCCCAAATATGAATATATGGAGCAATAGTGAGCCCGCTGCTCCCACGGGTGACGCTCGCGATTTTACCTACGAACTTGCCTCATAAATCCACGCCTTACATGAAGCTCGTTTGCATAATACAAGACTTAGTCGGCTTTGTTCCAGAGTTTGATAGGTAGGCCGCAACATGCGAGTGGTAGGTAACTACATGTAGTTGTCAGGTGACGTTATTCCTTAAATATTAAAGTTTGATCTTCACCGAATAAAGGAATTGTTTGGGAGATACGGAATCGTTTTTCTTTTAGTTACTTAACTGTAAATCATGAGGTAAGCCGTGGTTTCATGTGTCAGTGTCCCTATGTCTGTTTAATGGGTTTCTACTACGTCCTACAGCTTTGGAAATAAGATTTATTTCAATTGGTATTGAGTGATGAGATCAACATAACATGATTATTAATATTGTAAACTGATTAATTTACCTATATGTTACTAGCTGTCTCCGCGGTTTCACCCGCGTTGCCGTGGGATCTAGCGGTATGAAAATACTTTACGGCCTATTCTCAGACCTACCGAATATACATAAAAAACGGTCAAGCCGTTTCGGAGGAGTTCGGTTACTAAGACTGTGACATATAACTTACTGCTCCCTCATTAAAATATGAAAGAGGAATAAATAATTATAATTTATGCGTTAATAATAAATGATAATTATCATTTATCAAGGCATGCTTTTGTTTTAAGCCTGATTTATCATTGGACCAATAAAAAGTAAGTAACTATATGGCTGTTTTGTTAATTTGAATTTAGAATAGTGTTTTCGTTTAGCTTATAATATTATGAACAAGCGATAGAAAAATCCGACCCTTAATGTCCCAAATAGAGGTCATAACATGCTGTATCCCAAAATAAAGGTATTGTAAAGATGTAAGTAAGCTCGTCAAAAACTAAGTTACATACATTAGTTATTATGATACACAAAATTGCAACGCTGAAAGTATTTCACATATGTTTACAAGGAGCTGGTATGGGTAAGGAATATACCAGAGAGAAATACACGTAGCAGACAAGACAGTAGCGAATAAATAATTCTACCACATAAAACCTCAAGCTACAGAGTTTCTCAACGTCCAAGATCTGGGATCGCTTCGTAGGATAATATTGTGTAAAGATAATGAAGTATCATGTATACGCGATCTCAGATGACATTGACTCATGAATAAGGAAAAATTTTGTGACTGTGTTTGCTTCCATTATTATAAACACATTAATAATATGTAATTTCTGCCGTATAAATTCGCAGTTGATTACATATTTTTTTCATTTATTATAGTTCTTAAAAACATGTTGTACATAGGTAATAAGTCATACACAAAAACCACAGAGGTTAACCGACGGCATGATATAAATTGTAATTTTGTGATCTATATTTATTTGTATTTTGGTGTTGAAAAATTGTTCTTTTAGAAGGTTGTAATTTACATAAATATGTACTGGAAGAGTATTACAGTGTTGAGAAGTTTCACATTTGGTGATACTATGTGTTTTAATGTTCTAATTTGCAGTTGGTTGATGCTGTTTAAGTACATAGTAGTACATAATTTAGGCTTTTAATTCTTTTTTTATATTTAAGTCAGAGCGTAAACCTGTTTGACATGCTCATACACTCTATTTTACTGACTAAAATTTAAACGTAGAAAGTTTAAATTTTAGTCAGTAAAATAGAGTGTAGGTACGGATAGCTGTGTACGATAATGGATGGAGAAATCAATTATCATGTAACAAAAAGTTGTTACGAAATAGTCTTAAGATAAATAAATAGAAGAAAGTATGTATGGATGTGTGAGAAGATATGTAGATGTTACTCTTTCACGCAAAAACCACTGTATGGATTGGTTGTGTACCACTTTATTTTAAAGGAACGAATGATCAAACGAAATTAACCAGTTCGTTTTGTTCGCAATATTTTAATAAGACTTAAAATTAATTTTAATATTTTTTTAAATGTACAGTAATTTTTATTTTATAAATACGTATCATCATCATCATTTCAGCCGATCGACGTCCACTGCTGGACATCTCCCCCAGAGTTTTCCACAACGACCGGTCCTGTGCTGCTCGCATCCAGCGGTTTCCCGCGATCGGTGCACCTTGTGAGAGCCTGCCCACGCTGCGTTTTCCGGTGCGTGGTCGCCACACCAGAACCTTTCCGCCTCATCGGTCATCGGTTCTTCGAGCTATGTGCCCCGCCCACTACCGCTGTCTAATACTTTGTTCGTCTACCAATCTCCTAATTTCTTATTCAATCTCGTAGCGAAACTCCAAGCATAGCCCTCTCCATAGCTCTCTGAGTGACATTGAGCCTTCTTCTGAGGCCTATGCGACCACGTTTTAACGTCATATCAGGATGTTTTTCTTCACCGAAAGCTCAAACTCATTGTAGGATTCAAACCCACGACCATTGCCATGGTATCCGACTTCACTACCCCTGAGCTATCATCGCCTTAAAATAAGTTTAGGGACAACTAGCCAAGGGACACAAATCTCAGCTAAGGGTGTACTTACAGGATGTGGATTGGAGACAGAAATAGGTCATCTTGTTTTCATCTTTTTTATTTATGTATAACTATTGAAGCAGTCAGTATTTGTTCATCATATAAATTATATGATTGAATTATAGTGTTAACTAAAGAAGCGATAATTTTATCTTCACATTAAATTAAAATCTCTGCAGCTGTTGTTCGGATAGTTTAAGATATGATTTAAGTGACACGACTTAAGAGGATTGTGACGTGACAAGGGTTCGCATGACAGTAGTCGCGATAGTGACGTCACGAAAGCTAGCTAAGTCCCAAACAAAACATACACAATGAAAATTTCTGAAGAGGGCTTTCACACACATGTCTGACATTAATAAAAGTATTTTTCTTTCAATCATTTATAGTCGTTAAGTACTACTAAAATCATTAAAGATGATAATTTCACTATTTTACATTTAGTTTGAGCAACATATTGGTTGGTATTACGAACATAATTTAGAAAATAATTTTGAAATTAAATTTGACTATAAAATTTAATGTTTTATTGTTCTATAAGTTATTATTCACAGACTTTATGACTTTTTATAACATTAAAATGCATTATAATGATATAAATAAGGCATTTGGACGCATAAAAAAGCACTTACATTGCTTATAATAACTAGTTATTAACCTGTCACTATAAAAAAATATTCACCCCTACGCATCTTTATGATTACATAATCCTTTTACTAGGTGATATCATAAATGTCTGTAAAGGTAGTCTAGACCAAACCACCTGGGATTCTGGCTAAACTATCCTATGTAGGTAACATTACATGCAATTAATGTTGCTTTTGGTCAGAGCTCCATTTCACTTACATTTTAGGAGTTGGGTGGAATTTTGATAATGAGAGCTTGCATGTTACGTATATAGGTCGGTAGATGTACGTGTACATATTAGCTTCGTTTAAGTTTTGAAACAATAGCTACGTACCTAGGTATTATTATTGCATTCTGCACTATTGCTAGAATGTTACAAAACTAGCTTCTTTATTTATTCGCGGCTTCACTCGCGATTTCCTATTTTACTACCTCAGGGGTTGAATTTTAAAAAGCTTTTCTTAATTAATAACAACATTGTAAAAGGATCCCGTGTACAATATTTCTAACCATAGCGGTTAAAGCTGTACTTTGATTACTATCATTCAGTCAGTCAGAACAAGTCTTTTTATATGTAAAAATATATTTATCCACTCTCACATAAAATTTGTTGAACATACGAGTACCTGTATGAAATTTAACTACGTAGATAATTTTTTCTGTCGGAGATAAGATTTTAAACAAGGTTTCTGTCACCTGGCTTTCCTCCCTTAGTAGGATGTAGTTACACACACTTTAGTATACATTTAAAAACCCTCCGAAAACTTGAAAGATGAATTCATCCGCGTCTCCTCCCATGCGTTTGTTAAGTTCTTAACACAGCAACATGTGTAAGTAGTGTTGTTTCTTTAAGTACTTATAACGATAATTCTCTGCCAATGGTAAGAGATCTTGTTACCAATGGTATGGGAACAGTCACGGTCCCTTTGTTAGCCAGTTAGGCGACGACGATTAATTAGTTCATTACTCGAATGTTCGAGGTTCATTAAACTGATAACTTGTAGGTATTTGCTGAGGTAATCGTTTGCCGCAATGATAATGTGAGCTTCAATTATGGTGATGATTTGGACCTAGTTTTAGAATACAATGATTGATTGCGCTTTGTTGATTCAATTTCATAATTTCTGTGATAATGTTTTCTTTATAATTAAAATTTTAGGAATTTTAGCTGTTGAGTTAACAATAGAGTGGTAGAATGGACACAATACCACAGTCCCTCGGCTGGAAGGAGCAGAAGGATTTTAACATCTATTTTTTCAAAATTGATTAAAAATCATCAAGATTCTAAACTGTTTTGATTTCAATCAATTAAAAATTACAATGAATTCAAATTTATTAGAAAATGAACGATACATGCACTCATGTATTAATAGGTAAGTATATATTTATATCCACCGTGAATATCTTTGGGAGACTTTTATACAGCAGTGGATGTCTTCCGACATGATGATGATGATACAATAAAAATACGAATTTTAAAGTGTTATTTCGATATTTACGTAGTGATTTGTTGGAAAGAAACTACAACTATGATTGATTTTATTTATTATGTGAAAGGTAATTCTAATAAACGATTAATTTGCTACGAGCCTCAGCTACTAATCAATTAGTAGAACAGAACAAAACAAAATACTTGTATTGTATAGGTATTGTGCAGCTAATACAATCTGATAATTTTATATCATTATCTGTTTAATATCAGGCTGCAGGCATACGTGCATCAGCATACCCACTTACCTATTTGAAACTAATTTCAAATTTTTTTTTGAGGAGCGAGATATTAGTCTCCTTTATTGAAAAGGGAAGATCTTCCGCCAGTCGCCAGGCTAGGTCATCGTGCTAGTGCAACTATAGATGTTGGAATCTTGTATATATTATGCAGATCGCATAGAAAACTTCGTTAGCGCGATGTAGATTATTGGAGCGCCATCAATCTAGGAGTCGTTCGAACTATATCTATTTGTAGATAGATGTCGCTACATGTATTGACATGGCCGAAAGTAGTAAAAAGTACTGACTCAAAGAAACACATACCTACTAACTACCTACACTTATACCAAACGTATACTATAATCTCCAACGTTGGAGATTATAGTATACGTTATATATATATATTTTTTGTGTATACGGAAATATATACACAAACGTTTGCATTTATAATATTGTGAATATACATAAATTTGTAAATGTAAGTGCATTATGCACGCTCACGTTACTTTTTAATCAGTTTTTACGAACAATATTGTATTGTTATAAAAAAATATTAATAAAGAGAACTCGGTCGCGCTCTACACATTAATGTTGGAATCATGTCATTGTCCTGAATGTCTATCCAGCTTGAATGTATTCAGGCTAGGTGCACATTATTTATACAAAATATAGCCGTCGGCTGTATGTACCATTAATGGAATGTGCGTCACAGTACGTCAACCCCGCCGTCTTTTATAAAAATGGGTTAATTTTTAAATGGGTTAAAAAAGTGCCATTTTCCGTGCGCGACTACCATCAATTATTCACCATCGGCCAAAGAGCATGGTTTTACCGTTACCTAAATGTTAAAACCATGCTCTTTGGTCAATATGAAATATATTTTTCCATCTACCCAAAAAGCAATTAGCCTTCGTCGTAATTATAGGCTCGAAATACGTTACCAACAGGTAAATGCAATTAAGTTCATTATATATCTCAACTATGCGTTAATAAAGGAAGGTTATTTTGACCGTATGCAAATTATCGAAGTAAATTATTGTCAAATGTCTAAAAGGACGATTTATACGCAATACCACAGCGGAGTTATTGAAATATACGTCCCCAAAGACAATGCTTCGATGCGGGATTGTATCGACATAGAAGATTAAGCTCTAATAAAGAGCGGCACGGTTCAGATCTGTACGTGCCATGATCAACAATGGAAAAACAACAAAAATGGGTATTACGGTAATATTCAAATAAAACGCAAAGCAAAATAGGAATGAGTCGTTTCGCATTGAAGCATAAATCCACCAAATGGCATTTGCATGCAGAGTAACTGAATACAATTCATTTTTGCATTGTTATACTCAAACATAATATCATTAGCGATTTATTCTAGCTTAGATAATATCTTTAGTTACTATCATGATAGTATCTGATAAGATCTCAAATCAGTAATTCGATTCGTCTGTTCTACTGTAGTTCGATAAATTATATGTATTTTTTTTTTCTGCAAGCATTTCTTTGGTTCCGACTTTTATTGGAACCGGTCTCGAATGTTTATTACTTTCTTTTTTATTCATATTGTACTCAAAGCCAATAAAAACAATCATGATTCCACAAACCAATACTATACTTTTCTATTATACTATAGAGTATTATTAACTGCCAATTACCACGAAGCCAAAAGAAATTCATCGATTTTGTGAATGCGTTTAACAAAAGTATCTTTTTACAATAAATAGAATGAAAACAGGAAGGAAATTATGCTTACACGTACATTAATCATAATTTCCTGACAATGCTCCATGTGATTGGTGTATCATATTGAAATTGCTATCGAAAGCTTTAGGTGCGTGACGTAGAATATTTTATTCATGACACCTCATCGTTCATACGCGCAATAACAGTTTCTGTAGCAATGAGAAGGGAAAGCGGGAAATAAATCCAATTTGTACCGGCATATATCATGGTCAGAGCGCAGCTTACGATTTATTCACAATAGCATGCCGATGTTGCTCTGAATGTGTGTACTGGCAAGTAGCCCACTTCAATCCAATCTCATCGGATGCAATGGGAACGATGAAACTGTTTCGAATATTTATGTGTAATATACACGTGTTTATCATTCACATTTTATCTGTCTGATATAGGCAGTGGTTTCTAAAGATCAGCGTAAACATCGGCTGTCAAAGTCAAAACTATTTATTCAGTTGACTGAACTTTCCACTGGTTCAGGATTTGTCAGCATTCATCATTAATTTCAGTATTGGGACACAGACACCGGACACGACAGACGCTTAGTGGCTCTTTTTTAACGAATTGAAAATGAAATAAAATCTGTTAGGATATGTAAACTACATTTCATATTGATAATTTTTTCATGTTACTGTAGCACCTTTTTCAACAATTCACCAAATTCTGTCGCACCGGGTGTATTAAACATTTTCGAAAATGCAAATGCTTCCATTGTTTTAACCCAGGCTCTGGTTTTAGGGTACCTGAAAATATGGAAATTTATTTTATTCTATACTTTGTTATTAGAATAAAATATAATTTATTGACAAAATAAAACTAAAAAGCTACACTAATTACAAATAAAAAATTTGCCCCAAATCGCTGCCCGATGGAAGCGTGCCAAGAAGACTGGCAGCATTGCCGCGCTGAATGGCAATACCAATTCTTTGGGCAAAGTACATGCCAGCCTATAAAAATAAAATAAAACCAGAGCTAAATAAATTGATTTAACTTACTCATCTAATGGGACAAAACATGCAATAGCTGTAACGGTACTGTAAGCTGATATATCAGCAATGGTCACATGGTCTGCAGCCAAAAACTTAGTTTGGGATAAGAATTTTTCCAGAAAAGAATATGCTTCATTGAGTTGGCTGTAATGTTGCTCTGATACCGTTTTTTCTCCAAGCCCTAAAATTGGAAACTGAAACATAATAAAAGTTCAATAAGCAAGGAGATTGTCCTCTTAATAGTAGTAAACTGTCACCGAGGCCTATGGTCACTTGAAATTATATTGTATTTGAAGAGATCCTTTGACGCCTTTTTTGATGTGTAGATCTTGGGACGTAAAGTTTATGTCATAGCACTTGCGACAACACCACAGGGAAGCTTACTCTACATTCTTAATGGTCCATTGTTGGAGTAGGAATGTCGATTGTATTTGAGGCTATGAAGATGAGATCCGCAACACAAAAGTGGTATTTTGGGGAGATCAACTCTGGGCCTCCTGTGATAAGTGATCTAAATTGAGTTGTACCCTTTTTGTGATTTTTACATAGAAATGATAAGAAAATAGTACTTTTTTGGTCTAACTCACGTTATTTTATCTACTATAGTTTCGGAGATAGTTTTGTGCGAAGTGATATAACTGGCAGGAATTTTGCAAAAATGTCGTGCATATAGATATATTTCAAGTTTTAACCTGTATTTAAGTAATTGCTGCACACAATATTTTTCGTGCTTCGTGGTATAAGTGCAATTATATTTATTTTCACATTTTATTTTTCAGTATATTTAGAGAACTTATAGGCGCAAAATAATTTGACTGTAGTTTTAGCATGTATTAGAAATAATAACAAGTACAATTCAAAGGTTTTTCAGGAATAACTTTGAAACTATTATATTTAACAGAAGAATTTGAATGCACAGTGAAAGTGAATGTTTTTACCTACAAAAAAAAAGTACTGAAGTTTATCCTAACCCACTTAGATCGTGAACTAGATTTTTTTAAATCTTGTTTTTGCTCTCCTGTAAAGTGTTTTTTTTTTACTTGTTTCACCTTTCCACAGAACTAAACTGTGGTTTTATTGTCACAAAATAAACTTTATTTTTGTGGAGGTTCAAGGTTTTTGAGTTTGGACTTACAACGACGTCTCTTAGTCGGGGAAATAAAATTGCAGTATCGAAGAACAGCTTTTGATTGACCAGGGTTCTTCTTTTTACATCCTTAGGATACCAGTCGTCACTTTTCCCATAAGCATCAGCAAGGTACATTAATATTGCATGACTGGAAAGTACAATTTCAGTAAAATCTTCTTTAGTATAGAAATCCTACTAATATTATAAATGTGAAATTAGGTTTGGGTGGATGTATGTGAAGATGTTTGTTACTCTTTCAAGCAAAAACGGCTGAACAGATTTTGATGAAACTTGGCACACAGGTAGTTCATATCCTGGAATAAAACATAAGATACTTATTAACCCGGGAAAAGATTAGCTCCTTCGGGAATGCGGGTGATACCGCGGGGGACAGCTAGTTTGATTATAAATAGCTATGGAATAAAAAAGCGTTTTAATTGCATTCAATGCTATTTTAAATTAAGCTTGTGCACATATTATTATAGATAATAATATACTACAATTCGAAACTATTGACATAATTATTTAAATCAGTTTTGAAGATGTTCTGCGTATAGTTGGCCAAAATGACTGGTGAAGAAAAACATTCAAAAGTCCGTTAATCCAAACTAGGTCTAAGTGGTGTCGATGGTGATGATGATGACTATGATAAAAAAAATAAAAGACAAGTCTTTTATTTGCATTTTTCTTTTAGCTCATCCAAATCAGTACAAAATTATTGAGAAATCAAAAGATATAAGACCTACATAAATAAACAAATTAATGAAGATTCATATTTCAAACTACTGCTACTAAAATATAAAAAAGGATAGAAAATACTTTATTAAAAAATTGCAACATCATAATGTGCCAGTTCTACTTACCTATCATGTATAGTGAGGAATATACATATTATACTTTATTAAAAAATTGCAACATCATAATGTGCCAGTTTAGATAAGAAACTTACCTATCATTTATTGTGAGATTTCCATCTTCAAGAACAGGGACAGAATGAACTGGGTTTTTCTGAAATTATTAAATCAATGTAATATTCTTCATTATAAACGCCAAATCTAATATAAATAATGGATAAATTTATTTACCTTTATATATTCTGTTTTCAATTGTTCTTTCTCCCCAAGATTAACGTCTATCATTTTCACGGGAACCCCAAATAGCTCGCACGCCATCATGGCAGCGCGAGCTAGAGGGCTCATGTTGAATTTGTAAAGTTTAGCAGTCTGCAATAGCAAATAATAAAAGTTAACTATGAACGTTTTATTTAAGGAAATTTAAATCGACGATATAATATTAAGTATATTCTGGGGGCTTTTATACTTGGAAACTCATACGGAGTAGCAACATGCCATTTTGTTATTAAAGAATAATATAATTAATGTCAAATATATACCGGATGATTTTTTTTACCGTCTTGATAATAACATGGTGTGTTATATTTGTGGAATAGAATCTATGGACGTTAATATTTGTGTACTAGCATTTCGGTTATTAAAGTTCAGAAAATCCAATAAAATTCATAAAAAGATAACATACTACACGGCGCGGCGGCGCGTGCGTAATAGTAAATAAAATAGGTGCCTACACTGCCTATTACTACCAAGAACGGGATCGCGCATGAATGAAAAGTGCGAGCGAAATAGATAGCGTCAGTACCAACGCATTTCTACCGTTGCGGTTTAACAAACTGTTATTTTAGAGATTTCGATCTTCCCTTCATACTTTTAAGGGCTTAGGACCATCTAACATGCTGTAGTTGTGTTACATGTTAAACTTTATCATTACTCATAACATTATTTGTCAGAACGAATAAAATAGTTGATACCTACATGATTATACGTTAACTACAACTGCAACATACTAGGCGTATTTAAAAGATTGAAATCAACTTATTTACAAATTACACTGATTAATGACAAAATAATTAAGTACCTTTTAGCGATATCGCAGTAATTGTTCAAAGTGTCCACCGTTTCTCTCGTTTGTTAAACTACGAAGGGTGTTTCTATCACTTTTTAAAATAGCGTCTATTATGCGCTGTTTTAACACACTGACACTGCGAGCTTCTTCAGTGTACACCAACCGTTTTAGTTCGGCCCACAAATAAGTCCAAAGGGGTTAGGTCTGGCAGTTCACAGGTCCCCCGCGACCTATCCACCTGCCACTGAACTGACTGTCTAGATACTCGCGCACCGATCTTTTGTAAAGGGCTGGACAGCTGATACGTATTCAAAATCAAAGTAGTGCTGGGAATTTGCGGATCCGGAATAACCTGCCGGCGAAGAGATTGAAGATGTTGTGGTTCTGTATACATTCGCCTTGCACCATCTAAGCTTTCACCAGACATGATATAACACTGCACCATTGCTAAATACTTTACATTGTTGTATTCCTACATGTTTACGGTATTATCACAGCGAGCGCGAGCAACCGAAGGTAATGTAAACAATGCGAATAGATGACGTAGGTAATACGTCACAAACACGACGTCACGGAATGCCTAATCGCAGGCGACTGCGCGGGCGGCGGGCGGTGGATGGTTGGCGGGCGGCCGGGCGGGGGGTGGGGAATGGTGGAATTCGGGATGCCTGTGCCTACCTGCGCCGACGGCGGCCGGCGAGAAGGGGCGCCCGGCGGGTGCGAGTGTGCTTGAGACAGAGTTGTAGGCATTTGTAGCGAAATCATTCATAAAATTTGTCGCGCGTTTATTAGGGTAACTATGTTTACGGTTATGGATTATTTTAATTTTTTTTTTCGAATTTATATTTTAAATCTTTTAATGTGCAAAATAGAGTGTAAATGAGTAGTGTATATTGGTAGAATAAAATAATTAAATAAATAAAGTAACTATGCCATAGGCTTCTATTCCATTTACCTATCACGCCCAATTTTTTTCAAGACGGTAAAAAAAGTCACCCGGTATATTTACGGAGTACCTATCTCAAATACGAATTCTATTTACACACAATTAGTGGAGTATTAATACGAACAAACTTTATAACTAAAACAGTTCTAAAAAATCAGTTTTTCTTAGAATTAAACTAGCTTGACTTATCTTTTCCCGGGATAAAAAGTATCTTATATCCTTCTTTAAGATCCCATCTATCTCTAGGTACATCAAAATTCATAAAAATTAGTTTTGCGGTAAAGTTTGAAAATGTAACACACAGACAGATAGAGTTTCTTCTCATTTATAATATTTTTATTTATTTAAGCCTTCCTATAAACTATTACAAAATTTTAATATATACAATTTATAATTTTGGATATTCTTATTATAGGTCATCCCATTGTAGGGCAAAGGCTTCCCCCCTTTTCCTCCAGGTTGTTTTTGCTGCAGAGTCTCTTGTCCAGCAGACGCCAGCTCCGTCGAAGAGTTCAAGTTCGTCTCGCCAGCGAGCGTATTAGCACAGTATAAAGATATTTATACTGTGGTATTAGTATGGATCAAATAAAAATAAAACCTATACTTTTAGAAAATAATAATAAAAACAGAAGTTATAAAATATCTGCAGTCAAATGAGGTGTAACTATTTATCTATACCTACGTTAACATTAAATCATAATAATACACTTACGGTAATTCCTTCCATCATATTCCAGTTAGGGTACCAAACACGGAGAAAATACACAAATAGATTACCTATAATAAAACTCCCGCAAAATGACTTGTTATAGGTAATTATTGGTTATCAAGTATTTCCTACTGTTTCATTTAAAACGTACTCAATAGATAAGATACCGTTATCTAATTCTTTAGATCACGGATATGTCGATGATGCTATTAAATAACGATATTCGTACCTATTACGTTACATAAAGATGTTAATTTTGAATGAAATCGAAATTGAGTCAATGACATAATATTAATTAACCTAGTAGACTTTTTCTAGGAAATAATTATGCATCTACCATGCAATAGGGTATTTGACAGGTTTTAGAAAAGTATCTAAAATTGTTCATTATAGCATAATACATTTGCAATTTGCTTAATTCTTTGTGAATTATTTCTCTATTTTCTTTTAAAATTACCATCAAAGTTTATATTAATAAAAAGGCCACCAAAACGCTAACATGCCATAATGCCTAGGTCAAGTGATATCATGACGTCACCTGCTCGTAAACAAACTTTTAGTTGTCAAAATATCTTTCATAACTTTACCGTTTTCATTTTGCTGTGACAAGCAGGTGATGTCACACTCAGACAGAATCGGCCAGTACCGAGCGTTTTAATCACGTGATCAAACAAATAAAATGATTAAATTTTCATATGACTAGCTGTCCTCCGCAGTTTCACCCGCGTTCCCGTGGGATCTTATCTTATCCTGGGATAAAATATAGCCTATGTTAATTTGGAATAATGTAGCATTCAAATTGTGAAAGAATTTTGGAAATCAGCCCAGTAGTTTTTGAGTTTATTCGTTACATACATACACACATAAATCTAATTGGTACCGGCATATATCATGATCAGAGCGCAGCTTACGATTTATTCACAATAGCATGCCGATGTTGCTCTGAATGTGTGTACTGGCAAGTAGCCCACTTCAATCCAATGTCATCGGGTGCAATGGGAACGATGAAAATGTTTCGAATATAGGTACCTACACGTGTTTATCATTCACATTTTATCTGTCTGGTATAGGCAGTGGTTTTAAAGTTCAGCGTAAGCATCGGCTGTCAAAGTCAAAGCTATTTATTCAGTTTACTGAACTTTCCACCGGTTCAAAATTCGTCACCATTCATTCATCAATAATGTCAGTATTAGGACACAGATACCGGACACGAAAGACTGGATGGCGCTTTTTAACAAATCGAAAATGAAACAAAATATTTTAGGATACATAATTATTGTACATATAACATTTCATATTGATAATTTTTTCATGTTACTGTAATAATTTTGTAAACAATTCACTAAATTCTGTCGCACCGGGTGCATTAAACTTTTTTGAAAATGGAAATACTTCCATTGTTTCAACCCAGGCTTTGGTTTTAGGGTACCTGAAAATATGGAAAGCTTACGTTACTTTGTTATTAGAATAAAATAAAACGAGAGCTTTATAAATTGATTTAACTTACTCATCTAACGGGACAAAACATTCAATAGATGTAACAGTACTGTAAGCTGATATATCAGCAATGGTTACATGGTCTGCAGCCAAAAACTTAGTTTGTGATAAGAATTTTTCCAGAAAAGAATATGCTTCATTCAGTTGGCTGTAATGTTGCTCTGATACCGTTTTCGCTCCAAGCCTTAAAATTGGAAACTGAAAAATAATAAAAGTTCAATAAGCAAGGAGATTGTCCTCTTAATAGTAAACTGTAATCCGGTGACAGTTTACTATACAGCCTATGGTCACTTGAAATTATTTGTGTTTGACTCGGTGTTTGAAGAGATCCTTTGACACCTTTTTTGATGTGTGGATCTTGGGACGTAATGTTTATGTCATAGCACTTGCGACAACACCACAGGCAAGCTTACTCTATATTCTTAATGGTCCATTGTTGGAGTAGGAACGTCGATTGTATCAATGCATGTTTGAGGATATGAAGATGAGATCCGCAGCACAAGAGTTAGTTTTTTGGGGAGATTAACTAAATTGTGCTTTTATTGTCACAAAATAAACTCTATTTTTGTAGAGGGTTTCTCTGTTTTTGACTTACAGCGACGTCTCTTAGTCGAGGAAATAAAATTGCAGTATCGAAGAACAGCTTTTGATTGACCAGGGTTCTTTTTTTTACATCCTTAGGATACCAGTCGTCACTTTTCCCATAAGCATCAGCAAGGTACATTAATATTGCATGACTGGAAAGTACAATTTATGAATATTTAATCATCTTCTTTGGTATAGAAGTCCTACTAATATTATAAATGTGAAAGTATGTTTGGGTGGATGTGTGTGAAGATTTTTGTTACTCATTCAAGCTAAAACGGCTGAACAGATTTTGATGAAACTTGGCACACGGGTAGTTCATATCCTGGAATAAAACAAAAGATACTTTTTATCCCGGGAAAAGATAAAATCCCTCGGGAATTCGGGTGATACCGCCGGGGACAGCTAGTTTAATTATAAATATCTAGGGAATAAAACAAAGGATACTTTTTATCCCGAGAAAAGATAAGATCCCCCGGTAATGCTTGTGATACCGCGGGAGATTGGTAATTTTGGCTGCGTGACTGAACTGATTGAAAATGTAATAAAATAAGCTTTTGAGGTATTAATAGTGAGCATGTGGGAATATAGCCAACCTAGAACTTTGATAAGACCAACTTGTGCTATGCTCTCGAGTTCAGACCATGTATCGGCAATGAATGTTAACACAGTATCATCTGCAAAAGATGTAATTCTTGCATTTGATATGCTAAGGTTGCATAAGTCGTTAATAAAGACCAAGAATAGTGTAGGACCTAATATGCTTCCCTGTGGTACGACGTAATAAATAGGGAGCTCATCGCTATTTTGTTAATCAATCCTAGCTATCTGGGAGCGACTTGTGAGGTAACTTCTAAAGAGATCTAGTTGTAAACCCCTGATGCCATTCTCCAGTTTTATCAAGAGGGTGGTGACAGAAACCATGTCGAACGCTTTTGCGAGATCCAAAAATACTGTTAACACTTTTTTGTTTTGATTTAAGTTCTGTACAACATGATTAGTCACATCTTGAACAGCGTCAGTAGTTGATTTGTTTTTAAGATGTTTCGACGATATTAAATTATAATGTTCGAGGTAGTAAACTAGCTTTTTTCCAATCAGACGCTCCAGAACTTTAGACAACGCACTTAGAACAGCTATAGGACGGTAAATGTTTGGCAAGTTCCCATAACCTCCCTTGAAAACGGAGTGAATAATCGCTTTTTTAAATGAAGTAGGAAAGATAGCAGTTTCAAAATAAAATTAAATATATAGCATAAAATAGGTGCCAGAATTGTTGAGTATTTCTTCAGAACTGAGGGCAAAATACCATCCCAACCAGGGGCAGCGTTACACCGTAGAAATTCTATGACTGTAACAATTTCATCGGGATCGGTACGATCTAAGACAAAGGATAAATTCGATGTGTATGTTGGGATTTGTTGTTGATTATATTATTTGCAAGTTTTTCGCCAATATTAACGAAATATGAATTTATAGTATTACACGACTGGATAGGAGAAGATGACTAATTTAGTAATTAAGAAGACGTATTTTTGGTTTTTGTTGTATTCGTTACTCGCTTTATTGTATCCCATAAGGTTTTAGGATTATTGTTTGCTTTATTTATTTCTTGTGTATCGTAAAACCTCTTCGCTTTTTTTAGTATATTAGTACAATTTTTTTTGTATCTCTTGTAGGTGATTTCAAGGACTTCATTTCCTGGAAAGTTGTTAATTTTTTTATGTAACGCATCCCTATTCATTATGCACCTTAATAAACCCGGAGTAATCCAGGGTTTGAGAATTGTCTTATTAGATGGTACCTTTTTAACTGTTGTATTTCTTGAGAATGCTGTTGCTAGTAATTGTATGAATTCATCGGTAGCTTCATTCGCGTCACTTATGAAAAAAACATTATTGAAATCAAGCTTTTGTATAGTTTTGTCCAGCCCCTGATAGTCAGTCTTAGTGATAGAAGACCTAACGATCGTTCATAAGCGTTGGTTATTTAAGCAAAGTAATTTTAATTAAGTATAAATAGATATTTCTTCACAGAAAGAATTTCTTTATTCCATACCTATCTAGGTATGGAATAAAGAAAAACTGTGGCACTCGGGGACTGCCGCGGTAAAGCTATTGCATAGCGACGAGGGAGTCCCGCCGCCGAATAATAGCTGAATAATAATATTAAAAAAAGTATGTTGTCTTTAGATTTGTTTTTTTTTTGCAACCGCGTTCTTTGCAGTCAGCGGCAGCCGTCGACGCAGTACCTTAGTTAGGTGCCTAAGGACGTGACTGTTGTCATGGTTACCGAAAGTCGGCGCGTCGACGGCTGCCGCCGTCGGCAGTCGGCGGGAGCCGTCGACGCGCCCACAGCTGCCGCCGACTGCCATCGGCGTCGTCAGCGTCGTCGGCAAACCTCGACGTTGTTGACGATGACAAAAATATCTAGGTGCCTAAGGACATGACTGTTGTCATGGTTACGGTGTCAGGTTATATCGTTACGATTTTTTTTATTCGGTCGCCATCAAAGACCGTGATAAAAGCTATGCAATAGCTTAAAACGTTTTTCATTTAATGCCATTTAGAATTAAGCTTGAGTAAATATTATTATAACATCATTGACATCATTATAACATAAACTAGTTTTGAAGATGTTCTGCGCAATATTGTTAGCCATGTTACAAAATAGCTGGTAAAGAAAAACATTCAAAAGCCCGTTTATTCAAACAATTTCTAAGTGGTGTAGATGATGATGATGATTACTGTGATAAAAAAAAAGACTTAATCCTATCGCATTTTTCTTTAAGCTCATCCAAATCAGTACAAAATTATTGAGAAATCAAAAGATATAGGACCTACCTAATTAAACAAATGAATGAAGATTCATATTTCAAACTACTGCTATTAAAATATAAAAAAGGATAGAATATACTTTATTTAAAAAATTGCAACATCATAATGTGCCAGTTTTGATAAGAAACCTACCTATCATGTATAGTGAGGTTTCCATCTTCAAGAACAGGGACAGTATGAACTGGGTTTTTCTGAAATTAATGAATCAATGTAATATTCTTCATTATAAACGCCAAATCTAATATAAATAATGGAGAAATTAATTTACCTTTATATATTCTGGTTTCAATTGTTCTTTCTCCCCAAGATTAACGTCTATCATTTTCACGGGAACCCCAAATAGCTCGCACGCCATCATGGCAGCGCGAGCTGGAGGGCTCATGTTGATTTTGTAAAGTTTAGCAGTCTGCAATAGCAAATAATAAAAAATAAAACTTCAATTAACGTTTTATTTAATAAGGAAATTTAAATCGACGATGTAATAATAAGTATATTCTGGGGGCTATTATACTTGGAAACTCATACGGAGTAGCAACATGCCATTTTGTTATTAAAGAATAATATAATTAATGTAAAAAATATACATAGGTGTATTTACGGAGTACCTATCTCAAATACGAATTATATTACACACAATTAGTGGATTATTAATAGGAATAAACTTTATAACTAAAACAGTTCTAAAAAATCAGTTTTTCTTAGAATTAAACTAGCTTGACTTATCTTTTCCCGGGATAAAAAGTATCTTATATCCTTCTTTAAGATCCCACCTATCTCTAGGTACATCAAAATTCATAAAAAATAGTTTTGCGGTAAAGACGTGAAAATGTAATAGACAGACAGATAAAGTTTCTTCTCATTTATAATATTAGTATGATTAAATAAAAATAAAACCAATACTTTTAGAAAATAATAATAAAAAGAGAAGTAATAAAATATCTGCAGTCAAATAAGGTATAACTATTTATCTATACCTACGTTAACATTTTAATTATAATAATACACTTACGGAAATTCCTACCATCATATTCCAGTTAGGGTACCAAACACGACGAAAATACACAAATAGATTATTATAAAACTCCCGCAAGATGACTTGTTATAAGTAATTATTGGTTATCAAGTATTTCCTACTGTTTCATTTAAAACGTACCTACTCAATGGATAAGATACCGTTATCTAATTCTTTACTGCAATGTCAAGATCACGGACATGTCGATAATGCTATTACATAACGATATTCGTACCTATTACGTTAGATATAGATGTTAATTTTGAATGAAATTGAAATTGAGCTAAAGGGTGGTAGCCAGCCAGTCGGGTACTACAAAGTACCCTACCACCGTGCTATGGTTTCCTCACGATGTTTTCCTTCACCAAAAACTCACGTCGTATTCGACGTCACTTACCACTGAGCTATCATTGCCTTAATTAAAAATATTAATAAATTCCCTGGAACATTTTTAGCTCACGGCAATTTATAAGGATTTCACTTGGCGACAAAATCCTATAAAACTGAAGTAAATGTATGCATGGTAATACAGTATAGTTATTTATTTATATATCTATACTAATGCAAGCAGTCTACCCCGCGGTTTCCTCCGCGTTTTTCTATTTTATTCTAACAGAGTTCACCCTAATAAGAAAGCCCAACCTGTACAAACGAAGTATTCGTTCAAACTCGATAGATGCCATGAAAAAATCCATACATCCCTTTACAACCCTTTTATTCCCTTAGAGATAGATTTAAAAAAACTAAAAACAAATTTTAATACCTGTCCCCCGCGGTTTCATCCCGCGTTCCGGAGCTGTCTTATCTTTTCCCGGGGTAAAAAGTATCCTATGTGTTATTCCAGGTTATACATGTGTGCCAAGGTTCATCAAAATCCGTTCAACAGTATTTGCTTGAAAGATTAAAAAACATCTTCACATGTTCACATCCAAGCATACTTTCACATTTATAATATTAGTAGAATTATGTAATTGTGTCAATGAGGATTAATATTATGAAGCTTAAAATAAATCTGGCGGCACTAGGTACAAATTTTGTAGTTTTTTAGTATTTGTTGTTATAGCGGCAACAGAAATACATCATCTGTGAAAATTTCAACTGTCTTGCTATCACGGTTCATAAGATACAGCGTGGTGACAGACAGACGGACAGTAGAGTCTTGGTAATAGGGTTTTTTTACCCTAATATTGAAACCCTAATATACTAAAAGGCTAAATAAAAATGTTCATAAATTTATCATCAAAAATTAAAGATTTTCAAACAAACAAACTTCCCCCTTTTCACTACCAGAAAATTTATTTTTAAAAATAAAAAACAAAAACCGACTTCAAAACTGTAACCTATACCTATGTACAAACATAAACTAAAAAGTAAAGAATAATATTTTAATTTCAAAGCAAGAGCCTTAAAGGACAATCAACAAAATTATTGATATTTATATATCTATTTAATATTTATAAACAGTTATTTTTGGAGTCGGTGCCAGTCAAGAAGAAGGACAGTTTTGAACTGGACACGAAGTGTTCATACGAGAAAACGTCTTACGACACCTCTCCTTACGGTAATGTTCCTTAGGTCTGCGCCGTCGCTCCCCTACTTTTCGAAAGTTTGTTACAAAGGCAGAATTAAACTGTCCTTCTTGGCTGGCACCGACTCGAAAAAGAACTGTTTATAAATATTAAATAGATATATAAATATCAATAATTTTGTTGATTGTCCTTTAAGGCTCTTGCTTTGAAATTAAAATATTATTCTTTACTTTTTAGTTTATGTTTGTACATAGGTATAGGTTACAGTTTTGAAGTCGGTTTTTGTTTTTTATTTTTAAAAATAATTTTATTTTTTAATTTTTAAAGTTTATTCCTTATTATATGTTATCCTAGGCAAAACTAGTTTGTCCTGAAATCGGGTCTGGCCGGTAAAATATAATATATAACTAGCGGGCCCGGCAGACGTCGTCCTGCCCTGAAATTAAAACAAATCTTGGAACTCGATTCCAGCGCCACCTACCGGGTCCAATTGTATTTTAAAACCATCGAAGAACCCATTGAAGTATACACACGAAATTTCATCCAAATCCAAAAAGTCACGCTCAACGACTCAGTTTGATTCTTTAAGGTTTATCAAACGAGATAGATTTTTTTTCGTTTTTGTTGATTTTCTCAAAAATTGCTTAATCAATTTCGACAAAATTTAAATGGGACCACCTCTGAAGTAGGATCTACCAAAAAAAAAAGAATCATCAAAATCTATTCATAATTGGCAGAGAAATCGAGTAACAAACATACAAACATACAAAAAAAAAAAAAAAAAACATACAGACGAATTGAGAACCTCCTCCTTTTTTTTGAAGTCGGTTAAAAAGATGAATTTGACTATGTTAGCTTACTTATGTAAGTTTATTATGCACGTTCCAAAATTGAAGTCTCACGTTGAATTATCATAAGGAATGTTAATGTCATACAAACTAAATATACTGTTTCCACATTCACAACAGATACATCCATTATATTTTTTGTGAAAAAAGTGATGTGTATGTTTTTAATAAGAATTGTTATAAATTACTCATATTTTATTATATTGGATATTCATTTTTTTTAAATAAAACTCATATTCTGAAATACTTTCGTAGATATTTATAAAAAAAAATTGTGTCTTTGTGTTTCTTCAATATGTTGCGACGACGTATTAGTATTCTAATGTATTCTTGATTATCTCTCCTAAGGCATTTGCACCAGGAACGTTATATTTCTGGACGTATGTTTGTTTTTCCATCTCCTTCATCCAGGCAAGGGTTTTAGGATACCTTAAAAAAGCAGTTAAAATTATAAGAAATAAAGAAAATACATATTTTTGGACTCGCACAAAAATAACAGTAGTTTATTTAATTAATAACGCTGTGTAATGCCAAAAAGCACCTACTTCAGCATAATTGGAAAGCTGTTTTTTTAATAGAGCCATAAGTTAAATAATATTGTATTTCAAAACACTTCTACTTAATGTGCCTGTTACCATGTCGATTGATTTACTTTCTAATTTAAAAAAAAAGATCGCCCTGCAATACATTTTAAATATAAATATGTTACTTACTTTGTAGCATTTAGTGCATAGATATAAACGAGTCCGGTGACTGTAGCATAAGCTGATATATCTGCAATAGTTATATTGTCTATGGCCAAGAATTTATTCTGTGACAGAAATGCTTCCAAGAAACCGTATGCTTCTTCAATATCATTCAATTGTTTTTTTGAAACTTGTTTTATTCCTTCTATGATGGCTGCAAACTAAAAAATAATGAAACTTTACACATTGTATTTATGTTTGTATCCACTGCAATATGGTCAAATATTGGAAGGGCAGACATACCGTTACGTTTCGTAATCTTGGAAACAAAATTGCAGTTTCAAAAAACATTTTTTGGTTAACCATAGTCCTATTTTTTACGTCTTTTGGATAAAATGTTTCGTCTTTTCCATAGGTGTCCGATAAATACATAAGAATTGCGTGGCTGGTAAACATAAAATAAAGATATTAATACGATAACCAAAGATTGACTATAAAGATGGATTGAAACCAAATTATTATTTTAAAATGGTTACCTATCATGAATAATGAAATCTCCGTCTTCCAGTACCGGTATTGAATGAACAGGATTTTTCTGAAAAGATAAATAAAAAATACAATGCGCCTTCAGCAATTTAATGATGGTACCTACTACCAAATATAGTAGGTACAGCTATAAATTTACAAAATGATTGTGAAACGTCCCAAGAAAAATAGTAAATAAAACTTACTTTTAAAAACTCGGATGTATAATTATCTTTCTCTAAAAGATTCACATCGAACATTTCAGCTGGGACATTGAAGACGTCACAAGCCATCATGACGGCCCGAGCTGGTGGGCTCAAATCCATTTTATACACTTTTACTGGCATCTAGAATTAATTTTACACTCAGTTTATACAATACTAACTGTCCCCTGCGGTTTCATCCGCATTCCCGTAGGATCTTATCTTTTACCGAGATAAAAAGTATCCTATGTTTTATTCCAGGATATGGACTACCTGTGTGCCAAGTTTCATCAAAATCCGTTCTGTCGTTTTTGCGTGAAAGAGTAACAAACATTCATCCATCCATCCATACTTTCACATTTATAATATTAGTAAGATTACTAGCTGTAGTACGAATAATACTTAATTATATCTCAGTACAAAAACAACAGCGAGAAAACTGGTTTGACCGCGTACGTCCTACCGGTAAAATAACATAACTTATAAAAAATAATTATAATGCGTAAATCTTACCGTTTTATTAAAACTTCAAAAATCTGTCACTGTATAATAGATTAATTATGTATTAATAATATATACTTTGGTTATATTTCAATAAATAATCTACCAATTACACCCGAGCACCGATGCTTGTCTCAGTAATGACTGCTGTCTACAAGGTCACAGTGGTCACACACGCTATTTATAATCATCAGATTGCAATGTAATGGTATTCTTACTGTGTCACATACCTAGTTACCTAAAGAAAAAAATCACCCACCATTTATAGACTTACTCGTCATGGAAAATATTAGTCCTATTTTTGTCTGTCCGTGTTTTATACATATTGGTCTGTAGGTAAAATGTTTTGTTATTATAAACCTAAAATGTTATATTGGCCCAGGCGCTTGGCCAATGCAGTTGTGTTACACCATAAAAACATGTTCTTATGAATCTAAACTATTATAAACTAACATCGTCGTAAATACTAAATTCGTGTATGTCAATTCAATAATAAAATATAGGTAGACCTACTTACTGAAACATCATTACGAGTATTATCGGAGTCTATGTTTTATCGGTTTTATCTTGTTTTTATTACTTATCGGTCGCTGAGACGTTTATACTATTGATTAGTGTTGTTTTGAGTATCCTACTAATATTATAAACGTGAAAGTATGTTTGGATGGATGTGTGTGAAGATGTTTGTTACTCTTTCGCGCAAAAACGGCTGAATGGATTTTGATAGAACTTGGTACGCAGGTAGTCTTGGAATAAAACAAAGAATACTTGTTATCCCGGGAAAAGATAAAATCCCTCGGGTACGCGGGTGAATCTGCGGGAAATTAAATTAAAAATAAAGAATAAATTAAATTAAATATAAAAATATTATATTAACCTTGGTCAATGTCACAGATTTATTAAGATATTTAGGTACACTGTTATTATTTATGGTGCGCTTATATTTGATGATAAAATGCCTAACTTTACGTATGTTTTCATTGACTTCTTAACCCAGACTGATACCTACTTCATATAGTATTTTTTTTGATAAATAATTCGCTGCCACATTTTATCAGTATTTCGCAAGTTGAGTTATTAAAATACATTAAAACTACAACAAACATTAAAACTAGGCCATAAATATCCCAAAATATCTGTATCTTTAATCTTCATTAGGAAAGCAATTGTCATATTATATTGTTCAATATATATCCATAATGGAAGCCGCAACAAACTTCTACTGCGTTTGCATATAGCATTGTACGAGTAGCAGCCAGTGTTATAAACTTTGATAGCTTTGCCTGTTCTGCACGCAGTCTCACTATGCTTAAACTTGGACGTCGGAGACGCAATCTCGAGAACATTCCGCCATTGCTTCAGTAAATTCCATCTCGCGGCCTCTAAAATTAGCTTTGTTTCACGTATTAAAGTAGTTGGATAATATGAATAAAGTTTAGATTTGTTGGTCGTTCGTATAAGTGGAAGTTGGTAGTTTAATATCTCGTTTTTTGTCATTGGTACAAAGATTACTACTTTTATATATTATCAGTTATATTATTTCAACTCTATGCTAGAGTACTCTTTATCAATATTCCTTTGATAACTAGCGTATATTGTTGTGTTATTTTTAAATTGAACACGGTACTTGTATGAGCTGTAGATAGAGGAACGTCTGCATACATAATTTTATTTTGTGTTCAGAAGTAATTGTAATTTTCTTGATTTGATCGTTCCGTCTATATCCATATTATTAAGTACCAGAAAATATGGACTTAGAAAATATAGACGCGCTGAAAGTTAGTTCCACTCCTTTGTTGTTAGTATAATGAACTATGATGCAAATCTAATATATAAGATTCTCGTGTCACAGTTTTCGTTGCCATACTCCTCCGAAACGGCTTAACCGATTTTGATGAAATTTTTTGTGCTTATCCGGTATCTATGAGAATCGGCCAACATCTATTTTTCATCCCCCTAAATGTTAGGGGTAGTACACACCTAATTTTTTTTTTTTTTTTGAGACAAAATTTCTAATTTCTATTTTTTTATGATACAACATACAAAAATACATACAATCCCCAATTTTCACCCTTCTACGATCAACCCTTATTTTTTAATAGCCATTTTAGTAATTTGAGTAATCGGTCAAGCCGTTTCGGAGGAGTATGGTAACAGGACCGATTTGGATGAAATTTTGTGTGTGTATTTCAATGGGTTCCTCGATGATTTGAAAACAAAATTGGACCCGGTAGATGGCGCTGGAATCGGGTTCTAAGTTTTGTTTTAATTTCAGGGCAGGACAACGTCTGCCGGGTCCACTAGTAAATATATAAATTCCCTGGGATTGCTAACGCCCATAGGCGATCATAGTCGCTTATAATCAGTTAACCCACCTGCCTACTAGACAGGCATTGGAAATAAAAACAAATCACTTACTTATTTTATGATTTAGCTTAGCTTTCAGAGCGAGAAAGTCACTGGATACAATATGTGGCATGAAAGGTGTATTTTTTTTCTAAGAGGTTCTTCACATTGCATAAAACGTTGCATATTTCTTTTTTTTATTTATTTATTTATTACAAGATCCACAGCTCTTAAATAATTATACAATTAAGGATTTACAATTTATTAATCATTTACATATAATGAAAAAAAAGAAAAGACCAGTGAGTGTTTGATATGCAAAGTATTTAGGCTAGGTGTTAGTGTGTGTGTGTGTGTGTGTGTGTGTGTGTGTGTGTGTGTGTGTGTGTGTGTGTGTGTGTATGTGTGTGTGTGTGTGTGTGTCGGATATACTACATGCCACATTTATCACATTTGTAATGTTTTTTTTGAACATAGCTTTAGTACAGTGGAAAATATCCACAGATGCAAATTCCTTGTTATATGTGCGTAATGTCTTATTTATTACAGAGTTGTAAGCGTAATTAGTGTGACTGCGCGGTGTATGAAATAAACTAGTATGTCTAGTTCGGGTTGTAGGTACTTGAAGTTGTAAAAAGAGGGATGTCAGAGCGGTACAATCAATGCTGCCACTACACACGTTATGCAGGAATAGCATATCCAGTAGGGTGCGCCTGCCTTCGAGAGACATGATATGGTGATAATTACATACCTTCGCGTAATCGCTGGATTTATAGCTTATCCTGAAATTGAGATGTTTCAGGAATTTGGATTGTATTTGCTCAATATTTTGTTTATATATTATGTAATGAGGATTCCAGATATTACTACAATACTCTAAAACACTGCGGATATATGTGAAGTATAGCAACTTTATGCAGTCTATGTCGTCGAATGCCTTGCTCACTCTCATTATGAAGCCAAGGTTTTTATAAGCTTTGTTAACGATGTGATCAATATGATTTGAGAAGGTTAATTTAGAGTCAAGTAGCACCCCAAGATCCTTGACCAACTCTGTTTTCTCTATTGGGACATTGTCAAAATTGTAGTTGTAAGATACGGCTTGTCTTTTACGCGTGAAAGTGATGACTGTGCATTTGTTGATGTTAACATTTATACGATTATCTATATAGTATTGATGAAGGCGATCAAGATCCTCCTGAAGACAAATGCAATCATGAGTACTTTTAATGTGATGATATATTTTTGTATCATCCGCGTACATAAGAAAATTTGAGTGGTTAAAACACTTCGTTATATCATATAAATATGACGCATACAGCAATGGGGCCATAATTGAACCTTGGGGCACCCCCGAAGTGATAATAATATAATCAGATCTGAATCCCCCGACGACAACTGCCTGTCTGCGGTTTTTTAAATAGGACTCCACCCACCTAAGTAGGTTTCCGCCAATACCCAGCTCCTGGAGTTTGTGCATCAAGATGATGTGGTCCACCCGATTGAAAGCTTTTTCAAAGTCCGTGTAGACCACATCAACCTGACCCGCCCCATCCATATCATGTAGTACGTCATTTATAAAGACAGCCAAATTAGTGTTAGTGGATCGGCCTTTAACAAAACCATGTTGCTGTGGAGGAATAAAACGAGCTATGTAAGGGTATAAGATACTATGAGCAACTCTTTCCATTAACTTCCCCAAAACATTCAGCAGGGAGATTGGTCGATAGTTTTCTATTGAAGTTTTGAGACCTTTTTTATGTATCGGCACGATAAGAGCAGTTTTCCAGGTGGAGGGAAGGTAACCGCTATTAAAAAGCCTGTTAAAAATTAAAGTCACTGGATAGGCCAGTGAGTTAGCACATCTCATAAAGAAAATGGGTGGAATGCCATCACTTCCAGCTCCTTTATTACCATCTAGACATTTTAGTAGTTTATGAATTTGTGAAGTATTGACGCTAATGTTATTTAATGTATCGTCTTGCAATGGTGAACTAGAAACAATTGTGTTGTAGGTGTCAGTCGGCCTGTTGAAATTTTTATGAAAAAAGTCATTAAACGCTCTGGATATAGCTTCCCCGTTAGTCAATTTTTCGTAACCATAGTTCATTATTTGCGGGTAATTCGATTTGTTTTTCCGCTTGCTTTTAACATAAGTCCAAAATAATTTAGGTGAAGATTTTATATTTTTTTGAGCATAGGTAGTGTAGTCTTTGAAACATTTGTCTTGTAGTACTTTCTGCCTGGCTCTTAAGATGGAGAAGGAGATATAGTCACTTTGGTTGTTGTATTTTTTCCAGCGTTTATGTAGTTTACCTTTTTCTTTTATTAAATTAATTAACGCTCTGCTGTACCAGACAGGATAGTTAAATGAGTTATTCAAGTGTAACTTAGGCACATATGTGTCTATTACCGTGTTCAAAATCGAGTAAAAGTCAGCTATCATATGCTCAATATCTGCCGTAGTATTTATAAACGACCAGTCCTGTTCAGCTAAGTTGTCATTTATAAGAGTGTAATCGGCTTTCCTAAACTGATGTTTCACACATTTTTTGTTAAATAATGTGTTTTGAACAATATCTTTAGTATTAAACGTCAGCGTAGGATGAAAACCGTCTTCTTTTACTAGCGGAGTAAATGCTTTTGAAATTTCCACAGCAAAGTTAGTGAATATAAGGTCAAGGGTATTGTTATGTGAGTTAGCTATGCTATTATATTGTTTGAGGCCTAAGTAGTTTGTCAGTTGAACAAGCCTGGACGCCGAATTTTGCATTTCTATAGACCCTTTCTTTGGTATGGATATATCAGTCCCATTCCAAATTATAGATGGTAAGTTAAAATCACCTGCTAAAAGAAAGTAGTCATCTTGATGAGCGTCAAAAATGCGTGTTAAAGAATCGAGAAATATATTGAGTTTGCCAGGTAATAATTGGTTTGGTGGTAAGTACAATACAGCAATATGCATGTTTTTTGTATCGGACAGCGCGCGCGCTGGGATCGTAACCCATATACATTCTAAATCATTGCATTCCCACTCAGTACGCACGAATGCGCCCAGGCGAGAGGAACTCACCACCATAACCCCGCCGCCCCGCGAGCCGCGGTCACGCCGATGAATGTCGTATTGATCAGTGCTAAGTTCCGCGTCCAGTATGTCATCACCCAGCCAAGTTTCTGTTATAAGTGCTATGTCGAAGTTCAAGAGACAAGTGTTTTTATAGAAAATATCAGTTTTGGTTCGTAGGCCACGAACGTTTTGGTATATGAACCGTAGATGGTTATTCGTTTGGGTTGTATCTGTTTGCATAGTGTAGTGTAAACTTACCGATATGCCTACTTATACTCATTATAAAATACCTGTAAATATGCATAGCGCAGTTAAATTGTGTGGTCAGGCTGTCGAGCGCATTAGTGTATGTAATGTTCTTATAGTTCTTTTGTCGTAGGACGGGAATGTTAATGAGAATATAATTAATTATTGATTTTGTAGGTAGGGATATAATATTCTGAGAGTTATGATATATTGATCTATTAGAAACTATTTTTTGTTGTGGCGTATTGAGAACTATTTTTGTAATAATGTGATGTGTTGTGTTATTTAGATTGTTTAAAATTATATTATTTCGTTGCTGTGATATTATGTTATGTAAAGTGTTTAAGATTATGTAATTTTGTAGTAGTAGATGTTTATATAATGTGATTACTTCCTTTGTACAAATAATGTAGTAATAGTTACAAGGACATACGATATATCCATTGTGTTTTTGTTGTTGTAAATGTGTGTATATTGTAAGTTCGCTTTTGTTGACAGTATTACATCGATTATACGAAAAAATAAAGTATTAAATAGTTTTATTAATAACAGTGCAACAAACTAACATTAGTGTATTTTGTTTAGGTCCGAGTTTGTAATAATGGGAATGGGAGGTGAAGTGTCGTTTTTTCGGACATAAATGCAGCAATTTTTTGTCCAGGTGTATCTATAGCCGGCCTCTGCGGCTTTTACCTTGCATGATTTTAATAACATTTTATTGTGTTGAGTTAGGTGCTCATTGATATAAACTTTATTTACTTCTGCTCCCAATCCCATGTCTTTTACCGTAGTTCCCTTATGTTTCTTTGAGGCTACTACGAATGCATCCTTAGTTGAGCGTAGTCTAAAGCGGGCGACGATGGGGCGTGAGGAGGCGGTGGCGCTGCTGGCACGTCGAGGCTGGATGCGGTGGGCGAACTCAACATCAGTGACAGTGAGCTTGGTACCAATGTGTTCGCCTATTTTCATCACGATGTCAGCGGTCTGTTCTTGTTTCGTCTCCGGGATCCCAACTATTTCAACATTTTGTAGTCTTGCCCACTGCTGCTGGCGCACTTGTTCTTGTTCGAGAAGTTTTATGCGTGACTCACACTTAGTTAATTCTTGTCGTATATTAGCGTTTTCCTCTTTAAGTGACTTTGTTTCAGCACTATTAGTTTTGAGTTGTTTCAATATGTCGTCGTATTGAGCGCTTACAAACTTTAAAGATGATTCTAGGTTAGTAACTTGCTCCTTAATGTTTCCAAATTCTGACAAAAGTATCTCACGAACCGTTGAAACTAATTCCTTCTGTATGGTAGCATGCAACTCTATGGGTAGCTTATCAACCGAACTCTTAGACGAGCTGGTAGAACTAGTCATTTTCCTCTTAGTGACATAATCCTGATCTTCTTCCAATATACAGTCGTGCTGCCTAACCGGAGTATTAGAGTTGTCTGCTTTGGGTTTTTTTGAATTGCATGACGGACAAATCCAGTTTGAGGCATGTTTCTTAAAGTCAGCCGATAAGTTGACACAGAAGTAATGGAACTGTTTTGCACAAGATTTCCGTGAACAGATAATCTTTTCAGTAAGTTTCAGGTTATCATTGCATGCGTAACAGTTAGTCATTTTGATATTTCTTTAGGCGTTTTTTTTTTTTTTTTTTTTTTATCCTTCACTTTAGAGGGTATTCACGTAATTGTTGTTGATATTGGTCACAAGCTTGAATCACAAAATCCACAAAATCCAAGTAAATTCTTGTAGTTTCTTCTTAGTTTAATATCACAAAACCAGCACATAAAACTAGTAATCACTTTTAAACAGGTTTGGTGGTCAATTGTTCACTATTTGATTTTTTTTTATCGATAACTATACGTGCTGACAAACTGTCGTCACTGTCGATTCGGTTCTTGTTTGTATGTTGATATTTAATAGCCTAATATTTAGAACACTAATTTAGTCTAAGTACATAGATAATTTATATAATACAAGAGTTTCACAGAGGTCAGGTAAAGACTTACGATATGGCCTTGGCATATTCGATAGTCGTATATTGGTATAGTAAAACTACTAATGAAGAATGTTACCTAATTTTGAATATTAGCTCTCCATATTCTCTGTCAAAAATAAAAAATACAAGTGAAAGAATTACTTCGATACGTCAATTAGTTTCCGATTTATAGAAGTAAACGTGCGATGCGGACTCGTACTCGATTTGACGTACTCGTGTGACGGTGCAAGATGACGTCATCTTGCAACACTCGCTCATAGCGGAGCGTTGCAAATTGACGTCACATGCGGTCACGTGACTGTTAGCGGGACTCGATTTTATCGTAAGTTTAAATGCCTGTAAAATCAAAACTGATAGGTATTTTTTCTAGTGTATTTGTATATACATACAAGCTTTACTGTAACAAACTTTCAACCAATTTGGCATACCTATTAAACATTCTCCATTATGTTTAAATCAGGAGCATCTTATTTTTTCTGTATAAATTCTGGTCTAGTCATTTTATATCAACGGCCGTTTGTATTTTTAGCGTAATTCCCAAGATAAATAGAATATAAAGTAGAATCTCGCGTGTGCGCAGCCTATCAATCATCGCAGATGATGTGGAACTAGTCTCTGTGTATTCAAATAGAGAAGAAGAAATAAACAGATAATCTTGAGTTGATTCAAGGTTTAACTAGTTCATGAAATAATACTTTATCTCATTCAGTCTGACTAAACCAGGATAATACCTATGTATCTAGATTTAGACATGGTGAAGCACCAGCATAGCTGTTAGTTTATATACTTAGGTACCTACCTACCTCCTTGCTCGGTTGGCTCATTAGACCTCATTTGACATAAAACTGTGTTAAAAATGAAGTACCTATTTTGATTACCACATTCTAGATTATAAATGTAACTTACTCAAAGACTTAAGCCTAAAAAAGTTATAATGCTCATAAAATATTCATGTGCGGAACCTTAATTGCATGAATAAGTTCAAGATAAAAGTTTGCGGGTTCTTTTGAAGGTATTTGTTGTTAGTTTTGTTCGGCACAATTTACTTGAAAACCCTCTCGGCGAGTTCATTTATTATGTCTCAAGAGTTTCATGAAAAGCGCAAATTAAGTGGCCATAATCGATTAAATAATATTCTAGCTAGAAAACAAAATACAATGTAATTTTACAAATCGTAGAACATTATTTGTAAAGTAATTATAACGAAACAGATAAATAACACAGGTACGTACTTTACCTTATTTGAAATATAAGTACCTTTTAATTACTTAAATAAAACATAATTTAAAATAAATAAATACTGGAAGACGTAGTTAATTCGAGAACTTTACGTGGAATTGTAATTCATTTATTTTTTGCTTCACTTATCGCGAGTTCTTTACAGCCATGATGTCGTTTATTATTTGCGCGTGTTTCACGAACAGGAATTTATTCTTTGTACGATATAGTTGAAACGACTCTAAGGCTAATACCACCATAAACTCTCCGGCTCGCCAGACTGAAAAACATAAATTCCCTTTTTTATTATCCTTGGGTTCTTCTCTGGTAGACCACAATCTAAGTACCTTTACAGTCAGACAAACCATTTCTTATCTAAACTAATATGGTAACGAAAAAAGATTAAATTTTTTATATGTTTGTTTGCAACGGATAAATTCAAAAATACTTAACCGATTTTATAAATTCTCTCACTATAGATACCTACATTAATAGCGACTAACATTACATATTGAGAATTTAGATATTGTTTTTAGAGAATTAACAATACTTTATTAGATTCAACATTTCAATTCTATTGTTGCAATCTTATCTAAAGTCATTTTGATTCATGTTCTATTATTCGGAATCAACTGGAATTTTATTTTTGAATACTTTGAATATTTTACTTTAGTTGTTCACTCGTTTTTTATCGATTTGTGAAAAGTATTTTTAAACCTCTAAGGTGAAAACCAAGCAATATGTCCCGCCTGATGGTAAGCGGTTACTTTAGCCAATAGTAGATTGCAACACCAGTGGTACAACCCGCGCGATATATAATACATATTTGAAAATGGAACTATTTGTGGAATGACCAGTCAGTTTGCTCAGGTAGTAGGCAGTAAGATAACAGAGTCGCTTTAGCAAATGTCCCGTGACGAGGACCGCTTGCCTTCGGGGTGGCCATTACAGAAAGATTAATGACGTCATCATGTCTCCTGGTACAGAATCACCGCTACGATTGTGTATTGCAAAATTAACCTCGTTGATTACAAACGGTTTGTTACGTTGAAGTTGTTCGTGTGTGGATAATAGTTACAGCAATTTTAGCTAAATGTTTGGGACAAGTGGAATAACGTGGTTGTTTTTATGTAGAACTAGCTGTTCCCCGCGGTTTCATCCGCTTTCCCGTGGGATCTTGTAGTTCTAATGTAGCTTTCTAATGATGAAATAATTTTTCAAATCGCTCAAGTAATTGCAGAGCCTATTCAATGCAAACAAACAAACAATCAAATCTTTCCTCTTTATAATATTATTAGTATAGACCCACCAAAAACATACATGTAAAAAAGGAGAGCCAAGTTCGATACAAAAATTATTCTCTGCTGTGGGCTTCGCCGCAAAAAGAATGGAGATCTGAGATTGAGTGCCAAGTTCTATGCAAAATCCAAATATGTAGTCTAAGGGCTAACTTGGCTGGTTTTCCCATACGAATTATATAGCCTTCGCATGTTCTAAACCTGTTACCTTTCGGTTCTTATTTTATTATTCCGAAAATTTGGCTTGCTGGTAGAAACTACCCATCGAACATAAGGCTCTTCCATGACTGTGTAAAAGTAGGTACTTAATAATAATTGGGTGGGTCCTTTTAAAATAACAAATTCAAAACTAAAAGTAGACTTTATAAATATAAAACAATTGCATTGCCAAGCCCACAGCAGAGAATAATTTTTGTATTGAACTTGGCTCTCCTTTTTTACATTTATGTTTTTGGTGGGATAAGTATATATACACGTCAACGGTTCGATTCGGTTGTCACAGCGCCCCACCCACCCCGCCCGCGCCGCTCCGGCGTCACTCGGCGCGCGCGCGTCGTGTATATACCGAAAATCTAAATGCCTATTATTTTATCATTATTTATGAGTAGGTAATGATTTTACACTATTGATGTGCGCTAAATATAAAAATAATAATTAATCCCCGTTAATAACGTAGGTAACCTAAGTAATATTAGGTATTTATGTTAAGCGTTCATAATAGAATCTAATTATTAAAAAATTGCCAGTTTTTTATTTATTCCTTTGTATTCATCTAATTACCTCTCTGCAAACCAAATTTTAACTCTCTAGGTCATCTGGAACTGGGTTAGAGTTTTGGTCTATAGGTCAGTCAATGATAAAAATGAGGAATTTTGGACATTAATATCTAAATAACCGTTTGAGATAAGCTTATGAAATTTAGAACACATATGTATCTCGCAAGTTTCAATATATGAGCCAAATTTGATACGTTTATGTAAAATAGTTTTTGATTTATGAGGGGGTCAAAAGTGGCTCCAAATGGTTCGTGTAATATTACACACGGTGCGGCTCGCCAGTTCTGTTTCTTGAACTTGGCTTGACACGCTCCCGCGTGTCTAGATATGTAATTGAGTAACTTGTTTGAGTCTAGGAAAGTTTGTTAGAACATGTAAAATGTATGTAGGTATCAGTATCATCTAGATTTACTTCCTATCAATCATGTTTTATTATATAAGACTAGTGACTAGCTTCCGCACCACGGCATCGTCCGCGGTTTCGAGATGAAAATAATCTATAGCACTCAGGGATGTAGCTGAAAGAAGTAGTTTTGGAGACTACCTATTCCACGTCCGAACATACAGAAACCTTTTTATAATATTACTAGCTTATATAGCTTTCCGCCCGCGGTTTCACCCGCGATCCCGTTTCTCCATACAAACTTTGGACCCCCGTTTCATCCCCTTAGGAGGTGAATTGAAAGCCTTTCTTAGCTGATACCCATAATAACTATCAGCGTGCCGAATTTCAGCGCAATCCGTTCAGTGGTTTGTGTTGATAGATCAATCAGTCAGTCACGATTGCCTTTTATATACAGGTTGAATTTCTGAACAGGTGATATTACAGTTGATTTTTTTTTAAGTATTTGTATGAATAAAATATTTTTAAGACCTATTTAAAGTACCTACTAGTTTTCCGCCCAGCGGTTTCACCCGCGTTCCCGAGGGATCTTATATTTTTCCGGGATAAAAAGTATTCTATGTTTCATCAAAACCCGTTAAGGCGTTTTTACGTGATTGAGCAACAAACATCCAAACATACAAACTTTCACATTTATAATAATAGTATGATACCCCACTAGGGATGATAAATAAATATAAAAACTGTTCAATCACATGTTAGTGTTCAAATTATTTTCATACATTTTTGTTCGTGGCTTTGTAGAGGTTATAACTTTTGATGTGTACCATTTGAGCAACATCGGCATTATATATATATATATATAAGTAAATGAACTGTGACAAGGACGGACGTCGCGAAACTATAAAGGTTCTATGTTTACTACGGACTAAGGAACCCTAAAAAGTCTGACATTATTTTTTTGTATATTTTTTAGTAGGTACGCAAAAAACTTTTTTTCTCTATTACGGGTTGGTCTCCTATTTAAGCTATTCACATTGAGGAGTACTTCCAGTCCTCCATCTGTGTTATAGATAATAAATTACTAAAATCCTTGATGGAACACTTTGGTGAAAAAATTCAGTGTTGCTTATAAGTTATATTTCAGAGACTCAGGTCTATGCTCGTATCTTAGAATACTGCATCACATAATTATATACTCCAGTTGAACAAGGTAACAGGTGAATTCAATAAAAGGCAACAACAACATCGATGCGCAAATTCAGTTCAGGTAGGTAGGTAAAATACTGGACAAAAAACAATGTTTGTATCAACTGTGTTCGCAACCCCTGGAAATAAAATTCATCGCACTAAGCCAAAGGCAATATTTTTACAGCTCAATGAAACAATAAAATGTTGCTGTTTGTTTATAAAATCAGTGCGATAAATGCAATTCGAGCGCACGGTTGCACTTAATTAAATTTTATAAATTGCCTCATCGTCTTGCATTGTCATTTTTGTTGAATCATATTTCATTTATACCTACGGAAATAAGGATGTTTCGATCATTGCAAATTCTGACCATAAACATGATTGTCATAAATGAATTATTCTTCAACTCATTTCAGGTAATACAGTCAGATGAACATCTCGTAAAACTTATTCTGCGAGCCGCATGAATCAACTTTTAATCTTTGTTGAGGCACCCGTATTAAGGCAAGGCATGTTTTCCCCTCCCTAGGCAAGTTTATTTTGTTTTAGTACTAATCACTTCAGTGGAGCGGTATGATGGCTGTCGGTATCTACTGTTTTATTCAGTATTTACTATTTCAATTCAATGTAATGATTAATGGGCCAGCATCAATATCCTTTTGTTATATGAAATACAGTATAAAATATGTTATATAAAGCTCTAGGAAGCCCCCCGCGGTTTCATCCGCCGCGTTCCCGAAGGATCCTATCTTTTCCCGGTTAAAATCTTATGTTTTAATCCAGGATATGATCTACCTGTGTCCCAAGTTTTTGCGTGACTGAGCCACAAATATATATAAACTTTCACAATTATAAATTAATATTAAGTATGATGATTGCTTCTCCCGTTCCACTCTTATACAAACTTCCTTACATACATAATGACGTATTCACCATCTAATGAATGACATATGCAATGCAAATGATTCATAATGAAAGTCTTTGAAGATGAAATGTGTAAATTACTTTGAAAGTACTTTGGTTGTTATTATCTTTAGAAATGTTGCTCATTTATAAGCCGTCTATTTTATAAGATTAGTACCTTTTTAAACAATACTTATTTTAGATTAAATTCTTTGCAAAATATGTTGCGGTTGAAAACGCGGGGCTGAAAACTAGTAGGTATTTTATATAACTTGTCAGTTATTATAATTAATCTATATTATACTAATATTCTATAGAGGTAATGTTTGTAAGTTTGGATGTAGGAGGTAATCTTCGAAAATTCGAAAAAATAGTAAAAAGTTACATTACCTATCCATGGCATAGACTACTTTTTATTTTGAAAACGTAGGTGAAACCGCGGGAGGAAGCTTGCAATGGAATAAAGTTCTTAGTAAAGTATATTATTATGTATAAGATGCATAAAACTTGTTAGCATCATGAGTACACTGAAGTCCAACAAGTACAGTCTGTCTGAACTTGTTTTGAGTGCACATTTTAGTAACTTTATACTTTATGTTTCACTTTAGTTACTTTAAAGTTAAATTGATCGAGGTAACGAGAATGTTGCTTATGAACAAGAACTTATGAAGTAACTTAACTGGAACATTTTTTTGTACTTCTCCTTTCTGTCTTTATTCTACACTTGGTGAGGTCGGCACAACATGTTTCCCTCTTCCACTCCGCTCTATCACTAGTCGTCTCAGTACTCACACCTTTCATACCTATATCATTCTTCACGCAGTCCATTCATATCTTCTTCAGCCTTCCTCTGCCTCTACATATTTGTATGTACTATTCTCCTTTTTCTTGTCCTTATCCTACGCAAGGTGGGGTCGGCACAAAATGTTTTCCACTTCCACTCCGCTCTATCACTAGTCGCCTCAGTACTCACACCTTTCATAAACATATCATTCTTCACTCATTCCATCCATACCTTATTCGTCCTCTATCATATCCACCCTCATACATATACTTTTATTATATTAGGCATAAATAGAATCTTGTAGATATTATCATTTTCCAAATACCAATTTCAAGTTGAGATATTCAAGAACAAGAGTCACTATTTGAACACAGGCCTTTCTTGAAAATTAATTAAACATCTCATTTTAATAAGTTAATAGAGTAATTTAACATTGAAATAGGCTCTAATAACCTCGTTTAATAACATAAAATTGCATTAACACGAGCCACGAAAGTGTTTAAAGCCTTGAAGATGCGTTCATAAATACTCGTGTCCAATAAATCTAAGGAAGTAGAGACATTAAGATGTACGTGAGTGTCGGCACCAGAATTTAAACCGGGAATAAGAAGTTAAAGGGGCATGTTACTTCGTTTAAATTAGAACCTCTTTTGTACCTGTAAGGGGTCCTACGTATATTACGTAAAGTAAAAAAACGTCTGTTCTTATGGTCTATATTACTCTTGATATTTTTTCCATTAATTGAGTACCAAATAATGTTTGTTTAAGTAAATGGTAGGTATCTAATATATTTATTAAATAAATATATTATCGATTTTTAAGAGTGATAGCAGAGATTAATTAAAAACAAAGACTGGTAGAGAATTCTTGTAAATATTTCAGAACCCTTTGGAAATAATTGCTTAAATCTCTTTTGAAGCAAAAATACACTATATTTTTAATGTGGAATATTTTATATACCTAATATAATATATTCATGTTAATGTTGCTTTTAATGTATTAGATTTCTTTAAAATAAAATAAAAATCTACATTGATAATTTCCGTATGTTCCTCTATATATAGGATGTTAAATTGTGGTAGATTAAGCACAATGGCAAACTTTTAGTTGCAATGTAATCTGTTCCATATATAAGTTAGGGCAAAGTTTTGTGTAACCACATAACGTTCATTTCATGTCTTCAAGAATACTTGAACTGTGTGTGACCAAAGAAATATAGTTTGGAATTCGTTAGTCCTCTAAGTTTCGCTCTTGAAATTTGTGTATAGATTAAACTTCTATCAAAGTAATACACTAGTTATTTATTTAACAGTAGGTATATATTATGTACATATTCGAACTTGTAGAACGAATTAAATATAATATTAGAAGATATTTGAAAACAATTTTCTGTTTTTTTTTTAAATTTAATAATAAAGATATTTTATTGGAACAACAAAGAAAGAAATCACTATACAGTTGGTATGCAAATACAGCAAATTACAGTTTGCAAGATGGCATGAGTAGTATTGGTGGCATTGTTAAGAACTCTTTTGATAGTCACTAACTGTTGGGAAATTGACACAGATGAAATATAAATTGTCTGAGATTAATTAATTTATATAAAAAATATATTTTATTTTATATTTTGAGGGCTTAACCATTGCCCACAAGACGTATAGTAATCCCTGCATCCCATCAAGGTAACCTGCGTCGTGTGGTACCTGCAATACAATTTAGTGTGATTATCGGTAATATGAAGTGATGTGCCATTAGTGTAGGCACAACAACTATTGTCAATAATTTTATATTTTATGTGAGTTATGTACTTTACGCTGTTTGTGTTCCTTAATAAATAAATAAATAAAAATAAAATAAATGAAACGCAAGGAAATAACAGATTAGCAGCACCCATAAGTTAATCTACAAAATTATTTAAATACAATTATTTACACAATTATTTTCTTTTTACTTTAAGATTAGCTTGTGTTTGACAGCAATCTCACCATGGTAAGTGATGATGTGTCCGAAGGTGTAAGCACACAAAACCAAGAATTAAACTAGCTCTCAAGTACCGCTATCGGAACACACCGATAGGTGCTTGGCGACAGACTTTTAACATGAGGGTGGTAGCCAGCCAGTCGTGTACCTACTACAAAGTACCCTACCACGGTGCTATGGTTTCCATACGATGTTTTCCATCACCGAAAGCTCAATTGTAGGATGCGATCCCACGACCTCCGCCATGGTATCCGACGTCACTACGATTGAGCTGCTATTTCACAAAAAAAAAATTCGTCCACTAAGTGAGGGCGATTTCATAATTGGAAATTCCAACTCAGTAAATAATTATGCATCCAATTTTAGTTGAGCTTTAACAAATGATGCATAGTGCTAATGGCTTCTTTATGAGCATGCTGTTTCACACAACAGCTATTTGTGGTCAACTCAGCATATATGCGCGTATACTCAATTTATAGAAACAGTCATGTGTCACGGCAGTCTGGCGCATATTATATTACCGTGTTTACTATACGTATCATTCGTTATTTATGTACCTACCTACATAATATAATATCTAATTTACATAAATCTCTGAAAACAATCATATACATACAGCTTTTCACCCCGCAGTTTCATCCACGTACACATTTTTTACCCCTTCAACCAGAATTTCAAAAATCCTTTCTTTTTCTCGTATACGTCTTAAAAACAACACATGTGAAATTTTCCAGGTTCAAGGGTTTAGGCTGGGCGTTAATATGTCAGTGAGTCAGGCCTTCTGTTTTTATATACACAATATAGATTGTAATATTCTGTGTTTGCCCACTGATAGAAATTTGACCATACAATTTTTAGGACAAAATAATTATAACAGAAAGAGCGAAGGAGAAACAGGGATACTAAGTGTTTTCTTCTAAATTAGATAATATTATTATGAAAATAAATATATATATTTACGATTCTGAATATTACTTCTAATCACGGTTATGTACCTAGTAACTATACCAATTTTATTGGTAAAGAACCATATACATTTCTTGAAGCCATGCGGGAATACTTTGATTTATAAAGGTGTGTATGTGCGAATATGTGTAGGTGCTGTACATGACACATACCTAGTGTGTGCTCCAACCAACCAACTCTGCTTAGGCTAACAACGCCTCGGGAAATTATTATATCTTCATCCGACGAGTTAGGTATAATACTGTACAATACTTATGCAGCAGTATATGCATAGTTAGAAGAAAGCTCAACGATATCTTTAAATAAAAAGTATATAAATATTTACAGTCTATTTAAAGTACCTTTTTATATGGGTAGGTATATTAATTATGAAATATTATACATAATTATGTCGAACAAATAAAGTTTATGTATATTTAATCTAAGTACCAACTCACGAAACATAGTGGACATAAGACTATCGTCTATAAAAAAGAAATATTCTTGTGACAGAAACATGTAAGGATGAATGTAAAAATATGAATTAATTTTTATTATATTTGACAAGTTTACTAGTACAATTATTAATAATTACATACACAAATGTTGGTTTATACATATGTTGTAATTAAACTTTAAAATTAATGTAGATTTTTTTCTTCAAAAAATTACGTTTTATGCCTTTAAAATGCATTGTCATCGAATTGTGAGCTACCCTGATAGTTTCAGCCTTATAGTTAATCGGAATTTTAGAAAGTACTCGAAATTTTAGTTGCAGAGAGACAAACAAGAAAAAAATGTGGTAAAACATGTCACAATCTGCAAATTTTGCGTTTACCAGTTGCGGCTTGGAAGTATCCTCTATTCTTACTTTGAATAAATAATATGCGTAAAAGCTTCGAAACTGCGCTAATATTTTATCCTACTCGCAGGATCTACCAGACTGGTAAGCTGCAATTTCTAAAACCTAATGATAAATAACTTCGTTTTTAATGGGACCTTTATTATATTATAATTTATATCTTTCCTTATGAATCATAGCAACCTTTATAGTAAATATAAAAAGCGCCTGCAATAAAAGTTTTACTTGATGTCTTACTTAAATATGAATTTTTTTTGTAAGGCGATGATAGCTCAGTGGTAAGTGACGTCGAATACCACGGCGAAGGTCGTGGGTTCGAATCCTACAATGAGCTTGAGCTTTCGGTGAAGGAAAACATCGTGAGGAAACCATAGCACGGTGGTAGGGTACTTTGTAGTACCCGACTGGCTGGCTACCACCCTCAAGTTGAAAATCTGTCGCCAAACACCTATCGGTGTGTTCCGACAGCTGCACTTGAGAGCCCGTTCCCATCTAGGCTTTGTGTGCTTACCATCTTCGGCCACATCATCACTTATCATGGTGAGATTGTGGTCAAACACAAGCCTATCGAGAATAATAAAAAAAAAAAAAAAAAGTAATGAAAGAAAGAGGGTTACATATTGTGCTTCGTTTTGGTGAAAAAAAATATTTAATGAACGATTCTTTTTTATTGTTAATACCATAGATTAAGTGTCCTCGCGCAGCTCGGACTAGATATCATCGTCGTACTTGAAAAATGCGGCAACAAATACTACGCCTAAATCGAGCCCGAAGCGTACCCGAGCCGAACCGAGCCCAGTCTCGTTGCAAGAAATTATTCCATTCAGTTGTCGCGACACAATTTTTCACGCACACTAGCATCCTTGCAAATACACACAAAAATATTGAGTTGCCGCATTTTTAGAAGCTGTCATGGAAAGGGATCGCTCCATCTATGAAGGAGCGGCGCGACGTTTTATTAATCTACTAGCTTTCCGCCCCGCGGTTTCACCCGCGTATCTTTTGAGATTGAATTTCAAAAAATCTTTATTTGTTAGCCTAAAAACAAAGTTTCATGGTTCTAGCTTAAAAAAATCGCGAACTTCCATACAAACTTTCAACCCCCATTTCACCCCCTCGGGGGTATAAATTTAAATAACGCTGATACACGAGTTTCTTTATTTTTAATGGATAGTCTAAAAACAAAGTTTCATGATTCTAGCTTCAAAAATGACCGACTTTCATACAAACTTTCAACCCCTTTTTCACCCCCTTAAAGGTTGAATTTCAAAAAATCTGTTCTTATTCCTCGGTCAAGTTTTAAAAACAACACCTGGGAAAAAAATCTGCTTTCTAGGTCTAAGGGTTTAGGCTGGGCGTTGATAGATCAGTCAGGACTTATCCTTTTATATATATAGATGGTTTATTGTAAGTGACAAAAACAAATAAAATACATAAAAAAATGAAAATGAGTTATTAGACATAGAGCTGAGGTAAAGCGCCTTATACCTAATAATAAGCTTTTTGCTACGAGGTTACACTCGCAATCCTCTATTTTACCCATGAGGAGCAGAATTTTACAAATAACCCTTTCTTCACTATGAAAGGGTTACCTACATGTTTGCAATATTTCACATTTCGAATCCCACCGGCTTAGGCTGTGTGTTAATAGGTCATTCAGTCCGACAGGACAAATCTTTTCATATGTATACATACGTAAGATAGTTTTTGGTGACGATAAAAAAATCATTTCAGGTAGGAAAATGGAATGAACGCCACACTTTATGAAAAATTTGTTATCACATGCACGGATTGTTCGAGCAATAAAGTGTGAAATGTTTCACAGTTTTGAGAGTCATGCTTGCCATTAGCATAGTAGTAGGAGCGTTCTATAAAAATTGAGAATGTTTTTTTTTTTACCATTAGGTGGCAAACAAGCTTACGGTCCACCTGATGGTAAGCGGTTACCGTAGCCTATGGACGCGAGCAACATCAGAGGCGTCACGAGCGCGTTGCCGATCTTGCATAAACCTTCTTACTCCTCTTTTGAAGAACCCCATGCTGTAGTCTCTAGAGAAAACCTCTACAGGGAGCTCATCCCACAACCTATTCGTGCGCGGGAGAAAATGTCTCTCAAACCGCACGGGTGTGAGTGTGAACTGCCTGTCGACGGCGGCCGGTGCGATGGTATTGTACAAGTGGTAGAAGTAGAACACACATAAGGAGGCAAAGTCTCTTTTAATCTATGTATTACCAATACAATTTCAGTACCTTTTTTTAAGCTTAAAATTCTCATCCCCTGACCACCTCTCAGATACTTCTTCTACCACGAAAATATATGGAAATCATGAAGAGCAAGGTCTGGTGAATATGGAGATTGGACGTTCAAGTATTTCAAAGCCAGAAACTCAGATTGCAGCCATAGCAACGGCGGTCTTGTGAGCCGGGTGTTATCTTGATGAAACAAGATAGTCTTTGCGAGTTTCTCACTTTGTTACTCGTAAATTTTATTAGCTACTTTGATGTAAAACATCTTTTGGCACACCTTGATAGTAAAAAAGACTCGTATATCGTGATGGCAAACGCCCTTTAGGGGGTGATTTTTCAAAAACCCTTTCTTAGCGGATATCTACCTACGCTCTATATATAAACTAAAGTATGGCAACCAATCAACTTAATATTAGCTAAAAGGTTAAATATCTTATTTTTTACATTTACATACTACTTTTAAATAGATATTAATTACACTCAGACGCAGGAAAAACAGATATGTTCATACATATAAACGTCTGTCCTGGGTAGGAATCAAACCCACGACCTGTAGCTTGATAGGTAGTGTTTTTACCAACTACTCCAACTAGCCCATTAATTCAAAATTCAATAAACACTTTTTCAGACAATATAATTTGCACCTCCGAATTGAGAACCTCCTCCTTTTTTGAAGACGGTTAAAAACTGAATAATGAAATTAGTAAGTACATTTTGAAATACTGAAACGGAAATAAAAACCAAATTACTAAAATTTTATAAACTCCTTTAGATTTTCCTATAATTATATCAACCAAAGCCTTGACATGAAAATTTCATAAAACCAAAGACCAATTAATTTGAAATGCGCCTTTATTCGACTTAATAGTTACGCTGCCTACATGCAGTATTCTGGTAAGACCTAATTTTACATATACTCATAGGTACGATCACATTCACGTGTGCAATGATATAATAAGTAAAAAAGTGTAGATAAGTTACCTACACAACATTCGATCTTAAAAATTACCGACAATAGACAAAAATTACACCCATTTTTGAAAAGTGTCTCAATTAAATTTTATAGTCCTAATAAGTCACTAAAAAAAAAACAACAATTTTATTAAATCGATAAGTGCCATAAAAATGCCATTCGTGCGTAATTTGACGAAAACGCTGATCTCAGCACTATATAGTGTATTATCTATGAAATCAGCTGTCATGACATCAGAGGGCTTGGTAAACAAATGTTGACACGTTTTAGTTTGCTTGCTTCAAGTTTGCTTACATAGCCGGATGCACGTCATCCGGCTATGTAACATGGCGGCTACTATTTCACTGTGTTAAAAAACAGATTAAAAATACTGAAAACTTTGGATTGAATTTAAAAATCTATTTTGTAATTTTATGAACTAAAACTAACATTTCCCGACTGCTTTTTGCCTAAGCTATCTCAATAATATATTTTTAGTTTTTTTTTCATATAGAGTAAAATACCCTATTGCCACTCTAACGCACACGTAAATAACTTAATATTGCAATATCCACCCACACTACATGACGATATCTCATAATAACACAAGATGACATTTTTGATTGTTTTGGGTCACTTTTACTTTTAATTGTACTCGGTACGTGAAGTGGATCCGTTGATACCGGCAACACGACATAGGTCAAAGTAGACTGACTAGCCACTTTTTAGCCACCCATTTTCGGAGCCTATAACCTATCTACAGCTTTTTACTTATAATATCATTGCACGTGTGGTATAAAGCGGGCGCCAGTAAATTCTTGTGAATACATAAATACATAATACAGGTTTGCGCGTGACTCAGCCACTAAAATTTATAACACTCGTGTGCAGAGTTTTAAACACATCAGCTTAATTAATTCCTTTTTGAATTTGTAGTTTCTCTTTATGAAGTTAAATTCACGTTCATGTTGTAACTTTTGCTGGATATTTTTTGGACTTGGCTCTTTTTGATGCTCGTTAATTTAAACTTTCGTTTCGGTTTTATTTCTTCTATAGGTATAGCTTTTTATTACAAATGTTTGAAAGACATTTAAAAAAACTATATGTAAACAAATGTCTGGAGTCGTACAGTCAGCAACATAAGTAACAACAAATTTATAAAACAACTGTTCACTAAAACCATCCGTAATATGCAAAAATTAAGTAAACAGGTGTCTGGAAAATCCCATACATTATACATTTCTTGACCAAAAACCTCCTACACTATAACTATCCATGATAGTTTCGTCAACTACTCATGTTGCTGACTGTACGTGAATTTTAAAAGAAGTTTGGGTTTGTTTGTGTAAAAAGAAAAATACAACGATAATGTGAAATTATTTTCACGGTGGTAGGTTACTTTATAGTAAGCACCCGCCTGTCTGCTTCCACCCTCCTGTTGAAAATCCGAAACCAAATAACTATCGGTGTGTTCTGCTAGTTGCACTTGAGAGTCAGTTGCTTTTTAGGCTTTGAAGAAAATCGTCAGCAAATTGGAAATCCCCATGGTATAGCTATATGGTAAAAGCAGTGTAGGACGCCCTCTAGTTAGGTGGAGCGACGACATACGCAAAGTCGCTGGTGGCGGCTGGAAGAGAATAGCCGAAGAATGTCCAGCAGTGGACTGATACGGGCTGATGATGATTATGGTATAGCTAATGTATACAATGCGACCGTATAGTCACATACCATCAAGGGAATCGCCTGCAAGTTTATCAGACTTCTTTCATAAAAAAAATAAGCTACAGTAAAATAAAATGATCACGATAAACTATAATTTTAATTAAAAAACACCGGCCAAGTGCGTGTCCCTCTGTGTTTATACATGGTTCATAAACTTATATTTACTACCTGTTTTACACAACTAACAACTTCATCTAAGTAATTTTAAGTCTAGGTACTTAGCTGTGATAGTTTTCCTTATAACTTCCTTAGGTATATAATCATAGTATGAAGGCGGCTGAGAGCCCTAAGCGCTCGCCGAATAGTCCGCGTAAGGGTGTCTATGGTCCTTCAGACCGCCACGTTTAAGTCCTTCTCAAAAAAAAAAAAGCGAGGTGTAAGACTCCTCCATTGAAAATGGTGGATCTTTCGCCAGGCTAGGTTATCGTGCCTGGGGACAGCGGTCTAACTGTAGATGTTGGAAGCTTGTATACAATAATATGCAGATCGCTTGAAAAACTTCATTAGTGCGATGTAGTTAATTGTTGCGCCATCTATCTAGGAGTCGAGTGAACTGTATCTAGGTATGTTGTAGATAGATGTCGCTACAATAGTACTACCAATTTTTTTTCTCATATCTAAAATCAACTATTTAGCTGGTAGTGGAGGGGGGAGGGGGGCACTTGACTCTAACAAACCAAACCACAAAACCACCAAAAAATTTTCATGATTTTGTTACACTATTTAGTCGGCGTGAGCTTGCTAGTACGAAGAGTATCTGAGCTAAGCCGCGTACACATAGGCAGACGTACAAACATCGCAAAATTATAAAGGTTCGTTGCTGACTACGGATCCTTAAAAAAACAATAAATTTTTGGTTTAAAAAAGCAAAGCCTCGAAGAAGTATTATGTACATTTCTTGTTAATAAATTGTAAATATACTTATATGTAATTACAAATGTTTTGAACAATTGTGTTCATAAATAAGCGAAACCATCTGGAATGTCGTCAAAAAGAAACATTAGAGTTGTGATGTAAACCAAAATCTTTTTATTAAATTACGACGGATCATCGCAAAAGTTTTAGAGGGATTCCTTAAATTGTGCCATTTTACATTCATGTGATATTTCAGACACATCTTTGCATTGCACGCACGTCGTAGGCCTAGCTGCCAGAGATAAATAAGTTAAGGACGCCGATATTTCACTCCAAACCAATATCGTAAAAGGCGCTGGAAAGAAAGCGTTTACAAACTTTACCCTTGTTAGTGTTCCGGAACGAAAGCCTAACGAACAGTCCCAGAACTTGAGAGGGAATTTTAAAAGTATTTTAACGCATCCCAAAAGATTTATTGGTAACAAAAGGGCATCATAAATTGTTGGAAACATAAATTTCTCGAAGTCTACTTTCATGCGTCCGAATAAGTAAGCGAGGTTGACTTTTTATCATCGCGGCAAGAGCTTTTAAATATAAAAATACTGTAGACAATTTTTCAACGACGTAGACCCATGAATTTCAAATACGTTTTTACAGATAAGGGCCATTGTTGATATAAAATACGATTACGCAGTGTAACCACGCGAGCGCAGGCATCCCCGACCGTAAAAATTACAATACAACAAAGCAAGTAAGAGGTACAAATCATGAAAATACAAAGTTTGTATTAATGACGGTACGTACCCTTCGTTTTTACGATGGAAGATTCTTTTATTGCTCCTTCCAAGTTTAATGCCCTGTAAAATCTTAGTTTGAATAATGTAAAACAATAATTATTATCATTTGTTGGATCGTATGACGTAGGTTGGCCATGTTTCCGAATGACTGCGGCAATAAACATAATTTCTCCTATTAACCCGTCAGCGTTGACGTGAAATGGCTTTAAACAGCTTTAAACATTGGGACTCCCGGAGCTATAAACTAGACATGAAATAGGACTGGCCGACCACATTAGAATTTAACTGCTAATTATCACAGCTATCAGTGAGGGTAAAATAAGGGCGGCTAATGTATGTAATATATGACTTTGTTTTGTTTTTTTTTAGTAGTATATAGTTATAGTAGTATATCTAGTAGTATATATATAGTTTAGTAGTATAAGTAGGTATATATTTAAGATTTTTAAGCATACTCTTAATAATTGTTAAGATTTCATATTTATTTTAGCAAAACAAATCTTAGCTTTATAGTGTTCAAGCTCTGAAACTGTACCAGGAAATTAAATCAGAAGCACCTGATGTGGAATCGTCATAAGAACCGTAATAGCTAAGGAATTAAGACGAATCCCAGCAATTTCAACTCGTAAGTCGTCTTGGAAACATTTGGCACTGAGCGAAAAGCTTAACACGAAATTTCAAATGTCTTTATTATTTTAATCTACTTCCCGAATTATACCTTCTTTGTCCACGATATTATACTTCGCGCTTCGTCTAAAGACAACTTGAAAGTGCTAAATAATTCATTTGATCTTTAATAACATTTAGTACCTACTTTGGTCGAAGCTGAACTCACTCTAGGCTTATGCCTATTAGTTTCTCTCTTAAAAAGACTGATAACATAATCTTTATAATGCGTTTTTTTTTTTATACTGGATAAGCTTGTGTTTGACCACAATCTCACCATGGTAAGTGATGATGTGGCCGAAGGTGGTAAGCACACAAAGCCTAGATGGGAACTGGCACTCAAGTGCAGCTGTCGGAACACACCGATAGGTGCTTGGCGACAGATTTTCAACTTGAGGGTGGTAGCCAGCCAGTCGGGTACTACAAAGTACCCTACCACCGTGCTATGGTTTCCTCACGATGTTTTCCTTCACCGAAAGCTCAAGCTCATTTTAGGATTCGAACCCACGACCTTCGTCGCGGTATTCGACGTCACTTACCACTGAGCTATCATCGCCTTTAAAAAATGCGTTGGTGAATCTGATATATGCTTTGGTGAATTTATGAAGAACCTACAAACAAAGTAAAATTTAACATGTATCTGTCTGTCAATGACTCACAATTTTGAATAAAAATTGTAGGAAATGGTAATGACCATCATCGAATTTGAATCCCATAATTATGTAGGACATTTAACCTATGTTAAACAGTGATTAGCTATTTGTTTGTGATAAAATACAAACAAAAAAATACTTTACCTGTTTGTAATATTGACATAGATTTAAAGTAAATGTCTTGATTTTCTGAAGTTGAATATATTATATATATTCACTTGTCTTCCTTAATTTATTTAGAAAAATAGTTTAACATGGGAACACGTTTTCAAACAAATGGGCCATTATTCATTTTTTGCTAAATATAAATTACAAAAATTTATTAATACCATGTTATTTCGTTCTCACTAGTCACGCAAGGCCTAAATTAGGAATCAGCTTTGTCGGTATAATATCCTTGGCATTAATATTTTCCTGATTTCTCTTTTTTCTTAGCTGTCAGCCATGAATTGATTTCTCATATTAATTGTTAAGTCTTAATATATGGATATGGATGAATTGAATAATTTATTTACCTTTTTAAAAGTGAAATACCACTCACTGATTAATCAAGAAATCAAAGAAAGTATAAATGCTACAAACTTGAAATACGGGTAGATTTCTCATAGAGAGTAGGTATCCGCTAAGATATTTTTTTTTAAATATCCTCTAAATGTTTCCCTGGGGAATGCGGGTTAAGCCACGGGGGATAAGTAGTTAATTAATAAATGTTACCTATATGAATTAATTACCTACCTTGGCAAGTGTTTATTCGTATTATAACAAGTATTGAAAATTGATGAATATACTGTTCTTTATATAAACTCAACATAATAAAATTTGAATTAAATTGTTTCAATCTTGACTCAAATTCTATATATGGCATGTAAATAAATAAGTATTTCCTTGCATATTGACTTGCATATTTACTTATTTACTGCTCAAATATGCACACTCGTGGAATGTCCGGCGAGTTACTCTATCAAGTCTCTCATTTAACTGACGATGATTACTATTTAACACAGACAACTAAGATAATATCTATAAGAAGCTTTACATTTTGTTTCAGGTCGTTTACCTCAGCCAATGTTCGCATGTGTACACATAATACACTTAACTATGACTTTCGGAGTATGCTGAACTTTAAACGAGATTCTTGGAATGTTTGTAAGGAGACTCTTTACGGTTGTATTATTCCACTTACAACTTGTTTTCGTGCTCTACCTTAAAATACGTCTTTCTAGCACTCGGAATACCTGTAACATTATCGTATGAAGGTTTGATACACTTGAAATGATGTAGGATTCATTTAATATTATTTGTATAAATTAATCGTGTAATTGAAACTAAATAATAGATGTTCATTTTAATAGTTAATGTTGTTGTTTATATTTTTTTAACAAATATTTACGACAATTTTCTATTTCAGCAAAATCTATATTGAATTTATTTTTTAATTTTTCGTCCTTTTTTGATAATATTTAAAAGAAAGAGATATTATGTATATGAGGCATGATATTGACAGTTAGATTTATTTAGTTTAGATTATAAAAACACAACTGCGCAAAAACAAAAGGTCAATAATAAAATAAATACCTTCAAAAAGGATCAAACGAGGAGATGAATGTGGAATGATCCCTGCTTACACTTCAGACTTTCAAAATTTATTTCGGTATGCACTGAAGTGCCATTTATGCTCTACTTGTACCCACTACTAAGTTAACTAGGAACTGGGAGGTTTACTTAAAGCTTTATTATTTAATTAATTACATTTTTAAAAGTAACCTAGTTATGTATTATTTTTAATTATAATTCCCCTTTTGTGAATTAAATATGCTCGTATGTTTATCGATAAATGAAGCAAGATTTTTTATGAGTTTTATAGAACCATCATAACATATCATCCCTTCCCATCTACATTATCATTATAACTTCACAACATGCAGACTAGCTAGAAATTTCTCTGAGAGTTAAATTAAAATTCATCATAATTTTCCTGAAATATACAAAACAATTTTCAAAAATATCCAATAATTTGAATCATTTGTCATTATGAAATTTCTCATTTGCGATTTCATTGTGCCTATTCCACTATAAATGTTGTTATGTATGACGAACCCAACTGACGTTTCAAAAAGATGCCACCTGAAAGCACCTAGAAAAAATTTAAGCGAGCTACTGCATTATCAATCCGGGTTTTGTTGTAAAAATTTCAGAAGATAAATCGTCCGAGTGCGGTGTCAGACGTGCGGGCGGCATATCAATCACAACATGCCACGAAAAGCCATTTTCTGAACAACTGACACGTATCTAAAACTAATATTTTACACGGTATTTCCAATAAAAATGTAGCGTGAAAAATAACACGGGGGGCATCACAACACTTTTAGATTTATCTGACGTTTTTACATAAATATATGCAATGTACATGTATATGATTCTTTTCCGGTATATTTACAATTTTATTTATAACAAATGTACAAAATATAAAATCTACTTATATTAAAAAGTTGCATAATAAGTATTACCTCTATTGTGTTTTTTCCGTAGTACAAGTTTTTTTTATTTACATAGGTTCGCGATTGGCCACTTTCTCACTTGATGATAAGTGAGGCTGTGGTCTGCTTGCTTAGAGTTTAAGATTTGATGACCATAAATAAATATTTGTTACTATTTAAGTAACTTTCTAAAAATGCTAAATACTTGTCTGATAAATTTAAGCCTTATTTATTGTTCTCCAAGTTAGACACTGATAAGGATTCTTGATAAACGTGATTCTATGTTATTTAATACTAGTACGAAATATGGATAATTGAGCTAAATAACCCTAATTAACACAAAATAATTACTATAGTTGCCTTTCATTATCCAATTACAAACACAATAAAGTTGGCTTGATAACTTGTACAAAGGTACTTTTGACATAGGTACATAAGCAGACATAAATAAAGCAATAGGTATATTATAATATATAATCATACTATTATCATTTTCAATCATTTATTTAATTTATATATGTACATACCCTTAATTGTCTTTTTATGGTAGGTACATTTCAACATTCAACTGAGGTGTGGGAATGATATTTTGTTTTAATTTTGAACGATAATGTTTCTGAAAATAAAAATCGTAAATTGCTGACACGACGAAACGTAGGTATACTTACAGAAATCAAAAAGAAAATCATTAAGAATTATCTCATTAATATTGTTGAATGCCTTCAATGTAATATACCCAATAATATATTTCGGTAAGTATTTTTAGTAAATTATTATAAGGTAAAACCGTATCTGAATTCCTCTCCATCGAAAGGTTATCTGGAAGAGATCGCTTCATAGCGATAAGACCGCCCACCGTCATACAACTAAATAAATTATAATAGGTACATCTTGTTATTTTTATTTTTGTTTACTAATTTTAGTGTACCGTAAAGAGTTATCTACTCTAGTATCTATAACTACGTCTATTTTAACAACACCCGTTTCTAAGAAATCCTTTTCTTCTGTAATAAAAGATGAAGTGTTTAGGCATGCTTGTAAGTGAAGCCAACATTATAAACACACAATTCGTTCTTTGAAATCGATAAATCGGTTTATTATGAATCTCTGGATACTCTATTCCGACTGTTTCACCACGTATATAAACGAATTTCCCATGCGTCCAACAACAAAACGTCACTGGCATTGTAAACCGAAAATACGAAGCTAAATGTGGACATAAGCTTTGCGGCAATAGTTTACGCCACGTTTGTACGAGACACTTTGATTCGTTATTTGTTTAGAGACGGCTGCCGGCCAAATCGTTGGGCATAAATACATATTAAAAATACTTTGTCTTTATATTTTTTTTAAACATGGCTTCATTTCTGACTAAGTAAGATTGTAATACGTCCAATCGATTTGTTGGTTTAAATTAAACTATTGTGACATTTCACCGAGTTACATTCTTGTAAATTATTCAAACTCAAAACTCATTTATTCAGTTTAGGCCCTGGTATGGCACTTATGAACGTTACAATTGACTCTACCACCGGTTCGGAATACACTTAAACTGAGAAGACTGAGGCAAGAAACTCAGCAAGGCAATTTTTTTTTTCAATTCAAATTCCATTCCCTACTAAGTTTTTCATTGCGGGTATGCATGGGTAGTAGGATCACCATCACCATCAGTTGACCCGCATGCTCTATCGCCCCCTATGAAAAAAAGTTACTCAGACACGGTAAGTATTTACCACTGGAACAAACTTTTATTTGTAATTAATTATGCTATACCAAATCGGTACCCACATTTTCAGAACAAAGAAAATTGTATGAAATCAAGAAATGCAGAGTAAGCAAACAGCGTTTGCTAGCTCTTTGTTACTTAATAGAGTTCGTGCTACAGTCGACAGTATTCGCACTTTGTGAATCCTCTTAACAATGTGAACCAGACATCTACGTCTGTTTAGTCTTCCTTTGCGATCGGAACTTTGAGCTGCGCTGGTAACAAACTAAAGCCTTTTTTAAACCACGCTGGTTTTGTGAAAAAATTTTAGTGGTTTTATTTATGTTAGATATTCCGTCTCGTGGTTTCGCCCGCTTTCCCGAGGGAATTAAAATGAAACATAGCTCATGTTACTTGCAAATTCTTGCTTTTTTTCTCTTTATAATATTAGTTTACATATTGTTTATGAATTTGCATGTTTTTAAGTGGATTAAATACGATGTTTTTGAAAATAAATATGATTAAAACTTTTTTTATATACCAAATACGAAATATAATGATGTCGTTAAAAAGAACTCGGTATATTTTCACAAACTCTATTCGCACAATTTTCAGTCGACTGACTCATTTTTGATCACGAGGCAAATTCTGCGGAATGCTACTTTATGATACCCATAATATTAGTGAGCAAAAATACAAAATTATGACATTCACCCTCGAAATCTTAGTTCTATATCTATACAGAGTTTCCATTGAAGGGTTTTATATTGAATTTATATTTGGTACTTTGGTAGAAATAGAAAATTACGGTTGGTTTCGCACTGCGGTATATCCCTGGGTAGGTATAATCTCTGGCGTGTCACCGCATTTTTTCTTATTACGAGCTTATTGCGTGGGTTATCTTAGGAAGCTATACGTAACCGCATGAAGGCTGTATGGAGGAAATGTAATAGTGGGATCGGTAAATAATCATACATAACTGGGAATTATGGCCGTAATGGGTATTTATAGAGTTGGAAATCGGATCATATGGGCAGATGAACTGGGTACTGGTAGTGAAATGAATGTAGCTGGGTAGAAGTTGAAAAAAAAAAGAGACATATTATTACAAAGTCGTCCAGAGATATTTAATGATTGGACATAAAAATGTATGTCCAAATCATTTCCAATCATTATGTATGTTTACCTTTAATTATATTCATTGTAAGATGCTTAATCTCAAAACCTATAGTTGAGTTTCTTGCTGGAGTTGTATTCCGAACCGGTGCTAGAGTCAATTGTAACGTTCATAAGTGCCTTACCAGGGCCTAAACTGAATAAATAAGTTTTGAGTTTGAGTTTATAGGTAATGTAAAATACCTACCTACCAAGATAAATAAACACCACGATTCTTGGGGTTAGTGATATGAATGGGCAAGCAAGAGATCTAAAATCTATTTCGTATTTACTCAAGTGCACTGTACCACATATCTTACTTAGCTTAGAAAATATTACCCTCAAGCGGATTGGCCAGTATAACATCCCGTGCACGTTGCAGTCACCGTATCAAATTGACTATATCTTTGATACAGTTGTACAGATAACAGATTCACAGTATCACAAGTGTGTTTACGTAAGAATTTACACTCAAAGTGACTGTGATAGAACGGAATATAGTGAACGCTGTAAATATAATGGCAGTATGACTATATCTTAGATTAAAACACACAGGGGATCGGTGCTCAGTACCACCACATAGACATATATTTTACACAAAAATATTGACAGTAGTCTAAGTTGGGTTTGAAAAGATTAATTGCTGATTTATTGTACTGATGTATTGATGCCACCTGTAGCTTTCTTCTTTTTCTTGTCTTTATCCCAAGCTAGGTGGGGTCAGCACAATTGGTTTTTCTCTTCCACTCCACTTTATCACTAGTCGTCTCAGTACTCACACCTTTTATAAAAATATCATTCTTCACACAGTCCATCCATATCTTCTTTGGCCTTCCTCTACCTCTATATCCATTTTTTTTCTGGATAAGCTTGTGTTTGACCACAATCTCAACATGGTACCTAAGTGATGATCCACACTCATACTGAATACTCTTTTTTTGTTATACTATAATATATTTCTTTCAGGTAATACAAAAAGTTACACAATAAAAAAAACATTTTGTATGAATAAACTGTTGTATAATTAGGAGAAATGAACCTTAACACCACGTGCTCACACGACTGCATCTCCACTTTCAATTGAATAACAAAATTCTGCGGCAACTAGACAGTGTGCAGGTATAAATTCAATTGAAGTCGAATTACTGTACATTTCTTAACTGTAATCACATTATTGTAGAAGTAAGCCATGAGTGTTGTTGTTTAGAAGTTATTGGGTACTTAAATACCATTTCAGTGTGTTATTTGAATACGATACGTGCCACAAAATTAATGTCGAATTTAATGAGGTTTTGATAAAGTTTTGCCATGTGAAACGACCTGACTACTAGAACACTGGTACCTACCTAAGTAGATTTTTAGTAGCTCACCACACTCGTACGTACACTTAGGTATTTTATGTCAATTTTAAACTCCGATTTATACCTACTAAATATATGTACCTACGTTGATATAATAAGCTTTATAACCATTCGTGTGATGATATTGCAAAGCGATGTCTGTTCAATCTGTTGTTAGGTATTTGCGACGTTGTCTACTCGAACGATCAATGCATACAAGATCTTATTTTGAGACAATGTTATTTACATCAAATAATCAAAACGTCTACAACAAATAAATGTATCAGATATGTTGATTCAAAAACTAAAAACCATTTTATATTTAAATAAAAACCTATTTATTGATGGTCATCTTTGACATGTTTAGGTATTTATCCCGCCTACATAATTCGTAGATATCAATTCTTAAGATATTGTTTGAAAAACATCAATTTTACTATCCAATATAACGTAACTGACATTTTCATACCTTAAAAAAAACACGTTAAACGTCATAGATATAGAGTAAAATTTATATTATAATTCATGCAAGATTCAAAATAATTTCATTAAATAACACGAGAAGAATATCTATGACCTAAATCTGATTGCGTCGATTGAATGGATTTAGTTGAGTCAGTGAAAATGCTACGAGCTGAATTATCGGCACCTTGCCGTTCCGTTCTGACTCATTTGGTAGCGTTTGCACTTTACCTTCAATATGAATCGGTGTAATTTTCATTAGTAATGATGATTCTCTGGGAATTCCGCCTACTACTACACTTAGTTCGTTAACTTAACCTTAGAAGCAAGATTTTCAAATTCATATATGACGAAGCAAAATACGTGTTTCAATAGCCTTGAGTTAGACTATTAGGCAGCAATTTAGAACATTAAATAATTAAAAAAAAATGTGCTACTTTTATAACTTTTTGACAACTGACTGAAAAAAAGTGCATGTGGGTCTATCCTGGATAGCATTTCGCTTTATCGTGGAAAATTATACATCCCGTGATGGTGCGATAAAATCTAGTAAAATAATATTGAGGAATACACAAATTTTGATTTGATGCATAAATCATTCCCATATTTCTTAGAGTAAAAATAAATGAAGCAAACTTACAAAAAAGACGTAAAAATACTCAGACACCATTGTGTAAAGTGCTCTACTCAACTGGTATAATAAGTACGGTATCCATACGCCTCATTTAGCGACCACAAACTCGCGCGCGAGGGTTGTCTCAACAACTGCTAAAGCCTACCATTCTCTGCAATACGATACGACACAGAGGTTCCTTATAGTCATTTTCCTGTGAGTTCGAGTCATGTTTGTAATTCTTTTGTAATTGCATTTTTTTTTTCTTTTATAATCTTGAAGTTTTTTTTTTTATTCTGGATTGGCTTGTGTTTGACGACAAACTCACTATGGTAAGTGATGATGTGGCCGAAGGTGGTAAGCACACAAAGCCTAGATGGGAACTGGCTCCCAAGTGCAACTGTCGTAACACACCGATAGGTGCTTGGCGACAGATTTTCAACTTGAGGGTGGTAGCCAGCCAGTCGGGTACTACAAAGACCCTACCACCGTGCTATGGTTTCGTCACGATGTTTTCCTTCACCGAAAGCTCAAGCTCATTGTAGGATTCGAACCCACGACCTTCGCTTCGGTATTTGACGTCACTTACCACTGAGCTATCATCGAAATAAACTAAAACATAATGCATAATGTGGCAGCCTGTTGTTTTGCAATGTAGCAGTTGTCAGACTTATTTAGTAAAGGAAGTAGGGTTTTTTTATATGAAATTACAAAAAATAACACGCCATTTCTTAAAGAACCTTTGACTTATGTCTAACTATTTTATGTGACGAGATTTTATAGGAACCTATTGTGAGCAAAGGTAAAATATGTTTTTACGTACCTACCATTGTAATAATTCAGTTATTTGAATATGGTTTTCATTGATTTCAGCCTTTTGTCTGCAGTGGAATAACAAATATTATTTGGTATCTACTAACTTAACAATACGATATTGATATAGGTACCTAATCTTCAAGGTCTTATCAAGGTTCCAAAAAAAATTTCAACAGGCTCGTTAATGGGTTACATAGATCAAGGACCACGTCCATATGGAATTTGATGAAGTATATTGGCGTTCCTTACAGTTTCTTTGAATTAAATATTTATGATTCCTCTTAGCGAAAATAAATGAAACTAACTAACATTAGCTATGCAAGTACGATTAGTTTCTTGTTAAGTGATAGAAAGAGGTGCAGCAATACAGGGAGAACTCTTACACCGGGACAAGTCTGAACATAAACAAGATAGAACACGATCCGCTTGACGAGTGACACTTGACATCGTACGCTGTGTTTTCTTTTTTAATTGTATGCTATGGAACGTCTTTGTGATCTGTTTACGTTGTAATGATGTTGTTTTTACAAATGTATAGGAGACAGGTAAAAAAAAATATTTTAACTGCAGCGTTGACACAGAATATTTAAATTTTGTGGTAGCACGCTAGTGAGACGTTTGTCCCTAACTATACTTGCATAAAAATAGAATTTCAGGATCATTATTAACCGTGGAATTTTGTTATGACATTGGTAGTAAAAATAATATAAAATTTAAATTAATTTTGTTACATAGCAACACTCATATTATATGTATGTACGAGTAACATATACATACACTTTTCTTAGTCATTTCTTAGATATGGCCGTAAATTGCTCTATCTCGCAAACGGACAACACCCAACAAATTGATGATAATTTTAGTGGATATAAAAACAAATGTTTTTAATGTTCTGTTTATCGATACCATTGCCAAGAAAAAAATACAATTTTCCCCATCTTGCCCCCTTTGTCTGACCGCCGGACAACCGACAGACAGATAGACAGAGCAGCCACACCAACTGGGTGATGGATAGATCCACTGGGTAAGGACCTCTGAATAATATCACACTTTTGTAATAACAGTGATTTTTATTTTTTGTACGTAGAACAGATAATTAAAAATGGCTCAAAGAAGCAAAACAAAATAATTATATCTTCTCGGAAACCTTTTGAGAAAAATAAATAGGTAATATTTAATTGAAACTAAAGATATCTACAAAGCAAAAAGAATTTTATGTTTTGCAAAATCATAAATGAATATAAACCAGGCAGTGGTTCATGATCTTACAATTAGATATTAATTTTGTAAATGTTTCTTTATCATTTTTGTTGTACTTATTTTCTTTGACAGAACTTAAAATAAAAAAAACATTAAAAATATCTTATTGAGGCATAAGTGTGTGCGTATGCTGAGAGACAGGTCAGGCAGGTCAGGCAGGGCAGACAACATTCGCGTAGGTTAACAGACATAGTAAGGGAGGCAGCGTTGTATTTTAGATAGTGTTTTTATGCCGATCGATTGCCATCTTTTTCATTAAATTTCATATAACTAATAATGAACCAAGCGTCAGCTCACTCACCCGCGGTGGGTGTAAGATTAGAAGGTTACGGTATTTGTAACGCTACCTCCCGGACTAGCATGCGTCGCGAAGTCGTGTGGAAATCTGCAGAGTTGTCACCTGTCTCTCAGCATACGCTCAGGCTTTGAGTCCGTTGGGTAGGGAGATTTTCAATCATTAGCTAACTACCAACCAACCTTACTACTACCGATTAGCAGCAGTGGCAGCCTGGAGGAGGTTTTCTTTCTATTGATAGTAAAATATATTTATTGCACATTTATTTAAAAAAACCGTAATCTTAAACACGAACCAACCCTTGAAATAATTCACAACTTTGCAACATCTTCACAACAAGGCCCTTCCATCTATCTAAAAAACTTCCCTCACATCCATAACACAGGATAGGTGTCGTTAAAATCTTGTAGATTGCGATACAACCGACCAACAGTGGAAGGACAACATCAAATTGTTTCCGCATAGAGCTGGGTGACAGGCCCGCAGCTGCCCGCTGACAACGGTCGTCCGGAGTGACACAGTAATCTATTATCGGACAACCCGGGCACTCCCTCTGGCGTCGCGCGTAAGCACACTTATACCTTATACTCTGTTGAGAGTCTATTTAGCGCGACCATGCGACACTATTGGCTTTTTTATCAACAACATTTTCTCTAGCCCTAATTGTAACGACGAGAAGATGGTTTAATTAATCTTTTTCGCTATCGACTTTCTGTTAGAGAAGAAAATGTTTACTTCCATTTTTATTTAGAAAATACACTGGCAGTTTTATCTAGCACTATTTGTGTCATTATTATTATTTAAAAATATATTTGTACTTAATGAATGAAAGTTATTTCATTGTCATTGTTCAATTATTATGTACATGTAGAAAAGAGAAGGCCTGACTCACAGACTCATCATCGCCCAGTCTACAGTCTACAACCTTGAACCTAGAAAGATGTTTTTTTTCACAGGTATTGTTTTTAAGATGTAGACGAAGAATAAGATAGGATTTTTCGAAATTCAATCTCTAAAGGGGTAAAAAAGGATACGCGGGGGAAACCGCGGGCGGAAAGCTAGTATAGTATAATGGGAATAGTTGCTTACAGATAATTACACAAATTAATAAATGTTTCGTATAGCCAACGCCATAGTGGTTATATTGGCCAACACGGAATACCATACATTTTGCATTTGCCTACTACCGGAAAAGCCGTAGGCGTAACCTAGTTTTGTCTATTTGTACGTAAATATTTGCACAGTAGACATGGCGTATAAACTTTACCGTATGTATGTAATATGTTCAAAGACTTGCCATAATACTTACATATTGATTTCCGAATATATGTAGTCCTTCATAAAAGGGTCTTCCACCCTCCGGGTAACTTATAGATATTTATCCCATCCCATGTTGTGTTCGTTTTTATAAGAATTTTTATATGGATGCATGGTTTTTGTTTTGGAAAATATTGTAACGTCAACAAAGTGGCAATGCAAACAGCCTCCTATAAACATCATTGACCATAGTAACTGTAGCTAAGTTTTATTTATTATGGACTTGCTGTCCCCCGAGGTTTCACCCGCGTTCTCAAGGGATCTTATCTTTTACCGGAATAAAACATATTTTTTGTTTTATTCCAGGGTCTATCTGTGTGCTAAGTTTCATCAAAATCCGTTGTGTAGTTTTTGTGTGAAAGAGTAACAAACATCTTGATACGGATTGTTTTCTGTCTGCCCAGTTTCAAATCATTGGGTTCGTCCTTACACGTACTTCTTCCATTCATCCTTTTATACATCATGATCGCATTTACTTATTTCATATGATTAAGAAAAGAGTGAATGCCAATATAGGTATTGGCATTCACTCTTACACTATTATGAAAAATGGTGAAAGAGATATGTTTAATAAAAATCACTAACCCAATCTTTAGATTTACAAAAATTTTTTTGTAAACATTACAATTGTAGCTACAATATCCATTAATATCTAGATTTATTTTCTTTTTGTCTAGTTTAAATCATATAATTACTATGGCTGCCTACCTAATATTTAAATAAATAATGTTTTAAACCTAAAACAAAGCCGTTGTAATTCATCGAAGACATCCAGAGGCATAATTTATTCGACTACACTCAATTCCTTGGAGATATCGCTAGAGAATATAAAGTTATGGCTTCAGACCTTACCCTTCCCGGGAAGTAGATCTACCAGATTTAGTTTTATGTGCCCCCGGTACCGACGGGAGACTAACAGTCTCATCCTATCGAGTATGATCTCGTGAGCGAAGCACCGGAACCGTACTTTATGTACTGAGGAATTTGTTTTTGCGAATTCCTACATTTCCAGATGAAGAACGGTTGAAGTAGCTCTCGGCTAGCATATATGGCATTTAAATGATCTTGCTTTGATGAAGTATAATAATATGATTCGTGTTGAATGTTAAGTTGGCTAGCTATGGAGGAGCGAGGTATTAGACTCCTCCATTGAAAAGGGAAGATCTTCCGGCAGGCTAGGTCATCGTGCCTGGGGACCGCGGTCCAACTGTTGATGTTGGAAGCTTGTATATTTGCAGATCGCTTGGGAAACTTCGATAGCGCGATGTAGATTATTAGACCGCCATCTATCAAGGAGTCGTGCGAACTATATCTGTTTTGCAGATAGATGTCGCTACACTAGCTACCACAAATAGCTATAATAGTACTAATAGTATGTGACAAAGATGATGGTCCAATTAATTATTTTATGGTTATAAGTTGAAAATTTAATTAATAACGTATGCATAGAATTAAAATAGAGGTATAGAACGACCCGTGTCTGAAGTACCTGCTTATCTAATATAATCAAATGAGGTGAATAAATTGAAAATTACGCAAACAGTAGTCATTTTTAATAATTAGAAATAAACCAGGGATTGTGAACCTATCTAGATTAAAGATAAATTCGCAGAAATAATCCATCCGTCCACTTTAAAAAGGCAGCTGGGCTTTATTGACTGCTCGTCGGGCACCACCTGCATTTCAGTTCCGTCCTGCATGGCTCGCTCTTATTCAAGAGATATTCCATTATCAAATCCATAAGAGTTTATTTTAGAACCACATACGAATGAATTCAATTCATCAATTCTGTAAACACATATTTGATTGAAAAAAATCTTCAGTCATATAAAAAATATTGATTTGACTACAATATTTTATATCAATAAAATAGCGAATACAATACCAATGTTTGACCCTGTCCAATCCTCCACAGAAATAAAAATAGCAAATAAAAACAGGAAGTTTTGTGGCAACAAATTGAATTCGTATCGTTTATCCCGTAAGAATGAATTCGATATCTTAAAGTGCCATTGTTTGCCTGTAATGGATATTTTATGCATCGTACAGAACCTTTTTGTCTCCAATATCTGTTTCGCAATATATTAACAGTTATTTCGTCCTCGGTAACCTTAACTTGTGTTATTGATAATAAGACCGACCTACGCATTTTGTGTAAATCGGTTGTGATAGGTGGTACATTCACGACTTTTTATGTGTATTTTCGCTATATTCTGTACGTATTATGTACTCTCTGATTTATGTTGAACGTTGTTAAACTTGTTGGTACTTATTTCACTTTATATTTTACCATGATTTTAACTTAAAATGAAACGGAAATGGACAACCCTATAACAATACAAATATTTTATTATTTCACACCAAATTTCCTTCGTAAAATAAAAATCGCCCAAATCCCTCAAATATTCATTGATAACGTAACCCCTCCAAATGGATCATCAAAAACACCGTCGTGATAAAAGATAAAAGCATCCTGTGTAATAGTCAATCTCCACGTAATATTATTATGATCGAGCCCGCCTAGTGGGACGCTATTATAGCTCGTTCGTTTAGACGTTCGCCGAACCATGGCTCCCGTGGGAGCAACCAGTATTACAATTTCGCTGTATTTCCACAATTACATAAACATTCCTCGCTGGAGAGCTCTCCAAGTTTCATAAATCTTTCATTTGGATGACATTATTAAAAGTTGTGTTTGATGTAGAAGTGAAGCACGTTGATATGATATAAACATTTTTATTTGCAATTTTTTCTATTTTTTTATTACATTTCCTTAATTGTTATCTTTTTTGCTGAGTGGTTCCAAAATTGTTACACTCAATTTATGTTTGGGTGAATATCATATTTTTCTAAAGCTTGAAGCAAGTATTACCTACTCCAGTATAAGTTTTCAATAATTACCTGCATATTATTCAGACATGAACTATTAAATGACCCAGTTTGGTAACTCTAAAGGGCGGCAACAATTTAATTTAAATGTAATTTATGAAGATTAGTGTGACGCGCGCACAAAAGGATCGCATATTGGAAAGAGAACAATGCTCCTATGCCGAGGTTTATCTACGAAGAATAAGATTAAGCCTGGAAAAATAAGGAAAAATTTATGCATTTTTTTTTCATTTAAGGATAAAAAAAACCTTCATCATCTTTAAATTATGTTTAGAATACAGGCTTGGGATTAACAACAAAATAGAACGACCATTTTGTTTGTATCATATCAAAAGTTCAATAAATACCTACTGATGATTCTGGTTTTGTAATGATAAATAACTATTGGCAATTAGCAACACCATATATTTTGTCAATAAAATTTGCCGACTCTGAAGTCTTTATAAAATTACACGCATACCGTCCAATATAAAACCTCCTCCTTTTTTGAAGATAGTTAAAAAAAAGCATTGTCCATACAAAAGAAAAAGGTTGTATAGCTCGGAAAATCTTCCACTTTTTCTTTCCTTGCCTGTGAAGACCATAAAATTTGTAGCTCTTACAATAAAAGGGCCACATCTAGTATTAGTACATCTACATGTCCATTCTTCAATACAGGGTGCGGCCACAGGGCGAATCTAAGAAGTAAATGGTACCACCGCGGTGAAGGCACGGACTTACAAAAATCAATCACTTAAGTAGCTGGTACTCTTTGAACGAAGCAACAAAGGTTCTATAGGATATCCGTTTGGCCCAAATATCTTTACAAGCTTCTGTTTTTCAGCATTCAATCCAGTGTTCGGTTTCGAGCATTGTGTTTTTTTCCCAAAAATGTAATTTTGGATAACTTTTGTAGTAATATAACGAGTGGCACTCGTGACCATGAACAATGCAACTTGATGGAAACGCTAGTCAAAATATCATTTTGATAATATTCTGTACGCAAAAAGATTCGTAGTCGAGGGGTAAACAATCCCACATTATCGAACATTCAGCATTCACCTAGGAGTTGAATGTTAGATCAATCTTCTTTCACTTTTATAAACAATCGCTGGAGGAACCCCTATCTGAATAGTTTCAGTCGTTTTGACTATGATGACAATTCGCTCGCATAAAAAAGTAAGGTTATTGTTCTGGTTTGTTTAAAAATAATATTTCTACATAGGATATATTTCCGATAAAAAAAAGAAAAAAAAAAGGATAAATATCCTAAGAAACACACATTGCCGCACAGACGGCTCTAGATGGGGCAAGAAAGTGCTAGAGTGGACACCCAGAACGGGACGGAGACATGTTGGCCGACAACCAGCAAGATGGACCGATGATCTGGTCAAGGTGGTAGGAAAGGGACTGGATGAGGAAGGCCCAATACCGTGAGAAGTCGAGTGCACTAGAAGAGACATACACTCAGCATTAGGTGGAAGTGGGTTAAAGAAGAATAGAAAAAGAAGATCCTTCTTAAATCTGTATCGGCGACGAAATTACGTCTTCGTTCTTCATGGTCCGGTCAGTGGCCAAACGCAAACCCATTAAATATAAAAAAGTAAATCACTGTAGAATTCAGTAGAGTTAAAATAATTACGAATGTATTGCTTGGGAACTGATATAATTCACAATACATTCAAGGCTTCACCCTCTATAAGATTTAAGTCACTTTTTACTTCCATTGTAATAAAAATCACTGATTTTATCACCCACAAATGAAAATAATGTACAATTTCAAAGATGTGTTCAAGCAACCGTTTGGTTGACGAAATTCAGACATTGGGGGCCGAATTCACCGCACATGGCGTGAATCATCCCCTGAAATCTTCTTAGTTGTTTGTTTATTTAAATATAGGTAGTTAAAAGTAAAAATGAAGAATGCAATATAATAAATATGATATAGCTGGTCACAATTTCTAAGGCGTATGTTAGTTTTTATAGGGATATTCCCTATTTATGACACCCATCTATCTTATTCAGTATCTACATAGGTATTAAATGCTTATAGAGAACTAATAAAATGTATTATTTATTTAATAGATTGAGCTAAGACTTACAATTTCAATCTATCTACAATGAGAACAAATGTTTCTAATAAATTTGAACTGTCGGTGATGCTATCTCCACCGTTCGTAAAAGATACAGTTGAAACGTTTTAATCATAATTCTTCAGAGCGCTTGAGAGTAACGAAATTGAATAAAGATATAGAAGGAGCGAGGTAAGACATTTAAATAGTTCAGCCATTAAGGCTTGCAGACATAGACCTGCACTCGCTCTTTCAGTTCTCATGCAAATTACTATGGAATTTAGTAGTATAATTTGTGCACATCCAACCACGTTATCGTACATTGACTCATAATTAAAACTTATCATGACAGAAGTAACGGTGCCATTCAACTGTTTTAATGTCTGGGGAATAAAAAGCATGTATTAATATTTGTAGGTAATGAACTTTATAATTCTATCGTATAAGTACTATTATTAAAATATGATGTTGAAAAATGAAGGTGCGTTATATTTTTAATCAGAATAAAACATTTTATGTCTGCTCAATAAAGCTTTATTTGGTTGAAATTGACGTCTTTTTAAGGTTCTGTAGGCAAAAGTGTATAAATGGAAACCATTACTAAGTCTCTATTGTCCATCTGTCTGTACCAGGCTGTATCTCATGAACCGTGATAGCTTGAAATTTTCACAGATGATGTATTTCTGTTGCCGCTATAACAACAAATACTAAAAACAGAATAAAATAATTTAAAAACTACAAAATTTGTACGGAGCCCTCGGTGCGCGAGTCCGACTCGCACTTGACCGGATTTTATTTCAATATCTGCCTGCCCCGTGTAACCCTAAAATATAAATATAAAATATTTACAACAAGCGTTCCCGTGGGATTTTGATATCAACTTTTTGTGTGCCAAGATTGTGATGTTTCATCACGATCGGCTTTGTAGTTTCACCTCCAAAATAAAATACTAATTTGATTTCCATTAAAAAGGTTATAGTGGCCAACCTAAAAAGATAGACAAAATAATAATATGCTATCACGGACTATTTTTTTGATTTTTTTAAATGGAATCATTCCGACATTCCTAGATTCCTTGTTGCGTAACTTTAACCATTACGCAGCGCACGCAACGGAAGCTCTCAAAAGGAATAAATTTTCCCCTTTTTTGCAACATTTTTCATTGATGCCCTGCTCCTATTGGTCATAGCGTGATTTTATATAGCCTTGCCCAATAAATGAGCTATCAAACACTAAAATAAGTTTTCAATTCAAACCAGTCGTTTCTGAGATTAAACACTTCATCTTTATAATATTAGTTTAGTATAGACGAGTAAAATTAAATGACTGGAAACATATTTAGCTCGTATAATATACGCTAAGAAACGACATTTTTTTCAAGATTTATGATACATGACAAAGTTGTATCTTTATACGTACATGCACTTATGATAATAACTTTGATAACACTTGGATGTCAGTATAAACTTTATTACAATCTAGCAGCAGCGAAAAACAGCATGTTGCTTTAAAGGTAATCCATCATACCTACAGACTATCGATCATGCCACCGCTTTAATGCACCGATAAATTAATGATTCCTTCAAAACACTGCCATCGTTTCAAACTACTATAGCTACTTTTCTGCAGAAATTGTGGAATTTCCGCGACTATCGACATTGTTAGCCAGCAAGTCAAAACCATTTATTTAGTTTAGGCCCTAGAAGTGCACTTATGGAGGTCAGGCTAAGTATAAAAGTTGCCACCGGTTCGGAGGTCAGGCTTCAATAAACTCAGCAAGGTTACATTTATAAAATATTTTTGGACCACCTGAATATATTGTGGCTTTTTTCATTGAAATTTTTAACAATTTTATGCTTAAAGTTATAATAAATTGCGGTACTATTCAGAATTAGATCCATAGTTATCTGTTTTATCCCCAATGTGTAAAATGTAGAAAATGAGGTACTCTATCCTCAGAACAAATGAGTCTGATTGCTGCAGTTTTATGTTTAAACATTAAACTGATTTAATCACATAATATTCAAAGTAGTTTGAAACCTAGAGATGATCTTATAGTACTTTTTATAATGAAAGTGATGGATCCGCGACGTAAAGCTAGTAAGAATTTAATACACCAGATTATAATTAACTTTATGAATAGAGTATTTTTGTTATTATAAATGCTCTTTAAAAAATATAATAACATTTTACTAACTTTTTCAATAAAAGTTTGGATTAGTTCCCTATCCATTTAATAACACGTCTGAAGCTATCATTGTTAATTGTTATAAGTAAATGTTGTTTGTTTTGAGTAAATTAAGTTATAACATTGATTGAAAGTTTACGTTATAAGTTATTTAATGTTTATTTAACTGTTCTTCATCTATGTAGTGGACTATTAGCTTTATTTTATATTATTACTTATTTTATGACCTTTTCTAATATATAAAGGAGAAAACGCCCACGTCACGTTATTTTTCTTTTTTATAAGTAATATAATCACTAAAATCTAAAATAAAATACTATCTCTAAAAAGCATAATTCTATTTCATTATGAAGCAAAACTTTCATAAAATAAATTCAAAATAATACTGATATAAAACTTTTGATAAATAGCGCCTACCCTAAATTAGTTTATATCTATGAAAGTATTATAAAGAGATAGACTTTAACCCAATTTTGTTAACTAAAGTAAGTAGACCTTAACTTTTATATAAAAAAACATAGCAAGGATAAAATATTAATTCTCGATAATGATTTGATATTTAAATAAACTTAACTAGTCACTTGTCAACTATAAGTATATTTTGGACCCACACTGAATCCATTTCTTGTCCAACATAATTTGATTTATTTTTTCATTTCCGACAGTTCATTTATTTGATGGAAACAAAAATTATGTTGTAGAGCAATTGTAGCAGGTTAATGGAAGGCAGCATGTGCCTGAGGTACCGCCCACTTGATTCATTCAACCCATATCAGATCCAAGCACGCGCTTTTTGAATCAACCGCCTAAGTTAACTATACCCTGTGCATTAGCCTGTATTAAAATCACGACCACCATCATTCCCACTAACTTAAATATTTTTTTAACGAAACTATTTACGTAAGTATCAAATTGTATACTTAACATTAGTAGGTATGTAAATTAAAATTCCTATCTCAATCGTAAAATAAAAGAAGAAGCCCGTGAGCTCAATTACATTTGTCTACCTATAAACCTATTTAAAAATAAACTAGCTGTCCCCAGCGGTTTCACCACCCGTGGAATCTTATCTTTTCCCGGTATAAAAATATAGCCTATGTTCTCAGGTGATTATGTAGCACTCTAAAGGTGAAATAAAAAGTTTACCTTTATTTAATAATTTAAATATAATAATAGTAGTCATAACTTTAATTAATATTTCCTTTTTATAAGATTAGTATAGATATATAAGTATAGATAATACAAGGAAACACATTGAAATTATTAACAGGTTATATTTTTACTCGTAGTAAGCAAAACATAATCCTACTGGGTGTTCATTTTGCAGATTAAAATATCATTCTTTTTTAAATGTAATTTTTTACTATTAATTTCCTTTTTAATAGATTACCATATTTATTCTACCTACTACCATTCAGGAGTTGCTGTACCATTCCCTTACTTCATTTCTGATATGACGCGTAGATAAAGATGCAATTGCTGCAATTTACAGAGCCAAGTAGAGTTTTTGTTTCAGCCTATTAGAAACTGCCCTTAGGTGTATCATTCCACTTTTAAATTATGTTTTATCATCGATGATCTCGATCTTTTATTAAATAAACTTTAAGTACGTATCAACGATGTTATTATTAGTGAATAGCAATACTAATTCTGATCAAAGTTTCATAAATTCCGCTCAAGAAAATTGGTACCAATTCAAAGCGTAACAATACGTACCGAAACAGAAAGGACGAGTACAAAGTGATTACTTATCTTAGAACGCATTCTCTAAAACAAAGTGGAAAACTTTCTACTGAGCCTGTTCATTATTAGGAAAGTTTTTAGACAAATCACTAGACAAACGTTTGTGGCAAGCCGGACTCGTAAATCTAAACCTCATCTGGGTTAACAATACATCGAGAAAAATATTATGAATAAACGAGAAATAATGCGAGGTAATAAAAACCAGAAACGCCTCAGATTAGAGCAAACAACTTATGTAGCTTGAAGAGTTAGTTGCAACTAGACGTAAAAAGCGTTACAGAGTCTAGTAGCTTAATTAAATTATCTTTATTATTTTAGGATTACTACGATATGTCATGTAGGATAGCGGCTGATAGAACAACTCGAAAAAATACTCGAAATTTAGTATATAGATACTCAAACTGCAGTAGCTGTAAAATAGTACTTGTTCTGTGACATTAATTTCGCCATGTTTAGCTTCATCTAATCTCCATAATTATCTGAATTTAATAAATACCTATTGGTGACATTTCCTCTATCTAATAACAGTCAAGTGCATTAAATCAAAAGTTAGGAATTCAATTCAGATATGAAGCATTTCTGATCGTGAGTATTATTTTTAGTACGATATATTTTAGTTCGTCAGTTTCGATTCTATATTCTCATTTTTAATAATTGGATTTTTTACTTTTTGAATACACATTTATTTTTGTTTCATTGAACTTATTTACAGTTGATCAAGTAGCAGTAGTAGTTTTAAATGAACTCCAACTCTGTAACTGGTTTTAAATACAATAAAATTACATTATTATCACTGAAGTTTATTGGTAAAAATACAAGAGGTACATATAAAGGTAACGATACACCCAGTTGAAATCCGAATACAATAATACATTATGTTATGGTGTAATATTGTTTTAATTAAGTTCGTAGTTGTAATTAAACAAGCTTACGGGCCACCTGATGGTATGCGGTTATAATTGAAAATAATAAACTTTTCCATATTTTTAAGTAATATTTATGCTTAAGTTGACTAAGAATAAGTTGACTAAGTTGGGCTCAAAGAATATAGATATCAATTTTGTCAAATAAGGTACCTACCTGATATTCAATGCAGCAATATTAAAGGGCTACCCCTTTAATTTTAATATTGCTGCATTGAATATTATACAAGTTTCATTATATTATTATAGATACTTGATTAATTTTCACAGCGTCCGTTGTAATCGTCTGTCACTCTATTGTTACACATTAATGAATGATGGTATTCAATAAATAACAATTAAAATAATTAATATTTTAATTACTATAGGACTACAATGAGAATTGATCAGTATTATACGAAATAAACGGATGATGCATTATCTTAATATTTGCGAATTATATTTTTTTCTGCTTTGGATGATAAAAATAATACAGCAATACTTAATTGAATAGGGTAGATAGACCAATAAATTATTAAATTAATATGAGAACAAAAACCTTCGTATTTTTTTGTAGCTATAATCGAGCTTAAGAGTTATCAATAAAAAAATTGGAAACAGCTATTATCCCAAAAAGTAATGAGGCGAATTCCAACCAGAGTGGGCGAACTAGTTAGAACCTTTAATTTTTTTATTAAATAAATAACAGAAAACTGTTTAAATAAATTTTGGCTGATCCATTAATGATTAATTCCTCCAAAAGTTGATAAATTTGCACTAAAATATATTAGCTAGCTATAAAAGAGGTAAATGTCCTTGATAACACACTAGACACAGTTCGATAGTGACGATGTGGAAGTCACTACTTCATCTAGCCATTTTGGCTAGAATATTTTTAATAGCATCGTCTCAAGGTAAAACATAAAAATAAGTTTTATAATTTTTTCTTTTCAAACATTTAAATAGGTACCTATTTATTATCTCCTTAAAAATCTTAATAAAAACAAAAGCAAAATCTCAAATATTTTGAATAATCGCATCCATTTCTACTCTAATTATTTTGTTTGTGTTTGCCCTATTTCTGTAACGGTTTCCGCAGATGTTGATGCCAATGTTGTGGGTAAGTTACTTCAAAACCTGCGGAAACCATAATAATTAAGCTATCAATACCTTACATTTAATGAAATTGGATTTAACATCTAGGTATTTTTCATGACATGAGAAAGAGAACTAAATAGATAAGTCCTAGAATATGTATTTATTTATTGTGATTTACGCTTAGCCAGTGACACTTAAATAAACTCAGACTCAGAAGAAACATATATTATGTTCATCATGCACACAATTGTTTGTTTTGGGAATCAAATCCAAGTAGATATGTTTGACCAACCATAACGCATCGGTTCAAACCACCACTAGTCAAATAAGAATAGCATAAAACTTATGTATTCAACATCATCATCAACTACTCCAATTTGTCTCCAAGTTAAATACAAGAATCTACTAGTTGAAGTCTCTCTGACTTCAATTTCCCCACGGTCATAAATAACGATTTGAATAATTATTAAAAAGCAAAAAATACTATTGACAAATTTATTCGCTTACTGAAGCAAATAAATTTGTTGATTTTGTACCCATCCTAATTTTAAACCTTTCTCTATAAGATGTGGTCAATGTTACTGTGGCTGCAGATGTCGACGCTAATATTGATGGTAATTGGAACTATTGCAACCATAAAATAAAGACACTAATAAACTGTCATCAAATTAATTCCACATGAAAATTAAATTGACAGATTTTTTCGGCGGCGATTAGAAAAGATTATTTAATTCCATTAAACATATTTTTTTAACCATTCAGGCGACAGTCTTGTAGCTGCGTTAAAAATATTTCCATCATTATTCAACTGATACGTCCACAAAACAATATCGCGAGATAGTGATGAACGGCAAACCTTTATATTGTAATTAAATAATTATCAATTGGAATTTTTCTAACCCATAATATTTTGTTTCACCCCTAGGCAATCTTATTAACGCTACGGTGGCTGCAGATGTTGACGCTAACGTTGGCGGTAAGCAGTTATTGGAATTATTACAATCATATTTATAAAATAACACACTAATAACATACATTTTATTTTTTAATTATCCAGGTGACAGTCTCGTAGCTGCTACAGTGACTGCGGATGTTGACCTTAACGTGGGTATGTAAAAAAATACTTGTGTCATTTTACCTATATCAAATGAGATGTCCCTCCATGAAGCACGATTATGGAGTTAAAATTAAACGCAAACCATTATAATAATTATTGGAACGAAGATTTTTGTTTTTTGCGAAGTGGCTGCAGATGTTGACGCTAACGTTGGCGGTAAGTAGTTATTAAAACTATAGCAATCATACTTATTACTAACACACTAATAACCGACATCAGATTTACAATACTTACTTATTTAAATTGACTTTAGTTTAGGTAAAAACAAGTGGATATTGTTTCCGTAACATTTTGAAAACATACATAATACTATTATTTTTTAATTATCCAAGCAACAGTCTCGTAGCTGCTACAGTGACTGCAGATATTGACGTTAACGTAGGTATGTAAAAAAACACTTGTGTAATAAAATTTTATATAAAAAGAAATGTCCGTCCATGAAGCACTATTATGGAATTCAAATTAATCGCAAATTATTTGTCTAAATAAGTAAAATTATTAACTAGATTTTTTCTATCCTATCATTATATTTTATGTTTAATCTCTAGGCAATCTAATTAACGCTACGGTGGCTGCAGATGTTGACGCTAACGTTGGTGGTAAGTTGTTATTGGAACTATTGCAATCACAATGTAATAACTGACATCAGATGTACAATATTTGCTTACTTAAATTGACTTTGGTTTTTTACAGCGTAAAGTGGAGATTATTTCTGAATACGTTTTATTTTTTAATTATACAGGCGACAATCTCGTAGCTGCTACAGTGACTGCGGATGTTGACCTTAACGTGGGTATGTAAAAAATATTTGTGTCATTTTATATCATAATATGACATCTCCATGAAGCACTATTATGGAATTAAAATTAAACGCAAACCTTTATAAATAATAATGATTTATCTAATTAGGTATAATTATCAACTTTTCTATTTTGTCGTAATATTTTATGTTACACCTCTAGGAAATCTTGTTAACGCGACGGTGGCTGCAGATGTTGACGCTAACGTTGGCGGTAAGTAGTTATATTGAAATTATTACAATGAAAATACAAACACACTAATAAAATATAAATATAATTTAAATAGACTTGTACTTTTTATAGTGTTTAGGAGAAATTTGTTTTATTTTTTAGGTGACTTGGGTATATAGTTAAAAAACGATATTTCAATCATACAACGGCGGTATTTAATACTTCCAAAACGCAGCATTATGAGATTGTGATGAATGACTAACCTTTTTTATGTAATAAACAATGGTTATTTGTCTCTATCGGTATTATCAATTTGAATTCTTCTGTCTCTTATTCCAGGATATAATCAATTTTGTGTGCCAAGTTTCATCATGATCGCTTTAGTAGTTTCGGGGTTCATCGCATACTAGGACCGAGACACGGCAATTTTATATATAAAATTAAGAAGATGTCACTAAGTCGGTAAACACGCACGTTACCGACCCTGCAATTATTTGATTTCTCATCCTTCTTGAAGAACCCTATGCTGTAAAAACCATGGCAGGGAGTTCATTCCACACCACAGCATACGCGGTAGGAAGCTTGAAGTCCAAGACCAATTTGATTCTAATGTATGACGATGAGCACCTATCGATGACGAAAAGTGCGATGGTAGAATAGAAGGAAGCCGTTGGTATCAATTTATAAAAAAAACAGTACTGACCATTATACAAACAGTAGAACAAAGGAGCACAATAAAGAGGCAAAGTCTCTCTATGGGCTAAGGGCTCTAAACTGATTGTGACTGATTATTCTAACCCCGCACTTACATTTGTTTACTCACGTAAGTAGGCTTACGTAATTAACTTACGATTAATTTTCAAATGTAAACACACTTTGTAAGTAGCTTACCGTAATTTCTTAATTTTACGAAAACAACTTACAAGTTTAAGTCCGGCCTAATGACACGCCATTGAACACGTGTCAAAAGGACCATGGGGCCTTGATTATTAGAAGTATTTCAGTAAATAAACATTTATGACTTTACATTCTAAATACAGTATACCTATCTATGAAAGTATAATGTTCTTATGTAAAAATATAGACTTGTTTAAATCAAATGTGGAAGATCATAATATAAATTAACAATATGATAAATTATTTGTTCCGTATTAGATTAGTATTATAAAGTAATTTCTTGGGAAAAAGAAGTTAGCTTTTATCTTAAATTAAAAGTTTATTACAATGTAGCTAGCTGTAATTTAATACAATTAGTATTAAAGAGGCTACTGAGCGGAACAAAGGCTCTAATGTGGTCACAAGAAATGTGTCTGTTGGACTGACAAAGCTGAAGACTGAGGATGGTAGACGTCATCATTACGTCTAAACCTGAGTTGTTGGGGGATGTCGAGAAGTTCTAAGGACACTGTACACGATGATGCAGTCATCATTCAGTAGCCGTACTTCAGATCTCAGAGCAAGACTAACCCGACATTACACTGAAGATATTCCAGACGTCACCCTGTACGGGATAAGAATGGCTCTCAAACAACTCAAGAACAACAAGGCTCCTGGTGATGATGGAGTTACAGCTGAGCTTTTAAAGGCGATCCTTAAATCGCTTCAGAAGTTATTCAAGTCATACTAGAAAGCCAAATGCCACAAGCATGGTAATGAGGTGTGGTGGTGTTCTTCAAAAAGAGGGATAAAATTCAATTGAAGCACTACATACCCATCATACTGCTAAACCATGTTTTCAAGTTGTTTTCGAGAGTTATTACGACAGATATTTGAGTGCATGAACTTGTATTTTTGTCCTGAGTCTGGGTGTAATTATCTATTTATGTATGAGTATACAATAAAAGTAGTATAATATGTAGAAGTAATATGTAGGCAGATACAAGCTACTAATCTACGATTCAAATTAAAAGGAACATTACACACCTATTCTAACTCTATGGTATCTCTCACTTGGCTGGATTTCTTTAAATACTTATAACCTTTTTTTATTTCTAGGTAATCTCGTTAATGCTACAGTGGCCGCAAATGTTGATTTAAACGTTGGTGGTAAGTAGTTTTAGTGCATTTTAAAGTATTCAAAAATATATTTACTTGTAATACATATACCTACCTACTTAAATATGATATGTAAAAAACGGCTCTTCCATACATTTACTTGAGTAAAATTTAAATATTTGTATCATATTTTGATGTTTTTTCGCGACTTGGTTGGCCCACAGTAAACGTTATTCATAATTTTGGGTACAATAAATCTTATATGGTGGTCACTTTTGATAAATAATCCTGTAAGTATATGTATTACTTTATTGTTGATGATGATGATGATATTGATGACGATAGCAATACAAACTTCTATTATTATGGTTTACTTTATACGGTAGTAGGGTACTTTCTTGTTACTGGACTGGTTTGGTATCATCCTGGCGATGAGAATATGTCCCCAAGCACCTACTGGTGCTGACAGTTGTACTTGCGACCCTAGTTGCTTTCTAGGCACTAGCCAATTTTATGATTATGGAACTTGTGTTCTAACGCCGGTATTTTACCCCTTTATATTCGGTGTAATTATTTTAGCTTTTATTGTACAACTAACGTAGTATTAAATCACTAATCTTTCGTAAAATATATGCGGGTTTTATCGTTGTGTGTGTCTCAAATACATAAGTGACTAAAGACAGTTTTGTACTGCCTTGTGAAGAAGTTTAATCATTTAAAAAATCCTCAAAGTTCGGTGAGTAATAAAAATTGTAACTCAAACTTTTTTGTTGTTAAACAATAAGAAATCAAAGGATAACAGTTTTGCTAAAGTCATTATTTTGTAATTTCAAAAACATGATTTTTTTACCCTTTGAAACTTTATACCTATCCCATTGGGATACGATAATGTTACAAGCTGTTATTATAACGAGTAGGTACTTATGATTGTTATAGCTACAATCACTAAAATCGATCAGTGATAGCTCAGTTGGGACAAATAAGCTTTTACGATTTCTGTAACATGATTCCATGATAAATAGGTGAATCGTGAGGAATTTCACAATATTTAAGAACACAATTTTTGAACAAATCTGCTAGCCTCCGACCGACAAATGTGGACAAAAAGCATCTTACATTTTGATGGTACCTAACGATCGAAAGCTTTAAAATTATTAGGATTAATTCCATATTTTTCACTTCATAAAGGAACGCTGTGAAATTTTAAATGTAAAAGTTAGGAAAAAGAAAGAAAATGCCTTTTTCGTTAGTTTTAAAAATGTGTGTAACAGGGGCGTGCTTTTTCTTTTCTTATTAAAATTTTATATGTTGTTTAGCACTGATTGTAAATAAATGGCTTTTTATTTTATTTTAATTAATACTGTGGACGCCCGTTATAGACGTTTCTGAAAATTAAGGAAAATAGACTTTTCTAAAATTGAGAAAGAAACCGACAGAGTGACTGACAGACTTGTCAATCAGTCAGCGTTGATTAGTCTTTACTGAGGCTAGGACAAGGAATTTATATACTACATAACTAGAATGAGCTCTTGGCAGCAAATCTGTGCCGAGAAAAGGTGACAATAATATTTTAAAATTTGGAGATAAATTTTAAACAGATAAATTTGATGAAAGCCAATCTTTTAGAACACGAGCCTCACATAGAGTGGGAAAAGAACGTTCCCGAAGGATCTTGTCTTTTCCTGGGATAAAAAGTATCCTATATTTTATTCCAGGATATGGTCTGCATGTGTGCCAAGTTTCAGTAAAATCCGTTCAGCCGTTTAGACGTAATTGAGGAATAAACACCCAAACAATATACACACTATAATATTGGTAGGATTATTATTTAGTTTACTGTACCAAGAAGCAGGAAGTTTGTGTGGAATATTTTTTCGACAACATAAAAAAATTGAGAAAGACCGAAGGAGTGAATGAAATGAAACATTACGGTTCAGTTGCATAAGCTATGGAGTTAGATGAATTATAATTGTATAACTGAAACTACTAATAATGACCTTATAAATAATGAGCTTTTAGCTCTGTACGAAATAAACGATGCTGTAGCAACTGTGTAAATGGTTACCATAAGCAAAATAACAATAATAGTAATAGAACAGATGAAAAAGAATATATTTATACAACAAATGGAGAATCCAAATTAAATAAGAGTATATTTGAGAATAACGAAAATGAAGATAATGAAAAAGGGAAGTCACATAAATTATGAAGTCAATTATAACAGTTATAGAAATGACACGAATGCGAAAGAAAACAAAAATCGTAAGTATCTACTAACTATTCATAATCACGTTTGGTATTATCATCATCATCATCATTTCAAAGAAGTCCACTGTTAGACACAGGCCTGCCCCAAAGTTTTCCATATCGACCGATTCTCAGCTGCTCGCATCTAGCGATATAGACGTTATAATTGTATAGCGTTTGATATACTTTAATTCAACTAAAATTAAAAAATAAATTCTAATTATTAAAACATAATATGTTTTTATTTATCACAATAATCAAAATAAAAAAAAACAACAATAATAGTAGTTAAAATCTTTGTCAAAATATAGCTCAAGTCCTGTGCAATTTGAATCAGTTAAGAGGGGATCAAGTTGAAAGTATCTCCTCAAACCACGCCTTAAAGTTGGTTATTAACCCTCCAAACGTCTGTTTCAGTTGTAAGATAAGAAGTATTAACTCCATAGACCTTGTTTTTCTTCAGTCACTGTTTCTATCTGATTTCGAATACCATTTTTTTTTACTTAATTTCATTGTCATTAATTTATTCGTTTGCAAAACATCTCATATTAACACAAAGAGCACAATGATGTAAAATACATAATGCGTTCTCCTACGTCAATCACTAATTTAATTTGCTCTTAATACGTTCCGTAATAACGTGTAAGTGTGAATATGAATGTCTTTATGATATCTACGTCCCGAAATGTATCCTAGTCGAAAAATGAAGTTAATTTAATTTTAGCTCGCCAATTCTCGATCATCATCATCATCATCTCGTCCGAAAGACGTCCACTGCTGGACATATGCCTCCCCCAAGCTTGTCACCTGATTGTAAGTGAGTACGTCACCTATACACATTAGCAATATCAGGGGAATTGCCAATCTGTAATGTGTTGTAACACCTTATGAGACATTAGTTGCTTAACGATAGATTTTTAACTTGAGCGTGGTAAGCAGTCAGTCGAGTACTACAAAATACCCTACTACCGTGATATGGTTTCCTCACGATGTTTTCTTTCACCAAAAGCTCAAGCTCATTGTAGGATTCGAATCCACGATCTTCACCGCGGTATCAGACGTCACAACCTGAGCTATCATCGCCTTAAAGATAGATAGATCGTTTAAGATAGCTATACCAAAGTTTGTTCCTTTTATTGTTAACTTGTGTTATATTTTCCTGTTAATTAGAATTTATTCGTTACAGAATCACAGTGTGGTATTCATGAAGTTTATTTAAGTAACAGCAGCGGTTTATGTCAACCACAAAAATGTTCACAAAAAGGCCAGTTCATGGTTTGCTCTATAATCGGCGCTAACCATAGTATAAATGGTTGCGTGTGCCAAGAGGATTACTTGCGAAATAGAAATGGGACATGCATACCAGCAGAACAATGCCCTAAGATACGAAGTACGTTTATTTGTACTATAACTTTACATCAAAAATATTCATGGAAACTTATAGCACTCATATTTCCTTCCAGACACATCAGATTGTGAACTCAATGAAGTTTATTCAAATTGTAGTAATGTACCATGTACAGTGCGATATTGTTTCCAAATAGGAAAACCATTGCGTTGTAAAAAAGTATCCAAAAAAAGGTGTATAAAAGAATGTGTATGTAAAGATAAATATTTGCGAGCAGGAAATGGTACTTGCATACCAGAAGAGGAATGTCCAAGTAAGTTGGTGATGGTGATTTTAATTAAAAACCTAATTTGAACCCAACAAATAAATTTTTAATCCATTCATATAATTCTAAATTCTATGGTCAATATTTGGGATATTATTATGTTGAATGTAAACAAGGAGAATATTATTTTTTCTTAGTTTGGATCTAGGTACTAGTTTCAAATCTTTCTTTTCTAGAATAGGTAATACAATTTTACTTATGAAAGATTAACGTGAAAAAATTACACAAATCTCTCTTTGCAGCGTATACAAACAATACTGTAATACAAGAAATCAGTACAGAATCGTGCTATGCTGAAAACTGTACTCAAAATGGTTTGTTTGCTTTTATTTTACCTGATTTGTTTCATGACATTTACGAAAAAAATGTATCTAATAATTTAAATAATCTTTTGATGTAAATTTCTTGTAAGGGAGTTATATCATTTTAATTAATTGCTAATTCGAATCTCTATTTTCAGCACTATTAATACGTAACGAGACCGAAGTTTTTCAAGAAAATAGTATTAAATCGTGCCATGGTATAAAAAATACTGAACGTGGTGAGTAAAATATTCAAATCTCCAAATATTTTCATAAGAATTAATAAAAAATAGTAGTTCCTAATATAATGATTCTATTATTGTTTATCGATTAGATTCGTGTAAAGGGGTTCTAAACGCAAAACCTGGCTGTGATACCAAGTGCGTGAAACGTTGTCCTGCCTTGGGTGACACTCCTGTGAAATGTGTTTGCCCTAATAACAGCTGTGAATGTGTTAATGGATTCCTTTATGATACTATGACTGGGAAATGTGTGATTTCTGAAGATTGTAGTAAGTTTTAATGTTTATTTTTCTATCTAGCAATAAAATATTATATATTATTTTCTCGGAAAGTAAAAATAATATTCTTGAACAAAATAGCAAAGAATCATGACAGGATTAGTATAAAAAAGAAGCTGAAAGCTGTAATTACATTCTGCTTGAGGCATTTGAACATGAATAGAAATAAAAGTAACTGCAAAATTTGCCAAATATACAAAAATGACTTTAGTAAAACGTCCATTTTCGAGATATTTAATATGTAAAATTCAAAAAACAATACATAAAAATCAGAAATATCAAAATATCTCGAAAATGACGACCATTTTTTACTGAGCTCATTTTTGTATATTTGGTAGGTAATCCGTCCACCTTAAATTTGTCGTACTACTTACCGGACATCTTGTATATGTATATTGTCATAAAAGATTTATTTTCATTGGAAGATTGATACTTAATTTTTTGACACAATGCAACTAAATAATTTCTCTGTTGCAGCCAAGACCAAAGTTTTTCAAGAAAATAGTATTAAATCGTGCCATCGTAAAAAAAATACTGAAAATGGTGAGTCTCCAAATATTTTCATAAGAATTAATAAAAAATACTAGTTTCTAATATAATGATTCTATTATTGTTTATCGATTAGATTCGTGTAAAAGGGTTCTAAACGCAAAACCTGGCTGTGATACCAAGTGCGTGAAACGTTTTCCTGCCTTGGGTGACACTCCTGTGAAATGTGTTTGCCCTAATCACAGCTGTGAATGTGTTAATGGATACCTTTATGATGCTATGACTGGGAAGTGTGTGATTCCTGAGGATTGTAGTAAGTTGTTGGGTATTTTTCTAGATAACAATAAAATGTAATGTATTATGTTCGTCGTTATGATAGATACTACTAGTTTTATGCCCCGCGGTTTCACCTGCGTCCCCGATGGATCTTATCTTTTCCTGGGATAAAAAGTATCGTATGTCTTTCTTCAAGGTTTCCGTCTATCTCTATAACAAATTTCATCTAAACCATTGACGGTTTAAGCGTGAAGAGGTAACAGACAGACAGACAAACTTTCGCATTTATAATATTAGTATGGATGGATGACTGGGTAGTTTGTTTTTTTTTTCTGAAAATAATTGTAAAGTAAGGTACTTACTAACCAGTTGAATTTTGAAAATTTTGGAAGCAAAAATATTTACTTCAACCCTCTTGTTTTGTTCTCCATCATACGTTTTCAATTTTATTTTACTATCCTTTTGGAAAACTTCAACTTATCACCTATATATAGCTAATAGTCTAAAGTAAATAATATTACTTTTTAGTATCAGCATGTGGCCAGAATGAAGTGTTGTCAAATTGCAGTAACGCACTTTGTCGAGCCCAAAATTGTAGTCAAAAAGGTCAATTGGTGGCATGCGATTCCTTGGTATATTGCACTCAGGGTTGCGTTTGCCGAAACAACTATCTCAGAGATAATAACGGCATTTGTATACCAGAACATGAATGTGAAATTAGTAAGTATTATTTATGGTTAATGAATCTTTGTTCTTGGTCCCAGTGATACTATATAAATACTCGGGTTTGAATATCTAGAATATACAGAGGTGTTAAGTCCATGTTAATTAAAATAATAGAGTTAAATAAGAGTTTTGTGGTACGCTCCGCAAGAACAATTTAATTTTCCAGACCTCAATAACTCAAGAATACCTAAAATATGAGATTCTAGGTGCTCCTGGGCTAGATAGATATGCAATGCTACAGTTTTAACATTTTTTTTAAACTATTGTAGAGTCGAAAAAAGCTGTAGTCTGTAATACTCCTTTTTTTCTCAACCTTGGCGAATTTATTACCGTGCGTTTCATTAGTAGGTAATTGAATAAAAGCTAAACCAAGATTAAATTTATTTAACAGCATGTCCAAATGGAGAAATACTGTCCAAATGTCCACCAATAGACTGTGATGCGGATAATTGTCCACGCACAAGATATACTCCTGACACTTGTGTTTATACGGGGGTATGTGGCAAACCCAAATGTTTCTGCGGTTTCAACAGGCGCAGAAATCGAACAACTGGAAAGTGTGTTCCAGTGGAAGATTGCCGTAAGTATAAATTACTAAAAGAAGATAAGATAATTAAAGTTAAAAGTATTGAGGAAATTAAATATTTACTTAAAATATTTAGACTATTCAAGTACTTTTAAATCATATTGGATATCTTAACCATGTCGAAAAAATAAGGAATTTTCCATGATGAAAATAAGTACTCTGTTTCAATTGTAATTTGTAATTTTTATGATGCACCTCATTACAATTGGGTATTAATAATGGCTTCAAATAGTTAAAGAGTAGTTATCCCATTTTAAGAGAAGGAAGGGCCCCTCCCTTCCTTCTATGTAAGTATGTAACTTTCAATTAAATAAATATTCATCCACAGCACCATTCAAATGTAAGAAACCATATGAGGAGTACGTAGCTTGTCCTCCTTATTGTCCGGGAGAACAATGTTTGGATTACCTAAATAATGGAACATGTATAAATGAAACTGACTATACATTAGCTTGCAAACCACAATGTAGATGCAAGAAGAACTATTATAGAAATGCTACTGGTATTTGTATCAAAAATAAGCAGTGCGGTAAATATGACAAACTTACAAATGTAATAATTTATTATTATAAATAGTTTAATATATTTCGGAAACAAGCAGACTTTCCAATTTAAAATTCTGACTGAAAAACTATTCTCACTGGTGAAATAATAAACTATTATTAATGAATCACGTTTCTAATTATAAATATGTAATAATATATCTAGAATATTTTCTTAAACAGCTAGTCAAGCGTGTCCAAATGGAGAAGTTTATAGCAAATGTCCCCCAATAAATTGCGATGCCGAATTCTGCCCACAGAGTAGAAGCTATAATTTGACATGTCCAAAACCTGACACATGTGCCGAAGGACGATGTGTTTGTGGATTTAACAGACTGAGAGATAGAACAACGGGTGAATGTATAGCCACAGCAGATTGTCGTATGTTATCTTGTACTGTTTTAATTGCAGTAATTTAAAAGTGATATTTAACAGTACAATTTTATTTATTAAATATTAATTTTCAGCTAAATTCAATTGCGATAGTCCAAATGAATCTTACAAAGCATGTCCACCAGTATGCCCAGGAGAAACCTGTGAAGACTACATAAAGGGATCTAAATGTCCCACTACTAGAATAGGCATTGTGGTGCCGTGTAAGCCGCAATGTCGCTGTCACAAAAATTACTACAGAAATTCCACAGGAATTTGTATAGAAAATAAAAAATGCGTATGAATTGTGTAAAAGTGTTTATTCAATTATTAACAGATGCCTATGTTTATGAACATCTGGTTATTTTTATTGTTGATTCTATGAGTATATTATGCCCATGTCAAGAACGTTGTAAATGCAAGCCTAGTACTAAACAAAAATCTTTTTTCATATGCACTTAAATTATAATTATCATGATCATTGCACATGACGTAAGTGAAATTTTACTGTTTTATTTAAATTGCAGACCAATGTCAGGACCTGGCTATTCACAAGTATCTGTAGAGACCAACTCAAAGTAAATTATTTCAATTAATTATATTTTATTACATACCTACTTATTTAGGTTCGAATTTTAAGTAAAATCTTGAGCAAGTATTAGTTTGGTTGATCAATTTAAATTACTAACAATAATAAAATATAATAACTATAGAAAAATGACTTTATAAATAAAAACCAAATAAGTAAGTAGTACTTAAATCATAAAAATAAATTCGGTAGAAAAATCAGCTGATGGAACTATGATGCAAGAATCTACTGGTAAGATTACAAAAGATACATGTACACATTAAAGTATTGAAGATCCTACTGACTTAAATATAACTGAAAAAATACGCTTGATTATAAAACATGATTTCTCAATAAACAAATATGTATTTTCTTTTTAAATATCGAATAATATTTTTTTTTTGTTATTTAATAATAACCTATCGCGGAATTTTTTTTTGTGTGTGGTTTAGTATTCATATCTATTTAATAATATTTGTATCGTCAGCAATATCATTATCATCGCTATGAACTGTGTAGTGTATATTTGTTTTATATATTTCTACTAAAACTATGTGCAAAACAAAATTTCTGAACTAAATCAAAAACATTTTTTTAAACAAAAATAACCACAAATAAATGTACAGAAAATTATAAAATTACAGAAGGAAGTTCAACAGATCAAACTTCAGAAAGTACATCTACCTATGAAACTACACAAGAAGAAACAACAGATAACACTGCAGAAAATACATCTCCTAATGAAACTACACAGGAGGAAACAACAAATGAAACAACAGAAAGAGATTCCTCCGATACCACTACAGAAAGTACATCTACTAATGAAACAACAGGAGAATCTTCTGATAACACTACAGAAAACACATCTACTAATGAAACTACACAGGAGGAAACCACAAGTGAAATAACAAAAGGAGAGTCTACTAATACCACTACAGAAAGTACATCCACTAATGAAACAACAGAAGAAAAATCTTCTGATACCACTACAGAAAATACACCTACTAATGAAACTACACAGGAGGAAACCACAAATGAAACAACAGAAGGAGATTCTTCTGATACCACTACAGAAATTACATCTACTAATGAAACAACAGAAGGAGAGTCTTCTGATACTACTACAGAAAATACATCTACAAATGAAACTACACAGGAGGAAACAACAAATGAAACAACAGAAGGAGAGTCTTCTGATACAACTACAGAAATTACATCTACTAATGAAACAACAGAAGGAGATTCTTCTGATACTACCACAGAAATTACATCTACTAATGAAACTACACAAGAGGAAACAACAAATGAAACAACAGAAGGAGAGTCTTCTGACACTACTACAGAAATTACATCTACTAATGAAACAACAGAAGGAGATTCTTCTGATACAACCACAGAAGTTACATCTACTAATGAAACTACACAGGAGGAAACAACAAATGAAACAACAGACGGAGATACTACTGTAGAAAGTACAACTACTAATGAAACAACAGAAGGAGATTCTTCTTATACCACTACAGAAATTACATCTACTAATGAAACTACACAGGAAGAAACAACAAATGAAACAACAGAAGGAGATACTACTACAGAAAGCACAACTACTAATGAAACAACAGGAGATTCTTCTGATACCACTACAGAAATTACATCTTCTAATGAAACTACACAGGAGGAAACAACAAATGAAACAACAGAAGGAGATACTACTATAGAAAGTACAACAACAAATGAAACAACAGACGGAGATACTACTGTAGAAAGTACAACTACTAATGAAACAACAGAAGGAGATTCTTCTTATACCACTACAGAAATTACATCTACTAATGAAACTACACAGGAAGAAACAACAAATGAAACAACAGAAGGAGATACTACTACAGAAAGTACAACTACTAATGAAACAACAGGAGATTCTTCTGATACCACTATAGAAATTACATCTACTAATGAAATTACAACAGAAGAAATTACTAAAGAAAACACGATAGAAGTTACGTTGACCCCAAAATCTCGAAAACCTAAGACCAGGAAACCAAAAACAAAAAAACCGAAAACTAAAAGAACTAAAAAGCCTAAACATGCCAAAACAAAAAAACCTAAAACTAAAAGAACTAAAATGCCCAAATATGCCAAAACAAAAAAGCCAAAGACATCCAAATCTAAAACTACAACAGTCCTAATTCCTGAAGATATGACAACAGAAGAATTTTCAAGTAGCGTTATGACCACAGTAGAAACGACAACAACTCCAAAATCAATTCAATCCAAAACAAAAAAGTCATTTTCATCAAATACTAAAAAACCCAAATCAACAACACCAATGACCTCGGAAGAGACAATTACTATCAAAGATATGGTGACGAAAAATACATCAAGTAGAAAAACTACACCAGACAAGGCGGTAACTGAAGAAATACCTACAACTGCAAATCCACAAAAATTTAAAACTAAAAAACCAAAAACTACACCTTATACCAAGAAACCAAAAACAACCACATCTACTGAGACCTTGTCAACTGAAGAGACTACAGAAAAAGTTACTACATCTACAAAACCAAAGAAATCAAATACAAAAAAAAACAAATCAACTACAGTTATGACCACTGAAGAAACAACAACAAAAGATAAGACTAGTGACACAACAACAGAAGAAGAAACAACAGTAAAAAGCACTAAATCTAGCTCAAAAAAACCGAAGACTTCAAAAACAAAAATAATAACAGCTATGACCACTGAATTAATGACAACAGAAGATAAGTCAAGCAAAGATACGACGACCGAAAATACTACAACAGAGGCAACAACTGAAAAAATTACACCTACTAGAAAATCTAAAACTACTCAAACAAAAAAGTCACCTTCGTCAAAAACAAGGAAACCCAAATCAACGACTGTTTTGACCACTGAAGAAACGGAGGATCAATCGAGCAAAGACACAACAATAAAAGTAATAACTACAACTACAAAATTAAAAACTAAAAAGCCAAAATCGAAATGGAAACCTACGAAACCAATAACTACTATGACAACTGACGAAATTATGACAGAAGATATGACGAGTGATAAGACGACAATAGAAGATGCATCATCTGAGGGTGGATCAGGCGAAGAATCGACTACTGAAGAAACAACTACACTGAAACCAAGCAAATCAAAGACGAAAAAATCTAAGTCAGAAATTACAAGTCCCATCACAAGTATGAGTACGTCAAAACCACCAAAGAACAAAGGACATCGAAAGCCAATATCGACACCAAAATGTGACGATGATACTTTACAAGATTTGCAACACGGGATAACAGAGTTAACTGGAAACATGCTTTATGTTTGTAAAAAAAAATATTTTTATATTTTGATTAGATATTGTTATTCAATAATATTCATTATTTTAATGTGTATTTTTTTATATTTTGTAGCAACTTGTGACTGTTAATCCTGGGAGCAGTATTTTGGTATCACTTCTAACAATTGTGCTTCAGTTAGCGCAAATGGCACTTTTTAGTGAAGGATCATCGCACAATAAACTGATGCATGTATTGAAATTACATAAAGAGGAAGAGGTGTGCTCTGATTTTTTTAACTATGTATAAAAACTCTGTAGTATAGTTTTCAGCGACTAAATCACTTGTTCTTTTCTATAAAATTTTATACAAACACATTTTAAAACTGGTTAAACCTAAATTAGTGCCAAACTGTTATTTTTCTCAGATTCGTTGCATATTTCCACAACTGCTCCAGATCATAAAGGACCATGATAATATAGAATTAAACATTTTGTGTAAAGTGTACGCTAACACGCCATATGAACTAAGTGATGAATTCAAGGAAGAGTCAAAGGCCATATTTGATGCTGAAGCTCAGAATGCAAACTTCAGTAACCCTGTACATGCATCAAAAATGATTAACAATTGGGTGCGTGTGCCTATAAGCCTTTTCATGATGTAATAATTTCATTGTGATATTTTATTTTAAGGAACCGATTGAATAACTTTGAATTTGAATTTTAGGTAAAACAAAAAACTCGTAACAAAATCTCAAATATAGAACTGCCTGGTTTGTTAAGTTCATTAACACGTTTGGTGATCATTAACGGAGTTTATTTTAAGGTAACATATAGTCAGCAAAGCAGACTTTATTTAAATCAATACTTAATGACTAGGTTTACTAACCCCTAACATATGTACATGCATGATTCCAGGGTGAATTGCAGAAACCATTTAATTCAAAAGACACAAAAAATAGAGATTTCCACGTGAGTACCCATAAATCTACCAAAGTGCCAACGATGTATCAAAAAGGAACATTCAATTATACGGAATCATCACTGCTCAAATCTCAGGTACGAAATCATCACTCATATAAATAAATATAATTATCTGATGATGTATCAATTATAAATATTGTTTTTTATCATTTAGGTTTTAATGATGCCATATAAAGTAGGTATATTCAAGCTACTGGTGATCCTACCAGAATCGATAGATGGCATAAAACGCCTGACGAAGAAACTTCAGAATCCACATGTTTTCAAACACATATTGAAAAGACTTAATCCTAGAACATTAAGCATATATTTGCCAGTCGTACAGTCGGATGTTACACTTGATTTGAAAGATGTTTTAGAATCAGTAAGTATTAAATACTATTGTCAAGAGTATAATTATAAGCAATAATGGAGAAACAACTTTCTATTAGATGGACTGACAGCAATCGTTTGAAAGCATAATTTCGAGACTTTTATTTCTTAAATCACCAAGATGGCAAACAAACATGCGACCCATTCACCTTATGTTAAGCGATCACCGACTACCGTTGCCTATATGTAGACCAGGGGTACCTGACTCACGCACTGCCATCTATGGTTATATTTGTAAATTATTAATTACTAAAGTTGCCAAAAAATAAAAGGCCCGTTTTGACAGCACATGAACAACCATGTGCCAAAAAGAGACGAACATAGTGCGACAAGAAGAGTAACCCTCTTAGATTATGATGGGCCTATTAGATTATGACGACTTTAGGTACTATGTACTATTATTTCTAAATAGATATTCATCCGCAGCCTTCTTTCGTCCAAACTATCTACCTTATCTTTTCTTCTCGTCGGCTGATTGTGATGACGAAAAAGATGTAAGAATAGAAGCTTATTTGTAGCACGAAACTAAGTTTATTGACCTGCCGATACTACATGAACTGAGTTTCAGATTAGAACATGACAAACAGAGAGACAAACAAAAAGTGGTCTCATTCTATTATCTACATCACCACCTATTAGTTTTCGATAAATATAGGTGATAGAAGATGTATCGTATGATAGTATCAATAGTTGAATCTTTTGCTTTTGCATGAAATAGAAGATTATTTTTCTTCTTCGAGGTAATGTGTGCTTCAGGACAAAGAAAATGTATGTTTCAGGTAGAAGTGAATAAAATATTCAGTGCATCAAAATCCGGCTTCATAAGAATTCTGACACAAGACGAACCATTATTCGTATCTATTGCTATACAAAAGTCATCCATAGAGATTACAGAAGAATCGAACACTAAAGGTAACATGAATTTCATGAAAATATAATATTATTGACAAGCTGAAAATGTTGTTATTCATTTTTATATCTGAAATCTTATTTATCTTAATCAATGACTATATATTTTTAACAGGATCATCATCGTCGCTGGTTCCCCAAATAGACTTCAGAGCCAATCGTCCATTCGTTTACGTTGTACTGATGAATGACATACCTATAATTTGCGGAGTGTTTACAAAATAAGGTATGTTTCTGAATTATTAACAAGCAATATAAATAGTTCCCATAATTATGTTTCTATACTTGTAATAACAGCAGATGGGCAATTTCCTTCTATTTTACACCTATCTCAAAATCATGTTGTAAAATTAAATATTTACTAAAATTGTACGAATCAAGTCAATCTGATCAAACAGTCAGATAGTTGAGGTGTTTATTGGAAAAATCATATTATTCATACATTCTAGTATCACTTACTTAATCTTTATTAGTACTTCTTACTAAATCTTTCTTGCTAATATTATATTATAAATGCAAAAGTCTGTGTGTGTGTAGGTACACTTTGGGAATGTTTAACGGATTTGAATAAACGTTACATCTTGGAATGGAATAGCTTACTTTTAACCTAAGAAAACTTAAGTTTCCTGGGGAACGCGGGTAAAACCGCGACGGACAGCTAGTATAATATATACAATTGTATCCATATATCGTATGTTATTATGACTCAAAGTCACCTTCATACTTATGCGAAAAGGAAATCCTTTTCCTTTGCGGTTTTCATTATGGTTGTAAAACTTTTATATTCTTATATTACCTTCATGTTGTAGGAGTTATCCCTTACCACCTATTTACATTGTGTCACAAGTCTCTTTTAGGTAATTTCAAGAGTTTATAGTAGGTATGTTTCTTTGATAACATTGTATCGGTATTTATACATGTAAGTTACACTAAATTAGATTATTTTTAACGTAAACAAAAAATGTTTATAAATCTATGTATTTTATAAACCCTCAATTTTGAAGTTTTCTTTAAATATTATCTCAATAAGAATATTTTTTCTAACTTTAAACGTAAGAAAATGGTAATATAATAAACTAGCTGTCCCCCATGGTTTCACCCGCATTCCCGAGGGATCTTATCTTTTCCCGGGATAAAAAGTATTCTATGTCTTATTCCAGGATATGGACTACCTGAGAGCTAAGTTTTATCAAAATCCGTTGAGCCATTTTTGCGAGCACGAGTAACAAACATCCATACATACTTACAAACATTCTCGTTTATAATATTAGTAGGATTAATTACAGTTAGCGACTGTATGGTCGCTGATTCAGTTGCTTGTTTTTAGTTGCCTATAAAATTAATCAAGCTATAATTTTACAGCTTTAAATATTCTGTTTGTAAGAAAGAGATAAGTATAGTGAGATTAAATTAGTGAATTGTAAACAATAAAATCACCATCATTATCCAAAAAATACATGCTTTTGTAAATAACTTTTTAGCTGTAACCAAGAATTTAATTAATCTTAAATTCGTAAATGTTTAAATTTAATAAAATATTGATTTCTTTCTTCAATAAATATTAAGATTTTTATCTATCATAATTTTGCTTTCAACTCCCTGCCTTTCAGAAGTTCCATATTGAAAATAACATAATGTCTACTATTTTTTTCAGTTCTCTACAGCAGCTCCTTCGAACAGAAAAAACACCGAAGTAACAAAACATAATTAAATAAATTATACATTTTTTTTATTTAGATTTATTTATAGATACCTAACATTGATATCTTATACCTATAAACAATCCCAAACAAAAGTTCTCTCAAAACAGTCTCAAATTGTGTTAGGTAGGTAATTACTAGTTTTTTTTTTAAAGTTCCATTCACAAAGCTATGTTCAAAAGGCAATAAAATTTGACGACTCATACCTGCTAGCCAAAATATTTCTTAAACGAGCACTGAGGCATGTTTACTGTCAGAACGTTCAGATGCTACTAGATCAAAAGAGTATCCAAATATTCGAGTGGGCACTCATTCGGTACGGTCATTTTTTGTTGCTGATTGTGTATCTTTAGTTAGATATCAAAGGTTATAAATCGATACTATGAAATATATTTACAAATAGATTTATTTATATTGTTCTGTGTATGAGGATGTATTAAAAATTGACTTTGAGTCCGATTTTTTATTTTACTGAACGCTACAATTTTATACATACCTAAGTATGTTTTATACATACATAGTATTTGTAACTTATATTTTGGATCTCAATTTCCATTTATATTTGATTTAAACCTGATCTTAATTTTTTGTGTTTTCAACGATTATTTCCAAGTAAGATAATTCTGTTATGGATAATTTTTGGAACCGCTGAGTCTAATGTCCATATGTATACAGACATTTCCCACCTTTATCGATAATTCACTACTCTACTAGTAGTAGATATAATTTTTATAGTGACTAATACAATATTGAATTTTTATACAGGCGGAACTAATTTTGGTATGTTTTCTAGCTGTGGTTATTACATCATAATTACACGTATCTACTACAAAGTTAGCCTTTTGTTCCTCTAATGACTACGTGTAATGGCTTTAATGTTGTTGCTAAACACTTGTAGTGCACACGAAATGTCTAATGTTCTCGCCAAGTGCTCCAGCTTCAAGCCTTAGTGAAATAAAAAAGATCGGTGTTTCATAAAATTTAATTCTCACGTACTTACCTATAAAGTAAGTGCTAAAGACGTATTTCATTGTATAATATATACATAATATCCTAAGACATTACTCTTCACACATGACATGGCCTGTCAATCCCAAAACAAGCAAGTAACAAGCTTCCCTATGATATGGAAACCAAATGACAGACGTATTACATAAAACCTTAGACCAATAAACCTCTTATTCCAAGCATAAAACGCATTACTTTTTAAGTAGGTATAACTTTTAAGTCATATATTTATATAGACCCAGACAGAACACAAACAGACGTGTTCATATTACGCAAATTTGTGTCCTGGGTGGTAGTATAACCAAATGTAAATAACATTAAAGTTGCTTTTTCATGTTTTTTATAAATCCTGTGCAACAATAAAAATGTGAATGTTTATGAGAGGAGAATAGTTTACAGCTAGGTAATCTATACATATAATAATAAATATGAAAGCGAATAACCATCCAGTGATTAATCACGAAATCTCAGTAAGTAATTAAATACTACAAATTTTCATTTCGGCAGGTAGCTATGAAGGGATTTTTCAAAATTCAACCCCTGAAGGGAAACATGGTTGTAGCCACCGGGGACGTAATTATTATAAACGCGAAAATGGTGTATGCTTTTTTATGTAATTAGGTTGACAAGCAGGCAGACAGTCCAGCTGATGGTAAGTGGTCACCGTCGCCTATGCTGTATGTTTATCACCACTCAGCTTTGTAACGGCAGATCGAACTTTCATTGAATTTGGTGTAAGTTACTTTAGATCTGGATTATGATATAGAGCTATTTTCCTCCCCAGAAAGTGGGTGGAGTCGCAAGGCAGAAACTGATACATTTGTAAATATTTGATCCCATGCAGACAAAGAACAAACAGACATATTTGAATTATATACCAGGTCACTCAGAAAGTTTTGCGACAAAAAGTTTTTATGTATAAGACACTGGCCACTTGTAATTATTTTGAAAACTTCGATTAATTAAAAGTAAAAATACCACTGTTCGATTTTCAAATTTCCCTCCGCATTTTTTTGAGAGCCAATTCAAATTTTCTTGTCTCATAAAAACATGGATCTGCATCGAGAACATTTTCGTGCAATGATTTTTTATGATTTCAAATGTGGCTTAAAACCTGATGAGTCATTTGATCGACTTCGAATTACTTTTATCGATGAAGGACCTTCAAAAGCAACCATCTACCGCCGCGAGTTCAAACGCGGTCGTCTTATTTTGGCGGATGAACAAAGGAGTGGTCGTCCTACGACGGCTGTCACCGAAGAAAGTGTGTTGGCAGTAAAAAAAAATTCAGGAAAACATACGAATTACGTACGAAGAGATTCAGCATACTCTGCTGATTGGTTTAGGAAGTGTTCACAAGATGTTGCACGAGCGCCTTCGCGTAAGGAGGATAGTTTCCCGCTGGGTACCGCACAACCTCACCGAAGCTCAGAAGCAGGCCCGTGTGGATTGGTGCCGTGATATGATACAAAAATTTGATGCAGGCTCGTCACGGCGCGTTTACGACATTGTGACAGATCGTCACCTGGATTTATCAATACGATCCAGAAACAAAGCGTCAGTCGACAGTTTGGCTGTTTCAAAATGAACCAACGCCTACGAAAGTGAAACGATCGAGGAGCGCAGGAAAAAATTTGATCGCTAGTTTCTTCACTTTGATGGGGTACCTAATTTCAATTCCACTTCGAGACCAAAGCAGCATCAACGCCGAATGGTATAGCACAAAATGCCTGCCAGAAGTTTTTTCTGCATTGAGCAACAAGCGACCGAACACCGGGCTCCGCAGGGTCCTTCTTCACCACGACAACGCGCCCGCGCACTCTGCGATCAAAACGAGGGACTTCCTGGATTCCACACCGGTCAGAGTCTTGGGACACCCTCCTTACAGTCCTGATTAGGCTCCGTGTGACTTCTTTTTATATCCTAAAATGAAAAATTAAAGGGATACAGTTTTCATCGCCGGAAGACGCGCTAGCAGCGTTTGAGAAGGCCGTGGAAGAGGTGTCTCCGGAGGACTGGAAAAAATGTTTTGAAAATTGGTTCAGACGCATGAAACTTTGTATAGAGGCTGGTGGAGAGTTCTTTGAAAAGATTTAATAAAAATATTTTTTTCATAGAAGTTAGTTTTTTAGTTTCTCAAAACTTTCTGAGTGTCCCACGTACTGTTGTCTATCCTGGATGGGAATCGAACTCATAATAGCCACTGTCTCTAATCACCACAATGACCGTTCACAAATAACAATGGTATAAATCCATACTAATATTATTAATGCGAAATTGTGTCTGTCTGTCTGTTGATGAAATTTGGTACAGAGATAGATGGAACCTTGAAAAAGGAAATAGGATACTTTTTATTCCGTGAAAAGATAAGAACCCTCGGGAACGCGGGTGAAACCGCGGGGCAGAAAACTAGTAAATTAATAAATGTGTAATCAAGGACCTGCATTTTTTTTAAAATGCTATGTGGTAATAGTAAAAAAATTACATTTAATTTAATTTAAAGGGACATTTAATGTCCCTCTTCTAATGTATTTAGAAGTCATCAGCGAATACCGTACTTTTGAAGAAATTAGAATGGCTTTGCAATTGATCCTTGGTGAAAAAAAAAGAGAAAACGATGCTAGTAGGAGTCGCTGGATGACTAATGTTCTAGCTCACGTTCTTTACAAAATTCCGCAGGCATTTTTTTTACTTCATGATAAACTTGTGTTTCACCGCAATCTCACCATGTTATGTGATGATGTGGCCGATGGTGGTAAGCACATAACGCCTAGATGTGAACTGGCTCTCAATTGCAGCTGTCGGAATACACCGATATGTGCTTGGCGACAGATTTTCAACAATAATATACACATCAATCGATACAATCAAATTGATACAATCAATCCTGTTTCTAATACTGATCAAAAACTTCTATCGAACTTACCATCGTTGGAGTACTCAAAAAGTCACAAATTGCAAAAAAACTTTTCCCTTACACTTTGTAGGAAAATCCTATCAGGTTTCGCGAAACACATCAAGTGCGATTTTCTTTTAATTGTTGGTGTGGTGTAATGTGGAACCGAGTGTAATGGTGGAATTTTATGAAGGCACCTTGAATTCCAACATTTATAACAACAGAATATTAGAGAATCTTGAAAACCTCGTCGATGATTTACCGCTGTCGGAATCAAGAAGTATGTTTTTTCAAAAAGATGGCGCTCCACACAACAGCCGCAGTACGCGTTCTACTTTGAACCGACAGTTTGGTGATCAATGGATAGGAACACGTGGTCCTATTTTTTGGCCAGCGCGTAGTCCAGAGGTACTCCAACGATGGTATTCCAATAGAAGTTTTTGATCAGTATTAGAAACAAGATCGATTGGCATCAATTTTTTTTGTGTAAAATGGCTATTTTCTTTGTACTGTACTTATTTTGAAAATTTGTGAATGGAGATCAAAATTCCATAAAAAATTATGGATAGTCTCCTAAAACCATTTTTGTGTAGCTGCAACGGATAAGGTACTTCACCTTACTGCCCCGCTGAAAGTTTCCATCCTGTATAATATAATGAACAGCAATTTCAAAGTCTCTTCATAATATAAGGTGTACATAATTCACAGTTATTCACTCTTAAAAAATAGTTGTAACAAAATTTACCAGGATATTATTATTACTAAATAAGTATTTAATGACATCAGTGCCATCATGTTATTTTACGTGCAACAGCTGTTAATTGTCATTTTTGTGATTAATGGCTATTTGTTCAAAACGGTCCAAACATTTGGACAAATAAAAACGAGTAAATGCGAACAGGCCTTTCGTCCAAGAAACAGGCTAACTGAATATTTAAATATGAATATCATTTAAATTTTTCTTTGTTATTATGGAGAAAGTGTTCAAGGTATCATATACCTAATTTATATACCTATCTCATATAAGTACTTAATGTTATTTGAGAGTACCTAAAATGAGCACCAACGCAATGTTGTATTTATTTAGGTATGTACCAAAAATAAGTATTTTATGAACACACATGACATGTGTTTATAGATTGATATACTAATTATGTTTTTTACCAAATTACATTTGAATCGTGTATCATAAAATTTTATGCTCACGACTACAATTAATAACAAATTAAAAGTGAACTTCTAATGCACCGCGGTTCCAATTTCTTTTAAATAGTGTTTTTTTTTTATCTCACTGCGTAAACATATAGCATGGTAAATAACCATTACAGCTACAACAATAAACTACTATAACAAAAGCTTAATACGTAAATAGCGAACATAATATGAAACTAAAAAAACAATAAGTAAAACCACACCACACTATTGATAAAGAACTACTTATTAGTATATATCTTCTATATTGAAACAAGTGCACGAAGTCGTATTACCGAGGCTATAAAAGGGGTAATCCTTGATACGTGTAAACATTCGTTGCTGATGATAATGAAGTTACTCTTGCTGTTAGCCGTTGTAGCTAACGCAATTCTTCTAGTATCTTCTGATGGTAGGTAACCTTTTAAGCTTTAGAAAACATCATTTGAAATATTCATATTAAACTGAATGCATACTTATAATCAAATAAGCTTAAACCACACTTCAATTCATTATAATTTTATTTATTTCTTGATAGAAATTTTAGATCCAAAAGGTATTAACTTCGTTAAAAAATAAATAATTTGAAATTTATAATTTTATTTCAGCAGGATCATCGGTAGGTTCAACATCATCTTCATCATCGTCCACTTACTCGTCAAGTAGCAGCTCCGAAGAAGAAATATGCGGTAAGTCATTATTTAGATAAAGAAATAGTTTACCGAAATAATTGTGAAACGCCCATTCGTTTATGGTAACTAACCAGTATTTGTATCAAAAAAGTTTTATGGAAATAACTAGAGATATTAGAAATATTTTAAGAATCCTGAAATGAAAACATTAAATAAATATTATAAGATAATTTCGTTACATAGATAGAGAGAGAATACTACGATACCAAGCTAATAAAAGCGTGTTAATAAAGTGGGGTTATGAATTTAAGTATTTGCCACGATCGAAGAATTATTCCTCAATAATTCAATCGTTTTTATGTTGAACTCCATTTTCTCACATATACTCGTAGGTATTTGATAAAAAGTAGGTAAAAATCGACATTGGGACAAAAAAAAAAGCTACTTCTCTTATTTGCAGCGGCTTGATGTGTTGAAAGACCTTAAAATATTACTTTTTTTTTTCAGAAAATAATGAGAGATACGTCGACTGTCCAGATACAATATGTGAACCTAAAACATGTGACGATTTGGGCTATCCACAGCCATGTCCAAGCATAGGACCAGATGATCAATGTCCAGGAAACCCTGATTGGATTTGTATTGATGGATATGTGAGGAACAGTAAAGGTTGTTGCATACCTCGGGAGGATTGTCGTAAGTACTTCTAATATCTAATGTGTTTATAATGATAGACTAGGGAGGTCAAATACATAATAATTTATTAGATGCTTTGTGATGTTTTTACTTCGATTCAAATTTATTGTTTATGGCTCTATCGTGTCAACAATGACTTTGCCAAAGTCATAATCATAGATAATACACTATATACCTACTAGGTCACCATCGCAAATAACAACGATTAACAAAATGATCGAAAGAGAAAGCTTCAACTATAAAAATGGCAAAAACATAAGTAATTTACGTACAAATTAATTTAGCATATTAAGATGATAAAATAGATATTTCAATAGGTAAATAGTAAATAATAATTATAAATGTTTTTTTTTTGTTATTATATTAAAAGCGGATTGTAGAAACTTTAACTTCCTCAATATAATTGATATATAATTATATTACCTTTTAAATCGATATGGAAGTTGATAGTAACTTAGATTCAATACTACTATTAAGTCTTAACATTTATGAATTTCGCACGATTTTTCTTATCCGTCATTTTGTTACACAATTTTCGTTTTGTTGACTACTAAAGTACCTATGCCGCCGCGGTTGCACAAATAAGCATTTCAAACTATTCAAAACTATATTTTGGTACTAAAACAATATACAATGTATATACTGGTTATGTTTTGCCTATCTATGAGTACTCCTATAACAACAGATCTATTGATATATTCAAATTCATACTTGAATACTTTTGTAAATACTCATAATGAACGAGGAGTTTATACATATACATACATATGACTCGTTCGTACATACCACTGTACTTTTAGGGAGCCTATTATTTATATACATTTTCAATTAAAGCTAAATGGCAACAATTTTCTTCAAGAAAACAAATTTTAGGTTTCAATTTACATCCATTATTTTTAAATATAATCAGTCTTTAAATCGTTACCTAACCATAAGCAATATTTTTACAGCATCGTGTAGGGGTGATCCAAATGCGGTTAGTGGTTGTGGTGGTAACTGCGGAAGACTTTGTTCCAATTACTTCAAAACGAATGTCTCTTGCACTCTAATTTGTGAAATAAATGGATGTGACTGCAGAGAAAATTACGTGTACGACGAGGCAACAAAGAAATGTGTTCTTCCTGAAGATTGTAGTAAGTATGCGAGTCATTTGTATTTTGCAGATACTATATTATGTGTTTTAGTTCATTTTTTGTATTTTCTTTCTAATTACATTATAAGGGCATTGTTCCGAACAGTTTGACTAGCTATGCATAACTACGGTACATACCTTGTATTTTCATAATTTACACGTACCGTAATTTCTATATAACTATTCACTCTGTAGATATGAAATTATTAACGTAGAACTTAATAACTTGAACACTGATTATTTTTGGGCTTCCTTTTTAGGGTTTCGAAGGAAGAGAATTCGAATAAGTAGATCCCTATTGACAATAATACAATACGATACATAGGCAATATCACATGGTATTTTTGTCCATCAATTCGTTAGTCCGTTCAGTCTGTCCTCGTAGCTTTTACCTGAACAAAAGAGTAATAAAATTTAATTAACACATACATAGATACGAAATGAAATGTTTATTCATCCAAATAGGCCTTCACAGGCGCTTATGAATTGTCAGATTCTAATGAATCTAATGCAAGGTTCGGAAGGTTGCTTTTGCTGAGAAGAGACGGCAGTAAACTCAGCAATTATTACTATTACTATGTGCCGCTTATGCGCTGTAAGATTTTAGGCCCAATGATGGTCAAAGGGGTCATTAAGTAAAAATATATTTTTTGCATTGCACGAGTTTGACTCACACTTTACTGGCTTTCTTTTTCTGTGCCATTAATTGTGTCTATCAATACTTATTGTCTGGCTTCGTTGGCTTTATAAATTACTGAACTCGGTAATTGTATTCCTATACTTCAATTTAAAACAAGGTTCAACGCTCCATACAGACTAATAAGTATCTTTAATTATGCAAATTAGTTAATTCTACTTTTGTTATCTATCATTTAAAACTAGTATCGAATTTTTTTAGCTAACACATGTACAAAAGCCAATGAAGTCTTCGACCCGTGCCCAGCACCTTGTCCATTCAGAACTTGTGGTATTGATGACAGGCTAATATCCTGTGTGCCAGGACCCTATGTAGGAGATCCTAATTGTCCTCCACCAGTCTGTCGATGTAAAAATGGTTACTATAGAAATGGTAACGGCGAGTGTGTTACTTGGGAAGAATGTCGTAAGTACAACGATAATAACAAATAGTTTCACCTTCAAACAGCTCATTGTACATATATCCAATTTTCAGACGTAGGTATCACCTTCCTCATTATGTGAAGGCCTATTTGGATGAATAAACATTTCATTTCATTTATGTCCTTTTTTTTATACCACAAGTGACAACGAAGCTGACGGGTCCCCTGGTGGTAAGTGACTACCGTCGCCTATAGACATTAGCAATACCAAGGGGATTGTCAATGTGTTGTACACCTTATTACAATACCTTAAAGGCAACTGGCTCTCAACTGCCGTAAAAAAAGTATATTTTTATATTTCAGCTACATGTAGCAAACCCAACGAAGTGTACGATATATGTCCAGCACCATGTCCACCAAGACGATGTGACGTCAATGAGGCTCTGATACTATGTATTGTCCCTCCAAAGCCTGGTGATCCGGAATGTGAACCTGGATGTCGTTGTGCTGATGGCTTCGTCAAAAATGCTTACGATGTTTGCATACCTAAGGATGAATGTCGTAAGTATACTCGTACTAACTAACGTTAAAATCTTTATACTTAGAAAAGACTAGCTGTCCCCCGTGTTGTTCACCCGCGTTCTCGAGCCAATTCTGCCAAATTGCAAGTTCGTAGCTTTTAACTTTGTACTTTCTGAGATTTCGTGATTAATCAGTATTTTGCTTTTATATTATACATGTGTTCCGACTGACCGACTGTTTGTTGGTTAAAACTTTTGCACAAGCTCCTTTTATAACAAAGGCATCCATTAATAAAGTGTGTGTTTTCATACAATCCCACAGGGGGGGAAATTGGGGTACGCATGTAGGTGAAGCCACAAAGTAGGTATATAGCTATTGCTATTAAAATAAATATTTTATTAGTTTCTATGAACTAACGGACGTTATACATGTTTCATACACACCAATTAATAGGTAACATTAATAACCCAATAGAAAGAAAACTAAATATGAAATGAAATAATACAATTTTATTTATATTACAGCTAAATGCACAAACCCAAATGAAGTTTTTGATCCTTGCCCGAGTCCGTGCCCTCCAAGGAGATGTGATGTTGATGAGCGTGTCATAAGATGTAGAGCGCCTCCAAAACTTGGTGACCCTGAATGCGAACCTGGTTGCAGATGTATTGATGGCTACGTCAGAAATAATACAGGAATCTGCGTCACTAGAGATCAATGTCGTATGTGCATTTACTATAGTATTAATGCCATTGTTAAAAAATATGCAATACTTATTTAATATTTGTTTGATCCATAGCAAAATGTACAAGGCCGAATGAAGCTTTCCATCCCTGTCCACCAACTTGTCCACCGCAAACTTGTGATAGCCTTACTAGAGATATTATATGCCCTGTCCCATATGGGCAAAATGGAAGAAACCAAATATCTCAGAGATGTCGTCCATCCTGTATTTGCCAGCCGGGTTACTACAGAAACAAAATTGGAGAGTGTATATCAGAAGATGATTGCTGTAAGTTGAACAAATGTTAATTAATAGGGGCTCCTTTTTTGCTTGGCCGCAGTCGGGTAATAAGGTTATACCATGAAAAGTAACGGGTTTCTTTTTCTAGTAAGATGTACGGGACCACATGAATACTTTTCTTGCGGCAGTGCCTGCGATAACGAATGCGCCACTTTGTCTAAACAAAATCAAACAAACTGTCCAATCCAGAACATAGATTGTAATCGAAAATGCTACTGTGAAAAGGGATATGCACGCAACAAAAATAATATCTGTATTCCTATCAAACAGTGTCCAGGTAAATAAAGACTTTTTCATAAAATTTAAGAAAAACCTAATAATAAATTAGCAAATTTAGTGATACAATTCGTAATGGTTTTGTGCCACAGCTTATTGTGATCTTACTTAGAATCTCTAACTGCTCAACAGTTTCCTGTGCTGGTGATCCAAATGCATTACCTGGATGTGGTATCAACTGTGGCAGGCAGTGTGATGATTACTTCAAAGATGATGTAGTATGTCCTGCTATATGTTACGATGATGGTTGTGATTGTAAGAATGGATATGTATTCGATGGGAATATTCATAGGTGTGTCCGCCCTAAAGATTGCAGTAAGTTATTTTTATTGTCCTTTTTCATAATCTTTATTGTTATCCAGTAGGTACTTATTTGCGATAGGAAGCAAATTATTTTCTCCCAATTATTTTTTATTACTGTAATTCTTTCATAGCACCAGTTTGTGGAGCTGATGAAGTCTTCTCAAATTGCATAAACGGTGGATGTAATGCTAAATATTGTAGTCAACTAGGCGAACCAGTGCCTTGTGTGCGTCCAAAAAATTGTGTAAGTGGATGTCTTTGCAAGAAAGGCTACTTGAGGGCTAAGGATGGTACATGTGTACCTGAAGAGAAATGTCCAAGTAGGAATTTTAAATTTATTCTTTGAAATTAACTGTTAAACTATTGCTAAATATTTTATTGATATAAAAATGCTTAATATTTTAGAGCCCTTAATATGCGGTAAGCACGAAATTTATGCTGAATGTCCACCTCTGCTGTGCCAAGCTCTAAATTGTAGCCAATTGGGGCATCCTATTGCGTGCCCTGCAATAGAAGGTCCTGGATGTCCATTTAACCCAGCTTGCATTTGTGAACAAGGGTACTTGAGAAACGATGACGGTGTTTGCATACCCGAAATACAATGTTGTGAGTATTTACTGCGTCTTCTTTCAATTGTTTTCACTTTCCAAAACTATTAAAACTATTCTTAACATCTTCACTCTTCCTAGTGTTTTAGTTGATATAGAAGATAGGTATATATGATAAAAAATTACCATAAAATCTTTGGTAACTTCTCTCAAAGCCATATTATTTTTGTTGGATAGCTTCTTGCGGTGGTGATTCAAATGCACAAGCTGGCTGTGGTGTCAACTGTGGTAGACTCTGTTCAAACTACAACAAAGGACCTGTGTCTTGTATTCAAGTGTGCTTCCCAAATGCCTGCGACTGCAAAGACGACTACGTATTGGACGAAAATATCAACAAATGTGTTCTACCAGAACATTGCTGTGAGTAATTTTGGACTGTATATGAAACCTTGAAAAAATAAACAAATGAACTACGAATAAAACTACAAAAAGCGTTTAGTCGGTACAAGTAATCGAATTTCTATTTTTGCACTACCTAACATTAACACTCGAATCAAAGATTAATAAAAAAATGTTCTTTATTTTAGCACCCCAATGTGGACCAAATGAACAGTACGAAGAATTCCCATCTTCATTATGCCGAGCTCAAAACTGCTCTCAACTGGGATACCCGATACCTTGTTTATTAGGACCCTCAAACTATACAGAGAAACCTGCTTGTATCTGTAAAGATGGGTATTTGAGAAATAACAACGGTGATTGCGTCCTTCAAAATGAATGTCGTACGTTTTTTCTTTATTGTCTTTAGCTTTACTTTTTTGTAGCTCATCTTAATTTAAGTTTTATATTGAAGACGGGGTCTTAAAGTTAATTGATCTGATGATTTTACAGTGGTGGTTTTCAATATACGTTTTCATAGATTATAATGAAAAGACATAACATTGCATACATTGTTGACAAAACCGCATCTAAGCAGTTCTCTGTCTCTATTAATTTCCAAACTGCTTCAAATGTTACGCTCATACGTCAAAGAAGACTACAATGTGTGTGTAGATAGTTAAAAAAAATACATATTTTTAAATTTATATGTTTGATGATTCCACAAATAGTATCTTCTTTGTACAAAGTTAAAATACTATGCATGTTCATCGAATTAACGTTTAATTACCAGCTTCGTGTGGTGGCGACCCGAATGCACAACCAGGTTGCGGTGGTCACTGCGGTCGGCGTTGCTCTACCTACAACAAAGGCATTATTGCTTGCCCAGCAATTTGTTATTTGAACGCATGTGATTGCAAAGAAGGTTATGTTTATGATGATAACCTAAAAAAATGCGTCCATCCAGAGGAATGTAGTAAGTACAATAACCATTTCCAAAAAGACATTGCTTAGATATTTAACTGCGTCGACAGAATTTGGTCCGAGGATATTTATTTTTGTTCTCACTCTTTCTAGTACAAACTATGAAAAATATAAAACTGAAAAATAAATACCATTTTCAGCACCTGTATGTAGCAAATATGAAGTGTACTCAGGATGTACCAATGGCGGTTGTCAAGCGAAAAATTGTACTCAATTAGGAACACCAATACCATGCATTAAAATAAATCCCAAGTTTTGCAAAAAAGGATGTCTCTGCAAAGAAGGCTATTTACGACTCCAAAATGGTACTTGCGTTCCGGAAGATGAATGTCCACGTTAGTATACTTTTTTTTTTAATTCTGGATAAGCTTGTGTTTGACCATCTCACCATGGCAAGTGATGATGTGGCAGAAGATGGTAAGCACACAAAGCTTAGATGGGAACTGGCTCCCAAGTGCAGGTGTCGGAACACACCGATATGTGCTTGGCGATAGATTTTCAACTTGAGGGTGGTAGCCAGCCAGTCGGGTACTACAAAGTACCCTACCACCGTGCTATGGTTTCCTCACGATCGTTTCCTACACCGAAAGCTCAAGCTCAATGTAGGATTCGAACCCATGACCTTCGCCGCGGTATCCGACGTCACTACCACTGAGCTATCATCGCCTCAAACTTACTGCTGATATAAAAATATTATAAAAAGTACCGTCATTATGAACTTATATTATCATACAATATTTAATATAGTATTGTCAATATAATAAAATGCCATTGATATTGTTTTCCAAACAGCACAATGTAATGGGCAAAATGAAATTTACGACTCCTGCCCACCAATTTGTCCACCGCAAACGTGTGATGGTCTCAATAAAAAATACCATTGTCCGCTTATACCTGCTGACCAATCATCAAGAAAATGCAATGGAACTTGTCGATGCAAACCTGGTTATTATAGAAACAAAATTAATGAATGTATATCAAAAGATGATTGCTGTAAGTAAAGGCGCTAATAAATCTTACAATATTATAAATGTGAATTTATGTTTGGATGTTTGTTTAATTAATCACGCAAAAACGGCTGAACGTATTTTAATGAAAATTAGCACACACACGTTTTAGTTGTGTTCTAATAAATGAGTTTTCTTTCTTTGTTTCTTACACATGTAGATCATATCTTGGAATAAAATATAGAATACTTTTTATCCCGGGAAAAGATAAGATCTAGTACAATATATTTGGTAAACTAGCTGTCCCCTGTGGTTTCACATGCGTTTCTGAGGTATCTTATCTTTTCCCGGGATAAAAAGTGGCATATTATTATGCTCTTCCCATAATGAAAACCCCGTCAGCGGTTTAGGAGTGAAAAGAAACAGACAGACAGACAGAGTCACTATCGCATTTATAATTTATGGATAACATTTGTTGGATGAATTATTTTGAACATTATAATGTTTGTGTAGTAGATAACGTGTGCTAAACCTGTTCTCTCTGAAGTCGTCTTTGATCAAAATCCAAAAGCATGCTTCATCATTGTGACAATAAGTCATAAAATAGGATGATATATCAGATATAATCTGATTACACGTATACAACACGCTAATTTTGGTAATTGATGATTTTTTTTTCAGTAAAATGTGTGGGACCGAACGAATACTTCTCATGTGGCGGTGCTTGTGACAACGAATGCCGCAATCTCGAGACACAAAGTCAGACCAACTGTCCAATCATCAACATCAAATGCAACGAAAAGTGCTATTGTGAAGAAGGCTACGCGCGCGATTATAATGAAACATGCATTCCGATCGACCAATGCAAAGGTAAAATTACAATAAATATCAATTAATTTGACACCGGTTTCATCGTTAGCGAAGTTCAAAGTATAAATCGTCGTAACATTGTATTTATAGTACCACAATGTGGGAAGAATGAAATATACAATGAGTGCCCTGCCTTGTCATGCAAACCACTAAACTGTTCTCAACTGGGCTATCCGGTCCCGTGTCCTTATGTATCGGATGATATCCGATGTCCTTCCGGACCTGCATGTATATGTGAGAATGGATATCTAAGAAACGACAAAGGCATCTGCGTTACTGAAAAGCAATGCCGTAAGTCAACCTACACATACCTAATCAAGTATTTTTCAGCACACAAATATTAATTTTCAATTTCAATTTTCAATTTATTTATTGCATGACTGTACACAAACACAATTATATAAATAGTTAAGAGGTAGGTACATCAACCCTGATAGGGTGTCGCAATTTATCCATCAATATGAGTTAGCTATATTTATGTTAGTATTTTAGTAGTTTTACATTTATTATTATTTTATATTAATTCTATTGGTTAGTTTGGTTATTTTAATAGTTAATCATTATTCTATTGAGTACTAATATATATAATTTTAATTAAATAAATTGACATTTCCTATAGAATTTCATATATTTGTGACATGTATTTAACACACGGGCGCGCGTGACCGTGAGATGACACTATAGTATTTTATCATTTATAAATTCTTCAATTGTGTAATAGCATTTTTTTGTAAGGAAATCTTTTAATTTGTTTTTGAATGTAAGTTCTTTTTCTTCATTTCTAAGACTAATGGGGATTTGGTTATAAATCTTTATTGATCTATAGTATGGGCTATTTTTAAACATTGTAATCTTAGGTTCCGGTAGTGCTAGTTGATTTTTGCGGCGAACGTTCTGTACTGGTTCAAATATTGTTAAATTTTTCCTAACAAATAAGCTTATTTCCAATATGTAGATGGATGGGAGGGTAAGCATTTTTCCTCTTACAAAGTGTTGTTTACAACTCTCAGTTTGCCGTATATTTTCTATAATGCGTATGCACTTTTTTTGCATTACGAAAATGTCGTGGGCGTCGGTACTATGGCCCCACAAGATGATGCCGTATCGCAGCCAGGAGTAGGCATAAGCGTAGTAAGCAGACAGTGCGCATTGTTTGTTTGTATTCCTCTTAAGTACGGTTAGTGCATAAAGAAATCGAGATAATTTAGATTTTAAATTTGAGATGTGGTTTTTCCAGTTTATGTAAGTGTCTATATTTATTCCCAATAAGTTAAAATTACATACCTCTTCAAGGTTATGTTTTTGTGACGCTGTTTTTATATCTAATGGCTTTTTTTGGTATGGTCTAAATTGAATGAGTTTAGTTTTTTTTGTGTTTATTTCAAGGTTGTGGTCTATTAGCCAGCTTTTAACAGTTTTAAAAGTTTCATCTATAAGAGAGTTGCTATCTTGGTTATTGGTACATTTAAGGATAATGGATATGTCATCCGCAAATAGTACACAGTTTGAATTTATTATTTTAGGCAAGTCATTAATATAAATCAAAAACAGCACACATCCCAGGACGCTACCCTGTGGGATGGAACTGTTTGTAATTCGGATATCTGATGCGGTGGACTGCAGTTCATTGGTGCTTTCGTTTACGTTTTCTATCTGTACATACTGTTGCCTGTCTTGTAAGTATGACCGTAACCAATCATATTATATAGCAAGCATGTGTTCCATCAGGTGTACTTGAGAGCCAGTTATTCACAAGGCGTTGTAAAAATTTGTTAACAACCTGACAAAGTTCTCTAAGATTGCTAAGATATGCACCCTTACCATGAGGCCATGATGCCTGAATGTATGTCAAATTTCTGACATAAAAAATTTGGTAAAAGATTAAGTTTTATATATTATATGCAACCATTTATTTTGTAGCTTCATGTGGTGGTGATCCCAATGCGCAGCCTGGCTGTGGTATGAATTGTGGTCGAAGATGCTCTGATAAAAACAAAAAAAATGTTGCATGCGCACAAGTATGTAAAGTGAATGGTTGTGACTGCAAAAAGGGATATTTGTATGATGATAACATCAAAAAATGCGTCCGACCAGAGCAATGCAGTGAGTATAATAATTCATTGAGATATAATAGAACAAACTTTTTAACAATGATATCCAAATTAAGGACCGAATGATGAAAATTTCATACGTGACATCTATCTGTTATTACAGCCACAATTAACAAGCAATATAATATGACGTACCTTAATATGTTTTTAGCGCCAGTGTGTGGGAAAAACGAAATTTACTCATCTTGTACCCAAGGCCAATGTAGACCTAAAAATTGTACGCAGTTAGGACAACCAATACCTTGTCCAAGAATTGATCCTAAGTACTGCAAAAAGGGATGTCTTTGTAAAGAAGGATATTTGCGAGATGAGAACGGTGCCTGCATACCTGAAAATAAATGCCCAAGTACGTAATTATTTTGTTAAGTATTTGTTGTTTACCGATGTAATGTATGTTTGATGTATATTTCAGGAAACATTCTTGAAATCATAAATACATATAAAACAAAGTCGGGTTAGTTACACTCAAGAACGGCTGAACAGGTTTCGATGAAACTGGGCACACAGGTAGATTATTATAACCTGGAATAAAATAAAGGATACATTTTATTCCGGGGAAAAGATAAGATCTCTTGGAAACGCAGATGAAACCGCGGGGGACAGCTAATCAGACCTAATCATTGTCTGAATTTAATTTATCATTTATTTAGCGGCAGCCTCGAAGAAGTTTTTTATATATTATAGTTGTACATTTGTTTGTATATTTTGTACATTTGTTGTAAATAAAATTATCATGCTCTCAGATTTATCATTCATTTATATTCTCTATTTTAATAAAGTCGATGTGAAGACGGTTACTACAGAAACAAAATAAATTAGTTCATCTCTAAGGATGATTGCTGTAACTATGTTTTCTAATTTTAAAACATTTGTGAAGTATTGACATACATAAATATATTATGCGAAATTAAATAGTAAAAATATTAATAAGTCTGAAATGAATACCTTTATTTCAGTAAAATGCACGGGACCACACGAATTCTACTCATGCGGTAGTGCCTGTGATAACGAGTGTTCTAAAATCCAAAAACAGAATAGAACCAACTGTCCAATCATCAACATAGTCTGTAACAGAAAATGTTACTGCGAAGATGGATACGCTCGTGATGCAAATAAAATTTGTATACCCATCGAAAAATGTACAGGTAAATGTCTTAAGGCTTTCAAAGATCGACTTAACTGATCATCAAAAAACTGCGCCAACCTTTTCATTATATATAACTAACTATAACTTTGCACAATCTATATAGGTAAATTTATTTCACATAATTCTTTCAGTGCCACAATGTGGCAAAGATGAGGTATATGAAGAATGTCCGGCATCGTTGTGTCAACCACGAGAATGCTCCCAACTTGGCCAGCCCATAGATTGTTCTGAATTACCAGACCCTGATTCGTGTCCAGAAGACCCGGCTTGTATTTGCAAAGATGGATATGTGAGAAATAAAAATGGAAAATGCATACCCAAAGAAGAATGTCGTAAGTTTTTTTAGTATGTAAATAACTGCTTTTGTTTATTGTTCGATTTATGTAAAAATAAACATCTGTCAACATTAATAAAAGCGATAATCAAAATCGTATTAGTTGATGATAAATTAAAAATTCGAGGAAACTGCCTAGTTCGATATACAAATAGCACCTACTTTACCTATTAGCCTCATGCGGTGGTGATCCAAACGCGGTGTCTGGTTGTGGTGTAAACTGCAACAAACACTGTTACGATTTCTATGGAAAACCTCGTGGCTGTCCAAAAATATGTCGAGTAAATGCCTGTGACTGTAAAGAAGGCTACTATCACGACGATAATATTGGCAAATGCGTCATTCCTCAGCGATGTAGTGAGTAATTACATTACTATTTATTACGCGCTATTGTGGAAAGCTACTGATTTCCACTATATTTCTCGTGACAAAGGTAATGATATGTTATAAGCGCTCCGCGAGCAGTAGATATGTTAAAACCTGGCTAATTAGCCAACCTGTGTTGCGTCGCCGCCGGTGTCAACGAATGCTCTTCACGTACCGAGTGCAATTACAAGTAAAAGTGACCCAAAACAACCAAAAACCTAGTCGTGTGTATGAGATATCGTAATGTAGTCTACTATTGCAATATTTATTTATGTGTACCTATCATTTTTTTAAGATCGAATGTCGTGGAAGTCGGGTAAAAAGGTAGATAGGCTACATCTACCTTTTTACTTATAATATAAATTTTTATCGTACGCGTTCTTTAATTTGTCAATCTCAATTTTATTTTGTCTAGTTATTACTGCTTTATACTCTTATGATTCTGTTTTCTGTTTATTTTTCCGTGTAGATATAGTTACCTATGCATTATAATGTCTTGCAATAAATCTGAACTTTTGTATATTTGTTACATACTTACTTGAACTTTACAACCATGCGTTTATATTGTTATTGGTCAAGGCCTCTATATAGCTAGTTTGGCTCCAAATAATGATTTAATGAAATTACGAAATAGTATAGCTATTTATTTCCAAACAAATTGAAAATCAATTTCAAGCCATCAATGGAAACTATTTTACAGAACAAATAAAAAATGTAGAAGGAGCGTAAGTAAACAATAGTTTCCAATGAAGTGAAGCAACGTGCACGAAGTTGTGTGCGTGACCTGCACGTACATTATCACGAGTGACTCGCGACGCACAGGACCGCGATCGGCATCCTTTTTCATATTAGGCTTCCTTTACTATACTTCACTTTAAGTGCGCGGGGCTCTGTCTACCTTTTTATTTGGTCTGGATTTAAATTATATTTTTCTTGAATTCAACAATTTGTAAGTATAATAGCATTTTTTTTTAGTTTACGTCAAAGTGTACAAGAAATCTAGTGAAGGACCATTTGAGAATTGAATTGTATGTTTCTTTCTCACAGTTAAAAGTGAGTGCTGAGTGAGTACTTACTAATCTTTATACTTTTTGCAGCACCCGTATGTGAGAAAAATGAAGTATTTTTAACCTGTATCCAAGGAGAGTGTAGACCACTGAATTGTACTCAGTTAGGACAATCAGTACCTTGTCCAAGAATAGATCCTAAATACTGTAAGCAAGGTTGTGTTTGTGAACAAGGGTTTTTGAGAGCTGACAATGGAACCTGTGTACCAGAAAAAGAATGTAGTGCAGGTAAGTCAATATTTTGTAGTTTGTAAAGTAATTCTAAAGGCAGGAAATCAATTCCGAATTATTGACAACTTTTTTAATCATAATTTTACACACATACCTACACTATAATATCCTACTAATATTATTAATCTTAAAAATCGTATGTTTATCATACTACTCAGCTCCGTCACGGCTGTTTTTTTTTATTATAAATTTTTTTTGGTAAGTCTAATTTATTTGAAAAAAAATTATAAATGGATCAATTTTAAATCACCTTTCCAGTTCCACAATGTGGTGATGATGAAGTATATGAAAAATGTCCACCTTCGTTATGCCAACCACAATATTGTTCGGAGCTCGGGTATCCAGTTGCTTGCCCTGATATATCAGATCCTGATTCGTGTCCAGAAGAACCAGCTTGTATTTGCAAAGAAGGATACGTTAGGAATAAGAAAGGCAAATGTATACCGACAAAAGAATGCCGTAAGTTATTAAAAGATATTCATTTGTACACGATTATAACAGTTAAAGAAAAGTATTGGTAACTATTTTTATTTTATTTTTAAACAGCTTCTTGCAAAGGTGATCCAAATGCGGAATCTGGCTGTGGTGTAAACTGTTTGAAACGTTGTTCTGATTTAGTTAGACCTCGAGGATGCATCAGAATATGCTATCCAAATGCATGTGATTGTAAAGATGGATTCTATTATGATGAGAATACTGAGGAATGTGTCCTTCCTGAGAAATGCAGTATGTTTATTTTTCATTATTGTTTTTTTCTTTCGTCTTTTTTTGTAATCATCCAATAATATTCTATAGATACTTAATACTTAATATTATAAATGCGAAAGTGTGAGATAAATGGAACCTTGGAGAAGGATAAAGGATACTTTTTCTATCAGCAAAAGATAAAATCCCTCGGAATCGCAGGTAAAACCACGGGGCGGAAAACTAGTAATTAATAACTCTGTGATTGAGTCTATTTCTTTCATCAAAATAATAACCATTATTTCAAAAATCAAACGAATCAAACATATTTTACTCTAATGTAGCCTCAACTTGCGGAAAAGATGAAGTTTACAATACTTGTGTCAACGGAGGATGTGACATGAAGAATTGCTCTCAGCTAGGACAACCGACACTGTGTATCGATCCTCTTAACTGTACGGCAGGATGTCTCTGTAAAGAAGGGTACTTAAGAGCTGATAATGGCACGTGTGTTCCAGAAGACCAGTGCTATGGTAAGCACAGTCTATTTTCTGGAATAAACATTACAGAATATTGCTTCAAACAGTTCTTATGTATTTATTTTTAGAACTGCAATGTGGTGAAGATGAACGGATTGAACCGTGTCCACCAAATTTATGTCAGCCGTTAAATTGTTCTCAATTGGGCTACGCAATAGCTTGTGTTGATATATCTGAAAATGGTACATGTCCAGATTTAACTGATTAATCAATGATAATGTTAAATAACTTTTTTTACAGCATCATGTAACGGTGATAAAAATGCTGTACCGGGTTGTGGTGTATACTGTGGACAGCGTTGCTCGGATATTAATAAGGAACCTGGACCATGTATTTTAATTTGCTATCCAAATTCCTGCGACTGTAAAAAAGGATATTATTTAGATCAAAATACCAACACATGCGTCTTACCTGAACAATGCTGTAAGCAATTTTGAAGCCAAGTTATGAAATAAAGTTAAAAATTCAATAACTCAATCTTAAAAACCGTGTATGTAGTTTAAATACTATGATGTTAGCAGATTATACTTAGGTACTTAACGTTAATATTTCAGCACACCAATGTGGAAATAATGAAAGATATGAATCATGCCCGTCTGCCATGTGTCGCCCACAGAACTGCTCGCAGTTAGGCTATCCTATACCTTGTCCTGATATTTCCGTAAATGGTACGTGTCCAGATGACCCTGCATGCGTTTGCATCGACGGATACTTAAGAAACAGTAATGGGGAATGTATTCCTCAGAATGAATGTCGTAAGTAAAATTTAATCTAATTATTAATGAACCCCTTGATGATGGTAATTTGACTTTAATATTATTATCAGCTTCGTGCGGTGGTGATCTTAATGCTGTATCCGGATGTGGTGTAAATTGTAATAAACGATGCTCCGATTTAAATAAAGGACCTGTTGGTTGTATTGATATTTGCTATTCGAACTCATGTGACTGCAAAGAAGGATACTATTACAATGATTATACCAAGATGTGTGTCAGTCGTGAAGAGTGTAGTAAGTTTTAATATTATAACTATTAAAATAACATAGATGTGGTGATATCACTTGAGGTTGCAGTACACCTACATTTTAATAATGGCGCTAGTTCCCAGTTCAAAGATACATTTATTTATACTTACCTAGAAGATGTTGGTCAATGATGGTCATTTGCATAATGTAGCAGTTTATCAAACGTAGAGAATTGTATATAGATAGATACTAAATATTCCGTAATGAAAACTTATTAGTAAAGCTTTTCTATTTGTAGCACCACAATGTGAAGAAAATGAGAGGTACGAGGAATGTCCAGATACTTTATGCCAACCGCAAAATTGCACACAAGTGGGCTTTCCAATACCTTGTCCATCTGTAGATCCAGGATCATGTTCAGGAAAACCTGCTTGTGTCTGTGAATTTGGATATGTAAGAAATAAGAAGGGTAAATGTATCCCTACAAATGCATGTCGTAAGTTATCAACCTATTGTTTATTATTTAAGTGTTCTAATAAACTCTTAATTAACACATCCATGAAGTACCTCAATAGAATTCCTGTATTTTTCTTAAGAAGTAAAATTGTACTGCCGTAGAATATAACCAGACTTTTAAAAGAAAAGAAATTTGCTTACAGCTTCATGTGGTGGTGATCCCAACGCAAAAGGAGGCTGTGGTGTGAACTGCAACAGACATTGTTATAATCTTAATAAAGAACCAGGCGCCTGCATCTTAATATGCGATCTAAATGGTTGTGACTGCAACGAGGGGTATTATTATGATGACAATATCAAGAGATGTGTCCGACCAGAAAAATGCAGTAAGTATAATTCAAGTTTTATTTCTCTATTCAAACCTGAAGCCAATTCATCTGATTATGATTCACAATTTTTTGTTCGGAATGCGGAGTCTGTTACGTGAAAAATTATCAGACTTAAAAATTACTCTTCAATTTTTGTGTGTAGTTAACTAAAAAGACATACTTATACCGTTATGTATTAACTCATATTTTCTTCAGCACCAACATGCAGTGATAACGAAGTTTACTCTGGCTGTATAAACGGTGGATGTGACATGAAGAACTGTTCGCAATTAGGAAAACCAACAATTTGCATTCATCCTCTAAACTGCAAGGCTGGATGTCTCTGTAAAGAAGGATACTTAAGAGCTGATAATGGTACCTGTGTGCCAGAAGATCAGTGCCAACGTAAGTTATAATATCCACCCACCTTTGGAGGAATATTTTAATAGGTATAAACTAAAGCTTTATGAACAATTTCTTATTTAACAGCATTGTGTACAAATCCAAATGAAATCTACGACCCATGCCCACCTTCATGCCCTCCTCAAACATGTGATAGCATCAATCACACATATTCCTGTCCATTAATACCAGCAAACAAATCGGATGAAGATTGCTTGGGTGACTGTCGATGCAAACCTGGATATTATAGAAACCAAATAGGCGAATGCATATCCGAAAAAGATTGTCGTAAGTATTCATTTTTTATACCACAAGTGACAACGAGGCAGGTCTGTCACCAGATGATAAGTAAATACCGTCGCCTATAGACATTAGCAATACTAGCGGGATTAATGTTTCAGTGAAATGTAAGGGGCCTAATGAATACTATTCGTGTGGTAGTGCTTGCGACAACGAATGTGCTAAATTGTACAAACAAAATCAAACAAACTGTCCCATCAAGAATAAAAGGTGCAATAACAAATGTTACTGTGAAGAAGGCTACGCTCGCGATGAAAATGATATTTGTATACCCATCGAACAATGTCCAGGTACTTTTTATGACAACTTACATGAAAAGTAATAGATTTGGCGTTTGCATCCGTATCTTCGAAATTGTAGCATAAAAAAATACGTACTATTGTTATATTTACGCTATCGTAACAGTTAGTACTCAATACTTAGAAACATAAATACTTGATTTTTGTTTAGAGCCCCAGTGTGGTGAATACGAAAGATATGAAGAATGTCCATCATGTGTGCGCACTCCTCAATATTGTTCAGAGCTGGGCTATTCTATATCCTGCCGTAAATCAGATTGTGAGGACGAAGAACCTGGCTGCGTCTGTATTGACGGATATGTCAGAAACAAAAAAGGCAAATGTATTCCTGTTAAGCAATGCCGTAAGTAATTCAATATCTTTTATTTCTTCCGTTTTATATTGTTTAAACTGTGATTCGCTCTTTTCTCGGTTTTTTAAACCTCAATAAAAAACGAAATAGTATTAAAAAAAACTCTGATGTAAGTTAGGTGAGTTAAAGTAAAAATTTAACTGTTCATGTAGCTTCGTGTGGTGGCGATCCAAATGCGGAAGCGGGTTGCGGTATTAACAGCAATAAACACTGCGCAGATTACAACCAAGAGCCTGGTGCATGCATTGCATTATGTAAAACAAACGCCTGTGACTGCAAGTATGGGTATTATTATGACGACAATATCGGACAATGTGTCTTGCCAAAGCAATGCAGTGAGTAAAGATTATCTTATTTTATGTACAATAATATTATGGAAGAATAATAAAGAAGAAGAATAATAATCAAAGCGTCGCGTGACCAGAGTGCGGCGAATACTTTTCCCAACGTATTAGTAAAGAGACAATGCTGCCAGTATTCTGAGCACGCTACCACCTGACAGCGATGTGGATCAGTTGGCCTACCTGTTTTTGTTAAGTTTTTAATTTTTACTTTTAGTTTGTAATTTTGTTTCCCGCTAAGTTAATATTAAGTGCATATTTGTATCATGTCATGCGTGTTTTTGGTTTGTTATCATTTTTGTAAAAAAAAAATTATGGCCGATAATTTTACAGCTCGTATATATCTGAGCGTAGAATTTATCTTGCTCGTTTTGGAGTAGATATCATAAAACTGTTGGGCTGATTGGCGTGGATGTTAGGTACACTGAACAATGTCTGACCGAGGTGAGAATCAAACTTAAGACCTGTGCCGTGACAGATAGTATTTTTACCAACGCCTATTGGCCCGTCTATTGTGTACAAATTATCTGAATTCTATAGTAGAAATTCTGCTTAATCAATTATATAGAAAGAAAGAAAAGACATTTATTGACCCATGAGTCACAACACACATAGTAATATTAAATGAACTTAAATAATACTTAAAACTAAAAAAAAAAATGCATGTTGCGCGGGGCAAAAGGTCCTTACCTCAGCATAAAGTTGCACTGCAAATACAGCAATACAACGCTGGTATTCTGGTAGAGCCTTATGGGACAAACAAATTTAATTTATATAATATTACTTTGGACACAATTTAAAAATGATTTTTTGTTTCGCAGCACCAGTTTGTGAAAATAATGAAGTATACGATACTTGTGTAAACGGAGGATGTGATATGAAGAACTGTTCTCAATTGGGAGAGCCAACGCTTTGCATCGATCCTATAGAGTGTGAAGATGGTTGTCTCTGTAAAAGTGGATACTTGAGAGATGATTATGGGATTTGTGTTCCAGAAGACGCATGTTATTGTAAGTAAATATATCCTAAGTATTTACGTGTCCTATGTCTATTTTTTAAACACATAAATAATTGTACACAAGCAAAAAGTACAGCTTTGTAAGGCCTTGAAAGGACAAATATTTGTACATATTTGTATATATCTATCAATTTATTGTGTACGAGTGTGTAAATGTCTTTATTTAATCAAAACTGGTAATAAATTATGTAACTGGAAGCCTGATATACAAAAAATTGATAGTAAAATATATAGGTTTGTATAGCTCTGAGAAAAGTGAGGTAGTGATCTATTACTTATCTAATTATTAAATAAATTCATTTCATATTTACCTAAAATTTCATGACAAAAGGGAAATTAAATAAGGTTATGGTGCCTCCACACAGCAGCAGTCACCTACATGGTCCCACGTGAGGTTCTAAATCCATCTGAGGCCATGAACTAGAAGTTCATTAAAAATATAGCTATATACTGTTGAAGAAGAAATCGATGATTGTTAGTAAGAAATCGACCGATGAGGCAGTCATTATTCATTTTGGATACTGTTTTTACTGCATTATTTGCATTTTACCATACCACTTGTACATACATCATAAATTTACAAAAAGTGACGCAGTTTAAATTATTAAAAACACTATGATTTACAACTGAGTAAACAGTTAATGAAAAAACATGCCAATGCAAATAAAGTTTTATTGGTGTTCCGTATTTTTAAAAGTTATTTATCATCAGATTATATAGGTACTGCATTAAGTATGTTTATTGCTATTAAATTATAGTAATAAATATGTTCTAACGCAACGCTTCGCTAACATTTTTTATTGCACATCACGTAAGGAACATAGATAAAAAAACACAAAATAAAAAATCCAAATAGATCCAATATTCAACCGTTCAACTTATCAACCGAAGATGTTTTTAAATAATGTTAGTAGGAAGTAGTTAGCTCATGTCATGATATTGCCTGCCAACTTTGGATTTTGGTTTAATCCAGATGTTCCAATTTTGAGCTTTATAGGAAACGCTCGATAGGTACGTACATTAAATATTTCGGTCAAAGGTCTTAGGCTATGAAACCATCTAACTTCTAAAAATCTCGTTGTACAATCTTAATTCCCATTGATGTTGGGCAAATACTTACATAAATTAATTACAAAAAACAGGTACCCTTTAATAATTCCACATAATTTATACGGAACTTTATAGTTACTAAATATTTCACAAAACGTGTACTGATACTCAATATAGAAGGCCATATACAGATGGCCCATAAGTAGTACGACTAACTTAAGGGGGAGATAGGTGGGCGGGTCACCTACCAACATATACGAAAATGGACATAGTAAAAGTATCACCATTTTCGAGATATTTAAATTCAATATCTTACCTCGGGCAAAGAATAAGTCTTGCTATTCAACGAGGTAATGTGGCCAGCCTTCTGGGAACTCTACCGCAGGGCAGTGACCTTCAGCTTTTTTATTTATGATATTTATATTTTTTCTTGTTTTTAGTTAAGACTAAACATAAGAATATAATAATTTTATATTTTATTTTAGATTTGTTTCTTATTTAGTGTGAATATATTTATGATTTTTTTATTATTTTCCAATTTTTTCTGATTTTAAGTATGTAATTAAGTATATTATACGTAGTTAGCCCTATGTTCGATGGCTAGTTTCTAGCTAATGAAATCAGAAATTTAAAAATCAATATAGGAACAAAAATCTGAAAGTTTGAAAAAAAAAGGTGACACATTTACTGAGATATTTTTTTTTTGATAGGTGAGCCGCCCACCTGTCACTTCCTTAAGCTTGTCGTAATACTAACAGGACACCCTGTATAATAATTTGATGGCTATATTTATTTAAACACTTTAAATACCGGCCAGACAATTCCACGACTTGGTTTGTGTCAGACATGTTTAAGTTAATACTAAGTTTGATCTTTGTTGGTCATGTCATTTTTGTGGTGTCGGCAGGTTAGTAAGTTGATAAATGGTAGGATATATTAAGTATTATTATCTAATGCTACAATATCATCATCATTTCAGCTGAAAGCCGTCCACTGCTGGACATAGGCCTCCTTTAAAGTTTTCCACATCGACCAAAATAGTCACGTCTTAAATGATACTTTAAATATTTAATAAATAGATTACTGTCCACTAATCAAAAAAAAATTATCATACATTAATTTTGATAGGTACCGTAGTTCGGTTTAACTACACTAATTTCTGAATAGTATGGATTCTGTGTAGTTACAAAAACCGTGAAGCATATGGTCACTTCTAACTTAATTGATCCATGACATTTTTGAATAGAGATTACAAAAATAAGTTTTGAAGATTTTTCATGAACAAAATCGAATCTAATAAGAGTTTCACTTGTGAATAAAACATAATACTTACCTATTTATATAGTTATTGGCTAAATAAGACTAGCATTTATTATAGTAAGCAGCTTAAAACAAAGGCTTTCCATTTCTAAAAAACTGATTATTTATTGAAAGAAATATTTTCCTGAGTTAGCTCCATGATAAATCCATAAATTTTGTAATTACTAATTCTTTACTCATCATCTGCCTGCTCTGTTCCCAATTATTTGGGGTCAGCGCAATGTGTACTTACTTTTCTTCCATTCATGTCGCAATTCCTTTCCTACTCATATCATCTCTCACCTCACACAATCCATCCATCTCTTTTTCGGTCTTCCTCTACCCGTGTATACTTTCATATTCGTAACTCTTTTGGCTGCATAACTATCATCCCTCTTCCTTTAGATGGAATTTTTCACTAAAGACTACAATATTTTGATAGATATTATATTGAAATACCCACTTTATTGCTACTTTAATTGTTTATTTTTTCAACAGGTGCTTTAGTTTTTTCTTAATATTCATTGTATTGACATTAATAGTAAAAAAAAACAGTATGTCCAGAAACCCCAACGACAACACCACCTCCCACCACTACCACATCTTCCCTCACAACTACTACTCCGGAACCAGAGAATGGAGAAGCACTAACCCAATTAAACAAAGGAATTACTTCTTACACTGGACTGTTTTTATATGTGAGTATTTGACAACGTTTTACTGATATTAATATTTTTTCTGATACAAAATTAATCAACCAAAGGAACGCTGTCATTAGTAATATGATTTGTATTTATTTTATGGATTTTCTGATATTTAAAAAAAACAATAATGACCCACAGCGCCATGTACATTTCAATATTATTAATAATTAGAATTCGTATAAACAGGTATGGTTTTTCGTTCTCGCCACATAAATGAAGTTTGATATATTAGGTAGGTACTTAAATACAATATATTGATCATTTTGTCTCGTTATAATAAATTGGAATTTATACAACATAAAAAATGGATTATAAAGAACATTGATGTAACCTTGCTTAGTTTCTTGCCGGTTCTTCTAAGTCTAAATTCGGAACCAGTAACTTCAGTAAAGTCATAACTTTCAAGAAAAGCGGAAAGCTTCCGCCTTTCGCCCCATGGTTTCACCCGCGATCCCCAGATTTACCCCTTACTAGTTGAATTTTGGAAAATCCGTTCTGAGAACCCTAATTTCATACAATCCTATTGTACTTTCTTATTACGAGTATTTACCATAAAAAATATTTTCCCTTATAACCAAACTGTTTTATCACTTTAAGGGATAACTCTTTTAAATTGTATTCAAGTGATCTAAATTCCGTACCAATTTTTTTTATTCTGGATAAGCTTGTGTTTGACCACAATCTCACCATGGTAAGTGATGATGTGGCCGAAGGTGTTAAGCACACAAAGCCTAGATGGAAACTAGCTATCAAGTGCAGCTGTCGGAACACACCCATAGGTGCTTGGCGACAGATTTTCAACTTGATGGTAGCCAGCCAGTCGGGTACTACAAAGTACCCTACCACCGTGCTATGGTTTCCTCACGATGTATTCCTTCACTGAAACTCAAGTTCATTATAGGATTCGAACCCACGACCTTCACTTCACTATCACTGAGCTATCATCGCCTTAAATAATGGTTCAGTTATATTTCTAATTTAGTCTGTATATAGTGACTTTTATCTTTTTTGTTCTAGTTTAAATGTATAAATATAGTAAATATATATGTGGTTGCTCAACACAAATGAGAATATATATTGTGAAGATGGTTCTTTAATTCAAATTTCCTACTTTGACAGCAATTACTTCAGAAGAATCCTGGTAAAAGCTTTGTTGCATCGCCATACTCAGTCTTTATACCATTGGGACAACTTTGTTATTTCTCAAGCGGAATAACATTTGATCAACTAATGGCAACTCTTAATCTCGAAACTAAAGAGGATGTAAGTATAAAATGCTCATGTTTTCAATAATAATAAAAGTTTAAAATAATAAGAATTTATTATGATAACAATAAAATAATTACTAATTGTAACAATTTGTTAAATACAATTCATCATTATATGAAAAAAAAATGTTAGACATTTGAAAAAAAAAGCCACTATAGTCAGATGGTGCAAAAATATTTAAAAAATGTAGCCTTGCTGAGTTTCTTGCCGGTTCTTCTAAGTTGAAGGCTGACTTCCGAACCGGTGGTAACTTCTGTAATTCGAACTTCATAGCCCTTCTAGGGCCTAAACTGAATAAATGGTTTTGACTTTGACTTTAACCTCCACACAATTTCGACCATGAATTTTATTTCATCCGTTTTATTGAATTTTTGATACTAATTGAATATGTATTTTCAGATATTAAATGCTTTTTCATTAATGATCAAAAATTATCAGACACAGGAGTCTGTTACTTTTACATTGAGTTCTAAAATTTATGTCAATCTAAACGTCCAATTACTTGATTCTGTTAGCACAATCTCTAAAAAATATTTCGATTCTGATGTTGAAAATGTAGACTTTTCTAAATCACAGCAAGCAGCAGATACAATAAATAAATGGGTACGTAACCGATTGATTATTAGCTATATTGAATGTTTAAAAATATTTTAATATCCACCCCGCGGTACCTAATCGCGTTTTTTTTTAATTCCTTTATGATTGATATTCAACAAACCTTTTTTAGTTGACCCCTTGATAAGAAAAAGCCCCAACCCAAGCAAAATATTCTGAATAATAAATATTCTGAGACACTGTTCACACACGGCCTTCTGATACTAAAGTGAGCAGAGCTTCTACTATGGACTCATTAACTCACTGATGTAGCTACATATCCTACGATTTTAAATACGTATTTCTATAGATGATATACGATAGCTGTACCCGCGGTTTCATCCGCGTTCCTTTAAACTTTAAACGTAAATGTTTAAAAAAATCAATTCGTAGGATAACTTACTCTCTATACGAGGAATTTACCTGCCATATATGTAGCATCATGTATGTAGCATTTATTTTTTCTGAGATTTCGTTAAACTTTGTCATCCCCCTTTTCCCCCATAGAAACTCGTTATTTAAATTACCAATATCAATCAACCCCTAAAAGATTTTATTTCCAAAAACCCGTTCCCAGTGGTCGCCTAAGCTACACTGTAAAAGAGCACATGCAGTTTATTTATGTGTAATACAAATTATGGATCATTTTTATTTTCAGGTTGAAGATAAAACTAACGATAAAATTAAAAACCTGGTATCGCCTTCCATGTTTGATCAATATACACGTTTAGCACTAGTCAACGCTGTTTATTTCCTGGTAAAAAAAAAATAATACCAATCAATCATTATATTGTGTTTCCATGATCTTATATATTTATTATTTTTGTTTGTTCAATTTATTTCAGGGTAACTGGAAGAAACAATTTAATATCAACAATACAAAAACTAAAGATTTCTATGTCACTAAAGATAAAACAGTTCAAATTTCAATGATGGGTCAAACAGGTTTCTTCGGATATGGAGAGAATGAAGATCTCAACGCACAGGTACAAACCACTTTTGCATGCATTAATCATGTTATTTGTTACAAAAAAATCAGGAGTTGTACCTAATTAAGTAAATCTTAATTTCAGATCCTTGAACTTCCTTACAAGAATGAAAATTTCTCATGTATAATAATCTTACCCAGGGATATAGAAGGCCTGCCGTTAGTTGTGGAAAAACTAAGCAAATCTGATGCATTTGATAAAGCTATTGGAAACTTACGCAGCGCGAACATGAAAATGTACATACCACGAATGAAAATAGAGACGACAATAGATTTATCCGAAATGTTTGAACTAGTAAGAATTCGCGGCAGCGCATTTATCACTTTTAGCTTCATGTCTTTACAATGAACAAGTAATAACTTTTGACTATAATCTATGTTTTTAACCAACTACTTATAATTTTAGACCAATGATGGGCAATTGCTTAATAAGAGTGCGAATGACATACATATGTTAAATAATTCGGAACCCATACACGTCTCAGATGCTATACAAAAAGCTTTTATTGAAATGAATGAATCCGGTACAGAAGCAGCGGCAGTCAATGGTAAGTATCACCACAAAATAATCAGTGTACAGAAGTCACTTTTCATACCTACGCTCGGCGGTCGCGCTAGGGTTATCAACTCTAGCTTATGCCTGAAAAAGCTGTCGTGGTAATAGCACTCGTACATATCTATTTTTTTGATTGACTGTTGAGAATAAAACAGGAAAAACGGAAATAAAAACTGACAAAACTAAAATAATTCAATTTTAATGTCATTGTTATACCTAATCTGTAGCGGTTCAAAACTGTGTAGTGATTTTAATAACAAATATATTAAAAATATTACAAGGCCACAAACCCTATCTTTACACTAAAAACATCACAAGACGCGTGCTGAAGCGGATGGCACTCGCGCCTTTTAGCCGTTCCGAGATATCGTGGCTGTGAGTGATGTCTATTATTGTCTGGACTTCTGTACAATGATTATTTGGTGGTATGACTAAGTATTTATAATATTTAAAAAAAACTGATAGAATGAGGCTTCAATATATTTTATTCCATGATCTACTGTGCTCGCATTTTCATCAAAATCTGTTCAGCCGATTTCATACAAACATACAAACTTTCACGTTTATAATATTAGTAGGATAAATTAGATACCTATTTTTTAAATTAACAAAATTTCATCAATAATAAACAAGCAGTTCTTATCTCAGTAGCTTCGCCAATGTGTGGCATATAATTGGAATGGGTATAAACTAGAGAACTTATTAAAATAAAGTTATTTTGAGTATTTTTTTTTACTTTAAATTTGTCGATTCAGTTTATGGAAATTTTGGATAGAAACATATTTCGGAATGCACTTAAACTTATTTAGTGCCTTTACGACTCCAAACAAAATAATTTGGGTAGGTACCTAATTTAAAAATATACCTACTCGTATAAGAAAAATCATATATCTCAATTTCTGACACACAGCACTATGAGTGAAAATTATCCCGTGTTACCGACTCAATTTTTGTAGTATGTATTTTAAAAAAGATACTGTACTTTATCACATATCTGATTTACATATACCATAAAAAAAACTTTATTTCGATAAAGCCGTTACACGTATATTTATATACAAACAATTCGTTTATAAATAGTTGGCCAGAACTTATAGTATTAATAGACGGAGAGGCGAGCGCCAAAATACTGTAAGAATTTTCTCAAGTCTAGATTTAGTCTAACAATTTATTTATTGTCATTCAATGTTTCACATAAGTGCGTATTGTAGTTATTATAATATAATATAAAACTTTCAGCTGTAATACTAAGGACTCGGAGCTTGCCCCTACCTCCACCAGAAACAATAACGTTCAATGCGAACCATCCATTCCTGTTTATTATAAAACTTCACGAAATCATAATTTTTTGTGGCGTTTTTACTGAATGAAATGAAATATTTTGAACTTCATTACAAGTTACTGTTTTCACAAAATGATGCCTTTTGTAGTGCCAACTCCAATTAAACGATTTATTTGAATTGAATCTATTACTTATTTATTATTATTTTTTGACACCTTTGCTTTTATTTCTATTCTATTCTACCTAAAGTAGTTTTAATGTATAGGTATATTTTACATTTTTCAGCTCTTATAGTGAGTACAACAGCTGCTATTAGCACGCCAAAGTTGTACGAGTTCAATGCTAATCATCCATACGTCTTGTACGTCACATTTGAGCAAGTTCCAATATTTTGTGCAGTATTTGCCGGTGACCAATAAGGTGAATCTATAAACCACCTAATAACTGTGTCTAACCATTTTATATGTTCATATTTTTCATTTGGTTTGGTAGAAAGGTGGCAAGGAAAAATATATTTTGCATACATCAAACAATGCACTTACAAAAATACAAAACTGGACAACATTGACTACTAATCAAACTTATGTTTATTATTTTCAGCTATTATTTTGTCTCGGGCCTTAGCGCGACCTCAACAGGATGCTATTACATTCAATGCAAATCACCCATTTGTTTTTATTATTAAATTACAAAATTCTATTATATTCTCTGGAGTATTTTATTTATAAGGTGTTTTTTTTTTGTTAAATTAAATACTTTACATGTTGTAATACTTTTCGATATTTACCTATATCCATGTTATTAAAACAATTTCAGTTCACTATAATATACATAGCCTTTATAGCAATATTTTTTATATTCATTGATATTAATGCTATACTCTCATTCCATGTATACTAGACAATGGGCATCAATTATTATCGGGTTACACTATTTTAGTACAAACCTATGTATCTACTTTTTACCAAAAAGGATACTGCAGAATTGAATTTGATAACATCGCCTAGGTTTTAAAACAATCCAGTTCTATAAAAGGAATCTTAATCTAGTAAAATATTTCTATTGCCTTTGGAATTACATTTTGCAAATCAAAGAATTGTTTCATTTAATCTCTATTTATAATTCCTATTAATTCGAAGACGAAATGGGTTTAATGTTTAAATACTCAAGTGTAGAGTTAATATGGAGAGCAAGGTTTGCCTAATTAATGTTTTATGAAACGATGATAAATAATCCTAATTTCAAACATGAGGATATTACAACTTTGGGCACCTAATATATCAAAATATAGTGATTAACTTTAATCTAATCTGAGTAATTTTTTTCAAGCATAATAACAGTGCTCAATTACCTACTTTTTTAATATTTCGCCAACATTGTTTTACTAAATGAAATCATAATTAACTAGATTAATACTATCTCTTGGGTCAGCAACTACTTTATTACCTACTTACCGTAGTACCACAAATCTGCACCTAACCAATAACAATATCATAATGAAGTAATTGTATCCACAAAGTACAATTATGGTCCATTATGACAGATACCAAAGACAGGTCTGCTGAGGGACTAGTTTCCAATTAACAGGTATTAGTGGGGTCCCTCGGGGATAAGAATATCGACGAGAGCGGATCAAATGAAATTACCAGCTAGATCCCACTTATCCCCACAAAACCCTGGATAATCTGTTAAAGGAACAAAGTTATGGTTGCCCGACTTGAAAATTAAACATTTGTTTTAAGGTAAGCTTTTTGAAGTAGGTAGGTATATTTTTAGGTAAGTAGGTAATACTGAAACTTAATTAATTAAAGTTTTTCTTTTTTCACGATGATTTACTAAACGTTTTTAAATGAAACTTTACGAGTAGATATCTTATTCTGGAATAAATTATAATGTACTTTTTTTTATCAGCACGGGGTTTTTTTATCTTCAAAAGGGTTGTGAAGACATTTTGGCAAGGAGGGCAAAACGCGCGTTTAATATACGTACCTGGTGTTGCAAGTGTCTATATGTTAAGGTATGATTACCGTTCATTGATGATAGCCAATTCATTGATGATTCAAGAAGGCCGTATGCTTATTCACCACCTCCACCACCTCCAATTCTCAAAAATTCGTGCCGTTTCGGTTAATTCATTAAGTGACAAATGAAAGAATGAAATATTTTTTTATGGGATGCTATAAGAGATATTAATGTATTATGTACTTACTTAGATACTTTTCAACAGATTAATCCCCCATTCCTAAGCGAATATAATTTTTTATCCTCAATTCTTATCGTGTAAGATCAATTACTTGGGAATGTATCGGATTCGAAGTAATTTATCACGAAAGCTCGGTTGGTTCCCTTGAGAATCCTATATTGATGATTTAATTAAGCAGCTACCCTCAAACTTGTGTATAAGGATGTTCAGGGCACACGATCGTACGAGAATGTTGTCCGTTACATCGGAATTTGTAATTAAGAACAACGTCTTGAAACAAAATCTGTTTACGAAGTCTACTCAAGTATTTTATCTTGTTCCTTGCGGGATGTGGGAAACTCGAATAGTTCACATTCCTGTGGTTGTTTATGGCTTTACATCTACAAGCTTATTGAATTTAATGAAAATTCTGAGAAGATTAAATTACGTGATTATAGACTCTATCGACTAGTATACCCTGTGGTTATTGTTTTTAAAGTGAATTTAGCTAAACTTACCTACACTAATATTATAAAGAGGAAAGATTTGTATTTTACAAAAATAACGATTAAACTTAAAAAATACGATTTTAAAAATTCTATCAACATTAGAAAGCTATCATCCCTGAGTAACATATGCTATATTTTTTTCCCGGAAAAAGATAAGATAGCATGGGAACGCGGGTGAAACCGCGAAGGACAGCTAGTGTGTTATATTTGTATACAGGCTCTACTGAACGACTTACATACAACTTTAGCTTACTAAATTGCTGTTTTTTTCCAAAGTACTTCACTCACTTAATTTACTTTAATTTTACCCATTACCTCTTCCAACGTAGCTAAAAGCGCTTGTATAATTTAAGAGTAGATTTACCACAGCACACAAGCCCTGGCTAATGAACCTTAAGATATTTCTTTGAAGTGAATGCTAACTATTACATAGTGCATCGTTGAAGAAATTTATGTTTTAACATTTTCCGTGTTCACATTATCAATCAGTCAGAACTTGTTCTATTACATATTTAAATTAATAGAGTATTGTTATCTATTCCTACTTATTTCCTACCTAATTACGTACTTATACGTCGTATAATTTCAGAATATAAGGCCATTAACCTAAATACAAAAAGCCTTTAATTCTTCTTCATTTGAACAAACGTTAACGTTGAGGAATAATGAACGTTATAATGAATAGTTTATAATTCACTGATATAACAAAATATTATATATGTATGTATATAGGTTTATATCAGATTATATCGTTAAAACTTTCAACTTTAAATATTTCTAGGGTAAATTGCATGAAATAATAAACGGCATACTAAACAAAAGCATTGCGGCTGTGTTTCGACTAAACTATGGTACCCTGCAGTTGACATTGCCATTTAAACGATTAATTCTATTTCATTATTGCAATAACAATGTTGTATAGCTTGGGGTATACCTACTTTCATTCCCCAAAACATTTATTTGATTAAAAATGATCACGAATCGAAGATGAAATATGAAAAACGGGGAATGAACCGAGTTTAAAAACAACAAACTCATATTAAACCATACTCATTTATTTTCTCTTGTAAACAGTCAAATTGATATTTATTCTCCGGAGAAAAATATCGATGTCGATAAATTAGATTTAAGCGTTGTTTTTTCAATAAAGCAACAAATTCAATTACTCAATGGCGTCAGCGAGGTTATATTGAATTTCATACTTTCAACAGGTAAAGTGAAACGAGCCGGGAAGTAAGACCAGTAAATTAGCTTCGGATAACATCAAAGTTCCAAGAGAATTTAGTTCGACTTCATCGATCGCCGAAGACCCTTGCCTCGCTAGTCACGGGCAAATTGATCCTATCGCGAGACTCCCGATGTTCATAGTTAGTGGTCTATAGTTCATTGTGAAATTCGCAAGCAGCACCGAACTCTGACGGTCAACTAATTTAACGGGAGACCAATCTTTACCTTAACTGCATAGATGTAAATCTGGCGGAAGTTTGTCAAGAACTTGGCAGAAGTTTTAGTTAGCACTGAATAAATAAAAATCTTCAATTTCAATCAGTTCCATCTATATTTTTATCTATATTTTTATCTATTAATTAAATGTAATAGATAATATGTAGCGACATCTATTTACAACATAGATGTAGTTCGTATGACTCCTAGATAGATGGTGCCACTATTATCTATATCGCGCTAACGAGTTTTCCAAGCGATCTGATATGTACGAGTACAGTACAAGTTTCCAGCATCAACCGTTGGACCGCGGTCCCCAGGCACGACGACCTAGCCTGGCGGAATATCTCAATTCAATGGAGGAGTCAAAAACCTCCTCATTATATTATTTATCAAAAGTTCTTTTAGGTTACATCGAGACATTTGGCATATTATGAGTAGGTACATAAAAAACAACCACATTTTTTTTTATAATAAGAATTAAACAGTACTAACTAATAAATACTAATAATTACTCAAATAGAAACTATGTACTTCGTAGAATAATCACATAGCTAGTGGCATAAATAAAATGGCGAATAATGATCTAGTCAAAGATAAATCTTTAGAATGTAGCCACTAATAGATATCATCATTGAATTTGATTAATCTCATAACGAGAATGTAAGTAAGTAATTTCTGAAGCCAGCTTTTCTTTCATAACATTTATGTTAGTTCACGAGGGCAAGTAAATTACTTTGCTATACGCAAGAGATCCTTGCATCTCAAAGCGAGTGCTTCAATGAATAGAAGTTTTTTGGCAGCTGAAAATTGCGGCTGAATTTTTCAGGAACGTCATGTTTTGTCTTCAAAAGCAGGTATTCTACATTATATGTAATAGGGACATGTTGACTATGTTGTGTACCAACCACTATGTTACTATAGTAATTGATAAATTGCTTATGCTCTATTTGCTTCTTTTTTAAATAAATTCAATAATGAGTAATGTAATTCAAAATTGGTGATTATTGGTTTGGTAAGAGTATTGGATTTACTCTTGATTTATTGCACTACTAGGTCCCACGCCGCTGTTTTAAGAGCATTAAATCAAATTAAAAAATGACGGCTTTACATAAACTACAGAACACTGAATAGAACGAGTTAAATTTATGCCGGAAAGACGTATAAAACCGCAGCTGATCCAGCGTTCGCCCGGTGAAATCTTCACGGTTCTAAAGTCACGTACGACTTGTATAATATCTGAGAATTCAGTGGGACCATCTAAATTGGTAGCAGCCGGATAATAAACGGACCGGATACAGCAAAGTGAGAGGATTTATGAAACTAGATTCTGTATTAAAGTTGGCTGGCGTTTGATACGTGCCGCGTTGGACGTTAAAATCATAATTGAGATAATAATTTATATTTTACAACTAACCTTTTCTGGAAAATATTTTTCTCTGTTCTGTTGCATTGTAAATTTCAAATAAATAGAGTGAGGATAATAATAATAATGCTCAAGGAAAGGAAGAGGTTTTTTATTTTAAAAAATTACATCATTTTTAGAATAAATTAAAGTAGTTACATTGTCTGTCGACACTAAAGCTGGAAAATGTAAAATGGTATAGGGTACAAAAATATATTTTACACAGAACCAAATCTTCGTTTGTTAGGATTTTGAGGACCCTGTTTCAGATTCAATATTATGTATTCATAAGTTATAAATAGCCAAGGTTAAGATTACAGGATATGTTCTTTAAAATATAACTATATTTACATATAAACCTTTAGTAACCTACTAAATATTATAGTAATAGATGCTATACTTTTTTTTAACGCCATTGTGGATTAAACCCCACCAGTTCAGTGTAACACTTCGACGGTGGGTTTCCTTCAGCAAGGCAGATGGAGACAGCACGCTCTACAAAAGATCCTGAAGCACCAACATTTGTGGAACCAACTACTGGAAATATAAAGCTACATTTTTGAAAGTGCCTCGGTAAAAATCCATCAAGTTATATAGTGTAAGGTTATATATTAGATTTTTTTAATGTCACTAGTGACGGGCGGGTCACCTAATGGTAAGTGACTACCATCGCCTATAGACATTAGCAATACCAGGGGGGATTGCCAAGGTGTTGTACACCTTATTACAATGCCTTAAGGGCAAGGGCAACTGGCTCTCAAGTGCAACTGCCGGAACACACCAACAGGTGCTTGGCGACAGATTTTCAACTTGAGGGTGGTAGCCAGCCAGTCGAGTACCACAGTGCTTTGGTTTCCTCACGATTTTTTCCTTCACCGAAAGCTCAAGCTCATTGTAGGATTCGAACCCACGACCTTCGCCGCGGTATCCGACGTCACTTACCACTGAGCTATCTTAGCCTTCCACTAAGGTATCAACGCCTTGATAATGCAATAATATATTAATTTCCAAATTAACGAAGTGTGAGTGAATGACAGAGTATATTAATACGTTTAGGATAACTCGTGCCTTCATTTACAAGTAAAGCTGTGTCAAATAAAACTAGTTATCAGATAATTAAGCATGTTATACATATATTTATAATAGGCCCCATGCTCCTGCTTGACAACGCACGACTGATAAACATTCAGTACCCAAGCGGCTGTACAAAATGCCTCAGAAAAGTTTCTTGCCTCTCGTCTCGCTTTTTTAAGAAGGGCATTGACAATTTGTCTCTGTGCTGGCAAAGATGCATCGATAGCATGCCTGAATACTTCGATTTATTGATATAAAAATCTCGTATTTTTTTGTACAAAACTGAGTAGTAACCTATATGTTGTATTACACATCAACAGCTGAAACTCTCAGAAAAGATTTGTAACTTCACGTTATATCGTAAGTATTTCCAAAGTTTGGAAGTAATCACTCCCCGTTGAATCCGGAATCATAAACACTTTACCAATAGTTCGGCTCTATTTGTACAACATTAACGAAATATTTACCCACTTACCTTGCGTATTGGGTCGAAAATATATGTATAATACCTACCTACCCCTAGGTAGGTATATGTTTCAAGCTAAATATTGACATTATGGTAGTTACTTAATTCAATTAATATTATAATGCTTTGTATATTAATGGCTTTAGTTTAGGGTTTGTAAAATGCTCTTAAAGATATTTCAAAAAAACACCTATTTCCAAACTTTTCATAAACTATATAAGAAGAGTTATTTTCAAAATAATTCTTCTAATTTAATCTTGGGTTTTTAAAAAGCTAAAGATCGAATTACTGAGTACAATTTATGTCACTTATTCTACGTTGTACAGGATAGTCTTAGGATATAATTAATATATTTTAAACTATACTTACAATGGTCAACGCTTCGTTTCACTATAGTTATCTGTAATATTGAAAAAATAGTGTAATATTGTTTCTTTTATAGTCATTGTGTTTTGAAATATTATAATATTCATAGAAGCAGAAAATTTAAGTTTTAAGTTATTCTAAAAGTTTTCTACTTTACTCTCTAGTTCCCTCAAAATGATCTAGTTGGCTCAAACAAAACACACTTACTGCCGAATGTGTTACTTCCATAGCAACCAGACCAATGAATAGAATCAAACTAAATCTCATGTCTACATGAGAACACCAAACATTAAACAACACACAAAATAGAATGTTTTGTTGTTTGTTTACTGACACCTCACTTAATAAAGGCTTCCGAGGAAGTGGGTGCAGATGATTTGTTAAACTGACTTAGGTACCCATATGGTTTTGGTGTAAGCGAAAAGACATGAGCGTTTGGAATCACCTCATTCATATCTGTTGAAGAACCATTGGAATTGGATAATTGGACGCTAAATTCCAGAATTTTCCTGACTTTCTTCATTTATTAATTTATTGAAGTCATGGAACTACCGCAGCAAGAACATTATCAAACATCGATAAAATTTCAAACTCAGAACAGCATGTAGATAGGTACTTTAAAACCAAGTAACTGATGTAGGTATATCAGTAGTCGGACGATCGTCCCAATTCTACCAACAAATGAAACCAGGCATTGGGATTCAAGTTATACAACATATAAATACCTACATCCTCATCTTTCCTTCGTGAGATTTGCAGTATATGCTTGATGTGGATAGATTGCCTACAGTTCCGATATAGCTATTATTCTTATATAAACACAAGGTAAGTTTTATTTAGAATTAATTTCATTCATACTATATAAATAGACATCGCGCACAACTTAGGCCCAAGCTTCACACCTGTTCATGACATAATTAGAAGCACAATGTTATCAACGGTATTTATTCTAACCTTGGACTTATTCTGAGTTCCATTAAGCATTACTGTACGAGATAAATGTCGGTATATAACTATTTATTGCGTAGGTAAATGTTTACAATAAAACTTCCGATATCATTATAAGCAACAAAAACCTTGTATAACTTTTTCTCCTCTGTTTGTCTATCGATTTTCATTTATTTCTATTTAGCTAGTGACGAGCTAAAGAAAATTAGGAGAGTTATATTTTTCCAAAAATTATTATTGAATTTTGACCAGTGCGCGAACACTATCAAAAATAAATGTTTCTGATATTACAGTGTGATTTTGAAAGTCTAGTAAAAATTTGATCATCATAGTCATTTCGTCACTAATAAAAAGAATATAGCGTTTATAATCTACTGTTTCCACTACTAAGCATTTATTTTAGTAACTTGAGTCGCGATTCCTTGAAATCTATTTTTTTAATCCGTTAATCAATCACTTTGCACCATTCGGCCGATGGCGGTATTTCTATTTCTTGTCTTTACAGATGTCAAGCGATTTCTCTCACGACCCAATCAACTGTTCTTCAAATCTAATATTAACATAAATTCATATCAAAATTTTAAATGTGGTTCGCTTGTATCTTGTACCTACGTATATTATAAACCTATTCAGTATTTAGGTGCGTGAAATTGCTTTAAACTCAACGATTTTAGTAATGATGGTTATGTAGTTTTTTCGTTTCCTCCATTGGTACGTCTGACATAACGAGATAGTCATGAATTTGGTATTAGTTTCGCCAAAGGTTTATTCGAATTATGTTCGAATTTGAAAAAAAAACTGAAATTTATTATTCTTTAATACTTAATTTATCTGTTGGTAAAATCTAGTAATTTTGTTAATCGTTAAAAAGTCAGTTTTATAGTTGTTTATCTTACGATTTTAAGTTATTACTAATTTCTATTAGTCATTGTATTTATCGGTATTACGAACTATCCTACTAATATTATAAATGTGATTTTTTTATGTTTGGATGTTTGCTTAAACACGCAAAAACGGCTGAACGTATTTTGATGAAACTTGGCACACAGGTAGATCATAATCCTGTAATAAAACATAGGGTACTTTTTATCCTAGGAAAAGATAAGATCCCTCGGGAACGCGGGTGAAACCGCGGGCCAGTTAACAATAAATATCGATGATAAAACGGAAATTATTTATTTAAAAAAAATAATAATAATAATAAAAACCATAATATAACACAGAACTATTATGACGGCGTATTATATGTATAAAGGGTTAGAAGTGTGTTATAAAACGGAAGGCGTTGATGGCTCACACTTGTCAAACGATAACGAGCGCTACGTCATCAACTTGTTAGCAGTTAATAAATCTCAAGAACTGTACCAGCGTAATGTAGTGTGAGCACTCACTTAGACGAGATTGGATAACTTTATACGAGCTTACAAATTGTTTTACGGCGTATCCCTTGCGTTTACGATGATCCTTATTTTGCCCTGCAAATGACTGAACGCTGTGAATCTTACAAAGCTTATAGTTTTATGTAGGTAGGTACACCTATCTCTATGGAAATGGGTGCACGGGAATACAACTTTACTATTTCAGATTTATCTATTAGTGATGATACAATTCTTATGCTGCTGCTTATGAGCTGACAAATATTTCTTCCATAGAAGACTATTTGTATGAAATATTGGCATAAAGGTTGCCGCAGCATCAATTTCACTAGTCAAATGGAATACGCAAAAAAAGAAACCAAAAAAGCATATTGCAGTCGGTTGCCAAACAACCTCCCTAATCCATTTGTTGCCTTGTATTCGTACGTAGGTAACAAATATTGGAAATATTTCACTGTATCTTCCTATATATGCATATAAATACGTAAATATATCATTATCGTGTAAGTGGGTATCTTTCATCCCATAGCATGCGACTGACTAATTATTGTAAAGTCAAAAATTTATGCTCGACATATACCGACCAAGTTTATTTAATAAAATGTAAGGAAATTCAAGATTCCGAGTCAAGTACTAATTCAGGAATCTAAAGAAAAGCCTAAATAAATTTAAAAAATAAAAGATCTCCACAAGCACCGACTCTGAACATTTTTTACAATCTATTGTTAGAGATAAAAAGACCGCGTTCAAAGAAACCGTATTTAATATCATTTGTGGGGCCCGTTTGATTGCAAGACATGTACCTACTTACTAACCTCTATCATGAATTCACAAGTTCTTTCTTATAGGTCATTCTTCATTGGAAAAGACTTAATGTTCTTGGAAAAAGCCTTCCGAATGGATTTTGAAAGGACGAATGTAATTGTTCATAGGAAAGTTTAGTGAAAGTAGATTTATTTTTGTGCTCTTTGGCATTTATGGAGGTAAGTTTCATTAATAAGATTAATGGTATATTTCCAATTATCTTTTATTACTCTATGTGACGCAAATAAGAAATTCGGCCTAAACGCACGATTTTTTTGAGATTTAACGTAACTAATACCTACCAACAAAATTAAGTTACAATTTAACAGTAACAACCCAAATCTAAATCTTCAACCACAGCTTTAATAACAATGCTACAAGAACAACATTGTTTTAAAGGTAAACCAAACACAAAGTTTGATATGACACAAAAACATGACCCATTTTAAACCTACAACAACACAGACCAACTTGTTGTCAACGGTTACTTCGGCCGCCGACAGTGACTGTTAATTTGTAAATCAACAATATAATCCAAACCAGAGGCTTAATTCTACAGGAGTTCAAACTATCACTTCTTGTTGGCGGACGCTTGGATACCATTAATCATAAGTTTGCCAAGTTATGTCGTATAAACTTGCAGCTCTTAAGCAAAAGACGGTATTAATGTTGTAGTGCTCTTTGCCAAGTTACCTGCTTGGCCCATAAATATATTAGCACGCCACCCGCCTGCCGCAAGTTTGATGAAACTCACACCATGTGCTCAAGTCAAGTTTCAAAATGACGCACGTGATGAAAACAAACACTTGTACTTACGTGTTCTGTTGCGTGTTACTTATTTAAACTTCAAGCATTATTATAACTCGTATTTATCATTTTATTATAGCTAGTCCCTCGTGGGTTCACCCGCGTTTCCTAGGGAATCCTTCAAGGTTAGAATTTTCAAAAACATGGATAAATCGGTAATATCGATCGATGGTTGAAAATGATCATTCACAGCAATACTTGGTGACAAATGCATTGAAACTCGGAGTCATTAGGTGTTGTTTTATAGCGTAGTCAAACTATTGCACTATAGATATTTCCTAAATTGGCGATCAAAATCTGTGTTTACAGTTTAAAAGATTTCGGTGATTTAGGCGATTCATACAATAGCGTCGCGCCTATTTCTTTGATAGAGTGTCACCAGCAGTCTGCTTCAACTAACAGTAGGTACCTTAAGGAACTCGTACAGAGCTATGGCGATGTTGGCCTTTACATAAAGCAGACAATCAGTTCAGATCCGATGAAAATGCTGAAGGTCACAAGAACAACGTGTGATCCAGGGATGCCCCTGAAGCTAAAGGGGAAATTCAATAAATCTGTATTATTAGAGATTATATCTGATGACTTGTTTACAGCTTAATTGATTCTGCTTCTTTTTTTATGTCGATAAAAAAAAAATAAGAACGGAACCCTATATTGTTAGTCAAAATGCATACCAAAGCCCTTTCCTTCAATAACAATATCCGTGCAGTAAAACTAGAGAACAAGGAAATTTTGATTACTTAATTATAGGAGGGGTTACAATTGCTCTACTTAATTGCCAAAAGGCAATATAACGCCCCAAAAAAAATATTTGTGTTATAAACACAAAAGAAAGTTTGCGTGTCGTTTGACTATAAAATTTTGTAATTAATAACTACAACGCCACTCGTTTATGGTAATTCAAGCAATTTTTCTTTACACTAATGCGCGTCTCTGAGTTCAATGTGCTTGAAACCCCACTTTGCAATTTCAGTAGCCCTCAGATGTTATCTCTATCAATTATGGCCCATAAAACGTAATGACTTCATCGTAAATCTTAGCGTACACGACACAATTTTAGTTGGTGTTGAATAAATGAGGTCAAATTACTCGGTGGTATTAATGAGTGTCCCGCCCGCTACTCCCGCTGCCATACCGTTCGTTGGTCGTCGGTGCGTGAGAGTTGAGACCAAAGAGGTCCTGACTTAATTAACTTGTACGAGTAGCAGCCAAGAGACTTTCGGCCGGTGTTAAGTTTACACATAAAAACATTAAAACAATACCAACTTTTAATTTGCATGTTGCTAAAATAAAATAAATTTACGCGATGATAGCTTTTTTTATACCACAAGTGACAACCATGCAGGCAGGTCACCTAATGGTAAGTGAATACTGTCACCTATAGACATTAGCAATACCAGCGGGATTATCTACCAGAACAATTAACTAGTTCATATGTATAGATTGATTGACTTCTACCACAAAGCTAAAAAAGCCTAACATATAAGGTCCATATAATACGCAAACACATTTTAGTTACGGAAATTGTTACGTTATTTTTTCAGTACCTATAGTTATCAACTTTACCACAAACAAAAAGGTATAATATACACCGAGTCTAAGTAATTACTCACTTATGTGGTGCCGTGTAAGGAGACAAACCTGAATACGCCTCCGGTGCCCATAAGAGACGCCCGCAGCATCGTGACTATTTCGTGGGATATTTCATTTCCAAACATCAGTGAACATTAAACACGGTTTCAACATCTAGCGGGGCACTTGAGCACTTAAAATGTCGTCGAGATGAATGGCTCAACTTCGAAACTCATGTAAACTTTTGACAGTGGAAAGACTCTAGAATTTTATCTAGGAAAGTAATGGAGGACTCCGCTTAAAAAAGATGTTTTGAAAGTTTTACGTATCTACTTCTTAAATTATATTTTGTTTATTACTAAGTAATATAAATTGGTTTTACCTAGATTATACTGATACGTTGATAAGAATTTTCTTATAATTTAATCGATATACTTAAATCCTACTAATATTATAAATGTGAAAGTATGTTTGGATGTGTGTGAAGATGTTTGTTACTTACTCTTTCACGCAAAAACGGCTGAACGGATTTTGATTAACCTGTGTGCCACAGGTAGATCATATCCTGGAATGACACATAGGTTACTTTTTACCCCGGGAAAGGATAAGATCCCAAGGGAATGCGAGTGAAACCAAGGGGGACCAGCTAGTAATAAATAAAATTGCGTAATACCTATACAGATATCGCAACAGTTATATTGGTAGTCTCAAATTATATACTTAGGTACTTTGTACTTTAAAAGATTGATTTTAAAAGCATGAAAAATTATTGCTTATTACAAAAGTAATAAATGTAAATGAAACATTTCAACATTGCCACCGGTCGGGTCACCGAGCAAAATTGGTATCCAAATCCAGTTGACCGTATTTTATGTTAAAACTCAATAGATAAAATACCTACAGTGAAATATTGGATATTTTATTTGCAATTATTTTTTTATTCACACATGACGTACCAGTTTATGAACTAATGATCTAGACCCGTGTCATTCGATGTACAGATACATATTTTAGTTAATTGATTGAACTTTCGTAAAATAGTAAGTTTAAATTCCTTTTTTGTTTTATACAAATGAACCTTCCAAAAACTGCTGATCTTCCATTTGAATACTCCCCTATCAAAATTGCTGAAACAGACTCTAAATGTCTCATGGCGCCTGTATTTCCCCGGAATTCAGTATAAAATTGTTTATTGCACTCTAGTGAATACTACAAAAAAGAAGTTAATTCCACTTGGTATTTTCCCTTACTTCCTTAACTTTTGACATTGTGTAAATTGACAATAAGTAAGAAGGAATTTAAGGAAAATTGCTTCCTAATTCTTTCGTAGATAATTACAAATCCTTAAACATGTCAGTAGGTGTCTGTTCGATGGCCGAGAAAAAGGTCGTGAATTTGAATCCTACAATGAGCTTGGCTTGAGCTATCGGTGAAAGGAAAGATCGAGAGATAACAATACCACGGCGGTGGAATACGTCGTAACTAGCTGGTTACATAGATACAAGACATCTGTTGACTTGAAGAACAAGTACAGAAGTCATCATCTTCAGCTACATCAGCAGTACCATTACAACATAAGACTATTCTTCATAGAAAGAGACCAACACCATTCTGACAATAAGCTAAACAATCACTTAGCTTCTCACCTAGAAACGAAACGAAAAAATCTAAATCGAAATATGTAAGAATGTATGTAACTTCCTTGCACTATTTCAATATAGTTACAAGTTTAGTATAAGCTCGAAGTATGAATATGATGAAGTACTTGAGGAATTCACCGTAAGTGTAAGTGTGGAGTGTAGACAGACTTCCCGTGTCTCCTGAGATTCGTCTGCATATTCATGCACTGTACGTTGGTAGGGGCCGTAGGTACACTGCGCATCGTACATTCATGGAGAACCTAGATGAAACATTATTCATGAATGAATTTTCGAAACAACAATCATTTAGATAATTTATTATATAGCCTATTTTATATTAAGTGCATGTTTATATCAGAAAAACGTCGCTAAGAATAAACATTAAACATGAATCGAGATTTTTGATACTTATGACTATGTATGTAGGTATGTTGATTTTTTGTATGAATGGAAACAAATCACGATTTCAGGCAACCTTTTTTAAAGCCATATCTTTAAATTTGTTATTCAAAAGGTTGACCGTTGTCCAAAATACAACCAAAAGGTCAAGCATATAATAGAAGTTAAAGGGACAAAGTTCACATTTGTCGCAAGTCCTTGAATCAAACTCACGACCAAAGACCACGATATGTTACTCTATTGTTAATGTTCATAATATATGTAATATGAATAATAAAATCAACACAAAGCTACTTACGTTATTAAAGTTTAGGAGACTTATTTCCAAAGTTGAAATTTTCATCACAATATACATCAATCGGAGTAAGTTAGTAAGACTACTAACTTATTCCTAATCAAATATCTGGAGTAATATTAAAAGGTAACTTTACTAATATTTCTCAATGAATTAAAATCACACCAGAATAACTTATTATAATAAATCAGATGTAGTAGCAAGGTTTTAAGTTTCTAAATTGAAGACCTTAGATGTCTAAAATTACATTTCCTAAAAATAACGTTTTGAAAATCGCATAGGTACTCGCTTACTGTTACAGACATACATGTACCTACCATGACAGTATATCAAGATAGAGTTTCCACTGAGTCCTGTTACTGAATCATAATAATAAAAACTAAATAAAAAACAGTTTCAATGACAGTAAAAAAATGTGATGAATGAGTTCAGAAAGATACATACCTAAAGGATGCCCATAGGGACTTACTAAGTCTACGCCATCATTATACCTGTCTTTCATGTAATACTTAAGGTACATACTAGGGCTAATGTGACTCAAAAAGTAAAATAAATAGGTAACTAAACATAAAAATGCAGATTTTAGAAATTCCCCTTTTTTAAATCGGTTAATATAGATGTCAAAACTACTGTGTTGAAGCATGACCTGTTGCTCTAATATGACAAAGTTACGGCTTTGAGTTAAAAGCCAAAGCTTATGTTAGTTACATAATACCTATGTGGAAACAGGTGTTCCATAACTGTGGCGAAGGGTGATAGAGACAAACTAAGCTTGAATTAATTTGAATTCCTCGTGTGTATCTACCCTAATTGGAATTTATAATTGTTTATAGGTATCATGTACATATGATTTTGGGTCCAATTAGCCGAACTCGTGTTTCGGATTTTTATTTTCCTCCGTAGCGCCAGATATCATCGAAAATCGCAATTCTTCAAGCCTATGACTTTAAAAGGTAACATTTGCTTGCAAAAATAGTTTATTGGATAGGATTTTTTTCGCCTCGTAAAAAAAACTAACAAAATAATATACGTTTACCATGAAAAGTATCACGTCACAGATGTACTTATTGTAAGTTTAAATAGAACTGAGTTAGTTTACTTAGGTTATTTGTCCCATTTTCATACAAGCAATGTCAACTTAGAAAATTGAAAAGCTTTGAAACGTTGTGATATTTTTTACAAGCTTCGGAGAGTAAAGGTGCTCCCACACAGCTGTTACATAATGCTATAAATGCTGTGTGGGTGACGTAATATAATATGTTATGTTAGGAGTCTTAAAAATAAATCATTGCATATTGTCGTATCGTAGCATCCCAACTTAGTCATAGACTAAAATAATAGTAGGTATAGGAAAGAGTTATGGCCACGTAAAATGGTGGTAGGGGAGGCAATGATGCTAAATTTGTAGTTACTCGAGCGTCTTTGGGACCTACTGGAAGTTGAAGATTAGGTGGAATAAAGAAAAAAAGGTTATGTGATATTTTCCCCTTCAGCGGTGGGGGGAGCGTCTACAGGGTTTCAAAAATGTAAAAATAAACAGTCACCAAGAAAGCTCGAGCGCGTCAGATATTAATAGGGTACTCGCGCCACGTCTGTCTGATAACGGAAAAATAATAATCTACCGTTTTGCGTGGTGGGGGTGGCCGTACGAAGGGGTCGAAAATATTTAAAAAAAAAAATACTCGAGCGCGTCAGACATTGATAAGGGATGTTAAGTGAACCCTCCAGTAGCTCCTATTTTAAAGGCTGACGATTTGGACGCGAACATCAGACAGGGCCGATTTTTGAAAATGCAAAAAAAAATCGTGACCTTGATTTACTCGAGCGCGTCAGATTTTTATACAGGCGGTTCTTCTTGATAGCCTTGTTGTACTGACCCATAATCTGACAATTATGTTGAGGAATTTCCTTAATCTGACGGTTTGAAAAAACAAATATATAAAAAATATCGAAATCTCGAAAATGGTTCATGATATCGAAAAAATGTTTGCACAAAAGTTGTAGAGAATTTAATCTTCTATAATATTTATTATGAATACACATACCAAAAAACCCATAGGAAACGAGATATTTGCAATAAATGATTTTTTGACCTTTGACCTTGAAAAATCAGTAGTCGCGGGCACCCTAAGATAAGTAGCTTTTGAGACAAGTTTTAGGGTGTCAAAATAAAGGTTTATACAAGTTAATAGCTGACTATCTCCCATTCTGAGGTGAAACTCATAATATTCCTGGACTATACACTTAATAATGATCTTAGCTTGTGCAAATCGGCAGATTAAGATATTTCCGTGATTCGTGACTAATTTCCTTCAAAATAAAAAAAAAACTAATTGCGCTCGAGAAAATCCAGGTGACGTTTTTCTTTTCCAATTTTCTTTCGTCACGCCCAAATTGTCAGATTATTGAAATGTACACTATATTGCATGTAACTAACTTACCTTACCTTAATATGACGCGCTCGAGTATTTCAAACCATCGTTTTTTTTTACTAATCTGACGGGCTACCCTAGACGTTCGACACTATATAGAGGGCTCAGATTTGGTGAGAGTACTTCACAAGGTGCAAGGTTGCCCCCCTTATGTTAATCTGCCGCGCTCGAGTAAATCCCGAAATCCCCTATTCGCCACCCCTACCATGGGGGACGGACCATTTTTTTTACAACCAGGCACGCGGGTCACCTTATGTTATAGTTAACAGCGAAAGACGTCCACTACTAGATAGGCCTCCCCCAAAGATTTCCACAACGATTGAACACACCTGGGCTGCTCGCATCCAGCGGTTTACCGCGACCGTCACTAAGTCGTTGGTACACGTTGTAGGGGGGGCTGCGTCTTCCCGTGCGTGGCCGCCACTCGAGCACTCGAGAACCTTTCTGCTCCATCGGTTCTTCGGGCTACTTGCTCCGCCCACTGCCACTTCGGTCTACTAATCCGGAGGCCTATATCAGTGACTTTTGTTCGTTTACGAATCTCTTAATTTTAAAAAAGCTTCTAATCGGCATCTATTTGCTTTCATACCAATATTTATGTTCCCATTGGTGGTGGCAAGATTTATATCAAAAATTGCGTTTTTAGTTTGATTTAACTTTTCTGTTATATATGTATATTTTGGATCAAGATGTTGAATGTTTATAACTCCCTCTACAAGTACATCGTTTATTTTCAGCTTTTGCCATCATGAAAGTGAAAAATTAAGTGTATTTCTTAGCTTTGGTCACTTGACGATTTTCAATCAAAATCAATCAATTCCTTAGCTGAATATAAATTAACTTAATTATGTGCTTAGACAAGGTTTAGCTCTCAATTATTGGCATACTAATGAATTGATTCGGTCATCGTCATCGTATTAGTGAATCAATGTTTGATTGTCTGGATGCCACTGACTTGATCGTAGATACAGTAAACATGTTAGGAATAGCAGTAACACAAAATGATACGAATATTAAGATTTGACTCGCGCACGCTGTTGCAGAAAGCCTTAAACATGACTGGATAAACATGAATCTAAATGGAAGGGATTCTAAAAATATTTTAGTACTTTTTAAACCTTTCTAAATGCAATTTTTGGTCTTGTGAAACATAAATTTCGTTTAAAATAATATTTTTATATATAATACACCCGATTTTACTTATAAAGAACATGTGACTTACCATGTACATTTAGTCAAAGTACTTACTTGTAATTTGTGAATGACAATTTTATTTTCCTCATTATTGCGCAATGGCTTCTTGTAGTCTTTTTTATGTTAATCGGTTCTTTCTGGTTTAAAATGACCCTAACGCTGCAGTTAATTTCAAATAGATTCCTAAATAAATATGATGGGTTATTCGTCACGCTGTTAATTGCACATTCAGGTTATTTTGTACTTTAAGTTAATTTGATTGTTATACTGTGTCACATACGTCTGAAGACAAGCACATGCAGTTTCTATCTCCAACATTATGTTCTCTACATAACAATTAGATGCATACTGTTCCATGCTCTTATTGTCTAGCGCTGGAACTTAGTACTCCCTGTCTTTATCATTTTCTCTATCTATTTTCTTTGTTCTTCACCGTACCTTAATTTATCAAATTGAGGTTGTTAATTGTTTAAGATTAAGTAAAAGTAGAGTAGAACTTCATTAACTGGAAATAAAAATAAGTCCTTTCCGCCGCCCCTGTTAAATAATAATTATGATTAAAAAATATTATAATTATGATCGTCTAAAACTACAATAAAAATAACAGAATTCCAGAATTCTGATTCAGGTTATTAGAATCATGCAATATAAAAATTAATATAATTTTCATATATAATATAATTTAAATAATATAATCTTAATAATATAATTTTCTAAATACATTGGGCACTCTTCCAAATAGTTGAATCGCCGGTGTTTCTTTTAGCATAACTTTCAAATACGAGAAAATATTATACCTACTCGCCAAAAGCCCTTCCAAAATGACACAACAAAGTATATTTGCAGTAAGCATTCACTGGTCTATGTTTTCGGGCTTAATCTAAATGTTTTTCAAACAAAACGCTTATAAGATTTATTATTAAGATTAAAATTATCTTTGGATAAGTGCAGGAGAATTAAGGACAAATATACAATTTACCCCACCCTGATTGCGTCGATGATTATACCTATTCCTTATTCAAACAAATCTCAGTGCCATCCTTATTCCGTCCAACGAAATTAATTGAATCCGAACAAAGACCGACAAATGAGTAGCGAAATCTAACATCTTAAAACAATGGAACACAAAACGCTTATACATATGCATTTGTGCCAACAAGCGGCCGCGGCGGATCGCAATATTCAATATCAACGTGAATTTCAATAGAGTGTCCTCCATGAGAAAATTGGAGGAAATCTGAATATTCCTCGGCAATTTCGAAAAAAATATGTTAATCTATTCCTCGAGAGACAGCGACTATTTTCATAAATTGATTGGTTCGAACCAATATCAAAAGAATCGTAATATTAAATTATTGACTTTATTAAGAGTTTCTATACAGGGTGGGCGTTGTGGAGTGAAAAGGGACCCTCGGAGTGATTAGCGCCGAACAACAAACCTTAACGGATTAATTAAAGCGGGTCATTAGAATTTGGTAACCCTGCCTGCCTTTCATGTTACTTGGAAATTGATTTATACAATAACGTAGATAAAATGCTAAGTTATTTGTTGTCCTTGACATTAAATAATAAACCTGAACCTTTACACAACAAATATATTCGCACACATACCGATAAAAAAACCTGCATGAGATTTTTTTAACATGAATTAGTGACAATAACAAAATTAGTGAAAGGCGAACAATAGGACGATAATATTAGTAATAATATAAACTCATTGCCAATCTGACCGATCAATAAAAAGCCGTAGTACGTATGGTACGTATGAATCCGCTAAAATATCACAAAAGGTAAACATAACAATGTACATCTAACTAAATGAGAACAGAATGCAAGTGTTCGTATGACCACAAACGGCTATGTGCAGGCAAGCTCGCATTTTCATTCGCCGCTCACTGAGCCGGAATAGCATAATAGCGTTTGACCACGTTTTGAAACAACCACAGGGCTTTTCAAAAAAAGAATTAACTGTTTAGATTTTAAGAATAAAAAAAAAAGAATAATGATTCAACGTTTCAAAATAAGAAAGACTGAACATAAAAAGTGGGTAAGGTCGCCATGAGTCATAGAGTAAGTCGATCGATCAACTGATATTTCAGCTCTTGACTATGAAAGATTATCCATGCAACTACTAAGAAACTTACTCTGAAACTTGTATGTATTAGAGGGAACTACTTTAGTATATACATACATATATATACGTACGTGCAATCATAATGTTATTTTACACGCGGATATTTTCTGACACTTATGGTTTGTTAGATGGGTTTCGATCCTATTTCAAAATTTACTTTCACAACAGTAGATTTGTCGGTAATTCGGCAAAAGGGATGTAATGAAAGGCTAAATTATAAGGCTTATTTTAGTTCTAGATCAAAATAGTTTTGCATATCAATATCTACGTTGTGTAATTTATAGGTATTAAATATTACACTTAAATTTATAAAATGATTGCTATTTAATATTGTTACTAATTGCTCAATGATTAATTTTAATGAACTCGGTTAAATTATAGTGAGAGGACTTCATATCCTATCACTACCTAGCATAATGTATAGGACAATTAAAATAAACGGCAATTAGTTGAAGAGTGTTGAGTTACCTATAGTTATAGTGCATTTTAACATAGGTAACCTACATATATTTTAAGTCGTGTAAATACATAGTTTAAGTATAAAGTATCCAGATTTAGTAAAAATGTCCGTCTTCCCGCAAGGGCCAACTTATCAGACTGTGAAAGAAAACATTTTCTCCCACTTTTCCCGTTAGTGCCACTCCAAGACGGAGATTCCTTAAAAGCCGGAAAATTTGTCCAATTTGCTCTTTGGCCCGCCTTTGATATTTTGATTCAAAAGAGATTTACAGTTCGCATCGTCAGCACAAAGCTGATATTTCTCAACGTTTCGCTTGCTCTTTTCTAAAATATTTATTTATTTTAAAAATATAAACAGGTATCAGTTGTATTGTACCTGGATCTTTTGGTAGGTATATAATAAATAAACATGAATATTTAGAATTAGATAGAACAAGACCAAGAACATTGTAAACCTTTTTGATATTTTGAGCGCAGTTACAAAATTAAATTAATATTTACTTTCTTTTATGTGAATATCATATAACAAAAGTGGCTAATAACGTGCCAATTCCTAATTCTAAAATTCCATCCACAACAGCATCAAAGACAGGAGAGATATCAACGAATTTCCTAGAACACAGATAAAGCAAACGCGTAGCCAAAATCCTTCAAGGGTTATTTAGACTTTGTCATGTAAATCAGCCACTCAAACGCCAAGGGAAGACGCCATTCACATTGAAATATTGTAAATATTTTAGTTGCGACTAGTTGATATTGCTTTGATGTCGATGCTTTCGTCGTATTACATTTTTCATTGAATCGCAATATTTAGAAGTTACTATGAAGATACCTAAGTAGGTAGATGTAATTCAAAGACATGAAAATGACAGGTTGTTTAGGAATTTATGAAAATAACTAAAGAATATCCGCTGATGTACCTACCTATTCATATTTCTTTATTAATTACCATAGGTTTATTAAAATATCAAATAACAGATAGGTATTTCCCTTAAATAGCTTATACACCCTTATGCGGACGAGAAAATCTTAAAATTGACGTTTACTGTTTTTTTTTTTTTTTAAGAAGATTTTTGGCCTGGTATCGAGACCTTTAAGCCATTTCTTTATTTCAAATATTCATCTTTTATGTTTAGTCACGTTTTGTTGTCACTTTCACTGTAACGTCAAGTCCTCGTCGTACAAGTCCGGTCTAATTTAAGTGAAATTGGCGGCTATTCCACTAAAACATTTCATGGACTTTTTGGGACAACCTGGAAAGTCACGATACACGCTTACATTTCATTTCACTTCACTTGTGCACTTAGATTTATATTTATTGGACAAAACACCACCGAAATTATTCAATAAAACTCAAAATATACGAATGAAATGAAAATAAAACGAAAACACAACGTCACTTCGCAAGTTCCCGCCAAAAAGTCCAACGACGTTTACTGTTATTAAATACATGTACAGATCTGCGCCATGAATTGTTTATGGTAGGTCATCATGGCCATTATTTTGTAATGGTAGGGGAGGCGAATAGGGGATTTCGGGATTTACTCGAGCGCGTCAGATTAACATAAAGGGGCAACCTTGCACCTTGTGAAGTACTCTCACCAAATCTGAGCCCTCTATATAGTGTCGAACGCCTAGGGTAGCCCGTCAGATTAGTAAAAAAAATTCGATGGTTTGAAATACTCGAGCGCGTCAGATTAAGGTAAGGTAAGTTAGTTACATGCAAAATAGTGTACATTTCAATAATCTGACAAATTGGGCGTGACGAAAGAAAATTGGAGACTCGCAAAGTTGCAAAAAAAAAACGTCACCTGGATTTTCTCGAGCGCGATTAGTTTTTTTTTTATTTTGAAGGAAATTAGTCACGAATCACGGAAATATCTTAATCTGCCGATTTGCACAAGCCGAAGTAGCTAAAATCATTATTAAGTGTATAGTCCAGGAATATTATGAGTTTCACCTCAGAATGAGAGATAGTCATCTATTAACTTGTATAAAACTTTATTTTAACACCCTAAAACTTAACTCAAAAGCTACTTATCTTAGGGTGCCCGCGACTACTGATTTTTCAAGATCAAAGGTCAAAAAATCATTTATTGCAAATATCTCGTTTCCTATGAGTTTTTTGGTATATGTATTCATAATAAATATTGTAGAAAATTAAATTCTCTACAACTTTTGTACAAACATTTTTTCGATATCTTGAACCATTTTCGAGATTTCGATATTTTTTATATATTTTTTTTTTCAAACCGTCAGATTAAGGAAATCCCTCAACATAATTGTCAGATTATGGGTCAGTACAACAAGGCCATCAAGAAGAACCGCCTGTATAAAAATCTGACGCGCTCGAGTAAATCAAGGTCACGATTTTTTTTTGCATTTTCAAAAATCAGCCCTGACTGATGGTCGCGTCCAAATCGTCAGTCTTTAAAATAGGAGCTACTGGAGGGTTCACTTAACATCCCTTATCAATGTCTGACGCGCTCGAGTAAATTTTTTTTCTAAATATTTTCGACCCCTTCGTACGGCCACCCCCACCACGCAAAACGGCAGATTATTATATTTCCGTTATCAGACAGACGTGGCGCGACTACCCTATTAATATCTGACGCGCTCGAGTATTTCTTGGTGACTGTTTTTTTTTACATTTTTGAAACCCTGTAGACGCTGAAGGGGAAAATATCACATAACCTTTTTTTCTTTATTCCACCTAATCTTCAAATTCCAGTAGGTCCCAAAGACGCTCGAGTAACTACAAATTTAGCATCATTGCCTCCCCTACCATAAAGGAAGACTTTTCTTAGTTCTCGATCAACAATAACACCATCATATTAAACTAAATCAAATTCTTCACACATGTGCAGTTCAGAAGTTCCAACAACTTTCAGTTTGATAATCCTGAGAGCAATTTGTTCCAGTTTCTGCGCTAGCTTTATTGTCAGATGTCAAAAATGTCCGTATAAATTTTAAACAAACGTGAACATTTTCTGGACTGGGACTGGCATTCATATTTTGCTGACGTGTGGAAATATCTCTTCACTCTTTAGTTTCTGGAAATCTAGTTATGAGAGTTTCATATCTTACAGATATATATCATATAGATCTTAAATATATAGAACCATAATCATCATCATCAATAAACTCGTACACTGCAATACACAATGGGAGCTTTGGACGCAGTTTTAGTACAGATTATCGATCTTTACATCCTTTTGATCTTGTCATCTTGGCAATGTAGTTTTCCTCACGATACTTTGTTTAAACAATTGTTATTTTTTTACTTTGGATAGGCTTATGTTTGGCCATAATATCACCTCGGTTAATTTCTGATAGTGTAAAGTACACTAAGCCTGTTGGAACACACCACAAAAGAGTCCGAACAGTTGAGTTCCTACTACAAAGAAGTAACCTATGATTTAGGTACTCACGATGTTTCCCTTCACCTGCATTATAGGATCATCTATCATCGCCTCTAAAATGTTCTATTAAAACCTAAATGTACAGCTGTAACTAAGTGAACTTATGATAAGATACGACATTTAAATAATAAGATTCATTTGTTTACAAAAATATAAAGTTTATATTTCTTTCCGTAATTCCAGCAAAATACATTTATTTTACATTATCATATTAAGATAATACATTTATCAGTAAGTATTTCGTTATTTACTTTGCGAATAGCCTCTTCGAAAATAATGTTTTCTAAAGAATAAGTAAGATGTAGACGCTTGCTACTTGATTATCTAATATACAACTTATTATATTTGTACTTAGGTTTTCTTGAAAATTTTATAGATTACATATGACGTAAAGATTTCGTGTTTACTTATTGATTTCTTTGAGTTGTCGCATATATTGGATGTCAATAAGAATATCACTTGACGGTGCGACATATTTCATCTTTGAGGTGCAAATCAGCCTTTCAAGAATTCATAGCTCAAATGGGGTGAGGGTACATAAGTGATGTTAGGATATTTACAGATCTATATTTTGGTAAGTGGCAGACTTTACAGATTATCAAAATTTACAACTATTTCGTTTTTATTTTAGTTTGAAATAATGGTGATTACTGTTAGGAACGACACGAATTACGAAAGACAAAGAAAAATATATGTAGCCTAGGTTGTTTACAAAATGGGCAAACAGACTGATTCAGTCCAATTAATTTGAATGTCTAGATGTAGCCTAGGCGTTTCAAAATCGGCTCGAATGTCAACCAGAATGTTTGCAAAACGTTTTGTTATACAAACAGCCTTAAGCTGGTTATAAACGGACGAGGGATACAATTTTGCCAGCAAAACACTTATTTGAAATCATAATTAAAAACACCAACCGAGAGTTAAACTTTCATACTAAAATGCCTACCAAATTGTGGGAGTAACGAAATTATTATATTAATGAAGCAGTTGTAATGAATCCCTTAGCAAAAATTGAGATATCCTCCACAAATAGACCTACACAAACGGAACTACAATTTTGCACCTATTATTAAATAAACAGAACCCCTTAGTAATTTACATTTCTGTGGGCAATTTCATTAGTGCACGAGTTACTCGCTATATCTACCTTGGACCATTCGCAATGTAACACGACCACGATTCGTTCGAAAATTGATCGATACGTTTATAAAAACTTGTCTCTTTACTTAAATATTACTTAAATCCTCATGCATATATTATTCCTAGGGTATGCGTCGTTTTTAAGGGGTAGTAAGCCACGTAGATTTAATTTAAAAGATGCCCTTGTCAATCAAGTTAAGCCATTTCAGTCTAGGCCGTTGAAAATAGATTTTACAATGAAACTCACCATTAAACAGTAATCACTTTGTAAACGTAGAGCTGTAGACCTAAACAAAGGAAGGGTCTCACAGGGGTATAATCAAAATGTTACGAAGTCCCGAAACGCATCGCATCGATGCGAACACTTGAATGACACACGAGAGTCCCGTCATCAACTGTTTCAAATATTTGACGTCTCGGTGGGAAGATGTAGCCCGTCCTAAGCAAACATCTACTGAGCACGACCCCTGTCCTTTGCTTATGTAGACGATGTGTGTGGAAGGTACGAGTAGATCATACACGAAACGATACGCGAGACATGGTGAAATAAGAAAATTGGAATCATTTTATCTCGAAAAAATATTGTCTGCATTAAAAACATGTTCCCGCTAGAATAGTGAATCGAATCCTCTGGTAGAAAGCTTCAATAATATGATTAAAGATCAAGAAATACATATTTAAATGTTACAGCTCTCATGAAAGATAATTACTGTATTTTATTTTATTTTTAAATACGGAAAAAAACTGCCTATAGCCTATATCAAAATGGTCCGAAAATCTACTTTGAAATCAACTTTTTGATTATGAATTTAGTTTAAATTCATATTTTTAACTCAAATTAAATGTTTAAGCGTAATAAAGCTAGTAAGCGCATTAATTCATTAACTTATACTTGAAATTTTCCACGTCTGAAGTCTTCAACAAATATTGAGATGTTTAAAACAAATATACGAAACTGTTAATGAAATTGTTAAAGTTTAGCTTCAACAGTTTCATAATTTCAGCGATGCAGCCAAAAAGTGTCGCATGAGAGTACGGGCCCTTAAGTAATTTAAATTAAAAAGGTTATATAGTGAGCCAACCTAAAATATAGACTTATTCTATCGCGGACTTTTTTTAGAACTTTTTAAGAGGAACAATTCCGTCATACATGGTTGTTGCGTAATTTGCGCAGCGCACGCAACGGAAGCTCTCTAAAGGAATAAATTTTCTCCGTTTCACAACATTTTTCATTGACGCTCCGCTCCTATTGGTCATTGCGTGATGTTTATATAGCCTTTCTTGATAAATGGGCTATCCAACACAAAAAGAGATTTTCAATTCGAACAAGTAGTTCGATTCCTGAGATTATCGCGTTCAAACAACCAAACAAACTCTTCAGCTTTATATATGACTAGCTGTCCTCCGCAGTTTCACCCGCGTTCCCGTGGGATTTTATCTTATCCCGGGATAAAAATATAGCCTATGTTAATCTAGAATAATATAGCATTCAAATGGTGAAAGATTTTTTGAAATCGGCCCAGTAGTTTTTGAGTCCATTAGGTATACATAGGTACACACATTACACACATGTACGTGTTTATAATATTAAGAAAGAAGTATAGATATGACTTCGTTATCCTTGATATGGCCTTTATAATGATATATTTTTATTTATATGTAATACCTGCTTCATGAAGTACAAACTAACATTATCCAATATTTTCGTAATAAAGTAATTATTTACAATACATACCTAAATATTGTTTTAATATAAATTTTCCGTAACTTTTTTTCTTACGTCCATATATATTTTTCATGCAGTAAAATATTTATGAGGTACATTTTATTCGGTGGGGCCAACTCGCACAACGGTCGATTGAATCTCAAAGCGATTACACGACGTGAAAATTCTACATTAAATCAACCGTATTGATGAATGCACTGTTCAAAAAACCTTTAAACATTTTTTTCTTTTTAGGGTTCCGTACCCCAAAGGAAAAAAAGAAACCCTTATAAGATCACTCTCTTGTTTTAAACACTAATAGTATGCGGTACACGTGCTTAAAACAAAAATGTAATGTTATGAAAAGAAAACTCTATAAAACGGGACGCTGATCTTGCAAAACCTTTTATAACACCTCGTTGCTTAGTATGCGATCGTTCTTTTGATCATAATGTGGACAGAGAATAATCGCGCACGCCTCACGAACCGAACACCACGTCCCGCTGACTCAACTCATAGCCTTTAATATTATTTTTTAAGGGCGTAAAAGAAGGGCTGGCAAATAGCTCAGCCTGCAAACACGGCGAACAAGCGTTCATTAAACACTTCTGCGCAATTAACGAGAAACGGCGTGGCGTTGAAAACAATGTTCGTTTTAACGCAACCTACCGACAAACAGAGCTGGCCTCCGCTATCCAAATACGGAGCGAAAACAAAAAGGATTTTCAGACATGGTCCAGTATTAAAACTTTAAATTAGGAAAACTTGCAATTTGTATTTTTATAACAACTTTACATTCCACGACTGCACTATACAGCGCGCTAGTTCAAGTATTCACGAGGATATTCCATGTAGTTTCTGAAATTGTGATTGCAATATCCAAATTGAAAATGCTGGATACTCATGCATAGAAATATGTACGCCGATCATGTACATTTATTTCGCTCGATAGAACTTGACCGCTGAATCAGAGCCAACGGCGAAACCGACGGTCATTTAAGTATTTCAGTCCCACTAAATCCAAGCAAAATACCGGAGTAGGCGAAATTCCCGACGGTTGTATTTGCAGCACAGCACCGACGCTCGATATTTATTATTCATTCATAAGGAGCACTGCGATATTTACTCTCCCATTACTGTGGCCTCGGAGTCGCGTTTCTTGCATTAAAAATTTAACACAAGTCCGTCTGGCAACAGCGCACGAATAAAATTTTCAGTGAATACAATTAAATAAACATTGAGTCGCTGAAACTATAATGTCTACCGTACGTTGTCAACAGATTGATTTATATTGTGTTCTTAAGTTTTTTTTGTAAATATTCATGTTTAATTAGAGTTTATTCTTGTTGTACAAAAAAACGACCTGAAACATAAATAGGATATTCATACAATATCTACCTATATTACTATCTATGTATTTTATGTAGTACCTAACTCATTCTAAATTACATGCAAAACCAAATAGAAACCGAATTGATAGAATCATAAAAGATTTCAAAATCAAAATCGAATATTACGATCCGCGTGCAGACCGATAAATAACCACACAATAGTTAAAACAGGACAAATCTCTGTGCACAAAGCTCGTTTCGAGCTGTTCGCTCAAAAAATGAAAACAATTAGCACTACAACGCAGGCTGCGCCGCCCAGCAAAAACCTACCCACCGTAGATAATTTACTTTCAATCGCTGCAAGAGCTGGAGAACGCACGGATATTACACGTAGCTTACTCGGAAAATATCGGTAAAATTCACCCATTTTCGTTGCTGCACGGCGGATTCAAGCAGACGCCGTCGAAAATTTTGATGTGATATTTTTATTTTTATCAATTTCCACGATATCAAATGAATGCAATGTTTTTAAACAATCATCACATCAACGTTTTATATTCTCAGACTGATATAACTTTAACAATAAAACTTAAGTACCTAGTTGTACGATTCTAAAAAAGTTAACCCATTTTGAACTGTCTATAGTCGGTGCAATATTTTAAGAACGAGGAGTACCGGTACAGTTTCCGCTGCAGAATTCCACTGCATAACTGGGTCATTACAAAGACAGATTTCAATTCTTTGGTAGACACGGTGCCTTGGATTACGATGAAACAGTTGACCCGGAATACTAATAATAACAGTGCACAATAGGCGTACCTAAGTATGAAGCAAAACCGTGCGGTTTCGTAAAATCAGCGGAGTGAAAGGAATCCTCGAGTTGGATCTGCGCCCGGCGTCGTCGTCGAGATTGCAGCAATTTATCCCGTGTCGTCGAAGATAGCGGTTTGTGTTAGCTTTATGTCTTATATGATAAGTTCACTTGCAGCTTTAGATGCAATATACTTACCTACCTCATTTATTATAACTGCAGGACATGAATTTGTTGCATAATATTGCCTGAAGGAATGTTGGTCAGAGCTGTATAGAGATGTATAAGATTTCATAAGGTACCTAAGTTTCGTTCCTAAAACGAGTAGATACCCGAGATACTCGTTTTAGTAAACTAGCGGTAAGTCCTTATCTTACTTCGATGTGCCCAATACACTGTAGAGATGACCCTTTATATAATTGAATTAACAAGATTTCATAAGTTCTGTTATTTGATGAATCAAGAATACCTTATGAAATGTTATACATACTTACATAATAATATATCCAATAATAGAAAAATAAAATGTGTGGCGGCGAGAGTTTTCCAGATTTGGAAAGGACTGAATTGTTTGAAAGTAGAAAAGTATTGTCGGTCCTCTGTGGTATTATTCTACTTCAAGAAGGCAACCTTAGTATGATAGATACCTAATTTTTTTTAATTTGAATTGGTTGTATTTCGAGATTGTGTGATACCACAATTGGTGTGATAGCGAGATGCGCTCGCCCGAAACACTTGCCTGGGTTGGCCTGAAAGCCCAATTACATTCGATTTCCGTTCGTCAGATAGCACATTACCCTCGGTCTCGGCTTTGTGGACGTAATGATATTACTTGAAGGAGTCATAGTAACTTTATGACTACACTGATAGAGAAGTACATTATGATCAAAAATTCCACGTAGGTATTTTACATAATCCTTTGTAACCAATGACATTTTAAACATCTGTCGTACGTAATATAGAATTGTAATAACTAGATAAATTTTCCAGTAGACATGTTGAATTGCGTAAAACATGGATGAATGACACTCATACCTAATAAAAGTAGCACCGTTATCCAATCCCTCATGTGTAAAAATCCAATATCACGCTTTACTATAAAAAAAGAAAATGTATCTACCTACTTACGCACAAAGGATAACATAAAAATTTACAACATATCTATAACTCACTGTAAGTACCCAATATATCAGGCGTAACCAACTTACCCACGGGCCAGACGCAAAATCAGTTTTATATGGATTTATATAGTGGCTAACTAACACATAATGCGAATGCGGGGCCACTAGCGGCCGGCGACTCTAATGGCTTCCATTACGTTGCTTGCCACCTGCGCTAATGGCACAGAAATATTTAATTGATGAGAGCTGCACAGATTTCCCGATTCACATTTTTCATCCATTCGTAGTTGTGTTTTATGACCGCTGCGTCAGACTCGAGGCAAGCAGCCGCCTAATTACCTACGTTGCAGAAACTGATATTATCGATACTAGCAAACAGATTTCATTTCGATTGTTGGTATTGATGGAATACTAACCTTATTCTTTGTCTCTGAAAAATCTATAAACGTCTGACCGTAGGATACAAGCTTCTTCAATGAATAGCAGACGTGTCGATGTTTTGAAATAGCTGAGATAAAACGATCTTGATAGCAAATACATTGTTCTGTTCAATTTAGTCGTTGCTAATTAATTATATGCCATAATATTTTTATTGTTGTGGGTTTACATTGTTTGAGTTGTTCGGAAATCATCGGCCGACCGGACGCAGTCGTTGTTCGCACCTTAATTGTGCAGAAATATTTAATGGACCCCTCCTTTTGATATCCTCAATTTACGTTCTATTTATATCCGATCATTTATCATTCATTAATTAGGCTTCTGGCAATATTTCATCGTAGGTAAACTATCTTGAAGATGCTTACCTACAATGAACTTCCTCAAGGTTTAGGCTTTATAAATAGGTAGGTATAAGTAGTTGGTTGATAGAAAAATGTATTTATAAGTGACTTTTTACAATACAGTAGGTAAAGGTAGTAACTACCTCTCATTTTTGAAGTGTCTCAAATAGATTCTATATTATTCAATCGATAAGTGCCATAAAGCTAAGTGCAAGTTAGATTAATCTTAATAGTTTATTTGTTTACTTTTTAATAGGAACACTATATAAAATCAATAAAATAATAAAACTAATCTAATCTAAAATAAACTATAAAAGTGCGTCGATGAATTCCTCCGCATCGCCGTCGACTGGTAACGTTCCCAAAAGACTGGCAGCATTGCCACGTTGAATGGCAATGCTGCCAAAGTAAAAGCCAGCCTTTTGGTCACGGGAAGCGTCAACCAATCTTTTGGAAATATCCTTATCCTTATCTTAATTGGACAATACACCACCGAAATTATTCAATAAAACTCAAAATACACGAATTTAATGAAAATAAAACTCACTCAAAACGTCACTTCGCAAGTTCCCGCCAAAAAGTCTTTCTTAGTGTTAAAAAATAGATTAAAAATACTGAAAACTATGAAATGAAATTAAAAATCTATTTTGTAATTTTATAAACTAAAACTAACATTTCCCGCTATCTCAAAAATATATTTTTAGTTTTTTTTTATATAGAGTAAAATACTAGCACAAAAAACTGATATCTTATTGTTAAAATAACATAAACTGTAATAGGTAAATATCATAGGTACCTTACAGGTACGGTCGGCCAAGAAAGTGGTGTACCACCCTAAGGTTGAATGCCGCTTGCAGATTCATAAGTGATAAAGATTAGTTTCGCTTGCAGATCAATCTGACAACTTATGACAACTCATGTCATTATTAGGTATCTCTTTCAGTGATATCTTTTTAGTTTGAACCTTGTTGTAATTTTCGATGACTAGGAAACTATATCAAAACTGGCACACCACTTTCTTGGCCGACCGTACCTAAATTAATTAGGTTGTTAATTTTTGCGCGTCAAAATCTGACGAAATATGTGAAGCATAAATTAATATACCTAATATAAAATCCCATCTACCTATAATGGCCCATGCAAATAAATTTATTTCATTACTCACAATAAAATTTGACTAAGTATATCTGATAAACATAGTTTTCAAGGATCCTTCTCCATCCTCTTTGCACTGTTACAGAAGTGCTGGAAGTTTAAATGATGCTACAAATGTAGATGAAGAACTTATTTAATTTTGTGTCCAACAGATGAAACTGAGAGACCGCAGCTTGTCAAGTTAAATTTTAATTAATGTTATTTTTATTAGAGAATGGCAGACGGGTTTAACTCAGTACGCAGATAATTTGAATGTTACCCTGCGGCGTTAATTTATAACAGTCAAGCCAAGGCGTCGACTTTTGCGGTATTGCGGTCACTCCAGAGACTAAAGCTAAAGCTTAATTTACATCAAAAACCCCTTTTAACTATTTTATGCTCAAATACATAGTTATATCAAAGGAATTAGTTAATGTAAGAGCTTGATATTGCTTTAGTAGTCAGGTTGCAAAATGGTAAACCTGCATTTGCATCAAATAATCACAATCCGAGCCTATTGATTGAGCTTGTTTCGGCAATTTTTAGCCATCCGACTCATCATCTTTGGACCACTTTTTAAAATAAATAAAATGAAGTGATCATGTGTGAAATAGTAAGGGGGAGTAGGTATCAGTAGGGCTATTACGTAACTTGTTTCAATCAGTTTCTTGAAAATAGTAGAAATATTTAGTAATAGGTAGGTAGGTGCATAACGTTAAAGAAAATCATTGTAGATATTGATTTGAAAAAATAAAATTGTATTTACAATTTTAAATTTTGAAATACGCCAACCTGAATAAATTTTCAATAATTCTCCAAGTTTTTAGAGGTTTCAAATAAATCTAGGTTTTGCGCATCTTTTTTACAAAATAAATCTGGTTATAGGTATTATTGTTGTACTTTGATACCGATTAAGATTCCGTATCCTAATCGGTATCGGATTTTGGATTGCGTAGGATTTTTTTTTATTTTTGTTGCTGGATTATCGATTCAATTCTGTTTTATATTTTCATTAATTTAATTCGTATATTTTGAGTATTATTGAATAATATCGGTGGTGTTTTGTCTAATAAAGATCAATCTTAGTGCACAAGTGGAGTGAAATGAAATGAAAGCGTGTATCATGACTTTTCAGGCTATACCATAAAGTCCGTAAAAAGTTTTAGTGGAACAGCCGTCAATTTCACTAAAACATGACTGGACTTGTACGGATGAGGACTAGACTTTACAGTGAATGTGACGTAATATAACGTGAGTTAACGTGACTATGAAATGGCTTCAAGGTTTAGACACAAAGCCAAAAATCTTTAAAAATAAACTAGTAGCGTTGCCATCTTGAATTTCCCGTAATTTCTGGGGGAATGGACCTTAGACGAATAATCCTATTCGAATGAAAAACGGAAAAAAATATGATCTGACGGCTGACGGATTTTTGACAGATTCTTATTATAGTACTTTATAGTAATTGATATCCAAAAAACCGTGTAAATAACAATTTATACTCTTACATAAGTAGTTAGTCCATGTTGCGAAAGGAAACTAAGTAACATTCATTTGATCCAAATCCAATTGTACTTCCCCGTATCATGGCTTACATATAAATTATAAAAACACGATGCTGTGATAAGTTTGTCATGTAAAAAATCTATCGCCAATCAAATATCGGTGTGTTTTTAGTAATTCTAGGCCTAGCCCGTTTACCATCCTAGACCACATCGTCACTTACAATCTGGTGAGATAGTACCTATCAGCTTTAAAAAAAAAGGCTGGAAATGTTTTGACGGCTGTATATTGGCAGAAAACTGAAAATGTTTTACGAATTTTTGACGGAATTTGAAAAATTATTATTGGCTACACTGACTGATGACTAGACAAGTCAGTCAATAATCTTGACTTGACTGTCACTTTGTTGACTGACGATGAAAAGTTACAGTTTTTAGGGAAGATAAACCATTTTTTTCATATCCATTCCAACCAAACCCCAAAAGGGGTTAAATTATTGATATTAAATCAATAGACTAACTTGTGCCCGTGCTTTGGTATCTACTATTTACAATCACCCAGGATAATGTCACACCAAACTGGAATACAAGGTACCTACCGTAAAACTGCATATTAAACTTGCCTGGTATTTTATTATTTATTGAGTTGACCCATGGGACTATGTAAAAAGTTATTTGTACAATTATTTACCATATCCTTTTTAACCCATTGTATTTGAATCAAAATGATTAGGAAACTAAAAATAGGTCATTTATTTTTGGACAAAGATCAAACCGCCTACACTAAAATGAACCTAAAGAATTATGGATATCTTCTCAACCTAAATAGGAACAGGATGTCTTAGAAAAAAGGACTAATAATACTACTACATACCTATATCAAGCTTATTTAAATTCAACAGTTGTAGATCTAACAAATTTATATATTTCAGCTAATGATGAGCTAAAGAAGTGCTTTAGCAAATGTCGAGATGGAAACATTCGAGTTCTAAAAGTGAGCATTGAGAATGGTAAGAACAAAAACACATTTTTAAATCTCCTAGATCAATCACTATATAAGGTGTGTGGTTTTGTCGATAATAAATAAAATAAAAATGTGCTTTTTGTAGTAGCTTCTTAATCTGTTGACTCGCGAGATTAACTTGTCAATCAGACTTTTTGGCGGGAACTTGCGAAGTGACGTTGTGTTTTCGTTTTATTTTCATTAAATTCGTGTATTTTGAGTTTTATTGAATAATTTCGGTGGTGTTTTGTCCAATAAAGGTCAATGTAAGTGCACAAGTGAAGTGAAATGAAATGAAAGCGTGTATCGTGACTTTCCAGGTTGTCCCAAAAAGTCCATGAAATGTTTTAGTGGAATAGCCGCCAATTTCACTAAAATTAGACCGGACTTGTAAGGACGAGGACTAGACTTTACAGTGAAAGTGACAATAAAATGTGACTAAACATAAAAGATGAATATTTAAAATAAAGAAATGGCTTAAAGGTCACGCTACCAGGCCAAAAATCTTCTTAAAAAAAAAAAAACTTGTCAATCAACTTGTCAACTCGCACACAGTTTTAAAAAATCAAAATTCGCACCCAATTTTCATGTAAATGTCATTGTCCCGATTGTCCCATTTGAGAACCAAGTGGTGCGGACTCTGAAACCCCGATTGTCCCAAGAAAGAACTGACAGGTTAATTGTTAATGCAAAAAAAAACTTCCCATGAAATTGTGAACAAAATCTGAGGGAATGCAGGTGTATTTGAGAGGGACAGCTAGTATCAGTATAATTAGCCATTAGCACATGAGTCTATAAATAATGAAAATAATAATACTTGAGTGTCACAATTGAAACAAATATTGAAAACATTATGTCCATAAAATTTTATTACATACAACATTTCAGAGCAACTGGTGCTAGCAAAGCATTATACAACAAAAAGTACATGGGAGCAAGACTTTGACAAATTTGTGCCAACATTGGTAGTTGATGATCTACCTTGCTACATTCTGTATAGGTGAGTCTACATTCTATTAGTTAATAATATAAATAGTAATTTTTTTTAAACATCAATTGACAACCAGGCAGGTGGGTCACTGATAGTGATTACCATCACCTATGAACATTACCAATACCAGGGGTATTCTCAATGTGTTGCAACTGGTTCTCAAGTGCAACAGCCGGAACACACCAACAGGTGCTTGGCAACAGATTTTAAACTTGATGATGGTAGCCAGCCAGTTGGGCACTATAAAGTACCTTATCACCATGTTATGGTTTCCTCGCAATGTTTTCCTTCACTGAAAGCTCAATAATTCGAACCCACGACCTCCACAGCGGTATCCGATGTCACGTAAATATTGAGGTAAATCTAAATTATAATGTTAGGCATAAAATTATAAAACATATGAAAAAAAAAGCCAATATAGTCAGATGGTCCAAAAATATTTAAAAAATGTTCCCTTGCTGAGTTTCTTGCCGGTTCTTATCAGTTGAAAGCGAACTGACTTCGAACCGGTGGTAAGTTCTGTAATTTGACCGTCATAAGTGTCCTTGGGCCTAAAATGAATAAATGATTTTGACTTTGATAATGTATTTGAAACTTACAGATTTGATTCAACAAACTCTGTTGGCCATGAGTGGTTGTTGCTCAGCTGGTCTCCAGACAGTGCTCCTGTCAGACATAAAATGTTGTATGCATCCACTAAAGCTACACTTAAACAGGAGTTTGGTTCCGCGCACATTAAGGATGAAATGCATGCTACAGCCAAGGTATTTGACAGATTTAGTGAATTTGAATAAATCTGTGAAGATAACAGAATTGGAGAGTGTCAATAACCTTTTGGTTATTGTCAGAAGAGTATAGATGAGTTAAGCATGTGACGCTTAAAAAATACTTGTAATGAGTTTATTTAATAAAGATATTATGAATTTGAATTTGATAAACCAATTGATGGCTTGATTTCCAATCGATTTAATTAATTAATTAACTTTCAGGATGAAGTAAGTCTTAAAGGATATAGAGCACATTTGAGTGGCGTGAGCGCCCCTGCTCCGCTCACTAACAGAGAAGAAGCATTGAAGGAACTACAAGAAAGTGAAAACAACACTAATTATAGTATTGATTCTAGGTATTTAGTATTCTATAAACTTTAGTAAATCCAACATCTGAATACTAGGAATGATTACTGACATATCAAAATGCCTTTTTTTTTTATTAAATGTCAAAACCATAGTTTATATGGAGTTTTGTATGAAATAGTAGCTTGTGACGATTGGAAATTAAAATTCATCAGAAAGATGAATTTTATGACATGTTCAATAATTAGAGTATTTTTAGGTGTTTTATACACTAGTTAGAGGATAATATTTCAGCAATATAGGCAACATCCCTCCCTATTATCTATCAGAAAGCTTAGTATTTAGCTAATTGTATTATCTATCTTAGTCTAAAGCTTTATCAGAAAGTCCACTAACTTCGACTCTAAAAACTCTATTGATACAATTTTATATGTAAAAAGTATATGGTACTTTTCCCGCTCTAGGCTATCTTAATGCCAATTTTCATAAAAATCTGTTTTGCAGTTTGGGCGTGAAAGAAAGACTTCTAATATTTTAGATTATATATGTTTGCATTTCAAGTCTGTGGTAAAAATAAAATAGCATCGCATTAAAAATGCTGAATATTCACTGATAGAGACCATACACAACAATGAGGATTTAGTGTTGCCAGGAATTACCATTGATGTTTCCATTATTTCAGACAATCCACAATGGGTGGTGTATCATTCCCTATCACGGAATCAGCTAAACAGGGCATCACAGATCTGCAGAGAGGCTCCTATAATTATTTGCAGTTCAAAATTGGTATGTCTTACATTCAATTACAATGAATAATCATAATGATATCCTATCTATTTTATATGTTTGTGTGAAAGCTTGTTATTCAATCATGCTATTGAGTGACACATAAAGAGCCTAAGGTACTTAAACATAGCATACTTTTTATTCCCGGATATACATACGTAGATGCATCGGGAACGCCGATAAAACCTCGGCGGATTAAAAAAAAATACGAAAAAAAAATTGTCATGCACTTTATATGGAACGAATTTTTAACAATTTATTGACATATCTCGAGATCAGATGTTTTGTTTTCAGAGCAACGTCTTCCGGGCCCGCTAGTTACTGATACATATTAAAACCTTACAGACTTGGAAGAAGAAAAGATCCATATATCGAAAGCTGCAAATATTACCCTGTTGGAGTTACCTAAACAAGTACCAAGTGAACACGCGAGGTACCACCTCTATATCTTCAAACACACGCATGAAGGAGATCATATGGAAACTATAGGTATGTACTGAATACGGATGTTAACTGACATAACAAATCGGCTTCTTTTTATGAAATGTCAAAACGATAGTTTATATGGAGGTTTGTATGAAATACTGACGTCATAAATATACAGATACACCATCTAAAGATCTACTCTTTGTTGTTAAATTGTTAATTTAAAATCATAAAATGGTTGAATTATACAAAGTGTTCGCTATTTACGAGTATTTTTACGTGTTTTATACACTGGTTAGTGTTAGATAATTTTTATTGAATATAGGCAACATCCTTATTTTAAAAGCGATGATAGATCAGTGGTAATGACGACGGATACCGCGGCCAAGGTCGTAAATTCGAATCCTACAATGAGCTTGAGCTTTCGGTAGTGTACTTTGTAGTACTCGATTGGCTGGCTACCACCCTCAAGTTGAAAATCTGTCGCCAAGCACCTGTTGGTGTGTTCCAGCAGTTGCACTTGAGAGACAGTTGCCTTTAAGGCATTGTAATAAGGTGTGTACAACACATTGGCAACCCCCCTGTTATTTCTAATGTCTATAGGCGACGGTAGTCACTTACCATCAGGTGACCCGACTGCCTCGTTGTCACTAGTGGTATAAAAAATCCTACGTTCAGTGATTTTCTGAGGTAGCTATGCGATGCAGAAAGATTGACGAATGATAATATAAGACTTTTTTTATCGGATACGAAAAGTATCCAGGATCTGAGTTACGTCTAAGCTTTACCTAAATCGGTTTTCACCTAGTTCTTTCTATAGAAGCCTAGTAAAATTAGAAAACAGCATTGCAATTACTTTATCGAAGCGGTAAGCCAAGTCTAATACAAGGTTTTTGACCTTCTTAGATGGGTAAGCGAGCTTAAGGTCGTATTGTGGTATATTAAATAACATCTAACCACCATATATCGAATATTACTATAAACTAGTGCGGGTTATACTTTTTTATGTATTTTTGTATTAGTTTAAGTATAAAATTGTTAAACATTTGAAAAAAAGTCAATATAGTCAATGGTCCAAAAATATTAAAAAAAATGTAACCTTGCCGAGTATCTTGCCGGTTCTTCTCAGTTGAAGGCTGACTTCCGAACCGTGGTAATTTCTGTAGGAAGGTAGAGTACCTTCATAATTGTACGTTTAAACTGAATAAATGGTTTTGACTTTTGAAACCTGTACCTTGACATAATTGTGTTATGTAATTTTATAGTGTTCATCTATTCAATGCCGGGATACAACTGCAGTATCAAAGAGAGAATGATGTATTCCAGTTGTAAGGGACAATTCCTTGACATTATAGAACAAATGGGTGTTGAAATAGCTAAACGAGTGAGTAAATAGCCTATATTATTGAGTGATAAATTAAGGCACTACATGTTTTTAATCCACGCTTGTCTGATATCTATAGGGTGTCCGGTAATAAGTAGTACGATAAACTAAAGGGGGAGATAGGTGGGCGGGTAAAAGTGTCACCATTTTCGAGATATTTAATATCTAAAATTCAAGAATCAATACATAAAAACAGAAACATCGAAATATACCGAAAATGGTGATCATTTTCTTGAGCTCATTTTTGTATATATTGGTAGGTGACCCGCTTATCTTCCCCTGAAGTTTGTCGTACTACTTACCGGACATCCTGTATAGTTTAAGGTGTATTCCGATATGAAGTTTCTTTTATTATTTACTTTGAATAAAATAAGGGACTACTATACTTGCTGTATTTACTTTATACTACTTATAAATACTAAACAATCATACCAAAATGGCATTTTTTTTTCTTTTGGATAAACTTGTGTTTGATCGCAATCTCACCATGATAAGGATGATGTGGCCGAAGCTGGTATGCACACAAAGCCAAGATGGGTTATTTAAACAGTTATAGTGCACCGATCATAAAATTAGTACCGATAATTGAACCTCATTAACGTTTTTTCAATGTGGGTTGAAGCAAACCTATTTTGGTTAAAACGGTTAAAACTGAAATCTTGAATTTTGTTACATTAACGATTATTTTCGCATATTATTTACAGTTAGAAATAGACGACGGCAAAGAACTGACAGAAGAATTCCTTTATGACGAAATTCACCCTAAGAGAAACCTACACCGACCTGCATTCGCTAAACCTAAAGGTCCGCCGAACAGAGGTGCCAAAAGGATCACCAAGACTCAGAGTACTCAATGATTATACCTTAGTATAAATTATTGTTATGTATTTAAGTTAGGTAAATACAGATTATGCCCAAAAGAAGACCTGTCTCACAGCATCACGTTTTTACCTCCAGGTCAAGGAGACTAAAATAACAGGTGCAAAAAGAGATAGTAGAATGTGTATGACGGATAGAGGGTAGGTCAGGATAATAATAATTAATTCGTTTGCACAAATTAACTATGACAACAAGTGTATCGGGCCACGCCAGAGCAAAGACTGCCTTTACGGCGATCACCCCGTCTATTTATAAAGATTACAGAGTGGGGGCATCGAATAACGCGCTCGGTGGCGTTATGTGTAGTTTACAAGATTCCTTCTATTCACGCTAGATGGCGCAGGCGCGATACATAAACAATATGGCGATGATAGCTCAGTGGTTCATGAAGGTCGTGGTTTCGAATCATACTTAATTAATTGGTGTGTTCCGACAGCTGCATTTGAGTGCCAGTTCAAAAAAATGTTATTTTGTCTCGCTTATAAGTATATATAATGGACAACCCTTCCACCTGTTATTTTAGTCTGAATTCCTAAAATAGACTTTAGAGTCGGTCTTGGTATTTTTGTAATTGTGCAGTAAGGGACCTTAAACAAGCAATATGTCGTTTCACCGTCAAATTATAACAGAAGTGACCAGAACCATAATTTTGTATAGTGCTATACTTGTCTGAATGGTCACTGTTTTTTTTTGATTGTAAAATAGGTTTGCACATAATGAATATTGCTTGTTTTTGTCCAATTTTAACTAAAATCACGCGGTTATTACTTTCTTGTTCATTTCTCTTCGATTATTTCTAAGTACAATACCGTCCCCTTGTGGCTTTTCTCTGCTCAATATATTTTAAGAAACATTTCTTTATTAGAAGCATAATAAATAAGCACAAAATTCTAATTGACTTGTTTGATAACTCATTTATTTGAATAAGGCTTGCTACGCACTTTATCTTCAGAAATAAGTTTTATAACTATTACGTAAGTATTAAGATAAAAATCGCGTGATTGTAAAATGTGTTTATGCCGAATTAAAAGTACACATCGTATTATACTAACAGAGTAGCTGTTGCTTATGTTACCTTCATAATCGTACGTTATGTATGCCATTTAGCATGTATTGTTATGATGGAATAAAGACTGCTTGGTCAAAGTGCAATAATATAGTGTTAATGGTTTAAACGGTTGGAAGAAAACTCGATGTACGATCAACATACTGGTTGCTAACCTGTTATGTCTGTTTTTTTTAGCGAGATAGTAATTTGACAGGTGTAAATGTCAAACGCCAAAATTATGTTGCCAGCTTTTTTTTGATGTAGAGGGATTTCTCAGTCCTATTTTTACCTGACTCCGCCAGAAAGAGGGTTAATCGTATGTTATTTACGGTTTTATAAAATACTAGCTGTCCTCCCCGGTTTCACCCGCGTTCCAGTACTTCCAGTGGGATCTTATCTTTTCCGGGATAAAAATATAGCTAATGTTACCCAGGGATATTGTACAAACAAAAAAATCAAATCTTTCCTCATTATAATATTAGTTTAGATAATTGATATTTTTTTGTATATTTAAATTTTAGCACAATTTAGGAATTATATCTTGTTGTCGCTATATTAGTCTCATAAATGCAAATGGGCTGTCAAAACGAGCATATTAAATATTTCGTAGTCTTCTAAAATACGTAGTCAAAGCTTAAATTATGAATTTTTTCGATTCGCTTACTCCCATGGAACGAAAATTAAAAAAAATATATATATTTAAATACGTTACCTTCAAACAATTCTCGGTACAACACTATTTAAGTAGTGGAAAAAACTTGTAACACTTGAAATGTCAAATTACTGTCTCGTTAAGAAAACAGACTTCTTTTGTTGGAAGAAGTTTCAAAGAAAATGACTTGGTCATCGCATCTGTGCGAGCCCGACATGACAGCAATATATTTGTGCGCAAACGACAGACATAAGAAATGACATGTTTTTACTCTTTCACAGATTTTTAGAACCTCTTTGGCATTGTTAAAAAAACCCTTAAATTAATTATTGACAAAATGGTAACATCTATGGAAAATTTAATACATGAATATTTTTTCACTGTAGTAATAAATCTAGGTTACTAGGTTACTAGATATTGACTACCTATGAATAGTATTATAGTATTTAAACATACCCTGTGTTAAATTGTGATAGCTTTCATAATATTAAACATTTTGATTAGACATTTTATCGCTAACATAAAGATTTTCATTGTAACGAAAATAAAATTACTTTTTTAAACTTAGTTTCATGACTTACTACTTTTTTGTAAAAATATGTACCTACGTAATTTTGGTCCGTTTACGAATAGACAGTGAAATGTTATAGGTAGTGGTTTTTAGGCCACTTTTCAATCTTTGATGGAGTTTGAATTTTATATCCTACCTACGTAAATCCAATGACAATACATTATAGATAATTTTTTTAAATATGGAGATTTTAATTATTAAAATGTTATGTAGGTACCTATATGACTTCGTAACTTTGAATATTTATTATTTATAAGTATTATGCCCCTGCATTTTCGCTTTGCTGGCTTGTCTTGGCGGGGCACTGCCGTGCCCCCAGATTTGATACCCTTCTCTACAATGTACACCTGCATATTATTATGATTTTTTCTGTCTTCAAAATTTGAATTTACTAACTAAGGAATATCTTAGTAACCGCCAAAGTTAACTTAGGCATTTTAAAGAACATTAATGAATACCCAGTTATCTTGCCATTTGCCTAGATAATTTTATATTTTTGTTACTTATTATAGGTCTTATGATTAAAATAATTACATCTTTTCTAACACACTATGAAATAACTAAGAACTTGCTAAATTTAAAATTTAAATATTGGATAAAACAGAATAAAGTTTTGTACATATTATTCCTGTATTGTAGTAGTTAGATATTAATTTTGAATGGCGTGGACATCTGCAGTGTTTAGCAATAAAAATAAACACGTAAGTAGGTTCTTATCGCTTAATCTGTTGACTCGCGAGATTAACCTGTCAAACAACTCGTCAACTCGCGCACAGTTTTAAAAAAAACAAAATTCGCGCCCAATTTTCAAGTAAATATCATCGTCCCGATTGTCCCATACGAGAACCAAGTGGTGCGGACTCTGAAACCCCGATTGTCCCAAGAAAGAACTGACAGGTTAAGATTATTTCTTTAAAAATATACTACTAAATACGCTTCTTGAAGGACATTTTATGCTTACACTTCATTAATTTAAGTATTATTATATTTTTGTAATTTTTTTCCTAAGATGTATTTATTGTAGTATATTTAAAAGATTTTTCATATGTATGAATTGTTTAATGTTCATAAAAATAATCAAAGGCCGTTTTTTGTGTAATTAGTGGCCTTTGCACTAAAACTTCACGACAATCTGTCACAATACACACTTTCAATTAATTTCGAACTTAATGACCCAAAACGGTACTGATAGAATGGTTCAATAAAACTGAAAATAGAAACCAGTTAAAATGTGGGTAGTCAATCCTATATAGATATTGAAATAACTCAAAATTGAAAAACAAATATTTAAAACCTATTACTTAAATGTGTTTGCACTAAATTGTATAAAAAATAACAAAATATTTTAATTCTGCGAATATAATCTATGGTATACTTGCTTCTACGTGCTTTATTTTTTGTTAAAAGTAAATATTTACACATGAAGCACTAATATTTATTTCAATTTGTTGTTAATACTTTATTAATTCATTCTATTTTTGTATGTAAAACATTTTAAAATGTTATGTTGTATCTTAAGCGTCAATAAAATGCTTTTATTAAAACTTATGTTTATTTCAAAATATTATTAATAATAGTGATGTTGATACAGTCATATTGAAGAAATAATATCAAACACTATAGGTCCACCAGAATCTCGAGGCAAATGGGGAAGTAAAAATTTGCTGTGTGCAATACTGGGGAAAATTGGATTAAACTATACTGTGGTAAAAAGGATGTTTTGGGAGTGTACCTGGGAGTCTGCGTATAATGTCTTCGATAGCTTCTTCTTAGGTCGCTGGATGGTAGGTACTTCCTTCTTGTGCACAAGTAATAGCGGAGATCACACGCGAGCCGGCGCCGGGTTTTACATTAATCTTTAGCGAATTTGCGTTTTATATCAATTAGATTATTAGCGTGTGCGCAGTATGAGAAAAGAGCCCCTGCGTTCGGGGCGCGTTGCGTGAGCAGATTTTGGAAGAGGACTGCGGGTGAGTTGCGAAAGGATTGGATTGAAAGAATGAGCGGGAAGGAATGAATGGGGTGAGTGATTGAATTTTAATAAAGTGATGTGCGGTAGTGTATGTATGCGTATTGGAACGTTTCTATTTGAACGGCGTGAACAACTCCCCCGGCCTAGAGGTTTTCCTCTAATTATAATGCGGAAAATTAAATGAGAGTGAATATATGAGTGAGTGATACGATCTAAAAACTTAAAACTACTCTAAAATTCAAATTTTAGAAACTATTGCGATGGCAACGGACAAATCCGAACTACCGGGCGAATGTAAGAGCCAGAGGTGGTTCTTACTTTAACTGTTCTGATTATATTATCCTTTCCAGGATAGATCGCATCAATAATGCCTAGCGGCCAACAGAGCGGATGAGCGTTATTGTCTTTAATTATTACGATAGAGCCTACTTCTACAGGTTTCGAGGGTGAATTCCACTTCAGTCTTTGTTGCAAGGAAGTAAGGTACTCTTGACTCCATCGTTGCCAAAACGAATGAGTGATTTTATTGAGTAACTGATAACGGGACAAACGGTTATCAGAAATGTCAGTGACATCCTCAGCGGGTAAGAATTTAAGAGCAGTTACATTTAAAAAATGATTTGGAGTTAATGCGCTAATATCAGAAGGATCAGAGTTTAAGACACTGAGAGGTCGACTATTCAGCAGACCTTCAATCTGAACAAGTATTGTACTGAATTCTTCATATGTGAGTATTTGAGAACCTATTACTTTAAATAGATGCGTTTTAACACAACGAACACTTATTTCGCTGAGTCCATTGAAATGCGGGCCATACGGCGGACTGTGTTTGAATTGAATACGATATTGGGACAATAATTGTTCTCCTACGTAATTAATGTGAGCTGTGGACTGTATAAAGGAGTAAATCTCGTTAAGTTTGCGTTTTGCTCCAATGAAATTAGTACCTCCGTCACTATAAATCATCGAAACGGGACCTCTACGAGAGATGAAGCGTTTAAAAGCGGCTAAAAATAAATCAGAACTTAGGTCAGTTACTAATTCTAAGTGGAGTGCCTTCGTCGTAAGGCAAACAAACAAACAAATGTAGGCCTTTTGACTTTTGATTCCGCGTTTGCGTATATGAGTGATAAAAAATGGTCCGGCATAATCAACTGCTGTAAACACAAATGGTTTTGCTTTAGAAACTCTGAAAGCGGGGAGATCTCCCATGGGAGGAAAGGAGTTCTTTGGATTGAGTCGAAAACATCTGTTACATTTGTGCACTCGTTGACGCACTAAATTTCTGGCAGAAAGAATCCAGAACTTTTGTCTTATTAGTGCTAATAAGAGTGATGGACCTGTATGAAGGTTAGAGATGTGATAGTAATCTACTATGAGTTGAGTTACGCGTTCTTTAGGCGGGAGTAAAATGGGGTGTTTTTGACCATAGTCAAGTTGAGAATTTGTTAACCTTCCACCTACTCTGAGAACATTCATTGAGTCAATGAATGGATTGAGTTTGATAATATTTTTGCTACAAATTTTATTATTTTTTAATGCGGAAATATCATTTGAAAAATGTGTGTTCTGAATATATCGTATAAGATACAGTTCAGCAGCGTCCAAGTCTGTGACATTTATGGAATTGCGAGAAGTTAAGCGTTTGGAAAATCTTAAAATGTAAACAATGATGCGAAGTAATTTAGAGTAACTAGAAACGCGATTTATAATTCTTTCAAAAGGGTGAGAAGGGGAAGTGGTTGTAACTTGAGTTACTAACGTGACAGTTTTTACTTCCATTAAATTTGAATTATTGGAATTAATTTCAAATGGTTTTATAGGCCATTGAGAAAGAGGGTTTGCTAGCCATGGAGTAGCGTTAAACCATAGCGAAAGATCTGACAATGTTTTTGGCGTGACAGGGCGAGAAACTATATCAGCGGGATTTTCACGTCCCTTGATGTGAAACCAATGTTTAGCGGGTATTTTAGAATTAATTTCCGTTATACGGTTTGCGACAAACGTATGAAATTTATATGCGGGAGAGTGAATCCATGTGAGAGTTACAGTCGAGTCAGAGAATGCGTAAATATTATTAATTTTAGATCGTTTACTTAATGTTTCCTTTACAGAGAAGAGAAGATTCGACAATAAAAGTGAGGCACAAAGCTCAAGGCGAGCTAGCGGCATTTTGTGCAAGGATGCGACGCGTGATTTTGCGGTAAGTAGAGTTACAGATCCCTGAGATTCATCATCAGAGCTAACTCTAATATAGACGACAGCGCCGTAGCAACTCTCGCTCGCGTCTGCGAAACCTATGAGTGTTATATTAACATTAGATTGAATACCTATATGACGCGGGATTTTAATCTGTTCAAGATATGAGAGTTCATTATGGAATTGATCCCATTTAGCTTTAATTGACTGAGGTACAGGGCTATCCCAGTCGAGTTCATGTTTCCAACATTCCTGAACGAGTAACTTCATGAACGCGGTAACAGGACTAATTAAACCTAAAGGATCGAAAAGGCGTGCGGTTACAGAGAGAATTGAACGTTTTGTACAATCTTGAGTAGTAGCGTTAATTTTAAATTGAAATGTGTCCTCTATTGGGTTCCACTGCATACCTATAACCTTTGTATTGGCGTTTGCGTCAGCGTCAAAATTAATATTTTGCGGATTCTTATGAGCAGAAGGAATTTTATTCATAAGTTCGGAATTATTTGATAGCCATTTTACAAGGTTAAAACCACCAGATTTGAACATGGCGACCATTTGACGGTAAGTACGCTCGGCATCATCAACACCGTCTAGTGAACATACATAGTCATCCATGTACATATGGTTCTCAGCCTCGTAGGCTGCGAGCGGATATTTATCGCGATTATCAGCAGCAAGTTGTCGGACTACTCTCATCGCAAGGTATGGAGAGCTGGAAACACCAAATGACACTCTGTCGAACTCATATGTGCTTATTTCTGCTTTGGGATCAAAGCGGAAGAGAATGCGTTGAAAATGCTGGTGATCAGCGGTAAGCTTTACTTGAAAGTACATCTTTTCGATATCAGCTGTGACAGCTATAGAGAACATGCGTAAGTTTACGAGTAAGTCAAAAATATTACTTTGTAAATTGGGACCTACGTATAGAAGATCGTTAAGCGATTTCCCTGATGTGGTTTTGCAACCAGCATCCAGTACGATGCGAGTTTTGGAAGACTGTTTATCAGGACGATACACAGCACGATGCGGAATATAATAATGCGGAATGTCGAGAGTGGGGTTATCTACCTTAGTCAGATAACCTTGATTTATATATTCTTGAATCGTTGCGTTATAATTTTTACGAATTTCTGGATCAGAATCTATTTTCTTCTCCAAGTGAATGAGTCTACGCTTAGCGGCAAGATATGAATTTCCTAACTCGGCGTGGTCAGTTTTAAAGGGTAATTGTACGGTGTATCTACCGGTACAATCGCGAGATTTGGTAGCGTTGAATATTTTTTCACAGGCCTCATCATCTGAGCTCATGTGGACTTTATGAGGGACGCTTTCTAGCTCCCAGAAGCGTTGAGTGAGTATTTCTAAAGATTGCGGTTCATTAGAACATAAAAATGTTTTATTATGATTTTTATGTTCAGAGAGAGGGTAGCGGTTAGTAAAGCGGGAGTCACACTCGGCCCTACCGACGGCAATGTAACCGAGCGTGGTTTGTATAGCGACAACCGATGAGTCAGGTGAGAAAACCTTATCACTTCCTATGAGAAGCCGGAACAATTCGTTACCAAGGAGGCAATCGATATCAGCTGGACAGTGGAATTCATCATCAGCCATAGGTAAGTCACGTAAATAAGCGAGTTTAGTCGTATCTATAGGTACGTTGGGCAAGCGGTCAGTAATAGTATCTATCACTCGCGCTGTGATAGTATACGAGCAGCGCGGATCAAAGCGGGAATATATTTTAAATGTTGTAAGACCAAGAGAAGAGCTTTCAGCTTGACCTATGCCTTTGATCGTAGTGACGGCGGGAATAATTTTTAAATTTAAACGATCACAACATGACTTGGTAATAAAGTTGCTCATTGAGCCTGTATCAATGAACACACGAACATGAGAGGGTTTACTATTTTTATAAACATAAACAGAAGCGGTCGGTAACAATACTGTAGTATCATTACAAGCGCGAGTTTTAGCTGTAACTGTTAATGCTTTAGAATCTACGCGCGAGCGAGTGTATGAATTGTTATCATCCAAATACTCGTGAGCGTCCGGCGGCGGCGGCGCAGTGGCGGCATGTGTGCGCGGCGAGGTGAGATCGCGGCCGCGCGGCTCGCGCTCGCTTGTGGCGCGGCCGGCGGATAGCGGGAGCGTGGCTGGCTGCGGCTCACGGAACGCGCGGGGTGGAGCGAGAGCGGGCGGAGGTATCGGTGGCGCACCGAACGACCGAGCACTTCCCTGGTGGTTCAGTGCATGTGGCGCGGGTGTAGGTTCTAATTTGCGAAAATTATCTACATGTAGTAATGTGTGATGTCTGCGTTGACATATCGAACAGGTATTCATAGACTTACAGAATTGAATATTATGAAATCCGAGACAGTTGCGACAAAAATTAAATTTATTTACAAGTTCAAATCGTGATTGAGGATTTTTATCTAAAAAGAAAGAACATTTATAAAGAGGGTGCGAATAGGGTGCGTTACAAATTTTACAAGAACGATTTTGATGTATTTCTGGCGGTTGAACTTGTAAAGAATTCGTATTAGCGACAAGAGCATGAGTAGATTTTGATTTCGAAGCGGTATTATTATTATTAGAATTAGCGTGACGCGGGAAAGAATTAGGTTTTGAGTACGAATTTGGGTTGCGAAGCATTTGAATTTTATTCTGTTCTTTTAAAAACTTAGTTAAATGTTCAAACGTTGGAACATTAATCTGTCTATGAGATTGCTCGAACAAGTTTACTGTTTCTTTATCGAGTTTACAAAGAGCGATATAGGTTATAATGAAATCAGAAAGATTATCTACATTTAAGCGGAGCAAGGCGGCTTCAGCGGCGCAAAACTGATCAATAAATGAATCGAGAGATTGATTAGGTTTGAAATTTATCATTTGTTCCACATAAATAGAAGCCTGTACTCGAGTATCTTGATATTTTTCTATGAGTGCGTTCCAAATAATAAGATAGTTATTAGCAGTAGCGGTTACACCAGAGCAAACAGATAATGCCCTTCCTGACAAACAACCTATTAAAAATTGTACTTTTTCGGCTTCTGTCAGTTGCGAATTTTCGTGGATCAGACTTTTAAAGTTTTCATAAAAATATGGCCATCTATTCGGTGACCCATCGAAAGAAACAAGTTTGAGAGGTGGTAGTTTACGATTTAATAACTCCGAGTTATTGTATTGTTTGAGTGATTGAGATTCAGTGTATTTAATATGCCCATACATTTCATCGAATGAAATTAGATCCGCATAGTTCGGTTTTGTCGATGGATTTATTTCTAACTGAGCAATATTCCATGAGTCGAGAGTTTCCATGAAGTTAGATCGTATTTTGTCTATAGTACTAGTGCGCGCTAAGAATTGAGTTCGTAATAGAGGATCGGAAACCTTTAGACTGAGATCGTACATGTTCTGAGCGATTTGGAAAAGACATTCTTTCTTAGATTGTAAAATCGATAATTTAGAATCGCTACCTTGATTTGTATCGTCGACTTCCTGTAGTAATTTCTTTTTATGAGTAGCCATTTTAACACAGAGCTCTCAACTAATATTTAACTTTAGGACAATTTAGTAAAATTATACTGGAAGTCAGATGTAATTATTGTAATAAGCGTGTAGGTAGGTGCGTACAAATAGCGAGCTGTATGTAGGTAGATGAGAATTAACCGATGCGATCGCGAACGAAGCGCTCGATAGACGAATGAATGTTTTGTCTAAATATCTACTTACATACAACAAATTATGTAAATGATTGATGTTTAGTAAATGCGTTAAATGATATGAATCGTATAGTGTAGGTTGAGTATTTATTGCGTGAGATGGGTATTAAATACGTATAAAATATAAATTTTACGTAAAAACAAATTGAAATATGAGAATCTAAAGAACGTTTGCGAATTGAAATATTATTAAAATATGAAAGGTTTATGCCTAAAACTATTATATTTAATGCGTTTTCTAAGAAAGTAATGCGTAGTAATTAGATACAATTAGATTTGTGAATTGAGAATGTGTGAACAATGAATAATGTAAAGATGGCTACCGGGTCGTGTGATTTGAGTAATTGAAATGCGTGAAAATTGAGTAAATAATGCGGGAGCGGAGCGGAGCGAATTATCCGGCTCGAAGGACCAAGAACTTGTGGTAAAAAGGATGTTTTGGGAGTGTACCTGGGAGTCTGTGTATAATGTCTTCGATAGCTTCTTCTTAGGTCGCTGGATGGTAGGTACTTCCTTCTTGTGCACAAGTAATAGCGGAGATCACACGCGAGCCGGCGCCGGGTTTTACATTAATCTTTAGCGAATTTGCGTTTTATATCAATTAGATTATTAGCGTGTGCGCAGTATGAGAAAAGAGCCCCTGCGTTCGGGGCGCGTTGCGTGAGCAGATTTTGGAAGAGGACTGCGGGTGAGTTGCGAAAGGATTGGATTGAAAGAATGAGCCGGAAGGAATGAATGGGGTGAGTGATTGAATTTTAATAAAGTGATGTGCGGTAGTGTATGTATGCGTATTGGAACGTTTCTATTTGAACGGCGTGAACATATACTTTAATTAATATTTAATATTAACGGATACTGTTTAATTTTTATTTGTATAAAGAATGTTGTTATAGGTATATCGGGTTTTTAGCATAGGAAAAAATGACATGAAAAAGAAAAGGGGTATTTATTTTTAATTGCTCTTCCAGCATTTCAATTATTCTATCATGCTTGATGAAATCATTTTCAATTTTCTTTACATGTTCACGAAATTTATTTATATAGATTATTTTAACACATAAATTACTGACATTTAACAGCAATTTTGTATCGCGAATAGCATCTTCATTCAGCATGTCCACCGAGGTGGTCTGGGACAAGAGCAGTAAAATTGTTAACTTATAGCCGGCTGATTTTGCCACTCTGCCCCAATTGGTGAGAAAGCTTCTTCCAAGCTTCTTCTGTTAATAATTTAACGTCACTTTTTTTTAAATTTATTTACCATTTTAATTTTTTTTTTAATTTATTTAATTAAACAATAAATAAAAAAAAAACAATATTACTGGTTCTTGGCTCCCGTAAACCAATATGTTGGTTTGTATGGGAGTTGCACAATCCTCTATACAAATTACAGTTTACAGATATAAAACATCTGAATTACATTGTTATATCAGAATAGCATTTTTAAACCAATAGGTTTGTACTTAATGCTACATGTAATTCTACATCGTAGTAAAAACAAAAACAAGGTTAACAAACAATACAACTTATTACTATATTTCGAGATTTGGTAACTTCATCTCAGGTGGTATACTAGTTCTACGTAAACTGCATTTCTATTTTAAGTACTAGATCTTAAGAACACCTTTTTGAAAGAAAATAAATTTTATTATTATTATTATTTCACATTGAGCATTCAATGTGTTGTAGGTAGTGGGACTTGAGTTTTAATTTAATATTTCTTGGCGTAATGTTACTGCGCAAATCGGAAGGTAGGTTGTTAATTAACCGAGGAACTAAGTAGGTAAGAAGATGTCCGCTCGCCGTAGGTGTTATATGCACGAACCGTGCATAGCTCGCGTGAATACAGGATTCAACTTTTTGCTCTAAGTAACCGTTGAAATATTGTTCTTTTAGCAATGTAAATTTAAATTGTGTATGTACAGGTAATGTTCTACAGTGATAAAATAGTCCATGCTCAGTGTTTTGAAATTGATATTTATATGTATAACCGAAATGAAGTAAAAATTAATTGTATTTTAAGTTGTAACTAATTTACATCGTTAATCATGAGTTTTTATATTTGGTGCGGTTTTTATTCTGGCATTTTCCACGTCGCATGGTCATTCTAGTAGATAGAGATGCAATCCAGCTTTGAGCTCACTACTTCGAGCCGTTTTTAAGGGCTCAGTACGCGATCCTTCTACGCGATACCTCTTAAGTAGTGGGTGATTATTACTAAAACTAATCGAACTAGTCCATTAGTTTTAATAACAATCGATGTAATAGGCGATTGTTATCGACAACGGCGGGTGACAATGACTGACTCGGTTACCGTGTCAACTTTAACTACTAATTTGTAATGCAGCACACCTATTAATAATAGGTACCTACTCGTACGTTACCATTAAATAATTGCAAAAGATGATGCGGTCTGTCAGTCACTGTGTCCGTAAAGTTTACGTCCGTAGCCTTGGACTTTTTTACGGGGACTTACGAAGTGATGTTGCGTTTTCATTTTATTTTAATTAAAATCGTGTAAGTTTTATTGAATAATATCCCACCGAATATATCCCATCATTATTCACCGATGAATAATGTTAATTAAGTTAATGATGAATCTAAGTGCACAAGTGAAGTGAAATGAAATGAAAGCGTGTATCGTGACTTTCCAGGTTGTCCCAAAAAGTCCATGAATGTTTTAGTGGAACAACCGCCAATTTCATTAAAGCTTGACTGGACATGTACGGACAAGGACTAAACACTACAGTGAATTTGAGAATGTGACTAGAACATAAAAGAAGAAATTAAAACTGAAGAAAATGTATGCGACTGAAAGACTTAGTATCTATGGTCATGACGAAAAATTATTTTTAAAAAAATCGTGCCTGACAGTAGAGAAATAAAATACATTACTTACATTCTCTCTCTTTGATAAAATATAATTAAATTATATACAGCTACATATCAGTAAGACAGTAATCTGTGTTATATACTCTTTTTTTTTTTTTGAGAACATTTTTGGCCTGGTATCGAGACCTTTAAGCCATTTCTTTATTTTAAATATTCATCTTTTATGTTTAGTCACGTTTTATTGTCACTTTCACTGTAAAGTCTAGTCCTCGTCCGTACAAGTCCGGTCTAATATTAGTGAAATTGGCGGCTATTCCACTAAAACATTTCATGGACTTTTTGGGACAACCTGGAAAGTCACGATACACGCTTTCATTTCATTTCACTTCACTTGTGCACTTAGATTGACCTTTATTGGATAAAACGCCACCGAAATTATTCAATAAAACTCAAAATACACGAATTTAATGAATATAAAACGAAAACACAACGTCACTCCGCAAGTTCCCGCCAAAAAGTCCTTATATACTCTTTGAATGTAATAACCACAGATTACTGATATGTAGCTAGCTATTACTGATATGTAGCTAGCTACAGATGTGACAGTCGAATTTGCCTAGTTTCTACATTTGCAGTTATGGCGCTGTTGTCGCTTTATCTATAATGGCGCGACACACACACATAAAAAATCGAATAGTGCTGTCCATCTGTAGTATACAGCGACAAAGTGGGGAGCGCATTCTGTGTTCAGCCGGCGTAGCGTGACATTCTCTATGGTAGCGTGCGGGCGTATGCCATTGTTTTGTGTGTATACCTAGTGATAGTGGTTAGTGTTATCGAGTATTTTACAAGTGGCGACGAGGAAAAAAAAAAAACGTAAGTACTAATGCACAAATATTTTTGTTAAAAAGGAAAAAGATGAGATGAGGTTAAAATCATAATTATGTCACAATGCGAGTAATGAAAATTATTGTTTCCAATATTACTCGTTAACGAAAAGAAGATAGCAAACTTTCTTACCTTATCTTTAAAGTAATTACGAGCGGTGGCCTGTTGACCAACCGCGCTGAGTCATGTTGTTTACTACATTGTATCGTGCATTCCTAATGAGTATTAGCGTATGTAAGATGAATGCATAAATTGACGAGCGTAGGTATTCGATAGAATAACGTAATTAATGTATCTCGATCTTAACTATGCTATCTGTACAAAATAAATTGTTAGATTTGAAAAAAAAACCTTGTAAAAGGTTTGGTGTATCACGCCTTATGTATTTATTTTTATGTTAGTTACAGATGTGTATTTAAGATGTTTGCGCATTCAATACGTATAATTGCAGGTGTTTATTTAAATGGAATAAATACCTAATCACAATTTATTATGCATTGTGAATGCATTTATGATAAAAATATGAATATAGTGTTAAAATAAAAGGAAATATAAGTTTATTTTCTTGAAAGATCAATATGACAGATCACTAGTAAACACAAATGGTGTGAAAGTTTACAGAGGACACCATGTGATATTGTGAGGTCAATATGAGAGGCCCTGTGTGAATGAAAAGTCAATAAGATAGACTGTTTTAATGAAGTATTAATAGGTGTCCTTGTAGAAGGACTGTTGTTGAAAGGTCAATAAGACAGACTTATAAAATGAAGTGTCAAAAGATGTCTTTGTAGAAGGACTGTTGTTGAAATGTCAATAAGATAGACTACTATTAATGAACTGTTAAAACATGTCTTTGGGAAAAGACTGTTGTTGAAAGGTCAATATGAGAGACCGCGTGGTTAATGAATGGTCAATAAAAAGGGCTATTACATTGTATTATAGAAGGATCTTATGAAATATGGTTATAGTTTACATAGTCAATATGAGAGACTAAGAAGGTCAATAAGATAGACCGTACTGTTTAAGAGAAAAGGTTGTTTGAATGGTTGGGTTGTAAGTACCTTTCTGTAACTTCAAACAAATAAGCAATAGCCTGTGTGGCAATAGCCTGTGTGGCAATAGCCTGTGTGGCACTAGCCTGTGTGGCAATAGCTTTTGTGTTGTCTATCCTGTATGGTAATAGCCTGTGTGGTAATCATCATCATCATCATCATATCAGACGGAAGACGTCCACTGCTGGACAAAGGCCTCCCCTAAGGATCTCCACGATGACCGGTCTTGCGCTACTCGCATCCAGTGGCTTCCCGCGACCCTCACAAGATCGTGTGGTAATCAGATTTGTGTTATTCGATAAATATGGTCGCTCTGCGTTTATGTGGTTTTGTTGAGAATCGCTAGACGTGAGAGTACTTCTCGTGGTTCGTAAATGTGAGTTAATGTGGTTCTGCTGAGAATCGGTAGATGCGAGAGCACGTCTCGTGTTTCTTTTTACAAGCTTTATATTAGCTTGCAATGTATATATGTTTTCCGGGGTGAATCTTGCAACTCAATTTTGAAGCATATATCTTTAACCGATTGAGCTGAAATTTTGTATACACGTTTAGTTTAGATGACAATGCATGGTTAGCTTGTGACATCATTCTAAATCCAACATGGCGGAACACCTAAGATAGCGGACTATTATTTTTTAATGCAATACTACAATATATGGGTATCAAATGAAAGAGCTTGCTGAGAATGACTCAAAAAATTAAGTGACGTCACTCTGAATCCAAAGCTTGTTTTAAAAATAAAAATAAAAGTTTTTTTAAACTTATAACTTATTTAAATATTATGTGTGTGTTGTTTTTTTTAAATAAATGTACGCGACACAATTGAGACACTGTTGAAATTAATTGTGTGAAACTGAATTTGAAGGTTTATTGTTGAGTGCACGGCGGTTGCTCTCTGACTTACAGCATAAAGAGCTTTACTTAAATGATTTGGTAATCAAGTATGAGAGTTCACAAAAAGAAATAAAAGAGCATATATTGGCTGCGACTCAATTATTAGATCTGTGTAAATATAATGAGGATAGATTTGAGTCACTCTCTAATAACCATACTTGTAGCTGTAGTAATGTGCCTACTGAGGAATCTTTGCCATCGTTGAAGAATGCTCTTTCTCAATTGAATATAAAACAGTAGTTATTACGGATAAAATAGATACCTATTCATTTTGGTTCAATTCTAAATAACCATTCCAAACAACCAGTGGTTAATTATTGTATGCCAGGTTATTCATTCATACAGATTGTTATAATTATTCAAATGAAATTGGACAAGTAGGTATACCAATATTTTTATATTAGTTGGTCAAGGCATAAATATACATAGGAAAGACCTAGTTAATAGTTTATGAGTCCCAAAAAATTAAATAAAAATTTGGGGGTAATGAAAGTTATATTGTGTGCTTTCCCCGCGTCAGTTGACTATACTGACAAACAATATAGTTATATTATGTATTTAAATAACACATTAATAAGTTGACCTGTCTTAATGCCAGTTTTATATCTTCCGACACTAATAAGTTTGTTAGTGGAATTAAATCCCTAAAAATGACGGTGATGCGAGATTAACATTTTTATCCATCCCAAAAGTGCGCAACGCCGCTAAAGAAGATTTTTTTTTAAACTTGATGGCTACATTGATAGCATATCATATTGATATGGTTATAGTGAGTATAACAAACAGTAGGTGAAGTGACCCAGCAGTATTATTTAGTCATACTAATAATATTATTGTGGTTAATTATTTAAATATATAGTTTTGACAATAGAGAAGCCTATAGGTAGAATATCACCTTATTGCATCAGAATATAAATCGCTTCTCTGGCAAAATACATGATGTTGAACAAAATGAAAGCACAGTATAATATATCTTTATACTGTGATGAAAGTTGATGTTTTATGTTTTACTGAAACGTGGTTAAAGCCTGACACTATAGTTTTCAATGTAAATAATTTACGGTTGCCAGTGCCTACCACAGGGTGTCTACCATGAGCAGTGGATCTATTATTTTAAAACATTGTGTTTGTTCGAAGGTATTTGAATTTGTTTGAGGTCAATAGCAATCGTCATCACCTGAATTCAGGCTAGCTAAAGTCGAAAAAGGTCTTTCTCGGGAACTGTGTTTGTTTCTGCAATGGGATCCCACGTGGGGTGACTGGAATGTTTTGTTTTGGATTTGGGAAATGTCTCTTATATATTTTTGAAATTGTGAATGGAAAAAAAAAATAATAAAAAAAAGAACGTGGAGTCAATTGTAAACGTTCATTGGTGCTTTGCCGGGCCCTAGACTGATTGAGTGAGTTTTGATTTTGAATAAAAATAAATGATAGGTATAATCACAAACTGTGAAGAAATTGATTGTAATTTGAGATTAAGATTAGAATGAGCGACACGCATGAATAATGAAGTAAGAGATTATGTATTATTTGTTATACATTCAGTTTAATATAGATTTATAATTAAAAGTATGAGGTAAAATCTTCGATCAACAATAACTATAGATTTAGGGTCGGCACAAAAAATACGTCTCTGTAAATAAGAGCGCACTTGAAAAGTGAGCTCTTATTTTGTTTAGTTCGCTTGAACACAGCCAATATAAACACGTCTCACAATGCCGCAGTGTGTATTCAAAAGTTGCAAAAATAATGCAAATTATTTATCGAAAAAGCAATTTAATGGCCGGAGTATCTTACTTTCGGTGGTATGTTGGTTTCTGTAAACGGCACAAAGCTGTTCCTGAGCTCTGCTGTCTAAACACGACTCCAGATCGAATTTTATCATTGTTACATAGAAGTCTTTCCGTAAATTAAAACCGACGAAGTCTGTTCTTGCCACAATTCTGATCTTGTTATTTCCTGATTGTTGAGGTATAGGTATAAGCCTATAAAGTTCGATTCGATTCTGGCGACGAGGACACCTCATACTACAACTGGGAAAACTCCTGCAGAACTATTCTTCCGTAGACAATTCCATGATAAAATACCTGTAGCAGCAGATATTGAACATAAAATAACAGATTCAGAAGTGAGAGACAGAGACAAAGAAAAGAAAGATAAAGGAAAAGGAAAAGAATATGCGGATATGAAAAGAAAAGCTGTGGATAGTAACTTAGAAATCGGTGAAAAAGTCTATATAAGAAACATGATCAAGGAAAATAAACTAACACCAAACTTTAACTCAGAAGCTCATACAGTAACAGATGTACATGGTGGAGACATTAGAGTAAGGAACGATTTAACAGGAAAAGAATATCGCAGAAATGTTATTCACCTAAAAAGAGTAGAAAATAATAATTGGAGAGTTGTTGATCAAAGTGAAAATAATGAAACGCATTGTGAAGCTGAAAACTGATTGTTCCTTTTTATATGTATCATCGCAAGCATCAAAATCTATTGTGATGAAAGTGTTTGATTATCATTAAACAGCTGTAATCTGATTATATGCAATTGTCTGTTTTCTTATAAGAAGGAAGGGATGTAGTATACAGCGACAAAGTGGGGAGCGCATTCTGTGTTCAGCCGGCGTAGCGTGACATTCTCTATGGTAGCGTGCGGGCGTATGCCATTGTTTTGTGTGTATACCTAGTGATAGTGGTTAGTGTTATCGAGTATTTTACATTTATTTTACACCATCTATTATTTATTCAATATGGCTGTTATCGATAATTTTTGTGTAGTGTAGTGATGTACCCGATATCGACAAAATCTACTAGGGTTTAGGGTATTTATCCTTTTATTTAGGTAGATAATCAAATAAAACAAATTATCTATTTTGTGGTCATTTATTAGCTACCTATGAGTTTTATATTTTCTTAGCGCTAGATATTGCATGATTCTATTTTTCCACTTAAAATTTTATTTATTATATTGCATCAATTGTGGCATTGCAGTCGATTATGAGTGCTATGTAATATTCAATTTCATCTAGACTGGTTGTGTCAATATATTTAATATGTTTTGAGGATTTTATAGATTTTTGTCAAAATTCTTGACGAGGAGAATTTGGTTTCACTGTGCCTCTAAGTTTGCCCCTTGGTTGATCTGGCGATCCATTGACGGTGTCGAATAGATGGTCACCACTACTGCTGTAGTCTCCATTGTCTCCATTGGAGTGTTGAACCGCTTATCTGAAGTATTGAATTTGTTTAAATAAACATTACAACAGAATAAGATAGAACAAATAGATAGTGGAAACATTGGAAAGTTGGATGAATAGACAGATAGTGTTTCTTTCCATAGAATTTGGACAGGACAATGTCTGTTGAGTGAGCTAGTAATTTAAGCTTTACAGGGTTGACATTACTGTCTGATTCTGTCATAGCCTCTGTGTAATTAATTTATCAAGTAAGATCAATTTATTCATACCTGTGATGGTAATTGTTTCTCCTGTTGAGTTGTTATAATTTTGTTCTCGGCTCTGACAATAATTATTTTCATGTTGTATATGATACCCTGGAATTATTAAAAACATTAAAGCATTAATGCCTAGTAGTATAAGTAGATTCGATAGAACTGAAGATGATTTGTGTAGGTTTTGTGTAGTGAGAAGGGCAACAAACGTGTAGGACAGAGGGCTTTAAGACACCCGCAGACATATAATATTGTAAGTGGGCCAACTATTGAATAACTTATTTGCATTTTATAATTTAATCAACTAAAGCTTATAATTGTGCGTAAGAGCTCCCGCAGACATACAATTGTAAGTTGAACAACTAAAGTAATTTCTTGAATAGTTAATTTAAATTACTTTACTGTTATAATTTCATATTAAAAATATTTTGAATTAAAAAAATCTATAGAATATTGTAAACATAAAGCTACAGAAAGTGGAAGGATACAGACAAGTTGGACAAGATGTGTATCTGAAGGAGCCCTAAGATGACAACTAACTGTTGCTCTAGGCGAAAGTTAGTTGCAAGCTAAAGTATAGGTTACATTAAACGTTTACATTCATACCTTTAGCAAGTGGTAAGCCATGAGCAATTTCCTGTTCCGTAAACAAGCAATGATAGGAATAACGGGTTCGAACACCAGACTGGTCAAATTGAGTTTGATCAAAATGTTTTTCATAAACACGTTTAGTCATCAATAGGTTCTTTGTCAAACCAAGTAATTTATCGTTCATGAGTATGCAAAATAGTCTGCGAGTTTTACTTGTTGAATCACAACCACCAACACAACACTTATATGCACAACGCCATGACGAGAAAGTATGGAGCACAGTAAAAGAAATAAATATCACTGATCACTGTACGGAGTACAGCAAAGTGTGGAATTGTATTGTAAACGGAGGAAAACACAAGATAAACTGCTCGATTCGATGTGATATGAAAAAAACAATGGCCGATTTACATTATTTACCTTTCAAACTGTCAGAGGTGTAAAACTACCAATGACGTAGGTTCACACACATTGACACAAAATTGAACACTATAAGCAGAGCACAGATTAATAATATGTAGCAAGCTACAGCAGCGCCAGAACTGTAAGATTGGAAATAGAGCTGTCACCCAAAGAGTATGTGACAGCATGTAATAACCATTTTCATTGCTGTTGAAAGGCTTATTTTATATTATTTCGTCTCGGAAAAACCGTATTTATTTTTAATGCTGTAATAATCCAAGTTTCTCTGATGGCTTAAAAAATCGTTATTAATTGTTTACGAAAATGTTAAGAACGGCAGTACGTCTAACACCTACCTTTTCGATTCCTATAATATTTGGAAAGAGAAATGAAAATGATTACGATATGCTTGATCGACAAATATCTAATCAACCAAAAACTGGCTGGGATAGAGTAAAAAATATGTATTCTAGAAAGTATGTTCTTAAAATTGCTAATATAACCTTAAAACTAAGACTAACCAGATACATTCAATAAAATTCTATTTTACACTCTAAAGTCATAAATGTACCATAATCGGTTAATATTTACTTTCACCTTTCGTCATATCTTATGTACCTATGTCATGCTGCTAATGTTGTTATATTTATGTTTTCAGTGAATTTGAAGAGGTATCAGTAGAATTAACTAATGTTGTACAATCATCACTGTGTGGTGCATTCTTTGGAGTGTGTATGGGAGGCTTTGTTCAATCAAGGGAAGCATATTTGTACTTCATTGAAAACAATCAAGCCACTATATTTAATTCAACATTAGAGGCAAAGGTAATTTCCATTTGGTTTACAATTACCCACCATAGCTTTGCACAATCCTATAAAATATGTTACTAATGGACTATATCAAGCTTGGGAACCCCTTGGCTCATAGATTTGATAGTGTTCTTAAATCTTCCTACAAATAAAATAGAATTCCAGAAATTGTGATACAAATTATTAATAAATAGAACAATTTAAATGATGATAAACTAGCTGTCCCCACGGTTTCATCTGTATTCCCTTGATGTTTTATCCTGAGATAAAAAGTATCCTGTGTTATTCCAGGATATGATCTACTTGAGTGCCAAGTTTCATCAAAATCTGTTCAGCCGTTTTTGCCTGAAAGAGTAACAAACATCCATCCAAACTTTCTAATTTTTATAATGTTAGTGGGATGCCATATAAAAAATATTTTACCTGAATTGAATATTTCTGTGTGTATGTTACAGAAAAAATTACAAGACCATGTAACTATAGCATTTGCCAAAGGAGCATATCGATGGGGTTGGAGGCTAGCAACATTTACTGGATTGTTTAGGTAACTACATCATGTATTTTAATTATAATATAGTTAATTTTTTATACCACAAGTGACAACCAGGCAGGCGGGTCACCTGATGGTAAGTGACTACTGTTGCCTAAAGATATTAGCAATACCAGAGGGATTGCCAATGTGTTGTACACCTTATAACAACGCCTTAACAGCAAAAAAGGCAACTGGCTCTCAAGTGCAACTGCCGAAACACCAACAGATTTTGGTTCGATTCTTGAAATATACTTTCTGTGAACGAGGAACAATTTTGAATTTTTCTATCAATTGCATCGATTATTTGGCAGAAAACCTAACCACAATGCTATGCTCAACCTGCAATACTGCAATATCGCCTACAGAATCAAAAAACCTTAGTCGCGAAGCAAAAGCAAATTGGATATGTCAAGCGTGTCGCGGTAAGCAACCCGGTACTGTTCATTCGAACGTGCCTGTTCGACAATCCCCACCACCTAGCACTTTACCTACGAATTCGATTGTTACAAGACGCGCTAAACGCGACCCACAGAATTCTGCTAGCGCGGCTACGTGTTGCTCACCGTCCTGTGTATCTCGTATGGACCTCCGCAAAATAATACAGGAGGAAATGCATGCTGCTATGTCCAACGGAATCGCTGAGTTAAAGCGTGATATTAATCAACAGCTGCGGGACATGAAAAATGATCTTAATACATTCAAGGACTCTATAAGTTTTATGAACGATACATTTGAAAAACTGCATACTGAAATCAACACATATAAAACCGAAGTCGATTCTATCAAAAAAGAAAATGAGTCTCTCCGCTACGAGTTAAATGTCCTTGCCGCACGCTTCAATCAGATGGAGCTGGTATCCCGTTCTTCTAATATTGAAATACAATGTGTCCCTGAGAACAAGACCGAAAATGTAATCAGTATTGTGAAGCAATTGGGCAAAACTGTAGCTTGTCCTATAGACGACACTGACATCTCATACTGCTCTAGGATCACCAAAAAGAACTCTGACAGTCCCCGTCCTCGTGCCATCTTGGTCAAGTTACGCAACCCCAGACTACGTGATACCATTCTGGCCGCCACCATTAAGTTTAATAAAAGTCATCCTGATGATAAACTTAATTCAAATCATCTGGGCGTAGTTGGTGAAAAAAATAAAACAGCGGTCTATGTCACTGAAAACTTGTCACCGGAGAATAAAATGCTCCACGCTGCAGCTCGCTCGAAAGCAAAGGAACCTAACTTTAAACACGTATGGGTACGTGGGGGGCGTATATACATGCGTAAAACGGATACATCAGAATACGTACTTGTTCGTAACACACTAACCCTTGATAAGCTAACTAAATAATTATTCCATGTCTATCGCTTACAATCAAATTGTTATTAATTTAATCCTGTTAAATTCTCACGCATAAACATATATTATCAAAATGTTAGGGGCTTACGCACCAAAACCACAGAGTTTTATAAAAATATGTTATGTTGTGACTATGATGTAATAGTTTTATGCGAGACATGGCTAAACCATACAATTTTTGATTCCGAGTTGTTTTGTGATCGTTACGTGACGTACAGACGTGATCGTGAGGCTAGTGGTTTTCATGCGACCAAATCGGGTGGCGGTGTGCTCATCGCTGTTTCAAAGCGTTTTGGATCCCGCAGGCTATCCCAACTGGAAAGTAAATGTGAGGATATATGGGTGGAACTAGATGTGCGCAACATAAATAACTCCCTTGATAAGTTACACTTATGCGGTGTTTACCTGCCTCCACCAATCCAAAGACATATTCTTGACCACTTCATTGACAATACTAATGTTATTTTAGAATCGCACAAAAATGCTCTGATACTGGGAGACTTCAATTTAAGTAGCATTATTTGGCACGGAAACAATGGCCTTCCTTCACCTGGCTCTGTTAATAGCACACTTGTTAACACACTGCTCGATTTTACAGCTCTCAATAGCTTAACACAATATAATACTATTCTTAATGATAAAAATAAAACTCTGGACCTGGTTCTCTCCAATGTCAAAATAGATAATCTTGAGAAAAGTAGGTTTGTGCTTAGTACTATTGACCTTTACCACCCACCATTAGAATTTAATATAGCTGACTGTGGATGTCCCGATCTACTTTCTAGTATTCCTAGTGATAGATTTAACTTCTACAAGGCAGATTTCGATAAAATTATAACTCACTTGAACTCTGTGTCCTGGTTTGAAGAACTATCATCAATGACAAGTGTTGACGCAATGGTTGCTAGGTTTTATAATGTTATCAGAGAGGCGATTCAAGCACACGTACCCAAATCCAAGCCGTTATCCAAAAAATATCCTATCTGGTATACTAAAGAGCTTAAAAGTCTGTTGCACGAAAAGTATAAAATGCGTATGAGGTTACGTAAGTATAAAAACCCCATGGATGAACTATCTTTTAACTCTTTAAAAAAACGTTGCCAAATATTAATAGCTTCATGCTATGGGCATTATATTAATAACTTGGAAGACTCCCTTACGAAAAACCCTAAGCTTTTCTGGACCTACATTAAAAATAAAAGACGTAACCACGGCTCCTACCCCTCCAAAATGTATCTCAACAATAGTTATGTTACTAAAGGCGATGATATATGTAATTTTTTCGCTTCTTGTTTCGCGTCAGTGTATAAAAATCCCTTGTTGTCTCAAAGTTGTGGCCCCGATAATATCATGTCAAGTCCTACTTCAACACAGTGTATAAGCAATGTGGCGTTCTCGCGTGATGAGGTATTGAAAACCCTTCAAAGTCTGGATCAAACTAAAGGTGCTGGGTCTGATGGAATACCACCTTTGCTTATTGTAAAATGTCGAGAAGCGCTCTCTCTACCTTTATCTATTATATACAATACCTCTCTCTCGTCCGGTATTTTTCCATCTGCCTGGAAGGAATCTAGAATAGTACCTATTCACAAAGGAGGCGATGCTGCCTCCATCAAAAATTATAGACCCATATCAATATTGCCTGTTTTTGGGAAGATTTTTGAAGCATTGCTGCGTCCAGTAATTTCTTGGCATATTAGGCACATGATATCACCACAGCAATTTGGCTTCCATAAATCTCGATCCACTGCAACAAATCTCATATCCTTTGTATCATTTCTCACCGACTCTATGGATGCTCGTATTCCTGTTGATACCATCTACACTGATATAAGTAAAGCATTCGATACCGTAAATCATAAAATCTTAATTAACAAGCTTTCAATATTTGGTTTTGCAGGAAATTTGCTCAATTGGTTTACCTCATATCTAGGTGATCGATACTCTAGGGTTGTTGTGAGTGGATACTGTTCAGAGCGTTTCCCAGCCACGTCTGGAGTCCCACAGGGCTCTATCCTTATATTATTCAATATTTTTATTAACGACATTGTTCCCCTCTTTAAACACTCTAAATGTTTTCTCTATGCAGATGATCTCAAATTAGCTTTGCAGATTAAGTCTGAATCTGATACCCTGTTACTCCAGGAAGACATTGACCGACTGTCTCGGTGGTGTGATATTAATAATATGAGCATGAACATTAGTAAATGCAAATCTATGAGATTCTCTCGAAACTTGCACCAATCCTCACATTCTTATTATATTGATAACATGGAATTAGAGAAAGTGGATCACATTCGTGATCTTGGTGTATATTTTGATAGTAAGCTACGATTCCATACGCACATCGACAAAATTGCAACAAAGGGATTTCAGATGCTGGGATTTATTTTAAGGAGCAGCAAGGATTTCAAGAAACCAGACACTAAAATCATGCTGTATTCTACCCTGGTCCGATCTACCCTCGAGTACTGTGTGCAAGTCTGGTCTCCGTATTATGACGTGCATATTAATCGTCTGGAAAGGGTCCAGAAAAGATTTCTTTGGCATCTTTCATACCATTGCAATGTAGCCAAGATGTTACCCTCCTACAAGGATCGTCTCACACATTTCAAAATGAATAGCTTACGTGAGCGGAGACAATTACTAGATCATATGTTCCTATTTAAGGTTGTTAACGGTATTTTGGATTGTCCTCTTTTAGTAGAATCAATTAATCTGAGCGCCCCCGTCAAATTACCTCGTCCTAGCATATATACTCCATTCCTGGTAAAATATTCAAAAACTAACCTGGGTCAGCATGCTACTTTAAATAGACTTCAAAGTCAGTATAACATCCTGTATAGGAATAACCATGACATTGACATCTTCTCAAACAAACAATATAAATTTAAACATGCAGTTTTAGCCTCTTTCGGGCCTTCTTCTCAAACCAAACCTTAGCCGGATGATCATGTCTGTATATGGTAGTACCTACAAAATCTTGTTGTTTTAATTTTTATTTTTTTATTTTTCTTATTAATTTCAAAATTTACATGTTCTTTTTTAGTCTTTTAACCATGTCGTGATAGCCTGTAATTGAAACAGCACTTAGCTTTAAGTATTATTTGTGATTAATTGTATTATTTCTTGTGTAAGTGTGTGTTTTGTTGGCTGTCCTTAAATAAATAAATAAATAAATAAACAAATAAATAAATAAATAAATCTATTTAGATGCGTGTCACGATGTTTGTCCAGGCTAATTTCCGAAACTACTACTCCGATCTTGATGAAACTTGGCACACAGGTAGATCATATCTTGGAATAAAATATAGGATACTTTTATCCCAGAAAAGATAAGTTCCCACGTGAATGCGGGTGAAACCGCGGTGGACAGCTGGTAGGATAATATACAAGGTCGGGTTAGTCAGTTACACTATTTATAAAGAAAATTATTTTTGTCATTCATTTTATTTACAACGACTTTTTTGACAGCAGTTTTTTGGCCTAGACGGCCCGGCAGGTTTAGAACTAAAATGTCACTTTTCAGATTTTCAACTCCATTGTTTATGTATAACATAATGTTTATTTATTTCAGTTTAATCGCAACAACAATATCTGTGTACCGCGATGATACATCTGTGCTTGAATACGTTACTGCGGGAGCTATCACTGGAGGCCTGTACAAAGCAAATTTAGGCCTGGCCGCTACATTTGTTGGTGCTGGTTTAGGTAATTTTCTACTAATCCTACTAATTAATATTATAAATGTGATAGTATGTTTGGGTGGATGTGTGTAAAGATGTTTGTTACTCTTTCATGCAAAAACGGCTGAACGGATTTTGATGAAACTTGGCACATAAGTAGATTATATCCTGGAATAAAACAGGATTTTATCCCTGGAAAAGATAAGATCACTCGGAACTCGGTGAAACTGCAGGGCGGAAAACTATGTAGTTAAAAATAATTTATTATATGTATGAGGTATCAAAATGCAAAAGAAAATTACAGAAATTATTTGAGCCATGTGATTAATTACTATGAATTTCAGGTGCCGTCCTAAGTGCAATAGCTGGGACAGTCATATTGGGTATCCTGAAAGTAGCTGGAGTAACAATGAATGATATTCGGAAAGCTTTACATAAAATTAAAGAAGCAAGGTATGTTGTGTACTTATATTAATATACAGGTTGTCCGGTAAGTAGTACGACACATTGAAGGGGGCTCCCCCTGGTGGGCGGGTCACCTACCAAATAGGTATACAAAAATGACCTTTTTTTTATTCTGGATAGGCTTGTTTTTAACTCAATCTCACCATGGTAAGTGATGATGTGGCCGAAGATGGTAAACACACAAAGCCTAGATGGGAATCTCAATTGCAGCTGTCGGATGACACCGATAGGTGTTTGGCGATGCCTTCACCGCGGTATTCGACGTCACTTACCAATGAGCTATCATCGCCTTAAACCTTAATAAAAGTGTCACTATATAAGAGATATTTAATATCGAAAATTCTAAAATCAATAGGTACGTACATAAAAATCTTGAAAATGTTGGTAGGTGACCCGACCCGCCTATCTATCTCCCCCTTTAGTTTGTCGTAGAGAAATCCTGTATATTATCTATATTTTTTACTCTTGGTTTAAGCTTATGTTTGACCGCAATCGCACCATGGTAAGTGATGTGGCCGAAGGTGGTAAACCTAGAAGGAAACTGGCTATCAAGTGCAGCTGTCAAAACACACCGATAGGTGCTTGTCAATAGACACCTTGAGGGTGATAGCCAGCCAGTTGGATACTACAAACAAAGTATACCCTATCATCGTGCTATGATTTCCTCACGATGTTTTCCTTTACCGTAAGCTCAAGCTCATTGTAGGATTCGAAATAACGACCTTCGCCGTGGTATGCGACGTCACTACCACTGGGCTATCATTTATTGAGCTAATATTATTTATTATCTAATGGCTCCAGATAGCACATTCCCTCGTGATATGAATATAATTGCATACAAATCTCATGTAATAATAGTTTTTTTTTTAAATATTAATTGCCGAGTTTATTGCCGCCTTCTCAGCAAAAGCAACCTTCCGAACCGTGCGTTAGAGTCTGACAATCATTAAGTGCTTGTGCAGGCCTATTTGGACGAATAAACAATTAATTTCATAATTATTGTTATATAAATTGAATTTGAATATCAGTGAGTTTGAATGCACCTACAGCATCAAATGCAGCAGTGGTTAAATTAAGAATTGTATGATAATGTTACCGCATATTTTAGATGTTTTATACACCGCGTTAGTTCATTTATTTTGAATACTGACAACATCCATATTATCAAATTTATAGTAGTTAGTAGCTCTGTGAATAATGTACCAGAATATTTTATTAGAATGATCAGTATCCTGTTTTATATTTCAGAGAAGACCAATTCAATCAAGCAATAGAAAAATCTTCTGTGATCAAAAATGACGATCTGACTAGACATCACGACTTACTTGTTGAAGAAAAAGGCCAGACGAAATTAGAGGATTTGAAATGAAAATAGTGATAGATAGGTACTTACTATAGTTGGATATTTTACTTTTCCTTTAAAAATGATACAAAAATATAATAACTGTAGAAACTGTGATAATGCTTAACAACAACTCGTCGTTGGAACTATAAAATATCTTCTGTGAAAAGTAAATAGTACTTCTTTCAATTTTATTTTAGCGTTGAGTTAACTATTTATTATGTTATTGTTATTCACATGTAAATATAATATAGTGGTGAAATAAATAATATTAACTGGCTCTTATCTTTTATGATTATTTTAATTGATCGTATCGATCGATGTCGTAGTTCACATTGAATTACCATGCAGTCCACTACATTCTAGCGACCGTGCTCTTGTAATTTTGATGCGCCCTTTCTATTTATTGCTGATTTTCTGATGTAGGTATAACATAAAAGAAACGAATTTCTAAAAACTTGCCTGTAGCAGAAACCATTTTCAACGAAAAATGTCGTTATGCAGCCATTTGCATACAAAGAATTCGTATTTCTTTAACGTGATTTGATTCGTGTAGGTTCGAATAGTTAAATAGGGCGAGAAAATAAAAATAATAATGCCATTTTCAACTATATTTTATTATAAAATCACAAAGAATAAATCTAGAGTTCAATAGGGTAGTCACTTAGATATTAATATTGTGTATATATTTATAATTCATATAACCGTATGTTATGTAGATAGTGTGCTTTCGGTCGTCCGCGGATGACCGTTGGCGTTTTCATAAAATTAATTTTCACAAACAATCACCAAAATACATTTTCCTTTTCATTTTGAATAATGCTCGTTAAAGCTTGCTATTTCGCTCTTTTATCATGTTATTTATTTAAATTGATTCTTAGTGTTAGATATAAGTTCAAGTTGAAATATAAGTCAAAGGAAAAAGTAAGTATTATTAGATCCCTGTTATTTTTCCCCAATGATTGGTCTTTGGCATGTTGAATTAAGACTAGGTAAATAATATTGACATGTTCCATTTGTTGATGCGAATCATATCTATGACAGTAAACAAAACAAGATGTGCTCACCGAAGGAAACAATTAGATATTTCTCGTTATCCGAATGACAGATTACATCTATTTAACTATTTTAAGTTTATACACAACCCTTTAATTTGCACACCATTATTTAATTCTTTTAATTTTAAACAAAACATGAGTCAACAAAGGAAGGTAGTTACAGTAATACTCTATATGAAGGTTTTTCTCGATAATTAACTGTTAATTAACTAGAGCGACTACTGAAATTAAGATAGGATATTTTTAACTAGTAAAATCTTAAAGTAATGATTATGTTAATCTTTACTATAGATCCTATAAATTTAATTTGTAATTATTAACATAGTCGTGTATAATATTTACATCCGAAGATTAATTTAACACGAGTGTAACTGCCAATTTATAGGTTTATCACATCATGTAATGTAATACATACATACAGTTATTGATTCCCATTAGGTATATTACATTAGTGCGATCATCAAGATGTAACAATAATTAAGTGCCATGATTATGTCCTATTAATTGACAGTTACGTAATATTTTTCGCTAATTCAACGTTTCATTACGGAATGGTTCAGTTCTTTTCACGCAGCAGGAATAAGGGACGCGGCACGGACACAAAATAACCGCCTGGGCCTATCATGCCTCGGGCAGCGTTACAATTTAATTCACATTATACCCTGTGCGAAGTATATTCCACTTGATAATATTTTATTTAACATAATTATCATTGGCATTATTTTAAGTCCCTTACTCCATTTCACAATTCAACTAAACGACGGTAATTCGCCTAAATATTTCCCCAAAGTATGGAGACTCAAACACAAGGGAATTATTTTATTCACAAGATTTACATAATTATGCGTTTTTGAAGCAATATAGATATATTTTAAAATGTAGTCGAGTTTAGATAAACACGCCAGGATAGTAATTAAGATCTATAAGTACGAATATGTCTAGAATACCAATTGTGTACTAATGTACATCATTTCATTATATTGATCCCCTTTAAAATTTATGAGTTTTATATACAAATAGTATTTTTAAATTTCCTCTGTTTCTAAAATAAATTTCCAATGTAGGTGTAGCAATCCGAAATAAAGTAAAATAAATAAGTCACCATAGTCAAAGGTAAGATGGGTGGGTAGGTTTACCATCACAGCAGATGTCGTACTTTAGACAATTGGTATACAATTTGTTAGCAAACAAAAAAGGAACGTAGGTAGAAAGGAAATGGTGAAAAATAAAGAACCAAAAGTATCAATGATAATAATAGTTTAATTATGAAATTAAAAATAAGAATGAAATTAACCACACAAAAGACTTAAAATTAAAAAAAATAAGAAATAGATGACGACACCTTAACATACAATGAAAAAAATGAAAACACAAAGTCGTCGCCATGGGCCAGGGCAGAGATAAGAAGTCATGTCACTACAATGTAGCGAGATTGGAATTTTGCAGAGCGGAAAATTTATAACATAATGCGCCTTAGCCAAATCTCTATTTATTGATATGTTGGCCATTATTTATATCGTTATGAAATACTAAATATCAAGTACAGCCTATATAATAAGAGATAAATATTATAAAGCGCAATTAAATGATAAGCAGAATGATATGGACAGATATGTTTTATACGTGAAACACAAGAAGGCAAACATGAAGTAGGTATATAGGTACTCGCGTATCGAACGTTTTGTAGGTAGGTACCGAACCGACATATCGACAGACAGATCGTGAATCGAGACATTCGAAAACAACATTCACATCTTTCTTTTATCAACGCATAACTTTAACTAACAAATTGAAACAATGTTCACTTACAATGAATAAAATTGCATATATTGCGCTTAATAAAACTCTCAAATATAATTTAACTGTAACATTTTCATCAACTTTTCAATAAATGTTAAGATTACCTCAATTACCTTTTACCTAAAATAATGTGTATTGACTTTAAATTTGGCATCTCATCCTAAACACTGATCTATTTATTATTTTTTAATAATAATATTACCATTATTATCTAAATATTTAAAATACTTCTCTAAACACATAAATCCCTATAATTATCTATTAGTCAATACCAATGTTACTGAGAAAACCTTAGGCCTGAAAACGCTCCACACACTGAAATGATTCGACCTATGAATTGAGCACAAGCAATCGGTTTACCTATTTGACTGTTAGCTAAAATACAATTTATACAAGAGCAAGGGATCGAAGAGGCTGGAAACGAAGAGGCGTGTGTGCAGCGTTCTACTCTGAATACAGTGGATATGTAATCTCCTCTTTGTGATTTCTTTTTATTAATTAATTAAACATGTAATAATATATTTTAAAATTTAAATTACATATGCGTTTACCGCCGATCTCACCAAACAGACCACCACCAATCGCATACCATATTTTTCTTAATCATTTCAAAACACAGGCACAGAAACCTGTACCCTATAGAAAAACATTTTCAAAAACGTGCAAAATATCACCACACCCTGGTCACCTAACATTATCTAAACCAAATAACTACTTTTACGTTCTTAAGATAGATAGGTACTGATTAATACAATTTGTATGATTAATTTTTTTTTCTATTAAATCCTTACATAGTAATGACGATCTATTTTTTAGTTTTAATCATCTTACTAAGCTCTATATCTTTACGGTAAGTGATGTATATTATACATTTCATAGTGTAAATATGTCATTTTATAACGACTTCACAAGTTATTCAATCTAAAATAAAATTATCGAATTCATATGATTTTTCATTTCATTTGGATATGTTTAAAGTAACTGTAGGTTAGGTAGGTATAGATAAAATGAACTGATGTGGCGATTTCGTGCATTACAATTTCATCTTGCTCCGGTGGTTAGTGCCACTTCGTGTTTCAATTCAAACTGCTTCCCTATACTTACATACCAACATTTTATTTGTAGGTACATCTAAATTCCATTCGCTATCCTAATTGAATACCCACAGTGGCATTGTCGAGATATGTAATGCGTTTAATACTTTGTGACCAACATTATATTAAATGCCATTCAATATTTTAATTAATTTGTTGGTTCAACATTCGTTTGCGAATGGCGTTTCCTTACTCGTCGTATTCAGGTATCCGTGTCACGCATGCTTTGCCTAATCACATAAACTGGACGTGTTACTGAACACTTACAACTGGTCCTAACCGTTAGAGCGTAGCGTATCTACCATTTACTGGGCATCTCTCTATGACCAAATTAATTAAACATCCTTTTTACAAAAGCTTTTCCTACCAGAGTTTTAAATATTTGAGACAAATTATACGATTTTTTAAAATCACTTAACCCACACACTTAATCTCTTTTGCATTGGACTAGACGCATTTTTAATTAATTTTAAGAAGGCAGAGATGTGTGAAAACCGATTGAAATTAAAGCAAATTAGTATATATCCGAGAAGTGTTAGAAGCTCAAGTCGAAATTGGAACGTGACTATGTACAAAATGAAAATATCGAGGGGAGATTTATTGAACTAAAATACTGTTTAGTGAAGTTATTGTGACCTAGTGTAGGTGAATACTGGTGATTAGATATTTCATAGAGCAACATCAGATCAGATCTCGCTAATACTTTATTGACGAGCGCCGCAATACAATCGGCAGCAGTGTGGCAATATACAAGCAATGAAAATTATTCTAAAAAATAATGATGTTGCAACACTGACCACACTGCACTCGAGGCGTCCCCTCGACCATAGACAAATAAATAATTATCTAATATTATATCTTAGTGAAACACATGCACGAGCATTTATCATATGTTGTAGCTACCATTAATATAAATTAACATTAAAATAAATGCATCATGTCACTATTATGTCACAGAACATAACGTTATTAAATAGTGATATAAAACTAGATGCTTAGCAATAAAGAGTTGTGATTACACTAACTAATCATCAATAACTATCGATCCGAATAAAGAATACATTATTCTTCTTAACAACGAAACAAGTACGGAAGCATGTAGGTATGTATGTAAATTGTATTATAGAACGCCGGCACAGATCGACCGACGCCGGTCGCAGAAGTCGGCCATATTTAAAATAATTATAATTATTAAAATTAATTCTAAAACTAATATTGCACACACATACACATTTCTAAACATAACATTTCATTAATCAAATAAGAAAAAAATGTGTATGCGTACAAAACTATATTTACTTACAAAGAAATGCAATAATAGTAAATTGTGCATATCTATTAAAATAGAGTATAAAATATATTTATAAAATACAATTTAATAATTATAACTGCAAATTATATGTGACCAAGTAATTAATACCTATAATAATTATCTCAACAATGTGCAAATGTGACAAATATATAAATTTAAGGTGGTTTAAATAGCCTGTAACCATAAAACAACGCGGGCAATGTTTTACATTGCAATCGTTATAATTGTTTAAAATTGCCAAAAATGTAAACAAATCTAGCGCAATCTAATTGCAAATAAAACTGCTTGTGATAATTCGATCTTACGTAAATCATTAAAATATTGTAATTCACTGGAAGTTATATCGAGTTATAAAAATAAAATTATGATATAATTAAAAAGTATGGAATGAATATCACACAAAATAGAAATCCTCTCAGTTGCAAGTTACAGTAGGTAGGTAGGTAGGTTACGTTACATATTATTACCTATATGTAGGTAGGTAGGTGACATGATCGTCATATCAGAGTCGTTCTACAACCAGCATTTAGCCGCCTTCAAATGTAATGATGATAGGTATCTTAGTTTATGATGTACAATAACAGTAAACGTACGTATTTATTAAGAAAATAGAATAGCACTTAATCTCTAGACTGTTCCGAGTAAGCGTAATACAGATAGGTATATTTAATTTTCAGTCGAGTGATATTCTCGATTTGTGTGAGAGGTACGATGTAATTGACAGTCGCTTCGAATCCACCGCTGTCGCTGTGAGGATCAAGTCTCCGCCAATACATCTCTTTATTATTAAAAATATTATTTAGATGCCAAGTCAATTTTTAAAAGATATATCTAGCAAAGATTAGATATTCACAGTACAACGGGACGTGACTGACAACAATTGTGTGATATTCCGAAGATATTGAGGCTTTGTCGATACGTTTAGATACTCGATTTGGAGAAGGACACTCTTAGGTGGTTGGATTCTGACAGCTGATAGTTATGCATTTTTATAAGGGCCGCCACTGCGTCGTCGATTGAGGGTAATTGCACCAGTGCCATTTTACGGTCCTTCCTGAAATGTGACAATGATTTATTAAAAAGTGGCTTCGCAAGTTTCTTGACAGGAGTTGAACAAAATCGTAGCTACAACAAAATACAAGAGTGATCCCTTTCACTGATGATAAATAAACATTTATTTGTAGCCCTGTTTACAGGAAAAAGGCGATGATAACTTACGGGAAGAACTTGAACGCCTTGATAGTAAAGCCCCGTTTGGTGAATGCTTCCTTGATGTCGTCTTCAGACACGGTGGCTCTGCGAACACAAATAAAATCTCATCAAATGTAGTCACGTAAATAAAACATGGCTAAAATTATATCTATTGAAATTTGAAAATCTTACGGAATGTTGGACAGATGTAACGTGGCGCTCGGTGGGTAGATGTTCTGGTAATTTTTGCTTCCAGGCTTCTTGAATCTGTGTAGAGGGCTCTGGGAATAGTCCCTGAAAGAAATATAGACAACATTGGAAACAAGCAAATAAATATATCTTGAAGATATACCTAATAAGATGTTCATTGAATTTTGAGGAACCCAACTAAAGGTAATTAAATTACCTAGTTAATCCAGCATCGGGCTGCCCTTCTTTGGGCAATTGTACAGTCTGGTGTTTGCTCAGCATCACGCGCATCGCCTTTCCAAATACGCGCAGTTTGTCCATGTGGGTCATAGCTGAAATAGCAAAATTCACAAGTTCAACAAATAATCAATCTAACAATGCTCACTGGAAGTTACTTAGATTATTTTAGGTCATACATACCTAAATGTGCCTGGTGAGGCTCAGCCATCTGAATGAGAGCTGAATCCTTCTTGTTGTACAGGATCTTCACCCGTTGCACATCACCGTATACGCCTAAATACAAATAAGTCTCTTAGAAATAGAACACCCAATCATGTTTTGCACCCAATTCATTATTAGCACGAAGAAGCTAGCCCAATTGTGTTTGAGCAAATACTTTAGATTTCATGGTCTAATTATAATTATATGCAACTAAATTAAGACAACACAATTGGGATCGAGCTCAATGTTGTCCAGAATATAAATAATACCTACAGAGATCTAAACTAAAAGTAGCTACGTTCAACACGCACGTTTACTTCGACAATATACAGGATATTTAAATAAAATGGCTGGTAATATAATATAATAATTTTGTGAAACGGGACAGGGGAAATGACACAAGAAGAAAACAACTCCAAGCTTTCTAAATTGGTCACGTTAAGCTTTCGATTAATGCTTTAGCGGTTAACAGCGTGGTCCACGGTATTGGTCGGCTGTCTGAAGCGATTTACTGCAAATAATAGTAGGTACTATTTCTATGAATTTCTACTAATCGGCGTCAATATTTCGTGTTAACGTGATCGCATCTGTCATCGAAATTATATTCTTACTGTTACCATTTAGCTTCAAAGAAATTCTAAGTAAGAAAGGCACATGAAACGAATAGGCGGTTTTAATATGTTAAATAGATAATATCAATTTAGGTTTCGTTATCGCCTGACAAGAAGATGCGAATAATATTCAGGTAACTGATACGAAAATGACAGCCCATATGAGAAAATAATAATAAAGACAACACTGGGTAAACGATAGACATTCTAACTTAGCTACGTCTAGGGTGTCTGAAACACAAATTGTCAAACGAGTTAATAAAGCATTTAGATGTAATAGTGTTATCAAGCAAAGCTTCGACAGAGTCGTCGGATGCGGTTATCAGTATAGAAGTTGAGAATGTTAGCTGACAATTTGTCTTCCAGGCGACAGGGCTCAGGAGCAATATTAATGTTTTAATATAAAATACGGAATGTATGTGCACACGTACCGAAAAGGGTAAAGAGAGCGTCAGGCGTGACCATCTAAAACAATAGGAAAGAGAAAGAGACAGTATTATAAATAGTCGTAAAAGATATCTGACATCATATCTATAAATAAATTAGCAACTTATTTTAAGGAGCTTAAGTAGAATATATAAGTATAATAGCCTGTAACGCCGTATTAGTGGATGAATTAGTCGTTGGTATGCTTATTGAACTGTGAACCCATCATTGTAATAACATGGCCGGCATTGGGATAGACGTTACTGGCTATTGTGTTAGCGTAATTAATAAATTGCCAATAAAATACTACGTTGAAACATTGAACAATTTAGGTCTCATTTCAAAATACTGTAGTGTTGCTATTTTGATTTCAGATGACTTTAAAAAGGTATTATCATTTACAGGCGGGTATAACAAGTGAAATTAAGTAAATTATAAAAACCGCCTTCCATCAACCAAGTAAGTATTGATTGAATTTTGATGTGGTGGATAGATTGTGTGATGCTTACCTCTTCGTTCAGGTTAGAGACAAGGAGCACGGTGGCTAGCGGCAACGGTGGAGCGGCGAGTGCTCGGAGCGCTGGAGATGCTGGTGTTAGCGTGAGGGCACCAAATGCTGGTAGGCCAACGCCTCCGACGCCAACACCATAGGGTGAGGCCAAACCCGATCCGAGACCCAGGAATTGGTGTGGTGCCAACACTCCTCCACCTGGTAGATAATAAAAACAATAATTCGATGCCACTTAAATCTAACATATTATACTGATCCTAAAGTGTCTCTTTTCTATATAAACTTCTTCTACTTCTTTAAATTTACAGCTAACTTAAAACTAACTAAAAGAAACTACATTGCAACAGAAGTCTGAAATGCCATTCTACTGAAATACTTAAGAACATAAAAGTGAAAAACACACAACGTCGGAATGAGCCTCACATATTACAATCCTCTACGGTGCAATACGGATTCATGAAAAGTTATTAGTCACTGCGGGAATATTTAACATTGAGATTCAGAAATATGAATAATAAACAAGAAAAGAGGTAACACAGGGAATAGCAAATGTAATTTGGAAATGTTGTTATTGTCTGATTTGGCGCTCAAGATTTGTTTCATCACATGAAGAAAATACGACTTACGAGTGAATAAATAAGAAACAAAGAATATAAAATCACCTGATGTTCGCAACGTAAAGAATAAAAGGCAAACAGGGACCTCTTTACAAAAACATCACAAACGCTGAAACGGAATAAAACATGAAACCTATCACACGACAGATATCAGAAACTACGTAACAAAGCATTCAATGGACAAGGATTTCTTCAGCATTCAAGGCAAATACTATTTATTTTACGAAATCGTATAAAAATATACCTACAGTGAGATTTAAAAAAATGACGATCTCTGACAAGAGCAAAATATTCGTTAGTAAGGTAAAGCCTATTTTACCAGACTTTGTAAATGTGCAATAAAGTACAAAATAACAGTTTGAAAATTCAAATAGCGTGTGTGAGCTTTGAAGAATGTTGGATGCAGGACTTAAGAGGACTATAAGTGTGTGAGCAAGACGGAACGCGGTGAGGGAAGCGTCCAGGTGCTCGGAGTAGTAGAGGACTAACTCATCCTGGATGCGAGGGCCAGCGCGAGGCGTGCCCGCAGTGGCATCAACTCACTGGTCAACAGTTGATGAGCGTCGCCGTCACCCGATGGAAGCGTAGGATTCGTGTAGTCCCGTGACTTGTCGTTGTTATATTTCACGTTCAGGCATGTCATCTTCGAGTAATCGATGCGAAGCGTGCAGCACCCGTTGTATATATTCTGGCCATCCAAAGCCTGGTGACAAAAGAACAACAATTTATGAATCGAGTTAACACTTTTTATTGAAATAACTTTTCTCGTTTGACATGAACAGAAAAGGCGGATGGATTATGAATCCCATCAAAAATATATTAGCACTTGGGAAAGTTTATTTTTTCAACAGACGAGATTATTCGTATAACTTAACGCTTTTGGCGAGTCGTTTTTATTATATATGTACATATTATATTCTATACCTTCCTATGGAGGAAAAACAAGATTTTATTGTACTGTGTCGATGGTCGATTTACAGAGTGGAACAAAGAAGAAAAACTCTCATTATGGCCGTGTCAAAATCGTTACGTCCCCGGGAGTAACAGCTATTTGTTTGTCCGCGACGCCTGCGGGAGGCTGATAACACCACATCGCGATAGAAAAGAGAATTAATTAAAATGCAACAGCACTCAACCCATTCCTGTGAGTTTTATGCTGCTCGGCGGCAACATGTACGTCCATAATAATTTTATAATGAAAGCACTATGCAATGAAAACATTTTATTTTCTTCTCATGAACGTAATATCTAGTAGGTAACTAACTAAAAGAGCAGTTCGTGATAGAAATGTTGTTTCGTAGATACATACATAGTTATTGTGCAATTTATTTTGCAATTTTATGTCATTTGTTGCTTGTCATCATCATTTCTGGAACATCATTTTGAAACCCCAACATTCCCCCCCGCAGCCAATTATAAATTATTAATTCAACCAATAAACAAATCTTGTTTTCGTCTATAAAGAAAGTGTTTCGAAAACTCTCAAAGGATTTTAGAACCATATTTAAAGGATTAGTCTATATTCAAGCCTTAATTACTGAAACGCGTTTCAGGCGTTTGTTGTATTTTAATTCAACAGAATTCTTATGGATCATAAAATATGAATTTTAAAAAGGTAAAAAGGTGTCTATTTTGTAGAACGTTACTTAAATATGTAAGGACCTGAAGAGGGAAAGTTATATCACAGGATAAAAATTAAAAGCACGAATTATTTAATTCCGGGGAAGTAAATTGGAGTTCCTTTGTAAATAAACCGTCATCTGTCAAATGAATTATGACATCTTTACGACGAGCTCCATTACCTGAATATTTTTGGGTTTCAAATATTTCCGTAGAAAAATGTATGCAGTGGGTAAGTGAAGGATTCATTATAATGTTTTCTACGTTGAAGAATGGCAGTGCCTCCTTAATTCTTAAGTAGGGATTAAATAAATCAAGTCAGTACTTCTAATAAGTACGTTTACCTCACAAATACCTCTTTTACAATCCAATAAAAATATCAGAGACTCGGGGAAGAAGCAAAAGTTCGATGTCGGAACGTGGGATATTGGCTGTAGATTTAATAAATTTCTGTTCTATATGCAAATGCGACCCCCTGATGTGTAGACGTGAATAGATTGGCTCGTTTAAAGCTCAACTTATATGGAAATGCGAAAGGCACGTAAGAAACCGTGGAAGAAGATCGCTTCGATACGTAATTAGTTTTGTAGACCCTCGCGGGCTCCAATTCTATGGCGAATGCCGAATGCTGGCAAAGGCCCTTAGAGCCAACGACGAAACAAGTAATTTATTTAAAATTCTAATTTCAAAATAACATACAATCCCTGTGGTGTAATTGTGCTTAATTTTTGTACTTATAGTCATAATTAATTATTTCTGGATACAATTCGATAAACAAAATATGTGTCTAGGATCCGTAAAGTCAGGGTAAATGAAACACTACAAATTATAATTTCTTACAAACTACATTTGTTGACTAAAGTATTTAGTTTAGTAAAGTATTTAGTCAACAAATGTAGTTTGTAATATTTGTTAATCTAAATTTAAGATACATCTGAAACAATGTTATTTTTATACATGTAATAATTTGTTTATAATAAATACAAATTCTTGTAGCATTTACTTATGGTAGGGGAGGCGAATAGGGGATTTACTCGAGCGCGGCAGATTAACATAAGGGGCAACCTTGCACCTTGTGAATTACTCTCACCAAATCTGAGCCCTCTATATAGTGTCGAACGTCTAGGGTAGCCCGTCAGATGAATAAATAGGTATATGTATTCATAATAAATATCGAATAAATGTAGAACCATTTTCGAGATTTCGATATTTTTTATATATTTTTTTTTTCAAACCGTCAGATTAAGGAAATTCCTCAACATAATTGTCAGATTATGGGTCAGTACAACAAGGCTATCAAGAAGAACCGTCTGTATAAAAATCTGACGCGCTCGAGTATTTCAAGGTAACGATTTTTTTTTGCATTTTCAAAAAATCGGCCCTGACTGATGGTCGCGTCCAAATCGTCAGTCTTTAAAATAGGAGCTACTGGAGGGTTCACTTAACATCCCTTATCAATGTCTGACGCGCTCGAGTAAATTTTTTTTTAATATTTTCGACCCCTTCGTACGGCCACCCCCACCACGCAAAACGGCAGATAATTATTTTTCCGTTATCAGACAGACGTGGCGCGACTACCCTATTAATATCTGACGCGCTCGAGTATTTCTTGGTGACTGTTTTTTTTTATATTTTTGAAACCTTGTAGACACTCCCCCCACCGCTGAAGGGGAAAATATCACATAACCTTTTTTTCTTTATTCCACCTAATCTTCAAATTCCAGTAGGTCCCAAAGACGCTCGAGTAACTACAAATTTAGCATGATTGCCTCCCCTACTATTATACACAATAAGATTTATGAACGCGGTATATTTTATGAAAATTTATCATGAACAATCTAAAGAAAAGAATTAGAAAAAATGTATAAGAGGGCAAGAAGGATTTTGAATTGCAGATTAAATACTTACCTACTTTTTATAAGCTTTTTCGTAGCCTTTATAAAGTATGAATGTATTTTAGATAAAATCATTGAAAATGTCAATATAATGCCATAAAAGGACTTTTTGGCGGGCAACTAGCAGTGTGACGTTGCGTTTTCGTTTTATTTTCATTAAATTCGTGTATTTTGAGTTTTATTGAATAATATCGGCGGTGTTTTGTCCAATAATGATCAATCTAAGTGCACAAGTGTATCGTGACTTTTCAGGTTATCCCAAAAAGTCCGTGAATGTTTTAGCGGAACAACCGCCAGAAATTAAAACTCAAGAAAATTTATGCGACTGAAAGACTTTGTATTGACTAAAAATTATTAAAAAAAAAAATTTAAGCAGTGACAAATAGACCAAGACCATTGCAAATACTTTGACATTGGCAGAAATATCCTAAAAGGATGATTGCCAGTAACAAAGAAAAAAAATGCCATAAAAAACCCCTCACCCCGCGGTATACCATGAAAAAGCACCAGGAATAAAATAAAGCAAGACTTAAAGAATGAATAATAAAAATAAAATATAGTTATTGCGACATATCCGATCCCCCAGTTTCAATATACGCAGGAATTTTATTTTAATCCTCAAAGGTTATTTGCACTCGCGGAGGGAGTTGTAATTGGGGTAAAAAATATTAGGAGGAGTGACAAGGTGATAAAACGACAAACGTCACGCCCGATTTGATATTGGGATCTTTTACTGCGTAATAGGGGAAATGAATCGTTGATGCCCAGCAATTGCCTTCAAAGAATTTATTGAATTTGATAAAATGCCATCGATAATAATCATGTTACCTTTAAAGATAATATCAGATGGATGGAACAAAGTGAATGTAAATTAAATTTCACCTGTAATAAGAAAAATATGCTCTTAATGCAATAACTATGTGATTTTGGCAGTAACACGACACAGTTTTTGACATCTCTGAAGTCTGACAAGCTGTTATGCGGGTCATCTGATGGGAAGTGATTAGCAACGCCTATATACAATGACTACCAGGGAGATTTCCAATATGTTGTCGACATTTTACAAAGCCTAAAAGGCAAATGGCTTTTATGTGCAACTGCCGGAACACACCGATAGGTGTTTGACGAGACATTTTTGCATCCCATCTTTAATTACAGACACTACTTGTAATAGAGTGAATACTAGATAAGGCGACTGTTGATTGCCCAATTTAAAGCACAACCAAAAGTATGCAATTAGTGTAATCACAATCTGGTCTTTTGATTTCGCGTAGTCAAGTGAAACGTCTAATTAGGAGTGAGCTTGTAAAACCAGCAAGATTGAGTTGCCGGCATCAACATAAGATGTAACAAGTGTCCTCCGTATCTCTTAATCACGTCCCCGGTAATTGTTTTATCTTTAGCTCGTTAGAACTCGTTTAAGCAAAGCCTTCTTAGTGAAGGATTAAATGCGGTCCGCCTTAATCCACCCCCGTTGCTAATTCTGGCGGTTTTTCCACGGAGACCAGATAAACGTTTTTGTTGGGGGTCCCGAGCTCGCCGCGTTTAATATTTATAAGAGCCCATATAGCTCAAAGTGCTTCTGTTGCCGGTGCAAGGATTACGACGGAGCAGGAATGCATTTGGTTTTTGTCAACGGATGACGTCAGAGAAATTGTAATGAAAACATTTGGGTCGCGCCAGCAAGGCCCCTTTTTCTTTCTACTTGTTATAAATGTGCTACATAGCAAGAGTCATAATGTGCCAGTCAACATGTGCTTGTGAAATAATGAAATTAAAATTTTGAATAGTTTAATTGATGGAGTAAATGATGTGCACACCGTAAGTAAATATACAATATGTATACGTGGGTGAATCGCGGACGTAAAATCACTTATCGGGCGGGTGGCGAGGCGGCCGACGCTGCTGCAATGTGCACAATGACCACTACGAGAGCAAGCTTTTAACTTTCATCATTGAAAAATAAACTGACAAACAAAATGTAGGAAAATTAATCATTTTAATCACTTCGCTTTTTGATCGCACTATTGGAAAAGTATTAAAAAATATATATCGTCGGCAAATATGATTGGTCATGACGAATTGCACTCCGAGTATTTGTTTGTTTTATAGACTCTGCGTTATACTTTAATGGCTTATTTTTAGTTTTGGTTGTTTTCAAATAACTACAGTACAAAGTTAATCAATAAAATTTGCGCTACATAATTTCTTTGAAATATATTCTTTTCGGGAACTTAGTTGTTAGCGGTCGTGAAATTCGGAAATAAGGGTTGAATTTATTTCGTCCTCGTAGCCTAATTACGGTGTGTACACTTTGCGACGCATCAGCAGTCAGCAGTCACACCAGTCACTGTACAAACCGTGCTCGCTCCATTAGACAATGTAATTAATACTCGCGGTTACCCCTAATTGTGGTTGACAGATAATGACGAACGAAATCGAGCGACGATCGCACCACAACCGCGCCCACTTAGTACCTACACCGTTCGAATTTACTTTGGTAAAACTAAATGGGTGTTAAATGTACATTGTGACATCATGAATAATGAACTCGACTACTTTTGTCGACGAAGCGAGCGTGGATCGGTTTTGTCTATGAACAATATTATTGTTCCCGTAACATAATGGCATTGTTTCGCGCGTGCCCTAAATGTAGTGGGCGTATGTAACCCGGTACATATTCAAAATTCCCATGTAAATTATGCGCATAGGTTGAAGTTTAAAACTTTTCGTGTGCGGACTACGGACGGTCGATTGTCTGTCGACTCTTGATCACGGTAAGGATACCGGCCGCAGAACACTAACAAAACAACTGCTAAACAATGTTTGACACGTGATACAGAGTGCAGCTCAAGCTTTGTTGACACAGCTTGGTGAAACCCAAACACGGGCACGTGCAATTTTAAACGGGTCTTAGGCTAAAGGTGCCTTCTGTCGCTTCTTTGTTTGTAGGAATGCTTAAAATTTCGATGAAGTTTCGATATCACCGATAAGTAAAGTAAACTACGGTAAGATGGGTGCTTAGTTTGGAAAGGCCATCGTATTTAATGGATACAGACACATTTTGTCCAAACAATTTCTATCACATCACAGATAAGAATCTATAACAAGATACTATCTTAGAAATGCATGGAAACTAATCTGAAGTAGTCGTTACATTAAAAGTATCTTTATTATAATATTAACGATATTGAAATCGTTGTATATTCCTAAGTATTAGGTATCTCGGGGCAGAGATATGACGTTTTTGACTGTTACATTGTTTGAACACGTCGCCGTGTTGACACAAAGACCCGGTGAGACGATGCCGCAGTGCAAAGTGCAATTTTAAAATGTAAACAAAGCCCGCACCTTCCGTCCATAAACGCTATCTCGGATTTCGCCTTATTGAACCTAGGAGACGAAGAATAATCTAGTCATGTTTACTCTGTTTATATGAAAAATATCAACTGCTACTACATGGCAGAGACTACTGCACTTTGACACTTAATAACTACGACACAGTTGCTAGCTGAAACTAGGCTAAGCTTGTATAAAATACTAATTGTTTTTGAACAAACGTGGTAAGTTTACAAAGTGTGCCAACCAAACAAATTGCTAGTACATTTGTTTAAGAGAATTGCCATCAATTTATACAAATAAACGTCACAGAACAAGTGGCACTTCGGACAGCGTTAATATGGATTGTCCGTGACAGCACAGGACTGGTTATGGATGGGGTGGTACATACAACAGAGGGCGGTACGAGGCCCGCATGAATCACACAGTTATCAATCATAACTTACTGATGGAGCAGCCAAGGTTCTGATTAACGGTAGGCCACGATACAGCCACTACCTACGGGCGATGACTAATGATTACTATGTCTGTTGGTTTACTTCCAAATGCCGCTCCGTCAAAGTCATAACACTAGTTGTGTTGCACATTAACAACGCCGATTAGTAATTATTTATCGAATCTAAATTCTTAAAAACTTTAAATTAGGGACTGCAATTTGAAACTGAAAAGCATAATCATAAAAAGTTAAATATGTGCACAAAGTAAACCGCAATGTAAAAGATAGAATATCTCAATTAGAATTAAACAATTCCACTAACGAAACGTATAAAAGTTGAATGAAATAACTATTTAAAGCTTGCACGAAAATATTACGCTCTGGTGGTTCATAACAGAACATTATGTTTTCCGAATTCAAAAGGGTCGTGATTATTTCAACAGCAGTGCAGTTCCATTACATTTGTTTTGTTCGTTTCACGTGTCGAAAGTAGGAAAATGGACAGTATACCTATACAGATCACGAGGACATTTACCTATGTTAGTAAAGCTCGTCCAATCAAACAGGATAATATCTCCAATGGCAATTCATAGTCGAGACATGTTTTTGCTTAGCTCCAATCGTATCCTAGTAAATACTCGTGTATTTACAACATATAGAATCGGGCGCATTAAGAGCGTACATTTCGTGTCTGCGCGCATAAGCCGCCCTCTGAAAAGATTTGATGGCGAGGTTAGAGATTTATGTCAAGGATCATAGAGGCCGGGATCGGGGATTTCAGCGCTCCTAACATCCGACTGTGCCCTTTGTGGTGGAGCACTATCCGGCTTCACTTCACTTTGTACCTCTTACTTGTACTGCCACTTACCTCGCGGGACGTTTTAATTCCATTTGAAGAAAACTCCGCGGCCAGTCGAACTCCCAAGTGGTTATGTGAGGAGGTACCTACCTGAGGGTTAGAGCACAGACGCACGGACGAGCTCACTTATACCTAACATAACATGTAGCTTATGTCTTTTCATGTGGTACCACACTAACTAGGTAGCAAGAAAATTCATTTTTACAGAGTATTAATATAAAAGTTGTATTTTCTTTAGGCATTTCTTAAACCAATATTTCTACAAATTCAAACAGGTTAAGTTACGTAAAACTGATTGTGATTGTAAATCCATATAAGCCAATAAAAATTGTAATAAGTCGTTAAAAATAGACGTAAGTATTGTGGCGACATACCTAGCTCGCTCGTTAGCCCGCCTCACGGGGCTGCTGCGGCGGCGCCGTGTGGAGTTACGATGTTAGATCCGTTAACGAGTGCCACACATATTATATTGGAACTAACTACCACTACCCACCCTATGTTATGGATTGTGTGTGATCCAACTGCTAATGCAACGTTATTACACTATCAATAATTTTATTTCTCTAGATGACTAGGTACTTAAACTGAAATTGCGAGATAATGCTGGATATAGTAGATCAACGGATGTATCGTTGCGTTATTAGTTTTTGTTATATTTCTTACCAATACAGATTTTTTTATTTGAGTACTGTTATATGTAATAATTTAATGTAGGTAAAATAATTAGTTTATTTAAGTGACTGTCCAAAAAATCTATGAAATAATTCTCGCACAAAATTCAAGAACTGATATTACATCTAAACTGACTAGACTATACTCAGTTTTGAAGGTATAAAATTACATCTCTGTTCTGTGGTATTTCAATAAAGAGTCTATCTATCTAAAAATACTATGACCATGTCAGTTGGAATGTTTCCCAACTAAGAGTAGTTGCACCCTATTGCGTTCAACTACAATCACCGCCGCCAAGTTGATAGGACTTAGCGTTGCTAAGTTTTCACCATTCCGCTTTGCCAATGATATCTCAATTTTGCGTAAGGCTTCCCGCTTTTGTACATTAATCTGTGCATTGAGATATAAGTTGAAAGCGTTGATAATATTAATAAAAAGATCATGCTGTACCTATAGACTAGGTAAAAAAAGCTTGCATGTTTTCAGCACGCTTACACACGCTTACGGTTTGTCGCTTGTACCGTTCACATTAAGCTCCGCAGGAATTGGGCGTAAAGAGCGACTAATTAGGACGGATAGTCGACTCGCTATTGTAGAATTCATTAGCAAATTAAACCCACGCCATAGAGGTACAGACAAATTCGCAAATGAATAGATTAACGAGCACGTCGAAATTATCTTTTGAGTTATTATAATTTAATAAACGGGCGGATGTTGAAATTTTATTAAAATAAGTATCAGTAATAAAAATCGACGAGCAAAACGGTCCGCCATATCGGTCGGAAATAAAGTTACATACGGCAATTCATAACAGTATGGGAACACAGAATAAAAAAATAACAAAAAAAACTCGATAATTATACTCGTAAGCGAGTTTGCGGAAGCCGCAAAACGAAATTTAATTTGCCCTGAACGCTGCATCAGAAATAAAGTTAAAACAGTCGCTGCAGTAGGCGGCAGTACGCCCAACTTCTAACGCAAATGAATAGCGAATGGGAAAAGTTTGGCCGAGAAAAATGATGTCCCACTCGGCGAGTCGGGCGCGGACTATTGTCGTGGACTCGCGGCTGCCATGTTGTTTGCCGATATTATTGTTATTTAATGCAATAAACGCTCTCTTGTTATTTTAGCATTATTGTACGCCCCCGCACGCTTTAGTTGAATGCACACAACTTTACCTTTTCACTGAACTATTAGTATGAACCGAAGCGTATGACCAAAATGTATTGAATTGATTTTAATCTGCTCAAAAGTTCTGATTTTATATCAAAACAATCAAATACGATAAACTGGACGATTCGATTAATAAAATTCAATCGATAAATAGATTAAACATGTTGTTGTTCATATGGTTCAAAAACAGATTATAGTTATGAATCAGTGAAAAACAATTGGTTATCGGATTTCGAAATTATATTCTACAGCTCTAGTCTATTCTACCCTTCTTCATCTAATCTATTCTACCCTTCAACTAGATTTATGGGCGTTTATTTAGTTAGTAAGTTAGGCATCTAATGAAAATCAATATGAAACTTCAAGAAATACAATTGGAGTCGAACAGATAAGTCAGACTAAGTCACTTCATTTCCAGATAGTTCGAAAGCAAGTCATTAAAGTGAATGAAACGTGCGGCAATAGGAACTTTGTTTTATGGCTTTACTTTTCAAACAGTTAAATAAAAACAAAGAACTTTTTAGTATACTCACTGTTTTTGCCGTTTGTGCTGATACTGTGTCTGGATACTGGATGAGAGCTTGGAATGAATCTGTTGACAAAACATAAACCATGTAAGTAACTTTTTATTTTTATAAAAATGATAATGTTCAGTGTAACGATTTCGCAATGTAGCTCAAGGGTTCTCGAGTGTTAGATGTCTCACAGAATTCTTGACAAGCAATATCTTGTTCGCAAGAGCGTTCAAACAAGGTGAAATTGGCGCCCAACGTGGGGCGGGCACGCGATCCTCCAACTCCTCGAGAGTAAGTCGCACCGTGTCTCAGGTGCACCGCAGCTATTTTATCATCCCCAACACTTTAGCGAACATTCTGGTAAACAAGTTTCATGCCTATTTTACTTTCGTTATAAACTTGAAGAGTACAAATTTATTGCTCCTGTTGCGAGACGCACTCAGTCTCGACGCCGTACTTGAAACTTTGATACGGTCGTATATAGAACAAGTTTTACTTAAACATCGTAATAAGATTATAGCTATAAATTACTATGTTTAGGCAGAACTAACATTACTAGAATGAGGCGGTAGAAGCTGTTGTCAAAAAAGTCGTTACGTTCGAAAACAACTATAAACCACGAGGGATCGTGGGGCGAACATATTCGACTGGAATAGCCCACAAGTAATATAGTTCGTCGTCGAGTGTATTTACTGCGAGAGGATAAGCGTTAAACCCCCTAATTTAAGGCATGAGTCCGGCGATCATTGCCGTCCGTTGGGTGAGCACATAAATTCACATTTTTAGGAAACATCGGTCGGGCATGAGGCAACACCTGCGGTAGCCACATAACCTACCATTAGACTGTGTCGATTCCACATTTATGGTGTTAAGGCTACGATGAAAAATACAGTTCACTTTTTATCACGTATTTTTAACAAAAGGTACTTTTTGGTTTTACTCGACATATGTTTTCTTTTTATGTTTCTTATTTATTTAGTTTAGACAATAGTTCTGATTCTGTTTTCTCAAACTTCGTTCGTTTGTTCGTTATGTCTTTAGAACTTAACTAATTTATTGATCTCACAATACTTATCCTTTTCTAACAAAAAACATAAATAAAAGGATAGAAGAAATACGAGTATGGTCCTGTGAATAATGCCAGTACCTAAAAGTGGTGACTAATTTTGATTATATTGACGTTGTAAACAAGCAATTGAAAGAAATATCTTCTAATCGTATGATTTTAAAATCTTTTTCTCATTGCTTACGTAGGTAACGTTAAACCTACACATTTTTGCAGTGATTATTTTGTAACATAAGGTATAAAAGTAACTCATAATACAGTGGAGACTAGATTATCAGTACCTCGATTATACGGATTCGCGATTATCCGATTTTTTTACTGCGAGTTTGTTTTAAACTACAAAGTTATACAGTAACTTTGTAGTTTATTTTAGTACATATTTATGCGTGTAATCAACATGACAGTTAAAACATTATGAGTTTATTTATTAAAATTTTGTTGTAAAGGTAAAATATGTTAGTAAACGCCACCTACTAAATTATGCAACAATATTGCGTAGTAAGCTTACCCTTAACCATTTACCTAACCGTTACATTACCGATAAAATATAGCAGAACCACTCAAGGGAAGAAAAGTCGACGTAAATTAAAAGTAACGCGCTGTCTCCATCATACATAGTTAAATGCTCTTTAAGGCCCCCATATTTCCTTTGGACCGGTCATTTGGGAACGTTAAAATGGAATGCATAAAAGGCTTACCGCAAATTGGAGTTTTTATGTAATTACAATGTAAATAAGCAAAAAAAGTAAAAAAGAATATTATTATAGGTAGTTAAAGATGGGAGTGAAAATGAGAAGGAATTATGTTTTGAAACATTCATTCATTTCATTCGTTTTTATAATATTCTGCTTGTTTCAAAATAAATAACTTTCATAAATCTTTACAAATCTCGAGCACATATAAAATATGTAGATACCTGCCAACTCAAAATACAACATGAAGTTTTCTGTCAAAATTTGGACATGGACATTCCGAAATTGGGAAATAAACCGAAAATGTACAAAACACGTAAATGTTCTACATATACCGCTAGAAGCGATCAGAACGAAACATCGCACAGCCTTCAGCTATCGTTTATAATACAAATATCATTTCAGAATATACATATGAGAACTTACACAAAATAAGGATATTTTTCTAGGATAACAAAAATTTATAAGTATTTTCATTGATGGGTTGCGGCCCATCAATGAAATTCGTTGGTTTTTTGGTGCCGCTTCTAAACATATTTAAATATGGAAATGGTTAAAGATCCTACAATTTACCTTGTGCGTGCTAATTGGTCATACTGTATTCACAGGATTTTCTATTCATAATTTTTACGAGGTGCTATTAAGGTAGGTACCTCGTTCTTGTGGTGAAGTATAATATTGATAGATATTATAGTTAAGTCTTTATATTACAATTGGTTATTAATATCAAAAAACTTCGATTATACTTTCGTGATAGTATTAATAAGAAAATATTAACCATTAACCAATTTCAGTTTATTCAAAAAGTTGTATCACCGAAACATATTAATGAAAGGCGGCAATCGATCATTTATTCGAATTTGTTTATGTTAACCGAGCTAAAATATTCTGTCGGTAATTCAATAAGTCTGCTTTCGACTCCGATTGCGCGCAAGAAATTCAAATCCCAATCAATTCGTAGCGTACGCGCCGGTTCATAATGTTTCATTAAAAATTCAACCGGAACGAGCAATTACTTTATGGAATATTTAAGTCAATGTCTGCGTAAACACAAGATGGAAGATGCGGTAAAATTAAAATTTCGTAATCCGTATTTCGCTGTGTAGCAAAGAGGTTGCTTCCGCTATGTTAATATTAAGCGGCAGGGCGGGCGCGGTCTGTCCGTCGACCGATTACTGTATAATTTGATATCTTAAATCTCGACATCTCTCCTGAAATGAGCGAGCTCTGTCAAGCCTGAATGCGTCCTCGTTCGCAATTTACGCGCCCTTTCAGCCAACCTTCGCCTCGACACTCAGATACTATTTGCAAATTGCTAAATACTCGAACTGTTCCGCCTTTAGCTTCGTTGCATTAACAAATTACATAAAACGTGTACCCAAAAGCGATACCCGCTGGGGTTTTAGTACCAAATTTTCAATTTGCAAAATGTAGAACGCGCAGCGTATTGTAACCGACTCAGGTAATGACAAAGCTCGTACAAGAGTATAACTAAGATACCACAAAGATATCCGTTGACGAATCAAATCCTTAATTAAGGGAATCCAACGACGATATAGACACGACACCTACCGCAAACAGGGGACGCATAATAATTGTAGCGGTCTGCTACACCTTAATAAAGCCAATCGGGGGTAAGCAGGGGCGAGGGGCCAGTGGTGCCTGGAAGAGAGAGGGGGTGGGTAGGATTACGACGACTCTGCGCTCTCTTCATTGAGATTTGTTTCGGGATTAGGAAAGCGTTTGATGGTAACCTCCCCTCAGGTTGCGTAGCGTAACAGAACGTAACCGCTAGTACAAAATGTATTTTTCTATAATAACCTTCAAATATTCATTTGATAAACCCCCCAAAACTCGAGAGTAACACGCAATAAACACCGTGAATCAACATTTGGTAACAACATAAGAGCGATTAAAGTTATAAGACGTTGGACCGTGAATGTCTTATAACTTTGTGGGTAAATAATTAGTAGGAAATATTAGATATTGCAAACGTTTTTTTCAAATTTTTTAATTATTACCTAAACATAATATTATGAGACTTTTTTAATAGTGCCAATAAAAACTTATGAACAATATGCTGACCACAATTCTACTGGTACCATATACCTCAAAGTACAAACGACCAAAGCTAACGTTATAGCGGATAAACTAGCTGAAATTGCAAAAAGCAGATCACTTGTCACCAACAGCCAGGGTAGTTTTGTAATGGCAACAGCAAAGGCATAAATGATCCGGTGACACAAAGGCAAATATTTGCAACGAGGATATCAAAGGTCTAAAGGTAGATGTTGATGTGGAATGAAGTTGCAGCTGGTATATTGTTAGGCTTTTGCAAGGACGTAGATACCAGAAGTTATCAATGTACATATTATGTACGCACAAATAGCTTAGTTATTTTTGATCTTATTTGCTTGGCATCATACAGTATGGGCTATATTTAGACAGGTGCGTCACACGTATCTGAGAATATTGAAAGTGAAAATGAAAACGATATATGCGGTGTATTTGCTCACAGAGAGACAGGATAATTGAAGTAAGGATTTATACGTTTCGGATATGCGATCTACTTCGGTTGGTTCGAACGTATTCGCTTAGGTATGATATGAATTCGATGTATTTGCAAGGGCAATAGATGCATTTCCGATGCGATTCATTTTTATGAGGATTTGGATTTACTTAGAACACTACCCACGATAAAAGGATCAATGTGTACTAAATTTTAAGATTCTAGATTCAGCGGTTTTGGCTGTATGTTCTTAGTCAGTCAGGAGATTTGAACTCAAACAAATCTATAGCATATAGGAGTATTTTTACTGTCAAATAACAATTACTTTACTTAGTTACTGCAAAAATACCGGAATCAAAAAAATAAATGGCCTAATTCCCAACGTATTCAAATTGTCATCTTACCTTTTACTAAGTGAGCAAGAAGCAATTTAACACAAATGACCAGAAGAATATACTTCACTGTTTCCATTTAGATACCCGTATGAATATTCAATAGAAGAACGGAATACCGGGAAATAGTCCAGAGACAAAAGCTTTTTACAATTGGACAATGATAAATGCGGTAAAAAAGCAAACAGTCGTTTGGTAGAGCAAGGTTTTGGAATGCGAGACGTTAGGAAATTGGAAACGTTACATTAGCGAGGTGCCGTCATGATACCGACAAGTTATGAGCGCATTTCAATAGTATTGCCAGAGAACAAAATTAAGACACCAAAAAGTAACATGAATATTTTTAATTTAACATAGCATTTGGTTGAGTTGAAAGTCATGGATTAATACTAAGAAAATGATCGAAACTTCCCAATAATTAATATAAATATTTATCTAGCTCCATTAAAGTATTGGTAATTAAAAACCTATTTCATGTTAATATTACAAGAACTGTAACAACATTATTCCTGGTAACTCAGCTTTGAGATTACTTAAGCACTGCAAACACATCGGTTTACTAAGTACCTTAAGGTTCTTAGTATGGGGACAAAACAGTTAACTCAAACGGCAGAACACAAAATGTGTTATGAAATTGCTTGTATTTCGTATTCCTATACGTAAATGATGGGTTATGTGTAGATCATGCTTGCGCAAAATATTACTAACTCTATATTTCTTTAACTCTAAAACTCTAAAGATCGATGCTGGGATAGATATAATTTAATGTAGTGTAGGTATTAGGCAAATGCAACAATCCAAAATATATCAAAAACACACTTTTGAAAGTTTTTTTTCTATATAGGACTACCTAATAGTCAGATCAAATACAACAAAAGTTTGCGTAAAATGTATCTCCATTAGCACAATGCCGGCGGCAAAACGTTGTCATAATTATTAACCTTTGGGGTAATTTAATTAACGCCAGGGATCATTAAATTAATTTAATTTCAATTTTTCCATAAGGGGTCTATCATTAATTTCAGTAATCCGATCTCTAGAGATATTTAATCACAGCCGACTGCTAATTGTAGCTTTGTACCGGAGAGATTACGACCGACGCATAATTTATGTATTATATTATGCCTATGTGCGTATGCTATGTTTATTATTTTGTGGATAGGTAACATTTTCGGTTTCATATTTTAAAGTCGTTCAACGTAGGTATATGAATATCTCTGGAATTTGGTATTGGAACATAGGTACAGAAATAGTTTTAGAGCCTTCCCTAGTTCTTTCTACATTACAATTTTAAAATTGATTCCAGTATGATACAAAAACTTTAGTTAGTCATAAATTCATTTGCACAATTAATATAAAATCATGGTTATAATAACTATCCAAGCGAGCCAAGTTAAAAGTTTCCAATGAGAATTATGCTTGCGTGAATTTTTCGCGCTCTGAATATCCCCGGAGGGCAATGCTCGGAGGTTTTTAAATAAAGTTGATTTGAGGTTTTCAACTAGGTACCGGCATAATTAGCCGAGAGTGAGGCAACACTGGCTCGTCGCCCCATTCTGCCCGCTAGCGTAGGGGAAGCTTATCAAATATGTACCTACCTAATTGCCTCTTGTATGCCGGATTTATTTAGGATATGCATGAGGGTACGATTTAAATTTTAAACGGATTGCGCCCTTGGATTTTGGCCCAGCATTATGTTTGGCAAATCTATCACTATAATGTTCCCATACAAAATAAATTTTAAATCCCGGAAGCTCTCAATTGAATTTATTAATAGTTGTTTTAGCCATTTTAATCCAGCAGGAAATAATGCGGCCGTGATAAAAGGCTTATCCAACAATGTTTCAGAGCAAATACTGATAGTGATAGCGTAATTTAATTAGCCTTTATTATCTAATTAAATTAATTGATACAGGTATAATAACTAGCTGTACCCCGTGGTTTCACCTGCTTTCCCGTGGGATCCGCGACCCCGTGGGATCTAGCGGTATGAAATATACTTTACGACCTATTTTCAGACTTACGGAATAAACACAAAAAAACATAAAAATCGGTCAAGCCGTTTCGGAGGAGTTCGGTTACCGAATTTTATATATACCTATAGATTTATTGAAAGGAATGCTTAATATCGTCACACGTCAATAAGTTCAAAGAATAAAAATGACAACTTACTGTTTTTAGTGAATGTGACTATCTTGAGCACCTTTCCGTACCGCTGGAAAATTGAGTAGAGTACGTCAAGAACTATCGGATATAACATGTGTTCTATGATCACTCGAAGCACTGTGTTTGGACCACCCTGTGAACAAGGAAAAATGTATTAGACATAAAAAAACAATTCAAAACGATAACTGAAAGGAATTATGGTCTGAATTCTATTATTGCCTAAAAACATCGACGGTAGGATAAATGCGGCATTGCTACTCAATATGAAATAATTAAATTTTAGTAGAAAATAAATATAATGATCAAAGAAAACGATTTTGCAAGAAACATACTGCATTTAAATGTGAGGGATCAAACAAAATCCCTACAGCTATTATTTAATAATTTCGTATGTTTCGGAGAATTCGAAATTATTAATTCGTCCAGTTTACACAAAGAGCGTTTTGATGTTGGATAATTAGGTATATTTAATTAATTATTATGTAAGACTAACGGAGGGTTCGTTACAACAAGCTGTTTAATCTAACCAGATTCGGTGAATATCTTATTTCAGATTAAACTAGATCGCCACTTTAAACTTCCAGTCGACCATTTTCCTAAATACGTCTCTGTATTTGTTTAAAGTTATTAATACCTATACATATATGTTTTTCTCTACTTTAACTCTTGTTAAAATATCATATATAGCTGTCCTCCGCAGTTTCACCCGCGTTCCCGTGGGATCTTATCTTATACCGCGATAAAAAATATAGCCATTGTTAATCTGGAATAATATAGCATTCCAATGGTGAAAGAATTTTTGAAATCGGCCCAGTAGTTTTTGAGTTTATTCGTGACATACACACATACATACAAATCTTTCCTCTTTATCATATTAAAATGTTTTAGTGAAAGGTTTCTTGGAAAAATCAAAATAACCTCGTGAAAATGGCCTTCGTTAGCGCTATTAGTTACCGACAACTACAACAATATGAAATCATATTATTTGTTCGGTTTAGTTTAGGTAACATCTGCTTCTCATGAACGGAAAATGCTTCTAATAATCAAATTCCCAAAAGACACTAAGGTTTCCAAGTTTATAGAGTCAAGATACAAGGAACTTGTTACAGACTTAGTACACTGCAAGCAATATGCGATGCTATACAATAATTTCTAGCTAGCTTTACTAAAGAAAATGATAAATACATAATTATAATAATATTTTGTTTGCCATTTCATTTTTTTCCTAATTATTATATATCGATCATATCCTTGTACATCGATAGATGTTGGTGTAGGTACGGTGTACTCGTCTAACATATTTTAGAAATCTTACTCTTTACACTGCAGCGGCATAGACGTGAAAAGGCAACAGACATAGTAACTTTCGCATTTATAATATGAAGTATGGATGTAATGAAAGGAAAATTTCAATATTGGATTACATTCATAGTACAAAAAAAAACTTTAAAGTATCGCATCGCTTAGCTCGTCACCAGCAGTGTGCCCTATCCTACACACCTAAGCATATTGACCGATGCGACTGCACGATCTTGAGTCTGGCCTCGAGGCGACAATCTGCCGATCGGTCTACGTATAAACGGGGTTTAGATGCACACCGAAGCTATATCTTAGTCAGTCTGCCATGCCACTCTCCCGGGATACACAAATCTGCTTCAAGCTTGTAATATTTAAGGCCTTTATAATCGGATTTGTTTTAAAGGTTAATTTATTACCTAACAGCTTTATTAGGCATTCTGCGTTAAGTATTTAGGAGCGGTCTAATTAATACCTAAATGTGATTTAGTGAGGTATTTAAGTCTATGGGATTTACGTTTTATTATTTTAAAGCTTTGAATTGACGCTGGTATTGGAAAGATATTTCTAGAAATTATGTTTGAAGTAAAGTTGTAGTAATCAAGTCATTATGACAATTGTTTCTGTCCAGATTTTCATGAAGCCTTAGCCTTAAAACATATAAAACGACATAAAACATTACCTGTATTTCTGTGCCACCATTAGCAGGCTGTAGAGCGGCTCCAGCCCCGGCGACTAGCGCGGCTCCCGCGCTGTTAGAAATGGCCTGCGCGGCCTGGAGCGCCGCCTGCGCCGACGCCGACTGCAACAACAGTAGTTGGTAAAGGGAAATTATCTACTGTTCCATTCAAATGTACTTATCTAACTTATGTACTAAACGTAGCAACTGTTGGGTTTGTTTAATCGACAATGAGGCTTTGGGGTTGATGATCGAGAAAATATTTTTAAGTAAGGAAGTTGAATAATAAACTTACAGACGATTTTACGTGTCTACAAAAATCATTTGTCAATTATGATAAAAAATATCACCAAAACAGAATGTAAATCAGATAGAGAGTAACAATACGATCCCTCCCTCCCCAACCAAGCGAATGTTTTTTCATTTATAAATAAACACCTATTTACTGTCACGCACAAAGTACACACGTCCGCCTGCGACACTCATAATTTCCTGAACAATGAAACGTAATACGAGTGGCGAGTTATCTCGCGTGCCACCTTCGAGTGTCCAAGACCAGCAGATAACATTGACCACATCAAACAAAGGGGCGCCGTAAAACTTATTTTGTATCATGGGGGACAATTCCGTACATTGTAACATCACTGTATAAGGGAGGATTGCCCTCTTGCTTTGTGTATAGCCCTCTTCCGTGTTAAGTGTTTTGTTCTAGATAATATTAATAAACTACTAAATTACGTACTGTTTAAATCTGTAAAATCATTAACTATAATATAGTATTTATTACACATACGTTTCTAACATGCTGTTATGATTAACAGATACTGACAATGATCGATTTTTATGTTTCAAAATATGTGCAAAATACCTGCATAAACTAGGTAAAAATAGTATGTAATATCACGGGAGTGAAATACAATGCGTTGTTTACACGTTACGATCGCATGCAAGGGGTGCGGCACACTTTGATCCTATATTTTCACATGGCTTTGTGCGCAACGACGACGGGCTGACAAGCGGGCAGGCCAGACACAAAAATAAGGCTTTAACCGTGTCATGGTAAGCCTGCCGCCGACGGCAAAGGCTCGGTACAAATTCACGTTGACTTGTTCACCCCCCCACTTCTATGTTTCTCTGGCATGTGTTTATGTACAATTTTTCTTGTTATTTCAGAAATTTACTGAAAATAAATTACATTAAATAGTTTTGAGGACAGATTTAGGCTGTTTTACCTTGCAACTATAATATTGGGTAACCTAAATTTAGAAATATTGTTGAACTTTAGCAGTTTCTTGTGTAGGTGAAAATAATTTATTATCCCTCATTTCTTCACCGAGATAATTTACGAATTTAATTAAAACAGGCGGACCGGTGGGTAGTGCGATTATTTTTAATCTGCCGCGAAGGTCGGCAAATATTGCGCGTCTTTTAAATACCTATAGGACCTAGATGTCTGAATTTAAATTTTGCAAAAGGAACACGCAGCAATGTTAAGAAATGCGATTCCATCAAACATATTTTCCATGTCACCGATGAATGAGCCCGCTCCCGCGCGTCCGTACCGAACTCTGGAGTTATTTAAAAGGTTCTTATTCGAAGTAAGCGCAATCTTTCATCGCGACCAGTGGCAGACGCTAGCGCTCGCAGCGACGACTCGTCGCGACAAAATAACTTCGCCTGCCATCGGAGAGTTCTATTCAACCACCACAAAAACCTTTAGCATCGCATGATTGATCAAAGCTTTGCGTTTAGTGCACGTTCTTAAAAATGCATCGTTGCTCGATATTAGATCTTTTGGCAGATACATTTTTGGATGGCAAGATACCCCTTAATTCATATTTTCGGCATGTTTCAAACGTGATGTAATGTGCAAAAGCGTCTCTTTTCATGCGAATCGCAATAACAATGCTTAGTCTGTCTATTCGTAGCGACTCCCTTGTTATAAGTTTTAATAGTGCACGATACAAAGAGGTCCCAAATTGTGACGAAAAGTATTAGAGCTATGTAGAATGTTACAAGTATTTACTTGTCTTTGATTTATCATATCTTAGTCGAGAATAATAGTTAAATAGGTAAATATTTGTGTGTATGATAATAATATACCTACTGATAATGAAGGTATTGTATTGATCGCCGTTTATGATTTGAGTTTGAGTAAAATATTCAGTATTCCATTTGACTATCAATTTGGAAAATTCATCTAAACTAATATAATAAAGAGAAAAGATTCGATTTCGTGTAACTAGGTATGTTTATAATAGATAAACTCAAAATATTAACTGATTTATAAAAATAACCTTTAGAAAGCTACATTATCAGGGAGTAATATGGGCTATATTCTATTTTAATTATATCGGGAATGCGGGTGAAACCGAGGGGCGAAAGCTAGTGTGAAATAAAAAAGCATGTAGAATAGAGCATTGTTACAAATTTAAATTAATTTGTTATCATGGGAAAGCTAAAGGAGTTCGATTTTATATGAAGAAACGTTACAAATGTGTCCTACGTAGGGACCTAGTAGGCATGTAGTAGGCAATTTTTTATGTGTTTTTGTATTACTTTAAGAATAAAATTGTTAAACATTTGAAAAAAAAAACCGGTGGTAACTTCTGTAATTCGACCTTCATAAGTACCCTTCTAGGGCCTAAACTGAATAAATGGTTTTGACTTTGACATGTCAGACAATCGTCACAATAATATTGTGCGAAAAAGGTACTACACCTAATACTCTGTACCTTTATAATAACAGAAAGTAATTAGGGGTAACCCTAATAATATATTGTTTTAGACCACAATAATTGAAGTAATCATTTAAATATTTGGTGCTATAAATATTTCCTTTTTGTAAATGTGTATTTGTTCGGTCGTGTAACAGATTGTAAAAGTTTTGTACAAATAAATGAGCCATTAAATTAATTTTAATCAACCAGGACATTGCAAACTAAGAATGGATAGACATGATACGTATTAGTTGAATTTATAGATTTCGTTAAATAAAGGAGGATACTTAGAGTATTAAAATACAATTATATTTTTATTTCGACAGCATGTATTCAGATGCTATTTTCACTAACCCAGTTAGACGTATTGAAGGCGGCGTATCGTCAATATTTACAATACACCTCACTGAGATCGTAGCTACTTACGCAAACATATAATAGACACCTATTTGTATCCGTTTTGAGTTTAATCATCACATTAATTAGCTATTGTATTGACACAAACGCTTGCTTACATTGCTGACAATTAGATCAAACATCCCTAAACTATTTATTATTAAACAACAGATTGTATATAGAGCCATTATTTAACTTAAGACATTAACGTTCGACATTGTGGTTATTGTGTTATTTACATCTAATCTGCTGTAATAATGTAACGAGCTTTCCTTTACGGGTTTAGTGGTATTCCTATTTCAGTGAGTATTTCCAATTTAAATAGACGATTCTTGGTATCACTATTAATTCCTATAATTTTCGATAAGTTTAATATCCAATGAAAAATAACGAAAGTTAAATATGAATCATATTTTCGATTGTTCATGATATTTGCGGTCAATAGATTTTTTTGCTGATACAAGAATATTTAAAGGTATAAATAATAAAAATATATCATAGTTACGTTCTGAAGACCGCAGCCACCCTTTCTACTCAAGCTATCAAGTGGCATAGACCATCGATCATTCCAAGTTAAATTGAGATAAGAACAGTTACTTAAATTAAGCAGCCATTAAAATGTTTGCAGGTTTGTTTTTGATAGGTTTCGCGTATAAACGAAACTAATTAAGCGTTTTAATTAATCCTTCACTTTGGGTGTTTTGTTACCGAAATATTGATTTCCTTTCTCAACTCTAAGGAGATGCTTAATTCGCTATAATTACTGATCATCACTTCACATTATAGTTATTATCAGTTATAGTCATTGCCAATTATAACATTAACGTCGGTGTAATAAAAGTTAAATAAATTACAGGACGGTAATGAACGAGACACGACGACATTAAAAGGGTTGTGCATAATTTTTAGTGCTGGAAGATGGTACGGGAAGACGTTAATTTTATATAGCTCGAGCTAGACTGACACTCGCTGTGAAAAATTTAAGTAAAAATTCACTAAAGGCAAACGTCTGATTAACGCTTATTCAACTTTATGTAAACACGAGAAACTTTTCAGTGGGTGCTGCTCCGAAATACAAGAATGGTCGCAGTACAACGGAAAGCTTAAAGCGTTGTGTTTTCGTAGCAAACATTTAACGTCACAAACGTTATATGTGATTCAATCATTTGCGAGCATTTACCTCAACGAAGGTAACAACTTTTCGTCAAATTATTCAACATTCACAACACGCACGTACCTCGTATCAGGGGAGGAGTGTATAAGGAGACAACAGTCATAGTTTAGTAACTCAATCAAATCCGAACATTGTCGGCCACGATGTCCCGACGCGGTATGCGGGTTTATTGAATACTGTTATCTAAATTGTGGGTCCTAGATGCCCCTAACAAAGATTAAATTAACAGGTCGACTGCAGGCCACAGGCCGAGGGGTTGTATTTCCCAATTGGTAACGTCGGCTTAAACGCTCGATCGCATACTGTACGATAATCCGCTTGTAGTTGTAATAGGGCTAATTGAACTATCGTTACATTATTATGTGCTTGGTGTAGGTACACGTTTCGAATTGGGTTTAGCATATCTAAAGGTCTATTCACACGAAATATGATTATATAGAACGATGCGATAAATAGCCGAAGATTTACATTAGTCAGTGTGCTAAATTAGCATGGCAGTGATCACACCGTTGCCACATAATAATGCTCTGCTCATGGGTTTGGACTTCAGTCGCCCTGGAATAAAAAAATAATGAACAGTCACGCAGCTTCAGTATGGTCAACAAAATTATTATTGTAATGAAAGTACCTGTGTTTTCGAAATTAAATAACTATACCATTATGTTCCGAGATTTAGTATCTTATTATAGGTCTTTTGATATGTATAGAATGTAATCAGAACCGTTGCATATACTTACACGTAATACAAGAGGCACATTAGGTACAATTATTTACTATCCCTTGACGTTTGACGATTGCACGAATGCGTGTGACTCAAAAGTGCCTCATATCAATCGTGTGCTAAACAAACTATAATGTATACTTACGGCATTGCTGTGCGTCTGATCGGTTTTGAGTTCCTTGTGGTTGGAGAACTGTACGTAGACAGCGCGCCCACGCAACTGCGCCACGCAACCGCCGAAGTATGCCACCATCGCCACCGCCGATATCTCCTCCGCCATTTCAAGGAAAGCCTGTCAAAATTATGACAATAAAACATCATTGCTTCATGATGCAGCTTTAAGTTACATTGTACTTCTCACTCTCTTAAATAAAAAAATCCTGTGAGACTTGTTGTGATGTAGATGTTTTTATTTAATTACTTTTTGCATATCTACGACAACATGCTGGGTGGATGTTAAGAGCTCCATTAGAGTTTGTTATGAGTGACATAAATAAATCAACTATAAAATCCTACTATCTTATACCTTTAAACGAGCAATTCTTGTATATTATGTAGGTATATAAATATATAATCTGAATCTCGGAAACGGCTCCAACGATTTTCATGAAATTTTGTATGCAGGGGGTTTCGGGGGCGAAAAATCGATCTAGCTAGGTTTCATTTTTAGGCAATAAAAATCTGCTACAATCCTTAGTATACGAAGGTAGATTTCGTTTCAATCTACAAGATTAAAATAGCTCAAGGGGAAATCGAGCGGTCTCTAAACCAGAAGACATCGGTTCGAGTCCAGATGAATGATAATTTTTTTCCCTTTTTTTTCAAGTTGAAGGAACTTGCGTGAAAATACTATTAAAATTCTACCAAAAAAAAAAACAAGCAAAGGTCGGTCACCCAGGTACTTATAATTAAATGTCAAAGTTAGTATGTTTGGATGTTTGTTACTCAGTCACGTAAAAACTACTGAATGGATTTTGATGAAACTCGGCACACAAGTAGCCATATCATATCCTGGATTAAAACATAGGATACTTTTATTCCGGGAAAAGATAAGATCTCACGGATGAAACCGCGGGGGACCGCTAGTTGAAAATATTTAATATTGATCTAATTCAATTTGCTGTTACATAAATTCACAACAAAGCTCATGGTTTCAATTGAAAGTTCATATCTGCAGATAGGTAATAATTTTGGAGCCTATTGAACGGTATATCCGGTGCAACCGCATAATAATTCTATCAGTTAACAACAGCGGTAGTGTAATGCGGCGCACCCCAACAAGGCTTGTGTTTGCTGGGTCTATGGAGTCCAATTAATCGGCTTCGGTCTACCCGACCATATATAAACCTTGCAACCAAACAACTCTGCGCTGATTCAACGGATGGTCGCTCGTATCATTTCCTAAATGTGTTATGATTTCCACGGCCATTTTCGAGGTTAAATTTAGTTACCTATTCCACACGGTCGTTCATGACCGCAGGTTCTGCTTTTGGCGTCAGACAACATGTAGCATACAGCAACGTCATGAAACTGCAATCTACCGCAAACTAATTATGATACCTATTTGTTATGGATTAATCAAAAACTATTAAAAGAGATTTACATAGACACGATACTGGTGATGAATTACCGACAGAAATCAAACAGAATTATTTGCTGTAATTTTAGTTGTGTTTGTTTTCTGCGTACGTTAATTAATAAACATTTAGGTCAGTAATATATTCAAATGAAGCCTGGGATGGAACCTACAAGCTTCAAAATATTTGGATAGCTTTATTCGGGTCGATACGGTGCAAATGAATAGAAGTGTAGCTGTCACGCGACGAGTATCGGTCGTAAAATAGTGTCAACGCCTCTTTCGTTTTAATCACCGAGAGTGGAGGCGATTGTCCGCACCCACTCACATCGGTGTTTGCCCACCTCTCGACAGATGGCGCCTTTGTCACCGGACCCTCAGAGCTTCGGTAACCATCAACTACGAGCGATACTTTTCATCATCCACTGGGAGTCCGTCAAAGGACCAAAGCTCGCTATCGAGAGCTTTATTGATTGGTTCCAAATTATATTCAAATTCTAAGAGCAGAGGATTAATCTTTCGTAGCTGTATGTATTTTATAATGAAAATTTATAGTCGTTGATACGTGCAATTTTCACTTCATATAGTTAATTAATTAATAAATCCGGTTTATGCGAAGAATGAAACTTATAAAATATTTTCCAGTGCTTTGCACCTCGAGCGAGACAAGAAAAAGATACGGAATATTTAATAACAAAAAAGCGAGCAAGGAGACTGTGACCGTTCATAAAAAGGGATTCGACTTGTTTCTCGTGCTGGAAGAGAGATTGTTTTCCTTCACGCTACGCGATATATAAGGGGTGGATGTCATACGAGCTATTTATTAGACGGGATAACATTGTCGCGGCGGCCTTTCCACTGCCTTCTCGTAATAGGATTTTCTTTTTATTATTTTATTTCTTGGTTGTAAACTAACTCATTTTTAATTTGTCACCGGGAAATCGTAAATTTCTCATTGCACGTGCCCCCGTGGGTGTTTCGACGTAAAACACGCAGTAAAACTGGCTAGATGTCGCCTTACAACTTGTTCCGAGGCACTTGGGACTCACGTGATCATGTCAACATGCTTGTTGATGGATTACTAACTGTATACTACCAACTCGTTTATTGGCACTTCCCGTTACAAAAGGGCAATTATTTTCCTTGATCAAATTTCAAAACAGTGTTAGAATCGTAAATAATAAACATTTCATGCACAAGTACTTGCATATTTTCAGAAACTTGAAGAGTTTCGGAGAATTATATCTGTGTCTACATTCATTCATGAGCCCTCTCGACCCCAATTGAAATTTATTTTAGACGTCATCGTCCCCTTAATTTCCGCTAAATATAATTTTAGATGCAATCTCGCCTTTGGGCTCAATTTGCAGAGGTAACTGTCGCATGCTGAAATGGTACACAGTCACATAAAAATATTTACTGATAGAGTACCTTGGAATTTTTGAGTCACTTTCCGTCTTTGTTAAAATTATGAATTGAAAAAGGCAGAAAATATTATATCAATTTAAAATTGATAGGTAATAATTTATTTGACTATATAAATCAAACTGTTGATAATGTTTAAATAGTATGATAAAAAAACTGTATAAAAAATATTGATTGACTGTTATGGTTCATTTTCCAAGAGTTTTCTCGAAACTGACATTAATATCATTTAAGTGAAGATAAAATATTTCATGGAATAGGAAATTTGATAAGTCAACGGTTGTGTAGGTACAGAATCACTTCTTCTAAACTGGTATGACTACAATGAGCTTTCAGCGAAAACAAACATCTTGAAACAACAAAAAAGGTAACAAAAATAAACCATGGCATATGTAGAAATGTTTTGCAGGGATTCTGTTTAGGTCCAGCTTGCATGTAGCCTATCTACGTAAACCGAATCCCTTTTAAATAAAATATGCGTATATCATGAACTTGACAGCTTTCAGATACATAAAAAATCTTGGATGAGATAAGATAGTGTCAATAATTCTAGATCATTCGAATCAGCTAATTTTAAACTTTACCTTAAAACACTTTATAATATAACGTTACAGATAACACGCGAGAAACCAACAACATCTATAATAGGTCAAATTAGACGAAAGACAACTAGAGGCCGATGCTACAATGGTTGGCGGCCTATTTGTGGGGACCGCGCCACCCACTTGTTGTGCTTCCGGCGGACTCGGGCGCTCCATCCATTGTAACTGGAGTAGCTGTTACATGACCGAGTTAATTTACTAAATGAGGGTAGTGATCAGTTACATGATAAAAGTCATGTACCGACTTTAGTACGCTATTTTTTTAAATTAATTTTGTAGCAATCTATCCGGATTTAACCAACTTCAAAAAAGAGCCTCCTCCTTTCGTCGGAATCTTATATTTTTATTAAATCGAATAAACTCTCAAATGTCTTTAGTAAAAAATCAAGCTCGTGAAACAGGGCTGGGCATTGCGCATTTTTGGTCAATGAAGCTTGATTTACAGTTCGTTTTATGGGTCCATTAATCTACGAATAAATTTATTAATGTACTTTGGTTCCATAAAAGTGTCTAAAGGGATTTCTAATTGAACCCAAATGATTTGAATGGTGGTTGCCAGTGTCGATGGGTGATTAATGATGAATAGGTATCAACCAATATATATTCAAAATCTTTACACACGGTGAAGGACATTAAAGTAAAAAGAATCGATACTAACATAATATCGTATAATCTATTATCTAAATAGGGAACATTATGCGATTTTTTTACCTGATTTTTGCCTTTGAGCACCAGTACATTGGTGACTCTTCCGAAGGGCAGGCCGAGCTGTATAATCTCCGCCTCTGTCGTCTCGTTGGGTATGTTTCGTATGTGGATAACCCTTGATGGCTTGCCCACATTCTGTTCCAGTTTCACCTGCAAACAAAATAAATTTAGTTTAGTTTACAATATGCACATGAAAAAATTTCGTAATAGGTATCTAAAGTACCTACTGGGACTAATCAAAATGGAAGCCTTGAAAAACATTAAGTTGTATGACAGACCAGTAAAGTCGACTGAAGCCAAGGAAGAGATAGCTCAGAAATACTGAACTACTGGACAAATGGTAATTGAAACTAAAAATTTGGCACAAAAGAGTGCGAAACTAATAGAGCATATTCATGATAAATGCGTGTCTAAAAGGCGTGCGGGAACACAAAATGACCGTTCTAATATATACATAAATAAACTTAGTATTGTTCGCGAGGTAGAGCCAGTTGGATAATTGAAAAGTCGATGTAGTATAATTGTCGAGGCTTATCGGGCCCAACCCCGATGTGGGTGCTATTGTTCCCGAGAGAGCCTTTTGATTACGGCGGCGGGCCTGAACCAAATATATTGCAGCTTTGTATGACACTTCACTTTCCATTGAGGTGAAAAGAGCAACCTGTGTTAGATGGTGTTTAATTTTTATTTCATCGACCTTCCAGTTTCAACTAGGTCAGTATCAATATCACGACTCATTGAATGATAGTGGTTAAAAGTAGATATTCAAAATGGGTAAAGAATGACCAAAGCTAATAACAAAAATAAGTATTTGTTTGCCTGCAGATTTATTGATTCTCATGTACAAGTTACTGTAAAAAATACGTCGTGTTTTGTAAATCTTTAGTTTCCAATCCATAAATTAAAAAGATTTGGGAAGTAACGGACTATCTATCGTTTCCCCTCTTTTCATTCTTTGGCGGGCGGCGAAGCATGGAGGTGTAACAAATGAGTCTAATGCCTATTAGTTCGACCTTGTTAGTTCAGACAAAGTAAGCCGTGGTTCCGACAAAAGTGCTGGGAAAAGTCGAAACAGTTAGAAGAACGTTTCCTGAAAGCTTTGTATCAATAAGTAAGTCGGATTGTAACAAGTAATAACTGGCATTTCTTCACTTATTGAAAAAAGTTCAATAAATAATCTCGACGATATTTAACATTAGTAAATGCTACAAGGACTTGTACATATTATCGGTTCGACAAATAAAAAGTCATTTGTTTAAGGGATGTTTAGTATGAATTATTGAAAGATATCATTTTCCTTTGAAGCCAATCCAAATAATATATATTTTCAAATACCTTCATGTTTAGGTACATCAACAAACCGCTAACTAAAAGAAATGAAAATACAGATATGATATTGTTTTTAACAATCCCAATTCTGTCACAATAGACATCAAAAGAGTCGAATCTCCGTAAATAAACAAATAAAAAAAATATTGATATTTTTCTAAAGTTACTTGCAAAGGGAGAAATGAATCGTGGAGCATGTTCGCTCACCCATCTCGGTGTACATTTCGACATTTTCTATTCTCGCGAATGAAAACAACTGGTATGAAAAACGTAAAGAAGGACATTACTTTCGGTGGGTCAGAAAATCTGCGAGAAACGATTTCCACATCAGGCACTTTAAATCATCCGCTTCGTCTCACTTTTCATCCATAAATATTAAATCTTGGCTTGCTTGCCAGTATAGAAAAAAGAGATATCGTATGACATTTTCCTCCTAGGATTTCCCGGAATCGGTCAATTTTCCCGGTGATTGCGCGGGCCGTGTTTATTGAAACACTATTTCTCAGTTGGCCGCGTCTGTTGCGCCTCGTCATTAACTATCGTCGACAGTTGACATTTGATGACCCTACCGCTCTCTTGCCTCACTGAGACATTGCTTTATTATTGTATTACTTATTCGATTCAAAAGAAAGGACTCATTCAAACATAATAGAATTATCAAAATCAATTTAACGCATACAGATAAAAATAAGGAAGTTTCTAGTCCGTAGTAGGTACATTATCATAAATATCTTAAAGAAAGCCTTTTCTCATAAGTATACTATTATGTATGTTGAGCGCTGTCAAATGAAAAATTAATTTTTTCGCCAAATTTGTGATCTGTATCATCCAAACAAATGCTTGAAACGGGTTAAAAATTAATTACATTTTATACCAGTTTTGACATTAATTCGTTCAGAATTAAAGTTTTAAAGGAGCTTAAATGGAAACCATAATTAACTGGTTTATTCCGAGAGGATCGAAGCGACAAATTGATAAGGTTACTATCGTAGTTATCGTAAAATTCTCTGAAATGTCTATTTTATCTGAAAACGGAAGGAACCTTGATGCCTTTTTCTTGGGTTTTGGACTGACTTTCATCATATAACATTTTAATAATGATTCCACATTAACAGTAAATGGCCTAGCCGCTATAATATGATAAGATATAACCGTCAGTCGGTAAGGGCACCCAGTAATCCGCTTGTGGCATGTACAGGTCAGGCTGACACCCTTAGAAATGGGAAGGCTTACAACGGCTAGGAGCCGGACCTTATTTTTAAACACCTTGAGAGATTATGCTATTACTGTTGGTGATTAATTAGGTACAATAAATTATTATAACTTAATCGGGTTTTGATTTAGTTCAAAATAAAATAGTTCTTGAAACGAGAACTATTTATAAAAATAATTAAAGCTAATTACTATAATGACTAAAGTTTGTGTGATTAATCACATCTTCGTAGTTTATACAGTAAAATTAATACAATATTTTAGTAATTACCTACACAACTTTCAAATCGCAGAGTGTTACGCAAATTTAACTAATTAAATATCAAAACATTATATTAAAATTTAATTGGAAACCTAAAGGATGTTTATTTGTTTAGGGTATATAGCCTTTGTAAATATTTAATTTTAATTTTATTCTACAAAAATCCGGAAATGATGATTCATCATAACCGGATCAAACAATATCATTTATTTGTACGAAATAAACGAGAATGGGGCGCCTTGCTTGCATCACGAAACCTATTACGTTGCGCTCGTGAGGATTTCATCCCCTTTATATTCGCTTAGTCAGTCAGTGTCTACTTATATCTATATCTAAGGGTTGTTATCACGTAATAGTACGGTATACTCGTCGTGGTTACGTAGTTGGTACATAGATAGTAAACTAATTCCTTACAATGGTAAAATGAAAGTCCACAGTAAAAATAGGCATCGGAAAATAACATATCGAAACAATCCGTAGGAATAGAATGTAGAAATCTTTCAAGTATCGATGAAAATCCTTGAACTAATAAAAATTGCGATTTGGTGAAGCGTTCGCTAGTATAGTAACTCGATGAAAGTTTGACGAGTGCCACAGGTAAAGGGCGCAAGTCATAAATATAGAGCGTTTGGGTATCACAATTTGAGGATATCTGCAACTTCTTACGGATAACAATTATTATCTTTTGCCTACCCTGTACCGTAACATATTTTTTTTTTATGTCTCAAGTGCTAACAAGGCAGTCGGGTCACCTGATGGTAAGTGACAACCGTAATAATAATAATACCAGTAGTAACCAGCTTCTTTGATTAATCCGTACAATTTACATCGTATTTTGTCTCAAAAAAGGAAAATGTAGGTTCCTACTGAGAAAAATAATCTGTTTTTTTTTTTCAAGTTTTTGTCCGAGTAGATAAAAATGTTTTTACTTGAAATACGGCTTATGACTCGCGCCATATTTGAAGAGTTGCATCCGCCGTTAAAATTTCAAGAGCATTATTACACCAGAAATCGTTGAGGCCGGATCCGTCGGAACTTTTAATTGGCAGTCCACTGGAATATTGTTATTACATTGCCGACCATCATTGATACTGTTCAAAACAGATCGAGAACTCTTATTTAAATTGGTTTACATCGTTCCGCGAGCAAGTCGCATAATTATAGGGTTTATTCGCATTTTGTATTTGCACGCGCTAGTACTACCTAGAGTACAAAATGTTTCATTATACTTAGTTTTTTTTTATTGATAGCAAGGGACACAAATATCATTTATTTAAAAAGCCCTTGAAATAAGACAAAGGGTATATATTTCTATAGGGGACTAAGGGGTGTAGATGGAACCGCGAAGCTAATTGATTGAGATTTCAAGTGATGTTAAAAAAATATCTAGCCTTATAAAAAAATAATTGATCATATACCTACTAATATTATAAAGAGGTAAAGTTTGTGAGGTTGTAGGGGATAATTTCTGGATTTACTGAACCGAATTCTTTTACCAATAGAAAACCACGTTATTGGTTAGTGTCATAAGCTATATGTTAACCCGAAAATGAAAAGATTCCACGGGAACGCGGACAGCTCGTTGATCATAATAATATAACTTTTATTATTATTAAATCAAGTTGAATCTATATTAAAAACTCAAAGAATACTTAAGAACTTCCATATAGGTTTAAATATGTAAATATCAGACTTCGTTATCTGTGAAGCACATAATAATTTTCAATATTTACTACAACAACGATGGGGTAGTAAATGACACCTTTTATAAGTGTTGTTTGTACATAGTAGATACGTGCTCTCGTGGTAGGAAATCGTAAAATGAGATAGCCAAATGGTTTTATTGCCCCTAAAACTAGCAGTAAAATAGTAAGTGCCCGGGCAATGAATATCTTTATTGGATCATTTGATTGATTGCCGAACTTTCTGGGAACGATATTGTGACGTGGACGATATTAATAACGAAAAGACAGGCAGGTACAAACAATCATACCTACCTAGATACCTACACAAATATTTTTAATTAATAATAAGGCTAACACATTTTGATTCATTCTCACATAAAGTTATGTAAGTATTGTAATTAGTGTAAGTAGAGGGAATATTATTTAAATGTTTGAAAATTTTACTTTATTTAGTAATTTATGTGTAATTAATATAACGTTATATAAAGTTGACTATCACTGTTTACGAGTACCATAGTTAACAGGGGACGTATCCTAAATAAAAACATAGAATGCTTCAATTTATTTAACAGAGACTCGTATGTACCAATTTTACGTAATCTTTTCTCGTACGTCCCTAATTATGCATCGAATCCCCCGGTAGCGTGTAGTAGCAGTATCAATGCGAAGGTGATCGTAAAAAAGAAAATAACATTTACCTACTCCAATAAATAAGAAAAAGAAACAAAATACAACGTAAATTCCTTTCCAAATAAGATCAACAGTCAACCTGTGCAAGCGAAGTCGTAACTCCGTAAGACAAGCTCGTAAATGCTTAAGTAGTGGTAAACGCAGTCCCCTAGGCGGCATCTTCTGATTTGATTGATCTTCACAGAGAACGGCTCTCTACGTTTTTACAGGACGACGTCAGGAAAATGAGGGAAAAAACAGGGAACATAATTAATTACTTTATTTGGACATTAATGACCTGGTCAAAGAGGACGAGGGTTGATTAGTGTATTTTCCGCAGACGTGCTCTGTCTGATATTACAGTTAGTTCGACGAAAATTTTCCTTTATTAATATAGTTCAACAAGTCACGATTAAGTTTCGAGACATTTTGTTAATGTTGCCATTGGATAATAAGTCTGAAAAGTTCATATCATAATATTATAAGTTGTGATAACTAAAAATCCTAACTAATTTAATTTGAAAATAAGGTTCCATGAAATATTTTGTATGAACAAACCAGATGGCCGAGTTTTCCTTCAATATTTTCATAGCATGAAGTGTTTGTCGTTAAACACAAAGAGAGAACATAAAAAAACACTTTTAAAAACGAGTCGCCGTTCTACCGATGGGCTCCAAATGAATATTCAGCACGACAAAGAAGAAAGGGTGTCACGAAAAAGGCATTGCTAAAACATTCGCTATGGAAAAAATACCAACGCAATTGCAAAACCATAAAATAGTAAATAAATAAGCGAGGCAGGGACACGTCCCTATTTAATTATGAATTAAGGCCAAGCTGTAACGAGATCACAATGTAATTAAGATTACTGCGGCGAGGTTTTTTCACGGAGCCCCCAACAAGTGAGAGTAAATGGTCGGCAAAACATGGCGAAACTAAAATTGTTACCTTGTTTTGCTCGTACAGATAAAGGCTTTTAATATATTATTGTGTGTCCCTCCGAGGTTACTTACTACCCACGATTCAATTGGATATCCGGTCCCTTTTTGCTTTACTCAGTAAATAATTATGTGACTCCTTATTTACTATTGTTACCGATATCAAAAATTACGTTATATGTAGTTACAACGTAATTTATTATGGGAATTAAAGCTAAGTATCTGGTATACACGGTCAGGGTATCTCCTGGTTCTTTATGAGATGCTATAACTTACGTAAATATAAAATTATGAACTAAAATTTCAGGTACAAATCTTAAAATTGTGTAAAAAAAAACATTGCTCCCAGCCTTTGCAAAAGTATGATATATTTTTATATTCTCGTGACATAATGACCGGTGACAGCGGGGAAAAATAAACTGCCCGAGGGAAAGAATAAGAAAATGGTTCCTTTTCAACGAGACATTTCGTTTCTATTTAATTTACGTAAATGATAGACGGTGTACATAAGGAGATATTCTAAAAGGACCTCGATGTTTAGTTAACTTTATGTATCAAAAGGTCGCCTGTTATAACATTGATAAAAATGTTCTTCAGACAGGAAAAGCCTTTTAAAAAAGATTTGTAGTTACGCTCATTATAAAAACATGAGAAGTAATAATATTAAATCAGGATTGCTATAAAAGTTGTTTTTAGCCCAAAGTGAAATAACAAATCGCTTGCTCCCAACTTTTAACTTCACTATTTGCATTTGGACAGTAACTACTCTCTAAGCAATCCTATTTTCCAACCTGACGTGAGACCTCATTTGAAATTTTGTCCTCATAATTTCCTGTTAAGGATGCAAAGTTTCCCATCTAGGCTTTGTGTGCTTACTATCTTCGGCCACATCATCACTTACCATGGTGAGATTGTGGTCAAACACAAGCTTATCCAGAATAAAAAAAAAAAAAGGTCATTAGTTAGCAGCCAGTGATATTTACTTAAAATATTCTTTTTCAATTGCAATATGTAACAGTCAGTATTTCAGTTTTAATGGATGATGCAATCCATTTGGTGGTCGGTCGGGCAACACTGGCCTCCACAAACAAAGAGCTGTTTGTACACCGACAAACAAAGTGTGCATGCACAACTCGCTCCGTATTTATGTAAATACACGATGAAACAACTGTGCATAGGGAAAGACCCAAAACCGTGACCTTGTTTATTTTTGTAACATTTCCTACGATGTTGATTGTTTTTCATTTAGCCGTGCATGCGTTTAAAAATTGAAGGATATTGTACGTTTAAGGTTCTTAGTTATGTGTAACCCAATAGCGGAGATGAAAGTCAACTAAGTTCCCATAAAGGTCCAATCTCCGATGCCGATTATAAAAAAATAAAACGTCGAGACTGCTGCCGGTCGGCAAGTCTTCAGCAGATTGGGAGCGTTACTATGGATGCCGAAGCTCTGCGTTAGCAAAATAGCTTCCTGCCCGTTCGTCTCCCGCCCGAGGCCTCGATAATGAGCGAATCGGCGAGCATTGGACCACTAGGGTCCCAACTAAATCAAATTATATTTTAGTTACTAATTAATAAAATACATTTAATTTAGAAAGTTACAAATATAGAATTTTAGGATATTAACAATAAATAAAGTCTACTATGCTATTTTTACAAAAGTAAATCAAAGAAAAAAAATCTAATTAAATACCTAAATAAAAATATATTTACAATAAAAGATTTTCCAAATGGTCCATGGTACCCATAATGCTAGCAGCGTTGCCCCGCTGAATGATTAAGCTTAGCCTCTGGGCGAAAAAGTCCCTAGCTTTCAAGTCCCCAGAGGCCAACACCATGCGTTTACCTAATTAATTAGGAAACTAATGTTCTTCCAGATTTCCCAAGCTTGCAAAATACCACTTTTATTTAAATGTTAAAAAGTAATGAAAATAAATAACACTGTCTTACAATAATAAAACCACTCACCTATGTAATAGTCTAAAATTGTACTTTTAAATTTGTAAAAACAATTGATAGATACTTTTTCTTGATTAATAAATTGCTAGTTTTATGCTAAGCGATACTCAACCTGAACACTGGTTCTTAGTCTATACGGTAGTACGAGTAACAAAATGGGACTCCTTACCCACATTGTGTAATTAACCGAAAAACGATTAATCGAGATAAAACGATAAAACGTCGGAATCGCGAAACCGTAATAAGTATTAAAATAAAAGGTCCCTCATAAAAAGCCAACGTGCCATAAAGGGGCATCCCTGGCGGCTTCGAGGGCCAAATTTTTATTAATCTCCACCCCTAAGTTGGCGATATCGGATGGATTTTTACATATTGAATAAAAATTGAATTGATAATTTTTGCCAAATGAATACGAGGGGTAACATCGAGTTTGACCTACTTTCTTCAACCTCATTATATAATTTGTAGACCCACAAAGCAATCCCATTACTGCATAAGTTCTGTAAGCTAGGATCCGCTGCAGAAACCACAAATTGACTCCAAGTATTGGAGCTTAGAGACCGTCCTTGTACAAGCTACATGCAGTGTTTCGCAGGAGATAATTAGAAAGATTAAGTTCGTACGAAGTTTTCGAAAGAGCATACCAGCGATTTTCTAAGTGTGTCTGATCTTACAGTCATAAAGCAATGTAAATTATTGAATAAAAACTGTATGAGCAACTTTATTTGGAAAAGTCCCCCAAGTTTACATTAACGAAGCGTTTCATGACCCGCTTGCTCTCTTGCCCCTATTAAAAAATAATTAAATAAACATGAAAGTAGGTACCTTAATTATTGGACGGAGTGATCAGCGCTTAGTAGTCTTATAAAACAATGACGAAATATCGTATCAACAACGAAAGAACTTCCATTATCCTATTTCCTTGAGTATTTTATCCTCAGAGCTGTTTCCCAGGTAATTTATTACGCTTACAACGAGATGTGATATTCTATCGAGGGAGTGATAAGTGTACAGCCTTTATAAAAGCCCAATGGATATTCTGACTTGTTACTACGGTCTTATATATTCAAAATAATAGTACGATTACACAAAGTGAATTAGATTGAAGATTTTAGAAAATTTATAGGGCGTTTATCATCCATACTAATCCATACTAATATTAAGTGTGTCTGTTTGTCTGTCTGTTACATTTTCACGCTTAAATTGTTGAACCGATTTAGTATATTGGTATAGAGATAGATGGAACCTTGGAGAAGGACATAGGATCCTTTTTATTCCGGGAAAAGATAAGATCCCTCGGGAACGCGGGTGAAACCGCAGGGCGGAAAACTAGTTGGTAATAAACGCATTGACAATCTGTGTCGTGTGTAATGTTTGTGATGAATGTTACCTTTTTTGCAGCGGAGTCTTGGTTGTTGTTGTCGGCGTGGTGCGGAGCGGCGGGCGCCATGACGGTGACGCCACTCTGCGAAAGAAGCTCGTCGGAGCCTCTCTGTAACAAACAATTACATGCTATGAAGATATAGTTCACATATTGGACTATGGATTACAATGTATTACATAAGTATGGCATAAGAAGGACGAGCGAGGCGGTGAGTGACAATGTAGTCCTCAAATTGTATTTTTAATGAAGAACTTAATACACAAGGATATTTATAGGTACTTTAAAGCATCTACACCAAAAAATTATGGAAAAATTTAAATGCAATAAAAAATTACTACGTAATGAAAGCTCGTAAAATTTTGGTCACTTTTATTGCGATAATGTAATACTTTTTCACAGAGAACAGGTTTTACTAATTTTGGAGCAACATTTTTAAAAACTATTCTGGTACGTTACTGATTCACAAAAAATATTATTCGTGTGTAAAAAATGTTGAATATGTTAGATTTTACAAAGTGAAATATTTATCCAACAAAAATGAAAAAATCTCTCTAAACTTGTAATATAAAACATAGGGTCTCGTCGGTAAATGTTTTCAGGTAACTTTGCATATAGGCACGTCAGCGCCCTCATTGGCACAAAGGTAATGTAACAGAATAAAACAAAAACACAATTTCGCGCCACACCAACGCACACGTCAACCCCTCCTGGATCAATCTCAATTTAAGACGCCGAAATGACAGACCTCAGCAGTTAAACGCACCGGGCGTCGGTATAAATCACGTGACGTAATAAAGCAAATGTACAAATGACGCGACACCGCGGGTTTTGTACTACTCGTACGACGCGAGCGAGTAAGTAGGTACCTTCAGGACGCACCTGTGTGTCGTGGCCATCACTCACACGAGACACTTAATAAAGCTGAATACATCATTCATGCTAGTGTACCAAAAATGACAGGAATATTGTGTAGTTGAGCAACTGTGAAACTTTAAGAAAGTGATGCACGGAAATAATTTTTTTGCAGTAATTCCTTGCATATTTTTTCTTCAAAGTATCAGCCGGAAAATTAAAATTTTGATAAAATATTAAAATGTATTTTAATTTGTCAATTCAAAAATTACGCTAACAGTGACCCTTTATTTACTCTTAGCATAATAAAATAAGGGGCAGATTACGTTAGCAGCGGGAATTCCATTTTTCGACGTAAAGCTTTCATTGTGGAAAAATCGGAGCAGTTTTCTGTGAAATAAAACCAACATCCACGAGGTCCTATTCCTTGGAGTAATTTCGTAGAGCGCGTGTAATAATTGCCCGAAATTAAATAACATTTTTCACAACAAAGAAACAGCACGGATGGAAATTTTGCAGAAGAATGGCGGATTTTGCCCGGGCGGGGGCAGTTATCGTTTCCATAACAATTTCTCAACTTAATGGACAGTGATGTTGGATGATTTCGTAATGAAGACTACTGTTATATTGGGTGGGTTCTATGAATATTCTTGCATTATTATAATGATATGTTTGGAAAATATTAAAATTAGAGACATTTAACGTTGCAATTTATCAGAAAACAATCGAAATTCTTGGTATAAATTGTACTACGAATATGTTATCATTAAGGCATCCGATTAATGAAATATCGATTAAATAAATAGCTCATGGTCAAAAAATAATAATGCCATAGAATACTTAAGCATAGCCAAGGCTACGTTGTATAATTTATATTCACTACTTTTCTCATGGTATGAATGAAAGCGTTAATCATTAAAGAGTTTGTGTACATCTAAATACAGAACTTTCTATAAATTTTCGTTCACATCAATATGATTATTATTGTATTCACAGTCGCGAATAAAGTATTTACCAGCTTTCTAGATCCTAGACGATTATTTGATTATTTTGTAAATATCGGATACCTACACGTACCAAACCAAATGGAAACGACTTCTACAATAAAGCTGAATGGTTTCCCTAAATTAAAAAAAGTAATCTAAAAATGAATAGATGTATTCGGCTCATACTAAATACAAACGTAGGGATGTATTTGAATGAGGCGGTGGACGCAAAATCAATTCCTTATATTGGCTCTTCATAGGATGGTATTTGGTTTTACTCTCGAAAAGAAACCGGTACTTTTCTCGATCAGTAAAGTACTCAAACGATTCTCCAATATGTCATTTGAAAGAACGTGATACGAAGGTTTTATGCTCCTAGCAAAATATCTATAAGTACGTATGATGGAACTGCGTCAACTTTGTTTGTTTGTACATAGTGAGATCTATCGGAAGGATTTTATAAAATATTAATAAATATATCACAGAATCGGTAGTTTCTATAATGGTTTAAGATATCAACAAATTTGAGACTGTTCACTTGTTTTTTAAGACAAAAAAATATTGTTGTCGACCAAGATTTTTGTATATAACGAGATGACTATTGAAACAATTCAACGGTCTCTCAGTATTTAATTATCAAGCAAGCGAAGTCGCGGTTCTGACTAGTAGTAAATAAAATCTGCATGAAAGGTTTATTTATAACAGGCGAAGGGATCTCGGCCTTTTTCCAGATAGTAAGGATCCGGCATGATATGTTTACGTGGTCAAAGAAGAGCACCCCGGGTCCATTGTCGGAAATCAATACAGATAATGTATTAGTAATATTAAAATGTAATGCAAACGTTTGTTGAACGATGGGACATAAAGATTTCATTGTTATTTCAAACGTGGCCTTTTCTATTTTGCAAATTGTTTGGGTAAATATTGGTTTGTTATTTTTTCCGTTTCTTTTTTATCCTTAATTTTTATACTACGGTTTTACTCAATTTAAAAGGTAGGTACCTACTACGGTAAGGTAGCTACTTCCAATGTGTACTTTTATTTTCTGTCTATTTAAAATTATCTGTCTCTACCGGAAAACAAATAAGTTCAAGCCTGAATTTTAATACCATAATTTAATTTGTATATTTATATACAAGTAGTATAATTATAATGTAAATGATACTTGTAATGTGCGCTAGACATACATAATATGTATAGATAATAACAATAAGTAATACCCAATATAATAATATAATACTGTCAAAGTATTGCAAATAAAAACATACGCCCCCGGAGCAGTCCCTTGCGATTTTTATGAAGGTCATAAACACGACCGACACGGCTCCATCGATGTCATATGAAATATTTATGTGACACTAACACTATTCAAAGATCATTAATCGATACTTCGGTAGATACATACCAAGCATTTACACATAGCAGAATATTCATCATCCTAATTATGTGGTTTACTAGTATAATAAAAAAATCAAGTCTTGTGCATATGGTTTCACGAGATGAATTTTGAAAATGACGAGCTTGGCTTCTGCTTAACATAGGTACACGTGATACTAATTTTAGTAATAAATAATTACTCCTCCGGGTTTTTTTCCTCTAAGATTGCATGTATTTGTACAGTAACAACAAACTTTGCTTTTGGTACTCATCTGATTGAATGCTAAAAGCAAAAAACAAATAAATTTCCACGTGTCATGAGTACATTGTTTCTGTGGCCGAATAAAATGGGGGGAGCCGGGAGAAAACGAACGTTTACGACAGGAATGAGAAATCGCTTCGGCATTTATGACGTCATTGTTCCTGAGAACGGGTCTAATATGAAAAAAATATAAAAAAGGGTCTAGCTGTGGGAAAGCCATAACGAGTCTAATAATTTTTATTGAGATTTCACGAGCTCACAGTCTGATTTAACTCAGCGTGTGTAAATTATGATTTAATTTAATAACCGACGTTGAAAACGAGCGTAAAATGTTTTTATGTGAGATAATATACTTTTCATTAAGAGTCATGCGTTATGCGTTACCATCGCAGTTTTATATTCATGTTTTATGAGCACAAGTAGCGCGCTGGAATTGAATCGTTAACAAATATATAACCAGGATTTGCTCAACACGAGCAATGACCAAATTAGTTAAAAAACAAAATTACTTAATTAGTAGTTAAATAATACTACTAAAGTGTAGATACTACTAATCGATGACAATTCTGTCGGTAATGATATCCGGTTAAAGAATGATAATAACTATTAAACTTAAAGGTAGGTAAGTATATACCTTCATAACGAATTAAACTCCGTTTAATTTCATTGTAATGTTTTTTCACAAAGCTAAAAATATAAACCATTAAATTCCAATAAAGTAATTGAAAGCGAACCGATGAAATAACTCAAAGGAAATAATTGTACATGATTTTATTTATAGAAAAAAAAAACTTGCAGTGCTATTAAGCTACAGATTAAAGAAAAAAACGATTGCAACAACATTGATTGTTTCAGTGCAGATAATTATATACTTTTAGTAGGATATAATGTTACATATAATATTTTGAATGCGAAAGCTTGCGTGTGTGTGTGTGTTATTATTACCTAGCTGAACAGATTTGGACGAAACGTGGCACAGAGATAGATCATGCCTACGATGAAACATTGAATTTGTAAAACATGATATCACTTAGTTTTGGAAACGCGGGGGCAATTGCGGAGCGGAAGCTAGTAGTAGATAAATGAGACGTAACAAATGTGGGAGTAATAAACAAGTAGGTAGGTCTGCAATGATTGGGTAGATAAGATACGTTGATCGTGTAGTTGCACCGTGTGTGCCACACATTCGTCTAATGCTTAATATCATCGCCTTCAACTAAGATGTCGAAATTAACGATCTTGATAATATTTGTCGGCTCAGCGCTGCCAGCTCTACTCGTAATTAATTGCACCAATTTGTTCTGCGCTTATAACAGACATTTGTCAAGCGCCCACCCGCGCCCGATGATTTTCGCACTAAGTTCATAATCGATTTTCGGAAATGTCGATTTATCGGCAAAACTCATTGCTTCAACTCCGATATTAAGACCTTACCAGTCATTAATAAATCGTAACGATATTTTCTTGGACCAGCATAAGATTGATCGGAATATACAGTAGATGTCTAACAATGTTTATTAAAAATTCAAAACGTTCATTCATTGCAATAAATTAAGGAGACACGAGACAACATAAAAGTTAACAATTCTCATCACAACTAGAAGGCAAACCTCTTAGCCCCAGAACAATATAAGGAGACATTACTCGCTGTCACAACTCTACTTTATAGGGAAAGTAGGAGCAGCGAGTTGTGTGAACAAAGTTGTAGGGGGCCGCGGCCGGTTACTTTAGTAATGAATAGAGACGTCAGGCGCTAACCGCCATGCGCCACTCGAGCGCAACTCGCATACTATTTTAACTTTCAGTCGGCTATAACTAAACTATGTCGACCTAACACCGAGATCGAAGTAAAACTACGCTTTGTTATCCTACTAACACCATATTTATTAAACCACTATTAAATATCCGCTACCATTATGATACGGTTTAAAATCGTATAAAGTTGTAAGATAGATTGTCGGATCATTACGCTCACTTAGTTTGAGGGTAATGGACGCTCAATTTACGATATTGTTAGAGCAAAACTAATCTGGTCTCAGGAAAAGTTGTACGATAAAAGTTAACAGATATATACAGTGAGAGGAGAAACAAAGGGCAACGTTTAGAGGCGACGTTCATTTGCATACGAGACGATTCGAATAAATATAGCGCAGTGGGCTGGCGCACTGCTGGTGTTTTATGACTGCTATTATTTTAGAAGGTGCATACAATACAATCATATTTCCTAGCTTAATATAAATAAAACTAATGCATAAATAGTGTTTAACTCGAAGCACTTTGATTCGGTTTCCTAATTATGCTCAATAAAATTAATCTTTACCCCACAATGTTTTGTTTCTGTGAGATTGAGTTACTTCTCTGAATCCAATAAACCCTAATGTCACTATAAGAAACGTGTTAATGGTCGCTATTTATCGTGTAAGACGGAGCGTGAGAATAATCTGAGATCTGCCCTACGTTTCAGAAGTACTGTAATATTTTAACCGTCGAAAACATCGTTTAGAATCAAAAGCTTACGGATGGACAAATATTTCGGCTTGAGTTGTTAACTGTTCGGTTTCAATATTATTTTCTATTATTTTTAAAAATAAAAAACAAAAACCGACTTCAAAACTGTAACCTATACCTACGAGTACAAACATAAACTAAAAAGTAAAGAATAATATTTTAATTTCAAAGCAAGAGCCTTAAAGGACAATCAACAAAATTATTGATATTTATATATCTATTTAATATTTATAAACAGTTCTTTTTGGAGTCGGTGCCAGCCAAGAAGAAGGACAGTTTTGAACTGGACACGAAGTGTTCATACGAGAAAACGTCTTACGACACCTCTCCTTACGGTAATGTTCCTTAGGTCTGCGCCGTCGCTCCCCTACCTTTCGAAAGTTTGTTACAAAGGCAGAATTAAACTGTCTTTCTTGGCTGGCACCGACTCCAAAAAGAACTGTTTATAAATATTAAATATATATATAAATATCAATAATTTTGTTGATTGTCCTTTAAGGCTCTTGCTTTGAAATTAAAATATTATTCTTTACTTTTTAGTTTATGTTTGTACTCGTAGGTATAGGTTACAGTTTTGAAGTCGGTTTTTGTTTTTTATTTTTAAAAATAATTTTATTTTTCAATTTTTAAAGTTTATTCCTTATTATATGTTATCCTAGGCAAAACTAGTTTGTCCTGAAATCGGGTCTGGCCGGTAAAATATAATATATGATTAGCGGGCCCGGCAGACGTCGTCCTGCCCTGAAATTAAAAGAATTCTTGGAACTCGATTCCAGCGCCACCTACCGGGTCCAATTATATTTTAAAACCATCGAAGAACCCATTGAAGTATACACACAAAATTTCATCCAAATCCAAAAAGTCATGCTCAACGACTCAGTTTGATTCACTAAGGTTTATCAAACGAGATATATTTTTTTACGTTTTTGTTGATTTTCTCAAAAAGTGCTTAATCAATTTCGACAAAATTTAAATGGGACCACCTCTGAAGTATGATCTATCAAACAAAAAAGAATCATCAAAATCTATTCATAATTGGCAGAGAAATCGAGTAACAAACATAAAAAAAAAAAAAAACATACAGATGAATTGAGAGCCTCCTCCTTTTTTTTGAAGTCGGTTAAAAACAGCGTTTGCCTAACAACTTTATTAGCCTGTAATTAGAAGCTAAACTGAAACTTATTATACTGATTGAGTACTCACGCGAACAAAAGTTTTTAAGTTTAGGTGCCTGAGCCGTACCTGAAAGAATCATTAAATGTGTTCAAAATTTAGTTGCGATATAACAATTTAATATTCTTTCAGGTACGGCTACGTTCATAAGTTGACTTGTAGAAGTTACACAGAAAAGCGGCTTAGTGAAACATCGTTAGACGCCCAACCACCATCTAATGAGAAACTATCAAACTCCCAACGGCACATTTGTCTTTTTAATGCTAATATTCAATTCTCCAGCGACGCTACCCACTAGCTGGGCTTTTAGTTAGACCGCGAGTCTTATATTGTCAAGAGTTTTATATTATCTACTTATACAAAAATGTCGAACCAATTACGGCATATAGCATAATTTTTAAAACTACATCGAAATCTGCGGATGCGAAGTCGCGGACGAAACCGCAGGCAAGTTAGTTTGCTTATTTGATGTAAATTACCCTTTTTAACTTATTATTAACACGATTTAATATGAACATAAGAACGTTAAGTTCGTTTTATAATGCAAAATATTGTAAGGATTTAGAATATTAGACAAAATATGGTACGAAGGTAGGGTACCTATGCCTAGTTTACTAAATTATTTTTGTGAATTTTTGCGTTCACTTTAAGGTTTCGAAATCATATCAATTGATTACCATCTAGGCTTTGTGTGCTTACCACCTTCAGCCACATCATCACTTACCATGGTGACACAAGATTATCGAGATAAAAAACAAAGAAAAACTCTGTGGTTAGTTTTTTAATTTGAATAATCAACGTAATTAAAACAAGGGAAAAGATCAGAAATTGATATATCGATACCCTGTAATTTATATTTCACGTCGACAGTCGACACATTAGACTAGACTTATAGTATATCGTGCATTGCTATTTACCTCCAGAAACCTTTAGTACCAACTAGAATACCGAAGAAAGCCAGATGAAAACATCACAGAATAATAACCTTAAACATCTTATAATAATACAGTTAGCTTCGAACTAAAGATGTATGGGTGAGATACAAAATATGTGACAAAACAATCGATATCACTTCACCAAGAAGGGGAAAAACAAATAGATTCTTTATGGCAATGTAGGAAGGTAACAATTCACCCCTCAATGGGCCGTACGGAATCTAAAGCGATCGTAATTTTGTCGGGCAATATTCTGCCTTTTCATATTTTCCTTTTGCCTTCCAAATGTTATATCGTGCCCAATACAAGGCAGCGATTTCGTTTGTTATTTCAAGCGCTCTCGCGCCTCTCCGATTTAGTATATCGACACGTGAAGCAGCAGTTAAACAAATAATATGGAATCACTTCACTTCATCCCACCTGTAAGAGTATCTCGTTAGGAGAAATATCAAGAGTTACCAAGATTCTATATTATTGAATTTAACTTATTTAAAATAAAAACCTAGTGCATTTAGGACGGTGTACCATTAGGAACCGAAGTATTCGAAGTTGATCGAATATAGCTCGAGAATAATAAGATCATTCGACTTGATTAATTTTATAAATTGTTCACAACCAACTAACATAGATTTATTACTTACATAAAATAATTTATCATGTCTTACGTTAGTGTTGTCTAGTGTTAACTAGCGTGTTAGTGGGTCATAATATAATAATGAGTAAATAAGTAAAATACAATTAAACAAAAAATTAAACAGCATCTGTTTTTATACATGGTAAATTGATTGATTTCTAAGATCTATTTAACGATAACCCAGTTGGGGTGCTGAAAGAAAAAAAAACTTCGCTTTATAATAATTATGTATACATGTGCTAAAGAGCAACATCGGTCTAATAGATTCCAAGATAATTTAGATGTGACATAAATACAGATATGACGAAACTATAAGGGTTCTTATGTGATCCTACGGATCCCAAAATATTTTTTTATCAAAAAAAATATTTTGTTAAGGAAACATTTTTGTATTCAAAAATTACGTAACACTCATATCAAGAACAATAAGATGTAAGTCTTAATATAATGCAAAACGTGACGAGACGTCATTCACAAACAGTGTCAAAGACGTGAGCTTATGCTGATTTGATGTAGATACTCGTAATATGCTGAATGCATACTAGCAGAAGAAACATCAGCTTGGAATTTTGAAAATATTTCCACTATTGGAAATTCGAACAGTGGTAGATATTGTTTTGTTCTTCAAAAAATTATGTAGTTCTTATTATAGTTTTATACCTAGTAAAAAAATATAATAATATATTTACCTACCTACGTGAAAAATTATTGTTTTATTAAAGTTCCATATTATGGCAATACTTGGGGATGAATTTATAATCCGAAATTAGGCTTCTAAATTGATTGATACTGTCGTTAATTTAATAAAATAACGGATATTTTCCTTTTTTGTCATAAAAAAAGATTCGCGAACCTTAAACAATCAAACTTCCAAGTAAAAACTCTTTATAGTAAGCATATATACGTAGAGGATGGCAGTTCAAAGGCAATACTGTGTTTACATTTGTCTCTAGGAGTGAGGCGGGTAGCCTCAGATATTTAACCGCTTGCGGCGCTTCGCAAAGATAAATATAAACGACTGAGATTTAAATACTTTTTCGTTTCTATTCTTCACTTCCTTTGAAGTTATGTCCTTTGAATTTTTATATACATTTCATAATTAATATGTGTGTTTTGTGTACCTTTTCAACTGAGCTCTGGTTTCTTTTTAATTTATCTATATAAGTTTACAGCTACTTTATCTATATAATATATAAAAGGATAAGTCCTGACTGATCTATCAACGCCCAGCCTAAACCCTTAGACCTAGAAAGCTGTTTTTTTTCCAGGTGTTGTTTTTAAAACTTGACCGAGGAATAAGAACGGATTTTTCGAAATTCTACCTTTAAGGGGGTGAAAAAGGGGTTGAAAGTTTGTATGAAAGTCGATCATTTGAATCTAGAATCATGAAACTTTGTTTTTAGACTATCAATTAAAAATAAAGAAACACGTGTATCAGCGTTATTTAAATTTATACCCCTGAGGGGGTGAAACGGGGGTTGAAAGTTTGTATGGAAGTCCGCGATTTTTTTAAGCTAGAACCATGAAACTTTGTTTTTAGGCTAACAATTAAAAATAAAGAAACACCTGTTTGAGCGTTTTTTAAAATTCTAACCCTGAGGGGGTGAAACGGGGGTTCAAAGTTGGTATGAAAAATGAGAAGGCCTGACTCACTGACTCATCAACGCCCAGTCTACAGTCTACAACCTTGGACCTAGAAAGCTGATTTTTTTCACAGGTATTGTTTTTAAGATGTAGACGAAGAATAAGATAGGATTTTTCGAAATTCCATCTCTAAAGGTTTAAAAAGGGATACGTGGGTGAAACCGCGGAAAGCTAGTGGTCCTATAAAAGTAATAGCTATTGCCAGTCTTATAAAAGTTAAAACTAAATTTAATAAGCATTTTATCTCATGAATTGAATACAAGGCGTTGATAGCTCAGTGGTAGTGACGTCGGATACCGCGGCGAAGGCCGTGGGTTCGAATCCTACAATGAGCTTGAGCTTTTGGTGAAGGAAAACTTCGTGAGGAAACCATAGCACGGTGGAAGGGTACTTTGTAGTACCCGACTGGCTGGCTACCATCCTCTAGTTGAAAATCTGTCACCAAGCACCTATTGGTGTGTTCCGACAGCTGCACTTGAGAGCCAGTTCCCATCTAGGCTTTGTGTGCTTACCACCTTCGGCCACATTATCACTTACCATGGTGAGATTGTCCAAAATTAAAAAAAAAAAACAATTCACAGTGACTAATTGCCTTGAATACAGCCAGTGGCTATGCGGCCCGTCTATTCTTGTATCCTATAACGCATCCACTTCCGAACTTGATATCGAGCTGGTATGTATGTACGTTATCTGTCATATAGATATAGTGAATAACAGGCCGAGTATTTAGTCTAGCATAGATGCATCAACAAAATACGTATCTGTGTAGTGGAAGCTTATCCATAATGCTAAATAGATATTCAATAGGTCTATTATAGGACCGCTATTGCAACGATTGTATGGTTTTGTACCTACCACAATACTATTATCACTTATCAGTGAAACCATGTGACTACGGAGACATAAACGATTTTGGTTATTTATAACCGACTTAAAAAAGAGGTTCTATAATCGAAGTGTACAAAATTATGTTCCTATTTAGAAATATAGAGGTTTACAGTGGTTTGCTAGATATTTTACATACTATATTATGTATTTAAAACATTCGATTCGTCAGAGACTCAGAAATATTCTTACTCTTTCGGCTTTCAATTGGGTATTATTTTTTAGTAATTTTGTAATTACTAACAATGGTCACAAAACTGTAAACGAGTTGGTACATTGATTCAATTTAATGCTACTACGCTTTTGAAGTGAAAACTTTGGTGCACCATTAATTCAATGAAAAGAGGCCATTACAGGACAAAGGATAATAGGCCTGCGTCCGTCGACCTTTTTGCCGGGTCATAAGTATCAGGCTGAAACTTTCTAGATCGCTTCATTTCAGTGAGTCGGACAAACTTTTTATTTGACAAAAATCTAGGTAGTGGGGACTAATTTTGCTAGAGGCCTTGAAACATGTCGATAAGTCCGGGTGCCAAAAATTTACTAATACCAAGCCGATTTTTACTGAAATTTAAAGATTAATTTATGAGAAAGTCAAAAAGTAGATGGTCCGACAAAATTAATGGGGACTATGCGCCAGTCGGACATACTGAAAATGTTGGAAATTCAAACTCAAAAAAGTGATGAATATCAGGCTAATTTTTTTTTATGGGTTCATAAAAATTAATATAATACAACTGTAACGTTGTCCGACAAAATTTATGGGGATAAGCGCCAGTCTGACACTCGAAAAATGTCGAAAATACCAGCACAAAGAAGTGATTGATATCAACCTAATTTTTATTTTTTCAGTAATAAAATAATGTTTCAAACGTGATTCTACGATTGTCCGACAAGAAATGTGGGGAATACTAATAAAAATCGATAAAATATCTATTAAAATATATCTCCCCTCTCTCCCTGAACGCTGTCTGTGTGTTTCTGTTCTGTGTTTGACTGCATGAAAGTGAGTGAGAAAGATGATGAGGCAGAGAGCGCACTATAATGAAGAAACAGATTACAACGATTTCGATTAGACATAATAAAGAAAAACTATTAATAATTAATTAATTTTTTAAACATTCGTAAATAAATATTTTTTTACCTACTTTTATTTTCTATCCTCTCTTGTATTCTAATTAAAAATTTGCCGTTATAAAAAGTGTTCTATTTTTAAATGACATTGAAAAGCAGATGTTTCTTAAGATTCAAATTTTTATAAGATACAATAATAATTAAAAAAAAAACAAACTATTTTTTCATAATACAAAACCTTTGCTTCAAACCATAAACAAATAAACAAATATTTTTTTACATGTCTTCTATCTTTAATCTCTCCTTAAGTTAACTATTATTAGAATTTAACAAAAATAAAATAGTAACCAAAAATGTATTCCTCACAAATCTACAATTTAAATTTAAATTTTAAAAGGCCTGTTTAGCTTCCATTTTTTTAATATTATACGAATCCTCCTAAAAAAATCTGTAAGCTCGTATTTTGACACGTCTTATGTATGATTTAGAAGAAAACAAGAAAAATTTTATCGCTTGACTCCATGAGATAACGTATTAGCAAAAAATTGAGCGTGTGGAAACCACGCGCGGTAGAAGGCGTAGCCTTCTTAAACCATTTGTTGTATATATACTACTTAGATATTTAATAGTTTTTTCAATATTATCAATTAAAATTGATAAATTTGAGAAGTAATTTTTTTTTGCCAATTTTTTTGGAGTCAAGTCTTATGAAAAACTTCTAAATGTGTGATAATAAAACTAATATTTTATTTATCAAACAACATAAATTTATATTATTTTTCTAAGATAATCTAATTAGAAACAAAAAGGGTAGCTTAAAAAAAGTTTATACATTAAACTTGAGCCAAGTACAGCTACATTTATTCACAAACTTCTAATTGTGGTAGAGAGGTTAAAACCTCATGTATACTATATAGTGCGACAGATACACTAACAGAGCTCTCGAAAGCGAAAAGCGAAATCCACATATAGATATACTGCCGTTTCTAAGAGCGTATATATAGATATAGTTTCTTTGCGGTTAGGCTAATCTTGTCGGACTAGCGATATGACCCATTATTTTTGTCGGATATCACTATATTTCAGTTATAAATGATCTAATCTACAATTACTCATGTTTGTCCGACAAGTATTAATCACTTCTTTGTGCTGGTATTTTCGACATTTTTCGAGTGTCGGACTGGCGCTTATCCCCATAAATTTTGTCGGACAACGTTACAGTTGTATTATATTAATTTTTATGAACCCATAAAAAAAAAATTTGCCTGATATTCATCACTTTTTTGAGTTTGAATTTCCAACATTTTCAGTATGTCCGACTGGCGCATAGTCCCCATTAATTTTGTCGGACAATCTACTTTTTGACTTTCTCATAAATTAATCTTTAAATTTCAGTAAGAATCGGCTTGGTATTAGTAAATTTTTGGCACCCGGACTTATCGACATGTTTCAAGGCCTCTAGCAAAATTAGTCCCCACTACCTAGATTTTTGTCAAATAAAAAGTTTGTCCGACTCACTGAAATGAAGCGATCTAGAAAGTTTCAGCCTGATACTTATGACCCGGCAAAAAGGTCGACGGACGCAGGCCTATAAACAACAAAGCAATGACCAAGCAATGTGTTAAAAACCAGTGTCTAAATACTTGCAGTTTAGTTTCAGAATATCGCGGATGGTGATAATAGACTTAAGCAAAAGTTGCTTAAAAGGCTTGTTACCTACTACATGCAGTGATGAAGCCTTTATTATTAATGGTTTTAACTTTATTGTTATAAATAATATTAATTATTAATTAAGAATATAACATTTTATATTCTCTTTTTCTGACCCATGATATCTTAAGAATGGATAAACAAGTAGAAGTATTACGAATAAGTGTGAGATTTTAATAAATACTGACAACAGAAAGCTTTAAGATAAAATTAAAATCAGTAAAAAAAAAATGGAAGCTAGACAAACTTCCAAGTTTTTTTCAACTCTCTCTATAAGTTGAAAAAAACTTGGAAGTTTAAATATTCATTTCATGTTTTTGCTCTCTTTATAAATTCAATTTTATCCTTCGAATACTTAGCATGCAACTGCAGCATGTTTAGAAAGGTGTGGGTAAGCTTGTTAAAGAACGGGTAAACGAGACGTTTAGCTGTCAAAAGTGAGTCAAAGTTTAAAAGTAGCTAAATGTTCTTAAATCGGGTAACGGGCCAGGACAAATATTTTGCCACTTCGGAACGTTACCTGACCGGAGAAGTGGCCGCGGGCGGGCCGGCAGCGGGGAGACAAAGTAAATATGTCCCCGTTTCCCGGGTCGTCCCCACATTTTATCGGGGAGCGATCGGCGCTTGGGTCGGGAAATGAATTTAAAACGTGTTTGCGGGTAATCTGTTATCGGTCCCTTGTCTCTGGCACGAATATAGACGTTCGGCCTGGCTCTATATCTCGATCCTGATTTTGTACCTCCAGTAAACATGTGCTCGAGTAGTTCCTATTGTTATAATTTGTACGCGCATTGTGTGATTAATAATATTATCTGAATACCTTTCTACGTATATAATCATATCGTGTCCAATGAGAATTCTATTGTCCTAAATTTTCTTAAAATCACAGTAGGCACAAGTTGTATTCTATAAAGTTTGACTACTACTTTTTACATATCAAAATTAAGAGAATATCAAATAGGTTATTTACAGAAGAGTAATTCTTATATTTGAACTTTTTTTGACTGGTCTAAGAACATTATGTACGGTAATTATAATTATTTTAGAAGGGATAAACCTTCAGGTATAACGTATACTATGTACCCAAATTTGAACCTATATCTTGAACCTGAGCCTTACGATAGGAAAATATTCATTAAACTAAAGAAATTTCGCATTACGACAGCAACAAAATGCTAAACGTACTCATATAAGTAGTCAGAGCTAGGTGGGAGCAGAGTCTAATACGTAACACTGGGTTAATTATTTCGTCACAAGAGCCCTCGTAAGCCACTGTAACAGCGCTTCAGTCGAGCTCGGGGGCCATAAAAGCTACATAATACGCGGCAACGTAAAATTCTCATTATTTTAGTATCTGCGAAACGGTCGTGGAAAACATCTCGTAAAATAAAAAACCTGTCGCGTCGTACGAAGATGCAAGTCTCTCCATGGAGGCCGTTGTTTAGTCAATGTGCTTCTTCTAAATCCAGGTGGATTCAGCGTGGACACCGGTTAGGATAGAATACACCGAGCTACGTGGATTTCTATGGAAAATACAGACTTTATGATAGCCGAGGGATAAGTTTCCATTTTAAATTGAAGAGAAACTCTGAAATGTTTCCTTGTCTCCCGCCGGGGCTGAGCGCGCAAAGCTGAATAAAAATTCACGTCAGGTTAAGCGCACGGAAATATTTACACAAACTAAAGAACTTACCGGGGGCTGTAAGAGGCAACATAAATAAATGCTCAACTTTATGGATACTCCATGTCGATTGATTTGGTATGAGCGGAATATGTATGTTAAAATACACATCGATGCCTTGAATGATAAAGTACTCAAACACGCATAACGGATAAGAAAACATTAAAACCGCAGATTCAGGTAAAAATTTTCAGACAGATATTATTCAAAGTTTTTTTTAAGCGAAAATGCGACTAAGTCCCGGAAACGCCCATTTACATAGCCGATGTCGACGCGATGGTGCGTGGCGACTTCAAATGGGAATTATAATACCAAATTGAATACAAAACTTTCCTTTCAGTGCCGAGTAATGGAGGAGTCTATGCACCGGAACAATCGAAAAGACAAATAGAATGAGAGAGGAGACGAGACACTCGCTCTGTTGAAATAATAAGTACCTGACGTCTTTTTGGACATACCTGGCGCGCTTTTTTTGTAACGATAAATTTTTACGCTTTGATCTTTCCAATTCAAATAGGCTTTTTTTCTCGTAGAATCAGAAGTTATAGGAATATTTCAAAAGCTTTAAGTGAGGCGACAGAGCGGATTTTCCTTTCCAACGGCTATATCGTTCTGATTGAAATGCAAATGAAACAGTGTCCGTTCAAAACGTATTTATTTTATCTTACTGCTTCGGTTAATCCTTCAAATTAGAAAGATAAAGATACAAATATTTAATGACGTTTATTACTTTAGTTGCGTTATTTCAGCGGGGGGCTCTTAATAATAATCATGGATTTATATGTATAGTTCAACTACCTATCTCCCGCTATCTCTTATTCCAGGATATAATACAATTTTGTGCTAAATCTTATCAAGATCGGTTAAGTAGATTCGGAGTTTATCGCGATCTAACATCGTATCAAGTCAATTTTATATATTATGGTATAATTATGTAAGAAACCACTCTTATCAAATCCAAGAATTTCATAACATTAGTTGTAAAATGTATGAAATTTTAATCTTCAGTCTGCAGTCGCGCAATGACAGGGATTGTTTGCTGAAGAATCTGAAGCGGTTCATTATTCCGTTCCGAGTTATTTGGCGCCCAACGAGGGGCTATGCTCACTCGACGGCGAACATCTGATGAATCACTCGCAGGTTTTAAGTTTTAACAGAGGATTGTTACATTTTTTTAGTTCATAGCTTCCGCAGGTAGCACAATAGTTATGTAACACAATGCTCAACAGTTGTAACTACAAATCCGAACAAGTTACATAACGAAACAAGCTGCAACAAAAACATTTGCCTATGCCGACGTTAGTGAATTGTTCTCCCGCTCGTGACTGGGTAATTTCCATACATTTCAAGTTCCATCGCCTGCGGGACGTTCGTTCTTTTGTTGATAAATGTTTGACGGGAACTCCGGGGACGCCATTAAAAGTTTTTTCGTGAATAATTCCAGTTTACATACGCAAATGTTTACTTGTGAGTTTACCCGCGCTCACCTATTCGGTGATTTCTTTTCATAGAGGCGTTTGTTCGAGGAGCGGTGAATTTCTTCTAAATCAGGTCGTTTAATAAGTTATTGGAAAAGTTTTCATGTTTTTTTGATAGAACTCTCTTTCAGTGGCAGTTTTATTTTAATCAAGCGCGCTTTTAATAAACAGTTAAATAAGGAATACATTAAATCTGTCAAACTATTTGAAGGCGGGTTATAATTGAAATAATACGTGGAACTTCAAATCCTTGCAGGGAAAGTTTATTGGAAAGTTTTTGCATGAACAAAGTGACCGATAAAGACACGTAGACCTTAAAGTTGTCGGCGACGTAGTCGAGTCGGGTGAAGTAGCAAGTTCCTGAAGCTATAACTCACTACGGGACGAAGTTGCTCGATCAGATTGTGCAAGAGACAAAAAGAGGTGGCGCGACATCACGAAAGCTATATTGCGTGGATAAACGCTCGTGCTCTCGACACCGCGGGTTAAGCTTAGGGAGTATTTCAACCCTCGTTTCAGATTGTTAGAAAATTTGATAGGTACTGTCTTCCTATTCTGCAAAAGATGCAAAGTAGTAAGTTTATTATATTTCATTGTTTTGTATCATAGCTTAAAACATTTATATGGACTACTTTACTTAATAGAAAAAGAATATTTTTCATTAAAAGTCATAACAACTGCGAATGTAACTTTAACCCAACATTCATTTTTAAATCTTTTACAATCTTGAAAGAGCTATAAAAAAGGTGCAAAAAACGTTAAGCTTTAATCCTTTACTGCGGATATTACAGTTAGCAACTGCGAGTTTAGATTACAAGCTGTGATAGAGAACGACGAAGTTAGAACGGGATCTTCTATTTTATATGACAAAAAAACATGAAAGAATATTAAATATATTTTTTATATATTCAGTAAAACTCTACATATTTGTAAGGACTTCTGATGAGTACAACCGTAGTGTATATATAGCGTATTAAAGAAACAGATTCCGTTATAGGTACAAATACTTTCGAGCACTTTATCAAAAAACATGCCTATTAGTTGTTGTTTAAATATACCCATGTCTATATCTGTGTGGTATTATGTGTGACACAATGGAGTGGTGATCACTTATATTTAGATATTTGTAACTTTGACAATTTATTTTCAATACAATTTCAATAAATTATTGAGAAGAGCATATACGCCTACATTTTTTCTGCTATAGTGTCGTATTAGGATATTATTATTGAACTTTATTGGTTTCCGCGGCGCACGCCAGTAAAGCTCCCAGTCGGAATGATTTCCATCTTCAAAAATCATAGTCATATTTCAATCAATATACACAGAACCTTAATGAATTATACACCAAAACCTTTCTCATGGATCAATCCACGCATTGGTGAAAACCGTATGAAAATCCGTTTAGTCGTTTTTGAGTTTACCTATTGCGAACATACAGACGCGGCGGGGGGCTTTGTTGTATAATATGAAAGGATTTGCTTTATTATATTGCTATTTGCTTTATAAAATGTATATAAGTAATAATAATAATAGGAGAAACAGACATGTTCGTTCATGCATATATGTGTGTCCTGGATGGGAATCGAACCCACGACCTGTGCGTGACAGGTGTTCTTACCAACCACTCCAACCGACCCTGGACCTGTCATATCGCTGTTGTAGGCGTAACTTATAAAATACAATTTAATTAAAATATTGCGTAGGTAGATATATTTCAATGGTTACGTAAAATAACGTCATATTGTTTGACAATCACTGGAAGTGTATCGATAAATAAGTGACAACAGTGTTTTAAGCTAAGGGTGAAACGAAATCACACTAATATTAACAATGTGAAAGTTTAGATGGATGGATGTTTGCAAATGGCTGAACCCATTATTGCGTGAAAGAGTTGCAAAGATTTTGATGAAACTTGGCACATAGGTAGATCATATCCTGGAATAACATATAGAATACTTTTTATCCCGGAAAAGGATAAGATCCCTCGGGAACGCGGGTGAAACCGCGGGGGACAGATAGTAAATAATTATCTTAATTGAAAGTATTTATTTCGTATTATAGTATCTGGACTGGAGTAACAATATCAATATAGTCTAAGTCTAACTAAAAAATAAAATATTTGATGACACTAATACCATAATTACGAATCGTTATCCGTTTTCCTCGTTTTTATAGTAATTGAAAATGTCTTACAATAGCGAATAAGCCTAACAATATAAGTCATTGTATAGCACGTCGCTTTGTACACATTTCCTATTACTGTGAGGGATGTGAGGGAACCCACGTAAATAATTTTAAGGATCAGTGGAGGCAGCCACCGTGATTATTTCGCGCTAACGAAATTAATAAGGTAAATTTCAGCGGTGTGAGAGGGGCTTTATTGCGTTACAACGGAACCGCTTGTTTGATGGAAAACTGTTATGAGAGAGTACCGATCTGAGCAATAATGTTGAAAAAAGTTAATCGTGATGTACTTTTGAAAAATATATTTTTCAGTCCCGCATAAATTATTTTACGTTAACTTATAATACAACATTCACAATAACGATAGTGAGATGAGAAAAGTCAAGTGTATAGCAAGATTCATGCAAGTTAACAGATAGGTATGAAGCTTTTACGACCCATAACGTCACCTCTGAAAGTGAAATAAAATATGATACCTACCTACCTTTTTTATGCAGTAAGTAATAGTATAATATACATTGGTAGCGTTGTATACATAAGTAATGGAATAGTGTGGTGGTAATCATTTATATTGCCAAAACTGTATGGAGTTGTTTTGTTGACGGTTATATTATATACGGACAGAAACCGTCTTGACGATAAAATACGTTTTTATTATATAAACAATAACATTACCTATATAAACAAATCTTAGATTGTCGTCCTAGAACGCGAATAATATTTATGTAGGACTGTTTTATTCAAAAGAAAGGTCGACTCACAAACACTCAAGCGATATCAGAAACAATAAACGTCATACGCACATTAGAGCAGAGTGACTGTATCACATCAAAGGACGAACAATCGAGGGTGTCCACATCAAGTCTCGTACGACAAATTATGTGCTCGCGAACAGAGAGGGATATTGTCGTCCTAAAAACACTTTTCCCTTGTTTTTCCTCAAAATGGGGTAAGAAGAGTAGTTCGGGAAGACAGCTTGATCCGGTATACGCGCCAGCAACAAGTCTCTTATGTACACATGGGAATAACAACTTTGTACACAACGATAAAGGGTTTAATTTATTTTGCTAAGATTAAGTATGAGCTAGAAAAATAATCCGTGTAGATATTGTGTACGTATTTTTGCGAAGACATGGAATGTTGTGAATTGGGTTGTTATTATTTAATGAGTTTTTTTGTTAAAAGGTAATTTTTATAAAATATATACGACTTTTTACAAATGGTTTTTTCGTCGAACATTACCTTTTATAAAAATTTGTAACATTTTGAGTGTGAGAAGAATAAGCAATAATTAAAAAAATAAATTGAATTAAATCAAATCAACTAATTTCCATAAAATAAACGGTTTTGCACCTAAAAACTGTAATGCAAAAAGTATCTTAATTTACTTTTATGTCTTTCTACGAGTTTTCAGCTGTAACATCTCAAACGACGACGTCCAAAGAAAAAATAAACTGTGCACTGTGCATTCCCGGCTCATTATTGTGACTAAAAGATGTCCGGTATAAATGAAGGAGAGAGACGCCTCGCTAAAAGAATACTTACTCGTATAAAAGAGACGATTCGTAAAATACAAAAAGCGGTAAACAATAGCGAAGCAGCTGAAGGCATCTGAAAAAGTTTTCAATTAATTGAACGAAATTTAAGTTGGCCGCGGCGGCATTACGAAAAGCTCAAAGCATCATAGAGTTTCCTAACAAAAAAATGCTCACACAGTTAACAAAATTATAAAAATAAAAGGGGGCAGTGAACTGTACAATACATAGTATGTGTTTATGTAAAGGTGAGCTGGCCGAGGTTTCGGAACAGACCGCAAACTGAGTGGGTTAAATGGAGCGTGGACGCGGCAAGGCTGATGCACTTGTTGCAATTTCTCTCCACTCCGTAACTTAATTGTGCCGAGTAGGCCATTATATTATTCGGTATAGACGAATGGCGTTAATTTCACCCAGAAAGGTTACCGTCCATTACTATAATTGCGTGCCGGAATTCATTTAAGTATCTCAGAACTTCGGCTAGTGGCGAAGACTCTTCGAACAAACTCGAGAAAATTCTCTGAAACCAACTACCAAAGAGTATGGAAGTGAACGAGGACACTTTACTAATATTCCTAATTAAGCTTTTAATGTAATTGAAAGAGTGGAGACACGTCGTGATTCAAAGGAGTATGCGAGCCGCCGCGCCACACCCCTTCGTTCGCGGCCGAAAATACTCTTAGATAAATTACTTAGAGAGAGTTCGGTGCGCATACAAATCGGCGAGCGATTCTCAATATTTCACGTTTCAAACTCGCTTGGTTTACACACACCTTTAATAGGCGAGGGAAGATGAAAACACGCTACGACGGACGAAGTGCCATAACAGAGTTGTATTCGTCGAAAATGAAGCCATTCTTGTTAAGAGCCATTCCGGAATTCCGTGTTCTTGTTATATTACTACAACGAGTCACGTCACGTAAAGAATTTCTGATATACAATTAAAGGTGGAACGGGTGTTGGAGATTCCGAGTCAAAGGTGGGCCGATATTATTGTAGTCTTTCGTGAGGAGGCAAATAACCGGAGAGCAGGGGCACCTGTGTTCGATAATGCGACGCCCCGTCTGGTCGTAAGGGCAAGGAATCAATTAGGCCGTTGCCGAATTGCGTAACGTCTCTAGTTACGAGCGTTACGAGGGGGTCCACAGCTGCTTTTTGCTCATCCAACCTCTTGTTATTGCGCAATCGACATTCGACGCCTCAGATTAAGACATTACGTATTCATCGAACCTTTTTACTATAGTTTTTATAGATCGAGGACAGTAAACAGTCCGAAGGGCCTTAATTTTGATATGATTCGCGAATATATTTACTATTAACTATGTAGCAAATTTCATCCAAAGCTACAGCAAACCAACTTCTTGAGTAACATTTAGCCACTCCATAAAGTAACAAAATATAGAAGAATCATATTTTAGATGGGATAGATTTGCGTTCTTCACTATGGTACTTGAGGAGACGTTTTTATCTGATGGCCGATGGAGTTAGTATGTATTTTCTCACGAGTGCTCCTGAATACACCTACAATATCAATATAGAAATAACTTATTTGAGAGTAATATAACTGAATTTTCTGCGTTCTGCATCATAAGATTTACTTGTCTTTGATAGAAGAAACATTTGAGTCCATTGTCTATGCAACTAATTAATAAGGCCACTCAACACATCAAATCGTACCGTGGTATCGCGATAAATGGTTATTCTTGAAAGCAACTGTAACATCAGGTTTACCACAACGGGAGGGTTGTCGGATAAAAGTTGTATGTCCGTGTCGGGAGTCCAGTACGTGTCGTTAATTTGCTTAACATGCATCGTGATTAAATGTGACGGATCAGTTTGATTGCGAACCCCACTATTTTATTTCAACGGGTTGTTACTACAATATTTTTAACATGTGGAAAAGTTTTGGTTGATCCTTCGAACTCCGGAGATATTGCAATTAATTATTAAACAAAACACACAAGCATCGGTTATAAATGTGCCAGTAAATGACTTCATAAAACCTCCTAAAAATGGCATTGAGCTAAATTAATCCGATTATTAATCATTGGATTCAGATAAGAGCTATGGCCATCACATCGTCACAGGCGCGTGATACTTCGACGGGAATAAAAAATCCAAATTAATTAGGTCGAATAAAGTCATCAAGGGCACACTGCTCGTAATTTTTGCCGTGTCCGTTGTAGATTGCGGCGTGTGAGGGCAGTCGTATGTGAATTATTTAGAGGCGGTCACGCGGCCGACTGGGCCGCAATTAATGAAGTGGTCCGAGTCGTTTGTCAATGCGGTGGTCTGTGGCGGTCGGCGGACCCTCGAATACACCGATCTGTTCCCCAAAATGTAACCAATAGCACTTAAACCGAGAATGACGTAAGTTTCCTTGTCATATACTTCTTCGAAATTACGATAAGTACATTTTATTTAATGTAACATTTCATTAGGTATGTAACATTCACTTTCTTTTGTCTTTCACAATCTAATTCTGAAATAAAAGAATTTATTTTCTTCTTTGTCAGTACTTTGCATGGTTTATTATGCCCGATCGTATTTAGGCCCATCCTGTGATCCTGTAACGTCATCGTCGACCCAAAGTCCTTTCACAATACAATCAATTTTATTATTCAGATTATATCGTATTATCTCACATTCATTAGGCATAATTTCAGTAACTATTCAACGGCTTAATATTAGTAGTGATAATCTAACTAAAAGGATTATAAATCTAGTGAAGAGGTCGGAAGTGGGCCGTGGAGGTCGTCATTAATTTTAATGGTAAGATTTATTTGTCCCCGATTACACAGAGTTTGATCAAATTCTGAGGCAGCGTGTAAGCGCCCTCCCAATGACATTAGGCAAAGATGCGACCCTAGCCGTCACGCCACCACCGCGTCGCGTCTCGCTGATACCGTACCTCTGTAATCGTACCGTTTAATTGCAATAAGTTAATAAAATACCACAGCGCTTTTAATTAATTTGTGGCAACACAGGTATCCAATTAAACGCGGATTTCGAAAATTTCATAAAGCGATGTATTGTGGTAAAGGCTATTTTTGTAGGTACTTTGTTTTTGTTCGGTTTGTTTGTCCATGCATGTCCGTCAATTTCCAATGGAAAAGTAAATATTATAATGGCCTTTATTTAGTGATTGGTAGAGGGCTGTTAAAATAACCAATACACTCATACATTTTCATTTTATACGTTAATCGTTTCGTTTCCTGTTCTAATTTAATTGGATCGCTACGCTTCGCGAGGGTCACGATAACGAAACATATGACTAAATGAGATGTATTCGTAATCGTAAAGCAGAAAATGTCGAATTTCATATGGGGCGACTGAATTAATCGGGCATGAGGAGTAGTGTAGCTTGCTGTCGGAATGCGGCGTCTCAATTTCTTGGTTCTTATTGTAAATATGCATTAGGGCAGATGACATGCCGGCTTCGAGCCCTCATTACGCCGATGTGCCATCAAAGACGTCCACGATCCGGACCGTGAAGTGTCCCGGATACAAGCCGCTCAATTATGTTAATGGATTTGCAGTATTCGCCCAACAACAGGACTGCTTTAAGCTGATTGATATGCAGTTTCCAGTGTGTCACAATGTTGTCTTTATGACGATGGCAATGACGCCTTAATTATTTAAGGACATTTACAATTACAATGAGTGATAGTCACATCACGTATCTGCTGGACGGCGTAATTTTTGCCAAAATCAATAGCACGCCAATAAAACAAATACATTTTATTTCTTGACGTGTCTAGGCCCAGGAGGATGATTGATAGTGCTTGCAGTACACAACGCTTATTGAACGGATTTACAGACCGCAGAGGGATCCTTTTGCCGAAACTAAACCGAAATAAAATCGAAATTTTTATCACGCGTCCAGGTCGTGATCGACAATGCATTAGCTGTTCACTAAAAATGATAATAACTAGTATACTTATTGAAGTAGGAACGCTGAAAATCAATTTAGGGCGAGGTTGTCGCCGACCTAATAAAAAGTGAAACACGATATGAGTAGAAAATAGATTTCCCGCTATCAATGGTGACTATGCAAAAAAGAAACTGTGGGAAATGTAAGCACACAACAAGGGCGACGCGTGATTTCCCCAACAGTAATACGTAAGAGCGGTGCACCTGCGAGTGGAACCATAAGATTGCTGACAAAATGCCGACTCACGGGGCAGGTATACGCTTAAATTACGCGTAAAGCCGAACACAAAGGCTATGCGTATTCAAATTCCATTAATCTCCCGCCCTGTGGAAGGTGGGGTAAAATGAACCGGCGCGGACAAAAACAATGCCGCCGGCAAATAACCGGCTCAGCATTGTTCCGGCAATTAGAAAGCTTTCCCATGTACCGGTCGTGTATAAAAACAGTGTAACATCAGCACGAATCGCTGCCTATTGCTCGTTACCGTTGATGTTTATTACGGTTATTAGGACTAAGCCGTGCGGTTCTATAATATTGTTTTGGTATAAGTTGTTTCAAATTAATCGCATACTGCGTATGCGGCGTTACACCAATCGGGTATTTGCGACTAATTAGCGTTTCATCTATAAGTTCTGCAACACATTTATTATTATATTTATATCGTTTACTTAATTTTATGCAATAAAGATTTAACAATGTAGTCAAAAATAACGCGACAAATGTTAATTTGATGAAAATCCAGCACAAAGGTAGATCAGTGAATTAAAACCGGCTGAACGATTGCGACAAATGCCACCACGTTACGAATTGATTTCAGATAATCCTCGCTCGTCCCAACATTGGTGAAAAAAGTTTCACTTCAGTGCAACAGATATCCAACATGATATAATAGGTACTATAATGTATGTATACTATACCAGTGAACTCCGCTTACCTGTAACAGAAAAAAAAACAGTTTTGATTCCATTCATAAAATTACAATAAAGGGCATTCATTTCTAAGTTCCAAGTTGACACAACCTGCGCTACGTAATGGGAACAATACGACCGCGTCGCAATCACAAGGAGCATGCCCGAGCTATTGTTTTTACCGCTGTTATTGCGGAGTGCCGAGTAGCAATAAGCGAGCGTTGTTTGCTCTGGGCCACTATTGTACCGGGTTATTAGGACAGGTCCACGGCGATCCCTACGGCACTTGTGGGTTAAGTTCGACTCAACACAGCTTTCTTGGTATGCCAGTAAAGGCACATGATGTTAAAATGTAGTATGTGGTTGATGCGTTAATAGGATTAGTCAGGTACGAATGACTTCGGAACACTGGTGCACTGGTAAGGGTCACGCATTTACTATATAACGTTATGTAAGGTTGTATCAGTAGGTACTTAGTTGTGAAGTCTTAATGTCTCTTGAAAGTTAAAAGCTCTTATTAAAGTTCAAAAAACAAGGCTACTTGAAAGAAACAAAGAATTTTAATGACGTCCTTATCGGCCTCAACATCCCCTGGAATTTGAAGACGCTCTCAAAACGGTGCGTATTTCAAGTGGCGACTTCTGAACTTAATGACAAATTGTATTGAGGTTATCATTTAATACGATACGATTTTTTATTTTTTATTCTTTTCCGTTAATAGATGTCGCTACGGGTAACCGAATAAACAATACCGGGTAAATAATCTCAACATGGTTGTCAGTACACAGTACCTACACATATACAGAATGTCATTATGTGTAACGTGTGTATGTGCAGTACATAGGCACACCGTATAGTTGTGTGTAAACGTGTCGAGCCGTTTGGTGGTTAACCACCGAACATTGGGCTGTCCACAACGCTTTCCAATGATATTTTGATTATTTTAAATTATTCCGTGTTGATGTTAATGTTTATGCATAATATATATAGCTTAAAAGCTTACAATAACAAACAATTTGGCATAGTTTTTCAATTTCTTATAGGTAATACTACCTACCTCATAATAAATACATTGCCGTTAACTACACAAAATTAAATAAGAAATTACACACACACAGCACGCACTTGTAATTTAATCAAACCGTCAATATCACGTGAAATGCTTTTGATACTGCGATGTCAAAGAAACCTCCGTAAAAAAATAACAAAAGAGATTATTGGCATATTTCTAATCCTTATGATAAATATGGCAGCTTATACAATGGATAAAACTCGAGCAATTGTGAAACAAGCCCTTAGTAGGTATTTAAAATATATGCACATCTGAGTTATTTCGAGTGGTCGCCGAGACTCATATATACGTTATAGATATAGAGTACATAGGTACTTACCGAAATTATATTCAGTCTCTAGTCTAGACTATGCTTCATTAAATACGTTATAAGTATTGGCTTCCGTTATAAATTTCCCTTCAAATTTTCATTTAGGCTTCTAATTAATAACGTAATGGTAGGGGAGGCATTGATGCTAAATTTGTAGTTACTCGAGCGTCTTTGGAACCTACTGGAATTTGAAGATTAGGTGGAATAAAGAAAAAAAGGTTATGTGATATTTTCCCCTTCAGCGGTGGGGGGAGCGTCTACAGGGTTTCAAAAATGTAAAAAAAAACAGTCACCAAGAAATACTCGAGCGCGTCAGATATTAATAGGGTAGTCGCGCCACGTCTGTCTGATAACGGAAAAATAATAATCTGCCGTTTTGCGTGGTGGGGGTGGCCGTACGAAGGGGTCGAAAATATTAAAAAAAAAAATTTACTCGAGCGCGTCAGACATTGATAAGGGATGTTAAGTGAACCCTCCAGTAGCTCCTATTTTAAAGACTGACGATTTGGACGCGACCATCAGTCAGGGCCGATTTTTGAAAATGCAAAAAAAAATCGTGACCTTGATTTACTCGAGCGCGTCAGATTTTTATACAGGCGGTTCTTCTTGATGGCCTTGTTGTACTGACCCATAATCTGACAATTATGTTGAGGGATTTCCATAATCTGACGGTTTGAAAAAAAAAATATGTAAAAAATATCGAAATCTCGAAAATGGTTCAAGATATCGAAAAAATGTTTGTACAAAAGTTGTAGAGAATTTAACCTTCTACAATATTTATTATAAATACATGTACCAAAAAACCCATAGGAAACGAGATATTTGCAATAAATGATTTTTTGACCTTTGACCTTGAAAAATCAGTAGTCGCGGGCACCCTAAGATAAGTAGCTTTTGAGACAAGTTTTAGGGTGACAAAATAAAGGTTTATACAAGTTAATAGCTGACTATTTCTCATTCTGAGGTGAAACTCATAATATTCCTGGACTATACACTTAATAATGATTTTAGCCACTTCGGCTTGTGCAAATCGGCAGATTAAGATATTTCCGTGATTCGTGACTAATTTCCTTTAAAATAAAAAAAAAACCAATCGCGCTCGAGAAAATCCAGGTGACGTTTTTTTTTTGCAACTTTGCGAGTCTCCAATTTTCTTTCGTCACGCCCAATTTGTCAGATTATTGAAATGTACACTATTTTGCATGTAACTAACTTACCTTACCTTAATCTGACGCGCTCGAGTATTTCAAACCATCGATTTTTTTTTACTAATCTGACGGGCTACCCTAGGCGTTCGACACTACATAGAAGGCTCAGATTTGGTGAGAGTACTTCACAAGGTGCAAGGTTGCCCCCTTATGTTAATCTGACGCGCTCGAGTAAATCCCGAAATCCCCTATTCGCCTCCCCTACCATAAAGGTCCATTGCGACACGGAATCCTTTGTGGGAAGAACGCAAGTTTTGTCAAAGCATGCTCCAGCGTGGAACGTGAAACGTCTTTTCAAGTAAAAACTCAGCTCATTTATCAAATCAGCGTTGTCTACATTACAGAGTCGGGGCGTATTGTGAATAGGCTAAAAAGCCCATCTACACAAAGTGGTGCGTCGCGACGATCTCCTAAAATCTAATCACGTTCAAAAATGAACCTTAAACATAACATTTACAACTGTATATTGAAAAAAATACATTTTGCAAGACATCAGATCCGCCCGCACCGGCGTAGCACGATCGGAGAAGTAATTTAACGCGTAAATTAAACGAGTTAAATTAAACAAATAAAATTAATGAAAGCGAAAAAGCGTTGCGATTTTCCAAACAAGCAAATTATTCCAAAGACTTGGAATAATTAAGAATTATTTATTTAAATTTTGAAGCGAGTTCTAAATTATTAATGATAATAAAGTTAAGTAACCGGGTTCTTACGACCGACTCTCTCCAATGTGCGTAAAAGCAATGTGTTTCATTCAATCTGAGTTTCAATTTGAAATAGCTTAAATTATTATACTGTTAACATAACTAGAATAACTACGGAAAATGGTTAAAGTTCTGTAATATTGTACTCTATTCTATAAGCATTATACAGAACAGTCGTTTTCTTTCATCAATACCATCGACCTTACTTAACCCTTATCTGATATATCTACTATGTATACAAATCAAATCTAGAGTACGTACCTATACGTCATGTTTCACTGTACATACAAGTTTCACCGCCTTTTAGCAAAGCGGATTGCCGTGAGGTAAAAACGACGACCAAAAGCTCTTTCATTTGTTTAAGAGTAGCTTTACCTCCTTTAAGTGCTTCAGCATATAGGGAACGCGGCTGAATAACCGGGAGTGTTGCAGCGGGAAAGTCTCACTTAAAAATTGCCTCGGTAATTTCTATGACGAACACGTACGCGGAGTTTCGAGTGCATCTCACATTGAAATTGGGCGTCGATACCTTTGCCACCGCGGCGCCAGTCGACGAGTGGAACCCTCCGAGCCGCATTTATTCCACGAGTGGGAAATTGCTTAAGCCAATTTTGTCTTAGTGCTCGCACCATTACCTGTGTGAGTACACGGACACTCACGCTTTAGGGATGTGATTAGCAGCTAAGTGAAATTTATTTTATCGGCCGCCATCCGAGAGAGTGTATTCCATTGTCTAATGGAACATTCGTTTTGCTTAAGTGAAAGACACTGAAGGTAAAATGTTATTAAAGTAAATCTTTATACATGCTTGATAAAAAATAATAATTCATCACACGATTCGATTCCCCTTTCCTACTATAGCCTAATATAAACACGCACTTAAGTAATTCTTTGGGTAGAATGAAAAAAAAATATTTGCGCGACGCTGGAGTTTTCACGTCGGAAACTCATATAAAAGACATTTCGCCGGAGCTCGTTGCCTATCGGCGGTATTATTCAAATTAATTTAGCGCGGTGAGGCAAAAAGTGCGCGCTTTGGGAGAGCCGCCCCCATATTCATAGAGCTGCCCTAAATTAGCATCACAATGAAGTGTTAGAAGCGCGAGCGGCAAGTGCTTAATGCGACCTGCGTCTTCTCACACGCTTATATTACATACTAATAAATTAAGTATAAAACTTCTCAGCCACAAATTTGGTAGGGCTTCCGCGAAATTTGTGACGACGGCGACGCTGATAAATTAACGTTGAATTTAACGTTAATGAAACATGGAAACTAAACGTTAACATTATGGTTTGAAGCTTTCATCTCGAAAGTAGGTTACTTAGCGAATGAGTTCTGTGTAAATTATTTATATGACGTGTAGTTTTATTTATGACGGCTTATTATGTTAGGTATAGCGAGACAGCTGAGCGTTGCGGTGTATTGTTTTTGGACCACCCTTTTACGCTTTCACGCCTATAAATAAATCAAAATATTCAGGAAGGGCTCGACTTTAAGGCGGCTTAGCGGAATCGTAAAATTCAACAGCGTTCGCACCGCCCCGGGTTTTATCTTTCGGCAGCGTTTCCCGTGTTTTTGCTTGAATCGTAAAAGAGTATCACAGTGTATGAATAGAAAGCAACCCTCCCTTTTACCGAGGACATATGGAGCGGAGCACTTTACAACTTTAATGCTGAAAGAAGATTATCTGTTCATAGAAAATATGAAGTCGCCTATCTTGCTTATTACAAAAATATTTAAGAATTCATTAAAACTAGATCAAGATAATTTTATTTAAAATAGCCCTGTTATTATTGAAATTGCAGAATATTGAACGTTCGAATAACCAAAAATTTGTATACTTGTAAATAAATCCTCCAACGTGTAATTTTGTCTAAGAGTCGTCTTTAGCACAAACGTTATAACAAAGAAGGTAGACTCAGCCACCCGATCTTCTTAGTAGACGTTCGGAATCCTAAATATCCGAAATTTATCAGCAAAATACGGGCAGCTATTATTGTAGCAAGTAGGGAGCGTTTTGGTCATTAATAACAATTTATTTAGCACAATGCCGCAATTTTGGTTCACGAATTCTAACCTTTGGGAAAACGTGGATTTGATATTAAACCGGGAATCGTTTTGTAAATTGATTAGATAGTTTGTGATAAATTGCACAAGTTAAAGTCGCCTCGTTCAGTTGTTTTGTAAGCTAATTGCTTAATGTGATCCCTTTGTGCAATTTAGTTATACCAACCATTCAGACAAATAGTGATAAAACATTAAGGTTAGAGTAGAAAATACCCAAGATAAATAAATACTGCTGAGGCAGAAACTTTATACCTATATCAGTTTCTTAATTCACTTAGTGGGGGTAAACAGTTATATTAAGCCAACAAGTTCCTAAGTTGTAGTAGTTGTAGTAGTTGTAGTACCTATGTAGTATTTTGGAAAGATATTTTATTATTGCACAAAAATTAAGTAATCCAAAATGCATTAAGACCTTTTAGAGAAGAATTAAATATGTACGTTCCATAATCAATGACTCTTTCTGTCTTAAGCAAATGCATTTGCTAAACTACTATGATCCAACTCAGCAAAATTAAGTTCCGTTTTATTGAAAGCGAAAAAAATGTGAACTGTTATGATAATGTCTTAGGTTAGTGGCAACACATATAGTAACTTCTTATCAGAAAATGAGCAAGCCAGGATTTTTGTAAAATACTTTCCATTCTGAGCAAGTAAAGTTACATGGACAAAGTTGAGGTGCCCTAAGTTTTCCATTCACAACGACGAGAGCCGACCATTGTGGCTAATTCAAGGCTATAATTAAATTTGTTTGTATAATATTCCGCTACGAGACGAAAACTTTTTGGTAATATACCCCCAGGGGCCAAATGTTTGGGTAAATATATTTTGCATAATTTTTAAACTGTATTTTGCGCAATCTCAATATCATATTGTTCGAAATCCATTTATAAAGGGAAGGAACATTTGAAAATTAATAACACATTATTTACCTTCGTTCGAAAATTAAAATTATTTACTAAAACGAAATGATTCAGTAAAAAAGAAACTCGTGGAAAAAATTTACATACTTCAAAGTTATCCACTTTAAAGTATCTTTGTTTTTTAAAGTGAATAAAACAAAAACGTCGAAACAAAGTTCGTCCGAAAATTACTTTTGGAACAGAACAAAAGGGGATTCCAACCAAACGGCATAAATCAAAATTAAGATTTCCACCGTCCAGAGATTCGTTTGTGAAAGCAATTTTTTTTAGAAAAACAATGAAATTACCCTTGGAACTAAAGTGACTCGCCCGAGGAAAAACAACCATATCCTCGGCCTTCACTACAAAGAGGCTAGCATTTGTATTATCATTCCATTAAACAAAAGTCACCGGAGTTTCAAATGAAAACACAGAGCTCATTATTCCCGGGGCAGAGAAATGATTTCAAATGTTAACAAGATTCCCCATAATAGAGTTGTTCACGGAGAGATTTAAGAAAAACAAGCATGAGCTAAGGGCCCGCCTTGCGTCGTGTTGTGATTCTGAAGAATTGTGTTACCCAATAATGTCTCTTTACAATGGTTTGGCAGACACTCCGACTAAGTACCTACACGTTTATAACGGGATTTACTTAATATATTGTTTTATAATCTCCGTTTCTATTTACGCGACGTATTCAAGTATCCTATTTACTTTTTTGGCAAATTCGTAAAAGAAACTACATAGTCGAGATACATACCGTCGAAGATTATTTGAAGAAATTTCATTTGAGACAGCGTTTTTTGGGAATCCAGAGAAACAGTTATAATTTGATTTCGCTGCGACGTAAAAATAAGATTTTCACCTAACAGCTACCTTTACCGCCGAGCAGAGAACAAAGTACGGCAAATCCAGTACATTTTCACGAGGCCCCTTGAGGAATTCCCATATTATATAATATGTACATTGGTGAGGATCATTCTGCTCGTTTACTGCCGCATATATCTGAGAATGCTCGTTTGTCAAATGCACAGTCATTTATTCAATGATATATTTTAGGCCTTCCTTCATACATATATACAAGCTGGATTGCATGAACAAAGGGTTTTTGTGCAGATACTTGTGATAGCTTTGACTTTCATAAGAGCTTTAGGTAAAGCCTGCATTAATAAATAAACGAAACACATACATTTCCGGTGTTGGTTTTTATTTATTGGTATTTCATACATATTGTAGTTTATTTTGTCTTTCATTGGAAATTCAGTGTTTTCTACGAATTTAGTTTTTTTTAATAGAACTTAGAGAAACATATCATTGATTTGTAAGTACATAATACTTGTTCAAAAATATACTAGTATTTATGATGTATTAAGCAACGGTACTTACTAAATAATAAACACAACATATGTATGGTGGGGTATTCGAAACTAATATCCTAGCTACTGTTGGCCTCCATATTCACCGCATGCCGCTATTCATTTGAGCACCCAAACATGGAGTCAAGCACCCAACATAAAATAGATAACCATGCTTAATTAGAAAAATAAAAATACCTCGTTCCAATCAATTACAATATGGGTTAATATACAACCAACATTCCACATTTTAATCAATTAAATTGGAATGCTTGAAATATTTTCGATTACGAAATTTCGAGTGCCTGTGTAATGTTTGATATTCACATTGAAAATCATATCGCTTCATTTCATGATTTCCATGGAAATCCCGTGCTTCAGGAATGTTCTACCTATTGAGTATTTTAGTGAGGATTTTAAACTCAAAAACTATTTTAGTAGGTACACTAGTATACTAGTAACTTGTGTATCAAGTCGAGTGGGCCTCCTAAGAAGGCTCAAGATCACCCAAAGGGCAATGGAGGGGGCTATGCTCGGGGTTTTCCTATGAGATCGAATCAGGAATGATGAAATCCGCAGGCGAACCGAACGAAAAATATATTTTGGTGTAATAACTACTTTCTTGTACAAATCTGAGGTAAATACTATTGCCAACTGATAAACCAATAAACAATACAAATAATAGAAAGAAGCCACCACTATGAATTACGAATTGCAGGTATCTAAAGACGGTAGTGTAAAGCTCTGTAACACCAATGAATGAAACAGTAGTACTGAATGCGAGTGTGCAAAGGCCTTGTATCTCATAATAAACCTGATTATTCCGACCGTTTATGATCCCGGCTATAATTTACTGTCACTGTACTTTAAAAAGGTGGAGTTTAGTATTTCAGATGACGTGTCATTGAATTCGTAAAAATAAACATGTATCTTTTGTTCCCATTGACGTTATCAGTTTTGAATAGATTATGTGTGCGCGGTGACACGGAAGCAGAGTGTTTCAGCCATTTGTGTTTGTCAATGATATTAGAAATTCAAACAGAATTATTCATGAATAACTAAATCAGAATAATTATTCATTCGTTTGTTTAAAAATATTAATCTAGAATACTCCCGTTTATACTCCAAATACTTATGAACTTCACATGAATAAATTGCAAAACGTGTTAAATCTTTCAATTTCAATAAATTATAAGGTGGCAGTCGCTCGAGTGTTAGCGACACGATTGTAAAAAGTTTCCGGAGCCATAAAACCACCGCGCTGTAAAGTGAAACCTTCATATTTATTTCTGTTATTCGTTAAAGGCCTCGTAAAGTTAATAAAGGGTTTTTTGTAACAAGCAGGCAGCACGTTCGAGATAAGCCCCCGGTCTCGGGAATCTTTTAAAACATCGTTAAAACCAACCCCTGCCCGGTTCAGACAAAGGCCCCAACAGCCTAATTGTTGACGAAAAATATTCTCGATGCAAATTCGCACTCTTTACAACCCATTCCAAATTTGTACTCGACCCGAAAGAAGTTAACGTAATTAGTTCGCGCTACGGGTGTATTCAGATTTTCCGAAGCACTGCGCGCGGTGTAATCATGCTGAAATCTGTACTGACCCTATTATAAAAATCGAAACCCAGTTAGTTTACGAGTACCGTTTACAAATGTTGGTAGCTATTATGCGGTAGTAGATAATTCTACTTGCAAAACTTTCATAAAAAGTTAGATAGAAATATTTTATAGGGATCATCGAGGAATCTCATAACATTGTTTCAAAGGATATGATGGAAAAATATCACGGAAGAACTGATTCTCAGAACGTTTAACTAATGACACTCGACTGCAGTACTAACATCAAAGAAAATTATGGGATAAAGCTATGTTGTACTGTACTGTTACAGAAAATGAGTACAACAAAGTAAAATCGTGTAGATTGGCTTTTATTAATATTTAATGAAATTCTTTAGCATGAAGCGGCGGCTACGATTATCTTGCAGAGTCCTTTAATTTGGATTCCTGTTTAGTAGAACGTAATGAAAACCTCTATTTTCAGTTAAGGTAAGAGGATGCTTTTAGTAATTACTATCTAGTAATTAGAACACACCTTGTTCTTTTTTTTTATACCACTAGGTGGCAAACAAGCTTACGGCCCACCTGATGGTAAGTGGTTACCGGACCCTTTTGTTGATGAAGAGTTATTAAATCAACTCTCTGCTACCGTGTCTTACCTTCATATATGAAAATGGCTTCAAATAGGAACCTTTGCAATATTTTTCTTTGATGATTTTAAAATGATAGAAAACTTTCGGACAACAATCTTTTTTTCCATTATCTCAAAGCAACTGGATAATCCAAAGAGAAAATACTTTTTCTATCATCATTTTCATTTGATACCGTACCTTAACTTCCGCAACGCCGCATGGGACCATGTATGTTCTATGTGTGCCGGATGCAAGCTACACTTGATATATTTCCTGAGATTTGATGGCCATCACAATCTTCTTTTAGAGACAAATTAAGGATAAATAAATTCTTCGTTATGGTGGTACTGTTCTAAATCGTACGGTATCGGTCCTAATAAATTTGGGCATTTTAACAATAGAGCACTAATTGAGGTGCTTCTTTTAATTGGTACCTCTATGTATCTAGAGAGCTCATTGGCTACTTCTCCCCAAAGACAAAGGTCCATGAGTCCTTGCAATCGGATCCGACGCCGCCCTCTCGGTAATTTTCTCGTTAACGGAATGAATAAAACATTTCATTCCTTACCTTTCTTTTGTAATTGTTAATGGTTGATGGATTTTGGAAATTTATGTTCGGTTTTTTTTTTCAAAAATCTTGTTTGCAACCGTATTTGTTATTTGATTTCATCATTTCGGATTAAGGTGGCGCCGTTCTAATTGTTTTTTGAAAACGGACTGATTGATAATACAAGCCGTCTTTCCTCTGAATAGGCAGTCGCCGAGCGATTATTATGGGGAGATCGTTTATCAACACGATTCGAAATAGGTACATCTCGGAAGACTTCTGTGAAACGAAAATAATAAAATGAGTTCCGTTGCCGCGATCGACAATTTGCAAAGGAAAATACATCACGATAAAAAATGTAGCTCAAACTCAAACTCAAAACTCATTTATTCAGTTTAGGCCCTGGTAAGGCACTCATGAACGTTACAATTGACTCTACCACCGGTTCGGAATACACTTAAACTGAGAAGACTCCGGCAAGAAACTCAGCAAGGCAATTTTTTTTTAACAGTGGATCTTTCTTACATTTTTATAAGTACATTTAGATACATTTTCAAATATTTTACACTACGCCAGGGGGAAGCAGGTGCAGAGAGAAGCTACTACAACCATATATTTCTGTCTTCCATGTAATGAGCCACCTTATAGTAGGCTTTGTTCATTAACCTGAGTTTAATAAAATTTTTGAATTTAAAGTAAGACATTCCAGCTACCTCACGTGGGATCCTATTGTAAAAACGAACACAATTCCCGAGAAAAGATTTATTAACTTTCGCTAGCCTGAATCTAGGGGTCACAATTTTATCTTTGTGTCTTGTATTAAAATTATGATGATTACTGTTTACTTCAAACAAATTTAAATTTTTTCGAACATACATTATATTTTCATATATGTACAGCGAGGGCAACGTTAATATCTTAAATTCTTTAAATTGATTTCTCAGTGACTCGCGAGGACCCAAACAATAGATCGCGCGAATCGCCCTTTTCTGTAAAATAAAAACAGTATCCAAATCAGTCCCTGAACCCCACAGCAAGAGGTTATAGGACATCAGACTATGAAAATATGCAAAGTAAACTAACCTAGCTGTAGCAATATCTGTTATTTGTCTAATTTTCTTTACCGCAAAAGCAGCCGAACTCAATTTGCTAGCTAAATTTTCTATATGAGGACCCCATTGTAATTTACTATCTAAAGTTATACCAAGGAAAACTGTCTTGTCAACTAGTTCAAGTGTTCTATCATCAACTAGTACGTTGGTGCTGCTCTTAGGAACATTTGGAAGAGAGAATCTAATACATTTGGTTTTGCACGCATTAAGCATAAGATTATTGGTGGCAAACCATTTTGACACTGTTGCTAAGGTCTCATTGAGATGGGTAAGGTCAGCGTCTTTTCTATCTACTCTAAAAATTAGGGAAGTATCATCCGCAAATAAAACTATATCGCACAAGTTATTTATCATGTAAGGCAGATCATTTATATAGACCAAGAACAAAAATGGCCCTAGAATCGATCCTTGCGGTACGCCCGTTTTAACTAAAGACCCTGGGGACGTAGTACAACCGATACCTACTTTTTGTTGTCGACTAGATAAATATGATGATACAAGACAAAGAGCCGTGTCACGGATTCCATAGTGATGAAGTTTTAAAACTAGGGTCTGATGATCCACGCAATCAAAAGCCTTGGAAAGATCACAAAATACGCCGACCGCATCTTGAGAATTCTCCCAGGCCTCAAAAATATGCTTAAGAAGTTTAGCCCCTGCGTCTGTCGTGGATCTCCCTTTAGTGAATCCAAACTGGTTAGTATGCAAAATCCCGTTATGTGTGAAATGAGCTAATAATTGGTTTAAAATTATTTTTTCAAAAACTTTGCTTAGTGCAGGAAGAATAGAGATAGGTCTGTAATTGGAAGGATTATTTTTGCAACCAGATTTAAAAATTGGAACAATTTTACTGTGTTTCATTAAGTCAGGGAAAACACCTTTATCAATGCATTGGTTAAAAACCGCTGCCAGAACAGGTGCTATGCTAGTGATCATAGACTTGATAACTTTAACTGATAATCCCCATAAGTCTTCAGTGTTTTTTACATTCAAAGACTTAAAAGCGCTCAAGATGTCGCTAGTTTCAATATACTTAAATGAAAAATTTGGAATATAATTAGAAAAATGTTTTTTAAGTAGACATTCCGCTTTAGTGGGAGATGATGCAAGATTTTTTGTAGCTTCAGTCGGAATAGTTGAAAAAAATGATTCAAATGCAGTAGCTACGTTAAGTTTGTCTGTAATTAGCTTTTCATTTACTTTAAGATTAATTGTTTCACCTTCCTTTTTATTTTTACCAGTCTCCATGTTTATGATCTTCCAGACAGTTTTAATTTTGTTATTAGAATCGCATACTTTTTTGGCAATAAACATAGCCTTTGCTTTGTTACATACTGATTTAAATATCTTTGAATAACTCCTAACATATGCATGAAACTCTTCGTTATTTGAATAAGATTTTTTGCGATAGAGTTCATACATATTATCCCTACTCAGTCTTATTCCTTTAGTTGCCCACTCACAAAATTTCAATTTATCAGATACTTTAATAGATTTAATTGGGCAAAATTTATTGTATCCTTTGCAAATCGCTGAAAATAATTTATCATAGGTAATATTAGGATCGTTAGATTCGAAGGACATATTAAGAAGGTTTAATTCCAAATTATTGTTAAATTTATCCAACCTGTTCTTAGTTGTTTGTCTAAATTCTCTACTTCCCGATATAATTTCTCTCTTGGAAGGTAATTTAACTACTTGAGCCAAATGATCCGAGCGAACACCACTAATTAAAAACTTTTCTATAATACTCCCATTTATTATAATATTATCAATGCACGTAGAAGACGTGGCTGTTACTCGTGTTGGTTCTCTAAACAAAAATTCCATATTAAATGATTTAAATAAAGATATAAAGTTATTTCTATCAGATGAGGCAGCAAGAATATCAATATTAAAATCACCGCAGACAATTATTGATTTTTTGGATCTCAAGAGCTTAGTAAGTATTTCTTCTATGATAGATGAGAATAACAAAAAGTCTGAAGCCGGCGGCCTGTAAACACAGACGATGATGGAGCTTTCAATCTCTGCACATGCCACCTCACAAACGCGCTCCACAGAATGACTACAAATATCAAATCGATTCTTGTATTTAAGATTGTTATTTACTAAAATAATAGATCCACCACCTACGGCAGACATCCTGTGGAAGGCACTGGCGACCGTAAAATTATTTACATTGAATGCCATCGTGTCAGGCTTTAACCACGTTTCAGTAAAACATAAAACATCAATATTCAATTTATCTGTTAAAAGTTCAACATCATGTATTTTGCCAGAGAAGCGATTTATATTCTGATGCAATAAGGTTATATTCTGTCTAGGCTTCTCTATTGTCGTTACTATATGTTTAAAGAATTTACCACAATATTATTAGTATGACTAGATAATACTGCTTGGTCACTTAAACTACTGTTTGTTATATTAACTATAACAATATCATATAACTCAGAAAGGGGGAAGACTAAAAACCCTAATAATCGTATTGAACTAAATATAAATAATAAACTTATTACTGAAGATTGTCAATTAGCACAAGCGTTCAATAATTTTTTTAGTGATATACCTGTAGCTACAACCAGCTCCTTAAATTCATCACCGAAAGATGCTGAATCAATTTTAAAAAACAATGTATCTGAGTGCGATGAGATATTTAAATTTAGACATGTAACGCCTTATGACATTGTCAAAACTTTTAAGAGTTTAAAAGTAAAGCGCACTGGTGATTTATGGGATATATCTGTTAATGTTTTGCGGAGTATCGTTGATGATATTGCTCCTCATTTGGCTTTAATATTTAACAGGTGTGTAGATTTAGGTAAATTTCCCGATCTAATGAAACACAGTAAAATAATTCCATTATTCAAAACCGGCGATCCTAAGGATCCATCTAATTATAGGCCTGTTTCTATTTTGCCAGCTCTTAGTAAAGTATTTGAAAAAATTATTTTATCGCAACTACTGGCTCATTTTAATTTAAATAAGCTTTTACATAGTGAGCAGTATGGGTTTACAAAGGGTCGTTCTACAATTGACGCTGGGGTAGCACTATTAAAAAATATCTATAGCGCTTGGGAGAAGTCGCAGAACGTTATTGGTGTGTTCTGTGACCTTTCCAAGGCTTTTGATTGTGTCGATCATGGGACTCTTATTTGTAAACTAAATTATTATGGGGTAAAAGGTATGGCACTTGATCTCATGAAATCATACCTTGGACAGAGAATTCAAAGTGTCGATGTAAACAGGGTCAAATCGTCTGGTTCTCCTGTGCATATGGGTGTACCGCAGGGCTCTATTCTGGGTCCTTTTCTTTTTTTAATTTATATAAACGACCTCCCCTATTATGTTAACAATACCTGTGGAATTGTACTATTTGCTGACGATACCTCACTGATTTTTGGTGTTGATAGACTGAAATCCAATTATGACGACGTAAATGGTGCATTAGCTAAGGTATTAAATTGGTTTACAGTAAATAATTTAGTTTTAAATGCAAAGAAAACTAAGTGTATTAAATTTGCATTACCAAATGTAAAAAAAGTAGGTAGTAATTTAATGTTAAATAATGAAGTTCTCAATCTTGTCGAATCAACCAAATTTCTAGGGATCACTTTAGACTCGAAACTTCAATGGGGGACCCAAATATCATCTGTAGCAGGGAAACTCAGTTCGGCGGCTTATGCAGTTTGGAAAATTAGACAGCTAACTGATGTAGATACAGCTAGAATTGTATATTTTAGTTATTTTCATAGTGTTATGTCTTATGGCATCTTGCTTTGGGGTAAAGCTGCTGATATAGAAACAATTTTTGTTTTGCAAAAGAGGGCTGTGCGAGCTATTTATAACTTGGGGGCTCGAACTTCTCTCAGAGATAAGTTTAAAGAAACTGGCATACTCACGGTTGCATCTCAATATATTTATGCAAATATATTATTTGTGCATCAAAATATTAATCTTTTTGTAAAAAAAAGTGATATGCACTCGATCAATACTAGAAATAAGCACCAACTTGTGACCTCTGCTTATAGACTTCAGAAAGTGCAAGGATCATTTTTAGGACTGGGTGCACGCTTCTATAACAAAATCCCAACTGCAATTTTAGATATGCCTTTGCAAAAATTTAAGGATTGTATTAAAACTGTTTTGGTAAAAAAGGCTTACTATAATATAAATGAATATTTTAATGATGATAATGCTTGGTAAATTTGTAACATTTGTGCGTTTGAATATTGTTATGTCGCGGAATGTTAGATACACTATTATATTACCTAATTTTACAAACCGTGTTAGTAGTAACAGTGATAACATTATTGTGTGTTTTAATTCGTTTTGTTTCTTTTGTTTGGAGCAAGCTTAAGTTAGTCATGCTCGCTTTAAGGCCTTTGCTTGCGGCGGCGTCGTGTGGCGGGTCGCTCACTTCCCTATAAAATGTGCGAGGAGGGCGATGGCTGCCACGCGCGTCATACTTGTGAACAGGTGCTGCTTGTGGGGGCTGGCCTGCTTGAGTTTGTTGTTTATTAAGTCAGTCATAATTAAATTCTATAGATTACTATTTTTGCCGCCATAACACGCAAATATTGTCAGTGAGACTAGATAAATAATAATTATTGAATGTAATAGGTGTAAGTTGTTTTTGAAAAGAGTAATTGCTGAGTTTATTGCCGGCTCTTCTCAGCAAAAACAACCTTCCGAACCGAGCATTTAGAGTCTGACTATTCATAAGTGCCTGTGAAGGCCTATTTGGATGAATAAACAATTTCATTTCATTTCATTTCATTTCATTTCATTTCAATATTATATGCTATCAATGTAGCCATCAAGTTTTTGTATTTTTTGGGGATATTGAGAGAATCCCGAGTAATTTTAATTCCACTAACAAACTTATTAGTGTCGAAAAATATAAAATTGTCATTATGACATGTCAGATTATATAAGGAGTTATTTAAATACATAATATAACTATTTTGTTTGTCAGTATAGTCAACTGAGTAGGGGAAGGCACACAACATTACTTTCATTACCCCTAAATTTTGAAGGGACTCATAACTATTAAATAGGTCCTTTCTATGTATACCTATGCCTTGACCAACTAAGACAACAATAGTGGTATACTTGTCAAATTTCATTTTCATAATTCTATTAATAATCTGTATGAATGAAGCGCCCGGCATACAATAATTAACTACTGGTTGTTTGGAATACCTATTAAGAATTGAACCAAAATTAATACCTATTTTATCTGTAAACACTACCGTTTTATATATAATTGGGAAAGAGCAATCAGTATTACTACTCACACACAGCTCAGCCTGACCAACCTCAGCTAACAATGGCAAAGACTCGACAACAGGCACACTACTACAGCTACAAGTATGGTTGTTGGTGAGCGACTCAAATCTATCCTCATTATATTTACACAAATCTAATAACTGAGTCGCAGCCAGTATATGCTCTTTTATTTCCTGTTGAGAGTTCTCATACTTGATAACCAAATCGTTTAAGTAATGCTCTTTATGCTGCAAGTCAGAGAGCAATTTCTGTGTGTCAGTTTCATACAATTCTTGTGCATTTTTTAGTTTTAAATTACATGTTTTTAATTTACTTATTAAAATACAGCGTTCATTTTTCATTTTATGATAACATTTTTGCTTTTTTACAAGATTCCTAGTTTTTTTAATACATCTACTTAGTCTTAAATACTTTTTTATTTTATTATGACTTAACATTACATGGCTAGGTTGATTGATGATTGAGTCATCTGTTAAATCTATTGTTGAGGTTGAGAGTTGGACAGACCTCTTGCATGGATCATTACCCATCAGTTCCTCATACAGGCTCATGGTGTTGTTGGCCTGGTGATTGCTTTTGTCAAGCTCATGTACATTTATGAGGTGGTGAGCCTGATTTAAACTGCCCTCAAGCTCAGAGATACGAGAAAGTGCCTTTTCATAAGTTTCACTACATGAGGTAAAGGATGTTACAACTTCCTGAAGCTGGTTACGCTGATAGATAATGTCCTCGCAGCTAGTATGAATCTCTGCCAACTCTCTTTTTAACTGACTGTTTTGCGTTAATATTGTTTTAAATTGTTCTTCGCTTTCCTCTCGCTCTTGATGTAATTTGTCACAAAGGTTTTGAGAGGCCTTAAGTTCCAGTAAGGTCTTCCTGAGTTTGTCCTCCATGTCACGGGCAGTGGCCTTGCGAGTCAACATGTTTAGAGACATGAAACCACAGACCCTGCAACACAGACAACAAGAAACTCAATAGCAAGTTAAGATAAATTAATTAGACTATTATTATATTATGTTTGATACAATTCAATGTTTAAAAGTGGGCTAATTTAGTAAAGTATTAAGTATTCTGTTTAAATATTAATTGAAATAAGTAGGAAGGTTAATAATTTTTGCAATGTAAGTTTTAGTAAATGATTTACAATGTCAGTTTTTGATTTTATCTTTTTAAGCAAGTTTCAGTGATAAATATGCTTTTGAGAAGTTAAATAACCATCGATTTCGAGTGTTGTATAGTGTAAAGTGTTAAAAATTGACTGTGGCAGGTGTAATTATCTACTACTTTGCTTCCACTTATAGTCAAACAAAGAGAGAATTTACGGCGCCAAGAGTATGTGTACGGGATGTATCTCACGTCGGTAGTGAGTAAAGTAATGTGTTCACGAGGTGATAACGTTGAAAAACACAAATACTTATCAGGATAGAACAAAATACTCCCCAGGTTTTTGGCGATGTTTAAATTTTTATCCGTTTGTTTGACAGTGGCCGTTCCTTTGGATGGATTTATTGGTGGCGATAAAGTTCCAATTAGATCACCAACACTACACAAGATGTATTTATCAATATTTTATAGATTTTGTGCTTTGTTTTTATATAATAATGCACTTAAATTAGTTAAATTTATTTAAATAAATAAGAGTAAGATTATTGACAACCAGTAGTTTGGGTTGCCAGCGTATTTGCTCTAACGAGAACCTCAAAATGGCTCGTAAGCAATGAAACAGCGCAATTTCATGAGAAAGGCGGCCTACAAATAAACCAAAGCGGTACACATTCCCGCCTCCATAAAACGCAGACTGAAATAAACGTAACAGACTCGGTTCTTTAAAAAACCACCCGACGACAACCGCAAAGCTCAGCAAAAATCTCTAGTGTGAGTCGGAATTCCAGTGTCGGAATTTTCATAACTGGCGTCGACCGTCGTTGAAGCGTTCCAGGTGAAAGATACCGAATTTATATCCGGAGGCGCGTGCAGACGCCGCGCCGATCATGATTCCCGTCGGCCGAGAATCCCACCACTGTACCATATTAGGTATCGAACGCAGCCAGCCAGCCAGCTACCTACCTCGCACGAAATATGTCTGCGGCCCTCCGACGACAATAAACACCCCCGTATGAACGCTGCCCACATGAAAGGCTTTATTTCGCCAGGTGTCATGTTCATGTATGCGCATAAAACGTAAACGCGTCCATTCTATGTTACGAGTATTAACATTGAAGAGGTATTGTGCTCGCAAAACATCGTGTTTTGTTTCGAAATCGTAATGTCGCGATTTGTAAGTTAATAGCCATCACAAATTGAACTCAATTCGTTCATAACTTATGATTGTGGTGATGTATGAATTGAATCGTGTAGATTTTAACAAGGCGGGAGTCTGGAGCCAAGTGCAGGATATTGTGGGCCACACCCTACGGAGATTACGTGAGTTTTTCATATAAAGCCATTCAGCCAATTTCCTCATATCCTACACGGAGCATAATAAGGGAGGCTTTTGTGAAGGAAAGAGGTTCCTGCACCTACAATGCGTAGGCACCACGTGTATACGTTAAAAAGGGCAGAAGGGCGATACTCGGCACTCTCGCATCGAGACGTTGTCGGGACAAAATACAACTTACTTCTTAGGTTCCGTGTTCAACTACGGATTATTTTGATTTTATCAAGTTTATTCTAATTATTCAATAAACTTAGAAAAAAATATCTACTCATCAAGACGTAAATAGGTAAGCAATACTTACACATAATTCGATATAGACAGACGGGTTCTCAGTTATATTTACCTGTAACAAAAAAATGCTTTTAACACACTTTACACACAAAAATTACGAGTCACAATATACTTTACAGAATCGAAAAAAGATCTTAAAATAATCTAACATTTTCTAACGTAATATTAACTACACTAAAGATGGCCCTAATGCTTTCCCCTTGAGGCTAACGTAACGTGAAACGCTGGTAACCACGCACGCCCGCGTCCTTATTACATTATATTTTATTCACTAAATTGTACATATATCCACAATAACACCGTATGCCGACGCTGCGAACAGCTGATGTTGACAGCGGCCGCTGCGGTCGCCCCGGGTCACCCGTACCATTACCAATGACTATAGTGATGTACATTCATAATGTAACAAACATTGTATAAAGCTTTTTCTGTTTTAATTAACCTTTCCAAGCAAATTCAGATATTTGGTCATTTACTTTCGATGTTAATGAGGGTTTATGGACTAAGATTATTTAATAATTTTATATTTTTGGAACGAAGTTCTTTTTTTACGCGGCTTACAGTAGGTAGATTGGTAGAACGCGTCACGTAAGAAGAAAGCGTTATGTCGTGTTCCAGGACCCTAGACATTGAAAGGAGTCATTATAGAATGGTAGGCGCGCAACTTCGTAGCACTGGTAGCTTCGTAGGTCACAGCCTGTAGTGTATCATAGCGCTACGAGCTGTCTACAGCGCAATTGTCCGTCGTCGCTACGGTATGTCGTAGCACTCGTAGCTCATAGATACGAGGAGGCCTGGTACTTCTAAGTCGCGTATTTACCTTCCATATTTTTTGCCTACCTCACTTTATTGACGATGACTTTAGTAAACTTTTGATAACTTGGTACTTATCTCGAAAATTAATTGGGTTTCATATTATATTGGTATAAACAAACAGTTGCAGTAGTGTAGTATTGTATTTCATACAGTATACAGATGACTCCTTACTCTATATTGCTGATTGCAAAAAAAGAGTAAGGACTTGGTTCCGGGGGTCCCGACCGCTCAATTTTTGAAATAAATTATTTATCACAAAATGAGCGGGACGTAGCACATATTCTAGGATAGATGGTGACTACTTATTATCAGGTGGAAGTCTGCTCGTTTGTTAAACGAAATGGTTTATTAACTAACAGAGTTATTCATTACAATTCGGAAAAGACACATTATTACCATATACAGAACATAGGCTACCTTTATAAACTCCGTGATAAATTGATAGTAAGCATTGCCACGAACTTTAAATTGAATAATTAAAGATGTAACAAAATATTGCAATACATATCAATACACGTATCTAAAAGTACGGTACTACGTAAATTTATTTGTGTAGTAACACCCCACAGGCCGCATTGGACTCAGAAAACGCCATTGGCATCGCAATAAATCGTTACAGACGTGCCGCCCGCCGCGGTAACAGTTACTACTCGTTGTTTTTACTGTCGATAGTTTTCTCTGTTTAATCTACAAGCGAAAAATGGGCCGTAATGACCGACTCCCAAGAGCGGATGGTTACGCTAAATTAATGTAGATTTATGTATCAAAAAAGCTTGCAATTCCTTGTAGATCGCGAACTTGCTTTGAGTAATAGTTTCAGTAAAGTAAAAATTGTTTCAAAAAGTATTACTGATGAGGCAGCTATAATTTGACTATTTTATTCGCACTAGTACATAAAGATTAAAACTATTTTTTTTCCTAAAAAAATTATTTCCTTTTTCGATATTTTACAGCATACCATAAAATTTAAATAGTTAGGTATATTCTACGTCGATCTCATGGGGAAGAGAATAGATCACTTTTATATAATGCAATTTTTCTCCGATACTATGACACTTCCAGCAGTTTACGGACGGTGTAAAACATGGCCACCGCACTTTTACGAGTGTCGCTTAACATATAGTGCCGTAAAACTGTGAAAGTACCAAAAACTAACACACACAGACATAAAGCAATGGTCATATCGCAGTTCGTTAGCTAATTGGATCATAATGTTACCATACACATAATCTAATTATAGACTCATCTTGTAATTATCAGATGTTCTATATCAAGTAAGGTACTTACTGAGTAGTTATATAGTTCATGTTTAGTGCCAAAAGTTCCGTAGATATAACAAACATTGAGAGTATGTAAATTAGGCATCGCGTTCATTTTGACGCTTATTCGGCAGTTATTTTTATTTAACTCTAGGCAGGTGCGCCGTGGCCGTGTTTCAGCCAATATTTTTGTACGATTACCATGTTGATGAAAAGCCAACATACGAGTACGCCACATGTTTCCACACACGTTTATACGTACATAGTTTTAATTATATGTTAATCGACTTCTTTGAGATACGTTTCGAGCAATACAAACACGATCGCGTATTTAAATTACTTGCTGCAAACATCATTGTGCGCACCATAAACTTTTCAGTGAAATGCAAAATTTCATATTAAAATGCAATAACAATAAACAGATAAAACCGATTACGTTCTCCGTTGGAACCAATAAGTAAGTAGAGATCCCGATCTTGGCTTTCCCCAATAAATATATCGAGATGAGACCAAGATAAACATATCGAGGCGGGCGGGGTAGGTTTAAAATATGCAGCCTTCCGCGCTTCGTGAAATTCGTGTAAACAAATGTAGCGGCCGACTGCGGATACATCTTCTGCTATTATTGTATTCATATTCTACGGAAGACGCCTGCTGCTATATTCTTATATATCAGTTAAGCTTCTCAAAGTTTTTAATACGAATTTATTTTGGTAAATTAAATTTATTTTGTTCATTCTAAGTAGATTGTTTCTTAATCAATCTTGATGATAGGTGTTATATTTTACAAACAAAATGTTTTTATTACCCTAGAAATCTTAGCTAGCAGTGAATAAATTTGGTAACTAATATTTAAAAAAAAATTGATTGATTGATGAAATTAACAAGTCCGAATAAAGACTCCATATGTTACTTTTATTCTAAGAATACCAATTTAATTACTAAAAGAAAGTAATGAATATAATAAGTAACATTTATTTAAGATAGTAGGTAATGGAGGCAATAAAGCGATGGGGAGTTGAAACGAGTGTCAAATCTTAAAATCTTGGTTCATCTATAAAAATAACCAAGACCCATATCTGTTACAGTTCATTTCACATAGAATTACGCTGATTTTATGAAAAAAAATATCTATATAAATGCTTTATAAAACACGTCAACGAATCTTACTGCAATTGCTTATTATAATGTCTGTCATTCCGCTCACTTCTACTACAAGTGTAACATGTTCAAAGGGATTTACATCATTAGATCTTCTTTGAGGTACTGCTCCGTAGATAGAATCGTACAGAACCGTTGTTCGATCGACACAAAGAACCCTAACGATGTTCTACGGGAGTCTGACAACTACTGTCAAAAAATATGCCAAATACATCTACAACTTATAATGCCCAGACCTTATCATTTCTTGAATTAAAGAGCAATATATAAGTACATCACAAAGCACAAGATGAATTATATCTGAATTGATGAACGCTGCATGAATGTTAGATGGCTATTCAATTACTAAAATAGTTTGAAAAATTGCACGTACGCGCTTTCAATGTCAAAAACAACAAATTGACCGATAGAGTACTGGTAGTTTAATAGTAACTATGAATAAAAATGTCACATAAAACGGTAATATTCATATGGAAATATTGGAGCGAATGTACATCCAAAGTTAAACGGTGAGAATAAAGGTTGTGCAAATATGTATGTTCATTTGAGCGAATAAAAATTATCACAGCAACGTGACCGTGTAGCATAGTCTACGAAACGGCGGGTCACGAATGTATGGATATGTATGTTGTAGAAATGTCGCCAAACAGGATATATGTATAATGATACAAAAATGGTACAAATTATGATTTCTCATTATTTTTCAACTCTTTCTCGGTTACCATCGTCTACGTCTATGGTACTATGATATAGTTTATATTTTGCCAGTTCAGTTAGATTGTAGTAGCATTATTTGCACCTGTAACAATGATAGTGTAGGTAAATGAAGTAGCGAGAGAGAGATAAACGAAACTCGACGCAGCGAACAAGCGGAAGTCACCCCGACAAGTAATATATTTTTAATTGATGCATACAGCGACCGATGTGTCCAGTAAACATTTACGCATTTATTCGAACGTTGACAGGGCCGCCTTTGTTCAACGAATTTCACTCAAAACATTAATTGGTGGAAAAGTGTGCAATCCGCATGTTTAACTTTCAGTTAATGTAAATATTAACTGTGCAATTATGAGGGCGTTGATTGCGAATCTCGATAGTTAATTTTTGGATTCGATTCTTAGTTTTTGTATTATTAATTACAATTAATTATGATAGCATATATTTACTTAGTTTATATCCATACTAATATTATAAATGCGAAAGTGTGTCTGTCTGTTACCTCTTTACGCTTAAACCGCTGAACCGATTTATATGAAATTTGGTATGGAGATAGATGGAACCTTGGAGAAGGACATAGGATACTTTTTATCCCGGGTAAAGATAAAATTCCTCGGAAACGCGGGTGAAACTGCGGGGCGAAAAACTAGTATGCTATAAAACTTATTACAAATCAATTGAAGAGAGTCAGTGTGAGCGACAACATAGATAGGATTCCCTATCAATAAAATAAGGTTAGTAACGGGGAAATATAAAAAAAGTGTCGCAGCTATCGAGTTGTACCTACAACGAAGGCAGTATAGATATGTGTGCATGTATGCAGGGCAATACAATCATTTTTAATTTCCGTCGCAGGGGCGTCCAGTGCACTGAATACCAATTACTACACCCGTAACTACTGAGCATGTGGAATGTGGAGCTTAGCTCTCCGGGCTAGTGTTGGATTTGTGTACCTACAAACGTGCACAATGCCATACTATCTGAATCAATTGGAGCTCAGATATGCGATAACAGTATCGATTATAATTTGTGAGTGCTTAGGCCATGGTTTATAGAAAAATGTATCTTATGTACATAGGTACATCATAGCAAGAAACTTAGGTTCTTGTTGGTACGATATCAATATTTGATTTAACAGGACTAAAAGTATTACTATTATTTTCATATATTGGGAAAGGCACAGACGTGTCCAATTCAGTTTAGTTTAGTTCGCACTACACATTTCTATCTACATATAATTCTCTTAGTAAATTCACTTATGCAACTTTACTGTACAGCGAATGTAAACAAACCAATCAATCAAGTTTGCAACAAGAAGTCATCAAAGTGCTGAGGAACTTCGGGGGTAATAGAAATTTACTTTTTAAAAACAATGTTAAAGTGCATAGCGTCGTCCGTATTTACGGTGCACGGGGCCGTCGGCGGGTTGTGGGCAAAGTTTTTACGATGGCCCGTCCTCGAGAATATCGTTCATGCATTAACGTTTAATGCCCTAAGCAATTTCACTAAAATTTTAAATTGGCTCCCGAAACAGTTTCAGCGATTAGACATTTGTTCCAGTTGAACTACATTTTGAGGATTAACTTTTGAATCGGTTCCCGATTTTGTTTCAGTGGGTTATTTCAGTAATTCACATTCTATGATAAGAAAATGGCGAACATACAAATGCAATAACAGAGTAGGGATAGAGAAAGGGAAGGTTGCGTAGAAAATGCTTTTGAATATTTAAATAATTCTGGGAGCATATGAGTCCTAAATGAAAAAAAGGATGCATATATTCAACCGCATTGCAGAATTTTTTTTTACTGCTATTAATAAATATAAAACAGAAAGTATTCTGAAGGGTGCTATAAAACCGAGTCAAAAACAAATTATTCGATACTTTGTTGTATGCACATGACATTTAAAACAAGTTTATGTTCGGAGGGGACATCGGGAACGGTATCAATTTCCGGGCTTCCACTGCCATTTGATTTATGTTTGCGATGATTTTTTTTCAATAAAAAGTAGGTACGCTATTGCAAACAAGTTTGGGAATATAGGGTCAAAAGCTATTGCAATGAAAATAAATAATCTTCTTCGTTTAATTAAATTCGAGAGAACTATTAAATGTTAAAATAAAAGAAATAAATACTAGATGAAATTAAATAAATGCATGCAATTAAAATTGTCTAAAAACGAATAACTTGTTACGAATTCTATATTTTCGTAGCTGTAAAACTAAAAAATAATCATAATACTAAAAACAGAGAAAACATGCGGGTAAATTTTATTAGGTACTTCTAGAAATTATAAGGCGAAGAGGGCAAAGCGAAGAAACTACACACCACGATGACTCGCAGCAAAAGACACCACACGCCTAGGCTTACACAGTACGTTCACAAAAGTGCTACCAACCTTAATATTGTTAGGAAACAGTAACCTCTCAGGTGTTGGCAGGCTATATAACCATTCAGTGATTAATGATTGCGCGATGATACGGCTAATGCAAGCGTACCATAACTTGCTACCCATAACCAGTTATAAATACGACATCTACTTTCAGAAACATTTTCTATGAACATGAAACAATTAGTAAACGAACGCAACGGTTGTACGCTTGTGTACATGCAATAAATAGTAACAGGACAAAATATCAATTTTTCAAGATAGTTTATAATTTAATGTAGGAGAAAATGGAAATTAAAAAGAAGATGAAAAAATAATAATGAAACAGGTAAAAAGGATCACTCGTATCAATAACCTGCATGTTAGTAAATATATAGTCAAATTCACGAGTAACAAATAGTAACTATGCACGCACGCACAATGCTCCTTACAACCATTTGATTGTTCCTAAGTATTTGCCAAATATATATTTGAAATGTTTTTTATTCGATTTTGTTTTTGGCGGTAAGTACAGTATAGATGTTGGTGTCAGGAAACACTCCTTCGCTGTTTGCGATGAGGCAAAGCCTTCAGTCCGTTCAATCTGGATTTTTAACGGAGATGAGGTAAGATCTTGGTAAGACTAATAGCGTAAATGCCGAATCTTTTAAATCATTTACTTTATCAAGTAATTTACTAAAGACTACCTATTAGTTTCAAATAGGCTAAAATTACTTTATTTATAATGTATTTTCACTAACATTACGAATCGAATACAATAGCCACGTAAAATCTATTATGTTTCAATTGAATCAACTGATTGATTGATTAACTGACGATTTGAGTTGTATTGTTGCATAAAATATTTATATTGTTGGGCGTTATGAATTGTAAAATATTCTACTATGTATGCATTTAATTTTACACATTGCTTGGTAATTACATAATGAATATATGTATGTACATAATTACATCTTTGTATTATTATTAATATTCATTTAATTTTTAATTTAACTCTTTGACTTGAGAATGAGATGACTGTCCCATAACTATATAAAAGTAAACCACGAATTGCTGAAGTAGATTAATAAAATTTAAAAATAACTAAACTTAAGTCTTTAGACGTATTAAAATAGTTTTCGAATCCACCTTATGTATCTTTAATGCTTTTGGTATAAATATTTAAAAAAACGGCCCACTTTTATATTTATTAACAGTTTCGGTTTATGTTTCGGCAAAAAAAACAGGTTTCGGCTGGATACTACCTGTAACCTACCATGATCATACATAATGTACACATAATATGTGCACATAAGTATGTAGGTAGGTACCTACCACATCTTCACCGGGTTGAATGCACAAAATCGTGAAATAAACTGGCACATCATGAGGTTTGTATAAGTTATATAATTATAAGTTAAATTCAAAGGTTATAATGATCAAAATGAAAATACTATTGAGTTGGCACATTCATTGGAATGATTAAAATTTTAGTAGGAGGAAGCTGTACCGCGCCGTATTAAAATTCAATTGATTTACTATAATAAATTGGTATACATTTCACACTATGTAAAATATCAACTAACTTTTTAAGGTGTTCAATAAACGTAACAATAGTCTTAACTATTTACCTGAATATCATCATCGTGTATAAGATCTCGTCCATCGTGAGTGTACCGGAGTCGTGACAATATTTCACTCAAACTAAACATCATCTTATTGTTGATAATTATACACTTATAGAACAGATTATATAAGTGACAAAAGAACACAGAAACATTAACACGAAGGAATAATATTCAAAATTAAGGCACTGACGATGATAGCGAAGACTTATTGTAGTGAGAATGTCATAATTAATTGTTACTGACGTAAACAAGAATCTTACAAAAATACCCTCCAAAACAAATGTCAATCGTTTATGGTAAAAAAATAAGACCAAAGTACTACGGATATTCTGCCAATGACAACACACAGTATTTAACATGAAACAAAATAATCGAATAAGATTTTATGTAAATAAATCGATTTATTAACAGCCAGTATTTACGAAATTAATTTGATTTATTTTATTTGTAGTAGGTGTGCTTTTAGAGATATCGCTTAGTTCCGTCATGTCCGTCCGTATGTCACAGCATAAAAACTACAAACCTAGGAGCAAAAAATTGACACACAGACATCTGAACTAATATGAGTATTTATAAAGAGAAAAAAGATTTGATTTTTTGTATGTTTGTTTGTAACGGATAAACAAAAAAATACAAAATCGATTAAAAAAAATATTTAGCGAGTAACATGGGCTTTATTTTATTTTAATTTCCTCAGGAAAGCGGGTGAAGCCGCGGGTCGGAAGCTAGTATTAAAGTACGATTCAATACACAAAGTAAACAACCATCGTGTATAATAAGTCAAACTTTAATTCAAAAATTACTTCAAATTATAATCGTTTATATTTAGAATAGGTACCTACATATATCACCTTTTGTTTTCCGACATATTTGCCCATTTTCAAAGCCTTACAACTCACTTTATGAGTATGTTTTCCTCGAACACTAGGCCGTCGTATTCCTGTGGGATTTGCTGGAAGATATAATTACTAGGTACTTTCTATGTAATATGAGTCATTAACACCTTTTCTTTAACTATAAATAAACAGCTGTGTGGGTGCGTGTATGTGTTTGTGTGTGACCTGTGGCCATGTGACCTTGCGATGATGTAATCATTACCTACTCCTACACAAAAATTGAATCGAAAGTAGAATTGAAAGCAAGATGGTACGCCAAGTTATGTGGTCTGTTCACACTTGGCAGCGTGTGTGCTCACATACAATAATCGCAGCGGAAACGTTCGGTAACTGTCGCACGCGCCCTGTTCGCTGGAGCGGAGGTGTCAAACGACAAATTTCACAGAGCAAACCTCCTCAGATCTCTTCTCGCTTTGCCACGCAAGCTAGGTACGTGCTGGTGACGTTTCGTCCCCTCGAGCGAGAACACGGTTATTTTTATTTTTAACTTGAATAAGCAATTTCAGTTTTGGTCTTGTGAACTTTCATTGCTAAAAAAAAGGTTTATATGAAATTGTTTATGGTTTTGTTTGTTTTTGACATAGACCCTTTTGCAAACATGCTTGCAGTAAAATTTATCAAAGAAATAAAAAGTGTTTTGTAAATGACATGCTTTGACATACCTATTTATATTCGTACAACATTGTTCTGCAAGTATTTGAAACAGTTGTCAATTACAGACCGTACTGTTACATTGTACCGGGGATCAAAGCGGTGGGATTAGATTCCAATTGCAGACGCATCTATCCACTAATGAACGTTGGCACGTGCATACCCCGCCTAACTGCACACGGGGCACCTGACACCTACGTGTCTATGGGTTCCTGGTACTTGACAAAGCCTTTACTGTCTTTTGGAAAAAAAAACTCGTGTTATATTGCCAGTCATGGCCAATAACAATTTAAACTCATGCGCTGTAGCTGCCTAGTAAGTGATGTGTTTAATATTGTTAAGCTGTTTTAATTACCCGACTGTAATTTGCTATTATGTAGAATTAATAACTACTTTTGTAAAAAATATGGTTATTTAACTACAACAGTTTTGGCTTAAAATAGTCTACCTAATATAAATAAAATGTTAACATTTCGAGACAAAGCTCAAAAACTACAAAATCAACAATTTGAAAAAAGAGAATGAAATACAACCGCACTATTTTGAATTGCGTTTTCGGACATCAATATTTATCTTCATTACAAAACCGGCCTACGAAGGATACGCAGACATTTCCAATACGTAACCCAAATACATTACGAACGCTTTTTTTACCAAAGCCTCGGGCAATAATGTAATACATATACACATAAATAGGACCATTCGGAGAACATTTGGAAACTAAACATTGGCTGCGAATTTTCGTGAACGAGTTTTTGATGTAAAGAATTTTTGAAAAACCATCATCAAATCAGTAAAATTTCAATGATGGTTTATATATCAATTTTTTTACTTAACATTTGGTGCAAATAGTTGAAGGTGTTAACCCTTGGCTCGAGAATGGAGCGTTCGTCCCATAACTAGCTATAAAAAGAGTTCCAAGAATCGCTAATTAAGATTAAGATTTACGATATTTTCACTTCAGACCATCCCAAATATTACGCCTATCCTACTATTGCTTTAACAAGGTCTTACTAATAATGTTTCGGTATACATTTGATTGTAATTAAACATTGATTATTAGAATACAATTTATTTTAATATACCAAATAATAACAGTCTAAAATAGAAATAGACATGGCTGCCTTTTTCAAAATAACATACGGAGTACGTAGACATGGCTGCGTTAAAATTTTATTACATGTATTAGATAGTACCGTATTTTAAGGATGCTACAACCATTCCCCAAATGTAGTAACCGTTATGTACTTTACTGTTACAGCTTTCACGTAATAGAGATAGAAGTAAGGAATACTATAAAAATTGAGAACACTAACCGTAAATATCCGGAAACTTGTATAAAATATGTTGTTGTGAGTCAACTTTGTTGCGGTCAATATCAAACTATTCTACGTTTGAGAGAGGAAAGACTTCAGGCATTTTGCCGGCGCGGGCGAGAATATGAGCACATGAAACAGTAGTTTGAAGTTCTTTTATAAGTCAGCTTTCATGGTTATTGACCGCAGTATTTAGCAGAATGTATACTTTGTGCATTGTAAATAATACCTAAGATTAAGATAAGAATAAGACCAATTGAATGAACTAAAAATAATAAACCTATTAAAGATAACAAGTTTATTGATAGACTATTAACTAAGATATAACACTGTAAGGTAATGAATCATTAGATAAAGGAGGCTCTTGGCTGGCTTACGACAAGTAAATTGACTTAAGTATTCATGGCCTGATGAATAAGTGATAGGAATGAGACGAGAAGATCGGATCAGGCCCGATTTCAATGATCGGAAGAAGTTTCTCGGTCACACTTTGAGATCGTCCGCCCGTTATCTCTTGTGGGCTACATACTAACAGGTAAACTTACAAACTAAACATACGTCTAAAAGGAAATGGAAACGATAAGCGTAGCGTAACTTCTACACAACTCAGCGGATGCTACATAGTATGCAAAAAAAACAAAACGTAACATACGCAAAAACCTGCACAATGTAATGTTTACTCATACATCATACATAAATTTTGCACATTCGTCGGGGAACAACACAAAGCCCGCGAAAGCTTCTTTAAATATTCCTTTCGTTCATAATCAAAGTGCTGCGTTTGTTAGATAAGAATTCCCGACGCGCCAGGACGTTGACTGTGTATGGCAGAATCGTTATGGGATGAACGAAAATTATTTCACTGAGCTATTTATCAAAATTCTTCCCAGAAGCGGGCGATGCTCGATTTCACAATTCGGTACTCCCAAACGTTGGGAGTCAGCTAAGTAATTTATGCGCCTAAGCTGTTGCCATAAGAATAATTAAGATGAGGAGACGCGATACTCCCCTTATGATCACCAACACCTGCGTTAAATAAAGCGAACAAACAACGCATACATAACGCCTTAATAAATATAACAAATTGACAACGCCATAACTTTTGCCTATATTAATAACACGAGCATGTACGAGTACCTACCTACTTGTAATTGAATACATTTATATTTTGCGAGCTGTTGATATTTTACCCGAGATTATAAAAAGGTTAGGTTTATCATAACCGCATGCACAGGTAACAATAGGTAGATACGCAGTCACATCCAAAAAATATTAAGTCCCCGCGGATTATTTAAAGCAACCGAGGGCGTGAAATTTCAATGAATATCCTTAAAACGTGCAGATTAAACCTGGAAAACTTTTTGTATTTGCTTAGCGCTTCACGGTTGATATAAGTGGATTGCAAAAGTTCTGAGGATGAGCATAAAAATGCTCAAGTCGCGGGAAAGAAAAGAAAATCAGTATTAAGAGAGTGTCGCAATATCTGCGAGTGTGTTTTTGTTAAGGCAAAGTTGTTCGGTAACTAGGTAATGTTGGAATAATGGCGGGGGATAACGTTTTATGAGTGATGTTAACTTTTTAACTTGCGATTCGTATGTGAATGACTTACTTGGCGTGATTTGTAGCCAACTGAAGCTATAATGTTCGCACGGCTACTTACGTACCCACATTTTTTGTGGTTTCTATTTATAAATGGTTAGGATTGTTATTATTTTATTTGAGATGATAGCATGTGGTGTGTTGGGTAAATTTCAATTACCATTGTACTACCTATCACTTGTAACTATGACATTATTGCTAAACGATTTCAATATTTACTATAAATTGTCAACAATATATACAATCAATAAACTATCTAATAAACAACCTGTTAATAAGAATAATTTAATTATTTGTATAACTAGTGTTGTACTACATAAAATGAACAGCAAAACGTTTAATACAAAAAAATAGACACGCTAAATACAAGAAAAATGCATAACCTCGTAAAACAGTCTAGAAAAAAACAATTTTTAATTATTCTGTTTTATATCCCTGGGGCATTTCATAGTTTTAATTTTATATAGAGTTTTAATTTTATATATAGTTTTATTTAATAATATTTTGATAGTATAACTATGTAATTAATTGTTATTCTATGTCGTAGCATTATTTGATGCTCCGTTTACGATTGCAATTTGGATTGTAATGAGACATTCGTCCCTAAACTAAAATATATGATAAAGAATTAGGATAGCGATCCAAGATCTGCCATTTTTATGCGAATAAAATTTGCCTAGTTGTATCCAATTTTGACAAATAAATACTAGTGTAATCTTTTCTTTATAATATACCATACTTTCTTTTCATGTCGAATTTCAATCGACAACTTAAAAGATGATGGAAAATATACGACATAAATATTATTTCATTCTTCCTATCTTCTTATACATTAAATGTTCAGAAAGTTGCCAATTCATGATAGGACTACAGTTAGCTAGATGGATATTATCTATTCACGGTGAGGCCGCACGGCCGGCGTCCTTGCGACTACAAAATAGGATCACTTGCGAAGGAAAATGTATTGAAATCACAATGTAACCTGAGCCCTTTGTCCATTGAAAACATTTTTGTATATTTAAAAAAAATATCTTAGAAATGTTTACGTAACAGTGGCGTTTAGAAGAAATTACTTATTCACGGCACGTTCGAGTTTCCCATTGCTTTTGTTAACATTAGGTATTGATACATCCTTTATCGTTACTTGATGCAACTCTATACAGCAATATTTCAATAGGATATTGACATTTGAATGAGTTTTGTTAATAATTTTATGTTGATAATAAATTATGCACACATACCTACCTACCTACGAATTACAAATATAACAAGTGAGTATTTGATTTCAACTAAATATGGTTTGTTTAACGTCGCTGTAGTGATGTTCGGGCTCAAATACCAATTTAATCGATACAACGGAATAAAATAATGAACTGACGGGCGGGGCGGGGCGTCCATAAAACACGATTTTATCATACCGTTGGGAGGGACACGTTTTCGAATATCGTAATAAAAAAGTCACAGATGTCAAATTTATGACGTTGGACCATTGTAAAGAGATTAAAAGATTTACTACGGATGAGGGCGCTACGGAACGCTACGCTGCCTTGCTACGGCGCTACGGGGCTACAGGCGGCGGTCGCGGCGTGCAACGCGCAACATCTACGAGGAAATTATTTTACAAGTTTAATAACGTTGTAATCCTTTTGTATTGGTTAAATTCACGTCTAAAGGTTTCATGGGCGGCCAACAGATACATTTTAATACGCTTATAATAAAACGTGTAACAGAAAGGTGAAGCAATATTGAAGGATATGCATAATAATATTTTTTCTTTTTTTTTATCAGATCGAAAAAAATGAAGTAAATAGGACTAGACGCGAATATGAACGAAAGGTTGATTTTCTCCTGTACCTTAAATATACATATTTCCTATCCATATAAACTACAATGCGATACCTCTACATTATCAATATTTTCATCAACATTATCACCTTTGTACTACACGCTGTATCACTATTTGTATCATGTTAATTATATTGAACTGTTAAGATTAGAAACTCCGTAACTTGACTCACCGACGCAGATCCAAACATACGCTTAGAAGTACTTACCTGAAAACAAAAAAAAATACACTAAAAAACAATTCACAGAACACAATATCATTTTACAAAACTTATGCGAGTTAATTACTTCTTTTCACAAGGGACTACGTAATGAATTTGTTAATAAATAAGCAATTAAAATAAATTGCAAAATATTGCATCGTAAAATTGATCGCTCCGTCCGGTCTCACTCAGCGCTGTGTTAATGTAAGGCGTCAAACTCGACGAATTATGAAAAAGATATTTCCCTCGGGGAGGGCGATGCCTTATAAACGTCCGTAACTTGGAGAATAAATCACGGTAAGCGCTAACGCCGCCAAATAAATAATTTTCTTTATTCATCAAAATTAAAAGGAGCAGTTGACAAAGCGTGGCTCTTAATTAAAATCCGCTTTTCTAAGCGAGTATAATGTCTCGTTCGATTATCGAGTTAGCCCGACTCAGTTTATTTTCGCGTCGGTTGTACAACAAATATCATTATTGAAAGTTACCGAGCATCCGTTCCGTGCTAAGTTATATTTCCTTTTCTGAGCCCAATCGGTTTAACAAGTCGAATCTGTCAATATTGAGGCGATATTGATGTACTTTTAACAGTATTATATGTATATGTATGTATTGTAACACTGATTGATGACTCCGAATGTTTTTCAATGTGTAAGAACAATTTTATTTGCGTTGCTTTCTACTTATTAGAATACATATACGTACAATATCTATGTACCTAAGTATTCTAATGCTTTAATTTAATATTTGAAAGTTTTGATTCCAAGGGAACCCTAAAGCATACGAGTTCACTAGTAGTGCATTAGCTGACGCTTTCGAAAGGAGAGATTACTTAATGGTCTAAACCAGATGCGGAGTGGAAACGTTGGAAAAAGGTAAAACAGGTAGAATTGAGGGCTTGTTTTGTGTTGGGAAATACTGAAGTGCAAGTAACAATGGGATTTCTATTGCACTGCAGTTTTGTAGGTGCGGTAAGAAAATGTAAAGGAGGATTGTCAGACCGTCACCATGACAACTAAATAAATACTTAGCAAAATCTTCGTTTTAAAAATCGTTGCACCAATATCTGATGACAATAATTATATAATTTATGTGGGTTGGATAGAATAAAATTCATTTCATACATTTATTGTTTTATTTTAATTTCTCCCTATGAAACTACATTGGACATTAAAACACTGTAAATCAGACCTAAATACACAGTATCTAGTAATCTATTTAAATTAATACTTATTCAGTATATGTGCAATACAGAAATATCAGTAAATCTTAGGCCGTAAAAGATTTATTCGTAAACTGGTGTTCTGTACAAGTGCACATCGAGTTTTCAATTACACAAAGTGAAGGCAACAGTGTTGCGGGCGCACCGCGAAAAACGTTCCCGCGGTCAGGCAACCTGACCGATTGCACACTACTCACTCGAGACCGCCGCAGCTGAACGAAAACCAACACAAACAATAAGAGAATAAGGCTAGCTTCCAAACGAGACGAACCGCACAAACTACGAAAGCCGAGGGACAACTCGTTTTCGAAAGGTTGAAGGAAAACTCGATCGCTTTTCCAGGGGGAAGCTCTCAGTGGTTTATTGCGTTATTACCTGGACGTGTCTGCCGCGTCGGGACAGCCGCAATTTAGGGAGAAAAGAACGATATGTTGCGAGGAAAGGGATTTTATAGAGCTCTAGAGCGTCGGCTCCGGAGAAAAGACCAAACGCTTCCGACGCCGTCCACGCCTAGCGTCATTTTCTTTGATCGAAAACTCCACACGACACTTCAGTTTTTATTTTCATTCAATTCAATAACGTCGAACGGTTTGTAAGATACGCTCCGCAAACCTTCCCTTATACCTCATATATTACATTTTATCGGTCTATTACGTTCTCTGTTAGATAAAAATATAGATAGTACATAGATAACCCTCGATATAAAGTGTAAGATTTCATTACCTGAAATTTTTGCGCGAAAGATAAAAATCGTATTACATAACGTTTACGACAATCCCATAAGCCATCTACACTGAATTCGATTCAATAAAAACGTTAGATGCGGTTGAAGATTTGCTCCAATAATCTGGCGACAAAAACCGTAACTTCGTCTTAGGGCCTATGAAATAAGAGTGGATGTCTATAAAATAAAATAATAACCGGTCAATAAAATCTTTCGACGCGACCGGAGCTGGGGTAGATCTGTCAAATACGTCTGAGAGGTTTAGAGGGGAACAATAGGAAGATGTCAGAGGGTGAGATGGGTGAAAAGTGGTCGAAATTTGATCTGCGACAGGTCGCGATAGCAGTTGCCATCAATCGACGGGTAATTGGGAGGCACGTCAACCGCTAACGATACTACCAATGTTATATTTTGCATTTATTCAACTTTGGAAAGGATATCGATTACAACGACCGTAATTGGAGTTTAATATTAAAATACTTTTCATCCTTTTTTTCACTTTTTTTTGTTAGTATACAAAATTTTTGTGGGAACAAAACATTTATTTTGGACTCGCACAGATTGAACATAAACGTAATGCTGTGTGAGGCTAAAATTTACCTATCGTTAATCTTCTGATTTTCTCTCTAATTTTCTGATAGCGGCAAAATTGAGGCTACTAGAATACCGACTATTATTTTTTCTTTAAGATAATTCAATAATTGAATAAAATACACTTCAAAACAGAGCTATACTCGGGTTTTATTAATACCAAAAGAAAGCTATAAATAAATAAACCGATCTGAAAACTTCACACAGGGTACGTCACTCATAATAGCAACGTAGGTTTTTTGCTGAGCTAGTGACACTTTGCTAACTTTACTTATTCTTAAAGTAGTTTTTATACAAAGTTTCTAACTACATGAATTGATAAAGCAGTTGCGAGGAAGTGTTGATTAAGAAAAATATTCCTCATTTTATAGTAGGTATATCTTAGCAGTATTACTAACATAATTATCGGTTAATTTGACAGCGTTTATCCAAACAGATGATGACCATAAATCCCATCGATTAAATTTATTGAACTATTTGATAGTAAATACTAAACGCAAAATATATGAGCTCTGTTAAAAACTACTTTCAACTGCAATCTAAAGCATAAAAAGTTAGTGTAAAATATAATCGTTTAATCGCCAATCGCTTAGTGGGCTCCTAAGGCCACTACCCCACTAACGCCTTGTAGAGCCTGTGGAGGTAATCGGCAAATGTGAACGCTCGGGGAGTGCACACGTGACTAGCCTTTTCTATGTAAGGCTAAGTGCACGCATTGCTATTAATCGCAGACGTGCAACGAGAGGTTTATTTTACTAACATTACGTAAACCTCAATTTTATAATATTATTAATCTTGAAGCATTAATAGAAAATAGAATCCACTGAGAATTTTATTCGGTGTTGAAAATTAAAATACCACTATGATATGTAAATCTGAAAAGCAATATCGAACTCGTACACATAGTACAAAAAATTAATAACGCAGCTAGCATCGAACCATTCCAACTATTTGTAAGTTTAACTAAAAATAAAATACATAGCTCGAAATCAATGTGTGCATCGTTCTACACACGGTCTCCATAACAATTGAGCCGAGAAATTGCCGACTTGGTCCGATCCGCGTAATAACCTCTGACTTCTCATTATGCAGATTGCCTCTCTATACCCGTGTGCACGTTCACTAAACATCTTGTGAGTACTCGCACACCTCGCCACATGTTGCTCGATTCATCTGCATTTTTATAATCGGACGATGCATGTCTGACCTTATATTGTACCGTCTTGTTTTTATATTGGCCCGCAGATTCTACGTTTAATTGAAAATACTGTGATCGAAAGTGTTTAGCTATTTTATTAATAACAGAGAAGTAGAGAAAGTTTATGAATGTGGCTCATTTACTGGTCGTTTTTATACGCAATAATTTAGTTTGATTGATATAAAAATCATTTTAGCCTAGGCTTTGTGCGGTTACCGCCTTGGGAGAAACCATCTCGTGGCATGGGCCTTGTGCCCATCATGGTAAAAGAGTTCGTCTATTCGTCGTGAAAAATGTAGTAAACATTCTTAGAAGCATGGCTTTTTACAATAAACATACATAGGTCTTCTTCGCCTTCAAGACATAATGAAAAGAACATGTCAGCAAGCTCTCTAGTATCCCTAATGTCTATAGGTGACGGTAGCCACTTACCATCAGGTGACCCGCATGCCTGGTTGTTAAATCGACATAAAAAAAAACAATTGCATAGAAACCGAAATTAATTTCAAACGAGTTACTTTACAGTAGCAATGCAAATGCGTACACATCCTTCCCACAAAGTTGCCAGTCTGTAACTTGTTAGTTCTCCGATAATATGTCAAGATGCAGGTATATGTAACTAACTTTGTAATAAATGTATCGTCGGCTACATAATCTGCATAATTGGAAGTAGTCGTAGGATATTACGTCCACGTGAGGCGGCGAGCAATTTTCTGCGTCATTTCCGGCGAATCGTCCACTGGAATGGCCGATTCGATGCGCGAGTCTACCCTGTGCTTATATCTAACGTTTAATTGATACAAACTATATATACACTTTCTAATTTACAAAAATACATACACAAGGTTTTATTGTACTCATTTAACACGATAAAAACATTAATAATTATAATCGAGACACGCAAAATATTTGAATTTGTAATTACTGTTTCAAAGTAGGTACATACGCCAGTATCAAAATGTTTAATTAAACCATAATTAAACACAGTTTCCAAGCCAACGTCAGTCAAAATGTTGGCAGATAGACGTTTGTAACCTTTGATTACATTTCGGATGTCCAACGACTTCCGAGATGTTTGTTTGTTTGTTATAAACAGGATATTATGATTCCGGCGGGAGACGCAGTGCATTTGCTTATTAGGAATGCACTGTTAACATGGACTTCATTGAACATTTAGTAAATCTTAGTTACTAAATCTAATATTTTTTACACTTCTTGTCGACAATAATTGTCATTGTTACTAGACGATCAACTATGGGATTGACATTTGAGTTAGACTTGTATCGTTCTCTTAATTCAATCAATAGTTGATCAACCTAAAGGTAACGAGTAAAAATACTACTTAAATCTTGGAAGTTTCTGTCTCGATTAATGAATGTAAGTAGATCATATAATAGAAATTAAAAATAAATACAATACTGAATTTTTACCTACTCTTCAAGACATAAAGTAATGAGAGACATGAATAAGTTTTAGGTTCGTAGTACGCGCTAGAAACTAACCCCGTAATCTAAAACAATTGACACCATGCGTGATGGTTCGTACATCGGAGTCATTAGATAAATGTCATCATAGATTACTGTAACTCCATGACCTGTTATAATATGATTTACTATCTTATGAATGATCAATTGCTCAGTTTGTTATTAGTGCGTTAAGTTCATATCTAAAAAGGTATGAAAACTATTAACCAAGAGGAATAAGTAATGCAAAGGAATAACGTTTCTAGTCTTCAAGAGAATCCCACTTTTATCATCGTCATCATCCAAGTGTAGTCATTACAAATCATACAAGTGTGGTTTATTCCCAAAAGGTGATACATTTTTTTCTTGTACAAAATAATGTGTCTATTTATAGGTGGAGATTTTTAATGGCATTGAACAAAATTTTACATGTCTACTTATATCAATTATTTGGCTGTAAATCTTCCTAAAAGAAAATAAATAAAAAAAAAAAAAATTATTTCCATAAAAAATTTTGACTTCATATCCTACTAATCCCACTAATCTTACTAATATTATAAATGTGAAAGTTTGGATGTTTGTTCCTCTTTTACGCCAGAACGGCTGAACGGATCTGGATGAAATTTGGCACAGAGAGAGATTATAGTCTGAAATAGCACATAGGTTACTTTTTATCCCGGTAACAGATAAAATCCTACGAGAATGCGGGTGAAATCGCACGGGACAGCTAGTTCTATAAATAAATAAATAATGATTTTTTCGTACATGATATTTAAGGATTTACTGGATTTTCAGTAGTCTGCGCCAAATCATAAAAAGTTTAGATAGACAATGCTGCGCAGCGCAGCGCGCGCGTCAAGATTATTACATGCCGCGGCGCGTCACGATCGATGCGTCCACTCAACGCAGCGTCACGCGACTTGTCGTGCCATGCCGCGTTTTTTCATCGGATGGAAACCCCTATTATTAACACCGGCGAATAGTTTCAACGGACCACTGGACTAGCATTTTTTGCTTCGTGTTTGAGATGCGCTAGTTTTATGTTAATTAACAAGTAAGATACCTATTTGATCTCTTTTTATTGGAACAATCTGCTATTCGACTAGAAAAGTTGAGTATTCAAAAATCTTCCGCTTTTTTGTATTGATGACCAATCAAAGACAAAAAAAATCTAAAATTGCTTGCTTTTCAATTTAACAAACTATCCTTATTACCAATCAAACTGAACCAATTTAAAATAAATCATAGAACAATTGTAACATAAAGGAAATGAACATTTGAAGAGCAGGCCGCAGGATTACCAGTAGATGGGGTCACGTACCGTCTCCTCTGAAATGCGATGACATTGCAATCGTTTGAAGCGCACTTGCGTGCAAACTGGATGCATTTTGTGGCATAATCTCAACTAATCGACTTTACTGTGGGTTCCTATGTAGACTCTGTTAGAAGTAAATTTTACAGCAAAATACTTGACGGTAAAATCTTTCAAGGCCCGAGTAATGCTCCATGCTCCACCATAGGCTTCGTTGTCATCCATTAAGGGGCCCTCCCTTATTGGATGACTATCAGTTCTGTTCTGTGAAAATTCTATCTAAGGTTGAGAAGTTGCATCATTTGATCACGCCTATATAAACCAAACCACACAGCATAAAGCCACGCGGAATTCTTGTCTTCATTTATTACGTTAAGATACGCGCCTACTTTTTATGTAGGTAATATTTTAAAAGAAATGAGTAGGTATAAAGAAAAAATATAGCTATATAGCAGATTGTTTTAGTACCAGTTACTAGTAACCTACGCTGTCGGCGGCATTGTTTTAATACTCGTTTGTACATTTTACGATATGAAGAGAACCTATGAAACAAGATACGGACTCAAGATTACTAACCTCTAGTCATTTGGCTGTTTCAAGTTTAATTAAAAAAAAATACGCTTATTGTTTGGAATGTTTTGAGATTATACGATAAAATAATGAAGTCAGACGAATAATTATAAATTAAATAGTATTATTAACTCATTATTAAAATATTGAGTATGAACTCTACAACTGTCTGACACATAGATATATTAGCAGCCACATTTATTCGAAGAACTATACCAACTGAACTCTTTCAATTCTTGCATAAACTTATGCGAAGCAAAATTAAACTGTTTGCTTTAAAACATCAACCGGATCCTTTGAAAGTTTGTCTTAATTAATCTTTTAAGCTATTTAGTCAAAGAGAAGTAAATTCCTCTGGCCGCTTTATTGAATTCTAAGTCAGTAAAGTTGGCTTAAATAAGAAAGCATCGATACCCGATGTCTGAGCTAGGTAGCCTTTAAACGATTTCCGAACTTAATATAAAGTTACTAGATTGTCTAGCTTGCCAGAACTTTAGTTAGGAATAGATATTTTCACTGAACACGTATATTACACAGAAACATGTGAAATGTTGCACTTATCCCAGTTACAGTGATGTTTAAACTACCTAGTTCATTAAATTATTATCGGTATGTACCAATATTAATAGTATTTTCTCAAATTGAATTGTATCACTCATGCACGTTCGTAAAATACACATATTTTTAAAGCAATTGTTAGAATGTAAACAATTTCAAAGCACGATTAGCCAGCCATTATTCATGGAATTGTTCGTACAGCAAATTAGTCGCGTAAATTACCATTGTAGATAGACGACGGACGCCAGGTAATAGCGAATATTGAATTATAGATGACGTATATTGGAGGCGCCAGATGAATACAATCTTTTTTTCACGTTGAAACCCCTCAGGGAAATTCCCAGCAACATTGCGGTTGCAAAGCTTTCAATTTATGCAGGGGCTGCATTGGCGTCTATCTGGATGACAATCTTGACATACGGAGAGGCAGTTGAACAATGTGGTTTTGTTGGTGCTCACTAGGTGTACCAAGAAATTTGCATTTTTGCAGTCCAGCTTCGACGTAAGAAATCTATGTTGTCGAGATTAGGTTAGAAGTGCATACAATTTTGAACCGAGTGCTTCTTCAAATAATGGATTGATTTATGGAAATAACAAAAGCGACAGGGTACTCGTAGAAATACCTTAGCATATTTTGTACAGTACAGTAAAAGTTCCACGATTTTTACGATGTTAATTATACCCAAAAACAAAGCATTCAAAAATCACCGAAACTCAAAAGCAAACGAAGCAAATTAAAACGCGTGTTTAAGCAAAACGCACAGGACAAAGGGTGGCACAAATGGAAAATATGCCTTGTGTTTGCGTTATAAACCCAGCCAATCACGTCGGAGCATATTGTGCGACTAAACGCCACGCCAACAAAAGAGCCGTAAAGAATGGCCCGCCGACACACTCGTGCTAATAAAATAGTTCGGAGCAACAGGTTGGTGCGGGCCTCGCAGCGGCAATACAATGGCAATAGTACCAACTATAAGTGTATCTGTGATCCCACTACGTACTTCGGGCTTTAGGTAGGCAAGAATGTTACATCTGTCGGCTCATTGTGCCGTATGTCTCATGTCTACTGTCATAGGCTAGAAAAATATTTGTTACGCTTATTTATACCCATAAGGAGGAAAGTTACACGGCTACAGCTATAGAACTACAATAACCGGCCAGGACATGCACCTTAGAAGGTTCTCGATAAGTATTTTAGCTCAATAAAAAAAATGTTTTCGATCAAAAAAATGATCCAAGCTCGTGTACCGTAAGACCGTTGGCTATAATCTACAGCACGAGCTACTGTGAAAGTAGCTCGTGCTATAGATTTTACAGGTTTATTTTTCATATGGCACAGCCTACTACTGGGAAGAAGAACGTGAAATTTTGCGCAAGGCTTTTATTTAATGTAGGCGAGCAGTAGATAAGGAGGTTTATGAAAATTCAGCCTTTAAGATGGTGAAACGGGGGTTTGTCACATGACATGTAATTTCTGTAATTGATGCAAAATCTATGAAAATGTTTATTAAGTATTTTGTTTGAAAATAGTGACGTGTTTCAGAGTTTTTGGGAAGCATGCCTCGTGTATTATAACTACATTATATATATTATGTGTAACAAACTGTATTTAAAATAAATATTGTTACGTTGACTGAAGTATCCATCGTCTCTAAAATCATTTCACCGTTCCAGATTCAATAAAAAACCATCCACAGTACTCAACTATGGAGTAATTGGAGATAGTAAAATATCGATAATCATCCCCTCACTAGGCTATCCACTTGTGGGGAGTAGTGTTCGGAACTCGAACCTCTATTATGTGCCCATGCGATCGAGGGCCCTCGACAATCTGCGTTGTTTTACTATCTGACGCACTCAATAGTCCTTTAAGATACGTTTATATTCTGATTTCAGACAAAATAGGATACAGAATGGTTTCAGAGACGCCGGGCGTAATTTTAAGACATAATAAATTATTGGGATTGGCGTTACAAATGATCCATAGTATATTAGGAATTACTTGAATATTTGAAGTACTTTTAGAACCTCGAAAGAAAATATTTTTACTAAATAATCACGAAAATCCATTAAGCCGTTATGGAGTTTTGTAGAAACAACCTACACTCACGCAAACCTTCGCATTAATAATAATAAGTAGATAGGATTAGACGTATTTAAAATATTGTTAATAATATAACGTCAACATTTGGAACTTATATTTTTTTTTAACAGATCTGACCTATGATTTTACGAACGACTCTTATACTTAGTTGAGAAAAAGTTACTTTAATTTAGCTTCTATTTGTAAATATTTAAATTAAAATTTCCCTAATATTTCAATTGTTGTACTACTATATTCCAATGAATAAATATGTGTATTTCATTTAATTTCATTTCATTTCATTTCAATAATAGCAAAGTATCATTTAAATTTATTTTGCTAACATTAATGTGTGTTAACGAATGTTTAGTCTGTCAACGAATAAAGAGAAAATTTAATACCAAGACATACTGAGTCCTTATCTGTTTCCCCAAAATAGGATGAACTAAAACCATTGAAACTGGTCCACAAAGAAGTTTATATGTCACGACATCTTTGTAAATTGTACCTGCGTTAACTAAGCACTATTTACAGGACAGCAAGAAAGACGGTCAAACGCTGAGCCCCCTAATTCCCGAGTCGCGTGTACATTGCGGTTTCATGGTAGGATTTACAAGTTTTCTTCTATTGGTCCAAATGCTTATTTCTGTTAAGGCTCAGTGCGACTTACATAACTTTCACGACCGTATTCTACAAAGTTCGCTTACAACCCTTTGATATTCTGTCGATTTGTGGTTTACCTTCCCGTTCTGTGTACCCTAACTTGTTGAAAAAAGTTACACTATTATATCCGTTACTGTTTGGAGTTTACAAAATTTTGCTATTCTTACTTATAAATAACATCATTGTAGGAACCGACTTATGTGTAATTTAAATACTAGTGTTAAAATATAAGGAAAGTGATTCAGTGAATTATAAAATACGCATACGTGATACATATTGTTCGTGTATTTTATTGACGAAACCCGAATGAGATGTTTAATGGAAGGAAAATATTAGGCTGCTCGTTCCAATGTAATCGTAAACGTAACAGTGGAAAACACGACACCATGACTGTACTGTATGTCAAGAAACATGTAATATAATAAACGAGGACCTTAATAAAACAGGAGACATGCACAAAATTATGCGTAAACAAAAGACGGTCGCGTTGAAAATGTTCAACCACCGCTCGACAAAGAACCATCTATTAAACAAAGCAGCGAGTACAGTGGCTGCGAAAGCGGCAGTAAGTGAGGAGTGACAAAACTTGAGTCGACGACTAATTAGCAATACAAACATGAATCAGAGGCTATTAGTTGTAATTGAATTGTGGCTGGCGGAGAAGTTGCCGCCGCGGCAAATTTAAATATCACGCTTTACGAAGTTTTGTCGCTTTTGCCCGCTAGATTATTACGTAACTTCTAATTGCCACTAGTTGCGCAACTTTCGCTCTCAATATAGTATTGAAGTAAATATCTTTAAATAGCCGCAATTGTTTTAAAGTTGCCGAGACGATCATGGTCAGTAAAACTGACCAATATATCCCAAAAATCAAGGTCATTTTAAGAAAAAAAAAAAAATTAAACGAATATTCCCCAATCTCAAACGTGTCATTGAATTCGAACACTGTATTTCAATACGGTCATTGTTTCCAGATCGGCTAATAAATATTCATAGAAAACAAATGACGTCAAATTACTGCGGCAACTTCAGCCGATTGGAAGCCCTGTAGGCCGCAGCGTCAGCGTCCGCCGCACCAATTTTTCACTGGAATTTTACGAACCACTCCTGTCGCTCCTCCGAGGAAATTATCTCCCCCATTGACTAAAATTTTTCACGGCAAGTTTGACTTCAATCCATTACTTTTTGCTCATTTTTATCTCGGAGCCGTCACGACAAAGTTGAATTGTGTTAATTGCGAGTTCGGTACTCTTTTTGTGGAAACATTTCGTACAAAGTAAAAGTGGCCTTTTTTAAGTATGAAAAATACGTAGGCAACGCGGAATAGTTTGTGGTAATGTTTTGAAGCCTCATTAATTCGATAAACCCTCGAACTCCTCACTAACGTCAGAAGTTACTGGATGCACTTTTTATTTTTCTACCTGGCAAATTTCCGACCAAGATAAATAAATTGGTCGGAAGGGAAGTTGAGTTGCGAGTTTAAATTGCGAGATCTTTAGTCGTTTTGTAGGAATGCCACGTAACTACATAGGAGAGTTTAGTAGTTAAGCAACTACATATCACTAATAAGCTTACTCCATGTCCTATAAATGAAGGTGATGTTTGAAGCACGGCTGTTTGGGTAAATAATGACCTCGTAGGTATACGTCATATGCAAAAGGCTCGCACAGTCATATCTGTTACTGTTATCTCTTGATATTTTCATGTGGGTAAGCATAAATTTGAACTCGAATTTAATTTGGATTTTTATAGTTATGAACTATTAGCGATCCCCCGCGGTTTCACCCGCGTTCCCGAGGGTCTTTTCTTTTCCCGGGATAAAAAGTATCCTATGATCTCCAAGGTTTCATCTATCTCTATGGTTTAAGCGTGAAGAGGTAACAGATAGACAGACACACTTTCGCATTTATAATATTAGTATGGATGGATACTGAAGTGATATTAAGAACTGTTAGCGATATGGTTAGGCTAAGCGTATTTTTTTGTGTAATCTACAGTCAAATTGGGTAATACTCGTATTAGGTATATTTTGGCCACGTTTGTGAAAATCTTTACATCAGCAGTTTAATTTTCCTCATAATATTCCTGGAAATTAATCTAATTAACTATCTCGATACGGGATATAACAACCTTTGTAACCTTTAAAATACCCGTTTGCAGATATTAAATCGCTTTTAACTCATTGCTGTAATGTAAAGGAATATAAATATTCTTAGCGATGGTTTTACCTCGAAATATGGTAAGTACAAAAAGCTTGTAATAAGCAAATCTAATAGCTTATCTATATTTTAATTAAATAATTAGGTACTATATAAATTACTAGCTGTCCCTCGCGGTTTCACCCGCGTTCCCGAGGGATCTTATCCTTTCCCGGGATAACAAGTATCCTATGTATTATTCCAGGATATGATCTACCTGTGTGCCAAGTTTCATCAAAATCAGTTCAGCCGTTTTTGCGTGAAAGAGTAACAAACATCCATCCATCCATCCTAACTTTTACATTTATAATATTAGTGAGATGAAACTGAACAGTTTGTATGAATGTTTGAACGCGCAAATCTTTGGAACTACAAGTCTCATTAACAAACAATGAACTTGAAAGCTTCTATTGAATGAAAACATCGTAAGAAAACCATAGTACTGGTTGTCCGCCACCGTCACGTTGGAAATCTGTCGCAAAGCAACCTTTAATATTCTTCCGACAAATGCAATTGAAAGTCAGATCATTTAAGGCTTTGTATGCCCAACACCGTCGGGTTCATCGTCACTTTTCATGGTAAAACTGTGGCCAAACATGACTCCAAAATAAACATATTTTAACAAAAGTAAATGAGAAACATCTTAAAGTTTATCAAGAACAGAAAAATATTTCTAGTAGGTACATAAGAATTACTGACGATTAAAAAAAATGCCATATTGTTTCTTTGATCAAGATAGATAGCGGATTGACATGCTTTTTGAATTTTACATCTTAGGATGTCAGATTCTCCTAACTTTTTAATTCGCCTCCTAATAATCGTAGGATAGCGTGACGTGTTCACAGTAAAACATGAAGCTGTAGATAATTTACTTTTTTTTCATAAACATTAATTGCAGAAAAGTTACCAGGTAACCAAAATCAGAGACACTTTTTATGAATTCTCGATTCCTTGACTCAGCTAAGACGGGATTAGGTTGGCTGTAGCACGCATCGAGATTTCGCAGCCCTCAGACATTGCCGGATGAAATTTATGGATTATATCTTTCATGGGGAAACTGGCACGTTTCCCGGCTTGAGTTCCGATTATTTTATATTAACTGCATTGATTTTTTATGGTATGTTGTCTCAAGATATCAAATGATGATCAACTAAACCGAAAACGACTTCGCTGCAAAATATTCTTATCTTTATGATCAAAATGTTTGCTAAATAGCCTTCGTGAGTAGCTTTTCATTTTATATTCTAACTAAAGCGACGATACCTTAATGATAATGACGTTGGATAACTACCGAATTATACAATGAGCTTGAGCTTTCCATGAATGAAAGCGTCACGAAGAAATCATAGCACAGTGATTGGACTGGATGGGTACCTACTAGAACCCGATTGTCTAGCTATCCTTAGTTCAAGTTACGGCAGAATAAAAAATAGTTTTGCATAACAAACAAACAACTAAGTCACACACTCGCAATATAGCAAAAAGGTTGTAAGTGCCTTCTACCAAAGCATTCAAATTGTGAAAATCCCGTCCGTAACAATTTTCTCAAACGACTTCGGAAAGTTGTTCACATTACTCACTCTTAACATATTCAAAAGGCGACCAGTTATGAATATAAGCATTTAATTACGCAACCTACACGCTCAATAAAGCAACAAACTCATTTATAATAACAACAATAAAGTAACAAACAGTGAAACTTACAGAGAACAAATTTTGTTAGCCGGCAAGGGGCGTATTTTCTACAAACAAGACGTGGTATACGCCCGGAAAGTCGGAGGTTGGTCCTTCGAGCCGGATTTTATCTGATCCAGCCCCTGGATTAATTAACTTAAATGCAACAAGTCCGAGTTTGCGTTGCTCTCCAGATAGACTGTCGCGTGTTTTATTATGGAAGCAGCTGAATTAAGTAAGTACTGAAGTTCCTCCGGAATTGTATTACGTTTTGCGAAGTTATTGCTAGGGCAAAGTATTATTTGGATCCCTTTATACCATCGAGGATCAAAAATACTAATAGTCTGAGAAACCGTACCATAATATTTGTCTCTGGACACTATGCAGCATAATTTACAGGACTTTTTCAACAGCTCTGAGATAATTTTCACTCTTGAAAAAGCTAGAATTTTTATTGCAGACATGCCTATAAAAGCAAACTATATTCCTGTCGCTAGATTCGCAATCTGTGGACTAATTGACTTAAAACGTAACAAGTCGCTGTTTGCTTTACTCTAGACCAGCGGCGTCGTGTGTTTTAATACTGAATGAAAGTCAGATTGGATTGTGAGCTGGTTAGCAGACTATGGCATAAGAAATTGTTTTATTTACTGTTTGGATGTTTTTATAACATGAATAGCCGGAGTTTAAAGTTATTTATGATAAAAACAATGATCAAATTTCAAATTAGATAGCTAAAAACTATGAATCACACAACGTCGCTCTCGAAGTACAAGGAATTGGTACCATATTAGTAAATTCGATTGAAGATGACGATCCGTCGGCGTCTGTTATTGGGTCTACGGGTTTCATACACAACGCCTACAAAAGTAACTTTAAGTGGACATTCAAATTTAAGCCTTTTGCTATTGAGATAAGAGTGGATGGTTCAGCTTAAGTAAAGTTGTAGGGGTATTCGGAAGCGGCCTAATGACGACATGGAGTACAATAGCACGTGTGGCCCCTTGTTATTGGTATCTGACTTGACCGCTACGAACGATTTGTCTCAATGAGATCCGGTTCTAGGAATCTTTCGTTATTTTTTTCCTATATTGCTCGTTCCTCCTGATGTACTGAATTACGATTACGCGTTTTACTTCATTTTATAGCTTCACTGGACGGCCAAGTGTTTCAATCTTAATTTGAACAGAGGTTTTTTCGTTGAATAACATTTATTAATTTTTCGTGGAACTGTATTGAATAATTTTACTTGGAATTTGGTATATTTGAAAAATCGCATGGTCAACATTCGTCAAAGCAATCATAGATATAATTTATCACGTTCCCTTCATTTCACTACAGTCTTGGAGGACTTCAATATTCCGACAGATGGTATGATCTTAAATTCCTAGACATCATTCAAAAATTAAATGATACATTGGAGTACCTTCCCTACCTTGGAATACATTAAACTATAACTAAATAACTGCGCTAAGCGGAGAAATTTAAGGTGCAAAATATATCTATAGGCCTAGAGTATACAATTTTAAGCTGAACTGATACAGAAGGTTTTGAGCTTTATGCGTATTATACTAGGGGTGATAACGGCAGCAGTGTTAACATTTATAGGTACGTAGTTCCACCGCAACCACCGTAATCCCGTATACCGACGATTAATCTTCGTTCCGGCTCTCACGAGGTGGTTTGTTGTGGGTAAATTTGTGGGGATAGCCACGATTTGCAGGCCATGCGCCCCGTGGGCCATGTTCGTCATACATTAATCCTTTGTTGGTTTAATCGCCTCTTTTATCGATGCCAGATTAGAACGACGTTAGGGCAATATCTCTTGTCGTCCGGAGATTTACTCGGATTGAGGCGATCCACATGTGAAACAATGCTTTTAAAGTTTTAAGTCGAATCGAAACTGGACTAGTCTTATGTCATTATAGAACAATCCATTTTCACTTGAATTCAGATTGACTATTAATTTTAGAGTCGCCTACGCATTCGTCAAATCAAAGTTTTGAAAGTAAAAAATTATCTACTTTCACAATTTGCCCATCATTTTACAGACAATGCAATCATAGAAACAAAAATTTTCTCTTTAAAAGTTTGAGGAGTGGGATACTAAAATAATCATATAATTTTGTATCGAATTCAAAGAAAAGTTAAGTATGTCAACATGTCATATCGATTGACATAAAACATTTCTCGGAACACATAAACATACATTAGCACGTTACCATTGTATTATTTTCAGGTAATTTGTTGTGTATCGTAGGCAAAGCGCGTTCGTTGGAGGTTGGGTATCACGTGACTCCTCGCCCCGCCTGCCTAATGTTTCACTCGCGTTACTGTGACAACTTTTACCTTTTACCAAATTGTATTTTCGTGTTCGGTCGAGTTTTCCTTATAAATACTGTCATTAAGACAGCGACACCGTGACAGGTGCTAATGTTTGTGGAAGTATCGAACCCATTTGTAAGTAATGTAAATACTACATGTTATGACATTTTACTGACAGCTCTAGAGATTAGATACTGATATTTACGTCAATTTAGACGTCTTTTTGGGGAAATTTGAACATTGTGCGGTGACGAAAATAGCTGTGCATTGTTATAAATTATCCTATTTAATTTTTGTCTACAATTCTATAAGTAGTAGGTAAGTTTTTTGTAAATTCAAAACATTCCTTGCCTCGAAGTTTTAAATTAACAATAATTCTACATCTTTTGTATATACGCTCAAATTTTAAAATTAATAAATTAGAAGCATAGAAAAGGTCTACTATACGTTTGTGACAAGAATTTTGACGTATAAATAATCTTTCCTCAAATTACTATTCAAATTAGAATTCTAAGGTATAGAGATTACAAAAAACGATCATGTGATTAATGAAAAACTAGGCAACATGAAATTACGAAATTGTGCGCAATGGAATGAAATGATTTTTGCATTAAAAACAGTTAAGGGCTGTAAGTGTATCCGATGCCGCATCTGTAAAATTTATATAGCGCAATGTTATGGCAAGTTTAAAGTGGGCTCTAAAGGACGAACGAAGGGAGGGCACCCGTTGCGTCATTACGAGGCCCCACGTCATTTGTTTATTAAACATCCTCCGAGGTGGAACGGAATAATGGCACGGTAGACTTTGTCACGGCCGCTTTCCCCTGAAATTAAATCGTAATGATGATGCGAACCTCACTCGCCGCCGTTTTGGGCCACCCCAGCTCCCAGTTATTAAGTCCCGCGTCGTCTTGAGGTCAAAATGAATAGGTTTTTTAAAAGCCCACCCGGTATGACAACTGTCATAGTTATGAAAGGAATCGCGTTGAGTGGTCTGGCGACGTTACACAAAAATGTATTTGAAAAAATACGGCATTTTTTTCAGCCGCTGTAAGAGTCCCTGGCCGCTATGTATGTCACAAGCGTAATTTGCTAATAGGATGTTTGTTCAGTTTTCTTTTATATCAGACCCAAGACTGAAAATATGAAATAACGTCTGAACTAGTTTGACCTTAATGAAGTAGGTTGTGATATTATTATTTTCTTTGCAAATAAAACATTTCATACATATATTCGTATAATATTTATGTTACTTGTTACTTGAATTATGTATAGAACGCTTGTTTTCATCTTACACATTCCCTTTTCGAATCTAAAGTGAAAATCGTGGCAGGGTCCCATTAACATGCTCGAAAGGGGCTCAAACCGCAAGGTGGAGTCGGTTGATGATGTGAATCACACCCTTTCGTTTCAACTGATTAGGTATAAATACCTACCAAATGTATCAGAATCAGTAGCACGTTGAAATACAATAGCTGTGAGTTAAGATAAAATATTAAAAATCATTTAATTGTGATGACTAATGAATTATCATCATTACGTTATTAATTAGAATTCAAAAAAATTGCTCAATAAAAGAACGGGCATTAATACAAAAAGAAGACTCTGAAATAGGAAATTGAAATTATCAGTAGGCCGTAAAGATTTCTTTCGGCTTCTGGGGAAAGTATTTTAATTAAAAAGTTGTTAGAAGTATTCAAGGAGGAATATGTAATCTGTTGTTAAATTAATTCATAATTGGCTGTTAAGTGTTATGAAATTTATATCACTCGTCTGGGAAATAAGAAATATTAAAGATACTGAATTATAAAGTTATGTTCTTTACATTAACTTATTATTTATTTATTTTATTTTGTCTTATCACTACAGAATAACAATAATGAATTGTGTATACCGTGACGATTTCATACTCTCTACTAGACTAACTAGTTCAAAGAATTTAACTATATTAGTTATTAGGTAATATAAAAAAATAATATAAAAGAATATTTTAGCCCACAGAAGTTGCGTAGAATAAGTTTTACACTGAATCTGGTTACCGTCACTAGATGGCGATAGCTAGTTAAATTAGTTTTTAGTAAGTATATTATTATATTAAGAAACTTGTTCGTTGTTTGTCTACTTCCTCGTCATTTCGATTTGGAACTTCACTATTTTTTTATAATTGTTCCAAGTCAACGTACACGTAAATGCCATCTCAAACATAAAACTTTTACGGCGTTTATAAAAAAAATAGAAGCCGTCAATTAAAGCAGAAATATACGGCAAAATAGCATTAGCTACCTCCCTCGTATTCAATTAACTGTCGCGATTAAATTTTTATGCGACTTAAAAATACTTTTAAGTAACTCCGCTCAAGAAATATTACTATCTACTTCTAGCGATTTTCTTACCATAAAAAGTTTATCATCACTATGACCTCCTTTGGGGTTAACAAATTAATATTTTTATGGATTTAATGTTTTTAAGGGTGGTGTGAAGATTTGTGTTTCATCTAAACAAAATAACTTTTTTACTTTTTAAAAGCATTTCTGATAAATGACTTGATGCAATGATAATTATACCCTATTAAAATTATTTATGATATCTTTAACTGACTACTAAAATTAACGTAACTGAATATTTCGTATCTAACAATAGTTAGGTAGGTATACTAAAACTAAACATTTGTTGTCCAACGAGAACGCTTTCACGAATCAAATTCAGCATAGCCAGCGCCGCGCGCCGTCCTGTGTCAGCAACTCCAAGTACACACATAAATCTACACAACACACCCTCTCGGGAATAAGTGTGGAGTAATTTGCGAACACATGAGCTCGCTCCGCGTCGCGCGAACATTAACTATTAAATTCGTTGCATATTAAACTACAGCCTTAGAGCTGTGAAATCCACAACCTACCTGAACGCCTTGTGTTCACGTCTCATGAGACTCTTCAACACTTTTTAAACACATAAGTGCATATTTTAAGATGCGTGTGTTGGAAAAATAACTGAATTTTATTAGGATATTAACAAGTTGACTTTAGTGTCGCCTTATTTTATTTTGAATAGGTTTCTGAATCCACTAACTAAAGATTGGATGAGAAGAGCTTATAAGACGACACAAACTTAATTAGAATCAAATTAGACTACTCAACAAAATAGAGTAAGGAACAAATGAGCTAAACCATCGACGTCAAGGGTGTAAATCTCAGGTGATTCGAATGTTCTCAAAGAAAAGGGGAGTTATGTCGAAAAATACCCTCTTTGTTTCCGACGGCCAACAGGCCCTCTCTGTCCTGGTGGAGTGTACAGAAACTCACTTGACACGCTTCATTTTTACCTTTTCTTTAAATTGAAACTGGAACGAGGGTGCGCTTTCTATGCGCCGTGTATCAGCCACGTTCATTATGAATTAACAAGATTTTTCAGAGCATTATTTTACATTTTATCTTTCATTCGTCTGGTAAACTTCGTAGTGCATTTGCCCCATTATTTCACACGAATAACATAAACATACAAAAGATACTTGTATTTAACAGAGTAAGCGATTTCTCTCAACTGGGTACGAAAGATTAATTAGTCAATTTTAGTGTTGCGACTGGAGAAAGGAGAGCCATTTGTTAGAGGAAACAATATCTAGGAATGAATAATTGAGAGTATCTTATTGGATAATTAAGTTATTTCAAAGGTATGTTAAAAACTGATGTTACAATGGATTGGGACCTATCGAAATATGTTCCCATAAAGTTTCCCATGGTGCTTATTCTACGTAAGTCGAGAACAACTTTTCCCACCGGGTGCGGTGCACTGCGGCCGTGGCAATGCACTTTCGCTGACCTCATGCCTCCTCCCACGTTGTATTTCTCCCTCACTCATGAAACTTTCTTCATTCCCCCTCTCACTCCCACGCGCGGCTGCGCCTGCGCTTCCCGAGTACCGAGGTAATAACATTCTACGACGCGGTACGCCGCCGCGCCGGAGTGGAACGGGTTCTGTCGATGACTTCGACGATTATTTGCACCAGAGACAATGGTTAACGTGGATAAATTTACCCGACTGTTTCTAGATACAATGCAATCTCAAGGTACTGGCACCTATGTATGAGCAAGAGAAAGAAGTAAAAAACTAAAACAGGCTGGAAACCCACATCTATACCAAATAGTGTCGTTGGAAACAAAACAACGCTAACTCATCGCACATCTTGAGAATGCGCTACGCCAGCAACTTTATAGTATGATGAAAACAATATAATACAAAAGCTAGGCAATCTAGCAGTCGTAGATTCGCGGTAAGTGGAATAAGTTTGTTGGTTACACGGATCTAGCAGCGTTTCAGGTGAATCATCTTCTCAAGCAATATTCTTAAAACTTTAACTCCACATGACCAACGCTGCAGACAGTTACAGACTTGGCATAATATATTTGCGTCGCAACATCACTATATTTTATTTACATATATTCCTCAGTGTCTGAAAAACTCGTACAGTATCGCGAGCGTGAGTCAAGTTACGGATTACATGGGAGTGCGCCGGAATGATCCCATACAATTTAAAAAAGAGATATCAAATGTGCACGCGGGCGTCAGTGATATTTCGACTTTATCTATCAAAAATTTAGGACGACATTCGTTAGCATCGCACTCCGGGGGACGCCGTTCTAGGTCGGTGAGTGTGTTGCCAGGTATCACTAGAAAGGCTTTAAGGGCTACAACGCCGTCGTTGCATTATATCGCATACGACTAAGGTTTTGGGTGCAAAATCAATTGCGCAAGCAAGGCTTGTATTAGGGTATACTACTAGCAAAATTCCATCGCACAATGAGTAATTTAAAAATTCAAAAACTCGTCGAGTCTCGGCGCTCAGCGTGCGAGGAGAGTAGAGGCGATCCGACGAGTGCCGCTCTGCAATTGAGACTGTTATCTGCCTGCACGCTGATACCCAACGTACAAGAGGAATAATCCGCATCGGTGAAGACGGTTACCTAAATAAGTTCAGCTAACGATACACGTATAACAGGCCACGGTATATGATTGAAATTGTTACTACAAATAAAACTAATATGGGATTCGTTACAATTTCATTCCTTATTTCGTGAGTACACAAACAAAACAAAGGCCCCCCGTGTCGGTCGGTAGCGAAGCAACCGAAAGGATTCTTGGATTCAATATCAAATTGGTATAAAAAGGTTGGTACTTCTTCTCCGTCAAGTGCGAGCTCATTGCTAATTGGTAAACATGCCGCGAACAAATTGCGCGCGATCGCCTGCTAGTTCTACTATTTTTAAATGAAATTCTTTCCACTCATATATTCGCAAGTACAATTCCATCGTAGTCGAGTAACGCTGGTTTTTGGAATTCCGAAGTAGGAATTTGATTGCGATTTAATTATTCAGCCGTTATTCGATGCATATTATGTTGCATATCTGTTTTGTAGTAGGATACATGTCGATTGATATCCGAGGCTCGAAATACCTTAGTGTTTTCAACTTGATATTTTTGCTTGAAACGTAGATAAACAATGTTAAATATCAACTCTAAGTAATTTATTGACACTAACAGTTTCATTCTGACTACTTATTTATTATCAAACTACATTATTTCTAATAAATAAGTAATATCACACAATATCCACTTAAATAGTAACCGAGTTCTAAAATTAAACCTTGGAGGAAAATAATTACAGTTATTAGTAATTACAAACTCGAGGTATACGAACAAATCTTGAGACCTAACCAGCTCGAAAAAAATAATCAAATCACAAACTAAAATAGTTATAATATCCCGGAACATAGAGTTTAAAATCATTTGACTGCAAACCTTACATTTCCACATTATACATTTCGATGAGAAAGTTTGAACCTTACAAGAATATACCTAAGTTTCAATTTGGAAGAACGGCGAGTGGAATTTAACGGGTTACTGCAGGGGATATTGGACTTTGAATCAAATGGCGAGGGTTTCAATTTACATGTTTGCTAGGAAGTTTCCTGACGGATGCAGTGGAATCATGTTAGAGCAAGGTGGTAAAAACTGGGCTGTAATTAGTCTTTGGAGTAGAACAGCGAACAGATGCAGAGAGATGAGTGGGCGCAGAGGGCCGATGCGTCCGACTCCTACTGCTGAATTGCATTTTTTCGATTGCCGGGAGACTATTTGTTTTCAAAGTCAATTCCAAGCTGAAATTTATATTTAATTTAAGACTTATTAAGCAACTTTTTTCCCCTCATTATGTTGGAAGCCGTAATAGAAGTATCTATTAATCCTTAATTTATCTTTGGGCCCACATCAGTATACTTATTACAATGGTCTATATGATATAAATTGATAAACTGCTCACTGAAATGTTAGGTACATTTGTACTGGGCATAATTTCTTTCATATAAGTAGGTACATTCACCGAAATGAATCAGGAGGCAAAAACTTGTTGAATTAAGAAAACATAATTTATTTCTAGTAGGTACACGGTAAAAAGTGGATAACTTTTCGCAGACCAAGGCTCCTTCTTTGATAATTCCACGAGTATGAAAAGTCTTGTTGATTTGCTCTTGAACTTTTTATTTTTACGTATCTTTGACATTTTTATTTTTATCACGATTTTGAATATCTCCAAGATTTCCGAATTAAGGAATATTACAAATCTAGTTAGGAAGTCGTCGATTTTCCATTTGAATGGAAAGTTGAGATGATAAATAGTCATTTTGATGAGAGATAATTGCTAAACTCCAATTTAGGTCGCGTAAGCTTTTGATGAACGAACTTTATTTAAGAGTTCATCAGCTTGGTTACAAGTCAGTATCGTTTATGATGGCAGTAACCGGGAAACTTGATGTTATGTTATCACCCTAACTTGATAAGGTGGGCACACATGAACAAACAAATCAGTCACACTGAGGAAATAAGAAAATATTTGAACGTGTCATCAATTGAAACGATTATGAAAGTAATCATTAAATTAGTTATCAATGATTTTGTATATCGTGCATGTACACCTTTATTTCGGAAGTAGACTCACCGTTTCGGACGCTGTGTAGCGCCCGTTGCTGCACTCAAGTAGTGAAGATTCACTCACCTGAAAATAATGAAAAATCCAAATTCAAAACTAGTTTTCTTAAAATAATGATGTAACTTGAACATTAGTATGACTTATATTTAGTACCGATTTAAGGAAGAACAGTATTTTGGCATTATGTATTTGAATGCCTTTAACCTTACCGTTAACTTTGTAGCCCTCAATCATGACATAAACTTAAGTTACGGTTAAGATTTCTTGAGTCATAGCCAAGCTCTGTCATTTGTCCATAGTCATGCAACGTTAGCAAGAAATATAACTGTAATTGACTCGTAATCGAAGCAAACAAAATATTAATAGAGTTGCACAAACATCGTTCAACTACAAATAATTGTTGGCTATGAACACCAAACGGCAAAATCACGGACGCATATTAAATGCACATTGTCTACTCAAAGCGTTTCTAGTTGGAAACCTCGTTTTGGCTCGATTCATAGGGGTTGGGGCAGACCGACCACAATCTCTGCTTAACTTCATTATGAGAGCGAATTGCTAAACGTTCCTATTGTTGACCACGCCGTGGCTGCCTCTGGCCCCGGGTTTAAGGGGTGGTTAGTCATGCAAATAGACATCAACTGGAAACACAAGTAGGTACTCTGAGATTTCGTGCGTTCCGGATTTATAATTAAAACGTTCGATTAGACGATATAAAATAATATTAAATTTAAATTAGTTCTATTTTATCTTAAATTATCTGTGTTTTTTTTTTACATTATCTTTGATCTTTCTTGATTAACTACCATTTTGATAAAAACCTATTTATAAATATATATGTATTAACCAAAATGGATTAAAATTGACAATTCATTTAGTATTCACGAAAATCGGATAAAAAAACATTTATCAATAATTGGAAAGAAAATTCTACTAAATAGCCACACCTACGTCAATTTATCATATATAACATTCATATAGTAACACTAGTAATCACTTCATGAGACAACTCTGTGTGAACGTATCCTACCGAAAATCGTATTAGTTTAAAGGTAAATCATTATCCGTTAATAGACATTTAGCGTACAAAGGACCGTAATAGTGTATGGATTATGAATCTGAATAATGAGAAACCTGGCCTTTCATTGTCCGTGTCACAGAAACGCAATATGTATGAAACAGTGAAATGGACAGTGATTGCTAATACCTATTATTCACGTTGAATGGAATTATGAGTACATCAAACAAAAAGCACATATATAATTCCTCCGCAAACGAAGCGGGAACTCTAATATTAAGTTTCAGTTTTGCGCTTTATATTAATTCATTATAATCTATCAGTTGGAATAAATATTAATTACAGAGCGAATGTACCGTCATAATATTGTATTCATAATTTTCGAAAGAGAACTATTTGTAAACGTCGTAAATATGGATTACAACCAAATTATATGAATAGTTTTTAATTTTATCTAACTGATTTAAATACATGCAGTGGATTAAACAGGAGCATTGTATGAATAAAATGTCTACGTGCAGTTGACAGTGAGGCAGTATTGTATATAGAGGGGGTACTCGCACGTTACAATTAACCGACCCAAAATAAAACATCGACCAAATCGAACCTAAAGAATAATTTGCAGGTTTGAGAAACAATAGAATTCACTGAGAAACAATTGTTTATAAACACTGTCCAGAAACAAAATCTATGTGTTTCTGAAACAAATGAATATGTTTCTGAAACATCTGAAACTTTTGCGGTAAACACTACGTGTTTCTACCGATTTGTTCGGTATCGCAACACCTGTATACAAGTGTGGACGTGTGTTTCAGTTGTTTATACACATAGCGGTAGTGTGGGACGACAATAGAATTTTAAAATTAATAGAATTATTTCAAACGAAGCCGATATCATGGACACATATTTGAAACAACTGAGATGTGGACGGCGAAGATCCCGAAACATTGTTTCTGTAAACATCTACGTTTTGTTCCAGAAACTTTGCATCTGAAACATGTTTCTCAGTGAATACATGGCTTGACACAGAACAGTCTATGGAAATATTTCAAACCTGGACCTTTGCGTATCATACCTACCTAACCTAACCTAACCTACTTGTTATAAACCATTATAGACCATTTTATGTAAAGACATATAGAACCAACCTAGGATATAGCAGCTTGATTCCAAGGATTTGCCGCGACCATAACGAATTTTATAAATAAACTAAACTGGATCTTCAACATTGTTCCTTTTTTGAATTTAAAAGATGTTTATATAAATTTAGGTGTAAAATCTGATTGTTTTTCATTACTTATAGAGTTTAAAATATTTTAGTAAAACATCCTTTAATGCAAGCTGTGTTTGCCTATAATTGGGTCTACATTCCAGCAAGATACCTATTTGTAATCTTATTACTTCTAATATTATGTAAACCTGTTGGCAAACCAAGAAATAAATAAATAAATAAAACATAGAGGATCAGTCTAATACTGTGAATACCGATCCTCCACTAGATGTACATACCTTGCCTAAACTGCTTTTATTAGTAAATCTATTTAAATATTAAGGCGCATTATTCAAATGCATATTATTTATGTGATATAAAAATATCGATGAGGTAGTACAAATATTTTCGCTTCCATGTAAAGGCGACGAGGGCGACAAGTGGCGCAAGTTTCGCGCTACGCCGAGCATGAGTTAAGCTTACACGAGTCACAAGTTGTATCGGCACGGCATTGACACCACCTACGTAATATTGTGACAATTTATAAGATTTTTCTTAGAATAACCCCTTGTAATTGAGTCAGTTTATAAAGTATTTCATCTGAGAAACAAGACCGTTTATTTTTTTATAAATGGAACCGAACGATTTTATTTAAACTATTATTATTATTTACAGATTAAAAATGTTTTGACACTATAAAGTTTGTAGGAAACTAGATTATAATTAAAAAACTTTTTTAAAAACAAGCATATTTTAGGAGTGCATTAAAAAATAATAGACCGCTATCTTAGGTGTTCCGCCATGTTGGATTTAGAATGACGTCACATAGCTAACCATGCATTGTCATCTAAACTAAACGTGGATACAAAATTTCAGCTCAATCGGTTAAAGATATCTACTTCAAAATTGAGTTGCAAAATTCACCCCGGAAAATCATTTAATATAAAGCTTGTAAAAAAATACGACAGCATTGTATCCGAAGGTAACATAACAAGCTAAAAAGTAATATGGTTGCTTCAGTTAAAATTTCAGATGCAGATGAAGAATTTATTAATAAAACGAAATGTTTTAAGGCGATGAGTGGTAGTGACGTCAGGTACCGCGGCGAAGGTCGTGGGTTCAAACCCTACAAAGAGCTTGAGCTTTCGGTGAAGGAAAACATCATTAGGAAACCATAGCACGGTGATAGGGTAGGTACTTTGTAGTACCCAAAGCTACCCCCCTCGAGTTGAAATCTGTCGCCAAGCACCTATCGGTGTATTCCAACAGCTGCACTTGTGTGTTCCCAACTAAGTTCTGTGTGCTTACTTTACTACCTTCGGCCACATCATCACTTACCATGGTGAGATTGCGGTCAATCACAAGCTTATCCAAACAAGTAGAAAAAAATATAACTGTGGCACTAGGGGACTGCGGTAAAGCTATTGCATAGCATTATACTTTTCATCCCATCTATTCGAAATGGACGACTTGGTTCGCCTTTAAGTGCACCCAAAGGTGGTGTTTTCTATAAGAAACTTTTAGCGGGCAGTGATGAGTTTTTAATCCTCTTTATTTTAGAAGTGCGCCGAAATTATCTTTGCCGCGCACTTATTGAATTTGGAACATCAGTGTTCAGCGCCAAAGAAATCAAACGCAAATATTGTTTAAATAAAGACTGGCTGGTACGACGGCCCATAGTCGCGCCGCCGAATAATAGCTGAATAATAATATTGAAAAAAAAGTGTGTTGTCGTTGGACACGGGGTTTATTTACGACGACAAAAATATGATAGTCGCTGTGATATTTGAAAACAAAATACATTGTAGGGGGGTGTTGGTTTTTTTTCGTTACGGAATTTCTTGATTCGGTCGCCGCGCTCAAAGCCCGCGATAAAAGTTATACAATAGCTTAATAACCTCTTCTCAGAACCTCTTTTATGTCCTGCGAAGAGGTTATTTGATGAATGATGAAACTTTGAACTTTTAGCAGTTTACAAAACAATAGTGCAACGCCGCCGCGCGACAGAACGGGGTTTACTTTCCTGCAGCTGGCATATCAGTCATGCTCATAAAGCTAGCGACAACTAGACGGGGGATTTAATCGCTAACTTACCTTAAATACTGTTGTGATAGCGCCCCTGGCTGATCGTAAGTTAATGCAACTTCTTGCACAGTCATGTCTTAAACGAAACTTGGTCGTGTTTTACCTAATTACTCTACATGTTTGCTTTAAGAATATTCGTACGTTGAGGTAAAGTTTTAAATTACATGAACTTGAACTTGGTGCTGATATTTATAGGGTTATTATATGATATTGTAAAGTATTATTAAAATATTTTAATAGATAGAAATGAAGTAATACAATAAATATTAAAAAGTAAAATTGGCGATTGTTTGATATAGCTGATTTTTATACCGAACCGGTGGTAGAGTCAATTGTAACGTTCATAAGTGCCTTACCAGGGCCTAAACTGAATAAATGAGTTTTAAGTTTGAGTTTATAGACGTCGCGCGTCGCTTCGAAAGACAAGTAGCATATCAACACCTTCAAATAGAGTGCAAGTGTACATTAATAATAAAGATGAATAGAAATACTAAAACATACGTTCTGAAATATTTAGCTGAATTTACTAGTAATATATCAAAATAATTTAATATTTATAACTCATAAAAGTTGTTTGAATATTGGAAACATTTTAGTTTACAGAGGCACCTTATGTTTGGTTCATTACCCAGTCGACGTCGACTTACGTCATGCAATGTTCGAAACTTAATAAACTTTAAACAATACCGGGGAAGATGCGTTGTCAGAACTTCTAAAACTTGAAGTGAAACAGGCAACCGACGAAGTTACCCCCTATTAAGGTACACATTGTGTCTAATGTTTTAATAACGTACCTTCGAAACAGCAAATAAGTTTCTGTTAAGTGTACACTAAATTTCATTAGTATCAAAATACTGGGCAAACCTTAAGTGAATACTTTCAAGACAAAACGACATACCAACTACCAAAATAGTTTTGAACAAAGACATCGCTTTCAATTTCATTAAACCAAATAACTAACAAACGTGTGGTAGAATGGAACTACATAAAACTCGACTTGCTAAGAATTAGTTTTCGAATCATCAAAGTAGACATTCCTGAGGTAAATAAAATTGAAGACGAAGAATGGAAGATGTCAGAAATGACGCAACTACTCGCAGGAGTTCGAACTACTCCTGACCTCTTTTGATCAACGAATACTTGAGGACTCACTTAGGAGATTTTGGAAAAACTTTTCTTTGTTACCACAACTTATTTGACCACTTCTTTCTTTGTTTCAATGGAAGCATTTGAAACGCTAAATTAGAAAACATTTTGATTGGCGGGTTACACGGAACCGATAAAGTTTTGGGTCATAATTTATCGTCACAGAACCTTCTATAGAAATTATACGTACCTACCTAACTTCCTGTTTCCGCAGCGAATTAGTCACTTATTAATTTATAAAGTTAGACGCAAAGTAATTCTAGTTTAAGACTTCAGTGCATTATTATCTCCGTATACAATGTAGAACATCTTTTAAATTGGGCCATAAAACGAAGCCCCAGCGGCAACCTGGCTAACGTTGGAGGGAATTTAATAAAGTAACGTCTATTTTATCATGAATTATTTCGTCAACTATGTTTTGTAAATTTTGAATTAATATCTACCATATGTCCTGAAGATACAATTTATACATTTAATTTTGAGACTAAAAATATAAGTACGCTATAATATGTTTGTATTCAAATTATTTACTCCATCTCATTGTAGATTATAGAAACACCGTTTGAATTCATCATGTTATTATAGGTAAGTAAGCCGAGCTATTCATGGGCAGTAAGGAAATGAATCCCAAAATAACTAAGCAACAAACGTAAATAATTATACAGTGGCCAGTTCTGCGTAAACCTCACACGTGTTCTACGCAATGTGTATGAAGCGACTGAGAAATTAAAAATTATTCATGACCATATTTTATTAACCAAAATTCATCAATGACCTTTAAATTCCAAGATATTATTGTTATTGAATAAGTTTAATCGTCTGCAATTTATCATTTATGTCTAATTACAAGCAATTTAAACCTCAAAAATTAAGTGGAGTCAATCATACAAAAATATTTAATGTAATTGAAAAATAGCTTTCCTAACAAACTCCCAGTATACAAAGATCCAACAAAAACTAACGCACCGTCGTTAATCCTGTCTCTACTTTTTCCATGTATCGAGACTACACTGCGCACCGTAAATTCATCCATTCAAACCACGTCGAATGTTTATTAACATATCGACCATAAAACGGACAGGCGCGAACCAGTGTCGATTTTTTCCAACTTTCCGGCTTTTCATCGGGACTTTTTTCCAGTGACGCACCACACGCTATCTACTTTCGCTGTTTTCACGGCAAAAAGTAAAAATATAGACTTAAATCCATTTCAACGGTAAGGTGTATTAAGGGTGTATTCCTTCAATAGATACCTACTATACGGCCGTGTAAACTGAAAATACTTTTGAGTCATAAAACTTAATGCAGTTAAAACTAACGTCGTATCGTAACCGTAACGATAAATTGGCTGCGAAATTCTCATTCGATTGAAACACGTGACCGAGTAATGAATCATATAATATACAAGCGAATATTTTAAAGCAAGTGTTCACGATTCAGTAAATCAAAAATATATGCTATAAATAATGCGACAACTGAACGAAAGGAATGTATAACATCGCCGTGCGATTCCAATGCTTGTATCTATTTCATGTTTGTTTAACATACATTGGCATGAGACGAACTCTACAATTCTGAACAAGTATTCAAACACGAGTCTAGAGATAAACAAGAATAAATGAAAATAAATACAAACAAACTTAGGTGGTACATCATTCTGCGACACGGAAAAATGAATCTGTCTAAACGCAAAAGGGGACAAAAGATTAATTGAAAATCAATATAGGGACATACCTTCGCGAATCTATCAAAATACATTCAGTTTGCTTTGAAACGATAACGTTGGACCGAATTATACTGTCAGTCATGATTAATGTATACTTATGACACGCTTTATTGACTCTTCCGAACAAAGCTGACTTGGCAAATAAAAATATAATGGCCAGGTATCAGGGCCACGAGGTGCCCAGATAATTAAATGATGATTTATTAGTTGCAATTTGCATTAGTTGCCAATTCATTTGTGTGTTAATGCTTCATAATAAAGTAAAGGAGGCTTCAGTAGCGACGACGAGACAGTCTAATATGATGCTTTATTTTTAAGTGTTTGCTGGCTGGTTTCCATAATACTGGAGTGAATTTATATAGCAAATTTAAATGATTCATGTAGAAAATATTACATAATATCTACCTGCGATTAGTTAATAACTTATTTCTAACCAAAATTACCTTTCACGTTTGAATACATCCTTCATTTAAACAATCTTTTAAAGTACCAGGAACATTATATAATCGTTTTTTCAATATGTTAGGTAGGTATATCGTTAAAAATACTGACTAACAAAAGCATGTGACATGAGAACCATAGATTTAAATGTAAATGTCGAGTAAGATACACAAATAACAGGCGTACGTATCAATTAGTTCGTTTTTAAGCTTTTTACAAATTCAGAGCCATTAATAGCACTGGTTTATTTGAAAACCATTAGCGAGCCGAATGGATACTGTTTGAATCATCGATAAAATGAATGGCTGTCTTTCACAAAAGCCCGGTACAGAGGTCAAATGTGAAACGGATATTAAATGAACTTTTCAAAAAATTTATCAGTCTGGAATTAATTTCGTATACAAATGTATCTCTACCTTTTCAATTAATGTGATGACTTTTATAACTATGAAAAGGTTTGTACTTAATAGGGTCAACTTAAAATAGCCTTGCACGCAACACTATAAATAATTATACTGAATTATAATATAGTACTAACCTAAAAAATATGTAACATAAAATCCTTTTTTAATTTAGGTTACTTTCAAATACAATAACTTTCATCTATTTTCAATTACAAAAATTTTAACTTAGTAAGTATCAAAGATGTCACCAAAAACCAAGAGTTGATCCTTCAACTGACCCATAAATAATTTTTAATTACTCCTCACCCGATACAAAACCGCTGAGAAGAATACAATCAACTTTGGGTGCGCAACACTAAATCAAAACAAACTTCCAACTGGATCCCTTTTACCAACTTTCTAAATAACGGCGAACAATCTTTTTCATTAAAAATCTCCATGAGCCCGATTATTAGGGAAGTAAAACGCCTCCGGTGGGCCGGACAGAGTTTGGGGATTCCCGCTTCAGCCCAAGATTTTCACGAGGTCAAACTTGGGAATGTTAACAGATAATTACGGGCAAGTTTTAGCTAGCACGAGACATTTAACAGATGCTTTATTCGGGAGCGCGCGGCCGCGAGCGCACGATGAATGCTAATGAGATCCCGACCCACGCGAATACGACTTCTATAATCAGGGCGATAAGCACCCGTTTGGCGTGGTTAACTGCCCGTTCTGAGCTTTTGGGAGGCGCCCGTTAACACATTTGGACTCGTGTCTAAGGTTAATTAGATTAGTATCCAACAATGCTACGCAGATGTTATAGAAAAACAGATTTACGATATTTCAGTCTGTAAAATAATGGAAGCTTGGGATTTCATGGTAATTTTATTAGCTGAGTGAAATAAGGTGAAAGTTTAAAAAAACTAAACAAGACAATATTTTTTTGAAGAAATTCATTTAGTTTTTTAATACTATAAACATAGATGAATAAATCGTCTATAAATATATAATTTGTATTCAAAAGGTACCTACGTTATTTTCGGCAAGATTATTTGCATTTTACTCTACTTAAGCAGAGCTTTCTTAGATTGCATGCAGGTGTTTAGGTGTCTAAGTGTTAAGGTCTAGTTACCACATTCTCTATCCATAATCTGAGCGTCTCTTCTCAGTAATCTCTAAGATACCAGTAATTTACATGAGTTGTTGCAGTCGTACATCCTTCCGCGCGTTACGGCCCAATTAATTTTATACGGAAACGGATATACGAGCAAGGCGCAAACGGGTTCATCACACGAATAATTCACTGTCTACCTGCATGTGTGCGTAGTCTATTATTTTAGTATCAAAATAAGAGGCAACATATACATTTCAGCTAGCTAACATGAGGTTATTTTATTTTAATTCCACTTGAAACGCGGACGAAACCGCGGTTCGGAACTAGCACTAATTTTACATCCACATAAAGAGCTCTAAAATTTAAATATAATACCTACGTACTAAACTTGGATTGAAAATGGCGTCCAATTTCGGCATTAAATGTAGCAAATACATCTAGATACAGTGTGCACGAGATAATTATCAACACTAATATTATAAAAGAGAACATATTAGATTTTTTGTATATTTCTCTATTTGTATGTTCGTAATAGACTCAAGAACATACTAAAACGATTTTAAAACTCTTATATAATAAAACAGACAATAAGACATTTTAAGTATCTACATACTTTTATTTTCGTTACAAGCTCTTTCTTACAATATCTCACCCAAAAAAGTTTTTCATTCGAACTCAAGTATAACATTGTGCGAAAGCTAATTAATTCCGCGCGGGAAACGGAAGGGCAGCGGGTCGCATCATTAGATGCATTATGCAATACGGCACGTATGCGTCTTGCATTACAATAGTGCTGACTTTGACGGTAACACTGACGTAATAGTGTAAAAATTTACCCTTTATAAGTACCTACTTATAAGTTATGTGCTAGTCCACAGAGAACTTGCAAAATAAATTCATTTTGTTAATAAAAACACTGGCAAACCATTGCTCGGCAGTAGGGGATACTGTCCACTTGTTAGCGAACATCTATAGCCATATTTTGGAAGCTGTACTTGAGAGTCAGGTTCTTTCTAGGCACCGTGTGGTACCCACTACCGTGATCTACAACGCAAAAGTTTACATGTTCAACGTGAAGGTAAATAAAACCGTAATGAAAATAAATGTACCTATGTACACTATACTATTAAAATAGTAATCTCTAAAAGAAGCTACATTTCACGCTCCGTGCTCACCCCAATTAGCGCTTCATCACAGATAAAGTCTCACTACGCTGTTCTTATGAACTCAATACAACGAGAAAATTTATTTTACTTAAGTAAATCTTATGAGATCTATTAGAAACTGAAAATATAACCGTAAACCGTTGTTTAGTTTTAACTCGAAATGTTATTAACAACTGACTAGAAATACAATATAAAAACCGCGTCAGTCTGGCGGCCTGGTATCTCTCACTCCATAATAGCTATCGCTGTAAATCTCTATACACTTGTATCTGCTTGGAAAATGTATTTTTGAAAGCGACTATTTAAATAGTGGTTACATGAAGTTTACTTCACGGTGTACGAACTTGCCATGTGTTATGTGCATGTATTGCTATTTATCGGACTGGCCAGGATGTAATTGTTCCATTAAAAATTACATTGAGATTTGATTAAAATCTTGGATTAAAATCTTTGATTAAAGTCTTTGATTGTTATTATTAAACAACTAAGGTGGCAAACAAGCATGCAATCGCCTGATGGCAAGCGGTTATTGTAGCCTATGAGACGCTTGAACACTAGGATATCAGTCACGCGTGCCGACCCTGAATACTCTTATAATCCGATAACTACACTATTAATAATTTGAACTAAACGGATATTAAATATCTGGAGATAAAAAAATAGAGGTTGTACAAACCGGGCGCGAAAAATGCTCGCCTGCTCCTATTAAATATGCGGGGGTATACCTACTCCGACCATCAGACAAGTCATATTCAACTAAATCATGATATTTAAAAGTAATGCTTTTTTCCTTACGTGACGATTTCTACTAGGTAACTCCTATCGCAAGCTGAGTTAAAGAACTTCGTTCTTAAAACACCGGTAATACTAAATTCCATTCGTTTAAAGTACAAACAGCTCCCTCAGAGCATAAATGTCTACTCCTCTATATGACACTATAGTTTTAACGTCTGTTGACGCTGGTTCCTTATGCATATAGAACTACAACGTTGCAACAAAATAACGCAGCATTTATTTTCTTTTCCATTACATAGTTTTCTAGATATCGAAGATGTTGAGTGTCACGTCATCATACGACACGTTGCACCTTTGTCGTCTAACGAATGAAAGACTTTAAACATCAAGCATATAAACACAACATTTGTTCTGAAAAGCGACAGGAAATAAATTGTTTTAAGCATCGAAACATTTTTTGTTGCAGTTTACAGGCTATCCAAGCGTGGATTTCATGCAAACTGATGATGAGAAGGTATGCGTTCATACCTCGGAACGAACATCTGAGCTGCTTGCCAGCAAAAACAGAATAAATATATAATTAATAATAATTAGTAATAATTCACCCCCATATAATTAATAATAATTCAAGCATAGATCTTTTTTAAGCTCCGATTTTCTCCAGCACGTAATTCACGCACGGGTTAACATCTGCAGAATGCAATTTACAATAAATTATGTAGATATTAATAAGTGGGAAGGTTAAGGGTTGGAAATAATGGTCGGGCCATCCATCGTTCGATAAATTGCGAGTGGAGACACACTGTATCCAGATTACGTGCTTCAATATCCGGAATAAGCCGACGGGCTCCGATGGGGAGTCTATTCTAGACACTAATAGAATAAAAATTATGTCTCACCGTTCACTTCGAGAAATGTTTAAAGTGCGCCTAACGTAATTTTTATACACTTTTATAAACGTTTATCGCAGCATTGTATTTTTTCGAGCATTTTTCTCTCATTCTAGGAAGAAAAAGTTGCCTATATCCTTCCCAAAGGTTCAGGTTATTCCCTTATTTACCTATATTTATACAAACCCGGAAATTTATTACAAAGAAAAGGAAATATGATAACTCCACATTAACCTGATAAGGTTTTAATTTGAGCCTGAAAGTTGCGCAAAAATCATTTTAAAGACTTAAGTAATGTAGGTTTATGCTAGAAGTGCTAATTTACCTTTAAATAAATACAAAGGCACCATCGACACCATACAATTACCCATATATTATTGTTTCCAGTGGAAATATTTGTAGAAGCGAAATCGTCTCCCAGTGCAAACAAAACGGGTTGATAATTAACGTACCTACTTATCCGTTTAAACAAGCTGAGGAGTCTAACTGCAAATTTACTTATCTGAAGACTAGGTACCTACTCGACGGGAGAAAATTGCCAACGACGACTCTGTGATTGTTCGGAAAGATATTTTGTTTAGTGAATCAATGGAAACATTATTAAATTCAAGTCCTGTATTTTTAGTTGCATCGATAACTTTTGATGTAGGTATACAAAATTAAAATAAAATGTATGCATATTATGTATTTGTTGAAACATTAATTAAAAAAAAAAATTATTTTTCACCGAATTACAAAATAAAAAATCAAGCCTATGTTAAAACTATATTCAAACAAACGACCTTAATCAAGGCATTTGACGTTACAACCACTGAGCTACCATCACCTAATATCATAAACATTAAATGAATATGGCAAATATTGAATGACGTTTAATTGACAATTTACAGAACATAGTTCACGTATCTGGCAAACGCCCTCGACAAAGTCAACGTACAAATATTAGAGGAATCCGAGGGATCTATTTAACATTCACTCCTCAGCCGATAACAGATTAACGCCAATATTATCCGAAGAACGCGGCCGAACTGCAGATTTCGCTCGAACCAAACCTTAACACTTAATCCTCACTAAACACTATTACAAAGACCACATAAATTTATTCAGCGTCGATCGCTAATAAAACGGATAAACTTTGATTGTCATCAACAACGTCGTAAGTGAACGGACAATATAAACAAAGATAAACTTTCTCATCACGGCTTTACGTATTATAATGGCTGAAAGTTGCTACAAATCTTCGTAGTAGGTGCAAAATGAGATACGTAGTTGATTGACAGAAGTCACGCTGTACATTGTACTAGAGGGATTGGCTCAAACTTAAACTGTCAGGCTCGTTACCAACTTGAATGGGTTGGAGGCTTAGCAGCGAGATCGCAAACTGGTACGTCTTTGATCTTCATAACAGCTAATTAATTGGGTAAGGAAAGCTTAGCCAAGTGTATTGACGGGCCTAAGGCCTCTCACTGTGACTCTGTTTAAATAACTTGAGGGTCCGAGATTGTTTAATGATTGCCTTTCAATACAAATTTTCACGATAATAGGTCAACGAACGGAGTCAACAATTTTGTTATTTACAATCAGTTTAATCAGAAAATGATAACAGTTAGCTAAACTTGTTTGCGTATAATTTCGCAATTTCTTTAGATCTTATTATTTTAACACAAAGGTTTAGGTAACTACAAAGTGTTTGAAATAGTCGTAACATTTTCCTTTATCCAATTCGAGATTTAGTTCTTTCAAGATATCTTTGACGGATCTAGATTCCACGTAAACCTCGAGGTATTCGTGCCAGAATGAGTGACACATGTATGTTTTTGTGATCTTGTTGATTCATTCCTATATCCTATTTTTCTTTGAAAATTTACTGTGATCGACGCGCTTTGAGATTTATAAATTCTGAGTGAACAGACTAATAGATTTATTGGAATCGAAACCTGTTTTATTTCTCTTTGAATCCTATCAAAGCCTACGTGATGAAAAACGAAGCTTACTTTGCGTCTCTTATTTTACCTGATTCTGTTATTCGTTTAGAAAAGTTTGGTAACATTAAACAATACGGCTGCTTTTAACAATATACCAAGATGTTTCACTATATTAAATACTAGTTTCCTCGTACGACTTCGTCCACGTGGAATTCGGAAAACACAGCATAAATACCCCGAATACTAATAAAGCTATGCCTGTGACAGCGTCCGCGTGGATCTGTAATAACAAAATTTACCTACGCCAAACGTATAAATACTTAAATATTTATTATAATTCATACTTTTAACTAAGTATTTTTTTACTTTATGTAATTGTTAATAATGGCATGGCATAAGACGAATACGGCCGTACCATTCAAACAAGTAATTAATTGCTTCAATTTGCATCGTGTTAATGGGCTTTTATAATGAAACCTCAAAGTAAACATGTAGAACTTAAATTAATCAGTAGGCATTCACTTTTAACTGGGATCGTATGGGTAAAACCATTTTTATAAACAGATTTTTTGTTTTTCACACATGACCTCAAGACAGCAGAAATTTTTGAAAAGAAAACACTATGTTTTCATACTTGCATAAAAGAAAGACATGACAATAGAGCAGGTACGTACACAAAGTAGAGCTGTACATAAATGTAGTTAAAACACCATCTTTTTAATGTTTAAGCCAGTGTTCTACAAGCATCCCAAAGGTACGGTGTAGTGCCACATGAGTTAATAGAATAGGTCCCCCGGCCCTACAAACAAGGCACTTATGCGAGACATAATTTTCACGGTGGTATCCGAGGCAGGACGCATGCTGCATCTATAAGGTAAGATGGCTGCTTCAAGTATTCAAGTCCCGATTCTGCGGTACAATTAGTGTGACGAACTGTCTTACACGACTTCGAGGAATACTATAGAAGCGAAAATAGGACTTTTAAATAGTAGAGTTGGCGAAATAAGGAATTATTTAGCAGTAATAAAGACGAAAGATATTCGGATGTAAAAGTTATGGCTCTTTACTGATGATTGACTAATATCAATTTTATAAATGATAGAATAAATAATTGATATTTTAACACTCATTAATAATATTGTATTGTGGTAGAGACTTTTTAGCAGGGTAAATGCAATATTAATTGGCCAAGTTAATTACAATACCTGACCATTTTACTATAAGAGCTTTTTATAATAGTTATAAATCATAACCAAACCATGTTTAGAATCATGCCTAGCACGAGCTACAATAATATTCTTTTACCAACCCGATAATTTAAGGTAGAACAATCGTATAATTTATTTGTAACGTGCAGTGCATATTACAGGTTATTACAGACAGGTGCTCGAAGCGCTATATACCCATAAAACAACTAGGTACCTACACACGGATTTATTATTTAATGTACTCTACACCTATTGTCGCCACCAGTTGTTTGTATTGAGGCAGGTCGGGAATATGGGCTTTTTATTATTTCGAATATCAGTTTCTGCGACGTAGACAGGAAAATTGTGGGTTGACTGTACTTGGTTATTCACAGTGGATTTTTAGTGATATGTGTCTAGTCTAGAATCTAAACATGATCAATTTTACAGCTACTACAACCATATTTATCTCTATGCAAAAGGATATGCTGAAATACTGTCTGACTGGCCTATATCTACCTACGCAGAGCCGCTGGGGTAAAAACTTTTTTTCTCTTAGTTTCTTTTATAACGTAGGGGATGCCTAAGGGGGTAAAATAGGGTATTACAAAATAATTGGACAACTCATCAAATTTAATATTCAAATAATAATTATTAATTTAACCGTTAATGCGTATAGAAAGTTATCTAAATGTAGCTGTATTATAACCGCAAGGGGTCCTTAAGGCCAATGATAGCACAGTCTATTACCTAACCAAACAATTGGCGTCGGCCGATAAGTAAGTTGCAAGCATGCGCGAATCCCCTCAGTACAGGGAACTTACGATTTGTAGGGTTAACAATTTAGGTTTAAGGTCTTTCACGCCCCGTTAAATACATACAGTATAAATATTCTGGGATGTATCGCCATACACTGCCAGGATCATAAACAGGGCAGATATCTAATATACTACTTATAGATTTACATTCGGACGCCAAAAATCAGACAAGTTTATTCTGAATAGGAATCAAACCCACAACCTTGTCGAGATAGGTACCTACCTATGTAAGCCTCAACACAACCAGTCAATCACACAGAAAAAAATGCCTTTATTTATAGGAAACGCTTCTTCGTATATGATATCAAAGGTAAACCATGATAATATTTGCTGTATATTATATTATCTAAGTACGATTACGTATATTTTATGCACATTCAATAATGTATATTTTTTATTTTTAATTCAATTATGCAAGTATGTTTTTGGAACTTCAAAAATTGTCGCAAATACCGTCGTGTTTGCTTAAACGACTAGACCCCTCTGCGTTTCTGTTTATACTGTGGTGCAGGTCGCGAGGATTTGAGTTTTGTGTTGGACTTGCTCTTACATGTGTGTTCAGACAGAGCTTTGTTCACAGTATCACTTGTACCTTGGAACTTTGTCGATTTACTTGCCACTTAATTCTGCTTACTGCTACTTGTTACTTTACTAAGGTATGTAAGTAAATTGTATGATTTAACTTTTGATAATAAAACAAATGTATATGTGTCGACATGTCTGCAAATATTTAATCTGGGGCTTTATGCAAACAGGCAAAAACGGAGTAGGTATAGGAAATATTTTTTGTCATTTTGGAAAACAAAGAGTTAACACTAAAGATCAAGATGAAACGAAAGTGACGATTAGAAAATTAGACTCTTTTCGTCAACTAAAAACCCATGTTGGTAACCATAAAGTTTCATATAAATAAAACGGTAAAAATAATACCCAAAATGGTAAAAACGGGTAAAATCAATAAAATTGATGTATCGGTCACCCGTTATCAAGGCGCTTTATCGCGTTGTCTGCTACGAGCTTTCCAGTTCGACTCGATAACACGCTACTGATTATAGATAACAGAGAATCGAAACAACTAATATACTTAATTTATTTGTAAAATTACTGGCCCACATTTAGAATGAACCTTAAAATCTACTATTTCTATATCATTAAATATGAAACAGAGAATAAGAACCCAATAATGTAAGTGGAAATACGATATATTTCAAATTTCAGCAACGTATTTCCAAATAATTTCACTCTATCGGTTTTTAATTTACTAACAATTACTAACGAAATGACAACGTATTTCAACCAACGGAAAAACAAACAGCGAATTTAAAAATGAAAAAATCCACAAAAACTCATCGATAGAAATAGTAGTACCATATGTGTAATGCACCTGCGACAATGAACACTCGGTTCAGTTCACACTTTCATTACACGCTTGTGTATCCCTATATGAATTGCCATTCGTTTGTGGACTCGTTAAATAATGATAAATTTATATTGCATCGTTTTAACCTACCTTTTATTACTGAAGGTTTTTATCAGAAAGGTCCTTCTTTAACCACACTATTAATTGTAATACGGTAATAAAAATTAACGATTGGTATAATTAGCAAGATAAAATAAGGGGATTGATGAAAGTTCTATGTCTGTGATACTCAAACTTTGTGAGCCCAAATGTAAAAAGGTACAAAAAAGAAAAATTAATGGCATATCTATATTTTTATTTAGAACTGTAAAGAAGATATACATACAGTCAACGTAAAATAAACCTGAAACTAAATCGCTTCTTATTACGATTTGTACAAATAAAACAACATTCTAATAAATATATCATGCACTCGTAAAGTGGAGCATAAATCAGATTGTTGTCAATAAATCCATCCCTATTCACTCGTAACATATTCTAAAGTTAACAGATAAAAACTTAGTTTGTTCGGTTCGGTCCCGACTCGTGGTTCGATTACATAAGACGCGCAAACTTCCTCTATTACCCCCTACTTAAGGGTACAAATTTAGGCGCCCCCTATTTAAACACTGTTGCCAAATACCTTCGTGTGTAAATTACACCGAGTGTGGTTTACACCCACCAAACATATGGGTACGTCGGATTTAGACGAGTGAAACGAAATAAATCTCGGACGGGAGTCGAGCGATTCACAAGCAACCGGTGATTTGTAAGAATCCTACTGGGATGGACTCGCAATTTGATTACACAGGAAAATAGGCCTGTAATTTTGCAATTGTAATGCATAAAATATGCGTGTATTTTTTTATTTTCTTCTGTTTTGTGTTTTTGTTTTGACATGTCATCTTATCTTATCAAAGCGGTAATAAAATTGTTGGTAGGTAGGTACATATTATGTGCATGAGCAATAAATTATTTTACATTTAAATGTAAGCTCATGTTTTACCTTCGTGTCTTTCTCAAAGTATCTTGGAAATCATCTAGGATTTATGAATAATTATAATGACGTATTCTCTCTACTACTTTCGCTGTTTTAAATAATAGTCTTTTTCATCACATTTAATTTTACGAACCAACGAAATATAGTAGTCCACATAAAATATACATAAAAATATTCTTTATCCTCAAAAAAATATGAAGCCATATTTTCTGCCACGCCATTTTATACCAGTTGATGTAATATGACCATTTTAATATTTAATTTTTCGTATATGTATAAGTCCTGAAACGGCAGGTCGGAGCTCGTCCCCAACCCCTCCCAGGTAGGTTCGGGTACGGTTAAGTCCACCCACAACACTGTCATCATTTAAGCCGCACATTAGTGAAACTTGCGTCGTTTGTACCGACACCTGGGACGCGACACACTACTCGATATTTTACAACCAGTATAAACTGCCCGGCAAAATGTTAATTTTGGCTTTCGCGCTCGGAGGGCAATATTTCAATTTGGATTTCACGTCGACTGCGTTTTGCATTTAGCAGGAGAGAATGTTGTATTTATTGATAATTCATTGTCTGAAACTAACACGTAGATATTTTATTTTTGCTTTATCTACTGCATCTTATTCTTATAATATTCCTATACTCTTGCAACTTTCATATAAATAAAATAATAAAGTCTGAATATTTTATATAATTTTAAGTATTAAAATTAAACATGTAAAAGACTATGTAAGTAGGTAGGTATGTATGTATTAATAGAAAAGTAATAGAAAAGTACCTACAGTATTTTTTACAACTTCTACGTTTTTACGAAATGAAGACTCCAAATGTCCTTAGCAAAATAAATTCCGGCAAAACCATATCCAATAAGAAATTAAAAATTTCAAAAATATCGCAGAAATATACTGAGTATCCAAATCGGCAGCTATCAATTCGTGCTCACTCTACCTTAGACCTAGAGGGCTTTCTAAAAGCCTTTCTGTTTGTTACATCCCAGTTCCTAGATTTAGCGCACCGTCCGCGTCGTCGAATCGAAACACCGCTATTCAAATGCAACGCTCTGACACTGCTTGCAGATCTAGAACTACAATATTAATGAACCAGTTCATTTAAACTAACGAAGGTACCGTTGTTTGAGAAGACGTTGAAAAATAGCACTTCTTATTTAGTTTTTGACGCCCCGAGAATGTTCTATCCAACTACATTGAGAATATTCAGAGATAAGTAAGTAAGTTCGTGTTGTTAATGTAGCGTTTAATTAAATTGGTTTGTGGTATGCGGAAAAGGCGGGAATAATATTGAAAACTTAAACAAAACAACGAATGCATCAGAACAAAATAAAACAATAATCTGCTACTTACGCAGTTGGAAATGAATGAAATCTACGTGAATCTCTAACCCCCACGTACCTGTAAAAAGGAAAAAAATGATTCAGAAAAATGAATTAAAGCCCCAACAAAAAAAACAATAATGTACGAGCAAATAACGAAAACGTATCTAAAACCGGGATTTTAATTAAAGTTATTCGAAAACCGAAACAACATACCAAATTCAAACGTTACCTAGACTGGGAAACAAACCAATAGCAGCGCTGGCGAACCACGAGCCCGCCAGTTAATCGCCGCCAACTAGTGGGTAATCCTTTCGAGTGGTGTGCATATAACGACTGCATTCCGACCCGTGCCGCGCTCCGAACGCACAGCACAGAGTGAAATTGCGGCACTCGGCCGGCTCAAAGCGATGACGGGGCCGTATCATTGCATGATGTGCATCAGTAGGTACTGTCTGCGTGTGTGAGTGACTACATGTTCACCTTCACTTCCTATGCGAGATATTTGCAGTTCTTAAATTGGATTTTTTTCAATAGTACGGAATTTCACAATATAGTTAAGCATTGGCTAGTGAATGTTAAGTTTTGTGGCGGGTCAATCATCTGTCCAAAACTGGTTCAAAATAAGTTTTCTTCTATGTTTAAATTCAAGGCAGATATCTGCGACGAAGCTTGCATTATCTGCCGCAACAGACAAATCAATCACTAAAGAAAATTGCGTGCACAATTCGCGTTTTAGTCTGAATGTAAAGCGTTGCTTATAGTCTAGTCAACAAGTTCAAAAACGTGAAAAATAGAGATAAAGGTCCTAAAAATATGAGGGATGGCTCATTCGATTCGGAATCACCTCTAGAAAAATGTTTTTGAAGGATTTTGGTGCAGGTTAAAAATTGCAATTGTTATTAACAAAATAAGATGAAAAAAATAATGATATTTCGTTTTTTGTCAATAACTTGAAAAATATTAACATTTAAGCAATTTTGAAAAAAGTTCGTTAAAAAGGAGGAAATTTCCAATAAAAAAGTCCTAACTCTCGGAACTCTATCTCCATTATTTATAATTTTAATTAGACGTTGAAAATAGGGCTCCGCGCGGCTGTTACAGCATGCGCGCGCCGCCGCTAAAGAGGCGAGTTCATCAATAAAAATATTTTTTTTATAACATAAAATGTGATTTTAAAAATTTGAAAAAATTCTAGTATCTTCTTAACACTTGAAAAAACGAGCCCTGAAGAAAAAAAGTTTAATCATCATTTTTCAAAAAGTTATTCAATTGTTAACAAACAAATTTTTTCCCAATCTCCATTGGCATAAACAATGGAATGAAAGGTATATATATATATAAATAATTGGCCTATAAATTTTAAACTTCGTGGAGCCCTTTTGATATGTGTACTTTATAAGATCCTGTGGTTAATTTTCATTAAAGTTAATTAATTTGTTAATTATGATTTTTTATAACTATTGAAAAATAAAAAATCTAAAAAATGTTGATAATTTTTTTTTTTTCAATTAATATTTAGCTATGCCTGTAGCTAAATATTAATTGAAAAAAAAAAAAAATTTTTTAGATTTTTTATTTTTTATGCTAATGGAGATTGGGAAAAAATTTGTTAGTTAACAATTGAATAACTTTTTTTTCTTTAACGAGCTTTTTTCAAAATTGCTTAAATGTTAATATTTTTCAAGTTATTAACAAAAAACGAAATATCATTTTTTTTCATCTTATTTTGTTAATAACAATTGCAATTTTTAACCTGCACCAAAATCCTTCAAAAACATTTTTCTAGAGGTGATTCCGAATCGAATGAGCCATCGCTCATATTTTTAGGACCTTTATGTCTATTTTTCACGTTTTTGAACTTGTTGACTAGACTATTAGTAAGCTACTGAATTATCTTTGACATTTGAATTCATCCAACTTAACGAATAGTAAATAATGCAGCATCACAACGATGTACTGAATGGGAGGCAGAGAGCTGCGCCGGCGCTGCGTGCATTGCCCTCGCATACCCCCGTACCCCTCCCCGTGCGGTGGTACAAACGCGACTGACTGCATTCCGCTGCGCTTCCTGACCAGGGCAAGTGCAGCGGCATTACGCTGCAAGTACATACTTTGCCCCCCGCGCTTCACTTGTACCTCCTTCCACACCAACCTAGGCTACTATCAAGGAATGAACACAAAGAAACTCTAGAACAGCACCTTTCAGTACACATAATCAAGTAATTCGATGAAAATGTATGCTCAGTGTCTTTTGATGTCTGAAGAAGGCCTATGCCCCTTTTAAAATAATCATAAAATCTAATATTATGAAGAAAAATAAAGGGCAACCTCCCGGCAGTCGCTCACCCTCCTCGAGTAAGCCCTTTGTAATCTAATGCATTAAGATTATTAGGTTGTACTGACATCATCTTATTTCTTTAAAATTTACCGGTCTCGTCTTTACAACAAAATTCGGCTCGTAGCTCGTATCTTTGGATATATTTCATAGAGTTTTTACTTCCATTATTGGGTTGGTTATTTTACAACCTAATAAAATTGGAAAATTTTAATGACATTGATGAAAAAAATTCCTTTTTTTTTCATCAATGTCAGCAAAATTTTAAAGGTATTAGAGAAATAAATTACCTAACAACTAAAATAAACTGAAACGGAAATAAATAAACGTTGATGTACATTGAGCTATCAAAGCAAAGTCAAAGTCAAAACCAATTATTCAGTTTAGGCCCTAGAAGGGCACTTATGAAGGTCGAATTACAGAAGTTACCACCGGTTCGGAAGTCAGCCTTCAACTGAGAAGAACCGGCAAGAAACTCAGCAAGGATACATTTTTTTAAATATTTTTGGACCATCTGACTATATTGGCTTTTTGTTTCAAATGTTTAACAATTTTATTCTTAAAGTAATACAAAAAAATACATAAGCGGTCACACTTAACGCGTTCAATATAAGATACACATATCTCAACCCAGCCAGTTGGATGCAAAGCAAAAAGTATAACACCCGGTAATAGTCCGCCTGCTGAAAGCGTTTTCCATGAGGCTTTTAAGCGCTTATCTTGGGAATGATAGCCGCGGCCGGACGCTGAAAGGCTGTGACGGCAATTTGCTTACATTAGGACATGCCCCGTTTCACCATCGGTCTACATGAAAGCCAAGGATTTTTCTGATGCAATTCGTATGCTTTTGCATTTTTTTCTATATTATTTCTCTCATGCATTTAGCGCTGTACGATTGATATGTAGCGTAACTTTAAAGTTAGTGAGCTATGAAGTATTCAGTTACGCGCAGTTAGGTATGTTACAATATTGCCTGTTAGTTCGGTTCAACTGGGTATTAAATTGTTTTTAGAAACAATCGCCCGGTATAGTCGATGCTTTTTGCAACAATGTGTGCATTTATTTGTTAGTTTTTTTTATCTTTTACTAGCTGTCCCCCGCGGTATCACCCGCGTTCCCGTGGAAGTTCTTATTTTATACAAACCTTTTACTAACAATAACAAATACATAAAACTAAGAATCATCCAATTTGGTGCAATCAATCGAAAGTTATGAGCGTACATACATTTCGAAGATCCATTTTTACCTAAGTGGATATGGATATGGAATAAATAATTTTCTTCAGAATCATTATGTATTATTTTGCATTTGAGAAAACTACACCGAATGATAAGTGAAGATGTGGAGTGTCTTCTATGAGTATCTACAAAAATCTTACCATCAGGCGGCCCTTTGTAACCTGTATTTGTTTGCCATCCTAATGGTATTTAAAAATAAACAGACGTCATTAATAACAACGTTCAATGTTTGATAACATCGAAGACAATCAGCTATTAAAACCAGCTGATTACCTATTAAAAATATACAGATTATAAAAGCTTTTACAGTGTTCAAGAGTGCGGTGTCCGTAAGGCGTGTGTTTGTTTTCCGCAGCTATTTCTGGGCATGCGCCGCTATTGTTTCATGAGTTATAGCCGCTCACTAGAAGGTTAAACAACAAAACCACCGCGGCTTCACATGAGAAAATGAAAGTTAAAATATTGTACAAAACCAATATTTTATGTTTCGGACGATTTATATGAAATTGTTGAAACTTCAAAGAATTTAACGCTGCAAGTACTTCCACTTGCAGTGTTTATGGACGTCTACTATAATGGAAAAAATGAGTTATTTTATTGTTAATGCAACGTAACTAAACGGAAATGTTGTGAAAAACAAGCATTATAATGAAATTAATCTGGTCAAAAATTTCAGTGAGCGTTGGATGGCGAAGTTTTAGTTATGATAAAATAGTCTGAATAAAACAAAGTATGCAACACATACATACACGTTAAGTAACGTTACGTAAAAATCAAACAAGCCGGAAACGAACGGTGAAATAAACCAGCATGCCACTGAAAATAACCGAAATATTGCTTCCAATATATACGTGAATTTCACCAGGCACGCGGTTCCTTGCGATTCAATTGCGACCGATAGTTTCGATATCGAGATCGTTATTGCTCCGCCGTAAACTAATATTGCCGTTAATGGTCGACCATTTGAATGTTTATAAAGGTTTTTCCCTGATGTTGTGAGCGATATTTCATAGATTTGAAAATATTACATTAGTCGCTCTAATGGTTTTCAGATTTTCAATACTGCTGTGCTACAGGTGGAATGATAAGTGAGATCTGGCATCACACTGGTATAGTTTCTTATAAGGAACTAGCTTATCGCCCAGTGGTTTCACCTGCGTTCCCGTACTTTACTCCCTTGAGGGATAAATTCTGAATAATGCTATTTCCTTGCTTATAGCTCTGAAAATACCTTTAATTCACACACATACTTTCAAATAAATCTGATCAAGAATATTTTATTTCCCATACAATATTTATCACCCCTTTTCTATCCCTTGGGGGATAATTTTCCAAAAACTTTAAAACACGTAATTCTTAATTTTAAATCAAAAGGCTAAATTCAAATTTCATAAATTTTGTATTAAAAATGAAAGATTTGCATACAATCAAAATCCATCTATTAATTTCTGGTCCCATTAGTTTGAGTTGTGCGCTGATATATCAGTCAGTTAGCCAGTCAGTCAGTCTTCTTTTACATTATATAAATGTTTGCGGAATTTCCTCCCTTCCGATGCGCTTGAAAACTTTCATCCCTTATTTACTTTCTAGGTAAAGAGGAGGTAAAGAGGAGGAGAGGTAAAGTTTATAAAAAGTTCGTCTCATACTTCCTCACAAGTGTAAGAAGCTATCCATTTCTGGGTGCAGCATGCTAAACCGTCCGTTTTTACTTGAAAGAATACAAATGAAAATCTTTTGGAGGCCTACTAAACATTAAATATACTTACAGTGATTTATTTAAATAGGGAGCAAGGTTTGTAAAAACAACGACGTGTAATAGACTGTTGGATATATCATAGCCAGTCATAGGTACCGCAAAAAGGAAAGAACTTCCACCGGGCTAGATATCAATGCCCGGTGGAAGATCTTTAACCTTCGGCCGCACCATCACGTTACATTAGGAGATAGTGAAATAGAAGCCAAACCCTAGCAAATAAAAAAACTAAAATCTGAAATTAAAACAAAAGATTTAACTCCAAGTTAGTACTTAAATAACGAACAAGTACGCAAACAAGCTCATAATGCAGTTACATATGGACAAGCAAAGTGGAAATGTAAATCAGCAAATTGCAACAAAATAAAACAAACACATCATCAAATTTTCGAGTATGGCTTCACAATCTAAGTAGACAAAATGTTTAAATTAAAAATTAATAAATAAAAAACGATTATTTAACCAGTATTTGACAGGTTTCTCTAAGCGTTGTTCGTTATCTAGGCTTTCCTTTTCATTTGCCATCTACTAAGAGCATTAATATTAAAAAAAAATCTATATCATTATTAAATCTACAAGGAGACGTAACAAAGCCATCAGATTTTTTGTTGGTAACGACAAAAGAGAGGTTAAAGTTAATAAGCTTATGTACAAGCTTCCTCTTTTATGCTGACCTGAACCATTTTTCATTACCTGCATTTTGCAAAGAAGATTTTTTCTCTACTCTTTTCTTGTCTAGTGACATACTTTTTTAAAAGAAAAGACGTAATAGTAGGTGGTCTTCTAGCACCTTTATTTCAGAATCAAGACAATTGTTAAAAATTAATAAGGGGTTTATTGTTATTAAAAAGCAGGAACTTGTTAGGTTTGCTTTTATTAAGTGATTTTACGTTACTTTTGCGTAGAGCTTATTCTTTGAAATCGAAATTTTATGTTTCGTCTATGGAACATTTTATTTCTACTTCGACACTATGCCGTGTTTTGTCTGCAACTTGTAAAATTTCGATTCGGCACCCGACGTGGTCCCAAAAGACATTATATACAAATCCTAGAGATGTGGCAACGAAACTAAAAGAATTTAGACGCAGCATGGTGCCGCGAACTTTTGGCAAAGTATTTTCGTAACGGTAATGCCGCGTAAAAATTTGACTTATTGCATTGTGCTTACACGTTAAATTTGTTAAACATTTAAATCTAACAAAACATTATCAAGATTGTGTTTTCCGGGTCAAAAACAAACAAATTATAACTATTAAGGCGGCGGGTTGAATACTGTCCGATATTAATATTTCCGACGAGAACCTGGGGTTTTATTCAGCGAAATTGCAGTTAGAAAGATCCTATTAATGAACGTCCCGGGGTCCTTTGTCCGGCGCCGGAGCATTTCCTGCACAATCGCCCTGACACCGAGTAATTAGGGAGAAAAATTCGTTACTCTGACGTCAGTAAATTTTAGTATTGCGGTGTTTTTTTATATATACCACAGAGATTTTAATATCCCCTCAAATACTAAAAATATACTTCGTAGTTTTTATGATTAATATGAAAAAAAGCCATTGTATCTTTTAAGGATTTGATTTTTCAAAAAAAAAATATGTTTGTCATTCTTGGTCTGGTGGACATTCGCCGTTTGTTTGTTAAGGATAACTTAGATCAAACCGAAAAGTCAGGTTAGATCTCTACCGAAATTTTACGCTCTAGTTTTTGCAGACCAATAGAGTATAAACTGAAAATAAACGTACAATTTATTAAGCATCAATCAATAAAAACCCAATGTACGCATTCGTTCACAGCCGCACAAACGCTGTTATAATAATAACAAAAGAGTGTCTACAAATAGTGTCGAGACTAGTTTTTTACCGTCGACACTTGAATCTACGGCCGTTCCGGTTTGTAAGTCGGCACGATGACCTTATATTATTTATGGTTTGGCGTAAATCGTGGGCGGTAGCGATATGAGACTACGTAGGGCGAATGAATGACGCACGTATTGTGACGACATGATCGCTGTCTGTGCTTGAGGATCAGCAGATTTCTATATATAAGGTTTTTGCATAAACATTTTCAGAATTGGGAGCGATTTAGTAAAGTTTATATTTTTAAAGTCGGTTTTTAGAATCTTTATTGTCGATATCATTATAAAAAAAAAAGAAAACATTTTACAGACATTTCTTTAAATCTTTGTTAATTTAAAACAACTTGCATAAATAAAGGATTTTTAATGTTTTAATTAAGTAGGTCAAGTTCTACGACTTCTACCTTATTCAAAGTTATCAATTCGGTGTTTCGACGAGACTACGATAGAAAATATCACGTTCATAGTTACATTGATATCCCAAGAAGAAAATATTCCAAACATTTTATTTCTGATAAAAAATCAATCTTGATTGAGAATCTCTACTTCTACGCACGATCAAAATTAAATCAAATCGCTGTTCGCTTTTCACAAAAGATGTATAATTATAATACAAATTTTCTTCAACACTCATGGTGACGCAACTCTGGGCCCCTCACAATGAAGGCATGCTGTTAATATGGCTATAAAATGACCAGTCTGAAGTTTTTTTTTTTTACTTAAAATATATTTTACCAAATTAAATAAGAAAGTTGTGCAGTGACTTGAATAAGTATACAAAGAATGGATGAAGTTGAAAACAAATTGTTTTAAGTACTAAGTCGGATTATGTTACGCTTTTGGTACAACTTTAAGGTATTACCATATTAAAATATGATTTATTACAGTAACGTAAAGAAAATATTCTGTTTTAGATTACATACATAAGATGCTTGTTTTATGTTAGTATCGGCCGTGCATTAAAAATATATTCTTTTAGATAAAATAGTGTCTAAAGCGGTAGAACACACGCGTCTCTGAAAAAAATACAAGTCCGCCCACAGACGACAACGTCGCCCGCCCTAACCGTAAATAGTGGGCAGCTATTTAAATTTTACGAAGGGAAAACTGTGAGCAGATTTTATTTTTAAATTAAAAATTAACAAACGTTTAATTTCACAGTTTAGATTATTTTACAAGGTCGTTTCAACTTTTTCGTGGTCCAATGAAAATAATAAGAGGGTTTACCTCTTATTATTTCTTCTTTGAAGTTTTTAAAATGTTACCTATTCAAAGTTACTTAATTTTGAATTATAAATATTATTTATTTTAAGTACTTAACGTGTTTCAGTCGTCAAAACAAAAAAGCAATGGTGATAAATTGTTAAGTATTCAATTAAAATAAACAAACAAAAATACTAGCATGGGTCACGAATAGAGCTGATTTTAAATTACTACTCGATATCATAATCATTGTTAACATTATTTCTTGTTTCGATATTATAATTTAGTATTGAAAAACACCAACACCGAGAGAACATTACAAAAGCTAAAACGGTGAAACTCACGATTACAAACGGTCACACAACGTTAAATCACATCACGTGACAGAATCTGTTCTTTGCTCTAATCATTGATTGTTGAATTGGAATTAATACAATCATTAGATGTTCTTGTATGTACGCAATTACGTGCATAGTTGTATGTAGCAAATACCGTTTCGCGCGGTCGCACCTCGGCATGGACGACTTTCAAACGAAATTGCGGTGAAACTGATAAAATGGCGCGCGCGCACCACGCGATGTTCAACTACTTTAACATGATTTACTATTAACTGCAATATTCTTCTAATTTATTGTTTTGAATTTTCTGCAACTAAAACTGATTCCGACATAAAAACTACTATATGTTAACAATTATTTTCAAGATAACATTTCAGATTTTTCTGTGCGAATATTGTTTTCTTTACCACCATTTTCCTCCATTTAATATATTTTTCTCCATTTTATGTGACGTCAAAATATTTCATTTATCTATCCCAGGTGATGATGGGAGCAAACTTATACGGAACATAACAAAAAAAACATCACTGCTACACTTTTCCATAGAGCATCATGCTTATCATTTGGCTTATGATTTATTTTATTTAAGGATTAAAAAAAATTGCAGCTTATTTTGAAATAGGATTGTCTACTTCTTTACTCTAAAAGTGAGTCATATTGATATGGGTGCGACTGCAAATTATCATTTAGGCATTTATGAGGCCAATTGGGAGTCGTAATCTGCTGGTACATAATTGACTGGCTAGAGCTAGACCATTAGCTATAATATAATCGTTAGAACACCTGTCCGATATTATGAGAAAATGTCCAACATATTAAAACTATTCTAACTTCTGTGAAAATACCGTTACTTTTTATAGAAGGTATCAAAAATATGCAAAATTGCTAGGTTCACGTATGGCGAATGCCGTTATTTAGACCCAGACTTCCTTGAAGACATTTAGCATGGTAATGGTACTTGATTCTTCGGAAATATTTTGCAGCCCGTTATTTAGTCGCGACTCTGAATATTGTTGCACGTGACGTAAATATAAACGATTTTAATCGAATTAATATTAGTATCGACATGTCGACGCCTGATTCTCCCTGGGTACCGTCGTCCCTCGAAAATCATGAACATTGAAAATTTATTCAGTAATTTTCACGTTCACACAAAAAATTATTATGCAGAGTTAATTTGAAGATCTGATCAATATAATCATGTGTCAATTATTAATTTATTCACATTGGAAATTGTAACGAGAGTTTCATATCGATGAAAGGCGTCATCGCAATCTAAATAGCGAACGGTAAAGTACCCAATTAGTATAATTTCTTGGATTGAGATAGATTTCGCATCCGTACTATCTACGGTGCGAATCAGATTCAAGCTAGTATTAAAATAACATAAACACACCTTTGACGGGTGGTCTTAATGAGAAAAGTTTGATACGACTTCCATTTAAGTCAAACTTCTGTCATCAGCGTTTACTTTGGTGGTGGGAAGCGACCAGCCAAGGTACCTCGGATACGAGATAAGCATCTCAGTACAAATGTAAACAAAACTTGTTCTGTTATTGATTGTAGACGACCGCTCTGTTCGATTTCCGCTTTTCCTAACTTCTTTCGGGATTGCATTCGAAATCGTGTTAAAAGTTTACATTGACGAAGTTCGTTGGCGGCTCGAGTTAAAACATTGTTTCGGTTTAGAATAACAAACTCTGATCAGCTGGAAGCTGAAAGCGATTTCGAGGTTTTATGTGTACAATAAAATGTTTTTAATACAATTACCTTTTCCATTCAAAATAGAACAATGTATGTTTTGAAATGTGTAAAGTTATCCAACTACAATTCAGAAACACGTAGATGATGTGAGAAATATTGTTAAAATAATTTGGCTATCTCGAAAAACATACTAAAAAAGTTTTACTAAGTTTAAATATTCCTTAAAAGTTTTTCTGAATTTGTTACACCGAAAACACTTTGACGGAAGTGCCAAAACTAGATCAATTAATTTGAATATTGCCAAGGGATCAATAGACTCAAAGTTAAATTCACCGCGGAGACGTTAATATGCTTAACTTATGCGTGCGAACTTAAACTTCTCTATAGTTACGATCGAAGTTAACCAAGTGAGGACACTTAGTGCGCCTATACATTCACGAATAACTCTTCATTAGACGATATTACATAATAAATAATTGTTATTTATTTGTGTGAGCGTAAAGTTATTATCTGTGCGATACTCGTGCCGCATTCAAAGCATGGAGGGCGCGATCGTATCGCCATACATTAGTCGGCGGCCCGAGAGAGTTATTATCAGATCCGTTTGTACGAACAAACTTTGCCAGAGCTGTGCTCTCTGCTCGTGAAAACTTATCGGAAGAGCGCTCACGGCGGGCGGCGCGTTGACGGTGACCGATAAGCGGGAAGCGCAGAGATGAGGACTTACCATGTTAGAGAGCAGCAGGCGATGGTGTTTACCGAGTTGGGGGTCTAGGCTTTGGAGCGGGATAGCGAGGGGCAACGGGAGAGGCAATGGCAGCGGGAGTGCGTGCGGGTGCGGAGCCGGCTGCAGGAACAACGGCGGGCAGCAGGCGCACGGCGTCACGTAGGACACGCACCCGAGCTGCGGCGGGAACAGCGTGCCGGCGGCCTCCTTGAGGCCTCGCACACGTCCCTCCGAGCGTTCGACGGCTACGCGTGCCGCCGACTTCCCGATACAGTCTCGACCGTCGAGTCTCAGACGTCTTTGCGGCTTTGGCCGATGAGACTTTACCGGTCGCGAAACGTTCGAATTAAACGCGGGAACTGGTGAAGTTCTCGAGTATCGCCGGAGTGCGGTGAAAAGTGTCGAAACACGAGTTTAGAGGTTCGGGGAAGGACCGGGTCGCCGCGAGGGAGCGGGAAACTGAGCGATCGGGAAAAGCGAGAAACGACGCACAGGGCTCGCGAGAGTGTGGAGAGAGTGGCGGCGTGCACGGAGCACAAGTCGCCAGGCCGGCGTGTGGCGGTGGACTGAGCCGTGAGCGGCGAGGCAGGTGCGCGGAGACGCGCGGAGGGCGCTGGGGGCGGGCCCACCTGACTCACCTGGGCGCCTGCGCCGCACTCGCTCAGCCTCCGATAGTGCTCGCCTCACCACACCTCACCACACCACACCACACCACACTACCGTCAACTCTCTACGTTACTCTTTCGAACATCGACTGATGCATCACTCACTATATTGCAATTTACTATGATTAATCAAAATAATATTAAATATTCAGAAATAACAATTAAGTAAGTAACGTCTAGGTTTTATTTGACACAATATGGTCCATGAAATGAGATAATTATTATTTTCTTCGTAACAAAGTAACATCCCAGATAAATAAAGCTAAATTAATGCCATCAATTAAAGAAAACAATATGCTTTTAAGCTCTAATGCAATTTGTAAACAGCCACGATAGTAGGCACGAGTATAGTAGAAAACAAAAATATTTATGCAGCCAACATCGTTTTAAGCCAATTATTATTTTTTGTTTTCATAAGATAAACCTCACCGTATTAATTAATTGAGCCGAGAGCAGCTATACAAAGGCTCCCCCAATCTATTCACATCCCAAATCTTTAGGTACCTAATGAATGTGATCATAAGAAAAAAATTGCGAGTCTCAAATATGGAGGTATTATCTAGTGGAAATCTCAAGCGGGATAACTGGGATAAATCGCATTGATCTTAGAGGTCCGGCCTTCGTCGTTAGAGGACATCAGAAAAGGCCCCGATGTAAGCTCATTGTACACGCTTAGCGAGGATTAGGCACCTTTTAACGTCGCGCACTATTTACTTTTAGAAGGATCTACCTTTCTGTACTCGAGAGACATAGATTAGGTACTCTCGTCTCGTTAGTGGCCAATGAGTAAACAAAACAAGGATTCATTCAGGTATACAAACAAACAACCTTTAAAATATATTTAATGGTTGGACCAAAAGTACCTACTTGCGCAAGCAATTTGGTAATCCTAATGAGCCTTATAGAATTATACATAGAATATTTATTCTATGTATAATTCTATAAGGTTTAACCTATTTAGGTTTTAAGCTTAAGGTCCGTTAAGCTGAGACTCTTCACTGGATATCTATGTTCTTATTTAAAAGAAAATACTACCTACAGCATATTAATCGTGAAGAATCTTCGTATACTCATGTTACGAGAATAAACCAATGCTCTTAGACCTAGTTTTATAGTTTTATAGTTTTTTACCATTATAGTTCATTGGCTTCACTGCCATCTAACCATTGGGTTCACTGCCATCTCAAATTTTGATACAGGCGTGTCAGCATTTTTGAGAATGTGACTTTTCTGTTCAGTTTTGTCTTTTTTTTTTTTTCATGTCACTAGTGACAACGAGGCAGGCGGGTCACCTGATGGTAAGTGACTACCGTCGCCTATAGACATTAGCAATACCAGGGGAATTGCCAACGTGTTGTACACCTTATTACAATGCCTTAAGGGCAAGGGTAACTGGCTCTCAAGTGCAACTGCCGGAACACACCAACAGGTGCTTGGCGACAGATTTTCAACTTGAGGGTGGTAGCCAGCCAGTCGAGTACCACATAGTACCCCACCACCGTGCTGTGGTTTCCTCACGATGTTTTCCTTCACCGAAAGCTCAAGCTCATTGTAGGATTCGAACCCACGACCTTCGCCGCGGTATCCGACGTCACTTACCTACCACTGAGCTATCATCGCCTTAAACGTTTATCTAACCTTAAGCCAATATCCCCTTTAATCATTAATAAATGTTATACCTACCAGAATAATATTCATTAAACTACATATTTTAAAGTACTATTTTAAGATCCATCCTCACTTCAAAGTTTCTACTTCCTTCAACTAACTTCAGGTATTTTTTTCCAAGTTCGCGATATTTGCTCAATATACCTAAATTCTAATACAGATTCTTAGACTTGCATGATTACTCTCATATTTTAACCCTGAAATTTAGATTTCCAACAATTCAGTCGATAGTAAAATTCGTTTGGGATGATGTTCAAAAGACTTCTCAAGAAATTAATTAGAATCTGCTAAAATACAAAAAAATATCAAGTTTCGTGAAAGGTTGAAACATATTCAAAAGCTTCTTTAATATCATAAAATTTACAACTAACCTAAGTTTAAAAAGTACCGAACTTAGTTCACATACATACTCGTACGTAAATGAATATAGACATACAAAATTACACCCCCTTTATATCGAAAGCCTTAGCCTGAGTGGAAGTTCTCTCTACCTATCAACTTGCTATCAACATACTGTATTTGAGTGAAGTAGGTTCTATCTAATGTTACATAGAGGTAAGGTTGGTTTTTAGTTTGTATTGCTAGTGTGTAGGGGGTAATCTTTGGAACTACTGAACCAATGTAAAGCGATGATAACTCAGTGGTAGTGACGTCGGATGTCGCGACGAAGGTCGTAGGTTCGAACCCTACATTGTGCTTGAGCTTTCGGTGAAGGAAAACATCGAGAGGAAACCATAGCACTGTGGTAGGGTACTCTGTAGTACCCGACTGGCTGGCTACCACCATCAAATTGAAAATCTGTCGCCAAGCACCTATTGGTGTGTTCCGAAAGCTGCACTTGATAGACAGTTCCCATCTAGGCTTTGTGTGCTTACCACCTTCGGCCACATCATCACTTAGCATCGTGTGATAATGGTTAAACACAAGCTTATTATAAAGTAAAAAAAAACGACATTATGACTAACATAAGCTATTATTTTAATTCCCTCGGGAACAGAGGTGAACCAGCGGGGCGGAAGTATCTAATAATCATCTGTAGCGTTGTTAATGCAAACAAAACCATTTTGTCTACATATTAAACAAATCGAGAGATCATGACGCTTAATTATAAACAAGATACAATAATCCCTTTGATGATTACTCCGAGCTCCGTACGTAACATTCCTCATTTGACAGATTAAACCTTTGTAGCTGTTACATGTTAGAGAAAACGATTAGTGTAACGCTGTTTCACTGAGCTTCACGATATAAACCTATGTACCTATATGTATCAAATGCAGATGCCTAATACCTAATACCTAAATGCCTATTATGCTACATTTATATTAGATCAATATAATTTTTAATGTATCTGTTGATAACATCTATCTTTACTAATAATAATATTTATTATAAAGAGGAAAGATTTGATTGTTGTTTGCATTGAATAGACTCTGAAACTACTGGACCAATTTGAAAAAATCTTTCACCATTAGAAAGCTACATTATTCCTAATGATATTTATTTTGTCTCGTAAAAAGATAACATCCCATGGGAACGCGGGTGAAACCGCGGGGAAAGCTAGTTAAATTAACGAGGAACTCTTGCATAAATAATACAAATTGAAAGAGATCAGACCTAGAATTAAAAATCTTGTCTGGATCATAGACACTGTTTACAGGCTAGTTAAGAACATGTCAGATACTGCAGGCAATGCGTATTATAGTGCCTGATTTTGATGGCATTAATAATTAATTCTCATCATTGTAACAGTACGTACAAGGTAAGATAATTAGGGAATGTGGTAATCTGACATGTGTTTGAAGACTCAGTGATTCGCGAGTCTGCTCGCGGCGAGATCTTTAGTTACACGTAATGAGATTAACGTCTTGGAGCGTGAACGATGGCGGTTACATGCCACACTATTATAGCTCGAGACGTGATAAAAATACGACCCACAATAAGTGAAAATGTAGGCCATACACCGTAGCATGATATATATACATTGTCTGATAGCAAGCCACATATATCTGTGGCTTGCTATCAGACAATGTATTAACTGTTGCCCTAAAAATGCTTTGGATGCACTGAAATGTTTATTGCTTCCTCTTGTGTAGGTATATTTGGAAATTTCCGGTTTTCCGGCATTCAAGTAAATTTCATTCTAATTGTGTGTTGATTCAATAGTTTCAGATACTATTTTAACCTGACTACAGCAGCAAGGAAGGGACATGGAATTCACTGACTATAAGATATCTATACTATCTATAGGTACCTACTAATATTATAAAGAAATAATGTTTGTGAGTGTGTGAGGTTGTAGGTAATCTCTGGATATACTGAACCGATTTTGAAAATTATTTTACCAATAGAAAGCCACGTTATTTGTGAGTGTCATAGGCTATAATTTTATCCCGGGAAAAGATAAGATCCCACGGGAACGCGAGTGAAACCGCGGGGGACAGCTAGTACGTAATAATATAACTTAAATGTAGCTCCTTAATCTTAGTCGTTCGTTAGATATATCAATTGCACATGGATTCCATCTACAAAATAAATTTCAATACCTACCAAACCAGTTTAGAATCGCTTCAATACCTACACTGAAATATATAGGTACAATCGATTGCCTCCCACCATCCTAAACACATATCCCCTCTAGAACCAATCGCTCTTTCGCATGTGTGAGTCAGGCATATGCACATAACTAGTTGTTTGTATGTGAGTGCAAATTCCTCAGTTCAGAGTTAGAGGCTGTATGCCTGCCCGGGCCCCGGTCGCTGACCTGTGCGCGCACGCCGCCAAGCCGTCTACGAGCCGTATTATGTAACGTGACCTTAACATTGGGTTGTGCCGACTGTGGGAAGTGAGCCTTATTCTGAATGGTGATTGTAATCCATGTCAACGTTTATGGAACACAATAAAGTTATGACAGTGTTACAGAATGCGGACGATTCCGAACAAAAGTGAGGCTTTTTAAATGTTGGCCTGGTTCGGAATAAAGGCATTCATCAAAAACAAAATAATGTATTTATAATTGTAGTACTTATTACCAAAGCTTGGCATTATTTATCATATTCTGATGCGTTCAGAGCAAACTCAGACATTTAATGAGATAATAATAAGGCTTTTTATCTACTTTCCACATCAAGAGAGCGAGTAGAAAATAAATCGATAACCGCGCTCAATCGATACATAAACATGTAATCAAAACTTCCACCAGCATTATAATAAGTGCAATGCGACCCCAAAGATTGTACAAACAAAAGTTGTGCGTCGCGAAAAAATACAAAATAACGGACGGGTAAAAGAAAACATAAAACAGGCGCATCGTAATGCAAGTAAATCGTCCGTGGAATACGAGAACAAAACCGAATAAATTGTTTTAATAAGGCATAAATTACGAGAAAAAAAACGTACCGATCACGCTGTTACGATGGGTGACCATGGCATTTACGCTTTGTTGGGTACCATACATGGTGCGGTATAAAATGCACTTTTTATGCACCATGCAAGTATTTTTTGTGATACTTGGTTATTTGCTATAAGTACAGTTAGCGATAGACATTGCAACGGGATGGTTACGCTCTATGATTGTAGTATACCATTTTTTTTACCAAAGTTCATATAACAGTTGACCAATTATTAGGCACATAATGTGCGAAAGAAATGAGCATAGCTCAGTAAATTTTTAAGAAAATATGCTCAGGTAGAGCACATACAAGTTGACAATTAGTTATACATATATTCGTTCCAGTAGAAATAATATACTCAATGTTAAGCCCAGAACAGTATATTATTTCTATATGTTCTGGGCTTAACATTGATACTGGAAACTATAACCAACTGTCCACTGCTTTAAATAAAAACAAAAATAAATCTTGGGACCTTCTCAATCGAACGCGTCTGGGACATACAACATGTTTTGTAAGTCAAACACGTTAAATGAGCCAAGATAACGTCTCACACTTATCAACGCTACGCATGAGCGGGGATTTTCACGCCTCGCAATAAGAGATGGAAGAAAACACGTAAGAAAATAGAACTAGGACAAGCGATGTTTCCATATTGAAAACTTTTATAGACTGTTGGCCTATCATGTTGTAGAAATGGTTAGATAAGTTTCTCAGAATACTTTGTGGAAAGTCCTATTCATGTTCTACTGCTCAGAGACATAAAAATATTAGTAAATTACTGCATAGTATATTGATCGGCTCTGAACTTTTCAGGGCCTCTACTTTAGTGTTGAGAAAAAAAAATGTTATACATAATTTGTATTATATAAGATTAAAATCTTATTTTTTTCTGATAGCTGATAGGTCTGAGTGGACTTTTAAATTTACTTATTCACTTTTTAAATAGATTATATCAAAATTATTTATTCAGTTTAGTCCCAGGTAAGGCTTATGAACGTTACAATTGATTCTACCACCGGGTAATACACTTAAACTGATAAGACTTCGGCAAGAAACTCAGCAAGTTTGCTTATGTGTCCCAGGATATTATTAACTTTCATCATGTATTCCATACATGAAAATTGGAGCAAATTCAAACGAACGACACGGACAAAATAACAATTAATAAAAGCTTATACACCGTGTTTAATCCACTGCCCATTATGTAATACGAACTCCATTATTGCGATAATGCAACGATAAACCGAAAACAAAATATCTATTAAACCAAACAATTGTTTATTGGAAAGTCTCAATTTATATTTTGTTGCAGAGATATATTGATGCATCTTTGTTAGGGGGCCGACAAGGATATATGTATATAGTTCACTTGAAGGTAAGTGGCCACCGTAGCTTAAGTAACTGTCACTTAACAACAAGAAACTAGATTCTTGAAAACTGATATTCTTTTGATTTTTATTCCCTAATACGGTGCTTAGACTCAGGCATGTCAATACCTTGTAGTGCTACTACAGATCACCTACGATTTTCAATATGCTTTATCAATATTATATTCAGATAAACTGGGTATTTAAAAAACGATTGAAATTAGATTTTAATGACAATACCAAAAGACATCGAATAATCGGAGCTAATAAAACTGTAGTATTAAGATTTGCACTCAAATTCGTGATAAATAAGAACCATTTTAAGCTGATCCCAACTAAATATAGAAGCGCATAATACACAGGTGCGAAGTAATTTATCAACTTCTAAACAGACTGAAGTGCAAGCTATTTGTCAATGTCTGTTGCGAGTCTTCAATACCCAACGCTTGTTAAAACTAGTGTAATATTGTAATCACTTTCAGTTGACATCTCTAAAACTTATTGCAAATATGGTAATGTGCCTGAATATCTTATAGAATAAGCTAACCTATCGATCAGCTCTGTAATGGAACGCTAAAATGATAGAGTATGGAAGAAACAAAATATTTTAAAAGCTAAAATAAACTGAAACATCTAATTACTTAACATTGACCCTGTTAACTGTAATTTATTCACCGAAGCAGCCATAGGCTCTTCCCTCAGAATATTCTTTTGCGAAGGGTTCTGCGGTCCTTTTAATGACGTCAAAATATCGATATGCTAATATAGATAAAAATATAAATTACTCGATAAAACTAAGCTTTTTCTTGCGTCCTATTTTTGTAATTGGCATCATTAGAAAATAGTATAACTTATAGTAATTAGAACCATCGTTAGCTCGTACCTTAACTTATTTCTTTTCCTTTTTAGCTATAAGTGACCGTTCTGAAGTTTTACTCACAGTTTGTAGAAACGTTAATTGAATTTAAAAACGGAAACTCGGAGATTTGCTACAGCGAACTGAAAATTATCCGACGACGTATTAAAACTGAGATTTTTTTACAACTGTATTTTGTGTTAACGGTTCATAAATTACGATGCAAGTGTATTCCGTTTGTATCTTTAATATTTATTCTATCTGGGTCGGAAATATCCCTGAACAATCCAACAGAATTGTCAAATCTCGTTATTATTAAACATGACAGTAATATCGATATCGACATACGCCAGAATGATGTATCGCACCCCCCTAGCCCCGACACTGCTCTTTGGCGTCAGGTCCAGATCAAATTAAAAACAGAATTTATTATAAGTATCATTAATTATTTAATGCAATACTCTGTCCGATGCCGTCGGGTCGGGTGGGACCGAGCGCGTACCGCTGACCGCACAACGTGTTTTTGCTACAAAATGCAGGCACAAACAGAATACGATATTTAGATTAACACTGTGAGGGGATGACCTGAGGACAGCCAACGTCGAAAGACTAATTATTTTCCCGCGTTAATAATATTAGCTCCTTTCGAGGGAAGCTCTACTCGGACATAATAATGTCATGTCAATTATTATACGGGTTTTACATCACCTCTTTTCTACCTTTTCATGCTAAATTCAAGTATGAATAATAATATAAATTATTTATCTTAATTGAATACTAATTCAGGAAGTTATCATTGACTACAGATCTTCAACCACAGATACGTAGCAATTTTTTTTTCAACTTAGAATATTTTTGTACGTTTGAAATGGACTTTTACATGAGGGCTTAACTTAATACAGGAGATAGCGAAAATATTTTTCCAGCGTAATACCCATATCGAACATTAATGATTGCATGAAATACATTAAACATTTATTTTCCATCATCACTTGGTGTATTTTTGAAAGCCGATATTCAGGTATAGTCGGTATAGAATACGCGGGATTAAAAGGTTACGTAGGTAATTGAAAATAATTTCCATTTCAATATATTTGAACAGAAAAATGAAAACAGTATTTTTTACGACTATACTCAAAGTTCAACTCATAATTAACATAAAAAAACTTCGCAATATTAATTTGAAATCTTTGTTTCATACAGCTTACATAACATCATCCAGATAACGAATAGGAGGAAATGTGTAAAACAAAAAGGAGTCAAATTCACCACTCATGGAGGGAGAGTCATTGGTAAAATACAAAGTAACAAGCGAAATGCGTTGTTCCGGCAGAGAATGAGAGTCAGTAAGTTCACATTTACGATAAACATCAGTACCTATAACATTTACATTGTAGCCGTATAATCGTCGGACGGTTCACTTCAAATTCAGTGAACCGACCTGTACTATCATTAATGCAATCGTTTAATTTTTATATTTTTTTTATATTCGATAGGCTTGTGTTTGACCACAATCTCACCATGGTAAGTGATGATGTGGCCGAAAATGGTAAGCACACAAAGCCTAGATGGGAACTGGCTCTCAAGTGCAGCTGTCGGAACACACCGATAGGTGTTTGGCGACAGATTTTCAACTTGAGGGTGGTAGCCAGCCAGTCGGGTACTACAAAGTACCTTACCACCGTGCTATGGTTTCCTCACGATGTTTTCCTTCACCGAAAGCTCAAGCTCATTGTAGGATTCGAACCCACGACCTTCGCCGCGGCATTCGACGTCACTTACCACTGAGCTATCATCGTTTAATGTCTTTTATTAAAGCCTTCAAGTTGAATCTATTATCTATCTACAAGTTTTGATGAATAATAAAAAATATTTACTGTTATTGAGTTGGCTTAGTTCACTACGAAGTCATATATTAGATCTCCATTATGTGCTTCTTCGTCGAGTATATAAGAACTATTCAAAGTGAAATAAAAAGCTATCAAAGTCGAATAGGCATAAAGTAGTTTTATGTGTTTGTTCATTTCAACTGTAGACTCTTCGCTCCAAACTAAAGTCGAAACAAGAAAATCAAATATAACTATGACCAACTAACTCTCATGGAACTATAGAAATGAAACTACCAAAATTAGTTATTTGAACGTCTATTCGTAATATTAGTAGGCTTAAAGCCTCAACATAGAATTAAATATGAATATTTGTCTGGGCTCGTCAACACAATGTTAGGAAGGTCCGAACCGCGGGTTCTTCGTGACTTTGTAGCGGTTAGCAAGCATCAAGAGTAGGTTTACTTAGGCCTATCCTGAGGCCTGTTTCGGACTACTAGGAGAATGAATACGAAAACGTATTTGCTTTGTGACTTGTAAATGCCTTCTGGCAAAATTGCGACATTGTTAATAAATGTAAGTCTTGTGTATCTTTAAAACTTTGCTGGAAATATAGTTGTAGTTATCATTTACTGGTCGCAAATCTATTCAAGTGTGCTCACATTTACTACGAGTTGCGCAACGTACTTACGGCTTTGAACTAACTGTTAGACTTAGCAAAGTCATGTACCTACTGTATTATAAAGTTATTGTATATTGAATTACAAGATCCCTTCTGTATTCTATTAGTTTACTATAAAAATGTATCTTCTAGAAAATTACTGTGTAAATATTTTTTATTTAAGGATATTATTTATTTATCTAATTAAAAAATAATCAGTTACAGTCTGACAAAGATCAACGAGATGATGAATTAACACTTCTGACTGAGGGATGAAAAGGCTTTACTCTAACATAAGAAAAAGTCATAACGACCTATGTCATCATACGCCCACTATTGCCAAGACAACTACGCGCTTGATTACTTTTTAAATTAGCAACTTAAGTTTATGCAGATGTCCCATGTGTAAGTCTTAGATAAAAGCTTTAAAGTATTTACATAGATCTCGACTTGAGGCTTTAGGTACTAAGATATTCTAAAGAATGTAATTTTCTTAAGCCATCTTGTTAAGTCAACATTATTTTTGAGAGGTCGTTGGAATTTGAACCACTTCATTATAATTGTTAGGTATCTTCATTCCTATAATCTGCATAAGTGTGATCATTAAATAAATGATAAGTATACTCAAAATATTCTAATGAAGTGAGTGATTATCACGATTGAGCGAGTTCAATTTTAATTATTTGTCTGATGATGATGAGGGGTGTGAGCAGTGAGTGTTAAAATTAACCTCGGGGGGTAAGAGGGAAAGAACTCGTCAATTCGTTTATTTTCATTAAGACCAACATAGAAATAGGAAATCAACTGGACTTCAAAGTTCGTCTGCATAGTGATGACTGTTGAGTAGAATAATTTGAACACCCTGTTTACAATTACATTAATGTACCTATAGGAATACTTATTCAATGTAGCATGTATCTTAAACCACCTCCTTTTTATACAGATTTCATTCGGCCCTTCTATCCGTGATTTCGGTATTCACTTCTTTCTTACTCATACCATCTCTCACACAATCCATCCATCTCTTTTTCTAACTCTACCAGTATATCCATCCACATTCATATTCAGAACTCTTGATTACATGACTATCGTTCCTCTTCATAACATGTCCATACCACGACAAACGATTCCCTCTCAACTTTTCAGCCACTTTCAAACTTTCTCTTACGTTTTCATAATCTTATCCATCATAGTCACTCCATACATAAATACATCTTACAGCTTAGTCTTTTTCTGTATTATATTTTTTTATGCCACAAGTGACAACGAGGCATGCGGGTCACCCGATGGTAAGTGACTACCGACATTAGCAATACCAGGGGGATTGCCAATGTGTTGTACACCTTATTACAATGCCTTAAAGGCAAACTGGCTCTCAAATGCAATTGTGGGAACACACCAACAGGTGCTTGGCGACAGATTTTCAATTTGAGGGTGGTAGCCAGCCAGTCGAGTACTACAAAGTACCTCACCGTGCTGTGGTTTCCTCATGATGTTTTCCTTCACCGAAAGCTCAAGCTTATTGTAAGATTCGATCCCACGACCTTCGCCTCGGTATCCGACGTCATTACCACTTAGATATCATCACCTTATATTTAACATTCACGTTTAAATGGATATAATTAGTTAAAGTAAGACACATACATTTCATATTGACAAGGAAAACATTGATTATTATGTAATCTTCATCTAATGTAATGAATTATTGGTGCTCCATTAATTTAATTGGCTCTATGTTCGTAAAGGATTTGTAGATTTCAAACAGTGCACATTTTATCATTCAATCTTCCCCGGAAGTCGTGTATGTACTTTGCCCTTTGCAAAATCAGAGCACAAAATGCTGCCGGTTTCTCTCTCTCTCATAGTATTGCTAGATAAAGACAACATAGCTTTACCCTAAACCTGGGTTTTGGTATAATTTGTAGGGAACACAATTTATTGAGGTATTGCTTGTCTTGATATAATGGATGGATATTTTTATACATTAATTAGGTAATAATTATAATTCGCTTATTAAATTCAGTTATCAAGTACTAAGCACTTAATAAAATTTATTTGCTGTGTAGCTTTACTGCTAAAAATTCAATCAAGTGACTATATAATAAATATTAAGTAGGTATGATTTTCTATAAACAAATCCATTAGCACGGATCTAATTCCAAGAATTCCTTATTATAGACGTAGTTATTAACTTGTACCACCTACACTAAAGAACTACAGGTATTAATATCCAAACATTCACTCACAAAAGCTACAGAAATACCCTGACATTGAAAATCAAATCCGAAAACAACAAAGCTTACGACCTATCAGTACCCAATTTCTAAGCGATCCTGAAATTAATTTCGCTGTAATATTCATAAATATTTATTAGCTAGTTACTTAAGCTTAAACTTAGGCCTGCAAGCCCAGGTAAGGAAGGCCTAACACTGTATGTAGTAGTGGGAAAACAAGCGTCTCCTGTTATAATATTCACTTTACCCCTTCCCCCTCTATCACCCCGCGGTCCCTTTCGAAAGCTCTTAATGCCAAGTCGGCCTGACCTCATGGCAGCTCCATTAAGCCGTTGATACATTATGTATGAATTTGTTATGCCGTTTGATGTAAAGAAGCTTTAACTCAGGTAGTGCTAAGGTTTTAGGTTGATTTTGTTTCAATATTTTAGTTATGCTACAACAGTTCATTAATTGTTCGTCAATTAATAAATTATTCATAGATACTAATATTATTATGATAAATGCGAAAGGCTGTCTATCTGTGTTATTTTTTGCCGCCTAATATAAATTTCTTTCTGTAATTTTAAATAGCGGCTGAAATCGCGAGGGGCAGTAGTACTATTTATTTCTTGAAAATTGTCACCAATTAAAAGATCACATATTCTGCACATTTTCGTCAGTAGTTTAACAGGTCATAGATTATGTTTTTTCTTATTGTACGACTACTGGCAAATGTTTCGTAAATACGATAAAATATTAGACGTAAAAAGCAATGATACGGATTTTTCAATATACATAAATATGAGGAGGCCGCAGAGAAATATTGGAAACTTGTGAGTTATTAGAATCAGGTGAGTGAACAACAATGGAAGTAGCACAGCCTTCGATATTAGATATTTTCCACAATTCTCGCAAATCGCTGGTTTAAGCGTTGAACACTACAAGTTTAAGGAAAAGATAATGGCTTCTAATACAAATGTAACGTTTGGATAGTTGTGTTTGAGCACTATCTCACCATGGCTGAAGGTAAGCCCACAAAGCCTAGCTAGATGGTATCTGGCTCTCAAGTGAAGCCGCCAAAACACACCTATTGTTTCTTCTCAATTTTTACGTTTGTAAGTTCTGCTAAATATAGGATCCAAAATTAAGACCTTCGACTCCATATTCGACATCAATACAACACTCAGCTATAACTTCCATAAAAGTTAGTTTATACTTATTACATAATTTCTTTCTTATTCATAATAGACTAACTCAACATCTCATTACTCATGTAAACAAATCATTCGTAATCATCCGTAGATTATTCACTAGAATTAATGCAAATATGTAAAGTTGTCAGGTCAAAACAAATTTAAATGAAGGAATACATCTTTTGGACATCCGCGCTTCGTTATTTCGGATTCAAATGGAAACTTAATTATAATGCAAGATAAAAATATAAATTTTAGTGACATCAAAATGTTGTTTAATTTTGTTGCGACTCCCACTTTATAAGTTTTATCACTTTAATAAAAATGAGGTATCTATCGAGTACCTATTGTTGTTACACTTTTAGGGAATCTGGGCAAGTAAATAGCTGTCCCTAGTGGATTCTGCAATTTTCCATCAAAATAAATTTATGTACCTAGCTCATTTATCATGAAATAGGTGTATTAACCAATTAAATCGTGTCTTATTATAATAAAAACCAAATAATACCTTTTTATTTCTGCTGTAAGTATACAACTACTGAAAATACTCAAAGGGATTCGCGAAAACAAAGTTTGAAGCAAAGCCGCTACTTCCGCTTGCCTAATAAACGACGTAAAATTTTAAATCCAAACGCAACATTAATAATAAGTTTAAAAACCTATTTATCATGAAGGCGTATTCCCTAAACCATGCCAGACATGTCCGCTCTAACGACCACTCGGAACTCTTTACTTGTTTCAGATATTTTGAACGGTATTACTCGGCCATAAACCATGCTTTCGTCTTTGTAAATCTTTAAGTAATTTTCCATGTTACCATGTTAATCATTGTTTCATGTTTCTGGTAGGTATTATCTGGTAGTATTTTATAATTTTATAATAAGCCATGCAAATTGAAGGACAAAAACAGTAGGATTAGACAAGAAGTAAATATGTGTTTATACTAAGTCAAAAATATTCAGAAGGCATCTTACAATACATACCAATATCGAAGTAAGTAGGTTTTCGATCGGGGTGAAACTAAAAAGTTATAATTAAAAAAAACTTTTTTAAAAACAAGCTTTAGATTCAGAGTGACGTCACTTTATTTTTTTAGTTATTCTCAGCAAGCCCTTTCATTTGATACCCATATTGTAGGATTGCATTAAAAAAATAATAGTCCGCTATCTTAGGTGTTCAGCCATGTTGGATTTAGAATGACGTCACACAGCTAACCATGCATTGTCATCCAAACTTAACTTGTATACAAAATTTCAGCTCAATCGGTTAAAGATATCTGCTTCAAAATTGAGTTGCAAGATTCACTCCGGAAAAACATGCATACATTGCAAGCTAATATAAAGCTTATAAAAGTATATGGTTTTAGAAAAAAACTTTTAAAAAAAAATGGGAGTTGTGATACAGTCTTGATACAGTACACTCGATAGAAACGTAGCGGCTGCCCCAGCCAATGCCGCGTTCGTCATATAAAGTGATTTTTATTTCTACTCTTGAAAACTTAAAGCTAAATATGAATTCTTAAACGTAGTTTCTGTCTACAATATGAGCAAATGACACAATAATCGCGATGCATGTCTCTGATGTGCATTAAGTTTCGTTTGCTGCAAACGCATTAGGAAAATATAGCAATGCGCCTGCTTGAATATATAAGGCGTTTATGTTTTAATGCAACGTTGTTTCTGTAGGATTTATGTAATACCAAAAAGCAAATATTTTAATATTTTCAGTAAATAAATTAAATCAGTAACTAATAAAAGAGCTTAATAAAATATTAACTAGAAACATGCCAACTCAAATATGAAATGCGATCAACTCGCGCAAATATTTACGCACTAAGTAAATATCAATTTTAGTAGCGTTAAAAACCGTACAACGAAACAATTTTATTTTGTAAGCTCAGATTAAGGGAAATGATAATCTATTACAGTGAGATAGAACTGGTTTTAGTAGGACTATGTGTTGGAGATAGACTAGTCACTTGTTGCTCATATCTGGTATGCGACACACGAACAGTACGTCTCGTCTCGAACTGAATGCACAGTATTTAGGGAAACAACGTCTGCTGTTTACAATATTATTCTAGGAAACTACAATTAAAGTTTCTGATGACATTTCATGTTGTTTCAAAGATTCCTGCGACTTCAAATTTAAAGTCGATTATTCAGTTTAGGCCCTAAGCCACTTATGAAGGCAATTGAGTAGAACCGACAAGAAACGCAGCAAGGTTATACATAGGTATAAATAATGAAATGAAATGTTCTTTCATCCAAATAGGCCTTCACAGACAGTTATGAATTGTGAAAATCTGACGCACGTTTTGGAAGCCAGCAATAGACTCAACAATCACTCTTTTCAAACAAATTTCGAATTATTACATACATAAGATTTTTCCTGCAGGAGCGAGCATTGTCGTCAATTAATTATTTGTTAATATTGCAGTATGGCTTTACGTTCACGTTCTTTTAATTTATGTATAGATAAATTCAAAAGTGCAGGAGGTATCTTATTATAGGTATAACATTAGCAGAAAATAGCACAAACCCACTCTGGGTTTGTAGTACAAGCCTGGCTGTCGCCTTCAAATTGTGTTTTTGCGCTTCTATTTTTCACATTCGCTTAAGACTGTTTTATACAAATTCATTTAGTGGCCGGTAAATATTCAAACGGTTGATAAGTTCAGTTGATAAGACCTTAATGAGAGACATGTGTAGGTATAACCTTATACTTACCGGCTTGAACTTTGAAATTATTCGAGCAGATTTCTATTTTAAAAACGTTTTGCCATTCACTTACGTGTAGAGCACGGACATGGTTCCTTACCTGCAAATAAAAAAAAACTAATTAAATTCTCCAAAGTTAAAAGAAGAAAGTTCTAAAAAGTAATACTTACATTGAAAAGACAAGTAGTAACGAAAACAAATTACAAAATAATTTTAGTATTAAACAAGCAAGTTAATCAAGAATAATGTTTATTAGTGTAAAAACGAAACGTACAAACTACAGGAATTGCTGAAGCGACGTTAGTGCATGGTACAATGTAGTATAATCACATATGGACCTCGGGGATACGAATAAGCGCTCGTGAGCTGAACTATCCTCGATACTTTAACTTTACGAGAAAGTCCATAAAATACCAGGATAGTTAGTGGAGTTAGTGAATCCATGTTTTAACAAAGAATTATAACAGTAGACGCTAAAACATTTGCGATGTTTAGTTAAACTCAAACTGAAAACTCATTTATTCAGTTTAGGCCCTGGTAAGGCACTTATGAACGTGACTCTACCACCGGTTTGGAATACACTTAAACTGAGAAAACTCCGGCATTTTTTTTTGAGCAGTGGATCTTTCTTAAATTTATAAAGTACGAAATAATAATACATTATTAGACTGCAAAATACAAAATTTTCATGATACACGGATAAAACAATTATATAAACCTATGTATGTTTAAGAAAACAAATATTAATCTACTAACGACTCGACGACAGTGCTAAGTTTTGAAAATATAGTCTTTTTTATAGGTAGGCTATAAATCAATGCTTGATGCTGACTTGATTAAATTATAAATCTTGTTCCTCAATAATATCATAACTAAGATATCACATGGAATTTAAGGACGCAAACTTCCAAAACGCAATAACTCGAAATCATAATTTGGGTAGTTGGTTTTTAAATGTTGTTGTTGGTTGTTGAATTAAACCGGCGAATATACTGGTTTCTATTATAACAATTGCCAGCTAAAGCCTCCAAAACGTAGACATTAATTTTGTTAAATATTAATAATTGGTCGGTACATAATATTCTGACGCTTTATATTGGACTAATTAATACCGAGAAAGCAAACATATTTACGGAAAATTTTAACAAAAAAGCATATATTGGTTTTTCTGTTAAAAGCAATTCAAATATAAGTAGATTTCTGTTGAAATTCTGTTTACAAACATGATAATCCCAATAAAAACAATGGTCTCAAGCGCTCTTATTTAATTAAGAAAAAATATTTTATTTAATATCAGCTCTTTGTGATAAATTTTTAAATCAAACTACAAGTAACTGCCCGGCATGCATTGCAATGCCACTAAAATATTGACCAGGAAACTTCCTGGGCATACCTAGAATATCTCACCAAAGTTTCACTGCAATCGGATGAATGGTATTTTTAGATAAGTAGATTAGATTTAATAAATGATATTCATTGCTTTGGCACATCTGTCAGTGATGATGAGGCCAAAGGTGATTAGCACACAAAACTTACACAGAAATGACTTTCACGTACCTACAGCTGCCGGAACACACCTTTGTGGCTGTTGATACTAGGCGGTACATTTTCTACTTTAGGAGTGTAGCTAGATAGGCACTCACTACTAACCCCTCTACCAAAGCTCACTCATGTGTGAGATGGCTCGTGCTAAAGGAAATGGTTGGTTAAAAAAGATAAACATACACACAAGGATGATATCACCCGACATATTATTATGCCTGTCTAAACTAATATAATAAAGAGAAAATGTTTGATTTATATGTGTTTGTTTGTAAAATCCATAACTGGTTTTAAACAACATTCTTTCATCAAAAGAAAGTTTCGTTATCAATGAGTAACATGGGCTATATTTTATTGTAATTCTCACAGGAACGCGAGTGAAACCGCGGGGCGGAAAGTTACCTTCCAAAGTTCATAAACGTAAGCAAAATTTCATCCCAAGATGAGATATGTTACCGCTCGATCATGAAGCCAGTTCAGTTCATATAAAATTATTGTAGAGTAAAAAATACATATCAAATTGGTATATCAAATTGTAAAAATTCGGTAGACTAACAATGGGAATACGTGCACTCAAATAGACTTAACAGTATTCCAGGTGTTTATCCCAGCTCTTTCAACTCGAAACACGCTTTGTTAACCAATTGCGTGTGGAAATCAAACGGAATTTGATCTGCATTTGAGCGGAACGAAGTGAACTGTTACAGCAAACATTCGTATTACACTGATTCATGAAACCTATATAAATATAATGTTTGACTTTTAGTAAAACAAAGTAGCATAATATTAGCGAGGTTATACTAACCATCAGTTTTTCTGAGAATCATTACTGCTTACTCCAGAAAGCATCAGTTAATCGCACTACAGCTAAGGCTCTATATTAAATTTTTTAGCATTGGACTAGTATCAAAATGCAAGCGAGTGAAAGCTTTGAGGTAAGGTACCCTTTGATTGCGGATCGCAAATGTTTGCCAAAACTCACGAAAACCGCATCAATTATTCAAATAACTAAGTAGAGACTGACTCGACGAGTAATTTTGCGAATATTACCAGTTGGGAAGCAAGACATGTAAGCTTCTTACAAGTTTCGCGCCAAATAACTTGGGGACGCTTGAATGGCCCGTGCCGTGTATGATGGTCTGATGTTGGGCACCTAGTTGCTTAAGTGGCATTATTAATCTGATGAAAAGACCTATTGATCGCTTCTGTTAGTTTCTAAGGAGATAGTTTACGATATTTGCTGTGTGGTATTAGTTAGGGCGCGTAGGTATATACGTAAGTATGAGCACCAACATCTAATTTGTGGTATATAGTTTATGTAGTAATGACTGAATAAGAACCATCTCAAGTATTTGGATGTTCAGAATATTTTTAACTCGACTTGAGGTTTAATATGTTTGCGTTTGGATATCCTCCTATATAAAATTCCCGTGTCAAGATGTTGGTCCGCGATGAACTCCGAAACTACTAAACGGATCTTGATGAGACTTGGCACACAAATAGATTATATCCTGGAATAAGAGATAGGATACTTTTTATCCCGGGAATTTTTGGGGGCAATTCGTGTTTATATAAGTAATATATCATTCCAGTTAGTTACACTTGGGTGTGTAACTGTTGGTGTGACAGTTGGCCGACAGAGCTGCAATTTTGCTGTAGCACAGTGTTGGTGTTGGTGAAAATACAATCTTGTACAATCCAAAAACCTAGTTTCTTTTTCAGTTACTTTTTCAAATGTTCGTATAGATAGAGAATCAAACAACATGAAAAAATATGAAACCTTTTTACCGACTTAACATAACCAAGTTTTTAATCCGTTAATCAAAACATAAACTGAAAATACTGGAAAAAATCGTCAGCTGCCAGACTGGCGCTTTGGCTTTACCAAAAAGGGAAGAAGGATTAAAGAGGTCACGAAGCTGACATAGTAGGATTAACTGAACACCGCCATGTCAGCAAATAAATGACGATTCTTTGAAAGGATGTATTACTCAACGGAATCGATAATATATTTCACTTTTTAAACCTCCATTTTTTTTTATTAGAAACATTTGGCTGGATCTGCTTAATATACCTACAATGGAAAAAATTGGGACATTACATAAGTCGACCCAAAATAAGGATGAGATGAGCAGGCACAGGTACGGCCATGTTTATACCGATTAAAGTTTTTTACAAATAAGAGTGTAAAATGTAAGATTATTAGTACGTAGATAACCGATAATCTAATTGAATAAGATCAAAAAGTTTGTAACAGATAATGAAATATATATTAAAGCTCGAAAAAAGGCTAATACTGATATTTTAAAGATGTTAAGAAGTCCACGGGGCTCTTCCAGAGGATTATAATCCCAGCCTATCCCCGTGAAAATAGGCTTAGTCGGCCGCGAACACGTCAATAAATCTGACACTTGTCAACGGCAAAACTGCTTACATTTTGCTGCCCGAGATTTTAATAGGAAACGATAAATATATGTATATATATTTTATTTCCTGCTTTTTGCAATACGTCCATATTTTCTGCTGGATGAAAACGTTATGCAGAAATAACGCGTTTTTAGCATTCGTAGTGGTAGTTAGCTTTGTCGTAGCAAAATCGTAGCGTCAACTTAATATACAGACAGACGGCTAGCAGCTCAGGTTTCTTTCATTCTATCTCGGTAAATAAAAGTCGAAATAATAGTGCATTTTATGTTATTAACATCTGACTAGCATTTGAATCTCTGTAAAGCACAATTGATACATTTTCGTTATTATTCGATACTAAAATATTACAATACTATGGTATTTTATAAAATATACGCACCAATATGGTGGTATGAATCTTGTCTCTTGATATAAAGCAGCAAGGTAAAATAGATAGTTTTTTAAATTGTAAAAGAACCTGATATTGAAATATACATACGAATAATTGAAAGCCTGATTAAACTAACCTTAATATAATGTTGCAACGAAAGGCGTGTACGGAACTGAACATGCAACGTGCAAGCGCAAATGATTTCAGAAGCATCCTCCGTTTACCGTACCGCGCCTATAATTCCCCTATAGCTATTATACTTGGAATCCTTAATTAATACCCTTAGCGTTCGTTTAATATTAGATCATTAAAACCGCAATGTTCTAAAACTTACCTGCTTTCGGAAACTGGAAGTTGTATAAACAAAGAGAAGTTTACGGTTGAACTTTGAACCGGTACCTATGTCAGGTTTACAAGTTATAACTTCCGATTCTAATTAAAAATTTAACAAAGCGGATAATGGTGGTTGCTTTCACGTAAATCGTGAGCATAATTTTGTACGGTGGGTAATACAGAATTCTAAACGCCGCGGCCGGGTTGAATTAGCAACAAAAGGAGAGTTGTTTGACGAAATGTAAGGGCTAACTATCTTGAATACAAAAGGCTTTTTTGTTGACTGGTGTCTATGGTGTTTTTGATCGTTAGGAATATTACTGTCTATTATGTTTTAATGACAGGGTCGACAAATGATTTCACGCTGATATGAAGTCAGGGGTTTTGATGACTGATTATTTATCTTTTCAACCATTAGTAATAAATAGAAAAAAAAACACAATAGTATATTTCATTACAAGTGCGTAAAGGCTGTCATTGCAAAGAGTCCCGACAAATGTCTACCTGAGCCGAGGCGCAGCCGAAGGCGAGGGTTGACAGTCGGAACAAGTTGCAATGACGGTTCCGCAAGTGTACTGAACGACTATTTTTAATACAGTTGCGAAAAAATGAAGCAATTTAATAAAATAATAAAAACACAATAAACTCAACTAACTAATCATTTATTTCTTATAAAAGTTATAGTAAACATGTACATTGAAATTGGTACAGTTTTTTAAACTTACTGGGGAAGTTTTAGGTTGCATATTTACTGTTTGAGACAAACTATTATTAATTTCGTATGATTGTTCATGTATATTTGTCATACAATGTTTGTGCAATTATAGTGATTCCGGTGGTGTTAATTAAAAAAAAATAGGATCGAAATTACTCATTTTGTGCAACAAACAACTAAACTCGCAAAGAAAATTTCTGGAAAATGGCGCCAACCGTAAAATATAAGCAGAGTTTTTTTTTGTTCACCCAAAGGGAACTATCCATACAGCTTAGTCTTCAGTATATATTTTTTATTGATATGAAATGAAAATGAAATTTAATGAGATGAAATGAAATGAAACCTAACCTAACTCATTCAATTAAATCATTAAATCTGATATTGAAATAAATTAGTAGCTTCTTTTTAGAAATATACGTATTTGTATGAATCACAAAAGCTCTTTAGTAAAAACTTCATGGTTGGTTTTTCTTTTTAATAGACATTATTTTGACAGTTGGGTAAGAGACGCACTAGTTCGGTAAAGGTAAAAAAAAAGCACTATTATGTAATAGCCCACATCCCGAACGCTATACGTCCCTGTAATACACCACTTTTTGAGCAACTGTATTAAAAAAATATATTACGATACTTACCTACACTTGTTAAAATAAAGCAGAAGTGAAGAAATAGCATTAATAAAGATTTGTAAACGGCATTACGGTAAAAATTTATGTAAAATAACAATATTTTGTGGTTTGCTGAAGCCGGGAGTTGAAGTAAGCTGCAGTCAGTAACGTCGTTCACAGAGTACCTACTTAGTAACTTCCAAGTTAACTGTTGAGCTTTAAAAATAAACACACAATTCAATGTATTTCAACGAATACAGTCCGACTTGTGTTTACGTGCAATTCAAAGTTTACGCGGAAAGGTTGTAATTTATTTATATTTATAAATTGTTTATTATAATTTATATGCGAACAAAACATCAAATACTTTTCACTAACTTCCACGCTCCCAAAGGATGTTTCTAATGTTTTCTCGGAATATTAAGTATCCTACATTTTATTCCATTACGTTCTATCCATCCATCTAACTTAACTCAAGTTTCATAAAAAAATATGTACCCATCACCTGGTGTGATTTTTGCGCCACAAAAACTTTAACATTCAGTAATACATAAATAAAGTTATTTGAACTTAATAGTCTAAAAAAACTAAAATTTATCTCCACCGATGTCAAACGTGGCTGGTGTAGTCTAGATAAATTCAGGTTTTCAATATATCCGTCACTTTTTCACCCAATGAAACGGAGTTGCCATAAAACTCGAGTTTGCAAAATTTGCTTTTACGTGACACAACATGTTTTAATAATTCTGGTGCAGTTTTGATTTTGCTATTAATGCTAATATGTCTCTACGTGCAAGCTGTTTGACAGTCTCTACCTTTAGATATGTTTATACCTTTATATTCTACAAAAGAAAACACAGACAAAGTGTTGAATTTTTCCATTGTCTCATTTCAGCACGAAATAAAAGCAGACAAAACAGAAAATCCAATTACCGTTGTCATATTAACTTATTATGCAAAATTGGTTCCAAGGCTTTTTGTGTCAAACACCGAGCAGGTACATTTACGAGATGTTATATTATAATTATTTATAGGATACAAAGGTCTAAAAAGTTAGTTAAGAACATTTTCGAAAAATAGTGTAACAGCCAAATTAGACCGATTTAAAAAAAATCTATAGAAAAAGAGATTTCCAGTTATCTTTTTATAAATAGGACATTTCGAAAATGTTCTTTACTAACTTTTTAGACCTTTGTATCTTGCTTATGCGTACGAAGTTTCATTAAAATCGGTTCATTCAATTCGAAAAAACAAGGGCTTGAAAGTTTGTACGAAATGCCGTACGTCGTAAACGCTCTTGAAGTACAAATATTATTTTTGTTTCCTGTGTGCAAAATTCTATGCAAAGTATTTTATTTTAAAAGATATGACTATACTTTCGAATAGTTACAGTTACAGTAACATTTTTATGATTCTAGCTTTCGCCTGGTGATTTAGGGGTTGATTTAAAAATTAGTATGTACCTACCCATGGAATCAAGAAATTCCGATTCTAAATTCATCAAAATCTGTCTGTCTGTATATATACATACATAAATTTTCCAGTAACAATTAGAACCGATGCTCTGTTCGATGGAAACGCAATATAGGTTTCACCTCCAAAACACACGCTGCCATAAAAACCACTAAAACAGAATATTCGTGCCCGGTAGTCGAGATTAATTCTATTTTGATTTCAAACCAACCTTTAGTAATAACAGTAACTATGTTGTTATTAACTTCGCTATATTGTAGACCATGTAGTAAATAAATTCAGCTCACACAGTCCAACTTCCTAGATTGCACTAATAAATAATATTAGTTTTAGCTCAGTGGTAGTGACGTCAGATACCGCATCGAAGGTCGTGACTTCAAATCCTACAAGTACAGTAAAGGAATAGCTTGCTGAATACAACAAAAACACCTTTTACTTAGAAACTTATGACGTAGAAAGTGGGGGCAAAGAAAAAGAAAGCTAAGAACTGATATGTAAACCGTAGACTCATATTAGGACACTTGCACGACGGTTTCTTCTGAAGTATATGCCATTTGAGGTTGTAATCGACGCTTGACTCTCGAAAGGTCTCAACCAAATTATCCGATTTACTTAATATAAAATGGACCAGTTTCACCCGCAACGCAATCGAGCATGCCATCAGAATAGCTTCTATCAATCCGAGGGGCCTTTCTTACGACTACATACGTCTTTCTGGCTCGTCGACTTCACTGATTCCTCTCCTTAGAGTTAAATTAGGTATGAAACCAATAGGAGATATTGAGGTAGACGGCTTTGTGGCTTGACAAATTACGCGCATGCCTACTTATCTTGAATTCGCATGGAATTTGCAATAGTCAGGTGATTTGAAGTATTTTGGTTACAATCAACTACGGAAGTAGGTAGGAAGCAAGTTTTTCATTATAGATACTTTGAAATGGGACAAACATGCCGAATAAATGATGGAAATAGCCAGATATGAACACTTTTGTACCGAATACGGGTTAAAACCGTGATAGTCTAAATAAACTGACAAAATATTGAATAGGTACTCAATCTACTTCATTAGTTAGTAGTTTCGCCCGCGTTCCCGTGGAATCTTAACTCTTCCCGGGATAAAAGTATGCTATGTCCTCCAAAGTCCCATATACCTCTATGCCATCATCTAAATCGGTTAAGTGGTTTAAGCGTGAAGAGGTAACAGACAGACAGACTCACTTTCGCATTTATAATATCAGTATGAATAAAGTTACAAGCACATACTAAGGTATGCAAACACTATTCTAGTAGATAACTTAGCTCCATAGCCTTAACAGCGGTAATTACATAAAGCACATACGATATCTAGAAGGACGGAGGCGAACACAAGCGTCTAATTTCGCAGTCCTAATGCAGGCTATAATTGCTAGTGTACACGGTCCGCATACCGCTACTGTGTACCTATTGAGGTTAGGAAGCCACCGATGTAAATACACTCTTAGTGCGCCTTTAATAGACGAAGATAATAAAGGATTGTTTAATGTTGACTATGGTAAGAAAGGCAGACAATACGTGTAGGATATTAAAGATTTCCAATGATATTCTAAATGAAAAGATGTAGACAGGTTACCAACACGATTATCGATCTTAAAAAATGGCAAAGAAATTACACTCAACACACACATAAATAACTTAATATTTGTAATATCCACACGAATTACGATATTTCATAACACACTATGGTATTTTTGGTTGTTTTGAGTAATTATTAATTGCACTTGGTACCTATGTAAAGTGCATTCGTTGATGCTGGTGACGTGATACAGGTCAAAGTAGGACAGTTAGCCACCTTTAAGCCTCCCGCTTTTGGAGCGCCTATAACCTATCTACACCATTTACTTACAATATCATTGGATTTTTCTATCAATATTTTAATCTCTTAGTTTTATGAATTTGTTCACCAGATTTTATGAAAGTCTGTTACTCAAATTATATATAATAGTTTAAATAAGTGGCTCGACTTTTTATTAAAGAACAACAGACCAGCTAACTTCTAAAGGTAAATTAATTAAACCTGCTCGGTACATGAACACGGTGCATGTTATACACTAAAAAGGACCGTCGTTGTCTTTCGCATAAATATTACCATAGCATAATTTAATCTTAAATTATTAAACAGCAGCTTAGTGAAACAAAGTTTTTTAAAAATTTTATAACGTAGAAAATAGCTTGGACATCTTTTTAACTAGAAACCTTGTTAAGTATTTACATTTTTAAACAGTGGAATACACATTATTACGCGTTCATGTGGAAACAAATACAATTATGGTACTAGTATAACAGACTAGCTGTTCCCCGCGGTTTCACCCGCGTTCCCGAGGGATCTTACCTTTTCCCGGGACAAAATATAGCCCATGTTTATCAGGGATAATGTAGCTTTCTAATGGTGAAAGAATTTTTCAAATTGGTCCAGTAGTTTCAGAGCCTATTCAATGCAAACAAACAAACAATGAAATCTTCCCTCTTTATAATATTAGTATAGCTTATAATGAATGTTTATCGGAATTTTCCTAAATTCCTATAGCAAATCAACTCAGTTACAAGCACACCTGCAGGCCGTCGTACCGCCCAATGCCAGCAACAGATCGAGCGTATTTGATTACGTGGAAAATTAATTAAGTAAATAGACAAACCATCCACAAACTCGCCCGCATTGGTGACGTAGACTGGGACCCATCATTATTGCAAATTGTTCGCTAAATATCTTGTTAAAATGCCACAATCTCTAATTTTAGGCTACAATATCTCGGTTTAATTGGAAAGCTTTTCATACCCGTGATAGTTAGGATGATGTTAGACGCTAGTACTCCACGCAGACTAATCGGTAGTAAATCGGTAATAAACTGAAAACACCATTTCAGAAGAATGAATTTAATGGGTGTATTATAGTGAATACCGTTCAATCTCGGACTAGTATTCAGTTATTAATTGAATACCTTGGTACTTCCGAGAAACAATGCTACCTTAGTTATGAGATACTTATAGACAGTCTAAATAGATTCATGAAAGGCGGAGAGGTTCTTCTGTAGGTGTGTTTGTCATTGTTTAAATGGACTGGACCGATTTAAATGAATTTTGTGTGTGTCTGAGTGGGTCATTTGATGGTTTAGATCAATTATTATTAGACCCGCTAGGTGTCACTGCAATCGAGTTGTAGTTTTTTAGTTATTTTCAGGACATGACTACGTCTGCCAGGTTGGTCATAAAAATATAATTGGCAAATCTAATACATCCTTTTACATACGTAGTATAAAACAAAGTCGCTTTCCACGTCTGCCTGTTTATCTGTTATCTCCTCCTAAACCACGCAACGGATTGTTATACGGTTTATATTATCATTTAGAGAATTTCTTCCGGAAGGTTTATATGTATAATACAAGCATATTATAGTAGGAAAGAGCCGAGAATTTCAATTATTTGTAAAGTATGTCGTTCAGCGGAGCGAGCCGTCTCCCGGCTAGTATGTTATAAATGGCAAACAAGTAACGATAACATATTAATATATATATCATAGAAAACTCGGACATAGATAAACGCTGTATTATAGCTAAATCAATTTTATAGTGCCCAGTGTCAGAAAATAACTACTGATTTCATATTATTCAACGTTGCATATCATTTTCTGGTTGCAGGTAGGTTACCTACATTTTAAAATTGTTGTGTGCCAATGTACGATTGTTATAATATAAGAAAAAATACTTTGAAACTACAATTTGCGGTGGATAAATAAAAGAGTGGACATCCTAGTAATATAGGCAAAATAAGTGTAGGTTAACCCCACTCACTGTCACATTGTAGAGTGGGGCGACCTGACCCCGCTCGCGGTTTTGCTTGCGAAGAGCACGGTTTCCCGCGGGACTTTTACTATTTTTCCGGTACAATGAATAGGAATTTAACTTTAAGTTTGTTATCAAATAATTTTCAGTAGCATAAGAAAGCATTATTGTGTCAAAAATAATTTAACATTCATTGTTTTGTTCCTCCATATTTTCTAGTGTTGACGCATTCTTGATACTTATATCAACTAATAATTATACCGTGTTTTGAAATCTCGATTCGATAAAATGCATTGCATTATAAGTGAATCGAAGCAGGTACCTACATATGTAAATATTTTCACTCAATTAATCATTCGAATCGAGGAAGTCGTTACAAAGGTAAAGTGGATCAAAGGCTCAAAATTGATTAGACCAAAGTATATTGATTAACAAATTAAACTTGTAACGTTATAATTAAACAGAATACACTTGAATTTCCAATAATTGTGTTTAATTGAATAAAATCTGCCCAACAGTTTTAATTGTGGTAAAGCTTAATGCCATTTCATTCTCTTTCGGTACACAAAACTCGAATGTACTTTACTATATCCATAAAAAGTCAATAAAGCGGAAAACTATCGAAAATAATCGTTTTAATTAAATATATCGCGTTTATTCGATACTGCTTGTCTGTCCTGTAAAAAATACTTAATGTTTCCCAACAAAGTTTATGTTGATATTTGGTCATAAACTCTACATTTTAAAGTATCGGCACTCCAATCTTGTTGTAGCATTAACATTTTCATAATTACGATGCTACACACATATATGTACTGATGTAACCAAAATAATAATGTGGGTTTAACTCTGTAACCAAATAACTTAACATTAACCTTAAATAGAGTAAAACAATGCAGAATCTGAAATAAAAATAAAAAAGAACAACTAGATTTTATAGAGAACTTCCCCAACTTCTGTCGCAAGTGGATAACGTTTCCACACGAGTGATTATTGCTCAAGTGTTGAAGATAAGCACTCCAGTCTACACGGGATAGCTATCTAATGCAAATTTCACTTTGTCACCTTTGAATTGTAACTTTACGTTGTACTACTGTTTTTCTTGGTTCCGTTTCGTATAACATTATACGGCCATCTTATTAGAACTGAGTGTTTGTTTTAAACATCCTACTACTATCCATCCATTACTAATATTATAAATGCGAAAGTGTGTCTGTCTGTCGGTCTGTCCGTCTGTTACCTCTTCTCGATTAAACCGCTGAAACGATTTAGATTAAATTTTGGTATAGAGATTGATGGAACCTTAGAAAAGGGCAAAACATACTTTTTATCCCGGGAAAATATAAAATCCCTCGGTGAAACCGCGGGCGGAACACTAGTAATTTTATAAATAGAAAATTTTGTGTCGATGATAGTTGCTCAATCACGCTGTAGGTATGGGGATGGTTTTTGGCACATCGATAGATCACACCCAGAAAAAACATAGATTGCTTTTCTATGAAAGACGAATGGATGAAAGCGAATTTCTATGCATTTTACTCATATTTACTCAGTCAAATATTTAAATCTCTAAAGATAATATCAGTAAGAAGTACGAATTCCGATATGACGGGTAGAAGGGTAGAATGAAAGAGTAAACATTGCACCGACCCCAATTAATTGTGAATAGGGCAGGCAGACGATGATGAAATATTTAAAACTCGATACAACCAACGTATTCAAAATTGTATTTGTTTTATCTAACGATTAGTACTATTGATACAATAACTGGATCTATGATGTAAATATTTATACATACAAATCAATTATTTAGTATGACGTTGTCATCTTCGTTTTCCACTAAATTAATTCACTCACGAGTACCGTGTTGCATTTTGCATTATAATGTGAATTGGTGACCTCACACGTCTACTGTCACTCCCCTCAATGAATATTAACATTTGGATGAAGAAGAATAGGAACTAATAGATTTCACCGACTCTACGAAAATTACAAGTTTCTAAATATCAAGATAGTAGCAGATCAGTTTTACAAAGCCAGCGATTGTAATCTGTCATTAAAAGCATCCTTCAACATTCAATAACGTAAAAAACCGGCCAAATGCATGATTAAAACACGCGCAGATATTATTGCATAGCCTATATAGAGTTATCATTGTAAGAGGCTCAGATATACCTACAAATATTACGGAACTATAAGGATCCTTATTTGATTCTAACATGAACATTCGTAGATCATAGAACGTTCTTCTGAGCGAGATCAAAATATAGAACAAAGACCACCTACATATATTAACCGTCCAAAGAATAACAACGTGCCTCCACTCTAATTAATAACAAAACTTTACGTATACATATGTATATTACCAACTGAACAGTCGGTGACTGTTTTTAATTCAACAAAGAGCTTTCCTAGAAAAATATCCTAAAGATATTTGATCAAGGTACAACACTAAGGGATAAATGTACAAAGCCAGTGCGCTCTATCGCGTTCGCTTACACATATTTAAATTTAATTAACTTTCAAGCGCACATCTCCTTTGTGCTCTGGGGGCAAGAAAGGGAATGTTTGCCAAGCAAATGACTGCACCTAGAGACTGCCCGTGGAGGGTTTTTCACCGCATATTAAAAAATACGCTTTTTACTCCATTTAAAGCAGACTCTCCCGTTCATATTGCTGGCGAATTATGAATGGCGAAACCGTTAATTAATGTTTTATAATTATAGTAATGAGGACTATTGACATAAGGGTGTCTGTGTGAATGGACTGCTACTGCTCTACTGCCAACTTGCTAGACTAGTTTAAATATATGTTTTTAGAGGTATGTTCATCAATTTACGTGTCGAATTCAAACAATATACATATATTTATTTGTCGGAATCATTGAAAATCTCGATTTTGTCAGTATCTTTAGTAAAATATAGATTCCCTTACGGTAAATAAAACGTTTTAAACTAAAAAGCTCATCATTAAAAGACAGGGCACTATTAAGAAACACGAGTTTGATGATTATGACATTTGATAACAAAACTTAGGATGTTTGTACAACTAAAGTCAAGCGAAGAAGTAAAATGAGCATTAGCAAATATACCTGAACATAATCACTAAGTAGAAACACAAGGCAGAGCTCTCGGACTACAAAAGACTCATTGAACACCAATTACCTTGGAGGCCTCCAAAAAGGTCTTTAATTAAATCCTTCTCCGATGACGTCATAATTATAGCGTAAATTAGATTGAGACCTCTACTTGTTAATTGTAAGTAGAAAATTTTCTCATTTAAATTAATTAATAGTTTATAAAAATATATTCGATATGTTTTGACCTGATTAAAAATAAATGACAATCGTTTCGGTTTTGTTTTAAAAAGTCTCAAAAATTTCAATAAACAAATACATTTGCAAAAAGCTTATATCTAAAAAAAGATTGTATAACCAGCTATTGGCAAACCGCAAATCAAAAGTAATTTTAATTAAATATTCGCCATTGTCCTGATAATATTTCTGCATCAACAAAAACAACTGATTATTCCGTTCCGAGAACTTAACGTTTAACAACTACAACTTGAAAATACACTTTGTTTTGTAAATAACAAATGGAATTTATAAACGGTACCGTAATAAAAAAGACTGAGTAAAAAGGAGAATAGGAAATTTTCAGATAATTTACAACCGTGTTTTCTTGTACCAACAAAGAGCCGATTTCGAAGTGTTCTGAAGAATTCAGTTTCGCAAATTTTTCTAGCATGCGTAAGTAAATTCGTGTGTGAATCTTCTGTACATGACGACGGGACATTTTCCAAGAGTGCATTCGATGTGTGTGTCAGAGTAAAAGGATAATGGATGCAAAGTGCAAGCTTTGACCTGAGATTTACGTTGACTGACATAATTTCCAAGTTTCTTAGAACTATACTATATAATCTTGTTTACATAAAAAAATATTTAAACACAATATTGTGTATGTTTTATGTTGTGGTTTAGTTGAAAAGTTACCTAATCTACCTACCTAAAAATACACAAATTTATAGTTTCGTTTTAGGTTTGGTGTGGTTACCCCATCATCAAAAATCTGTGTTAGAACATTTTAAACTTATGTTGTACGACACGTATTTTTTTCGATAGTCGAGCGGTTAATTGTCAGATGTTTACTAAGATCAAAAAGATCAATCTGAATATAATAACACTTTGATTTCAGCAATGCAACACCGGTTTCTCTGCAACTGACAGACGCACAAATTAATTAACAGTTTAATTTATTCAACAAAGGTATAGGTACTTAATATTGTTTCTACTGCGCATCGGGTATATTGGGATCCTACAAAAACATAAATGTGAAAAAAGGGACAAGTTCGACACAATCAACGTTCTGAGTTATTAGCGTCGCGGATAAGAGAGGACATAAAATTATAGCTACAGGCAAAAGATGTAGATAGGTTATAAGCGCTCTGAAAGCGGGAGGCTAAAGAGTGGCTAATTAGCTAACTGTACCTGACATCAACGGATGCACTGCATGCTGGCACTTCACATGGCTATTTGTATTTGCATATTTGTATTCGCTTTATTCGGCAAAATATTTGACAAACACGCCAATAAGCAATCCACGACAATACGAGCATCCACACATGGAGCCGAATAGCAACATACACATAAAAATAGCAAATGTTGCATATTTGACAATCTGTTGCCGCTACAGGAATGTAAAACGTTAAACAAAGAAAATTGGCGGTATTGAATATGAATCGCCAAGATTTAGAGCTAGCAAAGTAAAATAATTGACTACTGAATAGTAAATTATTTTACTTTGCTAGTTAACAAAATAACAAACAGATACGTTGGTTTTATTTATAAAAAACAAGGTTTAATTTATAAAAAATACACTTTTCAGACCTTAATAGCTCTAGGCATACGATAGGTTTTCATGTTTCTAGCCGAGTAAAAATGCAAAATATTAACCATAGAATATATTTCGTTTTCTTACAGTTTTTGAGAAATGAGGGGTCAAAAGTAGTTCATGTAACACACTACTGGTGCGTCATCCCTTTCTCCGACCTTGGAGGACTCACTACCGTGGCATATGCCTGCCCTTTGGTCAGTAATTGGTAACAAAATCCAGGTAAACTCACCAAATACGCCAAGTTTAACTTGTAATTATTAGAGAATTTGATATACAGTTAGTAATTAATACGGTTATATAGTTTTCATAGTTGTACAGAAAATTATATATTTTATGCCTTTCTATTGTAACTACAATTGTAATCTTCATATTATGGAAAACTTATTTACTTATTTACCTAAACTTATTTTTGTCTTAACATAAATTTTGAACTGGACATTTGTATATAATGAAGGTAATGTCGTTTATTATATTAAATCAATACTTTATTAATTCACTAGGACCCGTAGGTCCTAGTGAATTTCTTATGTTTCAAAATCCGCTGTACTTTCTCCAGGCTTGCAGTAATACTATTTTAAAAGTGAATAAATCCGTCTAAGTTAGTTCTTACACAAGAAAAGGCCTGACTCACTGACACATCAACGCCCGGCCTAAACCCATTCACCTAGAAAGCTGTTTTTTTTCACATGTGTTGTTTTTAAGACGTAGACGAGGAATAAAAAAGCTTTTTTTGAAACCCCGGGGCGGAAAGCTAGTAATAATATAAAAAAGAAAAATTCTTATATAAAATTGTAACGAAAGATCACAGTTTATATCTTTTTAATGTAATAACCGCAAATACACCTAATGAATATAAAAAAGGCATTTTTAGCAACATCGTACTAAATCAAGCATGACGTAACATAGGGAAAATTACTTTTTTATTTTCGGGGTGTACCTACCTAAAAAAACAAAGGAACGGTAGATAAAAGAGTAGGTACAGGCCGCGAGCACTGCATTACCTGTGAATATTCATTTTCACTGGACACGTAAAACAATTTGCCAGTCAAATGAGTTTTCTAAAAAGCCGATTAAGCGAAAACTAAAATCGGTTAATTATTTATCGAACGTGGGATACGAAATAAACGGTATAGAAATGTTTACGGTTTGCTGATCATCAGGTTTTCGTATGACAATGGAATTATTAAGTGCATACATACTTATTGCCCTTAATATTGTATTTTGTTATAGCAAGAACTAATGATTAGTGAAATGTTCTTGCTAAATTAAATTATGCCAAATATTAACTGTAATCCACGTAATAATACATTAACAAATAAAGATTGCATACGGTGCTTGCATATTTAACTTGCATTTGTGTGCTATATGCTATATTTGTACAGGTCAATCTCTTGAAATATTTATTTTATAATGAAACGATGTGAGAGATTTGTTTGCGTTACATGTGTGTATTGAATATCCTCATTCAATAAACCTTGATAAAATAAAATAAATATGACTAAGTTTAAAGATATAGAGTGTTTGTTCATCTAGATTATTTCAGAAAAGCGATAGAATAGGCAAATAACCGCAAAAGCTTTTATTTCGGTCTGGAATATTGTATAAATTAAGTTTTAATTATTGCTGAAACAGTTGAGCAACGTATTAACAAATTATTATAAATTTGTGCACTCGACTTTGCTCACACGGGAATGTTAATTAATAAAGCTGAAGTGGCAATGAAATCACTTAGAGGAACCGAAAACTGATTTATAATAAAGGTAACTAAACTATGCATTTGTAAAAATATTATGTTGAATCTAGGAATATAGTAATTTAATACAAAAAAAAATAAAAAACAAAAACCGACTTCAAAACTGTAACCTATACCTATGTACAAACATAAACTAAAAAGTAAAGAATAATATTTTAATTTCAAAGCAAGAGCCTTAAAGGACAATCAACAAAATTATTGATATTTATATATCTATTTAATATTTATAAACAGTTCTTTTTGGAGTCGGTGCCAGTCAAGAAGAAGGACAGTTTTGAACTGGACACGAAGTGTTCATACGAGAAAACGTCTTACGACACCTCTACGGTAATGTTCCTTAGGTCTGCGCCGTCGCTCCCCTACTTTTCGAAAGTTTGTTACAAAGGCAGAATTAAACTGTCCTTCTTGGCTGGCACCGACTCCAAAAAGAACTGTTTATAAATATTAAATAGATATATAAATATCAATAATTTTGTTGATTGTCCTTTAAGGCTCTTGCTTTGAAATTAAAATATTATTCTTTACTTTTTAGTTTATGTTTGTACATAGGTATAGGTTACAGTTTTGAAGTCGGTTTTTGTTTTTTATTTTTAAAAATAATTTTATTTTTTAATTTTTAAAGTTTATTCCTTATTATATGTTATCCTAGGCAAAACTAGTTTGTCCTGAAATCGGGTCTGGCCGGTAAAATATAATATATAACTAGCGGGCCCGGCAGACGTCGTCCTGCCCTGAAATTAAAACAAATCTTGGAACTCGATTCCAGCGCCACCTACCGGGTCCAATTGTATTTTAAAACCATCGAAGAACCCATTGAAGTATACACACGAAATGTCATCCAAATCCAAAAAGTCACGCTCAACGACTCAGTTTGATTCACTAAGGTTTATCAAACGAGATAGAATTTTTTTCGTTTTTGTTGATTTTCTCAAAAAGTGCTTAATCAATTTCGACAAAATTTAAATGGGACCACCTCTGAAGTAGGATCTACCAAACAAAAAAAGAATCATCAAAATCTATTCATAATTGGCAGAGAAATCGAGTAACAAACATACAAAAAAAAAAAAAAAAAACATACAGACGAATTGAGAACCTCCTCCTTTTTTTGAAGTCGGTTAAATAGAGGTTCATGGTATTATTAAAAGAAATTGGTTATTCCTTATTTTAGCATATCAGAAGTCTGAAAAACAGCCAGGCGGGTCACCTGATGGTAAGTGGCTACCGTCGCCTAAAGACATAGTAATACCCCCTGGTAAACCAATTTATTGTCGACTTCTTACAATGCCTTGAAGGCAACTGGCTCTCAAGTGCAACTGCCGGCACACACCGATAAGTGCCAGTCGAGTACTACAAAGAACCCTACTTGCATTTTATCAAGCAACACGAGGTAGACACATTCACAGAAGTTGGTACAGAATGATAACTCCACTATACTTGGATTTTTTTATTATTTAAGAAATATTTCTTAAAATAATGAATGAGAATACCTGTAATCACTGATATTAGATTGACTTTTATTGATAAAAAGTGATATGGTCAAACCATGAAACAGTAATTTTAACCATATTGCGCTCGTAACTGTCAGTTTAGTCCAGCTAATTAAAAATCAGACTATAGATCATTCATCACACAATTCGTAACAAATATATCTTGCTTAGCTCCACTTAGTTACGAAGCATAAATACTTATGGTACCTACATATTTGTCTACTTCTCTAAATTTAAGTAGTCTTACAACGGTTACCTGAATAAACATTGAAATTCAGAAGCTCAGCTTACCTGAAACAAGAGAACAACTTTCAGAAAATTCAACAATAACAAAATTGAAATTTCATTTCGGTAGAAATTTCGACACGTCTTATAAACAGGTTTAATTGACTTAGTTGATACATGTTAAAAATTGCGATTACGCGTTATTTCTGGCTACTTTTTGAGAAGAGCGTATATTTATTCTGGATACAATGACAGCTGATGACAATTTTCAATCTCAGAGAAGCTAATCTGATTTCAAATCATCATAATTCTACTTTATCTTTCCTTGGACCTCTTCTAAGTAAACTGTGCCGATTGCAGTCCAGAACGTATAAGGAACACTAACAATAAATAAAGTATAATACATACTAAAAATAACACAATTTCCCATTGTTTCTCAACATAACATAAATAATTCAGCAAAAGTTACAGTAATGTTAGCACAATGATAATCTTGTAATTAGTAACAAAAGCCCCAACGGTAATACACGAACATTTATCATTTTCTCTATGAAAATATCTTATTTTATTACATTTGTCTCGGCTCGCAGTCGTCGCTGTCAACTAAGGTAAATATTATCTCAGTTGCCTTATTCAAATGTCGATTTTGTTACGTCAGCAGTTTTAGTTTACCTATTCATTTCTTTAGGTCTCAAATTTAAAGGAACTATTTTATTTAAAATCTGATTACCTTTGGGCTTGGTCTCTGCAGTTTATGACTATTAAAATGCCGTTGCCTAGGTTGTCTGTGGTCAGCTAAACCACTACTAACTATACCCAGATAATTGTATTTAGATAATTACCTAATTAATATTTAGGTTGTGTTTTGTCTGGTTGTTGTATGTTCTCAACAACTCAACTAAGTTATCTAATATAAAGAGGAAATATTTGACTTTTTGTTTATTTGTTAAGATTTTACTCAAAAACTACTCGACCAATTTTAAAACTTCTTTCACTATTAGATTGCTACAGTATCCCTGAGTAACATACACTATATTTTTATCCCGGGAAAAGATAAGTTCCCACGGGAACGCAGGTGAAGCCGCGGGAAACAGCTAGTCTAATATAAAACGAATATTGCATAGATTGAATTTCACACTAAATGAAACTCTTACTTTCGTCAAAAGATTTGAAAACTATTACATAACATTTTATTTTAGAACATGTGGTTTTCATTCGTTTACTGAACTTTACTCGAAACTAAATAACACAAATCTCCTGAGAATGTGCAGAACACAATTTTTAAATTAAATAAAACGGGTATTCAAAACTTTTGTATTCACTTTATTCACTTACGTAACTCCAGGAAATAGAGCTCAATTATTAATAAAATTGTGAAAACAATGAAATGAATTTCAAAGTAAATACATAGCTGTTCTATAAGTTCTCTTCGAGTAATATGATCTTTACAGCATTTCACAGACTTAACTACCTAGACATCGAACGAGAAAAACCATTGTTTGAATTATTATAAAAAATCTATTAAAATGCTGACGAGGTCATCAACAGTTCATCTGACGGATGTGGCCACCATCGTTTATAGTATATGTATTAATTAGCAATACCAGGGGATTTACAATGACAATTTAAGGTGTCCGGGTAGGTGCTATGCGACCGACTTACAAGTTTAGAGTGGAAAGAGGCTTCCTATGATTTTATATCGATGTTTTCCTTCGCTGCATTCAACGCTAGGCCATCTGTGTTATAATCGCTTCTAAAGTAAACAGATGGCAAGTACCACAACGTCGATAATTCAGATTGATCTACGAACCCAATGTAACCACCATCCGATCGACAATTCCATTATGTTCCCTCATCCGTTACCGTTTACCCAATCACAGGATGCAACCCCAAACAACACACCCACACCCGTATCATAAGAAACCAGAAACAAATCTTTTCTTTTTTCAGCGGCATACCGAGTTACGCCGTCAATATTCGGCGTAGAGCACACTGTTTGCGTTGCGGCACGAGCTAACATCGAGGCTTTTATACCAACATTTAAACAGGAGATTCCGCTTCAGGGGAAAGATTACGGCTTTGAATTTGCAGTGCAAAAATGTACGCTTTGATAGTAGTCTGATGCAATGACCATGATATAAATAACGCACGTTCGGTAGTCGATGTGGATGATGTTTTTTTTTTTATTTGTTTGTCGGTCCTATGGTCTCGTCAGGTTCGAAAATAATATTTGTTTTCATGCCATATCTTGTACATTGAAATGATTCCGTATGTTTTTTATATTTTTGATGCACTAAAAGTACATTTTAACTTATATATTCCAATGACGCAACCATCTTTTAGCGTACATAGTTTTCAAGTGCTTTTACTCGTCGTGAAGCAAAATTAGCACTATTACGCTAGCCTTAAAACAAAAAAGCTCTGAATATTCTGTTCTCGTATAAGCCTACGAATTTCACATTGTTAGGTTAGGACTTAGAAGTTGCTTATATTTGCATAGTCATTGTTTGACTAGGATTATACTTTAGTGTTATAGTGATTGCGTAGGACCCTATTTTTCATAACTCTCTCTCTCACAAAATTGAATTGTACTGTTGCTAAGTTCAGGTAACTATTTAGAACTATAATAGTGACTAGACTAGCAAATAGGAAAACGTTTTAAACTAAGTAAATTCAAACTTAAATTGTGTATTTTAAACTTTTATACAATACTTGAAGAATCGTAAGTAATATCGCAAAAACTATAGAGGTATGAGTTTCTCCAAGTATACTCTGTATAATAAATTCAAATATTAAAAGTAATAGTTTAACATGCCGAGTATAAATTCTACACGTCACCTACATTCACAAACAGCTCTTGAACTTAGTTGAGAATTAACCCTCAAACTGGTCACTCTTTTAATATTACCGGGACTTATTAAAGAACATCTCAACCCGTAATTTCCAAGATCTTACAGTTCAAATTCGGCAGAATAAGATGCAGCCCTTTCGCGATAAGGCCACCAGATGTCTCGCCCGTTGATATAATTGCGTTCGCCTTTGTGCCATTCCTAATAGAAGGTTGACGAAACTGATATTGCTATCTTTAATCAACGAGAAACTTGTGCTAGCATAACGATGCGGGTGTTTGACTGTGCGGGTTACCGTCAATGTTCGATTTAAGGAAAAAATAATTATGGCCGCCGGCAGACGCCCGTTGTATTAACATGTGACATGTCATGATAAACAACAGACCAAGAAAAATAACAATGCGCGTATGAAGGGACCATGTTATGGTGAAGGTAATGTAATATTGTTATGTATGATGGAGTTAAATGATAATATATATAGACGATAAAATTTACGCGATATAAAAGATTTTTATCTTCTGTAGTAATCAATATAGCCCTTTTTGGCATTCAACATTATTTTTTAAATGCAAACGATACAAATGAAAATATTGATATAACAAATAAGTAAAACCAGACAAATTGGTAAAAGGCAGGATTGATAGTTTGGCCACGACTGTGAAATGTAAGGAAACTAATCTCTTTGAGACAATACTAGGGCAATATCTTTGGTTTACGACAGCCGTCCTGACTAGAAGTACAAATATTTGAACAATCATCTCACAGTGGCACCCATTGTCTAGGTCAAACTAATTTTGGGATCCTCCCAAGCAGTAATTTAATTTTGCATTTATGCCATCGTCGTAATCCGTCCGGTCAGCCTTTTAATTAAAGATGTTTACATAGTTCAGTAAAATGTGTTAGTAATACGTTCCAATGCCTAATGTAAAAAGTACGCAACAGCAATAAGAACCGTTGAAGATAACGATGATGTTATTATGCGACAATAGGCAGACTTGGAATACAGCTCGTATGTAAGAGTTTATGTAAATTGCATTAAGTGTAGGTACATAGTCATATTTCCTTGAAACATTTTCCGCTTTATTGTGCAATCGTATGACAGTAAATGTATGTCATTTAATGTGAAAGCATTATTGATGTTACACTGATTGCCTAAAGTGATGGGCTCAGGAATTACGAGCGTAACTTCCTCTTTGACCTAAAATAAACTATGACTAACTTTACATAAAACTTTTTATATAAGATTTTATTAAGGGTAGAGATAGGTTTATTATATTATTGTTTGATCACAAAGATATTTTAGAAAATATTGAAATCGATATTTGGAGTTATTCAAAGTAGCCATAAATTAATACTTAGCTGAAGAAGATGGACCACAGAACACACAGACCTTATTAATGTTAAAACTTTGAGGAAACCCAACCTATATTTAATGTCACTGAAAAGATGAAAACGAAGGTTAATGATTAAATAATACCATATTTTATTTATTACTAGTTTTCCCCCGTGGTCTCACCCGCGTTCCTGAGGGATCTTATATTTTCCCGGGATAGAAAGTATCTACCTCTGTACCAAGTTTCATTAAAATCTATACAGTATTTTTTGCGTGAAAGAGTAACAAACATCTTCACACTCATCCTCGCACACATCCAAACATACTTTCGCATTTATAATATTAGTAGGATTTTATATTATAAACAGTATTCAAATTTCCTATGATATTTAATAGACAGCTGCAAGTTTTACTAAACTAATTAAGTGCAATTTGCAAATGAATTAGCACAATTGCCAAACCAACTTTTAGAAAATATACGTATGACTTCGAATCTAATCCAATACGAGTGAAAATAACTCGAGAATGGTCATAAGATGACATTCGACGTTATGGTAGGGGAGGCGAATAGGGGATTTCGGGATTTACTCGAGCGCGGCAGATTAACATAAGGGGGGCAACCTTGCACCTTGTGAAGTACTCTCACCAAATCTGAGCCCTCTATGTAGTGTCGAACGCCTAGGGTAGCCCGTCAGATTAGTAAAAAAAAATCGATGGTTTGAAATACTCGAGCGCTTCAGATTAAGGTAAGGTAAGTTAGTTACATGCAAAATAGTGTACATTTCAATAATCTGACAAATTGGGCGTGATGAAAGAAAATTGGAGACTCGCAAAGTTGCAAAAAAAAAACGTCACCTGGATTTTCTCGAGCGCGATTAGTTTATTTTTTATTTTGAAGGAAATTAGTCACGAATCACGGAAATATCTTAATCTGCCGATTTGCACAAGCCGAAGTAGCTAAAATCATTATTAAGTGTATAGTCCAGGAATATTATGAGTTTCACCTCAGAATGAGAGATAGTCAGCTATTAACTTGTATAAACCTTTATTTTGACACCCTAAAACTTGTCTCAAAAGCTACTTATCTTAGGGTGCCCGCGACTACTGATTTTTCAAGGTCAAAGGTCAAAAAATCATTTATTGCAAATATCTCGTTTCCTATGGGTTTTTTGGTATATGTATTCTAATAAATATTGTAGAACATTAAATTTTCTACAACTTTTGTACAGATATTTTTTCGATATCTTGAACCATTTTCGAGATTTCAATATTTTTTATATATTTTTTTTTCAAACCGTCAGATTAAGGAAATCCCTCAACATAATTGTCAGATTATGGGTCAGTACAACAAGGCCATCAAGAAGAACCGCCTGTATAAAAATCTGACGCGCTCGAGTAAATCAAGGTCACGATTTTTTTTTGCATTTTCAAAAATCGGCCCTGACTGATGGTCGCGTCCAAATCGTCAGTCTTTAAAATAGGAGCTACTGGAGGGTTCACTTAACATCCCTTATCAATGTCTGACGCGCTCGAGTAAATTTTTTTTTTTAATATTTTCGACCCCTTCGTACGGCCACCCCCACCACGCAAAACGGCAGATTATTATTTTTCCGTTATCAGACAGACGTGGCGCGACTACCCTATTAATATCTGACGCGCTCGAGTATTTCAATGTGACTGTTTTTTTTTACATTTTTGAAACCCTGTAGACGCTCCCCCCACCGCTGAAGGGGAAAATATCACATAACCTTTTTTTCTTTATTCCACCTAATCTTCAAATTCCAGTAGGTCCCAAAGACGCTCGAGTAACTACAAATTTAGCATCATTGCCTCCCCTACCATTAGAGATTATGTTGAACAAGAGCTGGCAGTTTCGTTTGGCAGCGGCGCGTGTAAGTCGTCACGCTCCGGCGCATCAGGCGGTTTCTCCTGGGTCCATACATCACTTAGCCACCCGGATCGGGCTCGCGCATGCGCCCCACCTTGTTAACTTAAATGTAAACTTTAGTCTACACCCAAGGGTATTAATATAATTTAGCTCTGTACTTGGAAATGCAAGGGATTTTGTTGAATTTCGGTTGTTGGTTTGCAAGGGTGAAACCCATGGAAGAAAAGACGCAAGTGAGATTTTGAAGCGCAATGATTTGTTTAAAAATTTCTATGAAAAAATATTTTAGCGTGTTCATATGAACACCACATTAATAATGCCTTCTCAAAAATATTTTTACCAATTAGGTACTTTGTTACAATTTAATTAGTTAATTTTTTGTGTTGATTAATTATAAAAAAAAATTACATAGCTTTTTGGATATTAATGTATTCTGTTTCACAATCAACAATTTTTCATCTTCAAAGAATAATATAAAATATGTACGTTACCTAAGAGATATTTGTACTCGTAGAATAATATTTTCAACGTGATGTGTTGATTCCATTTAATCGCGTAGCTCATTCGATCTCGTAAGCATATTCACAAAACAATTTTCCGAATAAAATGTACTTCAATTTACTAGTTTATAATAAAAGGGGCATATTCAATTTTATAACAGTAAAATTAGGTTGCTGTTAGCTAATTTCTGAAAAAAGAATTTGCTTACATTGCAATGTGGTGACATTTTAAGTGAGAAAATATTTTAACTAAGTATATCTAGGATTTTCATAGAAACTTAAGGCACTTTTCAGGCAGACTTGTCGTTTTATATACAAATGACTGAAATGGATATTTTAACGAACCATAATAAAAATAAGTCGAAGATTTTGATGTCAATAACGTGTTATTTATATAACTTGATATACTTATATATTTTTTTCAATTTTACTTTGTGTCGTTAAATTCTACATTTCCCCGCCTTTTAACACCACATGAAATAAAACACAACACAAAACTACACGCATAAAAAAGAAATGAGTTCTGTCAGGGCTGTCAATCGCATGATCATATCATGACGAATCGTTCGATAGCTCATTCATCAAAATCAATCTGTTAGTTTGCACTTGCACTTGGAAATGTGAAATATGTGTATGAATCAAACTGTATTTATTATATATATGATTGTTTTTTTGCGAGAGGTTGATAAGCAGGACGATCCACCTGATGGTAAGTGATCACCGCCGCAATACCAGGAGGATTACCGACCTTGAGGAGTATTCTCGACGTATTTAGCACTCTCTATAGCTTCAAGCAGCCCAAATAAATTGGTTTTCATTTTCGAAAACACTCAAAATGTAAGAAAGTTATATTTCGTTCTTTAAATTTTATGAACACAATTAATCAGTAGGTAGGTACGTACATACATTACACCATATAAAATATTAATACCTAGATACTTACCATAAAACAATATAAATATGGAAAATTAGTTCCCAAGCCTAAGACAAGCTACTGGACATAGCAAGCCGATCAAGTTACAATCTAAGAGCTACTTACCAGTAGATGTCGTTCAAAATATTGCTGATTCGAATAAAAAACCGATTACTATCTCACTTTGATGTTGTCGGAGGAAATGAGATCTGCTTCCGATCCGCGAGAAAAGGGAATAATCTCTTTCCCGTTTTAGGGATCCGCAATTGTGATCATATAATCTGCGTGGAATTTACCTGTCGGTTCACTATTACAATTAAATTTATATCCATCTTTTATCTTAATTTCTTTTTCCATCTTTTGTTTTTGTATAGGTCCGAAGACCACAATTTTAATCTAAAAAACTCTCATTCTTTTTCTTAGACAGTAATACCTAGTAACACGCAATTCCTACTATACGTATACAATACGTACATGTCTTATTCTATTAAATTATTCACTGTTGGTGAAGTTAAAACACCAATGATGATAATATTTTGTGTCATTTAAAAGTATTTTCCTGCTAACCCACGGTTGCCTGGATTAAATATTATAAAATATATATTTTGTTTGATATGTTCTGTCACTTATTAGGTCAAGAAGATTTTTCTAAAATCCCCTGCACAAAATGACTAATAACACTACCGGAAATCCTCCAATTTAAATCGAATACAGAACCATTCCGTACTAGAAAGGCACACGATTGGCTCAATCTTTTAAATTTCCCCGTGATTGTAAAGAGGACGAATAGCGCGCCATATCCTCCTGAAGGACCCGGTGTCGACTTTTGACCGTTTGGAGTGCCGATCTAATTTGCCGAATCGAGGAAGCATATGAAATTTAATCGATTCGCCTCAGTGAAAATGGATCGTACTTGGATTAAATATCTACATTCATAGTAGAGAGTAGGCAGGTTTTGTATTCTGGATAGTTAGGAGACATTTAATATTTGAATAGAGTCACTTTTTTCATTCTATAGATTGTTGATAGTGTTTGACCAACCCGTTGACCATTACCTAGGGTTGTCGCCTTTTTCTACGATATTGTTTTTTCATAACATCATGTTTCACTTTGACTGGAGATGTCAATTACCAAATTTATCTATTTTGATTAAAATATATTGTTAAATGTTTAAATATTTTTTTTGTCTTAAAAATAAACAGATATTGAACAAGTAACAAGAATAAAACTTCTTTGAATTAGAGTTTATTAACTATATGATACCTAAATTAAAGAGGGTCCCATAATGTAACGTAGGTATTCAAACCGAGCGTGAGAAACAACGTACACCTATTACACGTAAGATCTCACCAAACAATAATTAAATGTATCAAATGTACGTGACGCACGTATCAGTAAGTCAAACGGGGAGAGAAAAAAGCTTGGATTTGTGAAAATATAACTTTCCTCACAGAACGTTTTCGTACGTTATTTCCTCCGCAGTCGCAGGTGAGATTTATCTCCGGATAATTGGATAAAGAACGCGTTTGCGAGAAGTGATACGAGGTGGAAGACGGTAGGCTGCTGGCAAAAGCACGGCCAATGATTTGCTGGCGCGAATATAAATCTTTTGTTTTGATATTAGGGTAGGTACTGTTACTATGACACTTTTTCGTTATTATATGTTTTGTTTAGTGAATTTATGTTCCGTATGATGAAGATGACAAATTAGATTTTGGCATGAAAAATTGATTTATAGAAGTAGGTACGTACCATTCTCGCTGGACGCTGGAAATTTTTCATAACAGGAAAAAGTGTTTTACTGATATTTAAACGGACAGATAAAACTATCAAAATATTGCATACAGGTTCGATACATTTAAATTTATTACTTTTCTTACCAAATTAAATAGTAGGTATATATGAGTCCAAGATATAAAAACCGGTCAAATGCGAGTCGGACTCGCGCACCGAACGGAACCCCGTGCAAATTTTCTAGTATTTTTTTTATTATTATTTGATTTTGTTTTTAGTATTTGTTGTTATAGCGGCAACAGAAATACATTATCTGTGAAAATTTCAACTGTCTAGCTATGACGGTTCATGAGATACAGCCTGGATACAGACAGACGACGGACAGTAGAGTCTTAGTAATAGGGTTTCCGTTTTTGACCTTTGGGTACGGAACCCTAAAAAAATAAAGAGAAACTTACCTGAAGGTAGAATTCCGGTGACGGCGACGTCGATACGTGACCTCGGCGTGGTCGCGCGACTTTGGTATTAATTTCGAAGTCACCTGTCGCCGGTCTTTGTCGCCGACATTAGAATTCTACCTTTACGGATTACCTTACCTACTGTTTGTACCTTAATTAGTTGACACCATATAAGAAGGCAAAGTATATAAACAGATTCAAATCTAACATATTAATACCTTGCGTAGCTTGAAACTTGTTGTTATTTCAGTAGCATGACAAGTTGGCAGTCAGTTCACCTTGTGTTACGTGACTACCGTCGTCTATGGACAGTGGCAATACCAAAGGCATCATCAATTGCATCTGCAATTCACAAAATATTAACCGTGATTCCCCGAAATTTAACATCAATAACCTTTTTCAAAATTTTCACAATATAACGCAACAGCCGTGGTATCTACTGCTAAAATAATTAACGTACCGCATTAAATTAAAACTGTCAAACACAACAGATTAAAATAAGACACAGCGCAAACCACATGTTGACCAATTCCATTTGTAATGAGCTATGTATTACATATGCACCATTAATATATGAAAGCGGATAACAAAACACGCCGCAAAATGTTCATTTAATATGAAAATGCGCATCGAAATACCGCGCATGCTGCAAAATAATATTAGCCGAGAAAACTTATACCTGCGTAGTTATTATATTCCAATAAAACGTTTACATTACCTGACGATATTAACAAATAAAGTTTTGTTATGTGCAAGATGCGTTATTTTTCACAATAAACCTATTGTTAGTTGACCATCTCAAGTACATCTTACTACCTTCTGAAGAGCTGGAAAATATTGTTACCCTCTTGAAATATAAATACTAGGTAGTAATTACTGAAAAATAATTTAGGTAGTTACACTGTAGCAGTAATACAGACGGAAATTAAAGGTACATAATACATGAGCGTACATATAGTACACGTAATACATAGTCGTTTTAAAGGACAACACAACACAAAGAATTTAAAATGTGCTTGGGTAATGGTGGAAAGGGTAACGTTAAAAAACTATATTAAAATTCTACAAACACGCATTAAATTAATCTAAATTATACAGCACTAAAAACGTTGCATGAAATTAAAGCCTGTTTACATACATGAAACTATTGTAGCGTAAGCGCTCAAAACAGCGAACTACGAGCGAAAATAGTAAAGTTTAAATTCCAATAAACTACTTTACAGTCAAGAGCATTTGCGAAGAACGCTTACGCTTAGTAAGAAGCTAGCCTAATAAAGGTAAGTAGTGCGTCACACATCTGAAACTCAAAACATAAATTCAAACATACATCTACGTTCGGAAACCGTATATTTAATTTTGTTTTGCGGGAGGTGAGTGATTTAGAAATGTATTTACAAAGTGAAGACCAAAACACACGAAAGGGTTAGCGTGGCGTAAATTGAGAGCGGTGAATAATTCATAGAGATTTTTGGAATTACCTTGACCATTTCACGTAATGCGACGGTCTGCCTTTAGCGCAGGAAGACGCCAGGTCGGACGGTACGCCAAATAATTTAGGCACTTTAATTTTAAGTACACTACTCTCTTTGTTTTTTATTAAAGTTCTTTATATTGTCTTCGTGCGGAGTTCAGGATAATAGCGGGTCCTGAAAATTAATTTTAAACGTTAATAAAATAAACTAATCAAGTTGAATGTTTAAAGTAAAATTGCACAAATAGGGATGGCTCAGCTGTCAGCGTTGTTTGGGATAATTTAATGTTGGCTCTTTGCAGTTTCGTAAGTTTGTATCAAGTATATGTTCTTGCGGTCGACGCCAGATTCCTCTATAAGTATAATGCAGCTTATTAAAAACGTTGAGTGCACCGTTTAATACCTTAAAGCAACATGGTCGTCAGGTTAAATCGACAGTGTAATCGGTAACCAATTTAGTTGGCCCGACGTGGATATTGGCGTAAATTTTTCTCTTTTTTTAAGCGAGTTTCGAGTTTGCTCGCCGGAATTAGTTTACGCCGACGTTTGATCGGATATTCCTTTAAAGAAGTTAAGCGACGGTAGCGAATAATTTGTACTGTATTATACAAACAAGCTTGGGGTGCTCTTAAGTATTTTTAGATGTAATCGAACTGGCTAGTGAATTTCTGATTAAGGTGATAGGTATTAGATTTCGTTGAGTTTGCGATGGTTTAATCGACGTTCACAAGTTATATTGGAACTTTGTTAGTAAGCCTCTCTAAAAGTTGACTAGGTTTCGACTCTTTTAAAGTATCTAAGTTTTAAGTATTTAATATCCGCAACATCTACGTATTATATGATAAACATGGCTTGAGATATGTAGGAGCACTTCCGATTAAATAATATAGTAAAGATGAGAAATATTGTTTATTACGGCGAAGGGGGATGAGCCACTTGAGCTGTTGACGAAATTGAGAGAAGTCAAATTTGCGTACCAAATATGAACTTTATAAATATATTTAAAGTCACTCAAATTATTATTTCCTCTTCAGTGATTGCATAAATATACGATATTATTATTAGTGATTTATTGTATTTTTTCTAGCTTTTTTAAACGACTGTATTTTTAAGTCTTTTATATTTAAACATGATGTTTTAAGTAAATAAATAAATACTTATAACATAGTTAATATCAAACATTGCTGTTCACAGAACCCAACAAAACCTTTCAACTATTATTAATCAAATATTTCACATAAATCTCTAAGTAAATCTGTTATCATAGATACCCGAAACCACGTAAAATTGGAAACTGAAAATAATTTTCCAACCGAATCTAAATGGAATATCTCGATACAAACTAACGATGCCCGAAACATGGTTTCCCACATTACGATCTTCGGATTTCAGTTCTCTTTAACTCCATTTTCAGATCCGTTTTTTATGAACACAAAAACGTTGCACTGCTATATACTCGTACCTGTGGCATAGTTAACCCAATTATTTCCCCGATGTTAGAATTAGTTCTTTTGTTATTTAACGTGTCGCGTTCATATTAGCTTTATTCTTTTCCTTTATTAACGAAATAAATAAATATCCTACATACATCCTATTACGTTCTATCTAGTAGGTACATTCTTTGAACATTGCTATTTGATTCCAAAATTTGATCCAAATCAAAAAAGCACAGTTTATACTGAGTTATAACTGGTATAATACAAAATTATACTTTTAGTACCCACATGTATTCATATTTTTATCGTCTTCCAATTGTTTTTTTAGGGTTCCGTACCCAAAGGGTATAAACGGGACCCTATTACTAAGATTTCGCTATGTGTCCGTCTGTCTGTCACCAGGCTGTATCTCAAGAACCGCGATAGCTAGACAGTTGAAATTTTCAAAAATTATGTATTTCTGTTGCCTCTATAACAAAAAAATACTAAAAACAAAATAAAATAAATATTTAAGGGGGGCTCCTATACAACAAACGCGATTTTTTTGCCCTTTTTTGCTCGATTTCAATAATGGCAACAGGTAGGCACTTGAAATATTCACAAAATACTCAGTTGTATTTTTAATTTAATAATAAATAATAAAAATAAAATAAATATTTAAGGGGGGCTCCCATACAACAAACGTGATTTTTGCCGTTTTTACGGAACCCTTCGTACGCGAGTCCGACTCGCACTTGGCCGGTTTTTTTACTTTAAGATAAGCTTGTGTTTGAACACTATCTCACCATGGTAAGTGATGATGTGGCCGAAGGTGGTAAGCACACAAGGCCTGGATGGGAACTGGCTCTCAAGTGCAGCTGTCGGAACACACCGATAGGTGGTTGGCGAGAGAGAGATTACTAACATCCGTCTCAAGACTAGGCCAATGTTTTGGCGACTTTTATAATAACTAAAAGGCAACTTGCTTTCGAGTGCAATCGCCAGAACATTTTGATAATATTTATATGACCATTTTATAAGTTAATTAACCGGCTTCGAACGTACATAAAACGAAATTAGACAAAATTTTGGATTTAATATTTATTCAGTTATTTATCACTTTTCGTGATAGTTTTTTTTTGTCGGTTTAATATGTTATTATTTAAAATGAATGTTATGACTTAGATATGTACCCATGTATTGGATGCAGTGTAAGAGGATTGATATTTAAAAAAATAAACTTCTCACTTATTAAAATAATTATAAGAAAATAAAACTAAATAATAACGGTGTAATGTCTAATCCACGCCTCGGTGCGCAAACATGAACAAATAAACAAGTTGAACAATTTTATCAACGTCTACAACGTTTCTAACAGTGTACTTAATCACAGTGGGATTAAGTCGTCTTTACGCCCGGAAACGAGCCGTCCGCACCATCGATGTGGTAAAGAATGGATCTCAATCGATCGTCTGTGTATTCATTTTCAAGTAACCAAGTGTCAGCCAGCAGTCGCTCAAAATATCAGTTTGTTGGTATTTTTCATCTACGGAAATAAAATAAAACTATTGCGAAAATAATCTATAGAAAATTTTGTATCACTATCTACATATAAAACAAATTGAATAGCAGGAATCGCGATTCAAGATTTCAACGCAATTAAAATAATATGGAACTACAAAATGTCTTGTCTAATAACTACAGTATATTTACTTGGATTGTTTTAAAGTGTCACAGAAATCTCAAAGCGAAAGTTAAGAGCATTTGCGCACACTTTCCTATTGCAGGTCAAATATTTGCTAGGTACTTTTTTTTTTTTTAATGATGACATTTTATTGCCATCGCTCCGTCCCTCTGATTCAGCTATCAGAGCTCTTCTTCATCTTTTTGCTTTAGGTACTTGGTGGTTTTCTCTTTGTATATAGATAATAGTAAAATTGAATACTTTTGCATAATCGGCATTAAAATAAAATTGTAAATCGTATAATATGTGCTAGGTACTTGCCCAACGATTACGTTTTTTTTTTTTTTCGAGTAGAAATTTTCTTGGATTTCCAGCTGCTTAAGTGGGGCAGCTGGCCGGGTTATATCAGACTACTACTGACTAAAACCCCACGGTGTTTCTACCTGTCGCTGCTGGTGCTGGGTATACGGGGGCGCCCGAAGCATTCGTCCGCGTACCCAGCAGCGACGGCCCGGTGGCAGGCCTCTACTGCTATGACGGGAGCATCGGAGCTCGTATCCTCACCGTCTCGTCTTGGGTAGTGATTTGAAACACGCATTAGACTACCCGAGCCCGTACCTATATCAACCACCTTATTCATCCTTGTTTTTTTGGACAGCTGACCGGGTTATCCTAAGTTAACTATTATTACATTGTATTAGAAATGAATAAATCTTAAGTAATTAATGCAGCATTATTATCGTGCATCTATTATTTTCAACATCGATGGTCTAGCAGTCCACACCGATTTTTTGGACAGCTGACCAGTCGGAATTGCCGGAAGTCTTGCCGCCCGGCCACTTCCGAGACGCGCGGGCGTGCCGACATTTTTTTATAACAGTGTCTTGTTATTTTATGACAAATTCAGAGGTTGGCGGTTTTGTTTTAATTAACTACATATCACTGGAAAATAAATTATATACTTTTTGACACGTACCTATATGTAAGTTTCTCAGATAAAATAAAAGCAATTAACAACAAATATCAACATTAATTACCAGCCGAGATATCAATAAATGAAACCTGCGTCGCGAGACCTACTTAGTTATTTACAACATATAGCTACTGGAAAATGCTTTAAACTGACGATAAAACATTTTTCAGCGTCGATGCGCGGGGAATAACAAAAATGTTAATTGGCTCTGACATTAATATACGTTCATTTGTTTTTGTTACGATTCACAACTCCAAGCGATGGAGCGAACGGCTCATACAAATTGTGCGTGAAGCGATAGTGACACGCAAACCCACAATTAGGACGAAAAAGGGTGTTAAAAATTTAATCGGGCCGTACTCCGAGAGTGCTACGGAAAAGACGATGTATCTGTTGTGATTAGGGCTGTCACAAGGAGGTAGCTTTTATGTTTACTTTTTAATCTCGATTGCGTAAAACACTTATTAGACAAGCATGCGACAGGGGCGGTTATGTGTGAAAAGTTAAATTCTAAACTTTAAAAAAAAAACCTACGAAAACATAAAAATTTCTTAATGGATTTTGAATGGAATTCCGAAACTTAGAATTCAAAGAAATCCAGCAAACGATTTTTTATTCCTTTTTTCATGCTCGACGAAAACGTTTGATATAACGTAAGATATTATTATATTTATGAGAAATGAATAACTGAATTTAAAAAATCTTTGGAACTGCACAAAAACAGCTTTATTATTAATTTGTTTTTCAGGCAGTAACACAGTCTGAAAACATTAATACAAAATCATATTTTTAAAGTGCATTCATTACCTCTTAGTAGGTTTAACAAAATATTATCATGGACATGATTTATTTTTTAATTCGGAGATTTTGTTTTTCAAACTATACATATTTTCGACATAATATGACTTTTTCTATACAAAAATGTAATATTGGGTACGATCTCTCGTTATAAGTATTGTTCAGTAACAAAACTTTCCTTATCCAAGTCAGTTAAAAAGAGCTATCGCAATCAATTGTCACCTGTAGGCAATAAGAGGTAACAACGACAGAAACTTGCGTATTGGTCGGGCCCTTTATTAGAAAACTTTTATCCTACCTAGAGGGTACATGGAAAAATAAAGGAGTTGTACGTGTTGCAAATAGGACATAACGAGCGGCAAACAATACACGAATTAAGCTTAACTGTAAGTAACAACCAGATCTAATTTTATTGGAGCCTTCGCAAGAGTTTTAAGAAACAATTTTGGCATTATATTTTTTTTTTACCTACTAAAATATGAAGATTGGTAGATAAAGATATTTTTTATTCCACAAGTGACAAGGCAGGCGGGACACCTGATGGTAAGTGATTACCATCGACTAAGGTCGGCAACGCGCTCGTGACGCCTCTTGTGTTGTAAGCGTCCATAGGCTACGGTAGCCGCTTACCATCAGGTGGGTCGTAAGCTTGTTTGCCACTTAGTGGTATTTAAAAAAAACATTAGCATATCAGGGGGATTACCAATTACAACAAGACCACATTTCAAACTAATAAAAAATCACGTTTGTTGTATGGGAGCCCCCCTTAAATATTTATTTTATTTTAATTTTATTATTTATTATTAAAGTAAAACTGAGTATTTTGTGAATATTTTAAGTGCTTACCTGTTGCCATTATTGATATAGAGCAAAAAAGGGCAAAAAATCGCGTTTGTTGTATGGAAGCCCCCCTAAAATATTTATTTTATTTTTTGTGACAGACAGACGGACAGACAGCGAAGTCTTAGTAATAGGGTCCCGTTTTTACCCTTTGAGTAAAAAATTGATTAACATTCTTGCAAGCTTTCATTTTTTTTATAAAAATGTAGTTATAAAATACGAATTGTTGTCAGTTGTCACCAACACGCGGGTAATAGTTTTACCGATAAAAATATTGTCTTCAACGTTTTTCTAGTTCGTATTTTTTATTCTAGTGGTAGAATAATTCACGCTTTGTTTATCTTTGGCCTTTGCTTTATTATTTGTAAGTTATATTTAATAAAATAAAACATCCGCTACTTAGAAGCATCTTATGTAGGTACTAAATCAGGTTTGGAATAAAATATGGATGTATATAAAACATATCTTAGGATATTTATTTTCATTTAACATTGATCGAATAGAATAAATACCATTCAAAAACAAAGCCTGTCATCCTATCCTGACAAACTAAATAATAATAATAACATCTATTGTGTAACTGTTTAAAATCCGCCCGTAATTTTTTTAGGTAACTGATATTTGCCTCGTTTATGTAACGCACAAAATGATAGAGCTGCGAACGCTGGGAGCTATTAAAAAATAACAAAAACACATGTTATTGTATCTAACAGCCATTTCAATGATAAAATATTGTTGACGCGGGTGGCATTTATGTATGTTATACAAACAAACGTATTTTTTATTGTATTCACCGGTTTTTATCACCATGTTCTGTATTTTTTAATATGGCAACACCACTATGATAGAGTGAGACAGTAGCATATTCATTCATTTCATGTGTTTTTTTTTTCTAGTGGGGTATTGGTTACCTACTTTATTTACAACATATGTACAAAATATGCAAACAAATGTACAACTATAATATATAAGAGGCTGCCACTGCTGCCGATCGGCAAGGTTCCCAGCAGGCTGGCAGCGTTTCCTCTTTGGATGGCCAAGCAGATTTCATGTGCTTGTTATTGTTTTTGTTTTCTATTTCGTACCTTCAGCTGAATCAATAGCCCCCATTGTCACCCTGGCAAGCAATCCTAAAAATCCCAACAAAGACAATAGGCCGCGGAAATACAAATATCGATATCGACAAAGCGTCAGCTGAAGGCGAGGCCGGAAGATGACGGACGGGCGGCCATTAACCGTGGAGCGTTGCTTATTGCGCGGCAGGTTGTTGCGTTTATATTGTCCCTGAGATAATGCCCGGTTATTTAGCGTCGCGCGTCGCACCGAACTAATATTTGGCGACGGTTCTTTATGTTCACGTCTCTCTCCTTTAGCTTCTTGTATTAACACCGTTGATTATTTTTATTTTAAAAAATACTCATTTCTTCAATCTACCACTAATATTAAAAATAGGTACTTTGTAAGCTTGTTGATTTTTTTGCAATACTAGGAAGGAAGCCAGCTACATTATCCCTGAGTGCTATACTTTTAATTTCGAAATGCGGGTGAAACCATATGCGGAAGCTAGTGAAGTACATAAGTGTAGTGTATAGATATTGATAGTTGTGTATAACTCTGTCGTCTCGAGCAACGCACGCGCAGGATCGCGGGGCGGGGGGGACTAGCCTACCGACCGCCGCGGAGTGGACACGTGGGCGCTTGCTGCGAGCCGATATCCATCAGTGTAGTTTGCTTTACTTGTCCTTACCGAATATCAACCCCAGTGACCTAGTGTACATTACAATAAGAACTATAAAATTTAATGTGCTGTTTCGTAATAAATATAACAATAAATATATTTCACATCATAACGTGTTACATATAGTGATCGTCACGTAAAAAGAACACTGGTCGTTTACGCACTGAGCGATTTATTTATTTATTTTTCAAAATACTGTAGCTAGTAAACTAGGTACCTATATGATTTTGCATCAATTACTTGATCAATTACACTTATATTATAAAACAATAGCCTACTATTTACATTAGGACGCGACTGTACCCGTCCGCAGACACATTCCATTCACTGTCTCTAAACTAGGACTTTTATATGAAATTATTTTAGGTCAATATTAAAAGAAACATCTATTATGTTACCTTATAAAGCTTCATAAATACAATACGAAATCCAGCAAACCATAACTCAAGCCATTTGAAATCTGATCAATTAAGATCATTCTGATCAAAAATCTAGACATACGCAAGCTAAGATCTCGTTCTTAAGACTTGATCGAGATCTCAAAGGAAAAACTTAGTAGTCGACAAGTCTAGCTAATACAGGCAGTTCGAGCAGAATTTACTGTTTTCGAGTATGAAACTTCGAACTCGCATATTTCATCGCTTACTTAGAGTTTGGATTACGTAAAGTTCGTCTTATCTATCTGTTGCCTGAGGCCTGAAGCGGAACCCACACATTAGATACTTATATCAAGAGTCTCACCCAATTAAAAGGTTTTTCTCTTATTGTTGATAATATTATAGAATCATTTAACAAGATTTTAGATGTTCAAAACATTTTGATTTTAAGTACATAGAAAAATCTTTATCACTGGTACACAACGCGTCAACTTAAATTAGTGTGTCTAGAAGAATGACATATTGCGCAGAATTTCTTTATTAATTTTGACTTTTTCTACCGTAGGTACTTTGGTCTTTAATCGTACTTTTGAAAGTAAAGTTAAAACTGACATGTTTCCAAATGTTCATATCAGGATGCTCCCCTGTAAAGCAGGTTACCCCAAAATCTCTTATTTTTGAGGACAGTCGTATGATTGAGACGTTACCACGTGCACAAAACTAGTGATAAACAAAGTAAAATCCATTATTGCTTTCCCAGCGCCTTATTAAAATTCTTTTTTATTAAATTAACAGTAAATAGCTAAAATTTGCAAGAAAATGATCAGTGTAAGGTTTATATAGTAGCGCTAGACAGTAATGCGATGAATGAGTGCAGGTGGAAAAGCAGCATCATATAAATAAAGGGTACTTTGTTCCCGTCATGTAGCTAGCTAATGTAGTTCTGACGCCTTTATGCTACGTGTAAATTGTCTAAATATTGCACTCTATATTATACATCACCCTTGTGTTTATATCAGATAATTTATTCAAGGTTTACATGCTTTTATTCTTTTTCACAATCAACCAGTTATTTTTTATTCATAATCAAGATTCGTAAACGGGTTTTTTTGTTAATGAAATGGTATCAGTCTCCAGTGAGGTGATTAATTTGTGTAAAAAGGATTAATGATAATGTTTTTTTAATCTTTATTTAAGGAAGCTTTTTCGCTTAGCGAATATGCCGCTCCGTAGCTCAACAAAAATCAACACATCGATATAGTTATGGTATACATTTAAGAGTATACAATACACATTATTATTTGTATGTATGTAAGTTATAATGTTTTTTTCTCGGTATTTTATCGAAGCAACTATTAGAAAGAGAAAATACGGAAATATTTCTCAATTTCATTTTTACCTCCTAGATTTATTTTTCATTATTTTTCTTTCGTAACTATAACTGCTATATAATATTATTGACCATTACTTTGGCCTAATAGTTTACAAGTAAAATATCTGTGACATACGGACATAATCCTTAGGAGTTCCTTGTTTAACTTCGGAACCCTAAAAAGGTAAATGATTCTATAGCAAATCCTAACCCTAGTACATACCTACTATAAAAATAAATAATGTACACGTCCAATTATTACAGGTAAGTTTCCATTCATAGCAAATCATCCAGATATAACGAGCAATCACAAAGGCTGCATAAAACAGACAAGCCCGCCAAGTTATCATGTTCTCTGTGGAATTGACATGAAACTCTGATTGTGGAAACTTTGAAATGTACCCTTTGTACTACACGTCGCTTTTATATGGTCTAGATGGGCATTAACTATTCATTTAGTTTTGGAAGTCGTGGAATTAGCACGTGTGTTCAGACACAAGTAAATATGAATGGAAACAATATGAATCTCATTTAATTACGTTGTTTGTAACAACGTTGTATTCTTTTAATTAAGCGTAAATCTTAGGGATATTGGCGAAATGATATTTGTAAAAAAAATATCGTTGATTTTAAATCTAAACTAAATATAATATAACTTAAAAATACTGCAAAAGGTTTTTATAACACAAAAAAATATTGCCGGCTTTTAAAACAATAATGCCGGCGCGATTCATAGCAGCGCGGTGTTCGTAGCGCTTTCGTAGCAAAACTCGTAGGCTACTACGCCGTAGCAGCGGGATACATCTAATGAGGGCACTGATATTGTACCGCTCAGCCGGCGGCCGACTGAGCCGGCCTCTATAAATTGGTTTCATGCATATTTATTTATTCAAATATGTATGAATTGAAATCTCAGCGACTACTGAAATATGGTACGCGTACACGAAAATTGAATCAACAGAGTAAATTAGGTTGACACGTGCAGTAGTGTTCGAAATATAAACTTCGTTAGTTTGGATAAAGAAGCGCAACTTAAGAACTGCTCGCGTGGCATTATTCAAAGTATTCTTAGTAAAACTTGGCGTTCGAGCAAGGGGAAGAACGAACAACAAAATTTTTCATATTTTGCTTTTCCGACGTTTGGGGAAAATGGTCTTTAATGAGTAAACTTATGCATCGAAACGCGCACTAATCTGTGTGTTTTAAGTGCACGTTTAGAAAAGTGAACGTATGTTAAAAGTTGCTTAATAGTGTTTTGATGACTTCGCGGTGTGAAATTGAGCATGCGGGAATCGGTACAACAGTTTTTAAATTCTTCGCGAACACTTAGTGCAACTGCGGCCGCCGGCACGCCAAATTAGACTTACATGCAATATTCAGTTCATAAATGTTTTTATACACTTGACATCGATCAAATGAAAAAATAAGACCAAGTTACATAGAACACAAAGCTGATGAATAATGTATATTTTTAATTCAAGATGTCACATTAATACACAATTCTATTTAAGTTTGAAGCAATTCCAACAGATAATAAATGAGGCAAACGTCTCAGAACTGGAAACTAATTAAAGTCGGAGGCATGAATCAATACTTATAAATTAAGACGGTTTAACTTGCAAAGGTAATTGGGCAAAAGTTTATCTCAAATATTGATACTGGTGTGACGTCACCGTTTCTGCTGAGACATTTTTTAAAAGCCCCTTTTACATTAGGTTGCCTTTCTATCTTCTGATTTTTTTATGAAAAATATTGCATAAAATTACTTACATGCTTACCTAATGTTATTCTTCAAGGTCATAAGGTTTAGGAAATATTACTATCTATGCCTAGTAAAGTGACTGTTATATCTACAACTTAACTAAAAGTATTTAGGTACATTTTTGATGTTAGTATCTAACACATAAAATACAAAATGCAAAACTTTAATACTCTTTTTAAATGTTGTATTTTGTTGTTTACCGGATGGACTTGTATTAAGGTTACAAGTTCATCCGGATTATATTCCTGAAATGTAATAATGTTGTTGGTGTTGTTTGTAATTGGATAATCTGCGGCCTTCACTAAAAGTATACCTTATTTACATACTAGACTAGAGCATTCCTCGCATCAACATAGCCATTGAAGCTTGGCTAGTAATAATGTATTGATTTTGTTTTCGATTCACGGAGCTTCTGTTTACATTGTGCTAATAGCTCAACATCGACGACTTTGCAGCTAAAATAAATTAACAAAACTAATAATTATAATTTTAACCATGTCATTCCGGGTGGGATCTAGCAATTCAAATTTTAAGCACTTTCCGATTGGCTGTTCGGCTGAAACTTTCAGGGTAGCTCACATCTCAATGACAATGCATTCTAAATCCAAAAAACATGGATTTTTTTTAGTTTTTTTTTTATCTACATTATTCACATATTTTAAATGGATCTTTTCGTTCGAAAAATAATAAGATATAGCTTTAATTTTTGTATCATCTCCTACATACCAAATGAAAATGTATACGGTCTCTTAGTCCAAGAGTCGTTTCAAAAAGTTCCCTCTTAGGTATATTCTTTCGCTTACTTTATATTATTTAGCTTTGATATATTCGCAATTTAAGTTGCCTGAAACTCGTCCGAGAGAGCGCCCGGATTAAATTACATATTTTTTTTTTACTTATCAACGAGCAAGTAACTTTAGACTGTAAACAGAGATTAAAGATACGGCAAATAAAATGTTGCTGAAACGTAAAGTGGTCCTATAAACAAAAGGTTTAAGTCAGAACAAATTAACTTAAGTTGCTTTAAGTGGTCTCTATGTACAAAGAGCGAAATGTGATTTTGAACCTGAGCTATTTAGTTTATATCTTTTAATAAAACACGACCTATAATCTGCTTTTGTTTTCTGTTTAGTTTAGATTCCAGTTAATAAACCCCGTGTCTATCGATATATACGCAAACCAAAGAGCTTAGGTCTTTGAATTTTATATACAAACGTATTCATATTTTTCTTTAAAACTCGGTCCGGACAACCTCAAACAGTAAATCCGAGGAAATCCTGCCCTGGAGTAGCTCTAGTTATTACGTTTCTTGTTATTCTTCCAAGAAGCGAATGCAATTTCATTATTAAATAAAATACCTTTATTCCAATGTGGATGGGGAAGTCTGAGGCCAAAGCTGGTTGCGGATGCAGTGCCGGCAGCAGCGGCAGTGGCAAGGGACAGGACATCATAGCTGCGCCAACCTGCAAATATGGCAATCTTTTTACTGATTGTTTAGCCAACATAATAAAATGAAGCAGTTGGAAACTGCATCTCATTTTGATGTTGTAATAGACATTTGTCTTAATAATGTAAATATAATCGACTAGGACTTATGTTTGTGTTAAGCTGTTTTCCAATTGTCGAGTTTCTCTATTGTTACCAGACGTCTGTCTGTCTTATAAGTCCTTTGATGCGCTTATAGTTTGAGAATCGCTGATCCGATTATCAGAATATGGTATAGATTTCATAGATTTGATTATTGGAAACAATGTTAAGACGCAAATAATTGTATGCAGTTAAACTGAGTGCATGTACTTTCTTACAAAAATAAAAAAACATTACTGAAGATCTTTATCAGAAGATGTCATAGTAATTTCTAGTCAAATAAAAACCTAGCAAGAGATTAAAAATGAACAAAGTAAACTAAAATTTAAAACTATAAGCCAACAATAAATATGCGACCTAGAAACAAAATTACAACATAATAATACAAGATCTGATTGTGAAGAATAAGCAATTATCACGAAAGATTCTTACCCACTTAAGAACAACGAAAAATTCATAAGCTTTATATTCGCAAAGGTTCTTTCAAATAATATGTTATGCTTTATTAAATTAAACAGAAAATGCTTCACATGTGACCTTTTGTTTCTTGCAAATTGAATTTCTACAATATTTTCCTCCCTAGAGCAGTTTTCCGTGTTACTGTTTTCATTTCATTAATAAATAATATTCCTTTGTGTTCATAAAAACATTGTAACTTAATATTGAGGCCAATTAAACTTACATAAATTGACCATTTTCAGGCTAAATAAACAATGAGTATTTTTTCAATTATATTTTCTATAGGCCTCAAAAACTGGAATCAAATGTAAAATAACACCTGTATAAGGCAGGTATGTGTTGAAACTAAAACAAAGCTTTTATCGTGTTTGTCAATATTTCATAAGCCTAACGAAATGGATTTTGATTGCTATTCACTGTTACTCGCCTCTGGGCTGTTACATCATTCATATACCCGGTAGGTATAGGCTTTAAATTCAAAGTAAATTAATCTAGCACTATACATGTAAAGGATTTTTTAAATAGATTTGTGATATAAAAACAATAAACATTCATTTTGATAACTACATAAATAGGCCTTAAAATCAATATAGCAATATATTGAACAAAATATACAGAAGAGACATAGCAAACAAGCTACCAGAATCAGTTTAAATATACAAATTTTACCAAATCGACTAAGACAGAAAAACGAGGAAAACTAAATAACCCTGAAAAAAGTATGTAAATTACAAGTTTTAATGGCCGCTGCGACGTCGCGACATCTGCTGGGATAATTTAGAAATGGTAATCCTAATTTGGGAGGATACCTATCTACGCTCAGATTTGATTTTTGCTCTGATAGCGTACTCTCGTTCATTACGGTCCGTAAAACGAAGTGAGAAAACGTTATTAGAGTATTAAGTGAAATCACTACTGAATAGATTTACGTCTAAATCAACTGTTATATATACAAATTTATGTTAAACAGCTGAATTGATTACCTACCTTAGATTTTTTTGAGTTGATCTCACTCTTAAAATCAGATAATAATCTACAATATTATTTCTTATTATTAAATTATGTTGGGCCTACTTGTATTTATATGACGTTTTTTTGGGTTAATTTATGTATATACGTAATATTTGTTTAATTATTGAGTGTTACAGACAGAACAAATTCTCTTTTGCACTCTTCACATATTACACAAAGAAAACTATTTCGATACACACAAAAAATATAAAGAAATGTAACCAGTATAAATAAAAAAATAAAACAACAAAACAACGGCTTTCGTAATATTGTAGCATGTCAAAAAGGATTCTAACTCAATTATATTCCAAGGTATGTAAAAGTACATACTATGCGACATCACGATAAACTGGATAGCAACAAAAACAATGATGAAACAAATAGTATCTATACCTAACGTGCCGATTGAGTCGTGGGTTTGATTCCCATTCAGGATAGACTTTTGAGCATGAACATGTCTGTTTGTCCTGAGTCTGAATGTAATTGTCTGTGTATTTATTGAAATAAAACCATACAAGTAGGTATATGTAGTATCGTTATCTGTTTTCCATAGCACAAGTTTTGCTTAGCTTGGGTAGCATATATGTAGGTATATATAACACAAAATCGGCATTATTGATTTTGAGGCAACAAGTTCGCTGGCTTACTTCTCTAAACTCTATATAATCGACACATAAATACATCACACATTCTAGTACAAACAACAAAGTAAATAAAAATAAAGGGGTCAATTGCTGTATACAAAACAATATAGACGCGCATCTATAAACATCCGATCGCAACGTCGAAAACAATTTAGTTAGCGATGAATTCGAAAAGCCCGGATAAACTCGGCAGATATGCCTCTCTAATATTCCGTGTGGGGTGCTTCGTCCGTTGAAAACGTTATGAATAATATATTGGTGGATGCACGCCCGGTCGCGGCACATCAGTCGGTATTACGAATCGAATCTCGATGCTCCCAGTTACGCGGACGACAAATATGTATGAGCGGTGGACAAACGTACACGGATACAATCATATTTTGTATGTGTCAATGCGTTTTTAATCTGTATACATTTTGTATTTATTTAAAAATCTAACAAATTTGTGTATTTTTACCAGAAGGCATTGAAATTATATTATGTATTTATAGCACAGGGTAATTGATATGTAATGTTTGATTCCTTAAAATAGAAGAAACATGACATTGGCTGACGAACATTGCGGGACAGCACGCCATTGTGACATTATACACCCGATACTGAAAAACTTCTTTTAAATAACAACTTTCCGACGAGGAAGATACTCCTTGTTATTTTTATGGGACAAGACTTTACCCTTTTCCCCCAACTAATGGTACATGTTGAACTTAAACATAATGCTTTTCAGCTCTAATTTCGTAAGCGAACATGTTTTCAGAGCATATTTAAAATTGAAAAATATATAAGTTTTCTTGCTTTTACATATCTGAGTCTTCACATAATTGACTTGTCTTTAACTTTTAAGTACATCGTTAGACATACTCAAACTTACTGAAGGCTTTTAATATACTAACAGTGGTATTACATATGATTCAATGTAATTAATTGCTAACGTTTCTTTAACAACAGACTACATATTTAGATATTCTTAGAAAATCCACAGTGCGGTAAAATAAATAGCAAACATTTTCATTAAAAAGAGCTCAATTTACCACTAAAAGGTTGAAATTCCAAAGGTATTTTCACCATTGTAATAATTAGAGCAAAATTTCAATAGGTGCACAATATGGTTAATTAACTAACAACATAACATCAATTGTTAATACGAATCTGAAAGGACGGAAAGTTTTAATCGAAACGCCGAGAGGATCCGTCCTCCCAAAGCGATTCTTGTTACAATAAATTAATTAAACTATACACTAATTGAATGATACAAAACAATTATAGGCGCCGTTATTGATCACTCAGATAATTGTGTTGAAGAGCAATGAACTTTGACGCTATCTATTCCGACTGTTTAATTATTGGTAAATCAAACTTTTACCTTAAAAAGAGCAGATATTCTTTTTTGAGATAAGTTTGGCCTCCACGTCGTACTCGTACAGCATATTATAATGATTTAAATATGACAAAGCTGGATGCATTGCCTCAGCCTAAGTGAGAAGTATGTCTAATACTTAGTAGATGTATACAAATTGTTGATGGTACTCGTATAAAATACTCAAGAAGATTATCTGCCATTGTGTTGACGAATTCTACTACACTATTAGGTGCCTTATTATAGAGCCAAACCGCGCTCTTCAACTATTCACGAGTCAGGGAAGTTGTGTATTATGACAGTTAGGTAACTCCATTAATTACGTTAATGAATACATTAATGTAATTAATGTAGTTAGTTAACTATGCCGCGGGTGGCCGACGCCGGTTGAGGTGCGATATCATTTTTCACTGCTTTTTTTAGTAAGGGATGAAAAGTGGAATATTTAATGAGGTGGTTTAAGTCATTTTACATGATTAAACTTATAGGACAATAGTTGGCTTAAGTGAAATAAAATGAAAAGATTTACAGCGTCACTTGGTTTTTTTTTTTTTAAACACTAAACGCTTTTTAAAATTAATCTACTGAACTAACTTAACTGAACACAATAACAAATAATACTAGCACAAATAGACTGAGATCGCGTGGGATTTCCCTTTGTAGTAATGGCTCGATTCCGATGTCAATTAGTGAACGCATTTCCGAGACAAAATTGAGAACTTGTTAGATCAGTTGCAGTACAATCCAACCCTGTAATCTATTCCCAATTACTTTTGCTTACAAAAAATAATTCATAATACAAATTCAGGACTGAAACAAACAATACCATGAAATAAAAATGATATAAATTCAAATAAGGCTCGTTCTTAAAATCATCAATTTAGCAGGGAACGATTGGCTTTCTATAATTTTGACGGATCCAATTATTTTATCGCTCCTTTCCGAACGCTGGATACCCTCGAAATTAATTAATTAACTATTGGTTTAATTAAATCATCCCGCCTCCGCTAAATTTATTCTTTCGAGTGGCAGACAAAGTTTCTTGCTTAAATTACTATGGCAGTCAGATCATAACAAAATGATTGAGATTACTGAAGTTTAATACACTTTTGTAAATAAGGAAAATCCGAGGGTCGCGATGATGTATAAACTTTTTTTATTTAAGAAAAATAATTACCTTGGAAAATTTGTTCGGAGGCTTACGAAGAAATACTCGTACATTGCTAGATTTTTTGGTTGGATCAAATAACAAGTTTTTTTTGATAAAACTTGACTGTAATGTTGGTATTTAATTTTTTGGAGATCGTCCTTATGTAGCTATCAACAGTTCATATTAATCAGTTCAATTTAATAATGAATAGCCACAGATCTAAATAATATCTACATACCTAAATACATTTTCTTTTCTTTCTTTACACAAAATAAGACGAATTTAGAATTACGTAAGTCAAAAAATAAATTATAAAGCGGAAAATTCCTTCTAAATTCCAAGGGTTATGATTTATGTCAAATTACCACAGATCGGTAAAATCGTTTATTACATAAAAGATCGGAAATCTTTTATATGAAGGAGTGCCTTGCTCGCAAAATTCCACCGTTCATTCAATATGGGCCAATGATGCGAAACGACATTGGATGACGTAATCACTATAACTTGAAAATTCATAAACCTGAGTTAGGTTATCTATTTCTCAAGCTATTTTTTCGCGTGCCACATTTTATTTTATGAATTAAGTATATAATATAAGTCCTGTGTATATTTACTTTCATGAAATAAAAAAATGCCGCGTTTGTTGGATTTGAAAATATACTTTCAAAGAAAAATCAATATTTAGGTGTGATAATCGAAGAAATAGGAGGAATATGTTTTGGATATAGATTAACCAAAAAACAAAGAAAAGAAAGAAATAAAGAATTAAAAGAATGTCTTTATAAAGTTCAGTTTCATTAAAAATTTATTGACTGCATAATTATAATCCGCAACATAATTTATTGAGCTCGATAAGTTCATAGGTACAAAAAATAGCGAAGTTTAATCTTGGAGCATAACTCCGCTGATAACACTGAATGCTACTCTCGCACCGGCTAATTACGCGCAAGCGGACCAGCTGGCAAACAATGCACCTCGGTATGCGCGCAAACAATAAGTTTGCAATTCCTTAAGAATTAAACTTGTTCTAAGCACTAAGTTAGCGATTAAGTTACAATCACGGCACTAAGTTACAGTAAACAAGCGGACGGTAAGTCTCATTGTGCAAAGTCAGCTCAAAGCGGAGCCAAGTTCCGTTTGTTGTTTCAATAAGTTTCGCAATTATACTGTACGAGTGTGTTGCATGCATTCGTGTTAACATATTCAATTTGATGATACCAGTCAGTTTTAGAGTTCGGAAGAACAATTTCAGACTAAATCGTTTTTTATTTTGCAACAGGACCTTTTATCTTCCTATTATGAAATAATTTATAAAATCGGTTCAGTGATTTCGGATATTACCACCTACATCCAATATTACAATCTTTACCTCTCAATAATATAAGAGTAGACATTAAATGTAATAAAAAGGAATATATAGTACGAGCCTTAGATTACTAATAGCTAGGTCGTCGCACCTATTATTAATCTATGGTACGAGCGTATACCTATACCTACCTACGTTAAATAATTTCACAACTAATTAAGCACAATGATACGAAATAAAGATGGAAAAAGGTACTCAGGCTATTGGTTATTGTATGTCTACTTTAGACTAAATGCTACATTGACAAGATTTTTAGTTCAGGTTTAAATGTAAAACTCAATGTTGTATTCTCCGCCGTTGAGGCATTAACGTAATTATACCAATATTCAGTCATTAAAGCCCCACTAATCAGTGTACTGTGCACGCAACGTGGAGTTGACATTCAGAATTACTATGTTATGGTTTCACCCCTCAACATTATAAAGTTTTTTTTGGTAATTGCATATCCGTAGACTAGCATTAAGGTGTCGATCACGAAATGTCAGATATTTTTGTCTAATCGATTCTAAATAGAGTTGAAAAATGCCTAGTTTTGTGTCAGACTTTTAGCATAGGCTAGATTTGTGGTAATTACTTAGATAAAATTTCATACTTTTTAAACTTCGATAGATACTATAGTGAAAATTATATCTAGTATTTTCACATAGTACTCAATTTTATGTACATATTCAGATTGGTATTTCACCTATGCATTTTTGTTTCGAATTATACTAATAAGCATTAAATTATAGATTCTGTTCTGTTTTAGCATAACAGAAAACAACAAACCAGCAAACATAGCTTCTCATTTATAATATTAATTAATTATAGCGTGATGAATGAATTACTTATTTTTTCAAACAAGCCTTCACAGTCACTTATGAATAGTTTGACTCTTATCGACCCGTTCGGAAGGTTATTTTTGGTGAGAACAGCCGTAATCAGAAATTACTCGATTCAAAAGAAAATGTTATACCTATTATTTAGCTATTGCTGAGGCAAAGCTTAGACTACGTACCTATAGTATCCTTAATGCGGATCTCAGTGTGTCTAGAAATTAGTATCCACGACGAAAGCATTACATTAGAATTTAGGAGACATCTAGCTTAGAGACTGCGAAACGTGGAAAATGTCTGGTAGGCTAAACTCGCAATGCATGAGGAATTGTAGCATGATATTGATCTTCTAAATCCGAGAAGTAAATGTGGAATTCGAAATAGATTTTAGTAACTCATTTATTTCAAATATTACCATAATCACCAAAACATGTGCTATTCTATAACGGAAAATATAATTCAATGGATAATAAAAGCTGCAAACATAATTATTCGCGAAATTAGTTTAATAAATCTCCTTATTATATCTAGCAAATATTCAAAACCGTAAAAGCGCTTTCGTAACGAAATCTTTGCCGCCTATTCGGGCCTAATTAAAACGATTGAAATATTTCATAACGAAGTGAAAAACGCATTAAAAGTTTATCGGCGGGCGGGCGGGAAAGCGGCATCATCTATTCAAACATAACAAAAACAACGCCACAGAGTATAATATTATTTAACTCAAACGATTTTATAACACCAGTGTTTAAATTGAGATGGTGTGTTTTTTTAATTTATATTTGCGATAGTTATTGTTACTTTGTAGTTAACATTGAATACCTTTTTTTTTTCAATATACGAAAATACTAATAATATACTAATATTATAAATGCGATAGTGTTTCTATCGGTGATACTAGTTTCAGTGGCAGTGACATCGGATACCGCGGCGAAGAACAAGGGTTCGAATCCTACAATGAGATTTCGGTGACGAAAAACCATAGCACGGTGGTAAGGCACTTTGTATGTACTCGACTGGCTGGCTACCACGCTCAAGTTGAAAATCTGTCACCAAGTACCCATCGGTGTGTTTCAACTGCACTTGAGATTCAGATCACTTACCATAGGAAAATTGCAGACAAAACAAACTTATGCAAATAAAATAAAAAACTGACATACGCAACTTTTTACGGGATTGCGAGTTATGCAGCGAGGCGAATTTTAAAGCAATTATAAAACAACATTATTTCTTTCTTCTTGTCCTTATCCCACGCTAAGTGTGGTCGGCACAACATGTTCTCCGCTCTATCATTAGTCGTCTCAGTACTCACACCTTTCATAAACATATCATTCTTCACGCAGTCCATCCATACCTTCTTCGGCCTTCCTCTACCTCTATATCCATCCACACTCATGCTCAATATTCTTTTTATTAAGTTTTTCATCGTTCCTCATAACATGCCCATACCAAGCCAATCTATTGCCATTCAACTTTTCTTTTTATAAAACAACGGCTAAACGATTTTCCACTTGCCACGTATTAAGATTTTAACTGCGAAGACATCTGAACTGTACGATTTTATGGATGTTGATTTCTATGTCGCAGTAAGACGAGTTATTACGGAAGCAGAAGGTTTGAAAATTAAACAGTTTTACAGAGGAGGCGCCGGGGGGCAACAGCCAGTAATATTATAATGTAGGTAGAGCCCGCATTACAAGCATTTCTTTTTCCAACTGCGCTGTTGTCATAAATTAATTTGGCAAGTTAGATTGCGTTCTTGAGGATGAATCTTCAAATGGCATAAGCTTTTCAATTTGACTACCATCTGTGTGTGACATTCTTTTATTTCGAGTTTGTTTTTGTTATACTGTACAAAAATAGCGAATATAACTTGGGTTAATTTATTTCTTTTTAAATTAAAGTAATGTTAGAGATGAGCAAGCAAGAAAATAGTGAAATAAATTAAAACATACATACAAATGTATTAATATGGAGTATGCTAACGTAGTATTTGTTACTACAACGATATCGTTTACGATTGTTAATGATTTCGTTGTCAAATACGTATGACGGTACGCACTGGCATTTCGAAAGGCGCACTTACCAACAAACAGCGTGTCATTTTTATTTCTTTAGCGATCGCCCCGGCTTCGCACGGAAGAACATAATATACTAGGATAGTATCAGGATATATTATTCGTTTACACACTACTAAAGCTCCCAGTCGGCATGATTTGTTCCGACATGATTGCTGAAGCAATCATCGTCATATTTCAGCTAATATACACAAAAACCTTGATGAATTATACACCAAAACCTACCTCATGAATTACTCCATCTATTGGCAGAAACCGTATGAGAATCCTTTTAGTAGTTTTTGCGTTTATCACAAATTATAAATACGTAGGTTTATTTCAAAAACCAACTAACTCTACAATTTAGGGATATTGAGTTAAATATGGCATTCGACCCAAAATGTTATGAAGGTGAAAATTTTCAAAAATCGCAGTTGGTTATTTTTGCATTAAGCCGGCGCATAAATGAACGATCTTGAACTCCGAATCCAAATATCAAAAGCAAATTTCCCACATACAAGACATATTGCTGACATATACATATCTGACTTGTAGTAATAGATAGTTTCCAAACGTAGATAACTAATTTCAGCTCACTTGAACTTGTAGTGAGTAAGACAAACGGAGAACTAACATTGCTCCAGCTTATGACGACATTGAGTTTAGACCAACATTTACCCCGAGGGCAAGTATGCTGCGCAAACTTAACTAGGTACCTATCTCACTAAACAAGGTAAATAACTATAGTTCAGTTAAGCTGTTGCGACGGGTTACCAATTTTAAATGAATTATCAATGAGCTCTAGCTATGAAAGGGAAGTGGTCTTTTGAAAACATGTTTTTAGGGTTGCGTACCCAAAGGGTAAAAACGGGAACCATATTACTAAGACTGCTGTCCGTCTGTACCTCATGAACCGTGATAGCTAGACAATTGAAATTTTCACAGATGATGTATTTCTGCTGCCGCTATAATAATAAATACTAAAAAAGTACAAATTTTGTACGGAACCCTCGGTGCGCGAGTCCTACTGACCGGTTTTTTATCTCAAGTCTCTCAAGCAGGCAGGTGCTTATAGCTATTAGCTTTTCTAATTTGTTGCTAACTTTACACTACACACAAAGATAGGTGCTTGGCGACAGATTTATATTTTGAGGTAATTGGACGGGTCTGTTGATGGGGTTAGTCAGATATATATCACGCCACAAGTCCTAGGTTCGATTCCCAACCAGGACAGAAATCTTTATGAATGTCTGTCTGTTCTGAAACTGGATTGAATTATGCATATTTAAGTATGTAATCTGTTATTTGGCTTGCATAGCACAGGCTTTGCTTAATTTGGGACCACGTAATTTTTTGTTGTCTTAAAAAAAACAAATTTAAAATCCACTAGTTCTGAAGTGTTAAGACCGTTTCATCCCAAAAGAGCTATTTTTGTTACAAATTTTATCAGTTCATACTTAAATAAAGTCGTAAGTTTTGTGAAAACTTAAGGCTGAAACCAAGCATTCGGCTAGAAAAAAAATGGTGATAAACTATATGGGTCTTACTCCTACCTGATCTTAATTTTAGTATTCATCATAAACTTTTACTACTTATAGGTAGTAAAATCCTTATTAGACATAAATTAGTCTAGCGGTTATCTAACACACACAATGTTGGAAATATGACTTTGTTGCAACTATCAAAATGCTACTTATCTTTATGTGATGATATAGAAGTAGGTAGTTTGAAACTTGGGAATTAAGTAGATAACATTGTTTTCCGATTCTTCAGAGGGGGTTTTGGTGCAATGGTTTCGAAAAACATAAGAAAAATATAAATAGCTTTTTCTGCTCTTAAAACGTTTGATTAAATACTCAGACTTGATACCTGGTAATTTCCTCGATTATTTTATGGGTCATATTTGTGTAACTTCCTATGATCTACATGTGAGTGGTGTCACACTTTGGGACAGAAGGTATTTTGATGGCAAGCAGTATGCGAGTCAACAAAGCTACATCCACATTAACTTTGACATTGTAAAAACAGCATTAATATCTGTAGAATAAATACTAGATTTCAATTCAGAGCTCAAAGGTCCAAATCAGCAAGATACGACACGTCAGGCATGTCAGCGCCGTGGCATGCACGCTCGGTATCACTCAATAAACTCGTTACCACCAACGTTTGTGTCAGATTAATTGCATAGACATTCTCCGAATGGCTCGGTGGTCTGGCATGTCAATGAAAGCAATTACTAGCACCATACCCAAGACATAGCACAAGACTGCCCATTAAGCTTCATATCCGGCAATAAGTATCAATCACCGAATCGATTATCTAATAGATACTATAAACAACACATCTCAATTTGGATGCGTAATATTATAGTAGGTATGCGCCTTTGTTCCTTTCACACTTTTGCGAATGATGGATTGCTTGCCAATAGCCGGATGGCAGCTCGCAAACATCCACTCGAGCACAGAAAAAGCGACTTTAAAGACGTCTTTACGCGTACCATCTATCCACGGCTTAAGGTCCAAGTTGCTTTGCATGATCTCAAACAATTTCTTCTACAAAGATGTAAACGCCAATCGATGTGTCAGTGGGTTGATAGGGAAACTTTTCATTTTGCTGGTGGTTGTTGGGTTGAAAAACAATTTTCTTGCTATTCGAGAGCTCATTTTTAACGTTATTGAGTGGGAACTTTTTGGAGTTTAGGATTATGCGTGTATTTTGATCGTGTATTTGGGTTTACATTGTTTGATGGATATGGCGTTTTTAGAAAGCTATCCAGATACTTTGTAAAGTATGTAAAGTAACTTCATTTTGAACTCAATTTTGGGTTTACATCCATAATTCCGTGAAACGTAGGTACTTGAGAGGTTTATAATAATGTACAGTAATTTTTGTCGATAAGCCAAGTGTGTGTTACAAGGGAGATTTATTCGTGTGAAGGACTTCGAAGTTATAAAATTATTACACTAACAAAAGCAATACTAAAACACCAAGTGCGATTGTTTGTATAACTACCATAAAATCCTCTGAAAATTAAAAACCAACATTATAACGATATTAATACGAAAATGTGGATATTATTTTTTATTTATCACATTACGAAACAATATATTTAATGAGGTAGTAATCCTGTATATATCCACTGAACGTATGTATTAAAATATGAATGTTGATAATAATGAAACATGCTTAGGTATATAATATAATTACATCGATATCTACGGATATTTTAAAGGTACACCTACTTTGCAAATAAACCGTATATTTTCGCTGTCACAAACATAAAGTGATGTAGTGCTCTCTATAAGTTCATATCCCTATTTTCGTCGGCGACACGACCTTTGGCATCATTCACAATTTTTCTTCATTTGCCATAAAGTTCCTCCGGATTTCTTATAACAAGTTTGTACTTTCAAAGTTTTGACACATAAAAGATTTCTATTATGACAGCCCATCTTAAGTATGACTTAGGGGAAAATAGTTTTTTTTTGTTTTTTTTTATTCGAAGATTACATTACAACAAGTACTCGTAGTGAGGTAAACTTTGTTGGACAGTTTTTATTTTCCTGACCGTGAAAAAAATATAGCTTTTAGTAGTTGAAATACTTACCAGATATTTATTCTCTTAAACATGGACTATACATATAAAACGACAGATAACATTAAACAATTAAATTTTTTTGACACAAAATTTATTTGCCCCCGAATCTATGAAAACAGACAATATGAATTAAACAGACCGCAATGGAAGCAAAAAATTACGGTCACGGGATTGTTAAAATATTCAGCTTATTGTATTAAAACAGTCATAAAAATCAACTAATTGGATTTCTGGGTACTTCGCGTATCTTCCGTATGTAGATTACAAATGTAACGAGCCATGATTTATTTACAACATATTCCATCCGTACCACAAAGGTAAAATTAAATGTGTTGACCCATATATGAAAACAGTATATTGGCAGTCATTTATTTATTAACTTTAAAATGTGGCATTGGCTGTAAAGCAGAAGAGGATTCATAATAGCTCTAAGTATATTTTTATTTTATTTAATACCTATAACAGTGGTCCAACCTTCGTCAGAAGTAATGATTAGAAAAATATCATGCATACCTGTATTATTAGTATTATATATGTTATAGGTATAGCCTTTGAATTTACTATTCTCACCCTATATATAGGGTTCACCTATTTAGGTTTTGTACTATCCTAGACAGAGAATTCAATTTTTTTTTTTTATTTTCAGATATGAAAATAGCCGTTGATATTTTGCTGTATTTTATTTTGCTCCCAACTCAATAAAGCTTTAGGCTTGCGGATATTTTGTAAACCAGACAATGTTTTCCATTTATATATGCACATATACGTATCCCGTTGCAGTAGGTACAAATATTTATTTAATATCCATTCAATACAAGTTAAGCCTTTAACGTGAAATGCATTAATGGAGCACGGATTAGTGCCGCGCTTACATTATTATATTTCACTTCAATTATGTAATAAACATGTGAGTGTAAAATAGTAACTGAACAATATACAATACAATATTGGCAGAGCATGTTCAGCGTGAATAGCGTGTTCCAAGAATTTAGTAATATGTTATAAAACCAATTAGTTTAAATAATTTCTTGGTCTAACGAATAGTTATTTATTCAGGTAGCAATATATTGTACACTTTAATTAGTTAATTTACAACAAATGTACAAAATATACAAACAAATATAATTTGTATAATATATAAAAAATACTTCTTCGAGGCTGCCGCTGCTGCCGATCGGCAAGTTCGCCTAAATATGTAGTTCCTGTCTAAACATTTATTATCACAATCGGCAACTCATTAGCAATATGCCTTTAAGCGACCATAGTCTCATACCATCAGTATGATTGCTTGTCAGTGGGTACCTATACAGACATACAAAACATAGTATATTTTCACTCGGAAATTCCAAATTCCTATAAAAATCCAATAAATAATTTCACCGAATCAACTAACTATATTCGTACGTTCCACTCCACATGAAAAAGCAGTTTCGATTTTCTACGAGCAAGGCATATACCACAATACGGCACTCTAATAAGTTTACATCCAACGAATGGGAGCTCAAAAAACACCTGTACAAACAGAAATAGAAAAGGACTACAATACACGAAAAACATATCGCTTGGCTTTGATCACCCCTTTTTCAATAATAGAGGCCACCCTTTGTCCCGGAATCTAGCCCGAGGCGAGGGCACTGTAATGTGTCCATTTAATTTACAATACGAAAATTAGAAGGCCACCGCGATATACGACCCTTTTCAATGGATTCAAGGCATTAATTTCTTTAAAATTTCACTGAGAATGATGACAGTTGGATTAACATCCCTGCGCCGTGTGAGTGATTAAATTTTTAAGCTTCAAACGAAAGGTACACTTTCATTTGTTTTTAGGGAGTGATTTTTTCGCCGTCGCAATAATGAGACTTGTTTGCCCCATGCTTGTGACATAATTCTCAAACTCAAATTATTATAAAATGATATCATTAGATGGGTCTTGACATGTGAAAATCTAGACTCTAACGCACGGTTCGGAACGTTGCTTTTGCTGAGAAGAGCCGGCAATAAAGTCAGCAATTACTCTTTTAAAAAGCAACTAGGTCTACTATTGATCCAATAATATGTTAATTAAACTAACAAAATTAAGACATGTGCTGTTTAAGTAGGAAACTAAGAATCATGTTTTATAAATTTTGTGATTCTCATTTAATTTGAAGGGGTATTCAAAGTCGGCGTTAGTGATACACAAACGGCTGACGAACGAAGGACGTTTGTGGTAAGCGGCATGCGGGTACACAAACAAAGACAGTATGTACCGCTCTTTTTGCGGTGACCTTTTTGGCAAGCTATAGGCTGAAAGAGGTTGTACCCGGAAATTCATATTTTTCTCTTATACGTTGGTCTACATGTATATTATGCAAAACCTGTAAATATAAAATATACAATCTGTATACATAAAAAAACTTTCTGGAGCCTGCCGCTGCTGCCGAACGGCAAGGTTCCTAGCAGGCTGGCAGCGTTTCCTCTTTGGATGGCTTGACGCCAGGCTGATGCGTTGGCGAAAATGCTCGGGGGCCCGCCGGTCTCCCAAGGCTTCGATTATTTTTTTAGAGAAATACTTGGGAAACACATTTAATTTAATTATTTATTCATTTTATTTTTGCATTTCACTATTTGTGTATTCAATAAAGTAGCCGTTTTTACCGTATTTCCTTGTTTATTATAGCCCAAAGACGTTCAAGGAACCACCTAGATAAATGTGAGAACTGCATCAAATTCTGCGTAATGGTCCAGCCAGACGTCGAGCGTTGCGATTAGAAAATGTATATAGGAAATAATATTACTTCTACCACCACTCCTACCCAATGAGCCTAACTCTCATAGTTGGTACAGCTGTATATGATGAGCTCTTAAAACATGCAATTTTCCTAGACCAACAACAAGAACTCTTGTTTAATCTAAACTGATATGAAAATAGTTAACTCTTTACGAACAAACCTCTGTGCATAAAATATAACCTCTTGAAAGGTCTTCTTTGTGCATTGTAAATCTTATATATTATCTTATGCTTTTAAACGAGTCTTATACCTTTAAACGACCAATTTTTGTATATATGTAGATATATATATAATCTGAATCTTGGAAACGGCTTCAACGATTTTCATGAAATTTAGTATGCAGGGGGTTTCGGGGACGATAAATTGATCTAGCTAGGTTTAATTTTTAGAAAACGTCGTGTTATCCGTTTTTTTTTGGCAATGAAATATTGCTACAATATCATTAGAATACCAAGGTGAATTTCGCTACTATCTGACAGGTTATAATAGCTCAGGGCGGAAACGAGCGACATCCAACCAAACCAAAGTACCTCGGTTCGATTCCAAATAATTTTTTATTTCCTTTTTTTTCAAGTACCTTCTTTTGTGAGAAAAACTATTAAAATTTTGCAAATAAAAACATCCAGGTACTTATCATAAAAACACGTAGCGCCTAACAGTAAAAAAAAATAACAAAAGTGAAGTGAAAATTTTAAAAATATTAAAACTGACAACCAGATATTTTTATGAAACATAAATTCTGTTTCATATTCACTTCAAACATGGTTTCATATAAACGAAGGTATATCTTATCAAAAATATATAAATCAACAAGTTTACAAACAGACCGCTGTGTTTGCATCCACCATATTTATATTGGGTTACAAGTACGCCAATAAATTGGTCAATATTTACATATTTACTTCATTTTTCACGGATGAATGATTTAATAATGTCATTAAATATGAAATTCGAATACTATTTATGTAACAACGTGGAACAATATCACAAATTAAATAAAACGCTGCATACAAAAAAACACTAAAAGGAAAAATCTAGTTAGGCAATGACGATTGATATAAATCCTGAGCGTATGTGTGTGCACACAGCACAAAAGTTGACAGATAAGAATAAATTAAAATACCTTAATGAAAATTGAAACCCGCAAAGCGGTCTTGGTTCGAATGAATTTTAATCTTAACGTTATCAAGTAGCCAATCCATCAAACATTGCCTCGGACCGTATTAGCATTAGCTAACCGACCGAACAAAGGGTTTTAATTCGGTTATCTTACGCTTTGTTACCACGTTATTCTTTATTCTTCGCTTTTGATGGAGAGAGCTCATACAATTTACTTTTCACAAAGAGATACCCTTATGTTTGTGAATAGTAAGTAGGGAAATCTGCGATGTATTGTACGGTTATATGTAGGTATACTAATTAAAAAGAACAGTTGTTTTGGGCCACATGCCAATAGAGGATATGAAACTTACTCTCGACTTAGGTAGCTTTATTATACTAGCCCTATCATAAATAATAACAATGATACCTACATAAACAACGCTAAGCAATTTCTAACAATATGAAATATTTAATAAATACAGGTACATATAATTTCACTGTACTAAATAATTTAGTATAATGAATCCGAAAATTCTTGTTAAAGGACAAGAAATTTCTTTGTTAATGAAATGACAAAATCTATTGTCATTGTATATCACTTATTATTATGATGCTTAGCTAACTAAAGGCGAATACTTTTAAGTACGCTTTACGTCAAGTTTAAATTAAAGCTTGCTTATGTCTGAAATTCGGCAGCACTTATACAAGCGGCCAAAGATGCGAACCGCCCGCCTAGAGGCACCCTACTGAGCAGATTTAATTAACAAGATATGGGTCTCTTTTAAACCAACTCTACCTACTTTTTGGAACATTGGAGATTAAAATTCAATGAGCCGACAAGATATTAAATAAACCCCGAGACTATAGTTCGACGTACACTAAGGTAACTTAATTAATTTAAAAATTAATCAAGTAATCTCTCGAGCCAATAAATTCTTTCCACTCCCATAACATTGATAGGATACGGGATCCCATTTTTAAAACTTCGTAATTCGATTAAATTTCTGATGTAAAATTGTTTTCATTATCCATTTTGTTTGGGACATTGTTTCCGCTCGTGAAAATCGTAAATTATGGACTGTATGTCTCTCTGCAAGCCCTGAGGCCAAGCCATACCTGTGTTAAAACGAATTGAAAACCGGTAATCGAATGCGCGCGATGGGAGCTATGTCAATATTTTAAATTTAAATATCAAATGGAGGTAGGTATGTACGGACCAGGTTAATATTTATTTATTATTCTCCATGTAACATCCATCTCTCTCCCGATTTTAAATAACAAACTTGTTGTTTTAAAATGAAACTAGCTGTGTTTGTATTCGATGTGTAACTGTATACCTATGCAAAATAAATTGATAGAATATCTCTTTGATTCAAAAACTGCATGCATTAGTTGATTGATACAAAATAAATAAATGGGCGTAATTAATTTGAACGGTGCAAAATAAAGCATACATTCAAACACAGTATAATATTTCATAAATAACATAGCTACGTTATAGAAAATACAATAGTACTTAGCTAAAACTAAAACACATATATCAAAATCCATTTTTAGAGGAAAACCTTCACATCGACGGATGATAAAATATAATAACGTTGTACGTAAGACGTCGGAGGTCGCAACTTTGTTACTTTAGGCTCGAACACCGCGTCATCTGACGACGTAGTTTGACGACGAAATTAAAAATAAGCACAACACCTGCCCTCCTTAATTAGAATTTTTCGAAATAACGTTGTGAACATTTTTTCGGCGCCATATTTTAGCGAGAATAATGCTTGCACTAAGGCGCGATGAGATTTAACGAAAATTATTTTATATAGACTCTGTAAGCTACGCTACAGTATATTGCATTCTCAAGTGTCCATTCAAAGTGTAATTTAAGCGGAATCTTTATAAACTCACCCTGTATTTTAAAGGAATGTTGCAATCCATTATGAGATGTTATGACAGTACGTTGGTTACCTGAAACAATTTATTTTCGTTATATTAATAGAAATAAACCTAAATTACTTTACTTTGATTAAATTTGTTGCGGGTTCCGTTATTGCTTTTCCTGAGATGATGCAAACTTTATTACTAGAGTCGCTGCTGTGGATCTGTACTTATTTGTTAATCACTTTTTTATACGATAACTTTCAAGTTACCCTTACAAATATTAATATAAGGTAATCGTATGATAATTATACAAGAGGAATATATTTTAAAAAGTGACGTACAATGTCGAACAAACTGAATAATAATTAGTAATTATAATTAATTTATTTTCAACAAATGTACAAACAAATATACAACGACTAGCTATCCCCCGCGGTTTCATCCGCGTTCCCGAGGGATCTTATCCTTTCCCGGAAAAGTAGCCTATGTGCTATTCCAGACTATAATATATCTATGTGCCATTTCATCCATATCCGTTTAGCCGTTCTGGCGTAAATGAGTAATAACATACATCCATCCAAACTTTCAGATTTATAATATTAGTAAGATAATATATAAAAAACTCCTTCGAGGCTGCCGCTGCTGCCGATCGGCAAGGTTCCTAGCATGCTGGCAGCATTTCCTTTTTAAAAAGTTATATTCATGGAGTCGATATTATCAGTTGTCAATAATATGAAGTCCGCTGCATTTCAAAATGGACATTATCTATCCATCCATGTCCATACTTCCATACTAATATTATAAATGCGAAAGTGTGTCTGTCTGTCTATCTGTCTGTCTGTCTGTTACCTCTTTACGCTTAAACCGCTGAATCGATTTAGATGAAATTTGGTATAGAGATGGATGGAACCTTGAAGAAGGCCATAGGATACTTTTTGTCTCGGAGAAAGATAAGAACCCTCGGGATCGCGGGTGAAACCGCGGGGGACAGCTAGGATTTCATATATAATATTTACAATCAATCTTTCTGGTGAATTTTAATTTCCAATGCAACCACAAAAACATGATATTTTGATGGTTGTATTGACATTTAATAAAAACAAGCTGATTGTCATGTCAGTCAACACCCATCTTTCTTTAGTAGGAATGCCAAATTATACCACGGTGACCACATACCAGTAAGACATTAGAAATCATATCCAATTCAGCTGGCAATGAAATATAGGATTGCAATAAGAAGTGGTCCCAGAAACTATGCCTCTGCCAGTAAATATGACAGAAAAAAGTTTTCATTTATATTCACACGACACTCAACAGGTGGCGTTGGCGTGCCGCCAGAGTTGGCAGTCTGCGAAACGACTTAGCTTATCTACCACTACTGAATATTATTATAAAATATTAGTCTATATAACCTCGTGTTATTTAATAGAGCAAGTTTGGATATTAAATTGGAGATATAGATAAATTCTTAGTTGAAGTGGAACTAGCAGAAGAGTACAAACACTTTCGCGTGAGTCTTGAAAACTAGTTGCCTTCAAGACTTTGTAAAGATCGAACAAAAATGTATGTTTATAAAAGTCAGCGATAGTTTTCACTTACCATTAGGAAGATACTCAAGATACATATAGAAGATACTTCAAGCCATCTGATATAAAAAAAGATTAACGCATGACGGCAAGTTTCAAAAGGGAATGTATAGTCTATTTTTAGAAAAATATTTATTTAAAGAATCCACAGAACAGATAATACGTGGTTATACTAAATAAAAGGTAGAAAGCCTGCTGTTACTTTTTCCAAGAATGTCTACATAAATTCGATATCTTTATTATTTGTACAAATAAAGTTATACCTGCCCAACCATTGGATACAAATGAAAATTTAATAAACGTAAGTTTAATCACAAATTATTTTACCTCACATTATATTGACAGAGGGATGTCCCAAGAGTAGGACGCTGGGACGGGTTTAAGCCCACAACAGTACTAAATTTATATTTCGGCAAATGGATTAAGTTTCGCAGTTTCTATATGTAGCACGTAATACTGTAACTTGACGAAAGGCTAGAAGTAGAAATTAGAATTTCTGAAATAGGTATTTGTGCCACTAAATTGAATGTAAGTATTTGTTAAATATTTAAAGGAATTGTATACTGAAATATTAAGGTTCAGAAGAAGGTTTTTTACGTTTTGCACGGTGGTAGGGTAGTTTGTAGTACCCGATTGGCTGACTACCACCCTCAAGTTGAAAATCAAGCAAAGTCGCCAAGCACCTATCGGTGTGTTCCGACAGTTGCCCTTGAGAGCCAGTTCCTATCTAGGCTTTGTGTGCTTACCACCTTCGGCCACATCATCACTTACCATAGTGAGATTGTAGTCAAACAAAAGCCTATCCAGAATAAAAAAAAGGGAAATAAATAATGAACGAAATCAAAAAAACAAAACCTAAGTAAAAAAGGTGAGTAGTCATAAAGCACCCAGCACAGTTGGGTGTAATGACAAAATTATACGAAACTCGGTCTAAATAATAGTGAATGCAGGTTCTGAAGTCAGGTTGAATAATTCACCTCTCTCTGCAGTACCTTTCTTAATAATAAACGTGGTGAGTCCACGTTATGGCCCAGTTTGCAGTGTAATCAAAAGTCGGAGCTATCAAATATTTCGTCGGCACGACGTGGTACAGATACTGGCCACGGTCTAGTTACGTCTGGGATACTAATTAATTGCTTGCAGCTTCTTTGTGCTTTTCATATAGGTACTGGGCGGACATGATACAAGAAATATTCATAATATCTGCTTCCAGCGTATGTTCCCGAACTCCTATATCTATTTTTACTGGAATTTCAAGGCTAGAGTGAAGCATGTTTCAAGGTGGTAGTGGTTCAAAACCTAAAATGAGCTTGATCTTTCAGTGAAGGAAACCATAGTGAATAGCACGATGGTAGCCAGCCAGTCCGGAACTACACAAGTTTTCAACTTATTTTAATTTTATTATTAAAGTAAAAATACAACTGAGTATTTTGTGAATATTTCAAGTGCCTACCTATTGCCATTATTGATATCGAGCAAAAAAGGGCAATAAAATCGCGTTTGTTGTATGGGAGCCCCCTTAAATATTTATTTTATTTTGTTTTTAGTATTTGTTGTTATAGCGGCGACAGAAATACATAATTTGTGAAAATTTCAACTGTCTAGCTTTCGCGGTTCTTGAGATACAGCCTGGTGATGATATCGAGCAAAAAAGGGCAAAAAAAATAGCGTTTTTTGTATGGGAGCTCCCCATAAATATTTATTTTATTTTTAGTATTTGTTGTTATAGCGGCAACAGAAATACATAATTGGTGAAAATTTCAACTGTCTAGCTATCGTGGTTCTTGAGATACAGCCTGGTGACAGACAGACGGACAGACAGCGAAGTCTTAGTAATAGGGTCCCATTTTTACCCTTTGGGTACGGAACCCTAAAAACTAACGTTGATTTACTTTACAGATTTTGAAAAATCTTCATCCATAAAAATATAACTAAAGAATATTTTTACCCAGAAGTCTTTACCAGCATATTTTTACATAATAACATTTCGTGAGCGAAGCATCTTAACCATAACCATCGCGTTACCGGTAGTGAAATTGAGTGTGTTGTAGTTGAGATAACATCGTTCTCCGCGGTTTGTTCATAAACTTTGAAAAACTACACGATCATTTATCTTGGTTTTACGTTTGCTAAAATATATACATTCAGTAATGGTATCCTTGGATTAAAATTTTGCACCCTTTTAATCCCTTTATGCTTCATTCATAATTATTTTTGAGTCGCGTGACACCTAAATAAGAGTTTCATATTACATGGTGGAAATAACGGTCTCTTACAGCATATTTATGCGCCATTTGTAGTAAAATATGATAATAATTATCAGGCTTTATTCCGGGTAGCACATGCAACAGTTAGCCAGGCCTATGAAGCCTAGCTTAAGAATATGACAGTACAACAGGTAGGCTGGCGGGCGGCCAACTAAGCCTCTACGCCGCTACGGTTTGTGCTACGACCCTACGATCGTAGCCGTCTCGCTACAGTGCACTTAAATGACTTTCACTTTGGACAGTTTTAAAGTTGACGCTTTTTTACGTCTTTTTTTGCATACACGGTTTTTTGTTTCTATTAGGCGGCACTTTTGTGTATGAGGAAAGTATACATTTTTCGTGTTTGTTTCTTGTGAAGTTTTGATTTCATGAATATTTTTGTTTACCTTACAGATTTTTAACTAATGGAACGTCGCTAAGGAATCATCTTAAATTTTATTAAATACTGTTTCGTAATCTTGTGTCTATTGAGACAAAAGATTATGAAACAGTATTAGATAAGGAAACAAGAATATTTCAGAGAAATACATCTTCTGGATTAATAAAACATGAATGAAAATAAGGGTATAATTTGAAGACGAGGTCGATAAAGCTCAATATCTTCGTCTAGCGTAAGTCTGGTATTTCCACTTCGCTCCGCCTCCGCGGTGCGAAGCGTATAATTTACAATTTCCTCGGCTATTTTTCCTACAGAGCCAGCCATACGAGACGAATTACCTTATTCTCATTATATTTCGTGTCGCCAAAGAGCGCAGTCGGGGTTAAGCGGCGTATCGTTCCCAACGTTTACAAATTTTATTACCCATCTCCTTTTGTTCTGGTTTACGGGCGTCGTGGATTCCGTACGTCATTGTGGTTTATACAGGATGTTAATTATGTTCAGGTGGTTTTCTATTGAGTGTATGAATATTTGTTCTTATGTGTAATCAACTCGGAAAGGATACCAATTATTTACAAAAAGAACCCTACATCACACATTTATGTTGGAGGTTTTTGGAATAAGTACCAGTTCTCAAAGTTGATCTTTTTTGAACATAGATTTTTAAGCAAACATGTTATTTTTAATGAAAACCACCTAGAATACATACTTTCAATCTTTTTTATATAATTAATGTAAAACAATAGTATTTATGGCAAAAAAATATTATTATTCATTCATACAATATTACAACTGGTATCTATTAATATTGTACAAATAGTAATAAAACTTATAAACTATACACCCATAATGGACTTGTGTTTACGTACGTTCCTTCTACCTTTTTTATTTGTTTTTTGTGTTAGGCATATAAATACTACATACCTATAAGAAATATATATATATAGTTCATATTACAATAAAAAATTGATATTCACATGAATATAAAAATAACGTATACAAATTAACTACTCAAATGATTACAAAATAAAAGTTCAATAAGTAAATAAGAACACCATGTGAACTCGTCGCGCATCTGACGGATTAGCTAAAATATAAATTCCAAAGATGTCTCGTTGTCGAATGAATTATGAACAAGCATCACATTTTCTGATTCCCAAGTACCTTTGAAGCGTACACGTCTTTGTTACGGAATTAAGAAATAAGCTACATTCTAAGTGATTTTGTCTGAGAACGACTTATACCTATATTAAGTATAATTCTATATGATAATAATATTGGTATAATAGTTTCGTAAAAAAGCACTAGAAAAAACCTGATAAAATAGCCCTTGTCGGTGGATATTTAGCTTCACGAATGTGATTAAATTATGATTTGATTAACCTATAAATATTAAAGAGCTATTTCATTTTATTTTCAAGAAAACTTTTCATAACTAAGAAAGTAGTTTGTTTGACGATGTTAATTGAAATCTATTTATTTAACATAATTTAACAAGTAATATGCGTAAAAGTATCGTCTCTACCAAACTGACTCCAAATGAAACTAATTGGTGATTCCTGATCCAGACTTACCATAAGACGTTTTGTAAATAAAAACCAGTCTTGGATCTAAAATACCGAGTAATATTCAAAAAACTTTGCAGACAGCCAAATATTTGACGTAACTTTTAAGACTCGAGTAATTTCCAATCAAAACGCAATACGCGTCAAGGAAACAAAACCGTTCGTATACAAATGAAGTACAAATAAGTACATCTGGAAAAGTTGTTCGAGTCAGTCGTTTATCACGAATCTTCGGCGAACTTTTTACGGTTTGATTTGTTACTACTCACAAGCAAGTTGGTAAAGTATAGCTGGATGTACTTTGATTCTGTTACTCTATCTAACACATCTTGATTTTTACTTGGTAATTTAACTCTGACATTTTTAAAAAACAGGTCAATAAATGTATAATATGTCTCGTTTAGCAAATTGGAGTCGAGGACAGTAATAAGCGCAGTTATTTTAAAAAAAAAACTTTGTCGATTTGTAACGAGATTACAAATCACGTAGTGAGCAAATAGATTTAAACTTTACATGCCTTTCTGTCCTGATATTTATACGTTCCTTTTCCGAACATAATTATATAAGCTTTCTCTTTTTCCTGCTAAATTCAAATTTGCACTCTTATATCCAACAAAAATATATTTAGATTTTTCTAAATAAATCTCAAGTACGCTCAGAACATTCTAGTAAACATAAGTCAAAGTTCGGTTACGGCTTCACGCTTTGAAAGTCTATCGCTCCGCTCCGTTTGAACTCCTTACTTATTTGGAAATGTTTAAAAACTTCGAGGATTACCAAATGGATTTTACGCGATGAATACTGATATCTACTTATCGATTTTCCGATTACACAAGTGTAACTGATTCGAAAGTAAACTTTGATGGACGAAGTCAAATCAAGGACTTCTATTTTCTCAATCTTTAATGCTGAAAGTTAAGATTGAATCTTATATATCTAATATCTATAGACAATGGAAGTAATTTACCATCAGGTAAGCTGCCTGCTTTCATCTCATTTCGAACTAGACCATAGTTTTGGCCATGTTAATAAATCTTTACATGATTGATGTTTCCATTTCAATAATTTTAACTAGGATCTTAAACAGTGTCACGGTCTGAAGCGTTACTATTATAATATGTCTTGTATAAGGTACAATCAAGGATGGAACAGATCTTGAATATGCACATACCCTTTGATCAATGTTTCAATACATATCTGTAGCATTGAATCGAAGATAATATGCCTCGTCTTACATTGATGCATGTATATATCTGTATTATCTTTCGGTATAACACCATTATCTGTGTAGGCAGCCATTATATGTGTCAATGAAAACCAAAATGTAGTAGCTTTTATTCATGAAGCAATATTCGCAACTCTAAATGCTCTAAAAGCTATAACTAAAAAAAGTGACAGCATCATGCATTATTTAAAAAAACGTCAACTTAGCTCGGAACTACGATGTTGAATCAACACTATAAAATAACAATTCTTACTCCATTCACTTAGAACGGATAAGATAATTTAAAGAACGAGAGAATAATACAGGATAAATACGGACCATTGCTTTGTATTTTATCAGCGAATCAAGTCTCCGTATTTCCAATGAGAGAAAAAGGGGTACAACAAAGCGAGTTTTTAACGAGAAATACTCTGTTTAAATTAAAAGATGTTTAAGTATTAGTGAGTAATATTGAGGTTATCCAATCCGTCGGTCTGTAGGGTTTGTAATGTCATTAGAGGCACAATAGCGCCGCGGGGCGCGCGCCCGAAATGATCCGTGACGAAAACTCGACAAAATCAATTTAAAATATTCGCCCTTTAAATCTTTTGACGAGTGAACACGGTGAGCGAGGCGATGTCATAATAAATACATTAAAGTAATTAAACTAGGCTACTGGATCTTCATCTCAGATTTATAAAGGAAATACAGCTTAGCTGTGCATATCAGATCCGCTTATTTACTTTGATTTATTAAATCTGTATGGGGCAGACGCTATCTTTATTATAAAATCGAGATTATTAGTTAGGTTTTACGTAGACAAAATTAATTAAAGGGATTGTTGTTATATCTACAACTATTATTAGAGTCACTATTTTTCTTTATTATAAGCAAGATTTATGATACTCCTACCAATTTCATTCTGCGAAAATATTTTGTTTTATTTATATTAGGCTAATATTTGACCACAATCCCATGTTTGGCGAGCGATGTGGTCGAAAGTGGTAAGCACATAAAGCCTAGAACGGAATACAGATAGTTTGAATCCAAATGTATTATTAGTATTTAAATTGTCACGATCTTCAATCTAAGCTTTATTGTCCACATAAACACATATCCCGACTACGCGACTACGCAGTACCTAAACGCTAATCCTTTGTTAAATTTCCTGCTGGAATAAGAATTCCTCATGGCAGACATAAAAATAAACGTCAAATATCACACAGTGGGTACGGTACGTAAATAGCGTAATCCTTCCAAGTAAGAGGCCGTAAGCGTCGTCGTGATTCCCGTCATCTTGGTGGTATAGCTGCTATTGTAAGCGGGCTTATTGTGCGCGGGGATTGGTTTCCCAACGAAGAAAGCGCTAGGGAATCGATTTAAAATTTTCCTTGAAAGGACCACACAACAATGGTTAATACCTGGATTCAACGTATGACCAAGGGTGGTTTTAATTGGCTATACTTAACAAATTCGCTAAAAGCGGCCAACGAATTATCTTTCAGTTTTGTTGGATTCACTCAGGTAATTGCGTTTAACGAATGTAAATAATGTCCAAAACAAATATTATAGCACTCAAATTACCTGATAACATTGCAAATATAGATTTTTGGTTTGAAATTGCATTCAAAAGTATTAGTTAGTATTATTTATTAAATATTATCAGTTAGGTTCCGGGTGGATAATAGAATTGATGTGGTAAATTACGGCCTCTTTGATAATTGAAATCCTCGCACGTCCATTAAGTGTAGCGTTAGTAATGCAAATACATAGATACATACAATTATTATTGTCACAACGACAACCAACAGATAGTACGTTAAAACATTTTTGTATAATTTGTAGCTTAATCAGGAATACCATTTTAATACGAAATTAGCACTTTGTATGTAAAATGGAGCTGGTAACAGTGTGGTACACACTAAACTTTATATGTAACTGTTAAGGTGTAAAGCTCAATGTTATAAAGCAGCCGTATCCACACTTTCATATTCATTGACCGTAAAAATATTTTCTATTTTGCGAGATTGAATTTTCGCTAACATTGTTTGTAGGCGTGCCCCGCCAGGTAGAGCGGGTATATAAATTTTATTTTTATGTTCGCCCCTCTTGTTATCTTCCTTACTTTTTTTCCTGATAGTTTGACGGTAACTGACGTACTATTGTCTGTCATTTAAGGTTATTCATCCAAAAGAATAAGTAAAGAAAATTGCCCGCTTTGTACCTAAGGTTATATTAATTTTAAGTGTGGAACGGTAACAAAAAACCCGAAATTGTAGGTAACAAGAAAATTATTATCCGTACTAAGCTCTTCAGTAGACAGCTCATTTGTGGGATTATCGTAAAACCTTAAAGATAATTTTAAAATTAAACAATAAATTTATTAAGTAGTGTACCTATATAATAGAATCCTTGTGATAAAACTGACAAGTGATGTTTAGTACCTATACGGAAAATACTAGAAACATTCTCGAGTTTCCACTAGACCATACTCGTACAATATTGGTAAGAAAATAAAAGAACAGGAGTAAAGTGTCACACTAACATTGCAGAGAAGTGGACATTGGACAAAGTACATTAGGTGACGCGACACATTTTTGCATGAATTCGCCTTGAAACGACGGGTGAGTACAGTTATTCTTTTTCGGACAAGCTAAAATAGAAAACTATTCTCAAGGTTTAGTCTTTTACGTAGTTTGCGTTAAGAGATTAGTATTTGCATTGAGAATGGTAACAGACTTGAACCAAACATCTGGGCATGAGTGCATGTCTAAAAGAATGTTGTGGATTTATTTATATCGTAGCTGTATTTATTGCTTTATGGTAAGTAACGTAACCTATAAATAGTTGCAATAGACGCCAGCAAGGAAGGTACTTATGAGCTTCCTTTCTTAGTTGGAAAATCGGTCATCAAGCACCTATTGTTGTGTTCCGGCTGTTGCAATTGAGAGACTCAATTGCCTTTTAGGGATTGTAAAATATCGACCCCGCGTCGGCGATGGAAGTCACATACCATTAGATATGCCTACTCGTCAAACTTCTGTCATAAAAATATATATAGCTATCCGCCCTGCTGTTTCACCCGTTTTATAGATTGCATTTTTTTTATATATTACCTCATTAAAATGTTCCTCATTTAATCGTCTAATTAAAGCTAAGGCGTACTCCGTTTAGTTTCATTACATTTGTATTAAATCGAAAAGTTGTAAAATTAATTGAAGTAACATTATTTTTTATACATTTTCTAATGAACACTGAGAACGAAGATTGATATCAAATTTAGAATCGTATGAGTTCGATCGATGTTCGTTTGTAGTACATACATGCACAATTTAAACAATCAGTTTTTTTTACAATTTAACAAGTTAACATCACCAGAAATACCGCAAACTTAGATAATTTTATTAAAAATCAATCGCTTCCAAGAAGAAAATAGCCACGTATTATTCTGGCATCAACTGACTTAGTAATTGACAGGATTGAGTTCAAATAAGCGGTCAGGTAGGTATAATTATCCTTAGATTGTATTTTCAGAATCCATACAACCGCACCACACTGAATATACGGTATACCCAACCATGAATGCAATAACAATTACCGTGTCGATATCTGACCAGCGCTTGTTACCTTAATTACCTTTAGCAATTAATTTAACAACTGGATATCATATGCCTCAAATTTGTTTCGTTTACAAGAGCCTGCAGCTAATTGATGTTCATAATTGAGATTCGGTTGAGCGCCTGATCCGTTGTGCAAAGCAATGAGTATATCTGATGCATTATAATTGGACTGTGTAGAATAATGGATGGTAATTTTCCTATTTCTACAGTAGAAATAACAAAGCCAATGAGAAGGCTACGCGCTCGATTCCGTAATGGAGAACCATCGACAGCTCTGACGTCATTGTCCCTTTTGCATTGTCAACGTTCAACGTGCACTATATGTGCGATCCCTATTGTCTGACCGATTGATTACAATTCCCATTTACCGTGTACTGTATACTAATGGGTCATACATAGATGCGTGCAGAACGTATGTAATTACATGGGGCTTTGATCCGATTAATATACCATATGTATTATATGCTATTGCGATGTTGTTATGGAATGAAAGTTAGAGCGCAGTAAGCAGAGGCGATGATAGCGGTAGTGACGTCAGATACCTTGACGAAGATTTTGGATTCGGATAATAGAATGAGCTTGAGCTTTCAACGAAGGAAAATCGTGAGGAAACCATAGCACGGTGGTAGGGTACTTTGTAGTAATCGACTTTCTCTCGAGTTGAAATTATATTGTCGTGCACCTAGTGTGTTCCAGCAATTGCACTTGAAGTCAATCGCTTACCATCAGGTGATCCGCCTGCCTGCTCAGACTTCCGACATGAAAGATCAGACTTTATAACCAGGAAATAGGAAATCTGGATTTTGAAAGTGTATGTAGTGGTTATATTATCTTTGGAAGTAACTTACTGAATTTCTTCCTGGCAAGCATAAAATCTATAAAAACTATTACTTAATTTGCAACAGGTTCTGAATTACCACCACAGAATCAAATGTTAAAAACATAAGTTTTTTACGCCACATTTTTTCAGTATTATAAGCCCCTTATCCGCACCAATCACCAATCAAAGCCTAAATAAAACCAATGAACCGAGAGCCTGTCTAACGATTGTCACCCAGCTTCATAACTCATGCTATTCAGCCGCTGGCTTAAAAACACTCGGCTTAATGTCACATTTTTCCATTAGCCGACATCCTCGTCACCCAAGGCGGATAAATCGACGACCTGTTGCGATTCGGTACGTATGCCAAAGACGCCCGATTTACTGCGGCCATGCAAATCGTTCTTTAGTTTACTTCGGGGCTACACTGCTTCGTTGTCGCTTTATTTTTTCGCTGTTTTAAGGGGCTTTTGTTGATTTACTTTTTTAAAGGTTTTTCCTTTATTTTGTTGGGTGTTTGCAAGTTACTATTATTGTGTTGATCAAAGTTTGGGATCTTTTTTATTTTCAGTAGGTAGAATCTTCTCCGAGAATCTTACAAGTATATAATAATTACTAATGCGATATAACGCGCGTATTTTAATTACGTATTTATCATGAGTAATTTTTAATAACATTTTAACAACAATGACTTTAGCATTAAGTAGTATAATAACCTACCCAAGCTTTTATCATGAAAATATCTGTTAAATATTTTTCAGTTACAATTTTCCATAAAGCTTCATCATCTTTTCATAATAATCCGTCTACAAAAATCAGCTGAAGCTCCCTTCCCCTCCGCCTACTTATTTATTTAACATTAACAAAAGGTATAGAAATATGAAGGGAACAAAACCGATCCGGTATTACAGAACCTTATTTCTTCCCTAAAAGAGAAGTAGCTATCGAAAACATCGAATAATACCTATTACGGCGTACAGTCACAATGCGCGAGGCATGAGGCCGGATGTCACACCGTTGCGTAACAAGCACTTCTTAATTATGATTGATGAAGGACGATAATTGTTTGCTGTGAATATATTATGCACGGTACGTTGGCCGTCGACATTTACGTGATTTATACGTTTACAGCTAATAAAAAAATCGAATTAAAACTCTGTGTAAAACGCGGTTAATGAGATTAGCTTTAACAGAAGAGTGAATCTCACTCGTTCGTTTGCGTAATATTATGAGAGGATTTTAATGTATCAGTGATTAGCGATAAAGATAAATAGCAATAGCTAATAATTTCCAATAATTTCCAGTAAAAACCGCTTTTTCGAATGCGCTTACTCCTATGGCTACACAATTACATTTTCCATTTTCACAGTAATAACAGTAAATAAAAATAGTTATGTTCATTTTTCTGCAAGTTCAAACTTTAAACGAAAAAAAATGCTTTTTGTCGCTTATACTCTTACCTTTCAACCATTGACGTTTTTAATTATACATATCAAAGAACAACTTTATATGTTCTTATTGGTTTAATTACGTATCAGTCTGATAAAGGAACATTTTCATCGCATCCAATTAGTTGCATATGTGGAAATCACGATTCCATCATTCGTATACCTAACAGGTACAGTCAAGTCATATAGGATTGTAAGAAATATGTCGCTAACAAGTATCTTCATAGACATTTCTATATTCATAAATTACAGAAGTTATTAAGGGTGCATTAAAAAGAAAGTTATAGAATTGACTTTCCTTCAAAGAGATTTAATACATTTTGTGTTGATTCAATTATAAAAAAGAAATAATCCGTTTTATCAATGGCAACGTTTAGGCGCATGAACATGTATTTTTTTCTGGATGTATATCAGTTATCTGATGTCTATAGAACAAACTCTGATTAGTTTCGGATCAGATAGCCGCTTTAGAAGAAATATCTCGGTAGATTTGGTTAAGTAAATGTTTTCCTCAATTGTAAACAGAATGGGTTTAAGAGAAAACAAATAAAATATGTTAAAAATCAAAATAAGATCACTTTATTTACTTGCCACATCATAAAGTTTTAATACATAAGACCCTTTTACTAAAATCGGCTAGCAACAATGGCTGCCTAATGAATTTTGACGACAAACTATTCTATTAAGCAATCAGGATTAACTAAAACTAGTGACACTTAAATATTTATCAGTGTAACCTCTGATCTATCCCTTTTGTCCGTAACTTAGCTTTAATAAAGGATCGGAACGTTTACGTATTCAATGTCACTCGATATTTAAGTCAGAAAGTCATAAATATTATATTATTATGATTTACCGTGGGGATTTGCCGAAATATTTCAAACGAGATTTTAACTTTTTAAGGATGATAGCTCAGTGGTAGTGACGTCGAATACCACGACGAAGGTCGTGGGTTCGAATCCTACAATGAGCTTGAGCTTTCGGTGAAGGAAAACATCGTGAGGAAACCATAGCACGGTGGTAGGGTACTTTGTGGTACCGGACTGACTGACCCTCAAGTTGAAAATCTGTCGCCAAACACCTATCGGTGTGTTCCGACAGCTGCACTTGAGAGCCAGTTCCCATCTAGGCTTTGTGTGCTTACCACCTTCGGTCACATCATCACTTACCATAGTGAGATTATAGTCAAACACAAGCCTATCCAGAATTTAAAAAAAACCCTTGTAAGGGTCATTAACATGATGACAATGCTCCTGGCATTTAAGTGGACATTTATAAACTTGTGACCAACTAAAAAAAAAAAAAAAACGCTGGACACAATTTTTATTTTCATCTAGGTATAAGTTTGGATGTTTGTTGCTCAATTACGCAAAAACAGCTGAACGGATTTTGATGAATCTTGGCACACAGGTAGATCATGTCCTGAAATAAAATATAGGATACTTTTTATCCCGGGAAAAGATAAGATCCCTCGGGGACGCGGTTGAAACCACGGGGCGGAAAACTAGTATTTCATAATATTTGTTAGAAATAATATCCATCGTTTCCCAACATAAGATAAAAAAATGCAAAAGTACAGTATCAAACATAATAAATAGGGATTTTAATTACAAAGCAAAGTCTTGCGAGCTTCACAAATCGCGCGCCCTGGCGCCACTGGCAAGCAAGTAAACTCGTAAACAAAAGTAAGAAACAAAGCACGAAGCCCATCTAAGATATTAGCAATCCTTTTTAAGTTACATTCGAGTCTGACAAATGAATATTTAGCGGTGGGAAGCAGGTGCCTCCAGTTTATCAGAGCGGTCTCTCGGCGATACATAAATCAAGATTGTACCTAACAATGGTTTGGGTAAATCTTGCCACTTACCTCGCCATCGTATTTCGGTATGTGACGTTTCTGAACAATTTTTCTTTGACAATGATTCAATATTTCAAAAACTAAAATGATTTTGATTAGTTTTAAAATTACCATTCGAAGTGTTCGAAAGTAGTATTAAAGTATTCGTTGTATTATTCTTAAGTAGTACTTGAAAATACCACCTACCGGACCGGACTTATACCTATGTATAAAAAATATGTCTATAATTAATCTCAAAATATGCATATAACCAATAATATCTATACTAATATTATAAAGAGGAAAGATTTGTTTGTCCGTTTGCATTGAATAGGCTCCGAAACTACTGGACCGATTTCAAAAATTCTTTCACCGTTGGGAAGCTACTATCCCTGATGAACATAGGCTATATTTTATCCCGGGATAAGATAAGATCCCACGGGAACGCGGGTGAAACCGTGCGGAACAGCTAGTTATAAATAAAAAGGTATAGCTATACAACATCCGATCTTAAAAATTAGCCAAAAAAGGCACTCTATCTAACGCACACATAAATAACTTAATATTGCAATATCCACGCCACATACAATTAAAACACGATGTCAATTTTGGTTATTTTGGATGACTTTTACTATAAATTGCACTCGGTACGTGCAGTACATCCGTTGATACCGGCGACGAGACACAAGTCAAAGTAGGCTAATTAGCCACTTTTTTGCCTCCGGCTTTCATAGCCTATCTGCACCTTTTAGCTTATAATATCATTGCATAAAAGCTCGTAACGCCTAATCCTAAACACACACACTCGTACCTGCAAACAATACACATTTACAAAACGTGTGTGTAAGTTAACTGATCTCGAGGAAGAGCAGGCAGGTAGCAAAAGCGTAGGACAAACCACTAAAAGAACACGTTACTTCTGGGGACACATCAAGACAGTTAGTGATGTGAATATTACATTGTATTTCTCTCATATCGATAAATATTTATTTGCTAAATGTCGATTGTATAGAAAATAAGATGAAGATGTTTAGTAAGTGTTTGCCTAGTGAGGTACTTCATCGTATCTTCTTACTTTTATTGATTTAACTAATTAATAAGCCCAGTAATAATGTACGATTCTAAAATACAACCGCAATTATTACAGCCTAATATAATATAATATCTTATTAGAATGCTAAATAACTCTCAATTTATATCTATAAAGTTAATAAAGCCTCGTTCACATCGATCAATTTGGCAGCATCACTAGTATAGTAGGGCGGGGCGGGCAACGGGCAGACGATTAGCCGTGGTGTTTCTCTGGCCGCCGCCCGCCTTGGAAATAGAAAATAAAGGTGGTGTGACATGCGCCAGCTACGTTCACACTTTCAACTGGCGCTAGTTGACTTGCTTTGCAAATTGATATGACTATTTTATTTGGAGTCACCAAAGCAATTACACATCACATTAACAAAACATTTCAAGTTTAAAAAAATACAATGAAGAGTAAACAATGCCATTGATAAGTAACATAACTAACAATTTTAACTTTGAAATACGCAAAAATAAATTTCATTGTATTTTTATCATTTAATCTTAATGCAGATTCTGCGAACAACAAGCTAGGCGCTACCAAACTGCTGGCGCTTTTGATCATTTAAATAAAAATATTTTTTCAGTTTTGGATAATTCAACCCTTGACTGAAAATATGGATAAAGCTATTTTTTTAATTTATAGAAAATATAATATTTTATTATTATTTATTTTCAATTTTAGGAAAGGGACAGACATCAAGGTCGCCGTCAGTCTCTGCAGACTGGCACAGAATAGAGAGGAATTCCGTGTGGAAGTCGCCGACATCCGATAGGATATAGAAAATATAATTATGTTAGTGCGTTTTTTTTTGTAAAAACATCTATAAAATGTCAATATCTCCAACTACTTATATAATTTTTATTCATAAAACAGCAGGTACTCGTACACGTGCGCGGAATCGTCACCCGATCATTTAATATTTAGCTTTAAATGGTGGTATTTTTATTGACAAATAAAATAATTCAATGATTGATCCATGATTATAGTCCAGGACTCACTTCCGCACGTATAGAGATCGTGATTCACTTGCACTAAGTTTGACGCGCCCTCTGAACAATCCAGCTACTAGCACCACTCAACTTGCCTGTGTAAAGCAACAAGTCCTGTCCATAGACGATATAAGTTAAACGCGCGGTCGTCCGCCCGAACGTGACCGCTTTACGTATTTATGCAGATATATACCCCTTCCCACACTTGCACCTCACGTCTCAGAGCCCAAGAAAGAATTCAACTAACGTACCTGTGTGGGGACTTATTATTGGCAGAAACAGAAGGCGGACTTAACGGGGATTCCGATTTTTGTCTCCGCATAAAGATTACGGTGAAACCTAGGGATTATGTGAGGTAATCTAGAAACACAATACACATTGGAATTGGATGTGTGGTGGGAATGGAAGCTACGTTATTAGATTAGTTTGATATTGGACATAATTTGGTGTAAGCGTTATAAAATTCAATTCGAAAAGACAGTAAATTAACTAGCCAGATAAAAGTGGAGGAAAGTGATTTAAGATGTGCCTCTACAGTAAAATACACAAATATTATAAAATACTCTATTAAAATATCTTCTTTAATGACTGTACACGCCCATCTCCCATTGAAGTAGGTAGGAACTACAGATTTCCAGTTGCTAAGCACTATTCAGTTTTGGGTATTTTTCTATGCTTATTTTATTCACCTAATGTAGAGGACATCCTTGACTTTTTCATTCAAACTTATAAGAGACAGATATAAACATTTTTATTATGATATCACTGTGCTACAAATAACCATTTAGTAAATTTTCCTAACATTTCATATATCTGAAACAAAAATGGTCCGTCATGTCCAACGTCTCAAAATAAAAGCCAATTTAAATGCATGCTGACGCGCGAGCTTTAGAAATGTGACTCAAGCCCTCAAGACTTCTTTGCTGTATACTCTCCTGGTACCCGAGGCACAGCCTGAGGCAAGTGTTGCAATTACAGCCATGTAAGACTACCTTTCCTAAAATAAATAGAATGGCTATTCAAAACTAGCTTTCCGCCCTTATTGAATTTCGAAAAATCCGGCATTACTCCTTGTCTACTTCATAAAAGGACCATCTGTGCAAAATTTTAGCTTTCTAGTTTGGGCTGGGCGTTGATGAATCACTCACTGAGTGAGTCAGGACTTTTCTTTTTATACGTTACGAATGTATCCTGTTCAAGTTTCCTATACATATAAGGCACCTAACCATTATTAAGTAATACAGATGAAGTGACTACCACTAGCAAGTCCACTATTCAAAAACAACTTATAACCTAATTCGTCGAATCACATCTTTACCGAATGGTATATTATTATATTTATAATGCAGTTAATTTTTTATGTAAACAAGCATGCAATATGGCTATTTATTCGTTCCGCATGAGCGAACTCTCTAGCGCTCAACTCTCATAATATTCATGGAGAAAAATCATAGTTTATGACTCACAATCTTTTCCCATGAAAGCTTCTTACGAGACGCCCGAGCCGAGAGAGAGCCACGCCGCATTAATATTACTTACACCACAAATAAATTTCATTTCGTAATATTGAATAAACTGAGATCTCGAGCTAGTTTAATAGTGGAGTTGGTAAAAGTTCGAGACACGTACGGGCATGTGCTTGAGTGCAGTGCAACGCTACAAGCTGCTCGGTAACAGGTAAAAATTGATCGATGGAGCTACGTGATCTTGAAACTGCAACCGCTGTGGAAACTTGCTCGATTGAACTTGATTATACTACTTATATTTGTTTTACAAAAGATTTTTGTTACTAAAGTGTCCAAAATAAACCGTAATAAATCAAACAACAAACCAAGAAGAAAACAATCACCCTGACCTAAATCATTTCCCCAACTTAACATATTGCTTAAAAAGCCTAAATCGTCTCAACGGGCCCAATCCGAGCACATTTAGACGGGATCCCTCGTCACATGATTTTGAAAAGGGAAAGGCCCAGAATTAGGTTCGAGTGATTTGGAAAAGCATTAGGAGTTAGTAAATCAGGATGAACTTCACCTGTTGTCGGTCGTCGCTCGGGCAGATAACGGGTACGTAAGAGAGGGGCAAATAAATCAATCATTCAATAAACTGGTGCCGAGGTGACGGAGCGATTTGTCATACGGAATGAGGGGACCTTAACGCTGCTGCTCGACTAATGTATTGTCAGTGATTCTTATGTCGAAAGGATGGCAGTTTTTCAACTTAAATCAGTCCGTGGTACTAATTACCTGAGCGTGTGGATCTTTTGAAAAACATTTTGACTCTTCACAAAGGGGTAGAGAACTGATATCCAGAAACAGTTGAATTAAGATAACTTCATAAAGACCTAGGTAGTTCCTACTATTTATTTTATTTTATTCAATGCTTTTTGGTAAGTTCATATTTGTAAGTCAAGAATCTAAGCCGATTTCCAGTAAACGTGGTTTATCAGTAAATAAAATAAAACAAAGGGATTTCCTCTTTGGCTAGTTTGAATTATAGCTGGGCGGGCCATTCAAAGCTATTCCTATCAAAATATACACTTAAAATACATCTAAGGCTTTCTTTTCCTTTGTCCTTTTCAGAGGACACTTTTGTTTCGTAAACAAACCCCGATTATCCACAGATTTGCTACAAAAATGATAGGTAAACAACAATATTTTAGGCAAACAACTTATATATCCCTAAGCCAACATCGCCGCACGCCCTGGGGTCCTCTTTTGTGAGCTGGGGTCCATCTCACAGTTCGTTATGTAGACGGTAGACCATCTGTTATTTCTGCCCGTTACATATTTTAATGCCCCCCAAGGAGGTTTCTTGCCGCCCTCTTAACCGTTTCCAACCCATTGGACGACTTAAATGAAACATTTAAATGCAATCTTCAGCTCTGATCACGCTTCACTCAAATATACTTTTTCCAGTTTCAATATCTCGTGCCGCAGCCGAGGTGGTAATGATTTTTTGTTTTAATTTAAAATGTAGCTTCTGATTACATTAATAGAGTGCCTTTAGACACTAAGAAATAAAAAGGTTTGATATTAGTTTTAGTAAAATTCTAATGTTTGAAAAAGCGACCCAATTATAGAGATTAATCCTAAACAGATAATAGTCCTATCACATGAAAGAGACGTCAAATTATTTTTGAAGACTTAAAACTATAAAATAAAAACGTAAATAAGAGGTTTTCTCGAGATTTATCATCTGAAAAGCCTTTCAGAGATTTATTCACTAAAATATAAAGCGTAGCGTAGTAGAAGTACATGTTATCAGATTTGAATAATAAAAATGTTTAAGTTAAGCAAGCTCAAAGTTAATTTAGCCTTTAGGCTTTATAGTCCAAAGGTTTAATTCTATTTGACAACGATAACGACTGTGGGTGATTGGTGGCGCCCTCCAAAAGTATAATGCCTTTCGGTTAATATCAAAAGATTTTTAATAGTGAAGATAAGGCAAATATATTATTTCAAATGGTCATAAAATATGCAACAAATCTCTGTGTCAATTTGAAAGAGTCGTCAACACAAAGCGCAAACATCGCGGCATCGTTAGAAAACGGTCCCTACGCAGTTCAAGTATTCTGCTTAAACAGTGAATAAGAAATTTGTACAATGGATGCTACAATACTGAATATTCCATTTAAATAGCAGTACATTTGTCTCAAAAGCTTTCTGAGTCGAGATCATAAGAAATGCATAAGGACGCTACGAGACACGGATATAAGAATTCAGCGATCGCAGAACAAATAGCACGACAATGAATATTATTTTACGTGCTAAGCTAAGGTTGGGACACACGTTCGAACATATCTATTACAGTACAAAGGGTACAGTAATAACTTTGTTCGCTTATATGTACTGTGCCTATATTATATTCGCAAATGGCAAATATTTATTTAGTACTAGAGCATCATACTTACACAAATCTAGTAAATGTTTTATGCGAATATAAAATAGTTCTTAGGACAAAAGTGGTTTCCTCACAGCTTTACCAAATTTAAAAGATATCCTATAGTAAATATAGAGAGTACCTATTCTTATTACACTTGTTACCCAAATGCCATAGAAAAGTGATCCTTTAATAAACCTTTTACTAGTTTTCGTATCTATTTATAACTCTACTTAATATGCAAAAATTTGCTGAACGTTGTATCATTTTATATTCATTATTTTAATTGTCTCGAAAAGTAGGTACCTAATAAGAAAACTTGGTTTGATCTTAAAAATACAGTAATTTAAAATACAGTGATAAGTATAAACCTATACTACTGATTTACAAAACAGATTTTTTTTTACCAATAGAAAGCCACGTTATTTAGGAGTCATAGGCTATATTTTTATCCCGGGAAAAAATAAGATCCCACGGGAACGCGGATAAAACAGCGGGGGACAGCTAGTAGATTATAAAATGAAATGTTTATTCATCCAAATAGGTTGTCCAGACAGTTATAGCACGGTTCGGAAGGTTGCTTTTGCTGAGAAGAGACGTCAATTAACTCACCAATTACCTACTATTTTCACAAACTTGTATTATTAGGTACATAATAAGTGTCCTGTAAGAGCGAGAGCTACACCTAAACTTTGTCTTTGTTAATACTACCAGTTCCTTCTACCGTACCTTTAATTGATGTATAGGAAAATTCAAAAGTGCAGTAGAGATCTTATTATTGAAGCGTGCATCCAGTCTGTCGCCAAGCACATATCGGTGTGTTCCGACAGCTGCACTTTAGAGCCAATTCCTATCTAGGCTTTGTGTGCTTACCACCTTCAGCCGCATTATCACTTACCATGGTGAGATTGCGGTCAAACAAGCTTATACAAAAAGTGAAATAAACCTTGCATTTATTATTCACTCTATTATTTTAACTTTTGAAGGCTAGTGAAGCTTGTTTTGACGCAACAATCTATTTGTATTTGGAAATCGTTCAATCGAAAAGTTTAGCTATCTCACAATACTAGCGTAAGATTTAATTTTCCTGTAAAATTACCTGAGAAAAATTCAAGTGACTGATTAAATTCAAAAAAGACTTTCTTTTTAAAGTGGAGCACAAACAAAACAAATGTATTTACTTAGCGAGGACAAACAAAATAAAACCGACCGAGAGGTTTATAAAGGCTACAGTACAAGGGTGGCGGACTTGGCGGAGCGAGCATCAGGCGGGCGGCGACAGTTCGTGAACTAACATTATCACACCATAATCCTATAGGCAAGATCCCAGGTGTACAATTCTATGAACGATTGGATCGTGACGTAGGTAGTGTCGCTTCACATGAAGTTGCTTTTCCATAAATTCCAGAAACACATGAAACTAGTGAACCGCAAATGAAAACGCGGTCAGTGTGCTTGTAGCCTTAAGCTGTATTCACTGAATTAAATTTTTAAAGAGGGTTCTTAATAAGGTTTTCCCAAACAAATTCTTCATAAAAACGCTATCTTATCCGACGTTTCAAGGGATGGTTTTGTATTTTTAACAATTACATTTAGAGGCACTCGATTATAATGAGGTATACTGTTGTATAAATTCATAATGCCTCGGTAAAAGATTAAAAGATAACATTGCTTAAATTTTTATCGTTCTCCTAATATTTTTTTTACTTCTTCTTAGTTATTTTAATCTCGTAAAGACATTTTAATAACATGCTAGGTAGGTACATATTTTATGTTATACACAGAGATGAGTGAATGCACAATTTATTTATGGTAATGCTGTAATTGTTTTCTTAAAAACACAAGGCATGTTTAAATAAAAAAAAAATTATATCAATCTAACATAATTTTATTATTATTACCGAAAGAAGGAGAGTGAAGAAAATGTCCACTTCTTGTGTAAAATTAAGCAAAAGCATTTATTTATTACAACGCCATCTATTCGCTTCCAGCCGTACTTTCAAAGTTCAAATGTAGTTACTTTTAAGCCTAGATACGAACCATCTGTTCAAAGAGGATATACCGCGACAACAGCGCCATGAGACACTGCGGAAAATTGTAGATAACTAAGTTTCAGGAAACTTTTATTCAATGTCATGGGTAGGTTAGCACGTGCTTTTGCATTCTTGCGCAGTCTTTATACTACGATCTGTTTTAGGCTCTGTTTCATATTTTCTGCTAATAAATATAAAGTAGAAAGATGCACTTACAATTTTTTCGTAACTGTCTTACCTGAAAAAATAATAACATTTTATTAGGAATATATTTATTAATTATAGTTTTCGAAAAATAAAGGAAGTTTTATGATAGACAAAAAAAGCCAGGAACAAAGAGACGAGTTTTAAAAGAGATATACTCATAAATAAATTCACAATACAAATTATTGAATGCTTCTAAAAGCGCTCCCACAGCGAAAGCTCAAAGCTATAAGTAATTAATATTCAGTCGACAAGCATCCGGCTGCGTAATGCGTCATCCCTCGCGGTCCATCAAATATTTACTCACAACTTTTTAATGCAACGATGCGTCACACACATATAATATAGCAAAATACGCATTTTCAGGGAAATTATTACTGCTATCTATTACTTTAGGTCTTATGTCAAATATCTTTTTCTTTCCAGATAAAATACAATGTTACTAATATTGACTAATTAAGTACTAACTGTCCCCCGCGGTTTTACCCGCGTTCGCGAGAGATTATATCCTGGAGTTTTACATATGATACTTTTTATCCCGGGAAAACATAAGATCCCTTGGGAACGCGGGTGAAACCGCGGGGCGGAAAACTAGTATACAACTGTTTTTTTCAAAATTAATAATTAATCACATAATAACACCCAGACAAAAAGACATGATCATCCAAACAAATGTCTGTTCTGGATGGAAATCGAACCCACGACCTTTGACCCAGATAAGTAGTGTGTTAACCAACTACGCCAACCGGTAATCAAAAGTACTGACGCAAGTCCAAATGCCATTAAACACCGGTGGATGGCTTGCGATGGATAGCAACTATCTACAATACAGTTAGTCAAAATTTTACAGCATTCCATCCAATAAGTCTGATTCTAAGATTCTTCTCAGTTCAAGGTTTAAGTATATTCCGAACCTGTGGTAGAGTCAATTGTAAACGTTCATAAGTGTCTTACCAGGGCCTAAACTGAATAAAAGAGTTTTGATTGATTTTGATTCTACTTGTTTCTAGTCTACCCAGTCTTGTATAACATGAACGATCGTGTATGAGTCGTTTATTGGCACATGAAGCAAATGGTACCGGGCGCATAACATTCACGCCGACGCCGACGCGTGGAGATGAAGTAGCTATCACCCATAAACTACGTAAAGAATGGACAGTTAACGTGCTATTTTTGTAAAATAATTCGGAGCTTGTGAATGAAATCCTATAAATATTTTATTTTCGTTGTGTATCATTTTTCCTCTCGTTTTCCTGCAATCTTTGGGAGTGGTTTCGTTTAAAGGGACGGAAGTGTGTAACATGAAGCCGGGTTGTCAAATGTGTAATTTTAGTTTCTCTATTGTAGTGCAGGCAAAGGGAGCGCCCATACAGCCTCAAACTCAAAACTCATTTATTGACCAAATAGCGCGGGGCGGTGGTAGAGTTGGCTGTCAGAAATTGGTACATGTATGGTGTAACCAAGGTGAGATGTCAGATGTTGCACATAATATGCAAGTACTGTAAGGCTAGCTAGATTTTTAAAGAACATTTCTAGAGAAAATCTATGAGATATTACAAGTAAAATAAAATTCTGTAAAATACTGTAGGTCACTATTACAAGTGCACAAAACAGAAGTCACTATATTGATAATCTTATTAATTGTATGAATTTAATCTTACACTATGCTTATATTGGTCTTTACGAGTTCCCAAGGTAACTAGGCACTTTAAATTACCATATGCACAGAACTGCGGTTATTACCTACTAAAGAGTCCATAATTGGCAACAACAACATTGGCAATAACAGGCCTGGTTGGTTAACACACTACCCATCACGCCGCAGGTCGTGGGTTCTATTCCCATCCAGGACAGACATTTGTGTGCTTGAACATGTCTGTTGGTCCGAAGTCTGGGTGTAATTATCTATTTAAGTATGTATTTACAAAAAAAGTAGTAGTAAAGATTATAATATATTATTATGTATGTATTTTTTTTATTCTGGATAAGCTTGTGTTTGACCACAATCTCACCATGGTAAGTGATGATGTGGCCGAAGGTGGTAAGCACACAAAGCCTAGATGGGAACTGGCTCCCAAGTGCAGCTGTCGGAACACACCGATATGTGCTTGGCGACAGATTTTCAACTTGGGGGTGTTAGCCAGCCAGTCGAGTACTACAAAGTACCCTACCACCGTGCTATGGTTTCCTCACGATGTTTTCCTTCACCGAAAGCTCAAGCTCATTGTAGGATTCGAACCCACGACCTTCGTCGCGGTATTCGACGTCATTTACCACTGAGCTATCATCGCCTTAAAAATGTAGTACCTATATCAGTCATCTGGTTTCCATATACAGTCTCTGCTTAGTTTGGGATCACATAGCCGTGTGTGAAAAATGTCCCAGGATATTAATTAATTTATTATCTTATTTGGAGCGATGGTAGACCTAATAATATACAGTTGCAAATGCTATATGGATAGCTCCTCAACCGCTGAGTGGCTTAGACCACCGACACAACGGTACACCTGCGTCATGCACGCGTGTATGTATTGTAAACAATTTGCAGCCGCTGCATCGCTACTTCCTGCCAATACTGAGAGCTGCATTCAAACGGGCAAGTCCACTTGAAAACTTACTAAATAAAGACGAAGCACCGAAATGATTTTTAAGATTTATTAAAAAGTTGTTGAAGTTTAGATCACTGAAGGCTGTTACTGCGCCAAAATATCATACAAAATAATAAAGGGCTACCAAATCAAAAACAAAGTCACACAGTTAATTACACCATTTATAACTCCTACTATTGAATTATTGCATTTCGATTATTCAAGATAATCGATATAATTATTATTTTTATGGCAGCCCTGGTTTAAGCAGTTTGACAGCTTTGACAGAGTTTGACTGGGGTTTGATTTGACTTGTCTGTCATTTCAAGTTATCGTAATCTCTTGTTTTGTTATTATTTATTTGTTGTTTTTCCGTTTCATACCTCGAACTTTGCTAATCATAATAGACACCGATGACGCTATTTACGACAACACTGGCATTCCTACTAGAACGTGGTGATTATATCCTCTTTGATTCCTACCGATACTGTTCCAAGCCCAAATGTTGACTTGATTCCTACTATTTCCTACCATGGATGTAATACCTACATCCATGGTAGGAAATAGTATAGGCACGTCCGACGACGGCATAGGTACGTCCGATGCTATGGAATTGAGATGCAACAATTGTAATTCCGACTTTAATCAAAGGAAAAGGCATAACCTTGATCTGGTGGAGGTGATGTCGGTAATACAGTGGATCTCACCCCAAGTGGTAAGTGTTTAATTCGCTATTTGTTATCCAACAAATCTTTGAATAGTATCATGTCCCTGTGCAGCCTATTTTTTATGGTGTGGTATATTTGCTTTGTCATGTCATTTGTGACTAATAGCACTGTAGTGTGTGTGTGTGTGCATTCTTGCTGGACTCTGGCTTTGAACATTTCGACTGTGGCTAATGAAGAGTCTTCTACTAGTAGTGGTTGGCAACGTTGTTTTTGTGTTAGCTATAAATGTTCTTTATTAAGAACAAGATCTCACGTCTACGTACTGATACAAAATGTGAACTGGTGTTCTTGCAAAGATGCATAGATTTGCACTTAATAATTGCTATGTTCTAACAATTGCACACAGTCTCTGAAGCTCTATCAATCATAAAAATGTCTCTAGACTGAAAATATTGTTTAACGGCTTTGATTCATAATGAATTAATTTGATGTGATATTAGCATCTGATGTTGAAGCTGGATAGGGGCCTTATATATCTACATGTTGGTTATAGGCAGATATAAAATTAATTATTGGGATTGGGATTTTGTTAATTCAATCCAATAATGGACTAAATCTTCAGACATGTCTGCTATATGCTGAGCTTTTGTAAGTTATGAATCTGATTAAAAAATAAGATGAGGAAAAAAATATTTTATTTCAAAAACCATGAATGAATGAATGAAATTCTATACACCAAAATACAAATAATACATGACACAAAAATAAAAAAATATACAAAAAAGTGAATACAATCTAGGCGGCCTTATCGCTTAAGCCATCTTATAAATGTTTCCTAAAAAGCTATTAGAAACACCTGGATACAAAACCTTATTATTTTTGATATTCCTACAGGGTAAAGCTACCAATTCTACATATTGTTTTTATTCTCAGTGACTGTTCACTCCAGGCCAAAACCCCATACAAAGTGGAAAATGCCCTTTGGCATAGAGATAGATGGAACCCTGGAGAAGGGCATAGGATACTTTTTATCCCCTATTTAAAGTATTTTATATCCCCAAACTTGCGGATGAAAATAACTGTTTAAGGTAAAGTGACTTCAAACTTTGTAGTGGTAGTTCATGCACTACGCCCGTGTATAAACGAACTCAATATCGTCCAATCATATCAATTTAAGTCGGGTTTAATGTAAAGTAGAGCATGCAATCGAAGGGCAGGTACATACTTTCACAGAATATTATCACAAATTATTGGGTTCTGTCAGTGAGTCCTACAAATCATCCGTACAGCAACGCAAAAATACTACAAATGCTCCTGACAGTTGCTTTTAGGGTTTTTGTGGTTCAACATCTGCCACATCAGACTTACCATGGTGAAATTGCGGTATAACATTTTTTTTTTTTAAAAAAATATAATAGTAAGCAACATTACACATTATGTTAGTGCCTCGTTTAAACATGACTTCCAAATTCAAACATTTTATCTTTTTGTCCCCTTTTGAATTAATTAAATAATTATAGATGCATTTAAATGCCAAGTAATCATATTAGTGGGCATAGGTATAGAGAGAGTTACACAAAAAAAAGACATAGAATTGTACACAGACTTTACCCATAATAAAACGTTGAGTTGCCGAATGAATATCCCATTTCGACAAGACGCGCGAATATTTAATCGAAATTCCAATTCATTTAACTTAAAACGAGCATTTTCCCCTACATGTATTTTTTGTAATTCGATTTTTAGATATCATCGAAACCTAACAACCTGCTTGTAATTCTACGAAATACCTATTAAAAACAGCTTATAATTTAACCTTCACTTTACTGGTAAGTTCAATTAAACTCCAACGTAATAGTAGGCAGTAATGCACATCACATGTCGCAACCATTACCCTCTGTATATAGCTCTATGCGTAGGCATTTAGACGAACAAAGATCAAAGGGAGTTTCCCCAAGAAGTGTAACGTGGGCGTACTAAGCTGATCAAGTTGAACGTAGTAATTTCGTCGACAGTAATAAGATTCAGAAATATTTCATACATTTGAATTAGTAAATAAAAAAAACGGTAGTAAATAATTATTGGATTTACGACTTTTAGGTTCCCGTACTCAAATAATTTATAATGTCGACATGTCCGTCCGTCTGTCTGTACTTCACAGCGATTTTACTAGGCCGTGACAAATTTGACTCAATTATAATAGAAAGTTATGCATAATTTATAAAAAAAAAACTCCCTAAATGGGCTATCGTTGAATAAGTCTTAAAAAATCATAATTGATCAACGTAATTCTTATTTACTATTTACAAGATTTTAAGGGTAAATGGTGTTTTTAAGAGATTTACGTTGGGGACACATAACTAACCTGCTGTTAAAATTTTAGTTCCGAAAAATCTGAAAAATATACAGCGCTAGATCATGTACCTACATACAACTACACGTATGCATGGGGGAATCACTTAACATCAGGTGACCCGCATGTTCTTTTGCCCATTATTAAATTTTAAAAACGTACAATTCACGAGCTATATTCGAACAAAGTGGTTTCAAAAACTGATTTTCGAATAAGGTAAAGTACTTAGGTACTTCAGAACCCTATGGTATGCATGGTCCTACATACACTTAGCTGTTTTGTCGACTAATTTATTATGAGGTTCTATATTTTAGAGCGCAAATGTTGTTCAAAACTCTATAAAGCACAGGGAATATTCACTGCTCATCAAGTCTTTAACTCAACGGTCTCACTTAATAACCGAATAGCCAATAGGTGGCATGTATTATGAAGGACCTCAGTCCTGAAAAAGTTGTATGATTAAGAGAGACGGCATTTCAACTAAGAGTTCATATTGGGTCACAAACATAAAAAAAATACTGAACTAATACCCTCAAAATATGGTATTCGATTTCGTTATAATGCTTCGAAACGCAATAAACCCTCGGATTCAGCTAATGCTTATAGGATTTCTTTTATATTTTCTGGCTAACTTTGCACTAAATATGGCGATCAGAATTCTGAATGAAATGTTTTATTTTATTTTTTAACAGGCAAAAAAAGGCGTCACATCAAGTCTCTCTATATCTTTGGTTGTATTCATGAGCCCGCGGCATCGGACGTGGCATCGCCGCGTCTCGTCACTTCACAGACACAAATGGGGGACGTTATAATAGGACGATACGCGATTTTAGCGCTCAAGGTCCCAGACAATTGTTCCATTTCCAACGCTAAGTATCTACAATAAGTTCAGACGGTACAATTTTTTGTAATGACAGTTTATTGTGGTGAAGATAGAGGTGCTTCTGGAACTTCTTACATTATTTAGATACTTTGTTATTACCAAGGTCAGATAAGGCAATGATAGCTCAGTGGTAGTGACGTCGGATACCGTGGCGAAGGTCGTGAGTTCGAACCCTACAATGAGCCTAAGCTTTCGGTGAAGGAAAACATCGTGAGGAAACCACAGCCGGTGGTAGGGTACTTTGTAGTACTCGACTAGCGGACCCTCAAGTTGAAAATCTGTTGCCAAGCACCTGTTGGTGTGTTCCGGCAATTGCACTTGAGGGCCATTGGCCATAAGGCATTGTTATAAGGTGTACAACACATTGTCAATCCCCTTGTACTGCTAATGTCTCTAGGCGACGGTAGTCACTTCCCATCAGGTGACCCGCCTGCCTGGTTGTCGCTTGTGATATAAAAAAAAAGATTAAAATCTTAAAATGAGGTCGTTGTTTATTATTTAAAGAAGACAATATTTTTTAATGACGACGGCGTATGACTATAATCAGTCTATAAATATCAATTGAACCTTACAGCAGTTACACTTCCTACCTACCTAATTTCACTTCAGTTTTCTGATTGTCAATCTATGACATCAGAATTCTTCTTCCACACGAATACTATACCTAGTATTAGATCGCAGATAGCAGCCAATGTTATTACGAGTCATGAGCCCCAAGCAAACATAATCACAGTTCAAAAGTTCCCGGTGTTCCCTATTCAGTACAATACAAAACATTGACCGCATAAATAATGCAACTGCTGAGTGACGTCAGCAACAGAGTCCCGTTGGTAAACGAGCTCCAATTTGAATAGTTGTTGTGCCACGCTCGGTTTAGTTTGTCTCTGACGTACTAGCTTTTATGATGTATTAGGAACTGAACTAATAATAGGGCTGTAGGATTTCAGTTACGAAATATATTAGTATTAGCTGCATAATGGAATCTATAAACCATTTACTGGAAAATTGCAATCGATACCTTACTCTTGAGTTGGACACCTTCAAGGAAAATCTACTGTAACTAGTTTTTTGAGATTTTATAGGAGAGCACTTTGTTTTCAGTGTCTCATCTTTAAGGATAGTAGGTACTTATTTATATGAAAATCTTCCGTATAGTATTTTAATAGCTTACTTTGTATTTTTTTTTAAAACAACAAATAAACAGAGATGTTACTCATACCATAAAAAAAAACAAGTTGAATATGAAGATGATAAATCACGTAAATAATTTCACGTGATAATCGTGATGTCATTTTATGTTTTTATGAACTGCAGATGCTACAGAGAACAGTGTGTTAATTATGTTTTAATGAAATATAGATTTAAATCTGAAAGAGATACATTTTTTTTAAGTCAAACATTAATCCAACTCAAAATTGTCAAAAAGTGAGATACGTTAATTATTTTTGGAGGTGTCGATATAAAGGGCATTGTCCACTTTGTATGGGGTTTTGGCCTGGAGTGAACAGTCACTGAGAATAAAAACAATATGTAGAATTGGTAGCTTTACCCTGTAGGAATATAAAAAATAATAAGGTTTTGTATCCAGGTGTTTCTAATAGTTTTTTAGGAAACATTTATAAATGGCTTAAGCGATAAGGCCGCCTAGATTGTATTCACTTTTTTATATATTTTTTTATTTTTGTGTCATGAATTATTTGTATTTTGGTGTATAGAATAAAGAGTATTTCATTCATTCATTCATTAATGGTTTTTGAAATAAAATATTTTTTTCCTCATCTTATTTTTTAATCAGATTCATAACTTACAAAAGCTCAGCATATAGCAGACATGTCTGAAGATTTAGTCCATTATTGGATTGAATTAACAAAATCTCAATCCCAATAATTAATTTTATATCTGCCTATAACCAACATGTAGATATATAAAGCCCCTATCCAGCTACAACATCAGATGCTAATATCACATCAAATTATTTCATTATGAATCAAAGCCGTTACACAATATTTTCAGTCTAGAGACATTTTTATGATTGATAGGGCTTCAGAGACTGTGTGCAATTGTTAGAACATAGCAATTATTAAGTGCAAATCTATGCATCTTTGCAAGAACACCAGTTCACATTTTGTATCAGTACGTAGACGTGAGATCTTGTTCTTAATAAAGAACATTTATAGCTAACACAAAAACAACGTTGCCAACCACTACTAGTAGAAGACTCTTCATTAGCCACAGTCGAAATGTTCAAAGCCAGAGTCCAGCAAGAATGCCATACTACAGTGCTATTAGTCACAAATGACATGACAAAGCAAATATACCACACCATAAAAAAATTGGCTGCACGGGGACATGATACTATTCAAAGATTTGTTGGATAACAAATAGCGAATTACTTACCACTTGGGGTGAGATCCACTGTATTACCGACATCACCTCCACCAGATCAAGGTTATGCCTTTTCCTTTGATTAAAGTCGGAATTGACTGGCCGGTTGGCGTGGTTGGTTAACACACTGCCTATCACGCCGCAGGTCGTGGGTTCGATTCCCATCCAGGACAAACATTTGTGTGCATGAACATGTCTGTTTGTCCTGAGTCTGGGTGTAATTATCTATTTAAGTATGTATTTACAAAAAAAAAAGTAGTATATGTAGTATATCAGTCATCTGGTTTCCATATTACAAGCTCTGCTTAGTTTGGGATCAGATAGCCGTGTGTGAGAAATGTCCGAGGATATTTATTTATTTATTTAATTACAATTGTTGCATCTCAATTCCATAGCATCGGACGTACCTTCCATAGGTATTACATCCATGGTAGGAAATAGTAGGAATCAAGTCAACATTTGGGCTTGGAACAGTATCGGTAGGAATCAAAGAGGATATAATCACCACGTTCTAGTAGGAATGCCAGTGTTGTCGTAAATAGCGTCATCGGTGTCTATTATGATTAGCAAAGTTCGAGGTATAAAACGGAAAAACAACAAATAAAGAGGAAACGCTGCCAGCCTTCTGGGAACCTTGCTGATCGGCAGCAGCGGCAGCCCCGAAGAAGTTTTTTATATATTATAGTTGTACATTTGCTTGTATATTTTGTACATTTGTTGTAAATAAAATAATTATATTCACAAATAAATAATAACAAAACAAGAGATTACGATAACTTGAAATGACAGACAAGTCAAATCAAACCTCAGTCAAACTCTGTCAAAGCTGTCAAACTGCTTAAACCAGGGCTGCCATAAAAATAATAATTATATCGATTATCTTGAATAATCGAAATGCAATAATTCAATAGTAACATTACTTCTTTACTTGTAAATATATGAATGCAGTACAACGTGATTTCACGATTTTAATGCCTTTGTTAAATGTTTTGAATAATTAAACATCCTTCTTATGAAGTTAAATAAAATAGTATTATTGTAATCGATATAAAATACATATTTTAAAATCGATTTTTATTAGTTGTAATTGTTTTTTTTATGCTGGCAATGTGACGCAGTCGTAATGCCGACAGGAAAAAGTAATTATGATTTAAAATACTTATTTATTTGATGTTTTTATCAGTGTAAATCTACACAACAAAAAATGACCAATATTCATGGTTTAATTAAAGATATTTTTTGGTACAAATGTTTTTCTCTAACAATTCTGTTCACGCCAAGCCGAAAATGAACAATGCCCTTTAGAGGTGTTATGTTAATTTAACTTTGGTAACCCTATGCAACAAAACTATTAAGAAATGCTCTTTCGCGTTTAGCACGCAATATCCGTAAATTACCCGACACCGAAAGTAATTGGGTACACTCATTGAAATATTAAATAACTAAAATTTCATCAGAAGCATATTTAGTTTTAGTGTACTAAAACTAACTAGTTTAGTGCGTTAGAAAACGCGGTCAGCTCTAAAATAACCATTAACATTTTCAAACTATTAGTTAACATAATAATGCTGCAGCATTTTCCACCACACATCTGGTAGGTTTGTTAAGTATATTTTAATGGCGGGAACCTAGATAAATGAACACCAATACTTTTTTTTTTACATTTGTCTTAGCCGGGCTCAGTGGCGCGCCATAGGAGAGTCCAGACTGATACGGGCTGATGATGGTGTATCTGAAAAATGAGTTGCTGGAGCACTCCTTAATACCTGGTTATACAAATCTACAAATCTACTACATACCCCATAGTGGTTTTTAGTTATGGATACTGGATGGGAATCTATAGCACACATATTATTATTCTATGAAGAATTTGTGTGGATCTCTCAAGTCTAACAACATACCTACTGGACAGCGAGATCTATAACTTCTTTAGTAAGCTGTGGGCTTTGACCCAGATCCTCAACATTCGTCAAGCAAAAGTGAGCTATCATCGCTTCAGACGAAGGTTGTATATGCCTTGATAACCCGTTACAAACTAGTGGTTATAAGACAGAATCTATTTCACTATTTGTAAATCACAAAACATAGGAGGTAAACACGGAATTATCAATTCGGGCGGTTCATATTTGTGACGCACGTAACTGTAAACAATTTACACGAAGCATGAAACTACCTTCTCAAACTAATATTAGTTTCACGTTTCATTCAAGCGGTTGTAAATTTCAGAAGTTAACTGTTTTGGTACGAGTCGACGACAAACTTATATTTGCTTCTATCTAAATTAGTTGCCATTCAATTTAACACTTTACTTCACTTAACTATAAAGTATTGAATTTAATTTCTTGGTATAACAATTCTATTTCAGAATGTAGGATTGTAGAGTGCAAGTTCTAAGAAGTTGAAGCTCAGAAACACTTGGTTGAGTGAAAACAAGAATTACTTAATTCCAAAATAACACCATGCTTGCACAGATAAGTATAAAAAATAACATAATAACCCTTTTCTGACACTGCTAGGTATAATAATTATTAGTACCTACCCATTAGACTATCTGACTATACTGGATTTTTTAATATTTTTTTTTACATTTTTATGCTCAACTAATTAAAAATAACCAAGGAAAGATACGCAAATAAACATCTAACTAACTTTAATTCATTTAGGCTGTAGGAGCTCACTAATGTATAACTTTACTGGAGATAGGTACCACCGGTTCTAAAGTACCTACGTCTTCAACTTACAAGAAGTTTCTCACTTATCGAGGCATTATTTATAAAGTACTAGTGGGCCCGGCAGACGTTGTCCTGCCTTGAAATTAAAACAAAACATAGAACCCGATTCCAGCGACACCGTCAGCCCGATCTCGTGACATGTCAAAAAGTCGATCTATACAAAATGTATGACAAAAATATAAAAGTTATCTTCATTATTCTTTTTTTTGTGCATTTTTCTTATTTTTTAATAGTTATTCTACTATTCCGGGCGGAGACGAATCTAACAAATCAAAAATCATTGAAATCGGTCCAGCCGTTCTCAAGTTATAAATAGTGTAACTAACACGACTTTCTTTTATATATATACTAGTGGACCCGGCAGACGTTGTCCTGCCCTGAAATTAAAACAAAACTTAGAACCCGATTCCAGCGCCATCTACCGGGTCCAATTTTGTTTTCAAATCATCGAGGAACCCATTGAAATACACACACAAAATTTCATCCAAATCGGTCCTGTTACCATACTCCTCCGAAACGGCTTGACCGATTACTCAAATTACTAAAATGGCTATTAAAAAATAAGGGTTGATCGTAGAAGGGTGAAAATTGGGGATTGTATGTATTTTTGTATGTTGTATCATAAAAAAATAGAAATTAGAAATTTTGTCTCAAAAATAAAAAATAAAAATTTAGGGGTGGACTACCCCTAACATTTAGGGGGATGAAAAATAGATGTTGGCCGATTCTCATAGATACCGGATAAGCACAAAAAATTTCATCAAAATCGGTTAAGTCGTTTCGGAGGAGTATGGCAACGAAAACTGTGACACGAGAATTTTATATATTAGAGATAGATTTTACAAATTCTAATATTGAAGGCCAAATAACAGAAAATAAGACATAAGATAATATCTAAACACACGATCAAAAATAGGAGACAAATCGAAGCGATTTTACAATGTGTAACTAAAACTATACACTTTTCACTTCCCAATGGAACACAGTCCATCGAGCCGTGAACACATCACAAAATCGTTTATGCGAGAAAAGACAAACTTTCAAAACGTTATCGGTGCCCGTCGCGCCGCCGCGCCGCGCCGCCCCGCGCCGCCAAGAAGTACCGAAAGGACGAACTCTCACATTCGTAACTCGACCGTAAATTCACTTTTTTACGATGCGATGTTGCGAAAGGACATATTAAATGAAGATTCAATATGTTAGGGCAGGGGCATCGGCCCACACCGTGCGACACCATTAGGAAGTGGCGGCACGGAAAACCCTCGGAATGTGATGCCCCCTTCACTTTTCTATTTAGCTAGCAAACGAACTAAATCGAATTCTAATAGTTTTTGTTTATAATTTTAGGAGCTTACGTTTTATTAAATTTCAATCATATGTGGTTTATGTATGTAACTCTTAATGGTAATGTACCTAACCTTATTAGCGTGAAACGTTAATCAAAAAATTTAAAAATAAAATAAATAATAAACGTAAGGGGAATATTTTTTTGCTACGTGTTAAACGTAAATATTTTCGCAAATGTGAAGAGATAAATAGGTATTTGAAAACTTTCTATGAGCGGTTAATTTGAGCATATTTTTATCAACGGAGGTACCTATAAACTTATAAATATCATTGATTTCAGTTTATAATAATGTTGAAGCCACATAAATAAATACATTAATAGACAAAATTACATATTATTTACATTCCCAATGTGAATTTCCAGTACACTTGAACGCGTAAAGGCAGCACAGGCATGGATTCCAATGAAATGAAAGGATATGCGCAGTGGAAAAGCTTTCGACCTGAGTCACCTTTAGGTGGAAATATCTTAGCTTCAAAATCTTTTATAGTTCAGCCTGCTGCAAGAAATCCTCTGGGGAACACTGAAACCACCTGAAATATATTCCCTATTTTATATTTACTTTGTTTAAAAATAATCTTCTGTCTGTATATATAAAAGGGAATCGTTACTGACTGACTGATCTATCAACACACAGCTTAAACCACTGAACGGATTGCGCTGAAATTCAGCACGAAGATAGTTATTATGACGTAAGTAACCGCTAAGAAAGGATTTTCCAAAATTTGCCCCCTAAGCGGATGAAACGGGAAACCAAAGTTGAGGAACGGGATCGCGGGTGAAATCGCGGGGTGGAAATCTAGTTTCTCTGAGCGTGCTGTAAGCATAATTAAGAATATCATAACTGATAAACTATTCAGCCTACCAAGTACCCTTATGACGTAATTCGATATCAAAAGGGAAAACCCACGTTTAATTTCCCGACGCGGATTGACATTTCCTCAATAAAATACGTACCTACATTAATGAAAAACAAAGCCAATATATTCATTAGTAAAATATAAAGCATATGCCAAATGTATGAATAAACAAAGAAACCTCACACAAATAACGAAACGTAATGCCTGAATGAATATTCGAGTGATAATTCAACATACTTTTAAGAATAAACAAACATACAAAATGAATAATTGCGAAACATTATTACGCGTGAATAATTCCCGGAGTGCTTTCTCTATCTATTTACATCACTACGTAGAACACTTGCGCTAGCTTCTGGGCTAAATAAAATGGAATCACTTCACCAGCTTTATTTGAACATTTGGTCAAATAAATAATCAAAATAAATTGATAGTTCAAGAGATCCGAAGTAAAACGACATAAAATAGAAATAATTTTAGACAGCAAAATTAAATGGGTCATTGATATTCAGATGTCATCAAATCTGTTTCGAAGCGCTTGAAATTTTGCTGTATGTTTATAAGCCAGTTAGTCAATCATGACAACTTATTTTACATGTTTAGATCGTGTTTGTTTTAGCAAAATTCTTAAAATTTCCCATTCGCCTGTACTCTCTGAATATACTATTCCACAAATACCTGTAGTTCCAAAAAATTCAAAATCCAAAAATTCTTTCACCATTAGAATTATCCCTGACGAACATAGGCTATATTTTGTCCCGGGAAAAGATAAGATCAAACGGGAACGCGGGTGAAATATTTTATAAGTTTGTACATTACCATTAAAATATTTTGCTATTGTTTATTTAAAAAAAAATTGGTGACAACCCTTGCTCTGGAATCAACTGGCATCCTCAACGCTGTTATTCAGATCACTTTTGATGCCAATTAATTAATTGAAAAGGCATGCATAAAAACAAATTAACATAACATTTAAGTATGCAGATATTCTTTAGAAATTTTGTTGTTTATACTTACATCTAAACGATATAATGTTCTGTATATACAAGCTTTCTTAAAGGAAAGTATGAAATAACAATGTTGCCTCGCTTCAGCATCTTGAGTTTCCAGATTTTATATTTTAAACGAGTTCTTGTTATTTTTAGTAGTGAAACTACTTTTACTGTATACTTATACATAAAAAAAATTAAATATGAGTTGTCACATATTCCTCGATATTCCAAACAATTTGACGTAAATGTCGGTCACGTGACCATTTAAACCATAATTACAGTCATATTTCAGTTAAATAGAGTTTTAGAAGATAGACCTATCATTCATTATACACAGCATGTATTTAAATATATTATAAATAGTATGGATACAAAATGAAGACACGCTGTAACTGGGTGTAACTGTCGGAAGTTTCCGCCTCCATAAATAACTACAAGAAATGCAATAAAAGCTTTAAAAGTTTGAACTGGATCCATTGAACAGAGCGCTATGTGTCGAATTATTCTTCATTGTGCGTTGGCCCCCATCCAACATTGCTTTTATGATTATGCACATTTTATAGTTTCCTCAATATAAAGTTTGACGTTACGATTTTGAGCAAACACAGGCGTACATCAAAATGCCTATTTTGATAAATGAGTATTAAAAGTTTTATCGATATTTTTTTAATTTAAATTTCATGAGAAATATTTTATACTTACCTACCTATTTAGTTTCAAAATTGTGAGTGAAGTTTTTTTTAATTTAAAAGGTGTGTGTACTGACTGAGACGACTAGTGATAGAGCGAAGTGGAAGAGGAAAATATGTTGTGCCGGCCTACCTAGCGTGATATAAGGACAAGAAAAAGAAAGATTTCGTTTGAAAATAATTTAATATCTACACTACATTTACACACGATAGCATTTGCTTCACTTTGGGTCACTGTTACTTTTAATTGCACTCGATATGTGTAGTCCATCCGTTGAAGCCGTCGCGTGACGCGTCACAGATCTAAATAGGGTAATTAACCACTTTTTACCCCCCAGCTTTCGGAGCACTTATAACCTATCTATTTACTCTGAAAAGAAACCAATTGTTTGGGAAAGGTTTGAAATAAAACTAGACAAGTAAAATATGCAATAAAATATTCTTAAACATGTAATTTGTGTTACTATAGAATATAACTATTACTATGTCATTCGTTTGATCGTATTAATAAACGAGTGAGCCATAAAAAATATTTAAAGTTAACGACCGACGTTGATAAATCACACAATTTTTTTATTATAAATACCACATTTTCTTTCTGAACCTAAGAAATATAGAAGTTTACGGCAATTTAAAATACCGGATGACAACGGAATTTTATTTTATTTATTTATTTATTTTCTTTTAGGAAGATTTACAGCCAAATTATTGATATAGGTAGACATGTAAAATTTTGTTCAATGCCATTAAAAATCTCCACCTATAAATAGACACATTATTTTGTACAAGAAAAAAAAAATGTTAGTTGTGTTAGTAAGTAAAATAAGCTATCATAAATATCACTAAAATTACAATTGAGTTTTAAACAATTAAATAACGGTAACAAAAATAGAATAATTACATAATTTCACCGGAATCTTTATTGGTCTTGTCTTTGCCAAAGTAGTTCATACATATTATTTTTTTAATTGACGCAGGGCTTGAACAAAATATAATAATTCTATAAGGGTTCCGATTTTTGCCTAATGATAACATTCTAGATATTTAAGGTGGAGGCCTCAGGGCCCATGGTACGTACAACCTTACGCGTACCTACTGTTCGGCAAGCGCTTGAAATTTTGCTGTATGTTTATAAGCCAGTTAGTCAATCATGACAACTTATTTTACATGTTTAGATCGTGTTTGTTTTAGCAAAATTCTTAAAATTTCCCATTCGCCTGTACTCTCTGAATATACTATTCCACAAATACCTGTCTGGAATATTAACCAAATATATATATTGAAGATATATATTTGAAGATATATATATTTGGTTAATAATTTGGCAAAAATCGGAACCCTTATAGAATTATTATATTTTGTTCAAGCCCTGCGTCAATTAAAAAAATAATATGTATGAACTACTTTGGCAAAGACAAGACCAATAAAGATTCCGGTGAAATTATGTAATTATTCTATTTTTGTTACCGTTATTTAATTGTTTAAAACTCAATTGTAATTTTAGTGATATTTATGATAGCTTATTTTACTTACTAACACAACTAACATTTTTTTTTTCTTGTACAAAATAATGTGTCTATTTATAGGTGGAGATTTTTAATGGCATTGAACAAAATTTTACATGTCTACCTATATCAATAATTTGGCTGTAAATCTTCCTAAAAGAAAATAAATAAATAAATAAAATAAAATTCCGTTGTCATCCGGTATTTTAAATTGCCGTAAACTTCTATATTTCTTAGGTTCAGAAAGAAAATGTGGTATTTATAATAAAAAAATTGTGTGATTTATCAACGTCGGTCGTTAACTTTAAATATTTTTTATGGCTCACTCGTTTATTAATACGATCAAACGAATGACATAGTAATAGTTATATTCTATAGTAACACAAATTACATGTTTAAGAATATTTTATTGCATATTTTACTTGTCTAGTTTTATTTCAAACCTTTCCCAAACAATTGGTTTCTTTTCAGAGTAAATAGATAGGTTATAAGTGCTCCGAAAGCTGGGGGGTAAAAAGTGGTTAATTACCCTATTTAGATCTGTGACGCGTCACGCGACGGCTTCAACGGATGGACTACACATATCGAGTGCAATTAAAAGTAACAGTGACCCAAAGTGAAGCAAATGCTATCGTGTGTAAATGTAGTGTAGATATTAAATTATTTTCAAACGAAATCTTTCTTTTTCTTGTCCTTATATCACGCTAGGTAGGCCGGCACAACATATTTTCCTCTTCCACTTCGCTCTATCACTAGTCGTCTCAGTCAGTACACACACCTTTTAAATTAAAAAAAACTTCACTCACAATTTTGAAACTAAATAGGTAGGTAAGTATAAAATATTTCTCATGAAATTTAAATTAAAAAAATATCGATAAAACTTTTAATACTCATTTATCAAAATAGGCATTTTGATGTACGCCTGTGTTTGCTCAAAATCGTAACGTCAAACTTTATATTGAGGAAACTATAAAATGTGCATAATCATAAAAGCAATGTTGGATGGGGGCCAACGCACAATGAAGAATAATTCGACACATAGCGCTCTGTTCAATGGATCCAGTTCAAACTTTTAAAGCTTTTATTGCATTTCTTGTAGTTATTTATGGAGGCGGAAACTTCCGACAGTTACACCCAGTTACAGCGTGTCTTCATTTTGTATCCATACTATTTATAATATATTTAAATACATGCTGTGTATAATGAATGATAGGTCTATCTTCTAAAACTCTATTTAACTGAAATATGACTGTAATTATGGTTTAAATGGTCACGTGACCGACATTTACGTCAAATTGTTTGGAATATCGAGGAATATGTGACAACTCATATTTAATTTTTTTTATGTATAAGTATACAGTAAAAGTAGTTTCACTACTAAAAATAACAAGAACTCGTTTAAAATATAAAATCTGGAAACTCAAGATGCTGAAGCGAGGCAACATTGTTATTTCATACTTTCCTTTAAGAAAGCTTGTATATACAGAACATTATATCGTTTAGATGTAAGTATAAACAACAAAATTTCTAAAGAATATCTGCATACTTAAATGTTATGTTAATTTGTTTTTATGCATGCCTTTTCAATTAATTAATTGGCATCAAAAGTGATCTGAATAACAGCGTTGAGGATGCCAGTTGATTCCAGAGCAAGGGTTGTCACCAATTTTTTTTTAAATAAACAATAGCAAAATATTTTAATGGTAATGTACAAACTTATAAAATATTTCACCCGCGTTCCCGTTTGATCTTATCTTTTCCCGGGACAAAATATAGCCTATGTTCGTCAGGGATAATTCTAATGGTGAAAGAATTTCTGGATTTTGAATTTTTGTTAAAAGAAACAATCAAATCTTTCATCTTTATAATATTAGTATAGATGTAGGCGGTTTTCCGCGTAATCGAAAGTGAAGCACAATACATCATACGTGTTAGTGCGGCACGTTTGGTTGACGTCCTTGATGTGGAATGCCATCTGACCGGCATACTCCGCGCTATGATATGGGGTTCTTCAAAAAAGGGCGTAAAGAGAGCTCTTCAAGGTCGGCAACACATCGGCGGCGGTGACCACTTACCATCATGTGGACCGTCTGCCTGTTTGTCAACCAATTGACATAAAAAAAAACAGTTGCGTATACGTGTGTTTGAGTTTTGAATTAATAAGACGGGCTTAATTGGCTTCACTCAGAAATTTGGCAAAACTCCGTCCAGATTAATTATTAGAAATAAACTTTGTAGTAACAGTCATTAAGTCATTTTACCGCAGTCGAAACAGAGGCAAAGTGGACTTTAGATAAGGATTATGTACCTACTGTTCAATCAGAGAGATTTCAATCTGTCTTATTACGGGAGACTATTTTAAGCATGGTCTGTACATACCATTTTTTAAGATAGTTCCGTCTCTTTTTGTTAAGTGACTTTAGACAGTGACGGATAAAACAAGGGTTTACACTTATGTAAAGAAAATAATATATGAAATAGGACTTGCGAATTAGACAATACAATGGCAATATAACCCTTTTATGTATCACGTAGTTCTTACTCTACATCAGCCAATGCCAAATAAAAACTATAACGAGCTTTTATTTGCCTATTAATTCACAGCTGTTCATTTCAATTACATGTTATTTACCATAACAAAGTGGTGGTAGCCCTGAACGTTACACAACACTGGAGACAGGGGCGCGCACAAAACCGAATGCCTTAATTCAATATAAGTCAATTTGGGCCAATTTAATTTCGCGTCCATGCAGCCGCTTTGCCACAGTACATTATAACCTATTGCCGTCTCTTTTGCTCTCGCAGGGTGTTATATCAACCCTTTCAGGTTTGTAGTTGACGTTTATTCCGAGTTAGCGGCAAGTGTACCTCAATAAACGACATTATTTATTATAGAATTAATATATTCAAATATGTCAAAATATAGTTTAATATTTTTGGCAAAAATACTGAAAAAGATATTTTAATTTGAAGAATAGTAGAATATAAAGATAGCGTAAAAGTTAGTAGAAGTTGAATCCTGAACCTAAACAATCTAACAACTTTGGATACGCGTAATAATTATTTATTGGCAGAAGTAGGTTAGTTATCAATTTACATTAAGTAGCAATATACTCTTAAGGTATGTGCCTTAAGAGTAAAGGCCTCCTCGAGGTTTTTCCAGCTAGCATCTCTAGCAATAGAAATTCACGCATTTCCAGCTATGGCTTTTAAGTCGTCTGCCAATCTAGTTGCCTGCCTTTTGCTCGCCTTCCCTCTGGCTCGCTCTATTCTGGCTATATGACCTGCCCACTTCCATTTTAACTTCAAGCATTGTTCTAAGAAATCAATAAATAAATTTATTTTGTTTTCTAATTTTGCTATTGCGTATTTTTAAACGACTTCAAAAAAGGAGGAGGTTATATGTTCGACTGTATGTATTTTTTTTTTATGTATGTTCATCGATTTTTCCGCCAATTGTCAACCGATTTTCAATTTTTTTTTTTGTTTGAAAGAGTATACTTCGGCGGTGGTCCCATTATCACCAAGTCAGGATCTGATTATGGGAACCTGGGGGAAAACGAGGGCAACCCTCAAATTTTATAAGAAATGTCAACCGATTTTCAAAATTCTTTTTTCATTTGAAAGAGTATACTTCGGCGGTAGTCCCACTGTCACCAAATCAGGATCTGATTATGGGAACCTGGGGAAAATGAGAGCAACCCTCAAATTTTATAAGAATTTACAGTATTTTTCATTCATATACGTACTTATCAAAGCTATTTCCATCTGGTAGTCATCATCTTATGTTACAGAGCTAATGATGGAAGGTACAACTCCTTAAAGGTTAGGAGTTACGGGATATTTATTTAAATATTATATTCACGTTTAGACTCGTATCGTCGTCTCTTTGTATATTAAAATGAGCTGATGATAGAAGGTAATATCTTTATCGGTTAGGTGTTAGAATATACGTTGTCCTAGATATGAAATGAAATGAAACGCAATATCAAGTAGCTGCTGAGAAAGAAGCCTTAATCATTTAGGATATATATTCTTTATTTTCTTTAAAAGTTTATCTATTTATGTATTCCCTCATCTAATAGCGTGATGTTATTTAACTTATAGGCTTTCTCGATAAATGGGCTATCCAACACTAATATTCAAACAAACAAACAAACAAAAACTCTTCAGCTTTCTAATATTAGTATAGATAATGTAAATTAATAATAGGCTTAATTTGCTCGAAAACAATTAAATATTTCTTGAAAACATTGAAATATAAAAAATGGAAAAATAAAACTTTTTATAAAAAAATAAAAACGACTTCAAAGGCAAATATTGCACTAAAAACCGAAAAATAAACTGAATAAGACCTTAAATAAAATGGACAAAAAATATTTCAATAACTAAATAGACCAAAAACTTTACTTATGTAAACTACCTACGCACCTATTCAAATTATTATTCTATAAATACCTTTTGATCTGTTTGAAGTCGGTGCCAAGCCCAAAAATAGAATGAAAGAAATAATAAATGCCTTCACAAGCATCGCCAGATGGCAGTTCAGCCTCCCAGGGAGGAGATTAAGTAATCCCTGGGTTCGGGAACTCACTCTATCTGCGGGCGGCCAGCGGTCAACCGTTTCACCGGATCTCCCTAACCGCACGTCAACATGCTGCGCCTGCACTACTTAATAGCGACTCCATAATATCGCCGGTCCCTCCGCCGTCAGCACAGTGCCTCCTCTAAGGAGCTCTGGCAACCTTACTCACCGCAGGAACACAACACCACTTGGCAGTGTTATTTGGCTGCGATATTCTGTAAGGTGGAGGTACTTCCCCAATCAGACGGCCCCAATTATGAGCAGATGTTATGCTATGTCCTACCTCCTCAAACCGTACGAAGCCTATTAAACCTATTAGGCTTGGCACCGACTTCAAACAGATCAAAAGGTATTTATAGAATAATAATTTGAATAGGTGCGTAGGTAGTTTACATAAGTAAAGTTTTTGGTCTATTTAGTTATTGAAATATTTTTTGTCCATTTTATTTAATGACTTATTCAGTTTATTTTTCGGTTTTTAGTGCAATATTTGCCTTTGAAGTCGTTTTTATTTTTTTATAAAAAGTTTTTTGTACTCTTCTCTATCGTGGTCTCTTATTTTACGTAATTCAAGTCCCTTTTAAAAAAGACTAAATCTGTAGCCAACGAGATCTTTAGTTCAGAAGACTTAATAATTGCTGAAATGTTGAAAATTATTATTGTACCTATCTGTTATTTTCATTATTAATACACGTTATTTGTCTCTCAGTACCTACGTAAGACATGTTAATAGCATTTGAAGATTGATAGTTTTCGCGACTGACGTCACTGATTTAACGAATTTAAATTATGTGAGGATAGCATGACCTTCATTGAGATGTCAACAACATCGGGTCTATTACGTAACATTGTTGCAATTGATTTCTATTTAAAACTGGTTAAATATGGTGGCTACTTCTAACTTAATGGAATGAAGCTGTTTGAAGCGGAATGATCTATAGCTGGAGCCAATTGCAACTAGAAACTTTAGTTATTTTGAACTTTGTTTTTTAAATTCATCAGTTAAAAATAAAAGGTTTTTCTTTTCCATTAAGTTATGCATTTAAAAAAGACACAAAAAAATGTATAGCTAAATAGTAGGTATATATTTGTAAGTAAGACTTTTTGTATTACGAGTTGACAGTAAAATAGGGTCATAAACAAAAAGGACATTGCAATATAATTTTAGGTTTAGTATGTGTTCCATAAAGCTAAGCTTCGATCTCATCATGTTGTAGTCTGAAACCTTACTACATTTGGTTACATCATAGTCATCAAGGCGATATTGTGGTTAGTGAAGGTTTTCCAAAATAAAAATACGAGAATATTTTAAAAATATAAACGACTGGATTTTTACGGTCATTAAAAAACAAGTTTTCCTTGACTAAAACTGAATATCTCTATACAGAGAGTACAACGTACAGATAATGTCATTTTTTTGCGTTTGTCGCAATTTAAGTTCAAGAACCTATTCCAAGAGTAAAATAAGATGGCAACATAGTTTACTAGTTTTCTTTATTTATCTTAAAATTAGAAATCGCAAGATAATTCTCGATTGATTTAAAATTAAAATAGGTATATTTTAGTTCATCCAAACAAATTGTATCTATGAGTACTTAAATGATTATACTCTTTTAAATATCCAACCCAGAAAAAAAATAAACGTAGGAGTCGCTCGCAGCTGATTGGTGATCTCATTAAAATCAGGAAGGGCGCAGAACCGTTTACTTCCCGTTATAGCTGTCTTTAGAAGCGCTCGTTTTTCCCTGTTTTTTTTTAACTTTATTTATTATCAAGACAGATATAGATTATATACGTAAGAATTAATACAATAACAATAATATTTTTGTGTTTAATTTTAGAAACGGAATACCGAAAAATATATTTTTTAACTTACAATTTTTTGTGGCGTATCGAGGATAAGATGAAAAATAACGGGTCACTGGCCACGCTAATATTTTACTTGCATTAACGCATATAATTTGTTATTAACATAATATTATATCCTCGTCGCCATGTCTCTACTCCGGACTATTATAATGAGGAATGAGCTCTCCATTTCGGTTTATCCGCAGACCTGCATTAAAAAGTCATGAGTTTTACAGGTCTGTAACGAAATCTGCAATTAGTAACCCCCGGGGATTGTAAATGTCATAAGTCGGCGATTACATAGGAGCACTCTGCTTATAAAAAAAATACACCGATATTTTTTTTTTTATATCGGGCACACGGGTGTAACCGCTGGACTGAGGTCAACCGTATAATAAACTGAAAATCACTTGATGACTGCAGCTGCAACGTCCGTACCAAACAGACTTAAAATATATTCAAACCGTAATCTAACTGTCTCACATCTTTTAGTTGAATGCACAGCATATAATATTGAAAAACGATTATGTAATGTTCCTGGTACTTTTTGTAATTAATTAATTGTTTATTGTAATTTTGTGGTCGCTAGTGACCTTAGATGTCAAAAAGCGACCTAAAATAAATAATAAAAAAAAGTTGTGGAAAGTTATGTGATACAACTTCGAATTCAATAAAGACGAAATAAGGAAAAAATAAAATCTTGTAATAAGCATACACGTACACATAATGAACAAACAAGTTTCTTCAAACACGCGGTGCGTTTTGTACCCACTTCAATTTCCACAGAAACTGAACATGAAAATAACTTATGTGGTGAGAAATTTTATTTATTTAAGACGAAGACAGATTTTTTTCTTTTGATTTATTTAATACAACCCACTGCTCCATGTTTTGGGAATACGTTTTGACAGTCAATTTATTTGTGTAAGCGCCACTCCCTTTGAATAACAACACAAAAATATGCAAGACGTAATGTGGTTACATAATAATCTAATTTTACAAACATGATCTTATGTCAGACTTTTAGATACTAAAATCCATGAATCGTTTTTTTGGGAACGCAGATGAACTACATATACATATGTATCGATACTAATATTATAAAGAGGAAAGATTTGATTGTTTGTTTGCATTGAATTGGCTCTAAAACTACTGGACCGATTTGAAAAATTCTTTCACTATTAAAAAGCTACATTATTCCTGATGAACATAGACTATATTTTGTCCCGGGAAAAGATAAGATCCCACGGGAACACGGGATAGCTAGTATCTCATAAAACAGTAATCTAGAAAAAACTAGTTACTTGGAATCAAGCGGAAGCAAATGTGACACAAAGATATCATTGTGTACGATATAAAAACGCAATAATCGCAGCAAACAATGACAAATGATTTGATTGTAATTGTTCTATGATTGTTTATAATCATGTAAACCGTTAAGGGAGCGGTAGAGCGTAACCCACGCTGCCTGCGAGCGAAATCTTCGCAAACTTTTGTGTTAATAATGATTTTCAATGGTAATCATAAACGGCTTAGTTGAACTTTGCAAGATAATCAAGTAGGTAACAATCTAAACATCGTGATAACGAAAATATTTATTAAATTAAATATTTTATATTTTATCATCAGAAGGTTGACTGACAGTCTTACAGTCCATTTGATGATAAGTGGCCTTTGTCTTTGGAATATATTGATGATCTTTAAAAAGCATCGAAGAAACCGACTTACTACTAAGCATCAGTCAAAGACTCCAGAAAAAATTAAAAATATATTTATTTATTTATGTTTGATTGTATTGTCAAGTAAAATACTGTTTATTAACCTAATGTCACTCTCATAAATGAACAAGAAATCCTTTGTTTAACTGAAACCTCGATATTTTTACGATTCATTATAATCGCGTGCAGCTCAACTTAGAACGATGGCCCGACAGTCATTCACATAATTCATTCTAATCTCACATTGGTATCAGGAACATGAAACCTATGTTACCTGACCTTCTTTCGTTTTCACTTACTGTGTAATTCGCCCAATTAGACGGATGGGTACGTTTCCAACGCGTCACTGGGCACGAAGATTGCTTCCTTGATACTCGTGAATCAGGTGGAAACCTATGGGGCTGAATTTGCTATGGATATTCGATATGGTCTACATTGCTAAAGTTATTTTTTATGGTGTTTTCTTCGGATTTAGGCATATTTTTCAATGATCGATTATGATATCGAGATTGACGCATACTGTTGGATATAACTATAAACAAGTAGATAGAAACATGCTTAATTGTTGCACTTCCATTGAACTCTGCTGCAGGCATATCAGGGTATTCATAAGAACTCGTAGAACTATGATAGTTATTATTAGGTTATGATAATAATATACATTACAAAAAAATGCTTTCATATCTAGGTAATATTTGATCTTGCAAATACCTTTTATAATATTTTCACTGTTTTCCGTCACTTGAAAGCTCATCCATCATTCTACGTGTACCGATGTTTAGACAACGTAATATTTTATGAAATTGTGAAAGTGGAGAAAACATGATAACACCATCATGATATTACACCTGACATTTTAAGAACCGTATTATACTCCTTCGTTACCCAGTTTATTATAGTCTGGTGTCGAAAATATATGAGAATGTTTATTATACTGGTACTTCCTCGAACGCGCGTATTCCAAGTATAAATTAAATTCTTTTTGCGCCGCAGGATCTCCCACGTTTCACTATTTACTCCCTTTAGGGTAGAAGTTACTCTACGTAATAAGAGGTAGCCCCAATCTGTACTTGATACTATATGTATAATTGTATATGTTACTAGCTGTTTCCCCGCGGTTTCACCCGCGTTCCTGTGGGATCTTATCTTTTCCCGGGATATAAAGTAGCCTATGTGCTATTCCAGACTGTAATCTATCTCTATGCCAAATTTCATCCAGATCCGTTTTGCCATTCTGGCGTAAATGATTAACAAACATACATCAAATTTTGAAGGGGATGTGCCTGTCTTTCTATCAAGAACGCGGAAATACGTGTTGAGTAATGTACCTGGTTAGGTTATAAGGTTACCAGTACATTAGAAGGCTCTTGTTATTATGTCTGCTAATCGTTACATGTTTTGATAACTATTCTAAATATTATAAGTAAAATTTCTATGAGATGTATTCAGACGGTAATTGGAATCATATACCTAAATAATTTTAAATAGCTAATCACCACTATAGACATTATCCAAAGTTGTATTTCCATTCACACAGACATTGGTGATAAAATACCACCATTGATCCCATATTGTGAGTATATTCGGTTCGGAAACTATCAAAGAGAACGAGCGCAACAGCTGTTCGGATTAAATTCGTCTTCCGATGTTGAAAAAGTCTGTTTTTTTTCATTCTATAATTAGGTACATACATAAACGATGAACAGAGCACGGGTTTATGTCGTTAATAGTTTATTTTGATATTTTATCATTCAGGAAAATGAGATTTTCAACGTTGTTTTTAGGGTCACCGTGCAAGTTATACTCGATTGCAGATTTAGTATTGTCAGAAAATTTTATGTTCTGATTATTAATCTTGTTACTATTTACTGGGGGTTAATTTCTCCACATTTGCAGCGCCAGATATTATCTGATTTTTATGTTTTTAATCAATAAAATAATGTCTGTCCGTTCCAGACAGTGTGTCAATTCAATTCAATTCAATCAGTGTGTTCCGGCAGTTGCAATTGAGCGCCAGTTTCCTTCTAAGATTTGTGTGCTTCCCACCTTCGGACACATCATCACTTACCATGGTGAGATTGCGGTCAAACATAAGCTAAACCAAGAGTAAAAAATTTTTTTTATGTTAAAATTCATTTCATTTTGTTCATCATGTCTTTCAGTAATTAAATCAACCGCTCCCCACTTTTTCCATAGCACAGCTTAGTCTTTTGTTCTATCATAAAAGAGACAAAGGCAAATAATATGCTCGTCAAGTCAAGTTAATATGGCACACGATGGTTGCCTAGCTCTACAACTAATTACTAAGATAGTCAAAGAGCTTTGCATAAACTAGTTGGTTCACATTACATTTGTGTCAATTACTTTGAAATTATCAACTGACACATTTCAGATCAACTTCTATTTAAACAAAAACTAACTGTGGCACTCGGGGACTGCCGCGGTAAAGCTATTGCATAGCATTATACTTTTCATCCCATCTATTCGAAAAGGACGACTTGGTTCGCCTTTAAGTGCACCCAAAGGTGGTGTTTTCTATAAGAAACTTTTAGCGGGTAGTAATGAGCTTTTAATCCTCTTTATTTTATAAGTGCGCCGCAATTATCTTTGCTGCGCACTTATTGAATTTGGAACATCTTAGTGTTCAGCGCCAAAGAAATCGAACGCAAATATTGTTTGAATAAAGACTGACTGGTACGACGGCCCATAGTCGCGCCGCCGAATAATAGCTGAATAATAATATTTAAAAAAAAAAAGTGTGTTGTCGTTGGAAACGGTTTTTTTTTTGCAACTGCAGTCGGTTGTCGGCGTCGACAAAAATATAATAGTCGCTGTGATATTTGAAAACAAAATACATGGTAGGGGGGTGTTAGGTTTTTTTCGTTACGGAATTTCTTTATTCGGTCGCCGCGCTCAAAGGCCGCGATAAAAGCTATACAATAGCTTAAAAAAATATAATAAGAGAAAATTCAGAAGTTTCGTTCTAGCATGTATGCAAACGAAGAAAGTGATTGGTGCTGCTTAACCATGTCGGGTAAACTATAAAGCTTGACCGGATGGAGACGGTCGTCCCATCCGTGAGGCAAGGGGCTCCCATTAAATCAAATGAGATATTAAATTACTTGTCTCACTGTCTCTGTCTAAAACCAATATGAACTCAAATAGCTGATGAATCTCTTACATCACTGCCAAATTTATGGGGCATCCACTCCACTAAAAAATAGCATAAACAATAGAACAATGAAATGAGGTTCGGAGTGACGTTGGTGTCAACAAAGATTTTAAATGTTTGATCGAATGCCAAATGCAAACTGTAAGGATGTTAGTGTAATGTTCTTCTACGTAATGGTGATCCGGTTGAGTCTGTGGTCAGATTATTAGTATTGCATAGCATTAGCATCATTATTGAATTATGAATCTAGATGGAACGGATATAGATTTGAGATACCTAACATATTTGTCTATTTATATGGATTGCGCTGTTGAAGAGAACTGCTCAAGAGATATATTGGTAACTAGCTGTCCCCCGCGGTTTCACCCGCGTTCCCGAGAGATCTTATCCTTTCCCGGGATAAAAAGTATACTATGCGTTATTCCAGGATATGATCTATCTGTCTGCCAAGTTTCATCAAAATCCGTTCAGCCATTTTTGCGTGAAAGAGTAACATACATCCATCCATCCAATCAAACTTTTACATTTATAATATTAGTGGGACGAAAGCTTTTTTGAAAGTTTCACTAATGTCATGGTAACCGAATGTAATTTGTGTACAAGTTTTGAATGGAAAAAGGAGAGGCATATGGACGTTGTAACACTTGAGATTTATAACTTCGGGACGTCTTTGTGCATTGTTGAGAAAACGGTGTTAATACATTTGCTTGTCATTCGCGTAAATCGTTTATGGCACTTTGGAACTCGAAAGCCGCAAGTCACCTGTAGGGTACCTACACTGGATGTGAAGTCAATTTATTTAACGCTCATGAGTCGCAGATTTTACGATAGCCTGTCTCTTAAGATTTCCAAATACTATTTAACAGCAGTCAACTGCGCATTGAAATTTGATCATAACAGCTATGCAATAAGACTCAAAATTGATGAAAACTAAAGCTTACATAATTTCGCAGTTTTTACTGGCGTAATAAGATTAAAACTTTTTAAAGGAGAATTTTGATGAACACGCCCTTTTACTTAGGGAACGCACTTTTTTAACAGATAATCTCTTTAGCAAGTTAGTATGGAGGACAACAAATATTTTTTAAACTAATATTGCTACCCAAATCAGTAAACCAACTCTGAACTTCAAAGTAACTTTGAACATCACTAGAGGAATTTCATACAAAAGTATTTGATACCAGCGACCCGCCCCAGCTTCGCACGGGTAGCAGAGCATGTACATTTTTTTCTGTCGTAGTGTCCTATTAGGATATCGATATAGGTATAACTCTTGGTTTACGCGGAGAAGGTACGCCAGTAAAGCTCCTAGTCGGCATGATTTTTTCCGACATCTCCAACAATCATCGTCATATTTCAGCCAATATACACAAAATCTTAATTAATTACACCCCAAAACCTTCCTCATAAATCCCTCCATCCACTGGTGAAAACTGTATGAAAATACGTTTAGTAGTTTTAGAGTTATGTAGCGAACAGACAGACAGACACGGCGGGGGACTTTGTTTTAATAATATGTACGGATATATTGCATACGTTGCCCAATAAACTGTACCTATGCAACATGCAATATAAGTATTTACGACGTAATTACCGTGTAATAGTGTAATCGACTACATACACTGCTAAAGCTTACAAGAAACATTTATTGAACACAGATTGAAATTAAATCGTGTTAGCCCGTGATATCCTACTATCCTACTAATATTATAAATGCGAAAGTATGTTTGGATGTGTGTGAAGATGTGAAGATGTTTGTTACTCTTTCACGCAATAACGGCTGAACGGATTTGATGAAACTTGGTACACAGGTAGTTCATATTCTGAAATAACACATAGGATACTTTTTTTTTCCCGGGAAAAGATAAGATCCCTTGGGAACGCGGGTGAAACCGCGGAGCGGAAAACTAGGAATCAATATGCCAACATACGAGACGATAAATAGCTTCGTGTGTAGAGAATAAACTTCGGCATAATATGACTTGGTGTTAACAGTAATGCGTCGGTGCGTGTGGGACTGTGCCAAGAGGAATTAGTGCGACACTCTATATAATTCATCAGTTTATTAACTAGTAACATTGTTTCTACTTTAAAAATAAACTAATGGGTTTTTTTATTGTGGGTAAGCTTGTGTTTGACCACAATCTCACGTTGGTAGGTAAGTGATGATGTGGCCGACGATGGTAAGCACATAAAGCCTAGATGGGAACTGGCTCTCAAGTGCAGCAGAGCAGCTGTCGGAACACACCGATAGGTGCTTGGCGACAGATTTTTAACATGAGGTTGGTAGCCAGCCAGTCGGCTACTACAAAGTACCCTACCACTGTGCTATGGTTTCCTCGCGATGTTTTCCTCCACAGAAAGCTCCAGCTCATTGTGGGATTCGAACCCACGACCGTCGCCGCGGTATCCGACGTCACTACCACTGAGCTATCATCTGGTTGGAAGTATCAAAGTCATTTCGGTAACTAGATTGACGGTTTTGACAAGCCGGTCAGCGTGGATGTTAAATACTGCACAAATAAATCAGTGATACCCGAGATAAACATTTATACACAAGTGATGAGTGTATATTAATATTCTGGGACATTCTTTACACGGCCATCTGACCCCAAACTAAGCAGAGCTTGTGCTATCGGAACCAGATAACTATACATACTTGCATAGATAATTACACCCAGACTCCGGACAAACAGACATGATCATTTACACAAATGTGTGTCCTGGATGGGAATCGAAGCTACGGCCTATGGCGTGATAGGTATGTTAACTAACCATGCCAACCGGCATGTCATATCTAATATCTCTTAATATATAAAACTCTCGTGTCACGCACGATGTTGGTCCACGAAGAACTCCTAAACTACTAAACTGATATTGATGAAACTTGGCCCAAAAATAGATTATATTTTTTTTTTGGCGGGTAGTTGAATTGAGTAGTCGTAAAATTTTATGTAAAGATTTAATTAATATTTAAAAATACTTACAGTTCTGGTTTTATCAAAATTATACAATTTCTATGAATAATTGATTCATATTACCGCCTGCAGTCGTTATCACTTTCACACTAACACCACAAGCACTAAATGGAGTCTCTTAAGCAATCCATTGAAGATATGGCTCCATCAGTTTCAGTCTCATCTACCACACTGGCCACAGACTTTAGGGCATTCAAAGAGTTTGTTATAAAGGCTCTGGACTTGCTCCGCGGTCAAGTAGAGTTTTTGACTAAAGAACAAGATCGTCTGGGAATGCGAGGTCGCAGGAAGATTCTTCTCATGCATGGGGTTCCAGAGAAGAATGCTGAGGATATTGTTGCAGTTGTCGCAGAGGTTGTATCAAACCGGATGAAGCTTCCTAACTGCAGTAGTGCTGACATAGGCCGTTGCCACCGACTAGGAAATGCTGGCTCTAAACCACGCCCAACATTGGTAAAGTTTAAAGATATTTCAACTCGGGACAAAGTGTGGTCAAACAAAGTCACCCTTAAAGGCTCTGGCATAACTTTATCTGACTTTTGACCAGACATCGACATCAAACGTTCGTCGAAGCGCGCAAACGTTTCGGCATCACCAATTGCTGGACCAGAGATGGGTTTGTGGTTATCCTTACAGCTGATGGTAAGAGACATCGCATATCCACTATGTCGGAACTGAACAACATTCCTAGTTCAACAAGCGTGGCGGCAACCACCGAACCCACATCCGAAGGCAGTGCAGCGGCTTCAAAAGGTTCTGCTTTGCCTAAAATTAAGCGAGCAACTCGTAAATAATTTATTTTCATTGCACTTTTTATATATATATCTCTTTTCTTAAAACGAGTAGGTACTTTTTAGTGAGGGTGTTTCTTGATACCTCAATCAGTCTTTTTGTTTTTAAGTACCCGTAATTTAATTAGTCCAAGAACCGCTTGACAGATTTACATGGTTGACATAAAGGTACAAAAGTTGCCAGCGTAATCATTTCTTAATAACTTATTTTTTTATAACGTTCCATTTCATGTCAGATGTTGTATTATTTTAGTTAGAATAATATTTCTTTTTCTTTATGTTTTCTGTGTATTAAAAATTTATTGTAACTTCCATGACTGCCGGCAGGTAATAAAGATATTGTAGTTTTTAATTTTATATATATTTTTAAATTATTATATCGTATTAATTTATTTAGTTTATATTATTGCAATAGCATAATTTCATCTTATTCTTAGGGAATATGTCAGAAACGGATAGTAATAGTTATAATGTTACTCCCGATGATACTTCTTTTCTCTCGTGTTCATCTTCTTCTAATCTGAGCGCAAATGAAAGTTTCCACAGTATTTCTCCTTCTCTTTGTGACACCTTAAACTCGCAGTTTGAACAAGTTCCCAAAAACTTCAATGTCGTCCATATTAATGCACAAAGTATTCCGGCTCATTATTCCGATATGCTGACGTCCTTTAGTAATACCAATAACACTCACGCAGTTTTTGTCTCTGAATCTTGGTTGAAACCTTGTCTACCGTCAATTTCTTATTCTATACCTGGGTTTCAGCTGATTCGCAATGAACGCATTGGTAGAGGTGGGGGTGGGGTTGCCATTTATCTCAGAGCTAACATTCCTTTCACAATTATTAGTATGTCTCCACAGAGTATATCTCCTAATATTGAATATCGAGATTATTCTCTCTGGAGTCAAAACTCTCCTTGGTGTATTTTACAGTCCCTCTCTATCAGTCAATTATTTTTCCACCTTCGAATCGCTTCTAGAAGACTTTCTTCCTTTATATAATCATTCTATTATCATGGGTGATTTCAACACATGCCTTGTCAAGTCTGACCACCGGTCTAAACAGTTAAAATCAATTGTGAACTCTTGTAATTTACACATTCTCCCTCTTAACCCTACTCATTTTTCTCCTAACTGCGTACCATCTCTTCTTGATCTGATGATCGTTTCGTCAGTTGAACATGTTGCCAGCCATGGCCAATGTGCTGCTGATGCCTTTTCTTGTCATGACCTTATCTATCTTTCTTACAAATTACGTCCTCCCAAACGCAAATCTAAAATTCTTCTGCAACGCAATTTTGGAGGTCTGAATTTGGAACATCTTCATAAAGATGCACAGGAAATTGATTGGACAGTTATTCGGGATGCAGGTACGACTGACGAGCAAATAGAAATTTTCAATAATCTTTTAATACAGCTATACGACGTTCATGCTCCAGTACGTCCGGTCAGAGTTAAGCATCTTCCTGCTCCTTGGCTCACAGAGGAAATTAAAGCTGTCCAAGCCAAGAAAAACATCGCTAAAGCTAAATTTAAACTTGACCCTGACAAATATCGCGAAAAGTACAGACGGACACGGAATCACTGCAATAAGATGTGTAGAGATGCACAAAGACGTCATATCCATAAATCTGTTCAAGATGGTGATCCAGCTAAAGTCTGGAAATTCCTGAGATCTCTGAAAGTTGGAAAATCTAGTAATAATACAGTCACAACTAATTTAAATTTAGATAATCTTAATCAACATTTTTCTTCGTCAGCCAGCTTTGATGCTACGACGAAAACTAATACATTAAATAATTTATCTTTCGCGCAACCTCCCAACAGTCCTTCTTTTTCATTTAGTCAATTTACTGATTGTGATGTTAAGAGGCACATTCTTGCTATTTCTTCTAATGCTGTAGGTGGCGATAACATCAGTCGCAAAATGATTATTCTCCTTTTAGACTTCCTCACACCTATTATAACCTATATCCTCAATTATTCCATCTCCTCTAGCTCCTTTCCTACGCTCTGGAAAGAAGCCCAGATAATCCCACTTCCTAAAAAGAACAATCCTAACTCCTATTCCGATTATAGACCTATCTCCATTTTGCCTTTTCTTTCAAAAGTTTTGGAACGATTGGTGCATCATCAGCTAAGTACACATCTCTCCAATTATAACCTATTTAATCCATTCCAGTCTGGCTTTCGCCCCGGACATAGTACTGTTACAGCATTAGTTAAAGTTACTGACGATATTAGAGCGGGTATGGACAAGAAGGAGCTTACTATATTGACTTTGCTAGATTTTAGTAATGCCTTTAACACAGTGGATTTTGATATACTTCTTGCCATAATGTGCTCTCTTAATATATCTCCAACGGTTATTAACTGGTTTCGTACTTACTTGTATGGGCGCCGGCAGCGTGTACGCATTGACGATTCATTCTCTTCATGGTGTAATACTGCTGCGGGTGTTCCACAAGGTGGCGTCTTATCTCCGCTTCTGTTTTCTATATTTATTTCATCTATAACACGTAACATTTCCTCACTCTACCACCTTTATGCAGATGATCTCCAAATATACAGACAATCTTCTCTACATTCCATTCCAAGTGCCATTTTGAAAGTAAATGAAGACCTTGCTCACATATCTGACTGGAGCCGGCATCATGGCCTTGTAGTTAACCCAGCAAAAACAAAATCTATTATTATAGGCAGTAATTATTTAATATCTAGAGTAAATTGGGATGAGCTTCCTTCCATTATTTTTGATGGTGTCAAAATACCTTTCAGTGATGTTGTTAAGGATCTTGGTATCCTTATTGACCGCAATTTGTCTTGGGCACCACAAGTTGCAGAGGTCAGCAGGAAGATGTTTGCTGTGGCTGGATCAATCAGACGTTTACGTAATTTCTTACCCATAGACACCAGAATTGCGCTTGCCAAATCTTTGCTCCTCCCAATTTTAGATTATGCAGACGTCAGCTATCTTGACCTCAATGAAGAGCTATTAAATAAACTTGAGCACCTTAAAAATTTCTGTATACGATTCATATTTGGATTACGCAAGTATGATCATGTCTCTCAATTTCACAATCAGCTCAAGTGGCTTCCTATTCGCCTTCGCCGGAATGCACATATACTTTCGTTATTATACACTGTCCTTTTCAATCCTTGTGCTCCATCGTATCTAAAAGAACGCTTTTCTTACCTTTGTTCTCAACTGCATCCTCTTCGTATTTCTTCCGAGTCACTTCTCAAATTCCCTCCTCATGTATCTCACTCTTATACAAAATCTTTCACTGTGCAAGCTGTACGACTTTGGAATTCTCTTCAACTGAATGTCAGACGAGCTCAGACAGTTAAGGGCTTCAAAGTATCTGTTACTGAACATCTTTACTCTTTATAAAGTAGTCTATTTATTATTATTAATTTGTTTCTTTTTAGTTCTATATTTATTTGTTGTTTTTGTTCCTTTGATTATGTTATTGTTATTAATATTATTTATATTTGGATTTATTTACTGCATACATATTTGTATTTATTAGTTTATTTTATGATTATTAATAGTGTGTATTAGGATTTATTAAATATATGTATTATATATACTACGCATGCCACTCAAAGACATATTTCCAGTTACCCCAAGGTTGCCTGGAAGAAATCGCTAAAGCGATAAGGCCGCCTGTGTTGTTATCACTAAGTTTCGTCTTCTTTTTTCTGTTTTATTGTATTTTTGTTTAATTGTGTACACAATAAAGAGTATTTATTATTATTATTATATCCTGGAATAAAAGAATTACTTTATTTTATACCGGGAAAAAATACCAGAGTCTTGATATCAAGAACTTCCCAAATGCATGTTAAAGAAGCAATTTCACAAATCTTAATCAGCGAATGAATCTTTAATCCAGTCCATCGAGTCCTATAATAGGTAACTAAAGTTAAGCCACTGCTGTGCCACTGACAAATAGATATGATTGAAGTCTAGGGAAAATCGTACAATAATATTGAATGTTATATGAACGATAATAATTATTCTTTTTGCAATCTTTGTTAAACACAAATTTTCCAAATATACTTAGATGGTAAGCAAAGGCATTACAAACTTAAAGAACAGAAGTACTTAAACAAAAACTGTTTGGCAAACTGTACTCTCAGAAAGAAATAATACTTTCAAAACTGAAACGAAATAATGTCTATTGTTGAGAGTTCTTTGGGTCACGGGCGAACGCCCGCTAGAATTCAGAAGGTAAACAATGTATTCCGTGTTACAAATAAACAGATATTTTGGGAATTGTAAAGGTAGCACGTTAATTATTGACCATACCTATTTTCAAGCTAGAGCCACAACTAGATATTGTCGCAAAAACAATTTTCAAATACATAACTACGTGTATAGAGTTGCAATATGCGAAATACTAGTAAAAAAATTGTCAATTTGATTTAAATTTTGACCTGTATGCACTCTTCAACATCAAAATTCAAAGTTAAAACTCGTTTATTCAGTTTACGCCTGGTAAGGCACTTATGAACGTTACAATTGACTCTACCACCGGCTCGGAATACACAGACATAAAAGTGAATTCGGTGTTTTTTTATCTGAACCTGGGTACCCAAAGATTATAGTATTTCAAAATGGTCTATGTAATTTTACGACAAAATCAAATGGTAGGTACATTAAATATACTTTTTTTTTTTATTTTATTAAGTTTCGTAAATTATAATACTGCATATTTGTTTTTATTAGATTAGTTTCTTATATTAATAGGATTTGCTTTAATGGATATTAATTGTTCTAAGCATGCCATGTAAATGATGTATTCAACAGTTATTATTATTACTCAATATTACCAGAAGAGGCCTGGAAGAAATCGCGCGATAAAGCCGCATGTGTTGTTGTCACTATGTAGGTACTCTCATTTATTTTTATACGTTTATTTGTAAAGTATAAATAAAGAGCATATTCTTACCTATATATCAATATTTCAAAATGTTTTTCTAGCATGAACGGCGAGGTTTACAAACGACATTAAATATTCATGATAAGAATCGTGCACAGCCTTTCCACGACATTCCATAGGTAGGTACGTTCAAAATGCAAAGCTCACTGTTTAAAAATTCATAACACGAACACACACTTATAGCATAACACTTACGGTGAGCAAAGAAACTTATAATATTTCACCCATGACTCCTAGCCGAATTACATTTACATATTCAGTACATCGAGCACTGTTTTTAAGTAAACACTGCGCCCTAAATTCTTTTCATTCATTCTCTTCCTATCGGGCTGAAATTAAAACTGATGAAAGAACATCGCCGATAGCGAGCAGTGCGAATAAAAAGTACGTTTAAATCCGCAAAGAAATCTCGCTAGCAACAAAAGCAAGTCGGTTTCAGACTCCCAAGAAATCTTGTGTAGCCGAAGCTAGAGGTAATCCTCTTAACAGTAGAGTGAACTGGGTTGCTTACACTGTGTGACTCGTTCCAAACGTGGATGCGCAGAATTAATAAGTAAGCGGACAAGTGTTGGAGTATATTTAGAAAAGGAAATGCAGTGGAAAATAAGAAGCTAAGAATAGACTGACTTAAATACCAAATATTGCATCTTAGAAATAAAATAATGTGTAGTGGATATTTTTCCTCCCGTACAACTTCATAATCAAGCTTGTAGCATTTGATGCAACCCAAGACAGGAGAAAAGTAGTAATGTAGTAGTTTTACTAATACTCATAGGGTCGATAATAATGCATTCTAATTAGTCCGTCGGTAAGATTATCAAAAAATATTACACACGTATTTTTTGCTTTATCAAATCAATAAAAATATACAAAGTTATAGCGCATCAATGTAGAAGAAGATAAAGAGTGGGGCTTGTGACGTCACTTCGTGGTAAAATTTGTACCACGGCGTGACATCACGCGAAATTTCAATGCAATGTATCCTCGTCATTTTTCGTTGGTAAATATAATTTTTAGGGCACTACCCTATCCTATCTAAAATCCCACAACATTCCAAGGGATAAATTACCTAAAACATAACAAGAAATTTAGATGTAACAAGCGCCCCGGTGTCTTGTATGCAATTCGCCAATGTCTGCCTGCAAGGAGACTGGACGATGGATCCAACATCCACATGTGTGAAGCTTGAGCAATATATTCCACGTCATGCCTTATTAATAACGTCTACAATACTATCCTGGCTATTACAGTAGGTAATTTATTGCCGAAATCCTGCTGTGCTTGTATTAGGGAGTTTTGTGTCTTAACGTTTTAATTAATATCGACTTATGTTTCTGTTGATAATAAGTGCTCTAATTGAATTAAATAAGGTTGTTATTACTTTATATGAAACATGAAACATTCTTTAAAATGGGTTTTAATAGTTTTTAATCCATGTCGAGTAAAACGGTATAAAGGCATTAGTGCTAGATTAGCAAAAAAAACTCATTTTTTATACAGCTGTTGATGTTTTTTTTAAGACTTTTTCAAAGAAATCTATGTTTAAGGGTCCTCATTGCAGCATCAGGTGAAGGTTATAGTCCTTTGTAAAAAGTACAGTAAGTATAACTAATTTAGCTAGTAAACTCGTTTTTATGTTTATTCTAAATATCCTATTTAAACATGAACAAAGAAAATGGTTCTAAGATTTACTAGCAATATCTGAATATTTCTTTTGTTGTAAGATTTACAGCTTTACAACAAGTATAAATAACATTATTATGTAACTGTATGCTATTACAAATCTTCACATATAAAAATATTTATAAAAATGAAAAATGCTTCTAAGAAGATTAATCGTAGGAGAAAAAAAGGTGCTACAACTAACAATTATATACAGGATGTCCAGTAGTAGTACGGACAAGCTCAAGGGGGAGATAGGTGGGCGGGTCATAAAAAGGTCACTATTTTTGAAATATTTCGATATTTCTGATAATTATAGATCTTATAATTTTAGATATTAAATATCTCGAAAATGGTGACACTTTTACAAAGATCTTTTTTGTATATTTGGTAGATGACCCGTGCACCTATCTACCTCTTAAGTTTGCCGTACTACTTACCGGACATTCTGTATAACTTTATATCATATAATTAATATTAATTGAAGGTGAAAAAAATGATCCTTAAAATAAACCCAAGAGATGTTGAAATCTCAAGGTAGGAGCAACTCGTTAACGATGTAGCAGTCGATATTGAGCAAGTATTTTTGTCGGAGGAGGCTGCGGCAGACAGGCCATCTCGAAACAAATCTCCAACTAACTCCACTACTGGAATCAAGTTTAGTGGAACACTAATAGCACTGACTTCCTTGCACAACGGATTTATCTTGTAGATTTTAAGGAGCTTGCAAGGTTGTTAACAATAAAGGTAGCAAGGAAAATATTTTCCTAGTTCACACCTGTTCTTTATTTAGAACGTTTCCCACTTACGATCTTATCTTTTCCCGGGATAAAAAGTATCGTATGTTTTAAACCAGGATCACAAGTAGATCATACTTGTGTGCCAACTGTTTATTTTCTGTGCATTTTCTTCATAACTATTAGTACAAATAGACATCAGCATCTGTTGTTGTTGATTGTGTTTGGCTGAGTTTTGAGTAAATAAAATAAAAATATTTAGCTAACTATGGTTCTAATCATTTGATTATGTAATCAGTCTATAAGGTTGGAGTTAATGACTAAGATCAAACGTCAATATATTTTTGATAGCAACCCGCAACAATACAAACTCTCCAAAAGAATGTTGTGAAAAGTTGAGCTTGGAAAAGTTAAATGGAAAAGTTGGGTGCTCAAATTGACAGTCTCGACAAGCAGTCGGTTGGCGGGACCCGCCCCTAAACCGAACGAGGTTAATAAAATTGGCTCCCGACATGAAAATAAAGTGTTATTTCTACATTACGTGCGTAATAAAATAATATAACTTTCGGGAACTTTGTTTAGAACTATGTATTTGAATTATTTTTACAGGAATCGCAGTCAGACAGTTGTTGCAGTCACTTTGAAGCTTCTAAATATTTACAAAATGTTTTTTTCTTTAAATTATAAGAATGCTAGCTGTTCCCTGCGGATACACCCGTGTTCCCGTGGGATATTATCTTTTCCTTGAATAAAAAGTATCCTATCTCTTATTCCAGGATAATAGTCTATCTGTATGCCAAGTTTCATCAAGATCGGATCACATGTAGGTACCTAATTGATATTTATAATGATTTCAGTTGGATGCTATTACCTATTACTATAAACCAACATAAAAAATACAAACATCCATTTATAGTACGTATATAGTCCTTGGCAACACGGGTCGTCCACAGATTCAGCATTATTACTGAAACTTTCTAAGGAAACTCTTAGTACCTAAGCATTTGTTTGTTATAAGGATGAAACCTCCGTAACAAGTAATAAAAAAGTCTTAATACTTGAGGCTGAGACGGGAAAGTGAAAGTTAACCGGACTGGCCGAGCAATCAGGACTTTGAAAAATTTATCTTTTAATTAAAAATGAACTCTTTTAGACGCCGCTTGATAAAAACATCGAGTACCTTTTTTGATTAAACAATTAATTAGCTATTACGGTTAAGAGTATATTTTTTTTAAATTTGTATTATAATTTGGTATACGTACGTCTTTTGCTTTTTTTTAATGTTCGTCTTCTAGAAAAGTAACTTACATTAGGGTCCGTTTCAGATTGTCCCACTTTCGAAGAAAACATCTCCAAAAAACAAATACTTATGCCTGTGTAGAATAAACCTTTAATATTATTTTTCATCCATCACACAAATCCGTAAAGCCGCTGAAACCTTAAAAATTCATAAAGCATAAAATATAGGTACACTCAGCAACAAAAGACAAAGTGGTTTGTACGAAACAAGCTATTAACGGGGTGCCTTGGCCCCTTTAAAAAAGACAATGATATGACGAAATGTGCTTTTATTAATGAAACATAAAAAGCCTGAAAATCCCACCAAAAATATGGTAAAAGAGTAGAGCTAAGAAAGACCTTGTTTGGTCTTATAAATCAGAGACAGTGAAACAGGACATAATTTCTTTGAAAGAGACCTCACATGTCGTTCATTGGATGGATATAATGAAGATCACTTATACAAAAAAAATATAGGACAGATAGATATTCGGTCCTGAATCGGACTGACTCCAAAAACGATGACATCTGTTATCCTTAATGCGTCTTATAGATATTTAATTCCGCCCGCGGTATGAGATGAAAAGCTGGCAGGGATAATGTAGTTTTCAATTAGTGAAAGAATTTCCAAAATCCGTTCGGTGATTATCTCCTACATCCAAACATACAAACATACAAACTTTACCTCTTAGTAATAAAGATACTAAATAGGCAAATACCATTATTTACCATGCATTGCATCAATGCATTTAGTTCAACATATACATAGTCACCTTACAGGCACATCTTAAAGATAGGCAGTTTCCGTTGCACTCGTATCGTGTCGGTTATATTACTTCGGAAATGTTCGTATATCATCGGTAATCTGCGGTAGGTACAGCACATGTGCGACAGTTTTGCATGTAATGGACTGACAGGCACCGTGTATCATTTCTACAATGACAAATGCAGAAACAGAGTGACGGTGAAGATACATTTGCTTATCAAGTATTTTCGGATTTATTTAGTGCATAAATATCAATGGATGCATAATTTTGTTTACATTTTTTTAACGTGCTCTGACTTTTTAACTGTTGCAATGATTTCTACTTCAATATAAATGGAGTGATTCCTACAGCGGTTTGACGAGTATATATTACCTCGTGCTAACTGTTCAAGTTACGAACCAAGGTAAAAAACGCTAACTGCTTCATGGCGACAAATAAAATGAGCTCGATGTTTGCTACCTAAATTACTAGACCGTCTCAAGTTTTCCAACGAAAAGCAACAGAGGAGAAATCGTCGGAAAAACCTATCAAAACTTGAGAAAATTCAATAAGGGCACTTGGAAAGTTTGTTAAAGGAAGTAGCGGGAATATTCTTATGAAAAAAAAAGAATCTCAATTTGTGTCGCCCGGTAAAATAAAAATAACGCGCGAACCCTCAAGGCTTCGGAGGAAGAATCGAGTTTGTTTGTTAACTTCCGTCGATGTGGCTTGGCTACTGAAATTTATAGCGAAATTTTAAAGGACCTGTAAGTAGGTACAACCAGAGGATTGACATGCTCCGAGCTAAAAACCCGGTAATCCCGCTTTCCTCCATCGTGCACGAGATTTTCTTACATATTCCTGTAGCTAAGAAACTCCAGTTTAGTAATCACTATTACGCTGACTATCTTACAAGCTATTTTAGTAACAATAAGTCCCTCCACATTTCCACGAAATGCTAGTACTTAAAATAGTCTCAAAATTTATGCCAGAAATATTTGTGCCAACTTAGTGTTTCACAATTATCATGATTTCTATTCGATTAAAAAATAAAGTCCAATTTAAAAAACCAGTACATATACATAATATATATCGTACGTAGAGTACGATTGAACACAGAACTAAAGAAGTCTATTGAAAATCCTTAACATGATTGATATCTCATATATTTCCAGGGCTTGGAGGGACCTGCTAAAACAGAAGGGCTGCAGAAAGCAAGAAAGCCCCTCTAAATTCAGAGTATGATATAAAACCTACATATTATTCCACATACATTTAGTTCTTTCAATTGTTGTAAATATAAGTAACTAGCTGTCCCCCACGGCTTCACTCGCTCTCATCTTATCTTTTCCCGGGATAAAACTATCCTATTTCATTCTCAAAGGTCCCATCTATCTCTATACCAAAATTAATAAAAAAATATTCAGCGGTTTAGGCAGGACAGATAGACAGACAGTTACTTTCCAATTTATAATATTAGTTTGGATGGATTAATTATTTAATAAAATTAGTAACACGTAACCATAATTCATCATGGCCCATTGCGGATATCTTTTGTTATACCTGACCTTATTCTGTGTCGTGGCAGTCAGAGTATCTTCCATCTACCCCAAGCGACCCGTCATACTGTCTAAATAATTTATTTTCTCATTTTATTCCCTTTCAAACATCTCGATAACTTTGAAAGAAGTTTAAACGTGAATGATATCACGAATGAAACAAAACTAATTAAAAAGTTTCATACGGTAACTCTGACCAACAATATTTTCATACCAAACTTCAATCATTAGTTTTCTGGGAACAAAATATGAGTTTTCTATGGTTCATGCCACTCTTTAGTAAAGCTTTATATCATACTAATATTATAAAAGCAAAAGTTTGAGTGTTTGTTTAAACTCAATGTAAATGGAAAAAATGTTAATGCACCCGAAATATTCCGATAGATACTTGCAACAAACATGGTATCTGGATGAACGTGATGGCGGTAGCCAGCTGAAGGGTACTTCAAAGTGTGCTATCATCGGACATATCTAGGCTGGTAAACAATTGTTGGCAAGTCTGGATAACTAAATAAAATACCTAATATGTACTAAATTGAAATATACCTACATAGTAATAATCTACACATTTTAAAGGGGTCCAAATCAATACAGTAAAGTATAAATTCTATGCCATCTTCGGCCCATAAACAATATATTGAAAATCACGTTGATCCGTTGCTGCTTGAAAGAAGGACGAACCAACAAACACACTTTCAATAATTGGCACAAAAGCACTATCATTAATAATTTTAATCAAATTAAATGTATAACATTTCAAGTAAAGTTATATATATCACGTTGAACACATGAAACGCACGCATTACGTAAGTAAAGAACATTTAATACATTCACAAGCATTATAACAAAGTACACCCAGTAGCATAGTTTCACTACAAAATGTAATGTTATAACTTGACAGACTGCATAAGTGCGTAGGTTGTCGACCGTCCTTAGTTTCATTATACAACTAAATATTAAATCATGAACTTTGACAATAAACTGTAATGTCTAGACTACATAAACTACCCTCAACATTTAGAAGGTTTATTGTAATGAGCACGTGACGTCACAAATCTACGTTATTAATTACATGCATAGAGCTACTTAAAAATGGTTTTACTCACGCTATGTTGGAGGTTGAAGGCAGAACTCTGTTATTGTATGCATTGACGTGTCTTTACCTGAAAAAAAAAATAAACGGTTTGTTTTATGACGTCACTTAGCTCTTTTTTTGAAGCATTTTCTTGGAACTTAGATTTTTAAAAAGTATGTTGATGCACTCTACCTATTTATTTTCATACTTAATTATGGCTAAAAATGAGCTACATTTGACCCCCATGTTTATAAAAATGATTCTAAAAACATAATATACCTATCTTGTATTGTAACCTATAACTAAAACTAAAGTTTGAAGTAACCTAAAACTAGTTAACTAAACTAAAGGGTACGCATATCGTTACTACGAACGAACCGTACGCAGTAGGTACCTGCCTAACATACTATTTAATATGCAGTAGTTAAGTACTACGACAGAATATAGAACACTTGGTAAGGTAGTAGATATACTTACTAACGTAGAACCCTATTGTACTCGTAGCTATTCTGTGGCTACGTTTGCTCAAGATCGTAAGACTAAAGCAAAATTTCTGAATCTAAAATGCGTATAAAAGAACGACTCAAAACATGAATTATGTTATACTAGTGTTTCGCCACGCGGTTTCACCCGCGTTTCCGAGGGATCTTATCTTTTCCCGGGATAAAAAGTGTCCTATCTCTTATTTCAAAATATAATCAACTGTGTGCCAAGTTTCATCAAATTCGGTTAAGTAGTTTCGGAGTTCATCGCGGACCAACATGGTGGCACAGGAATTTTATATACTACGCTACGAGCTTATTTCGATGCCTAAAATTATGACACATACTATCACGCAAAACTTCATTTCCTAAAAAAATACTTTCATACAGTGTATACGTAAATAATGGTTAAACTCTCCAATGAACTTACCTACTCGATATGTTCTCGCATTGTTCGAGTACAATCTTAATTTACAATAAATACAGAATGTTCAACAAAGTTTGTATTTATTGTTCAATATCAATACCCAAACACAAACACAAACAATAGAAACCCGTAGGTAAGTATACAAACTGTTACAGTATTATTTATAAATATTATCGTTGTAAGGAGATGTTTTCGATGTGATTTTCTTAAGAATGTCTTTTTTTTTAATGTCACAAGTGACAACGAGGCAGGCGGGTCACCTGATGGTAAGTGACAACCGTCGCCTATAGACATTGGCAATACCAGGTGATTGCTAATGTGTTGTACACCTTATTAAGGCGAACTGGCTCTCAAGTGCAATTGCCGGAACACACCAACAGGTGCTTGGTGACAGATTTGCAACAAACAAGATGTCGCAGGCAGAAACGTCTGGGCTGGTCACAAAATGAACTTTCCAAATAGCCTGACCCAACAAACAATACTAACGTTCCTATGTTTTTGTTTTCTTATATGTCTTTAGGTTGACAAACAGGCAGATGGTCCACATGATGGTAAGTGGTCACCGCCGCCTATGGACATTTGCAATAACATGGTGATTGCCGATGTGTTGCCGACCTTGGAGAGCTCTATTATGTATGCACCTTAGGGTGGAAATTAATGTGTCAATTATATTATTTTCCATCCTTTTTTCCTTTCTCTAAATTTTCATTTTTAAAGATTTAAACACTTTTTTATCCAGCATATTTATCAAATAAATATCGTCTAAAAATAATGGTAGGTAAATATCGTCATAATTGCAGCTTCATATAAACATCATATCTGAATTGTATTAAAACACATAAAAGTAAAAACATAGGTACCTACATATAATGTACGAAGTATTCCCATAAATTATTAGTGATTGTATTAATCATGATCTTAATGAGATGATCCTTTAAACGTTCGTTGAGCATTTGCCAAAGTAATAAATTAAATTAATTTATAGAGCAAAGGTAACAAGCGCTAGATTCTTCATAAGAATGAGCATCATATTTCAATCTAAACGAGACTATCTACGTAAACCAAAAAAACAATAGAGCGAAGTGCTATCATTATTATTTATACGACGTGTAAATTTTATATTTCGAATGCGAACGATTTTAGTGATGGGACCGATCAATATCGATTAATGAAAAACAACGCATCTGGACTTGGTATACCGATCGTGACGCACGACCATCCCCAGGCGTCATTAATCAAATCATGGCTATGCGGTTTAATGGCAGACTAATTACAGTTTGCGCGCGAATCACCTACACACACCGTCGCAGTAATTACTGCATTAACTCGACTGCGGAAACGCTTAATACAGGATAATACTGATTACATATCGCAATGCGGGTGCTAACCGAAAGTTTGCCCAGTTCGGCCGTCAATCAAACGTCACGGAGTTACATCATCCCATTGTGATGTCGTTCTAAACGCATACATTGTGTACGCACTATAATGTCTGCACCACACCCTGACTTTGTGGTTTTAATCAACGTTAAAACTATACATCCCGTTCCCGAATTGTATATGCACTCGTAGATTTTACGTGCAATTTTTGTGACACAATATAAGTCACGTGTTTATTATTATCGACATTTCCATCATACATCACTAGCAAGTAGTTTAAGAAACGAAATCATATACCACCTTACTGATCGTTGCTCCCAGCAGACTCATAAATGAGGTAATAAAATGCTGACACCTTCCGTAACGTTTACCTCTGATAGGCAGTTTATGGATAGGTATTAATAAACTCGGCAGTAGGGTCATATGATGAACCAAGCATTTTTGCATAAAATTGTTTAGCAACACGGGGAACACTTTGAGTGGTTCCCTGAGGGTCTGATCTTGTTAACTCTTTGCTTATTTAACTAGGATTTAGAATTTAATAAAAGCTATCAATAAAATTTTCATAGACATTGTATTAGCGACGTTTGTAAATTTCATCAAGATGCTAGCTAATTAGTTTTGTGAATCTTGACTTAAAGGTCCGTAACCAGGTCAAAATAAAAAAATAAAAAAAGTTTTGTGAATGTAATTGATACGTCACCCTCGCCCTGTCATGATCCCTCTGCCGGCGACCTGCGGTTGTGTCTATATGTAATAAATATTATAATAGTTTAATAAAAATGAGCTTATCATTTAAAAGCCCGAAAGGACCACCAATGCAGACATAATAATATAGATTATATTCATAAACATTCCACGCAGAACAAATCAGTGCAAGAGTAAAGAATTAGCTATAAAAGCACAATATTATGCAATAAAACGCAACCTAGTTAAATTGTGCGGTCGCACATGATAACGTGTGCTGCTAAAGCGTCGACAAAAAACAAACTTAAGACTACGTGACCTATCTAGATATTATTCGAAAGCAATACAATTTGTGGTCATAACAATAAAAAGAGGAAACAATACAAGAGATAATTCTATTGTATCGTGCGTAAAGAGAGAGAATGAGGTAATTATTAATATAACATTATTTTAGTAGGATGGGGAATGACGAGACATCCCAAAATAATTAATAAGTACTCATAATGTTGAACGCTAGTTAAATTAAGGCTATTTTTCCGTAAAAATCATAGTCATTCACATCACACGCGTGCGTCTATATTATCTATACTAATATTATAAACAGGTAAAGTATCTCATAAGCTATATTTTTTATCCCGGGAAAAGATAAGATCCCACGGGAACGCGAATGAAACCGCGGGGGACAGCTAGTTAATAAATACTTATAGCATATAATATATATCTTTTAAAAATGACTACGCTAAGTATCCTATTATTATTGATTATTTTGTGGCCATACAAAAAAAAAATTGATCGAGAATCAAAAATTAAAAGTCAATCCTAAGAATCGATTGAAAATCGAATTCGCTATAAATTCAATTGTTTTAATTTTGACTCAAAAATGTACGTACGCTTTGATTGATTGTAACATCGACCTTAGCCTTGATACAATGAAAACCGTAACCTGGTCTTATAACATGCCATCCAGATTAGATCTATGCCGGTTGTGATGATGAACAGTTAATTAAATAAGTCAAGGAGAGAAAGATCTGGATCACAAAAAATAACGTGGCAGACAGTGTAGGTTTAAAAAAAAAAACAAAATACAACGGCCTGATGAACTTTGTTATTCATATTTTGACAAGTGTACGGATTTTGTATTAACAATTGTTTCTGGAAAACGTTTTCTGCCAGAACCTTAACCCATTATTTAGTCTTGAATTGTTAAAATTTTAATGACTTGTCTTCGAATATCAGAATTGGTAGGTAGATTGGGTTGGAAATTTGAGAAAGCCATTACTAACAAATTAGGAAATAACTAAGCAAAATGATCCTAATGGCTGATAATTATTTTATTCATAATTATCTGGATGGTGAAATGTCTCTTGTTTATCCATTATACTATGTAGAATATAAACTTATTGGGATATGTGTTTATTTAACTAGGACCGTATGGGGAAATCATAGAATAACAGTAATTGACTCCAAATAAATTTATGTCGTATCTTCTATGACTTAAAGTTTAGATTCATAATACTGTTAATTAATTATTGAGCCTAATATAAGATGCAATTTTTAAAGCTATGAATCAAAACTTTGGTAAATAATAAATAACATATAACCTTAAGAGTACCTAGTAGAACAATAGTAACATAAATAAATAAAATGAAACATGAAATGATCGACAAATAAAACAACTGTAACAATAAAGTCCGTATATAACCGAATAAATATCCATTACCGAAAACAAAACAAACACGATAGTCACGCGCGTCAACGTTTTGACTTAAATTGCGAGTTAACCAGCCTAATGGCCGAACCATAGCCGCTGAGCATTTGTAAATACAATATTTTAACGTGTAAGGAAACGATTTGCTGGGGCAAGTTAACGCCGATGTTATCGCAACCAAGAGGCGGAACAGCGATAAAGAAATTCTAATTCTACTGGACATGCCACAGTTCTCTTCGTTTATTTTCTTTCCACGGTTTTACCCGCGCTATCGAGGGAATTAGAATAAAATATAGCACATTCAGCTTTGTATAGGTGAAAGATTTTCAAAAATTTCGAGATCATGCATTAAAAAAAAAAACAAACATACACAAAAATCAAATCGTTTCTGTTTATAATATTAGTTTAAATTAAATTCCTAAACTGCCTATATCATACGAGCATAATAAGCTCCCTCTCTAATATTCTTAATACCGTATTGTCCAACCCATGCTTAAAACTTTATGATATGCAAATCGTTTTGATCAGGTTCATACAAAATTAATATGCGATTAGATCAAACAAATATTCATAATGTAATGAATAGTGATTCCAACAGGGTTTTATACCCGGTCCAAACAGGATTAGTCAAAGCTAAACAGGTGGATGGGCCTGATCATTCAGCTATTATGCTAATAGATACATGCAGTAAAGTATAGATTGTTGATCATACAACATGCATTCGATGTGAGTGATTGTATTGTTCGTGTGCAGTACTTGTGTTATACTTATTTAAGAATTAGGTACGACAACAATAAAATTGTTGTGATTTGCTCCATTTCATGAGAAAACAAACGTTTTCTCTCAGTTCCATTTGAATTGCCACAAAAATTCGAGCTATTTTCAGCTAAAACCTAGACATCTGAAATCCAAAAAGTCTTAAAAGCGAGTAATTGCGAGTTTATTTGAAATTCATAGATCGCAAGTGAAGAAAGGATACGTGCTCTCGTATTCTCTGATTAAGATGAATTCCTACGATAATATTGACCGAAATATTTTAAAGAAACGTGTAGCTATTGAATCTACAACAGAAGGATCCTTCGGTAATTGTTTTATGACTAGCCCATGTTTGGTTCCGTCGAGGGACGACGTAAAGGCACTATGTGCAAATTTGCCTGCATCAACACAAACGTCAGGGGATGCTGCTAATGCATTATGTCCCGTCATTAGCATTATTGGATACGGGACAACACTGCTGAATAAACGAAAAATTAAATATCAACAATGTTGGTCTAGTCTATACCAACGGATGTGCAAATTGATTCAAAAGCATCGCTAATCCCCGTTCTTTAAGATAAAACTTTAAGTAGCAGATGCCCACAAGTTACGGGAGTTGATAATATTTGGTTAAACATTGGACGATTATACCAAACATTTCTATCAAAAGTTTGATTGGTTTATTAAACAATGTGAACCGTTAAAAGAATAGAAAACTATCGACTCTCTCAACACAAACAATCGAGAGTACTTTATGCACATTTAGCACTTGTGCGATAACTACCCGGCATATCGAAGTGCATTTTATAAACAATTTTAATCGCCGATTGTTCCGGCTCTTGGCGACCACTTGCGTCAAACCATTGTTCATTCTCTCATATCAAAGAACTTTTATTTACATCAAGGAGTAGTACATTGCTTGCATTGTTCCCAGATTGAAAGTTTCACTAGGAAACTGGCACGGAATGTATCAATGTCAGTGGATAAACGGTGGCTGACAATCACCGCAGAGTCGAGGATTTCAGCGCGAAATGAAACTTCGCAGAATACTTAAGTGAAAAGAAAAAAGAAGTAAGAATTGTTTGGTGTCAGATGCAACGACGACGCGGACGGTTCGTGGTAGTCTCGTGGAAACTTGGACGTCATTCGCTCGAGACTGGTGTATAGTGAGCTCTATGCTCACATGATTTTATATTTAAAAAAATACTTTAAAATACGATATCTTTAAAATATATGGAACATTTATAAATAACACAAATGTTTGAATCTACTTAAATAAAATCAAACATAACTAAAATAATTTTAATTTAATGCATAACTTGAGAAACTTATTTTCAAAAAATGTGTCCATAAAGATATCGATCAAACCATCCGACGAACTGAGTAGTTAATTTTCAATTCAGAGAACTCCAGAACTCTGAAGATAATAATTTTATTAGAGGAACTTTTGCATCATATTCTACCTGAAAACGTTTTATTAAAATTCCGTATACGCACCCCACATAAATAATAAACAAGTACGTTGGACTGAATTCTGAAAACGTGACATTGAAACGGAACTTACCTACCCACCCATTCTAAATGTCCATATCGCATACTTTTACTTCATCTTTCCCATATTGAATTTTCCCTCTCAATGTTAAAGTTCGCTTTGGAAAGACAAGCACAGAAGCCGATATGACATTCCCGCATCAAAGATTCGAACAACTTGGTGACGTGAGATCGTGAGAAGCGTTAAATGGTTTGGTGACGGCATTGTTTATTGAAATTTAGGTCATGCCACTTTCAGGTTTGGGTTTGAAATCCTTTAAAGAGTTCGGGTGTGTTTATTTTTATTTGAAACACGACGTTGGTGGTTCTCAATGTGGTGTGAAGTGAGATTTATGGCGATTGTGAAACAGTTGCGTTTTGCAGGCGGCTGCGCGTACTCTATATGCACGAAGGCACTCAGGAGTCGTGGAGAATTTTAATTGTGCTCCATTGAGAGATTCCAGAGCTCGGCGTCTTTATTTTTGTATAGAGGGAGACTTGTTGCTTGCGCCACGTTCATACCCGTGTGACGGTTGACCGTGATTCACATGTTGCTGCACATTTGTTGAGCAACACTGCATCTTGGCATTGCTTTTGTTCTATTTGCAATGAACTCAGACAAGAAGCACTTGTTATGTTATAAATGTATCGTGTTCGTTGAAGATTACGCGTGAAACTGTAACCGCAAGGCGGCATTGAAACTCACAGTCGCTTTAACTGAGAATCAATAAATGAATGTTTCAGACATCGTTGTCGCAAGTCGTAAAGAAGCACATTTATAACACTCAATAATCGTAAATAACAAGGGTAATATTTCCGAAATATAATAGAATTATTACTCAGTTAACCCACAGTGACTACAGCGTTTTTATAGCTTTTGGGTGTAAGTATATTTCATAAAGAAATGTTATCTTAATGACTCTATCAGTGACCCTAAATTTGTTCGTTGTTGTGTAGGCCGCTTTGAATTTTGAATTTAGTTTTGTTACGAATCATTTAAGGCAATGATAGCTCAGGGGTAGTAACGTCATATACCGCGGAGAAGGTTGTGGGTTCGAATCCTACAATGAGCTTGAGCTTTCGGTGAAAGAAAACATCGTGAGGAAACCATAGCACGATAGTAGGGTACTTTGTGGTACCCGACTGGCTGGCTACCACCCTCATGTTGAAAATCTGTCGCCAAGCACCTATCGGTGTGTTCCGACAGCTGCACTTGAGAGCCAGTTCCTATCTAAGCTTTGTGGGCTTACCACCTTCGGCCACATCATCACTTACCATGGTGAGATTGCGGTCAAACACAAGCTTATCCAGAAGTAAAAATAAAACAAAAAAACACATCGTGCATCAGCGTGATGAAAATCTACAAAACAATGATCTTTTAGACATGATGATTATAAATAAAGTTACATTCATATTTTCGTCAAACAAAGATAATAACAGAATCAAACAGAAAACTGCATTACAAAATAATAAACAAAACGTCTATCATCCCACTTTTTTATAACAATAAAGAACAATTTCATATATTATGTAATTCCAATAGGTCTTTCCAGTGATTTTTTTTAATCCGAGAAAACGTGCTTATTTTGGATACATAAAAAGATAATAGCATTTGTGAAGGCAATTCTCTACTGCAGCGGCATTTGTAAATATCAAAGATCTCGGTGTCAATGACTTCTACTCCATGGCCTATGCATCTTCATTTGAAATTCAAACCCATCGGTACATTATACATACATAACTTGAATGGTATTTAAAACTTTAAGAGAATAACTTAAGGCTCAGTTTTGTTTGCATAATGCATAATGCGATGCATGCATAATTTAGACTATTATGAGCATCCATTCAATTAAGGTCTACGAAGGAACTGTAATGGAATAAATTGGATAATCTAAAGGTACCTACGTAATGTTGCACTATGTTATGGGGTATTTATACCTACTATGACACGGTGACGCTACGTTTACGCACCTATTTGTTTGCTTACATTATTAATTACTTTTATCAAATATTGGTTCCAGGGTTTATTTACTTGGAAATTGATAGATAATTTTGAAGTTGAATTCAAAACGATAAAAAAAAGTAAGTTAGATCTATCTGAAATATTAATTATGTGCATTTAGATCAATTGGGCTTTGTTCCATATGCGATAAAAAAAATCAGATAAAGCTCAAAGTTAATGATCGAAAAGTATTCTTTAACTAGCGCAAACTGTGTAGGAGGACAAAAATTACAATAAAAGAAATAGACGGCTATCCCGGGATCGCAATAAAAAAAATCAAATCAACAAAGCGGTCGAACTCAAAGCAAAGAAGCTAGGAATTTAATTAGGACGTTCATTGATTCCATTACCGTCTGTAAACAGAAGTCTCTCCAAGTAGTTTAATTTATCATGAAACTTCTATTGTAAGATCAAAGTCTGTCATGGTGATATTAACGATTGCCAAGAAATTACTAGTATTACCTACTTTAGAAACATGTTGTGTGAAGTGGTGATAAAAATATTTCAGTACTAGTTGCCCAATCACTTAAAGTGGTCTCTTTTTTATTGCTCCTATTACCAACGCTTCATAAAGCTAGGTGGACGTAAAACGTGGTAATTGTTTGCTGGCTTTGAGAGACAACCGCAATAAATGTTGGTAAAAGTCGTTAATGTGGTTATAGATAGATGCCGGCATAAATTCTAAATGCTTCCACACAATCTGAAAACGAAATATTGCGGTTCTAGCTCTGCTAAACTATAGCAATTAACAGAATCTAGCATCGAGGTCAACGATCAGACAGACGATGAAATTCAAAAGCCATAAGTTATTTTCGACACTTGAAAAATTATCAAATTGAATATAACTTTTTGCTCCCTAACAACCGGTTAGTAGTGCGATTTAAATGGTAGCTTTAATGGCGATAAAAAAGCTGAGGTTGATTAATGTAAAGTAAGCGAAGTTAATGTAGTTATAATAAAGCGCAGTGTTCCGCGTAATCAAGCGGCGGCGTCGCTTTGTCCTCACTGTCAACTTATCAGATGAGAAATTAATTACAGACGCTATCAATCACGGTCCGACGACAAACTGTTTCAATGTATTCATTAATGTACACAACGATATTGTCGCACTTGCTAATACAATCCCCTGTATAAACGATCTGGATAACGATAAACCACTATTGATGACTTAATACACTAGATCGATAGGCAACATCTTATAAATGGTGATATAAATGATGATCAAATAATATAGTGAAGTTAAACTTCCTAAGAGTCTTATTATTGATACTTTAACCTACAAAAAAGTGGTTGTCTTTTTTATGTCATAAGAAGTTGATTGCACGTAAGGAATGTCGGGGACTTTTTACTATTCCCAGAAGGCAACTCCCAAATGCAACTGCCGGGACACACCTTTAGGTGCTTGGGTGTAGCATAACGACTGTAGAGTATTACAAATTACCCTACCACCATACTATGGTTTCTTCACGATGTTTTCCTTCATCGACAGCTCAAGCTCATTGTAGGATTCGGATCCACAACCTTCCATATGGCAATCGACATGACATTAACACTGAGCTACCATCGTTCCATACGCCATCTTCAGCTGATTTTATTTCCCAGTTGTTTTGAGAAAGCAATTTTTTCGCTTCAGCCCATACTCGTATTATGCTAACAGACAAAGACAATGTAATCATTAATAATATCTCTATCTATGGCAGCTTACACGACATATTTGTGATCAATAAATATAACTTTACATCAATTAATGTCTACATGGGTATCTGTCGGTACTCTATAGCTGACAATTTATTAACACGTCCCTAAACAATTGAACGGGATGATGACATATAATTGATTCGTAAACCAATGGCCAACACATACTGTTCTGATTGAAATTAATAGCCCAATATATTGGTACAGTGTGGCAACAAACAAGATGGGTTAAGTAGCATCTCAATTCAGCCATGAGCTCTGCTTAAGGAAATAAAATTAATATAATGATTATAAATGCGATATTTTCTATACCACAAGTCACAACTAGGCCGGCGGGTCACCTGATGGTAAGTGACTACCCTCGCCTATAGACATTAGCAATACCAGGGGGATTTCTACTGTGCTGTCAACCTTTTAACAGTGACTTTAAGGAAACTGGATCTTAAATGCAACTGTCGGAACATACCAACAGGTACTTGGCCACAGATTTTCAACTTGAGGGTGGTAGCCAGCCAGTCGAGTACTAGAAAGTACCCTACCACCGTGCTATGGTTTGATCACACTTTCCGAAAGCTCAAGCTCATTGTAGAATTTGAACTCACGACCTTGGCCGTGGTATCCGACCTCACTGCCACCGAGCGATCATAGTGAGAGTGTAGTTGTCGGTTTGTTGAGTTTATTGACTGGATTGTGAAATAGGGTACCTACTTTTTATTTTGGGACATCTTGTGGCGGATCAATAGCTTGGACAATTAAATTTATAAATTCTATTTACACATGTTCTTTTGGCCTTGCATAAACAGTGTACTGTTTTACATTTCTCGGTGGCAATCGAAGGTGCCAAGAAATCTAATTCAGACAATTATTGATGCTTATTAAAATATATGACGTAATTTATGCACTCGAGGACATCTCCGTCGAATTCGATAAGAGTTTTATATAGATGATGCAAGATATGTAGTGTCTTGACAGTTTGATCAAAGATATACAAGATCGATTCAAGGTAAAGTAGAAATACCTATATAAAAGCTTACTAAAATAAAATTTACAAGTGCTAGCAATCTATCAATATTCAAGGCATTTTTATCAAAATTATCTGCCGGTTACGATGATTTATAATCCAATCAAATTAATAAATCAGAAAGTGTTTTTGCGTGTTGTATTTTCTACTCGATTACTCCGATATGCCCGGAGAGCTTCCAGCAAGGCTTCCAGACCTATCGGATATAAAAAAATTCTAACCGAGAAAATATAGACTCTATTTATTTCACTCCATGGATTTCATAATTTTGGCTACCCATTACCTTACTATTCTAGTCGATGATAGCTCAGTGATTGTGACTTCAGATACCACGGCGAAGGTCGTGGTTTCAAATCCTACAATGGGCTTGAGCTGTCGGTGAAGGAAAAAATTGTGAGGAAACCACAGTACGGTGGTAGGGCACTGTAGTACGTACTCAACTAGCTGGCTGGTAGTGTGTTCCGGCAGTTGCACTGAAGAGATTGTAAAAAAGGTCGACAGCACATTGGCAATCTCCTTGATATTTCTATTGCGATCGTCTACAGGCGACGGTATTCACTTACCATCAGGTGACCCGCCTGTCTGGTTGTCACGTGTGATATAAAAAACTTCATTATCAGGATACTACGGTATTCACTTACCATCAGGTGACCCGCCTGTCTGGTTGTCACGTGTGATATAAAAAACTTCATTATCAGGATACTACCTAGAGATTTCACTACGTTTCCGCGAGAACTTATATATTTTTGATATTAAAGTATTCGTTTCGTTCATGGACCAATGATGGGTAAATCCGTAAAAGCTTCAAAGTTAACAAACAAACTCACCTACACATTTTTTATAATAGTAAGATAGACGGTCACTGCAGCGCTTCGTTTCCATTTCAATAGAAGCCATAATATCTCCTGGTCTTCTATTTACCGCAAGGAAACAATGAAGTCGTCAATTGAAAATAATTGACAATAATAGCTGATTCTGCGTTCCTCGAGTAACGTATTCCTTTCAATCAGAAACAATATAAGTGGTCACACACAATACGACGTGACGTCAACAATGGCTTTATCACGCCATAATGTTAGGTGTTGCTACCCATCAATAAATTGATGATATTACCAGATAACGACGAAACGGGAAGATTGACATTGAGAACAGAAACGTAGCTCACAGAAGTCACAAGGCTGACAGAGAAAAAGTACATTCGAATAATATAAGAACTGTGAAGCCCGGGAAAATAAAACCACAGCTTTGGTGTATAAAACAACAAATTTTCTCTTAGCTGGATGTTTGGACAACATTGGTTTTAAAAAATATATACCGTTCTTTTCCAGCGAAACACAGGAAAACTGATTAAAACAGGGTGTAGTTAAATAGCAGTAACCGCAAATCCGTAGACAAAAGCTCTTAGCTGTTTTTAATAGGTCAAAAATGAAGCTGTTGTTTACCTTGACAATGTAAAATGGACCTTATATTATTAATAATAGATACGTAAACGGCGTGTGTTATTGTAGTTGATTGATTAACCTATTCCTATCGGGACGATATAATGGGCAATAGGCATCATAGTGGGCGCATACGTTTATTGCACGAGTCCGGGATGCCGGTCTCAATTGGTTTATATTGATTATGACGCAGGCGCTCCCAAGGAACTATATGGGTCGTTACTCAGTGTGCAAGCTCCATCTAAAGTATTATTGTAACTATTTAGTTAGTGTATGTAATAAAACGCTTACCAGCGTAAACACAGTGGGTAATGGAGGATGTTAGGAAAATAAACATTTGAGCGTATCACGTTGACGCGTTGGGTATTTGTTAGCAAACTTGTTAGGTGTAACTATTATAATACAGATGATACTTCTTTTGCTGTTTTATGTCAGAAGACTGAAAAACAGATAGTCCACTCGATTGTGGCCACTGTCATTATCAATAACAGATAATTGGCGGCAAATTTTCAACTTATGGTAGTATCAAAGCCAGGCTACAATGTACCCTACCACCGTGTAAATAAAACAGTTTGTAGCTGGTTAAACCCTTTTACCGGTAGCATAGTGAATACCAGGATGGGTTACTTTTATAGCGCTAAAGCACACCGGAAATTTTAAATGGGTTCGACGAAGAAGAGGGGAAAAATCAGAGGATTTCATAAATGCCCATGTAAGTATGAGGTCCTTAGTATAAATGTCATTCACACCTACATGTGCCACCTTAGTGATTAAGAGCTTCGATTTTCAATGGATTGCTATTCGTAAGTCATTCGATTTGTTACGCCCCTCGAACCAAATCAAGCCAATGAACGTTTGAAAGCTGAAGAAATAATATCACATTTGATCAAACAAGGTATTTCTGTCGGTAGTTTCCAGTTTATCTACTTTTGTGGACTTTTGTAGCGGAACATTGCATATTTGTACTATATTTTCTTGAAAATCCATCGGGTTAGCGATATACGCGCTCACGTTCGAAAACCAATACCAAAGTCGTTATTTTTCAGGTTTCCTTTGAAGATTTATATCCAAGAATTCTTATCGTTTCTTATAAATTCCTCGGACCGTAGCTTCTAAATAAAGAAACTGGAGGAAAGCTGCCGTTTTTTACTGATAAATATTTTTTAATTCACGCGAACACGTGCTTAAGGCCATTTCCTTTGGAAGGTCGATTAAAATCTACAAAACGTATACTTAGTCTTTTAAAATTGGGAATTGAAACTTATTGGGAAGGCAAAAAATACTTTAACGTCTATTTTGTGAAAAGCATATTTTTGAAAAATTGTTATTTAATTTTGGTTATAAAAATCTTGGGTCTGAACTGAATAAATCGTAAATTGAGCTCTTAGTTCTTTGTTTCAACATCTGCCAACATTTATACTGACTGAATAGTTTATAAAGGTACGAAATAAAATATTAAAATGAAAGAAACGCAAACATTTAAATTTTTAATCAAAATAAATATACATTTCTGATCTCAAAAGAAAGAAGCATTATAAAAGTAATTTAGACACTGACTATTAGTAGAAATTACCAAGAAATAAATGTATTTTTGGTATAAGCGTTCATATATTTCACCCACAGCAATTCGAAATAAAAACTAAATTTAGCTTTTAGCTAAAAGCCATCCGAGAGTTTGCTCTAAATTGGTTAGTTCCATTTCAGCTACATTTCAAAGAAATGCAATATCCTATACTACCGTTTCGTGTTTTGACACCGTCGACTTAAGGCGCATGACAGCGAGACAAGGTCGTTTTCGAGACTGCTTCTCATTTACGTCTCATGAACATCTCATGACAAAGCCGATTTGCATCACAACGGTAAGCATCAAATCAAAATTATACAAACTTACCCACGTGACTTTGACTATCTTATGTTGGCCTACATTTGTAAAAATACTTTTTTTTTTTCGTGTGGGCATAGAGTGCTTTCATTGTAGAATTTCGGTAGTTCCGAGTTCCATTTTCCGTTTTCGTAGCGTGTTAACTGATATTATCTAATCCAACTAAGTTTGGTGAAACCTTAATCTTCGTTCTCGGTTCTCCCGAACCTCTTTCATTTTCAACAATATTATTCTTATGATAGCTAAGTTCTCTTCTCTTATTCACCGCAGGAAATTATTTTACCGCAAAAATTCAATGATCCAAATGGGAATTCGTAGTAAAGGTTTCAGCTACTTGTGATTCTGTTCGCGTGACACCCAGAGTGGGCGGTCGAGCAACAATAGTTGAAGGAATCGGCCCCCGGTTAACACTTATTGGTTCACATGTTTCAATTGATTCTTTGGCTACCAAATGTTTTTACTTGGAGATTTTATACCTTTTTGAGCGCATTATCTCTAATGTAATTTTTCTTGAATGAATCTTTGTGTCGTGTAACTTCTATTATTCAGAAAATCAGTAATTGTAAACACCGAGACATTCTTTCGTAACAACTTCTTCTTAAATATTTCCAATTCTACCGAACACTTTATTGTTTGACGTAGTATTGAAATTCACTGGATACACACAATGAACCGCAATCAAACTTCGCAAAACTCGCTCCACCAATTTACTTACTAACATTGTTTGTTAATATTCATTTAACATTCCGGCACTCAATTATTAGGAACCAGCTCTTTGGTCTTTATAATAGAAACTAAATACAACAATTTCAATTCGATTTTATATTTGCTTTTGACTTTAGAAATTCTAAGGAAATGTAAGATTATTCGAATTACAATAATCTGGAGTTCAAAAACTACTTCTAAAACATGTTCATAAACGACTTTGAAGCTGCGCTTACTATTACATTCAATTTCTCAACCAATAGCAGTAGTTTAGTTCGGAATATACCATAAGTAAGTAAATCACTTTCATGTCAGTCAACCCAATATTATTTGTCAGTGGATTCCATTACTTAGTAACCCACGCGGAAAGACATCGTTAGAATCATTGACTGGTTTTGTACGTCTATGTATGGCCCAATTCATTTTGCGACTCGTTACATTTATTGAGACTTCCATTTTGGGGTCCGGAATGTGAAGTACTAAGAAAAGGATGTCTAATCTTTTTTTTTTATCTTTCTTTTGATTCATAGTGCTTTCTCTATAATAATTTAACATCTATTTCATTCTCTAATGTTTCATTATGATCGTCAGGTCAGCTCTAAAGGGGATGATTTTAATTTTTTCATGAGGTTAATTAGACTTTTAATAAAATATATCGTCCAAATGAAAAATTTATTCGTTCTTGTGAGGCGGCATCACATGCTCTGTTACTGTATATTTTGTTTCATTATATCTAAAACGAAATCTTTATCTCAAGTAATTGTCAGAAGAAAATTGCCTCTTATTCTCGTACTCGTAACAAGAACAATATAGGTAATACTATAACAAATCTGTAACGATGATACTGATACGAAATCGGAGTTTATTTATTTACATTGAATATTAAATTACATACAACATTTTTGAAAAGTCTATACGCAAAATTATAAGTAAATATTATCCTACTTAATACTATAAATGTGAATGTTTGGATATTTGTTCTTCAATCACGCAAAAACGGCTGAACGGATTTTGATAAAACTTGGCACACAGGAATCTCATCATATCCTGGAATAAAATAAAGGATACTTTTTATACCGGGAAAAGATAAGATCCCTCGGCAACGCGGGTTAAACCGCGGGGGACAGCTAATAAGTAAATAATAACAGTTTAAATCGTTTGCACTGCCTTCAACGTTGATGCAGATAAAATCATCTGACTTATCCAAACAATGGTAAACGCCTGTATTATTAAAGATCGCGAAGGCGTGGTGCGCTTCGTAAAATAATCATTGTGAAAAAATAAAGGTCGCTATTCTATACATTCATAAAAACGACAGACACTACGCAGCAGAAAAGATCATTTCAATCCAGATTCATATAAATAAAATATGTTCTTCGTTTCATATGCATCTAAGTGTCACAGACAAATAGATTCTGAAGCATACTCAATTGAGAGCAATGGATTCGACCTCGGACATTGGGATGTTCTATTAAGGACTCTCCGAGTCGTTTTGTCATACACAAGGATACCCGTATGATTGCATAAACATGCTCTATAACAATGTGGTCTGACGTAATTGGTACTTCAATAAATCCTATGAATCCCTATACCAGCTTTGATCGGCTGCTTATACATATGATAGGTTTCCTCTATTGTGATGACTTTGTGAACTTCACTATAGATTACAGAGATATCTAATAACTTTAAACAAGCAATTCTTATATAAAATTCCCGTGTCACCATGTTGGTTCGCGATGAACTCCAAAACTACGAAAATGATCTTGATGAAACTCGACACACAAATAGATTATATCCTGGAATAAAAGAAAGGATAGTTTTTATACCGAGAAAAAGATAATATCCCACAGAAACGCGAGTGAAACCGCGGGAAACGGCTAGTATACATATATTTTGTATTTAGATAAGGTTATGCTTTAAAAGTTTATTTATATAGGCTTTTTAGTTGTTTTATCTGAGTGAGATACTTACTGAGACCAGTAGGTACTATTATGTAATTTTTAGATTCTTTAAAAGATTGCAAACAGCTTTTTTGAAATGCTCTTGATGGAGATACATTGACAAAAAATTGTCTAGTATAAAAGTTATTTTTACAATAAAGGTGGTATCAATGCGTCCTATATCTTCAAAATTAAATAACGTTTTCATATCTTATAAGGCAGGAATTTCGGAACTACGGGCTCATATCCAATATACCTAATATTAAATTACTTATACCATGTTACGGGAAAATATCAACATAGCTCGTGCTTACTGAGCACACAATAAAACTAGGAATATAATATTTCTTCCTATGAATAAATGGACTTATTGGATATCTATCCCTACCAATATTAGTAAGCCAAGTCTATATTCAGGGCCCAAATAGAAATAATGAAGTAAGACTATTCCAATACAATACAAATATAGGTATCAACTTATTTTTAATACTACACGACAAAATGTACAAATTATAAAAACATAAAATTATAGTGAAAATAAATTTGGCGGTTTTATCGCTGAGGCAATGTTCTCCAGGCATTTCATGAGCACAATATTATTTTTGGCTTAGTATAATACATACGTAAAAATTAAGTTTAGATTAATTAGTAAATTGAAAAGCGCAAATATTGATGAAACGATAATAATTCTTAAGAGAGGTAGATAATTATGACGTGAAGGCTTATTTACAATATAACAATAACAAGGAATTTCTTGTAAATATCGTTTCATACTTTGAAAGTACCTGCATTGTTTTGGATGAACACAATCAGGTAAATTGAAAAGGCGTTATATAAAAACGTACTTATTTTTTTTTCATTTATTATAGTTCATAAAAAAAAATGTTGTACATAGGTGAAAAGTCATACACAAAAACCACAGAGGTTAACCGACGGCATGACTTGAAAACATAATTTAGTCCTATACTTATATTAAATTATAAATTAAATTCATGCAAGAACAACACAAGCCACAATTTAGTGTAACATTTTGAATATCCTTACTATACAAATCATTTGTCATGCACGTTTCCCGGCTCAGGCTAAACCGCGCATGATGTATGACCCAGGTCCTTTTGACATCCGGTAGCAGGAGGCACGTCTTCGCCAACTCGAGAATTATTTTCCAAGGGTCGCCCCCACTTTACGCATCGTTTACTGTTCTTCAATTATGTGATTTTCTTTAAGTGGTCAGTCCCTTTTTCCCCTTTTCAGAACAATTGACACATTGGGGGCTGGATTTATTGAAAGCTGTGCAGAAATACGAGTGGTTGGATTGATAAAATGTACGTAAATTTGGTGTTTTTCTGTTTTGAACCCCCGACGCAAAAAGAGGGGTGTTATAAGTTTGACCGCTATGTGTGTGTGTGTGTGTGTGTCTGTCTGTGGCACCGTAGCTCTTAAACGGGCGAACCGATTTGGATGCAGTTTTTTTTATTTAAAAGCAGGTTTTCCAGCGATGGTTCTTAGATATGTTTTATCAAAATCGGTTCAGCCGTTTCAAAGTTATCCGCTCTTTTGTTAACTGTGGTAGGGATCTTAGACGCGTAATGGGTACTTACTTTACTTTCAAACCTAGATGTGACCTAAAATTTGAAACATCCATGTTTGCTATATAACTATGCAAGATTATGGAATTTTTGGTCTGATGCTGCAGCCAGGAAATCCAGCACACTAGTACACTCTTGAAAAAATAATAGCAGGTATGTCGTGTTTGGATTCGTTTTGATCAGTATTTGATTCTACATACAATGCAACGGTGGCAAGACGATGAGCTGATGCTGCAGCCAGGATATCCAGAACAATAGAACACTCTTGAAAAAATAATAGCAGATATGTCGTGTTTGGATTCGTTTTGATCAGTATTTGATTCTACATACAATGCAACAGTGGCAACACGATGAGCTGATGCTGCAGCCAGGATATCCAGAACACTAGAACACTCTTGAAAAAATTAAAGCAGATATGTCGTGTTTGGATTCGTTTTTCGACCGAAAAGTATGTAAAAACCAATAATTACGACTACCAAACAGAACTCAAGCTCGCTGAAAGCGCACCAGAATATAGGTAAGGCTAGTTATGTAACTATTGCAACTAAGATCAAAGATGATTTAAAAATTGTACTTATCATATTTAACTTCTTTTTTAACTAAGTTTAAAAATTTTAAAATAAAAATTAAATTAAAAATTTAAAAAACCCCCGACGCAAAAAAGAAAAGTCAAAAATAATACCTATCGTTGAGCCATCAAATTCGATTGAGTAATACCTATACATATTTTAATTATAGAAGTTGATGGATGGCACGATAAGGTTTGCTCATTGAAATGGCGCTATAATGTCACGGCGGGGTACCGCACGTAAGTAAGTCAGACCCTTCACTTGATTGACTATCTATAAATGCGGTACCCCGCTGAATTTTTTTTAGTAAAAAAAAATTCACTATGACTTGCGTAATATCAAACACTTATTTTTACAAACAAAACATATTCAGTCTTTGTCGTAGAATAATAAATAGTTAACCATATTATGTATAGGTTATTCATATGAAGTGAATAGACCCTCTGATCAAAGATACGTGGTCAATTGAACAATTGGCTTTCGTTTATTTACTGTTTGTTCCCCAATCCTTTCCTGTTGTATGTGGCAAAGATCTATAGTAGGTATATATATTTATATATATAAATACAAATTAAAATCATTTAGTATCAATGAAAGAAAATACGTAATATAACTAACTGATGAGCAGTTTCATTTCCTTAAAATATCTGTTTGTTACGGATCTTTTCATCAAACGTTGAAAACACATTAACCAAAAATCTGGTGGTCACGTAATACAGATAAAACCGTCCCTTTTATTGTAAAACGTTTTAAAAGATACGTCAACTTTGTAAGCGTTTTATAAAGGAGCATAAAATTCAATTCGTCCAGCTTATTGCGGTTTTAACATCAAAGATAGTTGCGAATGGGGTACAAGGCGAGATAATGAAAGGGACCAGTCGTTACATGACGGAACCCTAAACAGAGCAATGGGCCGCGATATGAAGAATGTTCACGTCCACACAAACTTTCCCTCGTTACAATCTACCCCCACTAATGACGACGGGCGGACCTTTTTGTGCGATACTTGGCCATTCGTCTTCCAACCAGCGACGTGTGCAGACGATTGTAACAGTTGAAATAAGGAAGAGATAAATGAACACTGTTCTATGACCTTTTGTTCATTTAACTTGCCGTAAAATACTAGGCTTTATAACATTATTTTTGGCCCAAGATCTTCAGTGTTCGCCAAGATCTTCAGTGTTCGATGTGTCGATGAATAACAAAAATTATTGACCTTTCGATTACTGTGCTATTTGGCCGCCTAGCCGGAGCTTTTCTTCACAATCAAAAATTTAAATGAGTTTCCTCGTTCAACGAGAGAAGCGTATTTTTTTCTCCTAATGCCATTTTGGGATGGTACCTATTACTCTTAAATGAATATTCATTCGGTGCGAAATCGTTTAAGAGATAATAGATTGAGGTTCATATTAGGTTCACAATGAATTATGGATCTTCGTTTTGTATGCGAGAATTCGGCGGTTGGCCGCGTTTAAAATGATTAATTGATGGATGAAGATTACTTACTAATTTACAAATGGCAACATTTGGCATTCGGTTACAGTTATTACCTGAAAATAAAATAAATGACAGAATTAATTTTCATTTAAAGTACAAAATTATTTCTATGATAATAAATAAGTCCCATATCGCCAGATTCAAAATTATAGCTACCTAATCGTTAACTTAAAAAGATCTGAAAATCCATTTAGATCTAAGAAACCTATAATTTCGATCAAGGAGTTAAGTAAAGGCACGTTGAAGTGGCTGAAATTGCCCATTACCTTTCAAGAAGTGCCCGAACAAAAATGTGCCTTAAAGGAAGTGAGGTAATTATAAAATTAAGGTACGTTCGAGACTTCTAAGTAACATAAAAATATTTGCTTGATTCCAAAAAGAACCGACCGCTTTATTCGAACATTTTTGACTTAATTTCCCGTGAGTTCAAAGAAAAATGTGGTTTATTATCTAGTAAGGACGACTACGTCACTATTGTTACTTACAGTAGACAATTTTCAAAATGACTGATGAAATGAAAATGAGATGAATTTTATAATTCAGGCTCCTGAGGCGAAACTACCGCAAGCTTTGCTGTAGGGAATAGTAGTTCACCATATAAGAAGTTATTACCCTAACGTAAACAAAATGACCAACGCGAGGTCAAATACAGCTATTGTACACGCGACTCCCCCGCGGTTTCAGCCTGACTGACTTGTTTATTCGGCTTTTTATAAGTATTTTTCACCAGCCTTACCCAAATGAAAACGTGTAACTTCATAAATTAATTTAGTTATATCAGAATCCTCCATCAACGTCAGGCCCTTTTTGCTGGTGATGAGTGACGTTTTAATTACTTGTTATTTTGCGTTTCGGTTGATATTGTTTCAATTTCAGCATTTAATTGAAGTTTTTGATTTTGGGGACGGAGCATAGCTATTGAAAAAAAAAACATAAATTGACTTTAAAAATCAAATACAAAATCTACAGCGTGCTCATAAAAAGCTTATTGAATCTCTCAATATTTTTTGTTTTAACAGTCACCGGTCCGATAATATTTTCTGTTGACATAATAGGACTATCCGTAGGTATAGTAATATAGCACGGTCAGTATAATAGGCGTGCATCTCCGCGTCAAATCCTCTAGTGGGCGCGTGTCGCCGGTTGATAAGCAGCCGATGGGCTTCAACGCTTCGACGCTATTTACGAGAGGAAGCGGAACGTTTATTGCCTCGGCCGGGGGCCATACTATCTCTTCATTTCTCGCTCTATCTTCGAAAGAAAATTAGATGCACATATCCACCTATGCTGGGCCATGCGGCTAGGAACACATTAATAGGTATGACAGTTGTTTTATTTTAACCACTTTAATAACTGTAATTACATTATGATTAAGTAGCTGTCCCCGCAGTTTCACCCGCATCCCCGAGGGATTTTATCTTTTCCCGGGATAAAAGTATCCTATGTTTTATTCCAGGATATAGACTACCTGTGTGCCAAGTTTCATCAAAATCCGTTCAGCCAGTAGTAGGATTATTATAATTTTATACGGTTTGTCGTCATTTACAGTACATCTACGGAGTGAAGATAATTTAATGGGATTCTTACTTCTTCTGCGTCTGCATCTGCTTCTTATTGACGGGCAATGAGCAGGAACTTAGTAAAATATGAAAGATTTTACTAAGTTCCTGCAGAGATACACATACAAGAATGATCTATGTTTCATTCAGCTTTCGACTTGCACCAAACCTGAGTTCCATGCCTCGCGTTGATTGTAACACCCTGTTAACGGACTAGTGTCCAGCGACATTTTCACTTGTATGATAGATAATATGCTTTTACGTCTATTGATTATTTCGAAATGCTTATTTCATAGGAAATCTTCATGAAATTTCATCTTCGTATTTTATATGAAAAGATACAATTACTTTTAGGATTACTACATGCAGACAAGATATTAACACTATGAGAATAAACTATTTACCCTTTACATAAAAAAGTTAAACAAAAAATCCCATCATATCATCATTCAGTATAGTATTCATGATCTGCCAAAAATAAGGCCGTATCTATTGAGATAAGGATATTATTTTTGGGACAAATGAAATATCATTTAACGTTCGTTCTTCGAACAAAAGCAGCAGATATGACGAAAATTTTCAATTAAACAAAACAAAACGCCTTGGCGGGTATTGTATGGGCTGCGACAGTTGGCAATGGCAGGGAATGGCGTGGCGTGGCGGACGTCCGGCGCTCGGGTGGCGGAATGGCGGAATAGCGGAATGGCAGAAGAGCGTCGCGGGAAAGTGAGACCGGGCTTCAACGTGAGAATGGTTCGTACAGATCATAATAGTAAAGGGGATATGCGACAGCATTAAACAATGCGAGACGCCTATAACACAAGATACGTCATTAACACGATTATGATCTGTCATACTGTTTTAAAAACGCAATCAGAAGCCGCGTAACTAGCAGGGTTATCTTATTGTTTCTATTACCTGGGGTTTCCATTTCTCGAGCACAATTACATGCGGAGCGGAATTGCGGAGCGGAATTGCGGATATTACGCAGTGATATCATGCGGAGGTGACGTCTTGGTATGTATGACGTTAATTATATTACTGCGTTTGTAATTAGAATGAACCCAGTTACCGTACTGTGCTATGTAACTATACCCCTAGATAAAAATGATTTCAGAAAATTAAAAAGTCTTGTAATCAAAATGTTAGTTATCGAATTAGTTTCATCTAGTGTGGGTATAATCCTGTGAATTAATAAATAAATATTTATTTTAAATATGCTTAATTACAGCAATTATTTTCTCTAAATAAAAAAATTGTAGGTAGGTACTTAAGTATTTTTTAAATGTTACCTTAAAGCCTGTTATAGTTAAATGAATGCAAATAACATTCTCATACCCGTTGACCTCCAAAGGCCCAAGTTGAGCGTCCATTTGTAACTTAATACAAAGGTCCTATTCAATCACGCCGATCATAAAACGTGACGTCTCCACATAGAGGCACTAACACACAAATGCACAATACGATACAAATCCCGCGGCAGACGCGGCAAACATACAGTAGTATCTCCCCTCGTTTCCTGCATCGTAAGTAACACACGTCCCGCGTACTTTACATTACTCCTGCTGCTCTTACACAAGTAAAAGCCCTTGTTACAATATACGTAGAGTAAAAAATCGCGCAGTTTTGTTTGATAGCGGCAAATGCAAAACCGGGTGGTTGTACACTGAGCGTCAATCCAGCGAGAGGGAACGCTATTTCGGTCTGTGCGGCATACACAAGCGGTCTTTGAAATTTTAATCGTTACATTCACCCTGCCCTCATGGCACACTAGAGACCGCGTGTTACCATGTTCATCACGAGAGGCTACGGCATCAAAAGGATACAAAAATACAAAAAAACAGTATAGTGTCGTCAGAGCCTACCGAGCTCTGTATGACTCCTATTTCCTTGTTTTTCCGCAACGTGAACCTTTTGACTGTTGTAAACTGGGTTAACGAGGAATAGAGAAGAAAGCAGAAATATGCGTGTTTTGATATAGGTCAGGCAGGTAGTCACCAATTTAGGTACTACTATATATATATGTAACGGCATGGATGTGCTCACAATTTGAGGTACCTATAAAATAATCTGGTCAAAATAAAACAAATGATGATTCATGCGCTTGCGCAAGTTGACGGAGAGTTGTTACATGATGTGTTCATACAAACATGTCAAATTACATAAAGATACATTACTTCTAAGAAATATAAGGAATTATAACTACAATAGTATTTACCATATAAAAAGTATCTTATTATACGTCCTTGTCTTCATCAAAATCTGTTTTGTTATTTGACTGTGAGAACCAGGCAGACACACACACAGACACACACGAGGTATTTATAATATTAAGTATATACCTACTTGACGAGAATCTAATAAATTCAATAGACCAGACGAAAGGTTAAATGCTAAAGACTGTACGTGCTAAGCGACTATTCCCGCGTAATATATTAAACAACATTTGTAATTAATAAACTGAATACGGCCATAAATTATATTCTACAGTCTACTATCTACTGTCAAGACGTTTATGCAAACCTTTATTTCATAGCCAACACTATAAATCGTTGAGATAACGATGAAGCTATAATGCTGTAAGAAACAGATTAGCTTATTTTAAAGATGTAGCTTCTTGGAACCTAGTGGTTTTATTCCACCAAGATTTAGCCTGTCATCAACTCTATGAAAATACCTACGCCATTATACATTTTATTACCACACACTGTGATGGTAGAAAATAATGGTTTATTTTATTGCTACCTCTATACCCATATTTCAAACAGTCTTTACTGCTATAAAAATTAAATAAAGAGAACACAATTTTACGAGAAAATATAACAACCCGATGTATTTTTTCTTGTGACAAGACAAATATAGAGCTGCACGAAAATTACCAACGTAACACACGTGTGGATAAAGAGGTCATTAAAAATGCCACGCCATACCACTGAACAAAAGCCATAAGCACGCAACAAATCTTCCAATGACTGACCGACTAAACTAACGAGCGTAACCTGTTTTAAAATTCAAATCTTATTTACATTCACCCCTAGTGTGGTGTCTCCGAAAATGGGCCTTAACTAACATTGAAAATGCTCCACTGAGGGACTATTTTGGTCACCCTTTTAGAACTGTTAAAATAGAAATATAGCTACTCAGTTATACAAAATTCAATAAACGAAGTCGTAACCCATACCTATTCCATTTTTTAGAGATTCATGGAGCATTTGAGTTCATTTGGGTGATTGCAAATTGTTTAAACATGGTGCAAATTCACTACGAATATTATGTTCACAACGTTGACCTGAAAATGCCGGTTTTATAAACTGGCAACTCGAAAACTAGTAGTACCAAAGTTCGAAGCATCGATGGATCCAACTCCATGAATGGAACCAGGTATGTTCATGCGAAACGAAAACTTAAATTTAGTATTCCGTGGAACTGATGTTATTGAAAATTTCATCGCAGGTTTACAATAAATAAATATCCTAGGACGTTGTTTACACACCTCCATCTGATGGGGGGTCCGAACTAAGTAGATCTTGGTACGATGGTTTAATAACTGATATGCTTAGCAGGAAAAACGTATTGTAGAGTTCCTGGGAAAAACGGAGTACGGACTTCTTTAGAAGCAGACAGTTTTCCCGGAATGGACACGTTTAACTTATAATTATCATCGCATATTTATGTTAAATGGTACAGGAGGTACAAGTACCTACTAGTATTTCGAAATAAATTAGAGAACTTATTTTAACAAAACGAGACACCTATTCGCCGTACAAGTACACGAGTGAAATAATCAGCTTCGTTACGATCCCGAATGATTCCGATCGAGCGCCAATAAATCATAATTCCGAATCGGACTGCTGAACGTTCAATTCCGCAATACATGACATGGTTGTGTCAATCATCTGGTATTGGATTTTGAGCATTGAGCAATATAATTCCAGGAGCATAAAACAATTACGATGCACGTACGTCGGCGGATCAAATCATTGCGAGTATTTACAGCTTGTCTTACAGTTCTGTTACTAACCCAGTTGTTCTTACTCGACTGTCATTACATCAACCAATCATAGTGGCCAGTTAGATGCCGTGAGCTATTTCTAATGGACTGTTCTTCCCATACTAAAGACTCAACTAAAAATAGCAGTATGTTAGTAAAATATAGTTGTAGTTAATGTGACGAGCCTTTCGGCTTGGAGGTTAGATGCCCTGTCTGCCACACTTCAGGTACTAGGGTCTGTTTGCACATATCTGCTTGTTCTAATTTGGGGTGTAATTATCTATATTCCAGGGGATTGCAAAAGTGTTCCTTTCAAGTGCTGCTGTCAGAATACAATGGTAGGTAGGTGTTTTGCGACAGATGACCATCTTTAGATTGGTAGCCAACCAATCGAGTAGTACAAAGTACACTACCACCGTGCTGTGGTTTCCTCACGATAAAACATCTTAAACGAAAGCTCCAACTCATTGTTGGATTCAAACCCACTACCTTCGTCGCGGTATCCGACGTCATTACCACTGAGAATGAAATCAAATCTTTGCCGTGCCCACCATAACCATTAAAAAGAAAAACGAGATTTTAATTCCAATAGCATTTAAAATATGAACTCTTATTTATACTTACTCAAGGCAAAGAATACTAGCATTACTCTCAAGGTATACCTACGAGTACAAGGTCACGCGATACCCTTTGACCCTTAACTCAGTTATTTAACAGATAAACTAAAGTTCACAAGTTACCAACAGACCGGGCTATAATTAATATTATTTTATGAATTAAGGCGCTTTAAGCCGAATTTTAATATTGTTTTGATTAATTAAAACCGTTGTCCGTAGCTAAGTGGAGAAGTAAATGCTTTAGCGAAAAATAACGAGTAAAGTACCTAAGTAGTCGGAGAAAATTAAAAGTTTTTGATTAGAGACTTAGATTTAGATCAATAATTTCTGAACAAAAACTCTAAAAAAATATTTTTTAAGGGAAAAGGATAGTGGTAGCGTTAATGTAATCACAGTAAGGATGATATGTATAAATGACAATAAAATGGTTAAAACCAAAATTTATTGACTCAAATATGTAATGATTCATAACGCTGGATAGATCAACATCAGAGTTTTGGTGTTTGTATCACTGTTTCGTACTACTACGTGCTACTACTACCGAAATTTACGAATTAAAACCGAGCTATAATCGCCGATTACGTATCACTTTCGCCGATTCGCCTTTGTATCAGCGTGGAGTGGACAGCAGAGTTACTGCCCAGTTGTCCACTCTCACTACAGGATTCAAAGCTCTGTATATTTAGCTATTCTATTTATAGATCACCAACAAGACACACACTATACATTCAAAAATACAGGTAACAGAAATGGTTCTCTAATTAAGAATGCACACCGTCACACGCATCGAGTACGAGTCCGCATCGCACGTTTACTTCTATAAATCGGAAACTAATTGACGTATCGAAGTAATTCTTTCACTTGTATTTTTTTATTTTTGACAGAGAATATGGAGAGCTAATATTCTTAATTAAAGGTGACGACCGCAATTAATAAAAAAAAGACAGGCCGAAAAATAAGTAAAATACATGAAACAAACATAATTGTTCCGATTATAAATTTTTAAATAAGCACTAAATAACGGTTCCCTTATTACATCATTACGGACCAACGAACAATAAATAATCCATAGTTTTGTTTTACGAATATCATTAGAATAATATAACATCCAAATGCGGTTTTAACAACTCATAAATTAATAAGAATCACGTATTTAAACGTAGTAGCAATCTTCTTTATTGGATTAATAATATAATAATTAAATTTACGTATTCTATAGATAGGTATAATTATTTATGAGAAGTCGACACAGTTAGCGGTAGGCCTTGAAATGGCTGTCGTACGGGTATCCCTTTTGTTTGCGTTTGCCTCACTTATTCCTAATTAGGGTTACCACACGTTCTGGATTCGGAAATTGACTTGACTTCATGATTACTTTCAAGTAAACGCAAAAATACAATAATTATAATAAGCCATGATAGTTTTCACCTATAGTAGGTATGCCTGTGAACCAGGCTCCTCAAATTATTACACATTTTAAATATGAAATTAAATTGAATTACATAAGTGAGCAGTAGATAAGTTGTAGATTAGTAAGTGTTAATACAAATAAAAACTTTATAAGTTAATAATAAAAAAATACTCAATTAAGTATTGATAGTTAATTATAAAGACAATAATTTTAGAAAATATTAACATACTCGGCCGTATTGCCAATTGTTAGGTACTTAACGTAGACTAGAGTAATAAATAACTATTTTCCCACAGTTTCAGAGTATATGGTAAGCCTGTTGTTAATAGACTGGTTCTGAACGGTCCATTGACAACAAAACTTTCAGGCAAGACCAGCATTAGCATCACAATACACTACCACTCCAAATGTCTTCACTTACGCTTAGAATAATGTCACCTTGATTATTATTAACACCTACTTTAAAATTATTTACTTATTACAGTTATTTTTAATATCGACATAATATTTATATCACAGAACAAATAAAATGGTAGAAGGAGCGTACGTAAACAATAGTCTCAAATGAAGTGAAGCAACGTGCACGAAGTTGTTTGCGTGACCTGCACGTACGTTATCCCGCGTGACTCAAGTTGCACAGGAACGATATCGGCTTCCTTTTTCAAATTCGGGTTCCTTTATTTTGCTTCACTTTAAGTGCGCGGGGCTCTGTTTACCTTTTTTATTTGATCTGAGATATACCTATACTATAAGATCCACAGCGTAAATGTACCCCGAAGAAAATTGATTCAATTAGGATAACAAAATTTTAATGGACCTTTGATTAGAAGGTGTCTATCCTTATCGCACTATGTTTGTCTCTTTGCATGCATGTGCTAAATATGAGCTGTCAAAAATGGCATAAATTTGCTACTGTATTTTTATTTTTATTCGTTTTATTAATAGAAACCATTGATATCTAATAACTATTTCTAAGTTCGCCTTTAAGGTATTGTAATAAGGTGTACAACACGTCGGCAATCCCCTGGTGTCGCCAATGTCTATAGGCGACGGTTGTCACTTACCATCAGGTGACCCGCCTGCCTCGTTGTCACTTGTGACATAAAAAAATAAAAAAATAATAATAATAATAGAAACATAAATTCAACACTATTTTGCTTTTACGGATGTATACGCGTATTGCCAAGAGTCTCTTCGTATTACTCATAATTTTCTCACACTAAACAACCTACTAACATTTACCACTTGAAGCATAAAACTGTGAATGTTTATATGTGGTCGTTTAAAGAAAATATAAGTGGAACTAATAAGTCATAATAATTAATCTATCATCCAGCTCTTTACGAGTGGGTCGATGTGATGTGATAGGTGTGTTGACAGAACGCTGTCAACGCATTGACAATGTATTATTAAATTACTTTCGTTCGTTCGTTAGTTTTAAATTAATTAAGCCGATGAAAAGCTAGTTACTTTAAACTAACGTGATGTTATAGGAGGCGCCGCGAAATTATTATGAAATAGAGTGATTTACATATGCACAGCCCAAACTACTGAGAGCTCAAGTTAAATAACGGTGTAGAGTAGAGCACAATCATGAAAAATTGTATTTAGTCTTTTGGCTAGTAATAAAAAGTGACGTGTTTCAGTTTTCAGAAAGTGGTTTGTATGGCAAATAAAATAAGTCGGGTCAGATTTCGTTAAAAATTTGGATTAATTAATCATCAACACTAAATGAAAATACGCATTTAAGTATTTTAAAACTTTTTATAGAAAATATGGGTAGGTAAGTAGAGTTTTTATGGCCAATTATTATTTACAAGTGACAACGAGGCAGGCAGTTAACCTGATGGTAAGTGACAACCGTCGCCTATAGACATTGGCAATACCAGGGGATTGCTAATGTGTTGTACACCTTATTAAGGCGAACTGGCTCTCAAGTGCAATTGCCGGAACAGGTGCTTGGCGACAGATTTTCAACTTGAGGGTGGTAGCCAGCCAGACGAGTACTACAAAGTACCCTACCACCGTGCTGTGGTTTCCTCACGATGTTTTCCTTCACCGAAAGCTCAAGCTCATTGTAAGGATTCGAACCCACGACCGTCGCCGCGGTATCCGACGTCACTTACCACTGAGCTATCATCGCCTTCTTTATAATTCTTCTTTAATTCTAATATAATTTATATTAAACTTGATAGTATTTTGATGATTGACACAACGAAAAATATATTTTTAGCTTTTCAAAATTCAATATCTACTGGGAAAAGGGTTGCAATGCAATACTTTGTGTATTTTCTTATGGCGTCGAATTAGTTAACACTTATTTTTTAATATTGGTGAACTATATATTGGTTACTAATAATAATGAAATAGAGGAACGTGAGTGAATCCGCGAGGAGGAAGGCTAGTTACTGAAAAGATAAGATCCCTTCGAAAAGCGGGGAACCGCGGGGGCAGCTAGTGTATTATAAAACCGTAACTTATTTCAAACTAACCTCATCCTCGAATCAATCGAGCAAGAAACACCACCAACACCAAGCACAAGTCCGGTCGTGTGTGGAATACTGCTGCCACCTTTGGAACGGCTCGGCCAAGTACCAGCTCGAAGCTCTTAATTCGATAGATCGGCGGGCTATTCGACTTATTGGTGACGACAAGCTAGTTGCTAAAAAACTTCATAGCCTGGAACACCGCCGGAAGGTAGCAAGTCTGTCAATTTTCTACAGGATACATTTCGGAGAATGTGCTACAGAGCTGTACGACCTTATCCCTCCATCCCCTTTTTACTTCAGGACAAGTAGAAAGACCGCCCACTACCACCCGTACACTGTTGATTTTCCTTGGACACGTACTAAACGGTTTGACTCCACGTTCCTGATCCGTACTGCCAAGGAATGGAACAATCTGCCGGCTTCCTTGTTTCCTGAGAAATATAACCTGGATTTATTCAAGGTCAGGGTGAACAGGTATCTTCTAAGTTTGCGTACTTCATCTTCGTCAAACGTAAACTTATGTGTGTTAAAAAAATTAAAAAAAAACTCCATATTCCAGTGACACTTGTCAAATCATGTCATGCTCTTCATAACTCAAAGGTCTTGTGTTTCATTCACGCTCAAAAAGTTTGACAAGGATGCAAGATGCGTTCTCAGTGGAACTACGACACGACAGGTTAAATTATATTTACTCGCCATCACTCCACGGTTGAGTAGCAGTCTGTCATCAAGCGTCTAACACACTTCACACCCAATCACTTTTAACAGACTATGTCTGCGAACTAACACTATTACGTATGTTGTTTTTTCAGTTCCTATGATGTCAAGAATTTATTACAGCACATGCGGTCAAATCTTAAAAATAATAACTCAAATTTTAGTTACTTTTATAAACGCTTCTGGCATAATGAATTAGTTTCAGTCATGCATTAAAAAGTTGGCATAAAATTTTAGTTGTTCAGAAAAAACTAATCCAGAAACTGATTCCAGATCTCTATTTACTATTTGACTCTACAATAAATGAAAATAGAGAAGATCAACAGGCAAAAGGAAATTAAGACATCGTCAAAATAACAATTCAAATGCCGAAAGTATGAGAAAGAAAAAGATACCCACCAAAAACATAAATGTAAAAAAGGAGAGCCAAGTTCAATAAAAAAATTATTCTCTGCTGTGGGCTTCGCCGCAAAAAGAATGGAGATCTGAGATTGAGTGCCAAGTTCTATGCAAAATCCAAATATGTAGTCTAAGGGCTGACTTGGCTGGTTTTTCCATACGAATTATTATTAAGTACCTACTTTTACACAGTCATGGAAGAGCCTTATGTTCGATGGGTAGTTTCTACCAGCAAGCCAAATTTTCGGAATAATAAAATAAGAACCGAAAGGTAACAGGTTTAGAACATGCGAAGGCTACATAATTCGTATTGGAAAACCAGCCAAGTCAGCCCTTAGACTACATATTTGGATTTTGCATAGAACTTGGCACTCAATCTCAGATCTCCATTCTTTTTGCGGCGAAGCCCACAGCAGAGAATAATTTTTTTATTGAACTTGGCTCTCCTTTTTTACATTTATGTTTTTGGTGGGATATCATTACTTTTTGTAGGTAAGTACATATCCTCGTAACGCCGTGGGTCCTTTTAAAAGGATCCTTAAGAAAACTTAGCAATTTCGCAGCATAAATCGCAACCTTATAGGTCAGATATCGAGAGACAACCGGACAGCAAGACGGCGCTCGCGCTTATGAGTGCGGCTGCCGCTCGCTCGGCCACGTTCGCGTCAACGGTTCGATTCAGTTGTCACAGCGCCCCACCCACCCCGCCCGCGCCGCTCCGGCGTCACTCGGCGCGCGCGCGTCGTGTATATACCGAAAATCTAAATCTAAATGCCTATTATTTTATCATTATTTATGAGTAGGTAATGATTTTACACCATTGATGTGCGCTAAATATAAAAATAATAATTAATCCCAGTTAATAACGTAGGTACCCTAAGTAATATTAGGTATTTATGTTAAGCGTTCATAATAGAATCTAATTATTTAATAATTGCCAGTTTTTTATTTATTCCTTTGTATTCATCTAATTACCTATCTGCATACCAAATTTTAACTCTCTAGGTCATCTGGAACTGGCTTAGAGTTTTGGTCTATAGGTCAGTCAATGATAAAAATGAGGAATTTTGGACATTAATATCTAAATAACCGTTTGAGATAAGCTTATGAAATTTAGAACACATATGTATCTCGCAAGTCTCAATATATGAGCCAAATTTGATACGTTTATGTAAAATAGTTTTTGATTTATGAGGGGGTCAAAAGTGGCTCCAAATGGTTCGTGTAATATTACACACGGTGAGGCTCGCCAGACCTGTTTGAACTTGGCTTGACACGCTCCCGCGTGTCTAGATCAAATAGAATGAGAAGAAGGAAACATGAACATAGAAGCTGCGGGAAAAAGTACAAAGTATTCCTTAAAAGTTTGGAATTGGAACCCAGAATGCTAGTGTTAGGGGTTACACACAAACACGACATAATGAACATTCCAAACTATGCGTCGACATTATTGTTAAAAATTTTAATGTTGACCTCGGTGCTAAAAGGCTGTTGGGTATAATTTACTACAGAATATTCCATTAGAGCCGTTAGATGACGTCACTGTACCTATTACCTCGTTACCTGACAGACAAAGCATTCCTTCTATTCATCAACGTGTCATCATCATTCCTTAGTCACGCAATCGTGATGATTAAATCAAGGCTAAAAACAACCCGTAGTTGCTAAATATCTGCACAGGTTAAATACGTTAAATGTAACAAAATTTGCTACACAGCAAGATTAAATTTGAACATAACAATTGTAGTATTACAAGAATGAAACAGCTGAAAGAATGAAACGTCCCTGAAATCATGTGTACACCCATAGACATCGTGACCGTACACTCCATAGTAACATCGTAGATCAAAATATTTGGATATTATTTACTTTATAAAAGTTACAAGACTTTTTGTATTCTTATCTCTACCTTCTGCAGATTTGAATATGGTTGATGCTTTTAGACACATTGAAGAATTATTAAATAATATTTAATACTTAACCTGTCAGTTCTTTCTTGGGACAATCGGGGTTTCAGAGACCGCACCACTTGGTTCTCAAATGGGACAATCGGGACTATGACATTTACTTGAAAATTGGGCGCGAATTTTGAAATTTTGAAAACTGCGCGAGTTGACGAGTTATTTGACAGGTTAATGTCGCGAGTCAACAGATTAATGCATTCAGAATTATATTGCACTATCACACCACCCACCAGTATATCAAGCACAACAATAGTGTAAAAAACATCATTCAAGAAAATTTTGTTTAATTACGAGGACATTTTCTTCCCTCGCAAAATCGTCCAAACTAGAACAGAAATAGTGCTAATATCGATATTAGTTTTGGATAACTAAGACGAGGATATCTAATCGTGTGTAGACAGATAAATTAGTAGAAATCAGTTTTGGCGGGAACTCGTCTGACTAACTAAACGGCAACGATGCGTTCCAAAGCGCGTTCACCTGCGATCGAGGTGAAGGTCACGCCGTACGAAGCGAACGCGTCCGAACGCAAATGTCATATTGTTGGTATTCCCGCCTTGTCGGCCATCTTGGATTTCGGCTTGACCGGTTTTGGGATGGGACCCAGTGTTAAATAGCATCGGAATGTTGGCTTTACTATATATTTTTACTGTCACAGTCGTGTAGGATAAATCGCCGAAAATTTTAATATTAATATTTTGTTATTTTTAGCACGCGTGTGCGAATTAGTCATTCAATTTCAGACGAATTATACATAGACGCTGAGAAAATACGCGGATATTTTAAAATATGACGATTGTATACACTATTATTATGCAGTGACATAAATCGCTTCAAAAAGTAGACCCTGAAATACCTAGGGTAAGAGGAACTAAAACAAAAAATGGTTTGGAACAAAACGAGTAATTGCCAAAATCAGGTTTGAACAAAGAATAATAAACTTAAAAGCTTCATGTCATTCTGATTAACGAACCGGTTCAGGTCGCTTGAAGTGCTATTTTAAAAACTTTAATCACTTTCCACCCTCGTGATCCAGAACAAAGGTACCAATTAAGCCTCATAATCGCCGGCACCCTTATAATTAATACTACAGAAATTAAAAATCTTGCAATAAAAGCTCAGTACAATATGAACTATACGTACAAAAAATACAATCGCAGCTTTGTGCTCTACCGAACATTAATTAAGAAAAGAATTATAACGAAAGGTCGTAAGTAAAAGATAAAAAGCACCCTTATTTGTGAAGTGCACAGCATCCAAATTAGTAAATCGGATAACGAGAAAAGATTGGACAAGCAACGTTGGTTTATTTGGAACATAGTGGCTTTGGAAAGGAGTAACATCGACGGCTGCTGCTATATGCTATAGCAAACAACGTTCAGGTATTAGGTGGATGTTTTATAGTTAAGATTTAGCCTTTAAATACATTTGTGATTTCTGCTCAAAAAAATATATTTTCTTAAGAAACGTGAATCCAGAATACACCCTGAGCTCAATTAATCAGCAATATCGTTTTATTCAACCTTAGTAAAAATATGTTTTGTTATTTTAGGAGAAAGTACAAATGAGGTTGTGATACTGTCGATAAAATACAAAACACCAACAATATTATCTTCAAAAAATAATTTTATCAAAAGCTTCCCCAAACCAAATAAATCTTAAGCCAACAGCACACCAATACCTTTAAGCAGATAACCATAAAAAAAGTGTTAATGTTGTTAATTGAAGTGCTGACATCACATCACATACTTTAGTATGTATGTAGTTTGATAGCACTGGCGTAGAGGACACAACGCCGGGGTACTAACGAGGGGAAAAGTGCCTATTTCCGAGGCGTAATGACGTCGTGACAGCCCTCCTGGCCCAGCCAAACAACCGTCCAGTTTGAATAGAATTCTAGATAATATTTAGACGACTAGGTATGCACAATGCTTTAGACGAAACGATAGCACTAAATGAAAAATAAATAATGATTATGTGCTTATTGCAATATGTTGATATGGAGGCAGATGGTCCTGCTGTTGTTACCTAGCGCGGGAGTTTTCGACAGTTGCAGTATCAGACGGATTGCCAATGTGTTTACGATGTTGAAGAGCTTTTTTGCAACCTTTTTTGATGATCTGCGTAGCGCTGCGGGATAACCTCAACAGGACTCAAGGTATTCAACCAGAATGGTGTTTTCTATATTTTTTTTAATAAAACATACACGTGGGGAATCTTCCTGGCACTTGAAAAACACCTGCATTTATACAATAATAGACAAACGGCGATTAAATAAAAATATCTGCCGTAAATTTGAGAGATAGAATCATAATTTACAAGCTATCATTTTATAAATCCCTTATTTAAACTTATAATTGTAAGTGTAATTTTCGCGAAAACTTGTACCAAAGTACCAAAATTTTCCTTAATTTTCAACTTTTTTTATATTTCGGAATTTTTCCTTTACTTGTGCTCGCCTTGACCTCGCTTTTAACCAAAATTGACAATTCTAGGTCAACCGTAAGTACCCTATAGGTTTTGGGTCGAAAACCTATATGGTAGTTCCCGTTGACCTAGAATCACGAAATTTGGCAAAAAGCAAGGTCTTACAGCACTAACAAAGGAAAAATTCCAAAAAATGAAAAAAGTTGAAAATTGAAGGGTGTCCCCATACATTCATAGCATCCACCAATTAAGATAGACCTTTTGAGTTGTATCGGCGCTCATACAATTTAGAGGTCTAGCTTAATTGGCAAAAACCTCAAATAAGGTAATCGAAAACGTAATCTATTTACAAGTTTGTACAGAACCCTCGGTGCGCGGGTCCGACTCGCACTTGTCCGGTTTTTTTTATGTAATTCATATTGTTACAAAAAAATACCTACATAATAATTTTCAAATTTTTTCATGATTTTATAGCTAAATTTAATCATCAAAAAGTGTCTGTTTTTAAATTCCCTCGCAAATTTTCAAAACTCCCCATGATCAAATCGTGAGTAATTGTGACGTCACTTTGAAACTCGACCACAGAGTTTGTAACCGCTACGCTTAAATTTATTAACGTATAAATATATTTAGATTTTAGTAACTTCGCGAACCAAACACTTCATTTTTGACATCGGATTCGTCTAATCTCACATAACATAATAAGCGCGCCATAATGACCGCATTTGAATCACCCAGAAATGATAGTGATTTTAATTTAAAAAAATTAGCTTAGCGGTTAAGATTTTGGATGTATTATACTTTTTATGGTAATGTAATAACCCATAGAAACGTTTAAAACAATAAAAAAAAATCGTGCATATTCCCCATTATTCACAAAAAAAGACATTTCGAATAAATTTATAATACGAACCCGCAAAAATCAATATTTAATTAGCTATGTTATACAATTTATATAAAACGAGAAACCTTGAAACTTGTCCATATTTTATCGTTAGACGAAAACATAGAAATGTTTCAAAGCAAATTCCTTGAATTAAATCAAAGCAGCCTACAAATTATTTTACTGAAAATAAAATCTTTACTTTTCATCGCTTAATCACGATGTAGAATATTTCAATCACTCTATTAATGCAGTTAATCAATTTTAGTGGAACGTTTACTAAGCAGAGACGAGACTTATGAAAAAATGATTTATTATTTCACAAAATTGTATAGCATGACATTTACACAAGCAGCAATATTCTTATCAGCCTAAGTAATCAGTTAATTGGTTTTCCAATTACAAAAATAATCATAGAGTAATTATCAACGGTAAGTATTGCGGATAGAGCTTTCGATACGGATACCGAATCAAATAAGAAGATGGAATATTTTGATGAGATTGAGAACATTTGAATGGAAGCCTAAAAACAAATCGTATTCAATGTCAAAACTATTTATTCAGTTTGAGCCCTTGAACTTCACTTATGAAGGTCGAGCTACAGAAGTTACCATAGTTACAGCATTCAACTCAGACAGAAAAACCGGTAAGGAACTCAGCAAGATTACATTTTTTGGATTATCTGACTATAATGGCAGAAATAAATAGTAAAAACGAGACGACCACGATGATATCGCCGAACGAAGCTGCTGTAACTTCAACCAAATGTTGTGAGGATTGCGAAGGTCCTTGACCCGTAAACTTTCTCTAACTTCGGTAACTTACTACAACTGAGAACCGAGAGTAATAAATTTGAACAAACTTTTTAAGTTACCTTTCAAATTACTTAAAAACTTAGAGTCACTGGACAGATTGGATCAACTCTTTAAAACCATTTGATAGATGACTGGTCGATATAAGTTTAGAATAATGTCGCATTTTTCTCCGAGATTAAGAGACAATTTCCGTCGAACAAATAATGGAGCACGATATAGCTTTATTTTTATATCAGAAAGCTTAGAGCTTAATAAATAAAGCAGCGAACACTGCATTTACTAATTGCTTCACTTCATAAATTCTTTGGCTGATATTTAAAAACAAACAGGTTTTAGTAAAGCGTTTTAATATATCTTCGTTGTCAGATATTAGTGGGGTAATTAGTTTCCTGACAGCAGGAACGGCGAACAGGATACTGACAGACAAGGAAAGGTTCAAATAAATTGAATTAAAATCAGAATGCGAAGGACTTGGAGACAGCAGAGTCCAAAAGTGAATCCTCCACGAATTTTAAAAGCAATCGATAGAACGTCCATCATGAAGAAGATTTCCAGCTATATTGAATGAATAAGGTTGAGTTGATTTTTTGTGACTAACCCAAAAGGGTATCTTAAGTACAGAATCCCGTAAACATTATCGTGAAGGCACGGACCCTTCCCTTAAGGTGAGCACTTTTATATGCCCATCAAACCTTACGAGTACAATAAAACACGATTGTTTTCCATTAACATTGACGTCCACCGGCCTCCGAGCTCCGGCCAGCCAGAGTAAAAAATGTACTAAAACCATTTACTTTATGTTAGAGTATAATGCTATTATACAATCGTTAGACTCACCGAATAATCGAAAATCAATATAACAGTAAACAACGCAAAATCAGATGATTGGGAGTGATGATGATAGTTTTCACTCTGCATTCCAGATACATTTATATATGTGACAAGATTAATCCGAAATCGTACATGATTGAATCACAAATCCTAAACCCACACATTAGCTGAAATAGTTAAGATCAGTTCAGAAAAAACATTTATTTGTAACACTGCAAAGGTAGAGTGGTTCCATAAAGAGTCGGATAGTAAAACAAATTTTATTTACATTTAAAAGCGTTGCAGTATCTTCGTCAATACACCCCCGGCCGAGCATCGGGTGCGACGAACAAATAAAATGAGATCACAACACAACGGGCATGCTGACGACGACAACAATGAACAGGGAAAAGATCTGCTTTGCGTTTAATTAAAAGTAAATCGTTCAATAATAATTACTATACGCATTAGAAAACACCGTGTGAATTCTGAGATACAATTATTTTGAAGTTGTCACTAAATATTGGGAGGATATCAAGAAAAACTTAGGGATTTTAGATAGTAATGTCCGACATAAATCAGACTCATACAAGTTTGTCGCTCGGGTCTCCGATTTTGATAATAATTATATGAAAAAGATCCCTTGTTATGATTTATGCCAAATAATTATGATATTGTTTTCTAAAATGGTAATTTTACTCAAATTTTGTATTCCATCAAAAATAACTACGGCAGAAACAATTTAGTCATCATTTTTTTCTGCTTCCAGCGTACCCAATATCTCACAGGAAAATCGTGAAATTGGCAACATTGCTAATAACAAGGCTTAATTATTACCACCTCCATACTATACCACTCCACATAGACATCGATTTTCAATTATCATTTACTTATTGAGGATAATTCCTTGAGCCCCTAATCATATTAAGCGCGTCACTGGATGGACAGTGATTCTATTAACTAATGAAAGTATTAATGTTTATTGGGTATATAGCTTTTTTTTCACGCACTGCTCAAATATCCCCAAACAAAACAATACTTAGTATTATTCAAAGTTTTCCATAATCGTTTTTACATATTCATCATGGTGTCAGGGTGCGTTTGAGACGCGACGTCTGTTGAAATTTGAATAACAAATGGCTGACATCTGCATGTTTCTAGCAAGGATTTCACTGTTCCCTTAAATTCTGATTCAGGGAAAACAATACTCGTCCCTTATGAACCTTGACAAGGGGTCATAACTTAGGCTTATTCAAAGATCTCACAACAATGCTAGAAGGATAGTAACCTCGCTGTTAAATTGTGCGAAGCTTAACTTCCATTATGAATTCCAAATAAAAGATATTAAGCGAAGACACAATCAAAATTGTAAGCACGTGTGTGTGTAAAACAGACAGGAAATGATTAATCCTGTTAGTAAAGGAAAGTTCCTGGTATCATGTGCAATAGAAGAAGTATTATGTCGTGACAAACGAATACATTGTTTCGCAAATTTTAACTGTGGAGCATAGGTACCAAGTTAAAGGCTAGACAAACAGTGCGGAGGTCATCGGTCTAATACCAATATACTCAGTCCTGACGTCATCGGTCGACTGACAAACGCCTCTTGAATAATAATGATCGAAGTCCACTACCAAGAACGATAATTAAATTTTCCACACGCGCCTCTCAACAAACCAAAACGTAACGAATTCAGAAGGTTCCGAACTCTTTGTACGTCTTGAGTAAATTAATATTCGGAAAGAAATGTTGGGCAATTCAGATCCCACCTCAACTATATATTACCTTTCGGGTATCGAACTAGGATAAAACCGGGGTCGGCAATCCTCAAGGCGCCGATTAATTTCCAGGTTACTACAGCACTTAGTTATAAGCGAGCCACAAGAAAACCACCGCCGGAACAAAATAAGAGGTATTACCAGCTTTGTGGAAGCATTCTTCATACAAATTGCGTTTAGATATTCCTTCTGCGTTATGGGACTGCTTTATTTTCTTTGCGGTGTAGCAATGGATTTTTCTTTCAAGTTTTGTGTCTGTCAAGATTGCTTGTTGTTTGAAAGGCACGAGTCATGTCGCAAGAGGCCCCCGCTGCTATTTTGCAACATGAAGCCTGTGATGAGACGGTAAATTGCTCATTTGTCTACCGCGACACTTGCATAAGTGTTGCTTAGATTCTATCGAGTTTCACAAACCTTTAGCTATCATTAATGCCACAATACGTATTGCTACAAAACAAAGTAAATATGAGGTTGTGTCTACGCCTAGTTGAAGATATTTTGTTTTGTTGCATAAATTCAGCTTCACTTCTGTATATACCACAGTATAAAAAGCTGCAAAACGACTCTTACCGAGGGATTTTTCAACACTTAAAGATGCCTTTTGAGCACCAGGTTTTCAGCCATCTTATCCACATGGAGTGTAGTGACGTCACAATACCCCGCAGCGCTCGTCCTGAAAAACGTTAATTGCACGACACCGACCGAGGCGAGATGCCGTCTGTCTCGCATTGCATCCAACATTCCACCACAAGCTCATCTCAAATATCAACTTTAACTGCGATACAATAAAACATAGTTCTGGAAAATCCGAAATATACTTTTAAATGAACTTTACACCTGCAGGCTGCAGGCATGACGGCCTTGCTAACGATTTGTGAAATAAGAAAAGTCTAAAAAAATTGGCGTTTAAAGTTCGAAAGTAAAAGTCAGTTTTACGTTAAGGAGTAAAAGTGAAATTACTAACATTATCTTAATGCGAACATTGAAACAGAAAAGACCATCCTATTTGCATGGTTATTTGAGACTAAAGCTCTAATACCTACAAGTTGTACCATTTTTTTACGCCTTCTTAATATTTCAAGGCTTCTACATAATTGCTTATTTAAAGAAGGTTTAGTATCATTGACCTAGCCTTGAAACAGCGAATGTAGCGTGTGCGAATTACAAAGAGCTGTAGGATACGTATACTAGTCTAATTATTGTAGTCATACACAATATAATGAAGAGGAAATAATTTTATACTTACCTATATAGCAAAGTAATAGATTTTGAGATCTATAAATCAAGATCCACGAATCATCGATAAGGCAAAACACAATATTGATAGTATTCAGTAAAGATGGATGGACTTCTATGTTAACAAATTCACAAATTGCACAATGAATAAGCATCCGACAACATTATTCTAAGTTACTTTCATTAGTAAATTACAAAACAAGAGGCGCAGCAAGTCAATATCTCTACAAGACGGCGGCTACCATCAACAAATAAGTAACATATAAAACGTTGCGAAGAAAATCCTCACAATTGTTGACAAGTGAAACAGAACCGTAATACAATTAAGATAAGATCCGTTGTCGCCCAAGCATGTAACCAATAAAGGGAACGAACGACGCAACAGATCCCCACGAATATGTTCGCAGGCTCACTCCGAGTTACTAACACTCGCAATTCATTTTGTGAACTGAATATATTATACCCTGATAAAAGATAAAGTACCTTTCTCCCTACGAATAAGGGTGAATATCAAATTGAAGTGAAGTCGTAGAAATAAGCAGGATTTTTTTCTCCCTCTTCACGGGATTCTCACTTCAAAGTTACGTGTAAAAATGGTTTGAAATCGTGTGAACGTGTAGTTAATTTTTACAAATCTCAAATCGTGATCATATGGCAAGGCGGATGATAAATATGTTTGGTGTATTGAAATCTTATACTGTCATAAGTGTTGTAAATTGATCCCAAAGAACTTAAGTAACTCTATTTGTTAAACTTTTATCACTTCCGAACGTACTTTAGGGGTACAAGCTGCGATGAAAAATTTCTTTAAAGTTTATTGGAATGAAAGAAATCTTATGTCTTAAATACGTTTACCATGTGAGTAAGAAATATTCTTTTGGTCACAGGCAATACGTTTTTTATGTACCCATAACCATTACAGCAAAATTGATTTCAATTTTATGGTTTCTGCTCTCCTGAATCCAATCATTGTTATCGCTTTGTGTGCTATTAAAATATAATGAGTATGTATATGGTGTGTTTGCTTTTTGGAACGCGACTTTAATATATTAGGTACCTATACATTTGCTCCTAATCTATATCAAGTAGTTACAATAATTTAGACGTATTTACTAGATTCCGCCCCGCAGTTTCACCCGCCTTCCTGAGGGAAATAAAATAAAATACCTACAGCCCATGTTACTCGCTGATAATAAATAGGTGAAAGTATTTTTATATATATATAAACAAACAATTACTGTAATATTAGTGTACATTAAATAATTAAATATTGACAAAACTTTATAGTGCAATACAGCATTGTAATATTTTGAAATTACTAATTTTATCTTACCAGTGTATGCCGCCTAGAGGCTGAAACGACCAACGAGTTATACAGCTTCAAATGCTCTCGGAGGCACGTAACCGATTAAGTTAATGGTCAGTGATAAGTGGTAACCCAAACAATCGGCCGAAACACTAAACTGCTTCCTGTGTTAGTTCCTTTGGCTCGAAAGCTTACTCGTGGCTTGAACACGTAGAGATATGATCAAAATCTATGAAAACTGTCCATGTTTAATTCCCAGTATACTACTATTGCCCTTTACTGTTTTTAGGATTCAATAGTCAAATAAAGAACCCTTATAGGTCACCATACGACTATCTGTATGTCACAGCTAATTTAATTAACTAAGGTCTATACACTATTTGTCACTCAAATAGACAGGAATATACAAATTACAAAAAATAATTATGGTATCATTATAACTAGCTGTCCCCCGCGTTCCCATGGGATCTTAGCTTTTAACGGGATAAAATGTATCCTATCTCTTAATCCAGGACATAATCTATTTATGTAAGTTTCATCAAGATCGGTTTAGTAGTTTCGGATCTCATCGCGGAATTTTATATATTAGAATATATAACTGATTGTTTAATTATTTTTTTTTAATGTAAGACTGGTGTCTTAGAGAATAGGTTTTAAAAAATGTACAGGTTTCAAAATATTGTCTCTTGGCACTTCAATGTTGAAATGGCGGAGGTGCATCGCCAATAAACACAACAATAAAGATCTGGTCATGTAATAAATGTTTATAGCTTAGAGGATCCTAAACACGATTGTGTTAATTGAACACCTAGATCCTAGAAAACAACATTATAAAACAGAGTTATTGCAAGACATTAAAAAGTTTGGAAACTTGCAAAAACTATGTAACGAACTTGATGATTTGATCGGTACGGAAAATTGCGGAAACCTAATCAACGAAATTAATGGTACTATGATCAGTTTGAACATATTGATTTCAATATTAGGGGTACAATAGCCCCAAGCCAGACGAGCACAACAAAGTACCGTACCACCGTGTTATGGTTTACTTACGATGTTTTCCTTCAACGACAGCTCAAGCTAATTGTAGAAATCGAACCTTAACCTTCCCCACGGCTTTCAACATTGAGTTATCATCGTCTTATTTTAACTATAACTATTAAAACTATAACCCTAGTAAAAGAAGTAAGGGAAGGATACATAAATCGTTTATCACTGTTAAAACACTTATTCTACAGACGGACACATGTACGCTTTTGACTTCAGCTCCCATCCTAATCTCACAAGACAAGACAGTAAACCAATGTATGTAATATCAATCTTAGTGCGGCAACATGTTCGCACAGGCTGACGCTTAGCTGGCGCGCTCCAGCGCTTACTCATGGATCCTTGCCAGCTCCGGAGCAGAGCAAATCTTTAGATCTACCTACCATATACCCACGTACGACTTGACATGGACCATTAATGACCACCAGCGAGACAGCTCTAGGGATACGATGTTCTAAGTTTCACGACCGATTTGTTCTTAGTTGTATGAAATTTTGGAGTAGTTAAGAAATTTAATAAGATCATATTGAAGTAATTTTTATTAGAAACATCGAGCTATGTCATATAGACGAGTAATATCATTTTTTTATAGATAGGTATACATTTCCAAATACGTGCCTCAACACATAACTTCCCGTCTTCCGCATCCACTGAATTACAGGAACTTCCAAGTAACATACCTGAAAAGTATTTTGCTTCATCGACAAATATTTTAAAATATGATTACATAAATTCTCAGCAACATTTACGTATGTGCTCAGATTTATCTTAAAAGTGATGAAATTGATCCGATACCTAAGAGTTGAGATTACGAGAATTATCTCAAACGTTATCTGTAACAAATAAGAATATATTTCAGAACTTCCATCGACAGAAAAACTTTTATATTAGTTTATTTAAGTTTAACTTCGCTCCCGAGCTATCGCATTATATGGATATGACCCAGCTTGCTATAAAGGTATTAGAGATCGATTATGCAGCTTTGTTCGTATAGCCCTTAGGCTAGGGTGTCGGGGAAATCCTCCAACGTCGTACCTACTTGCGGTCGATAAATCTACAAATATTAAATTATAGCGAAGTGAATATCAGTGTTCCAAAGCTATTTATACGGCTGTCATAAAAACTTGTTTTCGAGTATGCAAATAATATATTATTACTTTTAAAACTCGTTACGACAATTCATGATGTCACTTGAGCAGTTAAAAACAACTTATGTCCGAAGAATCAGGAATTATTATTAATTCATAAAACACGGCGTTTGAAAAAAAAAGTATAATATTCAAACAGCCAAAAATAACAAAGCACATGATAAAAAATGAGTTTTTAGATGCGAGAATCTACGTATCTGTATTTTTTTATCACTTTAATTCACGAAAAGGAAAATAACGACATGACAGAGCGATTAGAGAGCCCTCCCAACCTGATTGCCATCTCAAGGGCGTCCCATCCCCTAGACAATTCTGTTGGGGACGTCACTCAAGCATTTGATATGCGTTTCCGTAGGTTTAATGAAGTTACTACAAAACTTACGAATCACAATAGATATCAAGTGAAGGTAGCGTATTCATTCGATAAGAAAGAAATAGGTCGCATTCACGTAAGGACCTTTGCTTCGGTAGATTCATATATATAGAAATTGGTGCTAAAGTAGTCAAAAAATAAAAGGCCCGTTTTGACAGCACATAAACAACATTTTATTTCATTGTTTCAACATCATGATGATGATGATGAAACAACCATGTGCCAAAAAGACCATGTGCCGAAGAGACACCCTCTGGGGGGTGTTTCAACAATGACATGAAGTAGGTACACTCACTTGCATTTTGCCCACTATGTAGATCAATTTGTCTTGAAAGTCGATGCAACGGCGCTTGATAGAAGAGAGACCTTGGCTCTATTCAAAACTAAACAATCACTGTATTATCTTTATAAGGAAGCGACGACCCTGATAAATGAAGCTGGGGTATCATTAACTCTTATTGCGATTTAACTCAGCTTGAACCGGATCTTTTTTGTGAAGAAAAGTCAAACAAAACAATAAATCAGTTAAGTTAAATAGAATCGTTTTAAATTTGATGGTAGACAATGACCTGAATTGTTCCCAAACAAAAGTTTCATCTATTTGCTCAATCAACCTACATCTTTTAATAGGGTAAAGGTCCCGGCTTTGCGGTATTTGTTCCACCAAGCGTCTCTTGCATAAGCTATATGTATAATGTAAATGATACTATGATATTACTTCTTAGAATAGAGAAGAGAATACATCTTACATGTTTTTTTAAGACTAGTTCTGAACTTTTATGCGTCATAAAAAAATGAGATGAATTTTCAAACAGCTCGGTAAAATGTTACGGTGTGCAGTGAAATATATAACGGAAAGCGATTCAACACAGTGACACGATATCGATTCAGTCATCATAAGAGCGTGCGGTTGTCGCATCCGACCCACTCCTGTCTACGGTGTTCCGTAACATTCATACAACACAATACACGACACAACACTTGCTATTAAGCCGAGGTAATCAAAGGCGTGAAACTGAAGCATTTCTGGGTTATGAAATATCGTTCAGTCTGAAGTTTGAAGTGGAAAATTATAACAACTTAGTGCGAGATAAATGTGTACTAGATATTTGGAAAATGAAAAAGACATCAAGAAACCAATTTTCAGAGGCACATCACCGATAATGGATGACTAAAAGCTTACTGAAATATTCATTACAATGTCTCTCACATTTGAATATTACCCGGAATTTTCTGAATCATCAAAGCGTTGCTTCGAAAGGGTTTCTACACAGAAGCACAATTAATATCTTACCAATTCGATAATCAATTCTCAATCCAAGAAATCGTTAATTGAATTAGTAAGAAGATAAGGTTACCGTATAAATAATATATGTATTTAATCTGCCGAGACGCGGACACTATTCAATGAACTATAATGATTTAACATAATTAAGAGCGTAACTCATAAGTTATTGTTACTTGGTTTAAAAACCCCTAGAATTGGAGCATAAAAATTGCGGCACTCATATTCACTTTTCGCTTTACAATGTTCCCGGTATAAAATGAAACAAGGACAATGTTACTCGTACACGTGAATGTAGAGAATGCATCAGTGCGAGCAGTGGATGGTTCAGTTACATTGGAATATGGAAGGTGTCCCGAGGGTGTCACCACTGGCGTACAACTCCCTCTCTACTACACAATGACGTTTTTATAGCATGTGCATTTACACTGAGAACGGCTGCATATGATACGAGTATCAAGTACATTACGGTCGTGTATCAACTTTGTATATCGCGAACAGCTTAAAGAAAAGTTTGCTACGTACTGATATTTTAAGTTTATTACTGAAATCTGTCGTACATTTGATGCCAAAGATTAGCTTCCCTCGACCCCTAGCTCCTAAATCGAATTGGGATTCGAACGTCGTTTCATTCAGAATGTAAGTTCGGTTTCCGAATAAAATAAATACAGCTCTGAATGTGAAATACCTCTCCTCGTTTCCTATAAGATTTACAACTCTGTTAATGTATGGGATGAATATCAGTCAGACTTGACATATGTGTATAATATACTCGTAATAAGCGTTTAAACAACCCAAGTCTGTAATTTAACTTAACAACTACTATATTATAATTTGTGACATTGAATACCCACATATCAACACAAGTCAACTGTTGTATAGGTTCCACGTCCTTGAGTATTATACAATGAAGCTCTATTTTTTGTCATAAAGTGTCAGAGTCATTCTAAAGCCAATTATCGATACTTATAAGTATTCTTTTCTGTCGAATAAAGGTGGTATGTATAATCAATACATCGCTTAGGAATCCAGCCAAGAAGCTTTAAAATTACCCTTTATTCTTGCGGGAGTTTTTCCTTGTGGTGCGATTCCCGTAGCAATTTATTCAACAATTTGTATCCATTAACAAAGTGAGCAAAGGCTCAATAGGTTTGTAACCAGGATTTAACGTCTTAGTTCCCTGTGGGAACGGGACGTCGGCTTCTGTTCCCGGAATTCTCCCAAAACATTCCTGAATTCCTAACAAAAGTTTGGCTTCACAACGCTTTAATGGGTTAGCGATTGTGTGAGGCAATGCAGGAGCACAAACCGATAACCGACAAATACAAGCTATATTAGTTAATAACCGAAGTTTAGAATACATATAGCGAGTATTGACCCGCTTTCCTGACATAATCCTAATTTAATTATTCACTCACCAGAAGTTCAATGAACATTGCTCAGTACGTGTGTCGTGTCGTATATGGGAATGCCAATCAAACTAACATATCTAATGGGAATCTCAATTAGATGTATTTAATTATACATTACTATACAATACGCTCAAGCAGCGCCTATTTATCCGTCGAACATTGATTATAATTAGAATCAAGACTCTGATAATACTGTACCTTAAAATCATAGAGTTAAATGCAAAAGATTGTTTGTTGGTTGGTTTTTTCACAAAGCAACTAATCGATGTGATTTTTTTATTAGAGATAGTTAATAAGCTAATTTTGATACCGAGAACACGGGTGAAATAAAGGGGCGATATCTTGTATGTCAAAATAAACAAACAATGTGTCTGCGATGTGAACCTTAAACCAGTAAACAATAAATATGTCAAGGATATTTGAAGGCAGTGATAAGTTCTGTAAATTGGACGTGAAATCGGTCCTAGGGTCTAAACTTAATAAATCATTATTTGATGATAGCTCAGTTGTAGCGAGAAATGCTGTAGCAGCTTTCGGTTAAGGAATACATCTTGAGGAAACAGCACGATGGTAGGAAACAATGTATCTACAATCCCAACGTTTTCATCTCGTAGCCAACCAACGAAAATCTGTCGTTAAGCAGATACCGGTGTGTTCCGAAAACTGCTATTGAGAGACGGTTCCCTTTTAGTTGTGTGCTTAACACCTTCGGCCACATCATTACTTACGATTATGGTCAAACACAAGGGAGAGAGAAACTGAGAGATCAGATAGATATTAATTTATTTTTCACCACGATAATTGTTACATGGCAGCCCTTGGCAAAACTCACTATTGATCTTTACCATGCAGCCTTAGAATGGAGAGGATTTAGATAAAAAAATAAAAGGAAAAATTTAACTACCGGCGACTTTCTGACTTCGTTCTAAGTTTAGAGTGAGTAAGCTTTTTCTGGTTCCAACTTCGACGACAGCACTGACATTTAAGAATATCTGTGAGCCTAATTAATACAAAACGGGATGACTTATTTCATTACATGGCACCCTAGTGACTTGGGTAGTTTAGTAGCACTTTGCATAAAACAGTCCGCGATTTTTATCGTCTACAAGGAATCTTAACCCGATCACCTTCGCGATTTGTAACCACTAGCCGTGGCCTCTGTCGTGCTAACACGCAAAATGATATCATCATGACGTTTACCATTCTACCAACACATCATCAGCTATTTATTTACTTAATGATTACCCAATCTTTACATAAGAGCATTGTTTGAGGGCATTATTTAATCGCAAGAATAGGAAAAGCAAGGAATTATCTTTTGCTTAAATATAACGATATGGTTGAATAAAAGGTAAAAAAATAAAATGCAACATTTAACTTGAACAATCTTTGGTAAGTAACTACAAATGTTGATCAATAACCAATGCACATTTCGATTCATAAAGGGAGAAAATAAAGTACGGCGGCAGTATTGCAATGGCATGAATCGTGTCGGTCCCACGACCACGAACGCTTCGTCCGCGCCCGCGCGCCCGCATTCAGATTCATTAACAAGGCTAACCATTGTTTATGATTCACATTCCATACTCTCTTTATATTTTCTGTACTACTCACTATATCATCCATATATTGTGTTGAATATGCCATCGATTCTGGTGGAATAAAAATTGTTACAACTGAAATGTTAAAGTTGCGCATTTAAATTTTCTAGTATTCTTAATCTTGTCGCCTTTTTCCTAAAGCATCATGTCATCGCAGGAGTTTGCCATCCAAATATGTGTAAGACTATCTTTAACCTTTACTTTCTGTACAAATATTTTTATTGATCCAATACCACTTTGAGTTTGTTGGCGTTCCGCGACAACAAGGAGATATTCCAATCCCCGGGGCGTTCCACTCATTTCCCGATATTATTACAAGAAAAAAAACGAGACACTTTAAAGCGAAATGTAATCAAAGCCTTGGAGATTTTTATTTACAGGAAAGCTTTGACAAACAAAAAATACAGTGGAATTCTGTAAACAGATTTTTGGCATAGTAAGCGACTTCATTATTTGCGACAATCAATATCGATGAAATGATAACGTATCATTGACATGTTGGCAGATGTGACAGCGTTAAACTCAAGAGTGTATTTTTGATAACATAAGAACATCGTATGTCGATAAAAGATCTGAATCGAGAAACGCTTGGCATTACTTTTTTTTTAACATTTAGGTGGTCACTAAATGAAAAATAAAACAAAAATAAACATCCCAATGTAGATATATGATCATTTCCTGTTAACGAAGGAGTAAATGTAATCGATTGTTGGAACGCATCCAATGTTTTTTTCTAAACTATGTTCTTGCGGCTGGCACTAGTTATAACAATTTGAATGATATTTGATTCCTCCAACTAAATTAAATCTAATTTTAGTTGGTTACATTCCGTTTCCGTGGGAGAGACACTTCTGTCACACCACGTAAACCTAACATGATTAGAGAGATACCTACACAATTTGATAGTATATTCGAATTGCGAATTGGCTTCTACGAACCTGTTATCGATTGCTTTGTTCGCTTTTGATATCTAAAGGCAAACACCGGGGGACTTTTAAGTTTTGTGAGATGTCAGTTCAATTTTCTCACGATCACTAAGATCGAAGAAGGTTACTTTTGATATTCAAAATTTAAGTCAAATCTCAAGAAAACATTGTGTTTATAGAAAATAAGCCATATTTTATGTAACCACGAATTTAAATAAGCCATATTTAAATTCAATAGTTTCTACTTATAATTAAAACTTGACTATGGTTTTGAGCGTTTTATAATACAGAGAATCCTTTCAACTGTTTGCAGCAATCGGAAGTGTACTAGACACATTAATCGAGTGACATTTGCAAATCTGCTAAGACATAGCATACTTACTAGCAAAATGATACCGAACCTATATTTAGATATTGGAATCAGACAGTAAGTGAAGGTCACAGTCCGGTCGGAGTCCGTCACGTCACGTGGAGCCAACAATTTTAGGACATTAACCGATACGCTTCATGATTCACATACAGTACGTGTGCGTCCCCTTCTCGTAACAAAGATACCTTGTCATAACTTCCATGGTTATAACCAAAGATGTTTTAACTTTGCTCGAGTTTCGAGCGCTTAATAACCGTCATATAAGTAGAACTTCACACAGAATTAAATTGTTTGAGCTAATGAATTTATAACTTGAGAATCGCATCAGTTAACAATTTAATTCGAACAGTTTATAACGTGCCAGATGAACTATTTAAAAATTTACGAAACATAAAATCCGTTAACGAATTTCGAAATTTAAACGCGCCTGTTATTCGTCTGCACCATTTTCGACTGAATACTTTGAAATGTTTTTGAGATGGAATGTAGGTACTGAAATTACGGTCTTATATTTACTAATATTTTATATATATAGATTTAAGTATAGTGATTTTTATTTAAAGTACATATTTTTGATACCGACAATTCCAAAACTCAAGTATCATTTAGTGAACTGAACATACCATTAAGTACCATCTAACTAGACGTGAGCCGTCGAAGTATCAGTTTAGTAGTTGCTAACTAATTTACGCCAGACTCCGGTAGGGGGCGTGAACTCCTGATCGCTACTTATTCCCCCAATTATAACTTCTGCCGCATTACATTTACACCCTCATTAATAATCTTGCTTTTCATTATTGATGTCAATTAAAAGTTTATGTTCTGGATAGCTACGGATAAGCGCAATTGTGTTATGAAGTTTACCAATTTACATGTTTTTATGAATTTCTGAAACTGAGATGCAATACAACCAAAGAAAAAAGTAACTACATGCTTAAATGAGATCGCGAAGATAAGAGACTAAATAAATAAAAACGCCACCCGCCAGATCCTCAACCTACAGAACACAACTAAATCCCATTACAGACAACGCAAGCAAATATTGATCTTATTATACCAAGTAAGGAGGGATTATGTATAAGAGCCTACTAATTAGTGAGATAACCTTCTTAACAATCCACCGATCCTATGTAAACAATCCCGGGAGTTTACTGAATCACATATCCAGTACCCTTACATGATGCCATTTAATCCAACTTTACTAGTATATACAAATATACGTTGAATGTCATCATTATTGTCATTACCCGCATTGTATTGTTGATGGTAATTATAGGTCGTTTCTAGCCCTTTCATAATGTGTTGAATGACCTCCGGACTAACGCCTTCCGCATCCTCTTTTCGTGCCAATGAATGAAGCTTAATCACCACTAAATGTTTTCCCTTCACTGAGTACACTTTCTATTTAGTATTTTATAATCTTCTACACTTAATTCTGCGATCTTGTATTAAAAGTGTTCGCGTTCTTACTAAGGTTCACATTAAAAAAACCTAACTTACGGTAAAAGATTTACTTTTAAATAGCTTAAGTGCACGAAGTTTGAGTTTTAAAATCTACACCAGGTAAATTTGAATTTTGTAAGTTCTGGAATAGCTTATTGAAGCAAGTGAGTCTTTCAATGTAGCGTGTTAGTACAGTGAATTCTAATGTGAAAGAGTCAAGAGTTTATGGGATCCTACTTATAATATGAATACGGGCTTAAGTGTTCAATGTAGTATTGAAGCAACGCACTGTGAATACGCGTAGCAAACACTTTGTGGAAATCTTTTGCACGTATTTTTGCATGTGCTGCACTTCTTTTTCACGGTGCTTTTGCTAAATAATTCAATTTTATACATCGCCACAAAACTTAAAACGAATGAAGCAAAACTAAGTCCGTGGCCATCTTTGATAAAATTAATTCTGCAATTGAACAATAGACAATGCTTAAATGCGCCTTCATGCTATTTCGGGTAAATCTCGGATCAATGTGAATAGGGTACGAACTTGTGAAAACGGGAACTTCAAATACCTGGGATTTGTACAACATTGTTCGCGACCGAAGACAGAGATCACGACGGTCGTCGTGGAATTGCCACTGGTTTGTAAGTGAGAGTTCACAGGTATTGTCTGAGATTTCAAGGTATCGTTCGAGAGGTGTACAAACACGTAGTCCGACCAGTTCTTCTTTATGTTAATGCGTCAACAGGTTCTCACATCACACGATCGAACACGTTAAGTACTTAAATAACTTTATGGATGTTCACGTTAAGTACCTAAATACCTTAATGGATGTTTCAGTACAAAACCGAAGATTCGTGACAATATAGAGCAGGAGAAAATTAACCGAACTCTATAGGAAATATATACCATATTTTCACCTTTCAGAAACAAAATTCGTTAGTCAGAGAAAAACATACATATTGGTAAAGCCATAAGTAACGATGTGTCTGCTAAAAGACTTTTCACATTCACAAAAGTTATCTTTAACTAAAGAAAGATATTTCAAAAAGTCTAGCTCGAGGGGATTGTCTGTCGCCGGTGCTAACAAAACCTAGTTTCAGTGCCTATGCTCTACGAATAAATGCGATCTGAATATATTATCGGGCGCATTACGTACGATTCGCTTGAGGCGCGTATCTACTCCAGGCTGCAGGCAGAATTCAGTTGCACTCTTCCAACTTCATCCTCGCCTGGTACAAAGACATCTCTTTTATAGCGCCATTGGTATATGAGTTTCAAATATGAAAATGGATATTCAAAAGATTCGTTGTGCGCCAAATAAATATGTACATTAACTTTATTAATACTTTCTAGCGCAATTAATTTGTGTAACACCAGAAACTTGGCCAGTAGCGCAGATCTCATCGAATGTCAAAACACTACGCTAAGGGAAGTACGCTTAGTTAGCTTCAATCGAGTTGTACCGACACGAGGGTGAGGCCGAACTGTAATTAATTACTGCTGTCGCTGACAAGCGAAGCCTCCCAAGTACCTATCGATTCATAAATACTATAAGATGCTTGCGTATATTTTAGAAGACACTACTAAACCCCCATTCCACTATTAGCACTACATATAAGAAATATGGGTCATTTCTACAGATTGGCGATACATATTTGCATTAATTTTGATTATTACAAGTGCAAGTAAACGACGAGGGCTTCGAGATTTATAGCACTTCACTGAACATACTACAAGGACATCAGCAAAAAATAAATAAATCACATTTCAACTAATATCCCAAATGTGGCTGAAGGTAAACACTGATGCTGGTCCTAAAAAAATAAGGATTTTAAATGTGGTTCTTATAAGACAACTCACTCCTACGCAAATGTATCCCCGTACTGTCTATTTTTAACTGGGATATACTGACAATTCCATTACGGGATATTTTTTTCGTTTTCCATTGATGTTGCTACCTACACAAGTGATGTTTATTAAATGAGGAAGGGTATCTATAAACTACGCTTTGATGATTCAAATTTATATTACCTACATGCTTGTGACATAATTACCTATGTAGAATTTATTTATAGATCAAACATCAAGATAAAATTGAATGATAATATTATTCAAAACAAATTCTGCATTCAACTAATGATAGTCGAAATCTCTACCTGCGGTGCACGCGCCGGACGTACCGTTTTCTATAAAAAAAGTCACCTTTTAGTTTTAGGAACAAGTTTGCCAGATATTTGATTTCGTTTGCCATTCGACCAGCAAATAAGCTGATGAGTTGATTACGATTATTATGTTTTATACTGACAACCATAATTAACCTTTGGAAATATCTGTTGCGAAATATGTTGAAATATGGCTTGTCTTAAAAAGACTAATTCAATCGATGACATAACGAAATAAATCTGTCCGTCTACTTCTGTAGAGGAATCGGATGACGGGACGCGCCCGGATCCGGTTGTTAAGCTCTATCGAAACTATTTTTATTACACTCGATGTTGGCATAAAAACTATTTTTAATTATTCAAATACACAGTCGGTGGCTGTACAAGCTGATGACGTGATTTTCACAGGCGAAGAATATATGTTAAGATGTATTACTACTATTAACTTGATATATTCGTTTGCACGCTTCAGGAGGAATTTGTACGGTGTATAAAATCTTCCGAAGTACGAAGATAGGCCCGCTATATCACTAGAGTAACATCAAAATGTGAACAAACAAAGATATTCCAAACGTGTACACAAACATCGTCTATCCTCAGAGGATAATATAATTATTTCACAAACCCTAAGTATATTTCTAAGTGTCAAGAATACTTGGACCTCATAATACGATAGCAAGAAAATCAATCCAACTTTTATTTCGTCATAACAACTTTTATATTGATACCTTCCTTCAAACTAGTCGTTGAGAAAATCACAGCCATTTCTGTTTTATGGTCCACTCGGACTCCAGTTTCAACAAGTGTCAGGATTATGTTCGGGAGATGTTCCAGAAAAGCGAGGAAAAATGGACATACGTGTGACAAATAGACGTCTCTTTTGGCGCAAACGATTTTCTCTCAAATATTTTTGGATCACAAAGGTTACTTTAGAAATTGAAACGTCCAATCGAATTCTTTGTTTGGAAACTAAATATTTGCTTTAAAATACTCTCTAAAAGACGACAATTTTCACATTGTATTATTGTCTTGACGTTTGCCTTGCAAAACAAAGATGGGAGAATATTAAATAACGTTTTGCTAAAGTTGTACACTTAGATGCACAAGTTTTAAGCAACTTTAACCATAAAATATGTTCAACTAAACCAGCGAACGTTACCATGACATCTGACCTCGTCTGTGAACGAAACTTGCGTCTTTCAATGACTCGAATTCAATGATTATTATAATTAACATTGGTTACACAGTTGCGTATTGTACAAATTTATGTGTTGAAAACACAAAACGGTGTTTACTTTTTGTTATACGTAATTACGGTACAGCTTTTTTACTAACGTATTATGAATTATTACAGCAGGGATATTTACCTCAGATTTAATAAAACGCAACCTTTGTCTATCTGAACGTACTACACTGAAGATTTCTGGATGAAATCATAGGATATAAATCGTGCACAGTGACTAAAGAAACTGAACAGCAACAATTTTTGTGAAACTAGTAATAAAACCAGATAAAGTTTAATTAACATTGCTTTGTCGTATGTGTCACGTCACATGTTACGAGGTATCCAATCATAGGTAACAATAATAATATATATCGTCTTCAGAATGCACCAATCAATATGTCCACTCAAGTAAGCCTAAGTAGGAACACATGCGTTTCCAAACAGTACGATTCTATACAAACGTGTTTATGTTTGGTAATCATTACGTAAGTAGATAAGTGAGATAGTAAGTAAACACTACGAAGAGAGAAATCCAAAGATGTCTTCACAAATAAAAATGGCAATAAAATTATAATTTAAATATACACTACGTAGATAGATAGACTATCAAAGAGCGGATTTCTCTTATATTCAACCGAAGTGCTTCAAGCGCTAGTGCGCAATCTAGCATGTTTGTGTAGCGGCAGATAACTGGAGACAAATAAGCGGCGTGAGTTCTTATTAACTCATGTATAACGATAATCCAAAATTTTGGAGGATTAAATAATGATGCGTAAGCGCACTACATAGGCTTCACATTCGTACAATGACATCATCGTGTACGATAACCCTGACCTCTTGACATGGATGTCGGAAATAAAATCGCAAGTCATACAGCCGGTATTATGTATATTATAGGCGTGTATAATATAGAAGTAACTCTGGAAGATTCTCCCGTGTGAACCGGTTTTAACGCATGCAAGCCAAAAAACACCCAAAGTTTAACTAGCCAAAGGTTACATTTGGTTGACAATAAAACATTCATTTTAGAGCCGGTTTTAAATTTTGTGGAATCGGTTGATTTGAAGATGATTTTAAATAAGTTTAAACTGCGTTGGTTTTCTTCTTTATGTGATGCTTTAAATAGAGATGAACTATACTTTGCCTGGGTTTTCAAGGGTTAGATTTCTTTATAAAATAAAAGATTTGTTTTGCTTTGTATTTGGATACTAGCTCACCATACGAGTAGTAAGTGATGACGTGGTTCTCAATTGCAGTTTTCAGAACACACCTAAACGGTGCACCTACCGGTGCTTGGCGACAGATTTGAGGGTGGTAGCCAGTCAGACCAGTAATACAATGTACAAAACTTTTATTATTTTTTTAAACAGGAAAGTTCTACATAGATGCCGTGCAGTTCCGAGGGTAGCGGACGAGTTACGTCAGACTTCTAGATACTGACTGAAACCCCACAGTGTTTCTACATGTCGCTACTGGCGCTGGGTATACTGGGTATAGTATACGCGTACCCAACAGTGCAGATCTGGTGCTAGGGCTCTTTTCCTGGAACGGTGAGTAGGATCCTGTACCTACCTCAACATGAAATTCTGTCGACTACACATTAATATTGCAAAATTCGATAGGTGACGGTAGTCATTCCAGCTTACTTGTCAGACATCAGACATAGAGAAAAAAACATGAGTAGTTAAAAAAACACATACATATTACACGAACCCACACTTCAAAATTAGGAAAGCAGCAGGTAGATGACTACTGAACTTGTAAATTTGTCCTAGGATAAATTTATGAATGACACTGGTGCTAAAATTATCAACACAGCAAATATCGTCAAGATAACAAAACATATCGTCTGCATATTTAAACGAGTTAATACCTTATTTGCTTATTACAATGAGACTGCATTTATAGTTGCGTGTGCGCTTACTGAATTCCATTACCATTTATGTGTCGCTCGAGTCGAAAATGTCGAAATATTCGATTCCTGAATCACATGTACTTGGTTAATACACGACACGTGATAATTTTATGTACACGTCTCTATGAAGTACAGTCACACAAATTAATTTGAGGCTGATAACTCGGAGGTCGTGGTAAATCATGGGTTAGAGTCCTACGAACAGCTTTTGGCAAGCCATCCACCACAACTCTACTCGTGTGTGATTCAAGGGGTAGGTATTAGTTCGCTTGTATGTAGTCAAAGAACTGGAGGATAGTTGGATTTTTATTTAGGTATTTACTCAACTTATTCTGTCTGTCCATATCTCTGCACCTATAGTGCCTAGTTCAAATTCTGCTGGATTGTAACATAAAGATGGCAACGTTCATAAGTATTAGGATCAGTTAACTTTACATCATTTGGGGTCCTTCCATTCGTCATATGGGTATTCACTCCTTTCTTACTCATGTCTCTCACACAATCCAACTCTTTTGCATACACCCTAACGATACCATTATCTTAATAGAATAATTTCCAACTTATGCGTCAGACTGTACAACGCAAGCGCATGAAGCAACACAGCTAATTGAATATATTTGGCAACGAGACTTTAAGTAAATACAGGAATATTACTTACGTAAATAGTCATATTTACATTGGTTAAATCATAGTTCGTTTAACCTATGGACAAACTTAACGTGTGAATTAGCATATTGTCACGCTTAACATCACATTCAGTTTAAAATTACTTTGTGTTATTCCTGGAATTATAAATAGAAAACAGCTAACGAATAGCAAGATTTAATTCCAACATTCTTGTGATTTAAAAAGGTGTAAACCAGATAAACAGAAACATATATATAAAAATAATACAATGACGTTACCAAGAAAAATGGAACCGTCGGCGCACGCGCAGCTTCAATTTCGAAATTACCTTCGAATTAGCACATCAAATAAAAACCGGACCAGACGGTACATCATACTTCGGCTGGAAATTCAACAATTTATGCATAGAGAGGCCTCGGAGAGCCAAGTTAGTAGAGGGTACATTTATGACGACCGGTTTTCGTTTTCTTTTTTGATTGTATTATCAAAGTTCAACTCGCGTCTTTAAAGTGTTTGAAGAATATCCATATCTAAGACACGACAATGACAGACGCTTTTACTCTTTGGTGAAAAGAAGAATAAAAAGAAAAACATTTAATGCGCAAATTAGTCACAAACAGTCCCAACAAATATTTGGACCTCCCAGTATCAAACTTATGTACACACTCACTGTTTGAGTTTCGGTGAACATCGTGAAACGTCGCGAAACATCGTGGAGAAATTGTGATACCTACTAAACTACCGACAAGTCGAAATCGAAGGCATATGCCAATTTAGATGTAAAGCCAGTACACATTGGATCTTCTGGTTATTAGAAGTGGTGCCATTATCTTTAATTTTGAATAGCGGCCCATCTTCAAGATGCATCTTCTTTATAATCATCTAGATGAAGATTTGTAATCAAACAACTAACAGAGCGTTTCAACAGCTGCACTAGTAATTAAGTTCCCTTCTATGTATGGATAGATAATATTTTATGCTTCTCGGCAACACGCAGGTTATTTACCCAGCATTCGAACATGATTTGTTCGTAAATTCTTACAAGAAGCCAGTATCAAGATCTACATTATTGCCCACGTGTATACGTCGGACTGTCTGGTAAGTACAGTATGATTGAATTTGGTCAGACTCCTGCGAATATATCAGGGCTCAATGGAATGGAATACAAATCTACAGATTTGCACGCCAGATTCTTTTTTCATTGCATTTTTATGAATGATATGTATCAGATCGATTAGGTTAAGCTATAATGGGCTCTCAGTCTTAGGAGAATGGCCACTATTTTCATGTTAAAAAAAATGTTTTTGCTTTAAAAGGCTTTTACCTCGGTTTTCCCTTCGAATCTGTATTTTCAGTACTCTTTGATTCAAAGTCAAATATGGCTTCGACTTAAAAAGGAACAAGAAGGTTTTAGATATATACTTAACCAGTATTTGGGCCACTCCGTCTGCGCCGTGGAGGAACTTTATTTTTATCTCATTGGAAGGCATCCGTACTATTTCTCGCTAAAAACAAATGAGAATCGATTCCAACTTACCACTCGATCCCGTTCACGGCAATTAACTCTAGTTGTCTATGGGTACGGAAATCGAATTGTTCTCAAATTATTATGGGTCGTCTATATTCTATTATTATTATATTCAAGACCGGCCATTGTGGAGATCCTTAGCCTCCCCGTTGTTGACGTCTTCCGGCTGACATAATGATGTGGATGATGATGGTATTCTTTAAAGGGGGAATGACCTAGAGTAAAACGTAGCTGAAATACTTGTAGTGTGTACCTTTGAGGAATAAGCCTACCTAAAGCACTTATTAAGCCAAAATCTGATCATAGTAAGTAACAACGTGGTCGAAGGTGAAAGCCTAGAAGCCAACTGGCTCTCAAGTGCACCGATAGATGCTTAGCGCCATGAGGTAGCCAGCCAGCGGGTAACAAACCTTCTGCTAAGGTTGATCTTTAAAATATTTTTTTTTATAAATAGCTCAACGTATGTAGGTAAATGAGGCTACCACCCACACGAAAACATTTAACTAGGCAGGAGTCAGGACTTACCTACCTACAACTTGTCAGGTAAAAGTTGTAATAATGCCAAAGTTAGCACATACGTCGATGGGTATCCATGGTTACCAACAGTCGGAGCGTAATCTCCATATAATAAGTTTTTAATGAGCCCAATATATCCGTCATGAACATCCATAACTAATCTTCCTACTGCTACTACTCGTACTAGTGGCTTTGTAAGCTGTCACCTCGCGAAAGTGTTGTAACTATTTTGAACATTTTTCGAAATGGCTGAAATGTGATATTTTAGAGAGCTGTTAATTATGTATATTGCTAATAAGCGAAAACGTTCAGGTGTAGCTATGAATGCCTTAGTTAGACTAACGCTATCTATAGAAAACATATAAGTTCATACCTCGTATCTCAGTAAGTAGGTACTACATCTACACTTCATAGAATTCATTTCGTATATCATTACATTACTGTGCCTCTATCTGAAAAAAATTGTCACAAAAACACAACATAAGATGTATCAAGTACCTACCTAGGTAAAGGTACTTATATAAACATATATAAAATATGTTTTAAGTGCATAATATGTATAAATAAAACAAGTGTTCCTACCTTCTATATGTACATATAGGTATCTACCAATGAGGTTAGGTTAGCATCTTGTGTGATATCCATATGAGTGAGAGAGACGCATAGGCACGAGATGCTACTGCGATGACGTCACCTACAGATAGACTGAATTCAAGAAAACGAAGTAGGTACGTACCAAACAAAAAATATTAAACCGGTTAAGTTCGAGTCGTAGTCGCGCTTACGGAATTAACGGAACCCTATCCGTTAAATAATAAACTCAATAAAAATACACTACATTTATAAACAACACTATTTATTTAGTTTTTTTTATTTTTTATTTTTTTTATTTCACAAGTGACAACGAGGCAGGCGGGTCACCTGATGGTAAGTGACAACCATCGCCTATAGACATTGGCAATACCAGGGGATTGCTAATGTGTTGTACACCTTATTACAATGCCTTAAAGGCGAACTGGCTCTCAAGTGCAATTGCCGGAACACACCGGAACACACCAACAGGTGCTTGGCGACAGATTTTCAACTTGAGGGTGGTAGCCAGCCAGTCGAATACTACAAAGTACCCTACCACCGTGCTGTGGTTTCCTCACGATGTTTTCCTTCACCGAAAGCTCAAGCTCATTGTAAGGATTCCAACCCACGACCTTCGCCGCGGTATCCGACGTCCGACGAGCTATCATCGCCTTAAACGGTTAATAAAGTGAATTACCTAATATAAATAAAACTGTCATGCCTCAAATGCAGCTTATTCCGAAATATTTTTAAAGAAAGGAGAAATTGTCAATAATGCTAGTTTTTACTGGCAGCGATCGCCTCGGTAGGGTACTTTCAGATTCTTACGGAACCCTAAAAAAGGACGACCGCCACGCCACACCGCACGCATTGCCTTTCGTAAAAAAAACACATTGTAGTTTCGTAACTTATGAGTGCTTTTATACACCCGCTTTTTATAATCACACCTGCTGGCAGGTTGCATTGAATACTGAGTAGGCAGGTAGGTAGCTTAGCTACTAATATAATGACAGGTAATAACAATAACAAGTCAGGAAGTAAGCACTTATAATACCCACCTTTGGTCAGTTGACACTAGACAGTTCCACAGAAAAGTTCCAGATTCTAGAGGAATTAAAAAAATAAAATATCCTGGGCTCTTTAGCACATAGCCATCAAGATCCCAAAATAAACTTGTAATTCGCCACGCAATAATAATTAAAAACAAATCAAAGTAGGTACCTGTGTAAAGAGATCCCGTGCGCGCGCAGGTAAAACACCGAAATCCCACAGGTGAACGCTATCCAGATTCAAAATTAAAAAAAAAAACAGTCGTGAAGCGAGACTGAGACACTCGACTGAGAGGCTCGGTTCGGTTCCACAGCGCGTCTTGCTAACGCACAACACTAACGCACTGTTAGTTTGTTTATAAAATATCAGCCACTTATTAATATTTCAATGACCGTGACTGCGCATGCCCGTACTACACGCGCCCCTTTCAAATAAGGTTATGTTTTAAGTTGTAAGCACCTCCTGACTTCACTTCACCGACCGGCGACCGGTAAACACTTCACACTGTTCCGAGATAAATCTTATTGGAACTGCTAACTTTTTGAGTAACTCCGATCGAAACTATTTGTTATTGTTGTTCTCACGATGATTCTTTGGTAGTGTACTACTCGGAAAACTGACACTGTAGTACTTATTTGTCGATCCGCCGGCTCTACCTGCGGTGAACGAAGGCCGTGTACGTATAATAAACACTTGAAAACTCCGGAACCGGTAAATTCGATTCCGCACGTGAACGTGACACTGTCAAAATAAAATACCGGTAAACACAGCAACACCCAAAACTCACTCACCGACGATGACACATTTCATGTTTATAGTGCCGAGAGCCGAGGTCCGAGTGACAAATTAAACGAATACAAAAAGAAAATAAACGAAGAATACTAAAGTCGTCGACTGCGAAGCCGAGCGTTCGACACTCCTGCTGAGCGCTGTACTAAACGCGCGCGAGAGGCCGCGCGACCCGCTCCGCCTCGCGCCCCGCGCTCGCCCCACCCGCGCCCTGCGACCCGCGCGCGCCCATACATAACCACACACCCGCCAACTGACATAAAGTTACTTTGAAAAAATCTCAAGTGCATTGAGGGAGGCACAGACCACAAGCACAGTTCATCCCTTCCTTGCTTGTGAATGTGTAAAGTCGTCCGTTTATTTGTTTAGGTAGTTTTTGCGGCGCGGTGAAACGGCGGCGACGGCGGCAGGGGGGGGAGGGGGAGCGGAAGGCATTCAATTAATCTGACAACACGTGCGTGATGCACCCTCCGCAATTTGAGGTTATCATCCGATTCATTGAGTTACGGGGACCGATTCCGTTATACACTTTCAATTACTCTATTGTTTAGTTGCGCGGACTGTTACATCCTATGTAACCTCGCCCCAGAAGATCAATGGTGTATGCACCTATGATGTAAAATGAATGACGGTGAAGAAATACCACTAAATTACAAAGCTCACATGCCGACCTCCAGTCATCATAAAAAATCATATTATTTAAAAACCATATTTTAATAAGCGCCTCCCGCTCTGGATATTTCTCTAGCTTTTCGATCACTCTTTATCAGCATACAGACTGCGAGGTATTTCACATAACTTTAATAAGTATACATGGCGGAAGAATTCTTGAACCCGGATCCTAGCCTATTTGCAATTTAAGTATGTCGCATTTGAAATCCATCGAAAAACATGGTCAATATCTGTTTTAGTGCATAAAATGTCATAGATAACCGTTGCAACTAAGGAATGAGAATTCATCCCCTGTCCCATACAGAAATTTGAAGCATTGCACGTTCCATAGAGCATAGCTCGCTGAGTGCTTGCTTCATGAGGCTTTGAACTTTTATTCGTGTGGCCAACAGAATGGGAAATCTCGGAATAGAAGGGCACATCCATATTAAAATTTTGTGGAAAAAATTGTTTACATGTTTATTTATTTTATTAAATATTATCTTTTCCCGGCACAAAATATAGCCTATGTTCATCAGGGATAATGTAGCTTTCTAATGGTGAAAGAATTTCAAATCGGTCCAGTAGTCTATTCAATGCAAACAAACAATCAAATCTTTCCTCTTTATAATAATTAGTACCTATAGATAAATAGAAATAAAATAGACATGTAATTTAAATAATATCTTCATTTTAAATATTTTAAATTAAATGCCTCTATTTTTTGTTCAATATTTTTATATTATTACTAGCGGGCGCGGCAGACGTCGTCCTGCCCTGAAATTAAAACAAATCTTAGAACTCAATTCCAGCGCACTTACCGGGTCCAATTATGTTTTCAAACTATCGAGGAACCCATTGAAAAGCACACAAAATTTCATCCAAATCGGTCCAGCCATTTAGGAGGAGTTAGGTGACAAACACACGTACAGAAGAATTATATATTTCCTTGCTATAAATCTGCAGGAGGAACTTAGAGCTATCAGTGAAGGAAATATCAGGGAAACCATATGACAGTAAGGTACTTCCTGGCTGGCTAGACTTGAGCTAGTTCTCTTCTAGACTTTACCTTGAGCCACATCATTACCTACCGAGTAATGTTCAGACACAGTCAGTGCGCCAAGCACAAAAGCGTAAACGTGCATAGCCGACATGAACAAAAGAATTGGTACGCACTTACTTCGAGTTGTGGTAAGGATGAAGATACCGCATTGGTTCCGTATTAGACTTCCCTCTTGAATCTTATGATCCCTAGAGAAATCCAGAGCATAATTCTTATTTCTAAGTCCCGCTAAAAGACTAAACTTGCGGTGTAGTACTGGACAACCGTAAGAATTTATATTTTAATACGGGACTTAAGTTATAACAATCATTTCGGTTTATACGAGTTCTTAGATAGAAATAAAACTTGGTAGAGTTTCGAGGAACACTTCAGTTGATAGGTTACTGAGCCGACGGAAGTTTCAAAGGTAAACCCTCGATTTGTATTCTATTAAAAATTTCATCTTCCTCAGCCTTTCTTTCCTTAATTAAATAATTACATTTCATATAAATTATTGATACATTTATTATGATCAAAATAATAAAAAATCGCGCATATAAATATTAGACACTCTGCCAAGGTCTAAATGACATGGTAACTCGTCAGCCAGTGCTACATCAAAAACCTAGATCACTTGGTGGCTTGAAATTTGCCATCAAGGCTTGATTCATCATTCAGCATTGCACGCTAGAGGCGTTTTAAAAGGAAGCAATCTGAAAAACACAAGTTACCGATGTTTGATGTTGACAAAGTAATTAATATGAGGTATTATTAGTTTGATACTAAGTGCTCAAAACCAATTGGTTTTGTAATTACACCAATAACTTTGTTGGCACTGAACATCGATACATATGAAAGTAATTGAACTTTGAAGGTCATGTGTTTAATCGTGATTCTTGGAATTCTATTTTCATGGTAAAAGTTGGGACAACCGTCCTATCTGTGAGCTAAGGGGTTAAAGGAGCCCACCGTAAACATGAATTGAAAAAAAAAGTGAATTTATAACTCAAAGTTTTATAGTAAATCAAAGTTGTTCTATTTTATATTACAAACAGATTAACTAGTTAGATATAAAACTTGCCAAGTCAAAATAAAATTACATCTCTACCGAACTTACCCCCTTTTTCACATAGTCACACATACAAAAAATTATAATAAATTTATTAAAAAATACCACTTTCTTTTTTGTCGTATGTCCGGTGGGGTCTTTATTAGCAAAATTATCGGATAGGTAATAAATAATGCAAGATGTGTATTTTTTTTTTCAAATCCATCGGGTTCAATTCCTGGCTTGGGAAAATATTTTTTCAAAAATCGTATAATGCAGTTTTAGTTTTGATCAAAATCGGCCCCGTGACTCCTTACAGCATTTTCCGCTATTCCCTTTAGGATATGGACCATTAAAAATTCACCTGTATTTACTGGGACATCACACACAGCCATCTGATCCTATGGAAACCAGAAATCCTACTTTAATATTTGTACTCCTTTTTATAATCGCACTCAGACTCAAAAATTTTCATGCACGCAAATGTCTGTCCTGGATGGAAATCGAACCCACGGCCTTTAACGTGGTAGATAGTGTGTTAACCAACCACGCCAACCTCCAACCATCCCGACTAAATGAATGTAAATGAATAAATTGAGTATTTTGTATCCCGATAATTTTCTTTTCTGTTTTCCTCGCGAATACAAATGATAAGTATACAGTTTTGGCCATAGGAGAGCACCATATGACGTCACTACACTACGGATAAAATTATTGCTATATACATATAACACCGTGCAATTAAGAATGCCAGTAAAGAAAAAATGTGGTACGTACTGTAATACTCGGAACAATAACTAACATGGAAGCCGGGCTAAAATAAGAAATGAAATGCATATACTTTACCTTTTTTTACTTTCGACGTTAATAATGCGTGGGAAAGAGACATATAATACCGTTCTGTTTCGTTATTATGCAGGTTGTCACAAGCTATTTTTTGGCTAGTGATGGGATTATCATCGACATTGTCGTGTCGATATAAGTCATCAAAGCAAACAAGTAAATATAGTTAGTACTAGCTGTGCCCGCGACTTCGTCCGCGTGGAATAATGACTTTGGGCATATCTTTTGGTTTATTTTGGATTAACAAATGTTCGACGTGATTCTTTAAATTGACATAACTTTTTTATTTAAGAACCGATTGACATGAACAAACACTAAATGTTAAGTGAAGCTTACCACAATATATTAGTTAAAACCACATCCGAATACGCCGTTTCTGAGATTAGCTTGCACAAACAGACAAAATTCTAACAATCATTGTTTTGGGTGCTATTGCGTTGATAAAGGACCCAATAATATTTTTTCTCATATATCTTCCATGTACAGATAGCGATCCGTAACATTTTTATTATCTGTACCTATAGATAGAATAGTTTTCTATTATATATTTTTTAATTAATATAGTTTATCCTTTTCTTAACATCCCCATGTTATTATAATTTATTATCAGTATAGGCGCTGGCTGTCGACGGATAATCTGCCAAGTGTGGCTGTGGTTTACTAACGGATTTGCCACGACGGAACTTCGGCGTCGGAATATCAGTCAAGTGTGGTAGGAAAGAGACGATAAGAATTTGACACAAGTATAAATGAAACTACAATTATTAATTTAATGTCTTTATTAATCATTAAAATCCATACTAATACTAATTTACTAATTAATATTATAATTATAAAATATTATAAATGCGAAAGTGTGTCTGTCTGTCTGCCTGTCTGTTACCTCTTCACGCTTAAACCGCCGAACCGATTTAGATGAAATTCGGATAGGGATTGTTGGAGTCCCGGGAAAAAACATAGGATAGTTTTTATCCTAGAAATCACCCTTTAAGGGGGTGAAAAGGGGGTGGAAGTTTGTATGAGAAAAACCTGTTGATGCACTGACTCCATTTCATTTTCATTTCACCATCATTAGGAAATCTGCAACAGTATTGAAATGATTATCGATAACCATTTTTACATCACTAGTAACCTATACTTGCGACAATTTTATTTTTCAGAAAAATCATAAAATAAAGCAAATACGTGAATTCTTTTGAGTAGATAGGCATAAAGTACTATTTTTATTTATCGTCTATCACTTTTTTTATTTCCAATATTGAAAAATATATCTCTAAATTCACCGATGAAATGTTAACGTTTCGTTCTCATTTTCTTTTCTCGAACTATGGGCTTTACACCCTTCAACAACACAAGACATCTTGTCCAGGGCACTGTACACCTCTCATATATACTTTCTGGCCACGTTCTCAGACAGAAATTAATAATTAACTCGCTTTTTTCACTAAGTAAATTCGTGAAACTCCCGACTCGTATCAACAAAACATCAAACTACAAAATTAAGTTGATAGCCAACGTAAGTATTTTGACGTCTTGGATATAACTTTTGTATTTGTTAGCATTATAAGAGGGCCAAAGAGGACCATTTGACATTTTGCTTGTGACACGTTCAAAAATAATAAAAACAAACAGCCATGTTTTGTTTCATTCCCACATTACGATATGCTAATTGACATAAATGAATAAACTGTATAGTACTCGGTTTTTATTTTAGCCCGGCTTCCATGCTAGTTATTGTTCCGAGCTGTAATAGGACCACCATTCGACAAAAATTAAAATACCCTGGCAACCCTGCTCCTACTTCCGTCACCCCTAACACACAACCCTGGGTAAGGCCAAGGGTCGTCTGCTTAACAGTCACGGGCGGGTTCAAGTGTCGATATCCGATATGGGGACATAAAAGCCTCTTAAAATCATTCCATCCCTTTTCTTTCTCGCGTACAGAAAAAGGTGGGCGCTATTGAATACTGATTGTAAAGTAATAGCTGTTTGAAATTATTCTGCGACTCACATCACACCTTGGGCGATAAGCTGTTACTAGGTACCTATTATAGATGTGCTTACTGCGACTATATTATTTTAAGATAAGAGAAAACCTTAACAAATGGATTGATCGCATTACTTTTTCTCTCAATGAAATAAATGTTTAGTATGTTAAATTTCTAGGCGATGATAGCTCAGTGGTAAGTGACGTCGAATACCACGGCGAAGGTCGTGGGTTCGAATCCTACAATAAGCTTGAGCTTTCGGTGAAGAAAAAGCATTGTGAGGAAACCATAGCACGGTGGTGGGTACTTTGTAGTACCCGACTGGCTTTTAGCCATATTAGATTTCGCGATAGAACGGTGGACAGATTTTGATGAAAACAGGTTGGTATGGCGATAACTTTAGAAGCATTTAAGTACTTAACATTTTTTTTAAATATCGTATAAAAATACTATGAAAATCTACTTAATTTCACTATAAATTTGTACAAAAAATCTTTATTCATTGGTGTTCTGTTAAAAGGTACTCAGTAAAATTAAAATTTCAACTGAAACAATGGCGTATGTATACCTATACCATAAACACGTAGAAACACACAGAACAAACCCGTTAATCATCCCTAGCTCGTTAACGTATTTTTTTGGTTTATGTGTGTGTGTGTGTGTATATTCAACTAATTAACATCGTTTTTCAATAAAGTTATTTTAGCGTACCTAGTTACTTCGTGGAAGTATCTCTTGACCTCAATAATTTTGGAATGTATACAGGTAATTTTTTGTACGAGAGGAAAATTTCCGCTTCAGTTTTTATTTATATTTGCTCTGCCTTGGGGTATCACCTACGATGCGCCAGTTTATTTTATTGGATACGTTTTGGGATACGTTTTGGGATATTTTTTTAGTTACCCCCACGGAAAGCTGATTTTCCACCAGAGATGTGCTATGCTATGTTGCTATGGATGCGTTTGATATCAAATAATAAAATTAAATTCCGTTTTCACCATACCACTGCTGGAAATGGTTTATACTAAGCTATGTTTTTTTTATATGTTTGCTCGCGAGTGGTATCTCATAGTAAGGTGGCACTAGCTTAGCATCAGAGGAAACGGTCCCATAGTTTCGTAGCTATGCTTTCACATCCTCGCATCATAACTGTATAGCACATCTCTGGTGGAAAAGCAGCCTTATATTAGATGATGATACAATTCAAACATAATTAAATAAGTGGTTTAGACTGCGCCGTTTTGTCAGTCAGATATTTTTCTTTTTTTTACTTTTGAGTTTGTATGTGTTTAACCAATCTCAACCAGGTAGCCGAAGGTGGTAAGCACACATAGCTTAGATGGGAACTGTATCTCCAGTGCAGCTGTCGAAACACACTGATAGGTACTTACCGACAGATTGTCAACTTGAGGGTCTAAGTAGGTTACTTTTAGGACTGGTTGCACGCTTCTGTGAGGCGATGGTAGCTCACTGGTAGTGAAGTCGAACCTACCGTGGCGAAGCTCGTGGGTTCGAATACAACAAAGAGCTTGAGCTTTCGGTGAAGGAAAACATCGTGAGTAAACCATAGCACGGCGGTAGGGACTTTGTAGTACCCGACTGGCTGAGACCGTCAAGTTGAAAATCTGTCGCCAAGCACCTATCGGTGTGTTCCGACAGCTGCACTTGAGAGCCAGTTCCCATCTAAGCTTTGTGTGCTTACCTACAGCCACATGATTGCTTACCATGGTGAAACACAAGCTTATCCAGACAGAAGTAAAAAAAAGCGGAAACAAAGTAGGTACTCTACCACAGTGCTACGTTTCTCTAGTTGTTCATGAATTCATGAATATGAATAAATATAAAACATGTCACTTTAGAAAAGGTGCTAAAACATAACATGAAGGTACCAAAGTTTAGTAACGAATGTAATAAAATAGTTGTAAAGCGTATATTGTATGAGCAGACCAGACCTGTTCGCGGCACACTTTGTTGCGACTTCAAAAACGCATTTACGACTTATTGTATTCACAACTTTTATTTTTCGTTAGTTCAAAGGACCGTTGGCTTAAAAGTTTATGTTATGATGTTTAGTAGAAAAATATCATGTTATTTCTGTTAATAAATACTTTACGAAAATTACGTACGTACGTACTGAATGCAGGTATTTATATCATCGCAGTTTTCTACAGAAGGGGAATATGTATCTAAATGTATTTTTGTAAAAAAAATAACTTTAAAAGAAATATCCACTGCAGATAAAAATTGCCTTGCTGAGTTTCTTGCTAGACTCTCCTAAGTGTATCCGAACCGGTGGTAGAGTCAATTGTAACGTTCATAAGTGCCTTATGGTAGGGGAGGCGAATAGGGGATTTCGGGACTTACTCGAGCGCGGCAGATTAACATAAGGGGGGCAACCTTGCACCTTGTGAAGTATTCTCACCAAATCTGAGCCCTCTATATAGTGTCGAACGTCCAGGGTAGCAGATTAGTAAAAAAAAATCGATGGTTTGAAATACTCGAGCGCGTCAGATTAAGGTAAGGTAAGTTAGTTACATGCAAAATAGTGTACATTTCAATAATCTGACAATTTGGGCGTGACGAAAGAAAATTGGAGACTCGCAAAGTTGCAAAAAAAAAAGTCACCTGGATTTTCTCGAGCGATTAGTTTTATTTTTATTTTGAAGGAAATTAGTAACGAATCACGGAAATATCTTAATCTGCCGATTTGCACAAGCCGAAGTAGCTAAAATCGTTATTAAGTGTATAGTCCAGGAATATTATGAGTTTCACCTCAGAATGAGAGATAGTCAGCTATTAACTTGTATAAACCTTTATTTTGACACCCTTAAACTTGTCTCAAAAGCTATTTATCTTAGGGTGCCCGCGACTACTGATTTTTCAAGGTCAAAGGTCAAAAAATTATTTATTGCAAATATCTCGTTTCCTATGGGTTTTTTGGTATATGTATTCATAATAAATATTGTAGAAGATTAAATTCTCTACAACTTTTGCCCAAACATTTTTTCGATATCTTGAACCATTTTCGAGATTTCGATATTTTTTTATTTTTTTTTTCAAACCGTCAGATTAAGGAAATACCTCAACATAATTATCAGATTATGGGTCAGTACAACAAGGCCATCAAGAAGAACCGCCTGTATAAAAATCTGACGCGCTCGAGTAAATCAAGGTCACGATTTTTTTTTGCATTTTCAAAAATCGGCCCTGACTGATGGTCGCGTCCAAATCGTCAGTCTTTAAAATAGGAGCTACTGGAGGGTTCACTTAACATCCCTTATCAATGTCTGACGCGCTCGAGTATTTTTTTTTTAAATATTTTCGACCCCTTCGTACGGCCACCCCCACCACGCAAAACGGCAGATTATTATTTTTCCGTTATCAGACAGACGTGGCGCGACTACCCTATTAATATCTGACGCGCTCGACTATTTCTTGGTGACTGTTTTTTTTTACATTTTTGAAACCCTGTAGACGCTCCCCCCACCGCTGAAGGGGAAAATATCACATAATTTTTTTTTTCTTTATTCCACCTAATCTTCAAATTCCAGTAGGTCCCAAAGACGCTCGAGTAACTACAAATTTAGCATCATTGCCTCCCCTATCATTACCGCTGAGGGTAGATTTTATCAGTTCTAAACACTAAAAAAAGCACACAAAATTTTATTTAAAATTTTACTTTAGGTAGTGTACCTAATATTTGCTTAAAAGTTGAATTCTTAAGTTTATTAAGATTTATCACTTTATGGTAAGTGACTACCGCCTATAGACATTAGCCATACCAGCGTATTGCCAATGTGTAGGCAAGCTCTCAAGTGTAATTGCCGGAACACACCAACAGTTGCTTGGCGACAGATTTTCAACTTGAGAGTGGTAGCCAGTCAGCCGAGTACTACAAAGTAGATATACTCTACCACGGAGCTGTGGTTTCCTCACGATGTTTTCCTTCACCGAAAGCTCAAGCTCATATCATATCCCAGTTGAGCATATTTTATATAGCAATAGCTTTTAGGCACTTATTATGTCAATGACTCTCCTTTATGGTCAATCCGAGGGATCTTGAAAGTAATATGGCGAACGTATTTATTTATATCGTCCTTGGGTGCACGACGTACATTTTTTATTTATTTATTTAAAAGGCTTTAGTTACAAAGACTAGCGCACGACGTACAGAGTAGTGCCACAGATTAAGTAATATTTACAGTTGACGTCGATGACAACCGTGGCTTCTGACAGTCGCCAACTGATTCGCAAAGCTCACAATAAACTTACACAGGGGGAGGGGGGAGATTAAAAATCGAGCGACTCGCAGACACAATGAAAATGTTTTTTCACAGGCCCCTTTCAGTCGCGCGCTTTGTTTGTGAAAACGAAGTTCGCAGTTTTTCCGTCTATATACGCTTCATCGCTATTCTCTCTAGGGGGAAAATAGCGCGTAATGAATACGCCGCTCTGATTTCACATGATGCAGTTGCTGAGTACATCACACTTAAACTGGTTCGGTAACTATCATATTGTCACCATTTGTGACGTACTGAATTGTATTGCAGGTGACGAATTTTGTGAATTACTCCAGTCGGAGTTTCGCGACATATTGCACTCATGCACTAGCGGCACACTATGATGCCCGTTTTGACAGCCCGGTTCGTCCTATGTGCCAAAAAGAGACAAGCATAGTGAGTCAAGGAGAGACACCCTCTTGTCAAAACGGTCATAACGTGCCGCTAGTTTAATATAAATGAAGTTGGTTCATAGAGAAATACCTACTTTCTGTGGTGGGCTAGTGGATACCTTACGGTGTTAACGAAGCTAGCTCGAGCGTGACCCGGCCGCTCGCGGTTGCCCTTTTGGCAAACGCAAACCCGGACGGGGCTGGACCAGTCGGCCTTGGGGGCTTCCCTAGTCGACCCCAGCTATCGCTAGGCAGGGACGTAGGAACTCCGCTGCTTAATAAAGCTTCAACAGCGGAAGCACCAGCTTAGGGCTCACCCCGTCGTTCGTCACACACCTCCTGGCCTAACCCCGGCCAGGAGAGTAATACTCACCCCGGGCGCACCCACCCGGGAGAAAATTAGAGTTTTTTAGTAGATCCCCCTGGCTGGCCACTATGGCCAGCCAGATTAACCCGCAGTCCCTGGAGGATATCCTCCAGGATGAAATTACGTTAAGCTTTTTGATCAAGCGTCATGGCAACCTGCCATTTCTGACACCCTCCCGCCCCTCCTCCGCCATGTCGGCATGCTCCATTGCGAGCTCCCCCTCCACCTCCCTGACCCAACCGACCCAACTGTCGCGCCCTAGCGACGTCCTTCCCCCCACCCAACCCTCGCCTTCTAGCGAGATCCCTCCCCCGTCCCAGCCCCCGCTCTCAAGCGTGGCTCCTCCCCCCACCCAATCCTCGGACGACGGCTTCACCGAAGTCCTCACCAAGAGTGGCAAGCGCAAGCGAGCCAAGAAACCCTCCGAGGAGGCGGCAGTCGCGAAAGCGGCCAAGCCCTCTCAATCCCCCACACCCTCTCCCACTCCCATCTCGCCTCTCATGAGCCTTACCCCTGGCTCCCCTTCCATCAGCCAGAGAGGGCTCTCCCCCGCTCCCACTCCTATGGATATCCCTATCCATAGGATCCCTGGTACCCTACCCGTCCTTAACCCCGTACCCCAGTCCCAGAAGAAAGACTCGCCACCTCCCCTGTTCATTCAGGACAAGGTAAAGTGGCCTGAGGTCTCAACATGGTGCAAGAACAACCGCATCAATTATACTTCCGCCCGTCCCACTGAGCACGGGATCAAGGTCACTGTGGTCACCTCTGACGATCACAGAGCCCTGAGCAAAATGCTCCGAGATAGGTTTGTGGCTTTCCACACCTACACTCTCCCAGATGAGCGATCCCTCCGGGTCATCATCAAAAATGTCCCCAAAGAGTTTGATGTAGAGTACATCAAAGAATCCCTCCTCCATCAAAACCTCCCGGTGCAATCCGTCCACCGGATGTACAAGGGTCGCGGCCACGCCCCTTATAACATGGTCTTCGTGTCCCTGGACCGAGGACCAGCCGGAAAGGCCATCTTCCGCCTGAAAGAGCTTTGCGACCTTTCAGGTTTTTACGTAGAATCACCCAAGAAGGGACGTTACCCGTCCCAGTGTCACAACTGCCAACTTTATGGCCACTCCGCACGCAATTGTTACGCACCAGCTAGGTGCGTCAAATGCCTGATCCCACATGCAACTAAAGATTGCAGCCGTCCTAAAAACCCCGCGGAGGCAACGGAACCACCTGGTTGCGTCCTCTGCCAGTCGCTAGGACATACCGCGAACTACCGCGGATGCCCCAAAGCGCCACGCCCCCGTATCACGTACGACTCGCCGCGTAACGCCACGCGTCGTCCCCCCCCTCCAGTACCCGCTGCACAGGCCCATCTGGCCCCACAGCGCCCTTCACCGTGGGGAGCTTTCAATTATGAAAGCAACCACTTCCCCCTACCCCACTTTGCGGCCAAAACCGCACCCGCTGCTCAGGTGGACAGCTCCACCCAACCCCAGCCTTCAGCTGGTCCCTCTCCTCCCGCCCCCGTCCCCATCCCTACTCCCTCCCCACCTGCCCCAATCTCCCGCGCTGTCCCCAAATCGGTGCCAACGGCACCTCGCCGCGCCAAACAAAACCCCCCCCACGGCGTTGATCCGGATCTCGCCCTGGTGGAGCGATTCGCTGAGGCCTTCAACCCCAGCGAAGTTAGGGAGTTAGCCCACGAAATTAGAGTGAACGAAGGCAACGGTCGTGCCCTCGCTCAAATCGCCATGAGGTTCGAGCGCCTCTTCTCATCATTAGCTCAATTTAAAGTTAACCCATAATGGATAGTTCGACTGTGTGCAGAATTAAACCCCGCTCAATCAAGATAGGCTTCTTTAATGCCAACGGCATTACAGGTCAACGAAATGAGATCGCAGATTTCCTGAGTGATCAGGACGTTGACATACTCCTAGTACAAGAGACGTTCCTCAAACCCTTCCATAGGAATCCCAGGATTGCCAACTATCAGATAGTTCGCAACGATAGGCTCTACTCCGCCCTAGGAGGAACCCTCATATATTACAAAAGGTCCTTGTACTGTTCTCCCATGGATCAGCCCAAACTTGAGTACATTGAAGCTTCGGTCTGCAGGCTCGGCATGACTGGCCACGAGTCAATCATTCTGGTCTCAGCCTACGTTTCCCCAACTCGCTCTTCAAGCGACCTCCAACTATCACTCAGAAGAGATTTGAAAACCCTTTTCGAACTAGGAAGCTCTGTCATAGTGGCGGGCGACCTAAACGCGAAACACCGCCTCTGGAATTGTCATACGAACAACTCCAGAGGTATTGTACTAGAATCCCTCCTCGGGCCGCTGAACATCGATTTAGTCGCGCCCCTGGAACCGACTCACTACCCCAACGTACTTGACCACAGACCCGACATCCTCGATGTGGCACTGTTGAAGAATGTAAGCCTAGGCATACACGACTTGACAGTGCACCACGAGTTAGTCTCCGACCATCGACCTGTAATCTTAGAACTTACACCGAACTCAGGCCCCCCTGATTCAGGTCGGACCCCTCTCACTAAAGTCGTGACGAACTGGGACAAACTGGGCGAAAGCCTCAAGTCTGCCTCATCCGTTCACCTCGACCAAATCCCTAGCAGCATAGTCACCGCTGACGAAGCTGTAGGCGCAATCGACTCCCTGACCAGCCACGTGCAATCGCTTATTAGCGATTGCTCTCGGACAGTTCCGGTGGAGAGCAATCGACACTGGCGCTTGCCCGACGACGTACGTAACCTGATTAGGGAAAAGAACGCAGCCATGCGCGAATACGATAGACGTCCGACCGAGGACAACCGAATCCGCTTACGCACTCTCCACCGCGCCGTCAAGGAGCGAGTGGCCGAGGCCCGCGAAAAAAGCTGGGATCAGAAACTGATCGACATAAAGCCCTCCCATCGAGCCTTTTGGCAACTCTCACGTGCCCTAACCAAGGACACGGTTGCCCATATTCCACCTCTCAAAAGGCCCAACCTTCCACTCGCCTTCGAAGACGAGGAAAAAGCCGAATGCCTGGCCGAAAGCCTGGAGCTTCAGTGTACACCCAGTTCCCTCCCTATCGACCCTGTTCATATGGAGGAAGTAAATTCGGAAGTAGAACGGCGAGCTTCTCTCCCGTTACCCCCACCTCCTCTCAACGAAGAGGAAGACCCCGTCCCTCCCGTGACCCCGGACGAGGTCAAGCAGATCATCCGGGACCTCCACCCGAGAAAAGCCCCGGGCTCGGATAAAATCACCAACAAAGTGGTAAAGCTGTTCCCGGCTACCCTTATCATGCTCCTGACAGCGATCTTTAACGCTGCCTTATCCAATAACATTTTTCCACATCAGTGGAAAAAAGCCCATGTAATTGGGATCCATAAGCCCGGCAAACCCAAATCCGAGCCCTCCAGTTACCGACCCATCAGCTTGCTCAACGTCATGGGCAAGATGTATGAAAGGTTAATATACCTCCGTCTCAAAGCGTATGCCGACGCTAATAAACTCATTCCCGACGAGCAGTTCGGCTTTCGAACTAGACACTCGTGCGTCCAACAAGTTCACCGTATCGTTGAACACATCGCCTCCAACTTTCAGAAAGGTCAGATGACCGGAGTCCTGTTCTTCGATGTTGCAAAGGCATTCGACAAAGTCTGGCACAACGGCTTAATTTATAAGCTGTACAAACTCGGAGTGCCAGTCAGACTCGTGACCATCCTACGAGACTTCTTGTCGAATCGCCAATTCAACTACCGAATAACAGGAGCGCTATCCTCAGCCCACCCCGTTTTAGCCGGAGTCCCTCAAGGCTCTGTGCTGTCCCCCTTATTGTTTACACTCTACACGAGTGACATCCCAAAAACTAGCAAAGCGCAGCTAGCTCTATTCGCGGACGATACCGCAATATATTATTCTGGCAGGAGCCCCACGGCAATTGCCAAAGTTCTCCAAGCCGCGACTCACACCCTAGGTCCCTGGTTTCGGAAATGGAGAATCGAAATTAACCCCACCAAGAGTCAGGCGGTGCTGTTCTTCAGTCCCGCCAAGAAACTCATCCCCACTCCCCCCCCTCCAGTCACCATGTTCGGCGAGCCGATCCCTTGGGAGAGGCGAGCCAAATATCTCGGTGTTACCCTGGATGATCGTTTGTCCTTTGCCGACCACATAAAACAGGTACGTGCACGCGCCTGTTTTGTGTCCGGTCGCCTTCATTTCTTGTTAAATAAAAAGTCTAAACTTGCCCTAAAAAGCAAGGTGAGACTCTACACCGCGTGCATCCGCCCCGTTATGCTATATGCATGCACTGTGTTCGCACATGCATCTCCCAAGCTGATCCATAGACTCCAAGTGGTTCAAAACCGCTTCATGCGCAAAGCCACGGGCGCCCCGTGGTACATGCGCAACTTAGACCTCCACATAGACCTCAATCTGCCCACGGTTAAGCAATTCATTAAGCGCGCTTCACGCCGCTATTACGATCGTGCCCTAAACCACGCGAACCCATTAATTGTAAAAACTGCAAACTATACTCCTTCAGAGATTTCAAAAATTCGTAGGCCTAAACTCGCCCTCAGCGAGCCGGATGACCCTACAACTCTAGCTCAGATTAAGGATAGGGAGGCTCGCGCAGCCCTGAAGAAACAAATACAACACCGCCCGCGTTTTCGCCCTCGCCGGAGAGGCCCGTCGCGACGTCCCACTCAGTCAGTCTCGTCCCCAGTAATTGGCCCGAGCCGTACCAGAAATCCGACCGTCCCTTAAAACTCCTCTAAATCGCTTAGGCGAAGTCCGTCCCACTATTTTGTGCCCCCCGACGACGCCCTGAGCCGAGGTTCGTGCCCCAACTGGGGCGCCCTCAGCGGTCAGTCGTCTAAAATTTGTAAACTCGGTTGAGAGCCCTAAGCGCTCACCGAAAAGTCCGCGTAAGGGTGTCTATGGTCCCTCAGACCTCCACCTTTAAGTCCTCCCCAAAAAAAAAAAAAAAAAAAAAAAAAAAAAAAAAAAAAAAAAAAAAAAAAAAAAAAAAAAAAAAAAAAAAGAGAAATACCTATACAAGGTTTATTTATTGATGCGTAAACCCGCTTAAACTTGGTACGTAACCTAAATAATTTATAGGTTCCAACACTCTTGCGTTCTCAAGATTGTTGAGGAGTTTGGCGCTCGAGGGCGCACATACATACACATGGAACTTCATGAACAAGTTATTGGAAACGGTGAGCAGATATTAATGTTGTTAAGTCATCACTCTAATCGAACTAAATTGTTTAGTTAAATTACAAGTAAGTTATTGAGCTTTGTAAATTGTTTCTGAGACAACGTAAAAATATGTGACCGATGGAAATACTAGCAAAAACAGCCTAGAAAAGGCACCTAGTGGACTAATTTCAAGACTCACTGTGACATCAAACATCAGTAAAACTCAAATCACACGCAATACAACAGAAAAACGTAGGTTACCTACCATGATTTAATTCGTAAAAAATGCAAACGAAGACACAGGCAAACGCTATCGTTTATTAATACTTAGGTAGGTGTCGTATGACGAAAACGATACGACGTGTAATGAGGGTTTCGATTGATAATTTATGTTATATGCAACTCTAGAGAGATACGAACGACACTTCAGAATCGGATATTCACATTTTATGGTCCATGCTTGAAATATTCTCAAAATATGTGTTGAGGAAACATTAATTGGAAGTGGAAATAACTATACAGTTGTTTTTACTTACTACATAAAAAATACACACTTGCACTGTAGGTAAGGAATTATAATGATACCTACTAGTTTTCCGCCCCTCAGTTTCACCCGTGTTCCCGAGGGATCTTATCATTTCCCGGGATAAAATTATCCTATGTATTTATTTATTATTTACTATCTATAACTAGTAGATACCTAATTGTATTTTAAAGACAGCGACTTAAAAGTCTACCAAAATTGTTTATCTTTTAGTACACTCATAAAGAAAAAGCATGTGTTACGTGGTCTTTGAAATTAAGTAGAATGTACAAAACTCTTCCGTGTCACTACACTACCTTCCCTCTGCATCCCATAAGTTAACAGTCAATAAATGTACCCTTAGGTCCAAACCAATTCGTACCCCGACTTTTACATACCAAAGGAATCTTATCGCGGCCATTTTAACACGACCCTTATAAGCACTCGAACACGCCTTTTCAACACCATAATTTCTTCGCAGCGAGAATGGAGGATGGTCTTTATAAGCTGGTTGGATCACATGTATGAAAGGGATCCATGCTAGTAATGTTTTATTCATCGCTTTCTAGACAAAGATGGTGTGACTCGAGCCAGCTCTCAAGATACAGTCATGCATTGATCAGTGAAATGTTTGTATAAACAATACAGGCTGTTTCGAATTCAGTATCATATTAAATATACAGCGTGTTTATTTATTTTGATATTGTTATTGTAAGAGTGGATCGTCTTTCGTGATATATAAATATTGTTACAGATAGGACTGATCGGAAATTTTATACATTATAAATGCCTAATAATCAATTCATTAATAATTATATTCTAATAATTTTTTAGACTTTTCAGATGCACGCAAGGAGCAGCTTACAGTACCGACAGAGCTACCTAAAGTAGGTACCATATGGTTACGGCAATTAAAAAAAGGGCACTGAAATAAAAAAATCATGTCTGTATATTTTAAGATAGGCTTGTGTTAGACCTTAATCTCTCCATGGTAAGTGCTGTGGTGACTATGTTAAATTAAGGGAGGTATGGAATCTTAATTACCTAAGCACTTATCCAAACATCGAGGCATCTTGCATGTATAACCCTTAATTTATATTTTTGTATTTAATATCCTTATTGCATGTTTCGAGTGCTATTAATCAAGTTATAGTGTGAAGAAAAGTATGCCAAGTTAAGAGTGAACATGGAATAGGTAATTTTACGGTTGAATGGCTTTAAAATAATGTATTAATTTTAAATTTTGGAGCAATATAAAACTGTGTTATAAAGAAACATATTTTTTTATAGTTTTCAAAGTATTGACAGTTGGTAAAACTTTGGTAAGAGAAAAAAATAATTTAAGAATGCAGATTTTATATAAAAAAAATCACTAAATTATCTGTTATAATTTTATTTACATAAATATTTAAACAAATATTCACTAGCGGTTTCTTGGTGTGATTCTTGGTTCAGAAAAAGAATCTTTAAAAATATTATCGTAAGGTTCAAACTACCACAATTTTTCAAATATAAGAATTTTAATTCGTCGTGTCGGCATTAGGTATATCACACGCGAAGGATGCATTTATTATTATAATTCGCAATTAGGTCCACCATTCGCCAACAAAAAGCTTTTTACGATAGCTTGCGATAAAATATACCTATGTAGTTACATAAAATAAACAATATTCGTTATATTATAGGTAACTATGCACAATGGTAGGGTTTTAGAGTATAATTATATTATAGTCTGCAGTCACCGCTTACCTTCAGGTGGGTCGTAAGCTTCTTTGCCACTTTAGTGGTATAAAAAAAATCCACTGCAGAAAAAAATATTTTGCAGAGTTTCTTGCCGGAGTCTTATCAGTTTAAGTATATTCTGAACCGATGGTAGAGTCAATTCTAACATTCATAAATGCTTTACCGGGCTCACTCATATCGTGAAAATGTTTTTTTTAAACAAATCATATTAATTCGTCCATTATAATATATTAACTTTTTTATGTCATCTGATGGTTAGATCGCCTATAGATATTAGCAATACCAGGAGAATTGCCAATGTGCTGTCAACGTTATTACAGTGCCTTGAAGGTAACTGACTCTCAAGTGCAACTGCCAGAACACACCGATAGGAGCTTGACAGATTTATCAATTTGAGGGTGAACCCACGAACTTCACCGTGGTACCCGACGTCACTACCGCTAAATTATCATTGCCTTAATTAAAACGCATAAACGTTTTAAGAAATAAGTTTCATTCAGCGACACTCACAGCGAGTCCTGAATTATGAATAAAACATGGCACAATTCTGAGTGCGAGCGGCTATCTGTCTTTGCGTTTGTACCGGTACCTATCCATCCATTATAGTAGGCGTTATTGTGCTTTTTACCTCACGGTTTCCTTATTCGGTTCCCTGAAGGGCCATTGAAAAAGGTTTGGGTACATCGTTAGATTTTCCATTATTATTCCTGCTAACTTCTCTAAAATTGGATGGATTATGAAATCTATCCTCGAAGTTTCTAACTTTGGCATTGATTTTCTGAGAAATTGATAAAAAAGACATAGTTGAATTTAAAAAACCAAGAACCTTCTCCCTTCAACTATCTTACGCCCCATCTGTGTCGATTCTTCGCTAACTTATAATAAGCCTCTTATAAAATTTACGTGCAAAATGTATTAAAATGAATAATATTAAACTTTAAAACAATCTACACCCGGTTTTCCACCTTTTCTAACAGAATAATACTTAATTAAAAATATATCTTTAACTTGATTCGCTCTATAAAGTTTTTTTGAGTATGTATTTGCCACAGATAATGTTGACAAAATTGTGCAATAACAGGCCATACTTCCTAAAAAAAGTGAATAACAACAATTGATTTCAAACTAACTATATTTACAGAAAATAATCTTATGGCATTATTATTTGTATTGTTCTGAAGCTGTGAAAAATACTGTGTGTATAGTAATTTTTTTATTAAATTGGAATAAAGCGAAAATACTTACCTGCCTTCATTAATATTGTGACATATTTTTCTATGCGATTATTATTTACTAGCTCTCCCCCGCAGATTCACCCGCGTTCCAGAGATCTTATCTTTTCTCGGGATAAATCCTATGCTTTATTGCAGGTTATTATCTCCCTGCTTTCCAAGTTTCATCAAAATCTGTTCAACGGTTTTTGCGCGAAAGGGTAACAAACATCCTCATATCCAAACATACTTTCACATTTATTATACTAGTAGAACTAGTAGGATTAATAAGATTATAATTTTCCTTCTAAGGTTAAAAACACAATGGCAATCTCCTATTAAAATTGATCTGTTGCTTGCTTCTCAGACAAAAACATTAAAAAACCAATAACAAAATATCCTCGTGACACTTATCTTAGAGCATCCAAACATTGACTTCGAGCGAATTGAATTATTTACGTTCCCCTCACCATTTCAATTAGGGTAGGTATAAGGAAGAATGTCGTACGAGGAAATACCCGAGACCCGAGTAACGCGAACCATAGGTGTAATTATTACAAAATATTGCCCGAGTCTCGTATTATTAACGCAAGTAACGGAGAATGCCGAAATTCGGTGGAGGATTGTACGAGTACCTATTGCATTTCCATTCCTTTTTGATCTATGTTAAACATTTCATTTTTAGATAAGTACCTACTTCAGTTTCAGACTTACTTGTCATATTATAAATAGAAAAGTCGGTTTGTGATTTTAAGAAAATTGCAACAGTTTTTAAATTATCTCGAACGTATGTATGTATGTATGTATATATGCAATCTCAAATCGTTTTCAGTTTTCTAATATTTACCTATTTATATTGTTTAGCTTTCTCAAATATTAAAAAATAACACTTGTAATCCAGGTGCAATATTTTTTTTATATAGGTACCACAACTCTAACAAGCAAGCAGGCGACCTTTTTTCTCAAGTGCAACTGCCGGAACACACCAACTGGTACGGTACTTGGCGACAGATTTTCAACTTGAGGGTGGTAGCCCGCCAGGCGAGTATTACAAACCTTGTGGGAAACATCGTGAAACCACCGCACGGGTCACTTCACAGAGAGCTCAAGATCATTGTAGGATTCGAACCCATGACCGGCGTCGCTCAGTAGTAGTGCTGTTGGATACCGCGGCGATGGCCTTATGTTTATTAGATACTACATAATAATACTCACATACAAAAGCTTGCTGTCCTCTCTTATAATTCTTTTCTATACTAACTAGTTTGTATTTAATTGAACACAATATCACAATAAGTACGTTTGTAGCGTACCAAAAAATACATTATAACACTAAAGCTATATTCATATGTCGCAGTGATTCCATGATAATGATGGATCAAACTCAGTAGTCTAGCTCGCTCGAGTCTAGTATAACAACCGCAATACGTGACTATTCTATTTTCTACATCGTATGAATACCGACGCTTACACATATTATAGTAATTACGAGGTAACTCCGCATAAAACAATGTCACTGGACATTGCATAACTTTGTACTGTGCTTTTCCTGCATTGTTCTACATTACTTTGTATGAAAATGTGGGTCACCTTTGTATTTTTTTAATTATATATTCTGGCTTGGTAACGAAGTCTTTTGAACCTAGTTTTGTTACATTGTTTTAGTTTTTTGTAGGCATTTGTGTAAAATATTGCTCTGCAAATGTCTTTAAGACAGAATTGTAGACCAAAATATGTCTTCGGCAGTAACCTCGAACCATAAAATTATGTCACTAAGTAGAAACTATTGTGTTCCAGGGAACAGCTATATTTGAGCCCGATATCATTGAGGGTTTGTTTACCAATGTAAGAAAGAAAATAAGTATGAAAAACAATTAGCGCATGATGTCCAAGACACGCACCATTCCGATGTCACCGAACCTTTATGATACGAACATTTGTGCATATCTTTTTTTAAATAGAGATTTTTCTGTAATTAAGATAATTTATCATAATTCATCATAAGCGGCGTATAAAATTTACAAAAATACAAGGAAATGCAGACTACTTTTATAAAATAGGCTCAGACCAAATAAAAAAGGTCGACAGAGATCGTTTTAACGATGTGAATATATTATATGACAGAAGAATATGTGAATACTGTACCTACCGAAGATGTTAAACTTTTGTTAATTATTTTTACATATTTTGTTCTTTTTATGTTTGGGCTAAAGTATATAAATTGCCGATTTTTCTCGACTAAAGATTGATTGCTGAACAGTTTGTAAATTATGTTCATATCAACCAAAAAGTGTTTATAGTCTTTATATAACAAGAAATAATAGAACCTATCATATATTACCGAATTGCATGGAATTTGTTAAGTTTTTTATATACAAAAAAGTAACTATTAAAATACCCTACAGTTTTGAATAAATCAACTGTTTTGTAGGTACCAATATTTTATGACCTTACGCAATACGAAATACCAATAACCCGTAGAACCGATTAGCATTTAAAAGCTATTTTATCTTAGCGTTCTTATAAAAAATTTAAATAAATCTTCGTTAAGTTTTATTTATATCTAAGTATTGATTAATATTTATTGGAGTAGAGAGCGGCAATTTGCAGTAATGGGTAATTTACGACGGCTGTCGGCTAGACAATACTTTATTTACGATTAAATAAAATACGAACATAGGATTACTGATAAAAATGTTTATTACGGGCCGCTCTTGCTTTCCAACGTGTTAAAAGTTATCCGAGTTCCAAAAAGTAGCTTGCGTAACTCTTTGGCTTATACCTAAGCCAAGGGTCATGAAATGGTGGAATATTTTCATATAAATAATTTCTGGTTATGTCATCTATGAATATAAAAGGAGAAGGCCTGACCCACAACTCATCAACGCCCAACCTTAGACCTAGAAAGCTATTTTTTTCCACAGGTGTTGTTTTTAAGACGTAGTCCAGGAAAATGGAAGGAATTTTTCGAAATTCAACCCCCGAAGTGAATCGAAGCGGGTGAATCCGCAGGGCGGAAAGCTAGATGAGTATATAAGTAAGATAATGGAGCTCAAATTTGGTTCTTAAAAATAAAAATTCATTCAAACAAAGATATATTGACGACGATTCCCCCACTCGGTGGTATAAATATCAACCAATTAGATTATTAGAGCCTTACATTTGAGACTCTGTGTAGGTATACCATTTCTCATAAATTTTTAGAAATCGGTTTTATCTTCGAACAATCTGTTTCTGAATATTTTATTACAAAATCAAATACAAATATTTTTTTTTTAACGTTGCCACTGTTTTTCGCCCATTAATTTAGACTGACCTCAGTCTTTAGTAAAGTTAGCGCTATTATAAGAAGTTTCGATTGAAACTCAACAAAGATAAGAAAACTAGATTGCCTATATCTAGTAATAATGATAAATACTACAGTCAAGATTATTTTATTTAAATAGAACTTGGCAAGCACTTATAAACAGCCTAACTTTAATACCGGGTCGAATGGTTGCATTTGCTGATAAGAGCCGGAAACATACTCAGCAATTTTTATTTTCAAAACAAGCTCGGATTAATTACATTAAATATAGTCTCACTGACAACAACTGCGTGCCTCGTAGGTAAATCTTATGGTCTATCGAAATGTTAATACCTGGTATTGCTATTGACTAAAAAAGGCTCAAATTTCTGGGATGACATGGATTGGTAGGAGTAAGAAGACACAGGAGACTCGTATAATGGCCCAATCAAGAGGCTAAGTACGGAAATATTCCAGCAAAACTAACAAACAAATCGTCGGTCTAGATGTGATAGCTCGTAACTCATTTTTTTTGGTAAAATTTGATTTTAATGCAGAAAGCTTCAAATTGTATTTCCTTTTTCTGGTGGTCTTGAGCATTAAAAAACATTTTGACAGCAAAAAACTACTTTTAGTGACTCCTGTAACAAGCACTGGTACTAATACAACTGGTGCAACCTCGTCTCTCATGTAAAGTTTAACAGTTTGCATGTACCAGACATAGAGAAACTACACACTACATGCACCATCACGTTATCTCTAAACATACGATCAGGTGAAGAAGATCACCACGCTTATTTGACTGCTGACGTTAAAAATACTTTTAACACCCAATTTTCAAAAAAACATCCAAATTAATTCACAATTAAAATGGGCAACTAAAATTCCTCCACTATTACAGTTTCAGTGGCCAAAGGCGGTTGTTAACGTGAATACGTAATGACTAACGATGGTAGAAACTCAGAAAGGTATTGCAATTATACAAAGTTCCAGATGGTCGAACTTGTTCGCAATTCTGCGCGGCTAATTGATCGAATCTATTATTCAATGTTGGAACTTCCGGAGATGTACTGTTACCCGCTGTCACGTGTCGACAAATAAATCATTAAGTTATAAAACTGATGGCCCAGGATAATGTTTCGGTAACTGCTTCGTAATCAATCCTTCCAATTAGAACAGCAATGTTGTGTTTACAAACAGACCTTTCCATCCGGCATTGAGAACAGCTATGAATTTCACTGTCTATACTTTTTAAACTGCCAACTTTTCAGTTAACTGACGGTTACTGATATGTATTTCCGACCTTTACAAAGCCCAAAGCCTAAAAAGCAACTGACCCTTAATGAACCCACTGTTGTTGCTTGGCTTTAGATTTCAACTTCTGAACCCAGCCAGGCGAGTACAAAGTACTACTAAGTACCGGACAAAAATGACAAGGTTTCACGAAGTTTTCCTTCACCGCAAGCTCAAGACTACCACTGAGCTGTCATCACCTTAAAGACCAACTCTAGAGCACCGATCACCTACGTAAAGTGGATAATGAAAAAAGTGCCAAAACATGTAATGATCAAAAACTCAAATGAAACCCTCAGTAAAGCCAGAATAACGTTAAAATAGTAACTATTTCTGCGGCATTTAGTATTTGCGACGCGCGATACGCGTACCTACAGTTATGAACATTTCTCGATCAACTTTGTTCAATAATGAACATCCGATGCGGAGTTTATCCGACTCCAGAGCGGTCTACTCCACATCCGTTTTCAACCGGCTCTTGCATTATAAAAAATATTCCATTAGCACCGACCCGGTTCTGTCTATAGGTACCTTTGAATCTATCGTTTCAGAAATGAGGCTTTCGTATCCATTAGGATTATCTATTGTGGCGAATTGTTTACGCATTCAGATACCTCGCAAAAATCATCTACCTTTTGATTTTTGTTTTTACATCGCCAATGGCTATGCATTAATGGGAGATCTTTCAGTGGTCCAAATATTTTTGGAGTGCTAGAGTTATTATAGAGCTATAGTAGAGTATTTAAAACGCGCTGAAGACAAATTTTAATCTTACTATCTTACTAATATTATAAATGTGAAAGTCTGGATGGATGTATGTTTGTTACTCATTTACGCCAGAATGGCTGAATGGATCTGGATTAAATTTGGCATGGAGATAGATTATAGTCTGGAATAGCACATAGGCTACTTTTTATCCCGGGAAGAGATCCCTCGGGAACGCGGGTGAAACCGCGCGGAACAGCTAGTTATATTATATATATAAGAAAGATTTGATTGTTTGTTAAGTTTTGTTTGTTACGATTTAACTCAAAAACTACGCGACCGATTTAAAAAATTCTTTCCCAATGGTGAAAGATTTTTTTAAATCGAAAGCTACATTATCCCTGAGTAACATAGGCTATATTTTTATCCCGGAAAAAGATAAGATCCCACGGGAACGCAGGTGAAACCGCGGATAATATATTTTAATACCTATAAGTGATTTGGCTTAGTGTACGACGGTTCCGTACTAAATAAAATATCTTACTTTTGTGGCTTGGAACTCCACTTCATAGTGAAATTATTAGTCGGTGAATCGTATAATATTATTTTTGTAACATTTTTGTATTTCGTTTTATTTTCTTACTTTACATTTCTGAAATAGTTAGATCTGGAAATGTTTATTTTTTAACAATATATTAGCATTGTTTGTCTCTGGGTTAAGAAAATACGTTACTGTAATGTGCAATTTTCAAAACGAATCAGGACTGTTGTAAGATTTGAGACTGTTATGAAATTGAAATCTCCGTTTAAGTTTCTCAGAAAATGAGAAAAATAGCATAACATAATTATAGCAATATGTACATGATAATTACATGTGGTATATGAGACAAATTGCATTTGCATAGGAGCGGCATAAACCCAGCACAACCAACATATGTAATCAGGGAAACGCGCGCCGGCCGCGACTGTACGCCTAATAAGTATCTACCTAAGCTTTGTCGCTTAAACGTTTGGATACACGCTGAAGAGACATTATAGATATAACATGAACTTATTATTCAAATTGAATTGTTCAAATTACGAATAAGGCTCAGAAAGTTTGAATTTAAAATAAAGCCTAGAAGAAACTGCTCTAAGGGGCTGTTGCCTACCGAAGAAGAAAGATGTATCACAGTCTCAGTCAAACCAGCCAGTTGGATAATATAAACAAGGTTGCGTAATGATAATTTCCTTCAACGAAAGATATTAGTTACAAAGTACACACACACACACACACACACACACATACACACACACTTAGCATTGCACTACACCTTCGCACAACACTCAACAGACTACAATTTTGTTTTATTTTTTTCTTTTAGAAATATTTTTGTATATTACACAAATATGTCACATCTGGCCTTGATAATACTATACATGTACCAACCTCTCGGAATATGTACCACCGCGGGCGCTCATTAGTCAATAAATAAATGTTGAGTTTGAGTTTGAGGCTGTATGGGCTTAAACCCTTTGGCTGCACTACAAGTGGAAATAAAATTTACACTATTTACACACTTCCATCACTTGTATATGACAAATAACTCTACCATCCGACTTCCTGTTATGCACTTCCATCCCGTTACATGAAATCACTCCCACATATAAGCGAGAGAAAAAGGAAAGAGCGAGGAAAGATGTAACACATCTCGTTGACAGTTTTTTTACTATAGGTAGATTTTCAAGTCATCTATAAATCAATCAGCAGTCAGCACTTGAAGATAAAAAAAATGTTATGCGTTAAATAAACTCTATTTCTGCTCTAAAAATTATTGTTTCATTATAATTATTGCTACACATATCCGAACGCGACCCGAAGTTTAGCGAAGGTAACGGCGGATATAAGACGGTCTTATAATTCCATTTGTTGAATGTTCAGCCGCGGGACTGGGCAACTTCTACCAACTTTAATTGAAATGTATTTACTTGCTTTTGTTAACCATGCAGATATTATGGTATATTATTAGCGGCAGCAGAATATACTTAATACAGTTATTATAATCGAGTGTTTTATTTATTCTAGCTATGCGTCGTGGCTTCGATTCCTACTCAGGACACACATTTGTGTGCAGGGTGGAATCATCATCTGGTAGCTCTGCGTTTGGAATATGATTCTTAGTAATCATTACTTTGTGTGTTTGTTTTGTCCTTCTTCCATGCAGTAACACAGCAACGATTCGATCTGACTTTTTATCGAAATAGATTACGGACGGAATCTAATATTTAAGTTTGCTTTGATTAGGGTATTTTGTGGTCCACCGGGTGGAAATCAATTGCTAAGCAAGCACCTTATTTGGGTACACAGGGAGCTGTAATTGAGACCTCTCAGGGTTTGGTGTTTAGGTCACTAAGGTTAGATTGTGGTCAAACTCAAGTATATCTATGATGAAATAATACAAATACATACATATTGTATCTTAGAGCTAGAGCCAGTTCCCATCTAGGCTTTGTGTGCTTACCACCTTCGGCCACATCATCACTTACCATGGTGAGATTGTGGACAAACACAAGCATATACAGAATAAAAATTTTAAAAAAAATGTGTATTTATGTACACATACAAGAAAAAATAAAACCACAAAGCAGATACAAGCACAAAGGGACTGTTTATTTTTAATAGAAATATCTTCCAGCAGCCCTGCGACTGAAAAGTTTAGAGACAGTGTAGAGAGTGTGGGATTACTGAAATAAGTACACGGTAAAGAACAAATAGAATGAAATTCTACGTAAAAAGTTAATACAGTACACCTTACTTAATAACATGCTGCCGTATTTAAAAATATTACTAACTAGTTTTCCGCCCCGCGGATTCACCCGCGTTCCCGAGGGATCTTATCTTATCCCGGGATAAAAAGTATCCTATGTTTTATTCCTAGATATGATCTACCTGTGTGCCATGATTCATCAAAATTCGTTTAGCCATTTTTGCGTGATTGAGCAGCAAACATCCAAACATACAAACTTTCACATTTATAGTGTTAGTAGGATTGGTACTAATATTATAACGAGGTAAGGTTTGTTTGTAGGGAAGGGGTAGTATTTGGAACTAATAAACCGTTTTTTTTTTCACAAATGGAAATCTATATTATAAACATTGTCTATATTTTATTTTAATTCACTCGGGAACTCTGGTAAAATTGCGGGGCAGAACGATAGTTCTTTTTGATGTAATGTTTATTATAGTCTATGGATAACGGTTACCGGTAAAACGAAACGTTAATTGATTATGTAATTTATGCATAAACAAATATTTTGTGTCAAGCGAATAAGTTGAAAAAAATTATGGAATATAAAAGATTTATTTAATACTTTCGTAAACCGTAGTCACACATGACTCATACATCTGTCACAATAAAATTAAAATTTATTATAAAGGATCTGATAAATTTACATAAGAACCGGTCGCCGGTACCGATTTAAGGTTATTTTTGTGACACGTAGAGTCAATCAATGGTTTTATTTATATTTAAAAGTGAAAATATATACAGCTTAATCCACTGACACATACGAATAACTATTATTGCTATTTTTATATGTAAGGCATGCATTGTATTTAGCACACTGGGAATTTTCTCGTATGAAGTATTTCCAGTTTTCACTAAATTAGAGCGCTCACAAGTTTATTCAGGAGTCAGCTCTTTATTCATAGTCGCTCTTGTCTAAATATATAACGGAATGAATAGTATTTGTATATTTAATGCAATGCAGTGATTATTTTACTCCTACGAATGTTTTGACATTTGCAATTTATACATATTTATTTTGCCGGGTAAGTTTGTGGTAATTTACTTGCATTTATTCGACAGGTTACGAGTTCAATTCCTATCTCAGAAACAGTATTACAAACAGTTTCGCTTGGGCAGCTAATCCCTATCATAGATGTTATACGTCTTACCCCTTAGCCCCGCGGATTCACCCACGTTCCCGAGGGATCTTATCTTTTCCCGGGATAAAAAGTATCCTATATTTTATTCCATGATATGATTTATCTGTGTGCTAAGTTTCATCAAAATCCGTTCAGCCGTTTTTGCGTGATTGACATACAAACTTTCACATTTATAATATTGGTTTTACCTACAGTAGCGGTCCTCTGCGGATTCTCCCGCGTTCCCTAGGACGATACCCTGGAATAGAAAGTATCCTCTGTTTTATTCTTGTTTATGATATATTTCTATGGCAAACCCATTGAGCTGTTTCTCAGCAAGTGGTAACAAACATACACACACAAACATTTATTTATTTGTTTACTAGAATACATACAAAATAAAAAATAAAAATTCGCATGATACATGGTTTTTCTTTAATAATTTTGGTTAATTAATAATATTAAAACCAAAAAAACAAACAGTCTGTGAATCTTATATTTATTCATTTATTATGTGGGTTAAGAGGTACCAAGTACCAACTTATTTTTATGCGATACGTGACATCACATTCTTGGATCAACATTCTATTCACTCGCTCTACCAATATCGCGAGCAATATAATTGAATAATGCCTTAGCAAATGGAAGCGAGATTATTTGTAAAACGGCCATAGATTATACGTATAGAATCATGAATAACAGGATGTATACATTTATAAACTTACACGCATATCTTATAGTATAAGAAATCTATGGGAAGTATGTAGGATAGAATCAAATAAAATATATACAATTAAAGATAGAATTACCTCCGCAGTTTCGCCCGCGTTCCCGTGGGATCTTATCTTATCTCGGGATAAAAAATTATAGCCTATGTTAATCTGGAATAATGTAGCATTCAAATGGTGAAAGATATTTTGAAATCAGCCCAGTAGTTTTTGAGTTTATTCGTTACATACATACACACATACATACAAATCTTTCCTCTTTGTAATATTAGAAAGATAGACCGTACTAGTCCAGTGGTACAAACCTAAATATGAAAAACTCGCAAGAATTTTATTAAAAACGATATCATTCACATACTAAAATTATTACTTATTCAGTGAGACGATAATTCCAATTGTGTCGCGTCAAATGCCAAATAGGTTAATTTCCATTTGGAATAACACATGAAACAATAATTAAAAACAAATGAAACGGTGCCAAAGAACTAATTACCAATGAGACATAATCAAGCGAGATTAAATATTTAAAAACTTAATGGTCGTACCCCATTCATTATGTACGCCGGGATCGTTATAAAACATTCATGGGAACAAAGCCAATTGAGTCCGGACACGTGAATCCTCGTGTTACAAAAGAAAATGTAATTATTTACCTCGGTTTTATTTTGTATTATTGCGTGGTTAGAGCTTTTTGTAATTGACTTAAATAAAGGAGGATTTATGTTAAAAGATTGCACACTTTTATTACTAGCTATCCACGGCGAGCGGTTTCACCCACGTTTCCATGAAAAAAAGTATCTAAAAAGCTCACATTAGAATTTTTTTAGGGTGCCGTACCCAAAGGGTAAAAACGGAAACCCTATTATTAAGACTGCTGTCCGTCCGTCTGTCTGTCACCAGGCTGTATCTCATGAAACGTGATAGTTAAAATTTTTACAGCCAACAATAACCAAAAAAAAAAGTACGGAATCCTCGATGCGCGAGTCCGACTGGCACTTGACCGATTTTTATCCAAGTTTAAACCGTGAAATCTTAATAAATTTAACTGGAAGTCGATCTGTCTCGACTAACAGATTTGTATTATAAGTAAGGAGTAGGTAGGCACTACGTTATCAATTACCAAGGATTTACGTACAGAGTTTTATGTAAGGAAATGGGTTGCAGCCTACATGGACTATTCGAGAACAGGTTCATGACCACAACCACAAACCGAACAACAACAGCAAGGCTACCTCGCAGCGCAGTCATCACATTAATATTGTAGTGGTTTCATCGAAAAATAGTTGAATTTGAAATATTCCAGGCGCGCTCCCGGATTAATTCCAGGCGCGCTCCCGGATCACCTGATGGTAAGTGACTACCGTCACGTATAGACATTAGCAATGCCATCCAGGGGATTGCCAATGTATAGCCGACCTTTGTACCTATAATGCCATAAAGGCAACTGGCTCTCAAGTGCAACTGCCGGAACACATCAACAGGTGCTTGGCAACAGATTTTCAACTTGAGGTTTTTTTTTTTTTTATTGAGGTAATAAATAAGAGACCTATCAACAATCTAAGTCCTAAGGCATGTATAAAGAACTACCTAACTTTGTTTCGCGGCGTTATCCGCGTTCCTGAGGGAATTAAAATAAATTATAGCACATTTTATTCGCTGATAATGTAGCTTTCTTCAGGCGAAAGAGTTTATCAATTACATATAAATATGAAAACATACAAAAATCTTGTCTGATTATGATATTAGTTTCAAAGTTTAGATTTAAAGAGGCAAATCATAACCAAATTGCAGTTCAGGATTCTGTTTTTTTCCACTATTATAATATAACAGAACTAGTCGTTATTTTGTTCACTACAATTTTTAATTTAAAACAGTACTAGGTTGTTTCACAATAATTTCGCCACGTACCTACTCGTGCTTCAATTAATTATAATTAACGCAACAAAGCTGCCATTTAATTTAAATTGTTGAGATTAATGCGTTGTTTAAACAAATATTTTGTGGTTTGATTGATACTAATTAATAGGTATTGATTTACTGTTTGTGAACATGCGAAACATAGTGAATAATTGTTTATGCTAGTTTTTATCTAGATTTATTATCTTTTTTTTTTTTTTTTAGATTGTAATTATTTTATTTACAACAAATACAATTATAATAAATAAAAAAACTTCTTCGAGGCTGCCACTGCTGCCGATCGGCAAGGTTCCCAGAAGGCTGGCAGCGTTTCCTCTTTGGATGGCCAAGCTGATGCGTTGGCGGAAAAAGCTCCCCGCCCGCCGGTCACCCGAGGCCTCGATTAATTTTTTACATAAAATATTTGCGAAACGACGAGCTTCAGACCCCCACGGACCCATGGTCTCAACCGCAAAAGGCATAAATTAATAATTTTATGTTTCTCCGATATTCGTAAAGAACAAAAAATTTAGTACCTACGTTCTATCTATATACTTTACCTAAGTCAATCAATAAGCTTAGCTCAGTATGACTACAAACAAAGGAATTGAAATACGCAATATTGCTTTTCATCGACTTATTGTATGACTTCTGTAACACAGGTATACACCTAGCTCAGAAGTCAGGGACTTCATATAATCTGTGTAAAAATTTTATGCGAATAAATAAATAAATAAATTATTATTATTATTCCATTTATTTAAACATTAACCTATTAATTATAATTTCAAATATATATATAAAAAAAAAACAATATTTATATTGAAAACTATAAAAAACAGCATCCAACCGGCATCGGGAACAAGGTCCAAGTTACCGGTGGTCAAGGTTCCAGAGAGAGGAACTTCCACACAATGCGTGCCGTCTCCAGGAGTACTACCTTCTGAATCTGGCCCTTGATCCAGCCACCTAACGTGAGCCTCTTAAGGTGTTTGTCGAGGCTCTTTGCCAATAGGCCATGGGCGGAAACGACTATTGGTTATTATTATTATTATGCCAGAGCTCAAAAATGTTAATGATTTTTCTTTTTCATTTCGATTCGCTACTTTAAAGGCCAATTACAGGGTTAGACGTTATACCCTTCTCTATTTGCGTGTATAAAGTAAAATGGATTCTATAATGATACAATTCTGATAAAACCTGAATAAGGTGACTTGGCAATCACAGCATACTTACGGTTTGATTTCGGTATCCATAAATATTTGTAAAATGTCAATTACAGCCTACCTTCAGCTGGGATAGCTTTCAGTGTTGCGAATCATTGATATTTTCACTCAAGTTGGTCGAATTTACTTGTGTGTGTGAGTATCTATAAAAAAGATTTTTAGTGTTAAGCACACAATAAATAACGAAGAAAGAATAAAGAAAAAGACAGATCGAGTTACCTACCCAAAAACTCTTATGACATTATTTTCAATGTGTGAGAGGGAGTGATCTTCATAACGTACCTAATACCAATCACATTGTTCTTTATAACTATAACGGACGCTTACGTTCAGCTAAACCAACAATAAAACATAAAATACCCTGTAATGGGACTAGTTGATATGAGCAAAAAACTATATATAACTATATATAAATACACGACAAAACTAATATTTTATTCTACTCAACAATATTGACGGGCTGGTAGCAGGTGGTGGGTTCGATTCCCATCCAGGACAGACATTTGTGTGCATGAACATGTCTGTTTGTCCTGAGTCTGGGTGTAATTATCTATGTACTATAAGTATGTATTTACAAAAAAAAAGTGGTATATGTAGTACCTATATCAGTCATCTGGTTTCCATATTACAAGCTCTGCTTAGTTTGGGATCAGATAACTGTGTGTGAAAAATATCCCAGGATATTTATGTAATAAATACTCGAGTAAAATGTATGCCGAGTCGCAACCCTAGTCCTTAAGTAATTGGCCGTCGCTCGGTGGGACACAGATACACCTGCGTCCTTCAGTTTTATCACTTTACTTATACATATAGGTATGTACGTATATTTTTGTCTAATATTTGCCGTCTCGATTCCTGTGGGACTTGAAATTGCATAGTTTGCATATTTAAGGGACTTAACATATGGAGATGTATTTAAAATTAAGTTAACACTTGCATTACCTTAATGTACGGGTGACCTCATGTTTATTCCATTAGATTAGTTAATGCAAACACATAGATAGGTAATGCAGTTACTGAAGTTACTTAATTTCTCAAATTCTTATAAAGAAACTAGCAGTGCATGCGTTGCAATGCGAATTAAATTGTTTTCTGTTTTTAGCCGAAACCTTCGCGGTCGTACGCAGTATAACTCGCCCAAATTTCATCGCAATCGGATGAATTGTACTAGGGCGTTCTAAAGTAGGACAAACAAACAGACATATAAATAAAAAGCAATAGATAATTGCTTTTTATTTATATAATAAAACGTATTTAGGTTTGCACGGTGGTTGCATGCAGAGTACCTTGAAGTACTCGACTGGCTGGCTGACACCCTCAAGTTGAAAATCTGTCGCCAAGTACCTCTGAGAGCCAGTTGCCTTTAAGGCATTGTTATGAGGTGTAAAACACATTGGCAATTCCCCTGGCGTTGCTTATGTCTATAGGCGACGGTATTCACTTACCATCAGGTGACTGTCTGGTGGTCACTAGGTTTACTTTTATCTCAACAACCAAAAATAATACTTTACACAAACCGTAAATTATTTGATAATCCCAATGATTTACACACACATATACAGTATAATACCTATAAAGCTTTCAGAAGCTGTAATGTACCATACAATAGTCCTACGTATTCAGGTAGGGTAAAAGCAGAATAACCTCTCGTGATTTCTCCGGAGATGCCTTATGAATGGCGGTCGCTGGCCTACTGCGCCGACTTAGGCTTATTTTAGTGTGGAGATGGACTATTTCAATTACTTATAATAAAACCCGTTTTTTGTGGCAGTTGCCTTGTAGGCATTGTAAACACACATTGATAGGCAACACGTTGGCGATCCCCCTGCTAGTATGATTTCTGACACAAAAATAGGATTATGTTAATGCTATAATAGATAGGATTACTTATGTTCCGGCAGCTTTTTCTACATGCCGTCAGTTCCTTTCGGGTTTTTTTCTTACAAACTGCGGCCACAGCATCACAGAATCTCTATCTGAGTCTGTAGTCAATTATTTCTATTGTAATAGAATTAGTTGATTGATAATACCGTATTATGCCATTACTTATATTTTTATTGAAGTTATTATTTATTTTATAAAAGGAACACTCCTCCACAATAAACTAATATAATAAAGAAACCAAAGCCCCGATTTCTTTTTAAAACCCCACGTATTAAAGGAAGCTCTATCAGACGGTTAATTTTAAGTCAAATTTACGAAATTTCATTACACTAATGAAGTAAAATGCGTTTATCTGAGCTCAGAGAGGTCCATTCAGCTGAAATTCTACTGGAATATACCTTTTCATGCTCGCTACAAAATTAACTCTGGCTATATTTTCTATTGCAAGGTTATTAATATTCATATTACTTAAGTAATTAAATAATCTGAGTGAAATATCAAGTTGACCTCCTCCAACACTATCACAGATCTAGATTTAAATGGCTTTTGTTTATCTAGTTAAAGTTGTGTGTTTGTCAGAATAAATGCTCTTTCTTTATAAAACATGAATAATGATTTATTCATTTCAAAGGTCTGACTGAATGTCGCGGATGACTCCTTTACTTTGTCGGTGATTTACTTATAACGGAAATCTGTTTTCCATTGGCTTAGCTTGGATCATAGACTTCGGTCTGTGGCAGACGTGCTTTGAGCAGAAACTAATTGCAAGAGAGCCATAAAACAGGGAAATAGAGACAATAGCGAGGTTATAACATCAGTACTAGTACAGACCTTCGAGTTAGGTAGGTACCTACTATTTCACGTTATTTCCATTTTGATTGATATCATCACTAAAAATGTGAAAAAAATTACTTTCAAGATCCAGTGCGAGAGCTCTAAGATTCCGCACCATTACATAGTGTGCATGCACATGCTTTCTTAGAACACTGTATGAAATTAACCGCAAATAAAAGTTTTTTATTACCAGCTATAATATCTACTGCTTTAGCTAATTGACTCTACGAGATTTGTGGCGTTTCGTGAAACTTCGGAAATACTTGATTCATAACATTTATTTTATTTACTTTTCCTAGAACATTTTGTTTAAGTAACCAAAGCATCACTTAGCAGTAGTACCGTGAATACCGAAAGTGATTACAGAATCAGAACCACTAGAGATTATATTTGTTCTCTTTTTCAAACCATTTATTCAGCAATGACTTTACCATCAGATTACAGAATATTACATTTAGAATCAGAAGTAAATATTGATTAAATACAGTTCCAGCACAACTTTACATCTGTGGCATGGTCCCCTGGATTAAAGCCAACGAAGATGTTTGCTGTACTCCTGAATAACTAGTCCGTGCCAGTATTCCATTTGCAATAATACCGAAATAGGTACGTGGAAGTGGTTGTTCAACGTCTAGCCTTGATTGCAGTCCGACACATAGACAAAGGCTTTGAAGCACAAATATGTCTCGGGCAGAGATGATAAGCAGATGAAAGCCACTAGCTATTTCTTCTCCGACGATCCCTGTTAGTAAAACCTATATAGTCTATATATATATATCTAGAATACCTACTATATACAGGGCAGAAAAAACAGTTTAACGTGTCCCCACCCATATGATAGCACCATGGAGAAAGGTCGTCATAGTGCATCTATTCTATGGTTACGTGAATACTTCGTCAGTTTTTCTGGTGCAGAAATCCTAACATTTGCTGCTTAACAGACTTTTGTAAAATAAGTGTAATTAACTAAAGACCTATAATCGGTAGGTATTAGACATTCAATTCTAGCTTAATTTTGTTTACAGTTGAGGTTGCTAAGCCATGTGCTTGCATAATTTTACTAGCGGAAATTCAACGTTTGGTTTGTATTCTTAGTTAGAATTAGTTGAGCTGAACCGAACTAGGTAGGTTATCCATACATTAAATAGTTTACTTTGAATTGTACTTTGTACAATGCTCGGTGATGGGTTTATATAGATTTATCGCGTTAAGTAAGAAAAAACCTAAGCCGTAAAAATTACTCAAATCGCGATTCCTGGAATACAATTTTTTGTAGGTAGTTTTAGAAAGATCGTGCCAACCGAAACATATTTTGAAGTCAATACGTTATCTAGTGAAAATAACAAATGCATATTTAAGCAAATATTTAATAGACAAACAAGGCAAAATACCCGCTTAATTAGGTTATACTGTGTGTCCTGCCGCGTCCGTTAACCGCGTAGTGATGTCAAACCGCACATAGTACCTACCTAAAGGATGGCTTTCTACATTATTTATAAACTTTTACATTCCGAAAATTTTATTAAAATTATGCTTAATAATAAATAAATTTACTTAAATATGTCCACAGTTAGACCAGCTACTTCTTGCTGCCTTTCTCAGATATTTCAAATGTTATCAAAAATACAGTTTTTCCAGCATTATTGGTCTAACCTTCCACTTTTTAACCTTTACTTACACTACAGATAGACGAAAATGTCTATCAAAGGTTATAATTAAGAGGCGGAACACGTAACGAACTTTTCGGATAAGCACTTTCCTGAGGATAATCGTTGTTTTGATTTTGACCCATATTTTTCTATCTAAAAACTCTGTTCTAAGATCAGTATTGTTATTAGTATCTACCAGTCCAGACGGTGTAAACATAATTTTCGTTCTACCACAATATTATTAAGTGCAAGTGTACTTAATAACATTAGCTGCACTTTCATAACTGTCATCAAAGCTAGTTAGTTCCCTTTGAACGCCTTAAAAAACGCGGACACAGCCTAACCTAACCTAACAGAAAATCACATTTAAATTGATGTTAAAGAGAAGAAAATGAAGAAACCATAGTAGTGAATTTGCATAATTATACCATCACGCGATCTATATAAGAAGACTCTTTTTCTATTTGAAACACCGCTACGCTTGTAACTCAAATGAAAAACGAAATTCTCAGCACGTTCTAAGTGCACAAGTCATACGTGTGATGTTACATAGCTTGCTGAGAGGTGTAATTGGTAGCTAATCCCTGCCTTCGTCGGCTGAAGTCGGCTCCCTCGCAGATTGTACCAGCACTATATGCTAGCGTAGATTGAGATGTTATAATTGTGTTTACTGTGTACCTACTATAAACGTTATGTGAGCTTTGTTTTGTTTGATAACTTGATAACTTCATTGATGGTGAATGAACTTGTTGATTTTCAAATAATCTTGTTTGTTTTCTATGGAAAGGTATCAAAATGTTGAGTTGTTGCTTTTGTACATATACTCGTATATCATAAGTTAAATCGGTTGACTTCACCTAATTAATATAAAGAACATTATCTACAATAAAATACTTATTAGCTACATGGATATCGTCTTTACGTTTTGGTCAATATTCTTAACAAAAAAGATTAAGTCTGACTCACTGACTCATTAACGCCCAGCCTAAACCCTTGGACCTAGAACCTGATTTTTTTAATTGGTGTTGTTTTTAAGACTTAGACGAGGAATAAAAAAGGATTTTTCATAATTCAACCCCTAAAGGGTAAAAATGTGGTACGCGGGTGAAACCGCGGGGCGGAAAGCTAGTTATCTATAAAATAAAATTTTAGGTATAGGTTTAACTTTAGGTTTTTTACTAGTCGTTGATTTATGTTTCAAAATTAAACTCAAAATTATCAAATCATGAGAAACTTGGAGAGGTTGTTTTTGTTTATAAAGTAATTAAAAGTTTGTTGTAACGAAGTAAGTTGATGTCTATCACAGAAGAAGCGATATTATTTATATTTGGCACTATCTACAGTTTAGATTGCTAATTATAAGAAATTTGAAATTATTATGATGGTTAAAATTAGACTTCATTATGACTCTATATACCAAATAAATTATACATTACATTAGACATTATTGTATTATTATTATATCCTTGGGGGAGGCCTTTGTCCACCAGTGGACGTCTTCCGGCTGAAACATGAAATTTCCAGGATAATATTAGCATCTATAGCGAAAATTGCTTCTCTATCAGTATAATAAATAGGGGATTTAGGTTTGTATGAAATCATTAATTTTTGAATATGAATCCACGAAAATGTTCCTTAAAATCATCTAGACTAAAGACTAGCTTTCCGCCCCGTGGTTTCACCCGCGATCTCGTTTCTCCATACAAACTTGGGCCTCCCGTTTCTTCCCCTTAGGAGGTGAATTTTGGAAAATCCTTTTTTAGCGGACCTGCACCATAATTATCTGCGTGCCGAATTTTAGCGCAATTCGTTCAGTGATTTGAGCTGTGTGTTGATAGATCAGTCAGTTAGTTAGTAACGATAACCTTTTATATATATACAGATAGATATCTATCTTTAGCACCAGTAAAACCGCGGGCCAAAACGTGAAACCAAAAACAAAAGTCAAACTATCCCTTTAACTGTACAACTTTATGGATGCTAATTCATGTCTGACAAATAAGCACCATAAATATAAGTGCCAACAGCGCAACCATGGCTAGGCACATGACGACCATCAATGGTGAAGTAAACAACGAGTCAAATAATTACATAGAGAAGTATTCCAAGAAATTCCCTTCTGTTGTGATCGAATGGCGGTGTAATTCCGGATTAATGTGCGTTTTACGAGTTGTTGTGTAAAACACTGACACTTTTGATGCGGATCCAGCTGTATCGCGCTACATTTGCGACGCTTTCGAATAAAAGCTGTAATTGTAAATAGACTTGTTTCATCCTTGCGTCTTTTTGTTTTTTTTTTTACTTTGAATAAGCTTGTGTCTGACCGCAATCTCACCATAGTAAGTGATGATGTGGCCGTAGGTGGTAAACACGCAAAGCCTAGAACTGGCTCTCAAGTGGAGCTGTCAGATCACACCGATAGGTGCTTGGAGACAGTTGAACATAAGGATTTACGACGATGTTACCGAAAGCTCATTGCAGGATTCGAATACGCCGCGGTATCAGACGTCACTACCACTATAATCGTCTTTTATTCCGTATTCCCGCAAAATTTAAATTTTTTCCAGGATAAAAAGATTCTAAAACACACAATCTTGCGCTATTTATATACTCCGTTGAATATATTGGAATACGATAATAGGATATAATTAATGAACATGTTCATCTGCTGTAATATCAGTGTTACATTCATAATTTAATCAGATTAATAATCGACTGTTAAATAATTAAGGCGATTAGTTTGCCAAAATTGTAGTCCCACAGGGAACTATTTAGGCCACATGTTTTTAGTGTAGATATTCGCTTTTAAGTTTAGCACGAAGTTGTTTTTTTTATACGATTTCTAAATTGGGTTTTCTTTTGTTACAAACCATCAGACTCCCAAATATAGATCATTTCTATAGCTTTTTTAAGTTTAAAACGATTAATCGTTTTAAGCTTTATTAGCCAACTTTAATAAGCCACAAAATTTTGTGGATAGATAACCAGACCTCATCACAATAGATCATAACTAATTATAAACTATTACGTCTAAGATCGATCCTAATATCTCAGCGTAAAATAGCCATCGGTTGGTAATGAAGTGTCACTCGCACAAATTACAAAATAATATCTTAGATGAGATCGACCGGCAGTTGTATTGGGGGTTTCCATCCGTCGCTGTCTGGAAAGGGTGGCGTAGGGTTACCATGACATAGAGGTTATCCTGGTATAAAAAAATTATGCTTGGGTGATAATATTTTGACCGGATTTAGAGGTTGAAAGACCACAGTTATTTTACACCACATTAAAATAGTATAATTAAGAAAGTTAATGAAACACAACCTGACCGATTTCCAACATTTTTAAAGAAGTTTTTACAGATTTTATATTTGAGGAAAATTGCAGAAAAAAATCTACAGTAACATTTATGTGCAGATATTTTTTCGCAAACTTGTGTGGTGGTAACCCTACACCAGAGTAATTGAAATCCGTCATACTTCCGCATCTCGTGTGACAAATGACAGTTGCCGAGTGGCCCCAGCTGACCCACACATCTGTATAGTGTACTTTAGATGTCATCATTAAATAAAAATACTATAAGGAAACTGTTAGTTAGTTACTGACCGTGCCGAAAAAGACTTTTTGCTTTTTTCAGATGAATATCCAACTCCAAGCTGAGGGCTGCTCTACCGAAAAGGTCGAATTCCAAACATGCAAACTCGTAGTACCATCTGCAAGCCCTATCTACTCTGGTAGTAGGTACTACTGTTTTCAGGTATAATGGTACACTAATGCTAAGTGATGATGTGGCCGGAGGTGATAAGCACACAAAGCCTAGATGGGAACTAACTCTCAAATGCAGCTGTCGGAACACACCGATAGGTGCTTGGCGACAGATTATCAACTTGAAAGTGGTAGTCACCATACATTACGCTACGACCGAATGAAACTAATTGGTGATCCCTGTACCTATAATAAGCATTATTTTCTAACACGTTTTCTTCTTCTTACAACTGGAAAAAGCATTAGCAATTAACTACTTTTTGTATAGTGTACGGAAAGCGCAAAACATGTCCCGCCCCAGACGAGATGGTCAGACTTGACAAATGACACGCGACGTACAAGCACAACAGCACTATGTCGTGAATGTATACTTACAGCTGTTATGTCTGTGTAGGTACATGTCTGGACTATACAAATGATTACTATTGTACTTGATCGGATCATAGTTCAGAGATACGGATCGTGTGGGGTCTTATGAATCGTAATAAGTCATACAGCCGGTTCCTTCAAAATTAAATCCATGAATTCGTATAGTATGCAGTAAATGCTTCAAAATAACATTTTACATTCTTATGTAATTTTTTTCAGGAACTCCTCATAATTATATAACAAAAATTTACAATTATTGTTTTTATCTTGTAGTAAACTTTGTTTAGCATAAATTTTATTTAAAGTATATATAATTTTTTATTTATCTTATTTTTATAATTAAGTATTATTAGTTTGATTCTAAATGCAGGTACACTGTTATATTTGTATGTGTCATTTGTTCGTTGTGCATTTAGTTTTTGTTATTTGTATTTTCATTTTTTGTATAATTATCAAGTATTAATGTATCAACTGATGGTGAACCTTAAATAAATTTTAAAAAAAGGTCATTTAAAAAGTGAATGAAGTTTGAAGAAACCGATGATAAAGTGACCCGATCCATAGAATTTCAGTATTGATACGGTATATTATTGATGAAACAAAACAATATTATCAACAAAAATCTTACGCACGCTTTTTTAAACATTCTGTCAACCTATATGCGATAAAGAAAAGCATAAATCCCTTTAACTACGAGAATTTATTCCAAAACCTTGAGTAATTATAATAATCTGTGTAATATTAGCGTCACAATACTCATTGTTCTAAGCAATGTTGTTAAAGTCTCAAAGAAAACTTTTAATAGGCATGAAGCTACCGGGAAATTGAATAGAACTCTGTAATTGTTATATCAAGCCTGTTTCTGAGGTAACAGCATCGTAAAATATTCCTTTAATATTATTTTGAGGAAGATTTTTGCTGGAAACTTGAACAATTACACCACTGTTCATAATTATTTCTAGGAAGAAGAATCTATCTTATAACGTACCTTCTCAGCTGTGAACAAATTTTACGATTTTACTTTAGCGTTGTCTTTACTCTTTTATTACGTTAAGATCAACAAGCCACTATATCATTCATAAATAAGTAGGTACTAATAATATAAATATCAAGCAAGATAACTAATTAAATGTTAAGTGCTGCCAAAACACATCGTCAACTTTACACAAACGTCAGATTTACTAACGAATGCCATCTTAACGTCTCGCACTTGTAATGATATAACATAGCATTGTGGTTTGTTTCCATTGAGGACACAGAATTCATTCTGAGAGTAGTGTTCGACACGGCACATAACACATTCCATTGGGCACGGCACAGAGTATGACACGGCTGGTGTAACAGGAAAACTCATAGTGGCTGGGGAATTAAGTGTATATGACACAGAATAAATAATGAAGACTGGGAGGATTGGGTCGACACAAAGCGCGAGCTCTCATATCGCGGGGTTCGCGAAGGCTTATAACTACTGCGGGTAAATAAGCTGACGGGACAACAAATGGCATGGAGTAGGTATACATTAATTGATTATTTTATTAAAATCGATAAATATATAGATACCTCAATAAATATTTAATTAACAATCAGATGGTTTGTTTTACTGCAATAACCTTTCGCCACGCGATTCCAACCGCGATCTCTTGTTAAAATCCATTCTTAGTAGGTACATCCCTACTTTCAAAAACTACTCTACCAAACTCTACTATACAAAAAAAACATGGTTTTATTACCATTCGTGTATTCTGCGTCGATTTTTTTCATATCATGTTATTTCTGAAAATCTATAAATCAACATATCTTGAAGATGAAGCAATGAATGATATTGACCGTATCTATTTAAATAAATTAATGTTGTTACAAATTGCCTTTAAGTTGACTATTAGGTAAGAAAGTGGATGGAAATCGAAGTTAATATACTTATGGGAAAAAAAATTGTTAGAATCGATCACCGTAGTACGGATAACTTGAGGTAAGTATATCCGGACTTAGACGATAGATACCGCTAAGCTTTAACTTACTTGTTAACTAAGTTACAACCGACAAAACGTTGAGGTTGAGCGACTAAACCTAAATCCGTACGGTTTCTGAGATTCTGACCCAAGTTGGAATGACAAATCAATAAACTTTGACAGCGGGCTTTAGAGATTAATCATAACTTGAAAGACTAGGACCGTTCTTAAATTAAAACTTATATTAAAAATTACTTTATCCTGAAAAATAAATATATTAAGTATAATTTTACTTTTCAATACGGTGACAGTGTTCTTGTCTAGGATAGTACCTTGGTGGCTAAACTTGAAAATTTATCCCCAAATGCATATCGGTGTGTTCTGACAGTTGCATTTAAGAGCCAGTTGCCTTATAGGCTCTGTGATAGGTCGCCAATACTTTGTTAATCGCCTGGTATTTCTAATGACTATAATCGAGGATAAACCCTACGCCTTTAAGTCACATTATGTGACGTAGAATGATAATAATTATATTTAAAACTAGCTGTCCCCCGACGTTTCACCCGCGTTCCCGTGGGATATTATCTTTTCCCGGTATAAAAATATAGCCTATGACACTCACAAATAACGTGGCTTTCTATTGGTAAAAGAATTTTTAAAATCGGTTCTGTAAATCCACAAACTTTACCTCTTTATAATATTATACTATCAATATTATATGTATAGTACCTATTAGATTATGTTTTCTACCAAACAAAGGGAAAATTATTTAGTCAAGGTATGCTATAAGGCTTTTTCTATTAAAACAAGAAGCATAAAATATAGGTATTATGCTAAACCCAACTCCACACACTCTCTGTCTGTGAGTCGGTGCATCCGTAGCAATCCGTGCGTACATTTATAAACGTCCCGTGAAGTTGCTCGTTCGTTCATACCTCAATGAGACTCGCTTGTACTCGTATATCCTGTACTTTTAAATAAATTATGACCATTCACTCAAATTGGGTTCAGCTTTCGGTAATAAAGTTAGTTGTTGCCTGAAGCGTTGTATTATCTTCTTAGCAAGCGTCTTACCTCTATTCGGCCACATCGTCATTAATAATTGAGAAAACAACTCTTAAATAATCAAACAAATTCAGGATTTTGGTTTAAGGCCCTACCTTGAATAGGTAGGTTTTGATCAAGTTATACCTATAAAAAATAAAAAAAAATGATTCCCTTCTCTGGATCCGCAAATGTAATCTTCTCACTACTTACTTAATTACGCTCAGTACAGTAGTTTTAAGCCGGTTATTCTGACTAAACTAAATTAAACATATTTTAAGGATAATTACTGCAAACTTTACAATATCACTTGTAGAAAATGTTTTTATTACCAGTAACGCCATCTAGTGCCAGCAGCTGATAAATTAAGATCAACGTGTGCAAGGTTTAAGTTCTATACAAATAATTTAGATGGCGTGCTATGAGACAAAAGTTGATGAACTATTTTCATTCACCTCATAATTTGATTCCATTGAGTTTGGTTTTTAAATTATGATCGTTTTAAAATGTAAGATATAACTGTATAGTTTATCTTGTTTAGTTTGTGAAGATTTTAGTTTTCCAAACGCCCACGTTCATAGTTCTGTTTTTTTTTTTAATTTAAGTGAAATAGTGACAATTAGAGTAGTAGGTACCTATAATGTGGATTTTTTTATGCAAAATTAAATACTTAACGTGCATAACGTATTATATGTAAATGTTGTAAGCAAATAAATACCTATGCCAAAATTATGATCATAAGACTTTTTTCCTAAAAACTTTTGGTCGAATTTTGATCAGAGGGCGAGTTAACAATAAATATAAACCAGATTGTTAAAAAAATATCGCCATTATTATTCGTTCATGATTAAATTATACACATTCGTGTACTTCTATGATGTGAGAATTCGATGTGATTTTTTCTATTTATCTATCGATAGCCATCCCGTGTAGGGGGGCTGGCGAAGCGGTGAAGGCTAACTACCTATCAACGTATTTTCGCTAGTTATAATTCTTCACCAAGGTGAGCCACTGCCACCCAACCTTGGCGGGCTAATATTTTATAAAAGTTTTCCAAAGTCCAGAACGTTGCACGCTGCACTTTATTTCCACAGGATAACAATGAGGTGCTCGACATTGACAGATCACACAGCCCGCTGAAGCGGACCGCCCGCGCCCGTTTTCAAGACCTCCATCTTTGTAACTACCTACTTATATCTGAATATAGAGGCTATAAAGGTTCTCGTGGCCAACCCCCAACAATATAACAAAAGCTTTTCATATTTTTATACGATTGCGGCGAAGTTGAAAAGTAGAGGTATGTTAGTGCGTAGGTAATTTGTTCGATTTTATTTGTAGAGAATATAGACTTTAATTAAATGGAGTCAATCTTAGCAGTTTCTAGGAAAAATAAATTTTAGGCTTTATATTTGTGGGACATAGAATTCCAAATAAATAGGTATATAGGTTCTAAAAAATATTGAATTGAATTCTTGATTATTATTGTTTCAAACGTATCGACATATTATCTTAGTCCATTATTTTGCACTCTATGGACATAAAAATAGCTGCACAAGCGTTCTACATATCAATGAAATTATTTTTCATCCCACCATCTCGGAAAGAGTATTTTTGCTCTTCGATATCTGAGTGTAAAAGCCGTTATTATCCTCTAGAGGATAAAGTAAATAGAACATCTTGTGCACTAAGTTTGTGAATTCAAATCATCATTAAACCTATTTACTTCTCCTTCCATGGTTCCGAATTTATCATACATCAAAGTCAAAGCCAAAGTCAAAACCATGTATTCAGTTTAGGCCCTAGAAGGGCACTTATGAAGTTCGAATTACAGAAGTTACCACTGGTTCGGAAGTCAGCCTTCAACTGAGAAGAACCGGCAAGAAACTCAGTAAGGTTACATTTTTGATTTTTTTTGGGACCATCTGACTATATTGGCTTTTTTTTTTCAATGTTTAACAATTTTATTATTAAACTAATACAAAAATAATAAAAAAATTAAAGAATCATTTTTATTTGTCAAAAACTCTGACTCGGAACCTTCTTGGTCTACTTTTTTTTAATTCGGTTTGCGCGCGCCATTTTTTTTTTTAGCATTTAGTCATTTCCTCGCTGAGGTGGAATGAAAAATTACGTGTTGCACTCGAGTGCAAAGATTTTTCACCTCGTGCTCTTTTGATGCCCTCGCTTACGCTCAGGATTCTAATTGTTATACAAGAGTGTAAAATTGTTTATTAACCGCGTGCTCAATTTTGATGACCGAGCAAGCGAAGGATTCTAAAATTGAATCACGAGCGCAGCGAGGGTTAAAAAAATTAGAATCCTGAGCGTAAGCGAGAGAATCAAAAGAGCACGAGGTGAAAAATCTTTGCACTCGAGTGCAACACGTAATTTTTCATCCCACCTCAGCGAGGAAATGACTAAATGCAAAAAAAAGAAAATGGCGCGCGCAAAGCAAATTTAAAAATAAGTACACCAAGAATGTTCCGAGTCTTTAACAAATTAAAAAATGAAATTAAAGTAGGAAGTAATTTTTTTTTAAATGTATTTTTGTATTAGTTTAAGAATAAAATTGTTAAACATTTGAAAAAAAGCCAATATAGTCAGATGGTCCAAGAATATTTCTCAGTGGTATGTTCTGTAATTCGACCTTCATAAGTGCCCTTCTAGGGCCTAAACTGAATAAATGGTTTTGACTTTGATGTATGATAAATTCGGCACCATGGAGGGAGAAGTAAATAGGTTTAATGATGTTTTGAATTCACAAACTTAGTGCACACGGTGTTCTATTTACTTTATCCTCTAAAGGATAATAACTGCTTTTACACTCAGATATCGAAGAGCAGAAATACTCTTTCCGAGATGGGGGGATGAAAATAACTATTATTACACACTAGATCACGCCCCACGGTTTCTCCGGCGCTCCCGGGGGAATTAAAATAAGCTACTTATAGCCTATTGAACAGTAGCCTATTGACAATGATAATGTAGCTTTCTATTGATGAAAGAATTTTTAGAATCGGTTCAGTAGTTCCACCCCTTACAAAGTATAGAAATATATGAACAACATTTCAAATCAATATTTTATTATTATGATCAAAATGAACAAGTTACAATGAACATTAAAAATTATTTGAAAATGCAAACATCACAAAATTACTATACCTACAACGTTATAAAAAAGTTATGTCTGCGTATCATCAATATTGATTGATTGATCAGCGACTCCCAAAACTGAGTAACAGCCCTGTTTTTCTGCCATTAGTGACGTCACGACCAGACGCAAGACAAAAATTTCCAACAAGAAAATAAGTATACATAATACGCGACGCAAAACAGATTACGTTAGATTGTTGTGCGCATTTCCCAATAGTCCGCATTAATACCATACTAATATCAAAACAATATCAATACAATTGCACATAGGTATTAGAGGCTCCACATAAAACGACATAATGTCCGGACTATTTTCTACCCAGTTCCAGGCCAGGCCATATGTTCGAGCTCCTAACGATACTGGTGCAATCGGCTCGATACAAATGGAGTTTTTGTGTCGCCGCAGGCTTCCGTCGTGGTTACACGCTAAACGTTTGACTCGATTGCCTCCAACGGGCCCCGTTCCGTGCCCACTGCCTCCCTGCCATGCCTTTACCATTGTTAGTCGGATACTGACCAATGTTTGACGATCATCATTGTAAACTTAACTAGGTCCCGCCCCGCGACTTAAATGCATCTCTGAGTTGAAAAATTAGCAATATCACTCTCCGTTCTCTATTCAAAAATCACCGCTCAATTCCTGCGTGAAAAAAAGATAAACCAATGAAAACATTTTACATTTTTATGAGTTAGTGTTCGCCCACTGGTCGAAATACGACCATTAAATTTTTAACACAAAAAATCTTTATCCATTTTTTTTAATCAGGTCTAGGCATCCACATCGGTGGTAGTGGCGGACATAGCTCTTCACACGATCTTCCGCCACCATTCCCTATTGGCTGGCTGTCTGGTGCAGTCAGATTATGCGATTTCCATCTGCTAATTTTACTTGGTCAGTCCAACGCAAAGGTGACACGCAAGCTCATGACACAGAGCAGAAAAAAGGCAACAAAGTTTTTTTCTCGTATTTACATAAATGATATACCTACATAAGTATTAGTATAAACTATTAAAATAAGTTATTTGACTTAGTTTGGACGACGACTCATGGTAGAACGTTTGTTTTAGAATTCTGCAATGGCTGTGATCTGTGGGAATCTGTGATCGATCGGTGTGTTCTGGAAGCTGAACCTGAACTGAACCCAAATATGGTTCGCATGTTTACCAGTTTTGGCCACATCATTACTTATTATGCCGAGGTTCCATGTAGTCAAGCTGATTTTCAGGATGTTAAGATGATAGTTCAGGTTGATTTTAAACATCTGACTTATAATAGTAAGTATTAAAAAAACAGAACGTAAATTCGATGTTTGAAATCGATTTAGAATCGAATCCTATTCGAGAACCGTTGATTGAGCTAGTTTTCCCACTGGAACTTTTCAATCGCTAGATAAGAGGCTTGCGGGGACGAGTCTCGATATTTATTTACCACGATGCGGCGGGGAAACTTACTAGCATTGTCGACAATAAATTGTTGGTTCATTATTCAATTGTTCCGCTATTTTATTTTAAAGAGCACCTAATGAGCTTAGTGATTTTTGCGGTGTATTTTGTTGAATTTCACTGAGTATTCGAGCGCTCGCAATAAATTTTTGTTAAGTAAAGTCTGCAGAACTTAACGAGTTTTAATTTCGTTTATTCAAATAGAAGGGGGTTTGTTTTGTTGATACAGTTTATTTGTTAGCTAAGTATTGTTTGGATAATTCATAAGTACCTACAAAATAATTTAAATATTTTTGTATTTCTATCCGATCGATACCTAAGTACCTACTTCATTTGCTCTAATTATGAAATACCCATACCCTTGTATCAACACGTTAATCTAAAAAGTTTTAACGTGTTAAAAGTGTTTTATAACTCTACTAGCTGTTCAGCGCGGTTTCACCCGCGTTCCCGAGAGATCTTATCTTTTCCCGGGATAAAAAGTAGCATATGTGCTATTCCAGACTATAATCTATCTCCATGCCAAATTTCATCCAGATCCATTCAGCCGGTCTGGCGTAAATGAGTAACAAACATACATCATCCAAACTTTCACATTTATAATATTAGTAGGATTATCCTACTAACCATGGTGAGATAGTGATCAAATAATGAGTTTTTATCATATAAAAATCTTACCTACAAGTATACAGTTTTCTATTCATTACTTACTTTTGCATCTAAAACTTAAAAAAAAGCATTAATAATAATACAGGTGCATACATAAGCATAGCAAGGTGACTCCAGAAAGTCGTAAGGTTCGTCTGAAAGCTTAACTAAACCTCACTGCCTACTCAATGATTCATAAGCACTAATTGCTCCTTCCAAAACTCGGATCATCTTGAATAAACCTTTAGCTAAGTTAATGGCAGTTATGTTTTATATAAAAGCTTCAAAATGTTAAATTGTTTTTTTTTTTTTTTTATTCTGGTTAGTCTTGTGTTTGACCACAATCTCACCATGGTAAGTGATGATGTGGCCGAAGATGGTAAGCACACAAAGCCTAGATAGGAACTGGCTCTCAAGTGCAGCTGTCGGAACACACCGATAGGATTAAATATATTTGGGGTTTTATTGATAAACACTAGCCAGGTTCAGGGGGCGCCTAAATGCCATGGCAGGCCATGTAAGTGGGAGCCGTTCCAACATAGTGAGACAGATAGTGATCGAGCAACCAACTCTGTTCTGCGCATTTTATGTCCACACGTGGTAAAGTAGAAAAGAGTATAGATTGAAATAAAATATAGGTGCTTAGGTATATTTAATTGATTAAACTAGTGGCTCTGAGAGCGGTAGACCTCGCGTAAATTGTGGGTAATTTTTCGCAAGTTTTACGTTTTCAACCCCCATAGCTCCGCCATTTAAAAAAAAAACCAAAAACTGAATAGACAAAAAAAAACAAAAAAATTATCACTGACCTGAAATTGATTATTTACTCTTAGAGTTCATTCCTGCTATTTTTCCAATCCATTTTTTTATATAAAATACGTTAATCATATACATATATGTATATCATGCAATAAACAGCTAGCTGGCGTCATGGCCAATAAAATACGATATAAAGCATTTAGGTAAAAGCCTGGTAACGTAACACCAAAACGCGTTTTAAATTTCAACCCCCTCGTAAAAGCGAGCAATTGAAACGTTTTAATACACGCCACATAAAATACGTAACCACTTTACGTGGATTCAGGACCACGGCTTAATAACTAACAAAACTATGTCGAGTATTATTAACTACTTTGTTATTGTGTTTTACGTTTTTCTAAGCGCTGTATAATAAATACAACTTACAGCTGTAATACGACTTATATACTTAGAATTAGTTATCTCAAACGTGCAAATTTCAGGAACTAACAATCCTATCCGTAAGTTTATTAGATAGCACGCTTATTGAGTAAGTTATAGGCTAAGCTACTATGCTACTCTTTATCCTGGGACGGCGGGTAAAACCGGGTGGAACAGGTGGTATTACATAAAATTTTCCTTAAAACCACATCCATAATCCGAAATTGCCCACCATCCCACATCTGAACGGATTTAGCCATTAAATGTCATGAATTAGTTATGACAAGCGCTACCAAGTAAATGTCCTAATAAATATGCGGTTAAAATGTGTTTTATGATTCAAAACATAAAATTTGAAGCGAAATGGGGATTATTATAGAGTTATGTACTGTCTTTTATTTTAAGAGAAAAATGCCACATAAATACTACTTTTACATGCAATTTGCCACAAAGATAGATCATAGCTTGGAGTATTGGATAATGGAAACCCTAATGTTCTATGAAAAGGCGGGCATATTTCAACAATGTTAATATGAAGTAAATTCATTACTTCTTAGCAATTCCAAATGCTGATTCCAGATGGAATAGCCATTGGTGATTACCAATCGTCTTGTCATGATAATGTATGTTAATTAATTAGCAAGTATTAGCCTAATCTATTTTGAATTCTTAAGTAAATTAAAATATGGTTGAAGTTGGCTAAATTGTTTAATAGCTTGCAAAAGAGAAACAAGTAAAAAAATACATTATATTCATTTCGCCTCCAATGCCCTTTGTTAGTAAAAAGTTACTCAAATTGTGTTTAATTAAACTTTTGAATGAACGTATTGTCTTTTACTATCGCATGCGAATTATTGAAAGGCTCTGTGAATTGTATAGAGATTGCTCAAATATCAACACTGTATTAACAATTGCGAAATACCTACCTTTAGATACAATATCAGGACCTACTACGAGCTTGTCGATGGAAATACGAAGCAAATTCACTGAAAAACCTTTTAACCTTTAAAGTTGCATTGGCAATTTGGAGGAGAATAGTTAAAATTAACGATAATATTGTGATGCAAACTCAGTGATAACGTAGAATCTGAATGGTGACGAAGCTAAGCGAACATATATCCTATATTGCTAATATTTAGTCTAGCTTAACAAAACCTAAGCCTCTACCATATAGAGTTTCTCAATGGACAGTACTGAGCTGCATATTTTTGACTAAAAATGCAACAGCTATATCTTAGAAAGTTCTGAATGGCGTTACTCATGGGTTACCATAACTATTTTTGACGCTTTTTGCTCCTAGTTTCTGTAAATATGCTACAATTATTGTGCTTGTAGCAGACTCCGGTTACTTGAAACTATCAAAATGTATTGAATTTATGTTTTTCAAATATCGAATGTCATATAGATGTCGCATGCGCAGGGTCGGACTCTAGCAGTGGATATTCCAACAGTAAATACAGGTCTAATTTAATTCAAACATCTTATAAGTAAACAACCCATAGTAAGGGCTCGCTTCAGTTTTTGGCCATTGTTCCACGTATCCGTTTTAATTTTCGGCTCCAAATCAACGAAGTGAGCGACGACGGACCGATCGGCTCCCGGGCCTGTTTACTCGACGCAAATAAACTGGCCGAGCCAATTCCGGCCATTGTTAGAAAATACCGATTGTTTGTTACCACAAAGAGTTTCAGTTGATTCGCTAACAATGACCCCAGCTCTAATAACAGTACGACCCCAGCTTCGCGGACCACAATCTTGTAGTGATAGACACCTATATATTTTTGTAATACCTATGTAAGATTGATGATTTCAGGATGGATAACACGAACATAAACATATGGAGTCTGAAAGAACTGAAACGCAGTATGTAAGTGACAAAATAAAACGTATCTTATTTCTTCAACGCTACAGTGATAACTAAACTTGCGTGAAATATTTTCGATTTGCATCCAATAACATCAAAATAAACCTATGTCCATAATTACCTCACGCTCAAACAAATCGCACGCTATTCCCCACAAACACAAAGCGTACAATCATTAAAATATTAAATAACAATTTCAATTATACAGGGCGCGGTATTGAAATCAGTGGGCACGCATTAAAACAACACTGTGTGAAACTTCATGACTAAACATATTATTTCAAATATATTTCAATTAACTGAGTTTACTTTTGAAACGTAAGTTAAATACACAAAAGCATAGTGAGGTGTATCGCCGGAGGGATAACAAGCTATTTCGTGCAAACCTAACTATGTAGTTAGGAAGGCCGCCTATCAGAACGTTTTGAAATTATATAATAATAAAACAGGAACTAAAACAGACCTATGCAAATAGTACATGCTTATCTTGGGGCATTACCACGAGGTCGTTGAAATTTAATGGAGCCCAGAGGAAATTGGGAAGAAAGTTAAAACTATTGTTTTACCAAAGAATAGCCTTCGCAAACATGGAAACAAGTTTAAAAGAGACTATTTGATGTAGATAAGTTAATAAATTTACTACTAAATATCAATAACATAGTGATCTATAATCGTCCGTAGTAGGTTCAAGATCATGATATCTCGTGCTCGTATATTAGTCCAAATATAAAAAAAAAATGTGTTACTCTATGGGTACTTCTGAAATATATTTTAATGGCAACTTGACCATAAGTATGACTAACTTGTCTATAATTTAGTTTCTCTCATGGTCGGACACAAGTCCCAAGGTGACTTGTGGTGAGAAATCTCCCTCCCTGTCCTTCAGTCAATCTCCTTCCTGGGCTACAAGTAGGTATTCATCTTCAAATGTGCCTTGGAATTTAACCCAGGACCTCCGGTTTCTATCCCAGATCGAGCATCGAGACGAAAAATAAGCAGTAAGCATATTTTGCTTAGCATGTGTATCTGCACTGGGGACGGCGTCTGATGAAAGTCAACTGACTAAAATAATGATAGGTAATTTTAATAAAAAAGACATAAAAGTTTTTGTTCAGCTTACTAATAGGTAGGTACAATATCATAATAATTTCAGTAGTGGTCAAATATTACAAAGCCCCTTCTGAGTGAAATGAACCAAGACCTAAATAAGCAGCGGCAAATGAAAACCAAACTTCAAATAGCACCAAAATAAATATCGTTTTGAAATGATACTAATTATAACGTGCTAGCTAGTGTTTCATTTTGTTTCATACATTCCTGATTTGCGTACTTAGTAACTACATTTTCAAGCGTGTTCGTTCGAGATCTTTTTACACCGAAATGTTTGGTTTTATTGAATATGTATATCTATACTAATATAATAATTATAGAAAGATGTAATGTTTCTATGTTTGGGTGTAAGAGGTAATCTCCTGAGCTACTGATTCGAATGTGAGCATTCTTTGATTAACTCAAAAATGTGGATATAACTGCGGGCGGAATTAACATATTAATTGAAAATAGTTCAGTATAAAAAAAACATTGGTGACCTTTTCTGTATTTCGAGCATTATCAAGGCTGAAATTAAATAAAAGATTTTTGAAACTTTATTGTGTAGGATTTTGTGAATATCTTCCTGTTACGTTTTATGCTCATCAATATTCATACTTATAAAAAAATACTTGTTGTAAATGAAAAAAAATATTAAAACTAAAATGGTGTAGGTAGGTTTTTTTTTATATTACAAGTGACAACCAGACAGGCGGGTCAGATGATGGTAAGTGAATACCGTACTCGGCCAGTCGGTTATTACAAAGTAAAGTATTTTTCTTCAATCACGACCTTCGCGCTGTGTCCGATGTCACTGAGCTATCATCGACTTAATATTGTTTGTGTACAATTGTGAAAGTACTACATTAAATACATAAATTACACAAAATACGTAAAAATACAGTATCCATTAAAAATAGTTTTTCCTGCACCTTTGTGATGCGTTTCATGTGACGATTCAATGCGGGCGTACAAGTACGAGTAGATACTGCTATAATTACAGTTCACTTTGTACCCATCCTTCTCGAGAGCTAACGAATTTAAAGACGCACCCTTTGCATTGAATTATTAAAATTAAACCGTTTCGAGATGCGGTCTCAAAGTCGCTCGGTCGGGGCCGCAAGAAAGTTGTTAAATTCCTCACAAAGGACAAAGGATTCGCACCGGCGGCCATTTGCTCAACGTACGTATTTGTTCGCGCCTAATTAAACACGAAACTGGAAGCAGCAGGTATATCAAGGGAATTAGGAATTATGTGATGTATTTCTATGTACGTCAACTTTGCTTTAGAAACTATAAGTGGGAGTTTGACTTTAAGTTTGTCTTTGGGTTTTGTTCATAACAATTTCCTTCATTATTTGAATAACCTTTGACTGATATTGCAAGTTAAGGTATGGAATGGCCTAAAGTTTAAGTAAAGTTCTTTCAAGGAAAAATCTTACGACAGAGAATAGATCGATAAGTGGGTTACATTAAATTGATAAAACGGTGATTTATGGTTATTTATAAAATCTTTATAATAAAGGTTACTACCTATACATAGGTTATTACCTAAGTATGAAAGTTTTGATGTAAATAAATAAATATCCTGAGACATTTTTATCACACACGGCTATCTGATCCCAAACCAAGCAGAGCTTGCAATATGGAAACCAGATAACTGATATACTACATTTACTACTACTACTACTACTAATACATACTTAAATAGATAATTACACCCAGACTCAGGACAAACAGACATATGTCTGTCCTGGATGGGAATTGAACCCACGACCTGCGGCGTGATAGGTAATGAGTTAGCCAACCACGCCAACCTACCTACTAGGAGGCACCTCCTCCAAAATGAATGATCCGATTTTGAAAATTCTTCTTCTACATTATCCTTGAGTGCTCTACACATTTTTATATTTCAAAAATGCGAGTGAAGCCCTGTAGTAAGTATATGTACCTATACTTCAGGTTGTAGCCTACATCAACATTGGCATTAAATTTATATTTTCTCAAACGTCAATTTAATTAAAATTGTTAGCTGATGCAATTCATATTGTCGGCCTCATTTTGCTAATGAGAGCAATCCACAAACATTTGCATTTCCACTGTTCTGTTTATCAGCTCAATGCGAGTGCGGACACTTCGCAATCGGCACCGATAGCCTACAATGCGCCAAATATTAGCCGCTGGCTAAATTGATATTACGCGCTTAGGCCTCCGCAGTGCACCTTTCACGTAATGAGCAACTGAATTAGAACTGCCATAAGCCTAATGTCCATTCAATTTGAAAATGGAAGCATGTGAAAATCTAAAACGTTTTCATAGTTCTATTTCTACTTTTGTGTTGAGTAGGTAGGTAGTAGTACCTCACATAAGATCTGCAATCTATGATATCAGTATTACTAGGGATGAATAAAAACGTGGCCTATGTCAACAATGTAACTTTTCCGTAATCTCCGGTAATAATATTTCCCGCTCAATTTTCGCGAAAGCAAATCCGCTTAGCCATATAGATAGACGGGTAAAATAAAATATTCTATTAGCAAAATCCGTTAACTCATAATTCAGCGAGGGAAGTGCGTTCTGCGGGCGTGCCAGGTGGTCTTAATAAATACGAAAATGGCCTATCGCGGAGTTAGTAATAAATTCAAAAGGCAATCAACGCCACAGGGGCGGGTAAAAATATTAATAGCCGAGAAATAATTATGTATTCATGACTTCCAACGTCGGTCGGGATGAAGTGGAGTCTGAAGCATCGGGGTAAACTAAATCCTCGGGGATTTTGCGAAGCACTCTGTGACCTGCGAGCGCCGGCGCCGGTCAGACCTTGGTGGCCTTCCATTTTAAGTGCGCGGATTATAAGGAATTACCGCCTTTATTGACTGCCATCGGGTTTCAATAAAATTCTCATTTCCTTCTCTGCTTCGATTAATTACTGTTTCAAATATTCATACGAGACTGTGGATTTCTATCCTCTTATATGTTATAGATATAATGTTTAATGAAACATAAGTTATATCTTCATACAGGAACATTAAATAAAGTTATCTAAAATTTTCCGACTTTCATATTTTTTTTTATTCAATAAAAAAATCATGCATTTTTAAGCTAGTTGGCTGCGACTGCGATTGATCACAACAACTTGTGTGCATTCCAGTAGGTGCTTGCGGTACCAAAGGTCTATTTGCAAAATCTTTTACCTATAAAATACCGTATCGAAATTAAAAGTTTCATAAAATCAACTGCACAAAAGCACGAGCGACGGAGCAATCCATCTCCCGTGCCGCGTATTTGAAAAATGTCCACACCGTCCGACATATCCCTTACCGCGCGTATTATCAATCCCCGTGTGCCTCAACGGCACCGGTGGAAAACAAAACAAGCCAAATCAGCTTTTCTCGTTCCGGTGCAAGTCATCAATCAATCGTTAATCCAACGATGCAATATCCATAAAATGAATCGCGCTCGCGCAGGGCGGGCCAGCCCAGCACTCGGTGCGTAATTCTGGCGGAGCGAGCCGACGACAATGCCGCAATCGGACCAGCAATCTGCATAATGGATTGCTCGGCCGAACGCTTCGTCCGGTCGCCGGCACCGCTCATTCAATTGTCGCGGTCGCCGATGTGTCGCTCCGTTATTACGGAATACGGAATTAATAATTTCACGCGCGTATGGTTCCTGCCCTGCAATACTGTTACATGTTAATATTTTTCTTTTCTAAATATCGGCCAATAATGAACGTTAATATTTTTTCCAGTTGCAACTATTATATTATCGATTTTAATCTGAGGATGCTAATTAAAGAAGTATAAAAGTTATTTAGATATCACGTACAATCTCTCGTTATGTCCTCGCACAGTGGCTGAAACATTTCGAACTTTGTACATTTCAAACGTTGACCTAACTACCTGTGTATGTATGAATTGTGCGAGTTAGTAGTTCTGAATATGAAATGCGAATATGAAGTGACAGTGCAGCCAATGCTTAGTGGAACATTACCCGCGGGGATTCTTTGCATATGTGACAAACTGTTTTGTCACATTCTAATCACTTATTCAGCTAATATTGGCGGCATTGTGCTCGTGGTTTATATGCTCATACGCCGCATTGTTCAGAATCGTTACTATGAATATTCGGTAGGCTCCGTTACGGACTGAAATTATGGAATAAGTAATTAAGCATTAATAGGTGCGTTCACTATCCAAATAGACATAATTATTATGGCTGAAAAATGCTGGGTCAAAATAATATTGATTAAATTTCTATAAAATATATTTTTTCATTACGAACCAAAATTAACTACAACTTAAGTCAGATAAAAAGTATAACCTTTCTCAATAAAAAGGCTATAACGCATAAAAAATGGTAGTTCCCAAGATAAGCGCGTTCAAAACTTCAAACATATGAAGATACTTCTCAGCTTCATAATATTAGAATAGATTGCTGTGTGTCTTGCCAGAGTCTTCTCAGTTTAAGTGTATTCAAAACCGGTGGTAGAGTCAATTGTAACGTTAATAAGTACCTACCTTACCAGGGACTGGAACTGAATAAATGAGTCTTAAGTTTGAGTTTGATAAATCCAAATAATGTTAACTCCGTTGTATTTATGTCCATTTAAAACCGTCGAGGCTTTAAACAATATTTATATTGAACACAATATTTTTCCAGTTACTCCGCCATTTTCTCGAGCACTGAGTACATATGCGGAGCCCCGCGGGGAGCGTCACAAGATGTAGTGCTCAATAACGCGCCCTAATCTAAGCTTGGCTTTCCAAGAGACAACTGAGATTTAGTGCCCTCACATATTATACGTGTTGCCGAGTGAACAACGTATTGATTTAAAGTATGATATACACTCGAGCTGCTACAAATTGATATACATTAGGTAGCTTTTGAATAGCTGTTAGACGTAGAGTATCGCATGCGAAATGAATCATTTCTCTATAGATTTTAAGGCGGTGATAGCTCAGTGGTAGTGACGTCGGATACCGCGGCGGAGGTCGTGGGTTCAAATCCTACAATTAAGCTTTCGGTGAAGGAAAACATCGTGAGGAAACTATAGCTCGGTGGTAGGGTACTTTGTAGTATCCGACTGGCTGGCTACCTATCGGTGTGTTCCGACAACTGCACTTGAGAGCCAGTTCCCATCTAGGCTTTGTGTGCGTACCACCTTCGGCCACATCATCACTTACCATGGTGAGATTGTGGTCAAACACAAGCTTATCGAGAATAAAAAAAATACCTCTGGCGTGTTATACAAAAGCTTTCTTTTTTTACTAAATTAGCTTCACCTGCGTTCTCAAGGGAAATCAAATAAAATGTAGCGTACGTTAGACAGGAATAATGCAGCTTTCCATCAGTAAAATTTTTAGAATCAGTTCAGAAACCCCCCTACAAGCAAACAAAAAACAAACTATATTATTAATGTATGATACTTTTACCTGTATGTGGATGTAAGGGAGCATAAATAACAACTCAATGCTCCAAGTCAACCTCACCTGCTCGTGGTACATCCTGCTGATTAACGGACGAGGCGCTGACGACCGATAAATGGCGGTATAACCATTTCAAAAATTGGTGTAGCCAAATTTACAGACTGATAACGGGCAGCAGCGTTACCGGTGCGATGAACTATACCCTGCGATCGCCAACCCGCATGCCCAGCGTGGCGATTATGGGCACAACCTCCCATGGCTATCAAAACCAAAAAACGGCCCCCAGTTCCCGGGCGCCCTGCTATACCTGACCAAGGTGGCGGTCAGGGTCGAGGTGGGGCAGGGGGTGCGAAGAATCACCGGGTTACGGCAGGTCACCAAAAAACCAAACTGACCCTGGCTACGTTCAATGGACGCACAATACGGCACGACGAGAATTTGGCGCAACTGGAAGAGGAACTGAGAAACGTAAGATGGCATGTTCTGGGGTTATGTGAAGTCCGAAGAGAGGGAGAGGATACCGTGACCCTAGAATCGGGCCATCTTATGTATTTCAGAGAGGGAGACCAACCATCCCAAGGTGGAGTCGGATTCCTGGTCAATAAATCCATCTGTGACAGCATTGTCGAAATCTCCAGTGTGTCGACAAGAGTAGCGTACCTCATAATCAAATTAACCGAGAGGTATCACCTCAAGGTTATACAGGTATACGCACCGACTTCCACACACTTGGATGATGAGGTTGAGAGTATGTACGAAGACATCTCACGAGCCTTACATAACACCTCTAGGGCTCACTACAATGTTGTCATGGGGGATTTTAACGCTAAAGTAGGTGTACAAACATACAGCGAATCGGTAGTAGGACCACATGGATTTGGTAGCAGAAATCATAGGGGGCAAATGCTCGTCAACTTCCTCGAGAAAGAGGGGCTGTTCTTAATGAACTCTTTCTTTAAGAAACAGCCCCAAAGAAAGTGGACATGGCAAAGCCCCGACGCTGTGACAAAAAATGAGATTGACTTCATTATGACGGACAAAAGGCGTATATTTAGAGATGTCTCAGTGATCACTAGGTTCAAAACTGGAAGTGATCACCGACTCGTTCGAGGCACTTTAAATATCGACTTCAGACTTGAACGTGGCCGTCTAATGAAGTCCACGCTCCGACCGAATCTGCTCCAAACCATGGTCGGATCTGAAACGTTCCAGATAAAACTGGAGAACCGATTTGCTGCTATGGAACCCACAATTGACGTTGACATCGGCCAGGATCTCGACAAAGTGGTGGAAATCCTCCGGGATGAGGGAACGAGATTTTGCGAGACGCGGCGCACCGGAAAGAAGTCTAAGCTATCGGAAGAATCTCTACAGCTTATACAGAAACGACGCGAAGACCCCGCAGTCACTTCGTCAGAACAGCGGACTTTAAATAAAAAGATTACGAAGCTTATAAGACGGGACCTTCGAAGCTCTAACACACGCTGCATACAGCAAGCGATAGAGCAAAACCGAGGGTCCAAAGTCTTGGTACAGACACTCGGTCGAAGTCATCTGACGAAGTTGACCACATCAAGCGGAAGAGTAGTAGTTTCTAAGCCCGAGATTCTTGCGGAAGTTGAAGATTTCTACGGTCGCCTATATACGTCACGCGCATCTCGTCCCGTGCCCGACACGGAGGATGGCAGAGCCACCCTTATGCGCCACTATACCGAAGAACTGCCAGAAGTCAGCCTAGACGAAATCGTGATGGCTCTTAGACAGCTTAAGAATGGAAAAGCCCCTGGTGAGGACGGAATTACGACGGAACTCCTGAAAGCCGGAGGCACCCCTATGCTTATACAACTGCAGCGCATATTTAATTCCGTTCTCTTCTCAGGGAGAACTCCAGAGACGTGGAGCAGGAGTGTGGTCGTTTTGTTCTTCAAGAAGGGAGATAAAACTCTCTTGGAGAACTATCGACCCATTTCCCTCCTGAGCCATATCTATAAGCTGTTTTCAAGAGTTATCACGAATCGTCTCGCGCGTAGACTCGACGAATTCCAGCCCCCGGAACAGGCCGGGTTTCGAGGAGGATATGGCACCATAGACCACATACACACAGTGCGGCAGATTATACAGAAGACCGAGGAGTATAATCGGCCCCTGTGCATGGCGTTCGTGGACTATGAGAAGGCCTTTGACTCTATTGAAACCTGGTCTGTTTTGGAGTCCTTGCAGCGTTGCCAAGTCGATTGGCGATATATCCAAGTGCTGAGAAGTCTGTATGCAGCCGCAACCATGACCGTGCAAGTTCAGAATCAGCAGTCTGAACATATCTCCCTGCATCGAGGAGTAAGACAAGGGGACGTTATTTCCCCGAAATTGTTTACTAATGCTTTGGAGGATATGTTTAAGACTCTAGACTGGACAGGACACGGCATCAATATAAATGGCGAATACATCTCACACTTGCGATTTGCAGACGATATCGCCATCGTGGCCGAAACGCTGCAGGACTTACAACAAATGTTGGACAGTCTAGCAGTTTCTTCCCAACGCATCGGTCTCCGGATGAATCTGGACAAAACTAAGGTTATGTTCAATGAACATGTTGTTCCGGAACCGATTGCTCTTAATGGAGTCCCTCTTGAAGTTGTTCAAGAGTATACTTACCTCGGGCAAACGCTAAAATTAGGTAAAAACAACTTCGAGAGAGAGGCTCGCAGAAGAATACAGCTGGGCTGGGCAGCATTTCGGAAACTCAGTCGAGTCTTTTCGTCGTCAATACCGCAAAGCCTAAAGACAAAAGTCTTTCATGAGTGCGTCCTACCTGTCATGACATACGGAGCCGAGACGTGGACACTCACAGTGCGACTAGTCCACCAGTTTAAGGTCGCTCAGCGAGCTATGGAGAGGGCTATGCTCGGAGTCTCTCTGAAGGATCGCATCCGAAATGATGTGATCCGACACAGAACTAAAGTTATCGACATAGCCCAAAGGATTAGTAAGCTGAAGTGGCAGTGGGCTGGTCATATCTGCCGTAGAACCGATAACCGTTGGGGTAGACGTGTTCTTGAGTGGAGACCGCGACTCGGTAAACGTAGTGTAGGGCGCCCTCCAGCTAGGTGGAGCGACGACATACGCAGGGTGGCTGGTGGCGGTTGGAAAAGAATAGCCGAAGACCGGGCTCAGTGGCGCGCCTTGGGAGAGGCCTATGTCCAGCAGTGGACTAACACAGGCTGATGATGATGATGATGACTTTTACCTATCATATCTAAGTTTTACCCTGGTTCCATGGAGCTTGGGAAGGGCACTGGTATGGGATGCTACCTGTGTGGACACATTAGCCCCTTCTCATCTTCATGGAACCAGCATTCAAGCAGGCGCGGCGGCTGAAGCGGCAGAAAAATTAAAAAGACAAAAATATAGGGGTCTCGGCACTGAATATAATTTTATTCCTTTCGGTGTTGAGACCCTTGGTCCGTGGGGTTCTGGCGCTCGCCAGCTCTTTAAAGAGCTGGCTAATAGGTTAAGATTTTGTACTGGGGACCGAAGAGCTGGCAGTTTCCTCGCACAACGTATCAGCATTGCGATACAGCGAGGAAACGCTGCCAGCATCTTCGGAACCATGCTGAAGGGGCCTAACTTTTTTAATTTATTTTAGTTATTAGTTTTAGTTTAAAAATGTATTTTTATTATTGCTATTATTACAGTAGGTAAAATATGTATTAACTACATAAAAAGGATGTTAGCACCGGCGGTGGTCGATTAACGGGGTTGCTCTACTATCAAGAAATGAGGCGAACGTAAAAACATGACAGTGGAACTAAGTTTTTACTGTAGGTGCTCTACCGTAACAATTTTAATCAAACCACTGTTTTTAGTTACTACTTGGCTTAAAATAAGAAATTAGAATTACCTACTAACAGGAAAGATGTCGGCCACGTGTATCTAGGAATATACATAATTTTTTTCAATTCATGTTCCTTCAATGCATTAATAAGTAAATTAGTTTTCAAGTGCAAAGTTTCTATTTTACTTGTAATTAGTAACTAGTCTTGTTTAATTAAATTAACTTAACTTGTAACGTGGGGATGTAAAACGGGATGCAACCCTTCAAATTACATAAACAGAAAATGACATCGAAATACTGTTGAAGGAACCTGACAATAATCATTCAAGATATTTTCAACGATACTCCTCCTGGGGCGCTATGAGGAAAAGAAATAAAAATGAGTTACATGTTCGGATCGGAACTATTAGTAAATTTTTTTTTGTTCAACATCTTAACTTAACCACACGGATATATTCTCTTTCACACGCCCATTTGATCCCAAGCTAAGCAGCACTTGCTCTATGGAAATCATATAACTGATATCCTTAATCCTTTAAGCGGTAATAGCCCCGTAGTGGTGACGTCGGATACCTACGGCGGCGAAGATCGAGCGTTCGAGTCGAGTTCGAAAATCTAACTACATTGTAGTACTGGCTGGCTGCCACCCTCAAGTTGAAAAATTGTGATCAAAGTTTATCCAAAGTAAAATAAATAAAACATTTCATACCGTTTCTAAACAGTTTAAACCTAAACCTAGAGCAAAAACTAACATAAAAGCTCAGCAAATGAAACACTGAAACCCAATGGCGCAATCAACAGCAGGCGCTGTAAAAATAACTAATCCAGCAATTTCAGTTACAATGTCAATACAATAATTGAAATCCACAGTAGAGCCATTTCTCCCATGAGCCTGGGCGGTCAATAGAAAAATACAATGGGCTCGGGACAATAGCGCCCATTGAATGGTCTTAAACGTTCCCAGCCAAATGGAAATTTTAGAGCACGCGAAACTATCACAGGTGTACGCTTGATTTTTCTATACGCTCTCAAATGGTGCAATTTTAAGCTTATTGTGAGAGCTGCTATACGATCTGCAGTTGCGATGATGGTTGTCACTTTGGGATAAATTGCTGAAAGGATTTAAAGAGTTAGGATGCTATATCGGTCTACGGGCCGTCCTAGAGACGGATTCATTATATTATTATTATGATACTAGCTGTCCCGGCAGACCTTGTTCTGCCTTATTTATCTAAAACAAAGTAATATTGATTTTTTATGTTAATAGCTGCCCCGACAGATTTCGTTCTGTTGAGGGAACTCGTTAAGATATTATTTTCATTAAGGACATGCAACCTCTAATCAACTTGAAAGATAATCCTAACGCGCCTTTGTTTTGTTTTGATTGACGTCAAATGTTTGACAGCTGGGGACAGGTGGTTTGTATGGGAAAAGAAAATTGTTGTGTTCACTATTTTCCTCGCATGTTTTTACGTTTTTCTCTCCATAAGAACCTTCCTCATACTTCACCAAACCGGTTCAGTCGTTCTCGAGATTTGCGCTTAGCAACACATTTAGTGATTCATTTTTATTTATATAGATATACCTGCCTCTAAACTGGTAATTTAAATCAAAAATATTATTCACACACGGCCATCGGATCCAAAAATGGTAAACCGAAATAAGCACAAAAATTAAAGTTATAGGAGTAGATGAAAATGCGCACTATTTCAATCCACTACAATATAATTTTGCCTGCGGTCTCAAGAGACCAGAATCAACAGTTGATTCGAAAAGGCCAAGTCTGAATACAGAGTAGGTACAATGTATGCATGAGTGAGTAATTAACATCGCATATTGCAAACACTATTCTCCCACCGCATGCATATGAAACTATAATAGCTTTCTATCCTAGACTAAAGCGCCAAGGTGGTTAGTTAAATATAACTAACCACAAATATTTCGCAAATATTTTATGTAAAAAATTAATCGAGGCCTCGGGTGACCGGCGGGCGGGGAGCTTTTTCCGCCAACGCATCAGCTTGGCCATCCAAAGAGGAAACGCTGCCAGCCTTCTGGGAACCTTGCCGATCGGCAGCAGCGGCAGCCTCGAAGATGTTTTTTATGTATTGTAATTGTACATTTGCATGTATATTTTGTACATTTGTTGTAAATATTAAAAAAAAAAAAAAAAAAAACTATAAGATTTACCTATACTTTAAACTAGCGTAAAATTTAAGGTAATTTAATAAATTTTCTGTAAATTAAAAAGTCTTAGGTAGTTTTACCTTTATCAAAAAAAATGTGAATCTGGCAGAGAAAACAGTAAAGTAAAACGTACGGGAGAAACTATGATGAGTAGGATAGTTAGCTAAACCCGCATTCGCATAACTATAAGATAACCAAGCCAAAACAATTTAAAGTAAAATTGAATTGAGGAATGCATCCTTCGAGTTTCTTCGAGTATTTACGTCGTCAATCATAACTATGAACTTCGATATTTAGGGTAGGTACTGTCCCTGGGGGTACAGCGAATACATCGATTATATCGATGTTTAAAAAAAAAGATGTTCATAAACATTGACATTCACTTCGATGTTTTTAAGAACGATTTATCGCCGATACACCAAAGTCATATCGACATCGTTCAATCATCGTTCCTGATGGAATATCAACTACCAAGAAATAGGGTTTTTGTCTGAAGTTAAAAATTGCAAAATTGCTAGAAATTTAAGAAAAAGAACCGAGTATCCCACTAATATTATAAATGTGAAAGGTTGGATGGATGGATGGATGGATGGATGGATGGATGGATGGATGTACGTTTGTTACTCAATCACGCCAGAACGGCTGAACGGATCTGGATGAAATTTGGCAAAGAGATAGATAGTCTGGAATAGCACTAGGTTACTTCTTTAATCCCGGGAAGCGATAAGATCCCTCGGGAATGCGGGACAAACCGCGGGAGACAGCTAGTTTATTTATAATGTAAGCTAGTTAACTTTGCGCCTAATGTGTTGAATAGCAAACTGTTAAAGGAAACAAAAAGTCTGGCCTGATTTTTATTGTAGGTTGGTAAAAGTAAGATTTGTGATTAAATAAGTAAATTTTTTAATATCCGTTTTCTTGTTTATCCTTGTTTTCCATAATATTATAACATTAAAAAATATCGACGATGCAGGACGTCAGTAGCAAAGCGGTGTTACATAGTTTTGTAACATCGATGTTTTTAAGACGGATGTTGCATCTCTTAGTGTCTCCGGGTTCCAATCGTTCTATTGGATATTCCACTCATTCTTATCATCATGGTCGAACGTAAAATAATCCAACTTAATTAAGCATAATCATTTGGAAAAAAAATGACATTTAGATATTGGATCAATTATGCATTATTTATTGTAAAAATGCAACTGTACAACTGTAACTTTAAAAGTTACTTTACTTTGAATAAAATTTAATTGAACTAGATCTACCTATTCTTATATTGTATGTGGAGCTTTGATGGACGTGTAGAAATAAAAGTAGAAGTGAAGACGATGAAATACTAGGTAGGTACTAATAATATATTAATGTGCTCACAAAAATAGTCTTAACTATTTTATTTTGTAGTAGTTAACACTGCGTATAACGAGTATGCAAACTTCACTATCTGAAATGTAAATAATTTCTATTAGTGCTGTATTTACTTATTTTAAGGATTTAAAGGAAAAAGCGCACAGGCGAGATGACATTCAGCGTCTCACACCTATAACTTGTTTTATACCACAAGTGACAGCCCGGCAGGCGGGTCACCGTAAGTGAATACCATCGGGATTAGCAATATCAGCAGGATTGCCAATATATTGTACACCTTATTACAATACTTTAAAGGCTCTCAAGTAAATCTGCTGGAACACACCAACAGGTGCTTGGCAACAGATTTTCAACAGGAGGGTAGCCGTACTACAAGTCGCGTACTACAAGTACCCTGCCACCAAGCTATGGTTTCCTTATGATGTTTACCTTCAGAAAAAGCTCAAGCTCATTGTAGGATTCGAGCCCGCGGTATCCGACGTCACTACCACTGAGCTAACTAACTTCAAAATACATTACCGTAACAAAAGTGCTTGGTGAAAGTGGCACCACGGCGGAGACACGCGGTGTAAGTGGCCGAGACCAACGCATCATAGCAATTAGTAGCAGTCCTCGAAAACGCGGGGATAATGATAACCAGTCGCTTTTGTACACGGAGTCGACCACCGATTGACTCTACAAATATTTGAATATCATTTTTACACCATTCTCAGCTCAGGGATAAAAATATCATCGTTTAGGTTACCTCATATTGAACAAGGCCTCCATAAAAACAGTACATGAAGACTTGACTTAATACCACTGACACAAGAAACAATAAAAATATAAAAGGTACAGATCCCAATGCAATCTGAAAATCAAATATTTATAAATTTAATTCTATCAACACGTACGAGAAATTGAAAATAAGTTTTCATAAAATTAAAAATAAGTGTAATATATACTGTACTCATTTTGTATACAACCAGGCAAATAACTGTTGATGATGTTAAGAATTGAAATGATATCACACTATTGAAAACACTGTTCACTTCACGCGTGTACCTGAAACAATAATACTACTCCAACATACAGTCCACAAAAATAAAATTGGGTTATTTCAATATGCAATCAGTGCAAAGCACTTTGTAGAATTCGAACTGGTACAATTTATCCGATATTAACCGGAAAAAATTATTATACTATGCTTTTTCAGTCGTTTTACACGGTGGCTTGTTTCTGTGAACGCAACCACAAGTTTGTGTAGTCTAATTTTCACTGATCTGCAATATTGTTTCTTTAATGTTTCATTTTGTATTTGTTTAAGGCGATGAGTTTAAGCTTTCGGTGAAGGAAAACATCGTGAGGACACCATAGACCAAGCACCTATCGGTGTGTTCCGGCAGTTGCACTTGAGAACCAGTTGCCTTAAAGGCATTGCAAAAAGATAGACAATTCTCTGGCAACCCCCCTGGTATTGCTAATGTGTACCTATAGCCGACTTACCATCAGGTAACCCACCTGCTTGCTTGTCTGATTTTTGACATTAAAAAGATCATTACTAGCTTAAATCACGAGGTCTAATTTTGCCTTACTTTTTGCCACCAATGATGTTACCGACGGTGATAAGCAAACAACACTAGAAGGGAACTGGCTTTCAAATGTACTTGTCGAAAAAACCCAAGGTGCTTGGTGACAGTATTTCATCTTGAGGATGGTAGCCAGCCAGGCGAGTACATACTACAAAGTATCCATCCTACCATTCTAGGGTTTGCTCACGATGTTTTCCTAGCCAAAGCTCACGCTAATTGTAACTTATTTTTGGATAATTTCAATTGGTTAATTTAGAATTTACCAATTGGTTCTACATAAGCTTGCTACATACCACACAAGTTTATCGTAACGTTTCACATAGTAAACAAAACGTTTCTTCATATCTTTATCCACAAAATCTTGATATGGACTAACTTTGGAATAACTCTCCTTATCTGCACCATAAGCTCTAAACACATTGTGTTCTATATTGTACTTGAACATCTTTAACTGAACTATGGTTTGCGAAAAATAAGTAGCAATTACGCAATCCAATGCCAAATGTCCATGCCCCACCCATAATACAGGTAAAGTTTCCATAAATACGGTGAAGAGAAATCTGAAACAGTTGAACATAGTTCATACAGATCTGAAGATAGATTTGCATTTAATCGAATCGTTTTTTCAAGTTAGGGGCCAATTTTAGAGATGATTGTAGTATGAAAGTTTCTAGCTTCTTTTCAATTCAAAATACCTTGGCCAAGTATTTATTTCAAACGGATAATACGAAGGAACTAGTGTGGTTTCGTCTTGCATTCTCTTTATGATATGCGATGCTGGCCAAAATGTCGCACTCAGAGTAGTAACTAACATTATAGCTTTGAATAACCGATGCATATCCTTCTTATTTTCTAGAAGAAGTTCTTTATCTTTGCTTCCATTTGCAGCAAAAATTGGATCTGCGAATATGGAAATTATTTTCTATATGTACCTATATTTTCTTAATGTTTTTAGCGGTGATTGTTATTAAATACTTACCGTTAATAAGTTCATGTATTTTATCAATCCTTGCACTGTTGAGATTCAGAACAAGAAATTTCGTAAGTAGATTTATCTGTGGTATCTCTATAATTAATCCATCTAATATTTCTGTAGCATTATTCGCTCGCTGTAAATAATAAACTCCATTTATGAGTTAAAGGAAATAAAATTATTTACCAATTTTCAAAGATACTTACCAAACCAATAAATGTTAAATGCTGAAAATTATAAAGTAGAGACACCAAAAAAGCGAGTGGTCTGAACATCTGATGCAGTATCCGTTTGTATCTTTTTGCAGGTTTCTCTAACATTTTGTAAAAGCCAATTCCTTCTAAGAATTTGTAGATCATGGTAAAAGAATCAAATGGTTTTATTTCATTTTCGGAACTCATTTTCTATAGTTGCTATCAGTGACAAAGCTAGACGAATACTTACTGATCAATTAAGCTTGTTGTTCAGTGATACCTATACGTATCTATGTAATTAAACATTATTTATTAATTGAAGATCTAATACCTACCTACTGTAATTTTGTACGTAAATCTAATTTAGTCTTTAGCTTCTAATTATTATAAATTATGTGTCATTGACAAAGGCACATAATTAAAGGTTATATGATGTCGAATTATTTCCAAATTGTAGCTAATTAGATAAATAGGTAGTAGCAAAGAATGGTCCATTTAATTGAGCAAGCATTTATTAGCTAACTAAGTGACTTAACAATAATTGATTGAACACATCAGAAAGGCGGAAGCCACACTTGGAGCTGTGATCCACATTCGAGTTTTTCATGTAGTGCGGCCTCGAAAACAGCGTCACGAGCGGAGTCGCGTGGAGCGTGTGCTTCCCGTACGCACTCGCGACTCACTTCGCGAGCCGCGCGAACAAACTTTGACACTTGGGCCACACTATCTCGTACGTCTTCCATCGATAACTGAAATTAAGTTTTTTTCTGTAAATATACCTATATTTAACCGACCTGTGCTCAGCCCCGTAAACTACGATGACAACGCAGAAAATGGAACACGGGTATAAGCGTATTCACTCTGGCCTTGAAAGTCTCTCAGAGTCAGAATAAACAGATGCTATAAGCAATTTCTATTCCTTTCTTATCTGTATCATGAATAAAGATCCAAAACGTGTCCGTATTCTCAAGTATTTTGGCCGTTATAGCTTTTGATATTGCAATGATATACGAGACGTTGACTGGCTAAATAAAATTAACCCTCACAAATGGGCCAGTCATCCAGAGTATACCTATATAATAAAAATAGAGAGTAAATACATGGTTATGTTTTAAAATAATTAACAATATAACTTCTATTTCTCTTGCCCTGTGGCATATCACGAAATTTTAAAATAATGTTCTGTTTTGTCCCATTATACAAATTGTTGTTGTGAAAATTTTAATTCATTAGATTGCTTGTAAAATATATAATATAAAACCTTACTTGGTCTTCATTTGGTAACGAATGCGGATATATGCGCACCCAGTGCCCCACCCGTCCTATAGCGCGGTTCCACCTAACACCATTTCCCCACGAACACGCGCTCATCATCCGTCGCCGTGACGCCGCCGTCGCGTATCCGCCACGCCACGACTCATCCACAACCTCTGGCGTTATGGACACACTTGATGTCGACTGAAAATTAGTTTTTTTCCCCCTATAATACTTAACCGTTGAAGTATAAGTCAAACCAAAAGAAGCTGTTCTTTATTCAAATGCAAGAGTTTCTGAAGAGAAATTTTCTGTTACTGTACTTATTCGAAAATTCGTAACCAATGTAATTAAATATAGATTCAGTTTTGTTCGCCGTCCTTGCCATTTTTTTTTATATATATATTTGATAGGCTTGTGTTTGACCACAATCTCACCATGGTAAGTGATGATGTGGCCGAAGATGGTAAGCACACAAAGCCTAGGTGGGAACTGGCTCTCAAGTGCAGCTGTTGGAACACACCGATAGGTGTTTGGCGACAGATTTTCAACTTGAGGGTGGTAGCCAGCCAGACGGGTACTACAAAGTACCCTACCACCGTGCTATGGTTTCCTCACGATGTTTTCCTTCACCGAAAGCTCAAGCTCATTGTAGGATTCGAACCCACGACCTTCGCCGCGGTATTCGACGTCACTTACCACTGAGCTATCATCGCCTTAAACCATTATATCGACGTCATTTGAAATCGTACTATTGAAATATTAGTTGTAGATAATACCTGTGTTTCGGAACTATCGGGAGCTATTTCGGGCGATGTTTTACATGACCGCCCGCTGTTCACTTCTTTAGGTTTTTCAGGAACTTGTTGATTTACTTCCTGAAATTTTTCGATATACAATATTGAGTTTTATGAAATGATGGAGTTGAAAAATAATAAAAGAAACACATTAAAGAACGCTAATCATAAAGGTCGCATCCGCTAACCTAAAGTAATGATTCGTAGTCGTAGGCTAAGTGAGTTCGATTCCCACCCAGCACCATTTGTATGCATGCATATTTATATGGGTGTCTGGGTGTAATCTAAACTAATATTGTAAAGAGGAATGATTTAATTTTTTGTTTGTTTGTTACGATTTAACTCAAAAACTACTCGATCGATTTTAAAAATTCCCTGAGTAATATAGGCTATATTTTTATCCCGGGAGAAGATAAGATCCCACGGGAACGCAACAGCGGTGAAACAGCGGAGGACAGCTAGTTATCTAAATGTAGTTCTTATTTATAAGTAGTCATCTAGTTTCCATAGAACAAGCTCAGCTCGCTTTAGGATTCTCCATATAATAATGTAATTTACCGGACACTTATCCGGTAGTCCATGTTGTATATTGACACAGTGTATTGGCAGGGCTCGCCGGCGCGGCCGCTTGTATCGCGCTGGACGTCGAGCGCCGGCGGTCGCCGCCCGCTGACCCGATGTCGCACTCCCGCCCGCTACTGAAGTGGCTCCACCGTTCTCTTCTTCGGAACTATAACTACTATTTTGAAAAGAGTTTTAATATGGACCGACATAAAATATATAAAAGGCAGGGCCGGATTTAAGGGCGGGCAAACGGGGCAACTGCCCGGGGTCACGACAAGAGAGAGGCATCCACATAAATTGAACTTATTTAAAAATACCACATTATGAAAAAACTAAATTCATTATAATATTATAAATGCGAAAGTGTGTCTGTGTCTTTCTGTCTGTCTGTCTGTCTATTACCTCTTCACGTTTAAGCCGCTGGTATAGACGTAGATGGAACCTTGGAGAAGGACATAGGATACTTTTTATCCCGGGAAAAGAAAATATCCCTAGGGAACGCAGGTGAACCCGCGGGGCGGAAAACTATATCAGATATAAATGGCACAAGTAATAAAAATGATTAATCTCGCAATAAATGATTAAACACTTCCAAGAAAAAAAAAAGGTCCTATTTGTAGAATTATTAGGGGTCTCCACTCCTTTGTTGCCCTAGAGCCTTCACACCTCTGAATCAGGCCCTGTCTGTAGGGATCCATACAAAATCAGTGTTCACCTATTTACAATTGGAGAACGTGGAGATAATGGTCCCTTAAGAAGCGACAGGCCTGTATGCTTCATAGGCAGGCCCAGTAAGTCAAACAGTTCATGTAACATCGGCTGCTTTACTGTCACGTCCGCTTCACAGTTCGCTCCAAGAGCCGGAGACAGGTTCACCTGGAATTTGAAATGGGACTTCTTATTACCCAGTTTTTTCTTTAGGATAAACTTGTGTTTGACCGCAATCTCACCATGGTAAGTGAAGACGTGGCCGAAGGTAGGAACAGTATATTTTAGAATAGCATGAGACTTATTCAAAAATCTAAATGTTCCCATTCAATCTTTGGTGTTGTATGTAAATGGAAGCTCCTACCATACGATTTCTAGTGTAATAAAAATAAATATCTAAGTAGAGGTTTTTCCAGCGTGCGCCAAATTAATATATCCATTCGCCTTTATGTTAAGTGACACCTTCCTCAATAAACCACGGCTTTAAAGAATCATCGAGCAGCATATCACACTCATAATACCCGAAACAGTACCTAGCTGGAGATAAGCAGGAGTTCGGGTGAATAGCGTCATATAAGTTATCATCCTTATTTGTTGCCAGATTAACCATTAAGTTACATCAATAAACTTGTTCTGTTGTTACTTTTTAAAGATCCTTACCTCAATAAGCCAAGGCTTTAAAGAATCGTCAAGAAGGACATCGAACCCGTAGAACTCAAAGCAGTTCCGAGCTGGTGGAGTGCCAGCAGCTTGTGCAAGTAGCGTCAGAGTAACTATCGCTCTGATTCGTTGCCAGACAAGCCATTCAGCTGCTCCCCATCTGCCTATTAACGCTTTCCGAACTTGCGTTAGTGTCCATTTGCAACCTTGAAAAGATGGAAAAAGATTCCTTGAAAATTGATTATTAATTGTGCGTTTAATTGTTGTATTAAGGTAAGTTATGAGGAAATGAATGAACGATGTCTAAATGAGGACTTAGTGACGGAGTTGTGAAGCTGCTGACAATTTTGATAAATTATCATATTTTAGCAAGCAGGGTATATTTATTAGCGAACAGATTTAACGAATATAAATTATATTTTGGGTTAGGTTTTTCGTCGTCTGTTTGATTCTATATTTAAACTAACTAACTATCCTTCACGGTTTCTGCCGCTTTCCCGAAGGATCTCTTCTTTTCCCGGAATAAAAAGTATCCTGTCTCTTATTCCAGGATATAAAGCGCCAAGTTTAATAAAGATTGTTTTTGTACTTCCGGAGTTCATTACGGACCAACATTGTGACACCGGAATTTTAAATATTAAGATAATTAATTAATGATAAATTAGAATAAAGTTCACATCCCATGACTGTACGGATATTGGAAATTGGAATACACATCCATCAACCACTCAATGCAGGTTCCTAAAATCTGCATAATCAACAATCCGTATGTGTATTTTGTGAATAATGACTTAACACTAATCCTTACCACTGCCTATTCGTTCCTTACATTCAGAATACCGAGGTCCAGACTTGTTGAGCGATGAGTTGGTCAAATGCCTGTAAGGGTTGTGGATGTCCGACAATGTGTATTTGTCTGTGCCTGTAATTAAAATACAATATTGTGACAATTATTATCTCTGGACTTAATATATTGGTATATGTTTTCTCAGGGTTTCGTAGCGAAATCAAATCTTTATTTTCTTCATGTCCGTCTGTCTGTCAGTCGCAGTTGTTTTATTAGAATACTACATAGCACAACATAGATAAAATTTGGAAGGTTCCTACATATTATATTTATTTCGTATTCATTAATGTATTTTTGGGTGACAATCTACATGTACATGTATATGAGGGGTAAAATTGAAAATCTAGTGCACATAAGCGTGAGAGGTACATATCTTTAGACAGGTATCCAAAAGTTATCGACACACAAATTGATTTGAGATATACGCTTCTAAAATCGTAAAAAGGATGTCCTACCCTCTAACTTTTTAACAAGAGGGTGGAAATTTCGGAAATAAATTAGTAGAACTTAAAAAATACCCTGAAAATTGCATATAACATAAAAAAATGGTAGAGCGGTGTTTAGGTTTTCGTTTATAGCTAGTATTATGCATTGTAAACCAACCAAATCGAGCAAGTCCTTCAGCATACATATACGCAGTGAGTGGTCGGTACCCAGGCACGCAGACGTACAGTCGCAGATCGAACTTGTACCCAGCGATCAGCAGCGGTCGTTCAATGTAGCGCTGCACCACCGCCGCACTACCACAACTCATTTCACACACGCTCTGGAAATTTAAAATTCAAATGAACCTAAATAAATGACGAAGGATATACGATTAATGGATTAAAATGGCAAGAGACAGTGGACTACAAAATGCTCTTTACGATGTAGTGGCAATAGTATAGAGCAGAAGTGGAATATTGATCAAGAGAGAGCGTGGGAGTGAGGGAGTTAGATCATACTAATGTTATAAATGTGAAAGGTTGTATGTTTGTTACTCAACCACGCAAAAACGGCTGAACGGATTTTAATGAAAATTGGCACACAGGTAGATAATATCCTGGATTTAAACATAGATAGATAGATAACTCTTTATTGGTACACCATACAGAAAAAATAAGAAATGAAAATAAAAATAGTACCTAATAACAGATGTAGGATACTTTTTATCCCAGGAAAAGATAAAATCCATTGGAATATCGGATAAACGGCGATGATACAGGCACCCAGGGCCGGATTTAGAGGTGTGGAGGCCCTGGGTCAACAAAAGAGTGGAGGCCGCAAATTATTTTGCAAGAAATTAAGCAACTGCAAATCAGATTTTTAAAAATACTAATAGATACAAAAATCAAAAATAAGTACAAAAATAACTACAATAGACTTTTTTCCCATTGTAAAATACTGTGGCTATAGATGAAAAAATTTACTACTTACATGCTATAGAAACGTATTATAGTGATAAATATAAGTGTATGAGTAACAGTAAATGTAACACCAGATCTAAGACTAAGGGGAGATTAGTTGTACCAAGGATCAACAATTATTATGGGAAGAGAACCAAAAAATATGTAACCCCCAAGCTATGCAACATGTACCCTAGTATGCTTTTGAACGAAAGAAAAATTAAATGTAAATTAACTTTGAAAAGAAGACTAAAAGAGTACCTATTAGAAATAAGTAGATAACGAGTGTTATTTTATAAGTGTAGGTATACCTAGCATGTAAAAAAAAGTGTTAAGGAGCGCGACGCCTACAAACTGCGTTAGTAGTTTGGCGATGTTAAATTTTTATAAAACATGTGAATGGTATTTTGGATAAAATAAATTAAAAAAAAAATAATACATATTTTTCTTGCAAGTGTTTCACCTTATACAATGTGTCCGGTCATCGACTACACAAACTTTGGTCATTTTTATCGACAAAACTACCCTACATGGGGGGGTGGCCTTAAATCCGGCCCTGCAGGCACCTACCCGAAATAAAAAGATTCCTCTTCCTTGACTCTGCGCCACCGGTTTATGTATCCAGACCACATTAGAGCCGGTCGTTCCTTCATCACGTCGTAGTCTTGAACACTCAGACACCAGTTTTGCGTACTCCAGGGGTAAGTGGTAGCAGGGTGGGCTGGGGACAAGCAAAAATGTACCCAATAGCTACATCGTAAAGATTCAATACCATATCAATTTTATTGCAAAGCCATTCACGTTTTATGTTTATTTGCGAGTTTTCCTCATGTTTACATCACATTGCGTAAGTTTCTCAATGGAATAATGACAAGCGAATCTAATTTTGGATTCAATAATATTTCCATTTGATAAATTGGGGATATTTTTCAGTCTTAACCATTAAAAACAAGGTATTTTATGCACAACGACCTTCCTACGATTTTATTTCATGTTAAATACCAATCAGTAGGTTATAGATTAGAAAAATAGTTGGGGGCATATTGGCATGCTGAATGCCTATAAAGCTATTTGATAACTGACGACAAATATTTAACGAGGACTTTGAAGATGACGTCAGTAGGCATGTTAGGCATAACCCACCCCAAAGCTTTGTTCTTGAGGTACTTCTGTTATCTATGGCACATCCTGTAAAATCAAGATATACGTATAGCTATAATTAGGGTTACACACTCTAAAATCTGGCAACCAGAATAAGAAGCGTGATTTTAGAGCTAAGAACACGCATATCAACGTTGTTATTTTTTAAAGCTACTCAGTAAAATGAAAAATAGTTTTATTTTTATAAATCAAGTTTTTTTTAATTACATACAGTATATTAAACCTAACTTTAGTCTTTAAACCCGGATTACTAACTAGGAAAAATCCGGGGAATCCCAGACGGAAGGATGGCCTTGCTATAATATAATCAGCTGTTGGGTTGATCCATTATCAGATGTGAAGAATACCAGTTTCGTTCTATAAAGTTTTCACATTCACGTAGGTAAACCTCAGGGTGAAAGTTATAATAATAGGTAAAATAAGACAGTTCATGACCTGACCTGACGTGCCCTAATACCGTTACATAAGGTTGACAATTGACGGCTTAAAAATAAACAAAAACACAGCGAAGTCGAATGCCATTATGATATGAAATCATTTCCTTATATCAATAAGATTATATATTTCCTAATATCAATAAAATTATATATCAGAACGCACATAGCTAACTTGCGTTGAGGTCTCGTGCAGGTAATGGCTTCGAATTTGGAGCTAAAAGTGTTTTCTTCCTTACGCCCTGTCTAATTCGAGACATGCCGTAAACTTTCGCCTGTTGTCGTTGGTAATAAAAAAAATTACTTATGAACACCGCCATATCGTAAAAATCGACGTATCAGCAACATTTTTCGACTTGAAATAATAAGAATTACGCACGTATGCAGCACTCAGACTCAAATAGCACGCAATGGGTTAAACTTTATGAACCAAATGTCTTCAAATAGTAAAGTTATCCTATTGCTTGTAAATATTACATTTTCTTTGAACAGTTTTGTTAGAATGTTACAGCAATCAGCTTGCTAATTAGCAAAGAATCTTGTACAATTGTACGAGATTCCCTATTTTGAACTAGTTAGTTGCCAAAGAAATTTAAATCGGGCCATTTTGGAGTTAAGTACTGAAACCAAAGAGATTTAAAGTATAAGTTAAAAGTATTTGACTGAAACCAACGTAAAACAACATACATAAAAATATTATTTATATATTTTGATGAATTGAGAACCCCTCCTATTAGAAGTCAGTTAAAAATCGATCTTTCAATCCTTACTCTATACAAACAAAAATTTGTGAACTTTGTGTAGTTCCAACAAACCCCAAATACCTATATGTAGCACGAGAATGCAGTGAACGAACAACAAAACATGATCTTAACTACGAAGCTATAATGTAGATTATAAACTTTAAACGTAGGTACCTACAGTAACCCGACGTTGTTTGAATAACAGTCGTAATTGCACTTTTTCAAGCGATATTGTCTGCAGCCAAAAGCATTACGTTTTTACTACCGCGATACACAACATTGTTAACTGCTTTCCTTGTAATATTTCCTTCCCGCTCCAACCAATGACTTTTCCCGTCTATAAAAATGAAAGTAAGGGTGCTCGACTGTTATAGCAATGAATACTAATTTCCCACCGAAAACAAAACTATGACATTGATTCCTTTTTCTTGGCAGAATCGTCACGCGATATCAGCGGTACCACTTGGAGGTAATTGCTATAGAATGCTGCTTCATTAATATTCAGAATGACAATTTAAAATTTCCATGAACTTTCACCTTCTATGGCGGTGCAGGAAGAACTCTTTACTGACCTTTAGAACTTGGCAGACCTTAAAATACTTGCATTAATGCAACACCGCTAGTATTTTCGTGAAGGTTTTTCTTTACACCTATAAATTATGTATACGTATCATTTAATAAATAGTTGGTAGGTATTCCTTTATTTTAACAGTATAAATGAGCTCTACTACGCCTTAAACTATTATAGAGGTTCTGATTTCAAAGGAGTAGGTATAAAAATGTGACATCGTGCTGCGATATGCACTGTACCGCCCGAGGACACTAAATAGCGTACGTAATAAAAAGGTGAACTTTACCATATTTAAGACACGTAACATGAGGAAAATCCAAATGAAAAACATTATTACTTGATCCGATACAATTAAATGACACGTTTATAAACAAGTTCTTTCCAATAGAGATCTTTTCATTTCCCGCCGTATTAACTAACACACGGTAAATCCTTCGGCACAATTTCCATTTTTTTCGTCTTCAGAGTATCGCTGTAAAAATGCTTCATGCAAAGTAGGTGCCGTGTGACACGCGACGCGACAGAACGCGTGGCTTCATTCAAATAACCGATGACGTGAAACGATTGACTCTTACACAGTGTGGCCAATTCTTATCGGTTTTGCGGGAAATATGTTACAAGTTGCATGATAATTTAGTATTTACGATGAATGATAAACTTATTTGCGAGAAATTGATACAGGCCTGACAACAAAATATTTGTTTGGACTGAAACGAGTAATTTTAGCAAATGAAGCTCACATCTCCACACTGCTATACCTATAGAAGTGGGGTGTTTTTTTATTCATGGCCATACCATGCAACAAAAGAAAAACTTTTACTTTGATAATATGTCTTCTACCGCTGTCGTCTGTGACGAAGTCTTAAGTGTGAGCATTCGTTTAACTCTACGGTATATAGACATGCTTCGTCAATGCTCTTAATACAGCAAATTAATAGCATATAAGCGATGGTGGTCACTTAACATTAGGTGGTCAAACAAATTAATATTAAAAGTGAATTAAAATCGTTTGAAACGAGTTTTAAAAACATTAAATATAAAAATAATGGGATATCCCAATTTCTACTCTACATTTGGCAGTCCTAATCGTGTCCCAACGTTACACGACAACAAATGTTCCCCTACGTACGTAAAGATAGTAAGTTACATGGATCATAAAAAAATATGGACATGTTACTTTTTATGTTTGACAAGCTTGATAGTGATTAGGTGTGTTCGGTGACACGCCTACATATAAACCTGTCAACATACCATCTCTGATATCTGCAAGAATGTTAGTGATAAATTAAGACTTGCTTTTTGTATAAATTACTTACGTAGATCGTGCTCTTAAAGAAATATTAACCTACTAGTCTGGCCGTATAGGAAAAAGAGAAGCTTCGCCTTTCAATCGCTAGCAAAACAACTCCCGAGAGACGATGAAAAATATAATTATAATTACTAAATATAACCTATAATTATGTATATTAACAGACACTGTAAACTACACACTTATTAAATAAATTCAAACGATATACCTATGGAGTCTATATTGTCAGAGCGCATTTTAGCCTATCCACAGAAACAAACTTTTGTTTTTTCATCCGAGTCGTTGAAGCGACATTGAACGGGCCATTCCATAATGTAGCCTTACTTCCATGATTAATGGTTAGAATTGGATTATTTATGTCCTTTCCTACATTTTTATAAGGTCTGGGACAATGTAAGTCAGACAGTTCGATTTATACTTATATATACATATATAGTAGTTGTAATAATGTAATTATTAGCAATTATTACTTATATGCAATTATTAGAATTATGTAGTGGTTGTAATAATGTAATTATTTCTGGCTAATAAATCGAAAAAACCATACATACATACATACGGTACGTTTTTATGAATAAATATGTTTGGATGCATTTATTTATTCTTCGTTTGGTTTTATTTTAATTTTTGTAGAATAAGCTAGCTAGACACATGTATAGTTGTTGTTTTACAATATACTTACTTAACTAATGCATGTACTTACGATGATTTTATATGACGAGAATCCGTACCGTAAACAACACGAATATCCGTTGTTAATTCCCATCAGGATAATATTACAATTTACAACCGCCGAATGGGATACAATCGCGTGCTCAAAAATTGTTTTTGCCTCTTTTTATCGCTTTAAATTTGTAAAAACGACAAATATTATTGGACCGTTCTCATTATTATTACGAGCGGAAAATTGGGTTTAACCATTTCTGTGATATTTGTTTACGAAACTGTCTCGGAGAAAACAAAAATACATTTAAACATTTGAGTGTCGGTTGGCTATTAATACTCGGCAATCATTTTTATTTTAGGTTCGACGGAGGTTACATCAATTTATTTCATAGGTCTCATAAATCTCTGATTACTAAGACATAGTTACGGTTATATGTAGCCGACTGGATCTGTCAGGAACTGACGGGAGTCGGTTGTGGGGGTTAGAAACCTGACTGTTACTACACAGGTTCGATAGCCACGCAGCAAACATTTTTGTGTAAAGTAATTTATCTATACGACTGTCGAGTTTCTGGTTTCCAAAGTACAAGCTTTGTAACTTTGCAAGGACGACAATTTGACTGCGACTTGAGAAACAATTAGTCTAGATATAAATTTATATACCTTACAATTTTATTCCTCATCACAAGTCAACGTTCACAGCCTGGCTGATTGTATAAGCAGTCATTAGACTGCCAACGAGATATGATCAAAATAATTATGATCATATTTCATGTGGATTTATCTTTCGGCACGCAATGGTCGTGTGCTATTGCGATTTGAATGCGATTTGCACTGTCAGATTATTTGAATGAAATACCAAGGTTGTTCCAGATATTTATATTAATAGTGATAGGTCGTACAGTTTTAATTACCTGTGTATTTAAAATAGCAAAATGTAAATTTTCTTTTTCTATTAAATGGCATGCCTTCAATTATTTTCAAATGACGCAAAGACATAATTTATTGAAGTCGAATCGTTAGACTTTTTTATATGCGCACCAAGCTTATGCTTCTTAACCAAATTAAATGTGTACCTACTTACTATTTATTATGTATCTTATTCTGCTACGTATTAGGAGGAGATCGGGTATGATCCCAATTTTATTGATAGGTTGAATCTATTTATTGGATTAGTCGATCGAATATAATGGTCCTACATCCCAATTTCAGAATTTCATTCGGAATCGGACTTCAATTCGGAGGCAGTTGATCGGGACACGATCAGTATAATGAAATAAAATAATACCGGGGATTACCCCAATGCACATTGCACTATCTTATGAAAGTCCAAAAATATTTAAAAAAAATGTTACCTTGCTGAGTTTCTTGCCGGATTTCCGAACCGGTGGAAACTTCTGTAATTCGACCTAGGGCCTAAACTGAATTGGCTTTGACTTTGACTTTGACTAGGTAAAATCATGCTCAGTAGTAACGACATCTTAAGCCGTGTAAACTGTCGTTGGTTAAAATTCCAACGAGCTTAAACTATCACCAAACCTGTTTGGTCTGGAGTTTCAAGCGTCCATAGGCTACGGTAACCGCTTACCATCAGGTAGGCCGTAAGCTTGGTTACCACCTAGTGGTATAAACACGATAAGATTATTACGAGTAGGACCTACTTACCTAAACTCGTATATGGACCCATATATCCGTCTCATGCACCTCAATAGTCTGGATAGGTTGTCCTTTCTGCATATTGATCCCCCTTTAGGTATGTGGTTCATAAACTGTAATCAAAATATTAAACTATCATTATGACAAGTTTTAACTGCGAAACTTTGAGCCCAGGCGTAAAAACCGCAAATGGTTATAAAGCTTAATGGAATTTAACGTCATTTTGAAGTATTTTACTACCATAATATACCTATATTGTTCACCGATCCTATGAGCTAAAGCTTAGGGAAGTCGACTTTTCTCAGCAGAAGCAACCTTCCGAACCGTGTGATAGAGTCTAATGTTTGGAAAGGCCTATTAGAATAAAAAATATTTTCCAATAATAGTAAAACAATAAGTCGACCTGCCAATCGCCTAGTGTTTTATAACTCCCAGCAGGAAAAGCGCTGGTTCTCCACCAAAGATTCCACCGTTCTTCTCCAGTAGAGCTGTATCCTTGGTACATCCGCCAACCGCGCTCGGCACACACCTGGTCATTTGTAAATAATTCAGGTAGTTTCTTTTGTAATTGTTAGATATTTAAAATACCTACGCAATCTTATTTGATCCAGTATTACAAGTTGGGTACATTACAAGTTTGGGTTCAACTTGTCACGGTCAGAGGTCAAACTCTATTATTTTACAGTGTAGTGGCATGAAAAGCTCTTAAAGGTAAGGTGTTGGTGAAGGTGACCGTTTACCATCAGGTGGACCGTTTATCTAATTGTCAATCTGCTGACATAAAGAAATTGAAAACAGGCTTTCCTTTTTCATGACACAATTATTATTGACCATTCAATACCATACCAAGTAAATTTCGCTAAGATTTCACAGCGTTTTCTTTTTTCGTATTTATTTTCCAAGTGTAAACACCTTTATAATTACATCTTAGAAACTAATTGAATATGTAAACAATAAACAACATTATATAATAATTATACCTAATTGCTCGTATGTAGTAATGCCATAAATGGAATGCCTTCCAGGAAACTGTATCAATCACGGAAATGGGGTAAAGAAATATCAACTATTTGAAATATGTGCATAATTATTACTCAGTGGTTCTATATTAAGTTACAAGTAATTGATCGTATTTACATAAAGTGTAGTGTTACCTATAGCATTTTATGATGTATACTTTAATAAGGTGACCTTAAATTGTGTAAATTTAGAACAAAAACGCGCTAGTTTCGGGGGCTTTATTGTGAGCGACAGGCTATAAAAACTCCTTTTAGTACATTTTAGAAAAAATACGGCATTGTATGTCTACTGCCTTAAAGCAGGCAGGCATCTCTGGGGCATCCAGGCATCTCCAAATAAAGTACCTATTCAAAATTAAATCATTATCACTTTCCAAATATACCAAAGTGTCGATAGATTACTTTAAAAAATATGTAGCTACCTTAACAAGCAGACTAGGCCCCGATCCATTGTCATTCAGCCGAAAAATGAAAGGCTCGTCATTATCGAAGCCACCCTCCATGATTCCACATCTCCTAAAACATCAAACATTACGAGAAACAAATACGAAAGACTCAATCTCAAAGTAACAAAACAAATTTCTAACCTTCATAAAGTTGTGAGATTCATCATTGTAAATTCTCTTGTAAAGTACATGTGTACGGGACCGTGAATTGCATGTCAGCTCTTCATTGCAGCCGGTACCTATTCGATTCGAAACTTTGTGACTTGTGTATAATCGTAACACGTTACGTTTGCGTTTGCGTTACGGCGCGAGGGGACTGCGCGTCTCGCCCGCCCGCCCAACACTGTCTGTACTACTGAATGCTTACATTGCAAGTCGGGGTAAGGTAACCCCAGTGATTTATAATCGAGGGTTCGTGACACGAGCTTTCTGTAAAAAGTTGACGTAACAACAATAATGCATTTTGTGAATTTAGTTGGGGTCGCTTTTTGTGTTTCGCTTGTAACGTTTCTACGTTCATATATTACATTTTATGATGAGTAATTAAAATCATTTGCTAAGTTAGAGATTTACCTACATAAAATATGATGTTTCTAGATTATTTTTATTGGTGAAATCTATACTAATATTATAAAGAGGAAAGGTTGTTTGTTTGTTTGTTTGCATTGAATAGGCTCCGAAACTACTGGACCGATTTCAAAAATTCTTTCACCATTGGAAAGCTACTATTCCTGATGAACATTGGCTATATTTTATCCCGGGAAAAGATAAGATCCCTGGGGAACGCGGGTGAAACCGCGCGGAACAGCTAGTTCTTTATAATTGACAAGTTGTTCCAAATAATCTTTCATTTACCCTCTCATGTCCACGCAAGCCGACGTATTTCACGTATGTTTAAGTGAAGTTAATAAGGCGTTCAAAGTTTAAATTAAATTACGTTTATTCTTATGATATCATGTTAAGCCATTACAAATGGTATCATATTATTTATATTTCTTCTCTATAATTATGCAAATACTAGTTGTAGTAAATAATAACGTGAAGGTTGTTCCCAAGGTTCATTTATTAACCTTTTAGCAGTCTGCGCCGCGGTTCCACCCGTGATCTATTTTACATCCTCTGGGGTTGAATTTTAATAGTTATTTGTTATACAAGAGTGTAAAGTTGTTTATTAACCGCGTGCTCAACTTTGATGACCGAGCGCAGCGAGGGATTAAAACAATAGAACCCTGAGCGTAAGCGAGGGAATCAAAAGAGCACGAGGTGAAAAATCTTTGCACTCGAGTGCAACACGTAAGTTTTCATCCCACCTCAGCGAGGAAATGACTAAATGCAAAAAAAAAGAAAATGGCGCGCGCAAAGCAAATTAAAAAAAAGTAGGTAGGTACACCAAGGTTCCGAGTCTGAGTTTTTGACAAAAATGATTTCATTATTTGTCAAAATTACAATTTTTTATGTATTTTTGTATTAGTTTAAGAATAAAATTGTTAAACATTTGAAAAAATAACCAATATAGTCAGATGGTTCAAAAATATTTAAAAAATGTAACCTTGCTGAGTTTCTTGCCGGTTCTTCTCAGTTGAAGGCTGACTTCCGAACCGGTGGTAGCTTCTGTAATTCGACCTTCATAAGTGCCCTTCTAGGGCCTAAACTGAATAAATGGTTTTGACTTTGGCTTTGACTTTGGCTTTGACTTTGATGTATGATAAATTCGGCACCATGGAGGGAGAAGTAAATAGGTTTAATGATGATTTGAATTCACAAACTTAGTGCACACGATGTTATATTTACTTTATCCTCTAGAGGATAATAACGGCTTTTACACTCAGATATTGAAGAGCAAAAATACTCTTTCCGAGATGGGGGGATGAAAAAACCTTTTCTTATTTGAAACTTACGTTATAAAATTAACCTGTGTGTATTATTTCAAGTTCTTAACCCCAGTGGGTAAGGTGTGCGTTGAGTCACTATTTTTAAATGCATAGATCACAAGGTTCAGATAATTAACATGGACATAGACTACACAGGTTATAGTTTTGATACTTAAGTTATTTATTATCATAAATAAACATTTCCTTTTTATTATTATTAAAATTTAGGTTTTGGGTTTCGAATCCAGCGGGCCAGACGGAGTTGCTACAGCCAATTTCTGTCGTGAGTGTATCAGAAATTCTACTTATGTTACCTAACTATAATTCAGTAACAAGAAAGATTTTGCACTTTTTTAAATGTACCATACCTGTGCTCTATGCTATGAATTGCTATGCGATTTCTGAATAGAACTCTAATATAACCTGTTGCAATTGTGAACTAGATCAATGGAAAGCGTGTTACGCGCCATGATTGAAAATACGCTTGTTAGAGCGACATTAATAGTATATTTCATTACAAGTGTGGAAAGGCTGTCATTGACAAATGTCTACCCGAGCTGAGGCGCAGCCGAAGGAGAGGGTTGACAGTCGGAACAAGTTGCAATGACGGTTCCGCAGGTGTACTGAACGACTATTTTTAATACAGTTGCGAAAAAATTAAGCAATTTAATAAAATAATAAAAACACAATAAACTCAACTAACTAATCATTTATTTCTTATAAAAGTTATAGTACACTGTACATTGAAATTGGTACAGTTTTTTTAAGTAACTGGGGAAGTTTTAGGTTGCATATTTACTGTTTGAGACAAACTATTATTAATTTCGTATGATTGTTCATGTATATTTGTGCAATTAAAGTGATTCCGGTGGTGTTAATTAAAAAAAAATTGGGTCGAAATTACTCATTTTGTGCAACAAACAACTAAACTCGCAAAGAAAATTGCTTATATTCTACGGTTGGCGCCATTTTCCAAAATGAGTAATTTCGACCCTATATTTTTTTTTAATTAACACCACCGGAACTCAGCTTAATTTTTTCGCAACTGTATTAAAAGTAGTCGTTCAGTACACCTGCGGAACTCTTTGCAATGACAGCCTTTCCGCACTTGTAATGAAATATACTATTTTTTATTTATCTTGTCAGAAGCCTGTCCTACCTTTATGAAATTTCGGTTCTACAAAATCAAAGTGTTTCAGAAGCTGTTTACAACGTAACTAAATACCTACCTACAGAAATATAATATTTATATAAAGTAATTTAGGTATTTAATAAAAATGATTATTTTATTTTACATCATTATTCGGTGCCATAGAATACGCTAACTACATTCATAACCTTTGATTGATTATTGTTCTCTGCTAACTATTCATGAGATTCAAAGCATTCGTTACTCGAAAATGCAGTTAATTCTCTTTGAAACTTTGTTTCGAAAGGTTACGGTTACGGCTAAATGAAAGTTAATTTAGCATAAATTGATTGTAATAACTTTGAATTCCAAACTATGAACAATGCAATTATGCCATAATAAATGGTCGTTTATCATTAAAATTCCCGTTTCCCCAATTTGAAGGTTAGCGACGAAATATTTTCAGGCTCTGAGTTAAGGTAAGTACTTACATACCTACGATATAAAAAAAAGCGGTCAAGCGCGAGTCGGACTCGCGCACCGAGGGTTCCGTAATGGAGTCTCAAGGATTTTTTTAATTTTTTTTTGATAACGCTTTCGATTTCCTTATTTGAGGTGGTGCCAATTAAGTTAGACCTCAAAATTATATCAGCGCCCATACAACTCAGAGGACTATCTTAATTGGTTGATTGAAAGGTAAATTGCGGTTTACGATTTATGACGTATTAAAATAAACTATTTACTAGATCTCGTTCAAACCAATTTTCGGTGGAAGTTTGCATAGTTATGTACATCATACATGTTTTTTAGTTTTATCATTCTCTTATTTTAGAAGTTACAGGGGGGGGACACCCATTTTACCACTTTGGAAGTGTCTCTCGCGCAAACTATTCAGTTTAGAAAAAAAATGATATTAGAAACCTCAATATCATTTTTGAAGAACTATCCATAAATACCCCACACGTATGTGTTTGATGAAAAAAACTTTTTTGAGATTCAGTTCTTAGTATAGGGACTTAGAAAGAAAAACAATAAAATTTATTGTTTTTCTTTCTATTTTTGTGTGAAATTCTTAATGCGGTTCACATAATACATCCACATACCAAGTTTCAACAGTATAGTTCTTATAGTTTCGGAAAAAAGTGGCGTGACATACGGACCGACAGACAGACAGATAGACATGACGAATCTAGGGTTCCGTTTTTTGCCATTTGGCTACGGAACCCTAAAAAACAATGTTTTCTTCGACAAAAGCACATTTTGAGATTTCTCCTTCAACTCATGTTGAAAATTTGTCGTCAAGCACCTGTTGGTGTGTTCCGGCAGTTGCACTTGTAATAAGGTGTACAACATGTTGGCAGTCCCCCTGGTATTGCTAATGTCTATAGGCGACGGTAGTCACTTACCATCAGGTGACCCGCCTGCCTCGTTGTCACTAGTGACATAAAAAAAATATAACAAACGAATTTTGATATTGAACAAAAGACTGTTCACAATAATTAAAGTATTTAAAAGCCCCTGTGTGAACTTGCCCTTACCTAAAGATAATTCAACTGACGAACAATGGCGGTGGGTAATTATAGAGCACATTAGCTTTGAACGCAACTAAAAGTAAAGTGCAAGGTCACAAGATGAAAATAGACTTGCAAGCTGACCTTAAGTTTCAGACGCCATTAGGGTTGGTCGTAAAAAAAACATACAAAAATGTTGCTAGACAAAAATGTACGAGTGAATTTTCCCTAACAAAAATAAAACAACATTTATTACTTACTAAAGTTTAATAAAACAGTCACACTGGCAAAATCTTTGGAAATATTTAAAAATAGGACGTAAAACACTTTCCCGCGCAATATATTAAGTAGGTACATATATTTTAATGTTCGGCTTTTAGCGGTCTCCTGCTCTCCAAAGCGAGTTCGTAACCATCGGTAGCCTTCATCATAATATCTAGCTTGACTTTGATGCGAGGAACTGGACTCGTTTCAACATCCTCTATTATTCTATATCGACGAATGATTGCTGACAACACTGTCTTCACTGACATTAGGGCGTATTGGTAACCTAAGCAAAACAAAAATAAACATATTTATTATGTAATCATTAAAAATAGAGCCTAATAGAGAGCAAATATGAAACGCTGAAACCGCGCCGACTAAAATTCCTTTATTTGCTCTTGGTTGGTGGCTGGTTCAAGCAACCCCATTATTTTACTAATGCCACTGCAAGTCATTAGTCCCCTATCCGTTCTTCTCACATTATATCTGTTTTCAATGGTCTACCTGTCTGATAAAAAAAGGACTAATTGATTTCAAAAATGGTCATAGAGGTCGGAATTTGCTTCCTGATTTTCCTTAGATTTACAAAACCTCAACGTCCTCAAGACGACAACTATGCATACCTTCCTATTCATTAATACCACTAAAATTACTTATTCCCGTATAAATTCATGCCATATTTAAAATTTTCTTTTGGTAAGCAATTTTAAATACAGGTAATTAATTTGTAATCCTACAAAATATCCCGGTACTACCATTACGAAATAATGGCATTTATAAATCTAGCGTAATCTCTGGTAAATACCAAGTCGGAAACGTATCTAGTGATGAGGCAAGATAACGACTTTAGTACTCGAACAAGCCGCAAATGCCGCCATATTTTAGGACATAGGTAATAGGTTTTTTTTTTTAAACTTGTATGGAAATAATATTGTGTTGTTTTTATCCCATTTGAAAACCTATATAAGGTTTCGTTCATTGCCCTTTCAGCTTCCCAGATTACTACTAAAACTTTTGAAACGAGATCTTCACCAAAAACAAGTAACCAAAATTTAAATAGAGTATTTTTGATAGAAAACTGTTGGGATCGTGAGAAATATATTGAACTTCTGCCTGTATTAACGAGAATAAAGTAAAGAATGATGACGTTATGAAACAGTAGAATTTATTTACAACAAATGTACAAAATATACAAGCAAATGTACAATTACAATACATAAAAAACTTCTTCGTTATGATATGTTTGCGTTTTATAATTGAGGTTTACCTAGGTTACGAAAAATTTACCTTCCTTCAATATAATTATTCCAATAAACTTATAAAGAAATGATTACACTTTAATCATGAACAAATAAAACACGTGCAGGCTCTCGACTTACGCTACGTCTGTAGTCTCCTCACAATAAAAAAAATAACGTGATTACAGAAATACGTCATTACAGAGTCGGTAAATCCCTATGGCAAATAAGCAGAAGCGGTTATTACAAATACGTAGTAGGCAATTAAGTAGGTCTAACAATTAGTGCCATTACACCGTGCCTGTCAATGTATCAACTTATTACATAGGTAAGTAGCGAGATATAAGGTTGAAGGATAAGTATTATCAATCGACATGTTAAGTTCCACTTTGTAATATAAAAATAGAAATAATATAATATTGATTGATGAATAATTTTGATTTTGTATCAAGGTTCAGAATCCTTCTAAATTCAATATAAAAAATAATTTCTTTAGGTTTAGATGTATTGGTTAGTAAGCTATACATAGGTATATATATAGTTGTGATGAGCAGATAAACGCAAAACTCTACTTCATCCAACCCACAATCACCCAGCGTTCTAGATAGGACAATCTAAGCCGAGTAATCAACATTACCTATGTTTACTATTCAAAGGAAAATGTAAACTTACCAACACAGTTCCTAGGTCCATTACTAAAAGGCATATAGCTGCAAGCGTGTGCTAAGTTAAATCTCTCTGGTAGAAATCTATCGGGATCAAAACTTTCCGCGTCTGGACCCCAATAGTTAGGATCACGGTGAGCGCCCCATATTGAGACCACAACTCCTGAGCCACGAGATAAAACCCGCCCGGAAGCTAAAAAAACATTAACCTTAAAATCATACTCGCTTATTATACCAGAACTGGTGAATCTTTCTCTTAGGCATGATAAATTAAAATACGTAATATTAAAACAAATTGTAACTTACGTAACGTAGTGTCATTTAAAACTTTTCTAATAATGAAGGGCACCGGTGGAAATAGTCTAAGTGATTCCTTAACCACTCGTTCTAAATATTTAAGTCTCAATAAATCTTCTTTCACGAGAGGACGATCAGAATCACCGAAAACTTCGTATAATCTATAAATATACAATAAGATATTTTCAATGGCAACCAAATAGACGAACATTTAGAAGAATATTTAGATGTCATTCACTATTTCGTGCAATTCCAAGATTACCCCTTATTTTCTTGCGTAAAGGAAGCCATTAGCTTCATAAATCGTAGACATGGTAATCAAAACTAGACTTTAACAAACTCTAAATAGCTTAATATTACTTTAAATGGTTTGTTATTTATTGAACACGCTATCCTTCATTTAGGAAACAATACTTATGTTTCTAAAATCATTAAATTTTGGAAGAGTTCCTATAAAATTATTGCCATGTTTGTATATTAGAATCCTAATGATATTACGTCTATTTTGTAATACACTTACTCTTCATATACTTTCTCTTGTATTTCAGGATATTTTCCCAAAAGTTTCATGGTATAACCAATAGCTACAGCAGACGTATCTGTGCCAGCGACAGTCAAAGTGAGCAACTCCTCTCTCAATTCTAAATTAGTGTACCCGTGCTTCCCACCAGATAGCGATATTAAAAGGTCGAGGAACGTTCGATTTCTGTATGCTTCTAAATCTGTGAATAGAATTCAAAGGTAAGCTGCCTTGCTAGAAGTCTGGTCGTGAAATTAGTTAAAACTAATAAACAAAGCAAGTGAAAATATGGATTGAACAATCCATCCATACTAATCCATACTACGAGTATACTATTATAAATGCGAAAGTGTGTCTGTCTGTCTGTCTGTTACCTCTGGTGAAAAGAGAGGTGGAAGTTTGTATGGGAAATCAATTACCGCTGAACTAATTTCATTTTGTCTGGCTGTTACTTCTTCACGCTTAATCCGCCGAACCGATTTAGATGAAATTTGGTATAGGGATAGTTTGAGTCCCGAGAAAAAATATAGAATAGATTTTATCCCAGAAATCACCCTTTAAGGGGGTGAAAAGGGGGGTGAAAGTTTGTATGGGGAATCAATAACCGCTGAACTGATTTATGACTGTCTGTCTGGATATTTATGAAAAAACCGGCCAAGTTCGAATTGAAATCGCGTGGACAGGATTCCGTACTATATTGTATCGTATCGTATTATATTGAGTCTACCACTTTATTTTCAATTGATTGATAGAATTCTCATAGGTTTTCCTGTACAAGCCCTTTCATTTGATATATGACACAGTAAGGTTTGCAAATCATTTTTTTTTCAATTTATTTTACAATAATAACAAAAATATATTGAAGGTTTTCTTAACAAGCCTTTTCATTTGATATAATTATGACACAGCAAAGGTTTGCAAATTTTTTTTTTTAATTTCCTTATTTGTCCCCCGAATATTAACCTTATTTACAAAAAAAAACATATTTACTTTGCACATCTGTGTTTGGGTCATAGAACTACACCATCCTACCAAATTTCACCTGATTGGTCTGAATGGTCCTGTAGATTCGGAGCAAATGTCTGTGACATGACCGGATAGACGGACGCACGAGTGGTCCTATAAAAAACCGTTTTCTTTGTACCGAACCCTAAAAAGCAGATTGGATAAAAAATAAGCTACGCAAATTACTAATTCCACGCGGACGGAGTCGCGGGCAAAAGCTAGTTTATTATATATTTTACCATATTCCTGTTCGGCTTCCGTTTGTCCTTTAATTTCTTTCTCTATGGTATTTCTCTTCTCTTTGATTACCTAAAATAATAAAAATCCACCTTTGAACTATGCTCACTCTGATTTGGTATCAAATAGGCTATCCTCTCAATTATCAAGTAAAAGTGTGTGAATCTATGTTTAGAACGGCATTTAGTTTTTCAGAAGTTTAATTTTCGTATAAAACTAGATCTGCGGCTCCATCAGAATTCTGAAGGAACTTATGGTTTACCCTATATCTGTGTACCTACCCTCTAAAATTTCATCCTAATATTTCCATAAACAATATTTATTACCTCATCAGTAAAATTGTGCATCGTAGACAGGCATTTCTGATATTCCTTGTACTTCGGGAACAGTTTGAACATCCATTCTGGTTGCAGCCACAAGTGGAATATCCTCTCACAGACCAAGTTCAGGATCCGGTTTATTGCCAACAGGAATGGAGACTTTGGGTTGCCCTGTGCATTTATTTCGACTCCCATGGTTGTTTCTGTTCAATTAATTTGTTAAACAAGTAGGTAATACATATATAGATATATCACTGGCGCTGTTCTGCTTTTGATTAAATATTATATTTTGTTCTAGAGGTCACATAGGCACTACAAGATTTATAGAGGCTTTTTTTTAAATACCACCTCCTCTTATTCAGGTGCAGCTTGAGTTTTTGATCTTAACTAATTTGAACGTTAGGAAGTATGAAAGGGAACTTAAACATGATTCTAAACGTATCACCGAAAGAGGGAAAAATATACCTTCTGATGTTAGAACAGATTAATGTTTATCTGAATTTATGAGATACACTACCTAGATCGGAAAAAATAGGTCAGTAAAGCAAAAATACATCGCTCATCAATTACAATTTGTTCTAAGGTAAATTTACAAAGATACTCAATCATACTTGCGTGCATTACAGTACGACTAAAATAAATCAAGAACAAGCCACAGTCAACATATAGCTGTTCAGTAAATCAATTTAATAAGCATTAGAAAGTATATTTGCTCTTCCATGCTTATTCATTTTAGTTTACAACTAAAATATACTGTTACACTGCCTGAATGACTGCTTTAGCTTTGAACTTACTGTGGAAAAAAATATCCAAATGATATCATTAATCCTCTTATGCACGTAGGTACTACACTATTTTTATTATATATTCTTATAGTAGATGAAGGTACAAGGTGTTACATTGTCCTGAATATTTATGATTTTCCTGCTACATTAAAGAACATAGTTTTGATATGGCTTAGTTCATTACATATCCTTGAAAAAATAGGTTATTCAAGGTACCGGAAAAATAATTTTCGTATGTTTAGTAGACCATAGAACAATTCATAGGTATTTAACTGCTCATATTCGTCGATGATACTTACGGCAAACGGAGTCAAGTGTGTAAGAGTTAAGATGGGGCCACATGCTGAATTTTCCATTTCCCGTACAATGGGATAGTTTTTCAGACAATTTTTCACTCTGAGCCGAAAATATATCGACGAAATTCTCTATGATTTTTGGACTGAACGCTGGTACTAATACTTTTCGACGTCGCCTCCATATGGAAACTGTTGAAAAGTTATAAAATTTATTTAAATCACTTTATTTCTATTCTATTGCTGCAAAAATTACTGGTAGTAGGTACAGACTCGCAAGCTTGGAGAAATTTATTCAATTGGACGACCAAAAAAATATATGTACCTATCATTATCAACTTATTAGATTTCAACATATCTCATAAGCTTAGGATAAACCACGTCTACATATTGTAATAAAAACAAGACTATTATCCTTGCAAAGAATGGACACGGTCAGATTTATACCTACATGTTTTCACGGTATATTAAGGTAGGTCGCTAGCCTTATTTTCTAACAAAGATTTACCGCATTATTTACCGATTATAAATATTCTGGAACATCATTTTTCACACACGACATAATCAGCAACAAACAACAGTTCTTCTATACGCCTAGAGTCGATCGTTGCTCTACTTGGAGGCAATCGACAATTCCAAAATGTCTAATTTCCAAATTTCCTTATGGTCAACCTAGTAACGTAAAGAAATATAAAAATAACCACTTTGATTACCTGGTGCAAAGATCCCTCCATTTCCAATAACTTTTCTCATAAATCTGTGTAGGTCATCCTTCTCGAGGCAAGTTCTCACCAACATCTCCGTATCAACAGGATTTACCATTACTGTTGGAAATATTTATTAAAATAAGTTCATGTGGTCACTCTATCATTATAATGCACGAGTGATTAGACATCAAATTTTCAGTTTTCAGTCCGTCTAATAGGTACCTATTTATCTAGGTAGCCTATTTACGTAACTCAACCAACCGCTTCCCACCTACATCATCGGTCAGGCTAATTGACAGGAAAACTGCTCTTGGATAGGTACTCGACAAATTTGAGAATTTTTAATAATAAACAAATAGTGCCGTACTCCTCGCATCATCTCTATTAGAATAGAATAAAGTTGTAATTTAAAAAGCAAGGAAGTAGATAATATTAAAACCAGCAAAACTTTTTTTAATGTAATGGCTACATACATTACTTGAACGATGAGGTTATTTTGTATTTTATCTGTATCTCAAGCCAGCAGTATGTAGCAAGTATCTCTCTCTCTCTTCTGTACCTACATCACAGAATTTTCTTAATTTGTTATACAGAATGTCCGGGTCATCTACCAAATATACAAAAATGATCTCAATTATTTTGTCACCATTTTCGAGATATTTCGACATTCATGCCTACAGATTTTTTAATTTCTGATATTCGAAAAGGGTGTATTATTAAAAATAAATCGAATATCGAAATATCTCGAAAATTGGTGACGCTTTTACTAGATCATTTTTGTATATTTGGTAGGTGACCAGCCTAGTCGTTCTACTTACTGGACACCTGTATATGCAGTATACCTACGTCGAAATTAATGTTTTTCTTTACTAGACCATTTTGAAAGTAAAAATAATATCTTACCATAATAAAGGATATGCCCCAGCCAGCCATGCACCAGTCCATCATATTCCATAGATTCGTAACTGTACGCTTGCAGTCTAGACATGATAGCTGAAAGTATTTGTAAAATTATAACATTTATATTTAAATGAAGTACTAATACTTAATCACTTATTTGTTTATATATAATACTAGTGGACCCGGCAGACGTTGTCCTGCCCTGAAATTAAAACAAAACTTAGAACCCGATTCCAGCGCCATCTACCGGGTCCAATTTTGTTTTCAAATCATCGAGGAACCCATTGAAATACACACACAAAATTTCATCCAAATCGGTCCTGTTACCATACTCCTCCGAAACGGCTTGACCGATTACTCAAATTACTAAAATGGCTATTAAAAAATAAGGGTTGATCGTAGAAGGGTGAAAATTGGGGATTGTATGTATTTTTGTATGTTGTATCATAAAAAAATAGAAATTAGAAATTTCGTCTCAAAAAAAAAAAAAAATTAGGGGTGGACTACCCCTAACATTTAGGGGGATGAAAAATAGATGTTGGCCGATTCTCATAGATACCGGATAAGCACAAAAAATTTCGTCAAAATCGGTTAAGCCGTTTCGGAGGAGTATGGCAACGAAAACTGTGACACGAGAATTTTATATATTAGAGATAAAGCTTAGTTAGTATTTAAGTATAATTATAAGTTTTATTGTGTATATATAACAAATTATTATAAGTACATTATTTTTATACAGTATAATGAAGTAGGTAAGTACATATTTGTTTTTAAATTTTAAATTTATAAAGAGTGATAAAACATTTGGAACCTGTTATAGGTACTTAGGACAGTTTTTAAGATTTTCATTTTAAAAAAATGGTGAGAATAGAACTGTCAAATATAGAATGATGGAAAGATTAGTTATTCTTCATAATGAACTAGCTGTCCCCCGCGGTTTCACCCGTGTTTCCCAGGATAAAAATTTAGTCTTTGTCACTCATGAATAATGTAGCATTCTAAGGGTGAAATAATTTTTGAAATCGGTCCAGTAGTTTTTGAGTTTATTCGTTACAAACATACAAATCTTTCCTCTTTATAATATTAGTGTAGATGTGGTGTAGATTCATAAAATCTCAGGATTTTCTATAAAGCTAGAAACAAAAGTAGCTTGAAAAAATAGGGAAAACTGTCCAAGGTACCTTGGACAGTACATGTACTACTTTGGACATACTGGGGTCAAATAAAGATCACTATCTATTGCTGTAGGGAATTTATTTTTAATGTCTACGTTAAATGGCTAATCATATCAACACAATGTAAATAACAATGAACATGAATTAGCAATAATTAAATAAATCATTATCCTAATTAACAGTATCCTGTCTCTATATTTTTATAGCATCACATCAGTTCACACCTTAAATTACCTTTAAAGTAAGTGTAAAATCGTAACAATTTCTTATAACAACTTAAAGTTCAGGTTAGCTTCGTATAATAGGTAGGCTATACTTAGTAAGTCTATATTACTACTGAGATTAGACTGGGAATAAAATAAGTTTTATAAAAAAATATGAATTGAAATAAAAACACGATTGTCCTAGGTAAAACACTGTCTAACAACAGGTTGTAGGGGACAAACTAAAATAGTTTAACAGCGAATCCTCAATACGATTTTATATTAATAACATTCGTTTTGTTTTTTCCATGAACAGGCAAGTGTTTCTTTTTCATGTGTCAACTCATAAAGAGTATTTGAAAAAGAAATTGTAATTAACGTAAGAATAATGAAAATATACACGTAGTTAGACGATACAATAGAAAGCTTTTACACAACAAAACTTACCCTCAGTATCACCAGTCAGTGAAAGCGCAATGCCGAAAATAGGCACAGAATCCTTAACTGACGGCGTCAAGGCAGCCAACCTGTACATATTCCTTCTCTTATATTTAAACACTGCGAACCACACTACCGAGAGAAAAAGCAGCGTTAACAGAATCATTTTGCACTTGTCGCACAACTAATTCACTAACTGCATGATGTTACACTTAAGCGTGAAATCACGACGTTACGAAAACGCGCGAGATCTTATATAGACATTTTGCTGCATACAACCGCTTTTGTTACTTCTCCGGTAAACAACGGGGTCTTAGAGTTCATGGTGTGGTAGGTGTATAACCTTCGCACCACAAGGAAGCAGCACTCATTATCCCATTTTATACAGACTTGAAGTGATACAGCGTGTTGATTTTGGTTTGCGCTGAGACTAGACTGTGACATAAGAGACGACTGCTATATACGTCTGTATTAATTATCAATTATTATTTCGTTAACGCGCGTGCGATGGGAATGGGATCCTTATCTGTAATGTTGCTAAGGCAACTATGAGTGGGAAAGTATTCAACTTGAGTACTTAATACTTAAAGTAATAACCAAACGTAAGGAAAAACCAAATTATTTTGATGACCATGACCGAAGATGAAAAGCAATTAATAGTCTTCAATATAGAAAACTACCCCTTGAGACAAGCTTGAGTGGTCGATTGCTCGCGTCCTATTCATGAGAAAGATTGTAAGTAAGTAGGTGCTTTTATCCTGGAAAATCTTAATAGGGAACGCGAGAAAATCTGCGGGGCGGATGCTAGTGTGCCATAAAAATCGTTAAGGATATTTCAGCGATACTACCACCTCTAGTTGGAGTCAAAAGTTCAACTGGTGGCGTGTGCGCACTCGGGTATTCTTTTAGTTCATTCGTGGAGGTTATGGTTACGTAGCCAACTAGTCTAGGTATTTCCCACCTTTAATACTTAATTAGCGGTTGTGTTTATTGACGTAGTTCCACTCACACATTACATAATAATTACATTAAATTACTTTTGACCCACGTTTCTCTCTCTATATATAAATTATTATGTATTTAGGTATCTCAGGATTTGTTAAAAATTATAATCCTTGCTTATAATGGATAATATTCAACCGTCGCGTACATATACTAATTTGTAGCCTACTTTTGTAGGTACTGTAATGTACACTAGGACACATAGGTTGATATTCGGCAAGAACCACTAAACCAAACTATCTGGATTTCTAAAAATATTTTAAATCCCTTAAATATGGAGGACCAATTAAAACGTCTCGTCTATTTTTTATTGCAAGTCCAGAAGCCATGGCCAATTTAGAAATCATACACAAAGACATGTATTTAATAGTTCTTTATATAGACATACCTACATATCATGTAAAACATTTATTTATTAAATACGTTCGAAGTGCAGAATTATTATTTAGTATATATTTATTAATCTCTTGAATAATGTCGACACAGTATACCGGTAACTTAAATGGTAAATACACCATCATATTATGATATTCTGTGCGCGAATAGACCAGTTATATTACCTAGGTACTACAAACATGGGTTTCAATCAAGTTACTAACTCGTTTGACCATACTGCTTCGAATATTCTTTACTGTGGACATACTTTTCCAGGAATATTGTCTAACAAGGTCATTAATGTTGTTTTACTACCACAATAAAATTATACCAGCGGTTATTTTATAATAGCTCTATCCTTATCAATAGGCTACAATTAAGTTTATAAGGCATAGGTACAATAGTTGTGGATTGCGGCAGAATATGATACAATTTTTTTAATCAACACTAATTATTCCTGCGTCGTAAGGCACCTCATAGATGACATTCGCGGCCGTGATCTTGACATTATTTTCGAAGAGTATGACAATGTTTCATGGATAGTTTTTTTTTATTCCGTGACATTGGGCGTAGAAGCCTAAACATACTGTAAAATCCTGTTGCGAAAATGACTCCACGTGCAAGTGTTTAAGTTTAGTATTACGGCGACTTTTATTTTGTTTGTGAAATCAAATCAAGTTTTAAGTTTATTCAATCTCAGTGCTTGTCAGTTACAAATTGTAACAATATGATTAGGTAGATATGTATGTGGAAACAGATCGCACTCCCTGAAATAATAATTAGGTATTATTTTACTACAAAGTGGCTTATTTTTGGGTGCTTTCAGAAACGAACGATTCACATCATAATTTTATTGCAAAAACATAAAACGTCGATGACTCTAAGAGATAGGTAGGTAGGTACATCTGTAGAGGGGTTCATCGACTCTACCGTTTACATATAGAAATCCAGCGCATTCATCCAAGGAAAGAATAAATTGATAGAAAATATCTAATTAATATCGAAACTTACACCAGTTAACGCAGTTCTATTATTGAATAGGTAATATTTTATTAGCATCGCTATCGCACCACTCCGCTGTTTTCACATCGGTCGACAGGAGGCCTTATCGAGCTAAATAAACCTCCAACCTCGCCGAGTTATTCACGCACGACACAGGTTAACTGATGTGAGGGACGCTTGAAGATAACTGATTTGTAATCCGCAAATGCAGTGTAATTTCGGTGACCAAACTTAACGTCTTACAATCACGTAGGTACTTAGTTACAATCTTTGTTTGCGCCAAATATGTAGAGACAAATAGCCACACGATGGCCTTGAATAACAACAACCGACTCACCTGTTGTAGCCACGCATAATTTAGATCAAATATTCCGCATGGTGAAAACGTAGGCGTCTGGTGTAATAGTTGCACTGATAACTGCATTGCCTATGTAAATATTTACGAAAATATAAATCATAATAAGTAAAAATAATCCGTCCTGCACAACTTTGCGTAGGGAGAAAGACATGGAGGGTTCCTCGCATTGATGTTTTCCAACGCCGAGTAGTCAGTGATGAATACAAGACGTTACGGGGTAGAGATTTGACAACACTGAAGCCTGAAAATCCTAGGAGAGTCATTTGTCAATCAATGTCATTTTAAGCTATTGTATAGCTTTTATCGCGGGCTTTGATGGAGAGTGAATCAAAAAATTTTCGTAACGAAACAACCTGACAACAGTCATGTCCTTAGGCACCTAGATATTTTTGTCGTCGTCGACAACGTCGAAGTTTGCCGACGACGCCGACGGCAGTCGGCGGCAGCCGTGGGCGCGTCGACGGCTCCCGCCGACTGCTACGGTACACTAAGGTACTGCGTCGACGGTAGTCGCCGACGGCAGTCGACGCGCCGATGGCAGCCGCCGACATTGCGGTTGCAAAAAAAAATCTAAAGACAACACACTTTTTTAAATATTATTATTCAGCTATTATTCGGCGGCGGGACTCCCTCGTCGACTTTTCGAATAGATGGGATGAAAAGTATGATGATTCACTCCGACCGTTTTCGGCCATGGCGACCACTTCGACTCCTAGTTCGCATGACGCTGTTGTACACCTTATTAAGGCGAACTGGCTCTCAAGTGCAATTGCCGGAACACACCAACAGGTGCTTGGCGACAGATTTTCAACTTGAGGGTGGTAGCCAGCCAGTCGAGTACTACAAAATACCCTACCACCGTGCTATGGTTTCCTCACGATGTTTTCCTTCACCGTAAGCTCAAGCCCATTATGAATTCGAACCCACGACCTTCGCCGCGGTATCCGACGTCACTACCACTGAGCTATCATCGCCTTCTTTTAAAGATTGCCATTTTTTATATTTGGTGGAATCATGTGGGTACCTAGTAGGTACTTACTATTATAAACATTAAGCTTAGTTCTATTAGATACCTTACTTATTTCTGTAGCTACCATCGGACTAAAATCGTTGTTTATAATTTCATGAGTAACAAATGATATTTTGTTAGCCTGAAATTAGAAATCAATTAAAGGAATGTACCTAATTTTGCACGTGCCCATTAAACACAGGAAAAATAACATAGTTACTTACTTCCTTCTCAACAGCTTCACAAAAATATATTCACAATTATTATTCCAAGGGCGTAAGCAATTTGCCAGAACACGTAGGTATACTAAAAAGTCTGCATACTTCTGCACATCATGAAACCAACCAGATGCAGCCTCCATGAGGTAGAACAAGTACAACACTATGTAAGCAAAGTATAGGACTAATATCAAAACTAGAGCCATACCAAACATTATATTCGCACTGTGGCTTTAAACAGTTGCCCGTAAATTATAGCACACACCTTTATTTTCCCTACATTTATCTTGTAATTGTACCACTATGTGCAAGTCCACCAACATTCTATTACGGACGAATATTTTATACTCCTAAGATGTTGACCAATGGAAATTTCTAATAACAAGTATCCATACTTGTCATAATTAATACTCGTAATCTCACCTAGATTTTCTATCGCTTTGTCTTTAACAACGATTTGTTGCACAAACGCAGTATTATGGTTCAAGCTAAAAGGTATTTTCCACAGTGCGTATAGAACATAAATTATGGAAGCAATTCTTTCGAAATCATCGCCGTAGCGTTTTAGTCTAGTTTTATAAATGCTACGCAACACAGTCTGATCCTTGCAGACCTTGCAGTAAAAGTATGCAATATACCACCCTATAAAACAAGACAGTCCAAGTTTGCTAATTTTCGATTCTATTCTATTTTCCGGAGTAGGTACTGTTAAAAACAAACACTGCAATACCAAACAATTTTCTCAAAATATGGACAAATGTGCAGCTCTAATAATATTTTTATGTCGTCGAATTTTAACTGTTTTGTTCAAATATATTTTTTAATTTTGCATACATTTTCAATAAACCTGGTACACAACGTTTCTAGCGGTAAATAATGACTGTCCGCTTTTAACCCCCGGAGCCTTATTATTAATTTTAATAGCACTTAAAATTTAATATGAAAATGTTCCTATCGACAAACATCAAGACTGTACGTAGGGTAATAAGTAAATGAAACAAAATGATGGTATTCGCAGTTATCCACCGGATAATTAGTAATTTATTTCTTCTGAACGTTCACATTTACTGTGGTAATCTACATTATGAACATCATAGGCATTATATTGTCATGAATAACAAAGAAAAATAGGCATGTTATATACAAAGGTATTTGTAATATTCATGAAATAATATATTTTGGAATTATTTATAAGCACTATACAATTTTACATAATTCTGAAATTACAAGCACATATTGGTATACTACTAGTATAGTAGATAATTACATTTTAGCTTTGCTGCCGTAGCAATAATACGATACGTAGATGAATGCTTTACATTTCGATAAGTTGCTAACTAATTTAATGTACACAAAAAATAGATTGTGCTCCATTGATCCATCTGTCTATACAATTATCTAATTATTCAGTATAAAGAGAGCGTAAGAACCTCCGAATTGATAATAGCTTAAATGTACCCTACCGCTGCTCACCGTAGACTGCCTCAACGTTACAAAGCGTTTAAACCAACTACACTAAACACTAGCAACTTAAACTACCGTAATACTTACTCGTGAAATGATATAAATCAGTACAATATCATATTTTAATGTATGGCACAAAATATTTTTAAACAAATGGGTTCGTTTCGGTAACATTGGTATAGTATCTGTTTACTAAAAGTAACTAAGGACACCCTGAGTTTGTGACTGTTTTAGGAATATAAACTGGGTGGCTACCGCGGAATGGTAATGACATTGAATTCGACTCGTATTATCTGGAACATACACCTTCATACGCGGTAGCCTCGTATATGTAATAGTGATAAACTTTCATGAGCTCTTACATGGATAAATAGACCACAGAAAACTACTGTAAATTTTATGAGACGGTTCAGTCATATTAGTTTTAATTCAATTCAAATAATAGTTTGCAATAGATAATACTAAATAAATAATTCCTTTGAGCTACCGTAGATAGATACCAAATCACAATATTTTTATGAACCATGTAAGAGTATTAAAATTAAATCACTTCATTACATAGGTACATTTATATAGTCAGATTCATAAAAAAAATAATAAAACCTGAGAATACCTGTATCAGTATGCAACACCTGTTTTAATGAAACTAATCTAATATATTAATGTCAGATATTAATAAAACAAGACAAACTTGCTCCAACTAGAAAGTAAGATAGAGAATCATAAGCATTTCTCCCATTATAGTATGTTGTTTCACTCTGGTAACATCTAACAAATTATTAGTTCGCAATATACGCTAAAACTATTGTTAAGTCTCATTATATTTCATGAATTAATTTGGACTAAACGTTTGTCCAAATATTCTATAATTTCTTTATTTTGTCTCGTTAACAAACTATCTCGAGAGAATTAGATGCAAAGAGAGCAATAACTTGTAGCAAACTATATCTGTACACAAGTTCAGTATTGTAATTTGTATGATATATTTTAAGTAGATTTTCAATATACAATACTGAATTTTTATAATTAATATCATAGCGAAACTTACTGGCATTTTAATGGTAAAAAAATATAATAATCGATGTATTTTTTTTCGTCATATCAACAAATTCTATTTTAAGTTTGGATGTTTTATTTATAAGAGCTTCATTGTGGCTTACAATTAGTTAAAAGTTGCGAAATAATGTTATCGAAAGATGTGGTATTAATTTAAATACACGAAAGACTTATTTTATTACTCTCAAGATTTTGTTATATTCAAGGCCATAATTGAGATTTGTTAATTGCTATATAATTTCTCTTTCATACGCAGCACAACAATTAATTTATACGAAATGTAATCTGAACCATGCTCCATAAAAGTTTATATTCGCTTATATAAATTCTGAAATATTAGGTTCAAAATATAAATGTAGTGTATCGCCTTACTATAAAGCACGTCTAACAATACGTAGAAACTATATAGGATGCGGTTACTGAAATATATGCATATTAAGATTTTTTATCTCCTCCAAAGATAAATTTGATGGAATAAAATTTAATTTTATTGTATAAGGTATTGAATTAATTAGTGTTCAAATTAATTATTAATATGATTAGGAATATAACTTCATTGCGTGCTTAGTTAAAAAAATAATAATTTAAATATCCTTCATAAATCTACCCTATTGACACTCCCAAATTGCATCAAAAACTGATCAATATTGCGCATCCTGAATTATATGATAAAGAATATCCGTTTATCAATCATCAATACAATATTATTTCAATTATCAATAAATCCTTTTCATATCATTTGTTTGAAAGGCGTCAACTATTATGATTTATAGTGTCGAATAGGAAACTTGAATTAATATATTTCGATTTAAGCTTGTCTAAATTTAAAGCTGTTTTTTATCTAATCTATAGTTAACTTTTTACTTTTACATAACTATTCCATTCGAGTTTTAGTAGAAGAATGACTCCAACTACCTAAGTGAAGATCTCTATTTGATATATTCATCAACCGCTTTAATGTATCGATTTTTTTTATTATTATTGCATATTTACTGATCAATCATCAATAGCCACTATTCATTTAAGGAACGATCTTCAGTCCTATTATTGTGTAGTTTTGTATTACTAGAGTTGTTGTAACTAAATCTACTAGTGTTATTTAACTTGTAAGCTTTCGGAAATAGGTCCTAATAAGGTACAACGAGTAAGACTACAAAATTGTTAAACTTACACATAATGAAAAATAAATGCGCATAGTGGTCGAAATTTGGTAAAATTAAATAGATATTGCATCAAAAAGACACTTATAATTAAATGACGGTAGAATAATTGTGATGAAATGTTCTATTTAATCTAATAATAGCACTAAATATGATAGATAATAAAATATTATTACTAAAATTTAAGTAGGTGTATGTAAAAAGGTACACTAATTCGTGACAAGAATGGTCTCATAAATAATTGTGTAAAAGCTTTTGTTCATTAAGTATAAATTCACTATTAATCAAATTAAATGTATCAGACACATTACATTAATTTATTTATTAAAGTATTTTTAGACAATGTGAATTGAGTGCCTCTGAAATTAAATAAATAATTATTGAAGTCCAGAAAATAAAGTATATTAAACAATATTATTATTTGATATGCAGATCAGCGTATTCAATGAAGAAAAGCCTTTATACAGTTCGCTGGATTCTGATACTTCATCATACATTATTGATAATAATCACGGCTCATGTTAGATGGCGCCACTTCGTAAGTATCGTTACTAATTTTACTAATTCATATATCGAACAAAAATAAGCTTTATACCAACACTTTGTAAATGATCAGAAAATAATTACACTTAAATAAAATCATTTCGCACTTAGTCCCCACTAAACAATAAATCGTAACTAATAATTAACAATGACGCAATCGTTCCAACATCACATCGTTCGAAACACATTGCACATACACTTTTGTAAAGCTCAAGTCTAATTATAATTAAAATCACATCTCATTAAATATCTTTGGATACAACCAAATAAAATTATCATATAATAGCGTATAAAAATAGAAAAAATATACAAGAATGTCGAATATGATTAGGGGAAGTTACTCACTCGTATGTGGACTTACTTCATTGACGAGGCGACTCAAGCCGGATCTCTTACGACCGTGTTTTTGTTACAAATTGGCCTTAATATGTTTTTAAACAACAATTAAAGCACACTGACATGTTCTCCAAGATGCCTCTAACTAGCTTCCCCGTCTCAACTCATTTTATCTAAGTGAAAGTTATCATTGCTCGATGTCTTTTAGGTTATACTAATTTTTTTTGTATAATTTTAACTTTTATTTTGACGGGCCGGTTGGCGTGGTTGGTTAAGACACTACCTATCACGCCGCAGGTCGTGGGTTCGATTCCCATCCAGGACACATTTGTATGCATGAACATGTCTGTTTGTCCTGAGTCTGGGTGTAATTATCTATTTAAGTATGTATTTACAAAAAAAAAGTAGTCTATGTATTATATCAGTCATCTGGTTTCCATATTACAAGCTCTGCTTAGTTTGGGATCAGATAGCCGTGTGTGAAAAATGTCCGAGTGTATTTATTTATTTATTTTTTATAAAAATCGCAGGAGACGGGAATATTTTGCTAACATGTTTTGTTATATTTTGGCGCACGAGATCCGGCTTCACCGAGACACAGAGTACGTACTTTAATGGTAATGATATCGAAGGGGGCTCGTTTCACCACGTTTTAATGTCAGCTGCTTAGGCTATAAACAATTTCCCTAATAATAATAATGTGGTAAACGTTCCCTAGAAGTCAGTCATCCTTCCCGTAGTGAGATTGTTGTTACATACGCTGAGATTCATAGGTCACAGAAGATCTTGGACCTGAGACGTGTCCAGGTTGGTGATGAGGGTTTTGAGGAAGGTCATTTCCCTTCTCGCATTCTCTAGTATGACCCTCGGGTCCTGGGAGGTACAACGAAGGCAGTTTGGCGCGAATACCATGGCTAAGTTTGCTGAATCCATTTTGGTTTGGCTTACTACTTCAGGCGCAGTGAATTGTTGCAAAAAGCTTATTAGGTAGGTGAGTACCTGGAAGGTTTATTGTAAGGTTAAATGTAGTCTAATCACTACAATGTAATAAGATACTTATAACATTTAAATTAAATTAAATTACAGAAACAGGAACAGCTGAAGTCACTAAAGGAATAGATTAATAATAGAGTAGTAGAGTGGAGAGCTTATAGGTGGTAGAGTCAATTGTAACGTTCATAAGTGCCTTACCAGGGCCTAAACAGAATAAATGATTGAAGTTTTTTTTTTAGTTTAATAAAAGTTGTATATTTAAGAAACAATAAATTAATTACATACTATTAATAAAAAGCTAACCAGACGTTAAAAAATCTCTTAAAATTTTTCCGCAATTTTTCTGGGCAACGTTTCCATGTTTTCTTCACCTTAAGCCCTTTTAGGGTTACTTGAGCTTTTCATAACAAACATTTAACGAACATTCCAAATTATCTCGAAATCTTGTAAGTTTCATAGTCAAATACAAACGAGCATATTGATACTGTTAGATGTCATCTTTGCAAAACCATTAGTTTCACAATGAGGCAAAATAATGGAACGAAGTACTTTAGACTTACAGTAGAGTGAACTAGTAGAAATAGTCACGTAAGAAAAAAGCGTTATGTCGTGTATATTAGATACATTACAGGATATTAGTTTTTTTTTATTGCACAAACCTTGGCAATTTAGTTATCGAACAGATAATATTTAAGTATCGTACGTGTGTGTGTGGTATAGTGTGGTACTGACCAGTCGGTTGATGGGCGGGAGGCGGTGCAGCGCGCGTGTGGCGGCGCCGAAGTCTGTGCCGGCCGCCACGCACGGCGCGTACAACTCGTCTGGGATCAGCGGCGCGTACAGCTCGCGGTACCACAGCTTCAACAGGCTCGCCGGCGCGTGCGCATCTATACACACAACACAATACGATCTATACAAATACATGCCTCACTCGCTATTTACTCAAACTGTACGTAAGCACATGCTATGGCCGAAGGTGGTGCATTCGAATCCTACTATGACCTTGAGATTTCGGTGAAGGAAACCAAGTTACTATGTAGTGCTCACTCGGCTGACTCCCACCATCAAATTGAAAATTTGACGCCAAACTGGAGTGTTCCGACGGCTGCACTCGAGAGCCAATTCCTTTCTAGGTTTTGTGTGCTTACTATCTTCGAGTGATCAAGAAAATTGGCAGATTGTGGTATTGCATCCATATCATTTATTGCAATGAAATATTAACGACCTAGCATAATGATAATATTATGCTTAAAAGTCACTCACCAGTCAAAGTAGAAGCATCAGGCAGCTCCCAGTTATCAATCTTTGCTTTGAGCGCATTAACTTCATCGACATCGGCGGACACTCGGAAGATGCCCTCGGTCTCTCTACCGTTCAACGCGAGTACTTGTTGTGAAAGTGCTACTTGCACCCAGGGCAGCTGTCTGTTCGGGAACCGTTCCTTTTGTAGCGCCATCACTTCTGACAGCGTGTTGCCGAACATTGACTGACGGAAGATTTGGATCTACGAAAATTAAATTAGTTTAATATTTTTTAACTAGCTTCCCCCCGCGGTTTCATGTATCGCCGCCTCGACGATTTTTTTTATCTTTAATTTATTGAAGCGAAATTATCCCTAGGTTATTTATATGACCCAGAAATACAGTACAAAGTGGGTAATATTTTCAGTTGTCATTTTATTCTAGCCCATTGAATTTAATTTCTAAATTAGATACCACTATTCGAGTACTGTAGCAATTAAACACCCATAAGACACAACAGAAAAATCTGAAAAAAGTAACTCACTCTAGCTTGATCAATATCTTCTGTGGTAGGTTTCCTCGGTTGCCGCTTGCCTCCAAATCCAATTCTTTCAAGACGTTTACAAGCAACGCCGGCGTAGTGTGACACTTGTACGTGTATTGGCCATTTGCCCACCTAGGAAAATCAATTTGTTAAGGCATTTTCAACTTTAAACACACACTGAAATTTTTATATATTTATTATTTAATAAAATTTGTACGCGTCACAGTACAGAGAATCAGTCACGACGATTAATCAAAATATCATTATCAGTCGAATATATCCAGAAATAAGGTCTAAAATCACTTACTTCTGGGAACGCATCAGCAAACGCCGGGTCTCTATGCCTATTAACATAGTTGGTTAACGCCGGTTGGAAGGCAGGGGATGGCGGTACGAAAGCCAAGCACACCGCTAGTAGCTCCCAACCACGAAGTAAGGAATCCCTTAGAGGATTCTCTGTAGTTTGTCTGCATAGCTGTACGTAGAGTTCATCGCGAAGCCTGTTGAACATTAAAATATCATTATTAACACGTTCAATAAGCGTTAAGCATTATAATCCCAAGTGCTACTAGACGCGTATGCGATTGCGTGCGTTATAAATTTTACATTTCATTCATAAAGATATGTGCTTGACGACAGCTTTTTAACTTGAGGATGGTAGCTAGCTAGGCGAGTACTACAAAGTACCCTACCACCGCGACCGTGTTAACTTGTAACTTTAATCATCATTTGATTCATAAATAAGTTGAAATACTGTTGTGTATCCAGCGAAGAACTAAAACCTTCACGCTTCAACTTGCCCTAAATCAGATAAAATTGACTTACTTTTCATTAGAAAACGTGGCGTGTAATATATCCTGTGCTACAGAGTTGAGAGTCATCCCCGGCCTTGCCTTACGGTCGCCCATGTATATCTGTACCAGACGAAACAGGTCTATGGCTGCCTTTTTATGCGCTTTGTCCCAGTCGGCGCCCACCATCGGTGCACTTATTGATGATGAAGTCCAAGAAAGCATGTCGCGGACTGAGGCCTAGAAATAATTTAATAAAATTGCATATAATAGTTGCAAAAATCTACAAGATAAAAGATTACACAGCAAAATTATTTGAATAATTTCAAATAAAAATTGAGATATACAAAAGCTACTTTAAATGTACAATTAATTTAAATAAAATTAGGAACATACCTTTCTCCTAAATATCCCCTTATTGAAGTTAAGATTGTCTTTGGCAAAGATCTCTATGTCCTGCTCTATGGGTGGGGGGCGCGCGCTATGCGGGTGTGCACGCACGGGGCTGTAGAGTGCGGGCGCGCCCGGGGGCGGCTCGGGGCCCGGCCCACCGGGGCCGCCGGGGCCAGCGGGGCCACCGGGACCTCCGCCCAGAGAGGATGTCTGGTATAAACAGGATAAGTTTTTTATCTTGTTTAGCTCGCAAATATTATCAGTGAGACTAGATAAATAATTTTTAAATGTAATAGTGTAAGTTGTTTTTAAAAAGAGAGGGAAAGAAAAATAGTAAGAATATGTCCTAAGAGAAATTCCGTTCCGGCGTTTAGCCGAGAAAACCAAACAAACAGACAGATCTACATTTTAATATGGATGAATCTCGTGATTTTTATCAACATGTGCGTGAAGGGAACTTACTCTATGTATACCAGGCGAAGACTGTCGATCTCGATCGAACCCCACGAACGTATTATAATACGACACTCCATGATTCATATATTCAACATCAACTGGCCGATGCGCATACGCGTGCGGGAGGTACACTCCCGAGCCGTCATCGTCGTCGGGTGTTCGGGCTCCTCCGTCGGACGATTCGTTATCCGGTTCGTGTCCGGAAAGAGATCGGGATTCGGATCCGGATCGGGAGTGAGACCGCGAGGATGCGGACTCGCCGTCCGATGCTGAACCAGTGCCGTAACGGCCGCGGCCTGTGTAACAATGATAATTTTTATGTCATATTTATTTGTTGTAATTTTCCCCAAAAGAATATAACATATAGCGATGACAGCTCAGATGACGTCGGCTCAGCTTTCCGTGAAGGAAAACATCGTGAGGAAACCACAGGACGGTGGTACAGTACATAGTAGTACTCAGACTGTTTGGCTACCACCCTCAAGTTGAAAATCTGTTGCCAAGAACCTATTGGTGTGTTCCAACAATTGCACTTTGCCAGTTTGCCTTTAAGGTATTGTAATAAGTAAAGCGAATCCCGCTGGTATTGCTAATGTCTACAGGCGACGATATTCACCTACCGCCAGCCTAATGACGGCGTAATGGAGGAATTTAGAGTAAAAGCAAAAGACTCACTAGATATCTTAGCCTGCTGTATGATATAGTCCTGCAACGGCAACAAATGCTGCATGCCACGTAGATCCCAGTTGCAATAGAGAGGCGACCCGCCACCATCTTCCTCTTCTTCCTCACCATCCATGGGTGGCTCATCTATCTCCACTGGCCTTTTGTGACCTGCATTTAGTACTTATGATTACTACTATTTTCGAGTGGTGAGTTTATTGCCGGCTCTTCTCACCAAAAGCAACCTTCCGAACCGTGCATTACAGTCATTAGAAACTGTTAATTGGATGTTGTGTTATTTGGATGAATAAACATTTCATTTCACTTCTATGTTACATTCAAAGTCAAAACCATTTATTTAGTTTAGGCCCTCGAATGACACTTATGATATCTGAGTGTAAAAACCGTTATTATCTTCTAGAGGATAAAGTAAATATAACATCGTGTGCACTAAGTTTGTGAATTCAAATCATCATTAAACCTATCTACTTCTCCCTCCATGGTGCCGAATTTATCATACATCAAAGTCAAAACCATTTATTCAGTTTAGGCCCTAGAAGGGCACTTATGAAGGTCGAATTACAGAATTTACCACCGGTTCGGAAGTCGGCCTTCAACTGAGAAGAACCGGCAAGAAACATTTGAACCATCTGACAATATTGTTTCTTTTTCATTCAAATTCAAAGTCAAAGTCAAAACCAATTATTCAGTTTAGGCCCTAGGAGAGCACTTATGAAAGTCCACTGAAGTTACCACCTTATCTTTCGAATACTAGTTGCAATGTCCTTTAAGGCTTGTCCTGGGCAAAACACTGTAAAATTAGGTATCTTTGCAATCGGTTTTTACGTTACCCGTAGTGTTAATTAATCAGAAAAAAATAAGCAATAATCTACAAGATATGTGAAATTATGTGGTTTTCTTTGAATTCTATTTTAACTTATAGAACTGAAGAAAAAAAATACTTAAGTTACCCCTATTTTTTCTAGTTGAAACGATATTACTGCTGCATTTTTTATCGAAACTGTATGAAAATTTATACACTTATTTAAAAAACAATATTACATTATGTGGTTAACTTTAAATAAATAAACAAAGCATTTCAGTCGAGCAAATTTCCATAAAGTCAGTGCGGGGCGAGTCGTGTTGCTAGACGCACCTGTGCTGCGTTGTGGAAGGAGCTTATCAGTTTGCCGAAATAGTTCTTAGTCTTTTGCGTGTATTTAGAGTAAACAGATACAGAGGCGTCATAACATTTCATGAACATAATTATATTTTAGATTTGTATTATAAGTGTTTATTTTTAGTGTTTATTATTACGAGTAGTGTAGTCATTAGTAGTAGTTAATTTAATATTTTTAGTTTCCTGTAGTTTCAGTGTTTTCATAGACAGACATTTACAGACTACAGCCTAGGGTCGATAATTTTTGAAACAAAAAAATAATAATAGTAGGATGAAACCAATTAGAAAAAGAAGAGAATGTAAAAAAATGAAAGGAAAAATAAATTAAATTTCGATGAATTTTATAATGTTGCTCTCAGCCCTATTAGTTTATTTACTTATATACGTAGTACTATATTCCGCCCGGCTGTTTCATCCGTGTTCCCCAAGTATAATTTGATGTCCCGGCATAAAAATTCCTATCAGGGTCCCAAAATTCATCCAAATCCATTCAGTAGTTTTTGTGTGAAAGAGTAAAAAACATCTTCACAATCATTTATGTACTCACATTCATACAGACTAACACATTTATAAGTCTAGTTTTGCGCCCCGCGGTTTCACCCGCTTTCCCAAGGGATCTTATTTTTCCCCGGGATAAAAAAGTATCCTATGTTTAATTCTAGGATATAATCTACCTGTGTGCCAAGTTTCATAAAAATCCATCCAGCCGTTTACGGGATTGAGGAATCCAAACATACAAACTTTCATATTTATAATATTAGTAGGATAATATAATATAATAATAATAATATATAATTAGCAGATAGTACCTACCAATAGCATAGGAAGTATAAAGTACCTAAGTTTTTTTTACATCGAATGAGACTAAAAATAACAAAATATACCATGTACGAGTAAGTATCTCAAACATTTTTAGGTAGATACCTACATCACAATAAGTTTTGCCCAAAATGATTTTATTTCTATTGTTTCACAAAAATAACACAATACAATTATACTAGTACAGTAGTACATAGGGTACTATAATATTATAGTTTTACTACACAAAAATATACCTAGGCAGTGCCTACTTTTTTGGATTGCTATTTTTGAGTAACAATAGAGTAATAATCATTTTAGGAGAAACTTATTGTGATGATATATTGTAAAACAAGGTAGAGTTATAGCAATAGTGATCTCTCTATAACTTGACTATTCTATGACAGCAGCGTCTGTTATCGCTACGCTTGTTCATGATGTAGCGAGCACATCGTGCGCGATGTTTAGGTGAGGGTGGTGCGGGGTGCGCAACAGAGTTCCGACCAAACGCTCAAGGTTGTTGGCGCCGGTGCGAGCCTTAATAATGAATACTAAAACAGTTAAGACGATATCAAACCACCACTCTTTTTCTTAACCCTTTACAGTACAATTTTTTTTTGAAGAAGAAGATTTTTGGCCTGGTATCGAGACCTTTAAGCCATTTCTTTATTTTAAATATTCATATTTTATGTTTAGTCACGTTTTATTGTCACTTTCACTGTTAACTCTAGTCCTCGTCCGTACAAGTCCGGTCTAATTTTAGTGAAATTGGCGGCTATTCCACTAAAACATTTCATGGACTTTTTGGGACAACCTGGAAAGTCACGATACACGCTTTCATTTGATTTCACTTCACTTGTGAACTTAGATTGATGTTTATTGGATCTTATAACGAGTTTAGGTATTAGTCATAGCTGTTTGTTGATTCATACTTTATTTGCAGTAGTGGGAGGGTGTTTAGATTGGCATCAATGACGCATTAAACGATTCGTTATTCTTATTCTAATCTATCTTTTTTGGTATCAATAATTACTTACGTCTCGATTTAGTACGATCCCGGGGTGTAGAGGTTCTCTCAAGTCGCTGGTTGTGTTTCTGGACGTTTGGTTCCGTTAGCGGTGGTTCCAGGTTCACGCATTTCAATTTATAATTAACTGTGGACAAGGTTTACTCAATTTTATACCTTTAGATTTATATTTCAACTATGTATAATTATGAGAAAAACAGACTAAATAATGAAGAAATGTGATCTTTCAGATTTTTCACCAAACTTATCTCTGATCGAGTGGCTACCCTACTCATCTCGGGTACAGATTGAGATACAGAATTTTGTTGATAAGTATCCACCTCACTTCCATTACGTAACTTGTTGGAATCAGTTTCAATCTTGAAAACGATTTATTAAACAGTTATTTTGATTATTTTTTACGTTCTAGTAACTGAAGTTCGTTGCTAATGGAACCATTTTTGCCATTGTAATATTTATATTGATTTAGAGGTTGTTTTCACGATTGAAACTGATACTATACTACTAAATAATAACTTGACATTGGCAGAAAAACCTAAAGGACGAATGCCATCAAAGAAAAAAAAGAAAAAACAACAAACCTGCAGCAATATTATCCTGGTCGTTAGCCGACGAGAGCCTCATGAAGTTGTGATGCGGTTCATGCGGCGGCGTGCGGTGCTTGCTGCTACCGGATGACACGGATGTCTTGCTTGACGAGTACCTCTCTGGTTCCGCTTGTTGACGTCTGCGACAGTAGATAGCCGTACTATTATTATAAATGCAAAAGTAACTGTCTGTCTCTTACCTTATCACTCCAAAACCGCTGAAATATTTTTATGATTTTTGGTATGGAGATAGATGGGAGGACAAAGGCGTCTTTTTACCCTCTTCTGATTTCTGCCCCGCGGTTTCACCCGCGTTCCCGAGGGATCTTATCTTTTCCCGGGATAAAAATTATGCAATGTTTTACTCCAGGATATGATCTACCTGTGTGTCAAGTTTCATCAAAATCAGTTCAGCCGTTTTTGCGTGATTGAGCATCAAACATCCAAACATACAAACTTATATTATACACATTTATAATATTGGTAGGATATTTTTTTAATAACAATATTAATTCAAAGTATGGAAAGAAATTAAGCAAATTTTTAATGAATGAGATAAATAAATGACATGGTTTTACCTGTACTATAAATACTACTGTGACACATTTAATCACAAATCTTCAAACTTCAGCTCTCTTTCTCTTCATTTCTTTCTTTTTGCTTTTGTGTGCTTACCACATAATATGGATATAATAAAATAAAAAATATCTTACCTAGTGAAATCTCTAGGTGGATGCCAGTTAGCAACAGCTGTATTATGGCGCAGGTCAAGACTGGTCTGTCTAAACGGCTTATCTACGCTGTACACAGCTTGCTTCTCCGGATACCTGTCCATACGCTCTAGCTCAGCCAAACGATCTTTGTCTAAATGCCTGAGGGAATGTTATTATGATCAGAAGATACTTGAGGTGTAGATAGATAATAACGGGGAATAATTGGTTTTGGTAACAACTACAAATAGTTGGTGATACAATATACAAAGTGGATTTAATTATAAATATAGAATTACTATAAGAAATTATGATAATAAAGCGAGTTAACAGATTAATGAATGTGGAGTACCTAAATAGATACTTAAGTTATGATTAGACATACAGCATAATAATTAATAAACATAAGTTAAGCTATAAAATTATTTTTGGTTGATAGTATTTTAAGAGATATTAAAAAAAAATTTAAAGGTAAAATCGTAAAATAAATAAATATCCTCGGACATTTTTCACACATGGCTATCTGATCCCAAACTAAGCAGAGCTTGTTATATGGAAAACAGATGACTGATATACTAGATATTATTATACTACTTTTTTTTGTAAATAAATACTTAAATAGATAATTACACCCAGACTCAGGACAAACAGACGTGTTCATGCACACAAATGTCTGCCCTGGATGGGAATCGAACCCACGACCTGCGACACGATAGGTAGTGTGTTAACCAACCACGCCAACTGGCCCATTATACATATGTTATTATAACACATAATATTATAAATGTGAAAGTTTGGATGTATGGATGGATGTATGTTTGTTACTCAATTACACCAGAACGGCTAAACGGATATGGACGAAATTTGGCATAGAGATAGATTATAGTCTGGAATAGTACATAGGCTTTACATCCCGGGAAAAGATAAGATCCCTCGGGAATGCGGGTGAAACTGCGGGAGACAGCTAGTAACACATAATTGTGTACTGCTTACCTATCAGAAAACCGTTCCCTGGCATGCCTGGAGAGTTGATGAGGTCTCTCCAGACTGTGCATGACTCGCGAGCCGCCGCCGGCCGCCTCCGTGGCCAGAGATATCGACGACACCAGCGACGGACGAGCTGCTGTTGTCTGTCACGTAAATAAAAGGAAAAATACGAGATGAGACAGATGAAACACATTCATTGATATCGTTAATACAAAAACAATTCATCGTTCACTTATTATTTCAATAAACAGGATATTTTTCAATAAGTTTTTTTTTTTAAAAGAATCAATTAACGTGTGTATTGAATGATATAATATATCAAACATGCGACGATTAAAAACACTTGTAATGAGTTCATTTAATAAAGATATTTTGATTTGATTTGATAACATTGTGACCCAAATAACACAACCGCACATGGAGGCCTTATTTTGGGTCAGCAATTTAGTGGAATTTCAAGTTTTTCATAAGTTTATTATTGATTGCTCTCGCAATTTCTCGAAATACGACAGATCTACAGGCCAGGATATACCTATATAGCCTCTATGATAAAAAAAATTACTAACTGAGGCATTGAATGCCTCAGTTAGTAAATTTTAGCTAAAAAATATAGTAGAATCCATGTAAGAATTTTTTTTTACAAACCTGTAGGAATGGAGTTGGTTGCGGTTTCTGTAATGGACTGCTGGGACTCTGCGGTGATGCCGAGTCACAAGACGACCCGCCCGCCGATTGCTGTTTCAACTGCAACAGTTTTGTACTTTATTATTCACTCAAAACACTTCTATACAAACGTTTATCAAATACAAAGACTTTATACATTACCTTACGTCTTGTTAGGGGTGTACTCTCGACAGATTTGAAATATTTCTCGTGCATGGAATCATCTGATGCATCCTTACGTGGTGATATGAAACTTCCACTTCGGTTCAACCCTAAAAACACACATTATGAAAATTCCACATAATAAACATTACCAGTAATTAAATCTGTATATATAAAAGGCAATCGTGAGCGACTGATTGATCTATCAACACACAGCTCAAACCACTGAACGGATTGCGCTGAAATTCGGCACGCAGATAGTAGTTATGACGTAGGTATCTGCTAAGAAAGGAATTTCCAAAATTCCCCCCCTAAGGGGATGAAACAGGGGTCCAAAGTTTGTATGGAGAAACGGGATCCCGGGTGAAACCGCGGGGCGGAAAGGTAGTTATAACAATAAATAATGTTTCTCATATTGAAATGTGTGGCAAAATAAATGGATTACCTGAATGCGGCGACCATTTTTCAGCGTCGTGAGTTGGGATTGCACTGCTTCTCTTTCTCAATTGAGGCGTGCATACGGGAGGGTTACAAACAGCCACTGCATTCAGTTCCTACAAGAACAAACACAATTTTAACTTCGACATTTTCACTAACAATAAACATTTGTTTTAAAATATAATGGAACCACGTTAAGTTCCTCAATTTACATTAAAAAATAAATTCGATTCAATATCAAATCTATTGAACATACATCTTAAACCTCTTACTTAGGGTTTATTTCTGATTAGCAGATTAAATCAGTACATACGGTAACTCAATATATTATTTCCTACCTGTTTTCTTCTCTGCTGGGCGCTACTTATGCTACTGTCCGAAGACCTGCCAGAATCAGTATGACGACATAGCTGGGTGGTGCCATCTTCGCTCAACCGACCCCGTCTACTTTCACCACTGTTCCTGTTCACAGTATAAACATTATTTGTATCTCAATTTGTAAAAGCTGAATGGTGCAGATTTGTACATTTTTTTTGTGACGTCTGATACCGCATGGGTCGCGAAGGTCATGGGTTCGAATCCTACAATGAGCTTGAGCTTTATGAAAAGGAAAACATCGTGAGTAAACCATAGCACGGTGGTAGGGTACTTTGTCGTACCCGACAGCTGGCTACCACCCTCGAGTTGAAAATCTGTCGCCAAGCACCTATCGATGTGTTCCGACAGCTGAACTTGAGAGCCTGTTCCCATCTAGGATATGTGTGCTTACCACCTTCGCCCACATCATCACTCACCATGGTGAGATTGTGGTCAAACACATATAAAATTATTTATTCATCCAAATAAGCCTTAACAACACTTATGGATTGTTAGACTCTAACACACGGTTGGAAGGTTGCTTTAGTTGAGAATAGCCAGCTATATACTCCAAGTTAATGGGTCCATCAATGGTATATTATTGACGGGCCGGTTGGCGTGGTTGGTTAACACACTGCCTATCACGCCGCAGGTCGTGGGTTCTATTCCCATCCAGGACAGACATTTGTGTGCATGAACATGTCTGTTTGTCCTGAGTCTGGATGTAATTATCTATTTAAGTATGTATTTACAAAAAAAAAAGTAGTAGATGTAGTATATCAGTCATCTGGTTTCCATAGTACAAGCTCTGCTTAGTTTTGGATCAGATAGCCGTGTGTGAAAAATGACCGAGTATATTTATTTTACATTATTAATATATGAACTGACCTATGATGATAATGCGACCGCCTAGTACGCACAGGGCTGGTTTGAGTGATAGTGACGCTCTTAGCGTTACTCGGCGACAGTTTGCTGGCGCTAGCAGCAGTGCTGTTGCCATTGCTGCTCACTGTATCTATCACTGGTGGTACCTAAATAATGGTAACATTTTGCTATTACTTGATAATATAATGTTAGTTCTCAAAGAGAATCCATGAGGTTAATACCCCCTTAAGGTGATCAGGTGTCTATACAAAGTTATTATATCTAACCACATGTGTTTTTTTACTAACCATAACACATTTGAGACTACTAGTGTGAGCTACAATCCCTGAATAACATAGAATGTTTCCATAAATAGTATTCAGTATGTACATGTCAAGGTGACAATTCATATTTTAATTGTTTGTTGTTTTATTGTTTAATATTTTTATTTATTTGTATTTCCTAAGTTGATTTTCAACTCTTTCACATTAGGATTAAAATCAGAAATGATGGATGTTAAGTAGTTAATAAATAAATCATCTAGGGTTCTTAAATGAAATATCTATCTGCAAGCAAAATGAGCTCATGGCTAACCTCTATTTTGTTTCTATTTAGCAGAGCATTCAGATGAAAATACCCACTCCCCATTTGATAGCCCTATTTTTAGAACTGTCCCCTTCAACCTCTCATTATCTATGTAAACCCTTGTCACTCATATTGTGTAGGTACTTATTTTTAGAAAGCTTAATGCAGCTAACTAAAAATAAGTCTATAAAAGGTGTGCTAACAAGGGAAAGTATTTTAAAAACACTCACCCTGGCAGCATAAAATACTACAATCATCACAATAATATGGCAATGAACATTAGTTTATCCCACCTTTACCCAATTTTACTTTATATCATTTACAAACCACTTAGGTCTTATGTTGATATCACTTCTAATTATGTATGTACTAGTTAAAAAGTATCCTATATGTTATTCCAGTATATGATCTACCTGTGTGCCAAGTTTCATTAAAATCCATACCATAGTTTTTGCGTGAAAGAGTAACAAACATCTACACATCAAACATACTTTCGCAATAATAATATTAGTAGGATTAACCAAAGCTATTTAATATAATAATATCTGTGCAATTATTAGACCCAACAACAGGTTAATGTTTTTAAAATATAACATACTGCATACCTGAGGAGCTACCTGGTTAGTCTGTGTGGATGTTTCACGCCTTTTCTGAGGATCCGTATTTTGTTTCAATGTTTGTAATTTAGCTAAGGGAATGATGTCACAGTCTGTAGGCCTATGCCACACTGTAGTCTGTGAAAAAACAATGTCAATTCAGAAATAATAAAAATAAACATGTGACTCTGTTCTTGATTATGAATAACTAGTTTTTCGCCCCACTGTTTCACCCAAGTTTGTGAGGGATCTTATCTTTTCCCAGGATATAAAGTATCCTATGTACCAGGATATGATCCTGTGTGCCAAATTTCAACAAAATCCATTCAACATCCAAACATACAAGCTTTCACATTTATAATATTAGTATAGAAAAATATGTTTTTTTAATTTATTTTGCTAAGGTAAATTCGAAAAATAATCATATAATGTTCGTGCAAAATATAAAAAACTTCAACAAATAAACTAAGAGATCTATTGTTTCTATATTTTATAACTAAGTTATGTCAATGCTATTAAAAATATTAATTAGTAGATGTGTTAACAAACCTGTGTAGATGCATTGTAATAATAGAACCTATGTGTGTTAATGTCAAAGAGTTCCCACCATTGTGAAGAGTCTGTTCGTTTCACTTTTACACCCTGAAACAATAGTTAATTCATAGCATTCAAAATGAATTATGTAAACATAAAACTAGACAATTAGGTTAATTAAAAAGATATATTTTCCACTTTGAGTAATTCTTAGCTAAAACTGTCATGATAGATGGTGATATCTGACTTGCCAGCAACTGTAAGTTTGTGCACATTAAAGTATATGCTATATTCCAATAGGTGTAGGCACACACCAGATTTTTTGCAGGAAACTATGTAGTCATATTGATAACTTTGCACAAACAGTATTATTATAATTCCTGGAATCACAATTCAAGTTGTTTTGGAAATACAAACTGGTTTATAGCATCAGATAATCTTTTACTAATTAATACCTACAGCTGGTTGAAGAATTGAATTCCAAAAATATTCTACACGTAATCATAATAAAGAGCCGAGAGAACGCCGCTAAGCGCTCATAGGAATTCCTCTTGCCCACAGGAATAACTAGGAAGTTCCCATATATAGTTGTGTCAGGAAATAGAAGTAATTGGAGCAGTAGTTTTACCTCCGGTGGGTCCCAAACGCATTCTCCCGTAGTTAGGTTAGCATACATATGCTCCTTTGTCTTCGGTTCAATTATCTCCACCCATTCCACCCTAGAATAGAACATCGCCACGTTTAAATACCAACACTATAATTTTATAGCTCAGCAACAAACTGTGAATGAATTCAGGGCGTGACATTAGCGATATCCGCGTACTTTATTGATTTTGTAACTTTCAACTACGGATATCGGAAGTAATTTGTCAACAATTATCACTAAAAACGAGAACATTATATTACCTTTCTGAAGACATTTTCACAAAATAATATAAACTTTTCTAAAACTTCATTTACACATTCTAAACAATTTATTTGACCTAAAATACGAAAGAAAAATTATCGGAAACCTTCCATGTTGAATGTTTACTTCATTCCAGTTTTTTTTATTTATTTAAAAGGCTTTAGTTACAAGACTATCAGCCTAACCATGTTGCATTCCACGGAGGATTATACCACAGAATAAAAGAACATTGTCTGTTGGTCGACGATAGATGTGAAATGTGAATACTATGCTCGGAACAATAACTAACATGGAAGCCGGGCTAAAATAAGTAATGAAATGCATATACTTTATCTTTTTTTACTTTCGACGTTAATAATGCGTGGGAAAGAGACATATAATACCGTTCTGTTTCGTTATTATGCAGGTTGTCACAAGCTATTTTTTGGCTAGTGATGGGCTTATCATCGACATTGTCGTGTCGATATAAGTCATCAAAGCAAACAAGTAAATATAGTTAGTACTAGCTGTGCCCGCGACTTCGTCCGCGTGGAATAGTGACTTTGGGCATATCTTTTGGTTAAAATATACAAGCAAATGTACAATTATAATATATTAGTGAAAACCACATCCGAATACGCCGTTTCTGAGATTAGCTTGCACAAACAGACAAAATTCTAACGATCATTGTTTTGGGTGCTATTGCGGTGATAAAGGACCCAATAATTTTTTTTCTCATATATCTTCCATGTACAGATAGCGATCCGTAACATTTTTATTATGTGTACCTATAGCTAGACTAGTTTTCTATTATATATTTTTTAATTAATATAGTTTATGCTTTTCTTAACATTCCCATGTTATTATAATTTATTATCAGTATAGGCGCTGGCTGTCGATGGATAATCTGCCAAGTGTGGCTGTGGTTTACTAACGGATTTACCACGACGGAACTTCGATGTCGGAATATCAGTCAAGTGTGGTAGGAAAGAGACGATAAGAATTTGACACAAGTATAAATGAAACTACAATTATTAATTTAATGTCTTTATTAATCATTAAAATCCATACTAATACTAATTTACTAATTAATATTATAATTATAAAATATTATAAATACGAAAGTGTGTCTGTCTGTCTGTCTGTCTGTCTGTCTGTTACCTCTTCACGCTTAAACCGCCGAACCGATTTAGATGAAATTCGGATAGGGATTGTTGGAGTCCCGGGAAAAAACATAGGATAGTTTTTATCCTAGAAATCACCCTTTAAGGGGGTGAAAAGGGGGTGGAAGTTTGCATGAGAAAAACCTATTGATGCACTGACTCCATTTCATTTTCATTTCACCATCATTAGGAAATCTGCAACAGTATTGAAATGATTATCGATAACCATTTTTACATCACTAGTAACCTATACTTGCGACAATTTTATTTTTCAGGAAAATCATAAAATAAAGCAAATACGTGAATTCTTTTGAGTAGATAGGCATAAAGTACTATTTTTATTTATCGTCTATCACTTTTTTTATTTCCAATATTGAAAAATATATCTCTAAACTCACCGATGAAATGTTAACGTTTCGTTCTCATTTTCTTTTCTCGAACTATGGGCTTTACACCCTTCAACAACACAAGACATCTTGTCCAGGGCACTGTACACCTCTCTTATATACTTTCTGGCCACGTTCTCAGACAGAAATTAATAATTAACTCGCTTTTTTCACTTAGTAAATTCGTCAAACTCCCGACTCGTATCAACAAAACATAAAACTACAAAATTAAGTTGATAGCCAACGTAAGTATTTTGACGTCTTGGATAGAACGTTTGTATTTGTTAGCATTATAAGAGGGCCAAAGAGGACCATTTGACATTTTGCTTGTGACACGTTCAAAAATAATAAAAACAAACAGCCATGTTTTGTTTCATTCCCACATTACGATATGCTAATTGACATAAATGAATAAACTGTATAGTACTCGGTTTTTATTTTAGCCCGGCTTCCATGCTAGTTATTGTTCCGAGATACTATGCCTCCCATCTCTACCCCACTGTTTAGGTTTGCTTCAAGTAGGTATTTAGAGTTACCTATCCAGTTTGTATACATAATTCTTGGCGGGAACTTTTGAAGTGACATTGCGTTTTCGTTTTATTTTCATAAATTCGTGTATTTTGAGTTTTTATTGAATAATATCGGTGGTGTTTTGCCCAATAAAGATCTATGGAAGTGCATAAGTGAAGTGAAATGAAATGAAACCGTGTATCGTTATTGTTAGTCCGACATAATTTTTAGTGGAACAGCCGCTAATTTTATTAAAACCATCGCACTTGTACGGACAAGGACTAGACTTATTATTATTACTTACTGGAATTATTATTAGTAGAATTATTTATTTAAATATTGTAAATTCTTAAAAAAATATAAGTATAAATTTGCTATACCTGAAAAAGGTCGCTAAGTTTTTAAGTACTGTGTAATATTATAAGACTTTACAGTGAATGCGACAATATAACGAGACTATAACATAAAAGAAGAATATTTAAAATAAAGAAATGGCTAATCTAGAAAACTTAAAAAGAAGTATAACTGATGTAGCCCGGTTTTGACAAACCGTTTTTATTGTCTATGTATAAAAATCTTCTTACCACTGTTGCCGGACTTCCCGATTTTACGGGAGTTCTCTCGATATGTGTAAACCTCTCGATTTTACACAACAGTTTGAATATTTTATTACGAACTTACCCCTTTTGCCCTATGCGCTGAATGTTGAGTATATATTTATGTTTTTGTGTTTTTCATTATGAGGCAATAAATATTTTTCATTTCATTTTAATGTAACAAGTTCTCATAACACGTATTCTAATTTTATCCAATAAAGTCCAATATTATATAACACTAGCTAGAAGAGGAATAAGAATGGATTTTTTGAAATTCAATATCTAAATAAGTAAACAAAGGATACGCGCGGCGGAAAGCTAGTTTAACTATAGTTTTGCTGTGAGCGCTGCTCATTAAGAAATATCAAACATTTATTTTTGGCTGTAAATCATATCATAAAAAAGGTCTCCCGATTTTTTAAACTGGCTCTCGAGTTTTTAAAAATGAGTCTGGCAGCACTGCTTCTTACGCTAGCTAGCTAGCTGTCTGTGTCTGTTGTACAGCTGTATACTTTTTGGGTATTATTAGCAATTTACGATTATAAAATAATCTTCAAGTCATACTTAATAGAAAATTCTCAGTAAGTATAGTAAATCAGTACAGTTTATTATAAATTTTTCAGTCCCCTATCTACTTAATCAATGTTGCGGTACCTTACCAGTAACCTTATAAAATGCCGGCGCCTTATTATTGCTGAATCATTTAATAGTAAAATCTGTAGACACTCGTCTGCTAAAACAAGTCAACCTAAAACACAGCCTATAAATATTGGTCAGTAAAAATTATGGATATATTTATTAATTTTATTATCATTTTATAGGAACTTCAGGTGGCCAGTTTTATAATTATTTATTTACTTTCAGCAATGGCTATCGATAAGTCAAACTTTTTGCTGCCAAACAATCAAAGATTTGTTGAGTTAGATAGCTCAACAGCATTTACCAATTTAACTAAACAAGAGCAACTATATGCTCACTATCTTAGTCAGGTAAGTTTATGTATTTCATAATTAATTTCCTGTACATTTATTAATTTCATATCAAGAACTATGATTTATTATCAGATGCTAGATACATCCATAATTATTTCATTGTACTTAAATTTAAAAGGTCTTGTTACATTTCAATGTCATTTCTTTTTATATAGCAAATTACATAAAAATCTTTTTCTTTTCAGGCAGCATGGAATGGAGGTCTTATAGTGCTTATTCAAACAAGTCCAGAATCTCCAAGAATCTTCTCACTTCTGCACAGAGTCTTTGTAGCTGAGTCTCTGGTAGACCTTAAGAAGTCTGCACTACAGGCAGGGGCTACTGAGGATGATTTTCAGGTATAACTAAGAAAGTTTATTGTGTCACTTTTACAGGTCAATATGTTCATGGGATTATGATACTTATGTTACTATAATAATTAGCAGCTGTGAAAGTTATTAGTATTTATGCTAATTAAAATCTCGAATGGAATCCTCAGCTTTAACTGCAATTTACACAGATATCCATGATATTTTACTACAGATGAAATTCCCTTTTATTCAGTTACAGTTCTTCATATAAAATTCTGAATGGTAAATTTTATAACATTTTATGACAAAGCTGTACTGATCAGTCTTCTTATACAAGGGCATGTAGGAATTGATTATTTTACTCATTCAGAATGGTATATCAGCATACATTCCTCTACACTAATATTATAAAGAGGAAAGATTTGTATTATTGTATATAAAAAATAAACTTAAAACTATTGGACAGATTTTAAAAATTCTTTCACCATTAGAAAGCTACATTATCCCTGTGTATCATAGGCTATATTTTTATCCCGAGAAAAGATAAGATAGCATGGGAATGCCGGTGAAACCGCGGAGGACAGCTAGTTTATCAATAAAGTAGGCATACCTACCATAGGTATCTAGTTGTTCCCATGCATAAAACAGATAACAAAACCATAACCACAAAACAATTTGAAACTATTATCTATTTACTATTGAGGTCATTTAATTTCATCATAGATCTTGTGGTTTTCAGGCATTTTTGGTATATGCTGGAGGTATTTTTGCCAATAGTGGAAACTACAAGGGTTTTGGTGATACCAAGTTCATTCCAAATTTAAGTAAGGAAGCATTTGAAAAGATTGTAAAAGCATCTAAAGCTTTTGAAAATGATACAGCTCATGTTACAAAGCTGTGGCAGAAAACCAGGAATGCTATTTATAGTATTGCACCAAGGCTCACAAGCTTAGGTCTGTCTGATAAGGTAAGATTTTGGTGCATGTTTATATTATAGGTAAATGTATAATTAAACAAGGCCCTTATTACTTGTACTTTATTTGTAATACACATGCAACAAATACTTTAATGATTGCCAGCAGGTTATGCATGAACTATTGCTAATATTTTGGTGATTTTTTCAGTATGTTAGTAAATAGTTTACAAACTTGATTTTTGATTGCTGGATTATTATTTTTGTATGCTGTTATGGTATGACCTAAACTCAAAATCAATGATATATAATTAAAAAAGCATGTAATAGCTTTGACAGCGACATTTTTGCGCGTGATTTTCGTCTATTGCGAAAACCTACTGTTTCACTGCTATGGTGACATATGAGTAATATTTTTTTTATTGAGTTTATCTCCCCAAGGCTTAACCTATTCCCATACCAAATATCATCGAAATTTGTTTAGCCATTTCGCTGTAAAAGAGCAGACAGACAAGAGTTATTTTTGCATTATCAAGTAACTTTATTTATAAGCAGGCCATCCATTAATATTTTAATATATAGGGTATAACAACATACTTCTCAAGCAATTGCACAGAGGCCGATTCCAATTTGGTCAATGACTGGATGAAGACAAAGTGTATTGAAGCTTATATATGTAGAACATTCAAGACTACTGCTGATGATGGCTGTAAGTAATTACAAATATTACATCTATACCCAGAACATTCTCTTAAATTAACTGATGATAATAATAATAAAATTTCTCCTCCATTTTACATGTTTCTGACAATATTTAAAGCTACAAAGTTTACAATGTGAATTTTCTCAACTGGTTTAAACGAAATGTGCGGATGTAAGACAAAAAAAATATCGATATAAATCGGAAAAAAAAGTTGATTATGTTAGCAATCTCAAAAACTAACGCACATTAATGTTTTATTTAATCAAAAAATAAAAATCTCGTCTTTTGGTTTTGTTATTGTTTCTTTTTAAGTAAACTATGTATTTTCTTCAAAGTAGTGTCATTAGAAAGACCACCTAGCTGACAGGATAAAAAGAAATTAATATATCGAACAGAAACCTGGTACAAAATAACAAAACTTGTAAAAAATATCTGTATTATTTTTCATTTGTGATCCATATCTTTAAAACTGGGTCGTTGAGGTAGACTTTTTTGCATGTTTTATTAAATTTCATGATCCACAAACTACAAAATATTTATGGGTCTATCTCTTTTCGTTGTTATGATAATCACCGCCAAAGATCAATGTAATGATCAAATTTGCGGATGTAAGACGAAAAATTATCGATAATATTTCGTCTTACATTCGCACATTTCGTTTGAACAAGTTAAGAAAATACACATTGTATACATACAGATACTAAAAAGTAGTATATATAAATTTGTATTGGAAAACTCTAAATATGAATTTATTTTTCTTCATTCAATAACTAAGCATAGTAATTAACTAAAATGATTACAGTACCAATCTACACCATACACTTGGCCAGTGTTGAAACTTCATCAAAACCAACACTTACAATGGACAAAGAAAAATACAAGAATGCATATTTCCAAGTTACCCGTGGTGACTACTCACCTCTGTTGAAAATTGTAAATGAACACTTGTCAAAAGCCGAGCAATATGCTGCCAATGACAACGAGAAGAACATGCTCAAACACTATGTGAATAGCTTCAGGGAAGGAGATTTGAATGAGCATAAAGAGGGAAGCCGATACTGGATTAAAGATAAGGGACCTATTATTGAGACGTGAGTTGGGTTAAATATTTTCAAGGCTATATATAGTGACTTTGGATACCGCGGCGAAGGTCGTGGGATCGAATCCTACAATGAGCTTGAGCTGTTGGTGAAGAAAAACGTCGTGAGGAAACCACAGCACGGTGGTAGGGTATTTTGTAGTACTCGACTGGCACTCAAGTTGAAAATCTGTCACCAAGCACCTGATGGTGTGTTTCCGCCAATTGCACTTGAGAGTCAGTTTGTCTTTAAGGCCTTGTAATAAGGTGTACAACACATTGGCGATCCCCTCGGTATTGCATTAGCAATACCTTAGTCTAGGTACGACGGTAGTCACTTACCAACAGGTGCCTTGTTGTCACTTGTTAAAAAACAATACTTTGATCATAAAAACTTAGCATTCCACAAGAACCATAATAGTTTCCCAACAATACCCTATGTTTTATCTAGGCTATGATCTAGAGTTACATAGTTCTAAATATCTTCTAAATCTGAACAATTCATCTGCAGTGTGATATGGTGGCGTGTCAATTTTTTTTAGTATGATTTTTATAAAAAAGATAAAGATTTAACTGGTTCACTACTTGCTCATTACATCATCATGTCAGCCGGAAGACGTCCACTGCTGGACCAAGGCCTCCCCAAGGATCTCCACAGTGGCTGATCTTGCCATCTAGGAGTCACATGGATACTTGATTACTTGCATCCTCTCCAACTATTGTATCATCTGTGGTCTAGCTACCAAGGCTTCATAGAAACCTACCGCGATCCTTCCGGACAGCGTGGTGAATTCGAAGGCTTTGTTGCTATGGTGAATAAAGAAATGTCGAAGAAATTTGGGAGCCTCGTCGATGGAGCCGAAAGATTCATCAAGCTTCTTCCCTGGGGTGATGACCTGGAGAAAGATACCTTCCTCAAACCTGATTTCACCAGCTTAGATGTTCTTACGTTCTCTGGGAGCGGAATACCGGCGGGAATCAATATTCCTAATTGTGAGTATATATCATTCATTATTTCCAAAAGTAAAGTTGTAGGCATAGATTACTAGCTGTCCCCCGCGGATTCACCCGCGTTTCCGTGGGATTTTCGTAACATAGCGTGATGTTATATAGCCTATAGCCTTCCTCGGTAAATGGGCTATCCAACACTAAAATAATTTTTCAATTTGAACCAGTAGTTCCTGAGATGCGTTCAAACAAACAAACTCATCAGCTTTATACCTAATATTAGTATAGATGTAGATATTAGCTATCTGGTTTGGGTTTGACCACATATTTGAACTTCTCATCATTTTTGTCTCTCGTGTTGTGGCATGTAATTATCCACCCATTTGCTAAAAAAAAACAAAGATGTTCTGTCATTTTCCCTTACTCATAGAAATTTTTGTCACCAATTTTCTAGATGATGAAATTCGTCAAAACGAAGGATTCAAGAACGTATCATTAGGCAACGTAATCCCGGCTGCTTACAAAGAGTCTGTCATTCCATTCTTGTCGGAAAAAGATAAGCAACTATTGGAGAAATACAGGGTCGCTTCATTTGAGGTAATTATTAAATAATATTCAAACTGTCAAATCAAATCTAAATTATTTCTTTATTAACTTTAGTGGTATTCATACCAGATATGGGTATGAATGCTACTCATGTCTTTATTCCACTATCTTATTCAGATTATAGGTTTAGTTAAATGGCTTGCTAATTTTAACTTGACAACAGGTAATAAATTGCCGTTTTTGACCACTTATAATGTTCTTGCCATATGAAATTTATTTAGTTAGACGATGATAGCTCAGTAGTAGTGACGTCGGATACCGCAGCTAAGGTCGTGGTTTTGAATCCTACATTGAGCTTGAACTTTCGGTGAAGGAAACCATAGCTCGAAACCATACTTTGAAAATCTGTCGCTAAGCACTTATCGGTGTTCCGACAGCTGCACTTGAAAGCCAGTTCCCATCTAGGTTTAGTCTGCAAATCACCTTCGGCGACATCATCGCTTACCATGGTGAGATTGCGGTCAAACAAAAGCTCATCCAAAAGTTCAAAAAGACACCTTATAATTTACAGTAGTCGGCATCTACACTAGTTAAAAACCTGTCATAGAAACTAGAATACTATGGCACTAAATATATCTAACATATTATGTTTGTATTGTAGGTGCAAGTAGGTCTACATGAGTTGTTAGGGCACGGAAGTGGGAAGCTGTTGAGACAAAACGCCGACGGCACGTTCAACTTTGACAAGACTAAAGTCAAGAATCCTCTCACTGGTAAGATTATGATACGAGGCATACGAGGGCTGCTATTTATGTATATATATTAGCCGGTATAACACAGTGAAACAAACAAACATAAATCATTTATTATAGTTTTATTGCTTTTCAAAATATTTGCATACGTATAATTGCATTTGCAATTTGTATTATTAATAAAACAATTTGTATTCTTCAGACAAAGAGTTCCATTTTTAAATGTTGTAATTACTTTTTTTAATATTGTTCTGTAACTGGCCAGTTCCGGATACATAAATATCAGCCCTTGTAGAATAGTCGAATGTAGGATTACAAACAATAAAGCGCATTTTACAAACGTCTGTTGTATACTATATTAGTTACTGTACAGTTTAAAGTCTATATTTTGATGGGTCTAATACATCCTCGCTTATTCCATGTCAATATAAAATTTTAATGAAATAAGAATAAAATATCTAACTAAATGGTAATCAAAGAAATAATAAGGTACTTTTTGTTGTTGATGTACTACAAAAACACTAATCTTATTTACCTCATTGTTAAATTGATAAATTTATTGATATAAAGTCATAAGTCTTGTGAATGTTTGTTTACGAATCACCTCATACTGGCTACATACAATTGTCTGAAACGAAGCACAGAGAGATTGAGATTTCTCAAAATTTTATGGAACTTGGGGAAAACAGTAGATCCCTCTGGAAAATTTGTGCTGTGTACTTATTGCTTCTACGCTGTTTGCATGGTAACATTATTTTTCAGGCAAAGAAATAGAGACATGGTACAACGAGGGCGAGACCTACGATAGCAAGTTCACGACACTCGGCTCGGCTTTCGAGGAGTGCCGGGCTGAGGCCGTCGGCTTATACCTGTCTTTGGACCCCGAGATTTTAAAGTAAGTTAGGTGCATTACCAACCAGACACTTATGGTTGGTATTTACATCCCCCGCATGTTTTTAGGGTTCCGTACCCAAAGCGTAAAAACGGAAACCCGATGACTAAGACTCTACTGTCCGTCTGTCTGTCACTATATCTCATGAACCGTGATAGCTAGACAGTTGAATTTTGCACAGATGATGTATTTCTGTTGCCGCTATAACAACAAATACTAAAAGCAGAATAAAATAATAAAAAAAACTACAAAATTTGTACGGAACCCTCGGTGGGCAAGTCCGACTCGCACTTGTCCGGTTTTTATATTATTACTAGTGGGCCCAGCAGACGTTTTCCTGCCCTGAAATTAAAACAAAACATAGAAACCGATTCCAGCGACGCGACACCTACCGTGTCCAATTTGTGAATCTAAACCATCTGTCAGCCCGATCTCGAGACATGTCAAAAAGTCGTTCTATACAAAATGTATGACAAAAATAATTGTCTTCTATATTCTACTTTTGTACATTTTTCTTATTTTTTAATAGTTATTCTGCTATTCCGGGCCGAGACGAATCTAACAAATCAAAAACCATGAAAATCGGTCCAGCCGTTTTCGAGTTATAAATAGTGTAACTAACACGACTTTCTTTTATATATATAGATGTCTCCATATAACCTCATAAATCATATTTTCGCGGTGAAGAAAATATCATATGAAGGCTAACATACTCGAGAAGTCTAATTCAAAAGCATGCGATGACCTTAATCTCTCAAGTCATTGTGAAAGAATTTGATCTTTAAGGTGGGAGGTACGAGTATACCAAGAGGATAGATCCAATTTAATTTTTTATTGGGAATTGTGATGGTGCAAGATATCTTCTGTCTCGATTTAAAGTTGGTCTTTGAGTAAAAGTTGTTCACCAAGACGAACCTAACTTATGTTTCAACTGGGAGTATAAACTCTGAAGGAGAAGTATATTATGAATTCATTTACAGAATATTTGGTTATGTGGGTCAAGAAGCAGAAGACGTAACGTACGTTAACTGGCTAAGTTTGTTGTGGAACGGAGCCGCGAAAGCCACTGAGATGTACCAGCCATCCACCAAGACCTGGTTGCAGGTATACTCACTCAATTTGTGTATCCAACAATCAAGAATCTTTTTACTAAACTTTTTTGAAGCAACGATAGCTGTGTTGTCGTCTAATGCCATGATAAAGGTCGTGGGTTGAATCCCACAATGAAATTGAACTTTAGGTGTGGGAAAACATTGCATCAGGCACCATGGCACCTAAGTACTTTGTACTCGGCTGGCGACTGCTCTCAAAAATTTGTTGTCAATTAAGGTCAATGTCTTGCACTATAAGGGATTAGGAAAAAGGGTGGGGCGCGACTTTTATACTTAATATGGAATAGATTTTTTATATGTGGAGAATATAAATTTTGAATGTCTACCATATCAATGATTTGGCTGTAAAACTTACTAAAAAAAAAAAAAAATTTCGTCTCTCAATCAATACATCACTGACTCTACACTACTTATTGTTACGTTCAGGCGCACGCGCGAGCTCGCTTCGTGCTAATGCGATTATTGGAACTAGAAGGCAATGGTACTTTGACGATAACTGAAGCGGAGCCCGGCAAGAACTTGCTTTTAACACTGCAGAAGGATCGCCTCGCTACCGATGGAAAAAAGATTATTGGTAAGTAAATGTTGCATTTTCACTTGACTAAGAATGTCAAGTTTGTATTATTGACTAGCTCTCCCCCGCGATTTCACCCGAGTTCCCGTGGGATTTTCGCATCATACCGTGATCTTATAAAACCAACACAAAAATATTTTTTCAAATCCGAAATGAATAATCTACCTACATAATAAACATATTTTCTTTTACTTGTTGTGACAGGTGATTTCCTAGTGAAACTACAAACGATAAAAGCGACGGGAGACGTATCTGCCGGCGAGCAACTGTTCGACAAGTACAGCCGGCTAGACGAGCCCTGGAGCCGCTGGCGCGACATCGTCATGTTGCACAAACAACCCAGGAACATCTTCGTGCAGCCTAATACTATTCACAAAGGTAAACACGCCTACCAAATATTAGTTCACGTTTCTGGGAGAAAACACCAAATACACTTTAATAAAAGTCATATTCTAAGGACTATAAATATTTAATTTGTATTTTCTCAATACGTGAGACATGGACCATGTACATCGGGTTCTAAATCAAACTACCGAACTCAAGTATGCTGCGAGTGTAGGCAAAATAAAGAATTTTTAGAGAAATAGCTTTTTCGTAACTCGTAAAATCATTCCTAGTTGTTTGTAGGCCGCTATGGCATCAACATATAATATTAAATATCTCGAAAATAGTGACATATTTAGTAGGTGACCCGCCCGCCTGTCTCCTCCTTAAGTTTGTCTTACTACTTACCGGACAGCCTGTATAATAAGTATTTTATATCTTTTAGTAGTAAATATTAGATAATATTATCTGATGATAATTAAATATTTGTTCTTCAAGGTGACGGCGTGGAACTAAAGCGGTACCCAGCGAGCGCTGAAGGTATGGTCACATCGTGGGTAGAACGATTCGCGAACACCAATGTGGACGACATCCTAGAACAGTTGGCGGAGGCAGACAACACGTACTTCGCCGAACTGCAGCCGCTTGCCGACGAATAAATTGATATATCTTATGTTTTATAATAAATTACTATCTAAGTTTGGATAATAAATTTTGTTAAAATAGTTTTTTTTTGTTTCTTCACAATAAAAATAGATGAACCATACACGATAATGTAGGATCAATAGCTAACCAAGCGATACAATCAATACGCAGTAGCCCTGTTTTCCGTTTTAGCACTTGGTTGGACGTGGGTTTTCTTTTACCTTAATTGCAGTTACGGACCAATATCTACACTGAAAAGTTTTGTGTTATCATTGTAGAAATAACCTTTGAAATAACAAACAACTTGTTTCAACTATATAATTTATTCACATTCAATACAAAACTTGTGTGATAGTAATTTTAATATTAAATCATTACAATCATAGGAAGTATCGCTAACAGTCAATGATTTACATAACTGACAAATATTAAAAATCATAACACACGAAATAAATAAGGTTCAATTCTAATAAAATTAATAAATAGATTCGAGATGAATGATGAAAATGAACAGATTTGCACAAAATTATTGCTTTTTAATACCATTCGTGATGGAACTAGCAGTAACTGTCGCGTCATGTGAACGCCAATCAACTAAACAATACAATACCATACGAAACAACTCTTATACAAACATTAGTTAGGTATATAACAAACATGCTGCGTACATCTATATAACTGAAAACGCTTTATATTGCTAGTGTGAGCGATTCTAATGTCCGGTCTATAAATAGTTTACAACTAAAGAAATCATCTAAGCACCATTCTATTCGATTACTGTTACGATTGTTGACTTAGCATTCAATACTAATGAATATTATAAACATTTTTAACTTAAAATTGACTTAAGGTCGCAATAAAAAATGTAAATTCAGATAATAACTATGAAAAAATTAAAATTAATAGAGTAAAAAGTATTTGTGCAAACACACTCTAAAAATTGTGTCATTTTATATATTTCAACAAAATGGACTATGTATATAAAATCCAGTCACTTATGTTTTAAAAAGGCACATAAGAATCAATTTACAATAAAAACTTAACAAAAGTCCACTCTTTGCAAAATATATTATTATATCAATATGTATGTAGTCAATTTGTATAATTATGTATTTCATTAATGAAACCCGTCGCCTGAAAAGCATCACCAAACAAAAATCTGATATTCATTTACATATAAAAACAGCTGAGAAATTGATATAAACTAATGTAAATAATATAGCACATTTTTATATTTTCATAAAACCGAGAATAAACAACAACTATTAGTAATATTTGTTGTTGTTTTCAACCTACTAAGCCATGATTTTTACTCAGTAGAATTAAATCTTTTTTCCCAGTCACCTAATGTTCTTAGACATGTTATATCTAGGTCATGAGATTCAATAAAATAGTGTTCTTTGCCACTAAAGACAGCCTATGACCTGTCAGTGATTGATTACTGATTAGATTCTGATCTGTAAACAGAACTCCTTATAATATTAAGTGCAAATACGGACTACATTTTGGCAAGATTAAATTAGTCGCTACAGCCTTGATAAAATTATGATAGATATCAACTGTAAATACTTATGGTAGTGACAACGTGTAAATTCTGACTAAATACATATTGTATCCTCGCATATCCTTAGGTTCGTGAAGTAATACGTCAACAAATGCTTATATAGATCACAAAATAAAATTAGTTCCTCGGTAATCAATAGTTCCTCTCAGTCAACTTTTTCAGAGCATTCTGTACCGTCGCTTTCGCCTTTAGATGAGACAGTGGATCTGAAAATAAATTCACACACAACGTTCTTTATCATGCGTCATTTCAAAATCATGATGGATTTATCTGTGATGTGCCAATACTATGAAATAGTGCTCCGAATTAGACTAATTAATCTACTAGCGAATGGATTCAATAGTTAAATTCTACATACTAGCCATTCCTGATTGATTACATATCGAGATATAATTGCATGTAAATAAATGTCATGAATAAATTTTTCAGTACTCGAAGGCATTCTGTGTATTTTACTGTACATATATTACACATTATGTATAATTCTATAGGATGTAAACAAAAACTTGTAAAGCATTAGTGCTGTAAAATTTAATTTGAAAGCATGAAGCGTGCACAGATTGAAAATCTTTCATTTCGGGAAGTTATTTTGAATTATTTACGTGACATGTAACTACTAAAGTAAATACACACCTTGGCAGTGAGTCCTTTTCGGAGTCTGGCTTTCTGGTAACGCTGATAGAAAAATTTTTTCTTTGCTTAATTTTATCCAAAATATTTTCGGGACTCGGCTCTTTCTCGCTCTCTTTTAATATAATAGCGGAATTTCGAGTTCTCTTTGGTCTGTAAGTAGCGTAGCTGCCGGGACTGTACATAGATAATGTTCTATTGTATTTGAGCGGGTCTCGTATCGAATGCATAATGTTATTATCCTCCGATCCATCGGGACCGTCCAACAGGGACTTAGTTCTCGAGTATCTGTGAGTTCCATACGTAGGTTGATCGTAATCCAAATAGCTTCTGCTACTCGGATACTTCCTGAAGTCATTACGGTCGAGAGATCGGTATGTATCAATCTTGTCATTAAGTCCATAATTGTCAAATCTTAAGTTATTTCTAGTGCTAGGCAATTCGGCTAGTAAGGATCTATAGCGTTCTGTGGACGGCGAAAGATCTGACGACACAGAGATTCCTGGAGATAGATCGTAATTGCTAGGAGACGTAGGCGAGACGTCAAATTTTGTTTCAGTCGGTTGAGAATGTATTCTCGCGACCGGATCGTATTCGGTCGCTCCGGGGCCCACTAAACTACTCTTTCGACGTTGTTTCTTTTCGTTAAATCTAGAGTAGAAACTTTTCCTTCGTATTCTATCAACTACATCTTCTTTTTCTGGAGTAGTAGACTCATGATTACGGAAAGGATGGTGTGTGGAGTTATCAGACGGTGACATATGATTTTTGTTTGTCAATTTAATATCACCGCCCACGTCAGCCTTTATTTCGGAATTTGATATAGTCGACCTACTTCTTGATCTGCTGCGGCTTAACGTATCGGTATTATCGACGTTTATATTCGACTCTATTAGCGGGGCCTTTTTCTCTAAAACGATTTTTTTTTCAGTCTCGTTGTCTGAGGAAACATTCATTATTTGTGGTTCTATCACAGGATTTGTAGGAACTATTTTTTTTACTCTTGGCAATCTGGAGAAGTCTAACTTTAAACTGTTTCTTAAGTTTTTGGGTTCGTTTTCTCTCTTAAGTACTGTCTGGTCATCATTTTCCGTAGACAATGCCGATACACTGTCACTCGAAGTCCTGCCATACTTATTTTTACGTCCTAAACCATTCAAAAGTAACGACGTCGGCCTCCGTGGTTTTTCTTTATCCACATTTTCCAAAATCGATTCAGTTATAGATTCACACTTACTCCTCGCTTCCCCATTCACGTCGGCATTGTCATTTAGTGATTTTTCTGCAACGGGTTTAGATTTATCCTTCGGTTCAAACTTTTTGAAAAGGCCTAAAACTTTCGACACCGCCGTTTTATTTTGATTTACGTTCGGAGTATCTAAAGTGGCTACATCGGATAGAGTAACAGCTCTCTTTATGAGATTAGATTCTGTAGGAGGTCCTACATTCACGGGAACAGACTGTTCTCTTTGCATTCTACTTAGTTTAAGGGTTTCCTTCTTCGCATCATTTTGTGAATTATTTTCGGCAACTTTTTCTGGTGAACTAGATTTAGAGGACGCGAACTTTTCTAACTTATGTCCAATCGATTGTAAAACTGATTTCTTTTTTACAGTTGTTGTTTTAGTTCCATCATCTGCAGTTTTGTCTTTAACTTTCTTTATGACCTTTTTCTTCTCTGTCGAACCTTTAGCGTCGATTGCGTCTTGACTACCTCCTAAATCATTTTTCGATTTAGACGACACTTTTTTAATTATCTTTTTCTTTATGGTACCTTTTTTTACGTTCGAATCAGACTCGATGGACTTTGATTTCACAATTTCTTTTTTCGATGAATTATTTTGAGGTTTATGGCTAAAACTATTAGCGTCGTCGTTGTTAATAGTTTCATTATAATCAATAGTAATTTCTGATGCTATAGATTTGCCGTTGTTATACTCGGATGATTCGGACTTGCCTTCGTCAATAATTTTATACTTCTTTAAAATAAAACTATCACTCGTTTTATCGCAATCTGGTTTCGATTCAATACTTGGTTCTGCCACGTCACTGCTTTTCAGTGAGTTTTGTTTCGCTAATTCGGGTTTTGCCTTTTTGGGCAAAGTAATACTGAAGCTCACTTCTACGTCAGATTTAATTTCGGGACCTGTAATTTCATTTTTCGTCTCGACTGTCGTTTCATCTTTTTTACTAATATTACGATTTAGATAAACTTTTTCTGGAGAGGGACTACTAGTAGGATAACTCTTTGGTCTTATTAATTTCGATTCCCTCTGTAACGTTCTGTCTTTATTATCGTTTTCTTTGCCTGACGAGTACTCAGATAGGACGTTTTCACTCGGCTCGTCTATGGAGTCTAGGGTCTTGACCGGGTAACTCTTGGGTCTGATCAATTTGGAATCTTTGGAGCTTTCATCAAATCGCTGTTTATGTTTCGTGTCATTTAAACTACTATTGAGTTTCGAATCGACGATCAGCGAAGTGTCCAACGTGGTCTCTTTTATGTTGTCTAAAATTGGGAAAAATGGTGTATTGGACCTGCTGCGCTCTTTACCGGTCAAGAGAGCGATCGGGGAGACGCTTTTGCGAGGGAAGCCGGGGTCCTCCTTCGGATAGGTCGGCGGGTCTAGAGCGTCAGTAGGACTCCTCGCGGTTGCGTCTAAAGCTTTACTTTTCTTCTCTCTGATCTCCCTCAGTATCTTCTGCGTCTCCAACTCCTTCTCCTTTTTATGTTTAGCATAAAGACTCTCGTCGGCGGGTGAGTCGAAAAAGTCCGATCGAAGGAACCTAGAAATGCGCTTCCTGGGTTGGTCGCCCGTGAGCCTCAAAGAGTGCCGTTTGAACCCGAGACCCGACGAGCCCGGCCCGTACGCCGCAATGTAGCTAGGCTCCGAGAGGATACTGCCGCCGTCCGACGAGTACGATTCGTCCAGCGAGTGGTTTCGTTCTGGTGTCAGGTACTTGCTGAGTAACGGTCGGTCGGCTCGCGAACCGGGCTCCGCGGTCGGCGATCGGGACCCGTCGATACTCTGATCCACCTCCGGGGAGACCGGGGGCGTCACGTCCCTGGGGGTAGATCGTCGCCGGATGCGGGGTAGAGTGCAGTACTGCGACGCGGAGGCCTCGGCGGCGCTCGAATCCGGTTCGGCGGGCGGGGTGAGGGTGCGCGAGGGTTCGTCAACGAGCGGGCAGTCGGGCTCGGCGTCGGTGGGTGGCGCTGGCGTGTCGGGTTGTGTGGCCTTGCCGGCGGAGTGCGAGCGAGCGTAGTAGTGTGGGTTAGGGGGCGCGGGCGCGGGCGGGGGAGGCGCGGCGTGCAGCGACAGCGTGCGGCGCAGCGAGCGCGCGGCGGCGGGCGGCAGGTGGGCGAGCAGCTGTCGCTGCAGGCGCCGCGACAGGGCCGGCGTCAGACCCGACAGCGCCTTCATCTCCTTCTCCGAGAAATGAATCGCACTCAGATCCAAATCCGACAGATCCAGTCCGCTCTCCTCGTCCTTTTCCGTGTTTTGTTGAGCCTTCGTTTGGTGCTTGCCGGTTTTCTTACTACTACCTGAAATTTAACCGAAAAACACACGTTTCGATCATGCAGAACGCTCGCTGGGATGGTGTATTTACAGTGTCTTTCGAAATGATACTCGGAGCGCGTTTCGCTGGGCGGCGCTCGACTCTTACGGTAGCGGCCTGTGTAATATTGCAACAGACGATTAGGTCTCCGGCGTTCGTCGGCGATTAATACAAACATCGATGCGATCGGTTAGAGTTAATATATAACTACGAGAACTAAATACGTTCTAGTCGAATTAGATCAAACGGAAAGCTTTAGAAAAATGCAAGAACAAAAATCACAAAGAATGCATTAAAATGTTGCTTTTGAACTGATTACAATTTACCAGAAGGCGAACTAAATGATTACTTCAGCGATTCTCAAATGGTATTTATAATAAAGGCATCTTTATTCTGGTAAACAGCCGCGGCGCACGGTGCGGAACACAAAAAACACATAAATGAAGAAATAAATATAGATTTAGTACCTATTGTTGTGTGTCGTTTGAGGCGGGTTTGTGGTTGGCGCTGGTGCCGCTGTGAAGTGATGATTTGGTCGGAGCATGCAGTGTAACGCGCAACCCAACTGCAACCACACCAACACAACCTCACTACCGCTTCTCTGCGCCTGCCATCCCGTCCCGCTCGCCCCTAAGTACCTCTGTGTAACGGCTGCAGGTAACTTGCCTCGCCCCACAACTTACTTGGGCGCAGTGTAATGTGTGTGTTTACACTCAACTCAACGCACTCTAGTTACGATACGTCGAGTGCTACGCTACCACATCCACTATCTACACATTTATGCCATGATCACATAATCAAACAAATCAATTAACTGTCAATATCTCCGATAGTTGATAGTTACGCATAGTAATCGAATAAATTTAGAAAATTAAACTACTTTACATTGATTGCCACAAGAGATGCGGACGAGCGCAATGCCTTTTCTTTTTACACTTCATGCATTTTTTATACTACTGTAAATAACTGAATTTTATGATATCTGAGAGCAACGCAACATTTTCCTGCTAGTGTTAGCGGGTAGGAGAAAGTCAACACCTGCACAAATAATGCAAATTGTATACAATATAACACTACAATGCAAAAAAAGGTTAAATTGATTAATAATCAAAACGATGTTAATGAACTCTAAGAAATAAAACACGATATATAATAGACTATGTAATATCAATATCAAACAATAGTCTATTATACATAGATACATTGTTAATTAAGAAAAACTTCGACAGTGGAAAACGTTACTAATATTCGAGGCAATGACGACTGTAATTTTTTAAGAGTAATTGAATATAATTTATGGCATGGGTTGATAGTTAATTTATTTGTTTTAGTGGAAGCTAGCTTCTTGTGAGTGTTTGTAGGCCCGTGCGGAGCGACAATTGCTATTTGCGGTGCGAATGTGAAACTTATTACAAAGTGATCTTTTAAAAATATGTTCTCTCACTCTAAGACAGAATAGAGGCAGAATATAGATTAAACTTGAATTTTGAAAAATAAAAACTTACTGCGAGGTATCAGAATCTCTTTGTAATAATAAAATAATGAACAAACATGCCATTGAATAAGATTTGTACTAATTTTTTACTCCATGAATGGAAAATTAAAAAAAAAAAACGTTTTCTTATGAATTATGAAAACAAGTATGAGGATGATTTTAGAAATAATTTAAACGTACTATGATTCACGTAAATTGAAATCCTAAGAATTGATTGTAAAGGCTTCCTTATTGCTCGATAGCCCTGGAGTTTTACCAAATGTGTTTATACACAACACGTCATATTTTAATAAATTATTATAGTATCTGTCTACTAGAGTAAAGTGGACATACTTCAGTGCTGGTCTAAACATTAAAATTGCATAAATGCATTGAATAATTGCAATAGCAACTCTATATCAGTCACGTTAAGATTCAAATTGGCTGGTGTCCAAAAGTGCATGCTTCTGAAGCCATCAGCTGTGTAATATCGGCAACGTTTTCCCCGTGCGCGACGTGCGCGGCAAGCGTGTGCACAAGCTGGCAACGTCTCACTCACCTCGCGGCATCTGTTGGCGGGACTTGTTGAACATAGAGTCGAAGTCCGCGTGCAGGTCACGGGAACCCCATCCTTCACGCCTGTGTACATACAGTTCATTTTACTATACAAGCATATTGAAAAAGTCTCATGCATGTGTTCCATAGCATGTACAAAGTGGCAAGTTCTAGTTGACAAAAGTGTTTTAAAAATCAATTTCTTTTTCGAATTTCCCATATTTTTTAGACCAGTTATGTGCAGTATATTTTTAACGCAATTTCTGTCTTGTGGTTTAAAGAATACACCTATCTTCCTTTCATCTATTTAGTGCAATAGTCTCCAAGTAAAACGGTTGTGATATACGGGCAGACAGACAGAATGAAGTTTTAAGTATTTCAACTATTATTATTCGATGTTCATCAGCATATTCTTTTTGTTTCGAATTTTGTTAATCTAGTGGGCTCAACAATAAAAATACAACAAAATTTTAAAAATAATAGACGTCAGCAAAAACTATAATTTTGTACATTCAACTCACGTTTCTGACACGCTTCTTTTACTTTCCACATATCTATGAGTTCTGCATGTAAATACAAATTCAAATTTTAAAGCAAAATGCGTATGTTAAAAATTAAGAGAATAATTAATTAGTACCAGTAATGTAAAAAATAGTATTGTATACTCACAATAGATGTCTCCGAGGTAAGTGAGGGCTGCATGCATAAAATTAACATAAATTAGTTGGAAAAATCACAAAAAATGTAAATTATAAAATGTAATTAACATGCTTTTTAAATAACGACTATATTTACGGCTTTTAAAAATTTTTTCAACCTATGCCTGGTTCATTTCATGAATATAAGATGTTACAGAACAAAATGATTAAGTTGTACATAACATAACATCAGTGGTATTTTGTACCCTGACTGGCTACCCATAAGTTGTATTCTGGCTTCTAGGCTTTGTGTGCTTAACACCTTCAGCCCCAACATCACTAATCACTGAGATTGTGACTGAACACAGGCCTATTAAAAAATACAATATATCATCAATAGGAATGTTACGTTGATTCATATTGATAATGCGAAATTTCGGATTTTATCGAGAGTATCAGTATTTTTTTAGAAATGAAACAGTATTTTTTTTAAATTATCAAATTGATGAAATTTGGTATAGAGATACCTTGAACCCTGGGGTATGTCATAAGCTTTTTTTTATCAAATTGAGGCCAAGTTTAGTATTCATTTCCATTAATTCATTTAACGAATTCCACGCGTACATAGTCGCGAGAAAAACCGAATAATTATTCATATAAACACAGGTTAAAATTTAAAAGAGCTAAATTATAATCTATTCAGGCACCATTGAAGTAAAAGATTTTATTAAGCTCGCATAGTAAGCAGCGAGTTGAAATATTAAAACATTTGTAAACGTTTCTTACGTGTAGTATATAAGCTACGCTACACGTATAAACAAAGTACGTAAGCCACACTTGAGTGTTTGAAACAAACATTACCTGTTGAAGAATGAATGGTTGTTGAAGAGTGAGTGCTGAGGGAAGCCGGAGCCTTCTTCACCGTTGAGACGATTTGTGAGCGCGCGGACCTGGAAAATTATAATTTTAATTTAATGAGCTTTTTCAAGGCCTTTTTCTCTTATTTTAATGCTACATCTTTTTTTTCAAATTCATTGTCTTATTTTAATATGTCATAGCATGTATAAATGTACAGAGGTACCTACGAATCTTTGAATTCAAATCTTAGTTGTATTACATACTGATTTAAGGTGACGATATACGCAAATGACCTTGCTCGATTGGCGCTGCACCCCCCGCGCGCCCTCAGAATGAACACGCAACGCTCTCCCTCGCAACTCGAATCGAGACAAAACAGATATTTTAAAAGTTCATAATACAGCTTGAAACGTGATAGTTATAGGAGTTACGTGACAATGAACCTTATTTCTATAAGATAAGGTCCAATTTCAAGTATCACAGGTTTCAAAGTATATTTGACGAATTGTACAAGCTATGGTTACTCCAGTGCCGCATAAAACTTAGGTTGAGTCCAACAACAATTTCAAGTTTGTTGGTTATCAAAAAATCTATTTTTATTATCTTATTAAATATAATTCTTCTGTACGTGTGTTTGTCACCTAACGGCTGGACCGATATGGATGAAATTTTGTGTGTATATTTCAATGGGTTCCTCGATGGTCTGACATTTGGACCCGGTAGGTGGCGCTGGAAACGGGTTCTAAGTTTTGTTTTAATTTCAGGGCAGGACGTCTGCCGGTCCCGCTAGTATATGTATAATATTTTTCGAAGTGATAATTTAAAAAATGTCTTTATTTATTTTTATTATGTATAATATAGGTTCTTTTAATTATTAGCATTCGCTATAATATGTTTTCATCCGTGTGGATGTCGAATACTGCAAAAAAAAAAGTAAGTTGTGTAACTTGATGAATTCATATTTTTTCTAAAGGTAGTTACGTACTAATACTATAATCAACTATATGAGTAGTTCTACAAACTAACGAACTTTCGACGCCTCAGCTAAAATACCATGAAACATTTTAAAAGTTTCTAAAAAACATCGCTTAATTAATGGACGAGCCCTAGCAACCGCATCGCGATGTATAGCTAAAATATACAACACTGCTTTAATTACACCATTTATGATATTGTATCGAGTGGAGAAAAAAGTAGCACAGGTCCGATCAGCACAACGTCCCGTCCCGCACTGAAATGACGGGCGAACGAGGGGACCAAAGCTGTCACCGAGTTAAAAATCGAGTATAAATTTAATTAAAAAATAACAGTAACTTTTTTTGAAAAAACAACAAGACAGTTCTATTTGTTTTAGGTGTAAGAATATCTGTAATTAATTTCATGTTATTTGAATCCGTAATATAGGAGAGAAATATGTTTGAAATTTCAAAAAGGCTCATATCATCAATCAAGTTTAACATATATTTTTTATAAATCACTTGCAATAAAGAATGCAGAAAAATCTTGTATCGAAAATCGTCATTTCACGTATATCGTCGCCTTAAATTCGATGTTTCTGAGAAAAAATCCTTAACGAGTGGACAGACACACAGGGAACATAGGTCCCATTTTTCTATAATGAGGTACAAAACAAACCAAACCAACAAATGGGACGCCATAATATTGAAATGTCTGCCATAATATTGAAATGTCTGCGATAATATGTATTTAAATGTCTGCCATAATAATAATGCACATACCCGATGCAGTAGAGTAGAGAAGAGGTTGTCAGCGGTGAGCCGGTGGAAGCCCTCGTCTTCCTCATCGTCTTCTCCCGAGCTGACGGACTCTGCGCGGGCGGCGCGGGATGATCTCAACCTGTGCATGTGTCCATCGTCTTCCTCCTCGGATTCACCGCCACTTACTAGGCTGCTGTAGTGTCATTAAAGTGGGTTCACTTATGAATAAAATTATTTCACAAGCACTTAGGAACTAATTCTTAACGGTTCTGCCATTTGAACCTGCACAAAGCGCCGGTATATAGCATTTTATTGATTAAGAATTAAGATACATATATATTACTGTTTTTAATAGCGACAAACATGCGATGTCAATAAAATAAATCGATCACACTATGATTGTATACTATCAAATCAAATCTCTTTGACACTTTTATCTGAAGTGGAATCTGTATTTATGAAAGGCAATCGTTACTGACTGACTGACTGATCTATTAACACTTTCGGCACGTAGATAACTATTATGACCTTGGTATCCGCTTAGAAAGGATTTTCCAAATTTCACGCCCTAAGGAGATGAAACGGGGGTCCAAAGTTTGTATGGAGAAAAGGGATCGCGGGTGAAACCGCGGGGCGGAAAGATAGTAACTTTATAGATCTATTCTAGATAAATAGAAATTAGTGTTAAAAAGAACATACCTTATACGCCTAGGCTTGGCCTGCCTAGGGCGTGAAGTAGCAGCCTCTGGTTCGAGACTGCGTTGTCGCGGCGTGACGTAGCCCTTGCCCTCTACAGCGATGGGTATGATGAACTCTCGAGCTGACTTCTTGATGGGCTCGCCCGGACTAGAGCAAGACTCTGTGCCACTTGCGTTGCCCGATTCCGTTGACGCTAGTCGCCTGGACGTTTTATGAAAAATAAATATGTAAAAAGATATTCAAAATGAAAATGATTCCCACTTCTGAAGTGGGAAAGATATTTGGAGGATGTCTTGCGTTATGGAAAATCCTCAAACGGATCGACATTATAATTAATTTTAGTATTAGTTTGTTTGTCTTTTCGATTGAAAGTAACATATTGTATGTAAACGACGCGTTCATTTGATAGTACGATAAGACGCGGTAATATTATAAATAGTTTGCAACTTATTGTATGTAGTCAAAGTGTATTGTTTATCTGTAACATTTACCGAATTGTCTATGGTTAATATTTATTTATGACACACTTGTGTAACTAAAAAATAATGTTTTTTTCCGCTTCCTCTGTTTTGCCGCCTTTTTGTTCCGAATTAATAAAATCCTATATACCTATATAATAAATGTATATTTTGTAAAAATATCCTTGTTTTTCACAAAAATCCCAAATTGAAAGCGATGATAGCTCAGTGGTAAGTGACGTGGGATACCGCGGCGAAGGTCGTGGGTTCGAATCCTTACAATGAGCTTGAGCTTTCGGTGAAGGAAAACATCGTGAGGAAACCACAGCACGGTGGTAGGGTACTTTGTAGTACTCGACTGGCTGGCTACCACCCTCAAGTTGAAAAACTGTCGCCAAGCACCTGTTGGTGTGTTCCGGCAATTGCACTTGAGAGCCAGTTCGCCTTTTAGGCATTGTAATAAGGTGTACAACACATTAGCAATCCCCTGGTATTGCCAATGTCTATAGGCGACGGTTGTCACTTGCCATCAGGTGACCCGCCTGCCTCGTTGTCACTTGTGACATAAAAAAAAAAATCTTCATTTATCCCGTGTTCCAAAATATCTACACTGCACCAGTAACACTGTTTAACTTATGTCAACACAAGACATCATAATAGTTAACATTTTAGATACATAAAGTGATACCTGAGAGGTGGATGAGTGGCGCGGGGAGCCACAACAGGTGCTGGCTTCGGTGCGGGCGCGGATGCCGGTATGGGTGCGGATGTGGTTGCGGATGCGGACGGCGCCTCATCCGCCACGTGGATGGGAATGATGCGCTCCACTGATACGCCCCTGCGTAATTAATTTAGTTTATTTGTATTATGTAGATTTATATAAACAAGTGAAAACAAAAGCTACATAAACAGGAAATGGCTTTCTATGGCCGAATGAGCTGACGTTTTTATTACGTTCCTAATAGATGTTTATTTATTTATTTATTTTATTAGCGATAACAAACAACTACACATTAAAATACACAAGTTTACAATATTAGATGCTTAAAATATTAACAAATGTGTAGTCTACCCCGTTATCTAACAGCTTACTAAACATGTGGTCGTATTAACCTATCAATGAGAGACAACAATGAAAAATATATATATATATAAAATTATAATAATATGTTATTATTTATGATAATTTATTTGTTACTAGCTTTCCACCCCGCGGCTTATTTATTGCTAAGTGTTATAATCCCAAGTGCTACTCTATGTGTTTGTGAGTGCGCATTATTGCTTACATTCACCTACGCGTCGACTAGCACTTGGGATTATATGGATTGACGCTTATGCGTGTATCACTGAACGTGTTAAAATAAAGTATAATGATACTCACTGATAATGTAGCTTTCTATAGGTGAAATAATTTTTAAAATCCTTCAAATATTTTTTGAGTTTATCCATTGCGAATTAACACACCAAAAATAACTTTTCTTTATAATATTTGTGTAGATTTGAAATGAAAGCGTTTGGTGTATTGGTGTTATATTACAGTAATTGTTGGTCAATCTTATAGAGATCATGTCTTCTTTGAAATATTCTACCTGCCTTCCCATAGCTTGACCAACCTTGCGGTCGTACAAGCCGAATCGCGGGGACGCAAGGTACATGACGGTGTGATGTTTTCTTTGACAGTATCACAGTTGTGTTGACAGCATACCTATTGCGATGATCCTCGACGCGATGCTGTGCCTCAGTGCGGAAGACCCTTGGCTGCGCGTGCGCTGGTGCCGCGGGCGGCGTCCCCGGCGGGGACGGGGACAACAGTGACGTCACACCCGCAGACGATGATCTGCCGTACGGGACTGGCGGTTTGCCTACACACATTATAGTTTGTATACATGAGTTATATGGATTTATTATAAACATCGAAAAATATATGGTCACTTTATTATGAAATCTATTTATATACCAGCTGTCCCATGCGGCTGTTTTAGGAAAGGTTCTCGAAGGAAAACTTTAGGGTCGAATATTAAAAAGTCTATTCTTAGCAGAAACAAGTTTGCAGAATTTATACTTTCTGACATGTCACATCTGTGAGTGGTAATTTACTAAAAGCAAATTACCACTCGTATATCAGGCAAAGACAAAACAGATCAGTACCTTTTTCTTAGTAGCTATTTACGAGCTTTTTTCTCGAGCTCGTTAAGAGTAAGAAAATTCTTCCTAATAATTTTAAATAATGAATCAGCGAATACTAGTAAATAGAAATATATGTGAACTTGCCTGTGCGAATAGCAGTGGAGATGATGTCACGTGCGGCGCGCCTGCGGTGGTCTTCACCCGCTCTCTCTTCTGCCAATTTGGCCATTGAGTTTTGGAGACTTCTACAATATATATTGTAATTTTTAATTAACATTTTATAGATGTTTTTTTTATATGGATATGTTTTATTTCTATAGAGAGATAGTCGAAGTCGCTAATTATAAACTGTTTGTATTATGACAAATTGTAACCATATATGCAAAAACCTTATATGCAATCTGTGGACAAGATTAGCACAAATCCAGAAAGTGTCGAGAGATGACAATTTATTGTTGCCACCATCATATTAGGATACATAACTTAACAAACAGTACAATTGTTGGGGAAAATTAAGCATTTACTTGACTAATATTTTTGTAGTCAATTTGAGCAAAACCTGGCAGATGGAACAGGCGTCCCATCTGCTACAACTACAAAAAGAACATACTTCCAGCAATCGCGATTCAAGTACTTAGCTCCTATATTCTAATGTTAGCAATTATTGCTTAATATACTTCAGATCTAGACTCATACAAAATATATTGCGGGTAACTTACCGTCTAGCGTCCTGTAGCAATACAGAGGGGTCAACGGCGGCAGTACCATGTGTAGGTTCACTTTCAGTCTTCTTTACACCACCACGGTTAGGTTCTACTTCTGTAGGTGTCTGTGTTATATAAATAAATACAAATATTTAAGTGTTTGTGGCATTATACCAGCAATTCTTTGAACATAACCAGCGAGTTTTTGGTGAGATTGAGGTCATGAAAAAATTTATATTGAACTTACCTGTGAAGGCTCAATGCCAATCTGTTGCAGCCTAACTGTGCCGTTGTTATCTGGAGACTTTGCGGGCATTTCGCGGTCCTCACTTTGTGCTTTGGGTTTAGCGATTTTAGACACAACTGCAAAAATAATGAAAAAATTACGAAAAAATAACTAATTAAAGTTGAAATTAATTTATGATCTTTTAGCGTAATCAAAAATTTTCGCAAAGTAATCACCTTTAGAACTCGTAGTTACTTTTATATCTTTATCATTATGTACATAAATATTTGGTTATTTACAACGGTTAGTATACCTGGTTTAGAGACGTTCCGTTTGATTTCAGGAGGGGACGTTAATGAAGCTCGTCGCTCGAACTGATCTTTGAAACTACCAACGTTTCCGCCTAATATAAAAAAAATATCTTATTAACAAAACGAAGATTCAAACCATATCAAAGAGTAAGAAAATAGTACATAATTCGTGAAATGAGTTATATTATGTTGTTATTGTAAATATTTTTAAATAGTTGTGAACTTACATTTTAAAATTGTTATGTCTCGATGTTTTTGACACAATTTCATCAAAATTTTGATTTTGATAAAAATTGAGTCAAAAAAATGGTGGCTTCTCTAGTCTAAAGTGATGATAGCTCAGTGGTAGAGACGTCGTCTACCGCGGCAAAGGTCGTGAGTTCGAATACCAAAATGAGCTTGAGCTTTCGGTCAAGGAAAATATCGTGAGGAAACCACAGCACCATCCTTATGTTGAAAATCTGATGCTAAGCACCTGTTGGTGTGTTCCGGCAGTAGCACTTGAGAGCCAGCCTTTAAGGAATTGTAATAAGGTGTATAACACATTGGCAATACTGATGGTGTAGCTGTCTATTCACTTATGAAGCCACTGGATGCGAGTAGCGCAATACCGACCATCGTGGAGATCCTTGGAGAAGGCATTTGTCCAGCATTGGACGTCTTCCGGCTGACATAATGATTCACTTACCATCAGGTGATCCGTCTGCGTAGTAGTCACTTATAGTATAAAAAAATCTAAATCGATATGTCACGTGAAAATTATATTTACCTGGAATAGAGAGCTTTTTCGGTTTAGTTGGCGTCTGGTTGGCGCTATTTGGCGGTTGTGGCGCTATGGAGAGCGACGTTAGTTTGTCCGCCGCTGATGCAACGGCGTTGGGTTTCACTTCCTCCTGAATAAAAAAAATTACATTTTAAATTACATAATTTTTACCCCATGTCATGTAGGTCGAAATAGAGTATACACTTTCTGTTTAAGAGGTTTTAATTTGACCTCCGAGGTTGCGAAAGTAACTCTGTCTAATTGGTTTCCACGCTGAACTGATGGGAATATACCTTTGAGGGAAATTTTAACTTTTTTTTAATCAACCCTGAAATTGAGAACAAGGGTTTAAAACGTTAATTCCACTCCATCATAGTTACTCTACTCTATGGTACAGCTTTTAAACTGCTATGAGTTTCTTTTGAATCAGCAGATGAACATGATTCATGGACCACGTTGAGAATCAGAATCAAAATTACTGTAACATATTAAGAGGCAATCGTTACTGACTGATCTATCGACACTCAGCTCAAAATACTGAACGGATTGAGCTGAAATTCAGCACGCATATAGTTATTATGACGTAAGTATATGCTAAGTAAAGATTTTCCAATCGGGGTCGGAAATATTATTGCTTTACCTTTGACTCATCCCCTTTCTCTGGCGACAGTTTCTCTACAGTTTTTGTTGGCGACGTTTTTTTCTTGACAGCCACACGTGGCTTGGCGCCAGTCTTGTTGACCTCCTCTTGTTTGGGTTCTTTGATGACGTCCCTTGTCGCGTCCTTGCTTAGTTCTATAGGTGCGGGCGATATTGTCATCGTCGCTGATGACTTTAATGTTGGCTGGGTCTGTTTGATAAAGATACTTTTGTCATTTTATTCAAAAAATTGGGTATATTATGGAAAAAATAAAATTAAAAAAAACTATTCATACAGTCGAACATAGAACCTCCTCCTTTTTTGAAGTAGTTTATAGGTTCAATATCTCCAATATACGCCATTTGTGACCAAAGGGATGTTGAATGACATATCAAATCAGTTTCTTTTTATTAAATGTCAAAATGATAGATTTTATGGAGATTTGTATGAAATACTGGCTTATGACGTCATAAATATAATATGCTCCATAAAATATACTTTTTAATACAGTTGCTCAAAAACTGGTGTATTACAGGGACGTATAGCGTTCGGGATGTGGGCTATTACATACTAGTGCTTTTTTTTTACCTTTACCGAACTCGTGCGTTCTCTTTCCCAACTGTCAAAATAATGTCTATTAAAAAGAAAAACCAACCATGAAGTTTTTACTAAAGAGTTTATGTGATTCATACAAATACGTATATTTCTAAAAAGAAGCTACTAATTTATTTCAATATCAGATTTAATTGAATGAGTTAGGTTAGGTTTCATTTCATTTCATCTCATTAAATTTCATTTTCATTTCATATCAATAAAAAAAATATACTGAAGACTAAGCTGTATGGACAGTTCCCTTTGGGTGAAGAAAAAAAAACTCTGCTTATATTCTACGGTTGGCGCCATTTTCCAGAAATTTTCTTTGCGAGTTTAGTTGTTTGTTGCACAAAATGAGTAATTTCGACCCTATTTTTTTTTAATTAACACCACCGGAATCACTATAATTGCACAAACATTGTATGACAAATATACATGAACAATCATACGAAATTAATAATAGTTTGTCTCAAACAGTAAATATGCAACCTAAAACTTCCCCAGTAAGTTTAAAAAAACTGTACCAATTTCAATGTACATGTGTACTATAACTTTTATAAGAAATAAATGATTAGTTAGTTGAGTTTATTGTGTTTTTATTATTTTATTAAATTGCTTCATTTTTTCGCAACTGTATTAAAAATAGTCGTTCAGTACACTTGCGGAACCGTCATTTGTCGGAACTCTTTGCAATGACAGCCTTTCCGCACTTGTAATGAAATATACTATTGTTGTTAAATTGGTAATTAAAAATCATAAAATGAAAGTGGATGGATAGTAGAATAAAACCGAAAAAGGATAGATTGCGTGAGAGATGATATGAGTAAGAAAAGAGTGAATTCCGATATAACGGGCGGAATGGAAGATTCCGACCACAAATAACTAAGAACAGGCAGATGAGGCAACATCCCTATTCTTCATGGCTGGTCTTTTGATGGTAATTCAGACGGACGTCACAGATGTTTCTAGATTCAATATGTAAAATTATACAAACCTGTTCAGACTCGACGGGCAAGTGATCAGCCGGCGGCGAGTCTGGCGACGCTTCTTCTGGTAGGGCCGGCGCTTGCGGCGCAATACTCGCGCAACTACAACATGATTTTTCTCAATAATATCGTCTATAGCTCCATAACAACCCTTATATATGAAAGATCAGATTCCATATGGGTACACCTGTGTGTATACAAAACTCGAAAAATAGTATAGGAGAGTATTTTATGTACTGTTTATTTCGAATTTCCTACGGAAACAGGAATTTCAAGTCATTTTGTAGGTTTGAGTTATAATAACAGTTACCATGGCAACGGTTCTATTTACTTCCACAATAATTGATATCAGACGGTGCCACAACGAAGCGAAGTTTAGCTAGCGAGTGAGTAATAATACTAAGTAATAAAAGACGAAGCAAACACTTCTATAGAGGAACTAACTAGTAAGTGCAGTTATCGGAATTCACAAGGAGGTGCTTTTATTTACTTTGGATAAGCTTTTGTTCGACCACAATCTCACTTTTAAGTAATGATGTAGCTGAAGGTGCTGGCACACAAAGCCTAGAAGGAATCTGTATATCAAGTGCAGCTAACGGAACACACCGATAGGTGCTTGGCGACAGACTTTCAACGACGGTGGTAGCTAGCCAGTCGGGTATTACAATGTACCCTACAACCGTGCTGTGGTTTCCTCACGATGTTTTCCTTCACAAAGCTCAAGCTTGTAGGATTCGAATGCACAAACTTCGCCGCGGTATCCGTCTTCAATAACACTGAGCTATCATACACGATATACCATTCACCTTGATGCTTTAAAATTGGTGCTCAATTACCTGGCAACTCTTTCTTTCTTCCTCTGCAGTCCACTGGCGGACATGGCAAGCTCTAACTTGCGTTTGTTGTCTCCGGCCGATACTATAGTGCGCGTGGGGGACGGCTTTATTGCGTCTTCACCACCCTCTAATAGTGGAAATTATTTACTTTAGTGTGTTGATCGTACATTTTACGTTCCACTTACACAGCTCAGTAAAAAGATCACCATTTTCGAGATATATCTGATTTTGAGTTCTAGATATTAAATATCTCAAAAATGGTGACATTTTTACTAAGATCATTATTGTATATTTGGTAGGTGATCCGCCGTATCATCTCCTCCTTAAGTTAGCCGTACTACTTACCGGACACCCTATATATATTTTATTATGGGTAGGCTATAAGTTTCGTCATGATGATTTCCTTCACCAAAAGCTCAATGTAATTTTGTCTTATTGCCTTGTTATTTGTATTGTATAAGTTGTAAATACGGCACGACTAAATCAGCCACTACGAAAACGGTAAAGTTATCAGTATCCTTTTTCGACCACTTCACTAACATTCTAGTTAAACGTTTGAATTAACGAAAAAGTTGCTAATATAGTCAGATGGATGAGAGTTGTGCCAAACCAGCCATCGTGGAGATTCTTGGGGAGGCTTTTGCCCAGCAGTGGACATTTTCCGGCTGACAGATGGTCCAAAAATATTGTAAAAAAAAACCTTGCTGAGTCTTATCAGTTTTTCTCAGTCGAAGGCTGACTTCCGAAGTGGTGGTTACTTCTGTAGCTCGACCTAACCTCCTCCTAGGGCCTAAACGGAATAAATGGTTTTGAGTTTACCTGCAACAAGCTCTAAGATCCTCTTCTCAGCAGAGTTGCTAGGTTCAACGGCTATTGATGTGGAACTCGTAAGGTCAGTGCAGCTCTCTTCTGGGCCCCCTATTTCAGCCTGCACAGGTACATTATATGAATGTTCTCGTTATATCAAGTTCCGAAACAAGCTGGGAAATCTTATGTATACGGTAACTAACACACTGCTGATACTACTATATTTTGTGTTGGAATCCTCAGATTTTGGGTTGGAATCCTCAGTAGATTTTCCCAAAATCATTCCAATTCTTCTAATCCTACTAATATTATAATGAGAAAGTTTGAATGTTGGATGTTTGTTCCTCAATCACGCAAAAACGGCTGAACGGATTTTGATGAAACTTGGCATATAGGTAGATCATATCCTGGAATAAAACATAGGCTACTTTTTATCCCGGGAAAAGATAAGATCCCTCGGGAACGCGGGTAAAACCGCGGGGCACAAAACTAGTTGTGCATATAAAAATAAGAGAAAAATGTGAGATAGGATACCTCTGGTGGCACGACGACAGAATTAGAGTTAGATGGTGCTGCGGGCGCAAGAGACAGCAGTAAGTCCAACCTGACGGGGGTTTCTGCTGCTAGCATCTCTGACATCTCCAGGCAAGATGTTTCACAGCCCGTGTTCACCCATCTAATAAACAAACTTAAATTAGAAGCCTGTATAGATAATCCCATCTACGAAAACCCGCCCCACTCTTTTTCCTTATTCCTTACAGTACAAGTGTACATCCTTTTGCTAGTGGGGAAACAGATGGCTGGCTTAGATTTTCCATACACAGCGCATAGCAAAGGAATAGGGATGTTGACTGATATATCAAATCAGCTTCTTTTTAATAAATGTCAAAAAGATAGTTTATATGAAGTTCTGTATGAAATACTGGCTTGTGACGTCATAAATGTGTAGATGTAGCAACATCAAAAAGATCTACTCTTTGTCGTTAAATTGGAAATTAAAAATCGTAAAATGGTTGAATTTTTAACGTGTTCGCTAGTGTTAGATATGTTTTCTCTAGCAACGCTATATTTTTGTACTAACACCTTGTGATCGATAGATAGCAAAGTGCCAATAATATGGACAAACTTTTGTTTTTTAATGGCTATTAGACAAACAATTTAAAATACACTCAATACGTTTGGTATATGGTACTTACGGATGGTCACAGATGTACGCGATGTCGGCTCGCTTCACGGGGTCCACCGTCAGCATGTCGCGAATTAGAGGCGACGCGCCTGCAAGCCAAGGGTACCACTATTATATTGTATTTAAATCTTTGTTTTTAAGGTGTTATGAGTATAAAATTGTATAGCGTTACTTTACTGACAGTTTCTAGATGCAGATCAATAAATGTTGTTTTTACTATGTTTTTATGCCACAAGTGACAACTAGGTAAGCGGGTCACCTGATGGTAAGTGACTACCGTTGCCTATAATCATTAGCAATACCAGGGGGAATGCTAACATGTTGTATTATTACAACGCCAAGGCAAGTGGCTCTCAAGTGCAACACACCAACAGGTGCTTGGCGACAGATATCCAACTAGAGTGTGTTAGCCAGCTAGTCGCTTACTATCATCAAAATGAATATTTTTATATTACAGATGAATTTTATTTAAAGTACTATGCATTTCTCTTACTGGAAGGATTTCTAGGCTCATAGTAGTCGCCGTTGCTGATCTGGCGGACTAGACGTTTGAAGTTGGACCCGTCAAAGGGCATCGCTCCATAGACTAGAGTGTACAGAAGCACGCCTAGCGACCAGCAGTCCACCTGTCCAATAAAAAAAATAGTTTTTACTTAAGAATCTTTATCTTTACCCGATTTAGGATTAAGCTAGTAAGATTTATAAAAAGACATGCGATTAATCCTTTACCGAAAAGTCGTCGACGAATGTTGTATTATATTATCATCACTTACCATGAGATTGTAGACAAACACAACTATTCACAGTATAAATTAGACTAAATTAGAGAGAGAATTGGTCGAATATAAAATACCTCTGGTCCAATGTAAGGCGTTCCTTTGACAATTTCTGGCGAGGCATAAAGCGGTGACCCGCAAAATGTGGATAATAACGATGTCTCTTTGAATACGTTTGAAAGACCGAAATCGGCAATCTAAAAAATAAAGAAGTACACATTAAAAAATTTAATTAAATCCTCCAAGCCAGAAAGGTTAAATCTTCTTATAACGTAACGGGGTTAAAGTTAAAAGTAGGAAGATCAAAATGATACCGACCTTGGCACTACCAGTATCGTCTAGCAATACATTCTCCAATTTTAAATCTCTATGGCAGATTTTATGTATATGGCAATAATACACAGCGGTTGCAATCTGTCGGAACAACCTGCAATAATTGAGAGTTATCAATTTACAATTAATATTAGATGCCAGTTGCATTATTCATTTATTTTAGAGCATCTGCCTAGTGCAGGGGTCGGCAAACCGCAGCTCGCGAGCCGCATGCGGCTCTTTGAAGGGTCAGTTGCGGCTCTTCAAGTTCCCCTCAAAATCATTTTTTGGGTGCATATGAGATCAAATATTTCGTAAATACCGCGAGCCAAATAATTGTCTTTATTTCGAACCCAAACACAGTTTACTACATTTTACTACAGTCCTATTAAAATTTGAAATACAGTGAAAAACCTAAAACAGAAAAAAAAGTGCGGCTCTTTGAGTTTCCGAGAAGTTGATATTTTTCTGGAATCTGGCTCTTTGTCTAAAAAGATTGCTGAGTGAGTTAAGGGCCCAAGACCAATGAGTTTTGTGAGTCTATGGTTAGATTATGGGCTATGGATATTTTCCAGGTAAATCGCAATAATAAATCAAAGAATGTGCCTGACCTCCTCGCCTCATCTTCTTGTAATACTTTCTTTTGACTGAGGTAGTCATATAACTCTCCACCTGAGCAATACTCCATTACGAGAATCATCTTCTCTGTGTTTTCAAATACTGTAAATAATAAATATTAATTAAAACTGCCTGACGGTCAAATACTTAATAATATATTTTTCTTCTACCTTCGCCTACCTTCATAAATATGTACAATATTAGGATGTCGGACTGAAGACATGATTTGCACCTCGCGCCGAATGCGTATAAGGTCAGCTTCAGATTCGATCTTGCATTTCTTAATTGTTTTGATGGCCACCTCCTGACCAGTTTTCTTGTTTATGCCCAACTGCACCTTACCATATGTACCTTGACCTAGTTTTCTGACTATGTCGAATCTAAAAGCCAGAAATAACATGGTAATTATAATGTTGTACGTAGGCTGAATTGTAATAGAATGTAGTTGCGCCAAGATATTTATTCGGTGGAAATCAAATAAACGTATATTAATAATGATCTAGCTAGACTCAGCTAGAGTCAATTCAATTAATTCAAAAGACAAATCAATTCCCTCCATATTTATAAACTCTGGCTAAATCAGAGTCACGAAAAGTAAAAAAAAAAACTAACTGAATGCGGAAGATGAAAAAATAAGTTCAGCCAACCATGCACTAAAGAAAAACATGGAAAAGGACAATGACCAGTTAGACTTAATCAGAAACTAGGCCACTTACATGTTAGAGATTAGGCTAAGACGAGACAAGAGCTACTTTCTGACAATTTGCATTCATACAAAACGTTTGAGACTTTCCTTCCATAAGTGAGTACAAAGGAGCGTGAATGCATTATTTAATTCAATAGGTTGTTAACTCTATTGATCATCGAAACGCTAAACCGACGTATAAATTGATTAAAAAAGCTAACAACATAAAGCCATAGTGACTAAAACGGCTCAATTTACTCGATCGATTAGAGTCGAGACTAGAATTGATAAAGCAAATCAATGCATGACGCATCGCATTCACATTTTCACGGCATCAATATAATGGGATAATACGTAAGCATCAGCGGATTAAGTTGTCAGAACTTCAAAATTTGCCTAGCCAATGTGTTAATGCTTTTATGGCCTAAGGGTAGCAGGATACAAAATGTATGAAAATGACAAGGTGCAACCCAGCGAGGCTACCGCGTAAGAAACTGGTAATGATCTTCATTGAATATCACTCCCATTATCTGGGATTATGTTATATTTATGGGACACGTGAATATCCAATGAATAAGTTTGACTAATCATTGACGCATTGACTAATCCGGTGCGCCTTATGGGGTCTAAAGAACCAAAAAGGAATCAATCAAACAATTTAATAGCACGTCTAAGCACAATAGTGCTTAGTACATTTAGGGTATGAAACGTAAAGGAAAATATGGAATAAGCGTTCTCTTTTGACTTGGAGCACAAACAAAGGCATCGATCGCGGCCCACGCGCACGGCGCAGTCGAGTGCACGCAAAGTTGCACGTTAGACGTTAACCTAATGGTAGGGGAGGCAATGATGCTAAATTTGTAGTTACTCGAGCGTCTTTGGGACCTACTGGAATTCGAAGATTAGGTGGAATAAAGAAAAAAAGGTTATGTGATATTTTCCCCTTCAGCGGTGGGGGGAGCGTCTACAGGGTTTCAAAAATGTAAAAAAAAACAGTCACCAAGAAATACTCGAGCGCGTCAGATATTAATAGGGTAGTCGCGCCACGTCTGTCTGATAACGGAAAAATAATAATCTGCCGTTTTGCGTGGTGGGGGTGGCCGTACGAAGGGGTCGAAAATATTTAAAAAAAAAAATTACTCGAGCGCGTCAGACATTGATAAGGGATGTTAAGTGAACCCTCCAGTAGCTCCTATTTTAAAGACTGACGATTTGGACGCGACCATCAGTCAGGGCCGATTTTTGAAAATGCAAAAAAAAATCGTGACCTTGATTTACTCGAGCGCGTCAGATTTTTATACAGGCGGTTCTTCTTGATGGCCTTGTTGTACTGACCCATAATCTGACAATTATGTTGAGGGATTTCCTTAATCTGACGGTTTGAAAAAAAAAATATATAAAAAATATCGAAATCTCGAAAATGGTTCAAGATATCGAAAAAATGTTTGTACAAAAGTTGTAGAGAATTTAATCTTCTACAATATTTATTATGAATACATATACCAAAAAAACCCATAGGAAACGAGATATTTGCAATAAATGATTTTTTGACCTTTGACCTTGAAAAATCAGTAGTCGCGGGCACCCTAAGATAAGTAGCTTTTGAGACAAGTTTTAGGGTGTCAAAATAAAGGTTTATACAAGTTAATAGCTGACTATCTCTCATTCTGAGGTGAAACTCATAATATTCCTGGACTATACACTTAATAATGATTTTAGCTACTTCGGCTTGTGCAAATCGGCAGATTAAGATATTTCCGTGATTCGTGACTAATTTCCTTCAAAATAAAAAAATAACTAATCGCGCTCGAGAAAATCCAGGTCACGTTTTTTTTTTGCAACTTTGCGAGTCTCCAATTTTCTTTCGTCACGCCCAAATTGTCAGATTATTGAAATGTATACTATTTTGCATGTAACTAACTTACCTTACCTTAATCTGACGCGCTCGAATATTTCAAACCATCGATTTTTTTTTACTAATCTGACGGGCTACCCTAGACGTTCGACACTAGATAGAGGGCTCAGATTTGGTGAGAGTACTTCACAAGGTGCAAGGTTGCCCCCCTTATGTTAATCTGCCGCGCTCGAGTAAATCCCGAAATCCCCTATTCGCCTCCCCTACCATAAGTAGCATAGTAGTACCAACAGAAACATTCAAATGAATCGGCCTCGCATCGTCGAACACATTCACCCGATAACGTAATTTCTCACAATACGCGATTTGTTTCAGACTTTAATCAATTTACATTGCCTATCGAATCATGTTTATATAAATAAATGCAGGTACCGACACTTTTATAGTCAGTTTAGGCCCTACTAAGTAAGGCACTTATGAACGTTACAGTTGACTCTACCACCAGTTGACGCTACTTACTTTTAGTTACTCATAAAACTTAATATAAATTGGTTATGGCTTTTAGCTACTCATAAAACTTATTGTAATTTGGGTAAATGCATTGGTTTTTAAATGCAACTACTGTTTTCCTACATAAATAAACAACATATAATTTAAATATTATAAGGTACAGTTACTATAGGTACATATTTTAATGTCCCTTTTTTTTCATTATCCTTCCTCCGCATCGAATTATGATGACATTTTCCGGGACAAATGTAATACGCATACGTTTTATATGGTATTAAAATATTAATAAGACAGAAACGAGTTTAGTTAAATATTCTTGGAAATCATTAGGTTTAAATTTTACGTTATGACCCGAAAACTATGTAGGTTCAACCTTTACGCCTACAAACTTCCGATGCTTTAAGCGTAGGCGAATAAACCGAATCGACCGATACCCCAAAGCTGTTGAGTAGTGACGTTATAACAAACAGTAGGTACATTATATAGTAGTGTCATGTAGTATGTGTTACGTTTCCAGAATAATTTTCGGTGTAAGCAATGACGTCAGATATATACAACGTACTGATATATGAGATTTACACAAATTCTCCGAGTATGCAGATGATAAATCAACTTCGTAAATATAATTTGACGTCAATTGACACTACCTACTATATTATTTACCGAGCTTGTCCCACCGTTTCTGTTGTTTTTTTTAAGAATTCCAATAAATTTAACTAATAATTCCTTATTTGGAAGAAAATAGAGTAATAATTACCTTTGTTTGAGCCGCAGCCGGTGGTCGTGCATGCGCACGTCTCCGGTGTTCTCTATTCCGTCCATGATGTTGGCGGTGCGCTTGTTCTCGCCCACGACCATTGTGACTGCAACAAACATACCATTCACTATCACTGTTATGAATATCGATAAACAAACTACGCCGAAAACAATTCACAACATCAGATATGCAGAGAATGCAGACAGTTACTAGTCGGTCCTTTTATAGATTAGCGCACAACGCATTCATACGAAAATCTGACATAGCTTTAAAACTCAAGAGAATCTATCTGATTTTTTGCGCACCAAAAGACATTCCTCGGGATAATTTGGGGAAACACCTTAGAGTCATTTCGGAATTCGGAAGAACGCCTCAGCCAATTAGCCGGTTGGCGAGTAGTCAGCACGAGAGTAGGTGTCATCGCCTGTGTGCAACACTTGTTTATAAGCTGGCAAAGACGGCCGTTTTCCCGCCAACAGGGACCTCGTGATTTATTCACGTCGAGAATACTAATAAGCTGAGCTAGGGATCAGTAGGCGTCAATATTGATCTGCATGTGGAACATCGATGCAATGACTGTTACTTTTTTACTGACTGCCACACCACCACGTGTTGCAGTATATTCAGAGTGATTTGCTTTAGAACTCTACACACGTGCGACGTCTCTATAGCTTTCCACCGGATCAAACGAGAAAGTACTGCGCATACATTATATTCAGCGTACATTAATTTAAAATATTTTCTTTTATATGATGAAGAAAGAAAATACTAGTTCATAGATGAATCATAAAACTGAAATACCACATATTTAAAATATCGTTTCAAAACCCCCATTACGGTACATATATCTACTTACTCTCTCACTCATGTTCATTGTTGACCTAGAAAGCTAAGACGAAAAATGCCGTGGGTAGAAAGAAATTATGGTCGACCGGTATCCAGTTCATTATTTCAATCTGTTCAATATATATGGTAGATACATAGGTATATGGTAGATACAAGTAATGTCAGTAACTAAAATCATGGGTTTATTAATACGGATTCGACGTACGAATAAATTGATAAAGTGTGTCGTAAAGCCACCTACATATTCGGGGCGTTTGACGAAAATACCCGGACACGTAGTGTAGTAACACCTACCTACCAGTTGACTCGAGCTCCTTGTATTCCGTCCGAGGAAATGCCACACCGATTGCTTCTCGGAACACTACGTGCAGTTATAGACTTGTTTAATATATTTAATATAAATGATCTAAGATCTCTCGCGACTCGAAAGTATGCAGATATTCGTCATTAGGTGACATTAATTAAAAAGCTGTCTTGTCACTCATGAATGGCTATTTATTTTTTATTCACTTGGCTCACGGATGGGACCGGTCATACAAAAAAAAAACGATTTTCATTCCTTAATTCCCTGACTCCCTGTAAAATGCCATTAAAGCGATTACAATGCAGTTTCATTATACTAAAGGAAATGTATCATTATAGCTTGCCTACTCGTTGCTGAAGCTTGGAAAAAGGAAGGCAGAACGACGTTGACAAATCACCCGCAAAGTGCCCACAATGACGCCTGCAGACATCATTTCATTATCACTCTCTCAATGTATAACTAATTAAACTTGGGTTTCATTCATCCCATGTCAATGCTTTCTAACGATGTTGAAGGGAATAATTGTATGTTCAATGTTTCAGTCTCAGGTTTCAGCATGTTATACCTAACGGAATTTAGGCGTTAATAATACATACTTAAATGGATACATTTCATACCTACCTACACGGAAAAAGCATGTTTATGTCCTGACCTCTTGACATTGCTGAAAACTACCTACTCGTCCTGTCTGTTTCCTCATAGTTATGCAGGTCAAAAACCTGCATTACAATAGCAGTATTATTTTACACATTTTACGCAAATGCAAATTAGTTTTACGTAGTTGCTAGGCTTGCTTCTATTTCTATTGGACAGTGTTGTGTTTATATTATTATTACCACTTACCATCAGGTGGACCGCCTGCCTGTTTGTTAACATAAAGACATACTTCTTAGGTAGTTAAAATTGTCTACAATATTGTTGAAGTGATGAACTACCGATACTTAATTTGTGTACCGGCTCTTCGTGTCGGAAACCATTCAATCATAATGAGCTCTTCGATTTTGTCTCTTCTAAATTAGTTCGTTTCAGCGAGATTTTATTATTTGGATAATTTAAGTATGGTTATTTTAGGTACTATCAATTTTATTTTAAATTGATTTATGATTAAACATAGTAGGTATATGGAACTACTTAATGTGATTACATAAATTGATAGCCTTATTCAAATTCCAATTAGCTAAACTGTCAAAATATGTTTAAGGGTGCGTGCGTAACTTAACATACTTGTTTTAATATTTGACAGGGTTGTTCACGCCCTTTATGCGTGCCTAATCCCATTAGGAAATGATTAATGTGTTACTTGAGCATACTCCACTCGCGATATCTTCGTTGTGTACTAGCTATTTTAGATTCTTGGATAAATTGAGCGTGGCCGAGATAAAACAATACAATTCTAAAGCTATTTGACATTGACTCATCGTTCACTTCTCGATATTTATTTTGCTATTTTCATCCACCTTGACAACTCGAAACAATTCCTCCGATACTTATATTTTATTTAGCTCTTCAATATCGTATTGTATTGTATAAAATAAATGTATTTTCCACTTATTAGATACCTACAATCATATTTATTTGTATAGGTAAGTACGAGTAGTACCGTAACTTCTGCCTTCCTATTCTACAATTAGCTATTCTGATCTGCAGCACATTTAGAGCTTTTGTGAAAGCATCTTGAGCTGTCATCGTGGTTTATTTTCACGTGCAAGAAGTGTGCGAGTGTGCGTATTCCGACAACGTCCTTGGTTGCGTTAACTAATACCGTATCTAGGCCAGTTACATAGGTGTCAATGTTTGTCGGTCGGAAGCGCCCGCGACCGTATCGATGGCATTGGCGTCATACGAGTGAACGGTCACGTCCAGAAAAATGCGGCACAAGTAGCCAATTAACATGTGGGATAGTGTGGGGCCGGCGTCTCGGCGCCTCTATAAATATCGCAAACCGCGGTCGCACCCGCCCCTCGCTCGGCACCACGCCGCGGCGGCCGCGCGGCCGCCGAGCATCAGCCGCAGCCGCTCCGCCGCCGCGCGCCCGCGCCGTCGCTGCCCGGCACCAAATACCGCAATAACATAAAGACGATACATAAATCTCAACATCAAAATGTTGACGTCACAAAACGTCGAAGCTTAAGCCCACGTTTAGTTTTATTACCGAAAACTAAGTACATCAAGCGTAACCAGCACGAATGTTAATAATCGAATGATTCATATTTTACGAGCCAAGTTAAGCCATTAAATTGATTTTGGTAAGTGTTGCTGAACTTTCAGTTGATAACTCGTAGGTATTTGTTGAAAATTTGGAAACAACGCGTTTTATTTGGTATCCTCTTCCTTTGACAATCGCTCACTGGGCTCCCGGAAGTATAGTAGTTGCCGGTACGGACGCGTGCTGCGTCGTCATCATGCGCCGAGCGGACATAGAACGGCAAGCGGGGATCCAGCGTTCGCGCTATTTTTGTCCACTCACCAGTTGAATAACCTCCAATCAACTATTCGCACTTGCCTACGATTCCAACTAAAACACAGATCATCCATCGCTCATCCAAACAATAATAGTAATATGCGTGACCTTCAATTTGAGACACTATTTCATCTTCAGTTGAGACCAGACAAACAAACTCTACAATTGAAAAATCGGCGTTTTACTCTTGTAGAAAATTTACAGTGGATAACTGAATTAAAGGAAAATTGCATTAAGCGATCTGTATATGCAGAACTACATGCATACACATACATGAAGACATTCATGTAGTGCAATGCGGAGTGGGCTTGATTGCTGCGGTTCCAAAACAAGTTTTTAGTAATATTTAAAGGCAATAGAAAAAGTAAATTCTAGCGACATTATTACTATATAGTCAAGCAGTATTGTATATATATTGTCCTACATTTGCTATTGGGGTCGGTTCATATTTATGCAAATTTTTAGTGCTAGCATATATGATTTGCGATATGCAGAGGCCATTGACTCAAAATTAACTCCCACTACCTAATTAATCATTTACACTTTGTAGAGCAGACAAAAAAAGACAGAAAAAAGTGTAAAATCTTATTATTATACAGGATTACAGGGAAAGAAGACCTACATCCGTAATAGGTCATTACAAACAGATTTGACTATAGATTAATGTCGCCCTGTCCAAAATTTACGCTTTTCGAGATATTAGACTTTTTTATTAGAATCTTTTTTAGATATCTTGTTTAATAAAGCAGACATAGATTTTTAGCCATTTCTTCAACACTTTTGTTTTGTATAATAAACAATTAACGTACCCACTATATGTATAGAAACCGTATTTAATAGCACCAAGTACAATAACCTAAGAATAATAAACAAATCGTTGCTCCAGGGCGGTATTTAAAAAAAAAGTCGAGTATCTCTGCAGCAAAATAATAATTTAAAAGGAATTGCTGTTTCACAACCTCGTCGGACAACAACTTTCTTTGAATAAATGAAATAGAAATAGTAGTCTTTACTAAAAATAGTCACGTTATAAAAAATATGTTCATGTCATGAATCGAAATTTTTCCCCGGCAGGAAATATGACTTTTGAGGGTTGAATATTTTTTTTGGTACAATTTGAAAATTAAGACACAGGTATAATATTAAAGTACTTACCTATTAAATAAAAATACCTAGTTGGAAAGTAGCTTATTATTTCGACAAAATATGGCAAAATCTCGTTTCGCCCAATTAGCAAATTGACCCATAGTATAAAACTAGGGAAGTGATTCAAGTTATTAAGCTTTTGACTTTTCGCAAGCGTTGCTTATTAGTCGTACAAAATTAATAATAACGATTAAATAAGTAATAAATGAAAAATCAGATTATTAAGATTAAATCATAAACCGATGATGAAGCTTTTGTTCTGAGTTTCGAACCCATAATTAGGTATGATGAATTATCATTTCCAGAAATCGGTTTCAGATTGCTCCTTCAAATACAATCGGCTACCAAAACTATATTGTATATACTTAGATAATACATTTACTTTCTTCGTTTCATGCCAAATAAATATTTCATTCAGAGCGTTTGCCATTTTAACAACTCTCGTACTACAGTTATTGGATTGGCGGCAGTTTGTCTATCTAACGTTAACATAAACAAGGCAGTCGTATTTGACGCAGTTGTATGCATATTTTTGTCGTAAAACTTTATAATTTGGCAAAGATTCTAGAGCTTGGTGCCTATGAATATAACAGAAATAGAACACAATTCCATGCTGCTGACTCAACAAGCATTTTGTCTTATTACAAAGTGCTAAAAATTTGTTAAAATAAAAGTTCAATAGAATCAGTATCTTTAAGTGATATGATTAAAGAAGTCTAGTAACCAAAAATTGAAGAAAAAAAAACCGTCGCATTCTAACATCATAATATGTATTAACAACGAGATCTATCGGGACTACCTTAAAAACTGATTTATAAACCACGGCGTCTAAAAAAGAAAGGGTGTTACAAGTTTGACGCCTATGTCTATCTGTCTTTTTGTCTGCTTGTGTTTCTGTCTTTGCCTTCGTAGCTCCCAAACGAGTGAACCGATATCAATACAGCATTTTTTTTAAATTTAAAGCTAGTTTAATTGTAATTTAGACCAGAGGTTGTTTCACAGTCCACAGTGATGTTCATCAATATGACTAGTTTGATCAGAGGGAAAATACGCCATCAGGGTTTTCTTCCGAGTTTCGTGCATCATTCTTACTTCAATCGCATCCCTTTCGATAGGATAACTCTCTTGTTCTCTACCCAACGGAGCCAAGTGGCGATTTGAAACTGTAGTTTCACGTTTGTCTGGACATAACTGAAATCTGGGTTTGCAACTGTTCTACAATAAGCTGATATTATACAGGAAAGATGCACTTATTTCTATCTGAGTGAACATAACAGGGCATACCGAAAATCATAAATAAATTGTGCAGGTTTGATGTCAATTTTTGAACTTGCATCTGAGCACGGAAAAGCAAAAGGAAATCTAGAAATCAATTACTTTAAGTATGAATCTGTTAATTAGTGTTTGTTGGAACTGGTCCTTTAAAATCAATACTTAGGCGTTCAAAAGGAGCTGTAGCCTTAACAATTTCCTATTATTGATCATCACAGCTTCTTCTAAAAAATCATGGCTTTACTTACTTCATCAGAGCAAGAGCGACATGAATTTGTCAAATTCCTTACTTCATCAATTGAATATGGTAATTTTTTTGATCGGATCCAATTAAACATTCGTGACATTTCAGGTTTTTTTTTCAATCTTTTCAGAATTGGTGATTTTTTTTATTTAATTCTTAAATTTCAGTTTTTATAAGACTTTCTTTAACATCACTAACTAACCACGCAGCAAAAGCACTCAGCTAAACTACTTGACGTAATAAGACAGAAATTGTTTGGTAGCTTTTGGATGGATGCTGCAACTTTGTTGTTTTAATCAATTATTTTTTTATTTGTAATAAAACTAAAGTTACGTCAGTACCAAATTCCATATTTCTTCGTGTACATAAGGAATGCATCGGTCGGTCGGTGAGCCCGTAATGTTAGAGTTACATACGTGCGAAGATTACTATTTCGGTGTTATAGTATTCAGTTTAACACCATATTAAACATCAAACAATGTCAAATAACATGCGAGACGTCAATTTCTGACAGGGCACTTTGGATTGGAACATGGCCAAATACACATGTTGTAGAGCAACTAATAATTTAAAAAATATTGTAGGTAATGTTATTTCGATCTAAATAATAATTATATTTCCACTTCTCCATTAAGATATTTTGACAACGTTTCATGTCTTAATGAAGAAATTAAATGCTTTACTGCTAATAGTGGTGACATGCATTAAATTGCTTTAAGTACCTACCTACTCAACAAGAGATGCACAAAATCTGGTATGATCTTTGAAAATTAGAACGAATTGTTTAAACGTGGTGGTCCTACTATATTTTTAAGGTACACTAACCTATTTGTCCTAAAGTAATTCGTGTCACAGCTTCACACCCGTAATGTTTACGGATAGATGATGCTACTGAATAAACTACAGACCTAGTTTACGTGTTATATTTAGCAAGCAACGAAAAACTAGACTCGATTCATGTCAAGAATTGAGGAGTGCACAGATTACAGATAAGGTAACTGTAGCATGCAAACTGCAGGTCTACTATTCTAACATAATACATACTACTCTCGTCTACAGTAGGTACGTGTCGTAGTCGTATCTCTTAAACCTTAATGTATTCCTCTCAGGTATTACTTAATTTCAGATATATCAACAGTAGCTTCCATGAAGCTTTCTCAATTTTTCGTAATTTGATTCAGCCAGTGAACACATTATGCATGAATTTATTAGAACGTTTTATACATAAGTACCTAATTGACGTCAACGACCGTTGCATAACAATTCTATGGCACTTCACAGTTCTCACTAGTATCAAATTGAATTCAAACAAATGACCTCAGGTACCTACGTAAACAAACATTTTTTTTACTAACTGTACCCCGCGGTTTCACCCGAGGGATCTATTCTTATGTTTTATTCGAGGATATGAACTACCTGTGTGCCAAGTTTCATAAAAATCCGTTCAGCCGTTTTTGCATGATTGAGCATCCGTTTTTGCATCAAACATAAAAACCGTTAATTAGGATAAATACATAAATCTTTCTTTTACAAAAAAGGACAGTGAAGTGGTATTCATAATTGAGTTTTTAAGCTTCCCTTATAGTTATAACCATTAAACAGATTAATATCATCACAGTTGCACCGCAGTATACTTATGCTAACAAATTATTTGCACCAAAAAATTACATCTTGTATGCATAAGTGCAGACTGCAGTGTTTATTACTGTAACTTGAATGTAGCATAACTTATTAAGGCGATGATAGCTCAGTGGTAAGTGACGTCGGATACCGCGGCGAAGGTCGTGGGTTCGAATCCTTACAATGAGCTTGAGCTTTCGGTGAAGGAAAACATCGTGAGGAAACCACAGCACGGTGGTAGGGTACTTTGTAGTACTCGACTGGCTGGCTACTCAAGTTGAAAATCTGTCGCCAAGCACCTGTTGGTGTGTTCCGGCAATTGCACTTGAGAGCCAGTTCGCCTTTAAGGCATTGTAATAAGGTGTACAACACATTAGCAATCCCCTGGTATTGCCAATGTCTATAGGCGACGGTTATCACTTACCATCAGGTGACCCGCCTGCCTCGTTGTCACTTGTGACATAAAAAAAAAAACTTATTTCTATACTTATTAGGTATATATACCTATCTCTGAAGTCAGGGACTGCATATAAACTGTGTAAATTTAATGTGAATAAATAAGGAATAATAATTATTATAATTATCCCTAGATTTCCGTGTGTTAAAAAAAAAATGTTAGATATGGACCAGGTAAAGGCTGGGCTTGATTGTTTCACAAATACAATGCTTTCCTTTACCATATTGGTCTTGGTAAATCTGTTAACAGAGAAAATCCACAAATCACACATACAATCTAAGGAAATTAACAGCTGGATCTCGCCACTTAACAATCGGGAATTTTCAACCATTAACAAGTACCAACACATACCAACAAATATGTATTATCAAATCCTATAATATAGTAAATACAGCTCTTAAACTACTCAGTTATTCATGCCACCTGTATAAAAATTTACTAGAGGTGTCACCTCTGAATGCTTATTTTATTTGAATAACAATTTAATTTTAAGGCAATGATACCGCAATGATACCTCAGAAGTAATGTTGTCAGTTACTATGCTGAAGTCATTGGTTCGAAATAGTTTGAATCACGCAATGAGCTTGAGATTTCAGTAAAGAAAAACATAGGGAGGAAACCATCTTAACATGATGCTTGCAATGTGTACATAATAAAATAACAAATACCAAAGTGTTAAAGGTATTGAATGGAACAGCCCCTTGACCTTCATCTATACATCCTGCCATTAACTTTTTAGCTACTTTTCATTTAAATGGGTTTACTCATGTAAACCTGAGTTTCTTGCCGGAGTCTTCTCAGTTTAAGTGTATTCCGAACCGGTGGTAGAGTCAATTGTAACGTTCATGAGTGCCTTACCAGGGCCTAAACTGAATAAATGAGTTTTGAGTTTTTTTTTTTTTTTTTTGAAACAAATTGTGATCACAAACAAGCCTTTAAAAAAATAAATACACCCCTAAAATGAATAGTTGTACTACCAATATTATGTGATAGCATGAAACACTAAACCTAGCTGCAAATTGCATCCTCTGTCAGGTAAAAAAAGTACTCTGATTTAACAAATTGTCAATAAGACAGGCAGGCGGGTCATCTGATTTTAAGAGACTACAGTCATCTATCTAAGACATTAGGCATGCAAAACAAGCTTAACTAGCCATTGACTGTAATCTGCCATATTGTATAATGTACTCGTACTTGTTCACAAGAAGATTTCATAGTTACATACTTACTTATTAGAATCTTACCTTTCTAATAAAAATAATACTTATCCTAGCAAATTTAATATTATGTGTAATATACACTGGCTGCCTGTTTATTGATCTATCAGACATTTTGCTTACACTGAAATAATTTATAATGTATAAGAAGTAATATCATACTGTGAATATTTGAGGTACATAATAACTTTCAGATTGATTAGCATTTTGTGTTAAAATATTATCTACTGACCTATATCTAAGGTATTTTTCAGTAATTTATTTGTGATCAATTTGAATCTTAACGCGAGTGCGATAAAGGCTCTGATGAATCACGCCGCTACTTTACAGCACAGCAGTGGGCATTGCCTGCTGATGTCATGCAAGCACCCAACTCGAGTGGACACCACTCTGTCCTGACAAATGACAATACCAACTCGGGCACGTACTACACTTCCGAGAACATATGCTACCGACCCTACCGACAAATAGAAATCTCCGACACCGTACCGATACGAAAACGTTTATATTTGACATTCTTATGTAATATTAGTATCTTACCTAGTTTAATATCGATAAATATATAATCTCAATGATACTGCTAATTGAGAATTACATAAAAAACTTATAATTTATGCGTAGGAGGCATAAATACCTTTATTTTATGTGTAATCCAATATCCAGAAGAAAGTCGCAGTCCTATTTACACACGAGTACACTGTCATTCATGTAAAATATCACAACATCACAAAGCAGCACTACACAAATTTTCACTTATAATAGTATTTTTAAGTGAAAATATCACATATTGCGCCATTTTCGCAATAAATCCGAAGGACAGCAGTCAGCGTTCGCTGCCATCTTTTCTGTCAAAATGTCTAAAAACTATAAATAGCGCTTGGAACGAACTCTGGCGTTATTTTTAGAAAATACAATGAGACTTTCATAATAAAACTAGTGACGACATCTTTTTTTTGTGTTCCAAAATAATTTATACGACGCTAGATGGCGTGTTTTAATTTGGTTTTAATATTTTAAAATGTGGACATAGATGACGCGCAAACCAATTATGAAGGGAGAAACTGAAAATTGATAAACACATAGATGGCGACAGTGATTGCGGTAAACATTTATTTAACAAAAGGTAAATGATAGATCGTCACGTTGATGTTATTTAAATAATTTAATAACTCGAGTTTCTTATTCTGAATTATACTACTGTTTAGGTAGTTTTGGAGCGATCGTCCCGCCTGCGCGCCAAGGCGCCTAATAGAAACTGAGCTGCCCTTAGGTAGGTGCTGCTTAGGTGGATGCTTTTGCTTTTTGCTGGCGGATAGGCTTTTTGCTGGCGGATAGGTCGAAACGTATATTCTTCTTTAATAATATATTTTTTTATAGTTTAAATTTTTATGCATATGTAGGTATACATCTGTGGTATAAATAAATTCTGTTAAATTAAGTAAGTATTAGGTACCTATGAATTATCTAACAACAAAATACAAATAAGATAAAATAATTTAATAAATAGGTAGGTACTTACACATGAAGTTAAATCCTAGACTGCATTAGTCCGTCCGGGGCAAAGACTTTAAACTTATACTAATATAAATTTCTTTGGTCCGGGGCTTGCCAACCTACTTGCAGTTAAAAGCCGGAGATTGTAAAATTGTGTCTCGACTCTCGTTATGTATACCTACGACCAAAATCCGGGTGAATGACGTCAACTTTAGTACCTACTTAGTTGTCGAAACATGCACTTCTGAATGCTTTTTAGTAAGTAAAAGTATTCAAAAGCATCTGCTTTTGAATACTTTTTTTGGAACGTGAGACGTTTTGCGCAAAGTAGGTATCCTCTTATTATGTAAGTGAACACTAAGATGGGATTTTTGGATATCCAACTTTGTGCTTTTTATATGGATGAGACAGGGGTATTTTGCTTGTATTGAATATTTAAGGCGATGATAGCTCAGTGGTAAGTGACGTCGAATACCGCGACGAAGGTCGTGTGTTCGAATCCTACAATGAGCTTGAGCTTTCGGTGAAGGAAAACATCGTGAGGAAACCATAGCACGGTGGTAGGGTAGTTTGTAGTACCCGACTGGCTGGCTACCACCCTCAAGTTGAAAATCTGTCGCCAAGCACCTATCGGTGTGTTCCGACAGCTGCACTTGAGAGCCAGTTCCCTTCTAAGCTTTGTGTGCTTACCACCTTCGGCCACATCATCACTTACCATGGTGAGATTGTGGTCGAACACAAGCTTATACAGAATTAAAAAAAAAAAAAATTTGCCTTGTGACATATTTTCTTCAATCACTAATAAAGAACTATGTTTCAGAGTTTATGTAGGTAATTATCTATTTAAGTATGTATTAAAAAAAAAAAGGTCGCGGGTTCGATTCCCATCCAGGACAGACTGTGATGTGTGTATGAAGATGTATGTTTGTCCCGTGACTGGGTGCAGGTTAAAAAAAATCCTCGAACAGAAGTTGAAAAATATTTATAAATCTTCGCTTTTTAGGGTTCCGTACCCAAATGGTAAAACGGGACCCTATTACTAAGACTTCAGTCTGTCTGTCACCAGTCTGTACCTCAAGAACCGCGACACCTAGACAGTTGAAATTTTCACAAATTATGTATTTCTATTGCCGCTATAACAACAAATACTAAAAACATAATAAAATAAATATTTAAGGGGAGCCCCCATACAACAAACGCGTTTTTTTTGCCCTTTTTTGCTTGATATCAATAATGGCAACAGGTAGGCACTTGAATATTTACAAATTACTCATTTGTATTTTTACTTTAATAATAAAATTAATATTTAAGGGGGCTCCCATACAACAAACGTGATGTTTTTGCCGTTTTTACGGAACCCTTCGTGCGCGAATCCGACTCGCACTTGGCCGCTTTTTAGGGTTCCGTACCCAAAGGGTAAAAACGGGACTCTATTACTAAGACTTCGCTGTCTGTCCGTCTGTCCGTCCGTCTGTCTGTTACCAGGCTGTATCTCAAGAACCTCGATAGCTAGACAGTTGAAATTTTCACAAATTATGTATTTTTGTTGCCGCTATAACAACAAATACTAAAAACAAAATAAAATAAATATTTAAGGGGGGCTCCCATACAACAAACGCAACTTTTTTGCCCTTTTTTGCTCGATATCAATAATGGCAACAGATAGGCACTTGAAATATTCACAAAATACTCAGTTGTATTTTTAATTTAATAATAAAATTAAAATAAAATAAATATTTAAGGGGTGCTCCCATACAACAAACGTGATTTTTTTGCCTTTTTTACGGAACCCTTCGTGCGCGAGTCCGACTCGCACTTGGCCGGTTTTTTTATATTTAACTAGGATAATATTCTCAATTCGAAAGTCTTTTCAAAAACCACTTATGCAAATGGTAACGTCGGGTTCAAGTAGGTAAACTAAACATTTTAGTACCTAATGGCGACGGTCAGGCAAAGCCATTCTCAGTTAGTTTCACCCTAGTCTGGTCATTGATTAGCGATTTCAGAATATCTATAAAAAATACTATCATATTCATATATTATTTTGATGTAGGTAACCAACTGTAGCTGATTTAAAAACTGAATAATAGAAGAGGAATGTAATTTTTCCATTTCAGTATAAAACTTAAGACCACCAACTTTCTTAATTTCCTTGCAATGCAATTACAGTAAAACAGCACCAACGACTATGCGACACCTAGCGGCATAAGTTAGCACTAAAGCACAATATATCATATTTATGAATATCGACATTTTTTTATACCTACATAGTATATAAAAACGGTATCTTTTTAGAGTTCCGTTTTTATAACTTTAACCTCTATGGCAGAGTGTGGGCTACGCGCGCAATTATTTTATTTAAAAGCAAAAGTTGAAAGGATAGTAAATGTCACAGATTCCTATGTCACGGACGGTGCTAAAAATCCTGAAATGGTGTTTCTATAAGTTTATTTACATTAATTGTAGAATATTATTACTTGCAGTGCACCTAGTGGTTAAGTTGTTATAGTTTATATACCCTGTACTTTTCAACGTACCTACTTACTTTTTAATATGTTACTCTAGGTAAGTGATCTATTATTATTTGAGGGAAATAATCGTGAGATAACCATAGTAGTCTTTATGGTATGGTTTTTATTAGGTAGGTACATATACAATTCTTACTAACTATAAATAGCATATTTATAATGTAACACTAGCATATAACATGGCTTTAGTGATTTTAGTGTGGGTTTTAGTGTAGGTACCGATTTGACAAATCAACTGCACCTGAGATCCTAGATTCGATACTCGGTGCCTCTCTCCAGTAGGAATCATTGCACGATATTAATTTTAAGTACCTACATAATGTACTCAAATGTTAGGTATAAAAACCACAACTATTACTTTTTTGTGTTTGACCGCAATCCCACCATGGTAAGTGATTATGGGCCGAAGGTGGTAAGCACAAAAAGCCTAGATAGGAACTGGCCTTCAAGTGCAGCTGTCGGAACACACCGATAGGTGCTTGGTGACAGATTTTCAACATGAGGGTGGTAGCCAGCCAGTCTATGTGTATTCATGTAACAGCCCCAAACTAAAAAATAACGCCAGTCGTGCAGGAACTTTCTAGCACAGTCTCCACAGCAACAAATATCTTGATCCACTTCCTCTCATTCAAATTAGTTTTTTTTATTATTTTACATCTGAATCATTGACACTGTGTACCAATGTTATAAATTAATTCCAAGGTTAGTAAGCTTTATTAAAAAAACTTCAGTAACCTCAATATACCTATTGCTAAATAGATTCGTAAGTAGCCTTACTTCTTTGTCGTCCATCATCAAACGTAACCTGCTTTCGACTTCCCCATTCCAGGCGATGCATAACAAATATCGGTAGTCAATACGTAACCTATCCATGCGTCACTAGACACGAGATATGATTGTAGCCTCGTGTCACAGAATATATAACAAACCAGAAATACTTACTAAGGCTGTATAAAAGCATAGCTACCACATGCAATGAACCTTCAAAACCAATTTTAAACTTACTGTTACATGTCAATCCTAAAATAACAAAATATGCCATTTGAGTATTAGGATGTGAATAGCTTCTAGTAATTCTAAAAACTGTGGCTTGTTTGCTGGCGTAGTTAACGCCCGCAAGCGTGAGGGACGGTGAAAGTCGTTACGCAATTATGCAACCGGGCGCTTGCGAGTGCAGCTGCAACCGAAACCTGCTTAGATTGAAAAAAATGTGTTGTAACCCTTAATGCTAAAAGGGCGATAAAATAGATCAGCACTGCTCATAAACCACAGAGGTACTATTTGCGTTAGTGTCCTAGTCTAGTTGCGTAAGTAGGACGACTAGTCTAGAATCAGAAGTTACCTAAGTAGCAGACTAGGAGCTTTTCTAAGTACATATTACTTTTAATCTTTTTTACACAAATCCAAGACACCCTTGGGATTGTGTTATATTTAACAGAGCTTCTAAATATTTTTTTTCCTATGATTTGCAGGTAATTTCTGGGTTAAATTACATTTAGTTACATTAAATTATAGTTTTGCCACTTTTGATAATAGTTACAGGTAGGACATGTCGTGATATCATCTATATTCGGCCCAAATCAACAAGGCACGTGAAATAAGTCTGATTTTATACGACGACCACGCTTATTCAAATAGTAATGTCATTGATGTCACTCCATGCTCTACCAGTGATCAGTAAACTGTGACTGAGCGAAATACACAATGACAATGATGCGTCCATGACCTCAGAAACGATTAGCATCGCCAAAACCGTAAAATTACATACCTACGAAATACATCCTCCATTTAACAATTATTCAGATTTTATGCACTAATATAGTATACACATTTTAATTCATCATAGTACCAACACCACTTCTTCACCAGTGAAGTAAACCGTTTTATATAAAACTAGCTGTCCCCCTCGGCTCCACCCGCGTTCCCGTGGGATCTTTTCCAGGGATAAAAATATAACCCATGTTACTCAGGGATAATTTAGCATTAATGGTGAAATAAATTTTTAAAGCGTTTTAGTATTTTGAGCTTATTCGTTAAAAACATACAAATAGCGCACCTCCCGCCCCGCCATCATTATTTTATTTTGTTTGAAAAATATCCTAGGTAAAATATAATTCATTACAAATTACAATTTCACTCACGATTTACTACAAAATAAAAACCTTGATCAAAATATAAAAAAAATATTTCATACAGTTTTCAGGGTTAGCCTCATATTAAAAATTTATCAAATGACTTCCCCAGTTCTGCTTTCTATAATCCTTGTTTTGTTGTTCAACTGCGCTCTGCGTTGACGATTGTTGAACTTGTGACTTTAATTTCATGTGTTTCCAATATAAACAAGGTTATTTTTACAAAAGCCTTTTAGGCAAATGTAAAATAGAAAACTATTACGTACAATCAATTCAGTTCCTGAATCTAAAATACTACTCCTGCATTCCATGTAGTATGCACGTGCTTTGAAGTTTCTTCTGCCTCCATGCATCCTCTGCATAGGGGGCTGTCTGTCACACCTATGGTACATAGGTGTTTGCTTAGTGGCCGGTTATAATTCCTATAACTTTGCGGATTCTGTCTCTATTTAGTCTGAAGAGGTTTCGGGTAAATTTTTTTCACAACTGCATTCTTATGATGAAACTCATGAAAATAAAAACAAAATATATTAACGTAACCGCTTGCGGTGTGCTTGCATTACATTATGTCTCACTTTACGTCTACAGTTACGAATGCGACCAACAAGCGGAAAGCGGAAGTGGCGCTATTGCTGTTTAACTTAATGCCGCTCATTTATTACTTAGCAAAAACTGTCTTGGCAGTCACCACAAACAATATCAGCACAAGAGCACTGATGTAACAGCTGCTGCGCCCGCCCGCGCTGGGCGACCGACGCTACTTTTCTCTCGAGTTTCTCTACAGACAGCCTGCGCGCGCAGTCGCATTCGTTAACGCTGGAAAACGCACGCGTCTCTGTTTCGCGCTCTAGACTCGTAAATACTCCTTCACGGTAAACTGATCTGTGAACGTAATTTTCGGATCAAAAAATTGGAATTTCGTGTGATTCGCTCTTTCTTAATCCGATAACTGTGTTTGTGTTATTGACGTCTCGATAGAAAGTTAACTTGTTGTCTGGGTGAACAAAAGTACCTACACTGCTGCGTGTATTTACAAGTTGTGCACCCGTGACATTGGACTAACTGAAAGGTATGTTGCGTTAATTATAAATTACAATAATAACTAAAGTCAAAAGTATATCTTGTTTCGCAAATTATAAACCAATTAAGAAATATCAACCTTAACTAAACGTAAATAAATTAATACATTAACAATTAGATACCACTTACGGATATGTATCTAGATGTTTTTATTTAGAAATGAGTAACTAAAATTAGATACACAAGAAACCCGTCCTGGAATCGTAAATAAATTTATATAAAAGTGTGTTAGGAATACTATCATACTCATGTATGATAGTATATATATATATAGTATACTGAAACTGTCATACTCATGCCTGCATGCATATTGCATACTTAAGCACAATAACAATTAACAATAAGTTTACAGTATGTTTCTAGATAGCACTCGTATGTAACGTAGGTTTATATGAAAACTAATACATAAACCATTCCCTATTTAACTGCGTGACTATTGCAATTGAATAAAACAACAAATATTGCTAACGCTCTTCTTATCGAGATGGAAAGCACTTCCCGTTTCCATCAATTATCTAAGATACAGAACAAAAGAACAAGAGAACCACCAAGAATTACATACTAATTGGAAAAAGACAAATAGTATTGTGTCGTGAGAATTTGTCATTTGACTGAGAGTACTGGAATGACTACAATAACCACTGTACCTACCTACTGTAGGCACATTTACCATGTCCTCCATTTCTTCCGTGACCATTATGAAGGCAACAATTGACTCCCACGGCACAGATACTGACTATTAAGAATCCATACAGCTTTTAAGTCATCTGAAGAGACTGAATATAATTAACCTAGCCACGAAATTTTGCACTAACATAGAGTAAGTTATTATACCGTAGTAACACAGCTGTTTTAACGAGTTGCGAAGGTGTTTATATAGGTAAATTCTTTCATGAAATCTATTGCTATTTTAATAAGGATTTTTTTTAATCACTAACGCTCTATAAGTACTCTTCGTACCTCGACGTCCCAGCCCTACAGCTTAGTGTGTATTCATCAAATAGCGCTAAATTAAAGAATGAAGTTGCATGGAAAATATGTCTAGTCTTCAACTCAATATAATGCCGCTAACAATCTTCGCTTGGTCGCGTGATATTGGGTCAATTTGAGTATTATAACTTTACAGTAACTGGGCGTCCGAGCTTAGCTCTGGATATAGGCGCGCGCAAGTCAAAGTTACTTTGTGAGAACACGTAGAAAACGAATTTTCCCAGAAATTAAACTTTAAATATTGCTCGTATATAGAAAATGTTATGATATGGTCAACTTCAGTGGACGCTGACTGAACAAAATTAAACCAACACGTGATTACAATGTAATTAAGTTTTGTAACAAGTAATAATCAAAACACTATAAACCTTATTTTAGTTTTTCTAAAACCTATTGTTACAGTTTTTGCTCAAACAACACAATTCTCCAACAAGGGTAACATTTGAATGCACAGCGTAGAACAATTGGGCAGTGCCGTTCACCGAATGCCAATAATGATGAAATCGCCTTTACGTGATATATTTATTAATCAGGTCGAAGATTTACGAAAGTCTAGCGCAGCTCCGCGAGGTAACGGTCCATGGCTGTGGAGTTGGGCCCATACACGGGTGCACTCGGGTACCAATTGAATAATATTATATTATACTGTAAGGTTGCACACGTCTACCTTCTTGAAATTATTATTAAGTTATTGTATAAATGATGATAATTTTGCGCGCATTATCTCGATGCAGACTGCAGCACAGCTTCGCATTTAAGAATTGTTGTCCCTCCATAGTTTCACCCGCGTTCCCGTGGGATCTTATCTTATTCCGGGATATAAATATAGCCTATGTTAATCTGGAATAATCGGAATTTTTAAGTTATACACAGTTATAAACATACACTCATACATACAAATCTTTCCTCTTTATAATATTAGAAGTGCATACAAACAATGAAAGAACATTAAAAAAAATAAACTTATGCATCTTTACCAGGGTGTGATTCATGCTCATATGTTTCTTTTTATCTATAGATACTGTGGTATAAATAATCGTGTATTTAAACGGAAAAGTATTTAAACCAAAAATATATTATTTCATTCATTCTCATAAACTAGTTTTAACGATATGATAGTACGTAACTGTAAACATTTAAATTAAAGTTTAAGCTTCTGTTAAAATCGAACTTTTAAGATTTACGATTATTATAGTCTGTTATCGATCAAGGGGATTTATTGATATTTGATTATGTTTTATTCTGGTAACTATCTGACGGTATGGCATTGTTAACTTAATAAAGAGAATCAGCTGTTGGTCTTCCTAAAAATAAATAAGTTAGGTCTAATATAAATAAATTATTAAACGAGATAGGTGATTAAACTAACGTGTTTTAATACGATATAATAATATATTTACATTATTATGAGTCACATGAAAATAATGTAGAGAAATTAAATAAATACTATATCAATAATACTTTTTTTTAAAGAGATAAAAACAACAGCAACATGTTATTAAATTAATTAGTCTCAACTGATATATAACCTGATATAATATATAATATCTCTAGGGAGATATTATATATACAAAAGATGGGAAAACGACATAAAAACAGTCGCGGGCAATATGTGGTCTAGAGTAGCCAGGGAAAGAAAGGACTGGAAGAGGTTGGAAGAGGCCTATGCCAAGGGGCAAACGGATACGGTTGTCGAAGATATAATATGATAGATATAGTTAATTAGTAAGAAAAATGAAACATTCCGAAATAAAGGCTTTTATTATTATTATAATATATAATATACAACTGATATTTATATTTGCGTGTTATGGTGGCAAAAATTACAAACATAAAGTACCACCTTTTCGCTAGTATGGATGCTGTAGTGTAATGACTCATTACTAATGAATGAGGATGTCTACATGTTTGTAAATTACTTATCTATATTTTCAGAGACAAGTAAAGATATAAAGAAGAATCAATTAGATTATCCTTGAATGACAAAAAATTTATTACGTTTGCAAAACTTTAAAAATAAAGAAATAACTAAAATAAAATGTAATAAGTAGCTATTTATATTAGTTTTAAAATATAGTATCGGAACCTTAACAAATATTATCTTGGTTCAATTTATTCAACAAGTTTGATCCAACGGAAAATAACTAAATGACGTGAAATCTCAATTTCGATTTTGCATTATTACGAAACATATTTCGATATCTCGGGTCTTTAATAAATGTAACACTACCTACATTTCAACATGTTGTATAAAGTTTTGTACTTAGCGAATTGTGAAAATGCAGCGCGCGTTGAAGTCTTTTGTAAGGGAGCATGAATAACAAATAGAATGGATGCAATTAAACGCACTTCTATTCATTATGAGTATTTTCTATTGCTTAGTTAGTAAAACGTTTGTATTTGGACATGAGTTTCCTAATGCGTGTCATGGTCCATTAGGAATTGGTAAGTATTCATTACTTTTTACAGGTGCACTGAGGAAATAATGTGAAATTGTTTAGGATTACTATTAATTAGACGTAACTCATGAAAGGAGTAAAAGTTTTACAAAAAAATATTATTAAAGAAGTATTTTATTATTAATTAGAATTTGTTTTTTTTTTTAATTATTTTCGCAAGTTCCCTTGAAACCTTGAACTATTTTGTACAAGCAAGGGTTCAAAAATATTGTCTAAATATAAAAAAACACATCTATTATTCCATGACATCCTTTAGTTGTTTAATTAGTTGGCTTGCGTAAATTTTTGATTCAATTGTTATATGATTGGTGGGACGGCAGAACCACTTACGGTACAGATTATTTTAAAATGACATCTCATTTACATTTTTCCGGTATAAAAAGTAGGTATTACATATCTCTTATTTTAAGATATGATCTACCTGTGTACAAAATTTAATCAAAATCCGTTCAGCCGGTTTTGCATAATTTTGCAACAAACATCCAAACATTCACATTTATAATTATAATATTAGTAGGATAACACAGAATTTGTTGTGGTAACAACTCTACTTTCTTTTTACCATATTGAATGCCCAAATAATATACCCAGTGCTATATTTAGCGGTAATAATGTTATCAAAATAATCTACTTGTTATACAAAAATTTCACTGTTTACCATAATAATTTCCCTATAATGGTTCTACTTGTCGATCTATAGATATGTATAATAGAAGAAACTGACTAATATATCAAATCCCATACTACTAGAACTAGGAACGTAACATTGTACACAGCTTAGCTTAGTAGGTGAACATTAAGGAAGGATTTTTATAAATTCAACTGTTATGGTGGATGAAAAGATGCAAAGCACACTTATTACATTACGTAAGGATGAACTATGATAGTATAAAATAGTGACAGAGAGCTAGTAATTCATATTCGAAGTCTTCCACGCAGTAGGTATTAAGGTCTTTTTGTATGTAAGAAATACATTTCAATTAATCGAACTGGACAGTCGATACTAAAAGTCCATAGATAACTTTTTAAACATATCGTAAAGACTGGAGTTATAAAATCATAATGCTAATAATGTGCTTTCTGTTTAAGAAAGTAAAGTATTATGTAAAAAAGATTTATAACTTGACTGACATAGAAAATCAGTTTCCCAGACATTACGTTTAAAATGTTAAGGGTTGCATGTGCATCTGCATCATAACCGCTTTCACTTCACACATCGCCTGTACCGATAAATCCACGTCGCGCCGTGAGAGCGTAACATCGACAGTTTTTTGTAACAAATTCACATCTTACCTTCAATAGAACGGGCGATGTATTTAATCCTTGGGTTGATTTCGGTATTCCACGGTACATCGGCCGAACTAACGAGCGGGCCCGAGGTCGTGTCGAGATGGATCCGAGTGAAAGTTGTGATAACTCTCCCCACTCGATGCAATGCTCACAGTGATATTCTGAACTCACTCGCTCTTTGTTCGGCGTGATTGGTTATGCGTAACCTTTCAAATTAAACGATCGAAGGAAGAAAGCAGATCAATATAAATCACCTGACTTGTGAACTAGGTACGTGTTATTGGGATACAATCGTACCATTTCATGTTGATTATTAATTTATGAATGAGTTTCAGGAAAGTAGTTCTAGGAAGTGTGTCATTTAATTTAACTTCGTGAGAAGTCACAGACATTGTGACTAATTCAACACATTGCATAATAAGATTTTCCGCATTTTAAACATTACGAAACGTAAACAGATGAACAATATGTCTGGGTGAGTCTTCCAAAACTATACCACACGCTAATTATATCGATACACAAAAGAAAGTCCCAGCTGCGCATTTACATAATACGTACCCGCTTCGCCAGTGTTTTACCACGTTTTACACTTCACGAGACGTATTCACATGGTAAATAGTTGCCACTCTCTCATTAAATACTCGACAGAAATAGAACAAAGAGGTTTTTCGTCACTGAAAACAAACCAAAGGTTTTCAACTTTACTGGTTGTATAAGAACTTACTTAATGTTTACTTCGCCTGGTCATTCTATGCAGGCTGTTTAAATAGACAACTTAGTAGATACTTATGTAGAAGTTTGAATGATAGTCAAACACATAAATAAATAAATGTCACTGTGTCACAGAAGTGATCAATCATAGTTTCAGAACTTTGTGAGTTAAACAATCCTTGGTGGATTTTGTAACAGCACATACATACCTACTTACAAAGAAAATAGGTATATAATAATAGATATAATGAATGAAGTATCTACATCATGTGCAGCTTAGCATAGAAAGAACATTGGCGAACTCCCATTCAATTTTTAAGACAGTTTTTTGTTGCGTCATGATAAATATGTAAACTGGTAAGGTCTATCTATACATAATACTGAAATTAACTGAACTGAAATGAAACTAAAGATTTCTTGCGTTGTATAAAAGCGCGCTACATTTTATTTGTTGTAGGCATTATATCACCACAATATTTATCACACATTTTCCTTATATCATTTTGTTAAATAATAAAAAAAAAATTGGCAATAAATATTCTTGATGCGTGTCGTACGTCATCTACTCGTCTGGTAATTTCCCGGTACGTAAATGACGACAGTTTCCGCACAAGTATTGGCAAAGGGTCTTAAAGCGTAATTAACGTAGTAATTGACGATTAATTCACAAATGGCTATTTGAAGGAATGGTTGATTGACCACACAATAAAAACTAGCTTTAGCATACCTTCAAAACACAAGGCAGAAATTAGTTACTTGATCAAGAGTCTAAACATTTTATAATTCTTGCTTCCCATCACATAAACATTGCACTTTTCTGTAGGTATATCAAGAGTAATACTAATAAAAGGCAATCGTTACTGACTGACTGGTCTATAAACACACAGCTCAAACCACTTAACGGATTGCGCTGAAATTCGGCACGCAGATAGCTTTGAAAGGATTTTCCAAAATTCACCCCTAAGGGGATGAAACGGGGTCCAAAGTTTATATGGAGAAACGGGATTGCGGGTGAAACCGCGGAGCGGAAAGCTAGTATATTATATAATAATAACTATTTCAAATAGTAAGATGTGGCTAGTGTGCCTGAATTTTATTTTATAGTTGTTTGCTATGCCAAATAAAGTGAAAAAAAATAATATTTATACTGTGCTAATATCACAGTTTTACAGTGCTAATATTCTTATTATAATATTTGTACGCCATTATGGCAAAACATTAAGGTATTTTTTCCGTAAATCTGTGGCAAATGAAATCTGTATTCTGTGAATTAGTCAAAGTCGAACAGTGAAATGTTGATCAGTCTGAGATAGAACACGAATGCATGTTTCGGCACGTAATGTTATTTTAATTACCCTTTCATACATTCCTACTCGTATATTAATTATTTGTTGTATGCCAGGGTGACATAATGCGATCACATAGGTACCTACACACATCAAAAAAAGTTTGCGATCGCTTTGAAAAATCGAAATCATCATTATGATTACCTACTCAATTTTGTTTTATAAAAAATAAAAAGAGTTTTATTTTATAATATCAAACAAGGCAGGTACCTATTTCTATTAAAAGAAAACATAACAAAGATTTTTTCTTGATAAAGTTCAATCTAAGAAATTATATCAGCTTATGCTAGTGACCACAAACTTTTTTTGATGTGTGTACGTGCTGACAAAACGACACAATGTCGTGTATTTATTATGTTTTATTAACAAAGGTTTTAATGAATTGTTCTGAAAGTGTGAAGAACAAATTGAGTAAATATTTTGAAATATTATTTTTACCCAGTAGGTAAGTAGCATTTAGCGTAATGATTTAAAAATTTTAGCAAGTGTGTAAAAGTAAATGACACGTATAGGCATATTACATCGAATCTGAATTATTGTCAGTATAGACACTAATTTTAAATATCGTACTGTTGCAGAAGTGTTTCATATTAAACAGCTGCAATTCGCAATGAAAGAGAGAATGGTTTATGCATTGGAAATAAATAAAAAAATGAGATGTCATCTTTTCGAAACAGAACACTGATAATAGCGCGTCATCAAGACAACGGATGGCAGATGTCAACGCGCTATCAAGTTGTTAGTTTGTTTAAGTTTTTGCATATACAGGATGAATTTTTCATTTGGTTGTGGAGGAATAGCGAACAATGTTGAAAGGATTTTAATTAGAAGTAAAACTGCATCATTAGCTTTTTGATAAAATCATTTTCCAAGTCAGGAATCGACTGCATTGATTAAATGAGAAAAAAATACACATCCTGTATTACACTTCATTCGATTTGCAAATTCTGTGAATTAATAATATACGGCAAAGTAATATCGGCCCGAGACTTTTTCCAGCATTTTTCGCAGTTCCTTATAGTTTCAGATACGGCCGTCCTCACCCATTTGAAAAATTAATATGATATAAGAAATCCCAAGAAAAAAAATGTGTGTTTGAAACCCGTGGGAAAATCGTTTCAAATGGAGAAGTATCACCTTGCTCCTCCATAAACTTTTACTATGGAACCAACTCACTTTTCATGAAAAAAAATATTAACCTCCGCTCTTTTAGAATGAATCATAATTATATTTTTTCGTGATAGGATCAGTTGGTTATTGTTAGATACCATTTTTTTCATTATCGTTTGACTGCCCTTAATTTACCTAATATCCATCCTTATTTAGCATATATATAATATATGCTAATACTTTCATAGAAACGCTTATAAATGCACGTATTATCTCATGCCAACGTTATTTACGGTAATATTTTATAAATTGACAATATTTTAGCCGCAAATTATTTGGAACGAACTATAATAAAATCTAACTAAGCTCATAATTATTTTGAAATGACTAGGACAGTTGCAATAGGATATTTGACAATATCCATATTAGCTCAAATTACACCAGTGCACTTACTTTGAAACTCTAGGTACATGTACCGGTTCAATGTGGGACTGAACGATCAGCCAACTGTAAAATTAGGACAACACTGACCAGCTAATATTTCAGGTCAATGGATGCGGTTGATAGAATAATGTTTAGTGTCAACAGGCTTCACTATTACTATCATGATAACACCAACCATGCATGAACATATTCATATTTACACCTGATGTTTCAATTGTATCAGTTTTAATAATTTTCCAATCAACGAGTAGGTAGAGCTATTCCATGGAGTTGCCAGTCCTTGGTTGAAAACTAGTTTTGAGTGGTTTTTATATAACATTCAACCACATAATAGATGAGTTTTTTAACCTTTTATATTGGTCGAGGTATGTATAGGCAAAAGATTATTCCAATTTTACGTTAATATTCGAGTTAGGTATTTAATAAATCAAAATCGTTTTAAGCGTGTTAGAGAAATTATGTATATACATACATATCATTGGATCAAATTTATAGTGAACTATTCACATGTTCACGTAGTAATTAGTCTAGTATACCAGCATTTAAGACACGCACAAATAAATATTTAGGTAGGTACCTACGTATTTCTTCCTCTTGATTTCCTGTCCTCAAGTCTGGCATGATGGCAGACATAATCCATAGCGATAGGTTCTGCGGCTGAACGCAAGGTTTCTTAATTGCCCGTTAGGCCGAGACTAGATATTTATGGCATTTCCGTATCAGAAAAAAACCGGCCAAGTGCATGTAAGACCATACATGCCATGATGGTACAAGGAAAACTATCACGTCAAATGAGAATTTAATGTTTTCAGTGTACTAGAAATGGCATAAAAGCTATAGTGTTTGAGGATTTCTTGGTTTATTCTTCTTTCGCGCAGTATTGGAGCAAATGGAACGATATGATGTTTTAGATAGAGGACATAGGCTACTTTTTATCCCGGGGATGCGGGAAAGGAAATCATCACCATACATCGTGAGGAAACCACAGCACGGTGGTCGGTTACTTTGTTGTTGAATCGTCTGGCTACCACCCTCATATTGAAAATCTGTCTCCAACCACATGTTGGTGTGTTCCGGCAATTTTACTTGAAAGCCTTGCCGACAACACATTAGAAATACCATTCACCTTTTTACAATTCCAATGCCTATAGGCGGTGGTACCTATACACCTACCATCAGGTGATCCGCCTGCCTGGTTGTGACTGGCGGTATAAAAAACTGTCAATAAAAAAAAACATTTAGGTAAAGGAATGAAGAAATATGTTGTAGGACATCGTTAATTTCAATGCAGTCAAGGTTTTTTTATAATATAATATTTTCCGAAGAGAATGGTACTCTACTAGTAAAAATACCGGTTGTGATTGAGCTACGAGAGCGATGTCGGCCTCGCGCGGAACTCCAACCAGCATTCCAGCTAATTTACCTTTCTACAATTAATAAATTGAACAGTGTAAGCACTAAACATCATAGGTGATGGCAGAAAACACACATCTCCCATAACCCTTATATCATATTAACTTCTGCAACGCGGAGAATTAAAATAAAATATTTATAAGTTAGTGATAATGTAGCTTTGCATTGATGAAAGATTTTTTTAGAATCGGTTACGTAGTGAAATGATAGCCCCTACAAACAAACAAAAAACAAACCTTACCTCTTTGTTATAATATTAGTATAGAAGTATAGATACCAATTATTATAACAATGGAAATCATTAGCAATCTTTTTTTAAAAGCCTCTTTTATTTAAAAAGCCACGCAAAATATTTTCCATTGTTTGTTGGGATCATCATAAATATCTTTTTACTCTTTAACCAAGACTTTTAATCGTCGCACCTAATAAAGGTGAACAGAAATACCGAAACGTTGAATCATAATTGTGGTTTGCTCGTTAATTGATAGGCCGTTGTGTACATCAGATTTTGCGTCAATCTGTATGCAGCGCATGTCGCCGCATCTGAGCATTAAAATTCTTATATGGTGTAACTACAAACAAAGACTTGTTTTGTAACTTATTATAATGCAATAGAACGGTACGACGTATGGAAACTCTACATGGATTAGGGAACAGGAAACTCGTATGAATTATATAATTACTAGTCTGTATTTCGATTCGTATTGTTCTATAAGGTATTGTCGATCTTATTAGATGGCTCATAATTTATTATAGGTTTGTTATTAGCAGTAGGGAAGTAGTTATTAATCTTATCAGTTATCTCATGTTATAAGTGAGATAGTGGTCAAACGCGAACCTACACTCAATTAAAAAAAAAAAAAAAACTTGAAACGAGTAATTCTTGTTATAACTTGAAACGAGTAATTCTTGTTATAGTATATTTCGTGTATTTTGGAAACGGCTCTAACGATTTGTATCAAATTTTGTACTTGGATATATGAATATAGGCAAATGTCCTTTAAAAAACGCTATATTACACAAAAATATCCGAAGAGCAGCGTTTGGTCGCCCAGATACTAAATAGACTACCTACCTACCGAAATTCTCGTCTTGGAACACCAAATAAAATTAGGGCGATTATTGTTAGATTTGACATCGTTTTATTGTTATTGTTTTTGTCATTGACTTATTTGAGTACATAAAATTATTTGTTATTTAAACGAACTACGGATTCATAAAATCGACATTTGTATAACAATAACCTTGTATCTCCATTATTGTTGTCGACAGCTTTAGTGAAAGTACGAACGCAGATGCTCAAAATACCGACCTCATAAGGGCCTGAGCAGGAATTTCACAGAAAAACATAATTGCATCAATTCTCCTGTGTAATTTACCATCTGTAACTGCAGCAATCAAATATTGAATGGTTATTACATAAAATGACAAGGCGATCTTGTTTTGTTGGCAGTCGGTCGTGAATGCCGGGCCGCATGGATGGCGCTGCACGGCTGGCGCTCGCTCGCCTTACTCCTCGCAGCAGTCACCCTTGTAGTTGCTAAGTGTAAGTTATATCTCATTAATTAAGTACTCTTTAATTAAGGCCGTTGTATTAGTAGGTAAACAGTATAATTAACAATTTACAAGTAGGTATTAAACAACCGAACACAAATGAAATTTGAGTGCAGTATTACTGCCTTCTTTATAAACGTTTAAACCTTATTTATTTGTCCAAAATGATAATTAAGAAAGCGTAATTAAGTCTAAAGAATCAACAATCACAACATAAATAAATAAGTTTTAAATCGAACAACACTTGAATAGCGAGACCTACATTTTGATAAATTGCGTTTTAGAAAATGAGTATTCATTTCACTTACGACCGACTGAGACTTTTAGGAAATCGTTTCGAAAGTTAAAATCTTAAATATATATAAGATTATTCCACTCAGAAAATGAGGCTTCGTAAAATAATAAACATGTGTTGCTCTGTGAATAAAGATTTATTAATTTTAACATTTTATAACTAAATTATACACTCATAGAATAACAATTAATTAAACTCTTACCTGTGAATAAAGAAACGACATTTAAAGTTTATTATTTCACATGTCTGTTCACAATTTCAGATAACTTTTTATTTAAATTATTTTATATCTTTTTTACGTAGACATTCAAAGACATCATAATTTTCCATAATGAAAATATGACAGTTCATTCTTTAAAAAAAACTGACAGTGCTAAGCAAAAAAAAGTAAACTAAAAAGTATGTACTACCAGTATTACATTATATCTCCCCCCCTCGGGGAAGAAAATTTACAATTGAATTTTCTTCAAGACGATGACTTTCTCTTTTCTATTCTCCTTTCAACTTCTTGTTTAATCTTCTTCTATTATGGGAACTGGAATAAGTTTTGTAATATGAAATAGATTTGACTCTGTTTTCTTGTGCCCAGTATCGATTCTAAATATCGATTTCGAAACGCATTCTATAATCTGAAATGGTCCAATTTTCAGCTCATCTAATTTTTTTCTGTTTAGCTTATTACCATTTTCCACATATACCTTGTCTCCAACATTAAGTTCGTGGTATTTTCTATTCTTATCAAATAATATTTTGTTATAGTTGTGTGATTTTATTGTATTTTCTAGAGCTGTTGTCCTATCTCTTATCCAGTAATTTTGTGAATTTTCTTTCTTCAATTGTTCCGGTAATATCGTAACATCCGTACCATACAAAAGATAACTTGGGGAGAAACCAGTTACTGAGTGAATGGTTTGATTATATTTATCTACACACTCATGAGCTATTGTTGTCCAGGCTCTTGTATTTCCATCTTCATTAATTTTGCATCGTATTTTGTTTACCAATGTTTGGTTTAGTCTCTCATTTAAGCCATTTGAAAATGGTGCATTTACTGCAGTGAATACCATAGTTATCTGTTTTTCCTCTAAGAATCTCTTAAATTCTTTCGAATTTATACCTGGATACTGGTCGGTGAGAAGCATCCCGATATCTTCTGCTTCTGATATGTTTGTAACCAGTTTAATAAAATCATTTGCATTCTGAGTTTTTGACGTCAGGACAAATGCGTATCTTGTAAAGTGATCTACTAATAGGTGCAGATACTTCTTTGTAGACCTTGAACCTCCAAAACCTCCTATTGTATCTATAGAGACTATTTCAAATGGTTTCGTGGCCGGACCCAGGTGTGACATAAACCCAATTTTCTCCTGTCCTCTTGATTTGTTTTTGATACAAATCTCACAGTTTTTACTTATTTCTTTAATATTTTTTGTCAAGTTTCTAGCTATGTATATTGGACTAAGTGTTTTCTGCATCTGTAGAATTCCAATATGACAAAAGTCTTTATGTATATTTCTTATAAGTTTTATGCTGAATTCTTCTGATAGAATATTTTTTTCTTTATTTCTGACTTTTTTATAATATATATTTTCTTTTTTTATCATTCTATCTTTATTCTTTTGTATTTCTTGATTTTTATTCTGATCCATTAATATATCATCTAAATTAATTAAATTTACAATTTTTAGTTGTTCATCATTATTTTCATTTGATTCTAATACGGGGTTTCTACTAAGGCAATCTGCTTCTAAATTATATTTTCCTGGAGCGTATTTTATATTAAAATCATATTGTGACAGATAATACATCAAGTCACCTAGTTCTTCATCGGTTCTTGATTTCAAATTCATATTTTCTAGTGGTTTATGGTCAGAATAAACTATAAATGATTTGCCTATTAACCAGTATTGCCAGTATTGTACTGCTTCTTTAATGGCCAAACACTCCAAGTATATGGCTTTTTTCTTTTTTTGGGCTCCATTCAACTTTTTTGAAAAGTAAGCTACAGGTTTTTCTTTTCCATCAGGCTGCGTCTGTTTCAAAATGGCCCCAATCCCTTCTATAGAAGCGTCTGTATAAATTTTGATTGGTAAATCTTTATCATAAATTTCTAAAACTGGTTGTGTGCATAGCATATTTTTTCGAATGCTTTTTGGCATTCGTCAGACCAAATGAAATTTTGATTTTTCCTAAGTAGATTATGCAATGGATCTAGTATGATTGCACTTTTTGGAATATATTCATGATAATAATTTATTTTTCCTAGAAACTGTCTGACATTTTTCTGCGTTTTTGGAGTGGGAAAATTTCTTATTGAAATTAGGTTATCTTTCAATGGTTTTATAGAATTATTTTGTATTATATGACCCAGATATTTTACAGAGTCCGATGCAAATGTACATTTCACGAATTTTAATTTGAAACCTTCTGTTTTAATTGCTTCTAACAGCTGTTTTAGATGATGAATGTGTTGATCAAAAGATTTTGAAAACAATAAAATATCATCTATGTAATTTACAGCAAAATCCGTAAGTTTGTACTTTCTAAGTATATTGCTTAATATCCTCTGAAATATTGCAGGTGCCGTTTTTAAGCCGAATGGTAGGCAACTCCATTGATAATGTCCTTCTTGAGTCACAAATCCCGTCTTTTTTCTATCTTCTATTCTTAAGGGGATAGACCAAAATGCAGAATTTATATCTAGAGTTGAATAATAATTACAATTTCTTGTTTTTGTCATTAGGTCTTCTATTAATGGAAATGGTTGGGCCTCCGGTACTACAATTTTATTCAGTTCTCTGAAGTCTATGCATAATCTAGATTTCTTGTGTTCCTCTTTTTTATACGCCAAGGTGACAGGTGCCGCAAATGGACTGTAGGATTCTTCTATAAGTTTATTATCCAATAACTTTGCTATTTGTTCCTCTATTTCTTTTTTATCTTCTATAGTGCATCGGTAGGGCCTTTTACTGCAATATTTGTCTACTAATAAGTCTATTCTGGCTTCGTATCCATTGACAGTTCCGACGTCATATTTATTTTTTGCAAATACGGTGTTATATTCATTTATTAATCTATTTATTTCAGATTTTTGATACTCATTTAGATGATCTATCTTTATTTCAAAATCTTCCTCTTTTACATGTTCATTGAAATTAATTTTATTTTGTTCTGTATTTTTATTTTCTTCTTCATCATAATTTTTTATATTTTCTTCATTTGAACATTGTTTCTGAGTTATTATTAAGTCTTCATTTTGTACTAATTTGAACTTCTTTATCATGTCTAATCCAATCAAAAAATCATATTTGAAATTTACTTCATCAATAATGTACACATCCATATTTTTCTCTATCTCAAATATTTTAATTTTCACATTTGTCAAACCGTTTGTCTTCTTGACACCATTAATTGTAACTAAATTAGTTTCGTTCAAACTTTTCCCTGTACCTTTTAGTTTCAATAGTTTAGAATTAATCAGAGAAACGTTTGAACCTGAATCATAGATTCCATATATATGCAATATATCATTCAATAGCAGTTTGACTTTTATTAATGGTGTCACTATTCGTTTTTTTGATTAGTGTCATTTAATTCGGCTTCTATTACAGAATTGTTAACATGTTTAATGTATTTTTCTTTAATTTTATCATCTTCTTTTGTTTTAAACCAGCATGCAGATTCAGAGTGATAGCGATTTCCTTTACTTAGTTTTTCACAAATTTTACATGGACTTCGATCTTCATTTCTATTACTGCTTCTTGGATTTTCATATTTTTTGTAAACTAAACTATTCTTTTTATTCACCATATGTTCATACTTTCTTATTTCATTGAACAAGTCAACCGTATCTTTTAATATTTCTCTATCAATCTTGGTAAGTATGAATTCAGGCAAACCAGCAGCAATAAGATCTATCATAGTCCCTGTATCAATTGTATTTTTTACCTTAGTATAGGCAGCCGTTTTTATTAGCTCTTTGTGATAACTAACAGATTGAAACTCACCTGGAATAGTGTATATTTTATCATCACTTGTAGCTATTGAGGTTACACAATAGGTGTTCGATTTTCCGTCGCTTGATGGTAAAATTGCAAATTCAAAACGAAGTTTCTCCATTTTTGTTGCTTTTATTTAGATCTTATAAACAAAAATGTCGTTTTATAAGATTATTCCACTCAGAAAATGAGGCTTCGTAAAATAATAAACATGTGTTGCTCTGTGAATAAAGATTTATTAATTTTAACATTTTATAACTAAATTATACACTCATAGAATAACAATTAATTAAACTCTTACCTGTGAATAAAGAAACGACATTTAAAGTTTATTATTTCACATGTCTGTTCACAATTTCAGATAACTTTTTATTTAAATTATTTTATATCTTTTTTACGTAGACATTCAAAGACATCATAATTTTCCATAATGAAAATATGACAGTTCATTCTTTAAAAAAAACTGACAGTGCTAAGCAAAAAAAAGTAAACTAAAAAGTATGTACTACCAGTATTACATTATATATAAAACATTTATTTAATCTTTAGAAGTAGGACGACATTACCACAAATTGTGTCTACCGAATCTCGGACAAAAGCCCATTGAAACTAACGAGATGGTACACATCCTAAAAGAGGAGGTAACTCTTGCATAATGTGTTGACAAAAATCTTTTCTGTTCTTACATCCGCACTCCGTTACGTAAAACTACCATCAACACACGTGACACGGATAATACAACTACTATAATTGGAAAACAATTATTGTTGTTTACTTGATAATTATACCTACCTATGTAGGTAACGATAGTTTACTCATTAAGTCATTTGTTATTTTTTATCTGTGTTCGTACCTGGAAGGAATACTAAGCTTTCATTTAAGTGGATCGCTGAGTTTCTCATGCTTGGGAGCGGCCTGCTTTCATACATGTAGGTCTTGCATTCGAGCCTACATACTGCCCTACAAGTGCCCGCGATATCAAGGCCACCCACGGTAAAAAGTAGACATAACACCCGGAGACAACTGTTAGCATTTAGGTTACGGAACAGCAGCGCCTTTGGCACCTCGTTAAAATGCATTGCATCGCAAGATGTTCACAAAGGCCGTTTTTATTATGGTGTGACTAATATAGGTGACACGCTTTTCTTTTATAGAGCAATTATTTGTTAAATACTAATCATATTATACCCAGAAAGAAATACTTACGTTTCGGATGACACGTGGTCGGGTGCGGATATATTAAAAGTAATATATCCGCACCCGGTTTATGTCATCAATTGTATCGAAATTTCATTGAGCTAGTACTTACATATTTGGCCATGTGGTGTTCATTCTAAATATGCATTAACAACCCAAAAACGTAAATAACATGACAACTCGTTAAGTATTTTAAAATTTGGGTTAAATTTACTTAACTTGTTTTTAAATTCTACATACGTAATATCTTCCGGTTTAATAAATAATTTACCGTGTAGAGCAGTCTCTACAAGGTTATTTAAATTAAGTCTCTACAATTTGTCATTGAAAATATTTAGATGAATATAACTTTAAAATATGTCAGTCAACCAATGTTGACTTTGTGCAATTCTTAGTGTAGGTATTTGTTTTCCGAGTAAATAGTTTCGAAGCGGAAATCCTTGTGATGTGACTCGCTATATATAAACAAAGGTAATATTTTGTATGGTTCCTACCTACCAACTGGTTGTCGAGCTATTTAAACATGCAACATTTCTGAAGATCTAATAAGGAACTTCAGAAGAAAATACTTTTAGGTAGATACTCAGGTAACAACAAATAATTCTTGGCCCTACTACTTGTATGTATGTAAATTGTAGGTATATGTTATTTGTGATGTTACTAGATGCGGAACTAGAGCCATGGCGAGGTGCTGGACGACCAGCAACGGAAGCCCAGGAGGCTGAAGATGAGCGTCGAGATGCGGAAATTCTCGCCGCTGTTAAAACCTCCATGAAAGAATGGGAGCTCAAAAGAGCTCGAACTAGGTAAGTATCTGCTATTACTTTATTTATCCTACTATTTACATCAGACGATCTATGTATACTTTCCCACAGACCCATGAAATAGATTTATTTTATTAAGACTTGTGCTGCCTGACTGACTAACTAATTACTGATCTATCAATGCACAGCCTAAATCTCTGGAATTAGGAACTGATTAAATGTTGCACACAGGTTCCTTTTTCAATGGTCCCGAGGAAAAAAGATTTAAAAAAAAGGAGATAACGGGTTACGTTTGGAGCAGATAATCTAAATATTTTAGAGGCGAAATTGTCATTTTTTTGACTGAAATCAAAATAAGTTGTTGAGAATTGTTTATCTACTCTATACTCAAGAATTTTACCAAATATTATTAGTTATGTTGAATGCGTCTCGAAGAAAAAGGTCACAATAATTTTAATTGGTTCATATATTGGTTGACGGGCCGGTTGGCGTGGTTGGTTAATACACTGCCTATCACGTCGCAGGTCGTGGGTTCGATTCCCATCCAGGACACACATTTGTGTGCATGAACATGTCTGTTTGTCCTGAGTCTGGGTGTAATTATCTATTTAAGTATGTATTTACAAAAAAAAAAAAAGTAGTATAAGTAGTATATCAGTCATCTGGTTTCCCTATTACAAGCTCTGCTTAGTTTGGGATCAGATAGCCGTGTGTGAACAAATGTCCGAGGATATTTATTTATTTATTTATATAATAATTTCATAACCTAACACGATTTTACGATAGATAATAAGTTATCAACAACATCTTTACAATGGTAATTTCGAAATGACTCGTTAAATATACACATTGCCTTATTTTATAGCGCACTGTAAAGTTGTCACATAAATGCTTGTTTATGGTCACATTATGTAACCATGTATGTTATTAAAAACATCCGCATTGATCTCGCTTGTCAAAAAATAGGTAAACTAATACTTTAATTTTTACTAACTTTAATTACGGAGAAGGAAATCATCGAGAGGAAACTATAGGGGGTACTTTGTAGTTCCCAGCTAACACCCTCTAATCTAAAATCTCACGCACTCGAGAGCCTGTTCCCTTCTAGGTTGTGTGCGTACCTCCCAAATAAATAGTAATAAGGTTTAACAAAATAAAATATTCTATGTGTACCTAGTTACTTAGGTACCTGAAACAATCCCACTAATATTATAAATGTAAAAGCTTGGATGGATGGATGGATGGGTGGATGTTTGCTCCATCTCGCCTCAACAGCTGAACGGATCTGGATGAAATTTGGCACAGAGATATATTATAATCTGGAATAGCACATAGGCTGCTTTTTATCTCGGGAAAAGATAAGATCCCTCGGGAACGCCGGTGGACAGCTAGTATATCATACCATGAGAAGAGTATTTTAGTTTAAATAGAATACGATGGATGACATAAATAAGTACAGTTAGATTAATATAAGATTTAATATAGAAAATGATGTAGAAAATATTTATGAAACACTTCAAGTGAACAAGGCTCTTACAAAAAGAGGAAAAACAAATAATGTGTCGCTTTCACCACCAGGTTTCGCAAAGTATAAAACTTTCTATTAGTGCAAATTCATTAATATCACAAACCGTGTACTATTAACTTTTCGAGAACTGATAAAAAGTATTGTTGCTAAAACCAAGAATGATTTATTTTATCTTGCATAGACGTAAACACATTAATACAGGTCATTTCACTTTGATGTTGTAGTAAATACCGATTTAAATGTAAACGTAGGCAGGAATGTCAAGGTTAGCAGTTAAAGAGGATACATTATTTAATGCTACATTAGGCACAGCATCCTGAAGTATTTTAAAATTATATTTGCTAAGCGGAAAGAACAATTTAATTTGATTGCGGTTGGATTGGAGCTATAACCAATGATGGATTGGCGTGTTGGTAAGATCACGTTACATGCTATGGCTTTTATTGGAAAGACATTTGTGAGCATAGGTACATATGTTTTTCCTTAGTCTGGGTGTAAATAGCTACAAAAGTATTATTTTCCTAAGAAAAAAACTAGATTGTATGGCCAGTATGAGCGGAAAAAATATAAAGATATCATCAACGTTTCACTCTATTTCAGATCTTGCATAAACTAATGTCTGTAGAGGAAATATTAGGATGTAAGTTTTCCTTATTGTAAACACAAGTAACGAAAATAGAAGTACATAGAATGCCTGTCGCTTAAGCGATGTCTTCTAGGCAACCTTTGGGTTTGTTGAAAGGCCAATTCAACACTGCAAATAAACTACTTACCATTAAAATGTATTGTATCTCAGAAAATGAACAATAATGTATTTGTTTAACAATTGGGATCAAGACTTAGGTCAAGTGATGTTCAAACACAAGACGTTGTGAATACGTCTTTTTTTAAATAATTTCTTACTATGTATTGTAGACTTTGAGTTACTAATATTTCTTACGTATCTTTGTTTGAAATGACATTAAATTTAAATTCACTTTGAGACAGACAGGTCTATAATAATTGCATCATATTATCTTATCTAGATCCATATAACAAAATTAGGTAGGTAAGTTAAAAAAAAAACATATTATGGTTATAAATCGAGTACCTATTTAAATTGTGGTTTCTTTTAAATATTTCAGGAGTAAACGATCTCAAGGTAGCGTGTGTTATGGAGAATTTGGTTGTTTCGAGGATGCTGGTCCATTTGCGTACTTGGAGACGCTCCCCAGTTCGCCCCAAGAAGTCGGCACGCACTTCCTACTGTACTCCACCGTCAGCAGGTATTTATTGTCGTCGGCGCACTTAGGCGTGTAACAATAATTTGTCAAAATATGAAGTCATTGGATGGCTATATGATGTCAGAATGTAGGAAGAGATACCTCCATGTGTGAATGTGGAATTGTTATATAGTGTCGCGGTATATAAAAGAAATACCTTTCTCAATACTCCTGATGATACTTATCTGAACATGGGAATGAAGGGTAAATCCGTCAGGTAGGAAGAAAAAAACCTTATCATCAAAACCTGTTTGCCAACGTCAACACAAATAAATAGTTTTCGTATCTTTCGGGTTTCCATTTCTTGTTTTATTTATTAAATAAATAGACCGGAAACCCAGCGTCAATTTATCCTTAAAAGGCTTTTTGATAAATTTCTTATGTAACATTGCAGAGGGGACCAGCCCCTTCTGGCGGTGTCAGCCAGCAATATGTCCGCGGCGTGGGGTTGGGCGGCGCGCGCCTTCGACCCCAACCGACCCACCAGGATTATCGTCCACGGTTTTGGATCCAATTGCGACAACGTCTGGGTTTATGAGATGAGGTCTGCTTTAATGGCTGTTGTAAGTACTACCTACTACTTCACCGAAACTATTAAAAACAAGCTGTCCCCCGCGGTTTCACCCGCGTTCCCGTTTATACAAACCTTGTCCTAACAATAAAGAAAACATAAAACAAAGAATCATCGAATTTGGTGCAGTCATTCGAAAGTTATGAGCGTACATACATTTCGAAGAATCATTTTTATTTATATAGATATTCAAATTTCATCCGGCACATTTCATCGTCTAAGTGAGCACCAACTTCAGCTTATCTTCTAAAATTAACGTCATTAGAATCTTAAACAAGATAAATTGATGTTTGTAGATCAATAATTTCTATTGTGTGCAACGCTTCTTGAATGTTATTTATTACCTTCTGCTCGCAAAACACTTTCACTGTCATTATTTATCTGTACGTACAATTGATTCTCTTACTCGGGGTTTGTACCAGTCTCAATAACATTTTAGAAACCTAAAGTGTCATAATCCTACAAGGTGTAACAGTTTCTTGTGAAATTTTATGAGGGAATCCCATGTTTGGCAGTGGACCTTCTCTTCTCATATACATATCTAACTCTCACTTTCAAAAGTGTAATACTGATTGATGTTTCTCTACAGGAAGAATGTAACGTGGTCTGCGTAGATTGGGAAGGTGGAGCGACCATGCCCAACTACCTCCGAGCGGCTGCCAACACCAGACTTGTGGGAAAACAGCTGGCTATGCTGTTGCAAGGTAACATTTGATAAATTGATTTCATCTTGATTTTGGACTAATGGATTAGGTTACTACTAACGAGAGCAATGCTAAATTCATTAAATTCTACTAGTGAATCAGATTATCTATGATCTAAGTTAATATGGAAAGTCTATGTCCCTGATGTCCTCCCTGATTTCCCTGCGACACCTACATTACTTTATTCGGATCACTTTTTCACATTTGTATTTTTTAATTTTTTGTGTTAACTTAGCTATTGTTAAGTAACCTGTGGTTAACGGTGGTGGTTACATATTTATCTATTCTGTTTAATTTATATTTTTGTTATTAAAGTGTGTATCTGTTTGTTGACCCAAATAAATAAAATAAAAAAACTTGGTGCATTTCGTGTCATCTTTATAAAATAGAATGGCAGAGTTACATAAATAACAGTGCATTGGAATTACATTGGTTCTTACAACGTTTCAGGTTTTGCCGAACACATAGACTTGAGGTATGAGGATGTCCATCTAATTGGATTCAGTTTGGGAGCACACGTTGCTGGCTTTGCAGGCTCAGAACTTCGAAACATCAGTCGGATTACAGGTAAATGGTGAATTCTAAACCTAAAATCCGCTGTTTGTAAACTTACTATTTGGATTAATAAACAATTTCATTACAATTTCATTTCATTACTAGGTAAATACATTTGTCAGCATAAACAATTAAATATACAATTACCATAAATAGAATGGAACTAATAGTCAAAACTAAGGTGATTAATAGAAGAAGGCTCGCTAATACTATACAACATAAGGCTATAGGTATACGCAGTTACGTTTAGAATAAGAATTAAGTTTCTTCATATAATCCACCGAATGCTATGCTCAATAAAACTCTTGCGTCAACCGATAATCGTGATTCTTATGATAATCGCTTTTCATTGAAGTGACATTCATATTGGAATAACAAATTCTTACTTCCCGATAACGTATCTGTCAGTTTCTTTGTTTTGTGCAGTTCACATACAATCAAAGCAAGAATTTGCCCACAATTTCATGAAAATATTTTTATATTTTAGGTCTAGACCCAGCTGGTCCACTATTCGAATTTCAAGACCACAGAGCAAGATTGGATCGTTCAGACGCCAAGTTCGTAGACGTCATCCATTCTAACGGAGAGACCCTGATATTTGGTGGACTCGGAGCTGCACAGCCTCTGGGACACGTAGATTTCTATCCTAATGGAGGAAGAGTACAACATGGCTGCTCTAACTTGTGAGTTGTTCTTAATTTTTATGAATCGAATATAAAATTAATCGAGTCCTCGGGTGACCGGCGGGCGGGGAGCTTTTTCCGCCAACGCATCAGCTTGGCCATCCAAAGAGGAAACGCTGCCAGCCTTCTGGGAACCTTGCCGATCGGCAGCAGCGGCAGCCTCGAAGAAGTTTTTTTATATATTATAGTTGTACATTTGTTTGTATATGTTGTAGGAAGTTGGATTGGATTAGCACGATTATTGTTACGCAATTACCATTTCTAAAGTTATCATATTATCGTTAACGTCTTTACCTTGCGTTATACTATATCTTAAATTTAATTCCAGATTCGTGGGCGCAGTGTCAGATCTTTTACCGTGGGCGGCGGCGTCACCAGAAGGCCGATCATTATGCAACCACCGCAGGGCTTACAAGTTCTTCACTGACTCTGTATCACCCAAGTGCCACTTCCCTGCGTTCCCTTGCGCGAACTATGATGCCTTTCTTGAGGTCAGTTCTAGGATCTTTATGGTTCTCATAGCCAAGTTCAATTTTAAATATAATTCGTCATCAGTGAAAAAAAACTTTCCAGAGATATTGATTACGCTTTGGATATATTGCAATCCACAAATGGCGGAGTTATTGCGGTGGTAAGTTTGTTCTTATCGTAAACCGTAGCACCTTAACAAAATGACCGTCCGTCCGATCCGATAACGGAAGCGTACTCACGATACCCGACATGCGATAACGATGGTATCGCGCCACGCTTTCACCCACTTCCGATACACAATACTTTCCTTGACCACCTACTGTCTGCTACTGGAATGTGATTTATGCGCTTACTTGCTATAATATGCCAAAACATATTTTGAAATAATCAATTTAAATAAGCAAGTTTTGACTATGGAATCAAAAAAGGCAGCCGGTTACACCGTCTTTTTCCAAAGCATACCGACTACTACTAAAATATACCTAAAAGCTCATATTAAATCCCTCCAGGATTGATATGATTTCCTCGTTTTATCCCGGGCATGAGAGTAAACCCGCTTTTCAAAAGTACACTAGCTCCTTTAAACATACGAAACCATCGGTAAGGTGGTAGGGTACTTTGTGGAACCCGCCTGGCTGACACTCGACCTAAAATACAACGGAATTGAGAACTTCCTCCTGTTTTTGAAGTCGGTTAAAAATGTGTCGCCAAAGAATTAGGTACTGTGTCGGCAACACATTGGTGATCCTCCTGATATACCTATGCGGCCTTTGATATAAAAATAAATGCACCATTTGCCAACAGGGTCGTTGTTTCCCATGCGATGGTCAGCGACGATGCGGTAACATGGGGTACTACGCGGATCGGTCACTCGGTCGCGGACAACTTTACCTGCTCACCAGGGAGGAGGAACCGTTTTGCGGTAACAATTTTAACATAATCCCACTATAACATTATAAAGAAAGTTTGGATGGATGGATGAATGTTTGTTTCTCTTTCACACAAAAATGGCTGAACGGATTTTGATGAAACTTGGCACACGGGTAGTCCATATCCTGGAATAAAACATAGGATACTTTTTATCCCGGAAAAAGATAAGATCCCTCGGGAATGAAACCGCGAGGGACAGCTAGTTATTTTTAATATGTAGTTTTACCAAGCTTTCATCCAGTTAATCTTCACTCAGTTGAGTTTGAGTTCCACTTCATCCAGTTGAGTTTATTTTAATTTTAAAAACCGAGTGAAAGACCCAACGCAGATTAATTTCTATTATGTTTTTTGCATTTCAGCTCATCAGTACCACGTGTCCGTTTGGGGTGGAAGTCCCACCGGCGATAAGGCAAACTACGGACGTCTGACTCTCACCCTTCACGGCGACTCTGGCCTGAATGAGTCTTTCCCAATGACCAAGTAAGATTTTGGCAAATTCACGGCTTATCCGGCTCGAAGGATCTTGTGGGAATCTTACTGACATATCAAATCAGCATATTTTTATTCAATGTCCAAACCAGTTTATATTTCGTTTTGTTTCAATATTGACGTTGTGACGTCATAAATATACATCATAAAAAGGATTTTAACAACATACCTATTCGGTGTTTCCGAGTATTTTTAGATGTTTGAAACACTAGTTAGTGATTGATATTATTTCTTGAATACAGGTAACATCCCTATTATGTAAGTAAAATTGTAAGATATTCAAGTACTTATAGACTTGTAAAAAACATTTCCTGAATGTATACGCTTTGCTTATACAACAAGTGAAGTCTTTTTTCCTCGTTAAAAAATAACAACTTTCTACAAGTTACGTTCGGAGTTGCGAATATTATGTCATAGGTCCATAAGTCAAAACTAATAACAAAACGTTACTGACAACTCATTAATTCTAATGTAGGTAAAAGTTCTTGGCGAACACGACCTCATGAGACGTAGAGTAGAATAGGTATCGGTACCGTAACACACAAATATCCCTAGAAAATTTTGGAATGTCGTTTTTCTTGTAAGAAGTGTGACAAGCAGATATAAGCTTGGCGACAGATTTTCAACTTAAGAGTTGTAGCCAGCCAATCGGGTACTATATCGTACCCTACCAGCGTGATATGGTTTTTTCACGATGTTTTCCTTCTCTGACAGTTTTTGGAACCCACAACTTTTACCGCGGTATCTGACGTCACTACCACTGAGCTAACATCGCCTTATAAAAACAAACTCTTTATCCGTTCCCCCGTTACACAGGCGAGAAATAGCAAACATAAGCGAGGGCGCCCGCTTCACGCGTGTGATCGTGCCGCACCCGGCGCTGGGAGTGCCGCTGCGTGCGACGCTACACTACGCGCCCTACTCCGGCTGGCTCAGCGCCGGCGTGAAGGCCGTGCACGTAGACAAGCTGCTCATAGCTGACAGCTTTTCTAAGACGTTAGTATAGTACTTTGTTGAATGTTTCACTAGCGCGATTTAGATTATTTGTCATCTTCAAATTATTACGCCGTTGTCGTTTGATAGGGAACACTTTCATAAACTTTCACACATTATTTTCACAATCTACTTTCAACTCTTACAACTTTCAACTCTCTAATGAATACTTCTTTCATAGCTAGTTTTTATGTAGGTATGTACGATATTACAATTGATTCAAACTATGATTTTGCTTTTTATGAACAGGTCATCATTCTGTAAGAAAGGATTGCAGCTACAGTCAGAGGAATCAGTCGAATTGCCACTCTACCCCGGTGATTGTGTCTTACAACAGGTAGGTAACAAACAAAACTATAAGTATAGGAAAATAAAATAATTCGATAAATTATATCAATTCTAATTTTCTCAGGACGATGAAAGAACAAACGCAACAAGCAACAACATCGAGTTCTTAATCAAAGATAACGCGACGAAAGGTCTCGAAATAGATCCGATCGACAACGAACTTCCTGAAGACTTGCCTCAAAGACCATTCGTGCTCGTAGACACGTATGAGTGGACAGGAGGGGAGAACACAGGTCGTGCTTTTGGCATGACAAATACAAAGACTGCCCCAAGTGGACTAGTAGAAATTGCCGAACCGGTACTCAGACCTCGATTACGAAAAACGCCAAGACAGCGAGCGGATTCTGACGATCATCATGAAATATCAGAGCCGCTTTTGCGAGCAACGCAACCTCCACAGTCGACGACCCCGCCACCCATCAGAAAAGCTAAAAATTACGATATGTCAACGACACCAACATATGAACCGATGGCTTGGAGCGAAAGAAATACCGCCGATAAGGAGGAGTCCACAAGCTTCGCTGTCCAGTTTCTACCCTCACGTCTTGCGTCTTTTATTTCCAGAGCCGAAAGGTATGCTAGAGATACTCTCTTACCGCTTGTATCCGCGTACGCGCCACGTTTACCTATTTTTGGTGCACGAGACTTACCTAAACCAACAACGAGGTACATACCTACAGAAGACATGAATGTAACTAGTTCTGTACCAGTTCCGACGCCAACATTAGAAATGAAGATTGAGTCTTTGAGGTCTATGGGACCGCCTGGAGAGAAACGAGAGATAGAGACTCCGGAAGACCCGGAGATACCTGTGGTAGTATCGACTTCAACCACTACCACGAGTACAACAACTACGACGGTTACACCATCGACCACGACTGAGAAAATTCGACCGGCGCCAACAGAAATGTTGAAGGTAGTGCCAGGTCCATCTGTCTCGCCGAGCACAGCGCTACCACCGGTCGCCTTGCGAAGTGAGGGTGAGAAAATAGTGATAGTGTACCCTAGCAACGCTAGAGATGAACGGAAGATTCGATCGCATTCCTACCCGGAGGAAATGCAGTTTGAAGCTCTCTACCGCCACACAGCGGCCCCCGAAGTGAGGGTAGATTTGCCAACTTTCACACCACCCACTTCTACGTTAGCCCCGAGCAGTACCCAGGAACCTAAAGACTCGAGGTACATTCCCGTCCCATTCCTAAAGTCTGATAAAAAAATTGAATCTCAAGGTGAGCCGTCGTGAAATAATTTATTTGGTATATGATTTAGTTTGCATTACTGTGTAAATAGCATGTAGAAGCACGTTTGCGAGTTTAAGTTTTTGTACAGTTGACGTTCGTGTTCGTACGTTGTTATTAGAACATTAATTATAGTGTGGTTATTCTCAGTTCTCAGCTGGGTTATTGCCTTTTGTTGTTATCGATAGAAAATGCCTTTAAAAGAACAAACTGTTGTTGTGTAAATAAAATTAGATTTTATAATTGTAGAATAAGAAAACTTTTACAAAATAAAACTTATTTATTATTTAACACTATCTTTCATTGAACATTCATAATGTGGAAAAAATATCATTAAACTTAAAGGGATTGACTGAATTCAACATAAAAGAAACGTTCCTCTTGACATCGTAAAAATACTTGCAAATACAGTAATTATATACGATTAAACAAACAGACTGTTATATTACATACTAAATGAAAGTGCTATCCATAAAAAACGTGATGCTAACGTAAAGGGCCACCTTATAACTCCTAATTTTCAATGTGTTATCATATAATAAGCGTACACAATGTGTTTAGTACATGACATTCTTTATGGATAGTACATATTTGAAAATATCACATGAACTAAATATAATGGAAATATGAAGATTCCGAATAAGATTTGCCATACAGTGATGCAGTTTAAAAATGTTGACAAACATTGACAATAAGTGAAGATCTTCAGCAAATGGCATCAATAGTCAGTGCGCATATAGAACCCTAAATAATATTATAAAATGTGCAGAAAATTGTATCAGCGGTGGGTGCATCATAGATCAATACACAATTTGGATTTTTCACAACAATAATATTTTAGCTACAATCCTAAAACGTCTACAAGACGATTGCCAACTAGCTGACCAAGGACAAATAAAGTTAGAATATAGACCGACCGTATAGTCAATACGGTATAAAATTGGTTGGCACACAAGAACTTGTTGAAATACTTTGGTTGCGAGAGCTGCGTTCCGAACCGAGGACAAATAGAGTAGATTCTCTTCTCATTATTCCAGGAGCGAAAAGTTTAGCCACAATATCGAAATACCCCCAATAGTCTAGTCTATAATAAACATTATTTGAATGAGAAAATTGAATTATAGCTGGTTGACAACCGGGTTGCAAGACTTTACTATTCTGCCTTATGTTAGATATGTTAACTAAATCTATTTCTTTGTCAGCATATATTAATACATGAATTAAATGATGATAGTTCAACCAAAACTAGCTCTAACATTGTTCGGTTACATCCAACTGTTTCAATTGATAATTTGGGAGAGTTTGCTAAACTCCATCAGATTTCCAAATGGTCAATAAAACGAATTCAAATTGTATGAAATACTAGATGGGTACTTACTAGCCTACTTCATATACTTGTCGGAGTGTTGCGTGAGTATACGCGCGGAGGCCTTGGCGTCTAGGAAGAGGGAATGCACCGACGTGATGTGTACGGGAGTGATCCGCGAGCATCCGTCCGCACGCGCCGCTAGAGATGCAGGCGTTAGGAGCTGAGCTGCGTACCTGTACACAACATCACATAAAATGTGGCGATGATAGCTCAATGGTAGTGACGTCGGATACCGCAGTTGGCATAACTAGCTAGTAATTAATAGAATAAAAAAAATTACCTCAATGTGCTATTGGTACCAACTTCAGATAGAGCAGCCAGAGCTTCTTCATCTATAGATATACCTTCAGTTGCTGCACGCAGTTTCAGAATCTAAAATTAAAACAATAACAAAGTCTATTAAAGGCGATGATAGCTCAGTGATATTGACGTCGGATACCGCGGCGAAGGTGGTGGATTCGAATCCTACAGTGAGCTTTCGGTGAAGGAAAACATCTTGAGGAAACCACAACACAGTGGTAGGGTACTTTGTAGTAGTCAACTAGCTGGCTATCACCCCAAGTTGATCTAAGTTTCGATCCAACAGCCGTAGTTGAGAGCCAGTTTCCTTCAAGACTTGTGTGCCTATGGCCAAACCATCACTTACCATTATGAGATTGTGTGATACACAAGTTTACTCAAAGTAAAAAAAAGATAAAATTTACAGATGCATGTCAAAAAAATCAAGCCTAATTTACACAACATAAGGTTCAAATCAGATATCACATACCTGTAATAATTCAGCTTTGTTGTAAGGTAATGTACGAATGATAAGTAATCTGTCTAGAAGATCCAAAGGTATGCCATGGGGGGAAATTATATCGTCTGTGCCTCTGAAATAAATATACAAACATTGTTATTTGGAAATGTTCTTTTACATTATTTTCCACTTCGTTCCAGTCGTCAGTTCATCTTGTGGAGTGAAAACTATTGCACTATCAAATAAAATCTAAAACTGTGTGAACTTACCTTATTTGACATTTGCCTCTGTTGGTAGCGAAGATGACAATAGGTGCAATAGCTGACTCCAACGCACGGTGAAGGTATGTGAATGTTTCTATGTCTAACATGTGCACCTGAAATAGATTGTATTATTTATAAGAACACTCTTATTCATGCAAAATGAAACCCTATATGGGATTCATAAAGTAGAAATTCAAAAATTCTGTAATGAAATTACCTCATCAATAAATAACACACCCGGCACCAATTCAGCAATACCTTGGTCTATGTATTTGTTTACTACTTTGTTGATCTCTTTCCTTAGTTTATCTGTAACATTATTTAGATTAAGAATAATCCACAATATCACAATTGAAATGAAATGAATGAAATGAAATTGTTTATTCATCCAAATAGGCCTTCACAGGCACATATGAACAGTCAGACTCTAAATGCTCGGTTCGGAAGGTTGCTTTTGCAGAGAAGAGCCGGTAATAAACTCAGCAATTACTCTTTTCAAAAACAACTTACACTTACATTCAATAATTATTTATCTAGTCTCACTGACAATATTTTGGTGTTATGGCGGCAAAAATAGTAAACTATAGAATTAGTGTCACAAGTCAAAACCATTAAGGGTCAGCTCACACCGAGATGCGACGCGACGCTGCGCGCACATTTTAATAGAGCGACTCAAAATTTTATTTACTACACGAAAAGATACACATTTCATTGTGAGAATACAGAATACGTTGCACCACGCAGCCTCTTCCAGTATAGTATAGTCGCGTCGCGTTTCGGTGTGAAGTGACCCTTAGTTTAGGCCCTAGAAGGCACTTATGAAGGTCAAATTACATGTTACCTATTACAGTGTGCAAAAGCTACGTCCAAAAAACATCACATGAAAAATGGTTTACACACAATAATGCATAGACAGTGTTATGAAAATGTCAAGTAACAACTAACCAGTAATCTCAGTCTTCTTGGGCTTCATGAGTTGCCCCATCATGGACATGATATCGTGCCCGCCCTGAGGCCGCGCATTAGCGCAGTCCAGGTCGTGCAGCGTCACATCTTGAACAACCTCCTTCTTCTTATGTACGTCGCCTTTAGGTAGAGGCACATATTCCTCCGCCTTTATGATTAAAATAAAGACAAATAAAAAAAAATTGCATGCTAAAAAACTACGATTTTCAAGGGTGAAAGAAATAAACTACAATACCTAATCATTGATTTAAGATAAACAACTACTTAAATGAAAATGATGTTGGAAGTTAAATAACTCATTTCATATTACAGTTATTATTCAAGATCATATCAACTCTAAATCATGACAATAAAATTAAAATTTGCATAATAATATGCCATATTAGGTAGTTTTTGATGTACATTTTTTTTACATTCTCATGAAGAGTTTTAGATAGGACACAGACACTGGCTGTACACATACATAAATAACAAAACTTACCTCTAAATCGAACTCAGTGGCGAATGTATCACTCCTGCCTTGACGTTTCACCGCTCCAGAATTAGCTTCAATGTAAATGACATCACCAACTTCCACTTTCTCTTTTTGCAGTGACTCATAGATAGTAGGATCTAGTTTCAGCTGTTTAGTGCCTTTTGCTGTCTTTAGGCCAATGATAACATGTGATACTGTTTTACCATATCCTGTTAGACAAATATAAATTATTATGTATTTTATTTTAGGAAAAGTTTTATTTTTAACACATATTTCGCCAATGAAATAGTAGTACTATAAAAAGAGCTGGAGAAAGTATAGCCATCTGGGGACCTATGTAGTGTTTCAGAATATTAAATAGAAAAACATAATATTCTATTAATTAACCAATATATCTTACCCCCAGCTGGATTTTCAGTTTCAACAGGTGTCATTTCAGTCACTTCACCTTCATACACCTCTTTGGTCTCACGGATCCGAAGGCCAATAGCGCGGCGAAAGTTTTCCATCAACACTTCTGTTTTCTTGATCTCTGTGCTGTACACTTCACTACCAACCATGGGGCAGAAAGGCACCTAGAGTAAAAATAATGGATATGTAAACAACACTGGCATTTTTTTACAAAAAAATCATAAACAGATTTCTTTGAATAATAATATACATATATTTCAGACTATATTAATATGTTAAAGACATAGCTGATGTAATATATGGTATTCAAGGAAATCAGTATTAACTTACTTTGTTACCAAGTTCTTGTGCAATAGCTAATGCAATTGCAGTCTTGCCTGTGCCTGGTGGTCCAGCTAACAATAATGCTCGGCCAGCCATTTTCTTGCTTCTGATCATGTCTACTACAATGCCAGCAGCCTAAGGACATAAAATTGATTTCAAATCTACTATAGTCTTACAATGTTTTATGAGGGATAATTGTGTTTTTTGAGGTTAGCATGGCTGTTAAGATCACTATCTGTTGTACCATAGGTTGTGGGTTGGAATCCCACCCAGGACAGTTATTTTTGTGTAGACATGTACATGCTCTACTTGGTTTGGGATCAGCTAGCTGTGTCAAAAATGGCCCAGGATATTATTATACTGGACATATTATATGTTTTAGTGCTGGTCCCACATCTCAGCACTGTTGGCTCGGAGGACCACTTCTCAGATGGAAAATTGTTTTAATATTAATATCTCCTAACAAAAAAAAACGTTTCATACCCAATTTAACCAAAAATAATATGAAAATATGTCTTGGAAAAATTTTCATCCAATTTAATTTTCATTTGCTCCATAGTGCCTCTGTGGCTACACCATTGAGTGTAGTGTCGACAAAATGAAGACCATAGGTACAATGGAAGTACATTTTTTGGATCACGGGGTCACAGAGATATCAATAATGACAAAGCGCTCCATGGCAACCACAAAATTATAACCTCAAACCTAAGTAAATGATTTATTTAAGATCTCTTTTTCAAAAACTATTTCATAGGTAATTAAATAGCTAATATTTTCAATGAAAATAAATATTTTAGAATTATAATTACCTCTCTAGCAGATTCCTGACCCACGAGACCGGCTGCCATCTGAATTGGCACCCCATTTTCATCTAAGCCCAAACCTTTTATGTGGCTATGCGCTGATATTCTCTGGGTCTTCGCAGTACTTTTTACTTCTTCAATTTTCATTATTGTAGTTTTTATATTTTATCAAAATTAGTTTTTCACACAGCACTTGACTGCACGGTCCGTCGTCAACCACAAAATTATATACTCTTTGGTCAACCACAACAACAAAACAAACCAGACCAGAAACAAACCAATCAATTTACTTTAAGGCTTTAGTTACAATACTATCAAGCCTAAACCATATCTTTATTTTGAATATTTTTCTTTTTTAGTCATGTTTTATCACATTCACAGTAAAGTCTAGACTTTTTCCATATAAGTTCAATCAGATTTTAGTGAAATTGGTGGTCATTCCACTAAAAATTCAAGGACTTTTCAGAAACCTGACCGGAAAAGAAGAAAAAAAACAAAACTTAACAATATTTCCATGAATCGGAAATAATCGGAATGCACCCTTAATGTCAAATCTTTGACAACTTGCTTTGCTTTGCATCTGCTTGCGTTATAGTGTAAAAGAAAATATTTTGCTAAGGATTTTAGCTCATTATATGAAGCTATTTACTCCTTAGACCATCTTTCTTGCTAAATCTATAAGTATAAAATATAAAATCTCGTTATATACATTTACTATGTGGTAAATATTGCCATCGAAAATTCAGCGAATCTATGAGGATGGCTCAGATGGAGTATACGCCTCAGAATCTGGAGTATGCAGTGTCTGTATTCTATAACGGTGAACAGGCCGACCGAGCTAGGGCCCACGCTTGGCTCACAGCATCTCAGAGAGTCCCTGAAGCCTGGAATTTCGTTTGGGAGCTGCTTCAACCGGCTAAGGTGAAACATAGCTTTATATATGGAATGTGACGTCTATTTTTGTACCATTATGGGCCTGGTAAATGTATCTGACTAATTAACAAAGTATTAACAATTTTCAATTGATTGGTACTGTCCTGTGATATATTGGCAGTGTTATTGTCAAGCTGGCAAATTGATAACTTGTTACCAAATAGATTTATCTCATCAATATCTTATATATTATATTAGAGATGTTTGCTGTATCAGTTGATCACTATTATCAGCTAATCGATTTGGCTTACTTAATACAAATCTTTGTACTATCTTTTTTTTTTTTCAGGGAACTGAAATCCAATTCTATGCTGCTACCACCTTGCACACAAAGATACTTAGATGTTGGAATGAAGTGCCTCCAGATAGTCATAATGAGTTGAAAGAAAAAATACTCCAAGCTGTCTTTACTTACTCTAAAGGACCTAAAATAGTCACTAATAGATTATGTATCAGTGTAAGTTTTTCAAAGCACTTTTCTGTTTCCCATTTATGTAGAGAGGAAAATAGTAAAATGGAAATATAAATAAAATACCTACTTAAAGCAAAGTCAGGTTATTTACACCATTTATAACTCAAGAATGGCTGCACCGATTTTGATGATCTCTGATTTTTTGTATTCATCTCCTCCAAGAATAGCATATTAACTATTAAAAAATACGATATATCACAAAAAAAAAGGACAATAAATTTTTTTCTTACATTTTGTATAGAATGACTTTTTTGACAATTCCATATCTCAAGATGCGATTAAGTGATGGTTTAGATCCACAAATTGGTCCCCTTTTAATCCTTTAATATTTTTAAATCCCTTTCATTCTGTGAAAGGGATTAAAAATATGTTTCCATTAATCTCAGAGTAGCCCAGGCGGCTCTTTAAATATAAAGGCAAATTGCCGTTATCTGTAATAAAATCTAGATTGTTATAATTGGAAAAGGTTTTCAAAGGTGACTGTGTTAATTAATCTTTGCATATGTTATTTTTGCTTCAGTTGGCAGCATTTATCCTGCAACAGGGAACGGTAGACTTAGCAACAATATTGAGACCTCTATCTGCCGTAGAGAATACATCTTTACTTTTAGAAGTATTGACTGTGATTCCCGAAGAAGTGAGTGATAATCAAACAGTACATTATAGGATTTTGCATGTGTTGCTTACCCTAATAAAATGTAATAATTTAAATAAATTTTGATGGCATTTGATGATTGGAATAGCTGCCTAATCATCTGGCTGATTTAACCAGTTAATTATGACTTAGATAAATAAGATTACTTTGTTTTTGACAGTATAATAGTATGACAATGGGCTCTGTTCTTCGGTCCAAGAACAGAACAGCATTGCAGCTAGCATGCCCGGCTGTTTTAGATGATATGCTGAGATATTTGAACACTGTCTACAAGTAAGTGGTACCTATAATGTTACTTCACAGTGTGACCAAACATAATCACATTTCCATACATACATATTTTCTAAATAATTAATAATGGTTTAATAAATAATTAGTTTTTAATTTAATTGTAACTTTTAATTATTAGTTTATAATAATAACCAAAGATTTTGAGTAAAAATTTGCATTTAAACTTCTTACTAAATGCCCCATACACAGAATCAGTTTTGTAGGAAACCATGAAAAGTGTGGTGGGTCCATCAGAACTCATTTTTAATTAATAGTCCTTGGGCAGAGGACATTAACATTAACAATTTGATCATTATACTTTTGTTACTTTCAAAGATAATATATTTTGTTTAATCTGTGTGTCGAATTATGAGAAATTAAGCCAAAAATTAATTAATATCTATTAATTTATAAAAGTAAAAAGTATAGAAAGCCACATAACTTTTCCAATTTATTTATTTTATAACAACAGTGACTACAGCGAAAACGCCCCTTCAGAAGAAACAATGGTTTCATGGATGAATGCGGCAACCTGCGCTTGTAGTTGGCTCACTCTCGGCGGCGAAGTGGCAATGGAGCAAAGTACTGCTGCATTGCCTGAAAGAATGCCACTGTGTCGCGCGTTACTTACTGTCGTTCATGTACTGTATACGTGAGTATGTTAGATTCATTAATATACTTATCTGTCTGAAAGTCTATACTATGACTGTCATAGACAAGTTGTCTGTTTTAAGGCTAAAATTTAAAAAAAAAGCTTTAATCAACACCTTTAAAAAGCTTATCTCTTGCAACTGATAAGCAAACATCCTAAACAGATGAACTTATATTATCTTATATCACTCATATTCAAGAAGCACTTTTCAATTCGTAATTTGCTATGCTATTTTATCCTGACGATTATTTTAATTTAAAATACGAGAACATGACACTGATTTTAAATGTTACTTAGTTCAATATCACTGACTCAAATAAGATCCATGTGCTATAAGTTACTACATAACAGACACTCCTATACAAAAGCTGAAACAGTGTGTGTCAGAGGGCTGCCTATACCTACATTTAAAATGGTCGATATGGTTAGATGGAACGAGGCAGTAAGCGACACAGCTCTGGACGCATGTGAAGCGTGCCTGTCGTGTTTGCGGGCGGCGGGCGGCGCGACAGGCGCGGCGCGTCACCCCTCCGCGGCGCTACAGCTGCTGGCACACCTCGCTGCACTCACTGCACCCATCATGCAGAAGGACAACGTGCCCAACTCTATCAATGAGGTCTGTTATTATCATCATCATCATCATATCAGCCGAAAGACGTCCACTGCTGGACATAGGCCTCCCCCAAAGTTTTCCACATCGACCGATCCTGCGCTTCTCGAATCCAGCGGTTTTGTTATTATAAACTGTTCAATTTAAAATTGTTTTGATTACAACTTTTTTTTTAGCGAATATTGATAAGGGACAGGGAATAGAACATTACGAATGGTAGTGTCTATACCATTCGTAAACTTCTCTTCCCTATCGCTAAATAGTCGTCGTTTCTAAGGCCATGGCAGACACTTTTGAAAGTGTCATTTGTTTTTATTTCAAAAGTAATTTATTAAATCAGATTTTTTATATGTTTTAAGAAGAAACAAGCGAAGACTGTGTGGGTCGCAAATATAGTATGTATACTACTTTTCCCCCGCGTTCCCAAAAGACCTTATCTTTTCCCGGGATAAAGAGTATTCTATGTCGTTCTCCAAGGTCCCATCTATCACTATACCAAATTTCATAAAAATTGGTGGTTTAAGTGTGAAAAAGTAACAGATAGACAGACAGACAGAGTTCATTTGTCCTCGTTGTTTTTATACCATTTATCCGAATGTGATGTATGGTGAGTATTTCTGCATGCGCCGGGAAAGGTTCATAGCTCAAAAAAAAAAAAGGAAAAATACTTTTATTTTCTTTAGCAACAAATTTTTTCAATGCCTCAAATTACATTTGTTGTCCCTAATGTCTTTTAATTCAGATGACGTATTTTTTATTAAAATACTTTTCCATCAGGAACTCCTATCAGCCCTGATGACGTGCTGCGTGGCGTTAGGAGAATGTCACACACACGCTCTCGTCATAGCTGCAGAGAGCTCCGACACTACGGAAACAGTGTGCGGCGCTAGACAACTGCTAGAGCTGTTGTTAGCTGCACAAGCCGCTCCGGGACATTACCCGATCCATGAAACGCGCTCCAATTTAGTCTTCGGCTTCTGGTATACGTTGCAGGTATGTGCAGTATCGAAAAAGAAACATACTTTAGGAATCTTAAAATGTACATTTTGACATATTACTATCATTGTCATTCTCGTCCCTCTAACATTGAAAGCAAAATTTGTGACCCTAAAATTATGCCCATTAAGACAATGTTGCCCAAATTCTGTATAAATTACGAGTCTCATAGCTAGTTACGAGTGTTTCCGATGTAATACCGAAGCAAAGTTTGCCAAATCAATACAGCTCTTCATACCTTTCGAATAAGACACTATTTCCGTAAACCAGGATGAGGTGTTACACCGAGTGGACAGAACGCAGGACATAAGTCCGGTATGGCGGGAAGTATTCTCGAGGCTACTGGCGGCACTTGTTACTAAGTCTGAAGCAGCCGCTGACGCAGCTCTCTCGAAAGACGACCTTGAACTGCTTAGGTGCTATCGACAGGATATCTCTGATACTGTGGTAAGTCGATGTTTCTGACAGGACAGGTGCTATGATGCATGGTAGATTTTCTTGCTTTACATTCATTCCAACTACATGTTGTGAAGCTGTGCAATTGACAACACTCATTCTTTACCCTATCACGCCAAGTGATATTGCGAAGACAGCGGTGTAAGTGAATAACCAAATAAATATTATGGACATTCCTCACATGAGTAATAGTATATTTACTAAGTTCTCTCCCTCGGATTCACCCGCTTCCCCGAGTTTCCGTTCCCTTTAGGGGTTGAATTTTCAAAAATAATTTTCATAGCTACTAGAAATTTTTCAAAATAAAAGTTTATAGCATTTACACTTTCTGAGGTTTTGTGATTAACACAGATAGTGCTAAATACGAGTATTGAAATTGAACGTTAATCAATGAATATAGACCCGCGGTCCCGATTCTCCATACAAACTTTGGACCCCCGTTTCATCCCCTTAGGGGGAAATCTTTTCTTAGCGGATATCTATTTCAGCGCAATCCGTTCAGTGGTTTGAGCTGTGTGTTAATAAATCAGTCAGTAGATTGCCTTTATATATACAGATAAATATTTATATTTATTTTTTAATTATGCGGCATTCACTATCGCAGATGTACTGTTTCGGTATCCTCGGCGACTGGTGCTGGTCTACAGTAGAGGCTGAGTTCAACTCTGCACAAACGGAGGCGCGGCGCGAGGCCGCGCTGCATATATTCCTAGCTCTCACCGACGCCACGGTGCCAGAGAGAGGCACAGACAGTCTGTTCAACATGTTGCAACACGCTGTACATATTGTCAACACGGCTACTAATAAAAGGATATTGAATACTGCGCTTGATTGTCTTGGTGAGTTACATCGGAAAGTTATTACTAGCTGTCCCTCGCGATTTCACCCGCGTTCCCGAAGGATCTTATCTTTTCCCGGGATAAAAAGTATGTGCTATTCCAGACTATAATCTATCTCTGTGCCAAATTTCATCTAGATCCGTTCTGGCCTGATTGAGTAACAAACATCCATCCAAACTTTCACATTTATAAAATTAGTGGGATTTCTGCAAAAGGTTTTTTTAAATATATTTTATGAGGTTCTTTGGTAGGTTATAAAGATAATATTCCAATAAAAAAAATCTGCCAGTGTATGTATGACCATATATCCAGGCTTCCGGGAAATTGCAAAGTAGATCGAATGTAACTCGTAAACTATAAGACTCTCATTTGTCTTGATAGTTTTCCTTGTAACTTAAGTTTTTGATCTAGCACTGTGGATTTTTCTGATATTTCACATTCACAACTACAGTTTTAGCTGTATGCGACACGATATATCTACCTATGTTCCAAATTTGAGCGACGTCAGCCCTATAAGTTACTTTTTTTTATTTAACTTTCACATACATATTTTAAACAGATCTGATGGTTATCCACAGTGAGTCTATATAATATTTTTTAAATTTATCCAAGGAATAATTAGTACAATTTCCACACAGGTGGATATGCATCGTGGTTGAGTTCAGTTCCCGGTGCTCGGTCAGATACACTAGGGCGAGAATGTGTGCGGGCAGCTGGGTCAGCGCTGCAGCGCTGTACGGTGCCCGCTGCGTTCGCGCTCAGAAAACTGTGCTCCGACTGCAGCGCTCCAGCCGCTGCACTCGTTGGGGATATCGTCCAAGCTGCACAGGTATTGACCTTGACTACACTGTACAACCTAACTTTAATCGATTTTAAATAAGATTTTTGTAATGAAAGATTGGTTTGGATTAAATCTTTGTGAAGCTGAAAAAAATACACTCAATAATAGTAATTAAGTTACGATTTCGATTAGGTTTCAATCGCCCAGCAGTTCATTTGGTCGGATTGTGTCAATATAATCTGTGGCAGTTATCATATAACTTCGTAAAGCCTCGGTTTTATGTGAAATGCACAAGTTCTCTGAGCACTCGAAATACGTGTTCCCAACATCGACGGCTCCCAGCCATAATGACCTATTCAATGCAATCGTATCATCTCGCTTCTCCATAGTGTAATCCGGTAGTTACACCTGAGATCCTTTATATAGTTAATGTCTATAGGCGACATTGGCCATTTACGACCACCTGGCTAATTGTCAGTTTTGTGACATTTAAAATTGTATGTATAATGAGGCGATGATATCACAGTCGTTAGTGAGGTCAAAAGCTGATAGAAGGACGCGTGGTGGAATCCCACAATGATCAAGAGCTTTGAGTGAAGAAAAAATCGTGAGGAAACTACCACTCTCAAGTTAAAAATCTTTCTTCAAGCAATAGTGTCCTTAAAAAATCCATTTAGTCCGTCAGTTAGATTACCAACAAATATTGGACACTTATTTTTTATTTTGTTCCGTACATGAAAAATTACGTTGAAATTTCGCGTGACGTCACGCCGTGGTACAAATTTTACCACGAAGTGACGTCACAAGCCCCACTCCTACACTTTGATGCGCTATCATTTTGTATATTTTTATTGATTTGATAAAACAAAAAATACGTGTTCAATATTTTTTGATAATCTTACCGACGGACTAATTAGAATTCATTTTTATTGACCCAGGACACTACCCTATTGTCGGTGTGTTCCGATATTTGAAATTGAGAGCCAACCTACTTTACTTATGGTTATTTAAGGCTTGTAAATAGTCTAGACATGTTGGCAGACAACCAGCAAGATGGACCGATGATCTGGTCAAGGTGGTACGAAGGGACCGAATGAGATAAGCCCAAGACCGTGAGAAGTAGAGTGCACTGGAATAGACATAGATAGGAAGTATGAGTGTACATAAATAAATATATTGCAGAGTGCGTCAGGCAGGCGTGACGCGTGGGTGCGTCGGCAGCTGTTAGGAGCAGCGGGCGCGGCGCTGGCCTTCGCCGAGCGGGACGTGGCCGCGCCGCTGCTCGCTGACCTGGCACACTCGCTGCGGGAGGACCTCGCCGCGCAGGTAACTCGCTCACTACACTACACCACCACAGGTTCACGACGCACTTGGGTGCGATACTGTACCAACGTAGGCCCGCGTCAATGAGCTATATCACCATGTCTTATTCTCTGTTCGGTAAATACAAGTACCTCGTTTTAACACCAGCTTTATTGCCTTGTTTTCACTCGCGTTCCCTAAGTAACAGAATTTAAAAATATAGTTTATTTCCACAAAACGGCACTGAAAATATGTTATCTTAGTTCACGTTTTCGAATTAATCAGAAATGCTAAACTAAGTTTGTATTTGGTGCTGCACTCCTTCAAAAGATTAAATAAATTTGACTAAAACATTATTATTTTCCATACAAACTTGGCACCCCCATTCTCTATTGGGGTGTTTCAAAAACTCGACCTTTTCTTTCTACTACTCTTTATTTCCAACTATAACGTCACTCTTGTTTTCCAACCGAAGGCTAATAACTTATTTTCATGAATTTATTGTCAAGAGTTAAAAAAAATACACAAATAAGCTCGCTATATTATAACAGTACGCATTGTGCAAAATTTCATGCTACTAGGCCTAGTATTTGTATAGTAGTAGTTTGGGCACTGGACTGATATAACCAGTCAGTCAGACAGTTTCTCCTTATATAAATTATTATACAGGATGTCCGGTAAGTAGTACGACAAACTTAAGGTGGAGATGTGTGCGGGTCACCTACCAAATATATAAAAATGACCTCAACAAAAGTGTCGCCATTTTCGCGATAAAATTCCATAATCAAAATATAAAAATCTGAAATATCTCGAAAATGGTGACAGTTTTACTAAAGACATTTTAGTATATTTGTAAAGAGACCACTTATCTCCTAAGTTTGTCGTACCTACTACTTACCGGACACCTGTATAATATTCAATATACAGTGCAATTGTTTCCGTACGTCAGACACTAGAGCCGAGCCGGTCGACCGGCGCGGCGGAGTGCGCGGCTGCTCTAGTGACCGCGTTAGTACCGCGACCGGATCTCGCGGCACAACTGTTCCGGACGCTAGCACCCGCCCTGCCGCCATTTGCACAACAACAACAACTTGTTGAGGTGACTACACTTGTTTTTACGTTCATTCCATTCATAGGTATATATGTAATCCACCGCCATACCAATAGAAACCTTTAGCGGTCCCTATGAGGAATCTACCTGCCAAATTTCAAGTTTGTTGCATTTGTACTTTCTAAGATTTTGCGATTAATTAGTTCCCCTAGTTAAACGATCAACGATCTCGTGCTATCTAAAATTGGTTTTTCATTAATAAATATTATCATTATTAGATATTAATCAGTGAGTGGTATATCGCTTTTATAGATGTAGATTATTGTAGATAGATAACAAATATTTCAAGGATTTGTTTATTTATTTATATTCCAGTGAGTATATAAATCAAGCAAGGGGTTCTGCTTTGCTCCTATTACTTTCGATATTGTAACTTGCGTATGTTCAAATATGACACTGAAATTGATACAAAAACTCATAAAGAATAGCAGCTAAACAAAAGTAAGGCGATGATACCTCAGTTGTAGTGAAATCGGATACCGCGGCGAACATCGTGGGTTCGAATCTTACAATGTGCTTGAGCTTTCCTTGAAACCACAGCACAGTGGTACTTTGTAGTACTAGACTGGCTACCACCCTCAAGTCGAAAAATAAAAGTAAATAAAGCTTGTCTGCTACCCCTTATCAGATATGATGTTTGCAGCCAATGTTTCAAATCCTGCAACAAACGGTGTCGACACTGATGGGCGACTGCTTGCCGCTAGTGTCAGACATCGCTCAACTTACGGTCACAGGATTCACTTGCCACCCGTGCGCCGCCGGGTTGGACGTCGTTAAACTTGTACGTATGTTTCATGTTGACATCTCAAAAACTTTGAGCTAAATAAATATTTGTATTATAGATGAATGTGTCTGAAGGGAGGGAGGGATATGAATATTAACAATAACTGTACTTCATATTATCTATACATAAGGTCTTTTAAAATTGTGTAAAATAGATACGCGGATTTTTTTTTAATATGTTTTAGTATTTTCATGAGTGGTGGGTAGGGCGTCTAGATGTGTGTAATTAGTTTTTGTAATGGCGTAAATTGGCTTTCGATTTTATACATAAATGCCATCGGTACAACCGACTCATAAACCTCATAAAATATCGTAAACTTTCAATCATTCGTTAAAAATAGGATCTTTATAAAATTTTAAATGCTTCTTTTTTACAAGTGTCGTTAGTGGTCTATTGTCGCGCTCTAGAGCGCATGCGTGATACTATGATTTTGGGCCTACGTTTGGGCACCATATTATTTGTCTGTACTTTATTTACCTACCTGTTACATAAGTTTAGATAAAGTAATGATAACTGCACATAACAGGGACTGTCGACAAAAATACTAGAAATTTTTAAACATAACTACAATGTTTGTCATCACCAGCTAGTACTGGTGGTAGGTAACGAATGGGAAGGCACCCGCAGCGTGCTGCACACGTGTGTGTCATGCAGCGCGCGGAGACTGGCCCCCGACCCGTCCGCCTGCTGCGACCTCACCGAAGCACTGTTCGCACTCCTCAATGCTATCACCAAGAAGAAACCGCAGTATATAGACTGGATTGATGATCTGTTGCCGGACCTGATTGAGTTAGGCAAGTAGGGTATCTTGGGTGTATGCTATAGTGCCACGTTTTTTTCTGTATAAAAGATGTTTTTTGTAACGCTCTGATATATTCAAGAGTAATTGTATTCGATCTTATTTTAGAATACGTTTCCTTTGTCTATGTTGTTTATTCTAAATAATAAATGAACATATGGAATAAATCGCGTTGCCAAGAAAAGTGTGCCAATAGAAGCGAATAATTATGTAACTACAGATTTTTTTTATGACGTTTTGCATGACCTTGAGTTATCGAGAGATCTTAGAGCTAAATTTGATTTGAAAAAAAAAAAAAAAAAACTAAAAAATCTACTAGATTAATTAAGGAAAACTGTCCCATCCAATGAGAGTAATAAGAGTACTTCGTAATCCGGGTGCATAGCCATTATTCTACATCACAGTGTAATACACAGTGGGCCTTTGATGTTTGCGGAAAGTACGACAGCAAGACAATGGTTGTAACAATATCGTCCCGAGCTACTAATACGGCAGTTGTATACAGCTCGAGCTCGCCCTACCAGCGTCTTGCTTCTCAGGCCCCGTACGATTGATTGCCCAGACTGGACGTCTTCGTTGGACGACTATAAACTCAAACTTAACATAAACTCTAAATATTTTTATTAAATTAACTAATTACAAGTATTTTTCATAGTCACTAGTGAAACGTTAATGCACGGTTTGGAAGGTTGCTTTTGCTGAGAAGAGCCGGAATTAAACTCAGCAATTACTATTTTTAAATTAATTTAGTTACGAGTGATTTAGTAAACTCAAGCAGACCAGTCCCCACAAGCTGCACCTGTTCACTAGATGGTGTTGTGTGTGTGTTTAGGTTGTCGGTGCGTGTGCGTGTGGGAGGGCGGCGCGGGTCGCGCGGCGTGCGCGTGGCTGTCGTCGGTGGCGTCGCGGCGGCCGCGTGCGCTGCAGCCCGCCGCGCCTACCCTCACCGCCGCCGCGCTGCGCTGCATCGGTAACTTTACCTTACCTTACCTACATTATATTATAGAAGCTGTCCCCGCGGTTTAACACTTTGTGCCAAATTCATAAAAATCCGTTCTGTTGTTATTGCGTGAAAGATTAACAATTCTTCACATACAAACAAACTTTCACATTGTGACGGTAGGAGGATACTAATCTTTATTAAAGCTTCCGTATGTTTGACTCGAAAAGTAGCCTTTGGATTAGCTTGAAATTTTTACACAACATTGCATTTGAATAGGAAACTGTTTTTATATACTTTTTATTTCGAATTTCCAAGCGTGTTCCGAAATTGAGGTATACCGTGGCCACGGTTATATTTGTATATATTCAAATTACAAGCTGCGATGGAAAACATCAATAACCTGTCGCGTAAGAAATTCAATACATCGAAACAGATTTTACACGCCCCCAACAGTAGGAATTGTTTTGATTACTTGCATCCAACAGATCCCTATCTAACCGTTATCATTATCACATATTTAGTGTAAATTCTACACTAATACTTAATAATACTATTAAGGTGTTTGAGGGTAACATTGCAGGTGGCGCAACACCCCGTAACCAGATCGAACCGCTGTCGGAACTACTTCTGGCTCTGAACTGTGCGTCGTGGCGCGGCGAGGAGCTGGCCACGTGGCTGCGGCAGGCGCTCGCCGACCCCGCCTTCCCCACTCTACACGCCACTGATACGCACAAACACAAATTCATTGCTGCTGTCATCAAGTTAGTACACCAAAATATCATTATTACACCTCAGACAGAGTAGATGGACCACGGGAACTAAGCGTTCCAAACTGAGGCGCTAAATCCCGAAAATTATTACACTTTTACTAAGGTATTTTTCCATAGATTAAGTATAGCTCCTCGCGCCGCTCGACGTTTTATTAATCTAAGGGATTTTTTGTATGTTTGGTAGGTGACCCGCCCATCTATTTCCTCCTTAAGTTTGTCGTACTGCTTACCCTGTTTAGATATGCACAATTAAAAATCTAATATTCTATTTCATTTCTTAAAAATCATGAACGGATTTAAATCATTGATACTCATACTAGAAGTCGTCTATATCGACCCACCGGGGGTCAACTACCACCTACAAGAAGTCCATGACAGCGAAATAATATTGGCTGTCCATGTGATGTAAATGGAGGTCAACAATAATGGATTTTAATTATGCTGATCGCGACTTAAATTTTGGCTTCACATGACCATTCCTAATAGCAATAATAGTTTGAATTTGAAAAATGTTCATATCATATATCATCAAGTATTTATGCTACACGCAGTAGCAATTCCGTGTTAGATAGGTCACAAACGAAAGCAACGTAGCAAGCGGTCTACGAGACAAAAAATATTGGGAAACTCTGCCCTAACTAATTGCGTTTTCAAACTGCCTTAAACGAAAAAAAACTTTTGTTTCAGGGAAAAGACTAGTAAAAGAAGATTTTTAGAGACAGTGCAAGAATTCTCTCTAGTTTGTAGAGGACTAGTCGGTACAGAGTACGCAAGACAAACCCTCGCTTCCAAGCTATTAGTAGCGTAAATAATTAACTAACACATATTTACTATGTGCAAAAGAAATCATCAATTTGTGTATTGAATTATGACGGAATGTATAAGAAACAAATCATATCTGAACGCCCTTGCCAACGGTTTTGAACTGTATGTGATCAAACACTCTGCACACTATCTCATTTATTTATTGACGTTGATAATCATATTTTAGGGTAATGAATGAAAATGAAGCGCATATGCCATTTTGGACTATTTGTTAATCTCGAAATACAATAATATTAGATACACATTTATGTCAATTAAGTTTTTATTGAATGAAATCAATATTAAAATTATTTTGTTCTAGAAATCAAACTGTACATACATAGGTGGTTATTATGTGTATATTTATTGTAAATATATAGACGTTAGTGAATTTGTTATTTAATAATTAGGAAGTTCATTTAGAATAAAAATAGTAATATGAAACTTAAATTTGTTTTATTGAAATAAACTAATAATCTCTTAACATAGCTTAATATATATCTTCATAATTTATTAACACATGAAAACACGATATCACATAAACAATTTCGAAAAAATATAAAAACAGTCTGATCCGAACTCCAAGGTTTCATAATTTAACAGCACGCAATGAAGTCTGCATTCTTTAGATAACATACTTTCTGAATTGTCAATAATAACAACCAAACAAGACAAATAATAATAAAACTAAGCCTAACATAACACACGTAACCTTATGATCAAGGAAAGGCGATCGCAACCTAAATAATTCAGTCAGATAAAAAAAAAACAAAAAAAAAATTTTTTTTACATACATCAAACAATCTCATATCCGTATATCACTCAAGTAATTTGTAAACAATAATAATTGTAAATAATAAAAATCATTGTTAGGTTCGATGAGTCTTATAGTTTACGAGCTATAAAATCAATCAACTTTGCTATTCATACTAGTCAGATACTTCGAAGCCCTCTGGTATGCATGCTCTTGTCTGAATTATTAATTATGGAACCCTTTAAGAGTGAACAGACAATATTTTAAACGAATACATGATCATAATAAACGTTCAATGGATAACATTGTCAAAATGCATCCCGCATTCAGTCAGGATAGAACTGTCACTTTTTACGTTGCTTTCATTGTTTGTTTTACATTATTATAAAAACTAGATTACCTACCTACATTTAATTATTGCAACTCTTGAGAGGCGGGGACCAAGAGATCCATAGTGCGGGGTCTACTCAGTGTGGACTCCTGTCTCCCGCTACATATTTAATTGTATTTTTATTAGTTTCTTTTATTTTTGTGAATGTAATCAATATGTATGCTGGGAGAGAATAAATATATATATATTTTTACATAAGTGTAGGGACTTCTGTAAAAATTGATACAGTTCTATTCGCAAACCTAAATAAAAAAAAATTATGAACCGAGAGATTCTTATTTACAATCAGCAATGGAAGTGTACCGTAAGTATAAGCATATATGAAAAAAAACTCAATAAATTAATTAGAGAAGAATAAACAAATTACATAGTGTAGCCTATTCAAAGTTTACGGCTGTGAAATTGAAGAAAGAAAATGAAGAAGTGTGAAGAAATTAATAGAATCTATGCCAATTCCAGTATCGATTCTTACTATCGAATCTACATACTGAAGATTAAAGTCGATTAAAATTTAATATATTTACAATATTTATAGAACCGTAAATAAAGAATGACCGACTTATTACATAATAACTTACATATACAGTTTCCTACACCTTTATCTTATTCTAATCAGGATAATCAACCTCTTTTTTTTTGTTAACATCATAATATTCATTGCACTATTTTGTGTGATACACTAGTAAACATATATCTGACTTAGTTATTACTTAGATACAAAAACAGTTTAATTTTTTTAAAGTGCACTGCACCACTCACTACACAGTTTGTTATAGTTATTATTCAGGATACAATAATGCAGCTCGACTTAAAGCGACGTCCCATCGCAACATTCTCTGTTCACGTTTAGTAGCACAAACAGCTTCTTGTATGTACCTCCGTTTGCAGATTCTTTCTAATCAGGAATCCGATTCTTCCCTCGGCACGGCAACGCCGTCACATTCAGTGATGTCAACAATGAAATCAAAGAATTTTTCTGGTTCTGAATGCCTGGACTTAAATCTGAGGAAGTTGAGCGCTTGATCAACAGTGAGGTGGAAGCAGTCCTGGAGACTCACGTTGAATGAGGAGCTCTCAAGGTCGCTGTGAGTAGCTCTAGAGTAGACGATACGCCTCGAGTGGTTTTGACCGTCCACAGAAACCTAGTCAAATCAATAATGTTTTAAAGCAACGAGAAGGTAATATTACTCTGTTATATATGGTATGTTTATGACACCAACCAATTGTTTCTGAGTCATGGATGTGAGGGTATTTAAGTCAGATAAAAGTGTCTTCATAGACTGCACAAGATAATTAAATATCTCACCTCATATGAATAATTTTTGGCGTTGCACTTAGGTCCGATATAGGCGACGTACACAATAACGCCCCAGGTGCGTATATCGACATCGGCGCGGAGATGGAAGAACTCGTAGTGAGCGTTGATCACCCAGTTGGCATGTTGCACCGTGTTCACCTTCAGGGAAAACGTGTTGCGTTGGCCACAACGTAGTATGGTTTTGTGTTCACTCTGTAATTATTATTAACTCTATGTTAGATGTACTAAACATTTTTTCGGGCATATTTGATCCTACGTCATTCATGGGTGCCCCTTTATAGGAAGTGGCGCAGGCGCATCTCGCGACCGTGACCTGCTGAATCTGTGTTAAGTAATGTATAAGTACCTGAAAGTGTTGCGGCAGTGCTTGGTGCGAGAGCGGCTGCTTGTCTGCGCAGGCGGGCGCGGGGCACTGGTACTTGCGCGCGGCGCAGCTCGCCTCGTGCGGCGCGCGCCGGCGCAGGCGCACCTCGCGACCGCACCCGTGACGACACGGGTACCGGAGCATCTCAGCCACCTGCACACGCACACACAAGGGTTACCACAACTAAACATCTGACTAAGGGGTGTTACCTGTATTCAAATACTCAGAAACATCGAATATGCTTTTACAATTCACGATTTTAATATTTTTTAATTTCCAATATAACCACAAAAAACCAGCTTGGCCATCCAAAGAGGAAACGCTGCCAGCCTTCTGGGAACCTTGCCGATCGGCAGCAGCGGCAGCCTCGAAGATGTTTTTTATGTATTGTAATTGTACATTTGCATGTATATTTTGTACATTTGTTGTAAATATAAATATATTATGTATACCACAAAAAGTTGGTATTTGATGGTGAAGTATTTAATACCAATCTGCACATAAACTCTTCTTTTGACATTTTGTAAAAAGATTTTATGTTAGTCAACATCTCTATCGACTAAGCAGTAGCTTCACTAAACTGACCATTTTTTAAAAGCCCTTCTGCAAGCAATATTAAGTCTACAAAGAGACTCTCACATTTTTCTATCTGTACATACTTGACAGCTGGAATGTCAAATGTATCTGGTGGGTGATTCGAATAAAAATACGACCATTATCTTCACAATGGATACCAACGGCGACCCTAGAAGTAAAATGTGAAGTACTGACCCCCTCCATGGCGCGGTTCCTGACGGAGGAGAAGGTGGTCCGGCACACAGGGCACGAGGCGAGCCGAGCGCGACACCGACTGCACACGAGGTGCCCGCGTCGGCACTGAGAGATCGGAGGCTCCATCCACTCCAGGCACACCGGACACTCCAGCAGACGTAGCAGACTCTACGAGAATATTGACAACCATACATGATAATAACGATCCTAGCTTGCGGCGGTGCCCCCAGTTACCTAGATCAGCGTTTCTCATTTGGTTGGTCGCGACCCGGTACAGGGCCATCAAAATAAAATACCGGGTCGCAGCAGATTTAGATGTCGACTCGTCAATTGATATATAGAATTAGCTAATTCGAGGGGTCACGAAACAGTACCTGTCACCGATACTGAAAGCACTGATCTAGAATATGTGTTCCAAGGCGTACAGAAGGATGTTACCAGTACGCTCCATTAGGGCCAAGATGAGCAATGCAATTTATAATATGCATGTTGTGTGGTGTTTCATTAAAGTCTCGCATGTTTGCTTAGTTTCTGAGTGTTAATAAAGTTTGTAAGCAACACATTTTCTGGATTTCGAATGTTTTTTACCTACCATGTAAAACAAGTTACTAGCTATTCCCCGCGGTTTCACCCGCGTTCTCGAGGGATCTTATCATTTCCCGCAATATCAAAGCGCTATAATGTGCCAAAATAAATACTCACTTGGTTAAAATCGGTGACAGTAAATACCTCCATATTTTCATCATCTGCTGAAAAAAATATTACTTGTTAAATTAAATATGAATTTAAAAACTATTTTTTTAATCATATTTTTTTTATACCATCTGATTTCCTCTTTGACCCTCGAGTTTCATTTGTGTTGACAATATTGCCCTGTAACATATTCTCAGGTTAGACAAGCTTTTTGCCACTAGGACATGACAACATTAGAAAAAAATAAATCAAATTAAACCAGGCTAAGGTACTATTTTATACCCGCTAAAAACCAAACTCCAATAATTTAGACAATAAAAAAGCTTTGTGGTATATAAGTACCTCAGTTGTACTCGCAGTAGCTTCTGGGTTCATTTCTAATACTGTATTGGGATTGGGTTCGGCATCATCGGGCGGATCGAGGTCAACTGTCTCATCGACAAAAGCTACGTTTTCAGCCGAAATTTCATGTGACGACACTAAAACAATCGTATAAGTAATTTAATCAATCATTTCTACATTGGCAAAAAAAACATAATAAAAACATTTTTCAACCTTCAACAATCTCTTCTATACTATTATTATTTTCATGTGTCTCCGGGAATATGGGAGGCGGAACCGTGGCCGGTTGAACACTTTCTGTACAAGAAAAATGGTTATCTGTAAAGTCGGTTTACGAATGATAATTTTACGTGATAACGTCATAAGAAATCTGATGAAAAATTGATTTATTTTTATAATTACACCCCGAAATAGGACAAACAGACGTGTTCATGCACACAAATGTCTGCCCTGGATGGGAATCGAACCCACGACCCGCGGCGCGATAGGTAGTGTGTTAACCAACCGGCCCGTCAATTGAATTATCATAATTTTATATATTATTATTCAGGTTGAACTAGTCGATAGTTTTTCCATACAAACTTCGGAAGAGTATAACTTCACTGTTTGACATTGTATATCCAAAGTTGAACATGATATCGTTTTGGCTCATTACTAAGTTTGTCTTGACGGTACATAATTGTTAAATAATATACCATTAAAAAGTTATGAGCCAACAAAGATTCGTTTTTCTTGGTAATTTTAATGCAACTTTGGGCGTAAATAAGTAAGAAGAAGAGTAAAAATCCCCAAAAAAGAGACCGTACCGACAAAGCACAACCATCGAAGTGTTCAATAAACTTTGTTTGGAATTGATACATGCCCTAGTTTTTTCATAATATTCTTTCTTCCGAAGGGCTTTTTGTAATTTTTGACGCGCTTGTCATTCTATGAAATATCGTCCTTTTCACGCAAATGTGCAGCCCCTGCGCGGTGCGCGGGGTCTGCACAGGAGCTCACGCACACATCCACAATCGCTACACGCACGGTGTTCAATATGTGGGTACTTGCCGACTTCTGTGACGCGCCGCGCGCTCGTTGATCGTCGGCTAACGTCGTCTCAGTTCGGTCTGCCTAGTGTGAGTTTTTACTCGTACTCGATCGCGTTTACGTAAACTATGATTTGTATGGAAGAAATTAGTTCCATTTGTATTCCGCAAGAGGCGCTGTGCCAATTCCCATAGAGAAATATCGTAAACGCAAACGCGATCGTTGCGTTTAGAAACATCAAAAACTCACACTCAGCACTCGGAACTGTGTTTGTGTGCGTGCGAGCTAACGTGGTGCCGTTGTGCCTGTAGGCTAGCGTCTGCTCTGCTCATCACTGGTACTATCTCTGTCGGACACGATGCCCGGTGAGACAGCGTGCTTTTTGGTCACGCCCACCATTGAGTTGAGCCCGCGACTAGTTCAACCTTAAAACACTTAGGCTTTCGTGCATCTCTATCGCTTGTATCGCGCTCTCGCTCGCTCGCGGAACGTTAGGTTTTTTTTCGTGCGTGCAGCCCATCATCAATTTATAAGACGTTATCACGTCAAAAATGTATTCACATAGAATTTAATAAACTAAATAAGTATAAATTATTTTTCCCGTCTAACAATCTTACCAGCAATGACATTAAATTGGATTTAAAGAATCACATACCTTCATCGTGTTCATTAACATTTACAACGTCAAGAACCGTGGGCACGTTGGACGGCGCTTGAGTGTAGGCGGGCCGCGGCAGCCTGCTTCGCGCAACACTTGACGACCGGTGGCCCGACGGGTGAATGCTTGGTGCTGACGCTGTCCAATCAAACACCAATTGAATAACAAAAGTTGCTAATTTAGTGAGTCGAATGTGTTTTTCAATCATGTTTAATCCTGCGATTTTAGTTAATCGAGTGCGTTTTTCAATCATGTTCCAAGTTTTTAGTTAATCGAATTCGATTTTCAATCATGTTTAATCCTGCGATTTTAGTTAATCGAGTGCGTTTTTCAATCATGTTCCAAGTTTTTAGTTAATCGAATGCGATTTTCAATCATGTTTAATCCTGCGATTTTAGTAAATCGAGTGCGTTTTTCAATCATGTTTAATCCTGCGATTTTAGTTAATCGAGAGCGTTTTTCAATCATGCTTAATCCTAAGTTTTTCGGTTAGAAAATTTTAATTTTGGGCATTTTTCGATAAAAATTCTTATACTGACTTTAGACCTAGTACTACACGAGCGCGAGACTATCGGCATTGTTCTTGTGTGCGAATATTACATGAAGCACTGCTTTAGAAGAGGCGGTATATTTAAGTATTTGGACATACCGCTTCTAGTATATTGTGGAAGCGCTGGTAACGGCCCCGGGCGGTTGACCCGCCTGAAGCTTGCTTGTGTTCTGCCGACCCTGCCAGATGCCGACGACGGAGTGAATAATGAACTCCGAGATGAACCCGAAGTACCTGATGTACCTGCCGATTATATGTATCATTTTGTTGTACAAATATCTATTCTCCAACAATTAAATTATTTACCTATTTTTTTTTATAATTTTTGTATTTAATGCATATAAAACGTGAAATAGTGACTCAACCTTGTAAACTATAAAATCTTATACAATCTGTTTCAACATTTAAACAATTTAGATTTGAGTTTCTTTCCATACAATGAATAACATAACTTACGTCGCGAAGACATAGTTTGCAAGATACGATGTATATCCGCGACGGGACTGCGCGCCAATGTATTCTGTCGTTCCCTATTAAATGTGTTCCTCTCACGGTATTGTGATGCAGTTGATGGTGGTATGCTCCTCATTGTGTTTGATACTGACGGTTCGTGCACTCTGCTACTAAATATATTATTTAACAAATTAGAAATCGCAATAATTTTAATTAAGTAAGACATCTATAACAGGACTTAAAAAATGCTTTTGAATTAATCATCGCCCTGACCAGACAGTTGAACTTGTGAATGTCAAAATTGGCATTTGCATGGATGACATCCAGTCCTACTCTTGCTCAGTAAATCGGGACTTTTCGAGATTGTTACCGATGATGTGGATCTCAGGATCCACTACAATATTTTTTCATTGTCATTAATTTTTTGCAATAACTCATACTAAAGATATAAAATTTGTAATATACAACTGATTGTTATCACTTCATATCTTTTAATACCAAATAATACTCCTACAGTGAAATCGCAAAAAAAAACATAGAACCCGATTCCAGCGCCACCTACTACAATCCAATCTCGAGATATTATGTATTATTTCAAAAGTCGTTATATACTAAATGTATGACAAAACAATTTTTTTCGAGAATTTTTCCTATTTTTCCAATTTTTTATAGTTATTCTGCTATTCGGGGCGGAGACGAATCTAACGAATCAAACATCATAAAAATCACGAATAACTAACCCAACTTTATTTATATAGATAGATTATTAGTTTATTACACAACATGTTATGTAGATAACATTGGAAGATATATGTACATTTGGCGGCAAAGGGCCGCACAACGTGAATATGTGTTTGATATTAGGAACTGACAACCATTTACTCACCTAAAAACACCAGATCTATTCACTATTGACCAGAAAAAGTCCCTGTCTAGTTTGGGCTGACTTCTTCGCGCTGGTGTTGATGCCGGCGCAGTGGGCCTCGACGGAGGCACTGTTGCAACATTAATAATCACATATAAGCAGATGTGTTCAGGCAGATTCACATTACAATTTTTTAATATAGAATGAAATTCAATGACATCAAAGATTTATCGAATTCAACTGAGTATGAGCCTAAATGTAAACTCTTAAACTGTTCAATACTGTAATAATAATACTGGTCAAAGTTACTGTGTATAATTTAGGATAACTAACCACTATACAAAATAATATGACAGGTAATGAATTGAAATTAAAAGAAAAATAAGAATGTTTGTTATCATACCACTAGGTCCAGATATGGCACTAGGTCCAGATATGGTACTAGGTCCAGGAATACCACTAGGTCCAGGCATGGCACTAGTGCCTGGCCAACGGGTGTCACTAGCTTGCAACAAATGTATGTCTTGGACAGCTGTTTGACTGCTGCTTTCTTCGTCATCTACATTAGCATAATGATATATTAATTAAACTGACTCACTCATTTTACTTTCAAAAAACCAAATTAATTTGATTTAAGATTTATAGTGAACCCATTTATAAGATGCTCATTAAGTTCTTCTTTAGTTTAGTGAGGGTCTATATGACATGTATTTATTTTTTCATTGAATGTGCAATTTCTAAACCAAAAATATTGAAAAAGTTTTTCCAATGTATCTGGATCTATGTATGACCCAGTGACTATAATGAACATTTTATAAAATTTTACATCGGAACGTAGGTAGATAGATAGATAACACTTTATTGTTCCATACATGAAAAAAAGGTGGTAGGAGGTAGGTGTAGGGTAGTTTAAATATAATCCTTCAAAGGAAATTATAATTCCTTTTAAATTTGGACAGAACTGATAACATGTATAATAAAATAACAATATTTAGTAGATCTGTAAGCTGAACATCAAAAATGACCATATTTTTAGTCATTTGTAAGTTTATCACAACTAATAGATACGAATTAATTGCGACGTAAATTTGAACAACTGTAGGTACCTTTGTTAGAATTCATTCAAAGTACAATAGTATAACCAAAAAGATTAAATTGCAGTGAATGAAGCTATAATTATTTATATTCATTGATTTCTGTGAAATTTATTGATGATAGTGAATAATGTAAATCACCATAGATATTTACGTACCTGAACTCCACGGATACTCGGGAATCCCTAAAGCTTTCTTTATACTTTCTTTCCTACTACTCATTCTTCAATGTAAAATATTTTGACTGAGAATTGCAATTTAAACTTATCTACCTGCGATGAAACTCTTTATACTCCGAAGAAAGAAATCAATATTTGAGATTTGCACCGTCGGACAGATCCATGACATATCTTGCTTGACACAGAGAGAATATAAACACAAGGCTTGACATAACTCAAGCAGCTGATGAAATCAAAGATTAATAATATTGATATCGGGAGTGATGGATTGATGGGTGACTGACACAGGTAACTAAGCATAGCGGTTACATTCTCTTTGCAGACAAACTAACAGTTAATTATTTGGCATTGTTATTATTAGTCGGCTTTTTGAAGTGAAACTTCTTTATCGACGTATGAGATAAATTAGCAATAAAAAAGAGTCGTCACGTTTTTCTGTTACGCATCATGTTTATTTATAAAATTCACCTTAGTTTTTGATTGTATCATTTTATAAACATAAAACTGTAGAAAATGTGTGTGACTGAAAGACTTTGTATCTATGGTCATGAATTCATGAATAAACAACATTTAAAAAACAAACTAATGTCACATGAAATGTCACTGCCAAAGTTTTTAGAATTCAATCAATCAATTTATTTATTTTGTCATTGCAACTTCAATCATTCCGTGATGATAAATTACATACTCTTTGATGATAAATTTTAAAATAAAATTGTTTTTACATTAGTGTTTCTCTGTTTACTCACATTAGCGTTAGTCTTAAAATTGTTCAAGAGACTGTCGTTTAATTAAATTAAAATAAGTTTTACTGGAAGGACTACATGGTGACAATGGAACCTGATATTATCAACTGGAGTAACAAAGACGTGCTGGTTTTATTACATAAAGAAAAAATTACCAGCTACATTAGAGATATCTGCAAATCACACGACATAGACGGCCAGTGTCTGCTTTCATTCGTGGACCGTGATTTTTATGATTTTCCTTTTGACCAATTGAAGTTGGGTGAGAGGAAGAGGTTTATACTGTTTGTGAAAAAGTTACAAAAACACAATCGGAATGCTATGTACGAGCTCGGTTTATGCGACTATCAAGTGTACAGTAATCCTGCAACTAATATAAATTTTTTGGGCACAAACTTGTCACATCTAAGTTATAATCTACACAATAAAATCCCAAACGAAATGTTTGAAAGAAATTCAGAATGTATGTCTTCATATACTCCTGAAGTGAAAGCTTCTAGATTGAAACCAGAAATTTGGAAGACAGCTATTGCATTAGGTAAATATAGACAATGAGCCAATACTTTGTATATATTTTGTCTTTAATTAATTATGTTTTAAATGGGACTGAGTCCAAGATATGTTATACTTTCTTTGTTTGTGAGAAGAGACAACAATGTTTACTATTGATGTTTGTTAACAGGCTATGTGTTTCTGGTGACATGGGTGACGGCTGTTGTTATGGTGATAGTTCATGACAAGGTTCCAGATATGAAAAAATATCCCCCACTGCCAGACCTATTTTTAGACAATGTGCCACATATACCCTGGGCCTTTGATATGTGTGAGATAACAGGCTCCTTCCTCATGGCCATTTGGCTAGTTGTACTATTCTTCCATAAACACAGGTAGGTGACAACATACTAGTTTACATGAAACATTTATGAATACTTGACTTGATGTTGAGATTCTGCTGATTTTGTATATCTATGTTTTAACAACCTAATGTATGAAGTATATTCATATATGAAGTATAATCATATATGAAATTTACTGCATGCTAGAAGCAGTAATATTTATCAGAACTTAGCTGTTTCACTAAATTGAGAGGTCAACATTAGTACTTGATTAGTTACGGAATATATAACATTGAAAATTCTACACATGACACAATCTCATCCTGATCTAAGCAGAGCTTGTAGTATGGAGACCACCAGATCACTGATAAAAGTTATGATACTAGTTGAAATTGATATAATAACACCCACTCATTATTACAAAAAGTAATTATGTAAAAATGAGTTTCGAGACACCCATTATAAAACCCTCAGTGTATACAAGCACCACACCACATCACACCAATGGGGCAGTTAAACTATAAATCCATTAGGAATTATTACTAAGTAGATATTAAAATGATGCCAGTTTAAATTTTTAATATCACTTTTCACTTGCGTCATTTTATTTTACGACAATTATTAGCATTAGCATTTTATTTTACCTCCTTACTTAAATTATGAGTTTTGTGACCAAATACAGGTTTATTACGTATAAGCACGTATCACCAATTAGTTTCTTTTGTTTTTCCTGAACTATAGTCCTGTAATGGTTATGGGGCTTTCCTAGATCCACTCACTACGAGCAACTACAATATTACGCGTAGGTGATCGCACGCAAATAAATCTTTGACGTATTCCATTTCTCATTCTATTAATAGAACAAATGGAATGCGGACCAAGATAGTGCCATTTTACAACCACGATTTAAGTACATTTTGACATTCACTGAAATTAAATCTATACTTTTTATTATTTTATTAAACCTTGAAGTATAGAAACAAAAGTGTTCAGCTAATCGCGCAAATCCTATGAATTATAATTAAAAACCGGCCAAGTGCGAGTCGGACTCGCGCACCGAGGGTTCCGTACATATTTTTTTGTTTTTATTATTTGATGTTATAGCGGCAACAGAAGTTGTGAAACTGTGAAAATTTCAACTGTCTAGCTATCACGGTTCATGAGATACAGCCTGGTGACAGACTGATATACGTACAGTAGAGTCTTAGTAATAGGGTTGCCATTTTTACCCTTTGGATATGGAACCCTAATAAAAAATTATTAATATCCTAGGACAACTATTTATTCAATAAAAATCTGATATCGTCAAATTAAACGACGTCAATGCACGGAGAGCGGTTACGCATGACCTGGTAACCCTTCACACTATACTAGCTTATGTTATGTTTGTACATATTAGAGAATTCAATGCGCTTAATTTTCACGAAATTAAAATACTAGTTTAGTAATCAGCCTTCGTTTTTCTCCTATTGTGTACTTCTTATTATCAAAGATGGCTTAGACGCGGATTAACTTTCGGGAAACTTATGTACACCTCCACTGTATATTGATAAAAAAAAACAATGGCTAGTACAAATATTTGAAATGAATTGCATGATTCATTGTTTTATTCTTCTACTGTATCGAAATGCGTTACGACATCTACTTATCAACAATATAGTGCAAAGTCCAAAACAAATAAACTTCATCCTATTTCATAATAATTAACGCTTTTTATTGTATACCAATAAAGTTGAAAGGTTTTATTTAAATTAGAAAACGGAGCGAGTCGCGTTACTTGCCGTGATCGTTGTGCGTAGAAAATATACACCTGTCGATTATTGAGAAACATATTCTAGGTCATTGAATGGGGACACACACATTTACGCATAAACTATATCGCAGATTGTGACAAAAAAAGATCAATTCATAAATTTTCTTATGCCTCTAACATCGATGTGTTCGTATATTCGTCATATAGCAATTTACTTATCTAGACACAGGATACGACGAGCGATCGAACCTAATATTTAACATAAACCTAACAATCTTGCTAGACAAATTGTAATAGGCGATCCGTCTAGCTAGAAGGTAACGCCCATGACAATCGTCAAGTGCATTCCGGCGGCATTAATGTAATGTCGAGTTAGTCAATGAACAAAGTCAGTGAACGTATTATATTGAACGTTTAATTTGTCCCACGAAAATGACCCTTACTTAAAAAAAAAATACTTTGCACATCTGTGTTTGGGTCAAGGAATTACACCATCCTACCAAATTTCACCTGATTTGGTCCAGTAGATTCGGAGCAAATGTCTATGACATGACTGGACAGACAGACGTACGAGTGATTCTATAAGGGTTCCGTTTTTTGTACGGAACCCTAAAAATTGACAAGTCGTCATTGTTCGAATCGATAACATGCTACAATATACTTTGATCCCCAGATTTATAATACTAAGGAGGTTCTTCGCGCTCGCCGGAACTGTGTTTCTACTGCGATGCTTCACGATGCTCATCACGTCGTTATCAGTCCCTGGCTCCCATTTGAAATGCGAGCCTCGGTCGTACCCACCCGCTGACGACTTGACGGTCTGGGGACGGCGGCTGAGGCAGGCCTATGATATATGGAGCGGTGCTGGTATGTCCGTGCGCGGTGTCCGAACTTGCGGCGATTACATGTTCTCCGGACACACTGTAGCGTTGACGCTGCTTAACTTTTTCATAACTGAATGTAAGTTATTATTTATTTATCAATTTGTTTTTTTATTATTTTGCAGATTTTTAAGGCGATGATAGCTCAGTGGTAAGTGACGTCGGATACCGCGGCGAAGGTCGTGGGTTCAAATCCTACAATGAGCTTGAGCTTTCGGTGAAGGAAACCACAGCATGGTGGTAGGGTACTAGGTGGTACTCGACTGGCTGGCTACCACCCTCAAGTTGAAAATCTGTCGCCAAGCACCTGTTGGTGTGTTCCGGCAGTTGCACTTGAGAGCCAGTTGCCCTTGCCCTTAAGGCATTGTAATAAGGTGTACAACACGTTGGCAGTCCCCCTGGTATTGCTAATGTCTATAGGCGACGGTAGTCACTTACCATCAGGTGACCCGCCTGCCTCGTGGTCACCTGTGACATAAAAAAAAAAAAAGATCATACACTAAATGTATGAAGCAATACCGTTAATTATGCACAATTTTTTGAATTAATTTTAAATATTGCTACCAACTCATACTTACGCCACACGGTAGAGGACATAGTTGCTATTGATGGTTTATGTTTCGACACCGACATCGTAATTTTAAATACAGATAATTCTCGGAACAAATAGCGTTCAACCATTAGTTTACGTCGAAGCAAGACCACCAAGACACGGTTTTTGCAGGAAATGATCTTCAATGTCACTCTTCTTAGCCTATCCCTATTATAATTCGTTTACTTTCCCGTTTTCAAACGATGAGACTTAAGGTCGAGTCGTTTATAATTAGACGCCGACCTCGAAAGCGGGGCCGAAGAAATCCATCTTCCGCTCTTCGGTACAGTAGGTCTACAGCAGTTATCTGTACTTACCAAGATACTCAGCCTTGAGAATGTCCAAGGCGAGACTTGTTGTAGTTCACTTTGAAAGTAGGGTAGGTGCATGCTTGACTAGTAGTGTTTCCTTGAACTACATACAACCCCTTGCTAGCTGCTATAGGTGAATAACATTCTCAGCTTCGTGACGGTTCACTTTTTATCTTTTTTTTTCTGGATATGCTTGTGTTTGATGTGGCCAAAGGTGGTAAGCACACAAAGCTTATATGGGAACTAGATCTCAAGTGCAGCTGTCGGAACACACCAATTGGCGACAGATTTTCAACTTGAGGGTGGTAGCCAGCCAATCGGGTACTACAAAGTACCCTACCACCGTGCTATAGTTTCCTCACGATGTTTTCCTTCACCGAAAGCTCAAGCTCATTGTAGAATTCGAACCCATGACCTTCGCCGCGGTATCTGACGTCACTACCACAGCCATCGGTGTGTTCCGACAGCTGCACTTGAGAGCCAGTTCCCATCTAGGCTTTGTGTGCTTACCATCTTCGGCCACATCATCACTTACCATGGTGAGATTGTGGTCAAACACAAAGCCTATCGAATATTAAAAATAAAAAAAAAAACCTTAATCTCACACTAATTTAAGCCTTGCCGCGGTTTCATCCATGATTATCATTATCGTAGGTCTGAGAATAGGTTGTTATCTATTTTTTACTAGCTGTGCCCCGCGGTTTCACCCGCGTTCCCGTGGGATCCGCGTTTTCATAGGATCTAGCGGTATAAAAAATAGATAACAACCTACTCTCAGACTTACTGAATATACATATAAAATTTTATCAAAATCGGTCAAGCCGTTTCGGAGGAGTATGGTAACAGGACCGATTTGGATGAAATTTTGTGTGTGTATTTCAATGGGTTCCTCGATGATTTGAAAACAAAATTGGACCCGGTAGGTGGCGCTGGGATCGGGTTCTAACTTAAGTTTTGTTTTTTTTTTTTTGAGCAGGACAACGTCTGCCGGGTCCGCTAGTAATATATAAATACCTACTGCATTTTTTCTGATTCATCGTAGTTAGTTAGTGTGGATAGATAAACATGTTATGACATTCTACCAATATCTAATGATACGAAGTGTGTGAGTGACGAAGATCGTGAGTTTGAATCCTACAGTGAGCTTGAGCTTGTGAAGGAAAGCATCGTTTTAAAACCTAGTAAAATGCAATGGGTACTTCGTAGTAGTCTGTCGGCCCTCTCAAAATGAAAATAAGTTGCCAAGCACCTTCTGGTGTGTTCTGGCAGTGGCATTTGGGAGACAGTATTAGGCGAGTAGGCCTCTACTGTCTCTCAAATGTCAAAGGTATTGCTAATGTAGTCATTAGTAACAAGTTAACATCTGCTGACTGGTCAATCTATTACATCACCAAGTATTCGCACACGAATATAAGCTATTGCAAATAGATAAATACATTTCAAAAGATAATAAGAAACAAGAGCAACGTAGCTAGTCTTCGCGTTAACACTATCTGAATAGAAGAAATGAGATATTACTTAAACATTTAGTTCGAATAAACCCGACTGTTAGGTGAGGCTACGATGCCCCAAACAGTTCAATTAGAAATGTAATTTAGCGCTTATGCCAATAATAATTAAACCGTATTTTAATTTACTCAAACTACGTAAATATTCCTAGACATTTTGACGACGTTTGATCTATTTTGCAGTAAAACTATAAAATTTGGCACGTAAGGCAAAGATGACCTTGTTGTGATGTCACGAGAAACTACATTAGGTATGATGATTGGAAATTTGGGTAGGCATTACATGTCACAAATTGAATACATGAACAAGTATTAATAAAACGTAGAGTGACGCATTTCATGTTTATGTTATGATATCATTAGAGTTGTTATGATAACATGAGATAAATTCCTGTTTTTTTATCATGAGTTCCGCTTACCAAGCAACTTCAAGAAAAGTCTATAATCGTATTTATTTACGACGTAGTTCCACCCAAGCTAATATACCCTTGAACAACTTTTCGAAAGATGGTTGAGACTCGTAGTTTAAAAATTATAATCTTGTTTTTTTTTTCAATAAATCTACGAGCCACTTCTATGCGCTTGTAATTTTTATTTTCAAATAATATTTTTTTAGGAACGTTTGTTTTGTAGACTAATAATAATTAACAACTTTACGATAAAACCAAAGTTGATTTAATCAACTTTACCTATACGTTTTTTAATCTTAACTTTGCACATTTTTTGTAAAAATCAAAATATCCTACTTCATACGTATTATTTAGATATCACAGTAGATTAGATACACCTCTCTACATCTTTAATCGGTATTGGCTGATTTGAGACATCAGAATAGATAATTAAAACAAAGACCGCTTTCCACGTGAAATTTCACACGTTGGCTAAGCTAGCGATAAATTTCATAAAATATATAAAAATAAATTTAAAATGAATCTCCGACTTATGGTAATTGAAATTCTTTTTCTTATAAAATCGATTGTCCGAAAGTCACTAAATAGTAAATAATATTTTTTCAAATTCCAACATTCATTTATACATTCGCCTTACTTAGGTTTAGGTACTTATAACATTTTGAGCATTACACACTAATAAAGAAAAAAGATATATAGGTATACTATTTTAACTAAGTAAAATAACATTCGCGTCAAGTCATGACTGTGACGATTAAACCTAATACAAAAATATTTTGTTTCAGATACTTCCCGCAGTCTATATTTACTCCATATCCTCACATGGGTGATGAACATGTTCGGTATATTCTTCATTCTGGCGGCACATGAACACTATTCCATAGATGTGTTCATAGCATTTTATATAACCTCACGTCTCTTCCTTTACTACCACACGCTCTCCAACAACCAGGCGCTGATGCAGAATGACTCCTCTAGGTATAGGTACTTTGCCAATCCGATTACGAACTACTATTTTGATGTTGCAATGTCTGCTTACGCTTGATAGCCATAGGTGGCTTAGATGTTACTGTGTGTATGTGACCGCGATTCGAACAAAATCAAAATTCATTAATTCAGTTTAGGCCCTGGTAAGGCATTTATGAACGTTTACAATTGACTCTACCACCGGTTCGGAAAACACTTAAACTGAGAAGAATCCGACAAGAAACTCAGCTAGGCTTTTTTTGTAGTGGATATTTCTTAAATTTATTTACAATTTCAAAAATTCATTAGTTACATTTTGTTGTATTTTACACTCAGAGAAGCTAGCAACCATATATTTCTGTCTTCCATATAATGAACGAAAGGAAAATACCGTGAGGAAACCGGCATGGCTGATTATTGCCAATTGTTGACAGATCGAGGGTGGTAGTGTGGGTGGTCAGTAGAGTTCTACAAAGTACCACCATGCTAAAATACTACTTTCATGGTCATACGTATCGAACATCTTACTATCCTTGTCAAATAAAACTGACCATTTAAACAACATTTAAGATCGTTTTCTGTAGTATGAACAAATAATTTCTGCGATATATTAACGTGAAACAATACAATGAGTCATCTATCCACTACGCAGTCGCAGGTCAAAGGACCTTGTTGTAACACAAAGCACTGCTTTTGCTTTTTTTACTATTGATATATGAATTAGTCACCTTTCTGGCTTCAATGTAACTCTGTTTTACAGGACAAGAATATGGTTTCCGCTGCTCTCTTTCTTCGAATCTGAAGTAGACGGAATAGTGCCCAACGAGTACGAGGGCCCACTGACTATAATAAATAACTTGAGACTGTGGTCTATGCAGCTGATAGTGGACGTGAGAGAGTCCTCTATGGCGAAGATAGCGGGCACGAAGCTGCAGGAGGGCGCCGCTATGGGGGAATACTCCGTAGTGAAGCTCGTTGATGGCATCAAGAGAAATCTCAGTATAGTTGAAGAATATAAAAATTCCCGCCAAAGATTAGTGACGCTAGACAAAAATATACAAGCGTGTGTCCTCGAGGAGCGGCCTGAAGATCTGCTTCACAGAAACATAGTAGACCCCCTTCTCAAAGACTTCAGTAATCCACCGTCACCAATTATCAAAAAAAGTATATAAAAAAAGAACTGACCGCTAATAAATTATTGCGATAGATAGAGGCTGTTTATAGAACTTTTCATTATAGCTTTTTTTATACAATGATGTAAATTAGATACCTGAATGTTTTACATTTCCATTATAGATTTTATATCATGTTATTCCATATTTATTTTACTACGATAAGTTAAACTTAGATTAAATTATTAAGAAAATTTATTTGCTCAAAGTACTATTCTTGAATAAATAACGTTTTCGCTTATATACCTCACCATTATTAAGACTACCTATCCTACCTAACAAGAGAACACTTAATTATAGAATATTTTGCGAGGTGATTTTGATAGATGATTAAATAAAAAGAAAATTTTGTAGTATTTTATATAATTTGTATGAAAAATTTGTTAAGTAAATAAAAAACTGTCTTTAATTAATATTAACATGATGAAATATTTTTGTCATGAACAAGAGTAATCTATAACAACCAAAGCAGTGCACATGTACATATTGAGTATGTTATTGTATTACCATTATGATGATTATACAATTATAGTTTTGACAATTTTAGCAACAATTGTTAACTTATTAACTTGTTACTTTCATATGACACATTACATACTTGTATTAAAGTAATAGCTCTAGAAGTAATTCTTAAATATGAGTTACTATTTTCATAAAACGAAAAATAATTATAGCTTGATACCTAAAAGGCATTTCATTGATAAAATACAAAAGGTAAAATACGCCAATTTCATTATATAAAAAAAATATTAATACTTTAAAAATAATACAAGCCTTAATGAGGGATAAAATTGTTAAATAGAAATCTTACTCTGGAACTTCATAGAAAATTTGATTAATATAATTAACTCTAATGATTTACGATAATAGGCCACTTGATAGTAGTAAAACATAACTATACATTGCCCAACATGAGTTCTCAACAATACTTCCTTGCATTTATTTACAATGACTGATCATGCTAAAGAAGACACAGATGCATTATAAATAACAGAACTTAATGAATAGTGCTTGCTTAGTGCTAAAGGGGCTTTGAGCTGGGAAGCAGATTTGTACAGTTCTTTACTCAGCAGCAACAGTTTGCTCACTTTGAATGAGTGCTTCGGAGGGATCTTTTTTCCTCTCCACTGTAGGTTCATCAAGAACATCATCTTTTTCCTCCGATTCATCATGAGAACTGACAGTGCCATTTGCATTGACAGATTCTTCTTTCTCAGGCGTGTCTTCTTTTGAAGCCTTAGGTTCTACTTCTTTAGCCGGAGATTCAGCTTTTTCTGTGGCTAGTTCTTCTTTTTCAATTGACTTCTGCCTTTCAGGTGTGGTTTCTTTAGGTGAGTCTCCTTTAGCTTGTTCATCATTTGGTTCATTTGAACTTTCTCTTAGTGGTGTTCCTTCTTTTGCGGGGCTTGCCTCTTTAACTGGGGTTTCCTCTTTCACAGATGTTCCTTCCTTAGCAGATTCTTCATTTGCAACAGGTTCTTCAACATCTTTAGCATCACTTTCTTGTGAAATTTCTTGTAGTACATCTCCATTTACTGCTTTTTCCTGAAAATTATTAAAAGTATTCTATATTTGAATGTACATAATATTGTTGAAATATTTATAATATAACCTTTTTTGAAGTAGTTTGAAAATGTTACAATTAAAATGGTTCAGGATAAACAGAGGAAGTTTATTTTCATATGACACTGGGTATATTTATAGCTCTTTGGTCATTGCCTTTCAGATAACAATATTACTGAGTTAAGTATCAATAACATACAATACATACTAGAGCAATGGTCATTCTTCTACCTTTTACCTTCTAGAACATAATTATTGGCATTTACAGAGCTTGAAAACAAAAGATAAATAATAATTTCCTTCTTTTCTAGGTTTAAAGTTTATTTTTTAGTTTGCAAACAGAATCAGCATAACTAAGTAACAATGCACATGTTCATAACAAGTTAATTCATAACAATAAAAAATAAGTTGCAGATACAACAGAAACTGATAACATTTTAATTAATGAATACTTTTGTTATACAAACATCATGCTGCATCTGTTTGTGTATGACTGATTATGTCAACAAACACTTATTATCACTTGAAATAAACAAACAAATATATGAGACAGTGGTACCTTTTCACTTTCAGATTGAGGCACTTCTGGAGGCGCCTCTACTTTCAAAAACTGTTCCAACGTGTCAATTTCATTGGCTAGATCAAATTCATCATAATCCTACAAATAAAGGTTTAGAATTCAATATTTGTCAACACAAAGATTTTACCTTTGGCAATGGAAAGAAAGCTTCAGAAGTCATGACAGGATGCATTTCTTAAATGCCTTTGTAACACTTTTATTGTAGAGTACTCTTACACCATTGTTTACATATCTATAAATTAATGACAGGAAGTCATACAAAGCATTTTTAGCTGTGGTGTAAACTGACTCATTAAAGTAATTAGAGAAAGAAAGCTAGAACTTATTCAAATAATTACTCTTAATTTTATTATCATATATTTCGATAGCTTACCCCGCAATACTCTTCATCGTTAAACAGCTGCGGAGGCAACGGTGACCGCGGGTTGGGGTCGCTCACGGTTCCTCCGTTCGACTTTGCATTGTTTTGCATAAATTCTTTATCAGCCTCTCTTCCTGGTTCCGTTATGTCAATGATTTCATACTTAATGCATTTGGAATCTAATATCATAGAAACGCGTTGTTGTCTTTTCTTAACCTGAAATCGAGTATTTTCACGTAATCATCACAAACGATCATTACATGAATCAGCCCAAAGAAAAAGTCGAGAAAGGCACCCGGCCGACCCAGGAATTTTCTAATATTAAACTTACCTCCTTGTTTCCAGAAATACCGCTAATGTATACTTTGACAACCATATTTGTAAAGTCGCTTTTGATACTAGAAATACAATAAAAATCAGTCGTGAAAAATAATTAAACCAGAAAAATAGGCTTGGCCATTAGTCAATCTGTTATAATAATAATAATTACAGCAGGACTGCTTGACAGTTACAGTGTGGTGTGACCATAGTAAGAAATACATGTATATAGGTATACCTATGTGATGTAGACCAAAGATTTTTTAATTTATTTATTTATTCATTCATAAAAAGAAGTTACATCTAAAATTCAATAACATCTTATCAGCGATATGATGGCGATGGGCTATGCAATGTTCATAAAGAAGCTACACAAAATACTTCTAAAGTACATAGGAATTTTTAGTTTGGGTAACACAGAAAAACGTTTCATTTTCCGGAGGAAATATACCTCATGCTGTATAATATTTATTTAATCCATTACATACTTTAATGTAATAGATTTTTTTAAGATTTGGTAGTTAGATTTGTAGGTATACAACAAATAGAGGGCAGGCACAAAACTAGTATAAATAACTGGCTCAAACGCAGCTGCCAGAACACATTGTATAGGACAGTTTATTATCTAACAAGGCGGGTAATTCAAAGTTACATACCATAACCACCATACTGTGGATTCCTTGAAATGTTTTCCTTCATCAAACGATCAAATCTACGATCTTTGAAGTCACTAATAACCATATAGGTACTAAAACGCCACTAAGCGTTATGTTATAGATAATTATGTCGTTATTCGATAGTTCTATTGTTTGGAATAATAACGTTCCGTGTTTTATGTTTTTTAGGTCAGAAGACCGGCTCACTGTGACTTCTGTCGGCGTTGCCTATAGATCTAGACACGCGGGAGCATGTCAAGCCGAGTTCAAGAAACAGAACTGGCGAGCCGCACCGTGTGTAATATTACACGAACCATTTGGAGCCACTTTTGACCCCCTCATAAATCAAAAACTATTTTACATAAACGTATCAATTTTGGCTCATATATTGAGACTTGCGAGATACATATGTGTTCTAAATTTCATAAGCTTATCTCAAACGGTTATTTAGATATTAATGTCCAAAATTCCTCATTTTTATCATTGACTGACCTTATAGACCAAAACTCTAACCCAGTTCCAGATGACCTAGAGAGTTAAAATTTGGTATGCAGATAGGTAATTAGATGAATACAAAGGAATAAATAAAAAACTGGCAATTTTTAAATAATTAGATTCTATTATGAACGCTTAACATAAATACCTAATATTACTTAGGGTACCTACGTTATTAACTGGGATTAATTATTGTTTTTATATTTAGCGCACATCAATAGTGTAAAATCATTACCTACTCATAAATAATGATAAAATAATAGGCATTTAGATTTTCGGTATATACACCACAGATTACTGATATGTAGCTAGCTACAGATGTGACAGTCGAATTTGCCTAGTTTCTACATTTGCAGTTATGGCGCTGTTGTCGCTTTATCTATAATGGCGCGACACACACACATACAAAATCGAATAGTGCTGTCCATCTATTATTTATTCAATATGGCTGTTATCGATAATTTTTGTGTAGTGTAGTGATGTACCCGATATCGACAAAATCTACTAGGGTTTAGGGTATTTATCCTTTTATTTAGGTAGATAATCAAATAAAACAAATTATCTATTTTGTGGTCATTTATTTGCTTTCTTTTACCTATGAGTTTTATATTTTCTTAGCGCTAGATATTGCATGATTCTATTTTTCCACTTAAAATTTTATTTATTTATATTGCATCAATTGTGGCATTGTAGGCGATTATGGGTGTTATGTAATATTCAATTACATCTAGACTGGTTGTATCAATATATTTAATATGTTTTGAGGATTTTATAGATTTTTGTCAAAATTCTTGACGAGGAGAATTTGGTTTCACTGTGCCTCTAAGTTTGCCCCTTGGTTGATCCATTGACGCTGTCGAATAGATGGTCACCACTACTGCTGTAGTCTCCATTGTCTCCATAGGAGTGTTGAACCGCTTATCTGAAGTATTGAATTTGTTTAAATAAACATTACAACAGAATAAGATAGAACAAATAGATAGTGGAAACATTGGAAAGTTGGATGAATAGACAGATAGTGTTTCTTTCCATGGAATTTGGACAGGACAATGTCTGTTGAGTGAGCTAGTAATTTAAGCTTTACAGGGTTGACATTACTGTCTGATTCTGTCATAGCCTCTGTGTAATTAATTTATCAAGTAAGATCAATTTATTCATACCTGTGATGGTAATTGTTTCTCCTGTTGAGTTGTTATAATTTTGTTCTCGGCTCTGACAATGATTATTTTCATGCTGTATATGATACCCTGGAATTATTAAAAACATTAAAGCATTAATGCCTAGTAGTATAAGTAGATTCGATAGAACTGTAGATGATTTGTGTAGGTTTTGTGTAGTGAGAAGGGCAACAAACGTGTAGGACAGAGGGCTTTAAGAGCACCCGCAGACAAATAATATTGTAAGTGGTCCAACTATTGAACAACTTATTTGCATTTTATAATTTAATCAACTAAAGTTTATAATTGTGCGTAAGAGCTCCCGCAGACATACAATTGTAAGTTGAACAACTAAAGTAATTTCTTGGATAGTTAATTTAAATTACTTTACTGTTATAATATAATTTCATACTAAAAATATTTTGAATTAAAAAAATCTATAGAATATTGTAAACATAAAGCTACAGAAAGTGGAAGGATACAGATTAAGTTGGACAAGATGTGTGTCTGAAGGAGCCCTAAGAAGACAACTAACTGTTGCTCTAGGCGAAAGATAGTTGCAAGCTAAAGTATAGGTTACATTAAAAGTTTACATTCATACCTTTAGCAAGTGGTAAGCCATGAGCAATTTCCTGTTCCGTAAACAAGCAAGGATAAGAATAACGGGTTCGAACACTAGACTGGTCAAATTGAGTTTGATCAAAATGTTTTTCATAAACACGTTTAGTCATCAATAGGTTCTTTGTCAAACCAAGTAATTTATCGTTCATGAGTATGCAAAATAGTCTGCGAGTTTTACTTGTTGAATCACAACCACCAACACAACACTTATATGCACAACGCCATGACGAGAAAGTATGGAGCACAGTAAAAGAAATAAATATCACTGATCACTGTACGGAGTACAGCAAAGCGTGGAATTGTATTGTAAACGGAGGAAAACACAAGATAAACTGCTCGACTCGATGTGATATGAAAAAAACAATGGCCGATTTACATTATTTACCTTTCAAACTGTCAGAGGTGTCAAACTACCAATGACGTAGGTACACACACATTGACACAAAATTGAACACTATAAGCAGAGCACAGATTAATAATATGTAGCAAGCTACAGCAGCGCCAGAACTGTAAGATTGGAAATAGAGCTGTCACCCCCCTGATATACACGACGCGCGCGCGCGCCGAGTGACGCCGGAGCGGCGCGGGCGGGGTGGGTGGCGCGCTGTGACAACCGAATCGAACCGTTGACGCGAACGTGGCCGAGCGAGCGGCAGCCGCGCTCATAAGCGCGAGCGCCGCCTTGCTGTCCGGTTGTCTCTCGATATCTGACCTATAAGGTTGCGATTTATGCTGCGAAATTGCTAAGTTTTCTTAAGGAAAACTTATAATTTGTAGTAATATTATTATTACAATTTCTTTAATAAGTAGGTACGTACGTATAGTATAGGCAATAGTTTAAATAAATAATAATTTTATAGTTATAAGTAGGTAGGTGTATATACTTATTATTATTACAATTCCTATAATAAGTAGGTATAAGTTTATACACCTACCTACTTATAACTATAAAATTATTATTTATTTAAACTATTGCTTTAAAAGGACCCACGGCGTTACGAGGATATGTACTTACCTACAAAAAGTAATGATATCCCACCAAAAACATAAATGTAAAAAAGGAGAGCCAAGTTCAATACAAAAATTATTCTCTGCTGTGGGCTTCGCCGCAAAAAGAATGGAGATCTGAGATTGAGTGCCAAGTTCTATGCAAAATCCAAATATGTAGTCTAAGGGCTGACTTGGCTGGTTTTCCCATACGAATTATTATTAAGTACCTACTTTTACACAGTCATGGAAGAGCCTTATGTTCGATGGGTAGTTTCTACCAGCAAGCCAAATTTTCGGAATAATAAAATAAGAACCGAAAGGTAACAGGTTTAGAACATGCGAAGGCTATATAATTCGTATGGGATAACCAGCCAAGTCAGCCCTTAGACTACATATTTGGATTTTGCATAGAACTTGGCACTCAATCTCAGATCTCCATTCTTTTTGCGGCGAAGCCCACAGCAGAGAATAATTTTTTTATTGAACTTGGCTCTCCTTTTTTACATTTATGTTTTTGGTGGGATAGATATTACCAACACCAGGGGGTTGGGTAACTGGCTCCTGCGGAACCCGCCGATAGGTGTTGGCGACAGATTATCAATTTGAGGGTGGTAGCCAACCAGTCGAGTACCTACTACAAAGTACTTACACCATGCTATGGTTTCCTCACGATGATTTCCTTCACCCAAGTACGCCAAATTCATTGTAGGATTCGAACCCACGAATAATTTTTTATGTATTTTTGTAGATATTAATTTAAGAATAAAATGTTTAACATTTGATAAAAAAAGCCCATATAGTCAGATGGTCCAAAAATATTTAAAAAATGTAACCTTGCTGAGTTTCTTGCCGGTTCTTTTTAGTTGAAGGCTGACTTCCAAACCGGTGGTAACTTCTGTAATTCGACCTTCATAAGTGCCCTTCTAGGGCCTAAACTGAATAAATGGTTTTGACTTTGAACTATCATCGCATACTCCAAATACTCCAATGGCGTTGTAAGCATAAATAGCAGGTCACCAAATGGCGGACCGCGATTCCGACCTATTTTGTGCGGACCTTAAGTTTTAGGACATTTAGCTCCAAACATCATACATACTTATATGTAGTGTAGGTACCTAGTTCAAAGCAAAATATGTAATTTTCACATTACAAATATATAAGTACTCATACCTATAATATACATTACAGTAGAGAATAAATTTAATTAACAATTTAAATACGGGTGGGGGTTTTCTAATCGTCTACCGAAAGGACAGCAACAGTCACATCATTTATAAATAAAAAACCGGCCAAGTGCGAGTCGGACTCGCGCACGAAGGGTTCCGTAAAAAAGCAAAAAAATCACGTTTGTTGTATGGGAGCCCCCCTTAAATATTTATTTTATTTTAATTTTATTATTTATTATTAAAGTAAAAATACAACTGAGTATTTTATGAATATTTCAAGTGCCTACCTGTTGCCATTATTGATATCGAGCAAAAAAGGGGAAAAAAATAGCGTTTGTTGTATGGGTGCCCCCCTTAAATATTTATTTTATTTTGTTTTTAGTATTTGTTGTTGTAGCGGCAACAGAAATACATAATTTGTGAAAATTTCAACTGTCTAGCTATCGCGGTTGTTGAGATAGAGCCTGGTGACAGACAGACGGACAGACAGCGAAGTCTTAGTAATAGGGTCCCGTTAAAAACGGGCCTTTGGGTACGGAACCCTAAAAACGGAGCCAAATGACCTCGTGCGTGTGGCTTAATCGTATTTTCACATGTTTATTGTATTAACACTGTTTCATATGTATGGGAGATATTAATTATCGTGTTCAAAATTTATGTGACGCCCGTTACATGGAAACTTCAATAAAAAATTAAAGCAAAATAAAAACAAACGCATGTTTATAAATACAATTTTATTACATTCAATTATAATACCTACATAGGCGTATTGTCCTGTAACATATGAAAAAAACAGAATGCACTATCACGGCAATTTAATGGAGGCGATGCGTCGCGAGCGTGCTTGGAATGTATCTACTATACAGTCTTTATATGTAATTAACGAAATTATAAATAGGGTCCGAGGAATCCTTCACTGCTCTATTACCTATATTCTACGAAGTAATACATATTTATCGCAACATTTAACGATCTGTAGTCTTAAAATTTATTCACTAATGCGTAAATAATTAACATGATTATTGAATACTCTCCAATCCATTCACACATTTAAAATTTTCCTAGAATTTGTATTAAAATTTAGGCAGATAAACTAGCTTAGTATATGTATACATTATCAAATAATTTAGTATGATACTTATTAACTTTAATTTAATAAAAAGTACATTACAACTTTTGTTCTTTTCAAGTTCAATAATCCACGCATATGTGGTTCGTAATTCAGTGGACGTAAACAAAGTGCAAACAAAACTTGGCATTCGTTTCAATATATGAACAGCTGAAATGTATTACAGCAGGAGTCAGATCAGTTCACGAGCGAATGTCAAGAGTGTCAACATACAACGATCACTATTTTTGGACTGACGGATTGCAGTCTGCCGACAAGCGATAATGCGCCACGCTTATATTTACGGAAATATGGAATTTAAGCAATAATTAAATACAGTTTGTCTCGCTTGCACGCACAGTACACTATTAAGTGCGATGGGATAGCACTCTGTGGTAGGCCAGTAACCAATTTTCAATCGATACGTAGATGTTCATGAATCACACTTCAAATGCATCGAATATGCGATCTTGGAACTAAACTGTTTCGATGATATATCTATAATTAAATTGATAAGTTGACATGATGTATGTAACTTTCTCTGTATCTATGCCATAATAACACTCGATCAATACGAATGAATTTCTATTGCAGTCACGATAGATTAAACACTAATAAAAGAGCCATTTGTCTCAATTGTGATATTGGTTCAGTAGGATAATAAAACGCCAATCGATTGGTAGTTTAATATTAAAATATCTAAAATTATCAAACCACACCAAACGAAATTTTATATTTTAATTAAAAAGTCCCTTGTTTATTAATTTACATTAGGTATGCGGACGTGTTTGTGATGCGCGGAAATATAATTGGCAGGAATCCAGATCTCTAGAGTTGTTAGGGAGTCGTCACTAGTCACTGCCGCGTCATCGGATATCATGTTTTATCATTCACTCGTACTTATATCACTTGTTCAGCTAATGATCAGTGACACATTGATTTCTGTGTCCTCCATATAGTTAAGGGCAAAAAGATTTTATCGAAGCAGTATTTATAAAATCTACGATTTTAATGAGATAATCAAATATAATGATTGTAATTTTTTTATGTGACATAATTTATTATACATATTTTGATGATAAATAATTCTTAAGTTTATATAAAAAAGTGTGACTTTTACTATCATAACATTTTTACAATTCCTTTCCTGAAATTAATGTACACGTAAGCAGCTGAGCAGTTGCTAGTAACCTCATTAAATCGAATATTTTAGAATGTTACATTCATAAAATAAAATATATCAAAATATACAAACATATAAAAATAGCTACACATTATAATAAACAAAAATAAACGAATATAAACAATAAATATACAGTCATGCTTACAACGCACATTTACAAAATTGTCAATTTATCTACACTTTATTTCGATCACATTTTCACGAATTGTGTAAATCGACATTAAACCACAATCTAATGGTAAACAAAAATAATAATCACAAAATGTTATTAGTATATCAATAAAAAAGATACATCTAAATTTTGAAATTTCATATGTCCTTCAATTTAAATCCATTGACTCAATAATTAGATAAAATCACGACGCAGCGCAATACTACAGACTCTCGTTATGTAGTTTTCCGCATATCTATATAAGCTTAGGTGCCGTGCCATGTCAGAAAGACGAGTTTCATTTCATCACATTCAGAACTTAGTAAATATAAATAAATATCCTGGGACAGTCTTCACGCACGGTTATCTGATCCCAAACTAAGCAGCCTGTACTGTATGGAAACCAGATAACTCATATACCTACTGTATTTTTAATAAACATAGGTACTTAAATTGACAATTACACCCAGATTTAGGACAAACAGACATGTCCATGCACGCTAATGTCTGTACTAGCTGGAAATCGAACCCATGACCTATAGCAGTGTTATTTATTACAAGTAATATCATGGCAGAAGACGTACAGTTCGTACAGGAGTAAGATTATGACGTAACTAAGAAGTTTCTTTAGTTAACGATCATGGCGGATAACTGAAGCACCATAAAGAAACAAACACTATAAACTAGTCGGTAGGCCGAGGCGAAGTGAGATCCGTTTACGCGACTATGTTTACAGCCTGCCTATAATTTAATTAACCTATAGGACCGCTAACGCTTATTTATCACTCCAAATATTTGTAGCCATTTCTACATAAGTAACCATACAAGCTGTATGCTGATTTAATTCTAATAGTAACGAGTAGGTATTGATCAAGACTGTATTTCCAGTCTAACAGGAAAGAGGAATTGAATAAAGGTTATTCGTCCTAGATTAAAATTTATCTAATAAATTCTAGTAAATGGATGACCGCCACTGAAGGTCATCAATGTTGTAAACTTCAATAACTATGGGAAAGCAGGCGAACTGAACTAGCAGTCTAGCTAAAATTGAAGTTTATTAAGCGAGATGTTATTGTCACGGATAGGATTTCCTATAAGTAAGAATGAAAAGATAAAATGTAATATTTCAGAATACAAAAACTATCAGCTGTTGTCACTACTTAATGGAATGCATGGAAACGTTTTAATTTTTGTTCATTTGCATACTTAACGTCTTGGAAACAAATAGTTTTTAAAATATCAAGTGTTAAAAAACTTAGGAATTTGAACTTTTCGACAACGGCTTTTCAAACATTGATTGATATCATTCAAAACAAAACCCATTTGTTGGAACAGAAGTAACAATATCTCGCTTTATAGTCTAATTCCGAGTACCCACTTAAGTAATATGAACATTAACCGGAACCTATAGCTCAAGACAATCAAAAAGAAGGAAACTGAAAAATTGTGGTTTACCTTCATCCATATCAAGCTGTTTCAAGAATGTCAGCAGTTTTTGTACGCTTTTTGAGGAGCATGAGCGCGCACCAGATAACTCTAGAAAAAAACGCTGTAAAATTTTAATATACAGATCTTACTATAGCACGAAATACGATATCGATGTTGAATAATGGAATTCCTAATCATATGTCATGTTAGAAAGGCGGTTACAGCTAGCATTTATGAGGGCTATCAGTGCTGAGAGTGTGTGCACAGCACAGCACCGTGACGTGACACGCGTCGCGTATTAATAAGTGGAGGGGAGTGAGGAGTGGGGGGAGTGAAGAGTCGTGTGACACGTTCACACGGGTGTGCCGAAGTCCGGATCGCCGTCACCCGCGAGGTGTAGCCGCGGCGGAAACTTGGCTCGCTCCACGTCGCCGTTGGTTAGTGTTGCGCTCTCTGTTACTCTTCGAGCTGATCCTATCCTGGGGGTTACATTTTAAGTTAACTTGCTGCTTACCTTGTCTCACTGTGAAACACAAAACTTCTTCCGGGATATTCTAGCAGCTAGACGTGAAAACCCTTCTAGGCTTTGTAATACAGAATAGTTTTACCTGTTACCTTCGGTCGAATCACTTTCTACGGTGAGAAAAAAATATAGAATAAATCCTTCAAAAGGTATAGCGCAATCGAACGATCCTACTAATATTATAAATGTGAAAGTTTGGATGGATGTATGTTTGTTACTCATTTACGCCAGAACGGCTGAATGGATCTGGATGAAATTTGGCATAGATATAGATTATAGTCTGGAATAGCACATAAGCTACTTTTTATTCCCGGAAAAGATAAGATCCCTCGGGAACGCGGGTGAAACCGCGGAGGACAGCTAGTATTATAAATGTGAAAGTTTGGATGGATGGATGGATGTATGTTTGTTACTCATTTACGCCAGAACGGATCTGCATTAAATTTGGCATAGACATAGATTATAGTCTGGAATAGCACATAGGCTACTTTTTATCCCGGGAAAAGATAAGATACCACGGGAACGAGGGTGAAACCGCGGAGGACAGCTAGTCTAATATATAAAATTCTCGTGTCACAGTTTTAGTTACCGAACTCCTCCGAAACGGCAAGACCGATTCTTATGTTTTTTTTTGTATATATTCGGGAGATCTGAGAATAGGTTGTAAAGTAGTTCCATACCGCTAGATCCCACGGGGACGCGGGTGAAACCGCGGGGGACAGCTAGTACTAGTATAAGTTGCTGTAAGGAATGAGTTGTGAGGCTTGAACCTATTAATATTTTCACGAGTTCTGCTCTCTATATAAAAATTGCTCGATAACTTCGAGGCGCAATCGAACCTACAAGAAAGTAAATAATATGTGAATGCAATATACCTGAATCCCTTGCTCTCTCTCCTCAGTGGTTTAACGTCGGCGTTTCCGTTGTGTGCGTAAGGTTTGTTCGGTTTGGACTCTACTTCTATAAGTGGCGCTACCGGAGTCTCCGGGGGCGGCGGAGCAACCGGCGGGGGCTCCGCTACTGTATAACAAGTAGTTGTTTAACTAACTACCAACTCGATCAAACAATAATTTGAGGTGTAATAAGATTACAGAAGTAAGTCCCAGATGGTACGAGTATTTGACTACCGTCGCCTATAGACAGACATGCATGACCAATACTCGTATCAGGGGGATTGCCAATATGTTATCAACATTTTGCTCGCTCTTGCAGGACATATTATGTAATAATTCTAAGTTTGTTTTGAAGAGTAATTGCCGAAATTTGCCGGCTCTTCTTACTTACTTCATAAGTGCCTGTGAAGGCCTATTTGGATGAACAAGCATTTCATTTCATTACCGTCGCCTATGGACATAAGAAATTCCAGGGGGATTGCCAATGTGTTGTACACCTTACTACAATGCCTTAAAAGCACTGGCTCCCAAGTGAACCTACCCTACCACCGTGCTGTGGTTTCCTCAAGAAGTTTTTCCTTCACCGAAAGTATTATTTTGATCGTTAAATATATATCTAAGTAGACCTACTAACCTCCATCAGAAACGGCAACTAGCTCACTGGGCGCTTCTGCTAGCGGTTCATCGGAAGAAGGCACGTCAACGTCCACAGGTCGATATGCGCCCTTCGTACGCCAGTCCTGAGTTACTACACTATTATTAACAAGTATTGCATTCCTTATACAGGTTAAGGAGGGTGGGTCACCTACCACATATACAAAAATGACCTTAGTATGGTAAAAGTGTCACCATTTTCGAGATATTTAATATGGGTCAACAAGGGTTATTTGATGGTAAGTGACTTCTGTCGCCTATAAACTTAACTTAATACTAGCATTACTAGGGGGTTTGCAATGTGTTATCGACCTTTTTACAATCCCTTAAAGGCAACTGGCTCTTAAGTGCAACTGCTCGATTTTCAACTCGAGTCAGACAGGAATAGTCTTTTATATTTTCTGTTTATATAGGTAAAAGGAAAGCTCAATAAACGGACTAAATAAAATAAAAATATTTACATTCAAATTACACTGGTAGGTTCTGGAATTTGCGCGATTAAACATACATGCAAACATACTAAATATTCTGCTTTATAATATTAGTAAAGATGAATGTAATACATTATTTGAGTCAACTAAAGTAACGGCACTGTATGATGGCTGTTTTGACAAGAGGGTGTTTCTCCTTGACTCACTATGCTTGTCTCTTTTTGGCACATAGGATGGACCGGGCTGTCAAAACGGCCAACATAGCGTGCCGCTAGTTTAGTTACCAACGGACAGTACAGGTGGGACTGACAGTGCTGGACATATTTCATACTAGTGGCTCTGAGAGTTTTGTCACATTTTTGGACTCCGCCTTTTTGCAAAAAATCCAAAAACTGAATTGTCAAAAAATCTATATAATGATCGGAACTCCAGACAAAATTTCACGAGGATCGGTTGAGGAAAGCGACCTATAGAGGAGAACAATCGGACAGTCGGACAGACATACGAAAGCATTTTTGCCAAAGCTAAAATGGAGACGCTTCGCTCGCTCGGTCAATACAAGTACTAAACATGTTACATGTTGAGTCATATGCACGATCCTGTATTAACAAGAAGGCAAGAGAGATGATGTATACCTGTGGCTTGCGTTTCTTTTTGAGCGCATGTGGCCTCGCGTGTACCGGCGTGGAGCGCGGGGACTCCCCCGACGCCGACGAGTACTGTCGCGACACCACGCCCGGGCCTGCCCCCACAGCCACCGTGCTTAGCGCCCCGCCAGACCACTGCACACACATATAAACTAGCTTACACATGCATTCTGTGTTGAGGGAACTCATTAATTACGGGCCGGTTGGCGCCACAGGTCGTGGGTTCGATTCCCATCCAGGACAGACATTTGTGTTAACATGTCTGCCCGAGCCTGGGTGTATTTATAAAAAAAAAGTAGTACAAGTAGTATTATATCAGTTATCGGATTTCTTTAGCACAATCTCTACTTAGTTGAGACCAGATACTGTGGGACAAGATAGTGTGTGAAAAATGTCCGAGGATAGATAATTCTTTATTGTACTTAAACCAAAAATAATTAAATAATGAATAATATCGGTGGTATTTTGTCCAATAAAGATCAATCTAAGTGCAAAAGTGAAGTGAAATTAAATCAAAGCGTGTACGTGACTTTTCAGGTTACCCCAAAAAGTCCGTGAAAAGTTTTAGTGGAACAGCCGCCAATTTCACTAAAAGCTGACCGGCCTTATACGGACGAGGACTAGACTTTACAGACTGTGACTATAACATAAAAGAAGAATATTTAAAATAAATAAATGGCTTAAAGGTCTAGACATCAATCCAAAAACCTTTTTAAAAAAAAATTACGCACCTCTATTCTGGCCCCTATCTTGATAGAGTCGTCGTCCATGTCTAGTATGGTGAGGTTGTTGTTGATACAGTTGTAGTCGGGGTAGGGCGCCGCCGCTATGCCTATTCTAGCGCCCGCCACTGAACATTCACTCCCAGAATCCGCTACCGAAGGAGGTCTGCACAATATGTTCAACATTTATCTCTATATTAGGTACTAGCTTTTTGGTCGCGACTTGTCTTATTGGCACTAGTTTATAGCATTTTAAAATCAGAAATTCAAAAATCAATATATAAAAATGTGAAATTTCGAAACATTTAAAAAATGGTAACACTTTTATGTAGGTAATTTTTTTATATTTGGTAGGTGACCTGCCCACCTTAAGTTTGTCGAACTACTTACCGGAGACCTATATAATATCATAAAACAAATATTTTACACTAGCTGGCCCCCGCGGTTTCACCCGCGTTCCCGAGGGATCTTATCTTTTCCCAGAATAAAAAGTATTCTAGGTTTTATTTCAGGATATGATCTGCCTTTGTGCAAGCATACAAACTTTCACATTTATAATATTAGCAGAATTTATGTCAATTCTATTGTGCATCGAACTAAACTAAAATAGTGTTATCTGTCATCATCATATAGTGGAACAGGGACAGAGAAATTTTAGTGCTGTGTATTTGTCAGTTATCAATGGAAACGACTTTTTGGCGGGAACTTGCGAAGTGACGTTGTGTTTTCATTTTATTTTCATTAAATTCGTGTATTTTGAGTTTATCGAATAATTTCGGTGGTGTTTTGTCCAATAAAGATCAATCTAAGAGCACAAGAGAAGTGAAATGAAATGAAAGCGTGTATCGTGACTTTCTAGGTTGTCCCAAATAGTCCATGAAATCTTTTTCCGCCAATTTCACTAAAATTAGACCGGACTTGTACGGACGACGACTAGACTTTACAGTGAAAGTGACAATAAAACGTGACTAAACATAAAATATTAGTATTTAAAATAAAGAAATGGCTTAAAGGTCTCGATACCAAGCCAAAAATCTTCTTTAAAAAAATCAATCGACACCATTACCTGTTATATTCGGGAGTCCTCGGCGCAGTGGGCGTGGCCCCCGAGCCGTCCTGTTCTGCACCGAATACCTCCCCATCTTCCGGATACAGGAGGAATCTGTATCATCAATATAGCATATCTCTTAAAGATGGCTTTGGTAAAATAACGGAAAGTATCTAATTGTAAATGACAACGTATAGAAATATTGCCAATAGATTTCGAGGTAGTACTAAAGTACTTACTAAAGTAATATCATAACAACGAAAAGAGATATAGTGCTTATTTAGGAGAGTTTGTAGAATAAATCGTGAAATTTTAAAAAAAACATGCAATAAAGTCTACCTCAACGACCCAGTTTTAAAGATACGGATCAAAAATAAAATAGATTTTTTTACAATTTCTTAATAGTTTAGTTATTTTGTACCAGGTTTCTGTGCGACATAGTAATTTATTTTTATCTTGTCAGCTAGGTGGACTTTCTAGCTTTCTAATGACACTACTTTGAAGAAAATACATAGTTTACTTAAAAAGAAACAATGAAAAAACCAAAAGGTGAGGTTTTAATAAACAAAAAATTGAAGTGCTTTGGTTTTTGAGATTGCTAACATAATCAACTTCTTTTTTCGATTTTTATCGATAATTTTTTGTCTTACATCCGCATATTTCGTTTGATCAAGTTAAGAAAATACACATTGTATGCAGGGTGAATTTTTCTAATGGGTTTGGATGGCCAAATCCTTAAATAAAATTTCCAACATCTCTGGTGGAAAAGCAGCTTTCAAAAGTACTGACCTATAATTATCCTCGGAAAGTCTATCATCGTCGTCGGTGGCTATGAACTGCACGCACAGCGCGCAGTCTCCCTTCACACTCTGTAAGGCTTGTACCGCCTCTTTATGACACGCCTGGAAATATTTAATTTAATTAAATAAAAGTGCCATGATATCTAACTTGATTTTTTTCCCCATGCGTGGTTATATTTATGCTGAAGAATATATCAAGACAAAGTCGGTGTCTTGTTCATTTGGACCACATTTTTGGGCCCGATTTTTTTTTTCAATGATAACATTTTTCTCAACCTCAATAAGACGACCGCTTATTTATATGAAAAAACTAAATTTTAAGGCGGCTGATTGTGAATCAAGTCTGAGGTTATACAGTTTTTGAGGAATCTTATGTTTTCCTACAATATAATGTGTTCTAAATGTTATTCCAGAATTTAAACTATTAGCATCCACGGAACTTAAAGTTTGTCAAGATAAATAATATCTTGATTTTATCCAAGATATTATTTATGTGAGAGAAACAGCCGCCTATGTGACAAATAATCACATATATTCGTAGAAACTATACCCTGCTTCCTAGGATGAATAATAAGATATATATAAAGATTCATGTAATAATAAGCATTCACACAATATATAAAAAAAATATATATTAGTGTTTTATTTATTTTAATTAACATTCTACATAAACTATTTCAAGACATTTATACGTACGTATTTGATTAAAAAGAAGGTAAAATGAATAATTAAACTTAGTTACCTGTGATAGATCGACGTCATTGATAGCAAGTATGGCGTCGCCAACGTACAATTCACCGGTGAGTGCGGCCGGCCCGCCCGCCTCTAGCTCCGATATTAGAATAGGTACCCCATGCTCGCGACCACCCTGCCAAAGTCACAAGTACGGTTGGCTACGGTCGAAAAGTTCCAGTAACTCGACTACAAAAGACTAAGCAGATATTTACAACTGTACAAAATACACGGATAATGTCTACTGTTGCAAGTGTTATTTATTACCTTTTTCCAGAAAAAAATTAAAGTTTATAATTTACAGGATTTAGACAATTACAAACAATTGTTAAAAAGAAGTAGGGATTTTGATTTGTTTTGTATTAAGATAAAAAAAAAATACATCTAAAATCAATTAAAAAGACCTGAAATTTTCGTATTCCGATCGCATTCCCGACAAATGGCCAAAATTCTTGACGCCTGGTAACTCTATAGTAATGTGATATACCTACGCACTGTATGAATAGTTCTCAATGGACAGATATAGTATAGTAGTGAGTGAGTATGTATAGGTAGGTACAGTGACAGAGATGCCGAGGCCGAGGTGCGGGGAGCGGCGCACGCGCACGGTGCGGACCCGCGGCCGGTGAGGCGCGGGCGCGGGGGCCGAGGGGGCCGCGGGGGCGGGGACAGGCCGCGCCGGCCACGGGGACAGTCCGCGACACACGCGCACTAAGGTCTTGTGACGCTGCAGCAGAATCTCTGCTTCCACCTGTATACAATCACTTAAATATTAACTTGATCTAATGAAAATGTCCGATATATTTTCAAGAAAGTTTCACAGGTTTAAAAGAATATTTGTGATTTTTAAATATTATTTCAGGCCTTGCTGAATTTCTTGCCCGGAGTTTTTTTTTTACGTCGTTGAGTCGTTAAGTCTACTCAATTTAAATGGTAGAGTAAATTGTAAAGTTCATAAGTGCCTTGTCAGGACCTAAACTGATTAAATGAGTTATGAATTTGATTTTGAACCAGTATATTATACATACATATTTGAAGAACTGGAACACTATTTTTATTTCTAATAGGGAATGATCTCAGCTAATAATCTACTTATATTAACTATTTCAAAACATACCTGAGCCCATAACGAGTCTCTAACTTCAGCTCTCATATCCCGGCCCAGAAGTTGCAACTGCTGGATTCTACCAGCTAGCTCTTTGTCTAAGTATTTCGTGGCCAATCTATAAATAAGAAGTACATAATACAAAAGATGTTTAAAGTTACTAAAACTATGAGTCCCGCAATGTTCTGCAATAGTTGAAGTTCCAATGTATCATGAATGACCGACAGCGATAGTTGCATTAATTGAACAGTCCACCTTTATGGATATAGATGACGAATTATCAGAATTTCCCTAATTCTAACAACAGTGTAACTAAAGTCGTATTTTTTATTACTAAACTGACAGTTACGAGCGCAATGTCATTAAGGTTACTGTTTAATGGTTTGACCTTATAATTTTTATCAATAATTACACGTATTCCCATTCATTATTTTAAGATTTTTTCTGAGTATCGAAATATTTTTTACGACAGCTGTCAAATCACTCCAGCTAATTAAAGATCCAACTTTGGGTAATGATTTCTTAATCAGAGACAATATGATGTAATTTTATAATAGTCTAGCTTACCTAGCACCGAACAGTTCCGAATGCAACGCGAGCACAGTCTCCCGTAGAGCAGCGTTCTCGCGGGCAAGTTGCGCGGCCTCGGCGCGTGCGCGAGTCGCGTCCGTCACGTTCCCGGCCGCATCGCCGCTTTCTTGACAACCACCTGAATAATACACTACTCTTTAAGGGTTCCGTACACAAGGGCAAAATGGAGCCATATTGTTGCTGTCACTCTGCTGTCCGTCCGTTAGTATATCATGGAATTAAGAACTGAAAATACCGATTCATCTAAACTATTATTATAAAGAGGAAACATTTGATTTTTTGTTTATTACGATTTAACTCAACTACTCGAACTATTTTAATAATTCTTTCACCATTAACATACACTTTAAAGTGTATTGCATGGTGGTTCATAGACTTTTCATAAAAAACAGAATAAGTAGAGGGTTTAAGAAAATAAATTACCAGCTGACGACGCGCGTGCCTGGACCAATTCGGCCCTCATATCGACGAGCTCCGCCTGCAAAAAAACGAAAAGTACACTTTTATTCGGTTATCTCTACAACGTAATCTTGCGAACAAATGGATGGCGTCATATATCAACAATAAGCAGTGTCGAATGTCATGGAAGTGATTCAGCACGACAATAGAATTTAATCTGGAGCCGAAATCAATGGTGGGGTAAATCCAAATTAAAGGAGACACACACACAGCGGTCGCGGTAATGGGTCGCACGCGCATCGAATCAAACATAAATCGTTTGACTTCTCACCCTCAAACATTACGGATCTTGGTAACGTGGGGGCGTGATCGTATATATGCTCATTACCAACCCTCATTGACTCGTCAGATTTCATCTACCCGCTAATTCCCCGGTGATTTATTTCATTACTCCAGTTGGATATGACGTAAAGGTGAAGGAATTGGGACGCCTCGCTATGTAAACTGATCCTTGTCGTCGTATTTAATTAATCGAGAACATTTTGTTAATTAATCATGGGTAAGTGTAATCAGAAGCGGGACAAACATATCAGCACGAGCATGACCCCAAAACAGAATTTATGAAGAAGAAAACATTGATTACGATGATAGCTCAATGGTAAAAACTAAATAGAACTTATTGTCCTGTTGTCTACAAATTAATGCCGAAAAACCCGCATATGACTTGCACACGCAGACACGCATGACTTTTTCTTAAAATCTTATAATAATCATCAGGTTACGATTCCTATAATGCACGGTGGTAGGGTACTTTGTAGTACCCGACTGGCTGGCTACCGTTAAAAATCTGCCGCCAAACACCTATCGGTGTGTTCCGACAGCTGCACTTGAGAGCCAGTTCCTATCTAGGCTTTGTGTGCTTACCATCTTCGGCCACATCATCACTTACCATGGTGAGATTGTGGTCAAACACAAGCCTATCCAGAATAAAAAAAAAATAAAAAATATTTTGGAATGCTCACTTACTACTAACTTAGAATAACATGATACCAATATGTTCAAGATGGGAATGTAAGTAACGTAGTAAGTTGATGTCTCAAGTGGATGCGATGGGAGCCGCGCAGCAGCTATGGGCGCGCGGTGGTGGTCCATTCGCGATGCACTACATTCTCTATGTAGCTATATAGATTTGTTTAGATTTGCAGGTTAGAACATGTCCAATATTGTCCAGTTAGCAGTCAGCACTGAATATGAAAGATACTGGACTCGAAATAGATTGGGTAGATAGATTTTAAAAATTGTTTTCCCTAACGCGTTAGCGCGTCATGGAAGAACTTTAGTTCAATAAACGCAGATTCAACGTGTTTGTATAATAAACATAACATCATTAATAACATGTAATATAATGTAATTTTAATTATTAGTAACCGTTGATTAAGGTGTAATCAAGGTAATTTGTGGCAGAGTTTAGCCGGTGAATGATTTCCGTGTATAATTTTAAAGCGAATAATTAAGTTGTTAACGTAACTAATAATTGTTATAATTTGTTATCAAAGCAATTTTCTGCTACTACATATAAAGTACCTAGACTAGGTTACGTGAAAACAATGGAGCATTTAGTTTTTTGCGTAAGTTTCACGAACGTGCCATATCTATCCTCGAGTTTATCGGTTACAGTGGATTTTACTTTCAGCACTGCTTCCAGTGCAATAATCCTTGGCACACATGACATTGTACGATCTAACCAAGCCCGCTTGGCGGTTTGCTACTATCGGACTAGAGTATCGCTAGATGCGTACTAACTTTTTAGAGACGATCTCGTAATAGCAATAAACACGACCTACGCTGATTTCAAGATCATTATCGCCCGAACGGCTGAGTGGGCGTTCGCGCTGTTGTTATTAAAAGCGATTGTGAATATCATAACGATGTCGAGAAGAACGCCTTTACGGCATGGCGATACAATAATATTATATGTAATATAAAATCCATTACAATAAATGAACAGTTAAATCGTATAGCGAGACAATGAATGTGGTTCATTAGGGCCGCAATAAAATGCGAGCAACTTGAGCCGGACAGCCGCCGGCAATCCGAATTCCAGGGTCTATGACAACGAGCCTAGTTACTTTTCTCTTTCCCCAATTAACCTGCGAGTTATTGCGATGTACGCATAGCAAGTAGTTTTAAGCGGTTTCAGCGAGTAATAAGGTTCGTCTACGGCAAGTAGTGCAGTATCTTAAAGCGGCATAAGCTGCTCGATCGTCAAAAGCCCTATTCTCGCGCTAGTGTGGGCGCAGATCTCAGATAACGCTCACCAACTGGAAGATTGATTCACCGCTGTTCGATATCATTGCACGCATCTTAGATACATGAATGATTTGACCGGCTGGCGCACGCGCCGTGCGGCTAACGGGTGCCGCCACACGTGGACTTGACAATCGAGCTATTCGACAACAAATAAATTACCCATACGCGATGACATTTTTACTATGCATTTGTCCCATAAGGTAGAATCTGATTCTCATTTGAATAACAGCAGTACAGCAATTTTAGTATGACAGTAAAATTATACATACATGAAAGCTCTCGTAAAGTTGACATGTTTAGTGGGACCACACTTGTTGCATTCAATCGAGTCACGCTTCCGCGCCTGGTCATGTCTGCGATTTTGGTTAACGGCTCGTTTCTAAAATTTTATAGCCATATTAAGTTACCAAACGGCATATTTGAACAAGATTTTATAATTAGCTGCTCTATCTAGCATATATATTATACACATAAGTTCTACAGTGTCAATGCTCCTTTCCTTAATCTTACGTTTCAAAAGATTTATTTAAATAAAAAAATCTATTCTCTTTACTCGAAGCGATCGTTTCTTCGGCGATGTACGCCCTACATGCATTGTTTGTAACAGACAAATGCCTGCATCGTGTGGCACCTGTCATTTGCATGCGTTGCGGCTGCAGTAGCAGTCAGATCACGCCGAGGACGCGACTATCCTCCGTATTTTCACTCATTACCAGTCAATATGCTAATACATGTCACTGCACCGACCGTTGCCCTGCACGTTACACATTTACAATCGACAGCAAAAGCTAATTGTTTCCGAGCTTAGCAACCTGATGCCGCCAAGGAACTTGTAGTTCAGCGCACAACACAGATCGTAAGATATCGATACGTGCATTGCACCCACGCTATAACTATACAAAATACTCTTATGCAACTATTTCCCAAAGTTACATTAGAATCTACTTACATTCGTAATGCTGCAATGGGTGCATTACCATAAAATTTATTTTAAACCGATCACCTGCATCGACGGACATATATAACGTTTTGTGAATGGGTTAACATTGACCAAATGAACTCTAACAATGGTGAGAGTTGGAGGTACAAAGGTGATGGATCGCCACCCAGGAAACGGATGTTATCAGGTCTCGTCGGGAATACGAGACTGGATGAGAACGCGGCGGGGCGCTCTGCTTAGATCCATTTGGACTATCTACTCGAGATGTTAATAACACTTTTCACATTATTATAGTGATACTTCCCATAGGGTTCCCATTAACACACGATAACTGAGCCGTATGTCAGGTACCATTATGATTGACTAAATAAAAAGTAGGTATACGTCGAGTAATTTGATACTTTTTAATCATTCGCCACATTAAACATGTCAGATTTAATTTAAAAAAAAAACAGCAAATGCAGAAAAGATAAGCGCGGGGGATAGCTAGTAATAAATATCTTCGGACATTCTTCACACACGGCCAACTGATCCCAAACTAGCTTGAACTATGGAAACCAGATAACTGATATACTACATCAAATATATTGTACCTACAACTTTTTTTGTGAATACATACTTAAGTAGATAATTAAATCCAGACTAGGATAAACAAACATGTTCAATAATGTTCATGCACACAAATGTATGTCCTGGATAGGAATCGAAACCCACCACCACACCACCACACCACCAGTAGCGTGATAGGTAGTGTCGCCAACAACGCCAACTGGCCCGTCGAATGGTGTTTGCTGTTTTTATAAGTTAACGATATTAAGTACCTATAGTAAAATTAATTGACGTATGCATGAGCGCAATGGACACTGAAATGTACCCGTTAAACAAATGATCGCTGATGTAATCCACATTGACAACCACTGGTCTCATTCATTGGACTCGGTCCAAAATGTTTTAAGTTTGTATTATTTAAGCTCACACATGTATTCTTCACACCATTTTCAAAATGAATGAAAATATCGTAACTTTTAAATTATAAAAGACACATTTTTTATATTTTGACTTTATATCGAATTCTTGGTTTATATCCCATACGGATATTAAATAAATTAGTTATGCATACAATTACAATTCCTTGCAAAATGTAATTTATTATGACAGAAACAGCGTGTGCAAAGGAGGCCAAGGCGTCGTACTTACAAGTCAACGCAAACCACTTACTGAAATACACTGACTTGTCACCTCTTACAATTCTCTAGTTTACTGCATTTCAACAAACAACGGAGCAAATGCGCATTGTTGAAATTACTGAATTATTTATAAGAATATTCATTGCCACCACTGTGGGATTCATTTTCTTGTGAAGCTTCATTCGAAGCAATGACCTGACATTTGCATCGCGTCCTTGTGAATGTCCATTTTGCTCAATAAGTGAGGCCGGTCTAATAAATATGCCTATGACATCGCGACGTTTAGTTGTGTGTGAGCACATCCGTCTAGCCAGCCTTACTCGGAATTATTATGGGTATCAATAAATAGTGACGATTGAAATATCCATGCGATGCATATCCATGTTTATGATGATCGTGAATGCACCTGGCAGGCGCAAGCGCAGCCGCACCCGCGTCTTGTTGTCTGCGATAATTTCGCGGCTCGGTGCACGATTCTCAGAACTGAATACTGCACCCAGAATGAGGATATATATTCTAATGTCAGCGTTCCTATAAATGTTTGGTGTACAGTTACATGATTGTACCGTCGTCGTAAGCGGAAAAGCTTCCAGTAGGTACATTGATTCATTAGTACGTGGATAGACAGACATACAATGGCGAAGTATTCCCTTGACTAGAATTAGATAGAGAATTTTGTTAGAAATTTATCTTTGTGAATTTATGGGAACCCCACAAAATCCCTTTTATAGAATCACTTTTCTTTAACAAACCAAAATAAATTTTATTTAAATTGGAGGTTTACCTACTCTTTTTACATTGGAGGTATATTTGAACGATATACGTATAACTATCAGATTCACCGAAATCTTACAATCGCTTCTTTCGTAACCGACTTGATATAATTTATACGAAATTGATAAATCCCCATGACGCCAACTTGCACTTTTCAAAACATCAAACATTACATTAGGGTCCAAATTAATGTACATGATAAATGACTTATTATTAGTTCTGTGCGTGGATGTAATGTGATTTAAACTTTCGAATGTTTAGCAAACAAATTATGAAAGCTGCACATGATAAATTATATTGTGCTTTAATTGCTCTCGCCGAATCATTGCGGCTAATAATAATCAGTCATTCTATAAATCATAAATAAATTATTTCCCTGGCAATATGTTGACTAGATGTGAAGATGAAGAGAAAAAAATGCGTTTGTGTATGCGCGAGTAATACGAGTACGTAGATAAATCATGATATCATAATAAAATTACAATTGACATATTATAACGAAAATAATAAAATAGTAACGACCCGTCTGCGTAAAACCATAATTTCTTGCCATTTTCGACTTTCTTTTTAAAGTAGGTAACATAGTGCATTGAAAGGTTTATATTTTATTTCTGGTTTCTTTGAATTCACAGTTCAGAAATATCTTACTATTGGGTAACATATTGTAAAGTCTAGTTGAATGTAATTACACAAGCGGTTAATATTCGCAATAAAGTGCAAAATGGTGTCGAACCGCGGTCAGGAATAGATATGAATTAATACGCGGTGCTGTGAGTGCAAATAAATATTATGATGCGTTTAGAATATGGGTCGACATGTACCTACCTATTGAAATACTAAAAATATTGTTCATTTTCTTTACAGCGCTAAGGATTTATGGCCATAGCATAATATAAAAAAAAAGCATAAACAATATTCTAAACAAATATTGATTTGGCATAACGTATCAAATATTTGAATGAAAGCTCATTGCTTTACATATTTGCAGCGGTTTATGAGCAAAATTGCCTTATTTAATGGTAAAATTGGCACCAATTGAAAGTGGGAGATTAATCATCAATGGTTGGAGCAGACATGGAGTATGTGAAGAGGCAACGAACTAAGTAAACCCCAGATAGGTATTATACTTAGTAACAATAAATAAACTGTCTTTGCAGTACGTAATATCGATTATTTTAATTAGAAATTATAAGTTGGCAGTAATGTTCAACGATATGCAGCTCGAGTTGAAGCTAGAATAGAAAACAGGTTTGCTAGTCTGGACCGGTGTTTGCGGTCACAACGTCCGAGGATGGTGGCACGCTCGAGCGGACCACAAAGTGGACCGCAGGGAGCCATCTCATCGCGCCGCCTGCGCCTAGCTCGACTACGCCACCCACAAAACCTCAAAACACGGAATCGTAAACGCACACATCGCTACGGATCGAATAACGACCCCAATAGGGGAAACACAATAACGACCGTGAATGACGAGACGTTTTTGAGATAAGCCGCCAGGGACAAAGCTGCTGCAGCATGTGCAGTCGACGGATGATTCTTCCTCTATTGAACAGTCACGTACGTTATACTAAATCCTAGTCGACTCGTACGACGACGTACATACTCTGCGAATACCAGAATTGCATATAATGAACATTTCTCAGCGCGACAACCTCGCGTAACTCATGGTAGACATATAATTGTAATTCTGCTTCACACGGTAATGCCTGACGCGACATTAGATTATAAAATAAGCACTATTTATTTGTTGGAGACAAAAATGCAAATCACATACAGTTTATAATGGCACAACCATGCCCATGGTAACTCACAAATAAATTATTCCATTCGTCACGACATCCATTCAAAGGATATCTATCTTTAGGCTCAATAAATTGTCGCTATCGCTTGTTTATTACATCATTGTGGTATATAAGGTTTATTTAACTATATGCATTCACGGCCTTCTACTTATGTAATTTTACACACAGTAATAATAAATAAATTTTACACAAGTAATAAAAAGCGATCAAGTATTTAAATGCCATCTGCAAGTAATCCAAACATAAGTTCACGCTTATCAAACTCCCATTTCTCCGAGCGAAGTAATAGTGAAAATGATGTCTATTCCCATTGACCATAGTGGGACTCGATGTGCAGAGTCATTAATCATTTATGTCTCTGAATCTAATTACTTTCTATCACACGAAGAGATCACATACTCGTTTTATTACTTCGTACCTACTTGCGGTAGTAAATTTTCCTGTTGACTTAACTTTTAAAGACAGTCTTCAGAAACCAAAATACCCTAAAATTCGTAATGAAGTGAATTATATGCAGGAAACTCAACAATAGAGAAACGAGCAGTTTGTATGACAGATCTTCCAACATTACGACATTGTTAAAGAGTAAAGGCATATTACATTCGTACAAAATATTGATGATGTCGATCTTTTCGTGTTTGAGGGCGTTACTTACAAAAGCGCACTCGCTTTTAGCATTTTGCTATCCTTCACTATTTCTTTGCTGGCGAAAAATATTAAGTAATACTGTGGCAAAGCGCTAAGCACAATCTCGCTTGCCACAAATTTTGTTTAATATGACGTCCGTCATTTATTTCTACACAATGTTGAATAAGCCAATAACTCATCAAACTTCCAGTGTTTATAGGTACCTTTTAGTCTGAATCACCATTCAGTGTGGAGTACTGAGGAGTAGCAACAAAAGGAAAGCTTTAGAATTTTCTATCTTTTTACGGCCGGATGTTACTACTCAAATCCTTGGTTTCTAATCGAGTTAACTACTGATATAGCTTCGTAAACTTGTAAGTTTGTGAGGATAGTCGTTAAAGTCTACATTCACCGTTATAGAGATAGAGTACCATTCGATCAAGAAATGGCATGGCGGGTTGCGAGAACTCGTCAACAAGCGTGCGCACTGCGCAGGTGTATTAGTACCTACAAGATTTTAATTAAACGTTGAATAAATTCTATATAGTTCACTCAGCGGCCTGCGGCGACCGATTCCCACGAGCGAAAGATAGACTTGTCGCATTATCATATTAAAAGCAAATCGTATTCAGGCTTGACCAAGTGCCCATTTCTGCAAACGTTGTTCGTTAAAATTGTGTTTTATGTGAGGGTAAACCTTGGCCGGTTTGCTTTATGTTTGATCTTTAGCTTTTAATACATCCATGTCTATTTCCTAAAATAGCATTGTCCTTTGCAAGTTATAAAAGCTGTCAAAGACTTTAAAAGATATTCACTCGCAACCAATTTACTGTTAGAAACAAAATTATTTAATAGATATTTAGAATGTTTTGACCACTATCCACATCCTTTTGCATAGATATATAATAGGGCGATGTAGTATGTGTATCTACTCGAAAGTACGAGATAGATGAAACATTGTATCTGCGCCGCGGACCAATAAACCGGAGTGCAATATCAATCAGGAAATTCTCTCAACTCATTTTATGAGAACTATAAAAACATGACGTTTTATCAACAGAAAGCGCAGTATAATTTGAAATATGGGTTACTGTAAATTAACATAAATGCACTTACAACTTGAGTTTGTAATAACTTCATAAATGAAACATAAGAGTCCATACCTAATACGGTTTTTGCAAACTTAGTATGTATTACATTGCAGGTAATTCTAAACTAGAAAGCATATGTTACTTAGTATTATCAGTCTAATAGTATAAAGTAGAGTAGTATGTTGATGAACACGTAACTAATATTTACGTTTATAGCAAGCTGCGATGAGCACCGTTGTTTTCGTAGGTAGTGAAGTCAAAGCGTTTGTTACTCATACTCAACAATTATCATAACTTGTTCAAGGTGCGCACGATTTTCTTAATTCCCATTCAAAGCTAACAGAGATAATATCAATAATTCAATGACTATTGAAAATAAACGGGCTGCTAACTGTTGAGCTTTCAATCTTAAGTGATTTATACTCAATTAAATAATACGTACGCGGTGTCAGGTAAAACAGACAGAACAGATGTTAGATTTGCAATAGAGGTCGACTTGCTAATAATGACACCGATAGATATGTTGAAATATTATCCCTTAGAATATATATTTTTGCACAATTTACTTATAACGACTGTAGTTTATAGAGTTCTGCTTGCGCGGGAAACTAAACTGAATTAAAAGCAGATTATGGCAAAATGATAAACCTGTATTTATAAAAGGAATATCATATCGAGGTAGTGAAACGACATGATACATTCAAGATTTAAATTACAACAAATGATTTAAATCTTGTATTTAGAGCTTATAAAATGAGATCATGCCATAATTCAAGCGTGTTATTTTACGATATCTATCAGAACAATAAACTTTGTGCACGAGCTTTCTAGGACCGCATGAATTATAAATGTAGGAAATAGTCGCTGGTTACTCGGACCATCGTAGCAGACCACGACATTTTCACCAATAAGGAACAAGCTATACGCGCCAATGACGGTCACTTAACCATGTACACAAGCACAGAGTGTTTAATATAAACTGATTTATTATCTGCCATTCGCCAACGCTATGCAAACTCCAGACCTCAGATGAAAACGTGACAACCTCGTATATCAAGAGATTAAATATCATTTTCGCAGCAAAAACATAAAATCACACCCTTCGCACTAATGGGCTCGTTAACTATGACACATACAATGTCCAGCTAGGGTTTCAAAGTAGACGCAGGAGCAAGTATAGAAACAACATACTCGACATTACCAAAACCAGAACCGATGAAGTTGTTAATAGTATGTAGGTACTTTTAGGGTATAGCTTTATTGTGAGTCACTGCACAAGTTTATGTGCTTGCCAATGCACATCAGGAAGACATAAAACGTCGATATCAAGGATCGGTCAACAGAAAGCAATTATATGAAACAGGAACCTTCCTTCATTTCAACAAATACAATTACTGAAGACATTAAAAATATTATTGTTCGGGGCATTTTCGCTCGTAATGGTAGGGGAGGCGAATAGGGGATTTCGGGATTTACTCGAGCGCGGCAGATTAACATAAGGGGGCAACCTTGCACCTTGTGAAGTACTCTCACCAAATCTGAGCCCTCTATGTAGTGTCGAACGCCTAGGGTAGCCCGTCAGATTAGTAAAAAAAAATCGATGGTTTGAAATACTCGAGCGCGTCAGATTAAGGTAAGGTAAGTTAGTTACATGCAAAATAGTGTACATTTCAATAATCTGACAAATTGGGCGTGACGAAAGAAAATTGGAGACTCGCAAAGTTGCAAAAAAAAAACGTCACCTGGATTTTCTCGAGCGCGATTAGTTTTTTTTTTATTTTGAAGGAAATTAGTCACGATTCACGAAAATATCTTAATCTGCCGATTTGCACAAGCCGAAGTAGCTAAAATCATTATTAAGTGTATAGTCCAGGAATATTATGAGTTTCACCTCAGAATGAGAGATAGTCACCTATTAACTTGTATAGACCTTTATTTTGATACCCTAAAACTTAACTCAAAAGCTACTTATCATAGGGTGCCCGCGACTACTGATTTTTCAAGGTCAAAGGCAAAAAATGATTTATTGCAAATATCTCGTTTCCTATGGGTTTTTTGGTATATGTATTCATAATAAATATTGTAGAAAATTAAATTTTCTACAACTTTTGTGCAAACATTTTTTCGATATCTTGAACCATTTTCGAGATTTCGATATTTTTTTTTGCAAACCGTCAGATTAAGGAAATCCCTCAACATAATTGTCAGATTATGGGTCAGTACAACAAGGCCATCAAGAAGAACCGCCTGTATAAAAATCTGACGCGCTCGAGTAAATCAAGGTCACGATTTTTTTTTGCTTTTTCAAAAATCGGCCCTGACTGATGGTCGCGTCCAAATCGTCAGTCTTTAAAATAGGAGCTACTGGAGGGTTCACTTAACATCCCTTATCAATGTCTGACGCGCTCGAGTAAATTTTTTTTTTAAATATTTTCGACCCCTTCGTACGGCCACCCCCACCACGCAAAACGGCAGATTATTATATTTCCGTTATCAGACAGACGTGGCGCGACTACCCTATTAATATCTGACGCGCTCGAGTATTTCTTGGTGACTGTTTTTTTTTACATTTTTGAAACCCTGTAGATGCTTCCCCCACCGCTGAAGGGGAAAATATCACATAACCTTTTTTTCTTTATTCCACCTAATCTTCAAATTCCAGTAGGTCCCAAAGACGCTCGAGTAACTACAAATTTAGCATCATTGCCTCCCCTACCATAAAGGGCAGTCAGCACAGCATGCCCCTAAGTGCAGGCGCCATGAAGTAAAACCCACATAACCTGTCGGTCAGGCTGCGGTCGCTCTGGAGCCGGTGGATGGATACGCTTCGTGGTAATCAAAAATAATAATTGGCTAATTGACAAGAATCATATCAGACGCAATTCAAGCCGGTTATTGTCATTTACTCAGATATCTACAAGTCGCAATCTTTCTTTAATTAAATTAAATGGCAGCTATCTCAATGAATCGCAAAAACAGCTCACCCGTAAATGCGTTACTTTAAACCTTTTGTAAATGACACAAGAATGGCATACCGCTTATCATATTTTCATTAAAACAAACAAACGTTAAGATTACTATCATGATAAGTGTGCCTGTATATCTTTGAGTATAGTATTCCAAGTAACGGTATGTATGACGACTAAAAGATGCAATTAAACTTTATATAGAAACGAAATCCATGAGTCTCAATTTACATATCAACAAAATCGTATGATCTTACCTTATTTGGTTTAATATTATGTTAAGTTGTCGTATATAAATCATAATTATCATAAATTATATAATTAAAAACGAATCGACATTTCACACACACACACAGAACTATAGAGTAATAGAGCAACCAGCACAAGTAGATACCTATTCATTCAGAGATTTTCTCATAGAATACAGGCCTGTAATAAGCCCTATATGCTCTCTGTATACCGATAGACCGCAAATTGACAGTTTTTATAACCATTATGACATCCAAGTAATAACTGTATGACCGGCTGTTTAAGTAACCAAGTTTAGATGAAGCAAACATGAAGTCAAGCACTTGCATCAATTGACCAATTGAGGGGAAAGTTCATTTATGCAACTGAAAGTAACAGTAAAATCAATATTGATCATGTTGAGTGATGATTTCGGATCTCCAAACATACATGTTGCAACATAATGATTGCTTCAAATGATGCTCCATACTTAGCTGATACGACGACGTGTCACCGTAAAACAGCTGACCATAAACATCAGCCACAAATAAATTCTTCTTCTCTCAATTAGCATCTAATCAAGGCATTCATTTAGTTGGATCCAATACACGATTTATGGGCGACGTACGGCGAACTTTCTCACGCGGTTTATTGCTGTGATTCAGCGCATCTAGCATTACTTTATGGTTGGTAACCACTCCATCTTGCTTCTGGGAAAATCTGTTGAAAGCGATAATTAACTCCTAATGCAAATAATAAAATAAATAATGGAAATATACCTTGATTATGATATTTTATGCAGATGCAAATGTGGATGTGCAAAAACCGGTTGGTGATGTAGGGTCACAACGAATATTGTTTTTTTAATAAATGGCCCTAGGTTCCATTTATAATACAACAGATACGAAGGATGCAACTTACATATAATGTAATATATAATCGTAGATATAAGGTATTTATATCAAACTAGCTGTTCCGCGCGGTTTCACCCGCGTTCCCGAGGGATCTTATCTTTTCCCGGGATAAAAAGTAGCCTATGTGCTATTCCAGACTATAATCTATCGCAATGCCAAATTTCATCCAGATCCATTTAGCCGTAATTCTGGCGTAAATGAGTAACAAACATACATCCATCCAAACTTTCACCATTATAATATTAGTAAGATTTAAATAGATTTTCATGGTAAAAAAGGTACTTATTGTTTAAAAAACAAAGATAGGTAGGTAACAAAAATTTGAGTTAAATGCCCAACATAATAATAGTCCTCAAGTAGAAACATTAAGTTAGCAGAACGTTATCACGGCGTAGCCAAATTATATTGATGAAAATGGTATTAAAACTTTTGTTTCATAAAATTTATGTTTACTTGGATATAAATCATTTTACGAACGAACGAATATGCATAAATATTGATCACAGAACAGCTGAGTACAGATAAATTATTCAGCTATATACATTGTTAAATAGGAACGCTTCGATTACATAAACGTCGTGGAAAGTTGCTGAAAAATCTTATGTATGTGGAGCGGAAGGCTTCTAGCTTCAGCATCCGGGCGCCGGGCGGGCGGAGAGGTGCGCGTACGCACGGGGCGTGGTCTTTGCTAGCCTGCCGGCCGCCGGCTGGCAGAGCCGCTGCGGATGCTGCGGCGAGCGCACCTGTCATACGCACTTCGCGACACTCGCGCGCGATTCACACGTGTGTTAACTTCACAAATTATAAACAAGACATAATTGACATGACAGTGTGTGTTCAGTGACAGTGACAATACGGTGGCCCTAGAGGAATCTGCGTCTAAGCATTCCGGATCAACCCTAGGTCTGTAGCACAATGTTTTATCTTCAAATCATTTTATTTTGATTGAGTGCGCAATATCCGCCGTGCGAATATTTTTCAGATATTCACATTTTATACGGTTTTTGTTTAATATTACCCATGTGACTATACCATACCTAACCATAGCTAACTCACAAAGATGTAGGTATAAACATTAACACATAATCAAACAAGCTCGTTAGGTGAAGCTTATAGTTATCAAAACAAATGAATATAAATCAAGGTAAGTTGTAAACTTATCTCGAAAGGAGTTTTTATTCATTAAATCAACTTATAAAAAATTGCGAATGCGAATTACTCTATTTTAAACATGCTTGCACTGTTTAACAATAAAATTATCTATGAGGAGACCAAACACGTTACTTAAGTCACGAGCACGCCCTGCAATAACGAAATTCGGATGACAATACGACATCTATAAAAAAAATATCCGAATAAAAATCTCATTAACGACACAAAAGCACTGTTATCGGTAATATCGAAACACCACAGACTGGTTCTGGCGACACGGAGCCGAGGCGACCGCTACGCACTGCCACTCAAGTATTTGCGAAGAACATCGCATCGCACCAAAAAGATCACATTTCGATCGCATGACGAAAATTTACACCTAATAATTCACACGTTGAGCGACGTCGAATATGTAAATACAGACATTTATTCGCAGCGGTTCGTATTTTGTATGCCACCTGGGATCGGCAATGTACACAACTTGAAAAGCTCAAAAACATTAAAGTCTAGAGTCAACCATGTATGTACATACTCAATACGCTCGCTCTCCCAACATCAAATATTATAAACCTAACCGTATAATAAGACATTAACATTAAGGACTGTTCGAGACTAGCCGATTATATTGGAGCACATTTTCCACACTCAACGGATGTAAACGAATGCATAGCAGCAGCGGCGGCATAAATCAAGGCATTAGTGAACCGTCATTAGTTAACTGGCGAAGCGTTGCCCATGCGCATACGCCCCTCTCTTGGATATCATAATTATGGGACTGATATAAACGTTAATTAATAGTGGGTATCGGCATGCCTCCTGAAAGCTACTTGAAGCTGCGGGGCTCTATCATTGCATAACGACGTGGGAAGTACTGCGATCGAGCGAAGAGCATTATAGGGCATAAGAGCAAACACTCGTTAACTTTGCAATGATGATTTCATACCGGTCAAGGAAACGCTCGAAGGAAAATGCCTCAAAGGCCATAACACAATATTTTTACGGCTAATTACGGCACAATAATGTTGCCGTAATACTACAGTGATTACATACGTTGTTTTTATTAGTGTGGCAATTTTGAGCGAACGAGAGATCATCAAGGGCCTTGAGTATCGGTTAGGTAAGGCCCTACGATAGCGAGAGTGACCGCATCATCTATTAACTATTCCATGTTATGTACTTCATAATCACTGGCTACTATTTAGCTCTTTGAGTGGTCTGTTATGTTACATAAATAAAATAATCATCGCCCGAACATAATTTGTATTCATAATCAATTACTTACATGTTTAATGGACGGACTGCCTTTCCTAAAGATCAAACATACGTTAGTATTGCTAATTCAATATTCTGTACACTATTATAATTAAGGGCCATAAATTTTCTGCGTACGCGGAACATGCCCGTGCTGGGAGACCACCGCACGATTTCAATGGACTTTCGCTTGTAAATTGCATGTGGATAAATAATAAAAGGCAAAATTTAATTGGACTCAACGGCTCTTGTAAAGAAGTTTATTTCCAAGGTATTTATGTATACGAATTATGATGGGTAGACTGTATCAATAAGGGCCTTCGTGACATTTTGAAATCGATTGCGTAAAATATGCTAAGAACGAATAATATTTGCCACAACAATGTTCCAGTTCGGAATTATCATTATTCTTAAATGCCAATAACACAAGATTGCTAGTTTTCTTGAAGAACACTCACAAAATTACATAACCTATCCTACGTTCTATCGGATGAGGTAGCATGAGATATTGTTAGTAGACATAGGTACTCGCAGTAGGGACTGTTAATCGAGTGGTATGCATGTCAACATGAACAAACATGCAACAAGTCAACTCTGCTGCCGGCTGCCACAAGTGCGTTGTATTTGTTCTTCACAAATAAAGCTCCTGCCACGTACCCTGACTAGTGCGAGACAGATAATAACTCCAAACATATTGACAAAGAATCCTTCTACATAAACTTGAATTAGGCACTACTTAAGGTTCGGTTTCAATACGACTTGACGTCAATCAATACTCACTTCATTTTACTTTTATTGATTCGACTCAAGGTGGTAGTTCACTAAGTTGGCCGACATGCGATAATTCAAATAAAATTATAATAATTATCAAATAAAAACGTTGCAAAACCAACCAGTTCGGCAAGCTATTAATCTTGCCTGTCTGATCACTATCTTGAATATTATGTGTTAGAGTATAAATTTATGGCACATTTTAGGGTTTAGCATCCTGTATTTTGAGTGAAGAAGAAACTTTGTTATCTTAACCTCCATACTCCCCGCGTGAATCAGTTGCGAGACGAGAGAGAAAGTATTAGCATATTTCGTAACCCTTGTTTTGAAACAACTAAGAAAATAGAAAAACTTATGATTATTCTTGAAAACATATAAAAAAAATTGATTAAATATAAATAGAAGTTACGCGATATTTTTGTTTGTCTAAAAAAAACAACCAAGCAAAATTATCAATATGATCAAAAATCACCTTATTAGATGGTGATCATAATATAAAACCGGTACGTCGTGAGTAATGACCAGCAATATTTAACGATGATGATGGTATCATTACCATCAATAAAAGTCTCCTAGATGGCGCTGGTGCCGCTAGTGCCGCCACCGGAGTGGGTGCACTCGTTCATTTGCATGCGTCCATGCGGAGCGCAAAATATCGCCGTGAGATAACTCTACTTAATGTGTATTCTAAGCAGATCATCATGCTAATATTGTTATTACGATAAAGTCACAGCGAAGCCGGTTTGGGAAGGCTTATGCCGCACTGTGCCGTCTTAAACTTATTTTGCTCTTTTTTAACAAATAATTGATGTTTTATTTCTTTACAATTATGCAAATAACTTATGTTGGTTAAACTCTACCATCCCTAATTATTAACTTACAACCCATTACTTGTCATTATTTATTAACATCACATTATTCATACCGTAAGAACATTAAAATTGTGCACCAACGTTAAACATTTCATAAATCTCTATTAACGTCATTATGACACAAAATTAATACTTGCTCGTAAAATCCAGTTACGCAGCGTCTAAAATGAAGATGATCACGGTTGTGGTTTAAAACATCGGATAAAGGAAAATGATGAGTAATATTATATTTCTCAGAAAGCTTTTAGTCCTAATTGGTGCCGAAACGACACCAAAAGCGAAAAGCAATGCATTCCTACCGGATTGACTATTAAGCCCTCGAGGAATTTGGAACACTTAAAAAAAGCACATTATCGGGTTTTAAACATTTGTGGAGTATTGTTTAGTTTTCTACGATGCAGAGCATTATCGTGAAGACATTGAACCTAGCTGAGTGTTGTGTTGACCCCCTTGACATGGCTTACACCGCTTACACGCGTCTCAATACACCACGGACGACTATGAATCAGCCTTTCTAAATATCCACCCATGTCTCATAGCAGCAAGCAAACCTAACAATGATATCACATCTATTTCTGAACGAACAGTTCTATTAAACCAAAAATAAAGACTGAAGTGAAACTGTTTTGATTGCAATGCATATTCACATACATGCAGAGATCAAAACAATCACTTAGCTGCAGATTTCGGATCCAATAGTGAACGGGTGACAAAGCTTCAATGTGCCGTAGTCGTTGGTATTGAGCAATACGTATTGTCTTGGATAGATATATTTGATTAGAATCTGAGCAGGGAGCGGCAGCATGCGCGCGTGCCCTAACATGCCCGATGCATTGATATAAGTAGAGTTGCACCCAGATTACAGCGGCTTAAATAATGCAGTCCCAGCGTTGCACAATCCGCCTTGTAAGCCGCTCTACGGGATACTTAGAGGCGTTTGAACTATTTGATAAGCAGATAAACTGCGAATGTCTTAGCATTGTAAACACGACTATACCTCTCTTTAACCGCTTAGATATAAATTCAAATCATAAGAAACAATTAAAAACTATTTCGCTTCGGTTCTAAGAATATGTATTTTCACACTTAATTTAAAACTTATATTCGTAACAGCTAATAGCTTTTATGGAGAGTGCGTGTGGGTTGCTATTAAAAATAACTTTTATAGTTTTCGTGATACAATATTAAACAATCGAAAGAATTACCTTAGAGTAAGTGTTAAGTAATAATTTGTTCGATGCCTAAGGCAAGGCAAGCCTCACGCAATCTATTAATGCTTTGACGTCCATAATTTTTTCTGAGAGACCACTTTCTTCTATAATACTATCTACTAGGTCAAAAGCAGTGTTTCGTGACCGTCATTCAAGACATGTACATATCGTTTATAGCCCCATAAGAAAACGTTAAACGGTAGCACTCACGCGAGACCATCATTTTTTCCTAGTGGTTCAAATTTTAGAGCATTATTAAACATTCATATTAAGGACGACGATTTAGTATTGAAGATAAAACCATAGGGTAAGTAACATTAATAAAATAAAAACTATGTTTAATCACCTCTCAGGAAGGTTAACTACAAATTAACGGAATTCTTTTGTCTATCTACTGGCTACCAATTGTATAGCGGCATCGCGGCATTGTGTTCATAGATACTGAAATATATTGGTTGGATAGGTATGAAATCTTCAAAAAATATATAGGGTAATAGTTTTAATAATAAAATTTAAGGCTTCATGGCTTTAATAGGTTAGGTTATTTCCGATTCGACAGATTTTCGTTTCGTTTCTAACAAAAAAAAAGGATTGATTAGGTTAGAACTGTATTAGGGTATAGTGTAGATCGCCTTTGTGGTATTTTTTTGTTAGAAACGAAACGAAAATCTATCGAATCGGAAATAACCCAATAGGTTTAATAAGAAAACTTAAGATTGTAGGTGTTCAGGGCGCTTATTAGATTCCTATTTTAAATTGGAAATGTATAGGTCTAATAGTTTTTGAGTTATGGGGGAGGTCAAAAGTAGATCGATATGGTTCGTGTAAACTAAATATACCTACACACTGCTGGTGCGTCGCCCTTTTTTCTGACCTTGGCAGAAATACTGCCTTGTGTTTAGATTTATGATGTTTTATGCAATTTATGAACCTCGACGTCTCTGCTTACTGCGGAATACGCAATACTATCTGCCGTAATTAGTCACAATCGCTATATAAATATCGAGACGATATCGCATTATAGGTATTTGTAGTATATGAGTGCCTGTAATTCAGCAAAGGTTATTATGGGATTGCATACTAACCCAGCGGCAGCGCACAGTTTAATTGTCGGCCGGTTTGCGCAAGTGGCCGCCGCGCCGTCTGCCGACAGTAACCCACTTGCCACTAGCAACAAGATACGGATGGTGACACTTCACATTTTAAGGATTTTTGTTAATGTTCACCACAAACACACGCCTCCATCCTAAACTTTCCAACTTTCATCGGTTAAGTTCGATTATATTCGACATCAGCATTTAAAAACCAGTTAACCGCTGTATATGTGCCACTTAAAGAGATGGAGACCCACCTAGTTGATATTTTAAATTCCTTGAGTATACTGCATAAAATCCTCGTCATATGCTACAGCAAAAAGAGAAGATTTATTCGGTATCCTTACTTTATTGCATTGCGGTTAATCAGAACTTCACTTTGAAGGAGAATTCAACTATCTGCAACGGATTCCGAAAGGAGGACAGACCTAAGACAAGCTGATAACACGATCAAGGAGCACTCCTAGTTATCTTTAGGTATATCAACACAGTTCACTGTTGATATTGCAAGAGAACAAACAAGCAGGCAGTACTCGGAGCTGATTCAGACACTCAACCTAGTCGTTAAATATATTTAATATGCGTGTCATACAATAAACTAACAGAAAGAAGAGGGTGTGACGGATAGGAACACATCTCAAACATCTGATGAGGACCCGTCATTATGACAAGCTAAGCCTGAGGGCTTTAATTATTCCTATATATAATTAATTTAAAAAGCAACATTAAAATAAGAACCAAGAATGCTGACAGTTGCGTTGTAATGTAGAAACTTGATGCCCTTAAAAGATATCAATTGTATCTCAAAAAACATCAAAAAGAAAAAATGTTAAGTGGTGAGCCATGTAAAATTGCAATAATAGTAAATTTATAATCGGCTACCAGGCGACATTCCATAAAGTCCGCGCTGTTGCGGACAGGTAAACTTTGTCATGAGCTACTAGTGCGTGCGCGTGCGCGCCCTGCGGCCTGATCACGACGCGACGCGGACAGACACCTAATCTAAATTCCACCTACACTAGCTGCTACTGTAATTATTATGTTAATGACGAACTAAAGTGGTAACATTGAAAAAGATTTATGTGTGAAATACAATAAATGCTATATCCACTAACATGGAAAACGTTATTTATTGACTCTGATTTCGTGCCACTTCGATCTATATGCCCATTTCCAACACGGACGGACCGAGGTATCGGCACACTGACCTCGTTAATGCATTTATCTAATATCAAGATATTTTATTATTATGCTAATGTAAAAAGGACATAGTCGATGATCCACTATTTTTATTTATTAAAAAATTCAAAAATTTACGTGGAATAAATATTACATATGTGTGTATGATAATCATTGACGAAATGGGAATAGAAGCTTTTTTATAAGGATTGAAAAAAAAAAAATAGGACATCTTCCTTCCAAACATTTTAATTTAACAACGGAAGCAGCATGACTCGACAAGAAAGGAATCAGATTAATTTTCACCGTTGTCCCGCCAGACGCGTCTAATCTGTTGAAACAAATTATTTCAAAACATCGAGCCGACTCGAACGTGTAGACAAAAGGAAAGACTGAGATACAACGAACGTATGGAGCTTAGAAATAAAAGTGATCTCATCAGGAAGCTCTTCTACACAATAGAACGTGGGGACGACGAAAAGGCAACGACTCTGTGAAAACAAACATTTCACTATTATTTTCGTTTCAAACACGCTCTTACTAATTTCATGAATGAAACTGTAGGTACGTACTCCAATGAGCGACTGTCAGTATTTTCTTTAAGATTCAAAATTATTTAAGTCCCGCGTTGTCGTTAATTGGCATTTATTAAAATATATACGCGTTCCAATAAAAGCAATGAAAGTAGCCAGCACCTGGAAGTGCGTGCTGTAGCCGCGTTGGCTCGCCTCCAGTTCTACTGAACTTTGACAACGAGCCGTCGCGCCGGAAAATTGCTGTTACACATCCGTCCGTCTCTTGCATTATCGCGATATATTGGTGCATGGATTCGCAAAAACACCTAATAGTTTCTCAATTATACATGAATGTCAATACAGAAAACACAACGTATTGATTTAGCAGTAGTCAGTGGAAGCCAAATATCTGATCGATCGAATGAAGAATTTCAGCACGCATAGGAAATTAATCAGTTACCTATTAGCGGAATTAAGATTTCGCTTTCGCGTTGCAAGATAAATTAATGGTGAGGTCCATGTACTGCTCATGCGTGCATTCCTTCTTTTTCGATTGCCTCCAGGTACGTAACAACAGGACAAATTATAATGAAGGGTATATGTCAATTGAATTGCGCTCAATAATGATTGCTCACAACCATCCTGAAGTGTTCAACGACCATCAGTTAAAGGCGTATTTGATTTTGGATGGAGATTTTTTTATCGATTTTTAAGCATGCGGGACGCCCTTTCATAAAGTCTCATTAATCGAAATTGCTGTATAGTCATTCATTGATCATGATTATTTAGCTGTCACTGTTCACGTCCGCCCGTACGTTTCTCGATTTGATGACCGCTATATGCAACTGCTTCGATGTCTGATCGAACGTCAATTAACAGTGATACACATCTCGCCGGAGCTACGCCGGTCGAACCGAGACGAATCGTGCCGGTTCCCGAAATGAGTGCGACTACGTGACGTGACGACCCGACTGCCGTGCTGACACAGTCTCGCCCGCCGATTATTGACTTCCACTTATTAATAACCTGTAGTTCTACTTTCGCATCTTCACTAATTGCATCTATCAAAAAATAATATCTTGTACGTATATCTTTACTAATGTAGGTAGGACTGACATTGTAATAGCGAGACGCAGCAGGATTACATAACCACATGGAGTAGACGGCAGACGCAAGGCTGATGAAAGGTTGACCTCAGCTGTGTGTGGGCGTCGCTAGACAATGATAATCCAACAGCCCGGGGTCCACGAACTACGCCGGAATGCAAATAAATAAATGCATATAAACAGGACGAGACAGAACACCTGCCGTTCAAATAAACAATGCATGATATAATGCAATCAGGAGGTGTGTGTAGCACGCATCGCACCAGTGACGTGATATCATTCCGCATGAATCTAGTGGGAACCCTTTTCGACGCTCGTGACTTGGGATACAAATATCAATGAGCAGCGTTGCAAAATTCTAAGGAGCAGCATGTGCATTTTTATAATCAGACGAAACAAAAGCGGTAGAAGTGATTGTCGAGCTTGGGTTGCAGTAAAATAATAATTTCTAAATAAAAAAACCGAAGTGTTCTCGCGCCCTAGTTAATGATGAAATGATTTACAGTCTGGCCTAAGATAACTAAACTTTGGAGGGAGACCTTAAAATTCTAATTGGAAAGAACATAGATATCTTGAAGCAAGCTAGGCGTGCTTCCGCAAGTAACAGAAAGCAACATAACAGACGGAACCCTAAGAGTATTCATGAACTCGACGAGGTTGAATTTATTGACATCGATAGATAGTAAAATAAGTAATGTTTTATTCATAGATATATAAAAATCTGTTGACAGAAGGACAAATGACTTATCAAATAGTTTTCGCAGTAATGTTTGAATAATAGTCATATTTATTGATTTCAAAATGGACATCAAACAGTTGTAAAATGTAAGATCCCTAGGGAATAACTTTGGCCAAGTCCCCTGTTTGTATATAGAACCGCTTTGCTGATAGCAATGACCTCGATGCGACGCGTCCCGCAGTGTTTGTTTAGCATTCAGTGAAAATTTCATACAAAACCTAGAAACTACGAAACAAGATTCTAAGACGATAATCAATAAAAAAAATTGTGTGAAATTCCAAATCAGTGCAAATATTTGATATAAGATCTACAACAAAAATACCGCGAAATCTAATGGAAATACCTACGTCTAGGTAGGCTAACTACTTTTCACATAAAAAAAGATCATTGCATATTGAAATTAACATCATGTCATCCGTACCCTACAGATTACAGATAAAAATGTAATAATCCTACTAAATGTCTTCTTATGCAAATAAGTATACCTAAGTTATATAAAAATCGGCAATGTTATGCGATTATTGCGATATTTGACGATACGAAGTAAATTAATCACATCGTAAATTGAATCAAAATGTGACAGCATTATATCGTTTGCTATTATGAGTATTCTCTAAATTGATGTGGTATCTGTCAACCGTGTCTATTTCACAGAACGGGGCGATGTTAAGCGCGGTCGCGGCGGCGTTGGCGTGCCTTTGCTTGGCGCGCACCTCGCCCGCCGAGCCACACAATCTTCGTGTATACGGAAAAAACACACACAGTCCTAAGGTAAATATACAATACCCTTCACAACTTCAAATAGGAACTAAAACATTTACAGACTGTTCCATATTTCACAGGATATCAGCAGTGTCTTAGCGAGCATCGAAGAGAGATTACGAGTGTTGGATACAGTCAGCGCAGCGCAGGCGAAGCAGGCGCGACGCCTCGACGATATACAAGCCACACTCGGTAATAAGTTATTCGTGAATACAAATATTTATGCATCACTGACATTACAGCAACTCAATCTAAGTAGGTTCGTATGACTAAAGATATGCATGCTTGATGCAAGCAGACCGTGCAAATGAAGGAAGAGACACAATGATCTGTCAAACTAGGCCGGCTTTTGAAGTTCTGAGTACTAAGAATCACTTATTCGCACATAATTTAGACACAAATAAACAATCCGCTTTTTACAGAAGCAACATGTTTCTCATCCAGGAAGCTAGATGAGTCATGCACCACGATCTTATTGTGTCATATCCTATTTTACAATGCAAACGCTGGGTCAACTTTCGCAATATTGTTTCCATACATAGCTGGCAATTGACCAAACAAGAGCGACGTTCAATCAATTGGTAAAAGGATCCGCTAGTAACGGACGGTGGACTTATTTGAATACATTAACATAGTCTTTACGTGAGGTACAAAGTAAATAGGAAACTGTAATACATTTGTAATTGCTCCCAGACCGTGTGGAGACTACGCTATCATTGAAACTGGAGAGAGCTCAATTAGCAGCGGAGCGGCTAGAGCACCGACTACACATGCTTCAAACAAATGTGCAAGTAAGGCTAATATTTTGTAATAACTATTTTCATTGTTACTTCTCTATACAGCCTTCATATGATTATGATGTGCGATATAGTTTCGATATTTAAGTTTTCTCGATATTACCGACTTCAAATTTTAATTGATTTTGCACGGTGGTAGGGTACTATGTGGTACTCGACTGGCTGGCTACCACCCTCAAGTTGAAAATCTGTCGCCAAGCACCTGTTGGTGTGTTCCGGCAGTTGCACTTGAGAGCCAGCCAGAGCCAGTTGCCCTTGCCCTTAAGGCATTGTAATATGGTGTACAACACGTTGGCAGTCCACCTGGTCTTGCTAATGTCTATAGGCGACGGTAGTCACTTACCATCAGGTGACCCGCCTGCCTCGTTGTAACTAGTGACATAAAAAAAAAAAAAACATGGCCGACCGCGTACTTAAGTCTATAGCAATATTATGGTGCCAGCTAACGAGTTGGTTTAATTAAAAATGTACATTATAAAGGAACTAGCTGTCCTCCGCGTTTTCACCCGCGTTCCCGAGGGATCTTATCCATTCCTGGGATAAAAAGTAACCTATGTGTTATTCCAGGATATGATCTACCTGTGTGCCAATTTTCATCAAAATCCGATCAGCCGTTTTTGCGTGAAAGAGTAACAAACATCCATCCATCCATCCATTCAAACATAATTTTGGGCCATAAATACAGCACGCAGTATACGCAAACAGTTGATTAGTCTTGCTTGATGATACCTTTAAAATACCATTTATGTTTTAAATAACATGTCTCGTTTTCAGTCATCTATTAAAGAAAGCACCGAGAAACTAGAACAAAGCCAATCAAAGATCATAGATGTAGCTCAGAATTTAACCAGTCACATAGACCTACATCGACATTTATTAGAAAAGGTATGTCCAATAATGTTTAATGTCTAAGTTCTTATTATTTTCCAAACGCTAGCACAAATGCTGTGTCAAGATAACTTATCAACTTTGATCTTCGAATAACATCTTGAACTGGTTATCCTTCATTATATTAAGATACAAGTTTTTCACTCAACTAATTGTCAGCACGAATCTACACGTAATCATAACCATTTCATATATATACTGTATGATCCATGGAGTAATTAAATAAACAACTTAACTACTCAAATCATCTGTGACATAATCATAGCAGTGTAAAATGTATGTGTTAGGACAAACAGACAGACAGGTGAGATTCTTTTGAAATTATAATATTAGTACATACGTCGATTCGAAGTAAATTATTATTTTAGCATGTTAATAACTTGTTTCTAGAATTTTGTATATTGTCACATCAGTGTATCCAAAGGCTTTTATAATTAGTGCGGTAGATAAGATGCTAAATGAACTACCATTGTATCTTATCAATGTGTTGCATGGTGGTAATATAATTTGGATTCCTTACACAACCACCATTTCATATATTTATTCTATACTAGGTGAATGGAGCTTATGCAGACACGTGGCACCGTGGTCTAGTGTTAGAATCACTGATGCGGGACGGCTTGGCTTTAGTGAACGTGACCAGACGGGAGCTAGCAGACGGGCTGAGGGCTCTGGCGCGGCGCCAGAGGGACGCCAGGCTCACTTCAGCAGACTTAGAGGCAACGTTTGCGAAGCGGCTCAACGACAACACATACAAAATTGATTTAAAGGTTAGTTACTTGTAAAGACAAAGCTACAATAAATAGCATTTCTTAATGATCATCTAAAACGTTGAATAATCTTTATTTTCTCATTTAACTAGTAATTCTGTCGTTTTATATCATTTATCGTATAATCACAGTGCACGATATAATAGTGCATAATAACAATATAGTAAGACTTAAATGCTTACCTTTATGACATCAAGACTTGTCTTATAAGGCAATGAGCATTGGCTTCACTAACTGTGCCTTTACTTAACATAAAACGTTTTGCTTTAATGTATACAAAAGAACCATATTTTAAGTTTATTTTGCTTATTCTGAATAAATAGTTTCTATAACAAGGTACCCAAAGAAATTCAAGAACTATCTGTGTATAGATTTAAAAAGTTAGTTAAACAAAAGTTATGTTTGAAAGGGTACTAATAAGTTTCTGATTTTGTAGATGACAAGAATGCATTTAAATTAATTGCTCGGTTCACAAGCTATTTTATGAGTTTCATATTTTGTACTATGTGAAACTATTTTTAAGAATTAAATGTAATAAGTCTAAGTTGCTTTTTTAAAAAAGAGTAATTGCTGAGTTTATTGCCGGCTCTTCTCAGCAAAAGCAACCTTAAGAACCGTGCATTAGAGTAAAAAATATTTTGTAATATATCTAACATGTGACGATTAAAATACTTGTAATAAGTTTACTTAATAAAGAGACTTTTGAATTTGAATTTAAATGTTGACTTACGAACTGGATTTTTAGTAGCTTCGAACGTCTTAAGAAGTGCCCTCCTATGGCCTAAACATAATAAATAGCTTTGACTTTGAAGATACTACAATTTTATAGATAAGGGAAACGATAACACAAACATATGTTTTCCAGATGCAGGAAGTTTTAGATGCGCAGAAACATTTCGTAGATTCTTGCCAACGTGTTCAATTAGATGACCCCACACACGTAGCCGACGTACTTGATAAACTAATCGATTCATTGATCAATAAGTAAGTTATCTAAGCAATAGACAATACCGTTTTAATTGAAGTGTGTGTATCTGTTCTAAAGTATTCACTCAATATTCCAGGACTGCATCGACATTCCACGAGTTACAAAACATTCAGGTGACCATGCGCCATCACGATAACCGGGTAATGAAATTCTTGGGCACTATTCGTCAACCACAGGTGAGGAAAATAAGTGGTACTTACATGAAACAAATGATAATGTTTGCATTTGTAATCGAATCCCAACGATAAATAGTTGTGTAATGTTTTCTATATCTAATAAATAACTTTTTAGACGGATGGTACATGCCGGAGATTGGAGACTGCTCTCCGAAACACATCTCAAACGATCTTTAGAGAGAAAGAACTGAAGCAATTGACAGAAAAATTCGTAGCGTTAACCGATAGAGCTGACGCAGCGCTACAGCGGCTTGAAGCTCAATTTATAAACGAACCAGACGAGCCTGAACAAACCTCTGGCGTCACAGCACTGGAAGGGATCAAGTCAGTAATAAAAGATTCTAACCTTTATGAATAAACAAGTAAACATAAATATACATCACACCATATTACGGCTCAATTAAAATCAAACATAAAGATAAAATATATCCATTCAAGTGCTTTAATATCAGTCATTAGTACTAAACTCACAAGTTTCCAAGTGCATAGAATGGGGACAAACTATCACACCCACCCACCATACGATATTGGACATACTACAGGGCATTAAACTGCTTACTGTACCTCCTGTACCAAATATATTGAATTTAAAATGCCTAGATCTACGAAGACAATCACTTCTATCTATGGCTTCCTTAATACCAGTAATTGTGCAAGTAGCTATCTAAGTCATGAAAGGTGTGGTCTGATTGATACGATGGTAATAGCGTAGTAACTATTACCTACTTAATGTGGTAGGTAATAGTCACAATAACTTGCGTCAAAGATCTGCACATAAAGTAGCTAATTTCTTCAACCTCTTACAGCCAAAGAGGTATTTTATTTGTATAATATCATGTTGCTTACAACCATAAAATACATACATATGCATTACGATACTTAAAATTATTTGTTGTCCCCTCGCGGTTTCACTCACATCAAATGTGTAATGTTACTCTCTTGGGTCGTAGCATTTATTATACGTACTAATAAATGTGTTATATAACGCAAAATAAAATCAAATGGTTCGCGAGATTAGCGAGATCTCAGACATATTACAATTCAGCCATGATACTCATCTAACAATTTATTGTCAGGGATTCCGAAGATGAGTTTAAATGGGAAGAGGACGAAGCGGACTTCTTCGATGACGGCGGCGGGGGCGACATCATGGACGAAGACAAACGGCTACTCAGTGGGGTCAAGAGAGTGAAGAAGGCGACAGCGAGCTCCACTGGGCGCCCCCCGCACCGAAGACATCTACACAAACATCCCTACGACCGTGGCCCAAATAGGAGTCATCCGTCCTCATCATAAACTTAAGCTCTTAATATAAACCGTATAATATTAATTATGGCTGTTTTATTTATAAATATTAACAACAGCAATAAAGATTACATCAAATATATTATGTTGTTTATTTATTGGCAAAGTAGGTAGTATGCTAGAGGTTTGCATGATAACAATAATTATTTTTATGTTATTAAAGTATAATTTCTGAGATTTTTGCAACATTTAATTACTTATTAAACAATCTTATAATACGTACAAAAAATACTGTTGTCATAAAATATGTTGTTGCAATTTAGGGTGTCTAAAGGAATTAATTACGTTGTGCGAAATACTATTAATTAATTAGGTATTTAGTAGATATTCCTATTGTTCACAAATCAAATTGGATTCCTTTTTATGAATGCCGTTTCGTATACCTAAAAGTGCTTCAGACCCTGATTGAAACAAATTACAAATACCTAAGTAAGTAGGTACCTAGCCTAAGATAAGTGAATACTTTTAAAATTAAATATTTTTTTACAATAAGACAACCCTAAAGTGGCGATCCTTGCGTCAGGTGCGATAGACTTACGCGGTAGAGAGACGCTTTCTAAAATATTAAAACAATACACATTTGAGCTGAATTGCACTTTATTTCGGTGTGGCAAGAGTCGTTTTTTAATTTAATTGTCTTAGCGAAGTGACTCTTTTGTATGGTAGTACTATTATTTATTCTGTGTGTGCTTTTACCATATTATTATAACCAGTCTGGCTACCAACTATTTCAAAATCTACTGTCAAACCCATACCACTGTGGTCTAACAGTCGAAGTTGAGAGATTCCTTTTAAGCTTTCTGTGCTTTCCACTATCAGCCTCTATTATAAATAATATGTATGGAACTAAGTGTGTATATCCAACATACCTCAAGTTTTGCACTGTTTTGGAATATAGTGAGTGCCTTGTGAGTGAGTTGAGCAAAACATGAGCTCAAGGTAGCAATCTTCTGACGAGCAGTGAACATCACCTCCGGCTCTTCGGTCTCTAAGTCCGCTGAAATTTATAATAAACATATATCAAACTACAATATGTATATCAAACTACATTTGGTTTGTATGTCACTAGTTTTTATGGATGTTTATTGCTCAATCATGCAAGCAGAAACCTAAATAATTTTAATATGTCTTCAGCAGAAGAGGTCTACAACTTTAAATATGGTTCTGATGGGAAGAGTAATTAAATTAATTTATGTCAAACACAATCTTTCTGAACTACTGAAGTCACTCAAAACCAAGAAGAGATGGATAATCATGAATTATTATTAATTTACTAGGTTCCACCCAAATTTCAAACACAGTGTGTTTAACCTAAGTAAAAATATATTACAGCATTTTATCACAAACAATAAAAACTGGTTTCCATAGTACAAGCTATACATATTTTGGGATCACATGACCAAGAAGAATGTTTAGGATATAATTAAGTACTATTTATATAAGAAGGTGGTATTAGTATGCTATTGAGTTTCTGCCTTATATTTGAAGGCAGATTTTGAATACCAATATGTTTATTAGCTTAGCAACACAAGAATGTTTTATGGAACCAATGGTAATTTATCTCAACAGTAGACAGGTGTATAGTTCAAGAAATAATTCATTTATTACAGCTGTATGTAACATAGCATATTATATTATATGATTCAAAGGTTCATGTCAGATATTCATCACTTGTAAGATGAATTTGCACATCTTGCTCCAAACAAAAGATGCAAACTATAATCTTAGAAATTATGTAAAATAATCGATTAATTTAATCATTCATAAAAATGCACCATTTTAATCAGGAATAATGAAAATTCAAAATAAAACTTTATTCCTTGTGAAAGATGAATAATGAGTTTAGCAATCAGTCAATAGAAGTATATAGAACTAGTAATTATTTAATTGTGTAGTGTTGTGTACATTCGGAGAGAAACTATACTCACTCAGAGATGTATCTAATTCGACACATGCTTTATCAAATTCTTTTTCTAATATATCTAACCACCGAAACCCAACTCCGGTAGTCGCCATTTTCACAATAAAAACTTGTTGACAAAGAAATGTCATTCTGACGTTTCTCCATGTTTCACGTTCAGAAATCAATAATCTGTAAACTTTACCCGGTAGTGTAAAGTTTCTAATTTGCACTCCGACGATGGGGTTGAGGTCATGTTTCATATTGTATGAGGACAATCTAGAGCCATAAATACCTCTAACATTTGCTCCTGCTCAGGTCAGGCCCATCTTTCCCACTGTGCACTCTTGACACGTGCCCAGGGCCCGGCGATCAATGGGGGCCCCCAGTTCCCGCCAGATCACTAACGATAACCGATATTCATTACCAAAAAAAGTAGTATTTCAAAAAAATCTAACTATAATGACTGACTACAATATCTACTTGCATATTTATTAGCTTTTGTATGCGTGATGCTGCTCTACTCTCGCTCAAAATATAAGTCAAATCAAACAAATCTCATTTATTCAGTTTAGGGTGATTTAGGCCCTGGTAAGGCACCTATGAACATTTACAATAATTGACTTTGTAATAATGTCTCTTCTATAATTTTACATTATTTTACATCAACTGACTTCAAAAAAACTGACTCTTTGAAGACCAACCAAGATTTTGAAGAAGTTTATAATGATTTTGCCCATCTCCAATCTAGAAGGGTAGGTACCTCTTCAATTAACACAGATTTAGGGCGATGATAGCCCAATGGTAGTGACGTCGGATACCGCGGTGAAGGTCGTGGGCTCGAATCCTACAATGAGCTTCAGCTTTCGGTGAAGGAAAACATAGCTCGGTGGTAGGGTACTTTGTAGTACCCGACTGACTGGCTACCACCCTCAAGTTGAAAATCTGTCACCAAGCACCTATTGTTGTGTTCCGGCAGCTGCACTTGAGAGCCAGTTCCCATCTAGGCTTTGTGTGCCTACTTACCTACCACCTTCGGCCACATCAGCACTTACCATGGTGCGATTGAAGTCAAACACAAGCTTATTCAATCATTCTCCTTTTCCCGTTTTTTACCCTACTGCGCCACAAGGAGGGTTATGTTTATCGAGTGTGTGTATTATTAGGTATATTTCATAGGGTACTAGTGGGCCTGGCAGACGTTGTCCTGCCATGAAATTAAAACAAAACATAGAACCCGATTCCAGCTACACCTACCGTGTCCAATTTGTGAATGTAAACCATCTGTCACCTGACAGCCCGATCTCGAGACATGTCAAAAAGTCGTTCTACATAAAATGTATGACAAAAATAATATTCTTCATTTTTCTTTTTTGCGTTTTTCTTATTTTTAAGTTATTCTGCTACTCCGGGCGGAGACAAATCTAACAAATCAAAAACCATGAAAATCGGTCCAGCCGTTCTCGAGTTATAAATAGTGTAACTGAGCAGAGAACAATGAGTAGCTGTCAAACAATGTATCACGCACCGGCGCCATCTACTTAAAATGTTGGTTTGTCCTGAATTTTTCCTGAATTTTCTTTGCTATAAACCTCACGGAGCCCGAGACCTTTCCAACGAATGCAAAACCGTGGAAATCGGTTCGTGCGTTCTGGAGTTATAGCGTCAGGAAGGAAAACCCGACTTATTTTTATATAGTAGATAACTAGTAGATAAGTATTTCTTTGGTGCGCTCTGTAGCCTTAACGTCTTGATCGATTTCAGCTAGAGAGGTGCCGTTGGATTCGTCTGAACTGTGAGAGTGACACTGGGTAGTAATATCAAAATTGGAAAAAAAAAATTGGCCATTTTAATTTATGCAATTGAAATGCAAAAAAACTAATCCTTTTAACTAAAGTGTAAAATAAAATAACCCACCTTCTAGCATAGCCGGGTAAAAGTTAATTTAAAAATCAAAACCCCGACTGCGATAGGTAATTAAAAAAACCGGTCAAGTGCGAGTCGGACTCGCGCACCGAGGGTTCCATACAAATTTTGTAGTTTTTATTATTTGTTGTTACAGCGTCAGAAATACATCATCTATGAAAATTTCAACTACAATAGTTATCACGGTTCATGAGATACAGCCTATGAGAGATAGACAGACCGACGGACAGCAGAGTCTTTAATAGGGATTCCGTTTTTACCCTTTGGATACGGAACCCTAAAAAGATGGAAATAAGTAAACAATCTCATGCAGTCGAAAGCAATAAATTGGTCTTTATAGTTAAAATTATGATGCCTCCGATGCAAGTGGTCATCTTGTTACCATCTTCTTTAATTAACGCAGTCGGGTTTTCGATTTTTAAATCAACTCTTTTTTTAATATGGCTGTTCAAAGAAGTAACGAATGAAGAAGGTATATTTCAGAGGGTAGATACCCCTTCAATTCCACACAGCGAAGTCGGCTTTACTCTTTTTCGCTGCCCGGTCCGGAGATGAGCTCCCTGTAGAGGTTTTCCCTAGAGACTACAGCATGGGGTTCTTCAAAAGAGGAGTAAGAAGGTTTATGCAAGGTCGGCAACGCGCTCGTGACGCCACTGGTGTTGCAAGCGTCCATAGGCTACGGTAACCACTTACCATCAGGTGGGCCGTAAGCTTGTTTGCCACCTAGTGGTATAAAAAAAAAAAAAAAAAAGATACCTACGTGATATCTCCACTTCTAACATTTGTTTGTTCCAAATGCTGGGGTACGCATGTTCTTCCGGGGCGGTACCTACCTATCTGCTGTTGCCGTCTAAACAACCTTAAAGACAGAGCCCTCACCTGTCTGTTCTCTGGGCTAGGGAGGGTTCACCTGTATATACGCGTGCATCTACACAGGTCTCATCATGGCGATGCAGGGACAACTCGCTTCTTTGAGCACGTTCAGAAATCGACCGACCATGTGCTGTAACAGAATCCCACAGCCGAGGTGATTGTCCTCAGAGACTTTAATGCTCACCCTGGTGAGTGGCTGGAGTCTTCGCGGACCGACGAAGAAGATTGATGTAATAAAACAAAATCAGTTACATTAAACGGCAGTTGTTTATTTTACATACGTTACTACCTAATACAAAATATTTACAAATTACGACGCTACTTTTATAATGCTATGCTAAAATCAATAAAGTTATTTGCAAAAGATCTGATAACTAAAATTCATGAATCTGAAAATAAAGTTCTGGTAGGTAGGTATATACATATATTTCCCGCACGACAACATCACCTTGGTAGTATTCTCATGCCTAGGCCGCACTCATTTATTTTATTTATTATTACAGAATCGCGATCCATCGCGATAACATTCTGGCGATAAACTTCGTCTTCGGTCTACCGCTAATCGTCGCGGCCACACCATGCGCGTTGTAAAGTTCATCGCGATGTACAAACGCATAATACTAAAAACAATAATACATACAGTCGAACATATCGACGCCCCAATCGAATAAAGCGGTAATGTCATAATACGCCAAAAACTTTTTATTGCATAATACGCTTCTACGCACCCAGATGCATGACATATATTTTTTTCACAAATTTATAACCAAAACTTGCGGAGTTATAAGTAGAGACGTCTTTGTTCTATCGAAATTTGTCATATGAAAAAAAGGCGAATAACACCACTTTAACATCTTAAGTTCAACCAGATAGCTACTAGTTACCAGAACAAACTAGTAAGAAAATGTTACGCTATTATTCGTCTGAATACGATCAATGTTTTGATGGTATTGTGTTATTAGTCTTTTATTCTCGTAATAACAACACCTTCACTAGAATGTTAACACTAATACGAATTAGTTAGCCGTATGTTTTTATCGCAATATAGTTTAAAAGTGAATTTGAATGATATATTTTTACGTATTGTAATATTTATCTAGATAAAACTAGTAATCGTAAACATTAAGCTTCGTATTTCCAGAATGTAAAGTATTTGTAAATCATGCGTAATTTGAACGCCAATTGCTGCACGGGAAAAAATGACGAAGATACAAGACAAAATATCTCCAAACTGTACTGGAGTTTAGAAGACCACGAGAAGCAATGGAATCACATATTAAGACACACCCCATCAAACTCCATCCAAAGAATGCAACCGATCAGAAACAAAAATAGAACTCAAATACCAATCTATAAGTAAACCTCCTTGCAATCCTGACCCGGCTGAAGAAACCCCAATGCATTTGTCCGCAAAAGCATGTTTCTAGGAACCTTGGGGTTCACAGAAAAATCAGTTAACACTACCTTAAAAAAAAGAAACTCGACATTAACTGATTTAAGAGGGACTCACTTAAATAGACCCAAAAGAATGAGCGACGACACACAACAAAGTATAATTGATCATATCAGACCATTCCTTGTGGCAGAGTCCCATTATACAAGAAAGGACAGTACAAGACTCTACCCAAACCAAGATGCACAGATTGCACAAAAAGTGGTTCACCCAGCAACCCAATTACGAAGTCATTAAAATGGCCAGCAAAAGTCACCATGAGCTTACGCCCAACACAAAACCCAATTACTCGTTCCTTTGCCCCAAAAAATATGTGTGAACAGTGCATGATTCCTCACAATGCAGGCACTGAATAAAAAAGCTCAACCACAAGATTTTTTTCTAAAACACGGGGAAGAAATAGACACTGCACGCAAGATAAAAGATCCAGAGAAGACAATCCCTGACAAATCCACGCAAACCGCTGCATGCTTCCATCCAGAAAAAGTGCTGCATACTCCACCATCCGAAGCGAGTTGCTTCCACTACAAAAGAAAGCATGCCGTGTATAATTTCGCAACATACAACATTCCCACCAAACAAGGATACTGTTTACGTTGGCATTGTAAGAGTCAGAATATAATGAAATTGTGTGTTTTCCTTGTTCTGCTTCTTGTTTAATGTAATGGTAAAGATAAGTTGCTATATCGACGGCTCCCCGTCTAGCAATCTGGTGATGCCAAACGAAACAATATCCCTGCCCGGTAAGAATTCTGTATATCGTGAAATTACACGGCATACCCTCCTTCACAGTAGAAACAACTCACCTCGGATAGTGGAATGTGCAGCACCCTCCCCAAATCGAAGCATGCAACGGCTTGCGTGGATCCATCAAAAGTTGCCCTCTCTAAATCCTTCATCCCACGCACAGTATCTATCTCTTCCCTGTGCCCCCGAAAACCCTCTTGGAGTTGAGCCCTTTCATTCAGCATCCGCACCATAACCAATCATACACCGCTCACACATACCCCTTCTGGGGCAAAAGAACGAACAACTAAACCCCGTGTCAAAAATAAGCTCATAGTAACCCTTGCCGGCCACCCCAATGACTTCGTAATTAGGCTGTTAGGCAAACCACTCCCTGCACAATCCGCACATCCTAGATTGATTCAACGCTTCGTCTAGGCAAAGTTTTCACCGCCTTTTCCTGTATAATGGGACCCCACCACGGGGAACGACCTGATACGACCAACTATACCCCGCTGCATGTCGTCGCAAATCGCGTCTCAAATCAGTTAATGCCGAGATTCCTCCCTCTAAAGTAGCATAAACCACTTCATTTGCAATCTCCGAAGCTCCCAGAAACACACTTTCACAGACAAACACATTTTTTCACAGAGTTTCTTCAGCCAAATCAAGATTGCAAGGAAGTTTACTTATATGTTAGATCAATTTTTGAGTTCCATTTCCATTTCTGACCAGTTGCATTATTTCAATAGAACCTGAAGATGTGTGTCTCAATATGCGATTCCATTGCCTATCGCGGTCTTCCAAACTCCAGCACAGCTTAAAAACACTCTGTCTTGTATCGTTGTCAATTCCTCCCGAACAGCAATTAGCGTTCAAATTACAAAGTAACAGTTTATTGTTATTAGTATAACTTCAAAGTCCACTTTAACCTCTCTTTATGTAAACAATTAGTTCCTATTTGATTTAGAATTGCCTACTTTTACATTTTGACAGATAGTAGCCCATACCCAGAGGGTACAAGGTGTTTACCGTGGTGACTTTTGTTAATGACATACAGATACGTAGTTTATGGTAGGTAATCAAGTTATTGAACATTATTCTAAAAAAAAATCATTCTATGAAAGTATTATTGTTGCTCTAACATGTAAAAATCACGAATAACATAAATAATAGTAAATTTAGAAAATTTTATGCAAAAATATTTTTTTCCTGCTAAATTATGATAGAAATGTCGCGTTTTTTTACAAAAGATTAGTAAATTGTTGATTAATGATTAAGTTAAAAAAAGTTTAAACTTCCAAATACTTTATTTTACTGATTTATAATAATTACACAAAAAGTTACATGAGTTTTTTGCATTTGAAATGGTGGTCATTCTGATTTTTAAAAAGGCAGGTAATACAAATTTACTGAAAGTATACTATGTAATCTGTAGGTGAATAATGGCGTAATGGTTAAGTACGCAGAGCCTTAACACGTAAAAAATCCTTTAAAAAGGTAGGTATGTATTTGTTACACAAAATCTCTGTTAACGTTTTGAGACGAATAAAGACGTGAACAGATATGAAAAAAAAAACTAAGTACGGTCCTAAGCGAATAAACTTGTAATATAGTTTTTCTTTCTTAATCTGGAATCTAGGAGTTTGTCACGATAGCTAGTTATTTTACTTGGAAGCTCTTTTTTTTTCACGTCTAACGATACCACATTTGTTTAAATTGGTTGTATGTACGAGTGATGAAACCAATTTTTCGGTTTTTTGGCTCTCCTGTAAAATTTCGATTTTCATAATACCGCTTTATTCGGTTGGGGCGTCGATATAACCTCCTCCTTTTTTGAAGTCGTTTAAAAATGAAATGTGAGTTCATCGCCATAAAACCCTTTGATGTGCGAGAGTTTACCGACAGCGGAGCGATGTGCCTGAAGCTTCGCGCGAAGTGCTGAAGTAGGTATACGCGTATAAGTACCATTCTACATACATCGCGATAACCCGAATATCCGCGTTATGGCGATGAGTGCGGCCTAGGCATCACAGCAGCGTCGCAGTGTAGACACTCAAAGATTAGAGAGAAGTTTGATTACATACTCTTTGACAATCACTAGGTACCTACGTTTTTTAAAGGACCGAAAACGCTCATTGAGCAAGCGCAAGCGCGTTGTGAGCTGTTTTCTCGGTCAATGAGCTTAACATATAGGTACCTACCTATTTATACATAATATGTATATGCAAATATTATTACGTTTAATATTAGTCTTTTTAAAGAAAATGCATTCAACTTTTAGAAATAAGCACAAGCAGTTGAACTCTGCTTTAGACTCCAAAAAGTGCATGGTTAATTAAATATTTTATTTCAATTCAAGTTCTAAAGGGGAATGCCCAAGCTTCATAGTGTCTTGGGCCCAGCATGGACAGCAAAAATTTGTATCTTAATTGAGAGTTTTAAAATCACATGTATATCAGATATCTAAAAAATATATAAAAATAGCCGCCATTGTTTTGAAATAGAAGAAAACAATGAACATTTTGAGGTTATTTTACAGTATGAGAATACGTCTTTCTGTATACCTAGGTATGCCTGATGTATAAAATATAACTCTCATTATATTTTACTTACCTATTTGTAGTTATTGGGGTAGGTACATAAAAAATACAAGTTTTTTCATATATATACTGTGCTATATTTTCATTCCGTATCAATATCCTCTTCATTTTCATATATGACTAATATGTCATCTAAAAATGGTGCAGGAGGTCTCATACCTAGCCCAACCAATATATCAAAGTACAGTCATTATGTGGGAGCAACAACCTACCATGTGTTTTCCAACTATACAGTTACAATAATATTGTTGGATTATGCAATCCAAGCATTTTCATAAATAATGATAATCATGAGAGGGATGCCCCTCTCATGACTATCATTATTTATTAAAATATAAACAAAATATATTATATTATATATTATAAAATAACCTTTGCGGCTATTATTTCGTCGAGGAACCTCTTGCAGTGTTTGTCTAAACTGATGCTTTGCCATTCCAAGCCAGTAATAGACTAAATGGTCATCAATATCTTCAAAATCAATATTATTGCCTAGCTGGTTTTTTAACAGCATTGCAAAATCTTCAATGAAGTCAGCAGAGAAGGTATGGTTTCCATTTTCTACATTTACTAAACCATCCTATGTATTGCTTTTTAAAAGGATGTTACAAATATGGCAGTTTTGTTGAACATAAAATGATAAATCACAAAACAATCTCACACATTATAATGAAGTAGGGATACATATTCTTTCACCTCCATGGCAGTCAAGAAAAACACAATGACATTCCGTAGTAACAGCTCTTGTATAGTTGGGTAGAATTATTCCTGCTTCATTAGTGGCAGCTAACGATGTGGATGCAGATTCTTGCACAAAATGTACACCTGACCTCTCTGCCAGTAAGGATGACAGATTCGACTGGAAGATGATACCTGAAAAGTATACTTTATTACTTTACGTAATCAGGGTATCTTTTGTAACATGTTTTAATCTTCACTTGTTTTATTTGTTTAGTCCATTATGCAATGGAAACAAGACACTATAGAAATTATTTTGTTTTCAAATCCGTGGGAGCTACTTAATAAAATGAGCATACCTAGCATACTTATTGACACTTAATTAACAAAATGTGATTTGAAACTCACCTCTCGAGGTCTAATCCATTCCATTGCCACATTTCTAATGATATTCTCTCTATTTGTATCTGTACATAATAAATGGCTTCTTAGTCGTCTAATAAGCGACCACAATTAACACAAAGATTTTGATGGCTAGATCTTCCTAGTTCTTGTTGAGATTCAACAAGGCTTGCACTAACTTCCTCCCAGCAGTTGTAGCAAACAAGATTATCCCTTGATACCTGTAAATAATAACATAACCTGTAAGTTCTTGTACATTGTAGGTAATACCAAACATTTATTATTGTGTCTTTTAATTATTTATTTACCTATCGTGGTGCAACCCATTGCTGTACTATAGTTAGGTTTTCCTGGGGCTCCAAGCATGTCGTTGAATCCCCACCAGGTTAAAACCACAATAACACAATGTTCTTCAGGCATATTAGAATGAAACACTTGTTCAAAGTCCAAAAATGAATGCAGCAAGGATCCGTGATTCCAAAACCAAAGTCGTCGTTGATTGTGAGTACTGCGTCCGTAAAACAATGCAAAAGGTCGTAGGTAGTAAAATAAACCGGAATCGAAATCAAAACACATCCACATTGAGCGTAAGCAACAAGTGAAGAAGTCAAATAGAATAATAAATAAACACTACTGGAAGAATTGAGTGAAGTAACAAAATGACATTTCATTCATTATCATTAGAAGTAAGTGTTGTCACTCAGGAAAAAATATATCAATACATTCGATAAATCGATTTTTTTTTCGTAGGTAAAAAAATCTTTAGATTCAAAAAAATGTTTTTAAACTACGTACCTATTAATTATGACATAGCTTGTAAGTTATGTTACTGTTATATATATGTTATAATAAGCAAAGTGATATTTGTACTTTAGTTGAATGTAGAATTTTTATTAAAATCGATTATTCATATCAATAAAACAAATCACAAATAACTTGTTTATAATGCTGGCAACATTTACCCGCTTATCATTCGACGATTTTTAAATGAAATGAATAAAAATACTTTTAATAAACGAAATATTGTTTCATATAGTGGCGCCTGTTTAAGTATATGCAAAATTAATGTTAAAAAATTACAAAATTAATGCATATAATTGTTTTCTCGGTAGGTAATGTCCACGGTGGGCCCAAATCGGGCTTTCCCCTTTAGTTGTAGATACATTTTATATACCTTCTTGATATCAGAGAATAAAAAATAACAGATGAAATATTAATACGAATACATATATAGGTAGGTAGGTTCATTATAATAATAAATTAGCAAACATAAGTACCTAAATAATCAGATAGGTAAATGCATGTACAATGCTATCAAGAGGCTAAGTGCGGAAACAGCCCAGCTAAACAAACAAAGTAATTTCAGTTATTTTTAAATAACTATATCCACATATTTCATCCCACATAGGTAATTACTAACTATATACTTACATATAACTACTAAGTAGGTATATGTAAGTATATAGGAATATTAGGTACTTATTATATATTTTTTGTAATAATTTAAATTTGTATTTTACGTATGTATAAATCAAATATGCCTATTTTAATAATAACTATTTATTATTAAACTAATATATTCTAAGCTTACATAGGCATGGTGTGGTAGGTATATAAAATTAAACTGCACTTTATAGTGATATATTTTTTTGGTTAGTATAAAACATACAATAACAAGGAGGTCGATGTGAGTATTCTCGACCTTTGTGCATACAAAATAATATTTTCTAGTTTCGATGAACTTTATACTCTTTGAGTATTTAATAATCAAAGTTTATACTACATTGTCTACATAGCATTTACATTAAGCAATTTTATGTAGTAAAAATTAAAACTCTGCCTATAACCACGCTACAATTTCCATTAACCATTGCATTTATACCCTTACAGTAAATTAAATATATATCGCAACCAAGTGGTTAAATTCATCCATTTAATTTTCATTGGGAGACTAGCCCATTCTTTAAATGAAAGTATTCGATCGAATTAAAATGCAACATTAAACAGGCTGAAAAGTCAACAATAAAATTGACAGTTCCGACGAAATATTTTTTTGAAAACTTGTTCCCGATACATTTATTAGTTGTGCGCACCTCAATTTTGTTGTTAGATGCATGATTGTGGTGAAAACTATTAAATTGGAACCACTGGGTTGCTTTAAGTTCAACCGCATTCAAAGGCCTAGCTTCCAATCATTTTTATCAAACGTTGAGTGACCTTAGTTCAGTTAATGACCGACTGCAACCCGCCCAATCATCTGACAAATTTAACCAGTTGGCTGCGACGCTGCGAATACAAATAAATATATACAAAATATTTTATTTGACTTAGATATTTTAAGAATATATCATAAGATGAATAAAAGAATACAAATTTTAATAAATAGGTAGTAGGAATTACTATGGATTTTCAAGCTGCACAATATATTCTATTGTATCATTCAAATAATGTTAATAAATTGAGAGAGAACAAACATCAGTAGCTATTGTACAGTAGATATCATAGGTGGAAGGTTCGATTGTAACATGTAACAGAAACATTAAATAATCATTTCTAAGCATAAGGACTCATAAGGTACATCCTTAATGACCTGTTTATAATCACATAAGAGAATCATTTAAACATATTGAATTGAAAGATGACATAATCAAAAATCTTTTAATTTAAAGTTTTAATAGTAGACAATCAAAATTATTATAAGTACTAGCTGTTTGCCGCGGTTACACCCGCGTTCCCGTGGGATCTTATCTTTTCCCGGGATAAAAAAAGTAGCCTAAGTGCTATTCCAGACTATAATATATTTCTATGCCAAATTTCATCCAGATCCGTTCAGCCGTTCTGGCGTAAATGAGTAAGAAACATACATCCATCCAAACTTTCACGTTTATAATATTAGTAGGATAGGGCTAATCAGTTAGATGGGACTGATTTATTTTACCTTTCTGTGAAAAGTTGTTCGAGTATATCTGTTACTGTAAAAGTCCGAACTACGGTATATCCTAAGATTGACCAACTCTGAATGGTAAAAGTCCGAAATGTTCTGTCACCATCGTTAGTTTCAAACTTTAACCAGCTTACACTCGGTAAAGGTAAAACATAGACATATTGTTGCATATGATAAACAAATACCTACATCTAAGGTTTTGTCTGATAGGTAATTAAAATAAATTTAACATTCATTGTTTTATTTATCCCAAACCAACATTTACCATTGATTGGTCAATCTTAAGAATTACTTACCAGTTAAACCCTAAGATTTACCAATATATGAGCTTTTACAGTAACATATACATCATGTAACTACTAAAATCATACTTTAATTGACTCAAATAATGTACTCATCTACAATAATACTCTTTGCTATTAATTAAAGTGCCAGTGACATTTCATGTTATTGATATCAGAAATGTTATCATGTGACCTCTGCTTAATTCGGCCATATGGGTAATTCCAACACTCAATATTGAACACATCAGTTTCTTTAAGGGTATGACTATTCAAAAGTACAGTATCAACAAACTAAAATATTACTAAATGCAATCTCCCATAAAATTAATTGTGCATAAGCTAACCACACATCAATGTGACAAGAATAATTACCATAGACAATCTATACAGCTTAAAAGATGTGCTAGCTAGCTACAATTACTAATTTAGATGTAAAAGAAGTTTATTACTTGATTAATTACTTTACTGAGAAACATTGCTTCATGACCACAGAAAGAGTCAGTTTTAAAAATATACACAACAATAAAAAAAACCTACTGGGTTTTTGTATGAAGTTTTGAGATGTACTTATTGTAAGAAACTTATTGTAAGAAAAATACCACTCATGTATGAACATCATGATATTATATTAATAGAATTATAATTTATTACCAAAAATTACTAAAAATTATTATACTCAAGACTTACGTCTTATTTTAGCACACAATAATAAAACAATTTTACAGTTATTCATACAAAGAAGCGTAATCAGGCCTCTGTCTTTTGTTTTTAATGTGTCCCTAACCATAAGTAAGTCTAATAATGTAAGCTTCTACTAGTACTTGTGCTTTTAAGCATTTTCAAGATAGGTAAACAAACATACCACAATAATGGTGATGACATCATCAGTGTTGCAGACGATACCACAAAAAAATAGCAATGACAAGCTGCATATATTCTATATCCATTCTCATTTTACTCCAAACATTATTGAACTTTGAATTTGTTAAATGTTTAAGTGACAATAAGCCTAACATGATGCTGCAATTTTAATAGATGTGTTGGATACTCTGGACCCATGCCGTTATTGGGTTGGATCTCAGACATATTTTATTAGAATATATAACGCAAGTGCATCAATTTGTATAAAAACCAAACTTGTAATTTTTTTGTACGTCTATGATGGGAATCAGCAGATTCAAAAGCTATGAAGCCGCACCCAGATTGCTGTATAAAATCTAAAATACTTCAAACATTGAAAGGTAACTATCGATTCTGTAAGATATTAGATAGAGTAATGATACATACATTAAATGAATGAAAACAACAACCAAAAGAACATTATACTGTAATTCTAGTTAACCACGGTAGCAGTCTGACCGAGATCTGAATGAATTGTGTGGCATAAGTATTCCACAAGCGAAGTAGGTGAACTCGCATTATATATTCTTTTATAATATGACTATGGATTGCACCATAACTGCTCCACACGTAGGTATTTGGTACAAAAATCTAGTTAAAATAAAATATTTTTTTGACTCCTTAGATAGGTAGTAGAAGTATTTTGTGTCTTAGAATTAAGTAAACAACAAGACAGCAAAGCCTGAAATGTGTACATACCACATTTCCAACATTTTGCAATTTATCCCAACAATGATAGCTCTGCACATTTAAACACTAGATCTAAATCACTTTAGCTTAAGTTTAAAGCACTTTGTTCATATATAAAGTTGTTTCATTAAGAAACTACACATCCTTTCTCTGGTATATGCCCATCAGATTTTTCAATCTCCGAAAGTATAGCGTGAAACATATCCGTCACAGACTGAAATTTTAGACAAAACAAAAATATTAATATAAGTACCTTCATTTAAACAAGCATGATTTTTTTAATTGGCATAAGATATTTTGGGTTTTAGGCTATTAAATAACCATGTGGTAGATTGATTTACCTTTACAAATATTGTGTAATCTATTCATAAATTGATTGAAATGTTCTAGAGCATTCCCCAAACAGAGTAATCTAAGAATAGAAATGGTAGTCACCATTATGATATCAAATTTCAAAAGGACATGAGAAATAAATTTGTTTGTTTTGTTGTATTTACGCTTATTTTTAATCATAGGATTTGTTAATTGGGTAATTTAAGAGTGAATCAATATAGGGATACTACAAGGTTTTGTGCAATTTACCTATAAGGTCCTACAAAATCAAGTATGGTGCTTTTGTGTGAATATGTATGTAAAGGTATGAAAAAATCTTTAAACAAAATAATTTTCCAATATATTCCTACACTTAGTCTACCTACATTGCAGTGGGATATGAATGATATGTTGTGGGCAGATGGAGCGGCTATAGGCACAGCTACTACTTACTAACTAGCAATGTTTTTAAATTGTATTTTTTTTAATTTGTTTTACATAATGGTTTCAATTATAATTTGATGTTAAGTTAATTGCAGAATTTGTAGCTATATTCATTAAAGATGCAACAAAATTACTCTGTACTTAATATTCTGAGGAATACTTATGACATTTCCTATACATTCATCCGTTAAAAGCACCATACTTAATTTTATAGGACCTTGTATTATGAGAATTGTTCTATAGATTTGAACCACAATGCAATATAAACATGCACAGGTTCTTAAGCCCATACTAATAATTCAAAACTACTAACCTTACTACCTTACCTTAATACTACATTTAGAAAAAGGTGGAGTGAAGACATAAAAGCTGTAGCAGGACACAAATGGAATACGAAAACAAAGGACAGAGAGGTCTGGAACAAGTTGGAGGAGGCCTATACCCGAGAAGTGGTTCTGATCACTGATAATGGAGCCAATAATAGCAATTAAAGTGAAAAACTAATACAATTTGTGATAGTTATTTTGTTTCTTTTTTATAATGCATGAATTCATTGACGATTGGAAATAAACAGGCATTATTATTTATAATTATTACTAACCTCATTTCTCTTTGCACTGGTTTCTACAAAAGCAGCCTTCCACTTTTCTGCTAGTCTTCTTCCCTCTTCTGTGCTGATTTTCCTTTCTAAGTGAAGATCAGTTTTATTGCCAACTAGTACTATTGGTACACTGAAAAGATAATAAGGTACTTATTTAAATTCATATACATCAGAGAAAAAATAAAGCGCCCTTGATAAGAATGTTGAGATTTCAACTTTATAGACTGTCAGTTAAATCAATGTCAATTATTTAATTCTTACAATATATGCTAATAATATAAAAATTACGATTGACTTACTGTATTTTACCAATCATGTCCAACAATTTGTCATAAATAATTTGTACTATTTGGAAACTTTTGCTAGATGTGATAGAGTACACTAGCACATAGCCATGGAAGTCCATGCTGTACTGTAGTGGGAATATGCTGTACTCATCTTGACCAGCAGTGTCCACTAACTTCACTTCATACTCAGTTGAATTCAGCCGAATGAACTTTGTAAAGGCTTTGGAATAAAACATACATAACTTTATAACTATATAAAATACTTGACATCTTGAAAAAAAAATACACAAGTTGATATAATTTCGATATTTTTTTATGAGACAGTAGTGCGCAAAACGTGCGACGTTTCTAAGACAAAATTAAGTGTAGTAAAACAATTAAAAACACCTACTGTTTTCGATAGTAGGATCGTACGAGTCCACGAACTGTCCCTCCACAAATTGTATAATTAATGACGATTTACCTGCAAAATTTAATTTCGATTATTGCTATTTATCATCACATAAAAAAAATTGAGACGCAGATTTTTGTTGGATTGTTTTTATTACCGACTGAACGATATCCCATCATCGCAATTTTCCTTTGCTTGGAAGGCATTGTTAATATGAATTTACACGTGGAAAGTATGTAAGAATTTTGCACTTTGATTTTATTTTACAGTAAAAATTCTTCGCTGAAAGCAAATCAAATTCTTTTAGTATTCATTTGAGATCATTCATTTGTTTGACATTTGATATTCTTTTTGACATTAAGGGGTTCATTCCGAATCATGATATAATCGAAGTGAGCGCACTGTTTAACTGAAACACGTACCGAATCATTATGAGCGCAAAATCCGTACCATAGACTAGTTAGTATACAGGTGGCCGGAACATTGACGTCCAAAAATAAAATTTCGGTCCCTCGTATTGTGGGGTATTCGAATCACCCCCATGTATGTTCCGCGACTTTTCATAGTTTTCGAGTTATGAATTTTTTTCTGAATGTTTGAAAATTTTCGACCTGACCAACCTAAAAAAATTCTAAAAAAAAAAGTAGAGGGTTTTATCGAGTTTCTTTTTTTGCAACTGAATTTTCATAAGTAGTGCTTTTATGCATAAAATAATCAGCTTCGTAACTGTGATGAAAGTTATGAAAATGTTGATCTAAAGTGAAAAATTTACGTTCGGTAAATTATGACTTAAATTTTCAATTGAGCAAGGGAGTGGTTTGATGCTCTATGAGTACGGGCATTAACTCGTTAATTATCTAAATTGACAAAAGGCTTAACGTAGGTATTACCTTTTAAAAAAAAAAATTAACGCTCTTGTTAACTTCCATTAACGCGCTGAGCGGCGCGATGACCTATCATTAATATAACAAAGTCAAACATATCTTCCCGAGGTATGTTTGACCTACTACCAATTATTACGACAACAGTGTTCTAAAAGATCTTAGTCCCCTGGTTCAGGGGTACAACATGATGTTGTACACCTTTAGCCAATGTCCTATTATCTCGGGAGAAGATTTTTTCAGCACCGTAACTCAATCTGAAGAAGATACGCCAAGGATTGCCACAAATATCTCAAACACAAAGCGCACAATTTGGTAAGAACTTGGCTGGACTCAAAGTCAAAATAATCTTTTACAGATTCACTTTTTCAGCCTTTCTAGACGAACAAGTTTTAATAAATCATTGCAATCCCATCATGTGCTTTTTTCTACATGGAAAGATATTTTCATCATAATATCGGGCGGTTTTGTTGTGTATTTCTGAGGGCTGCGCTAGCCTCCGGAGCCTTAATCATCAAATCAAATCATTTTTTTTTTCCAAGAATATAGTACATTAAGATGGTCATGTCATTTAGTTCAGCATATTCTACCAATAAAGGTGTAGAAATATTAAATACATTATTATTAATAGAAATGAGACTTTTTGGCGGGAACTTGCTGAGTGACGTTGCGTTATCATTTTATTTTCATTAAATTCGTGTATTTTGAGTTTTATTGAATAATATCGGCGGTGTTTTGTCCAATAATGATCAATCTAAGTGCACAAGTGAAGTGAAATGAAATGAAAGCGTGTATCGTGACTTTCCAGGTTGTCCCAAAAAGTCCGTGAATATTTTAGTGGAACAACCGCCAATTTCACTAAAGCCTGACTGGACATGTACGGACGAGGACTAGACATTACAGTGAATTTGAGAATGTGACTATAACATAAAAGAAGAAATTAAAACTCAAGAAAATTTATGCGCTTGAAAGACTTTGTATTGACTAAAAATTATTTAAAAAAATATTAATGGAGTGTCAAAAGACCATTTCAAATACTTTGACATTGGCAGAAATATCCTAAAAGGATGATTGCCAGTAACAAAAAAAATAAAAAAAAATAATAGAAATTATAAATTAAATGAAAATTAAATGTCACATACACAAGTTAAATTGGCATAAAAAATATATAATCTTAAGGAATACCCAGTCAGTCAGCGAAAAAGTAATAAAAAGAAGTCACACGGAGCCAAATCAGGACTGTAAGGAGTGTGTCCCAAGACTCTGACCGGTGTGGAATCCAGGAAGTCCCTCGTTTTGATCGCAGAGTGCGCGGGCGCGTTGTCGTGGTGAAGGACCCCGCGGAGCCCGGTGATCGGTCGCTTGTTGCTCAATGCAGAAAAAACTTCTGGCAGGCATTTTGTGCTATACCATTTGGCGTTGATGCTGCTTTGGTCTCGAAGTGGAATTGAAATTAGGCACCCCATCAAAGTGAAGTAACTAGCGATAAAAATTTTTCCTGCGCTCCTCGATCGCTTCACTTTCGTAGGCGTTGGTTCATTTTGAAACAGCCAAACTGTCGACTGACGCTTTGTTTCTGGATCGTATTGATAAATCCAGGATTAGTCACCAGTCACAATGTCGTAAACGCGCCGTGACGAGCCTGCATCAAATTTTTGTATCATATCACGGCACCAATCCACACGGGCCTGCTTCTGAGCTTCGGTGAGGTTGTGCGGTACCCAGCGGGAAACTATCCTTCCGCGAAGGTGCTCGTGCAAAATCTTGTGAACCTTTCCTGAACCAATCAGCAGAGTATGCTGAATCTCTTCGTACGTAATTCGTCTGTTTTCTTGAATTACATTTTTTACTGCCAACACACTTTCTTCGGTGACAGCCATCGTAGGACGATCACTTCTTTGTTCATCCGCCAAAGTAAGACGACCGCGTTTGAACTCGCTATACCAGCGGTAGATGGTTGCTTTTGAAGGTCCTTCATCCATAAAAGCAATTCGAAGTCGATCAAATGACTCATCAGGTTTTAAGCCACATTTGAAATCATAAAAAATCATTGCACGAAAATGTTCTCGATGCAGATCCATTTTTTTATGAGACGAAAATTTGAATTGGCTCTCAAAAAAATACGGAGGGAAATTTGAAAATCGAACAGTAGTATTTTTACTTTTAAATAATCGAAGTTTTCAAAATAATTACAAGTGGCCAGTGTCTTATACATAAAAACTTTTCGTCGCAAAACTTTCTGAGTGGCCTGGTATATTCTATACAAATCTCTGCTGTTTTGTTTATTTAAAACTACGTCATGAAGAGGGAATAGTTGTGAATGTTTTTTTACAAATAAGCATATGTCCAGAATGTAAAGACATGGGAGCGGCAGGATTTTTAACTCTTTAAATAATGGCTTACAGTGTACAAGATATTCTGATCCATATAGTGCCCTTATACATTTCTTTTGCGTTATAAATACTCTATAAATATCCACAGAGTTACCCTATATAATTAATCTTTAGTGTTCGAGTTCGAAGCACTAATTTATAATATTGTGAAGGAGGATATCGGCTTAAAGAATAGGCATCACTTCTTGTACTCACAGATATATTGTATGTCCATATAAGGTGCGACAATAGTAGGCACTTTAGTGAAATACACGAAACGCATATACAGTACAGTTAGGTAGGTATTCACAGTATGAATAGCCTTACGGCACAACATAAGAGACAGTTCACAGCACAACACGATAATTACAAATAATGGTACTATTAACACAATGAATTGCTAGAACAGATGAGAATAAAAGTGACGTCAACTATGCGTAGCAAGGCTTAAAGGTCGACTGAGGTCGTACGCGGGTAGCGGGCAATATTCGCGCGAGCTGCTCGATGTAGGTAGGCGGTGTCGTCGATCGACGTCATCGCTGCTAGCTCGGAGCGCGACTCCACTGGCTCGCGGTGATTATTGTCGTGCATGTTACGTTTGTATTGATGTTATAAATAAAATATTATTGGATATTATTATAAAGTAAATATATGTAAATATTAGGCTGTAGTGTAAATATATATAATATTATATATTGTATAGTGTAGTGTTGTAAATGGACATATTAATTTAGGGAATAAAATAGGTGTTAGGTATTAGTTAGGAAAGGAGATTAAGTGGAAAGGATCGCCACATCACTCCCCTCCAGAGACCGTCTCACGGGCGATAATAATCTGGAAATCGCACTCTTCGTCCAGACTTGGTGGTTTTGATCGCGGTTTCCGTGGGTCGTGGCTGTTGCACGACTGGGGTCGAATGGACCACTGGGTCAGGTTGACTACCAGGATCTGGTTGACCTGTTGGGCATGATTGGGCCTCCTTTGGGTTATAATTACCCATACGATCGGTGTCAGCTAAAACATAAGCTGGTTTAAGCCGATCTATGGAGACTTTAACTACCTTACCCTTTACCCTAATTTTGAAGGTTTTGTCACCTTTTTCGACAACTTCATGGGGACCAGTGTATGCAGGTTGTAAAGAGCCTCGCAGCGCATCTTCCCGAAGAAATATGTGGCTGGAGGTGGCCAGGTCCTTGTGGACAAATACTTTGTCCTTGCAGTGTCGCGAGGCAGGCGCAGGTTGCAACTTCGCCACGAATGATCGTAGACGCATGGCGAAGTCGGTGACATCTGTGGTTGCGCTTGGGTCCGAGGGTGTGAAAAATTCTCCAGGGAGGCGTAACGGTTCGCCGTATACCAGTTCTGCTGAAGAACTTCGTAAATCCTCTTTATACGCGCTTCGGATGCCCAACAGTACGAATGTCAGGCATTCAGTCCAGCTACTGTCGGCATGGCACATAATCGCCGCCTTGAGTTGACGGTGGAATCTTTCCACCAACCCATTACACGCCGGGTGGTAGGCAGTGGTTTTGCGGTGTCGGAAGCCGGCTGTCTTGGATAGATATTGGAACAGTGCGGACTCAAACTGGCGTCCGCGGTCTGTAACAATATCTGTTGGACAGCCAAAGCGAGAAATCCAACCCGTTAATAATGCCTTACCAACTGTCTCGGCTGTAATATCCGTAATGGGGACTACTTCCGGCCATCTGGTAAAGCGGTCTACGGCTGTCAAGCAGTAGCGGAAGCCTTGTGATGGGGGAAGTGGACCTACGAGGTCGATGTGTAAGAAACTAAATCTTGCGCGGGGTAAATCGAAAGTGCCCAATGGTGGTGACACGTGTCGATTCACTTTTGCGCGTTGGCAAGCCAGACAAGCACGTGACCATTCGCGGCAGTCTTTACGGACTTCAGGCCAGACGTATCGCTGTGCAACAAGCTTAGCTGAGGTGTTTGCACAAGGATGGCTAAGGTTGTGACAGCTGTTAAAAACTTGCCTGCGAAAAGGTTTGGTCACAAAGGGTCTGGGAGTGGATGTACTCACATCACAAAATAACTCGACGGGACTGCCGTCGATTTTTATCTTCTTAAGTCGGAGAGACGATTCTGACTTAAGAAATTGCAGCAATTCGGGGTCAGAACTTTGCGATTTGGCGAGAACTTCGAAGTCGACTGAGGTTTACAGTTCACTGACGCGCGACAGGGCATCGGCTACGACATTGTCTTTGCCGGAAATGTGCTGTACGTCAGTAGTGAACTGGGAAATAAAGTCGAGGTGTCGATACTGGCGCGGAGAGCAGTTCTGCTTTCTCTCGTGGAAAGCGTATATTAACGGTTTGTGGTCAGTAAAGACGGTAAAGTGTCTCGCCTCTAGCATGTGCCGAAAGTATTTAAGGCCTTCGTAAATCGCGAGCAGCTCCCGATCATATGGCGAATACTTCTGCTGGGTCGGGCTCAGTTTTCGCGAGAAGAAGGCGAGTGGTTGCCACATACCATCCTTAAACTGCTGCAAAACAGCGCCCATTGCCAGATCCGATGCATCTGTCACAAGGGCGAGTTTAGCCTGATGGTCTGGATGTGCAAGCAATACGGCGTTGCAGAGGCTGTTTTTGCACTTGTTAAAGGCAGTAAGAGCCTCGCCGGACATATCGACGGGGTGTGAGCCTTTAACGGAGCCAGTTAAGAGGGCGTTCAGGGGACCTTGAAATTTTGCGGCTTGTGGTATAAACCGCCTGTAAAAGTTCAACATCCCTAGGAAACGTCTGAGTTCCCTTACCGTTTTTGGCGTTTGGAACTCCTTGATGGCCTCAACCTTGGACTCCAGAGGTCTGGTTCCAGCTTCCGAGATGCGGTAACCTAAAAATGTTACCTCGTCCGCGCCAAATACGCACTTTGATGTGTTGATCACGATGCCGTATTTTTGCATCCTGGTGAATAATTGGTGCAGATGGGACTTGTGCTGGTCCTGATCGCGAGAAAAGACTAAGAAGTCATCGAGATACGGATAGCAGAAGTCGAGTCCGCGCGTCATTTCATCGACAAACCTTTGGAATGTTTGACCTGCATTCCTAAGACCAAAGGTCATGAACGGGAATTCATACAGGCCAAACGGGGTTGTGATTGCGGTCTTCGGTATGTCCTCTTCACTGACGGGTATCTGATTGTAGGCCTTAACCAGATCGATGGTGGAGAAGACCTTGCATCCAGAAATGCTGTGGGTAAGGTCATGCACATGTTTTATGGGATACCTGTCAGGAATTGTCCTCGCGTTGAGGAGCCTGTAATCACCACAGGGTCTCCAGCTGTTGTCCTTCTTCGGAGCTAGATGAAGTGGAGAAGACCAAGGGCTCTCAGATGGTCGAGCCGTGCCATTACTGAGCATGATGTCAAACTCCTGCTTGGCGATACGCAGCTTGTCCGGTGCTAATCTGCGAGGGGAGCATGAAATAGGCGGGCCGGGGGTTGTGCGGATGTGGTGTACTGTGTGGTGCGTGGTTTTGTGTGGCGTGCCAGCGGGTCGCGTGATCTCGGGGAATTTAGAATGGAATGATATTCTGAATCCCCGGTCAAGACCTTTACCGAACAAGTAGATGAAGTGTTTGCAATAGAAGCTACAACAGATAATGAGGTAGTCTTATCTACTAAACATTTGTTGCGGATGTCAACAAGCAAGTTGTAGAAGCTTAAAAAATCTACGCCTATTATAGGTTTAGTGACATCTGCAACTACAAATCGCCATGGGAAATTACGGCGCAAACCTAAATCTAAACATAATTGTAGATAACCATAAGTATCAATTACAGTGCCGTTTGCGGCTGATAGTTGGTAATTGGATTTAGCACGCGGTTCACGGAGAAAATGACGCGGAAATACGCACAAGTCACTACCAGTGTCCACTAAAAACTGCATCTTTGAGGTACGGTCAGTTGCGAAGAGACGACCCGAAGAGATAGGACAGTCGTCAGTCGCCATTACTGACTGCCTCTGAGGTTTTCCGACTGCTGATAGTCGCACGGCTTAATACACTTGCGAGCATTGGCCCCAAACCTGGAGTGGTAGTAGCAGAGGGGATACTTCCGGTGACTGGACTCGGATCTCTGCCCAGATCGACTACGCTGACGTCCGCTGGAACGTGATTGCGAGCGAGGTCTCCTGTTCAGCTGCATGGTGAGATTTCTCACGGCCTTCTTCAGCTCAGCAATCTCGGTAGCCATGTGTTGCATGCTAGGCCCGGGTGCTGACGATGCTGCGACTTGGCCCGGTGTGACAATATCCTGGACCCTGTCTGCCAGGTCCGCTAGCGCCTCAAGCGAGCTTGTTGGTTGCGAAGCAAGAAGGGTTTGCGCGTTGCTGGGCAGCCGGCTACTCCAAATTGTCCTCAGAAATTCCTCCGGTATGTCTGCTCCTGCCAGGCTCTGCAGATGTCGCAGAAACTGTGAGGGCTTGCGGTCTCCTAATTCCTCGTGCATGAGGAGCTGTTTCACGCGTTTCTCGTGTGACGCGGAAAGTCGCTTTATGAGCTCTTGCTTTAGCTTCTCATATTTGTTTTGAGCCGGGGGAGAAAGGAAAATATCTCGTACCTGCTTCGAGTACTGATGCTCAAGGTTGCCGATGACGTAATTAAATTTTGTGACGTCATTCGTTACGTTCGCGTTCGCAAATTGGGCTTCTACTTGAGCGAACCAAACTTCAGGATCGTCCGGCCAAAAAGGTGGAATCCGAACTCCGATGCGACAAATGTCGGATGGGTTGTCAATGGACACGCACTTTGCTCGACGAATTTGTCTCTGCCGTGTATGGGTACTGTCGGATGATTTTGCCGTGTCACTGCTGTCGCTCATTGTGAATGTTATTCACAGTATTCTAGGTATAAAAATCTAGCCGATCTCAGTGTTCTTCAGGGGTCACCAGTTTAGTGTTTGAGTTCGAAGCACTAATTTATAATATTGTGAAGGAGGATATCGGCTTAAAGAATAGGCATCACTTCTTGTACTCACAGATATATTGTATGTCCATATAAGGTGCGACAATAGTAGGCACTTTAGTGAAATACACGAAACGCATATACAGTACAGTTAGGTAGGTATTCACAGTATGAATAGCCTTACGGCACAACATAAGAGACAGTTCACAGCACAACACGATAATTACAAATAATGGTACTATTAACACAATGAATTGCTAGAACAGATGAGAATAAAAGTGACGTCAACTATGCGTAGCAAGGCTTAAAGGTCGACTGAGGTCGTACGCGGGTAGCGGGCAATATTCGCGCGAGCTGCTCGATGTAGGTAGGCGGTGTCGTCGATCGACGTCATCGCTGCTAGCTCGGAGCGCGACTCCACTGGCTCGCGGTGATTATTGTCGTGCATGTTACGTTTGTATTGATGTTATAAATAAAATATTATTGGATATTATTATAAAGTAAATATATGTAAATATTAGGCTGTAGTGTAAATATATATAATATTATATATTGTATAGTGTAGTGTTGTAAATGGACATATTAATTTAGGGAATAAAATAGGTGTTAGGTATTAGTTAGGAAAGGAGATTAAGTGGAAAGGATCGCCACAAATCCATAACGGAGTACAGACGATACGTAACCATGATACGTGGTCTGGGCAATCTCCTTCGAAACTAGGACTCTTAACCGCCAAAGTGCAAACACAAATTTATCAAATTTTGCACAAAGGTTTCTATGTGTTTTTTCCAGTTTAAGTTTTTATCAATGGATATGCCATCTTTATATTTAATTTTAGAGGTCTCATCATTATTATTTTTATTATTATATGATTGAAATTTAACTAATTTAGTTTTTTTTATATTAACATTTAGATTGTCTTCAAGCCATTTAATTGTATTATTTATTTCATTATTAGTTATGGATTCTAGTTCATTTTTATTTTTGGATTTAATTATTAATGTAGTATCATCGGCAAACAGTGTACAATCTTGATTAAGTATTTTGGGTAGGTAGTTAATATAAAGTAAAAAAACAAAAGTGGTCCCAGGACACTACCCTGTGGCACACCAGAGCTATTAATTAGATTTTAATGACGATTCAAGTTTTTTTTGTAGCCGTTTTAGTAGCTCTCGAGCCAATCATTTACTTTGCCTCTAAGTCCATATTTTTGTAGTTTGCAAAGCAAGCGCCTATGATTTACAAAATCGAAGGCTTTGCTCTTTTCTAGAAATACAGACATTACTGCCGTTTTATTATTTAAAGATTCTGTAATTTGCTTAACCAGGGAGAAACAAGCCATAGTAGTCGAACTGTTTTTCTTAAATCCAAATTGGTTAATCAGAATATCATTTTGTACCAAAAACTTTTCGATATTCGAAAGCATAGCTTTCTCAAAAAAATTGGATGGTATAAGTGTGATGGGCCTGTAAATATTCATATCACTTGAGTCACCTTTTTTAAATAACGGTAATAGATGACTATTATACTAGCGTACTTAATCTGTGCTACTGTAATTGGGTCATCCGGCTCGCGAAGAATGTTACCTAATTTTGAATATTAGCTCTCCTTATTCTCTGTCAAAAATTAAAAATACAAGTGAAAGAATTACTTCGCTACGTCAACTAGTTTCCGATTTATAGAAGTAAATGTGCGATGCGGACTCGTACTCGATGTGTCATACTCGTGTGACGGTGTGACGTCAATGTGCAACGCTCCGCTATGAGCGAGTGTTGCACATTGACGTCAAATGCGGTCACGTGACTGTTAGCGAGACTCGATTTTATCGGAAGTTTAAATGCCTGTAAAATCAAAACTAATAGGTATTTTTGACTACAACAAAAACTTGTGTATTTGTATACATACAAGCTTCACTGTTACAAACTTTCAACCGATTTGGCATACCTAGTAACATTCTCCATTGCGCGATAGGGTAGGTACTACGAGTAAGAGTTACCTACTAGTGTTCGCATGGTTACGGGCTCGGTCGAAAAAACGGCGTGAAGCGCGCTTTATTTGGCAAGGTTTTGGACAACCTAAAGACTAAGGATTAGTCTGGGGCACGTCTGGGGGGATGCATGAGCAAACACAGTGCTTGTGCACAACCTTGCTCTTAAGGGCAAGTTTGGACTTAATTAGAAAGTGAAGGTTTCGTTGAGAGCGAGAGACAGAGAGCTCTTATTGAATAATGTTGAAATTGTTGCATAACTAGAAATAATAATAATAACACGTTCGCCATATTTGTTTACAAGGACAACATGGTATACCCAAGAATTATGAATAATATAAATCTTCTTTCATTAAGGGTAAGTAGGGTTAGAAAGAGAGATTGTCCCAACGTAGTTGTTATCTTTCTCTTTTTCGCAATTGATAGGTATTTGCTTCAAGTAGGTATTTAGAGTTACCTATCCATGTATACATAATTCCTGGGTATACACCTACGTCAATATTTAAAATACCTACTATCGAAGGATTTCACGTACCTATTTAATAACTAGTTCTTTTTTCATTCATTCCATTCCATAATTCTACCACAAAAGTTTGTACCTACCAAATTACTACTATTTCACTGGTGATTTTTTTTAGGCTGGCCACCTGTTAGAGAGAGAGGATTACACAAAGAGAATATAATCACTACGTTTGATTACAATTTATATACTATCCTGTTCAAGAATATACAATTCTTGATCCTTGATCCTCTGTTTATATCAAAGAGTACCTATATAATCACGCTTATATATATTCTCTTTGCTGTTTTGGTTCACTTTGGGCTAGTTTAGAACGTAGTGATTTTATACTCTTTGGGCTAGTTCTCTTGGTAGTTAGTGCTTTGGGCTTTGACTCAATCTTTGACTTTGGGTGTCTCTCATCGAGATAAATTATGTACTCTTTGATCGAGATACCCTATCAATTGCAATTTTAATCGTAAGTTTGAAGAGTGAAGATGGAAATTAAAACCTTTATAGAGGTAAGAAGTTTAAATCAAATAATTTGACAGAATAAGGAAAGACTGCAAATCTCGACTGAAAGAAGAAACAAACCTAAGGAATATAAACAATACTACAAGTAAAATGGATGGATCCATTTCTAGTTATATATTCTTCGATATAGAAACAACAGGATTGCCCTGGCAAGAAAAAAACCAGACTAAAATCACAGAACTTAGCTTTATTGCTGTGTCCAGAGAAGATTTAGAAAGAACTGTTATTGGTACAGTACCACCAGTGTGCAAGTTATCTTTGAATTTTAATCCACAGAAGGATATACATAAAGAGGCTTCAGATATGACAGGACTATCTAATGACTTATTGAAATACTCTCCTACTTTCAGTCAGAAAGTAAATACTATTATATCTTTTTTGGAGGACTTACCAAAGCCTATTTGTTTGGTTGCACATAATGGAAACCGATTTGATTATAAAATACTATTAACAGAATTTGCTGATGCAAATATTTCTTTACCAAGTGATTTATTGTGTGTAGATTCTTTGATTGGCTTCCAGAAATTACTTAAAGAACCCATTGCTGATGTTAGTAAAAATTCTGACAGTTTTAGTATCTCATTTGTTGATGTCTTATTAACTGATGATGATGATGATGAATGGCCTGATTTAGATGTTAGTACTGAAGATTGGAAGAAAATTGATGAACTAGGTACATCAATGTCACAAACATACTTTGAAATAGATCATGATGATGTAAAAAGCAAACAACATCATAAATGGAGTAAGAATGACAATAAAAAAGTGAATATCAAAAAGAAAGAAAAAGTCAGCTATAAGCTAACTGATTTATATGAAAGACTGTTACATAAAGCTGCAACGAAAGCTCACAATGCCGAATTTGATTGTGTAATGTTGTTGGAATGTGTTGTTGCTATGAACCATATTTTTTTACAATGGGCAGATGATAATGCTAAATGCCTTTCGGCAATTAAACCGTTAAAACGTTACTAGGTTTCAACTCATAAACTTGAATCAATCACAATTCCTGAATATATTTTGAACATTTAAAATTTTTGGACATTTTGCAACCTAAGTACCTAATAAAACTACTTTTCATATTTTACTATATCATTTAGAATTAATTATAATTTGTTCGTTTACATTTGCTGATAAATATTTTTATTAGGTTATTAGATACAAAATATAATATTTAAGTAGATTACTTATAAGCCATAACATGCATAATTTTCAATCATGTGCAATAAATATTAAATAAATACTTGCAATTATTTATTTATACTCTAGTAAATATGATCAAATACCTATCCACCATGGGATGGACGCAGTAGAGGGCTATTGCCAATAGTGCTTTTAACCTGTCAGTTCTTTCTTGGGCCAATCGGAGAGTCCGCACCACTTGGTTCTCAAATGGGACAATCGGGACGATGACATTTACTTGAAAATTGGGCGTGAATTTAGATTTTTTTTAAACTGCACGAGTTGACGAGTTGTTTGACAGGTTAATCTCGCGAGTCAACAGATTAAGACATTCATTCCTGACAACTTCAATTATTATTATTATTGGTCATTCCACTAAAACTTTTCAGACTGATATCCTGAAAATTTATGATAAGTACACGCTTTTATTTCATTACACTTCACTGGTGCGCAGATTGTACTTTATTGGACAAAACGCCGCTGATATCATACAAAGAGTATATAATTATCATACAACAAAACTCAAAATTTGCACGATTTTAATTTATGGAATAAAAACGGCTATGTGACGTTACTTTGAAAGTACCCGCGCTAAAGTTTTTTTTAAAGATTTTTGGGCTTTGTACCTAAAGATTACAATGAATGTGGTATAAAACAGGAAAGATATAACTTGACATTGGCAGAAATGTCCAACTAGTATAATAATATTATGAGTTTTATTGAATAATATCGGTGGTGTTTTGTCAAATAAATATCAATCTGTTATATATATGAATCGGGGAAGTTAAAGTGCACAAATAAAGTGAAATGAAATGAAAGCGTGTGTAACAACTTTTCAGGTTGTCCGAGAATAGTTTTAGTGGAACAGCCGCCAATTTCAATAAAACCTGACCGGACCTACTTGCACGGAAGATAACTAGACTTTACAGTGAATGTGATAGTAATAAGAATAAAAGAAGAATATTTAAAATAAAGAAGATCTGGGTACCAAGCCGAAAACCCTTAAAAAACAGAGCCTTGCGTCATTCATACTTGATTTGATTCATACATGACTCGGAACAACGAGATACATGATGACCAAGAATTATATATTCTAAATGGATAGGTAACTAAAAACCTATTTGAAGCAAATACCTATCAATTGCGAAAAAGAGAAAGATAACTGTTAGGAGGACTGTACCTTCAGTCTCCATAGCAACTGTTTTTCGTTATTTTGTTACTTGTCATTCTATTGTAAAATAAAACATTCGTCACAAGTTCCAACAGTATTTATTTTACTTTAATATGGTAGCAGAGCAAAAATAAAGCTATAAATACGTTGATCACGATGGCGTCGGGCTCAAGTACTAAAATTGAGACTTTGAATAAAGAAAATTTCGATACATGGCGAATTCAAGCAAGGGCCGTACTCATTAAAAATAAACTATGGAGTGTTGTTGAGAAGCCGCTGGATCTTGAAAAAGCTGATGAAGAGAAGAAAGACAAGGATCTTTTGGCTCAATCTGAGTTAGTTCTTCTGATTTCACCTTCCGAATTAAAGCAAATAAAAAAATGCAAAACAGCTTATGAGATTTGGACTACGCTGGATTCCATATATGCTAGCAAGGGACCGGCTAGAAAGGCTTCACTTTTAAAGCAGTTAATATTGTCCAAAATGGAACATGGCAATATTCGAGAGCATTTAAATAAGTTCATGGACGTGGTAGACAAATTGCAGGATATGGACATTCATATTCATGAGGATTTGCTCGCTGTTATGATGCTATACAGCTTACCACCTGACTACGAAAATTTTCGTGTAGCTATAGAATCCAGAGACGCGTTACCGAAACCTGAAGATCTTAAGGTAAAAATTTTAGAAGAATCAGAAGCCAGACAAATTAATAATGGTTCCAACAACAACAACAATACTAAAGATGAACATGAAGAAGAGTCGAATTTCATAAAAACATGTAAATTTTGCAAGAAGAAAGGACATGTTATCAATGAATGCAGAAAGCTGGAGAATAAGAAGAAGAAAGAAACGAACGAAGAAGTTCCTAAAACTTCCCACGCTATATGTATGCATTCCAAAAGTAAGAGTTCAGATTATGAAAATAATACATGGATTCTTGATAGTGGTTGTACATCGCACATGTCTCATAACAGAAACTATTTCGGAAATCTCGACAAATCTAACTTCCAACTGCTAAAACTAGCTTCCCAAGATGCGACAGCTGATATTGCTGGTAAAGGCCAAGTCAATATTATGCTAGATGTCAATGTTGGAGGCAAAAGTAAAATTCAAGAAGTTATTTTGAAAAATACTCTCTATGTGCCAACCCTATCCTCGAATTTAATATCCATTGGAAAAGCCACAGAATCTGGATGGACTGTCCTATTTACAAATAAAAAGGCCACAATTACACATCCTGAAGAAGGTATTATACTCGATGCGCCAAAAGGCAAAGATGGGCTGTACTACTTAAATCCTACATCATGTAAATACAACAAAAACGATAAATGTAACTTCGCAGAAGACACGAAAATTCATAAATGGCATAAATGTTTAGGTCATATGAATGAAGGTGATATGAAGTTGGCATTGAAGAATGAGACTCTTATCGGTTTAGATTTCAAGCCAGATGAAATACTTGGAGATTGTGAAATATGCATTCAAGCAAAGATTAAAAGACTGCCTAGTAAACCCAGTGACACACTACGCACGACAAAACGACTCGAGATAGTGCACAGCGACGTCTGTGGTCCAATGACTCAAACCCTCGGTGGAGAGAAATACTTCATAACCTTCATCGATGACTATACTAGATACAGCCGAGTCTATTGTATAAAACAAAAATGTGATGTATTGGACAAATTCAAACTTTACAAGGCAGAAATGGAAAATTTCACAGGTGACAAAATTATCAGTCTCCAGTCCGATAATGGTTTGGAATACTGCAATCAAAATTTTGACAACTATCTGAAAGAGCATGGTATTACAAGACGATTAACAGCACCATATACACCACACCAGAATGGTGTTGCAGAACGCAAAAATCGTACCTTACTGGAAAAGGCTAGGAGCATGATGATCGAATCCAAAGCACCTCAAAGCCTTTGGGGAGAAGCTATTCAAACTGCAAACTACCTTTCCAATAGGAGTGTCAACAAAACTATATCTGCACATTTTGGTACTGTTACTACACCTTATGAGAAATGGGTACAAAGAAAGCCTCGCATCTTCCATCTGCGTCAGTTTGGAATAAAAGCCTTCATACTTTTGAAAGATGGCAAAGAACGTGATAAATTCAAATCGAAAGCTTTACCTGGGATGTTTGCAGGCTATTCAGATACTTCCAAAGCTTATAGAATTTGGGTACCTTCAAAACATAAAATCATGATTGCCAAAGATGTTCGATTCACTAACAAACTCTACTACACCGAAACACAAAATTCAATCTCGGAAATTACAAAATCTTTGAAGGATAACTATAAACATTACGCCGAAATAAACTTCTTTGACGATGACGATGATGTTGAAAGTGAGTATGAGTCAGTGCAAGAAAGTGATGAACAAGAATCAGTACAAGATAATGATGATGAACAAATACCTATCCCAGATACAGATGTTAATGACACTATTATCGAGATAAATCCAACTGATGAAGTAACCAATAATGAAGCTTCTCCGGTACAACGAGTACTTCGTGATCGAAACCTTCTCAGAAAACCACAAAGGTTTGATGAATTTGTTCTCGCTGCTACTGAAGAGTTTAACAGCTATAGAGAACCCTCAACCTATCGCGAAGCTCTAGAAAGCACAGACAAAGAGAAGTGGTTAGGAGCGATGCTGAGTGAAATACATTCCCTTAATGAGAACCAAACATGGGATCTTGTTCCTTTACCAAAGAACAGAAAAGCACTGCCTTGCAAGTGGGTATTTAAAGTTAAGACCAATCCAGACGGTAGTGTCGAACGACATAAAGCAAGATTGGTAGTAAAGGGATTCTCACAGAAACCAGGGGTAGACTATGACAAGACATTCAGCCCTGTAGTGCGCCTTACTACCGTCCGTGCCCTATTAGCAGTAGCTGTAAAAGAGAAATTATCTCTCTGTCAGTTTGATGTGTCGACAGCATTTCTTAACGGTAACGTAGAAGAAGAAATCTATATGAAACAGCCCGATGGTTATAGTGATGGAACAAACAGAGTGTGCCGCCTGAAAAGAAGCTTATATGGCCTCAAGCAGGCTCCAAGATGTTGGAACACCAGTATACATGAATTTCTTGTGAGCTCAAACTTCAAACAGAGTACTTCTGATCCATGCCTATATATTCGAGAGAATGGAAAATCTAAGGTGTTGATTGCACTTTACGTTGATGACGGGTTAGTTGCATCAACTACAGAGGATGATGGAAAGAAATTCATTAATGAACTACAAAATCGCTTCAAAATTGTAATAAAACCAGCTTCATATTTTCTTGGTTTGGAAATCGAAAGATCTGATAATGGGAACATAACATTAAGTCAAAAAGCTTATACAAAGAAAGTACTAGAAAAGTATAAGATGTCTGAGTGCAAACTAGTCAAGACACCAATTACAAAAGAGGCAGTCAAAATAGATAATTCATCAAATGAAAAAAAAAAGTAATTTAATCTTCCCTTATAGACAGGCTGTGGGTTCCTTAGCATACCTCATGGTCGCGACTAGGCCAGACATAAATTTCGCCGTCAGCTGCGCTTCGAGAAACCTTGACAATCCATCAAAAGCAGACATTCTAGCAGTAAAAAGAATACTACGCTACCTAAAAGGTACAATGAATAAAAGCCTAGTATTCGGTTCGTCAAATAATGTCCATAACAAATTAATCTGCTACAGCGATGCGGATTTTTCAGCAGCGCACTCAACGTCCGGCATACTTTGTTTGTATTATGGACCAATCAGCTGGCGGAGTAATAAACAAAAGACGATAGCTTTATCGTCAACGGAGGCGGAGCTAGTGGCAGCTTCGGAGACAGCACGGGAAATGATATGGCTACAACAAATGTTGGAGGAAATCACGAAAACTGAAAAGCCACCACTTCTTTACATTGACAATGAGTCAACAATAAAGCTAGCGTACAATCCGCCATACGAGCAACATAGTCGTACCAAGCACATACAACGGAGGCATCTCTATGTCAGAGAGTGTGTGACAGCTGGCATGCTTGAGGTCAAGCAAGTTACAACTGAGGACCAACTGGCTGATTGTTTCACAAAGCCCGTATATGCACCCAGGCTGGAAAAGCTAACTAAAGCTCTTGGCCTCAGTTCCTAAAAGAGGAGTGGATGTTAGGAGGACTGTACCTTCAGTCTCCATAGCAACTGTTTTTCGTTATTTTGTTACTTGTCATTCTATTGTAAAATAAAACATTCGTCACAAGTTCCAACAGTATTTATTTTACTTTAATAATAACAACTACGTTGGGACAATCTCTCTTTCTAACCCTACTTACCCATAATGAAAGAAAGAGAGATTGTCCCAACGTAGTTGTTATCTTTCTCTTTTTCGCAATTGATAGGTACTCTGGTGGTGCGCATAAAATAAATACATAGGTAGTAGTTGTACATACATTGTATTTTTTTTCTTCATAAGATTATTTATTTACAGTGATAGTCATTGACATAGAGTCTGTAAGTCATTGATTCGGTATGGTTTCATCTCATCGTGATCTCATCTCATCAAATTCTATCACGTCTCACGATCCGTCATCAGCCTAGCCTAGCAGTTACCACACAGTACCTTTTTTATATCTGAGGCAAATCTGAGGTTGACTTTGCTTCCCGTCAATCTTGTTCTTACTTATACACTGAAGTAAATATAAATAAAAAGAAGTACATCCTTTGTTGGGAGTGTAGGACTCCCAACAAAGGACTACATTCTATTGATTGAAGTGTCAACAAAATTGTGTATGGTTCTGTAGGTTTAAAAACATGGCAAATTTACCGGAGTGTCCGCCGAGCCTGAAGTCTATTATGCACTATTTGAAGACAGCGAGTGAACATGACTCCAGGGATCCAGTTGTGGCGTATTGGTGCCGCCTCCATGCCTTACAAGTGGGTCTTAAGATTACTACGAAGAAGACGCCTGAAGAATCAAAACTTTTAATAGGTACATATTATAATATTCATAACATCTGACATTGTGAGGGTCGCAGGAAGCCATTGGATATGGATAGCGCAATACCGGCCATTGTGGAGATCCTTGGGGGAGGCCTTTGTCCAGCAGTGGACATCTTCCGGCTGACATGATGATGACTATAACATTCTACAGACAAGTTAATATGCAAGTTCAAAAGCTTTCACATACTTTAGCTACACAAAAATGAATTAGATTTACATCTCTGTTTTCTTCTGACTTATAACTTAGCTATGCATATTTGAGCTGTTACAGAAACATTGTCTATCCCACAATGGTAATTATATAGGAATGCTATTTATTTATGATTTAGGACTGATGGATTGGTTGGAGGAAGTCAAAAAGGCTAACAAAGACAATGATGCTATTATTAATGAAGTTGCGGCACAAGCTCATCTTGAAAACTATGCATTGAAACTATTTCTTTTTGCTGATAAGCAAGATAGGGAGATGAATTACGGAAAGTAAGTTAATAATTAAACATTAATTATTTTAATTTTAGTAAGAATACTAATTAGTTTAAACTTATCTCTTAGAGAAACTAATATTACTGATACCCTGATCTTCATTTTTATACATAGAAAATAATGTTTCTAATATATATACATGCTTTTGGTGATTTAAACTAATAAAGGCTAGATTTATAGAAAACTTTTAATTAATTTCAGAAATATTGTGAAAGCATTCTATACTGCTGGCATGATCTATGATGTTCTCACAACATTTGGTGAGCTAACAGATGAAGCTACTCAGAACAGAAAGTATGCCAAGTGGAAGGCTGCCTACATACATAATTGTCTTAAGAATGGAGAAACACCTGTACCAGGTATGGCCTTGTAATTTAGATCATTTTTAAGCTAAACAAAAATTACTTGCTAGAAGCCTTTGAATGTGTCGTAAATAGGATTAACTGGAGATTCTTTATTGGCCAGATACTTAACAATATATTGTTTAAATAGGCTTACCTAAATCTGTTTATATTTAGTTTTTAATTAAAAATAGTCATTGCCAATACCCTTAGTAATTCAATAATAAACTATGTTGAATGAAGCAACACCTGTTATTTGTTTCAGGCCCAATGCAACCAGAAGATGGCGAACAAAGCACTGAGGATACAGCAACTGATGACCAGCCAGCACCACCTACCAATTTTCCAGGGCCTATGGACATGCCTCAGGTCCCTGGATTCAGCTCAGGACCAGCAACTCCACCCAGTGTACCTACTAGCTTCAGCAGTACCTTGCCTGACCCAAATGTTGCCATGAGAGCTGCTTCACAATTACCACCAGTACCATACACTCCAGATCCAAACCCTGGTGGTTTTGTACCATATGACCCATCTCAGCAACCAGTACCATCTACTTTGTTTGGAGATAACTCATCTTCGTCATTGCCTCAGTTAAAACCAGACCAAATATCAAAAGCTCAGAAATACTGTAAGTGGGCCAGCAGCGCTCTAAATTATGATGATGTTAAAACTGCAATTGGTAACCTAAGGAATGCTTTGGAATTGTTGCAAACTGGACGTGATCCTGCTTGAATGGTGGTGATATTTGGTATGTGATTAAAATATGTATTTAAATTATATTGGACCTTATGTCGATAACGCTTGCTCTGAACTGTTTTATATAAGGAATGATTATGTCATAAAATTATAATATTTTCTTATAAGTAGATGTTGATATTTTTATTGTATGATTATTTGATAACAATGATCACAATAATTCTTGTTAGTGATCCAAAATCTTATGACAAACCTCCACAATTATGATTGTTATTAATTTAAGCACACTTTGGTATATTACTACACCAAATCCAACAGCAGTTTATTAGGTTATTAAAAAGTACAAAATTGATGTATTATAAAATATAATTGTTATAAAAAAAAAAAAAAGATCGATGACAACACGTGTCTTCTGTTGGTGATCGCGGGTTATTTTTGTCCTCATGTATATTGGTGTCCAATATTTAAACCGCCCACAATCATTAAACTTGCCATTCTATTAGCATTTGGCGAGACTACTTTGCCACCTTGAAGACAAAGTTAATGTTTGGTATTTTCAATTTTACAATGGTTTTGAAATATGTATAGTTGCATGTCTGCTTATAAACCTATAAGGGTCTCACCACATAAAATATATCGACCTGGCGATCTACATCTTGTGTGTTGACATTAACCTTTTTCCGTTCCGACCATCAAAATTCACTACTGCGTCGACAGTTGTTGTGGTGACACTCTTAAGTCGATTATATTTAATGTTTTGGTGCTGGTTTTCTTTTGACTGTTGTAAATCTATTTCCAAAATTACTTAGGTACTATTATTATTTATTCATATATTTAAATATTTGAAAATTTTAGATATTTTGTATACAAGAGCTTTTTAAAATGAATTTTATTTAATTAATATTTTATAGTTATGTAGTAGTTAATGATATATTAGTATCTGTCTGAATCATACTACAGTATTTGTACACTATTTTTATTTCTGTAATAAACAATGCTTTAAAGTAATTCTCTCCAAATTTCTAACATTGTATAAACCCAATATTTTCTTTATTTAATTTTATTCACGATAGACACAAAATGAGTTAACACAACTTTTATCTGACCTGTAATAGGCATACGCCATTTAAATGGGGAATTGAAATGAATCAAAACTAAATAATATTATTGATTATGTAGCAATATCTCAGCTAGCAAATAAAACAAACGCATAATATTCTTCATTTATTCATTGACATTCGAACACTTGACGTCACGCGGCACTCGAACCAACACTCAAATAATGCGATTATCATTAACTTGTAATTTATGAATACAAAATTAAATAAGCTTTATTGTTAAACATATTAATTAGAAGCTTAAGTTTTATAATACCATATGTATGATAAAGAATTATGATGTATTTATGTACATTGAGGAAACTATTAAAAAGCAGTAGCGATTCTTTTTTTAATTATTTTTATCATTGAGCAAATAATATTCACAACGAAATGGTGTTTATGTTAACTATATTTATTTTGTGCATTAATATTCCTATATCTACCATAACCAGTGCTCTTCAACTACTACATACAACACACAACATACCTATGCAATACTCACACATACAAAATGAACCTAGCATCGCTTAAATTAATATCACTTTTAGGTACAAATTACACATTTTCTCGAGGCTCAAACACTCGTCGAGGACATAAATCAAATAGCCAGTACATTTATCTGGAAGGTCATGGTTTAGATCTGTCCTCATGGTCGTCGTTATAATTACTGTAGGTTAAAACTATTAAGCTGTTTGAAAAAGTCGACTAGTAAAATCACAGAGTGATCAGGGATCATTTATTTAAATATCATAATTTAGTTACTGCGTCTTTGTAATATTCGGGTTAATACGGAATATTACTTTATCTATATTCAACTAGGAATTATAATTTAAAAATAATTTTAATAGAAAAGTTTATTCCCTTTTGAGCCCGTTGCCGTTCTGTGTAGCGGTAGCTCTCTCCACATCTTCACGACGACTGGTTTGGTACCTAGAAAGAAGAATAAATTACTTACTCTTACATATTATTAAACTCAACATTTCTCTTTGATGCGATTTCTAAAGTTAGCTACATAATTCCTTGAGGAATATTTTTGCAATGTATCATTTTACTGTGACTGGAGGCTTCCTTTAACGGTGACCGTTTTCGTAAAACAAGTAAGAGTTCAAAACTGATAGGCGGACGAAGATGCGGACACAGGCTTGTCAAAATTCAAACATGGATTATTTTTATATCCATAGGTATGTAATTTAATGTTATAATGTTAGTAGAGTCCCAATCGACTGGAACGAGTATTATTTGCGCGACAACGGTTCGTCATCGCAGATTCCCTGGCGCGGTGCCAAGACGATGCCCGACCGTGCTATACCTCTAATTTTATTTCGTAACTGATGTTTACATCACATAAAAATTGGTCAAGGTGTACCTACGTTATTACCATGCGACGTTCAAATACGCACTTAACATCAGTAAAAAATTTACATCTTCCACCAGACTGACACTTTAACGAACTTCATTGTTATTAGGTATTTTGCTTTGGTCTAATAAAACACGGAGGCGTTTTACGACGTCTTTATAACCGAGGGCGTCTAAACTTTGTGTGCTTTCAATTCCAGCTGAACGTGTGATTTGTTTAATATCAATGGCATGTTGACATGCGTTTCGGTACGATTTCAGCTAAATCAGAATAACATTGACGTCAATCATTTCTACCCACGGGCAGCCATCCGGCATCGGCATTGAGTAGCAACCGAGGTTTGTTTAGTTCAATATAACGTTACCATCTTACCATTTAGAAGACGAAATTATTCGGAGCTGTGGTATTTCACAAATATTTTGTCACTACATTTAGATCACCCACAATATCTCGAAAGTTCTAGCGGCGATACACAAATTGTGCAAAATGATTTTAAAATGTGATGTGACGTGTAGCGATAAAACTATTTTGATTTCAAGGAGTAATGGATAAAATATTTGATATTAGCGATAAAACTATTTTGATTTCAAGGAGTAATGGATAAAATATTTGATATTACTTCGATTTAGAAGGAATACTGACAAAAATCCTTTGCCTACAAAATATCTTTGTTCGCGTGGTGAAATTAGGATGTAGTATACGGTGGACAATCCATCAACTTGCCAAACATCAAATTTCTGTTTCCCATGGAGTATTATTATTTATTTACATCATATGCTCCCTCTGTACGAAAGAAGGCGTATTGCTGACCTATCATATCTACTCAATATAGCAAATGGTTTGGTCGACTGTCCTGAGTTGCTGAGTCGGCTTGGACTTCGCGCTCCAACTGCCTTTACTAGGAGGCCCAGTCCTCTGTATGTTCCGTTTGCTAAGTGCAATTACAGACAAAATGAATTTATGATAAGAGCAAGCAGATGTTACAACACATTAAGTAAGACTATAGACATTGATATTTTTAACACCTCGGCACTTCGCCTTAAGCGATTGCTAAATGATTTCTTTTTTAATGGTTAAACTCTAAATATATACACACATGTACTAAGATTTTTTTAATCGTTGAATAGTTTGTCAAGTGATGTGTATCTACCACGTCTACAAGTTGTATATGGATTTTTCTTTTTTTAATATTTGTGGAAACTTATAATTAGCTATCTGTATTTAATTAATTTCACTTTGTTATTTGAGAGCCTAGCTGTTAGTTTCCCTACAAGAATAAAATAAATAAAATATCTACCTACGGCTCACCTGGTCGTAAGCGGTTACTGTGGCCTATTAGATGCTGGCAATACGGTATCACTCGCGTCTTGCCGACCCAGCAAATATATCCGCTTCCTTCTTGAAGAACCATATGCAGTATTGTTTTTTTGAAATATGCAGCAATTAGTCAGATCATTAAAATCTATTAGATTTAACGTTACCTTGCTGAGTTAAAGGACCGGTGGTAACTTCAGTAAATTTATCCTCCTAGGACTCAAACTGAATAAATGTATTTTGACTTATGTAGAGTATAATTACCAGACGACGAGTCTCCCACTCAGCATGAAAAAGAAGACTAAGGCAGGAGCGCAGCGGTCGAAGGGATCACCGACCATCACGTGAGAGTACGCCGCCAATATCATCAGCAATACGAGGCCAATGTTTGCTGCGTTCTTGAGTTTATCTGAAACGAACAGGCGAAAACTGCGTAGATGTAAGCCAACTTAGAACAACTAGTTGGGCTATCTAATGGAACGGAAGGGATCAAATTAAGTAGGTATGTATAGTTTGGCATTTAACAAATATGGAATTCAATTCACATCTGCGTGACCTTTACAATGCTTCGGACTTCTTCAAAAAGCTCGACTACCAATTTGGATTGAAACTTCAACAGTTCTTTACCTAGAATTTGTTTCAATTAGTTAAAAAAAGTATTATTAATTACCAAACCTCCTTTGATTAATTAACAAAATACATAGGTATACCTATATACAGGATGTATATAGGTATACCTATATACAGGATGTATACAGTAGAAAAGGAAAAATTTAAACTTGAATGAAAAAAAAAACTACAATAGTTACTTTTTAAAGATTATTTGCATCTGACATAACTATTCAAGATTGTTTTGCAGTAAAAACAAATGTAAAAAGTTATAAATTCCGAATACCACAACTCAAAAACGTAGTGCGAGAGTACATTAAAAAAAACGGAGTATCTCGAAAATGGTGACCCGCCCACCTATCTTACCGGACACCCTATATATCAGATACGAGTATAATATTATCTGATCGCAGTTGTGTGTGTATAAGTGTACATTTTAAAGCATACTTACGGCCAGGTATAACTGCCAAAGCTAACCCGAACAAAATCTCGAGACCACCCACTGCCCTTCTGTACCATTTCGAAGGTAACTTGAAGTCCAACGTTTCAGACATTGGAAATACTTTTGCGTATCTCACATATTCCTTTCTCTGAAATAAATCAATTTTAATACTTAGTTCGTAAAGCGATGCGGAAGTATGAATTGCTGCACAAATTAGGTCAATCTAGTTTGGAATATAAACGATAACGACGATGATCCTTACTGCTGTAAATTAATTCACTATTTTTATTAGATTTCATGTTAAGAGAAATAAATATTTATTAGGTAACGGATACAGTCTAGGTCTGGCCCGATATCAGCTCGCATTGATGCGCTAACCTAATCTACGTGTTTTATTATAGCTCGAATATAATGAAATAGGTAGCTCTTTAAATATCTAACATGATTCTTCTTTGATCGTGTTATTGGGCTATAAAATAAATGTATTAACACAGCAGCGGTTCGAATTTAACGAAAGATGAACGATTGTACTCTATACATGTAGTACCTACACCTAATTACACACATAAATTACATTATGTAGATACAGTCGACTCTGGTTAATTCAAACCTGCGATAATTCAAACCTCTCTATAATTCAAAGTTAATATGAGATCCCTTGAAAATCTCTTTATATTTCGAACTAAATCAATACATTTTTATACACTTGGTAATTTGAACGAAAAAATAATTGCTACGTAAAACGACGCGTTAAAGCTGCAGAGAGAAAGAGACAGAAAGATTGCAGAACTTGCAGAGGTAAGTAGGTACAATTTGAGACAAGTTCAAACTTGTATTATCGTACACGAGCCTTTGTTTTTGTTATGGTAGGGGAGGCAATGATGCTAAATTTGTAGTTACTCGAGCGTCTTTGGGACCTACTGGAATTTGAAGATTAGGTGGAATAAAGAAAAAAAGGTTATGTGATATTTTCCCCTTCAGCGGTGGGGGAAGCTTCTACACCCTGTAGAAGCTTCCCCCACTTTCCTTCAAAAATGTAAAAAAAAACAGTCACCAAGAAATACTCGAGCGCGTCAGATATTAATAGGGTAGTCGCGCCACGTCTGTCTGATAACGGAAAAATAATAATCTGCCGTTTTGCGTGGTGGGGGTGGCCGTACGAAGGGGTCGAATATATTTTAAAAAAAAATTTACTCGAGCGCGTCAGACATTGATTAGGGATGTTAAGTGAACCCTACATTAGCTCCTATTTTAAAGACTGACGATTTGGACGCGACCATCAGTCGGGGCCGATTTTTGAAAATGCAAAAAAAAATCGTGATCTTGAATCGTCTGTATAAAAATCTGACTCGAGCGCGTCAGATTTTTATACAGACGGTTTTTCTTGATGTCTTTGTTGTACTGACCCATAATCTGATAATTATGTTGAGGAATTTCCTTAATCTGACGGTTTGGAAAAAAAAATATATAAAAAATATCAAAATCTCGAAAATGGTTCAAGATATCGAAAAAATGTTTGTACAAAAGTTGTAGAGAATTTAATCTTCTACAATATTTACTAAAAATACATATACCAAAAAACCCATAGGAAACGAGATATTTGCAATAAATTATTTTTTGACCTTTGACCTTGAAAAATCAGTAGTCGCAGGCACCCTAAGATAAGTAGGTTTTGAGACAAGTTTTAGGGTGTCAAAATAAAGGTTTATACAAGTTAATAGCTGACTATCTCTCATTCTGAGGTGAAACTCATAATATTCCTGGACTATACACTTAATAATGATTTTAGCTACTCCGGCTTGTGCAAATCGGCAAATTATGATATTTCCGTGATTCGTGACTAATTTCCTTCAAAATAAAAAAAAAACTTATCGCGCTCGAGAAAATCCAGGTGACGTTTTTTTTTTGCATCTTTGCGAGTCTCCAATTTTCTTTCGTCACGCCCAAATTGTCAGATTATTGAAATGTACACTATTTTGCATGTAACTAACTTACCTTACCTTAAATCTGACGCGCTCGAGTATTTCAAACCATCGATTTTTTTTTACTAATCTGACGGGCTACCCTAGGCGTTCGACACTACATAGAGGGCTCAGATTTGGTGAGAGTACTACACACAAGGTGCAAGGTTGCCCCCCTTATGTTAATCTGCCGCGCTCGAGTAAATCCCGAAATCCCCTATTCGCCTCCCCTACCATTATGATTATGTCGTTTGACATACAGAGTAGGTACATTTGTTTTGATACACACTTCTACACGAATTGGTTTGTTTAGTTAGGTATTTATTTTCTCTTAATTATTTTTAACCATTTCATATTTCAAACATTCGATAATTCGTAATATTTATTTTAAGAGTCCCTCGAGTTACGAATTAACGGGTGTCGACTGTATCTACATTTTCAGAGAAATCCCTACTGTAATGACTATAGTACAGAACAAATAAAAAAGGTAGAAGGAGCGTACGTAGGTAAACAATAGTCTCAAATGAAGTGAAGCTACGTGCACAAAGTTGTGTGCGTCACCTGCACGTAGGTACGTTATCCCGCGTGACTCGCGTCGCACAGGAACGCGATCGGCTTCCTTTTTCAAATTCGGTTTCCTTTACTGTCTAGGTACCTTTTTTATTCGGTCTGACACTATAGTTCTATCTTTTATCGTCTCAAAATTGGCGGTGTGTAGGTATGTTTAATACATACAGTTTATACGGTTATTACCTTATTACAATGCCTTAAAGGCAAACTGGCTCTCAAGTGCAATTGCCGGAACAATAACAGGTGCTTGGCGACAGATTTTCAACTTGAGGGTGGTAGCCAGCCAGTCGAGTACTACGATGTACCCTACCATCGTGCTATGGTTTTAACCCACGACCTTTGCCTCGGTATCCGACGTCACTACCACTGAGCTAGCATCGCCCATTCATTCTGACCTTTGACACATTCTGTTAATGAAATGAGAGTTGGTGGTAACCCCACTGGTATAATGTAACGTCCTCTGTTTGTGACAGAAAAAGATCTGGCCGTCCACATAATATTCGAACTATAAAAGGCGATAAAAACAGCAAAGGAAAGAATCCGAAGAATTCCTGCCGGAAGCAAAAGATTTTATCTAGGGATATGATTTAGCACCCAGAACACTGTTGCGTATTTTATTTAAAAGATGACTTTGGTCTTGCAGCTTACAATAGACAGAGAAAAAAAAAAATGACGAGTTTTTTTTTATTATCCAGCAACATTAAGCAGAATGACCGAGTTATGCTCAAAGCTCTAGCTAGACGCATCTCAATTAGTCAGTAGGGTATAACGCGGACATTATCCGGCTGCGAATTTACAAAGGCTTACCATTAGAGTCACGAGTCAGACTCTAGATTAGCTTTTGTTTGACAAAAACTCGTCGAAACCCTAATCTATTCTAGTACAGAAATTGACCGAAATCGCATAGACTTTGTTAGATAAATTCATTCTAACATTGCAGCGAAGGCGATGATAGCTCAGTGGTAAGTGACGTCGGATACCGCGGCGAAGGTCGTGGGTTCGAATCTTTACAATGAGCTTGAGCTTTCGGTGAAGGAAAACATCGTGAGGAAACCACAGCACGGTGGTAGGGTACTTTGTAGTACTCGACTGGCTGGCTACCACCTCAAGTTGAAAATCTGTCGCCATGCACCTGTTGGTGTGTTCCGGCAATTGCACTTGAGAGCCTTCGCCTTAATAAGGTGTACAACACATTAGCAATCCCCTGGTATTGCCAATGTCTATAGGCGACGGTTGTCACTTACCATCAGGTGACCCGCCTGCCTCGTTGTCACTTGTGACATTAAAAAAAAAAAGCAACAAATGCTAGTCTATTGATACCGATATTTACCGATCGTTAGCTTCAATAATAGGTGGATAGTTACATGGAAATTATTATTATTTTAAGGATAGTATTTAAACTATCGAATATAAACTAAGGGTGTCAAAAACACTGATTTCAGTATAATAATTCTTAAGCAAACATTCTACGAGTATTTGAGTAGATAACAATTTTGCAGCTCACGTTATATTCAATATTTGGCATATATTTAATTCCAAGAATCATTTCGTATCTAACAAATAAAACCGGCCAAGTGCGAGTCAGACTCGCGCACCGAGGGTTCCGTACAAACCTGTAGGTATATAAGTAAAAGTTCACCCATCACGACAATCAAGTCATTTTAAAATTATTAAAAATATTTTTATTAATTTACGGTTTTCGCATTTTTTCCTTTATCTGTGCTATAAGACGTTGCTTCGTACCAAATTTCAAGATTCTGAGTTCACGGGGTTCCTTGCGAGTTTAGAAAATTTGCGGATCTTTTGATTGCGTTGGCTTAGAAGTTTGATTTTTTCACAGCTCCAAGGCACAGTAGACTGGCGTATTTGATATAAATTTCAGCTTGATACCTACTTGCGTTCCTGAGAAAAGGGGTCTTGACACACGGACGGACGGACGGACAACAAAGTGATCCTATAAGGGTTCCGTTTTTTCCTTTTGAGGTTCGGAACCCTAAAAATAACCACAAAGTGTACTCCTTTTTTTTAGCACTTGCTTGATTTTTTTATAGATTTTGAAGTGAGGTCTTACAGATTTCTTCTTTTCAAGTTTAGTTGGGGTGAGCCTCTACTCGACTAGGTTTTGTCCGTGCATTTCTTTGAATATATCAAGGCAAAAATCTAATCCGTTTGAGTAAATTTTTTTACTGAGATAGATTAGGTTTTGTGGAGTAATATCACGAAGTAAAGAAGTCTACTCCGTGAGTAATATGCATAAACAAAAGCTAATCTATTAGAATCTGACTCGTGACTCAAATAGCCTTTGTAAATTCGCTATCCGGCTTCAGTCAAAGTCAAAACCATTTATTCAGTTAAGGCCCTAGAAGGGCACTTATGAAGGTCGAATTACAGAAGTTACCGTTACCACCGGTTCGGAAGTCAGCCTTCAACTGAGAAGAAACTCAGCAAGGTTACATTTTTAAATATTTTTGGACCATCTGACTATATTGGCTTTTTTTTTCAAACGTTTAACAGTTTTATTCTTAAAGTAATACAAAAATACATAAAAAATTATAATCCGCATGAGTTATCGTTTGGAAGGAGCAATATTTTTGTGAAAACGGCCGAGGTGTATCATTATCAAGATACGATTCTTGAGGACACCATGTTCTATAACCAAGAATGGTCCTTTCGACAAGACGCAGCATGGGGTCAGAAAGCTCGATCCACACAAGCGTGACTGAATATTTAAACATTATACAGGGTGTCCGGTAAGTAGCACGACAAACTTTAGGGGGAAATAGGTGGGCGGGTCACCTACCAAATATATAAAAATTACCTTAGTAAAAGTGTCACCATTTTCGAGATATTTAAGATCTAAAATTCAAAAATCAATACATTAAACTCTGAAATATCGAAATATTTCGAAAATGGTGAACTTTTTACCGATGTGATTTTTATATATTTGGTAGTTGACCTAATCACCTATCTCCCCCCTAAGTTTGTCGGTCGTACTACTTACCCGACAGCCTGTATATATAATTATTTTTTTTCAAATCAAGCTTATATATAAGCTTGATTTGAAAAAAAAAAATTTAAATAATTAGAATTATACATATTAGAAGTTTTATTCTCCGTTAAGATTTACACAGGCCCGTAGGTATTTGGTAAGGGTGTAATCAAAATGTGTTCGCATTGCGAACTGATCAAATAACGTATTTGATGTTTTAGAATGGTACAGTCGTGCACTCCCGTGCAATTTTTTTATGGACGGTTCTTGAAGACGAATCCAAAAGTTCCATTGCGTTTTACGAATATAATTTCATTATAAAAAAAAGGCAACAAGCCAACTAAGGGCCGAGAAACAGAACAAGAGTAGGTATAGGTAGATACTTACTCGTATGTCTCGAAGTGTCACTACACAGCTGTCTGTGTGTCTGACCAAATTTTGAAAATATTGCTATTTATTTTTGAGACTAGATTTAATTTTAATCTGTTGACAAACAACTCGTCAATTCGCGACCAATTTTCAAGTAACCTGTCAGTTCTTTCTTGGGACAATCGGGGTTTCAGAGTCCGCACCACATGGTTCTCAAATGGGACAATCGGGACAATGACATTTACTTGAAAATTGGGCGCGAGTAAACGAGTTGTTTGACAGGTTAATGTCGCGAGTCAACAGATTAATGTGAATAATTGAGTCGTGTCGGTCATTCTTTAGGTTATACCTAGGTATATGTACTTGTGTTTAAAACAATGATAGGATAAAAGTAGGTACTTAAATTAACTACCAAAATTCAAATAGGTTAAGGTTAATAAATTTAAAAATATTAAAACTACATTTAATTTGTAGACAGGTAACTAATTTTCTCCTGTCACCAAAGTACCTAGAAATAAATATCTATAATTACATTAGATTACGTAGGTACCTAACTTCTTTCATTTGAAATATTGCATGCACACATACACAACTTTTGTTTGCCAATCAATAAATAAGACATGTTTAGTAATTAGCGCGGGAGGGCACTAGCAGAGCAGTGGCGCGGCTGCGGCGTCCAGTCACGCTGTCGCAACGAGACTTCTCGATAGTATTAGGCGGCAAGCCAAGTACCAAAATAGCAAGCACCACTCTGCTCTGCCACAAAAATCTTAATGCACCTTGCGACCTTTAACTCTTTAATCAAAATTTAACCTTGTTTAATATAAAATTTTACTCACCAAGTCTTTATGCAATTCCTTAGAAATAATTGGCGTCAACTTAGTTATTCCAACAAATATGAAAAATACGCCTAATAGGACTGATAAACTTTTCAACACAATAGAACCCATTTTTAACGAACGCACTGTTATGTTACAAATCTTCACTAAGTCACGCTCACTATCATAACATAATAGGAACTTAAAAAATATTTTATTTTTTGTTAATTATTTGGTTATGACTAGGTATGTTGAACATAATAATTATTATGCTGTTTTGTTTGAAATTGGCAAATTCTTACAGACCTGACTTTTAATTATTAACAAATCTATATATTTGATTGCCTACGAAATAACGAAATCTTTATTAGCAAATTGATGCAAACGTGTTTCGCGCCGGCGCGAAAAAAATCCATATCAAGCTACTAATATGTTGCCAGTGATTATAAAACAACTATTTTTGACTTTGACTGTAGTCTAAGTAGGGTTACCCTGTATGAAAGAAAGAGAAGTTGTCCCATCTCAATGTAGTTGTTATCTTACTCTTTTTCGCAATTGATAGATATTTGCTTCAAGTACGTATGGAGAGTTACCTATCCAGGTGGTATACATATTTCTCAGTAGAAATTATTCCATAAATAATCGTTTTTCATGTTTACGTCTCCCAGACTTTATTCCGCATACTTCACGACTTTTATAATGCATATTCATTGGTATAATATTCCAAAGAGTGTAATATTCTGTAGAGAGAAGTGGTTAATGAATTAAAATGCACTTGTAAAGTGAAATTAATTTTCTTATAATACCTACTCCGTTGCCGGCGGCGGAACAGATATTTTTGATTGACATTCTTCTAAGAAAGAGACAAATTTATATGTTAAGAGTAGTTTAGAAAACGCTACCATCTTATTACGCACCTGTTTCATACATTCCAAAGTTAACATGGAAGTTGCGCCAGCCTGGGAATAGACTGATTTTTGTATACATAATTCTTTGACTATGTCTATGGTGCAATATTTCTGTCGCTGCCTCCCGTATTATGCAGTATTTAAATCGTCTGTGAGTATTATCTATCTGTGTTGTTTTTTTTTACTTGTTTACTCTTTTCTTTATCCTTTATCCAAAGTATTAAAGTAAAATAAATACTGTTGGAACTTGTGACGAATGTTTTATTTTACAATAGAATGACAAGTAACAAAATAACGAAAAACAGTTGCTATGGAGACTGAAGGTACAGTCCTCCTAACATCCACTCCTCTTTTAGGAACTGAGGCCAAGAGCTTTAGTTAGCTTTTCCAGCCTGGGTGCATATACGGGCTTTGTGAAACAATCAGCCAGTTGGTCCTCAGTTGTAACTTGCTTGACCTCAAGCATGCCAGCTGCCACACACTCTCTGACATAGAGATGCCTCCGTTGTATGTGCTTGGTACGACTATGTTGCTCGTATGGCGGATTGTACGCTAGCTTTATTGTTGACTCATTGTCAATGTAAAGAAGTGGTGGCTTTTCAGTTTTCGTGATTTCCTCCAACATTTGTTGTAGCCATATCATTTCCCGTGCTGTCTCCGAAGCTGCCACTAGCTCCGCCTCCGTTGACGATAAAGCTATCGTCTTTTGTTTATTACTCCGCCAGCTGATTGGTCCATAATACAAACAAAGTATGCCGGACGTTGAGTGCGCTGCTGAAAAATCCGCATCGCTGTAGCAGATTAATTTGTTATGGACATTATTTGACGAACCGAATACTAGGCTTTTATTCATTGTACCTTTTAGGTAGCGTAGTATTCTTTTTACTGCTAGAATGTCTGCTTTTGATGGATTGTCAAGGTTTCTCGAAGCGCAGCTGACGGCGAAATTTATGTCTGGCCTAGTCGCGACCATGAGGTATGCTAAGGAACCCACAGCCTGTCTATAAGGGAAGATTAAATTACTTTTTTTTTCATTTGATGAATTATCTATTTTGACTGCCTCTTTTGTAATTGGTGTCTTGACTAGTTTGCACTCAGACATCTTATACTTTTCTAGTACTTTCTTTGTATAAGCTTTTTGACTTAATGTTATGTTCCCATTATCAGATCTTTCGATTTCCAAACCAAGAAAATATGAAGCTGGTTTTATTACAATTTTGAAGCGATTTTGTAGTTCATTAATGAATTTCTTTCCATCATCCTCTGTAGTTGATGCAACTAACCCGTCATCAACGTAAAGTGCAATCAACACCTTAGATTTTCCATTCTCTCGAATATATAGGCATGGATCAGAAGTACTCTGTTTGAAGTTTGAGCTCACAAGAAATTCATGTATACTGGTGTTCCAACATCTTGGAGCCTGCTTGAGGCCATATAAGCTTCTTTTCAGGCGGCACACTCTGTTTGTTCCATCACTATAACCATCGGGCTGTTTCATATAGATTTCTTCTTCTACGTTACCGTTAAGAAATGCTGTCGACACATCAAACTGACAGAGAGATAATTTCTCTTTTACAGCTACTGCTAATAGGGCACGGACGGTAGTAAGGCGCACTACAGGGCTGAATGTCTTGTCATAGTCTACCCCTGGTTTCTGTGAGAATCCCTTTACTACCAATCTTGCTTTATGTCGTTCGACACTACCGTCTGGATTGGTCTTAACTTTAAATACCCACTTGCAAGGCAGTGCTTTTCTGTTCTTTGGTAAAGGAACAAGATCCCATGTTTGGTTCTCATTAAGGGAATGTATTTCACTCAGCATCGCTCCTAACCACTTCTCTTTGTCTGTGCTTTCTAGAGCTTCGCGATAGGTTGAGGGTTCTCTATAGCTGTTAAACTCTTCAGTAGCAGCGAGAACAAATTCATCAAACCTTTGTGGTTTTCTGAGAAGGTTTCGATCACGAAGTACTCGTTGTACCGGAGAAGCTTCATTATTGGTTACTTCATCAGTTGGATTTATCTCGATAATAGTGTCATTAACATCTGTATCTGGGATAGGTATTTGTTCATCATCATTATCTTGTACTGATTCTTGTTCATCACTTTCTTGCACTGACTCATACTCACTTTCAACATCATCGTCATCGTCAAAGAAGTTTATTTCGGCGTAATGTTTATAGTTATCCTTCAAAGATTTTGTAATTTCCGAGATTGAATTTTGTGTTTCGGTGTAGTAGAGTTTGTTAGTGAATCGAACATCTTTGGCAATCATGATTTTATGTTTTGAAGGTACCCAAATTCTATAAGCTTTGGAAGTATCTGAATAGCCTGCAAACATCCCAGGTAAAGCTTTCGATTTGAATTTATCACGTTCTTTGCCATCTTTCAAAAGTATGAAGGCTTTTATTCCAAACTGACGCAGATGGAAGATGCGAGGCTTTCTTTGTACCCATTTCTCATAAGGTGTAGTAACAGTACCAAAATGTGCAGATATAGTTTTGTTGACACTCCTATTGGAAAGGTAGTTTGCAGTTTGAATAGCTTCTCCCCAAAGGCTTTGAGGTGCTTTGGATTCGATCATCATGCTCCTAGCCTTTTCCAGTAAGGTACGATTTTTGCGTTCTGCAACACCATTCTGGTGTGGTGTATATGGTGCTGTTAATCGTCTTGTAATACCATGCTCTTTCAGATAGTTGTCAAAATTTTGATTGCAGTATTCCAAACCATTATCGGACTGGAGACTGATAATTTTGTCACCTGTGAAATTTTCCATTTCTGCCTTGTAAAGTTTGAATTTGTCCAATACATCACATTTTTGTTTTATACAATAGACTCGGCTGTATCTAGTATAGTCATCGATGAAGGTTATGAAGTATTTCTCTCCACCGAGGGTTTGAGTCATTGGACCACAGACGTCGCTGTGCACTATCTCGAGTCGTTTTGTCGTGCGTAGTGTGTCACTGGGTTTACTAGGCAGTCTTTTAATCTTTGCTTGAATGCATATTTCACAATCTCCAAGTATTTCATCTGGCTTGAAATCTAAACCGATAAGAGTCTCATTCTTCAATGCCAACTTCATATCACCTTCATTCATATGACCTAAACATTTATGCCATTTATGAATTTTCGTGTCTTCTGCGAAGTTACATTTATCGTTTTTGTTGTATTTACATGATGTAGGATTTAAGTAGTACAGCCCATCTTTGCCTTTTGGCGCATCGAGTATAATACCTTCTTCAGGATGTGTAATTGTGGCCTTTTTATTTGTAAATAGGACAGTCCATCCAGATTCTGTGGCTTTTCCAATGGATATTAAATTCGAGGATAGGGTTGGCACATAGAGAGTATTTTTCAAAATAACTTCTTGAATTTTACTTTTGCCTCCAACATTGACATCTAGCATAATATTGACTTGGCCTTTACCAGCAATATCAGCTGTCGCATCTTGGGAAGCTAGTTTTAGCAGTTGGAAGTTAGATTTGTCGAGATTTCCGAAATAGTTTCTGTTATGAGACATGTGCGATGTACAACCACTATCAAGAATCCATGTATTATTTTCATAATCTGAACTCTTACTTTTGGAATGCATACATATAGCGTGGGAAGTTTTAGGAACTTCTTCGTTCGTTTCTTTCTTCTTCTTATTCTCCAGCTTTCTGCATTCATTGATAACATGTCCTTTCTTCTTGCAAAATTTACATGTTTTTATGAAATTCGACTCTTCTTCATGTTCATCTTTAGTATTGTTGTTGTTGTTGGAACCATTATTAATTTGTCTGGCTTCTGATTCTTCTAAAATTTTTACCTTAAGATCTTCAGGTTTCGGTAACGCGTCTCTGGATTCTATAGCTACACGAAAATTTTCGTAGTCAGGTGGTAAGCTGTATAGCATCATAACAGCGAGCAAATCCTCATGAATATGAATGTCCATATCCTGCAATTTGTCTACCACAAATAAATACTGTTGGAACTTGTGACGAATGTTTTATTTTACAATAGAATGACAAGTAACAAAATAACGAAAAACAGTTGCTATGGAGACTGAAGGTACAGTCCTCCTAACACAAAGAGTATGTAATCTTTTATCTTTGAAATCTGTTGCGCTGCGAGCCGGTCTGTCAGTACATTTTAACGGACTTATTTGTTTTGTAGGAAAAGAAAGCGGAGGAGAATAATAAAGAGAACGTTAGTTCTCTTGGTAGTTTGTGGTTAGGTAGGAGCACCAGGAATTAAAATACGAAAATGACTGAATTACCTTACCAAGTGGAGTACGCTAAAACTGGAAGAGCAGCGTGTAAAGGATGTAAACAGAAAATTGATCAAGGAGCCCTACGTATTGCCATCATGGTTCAGGTCAATATTTGCTTGATTATTCGGACTCAAATACTACACGGCATTGGTTTAGGATAAGTGAGGTTTAGTTTGATAGAGTCCATTGTAATGTTCCTATTGCCTAAACTGAATAAAATGTGATGTTTCAGTTACAACAGATTAGGTATCTATACATAGCGAAACAGTAAAGTGATACAATATTCAAGACTATGGTTTAACATGGAAGAATTATATATATTTTAATATTATCTCTGAACGTGCTGTAATGTTTACAATGTATACCTTTTTTATTTCTTTAGTCTGCATTTTTCGATGGGAAGCAGCCCAATTGGCATCATGAAGCTTGTTTCTTTAATAAACACCATCCTACAACCTTCAATGACATAGCTAATTTTAATAAACTGAAAAATGCTGATCAAAAAAACATCAAATCAAAAATAGGTAAGATTTTTTTCACAATTTTTATCAATCTCTTTAATCCAATTTGTTTTGTATTATTTAAATTCACTAATAATCACTATAATAATTTGGTAAGCACTCAAAGGCAATAGGGAATGAACAAGTTGTCTTGGTGGTTACCTCTTTTTTCAACTACTTAGGATTGAAAAAAGCCATAGTGCAAAATTAAGAAGTAATGGCCACTTAGTAGTAATGGCAATTTAGTCATAATTATATTGCAGAATATTTTGGTTAAGTAAAATCCAAAGCTTGATATAAAATAAAAAATACGAAATACAATAAAATAGTAGACTTAAATGTGACATACAGGTAACAAGGAAAGATTTTAATGTAAATGCTTGTGTGCTCACTTTTGTAGTACACATCTTATAAATCTTAGTTTGTTTTTTGAAGAGTAATTAATTTATTGCCATCTTTTCCCAGTAAAGGAAGCCAGTTTGGAACCATTAAAGGCAATAAAAAAAAATACAACAAATGTAGAAAATATACAATCTATATATAAAAAGCTTCCTCTAGGCTATGTTCCTAGCAGGCTGGCAGTGTTTCCTCTTTGGACGGCCAGGCTGATTATATTATTATTATTTATTATATATTATTATTATAGTTTCTATTCTTTATGCGTATGCTCACTTGATTTTACTTTTGTAGAAAACTTTTCTGTGGCTGTCATGCCAGATGAACCAGATGCAGGTGGTAAAGGTGGTAAATCAAAGGGCAAAGGAAAGAAAAGAACAGCTGATAGTGGCAGCTCACAGGCCCTTAAAGACTATGGTGTAGAGTATTCCAAAAGTAGCCGAGCTACTTGTAAACATTGTGATATTAAAATTTGTAAGGTAATAGTTGCACATAACTCTTATGCTTATAACGGTAACATTTAAATAACATACATGAACCTTGTAACAGCTTGTAAATACTGTGGTACACATTAACTACATTTAAAAACTTATAAGGCAGTCAGGTTTATTGTGAAATCGACATGATTCCCAACTTGGTTATGCTTGTTTCACCAGAATCGCACAATACTAATGCTGTGGTTAAAGGTGAAACCACACCTAAAAATGGCTCTCAAGCATAGCAATATTACTTACCTATACCAGTAGGTATTTGGTAACAGATTTTCAACCAGAGAGTGCTAGAAAGCCAGGCGAGTACACATGCTATGGTTTCCTCACTTGTTTTCCTAAAGTTTAACCTAAAGCGCAACTTGCGCTACGACTTTCGACCTCACTATCAGCCGACAAAGGCCTCCCCCATGGATCTCCACGATGTCCGGTCTTGCGCTTCTCGCAACCAGTGGCTTCCTGCGACTCTCAGAAGATCTTCGGTCCACTGTGTGGCAGGCCTGCCCAGTGACCCGCTCACTGCCCCTTCTATGTCGGTTACTTTGGTTCGCCTGCGGATTTCGTCATTCTTGATTCGATCTCACAGGGAAACTCTGAGCATAGCCCGCTCCATTGCTTTTTGGGTGACTTTGAGCCTTCTTAAGAGTCGCAAATATTATTTCAGGATGAAGTCCGTATTAAAAAGACTGTGTATGACACAGAAATAGGTAGCAAGTATGGTGGCCAGCCACTGTGGCATCACGTTAATTGTTTTGCTGAGAAAAGGGCTGAACTTATGTACTTTGCTGGTGGAGAGAGTTTGCCTGGATTCCCACAACTGAATGAAGAAGACCAAAAAATTGTTAAAGAGGCAATAAAGTAAGTTTATTTTAGGAATCCCTGTACACAGAGGCTCTAAACAGAACCATTTTGTTGTCTTAACTCAGTCCATCCATCTTACTGACTCAGTTTTGTAACTCCAAAACTCCTTAAAATTGAGTCTCGAAAGCTCGTGACTATACCTAAATGCCTACCAATATCGGGTTTTAAAGTTTTTACGTAGGAAAAAAATACTTTCGCCATTTACTATTTCCCTCAAAACTAATAGTTTTAGGGGAAAAAGTTAGTCTGCAAAAAAAATATTTATTTGTATTAAATATGTGCCATTTACCATTTCGTCATACTTTTTAGGGTTCCATACCCCTTTGGCTAAAATAACTGTCTGTCTGTCTGTCACCTGTATCTCAAGAACCGCGATAGCTAGATGGTAGAAATTCACAAATTATGTATTTCTGTTGCCGCTATAACAACAAATACTAAAAACAAAATAAAATAAATATTTAAGAGGGGCCCCCATACAACAAACGTGATTTTTTTGCCTTTTTTACGGAACCCTTCGTGCGCGAGTCCGACTCGCACTTTTTTGTTAATAATGTTCAAATGCAGTTGTAATAAATAGTATTTTCTACTGAAATTTATCTTCTGTACACTATTTATTATTTAAATGTTAATTAATTAGAAAAATAATTAAAATTCCTACTAAACTGAAGAAACAGCTTTTACATGATTTTCAACTTAAAATAGTGTTGAGGCATATCAGTTTGTTTAACTAAATATATGTGATAATAACACTTTTATAGGCCATTTACAAAAGATGAGGTACCAATAAAAAAACTGAAAGAAGAACCAAAAGATGCTGAAGAGCTAAAAGAGGAAAAGCAAAAAGCAACATTGATCGAAAAACAGAACAAGTTGTTCCAAAAAAATAGGAAAGCACTGAGTGAATTTAAAAAAAAACATGTGCAAGAAATGCTTGAACTAAATGATCAAGAGTTGACTGGAGGAAAAGATGAAGTAAGTACTTTATTATGAACTCATTCATCTGTTTCATGTTTTTGTATTAGATGGTTCTTTTATTAGTGATCGAAGATTGGATGCAAATTATGTTAAAAAAAAACGCTAAGTGCAAGTCGGGGCTCATTGCGTGTCAAGTTATAGTTTACAAAGTTAATTTAATCATCAGCAAATACAAAAATATTATATGTTTGTATTTCATAATAGTTCTCAGAGACACTGAAAACAAAAGGACATGTATTGGACATGGGATCACAAAATATTGATTTTAACATTATATTCTTACTAATTAATAAAGTAACATTGTTTTAGCTAGTGGACCATCTAGCCGACTGCATGACCTTTGGAGCTCCCATGCCATGTCCTGAATGTAAAAATGGTCAACTTGTGTTAGATTCCTTTGGATATAAATGCATGGGTAAGTAGATGAAAACTATTTTATTTCAAAAATGTGGAAAGCCTTTTTTTTACTGAAATCTCGCACAAAGTCTAAAAGGAAACTGGCTCTCAAGTGCAGCTGTGGGAATACAGTGTTAGGTGAATGGCGATAGACTTTAAACTCAAGGGTGGTAGCCAGCCAGTCAAGTACTACAAAGTAACCTACCTCTAGCTCATGTAGGATTCGACCTTGCCGGGGTATCCAACGTCACTACCACTGATCTATCATCGCCTTAAATTACAGTTTTGACTGATAAAACTCGATCTCGTTCCAAAAGAGAAAGGGAAGAAAATAATAATTATCAAAATGGTGCAAAACATGACCCCTTAGGGTTCAATCTTTTTTAAGTAAATGTTTAACTAATTAATTTAAAATTATGCAAAGACAATCGCTTTTATTATTGTTATTATGTAGATATATTATTTTCAGGTAATTTGAGTGAATGGACAAAGTGTTCATATGTCACCCAGGAACCAACGAGGAGATTATTGAAACTTTCAAAGGCTTTCAAATCGGATTATGGTTTGAATTACAAACCAAAAACTGGCGTACGCTTGTTCGAATCAGCACCACGGCCTGTAGTGATTGTTAAGAACGAGCCAAGTACTAGGTATTCCTTTAATCTATACTATACTAGCGGCCCGGCAGACGTTGTCCTGCTCTAAAATTAAAACAAAACTTAGAACCCGATTCCAGCGCCACCTACCGGGTCCAATCATCGAGGAACCCATTGAAATACACACACAAAATTTAATCCAAATCGGTCCTTTGTTACCGTACTCCTCCGAAACGGCTTGACCGATTTTTATGAAATTTTATATGTATATTCAGTAGGTCTTTGAGTAAGTTGTTATCTATTTTTGGTACCGCTAGATCCTACGAAAACGCGGATCCTACGGGAACGCGGGTGAATCCGCGGGGGACAGCTAGTAAAAAATAGATTACAACCTATTCTCAGACCTACTGAATGTAATTATAAAGTTTTATCAAAATCGCTCAAGCCGTTTCAGAGGAGTACGGTAACTAAAACTGTGACACGAGAATTTTATATATATAGATATAATATTATAAAGCTGAAGAGTTTCTTTGTTTGAACGCGTTAATCTCAGGAACTATTGGTTCGGATTGAAAAATACTTTTAGTGTTGGATAGCCCTTTTATCGAGGAAGTCTATATAGGCATAACATCATGCTATGTTGTGAAAATCCCACGGGAACGCGGGTGAAACCGCGGGGGACAGCTAGTGCTTGAAAAGTATCGCACGTTTTTTGTGGTTCAACTAATCCACCGTCATACTAAAAGTTGTTTAGCACAACAGAAATAACAAATTATCTAAAATATGCCATTTCAAAGTATGTATTATTATACACCTATGATTTAGAGTAGTATACTTTATGATTATCCAAAAATAATGTTCCCAAACGATTTCCCATGACGTAATATCATTGACAAGCGAATGTTCAATTGAATGGGTATATCCTTTGATGCTTCTTGTTTGGAATATGTGTATTGTACCAATATATTTTATTTTATTTTATTCCTTGAGTGAGATTTAAAAATACACATTTAACAGCCTGTGACCATTCCTGTTAAATGTAGCTTTTCATATCTCGGAAGTGTATAACCACAGACCTATTATCTAACCAGATAACGCAAGTACCTCAATTTGTATGAAGACCAACCGTGTCACTTTTTGGTGTCAATTAATTTACTTGTGGTAGGAAACATGTCCATTATTTGGGTTTGGCTTTTCCTGTACAGCTTTTAAAACTTAATACGAAACAACCAGATGTCGGTTGACGTCCGAAGGCAATAACGGTCGATCGCGGACTAAATGAAGCGGCGTAGAAAGCAGAAAAATTGTCTGCTTTTTGACACGCGAAGTACGTACATACACTCGCGACGTCTAGTTAGATAATAGGTCTGTGAGTATAACTGACTTATAAAAATAAATATTGTCATCAGTGTGAAATCAGATATACCCGTTCCGCCATTGAAGAATTTCCAATTCTTCCTTTATGGAAAGTTGAAGGATAAAGAAGAAACTAAGCGACGTATATTGAAGTTAGGAGGTTTGGTGGTCAGTAAGCTAACTGACACTATGGTAGCCGTCGTCTCCACAAAGAAAGATATCGAGAGAATGCCCGATAAAATGAAGGAGATCGAAAAACTTGATATTGTGGTAATATAAAATATTATAAAGCTGAAGAGTTAGTTTGTTTGAACGCGCTAATCTCAGGAACTACTGGTTCGAATTGAAAAATGATTTTAGTGGTGAAACCGCGGGGGACAGCTACTCAATCATACAAACAAACTTAATTATAAGGCGATGATAGCTCAGTCGTAGTGAGGTCGGATGTTGCGGTGAAGATCGTGGTTTCGTATCCTACACTGAGCTTGAGCTTTCTTTTAAGTACCAGATTGGCTGTCTCCCACCCTTAAATATAAAATTGGTCGCCAAGCCCTTGTTGGAGTGTTGCGGCATTTGCCAGTTTCCTTCTAGGCTTTTTGTGCTTACCACCTATGGCCCCATCATTACTTACCATGGCGATATTGCGGTCTAAAACAACCTTATAAAAGTAAAGAAAACTGTGTTGTCTAGGTTTCCTTGAGGAAAGAGCTTGACCTATATTTTATTGAATATAAAATTAATATAATTGTAGGTTGTAGAAGACACGTTCCTAGACTCAATAGATCCAAAAGCAACAATCACCGACTCTCTACAGGTCATCAAAGAAAACAACATCGCTGATTGGGGAGCAGATGTAAGTGTATACGTTTTAATTGCTTTTAGTTTTATATTATTGAAGATGTTAATGTTATAAGTATATGTATATATATTTCGAATATTTAGTAAAAAAAAAATTGTTCATACTTTTTATACAGCCGGCGGCTCGATTACCGCAAGAGGTCCTCGAAGGAAAGTCTATACCGAAATCTGGTAGCATGTTTGTGAAGTCATCTAAATCGGCGCCAGTCAAACTGAAAATTCAAGGTATGGAAAGACTGTTACATGTCATATATAGATCGTGCCATCCACAAACACGCGCCCTACTCTTATTCATAAACCCTTACAGTGCTAGTGTAGTACTGCTTATCGACATATACATATAGACATCGTGCTGAAACCGTGGGGCAAAAACTAGTAGAGTTATGGTTATATATACCGGTTTCTCCCGCTTTCCCGAGTGGTCTTATCTTTCCCCGGGATAAGAAGTATCCTATGTCTTATTCCAGGACATGATCTACCTGTGTGGCAAGTTTCATCAAACACATTCATAATATTTATTTATTGCAAATCGTAACATCCTTACAGCTTACACCAATTCGATGTTACAATAAAAAATTACAACTTCTATATAATAACAATAATAATAAATAAAAAAACATACATTCGTCCTAATCATACATCATTTTCAATACATTAGTATGCCGCTGCGATGAATTTCGACTGGCCCCAATAAAAAACGTCGATATCCTGAGATATCATATTGGTGTGTTCCGACAGCTGCACTTGAGAGCCAGTCAGCCATCTAGGCTTTGTGTGCTTACCACCTTCGGCCACATCATCACTTACCATGGTGAGATTGTTGTCAAACACAAGCATATCCAGAATAAAAGATTTAGAAAAGCCAGATTTAGAGGTGTGGAGGCCCTGGGGCAACATAGGCCAGCCAGGTGTCCCATGACACCTCTAGCCCTATTTATGTGGAGGCCCCGGGCAGTTGCCCAACCTTAAATCCGGCCCTGATAATATGTCGCATGTATGTGTTGTGTGGCAGGTGGGACAGCAGTGGACCCGGACTCTGAGCTGACAGACGTGGCCCACGTGTACAAGGACGCCGACGGCACTAAGTACACGGTGGTGCTCACGCAGACAGACGTCGTCTCGCAGAAGAACTCCTACTACAAGATGCAAGTGCTGGAGAGCGATACCGGACGCTCGTAAGTCTTACATTATAGCTAGTTAGTAACCGTTAAGTGTCTTATAATTTACAGCTATGTGCTGTATCAGGTTTTCAAGGAATTTGGTTTTGTCAAAGTCAAAACCAGTTTAGGCCCTAGAAGGGCACTTATGAAGGTCGAATTACAGAAGTTACCACCGGTTCGGAAGTCAGCCTTCAACTGAGAAGAACCGGCAAGAAACTCAGCAAGGTTACATTTTTTAAATATTTTTGGACCATCTGACTATATTGGCTTTTTTTTTCAAATGTTTAACAATTTTATTCTTAAAGTAATACAAAAATACATAAAAAATTATAACCCGCATTAGTTACCTACATAGTAAACTAAAACAAAAAATACCAAGCTAATAACAGCGTATTAAAAAAAAGGTAATTAACAGTAAAAAAAAAACAATGTGTAGGTACTTGTACAGAGTGCAGCTACCTCCAGACATCTTTATTTTTCTTTCAAAACTTTTTTTATGTGCGATTTGAATCTAGAATCAGTCATCTTGGTAACAGATGCTGGTCATTTATTATAAAAGCGAACACTATTCCCAAGAAATGACTTTTTAACTCTAGCTAAACGTTTTTAGCTAAAGTTTTGAAAGTATTACAATTTTAAAGTAAATATTTTTTAGTTTTTTTGGGTAAGCTTGTGTTTGACCACAATCTCACATTGGCAAGCGATGGTGTGGCCGAAATTTGTAAACATACAAAGCCTAGATGGGAACTGCCTCTCAAGTGCAGCTGTCGGAATACACCGACAGGTTTGGCGACAGATTTTCAACTTGATGTCAGCCAGTTCGTCGGGTGCTATAAAGTAGGCACAATGTTTTCCTTCACCGAAAGCTCAAGCTCACTGTAGGATTCGAACCCACGACCTTCGCCGCGTGTCTGTCGTCGCTACCACTGAGCTATCATCGCCCTAAAACAATATGTAACAAACATTTTATTCGTCTAGAATCCTACCTAACTGTAATTATGTAATTTATTTTAGCTACTGGTTGTTTCGATCTTGGGGTCGAATTGGCACGTCCATTGGAGGTAAAAAAGTGGAGAAATGTAGCAGTGTCCACGAAGCTGTAAACAAATTTGAAAATATGTACGACGAGAAAACCGAAAACCCTTGGATGATGAGACATGATTTCATGAAGGTAGTGTGAATTACACAATTAAAATATTCTATCTCTTACAACTATTAGGCCGGTCTTTAACTGATTTAATGTTTTCGGAGTTTGACGAATTATTTGCCAGGTAAAAACTTCAGTCCCAAAGCGACACTAAATTCAGTCGATGTCCATTTTGTTGACATTTAAAGGCGGATGGTCCCACGGACATCATCAAACTACCTTTATAATGTAAAAAAAAATTGTCGAGGTAATTTTGCTATAGTAAGTAAATATATATTCTATTTTAAACAATTTCCCATACAAAACGGCTATTTATATGTATGACTTCCCACACTTTATTAAAGTGCAACAATCTCAAAACCCCAATATCATCTGTGCCCTCAATTTTTGGTAAAAGTAGCATTGCAGAATAATTAGACATACCTAACTGGTATATTATATAACAGGTGCCAGGCCGATACTTCCCTCTGGATGTAGACTATAGTGAAGGGAATGATGATGCCAAATTGGATCTCCAAGTGGACCCGAACTCCAAACTACCTGAACCAGTGCAGAAGCTAATCATTAAAATATTCGACGTCAAATATATGAAGAAAACAATGTTGGAGTTTGAGGTAATGTATCCAAATAAAACAAAGTCGGGTTAGTTACACTATTTATAACTCCAAAATGGCTGGACCGGTTTTTTAGATTATTCTATTATTAAAAAAGGAGAAAGTTCACGAAAAAAAATATATGAAGAAAAATATTTTTAGAACGACATTTTTTTGGACAATGACTAAATATCTCGGGATCGGATTCACTGTTGATTTAGATTCACAATTGAACCCGGTAGGTGGCGCTGGAATCGGGTAATTTTTGTTTTCCAGATTATACAACGTCTGCCGGGCCCACTTGTGTATAATATATGTAATCCAATTCAGCTGTCTCCTCCCGAAGGATGCATCTTTTCCCGGGATCAAAAGTATCCTATAATAATAGCTTTAATAATAATAAATCCTATGTTTTATTCCAAAATATGATCTACCTGTGTGCTAAAGGGCATTGTTCATTTTCGGCTTGGCGTGAACAGAATTGTTAGAGAAAAACATTTGTACCAAAAAATATCTTTAATTAAACCATGAATATTGGTCATTTTTAGTTGTGTAGATTTACACTGATAAAAACATCAAATAAATAAGTATTTTAAATCATAATTACTTTTTCCTGTCGGCATTACGACTGCGTCACATTGCCAGCATAAAAAAATCAATTACAACTAATAAAAATCGATTTTAAAATGTGTATTTTATATCGATTACAATAATACTATTTTATTTAACTTCATAAGAAGGATGTTTAATTATTCAAAACATTTAACAAAGGCATTAAAATCGTGAAATCACGTTGTACTGCATTCATATATTTACAAGTAAAGAAGTAATGTTACTATTGAATTATTGCATTTCGATTATTCAAGATAATCGATATAATTATTATTTTTATGGCAGCCCTGGTTTAAGCAGTTTGACAGCTTTGACAGAGTTTGACTGAGGTTTGATTTGACTTGTCTGTCATTTCAAGTTATCGTAATCTCTTGTTTTGTTATTATTTATTTGTGAATATAATTATTTTATTTACAACAAATGTACAAAATATACAAGCAAATGTACAACTATAATATATAAAAAACTTCTTCGAGGCTGCCGCTGCTGCCGATCAGCAAGGTTCCCAGAAGGCTGGCAGCGTTTCCTCTTTATTTGTTGTTTTTCCGTTTTATACCTCGAACTTTGCTAATCATAATAGACACCGATGACGCTATTTACGACAACACTGGCATTCCTACTAGAACGTGGTGTATATCCTCTTTGATTCCTACCGATACTGTTCCAAGCCCAAATGTTGACTTGATTCCTACTATTTCCTACCATGGATGTAATACCTATGGAAGGTACGTCCGATGCTATGGAATTGAGATGCAACAATTGTAATTCCGACTTTAATCAAAGGAAAAGGCATAACCTTGATCTGGTGGAGGTGATGTCGGTAATACAGTGGATCTCACCCCAAGTGGTAAGTGTTTAATTCGCTATTTGTTATCCAACAAATCTTTGAATAGTATCGTGTCCCCATGCAGCCTATTTTTTTATGGTGTGGTATATTTGCTTTGTCAACAGGTGACTAATAGCACTGTAGTATGGCATTCTTGCTGGACTCTGGCTTTGAACATTTCGACTGTGGCTAATGAAGAGTCTTCTACTAGTAGTGGTTGGCAACATTGTTTTTGTGTTAGCTATAAATGTTCTTTATTAAGAAAAAGATCTCACGTCTACGTACTGATACAAAATGTGAACTGGTGTTCTTGCAAAGATGCATAGATTTGCACTTAATAATTGCTATGTTCTAACAATTGCACATAGTCTCTGAAGCCCTATCAATCATAAAAATGTCTCTAGACTGAAAATATTGTGTAACGGCTTTGATTCATAATGAAATCATTTGATGTGATATTAGCATCTGATGTTGTAGCTGGATAGGGGCTTTATATATCTACATGTTGGTTATAGGCAGATATAAAATTAATTATTGGGATTGGGATTTTGTTAATTCAATCCAATAATGGACTAAATCTTCAGACATGTCTGCTATATGCTGAGCTTTTGTAAGTTATGAATCTGATAAAAAGATAAGATGAGGAAAGAAATATTTTATTTCAAAAACCATTAATGAATGAATGAATGAATGAAATACTCTTTATTCTATACACCAAAATACAAATAATTCATGACACAAAAATAAAAAAATATATAAAAAAGTGAATACAATCTAGGCGGCCTTATCGCTTAAGCCATTTATAAATGTTTCCTAAAAAACTATTAGAAACACCTGGATACAAAACCTTATTATTTTTGATATTCCTACAGGGTAAAGCTACCAATTCTACATATTGCTTTTATTCTCAGTGACTGTTCACTCCAGGCCAAAACCCCATACAAAGTGGACAATGCCCTTTCAACAAAATATCTTTGGTTTGCTTAGTGAATAACTAATGTTGTTTATTTCAGCTGGACACAGAAAAGATGCCGTTAGGAAAACTTTCTAAAAATCAGCTTAAATCTGGTTATAAAGTGTTATCAGAGTTACTCAAGCTGATTGAAAAAGGAAATCCAAGTCAAAACAAAATTATTGATGCCACTAACAGGTACGATGTTTTCCTTCCACCGCAAGCTCATTGTGGGATTCGAACTGACGACCTTCGCCGGGATATCCGACGTCACTACCACTCACGCCTCAATATCCTAAATTACCGATTATATTTGCCTAATCTATAAATAAAATATAATGAAAAGAGCTCTTCAAGGTCGGCAACACATCGGCAATCAACCTGATATTGCAAATGCCCATAGGCGGCGGTGACCACTTAACATCAGGTGGACCGTATGCCTGCTTGTCAACCTGATGACATAAAAAAAATATTATAAAAATAAATACTATTAATGTGCAACCAATAAATGTGTGAATATCTTTTTTTACTTTGGATATGCTTGGTTTGACCACAAGCTCACCATGGTTAGTAACTAACGATATGATCAAAGGTGGTAGCCACATGAAGGAACTGGCTCTCAAGTGCAGCTGAGATCAGTGCAATGTTAGGTGCTTGGAACTTAACGGCCAGCTGACCAAGTGTACTACAAACTATATCCATACTATGGTTTCCACACAATGACTCCCTTCATGGTAAGCTCTATCTCAGTGTAGAATTTGAAGCTACGACCTTCTCACGATATTAGACGTCAATACGACAGCTATCTTAGTCTCGGTGTCCTATATATCTTTATCAATAAACTTTTTGCTGCTTTTTCAGATTTTTTACATTAATCCCCCATGATTTTGGTGTCAAAAATGCTCCGTTGCTGGACAACGTAGAAATGATTAAAACTAAGACAGAAATGCTGGATAACCTTTTGGAGATTGAGATTGCTTATAGTTTAATGAAAACAGGTAACTCCATACACTTCTACTAATCTCGATTTCTCTTACTATGAATGGGCTGAAATAGGTCGATCATATTATGCACTAGCTTGCTGCCCCGTGGTTTCATCCGCGATCCCGTTTCTCCATTAAAACTTTGGAACCATTTTTCATCGCCCTAGGGGGCGAATTTTGGAAAATCCTTTCTTAGTGAATACCTACGTCATAACAACTATATGCGTGGCGAATTTCAGCGCAATCCGTTCAGTGGTTTGAGCTGTGTGTTAATAGATCACTCAGTCAGTAACAATTGCCTTTTATATATGGTGTCCGGTAAGTAGCACGACAAACTTAAGGGGGTGATAGGTAGTTGTGTCACCTACCAAATATATAAAAATCACCTTGGTAAAAAGTTCTCAATTTTCGCGATATTTCGATATTTAAAATTTTTATGTATTGATTTTTTAATTTTAGATCTTAAATATCTCGAAAATGGTGACACTTTTACTAAGGTCATTTTTATATATTTGGTAGGTGACCCGCCCACCTATCTCCCCCTTAAGTTTTTCGTACTACTTACCGGACACCCTGTATAGACAGATTATTAACATCACGTTATAGCTCAAATGTTATTGAGTGTTGTGTTATTGTGTACAGAAGGTGACGAGTCAGGCGGTATGGTCGATGCACATTTCCTGAAGCTGAAGTGTGACATGGCGCCGATCGTGAAGGACGCGCCAGAGTACCAACTCATCTCGGACTATCTACAAAACACGCACGCTTCCACACATTCCCATTATAAACTTGAAATTGAAGAGGTATTTATATTGAAGCTATGTGCATTCTATATAGTGTCCAAACATAAATCTAATGAGGATTTAATCAAAACAATAATCACAATAGCAATAGATGTGATCCGCGGTTCTTCCGCCTTCCCGATATAAAAATTATTATGTTCTATTCCTGGATCTATGCATATATAATTATTAAAATTGATTGAAAATCTGTTTTAACTGGTATACATTTAACTGGTAGTACTAATGCAGGTATTCAAAGTGGTCCGCGAGGGCGAGGACAAGAGGTTCAAGCCATTTAAGAAGCTTCACAACAGACGTCTGCTTTGGCACGGTTCACGTATCACCAATTTTGCTGGCATTCTTTCACAAGGTATGCTTTAAATAATATGAAACCACATAGAACAGTACTGTGTCGATAATAATCTTCCTTCCCCCAAGTTGTAATCTATGTCCAAACATCCTAATTGTGTTTGATTTGACGGCTTTATTTCTTTAACATGTTCATTTCTAAGTTTTTAGCCTTATAATCCTCAGTGCTACTGCGATGATAGCTCAGTGGTAAGTGACGTCGAATACAGCGGCAAAGGTCGTGGGTTCGAATCCTACAATGAGCTTGAGCTTTCGGTGAAGAAAAACATCGTGAGGAAACCATAGCACGGTGGTAGGGTACTATGTGGTACTCGACTGACTGGCTACCACCCTCAAGTTGAAAATCTGTCGCCAAGCACCTATCGGTGTGTTCCGACAGCTGCACTTGAGAGCCAGTTCCCATCTAGGCTTTGTGTGCTTACCACCTTCGGCCACCATCATTTAACATGGTGAGATTGTAGTCAAACACAAGCTTATCCAGAATAAAAAAAAAAAAAAGTGAGTGCATGCATATACATTTTATTGCTTACGAGTATAAATGTCAAGCCATATAATCTCAAGGCGCGGCATGCACTTGGGATTATAAGACTTAACGCTTAACGCGATATTCATTACGGAAGTGTGAAATAAAAATATTCTACTTCTTTTACTGATCTACCGAATGTTATATTCCCTGACAGGTCTCCGCATAGCACCACCTGAAGCACCAGTTACAGGCTACATGTTCGGCAAGGGTATATACTTTGCTGACATGGTGTCCAAATCGGCTAACTACTGTTACACCAACTCATCTAACCCTATCGGAGTAATGATGCTCTGCGAGGTCGCTCTAGGGAACATGTAAGTTTATATTCTTATAAATATATTTTTACACTGCATGCAGTTTACAGAGATAAGGAGTAGGCACAGTTCCGCCTACTGCTTATTTCCAATAGTGTCTTAAGAATAAATTCAGGGAAAAAAAATTTTTTTTCAAGATTTGGACGACAGTAGAATGCCATGCCATAATGTATTATTTTGAAATTCATCTATCAGTCAGTCAGCTAGAACAATTGTACAGTAAATTTACAGTCGAAAGCCTTGTAAGTGATGGAGAACTCTTTCATGATTGAGGTTGGGTATTATAGTCTGAAAAGGGATTTCACAACATACAGGTCAAAAATACTTTACAATGGGAAGCGCCGGAAATACAATTCCACACAAAGTAAAAAAAACTTCAAATTATTGATGAAGTTAATAAAAAATATTAATAATCATACAGGCATGAATGCTACGCGGCAAAGAATGTCAAATTATCACCAAATGAACACTCGGCGTGGGGTGTGGGTCGCACGCAACCAGACCCCGAACAGCACCGCACTATCGAAGATAACGTCATTGTACCGCTCGGGACGCCCGTCACCTCGCCGATATCCACGTCATTGTTATACAACGAGTATCCTTTACTAATATATCAACGGCCCATCGCGGCTTCGTTCGTCTGGGTAATAGTTTGTATTTTGTTACTGTTTACTAAATAGGTTATCGGTAAAACACAACCTCTCAGTTCAGTACTATATTCCTAACATCATAAACAATAACTTTTGTTTTATGACTTAATAATTAATCAGATTTAAATTCATCAGACTTTCATACAAAAATAAAAATATTTAAATTCAGCGCTCTAAATTTTACGAACTGTACGCCTAATTCAGAATAATAATTTACTGACTAATAATAATTCTGAATTAGGCGTAGAGTGACAGTGTGTTTTGAAGGTTTGTTCTTGGTAAATTTATTGTTTTGTAAAAAGTCAAAGATCAAAAGTTTTTTTTATGATGTTAGTAATACAGTACTGCAAGGTTGTTAGTGTTTTACCAATAATCCTGTATATTAGGTTTCACCACAATACCACAACGGCAAGTGATGATGTGGCCGATGTGGTAATCACACAAAGCCTAGAAAGAACTTGCTCTCGTTTGCTACAATGTTAATAAATTTCCTTAGCACATTTCAGATTCATTGTATATGACGTCGCGCAAGTCAACGTGAAGTACTTGCTGCAGGTTAAGTTTAAATACTAGAATGGAATTATTTTTTGAGCATTAAATTTATTTCCATTTATTTTCATGCATTTAATGAAAAATGTATGTTAATAATTATATAATTGGTATGTGATAAAGCAACCTAATAATTTACAAATTAATTCTGTTCTGTTTAAGCACAGATTGAGTAGTACGTTGCATTTAAATATGTTTCATTATTTGTTAATAATTCATGTTATGAAATATTTTTCACATTTCAGATTTTTTTGTGTTAAAATATATTTTTGTAGTATTACATTAGATTTAGATAAGCTTGTCTTTTGGTCGAAATCTCATGGTATTATTCATAAAGCAGCAAATTTTCTTTTAATACCATAAATACCAATTTTCATGGATATAATGACATATTTTTATAAACACGAAATGACTACTGGGATATTCCTAATCCTAGTAGTTAGGGCTTTGCGACTAACGTCAGTCAGTTTCTCCCTTTGTTTAATTTTTTGCGTAATGTTGAGTAATGGTAGAATTATGGCCATATTGTTTAAATAATACTAAGTATGTTTGTCATTTTTACATATTTTTAAGGACTCATATTATTATAAATTGATTATAAGTATTCAGAAGTCGTTTTGAATCTCTTTTGGCTTCTTTGTTTTAGTATTTAGTTTGTTTATTATCCTTATCATGTTAGATTTTTATGGTTTCTAGCGATACAAAAGGATAACGATAGAAAAGAGTAAGAATGTGAATTACGTGATATTATTTTTGTTGTTCATTTAATTATTAATTACATAATTTGAATTATGATCCCCAAATGTTAGGTTTTTATTTGGTTAATTAAGAGATGGCTTTACCAATTTGATTAATTAAATCGACATAATTTTATTATTGTTTATTTTTTCAATTACTTTATCCAAATCAACCAGCATGTTGTTTTCAATAACATATGGCGAGTGGGAATAATAATTATAATAATATAGTAATAATGTTTTATGGAGTGGCAAGGTTGAATAAGATTAGGAATGAGTACATAAGAGAAAGTCTGAAAGTGATATGAGTGACTGAAACGCTGAGACAGAGTCGTTTGTCGTAGTATGGATATGTTAACATAACAGGAGAAATGTAAGTCATGTAACCACGGTTCTTTTTATACACCTGATGATAAATGAATACCGTCGCCTATAGACATTAGCAATACCGGTCTCAAGTGCAACTGCCGGAACACACTAACAGGTGCTTGGCGACAGATTTTCAAGTTGAGCGTGATCGCCAGCCTACAAAGTACCACCGTGCTGTGTTTTCCCTCACCGAAACGTCAAACTCAGGATTTCAACCCAAGACTTTCACCGCTGGCATCCCCTTATGAATATGAAAATGCAGGATGGATATACATATTATGGTTAGAAGTATACCGAAAGAGATTGGTGGATCGTTTTAAAGATGATATGAGTAACGACTTAATACCGATAAGGACCGAATGGAAGAAATTAGAAAAGTACACATTGCGGCAACCCTAAATAATTGAGAACATGGCAGGCAGAATGCGATCAAGTCGACGAGCGTCCGCTTTCCCTTCCCTCGTCGACTGAGGTGTGCCGATTCGAATTAAAACGCATCGACATAAAAATACGCCTGTCGATTTGTCCCGAAATGAGTGCAAAAAAAAATACTCAATTCGTCGCGCCAATGGACACAGTATCATACTAAATATATGAGGCCAATTACTTCGATTCGACTTGACTTGGCGAGCCTAGTGGATGCGAGCCTTTACTTTGCATCAATTTGACACAACATTTGTTTTAATGTGTTGTATTTAATGAATCTGAATGCAGCATAAACTAGATTATCGCGTCAATTTTATGCGGCACGTCGCGCCTTTGGTTGACTATTCATCATGAACAGATTCTTAACCAAAGTACATTTTCATCATACATAACATAAGTAGGTAAAAGTGAGTTTGAAAAATCTGTAAATTATTAAACTTTTAACAAACTATAATTTAAGTAACTAATACTTAAGATAGAATTTATAAAAATGATGCAATAGGCAAATACTTATTTGACAAAGTGAATTATTCAGGTCAACATTGCAAGGAAAGGTATACCTAGTTAACTTTATATAAATTCTACTTGAACATTTTCTTTTGCCCTTTTTTGATACAAATACTTTATTTTTCAATAGACAGAAAACAAATACAAAAGTACAGTATACAAAAGATAGCAAAAAAGATAATGAGGTAAGTACATGTAAAAACATTAGTGGCAATTTTAGTAGGTATCAACAAAATGTGTGGCCATGAAAATTCCACTTCATAATTGATTTTTTTCCCAGATAGTTCCCCAAAATTACGATGAAAGAGAAAATGGACATTGAATTTGAGTAAAAATATATAAAAAAAGAATCAGAATGATACAATATTTTGTTGACAAACATTATTTTCATTTTTCAACCATAAATTATATTGTTTCATGAATTGTTCAGAACCACTTAATAGAAATTGATCTTTCACTAAGTATGGTTTTAATTTATCAAGAACTTTAAAGTTTAGTTTGTGATGAGCCACAGGTTCTTGGTACTTCAAACTTTCACTTAGATACTCTTTAGTCAGATATATTTCATATGTAAAATTCCAAAGTGACTGATATGAATACAACTTGTCCCTTAGTAATACAGTGTTGATACTGTGGCAACAATAAATTAAAATTATTTTAGTAAAATCATCTTCATTGTTTAAAATAGTTTCTATAATAGAAATAAATGGTGCTATTCCAGTTCCTTGTGCTATCATAATTATCCTATCATATCTATTTGGAACTAGCTCATATGAGCCATAAGGACCTCGCCACATTGTTTGCTCTCCAATGTTCAAACTGCACAAGTAATTTGAAACCGGTCCATTTTCATATTTCTTCACTATTATTGAGAAATCACAGATCTCCGTGTCTTTAATTCTAATAGGTGTATAAGCTTTAGAAAATGAATGATTTTTATCGCTATATTTCAAAAGGAAGTGATCACCAGGATTCCACCAAACAATACTTTTGGCATTAGAAATTGATTTCTTAAATGTGATAAGTCTGTGAGAGTCGCACACCTCAACATTTTCCAAAACGATAAAAGCACAGTACTCTAATTCTGATATTGCATTATCTTTAGATACACTTATGTCTTCCCCATTCTCAAGGTATCTTCTATAAAGTACCATTTGTTTCGCGTACACATCAAATACACATGGATTACATCCACTGTTACAACAATCGTCTTTGCTTGGCTCTGCTGGCGGTTTCATCGTTTTCTTATAATATACCCTACGGCCTACTCCCCAAAGAGTATATAACTACTCCCTACTAAGTAGTGGTTTCTTTGCGTTACCTACTACGAGTTTCTTCAAAATTCAATTAAGTAGGTAGGTACACATTTGTTTTCATTTTCTTTCACTCCGTTCCAAAGAGTGCTCCGTTCTGTGATTTTTAAATGTCAAATTGTAAATTTTTTTTTTCAAGTTTTTTGGCTTGGTACCTTTAAGCCATTTCTTAATTTAAAATATTCATTTTTTATGTTATTGTCACTTTAAAGTCACTGTAAAGTCTAGTCCTCGTCCGTACAAGTCCAGTCTAGTTGTAGTGAAATTGGCGGCTATTCCACTAAAACTTTTCACTGACTTCTTGGGACAACCTTCAAATTGACAATTTCATCTTTCTTATACATAGAACACTTATCATTCTAGCGAGGTCTTATAGGCCATTTCTACCAAATTCAAAAACATTTATTCAGTTTAGGCCCTAGAAGGGCACTTATGAAGGTCGAATTACAGAAGTCACTACCGGTTTGGATCATCGGTCAAGTTATTATATTCTTCTTTTAGCGAAGTGACGTTGCGTTTTCAATTTATTTTCATTAGATTCGTGTATTCTGAGTTTTATTGAATAATATCGGTGGTGTTCAATAAAGATCAATCTAAGTGCACAAGTGGAGTGAAGGAAGTAAAATGAAAGCGTGTGTCCTGACTTTTCAGGTTGACCCAAAAAGTCCATGAAAAGTTTTAGTGGAACAGCCGCCAATTTCACTAAAATATGAGCGGACTTGTACGGACAAGGACTACTAGACTTTATAGTGACTGTGATGTAACGAGACTATGCACGGTGGTAGGGTACTTTGTAGTACCCCACTGGCTGGATACCACCCTCAAGTTGAAAATCTGTCGCCAAGCACCTATCGGTGTATTCCGACAGCTGCACTTGAGAGCCAGTTCCCATCTAGGCTTTGTGTGCTTACCACCTTCGGCCACATCATCACTTACCATGGTGAAATTGTGGTCAAACACAAAGCTTATCCAGAATAAAAAAAACTGTATAAAATATGAGAATATTATACACCTACTTGATACTGGCGAAATACCAAAGCCATTGGACGCCAACATAGAATTATATATTCAAAGGTCACCAACCAAAAAAAAAAACTAGCTATATGAGTCACATGGACTTACTATATGTTATTGGGACATCAAAATCGATGATAGATAGATTTTTCTGACATTAGTAGGCCGAAACCGGCGATAGATAAATTATTGGGAACGGCCGTAAATGGAAAGGTAACTCTAAATACCTATCAATTGCGAAAAAGAGAAAGATAACAACTACGTTGGGTGGGACAATCTCTTTCTTTCATTAAGGGTAAGTAGGGTTAGAAAGAGATATTGTCCCAAGTCCCAACGTAGTTGTTAGCTTTCTCTTTTTCGTAATTGATAGGTATTTACTTCAAGTAGGTATTTAGAGTTACCCATCCATTTATAATACATAATTCTTGAGTCTATCTATTATTATTGACTCTGGAACAGGCATGAGAAGCAATCTTCCCTTAAATGTATGTCTACCACCACAATATAAAATACAAAATTTCAAGTAATTTTGATAATAACTTTTTTTATGATCAGTTTTTAACTTTAGCTGAGATATCTTTTAAGATACTAATTTTAATAATATGCTGTATAGGACAATTTAGATCTAAATTATATGGTTAACGTGTCTAACGTATTTAATTGAATAAGGTAAGTATATATAAGAAATTATCATTTGTCTAAATAATAGGTACTACATTGTACCATTTATGTATACTTTAGGATGAGGATGACTAGAAACAAAATTAACTATAGGAGTTAGCGCATATACAGACAAACAGACGCGAAAAGCGATAGTTTTACTTTGTAATTTGTAAGGGCAAAACAAGTGACTCTTTTTTCTCATTATTATTTTCTTTTGGCACTCAAACTCAACTGGCGCACAGATTAGGTAGGATGATTTTGTAGTCGCTGCTGGTATTTAATGCAGGTGTTTTGGATTTCTTCCTTCTCAGTGCACATATTTTAAATTATTCGTGTATTTCATAAAGTTGAATGACTTTTCATATAGTATTGTGAGTGAACTTGAATCGTGCTCTAGAATGTTGTGTTAATACAAAGTGATGACTTCCCAAAGATGATCGTGTCAAATGCGAGCCATGGGTTTATTTGCAAAAGCTTTAAAATTATAGTTATTTACCTTTTTTGGGAGCTGCTTGAAAACCGTTTAGCAGCCCTTTGCCCATTTCATCTCATAGACTTGGAATCGTATAATTTAGATTTTTATTACTAGCTACATTATTTAGCGAGCGTTATGTAGCGCCCTCTACACAGACGCCAGATAAATACCCGGTTTGCTGCCCGCCATAAAAATTTCTTTGGCCCATTGCGTTACGGTCGGTGTAAACAATTTTGTAAGTATTTTTGTTATAATTTTAGTAAAAATTTATATTTAATTAAAACTGAAGACATAGTTTTTGTTTTTATTAGAAATGAGTTGATAATTTTGTCTTTTCTGCATGTATTAGTTACTTTATTTACCTAATGTAAGCAGACTCCATTATAATAATGGCTTGGCATCTGTAAAAGTACATACTTTGATTGTGGTTCCAATCAGTAACCACTTATCAGAGAAGAATACCCCAGATTTATCAAGTGTGTTAAAGCCTAATTGCCATTTTAATGTTCATTGGATAAATTCATACTGTTTTTCAAGAATTACCAAGTAAATTTGTACGACAGATAAAGGTGGTTGTAATAGATTGTTGTACCTACCACAGCGATGAGAAAAAAAGCGGTTGTTGACGATGTGTTTGTGTAGTTCGCTTGTTTCTTGGTGTTTTTTGACTTGGTTGAGTTTTACTTAGGTTCAGTTGTTTATTACACACGTTTGTGTATTCAGGAATAATCTTTGTCATTATTCATATTAAAATCAATATTGCGTCCATGTATAATAGTACTGACGCTGGTTGAATATGTAGATAGTTATCTATATTGTTGGATAAAAATATGTATCAAGTAGTGAAAATATATATTTTTCATTTTCAGGTTTTATCAGTTAGGTGTTTTATTAATTGACCAAAATGTCTGATGATGGATCAACAACTGTTGAAAAGAAAGGACGTGGTAGACCAAAAGCAAATGGAACACAATCAGTGAGCATTTTGATTCATAATTTTTCATTCTGTTTATTATTTAATTAAGTATGAGTATATTCAAAGTCTACAATTTTATTACTTCAGGAGGCCAAAGTAGATGCAAAGAAAAGAGGCAGGCCCCCAGTAGTGGCTAAAACAAAAGAAGCTAAGTCTTCTGATGATGAGCAAGCACCAATTGCAAAAAGAGGACGAGGCAGACCAAAAGGCACGAAGAAAAAGGCAGCTAAAGGAAAGGTAAATTAAGGGTGATTAATTACTTATATGACCAGAATAAATTTTGTATTTCATTCTAGGAACACCAGTCACATCATAACACTAATGATTTAAACACTTATTGCATATTACATGTTAGTCTATGATGCTTGTGTGACACATTTGATAATTGAACTGTGTTGCTTTGTTAATAATATTGTTGTTTTATATTATAAAAAAAATTTATGATTGTTGCAGAGTGCACCAGTAGAAGGTAGAGGGCGTGGACGTCCGCGTAAGGACACAGCGCCACCCAAAAAGGATGCTGCCTCGACTGAGGAGGAACAAGATGAAGATGATGAGGAAGAGGAAGGCTCTGACCAATAAACTGTGTGATGTTTCTTGACACAACAATCACTTAGTTTAATTTGTTTGTCATGATAACTCTTGTTGTGTCTATTCCTGCAATTTATAAGTTTTTTGTAGACGAAGACATTACTAAATCATGGTGTATGAAGTATTTTTGACACAATAACTTTATATAGGGTTATCTTGACAGTACAAAATTCTCAACTGAGATTGTCTACTCAAATTTTAGTCATGCGGGATAAAATTCATATTATGATTATAATAATATATTTAAAATTATACTTGCATTAAGTCAAAATGTTGCATTTCCATTGCATTTAAACTCTCGAAATGTTATAAATATCACGCATGAATAAATTTGGGGTGACTTAGCTCTCCCTAGCAACGTACAACTTAAGATTTAATTTGTAAGATCCTTTTTTTGTAGATTCTATTCAAATAGGTATTTTGTAATCTCCGATTTATGTTATGAATATCATACAATTATGTAGATTTATTAATTTGACCATCAAGTCTAGTATTATTTTTTTATGATTAATTAAATAATCTTCTTTTTTTAAGTTGTATTTTTTTCTCCCTTCAGTGCTTAACAATATAACTTAATAGACAGTTTCAGTACTGAATTATTTTATGGATGTTCACTAAATAATTGTCTACTTTGATGTTCCACAACCAAACAGTTGTGTGGGTAGTGCTATTTTGTATCCTTTTTTACGTTTAGGCTGACAGATGGAAAAATTGTTTTGACATTTACTGTGTGTATGTGCGTGAATGTACAATTTTAGAACAAAATATAAATAAATTAATTAAATCTATTGAATGTTTTAACTCTCAAAAAACATCTCTTTTTTGTCTGTATGTTTACCAATACATTACAGGCTACAACAAAGCGAGTATTTTGCAATATGTCAGGAACTATGTATAAACAAGGATATTATAAAGAAACTAGCCGTCCCCCGCGTTCCCGTGAGATCAAGCGGTATAAAAAAATTGATAACCTATTCTCAGACCTACTGAGTATACATATAAAATGTCATCAATATCGGTCAAGCCGTTTCGGAGGAGTATGGTTAACTAAAACTGACACGAGAATTTATATCAGAAACATATCAGAATTTTGAGGAATTTTATATATAAATAAAGCCTACAAACATGTCATGCCACTAATATTATAATTTTGAGAGTTTGGATGGATGTTTGTTACTCAATTACGGCTGAACTGATCTGGATGAAATTTGCAACAGAGATAGATTATAGATCCCTCGGGAACGCGGACGAAACCGCGGGGCGGACCACAGATTACTGATATGTAGTGGGGCGGACAACTAGTTTGACATATAGGTTCCCAAATCCGCTAACACCACGGAGTAAAGAAGTATTCTTTACTCTACTTCTTTACTCCGTGGCTAACACCAAAGAGAATATAATTACTACGTAAAGCTCGGAAGTTATTGTTCCGAGACGTAAAGCTAACACCGTGCGTAAAGGAACACAGACAGACAGACGTACCAAAGAGTATATACAGAGGTACCAATGCTGATTCACGGGCGCGGTCATTGTTCTTAATACCTTTACGTAGTATTTATATTCTCTTTGAGCATACCTAGTTAATGTTCTATGACTTAAAAGACAGATAATAACATTGATAAGCGAGTAGAACTGCTGCAGCTTTCTTCTGTTACTCAACTAAAATACGTGCCCTTTGGGCTGGCTTATTACTCAAAGACCTGCAAAGGCCCTTAGATTTAAGCCACTAATTCAGATACACCTAGTCTGAGAAGCAATACCGTTAACGGTTGTGAAAAACGTTTTTTTTTACTTTATTTGATAATACTGAATTTATAACGTGGTAGTAGCTATTTTTTTTATTTACATCGCATTTCCAGTTGTATTAAAGTCTGTAAATGTAGTGATTACATTCTCTTTAGTCCTCTGTGCATTGATCGAATATTTTTTTATCTATGCAATGGCTTAATTCATAAAATCATTCTTTATCATTTATTTATTGATTTTCCCGCCGTTTATTTATTTATTTAATTTATTTTAATTTTTAAGATATCCAACAGCTATATAAGAAATACATGCTTAAAATAATTGTCTAAACAATCCAAAGCCAATAACAGGATATCCTAACATGATACGGTAAGTGTATACAGAGCAGAGCATGACATAATTATTGAGTATAAACTAACAAAAATAATAAATGAACTGTGTTATATGAAGGTTTATTTGTGTTCGTGTCCATGTGGAAATGTGTGCGAATGTATGTATGTGCGTGTGTGTGTATGTGCGTATGTGTGTATGTGCGCGCGCGTGTGTGTGTGTGTGTGTGTACCTATATAAGTTTGTATACGTGTGTTTATGCGTGTGTGGCTGTATATATGTATAATGTTTGCTGTGTTTAAGCATCATCATACCTCTCGATGGGATAGCTTTTTTATAATTTTGCACTTAAAAGTGTGTTTTGGGCATGAATAGATATCGATATGGCTAAATTTATTTAATTATCCTCTTTGTAATACAATTTAAAAACTGCTGTGAAGTCATCTACTGACATGATGATTGTCAGGTTGGCACTGCCACTCAAGCTGAATGCCGCCAATTTTTGACTACTTTACTATGTTCTTATGTCCACCTTCGATGTCCTTTCTTTTTTCTGCCTATTTGATGAAATAATTCTTGATACCTATAAATATATAAATAAATGCATTTTTATTACTACACGATCACTATTATTAATATATAATAGCACCGCACTAAGCACAAGGCCGCGTTTCTGGCATGTAGATTTATCGAACTTCTGAGGAAATGTGTCTGTTTCACTGCATGAATTGGCTATTTGACAGTTGTAATGAAAAAACATGAATTATGTTAGATATGGTAACTTATAAGTTAAGAACAATTATACAATATGTTTTTTGGATAAAAATAATTTGTAAATATTTTATTTTTGAAAAATAAACTTGAGTTTTTTTATCTGTGGATTACAAGAAACGAAACACGGGCGGTTAAAATAAAGAAATGGCTTAAAGGTCTCGATACCAGGCCAAAAATCTTCTTAAAAAAAAAAAAAAAAAAAAAACACGGGCGGCCATGATTTTTTAAAATTCGACGTCACATTACATCAAATAAACAAAACGTCGTGTATTTTTCGTTTGCGGTAATTTATCAGGATATTTAATTAGGCACGGCACACGTCTTGTAGCTTGTCATTTTCAAAAATCAAGTGAAAACCTAAACTTTCCACTCAAAATATGCTGAAGAGTTAGAGCGATCGTCGTTACTTTTGTTTATTTATTGGGGTATGACGTCACAGTACCATATGTCACATGACCGGCTGTTTTCGTGCGAGTTTCAAATTAATGAATAAAAAATCTATTTTTTATCCAATAAATAAGGGTTTTTTGAGAAAAAAATTTATGTAAGAGGTATAAAATAAGCCTACGCAATTTTTTTTATACTTTCTCGAAAACTGTCAAGTAGCCAAATGCCCAAAACGCACAAACGGCGAATAATGTTTCGTCTCACTAGACTTCCAATGATCAAGGAATGGGTGTTCCAGCCAGCCCGAAGGTACGTGTGTAGTGGGGGTCACCAATATCGGGGTAGTGGAAGTCGAAGCAAATCATAGTCCTTAGGTATTCGTAGAATCAAAGGGTTTATTTCACGAACGTCGTGATATTACAAAAATATTGCTATACAAAGACTACTAGACTGAAACTAGATTGAAACCGATATTAGATATCATTATTATACATTTAATAACATAAAGTCGACAGTTATTGAAAAAACTATTATTCAATAAAACTCAAAATACACCAATTAAATGAAAATAAAACGAAAACGCAACGTCACTTCGCAAGTTCCCGCCAAAAAGTCCTTTTAAATACCTATATTTATTTCCCATAGTACAAAAAAACAAATTTTAAACTGAAGGTAGAGCCTGCACGTATAAAAGCCACGTGTTCTTATCTGTGTTGGCGGTCGTCACTCACAATATGAAGTGAATATACGTATATTTAAAAAAATATGAACATATTTATAACATTAGAATGTAACATACTTTAGTATAGGTAGAACACAAGATATGATTTAAAATTAGCTTAGAGAAGCATCAGAATTTTATTTGCAATTTTTAAATACATTAAATTCCGGTTTTTGCATACTAGCCAGGGTAATGCATAGACAAGGATCTACGAGTAATATTAACTGGTTTAATAATCAAAGAATACTACTCTGTGGGTAATGGTAGGTACGAACCTAGGAACAATAACTAACATGGAAGCCGGGCTAAAATAAGAAATGAAATGCATATACTTTACCTTTTTTTACTTTCGACGTTAATAATGCGTGGGAAAGAAACATATAATACCGTTCTGTTTCGTTATTATGCAGGTTGTCACAAGCTATTTTTTGGCTAGTGATGGGCTTATCATCGACATTGTCGTGTCGATATAAGTCATCAAAGCAAACAAGTAAACATAGTTAGTACTAGCTGTGCCCGCGACTTCGTCCGCGTGGAATAGTGACTTTGGGCATATCTTTTGGTTTATTTTGGATTAACAAATGTTCGACGTGATTCTTTAAATTGACATAACTTTTTTATTTAAGAACCGATTGACATGAAACAAACACTAAAGGTTAAGTGAAGCTTACCACAATATATTAGTGAAAACCACATCCGAATACGCCGTTTCTGAGATTAGCTTGCACAAACAGACAAAATTCTAACAATCATTGTTTTGGGTGCTATTGCGTTGATAAAGGACCCAATAATAGTTTTTCTCATATATCTTCCATGTACATATAGCGATCCGTAACATTTTTATTATGTGTACCTATAGATAGAATAGTTTTCTATTATATATTTTTTAATTAATATAGTTTATCCTTTTCTTAACATTCCCATGTTATTATAATTTATTATCAGTATAGGCGCTGGCTGTCGACGGATAATCTGCCAAGTGTGGCTGTGGTTTACTAACGGATTTACCACGACCGAATATCCGTCAAGTGTGGTAGGAAAGAGACGATAAGAATTTGACACAAGTATAAATGAAACTACAATTATTAATTTAATGTCTTTATTAATCATTAAAATCCATACTAATACTAATTTACTAATTAATATTATAATTATAAAATATTATAAATGCGATAGTGTGTCTGTCTGTCTGTTACCTCTTCACGCTTAAACCGCAGAACCGATTTAGATGAAATTCGGATAGGGATTGTTGGAGTCCCGGGAAAAAACATAGGATAGTTTTTATCCTAGAAATCACCCTTTAAGGGGGTGAAAAGGGGGTGGAAGTTTGTATATGAAAAACCTATTGATGCACTGACTCCATTTCATTTTCATTTCACCAGCATTAGGAAATCTGCAACAGTATTGAAATGATTATCGATAACCATTTTTATATCACTAGTAACCTATACTTGCGACAATTTTATTTTTCAGAAAAATCATAAAATAAAGCAAATACGTGAATTCTTTTGAGTAGATAGGCATAAAGTACTATTTTTATTTATCGTCTATCACTTTTTTATTTCCAATATTGAAAAATATATCTCTAAACTCACCGACGAAATGTTAACCTTTAGTTCTCATTTTCTTTTCTCGAACTATGGGATTTACACCCTTCAACAACACAAGACATCTTGTCCAGGGCACTGTACACCTCTCGTATATACTTTCTGGCCACGTTCTCAGACAGAAATTAATAATTAACTCGCTTTTTTCACTTAGTAAATTCGTCAAACTCCCGATGCGTATCAACAAATCCTTACAATGAGTTTGAGCTTTCGGTGAAGGAAAACATCGTGAGGAAACCACAGCACGGTGGTAGGGTACTTTGTAGGTAAGGGTATTTTGTAGTACTCGACTGGCTGGCTACCACCCTCAAGTTGAAAATCTGCCGCCAAGCACCTGTTGGTGTGTTCCGGCAATTGCACTTGAGAGCCAGTTCACCTTTAAGGCATTGTAATAAGGTGTACAACACATTAGCAATCCCCTGGTATTGCCAATGTCTATAGGCGACGGTTGTCACTTACCATCAGGTGACCCGCCTGCCTCGTTGTCACTTGTGACATAAAAAAAAAAAAACAAAACATAAAACTACAAAATTAAGTTGATAGCCAACGTAAGTATTTTGACGTCTTGGATAGAACTTTTGTATTTGTTAGCATTATAAGAGGACCAAAGAGGACCATTTGACATTTTGCTTGTGACACGTTCAAAAATAATAAAAACAAACAGCCATGTTTTGTTTCATTCCCACATTACGATATGCTAATTGACATAAATGAATAAACTGTATAGTACTCGGTTTTTATTTTAGCCCGGCTTCCATGATAGTTATTGTTCCGAGGTACGAACGATCCCTTTCAAAATAGCTGGTAACACTGTACGCGCCGCGTCATTCGTTGGGAATGGTGTTCGTTCAGTGTCCTTTGGTTGGTTTGGTTCTAAGGTTTGGTTCGGTCGTTGAAGATTCTTGTTATGGATTCGTGTGTGAACTGAATCTTTATTTATTTAATCTTATCATCAGTGTGTTATTATAATAGTTGTTTCAACTTTCAATCCGTTTTTGTGAACTTATACAGCGATGTAAAATTTATTCATAATGCAAATAACGGTGTCGCAAAGTGCCTTCAAAAGTTTATGACCAATTTCGAAGTTTCGTCTAGAGTTTGCGTTTTCGTGTAGTTATCTTTTAATTTGCTAAAGTATGGTTGAATATTTTAAAACTGAATCTTGCCACTTTTCATCAGGTTAGTACATATTTATAATAATTAAAACAAAATGTTTTTTTTAAAGTGTGGAATGCTGCAAAACAGGTGTACATGTCCATTCAGTGATAATGTTTGTACATCAATACAATATCATTCCCTTTGTTACCATCAAATTGCATGGTTTATTATATTTTGCATGCTTTGTATTGACTTATGTGGTGGTGGAAATATATGTAGTATTTAATTGTAAAATGAATTTACTACTCCAGAGATTATCACATTTGTTCTTATTTAAAACTTTCCTTCTTGTTACTACAGGTAAATTGTAGGACCTTCTCATGACATTATTTAGGTGAATGGGAATAGAGCACCTATTACAATCAATTTTCCAGTTGCATCACATAATGTACTACACACACACCCAATTTTTGTAATACTTCAGCCCCATAGTTGGCTCCACAGTTGTCCTGTTTTGCATCGTAGTGATTTTCCTGAGTAATTGAAATAAATCTTAGAACAGTTGTGTTTTCTATTTAGCCCCTTGGTTCGCAGAACTACCTACCAAAAAGTTTGATTCCTGTAATCACAATTCTAGTAAAGTTGTATTCTAAATCACAAACCTGGGATAAATGTTAATGGTATATCAATTAAAGTTTACAAAAACCAGTTAGGCTGGTTACCCGATGGTATCAGTGGGACTGCCAACGTGTTGTTGAATTTTACAATGCCTTAAAGGCAACTGGCTCTCGAGTGCATCTACCAAAACACACCAACAGGTGCTCGACAACAGATTATAAACTTGAGTGTGGTATCCAGCCAGACGAGTACTACAAAATACCCTTACCTACCACCGTGCTGTGGTTTCCTCACATTATTTTCCTTCACTGAAAGCTGAAGCTCATTGTATGATTCGAACCCACAACCTCCGTCACGGTATCCAACATCACTACCACTGTGCTATCATTGATGTGTTAGGTGATCTCTTCTAGGCTTTGGCTTAAATCACATCATATTTTTTATCATTTACTAAGGTCAATCATCTAGTAACGATTATGATCTATTATATGGGGTCACTAAGATTTAGTCAGATTAGTTGTTTGTTTTCGTTGTGTTACGAAATTCACCCTGCTATGCTTCACATCGGATGATCCTGATACTTTTGCCACTGTTGTCGCTGAAGCAATACTACGACAATATGGCTTTGCTTCCATAGTTGCACCACTAGTGACCGAGTGCATCTCATGCAGCAACACCCAGTGAGGCATTGGCGGTGAGCCGGATGTGCCGAAAACTGTCTATCGAGTCTGGCATCGTGGTCTTCTATCAAAGTATTAGCATACGGGCTTCCCTAGGTGCTTATTATGCAAATAATCTCTGGCAGCAGTATAGTATGTATACATAATTTAAAGTAATAGAAATAATAAAATAATAAATAATTTATAGTAATAATAACAGGGGTGCATGGGGGTCTGAAGCTCGTCGTTTCGCAAATATTTTATGTAAAAAATTAATCGAGGCCTCGGGTGACCGGCGGGCGGGGAGCTTTTTCCGCCAACGCATCAGCTTGGCCATCCAAAGAGGAAACGCTGCCAGCCTTCTAGGAACCTTGCCGATCGGCAGCAGCGGCAGCCTCGAAGAAGTTTTTTATATATTATAGTTGTACATTTGCTTGTATATTTTGTACATTTGTTGTAAAGTAAAAACATATAATATTTGAAGTATACAGCAGTCACATGAGAACCGTAGGCGATTGTAGTTGATCCAATAACATGGATGTAAATGTCGGCGTCTCGAAAGACTCTGCCATCCCCGGCACAGTTGCTGCTCCATATTTAGTGATGGCTTTGATGCAAACATCCCTCGTTCCGTGGCAGAAGAAAATAACAAGCATGCGCGTTAAATGTTAAAGATACGGTAAACGCATACCATCACATGGGCCGTATGCTTGTTTGCCATTTGTTTGTTTAATTGTATAAAAAATACTATCTATAGGGGTCCGGCCGAACTTGAATGGATCGACTTCTCAGTCCTTCTAAGTACGTGGTTTTACTAATTTGGTGGTAGATGTGTTCCTTAAACCGTCGTGCAGGAATTAAGAACTGACTAACAGCAGTCAGGACACTTTACTTATATTGTGACGGTTTTATTTAATATATATGAATATATGGCGATGATAGCTCAGTGGTAAGTGACGTCGGATACCGCGGCGAAGGTCGTGGGTTCGAATCCTACAATGAGCTTGAGCTTTCGGTGAAGGAAAACATCGTGAGGAAACCATAGCACGGTGGTAGGGTACTATGTGGTACTCGACTGACTGGCTACCACCCTCAAGTTGAAAATCTGTCGCCAAGCACCTGTTGGTGTGTTCCGGCAGTTGCACTTGGGAGCCAGTTGCCCTTGCCCTCAAGGCATTGTAATAAGGTGTACAACACATTGGCAATCCCTCTGGTATTGCTAATGTCTATAGGCGACGGTAGTCACTACCCATCAGGTGACCCGCCTGGCTCATTGTCACTAGTCATATAAAAAAAAAAGAATAGAGGACCCTTCATCTATAACTCAGTATGATGTACAAGTAACTTATTGCGCTTTCAAATGTCTCGAAAGTACATTAAAACCGTTGCTTACCATGTGCAACAGTGAATAACGGCGAATTGCCTACTTACATTCGGCGTAAACTATCTGCACATGACAGAAAACTCGTATGGTAAATTGTGCACGTACGGTGCGTTACTCCCGTACCGGTAACTCTGCTTTATTCCGCTGCATTTTATGAATAAGTGTATATTATGTTTATATGTGTACCTATATTATTTAAACATTTCAAGGTACTGTCGGAAATGGCTTCAGCCAGTCCGAAACTTTATTTCCACCAACGGCATATGAGCGTAAAAGTCGTGCTGAGGGACGGCGCGTTGTTTACATCCGCAAGCCGAATGTGCTTTGATAGATGTGGTGGCTTTGTGGCGAAATTCTAAAATTACAGCTAGTGGTAAATTTATGCGAAAGATTTTTTTCTATAGATGATATTTGCTGAAGGTATATGCATGCCAATTATTTATGGTTTCTGTGGAAAGTTAATTACCAATTTTAAATCAACTGTCTTTTGGCTATCTCTTAATTAATTTGTTACCGTTAAACTGTGACTATGATGATCATTTTCTCTATTTCCGAACGATACACTTTCCGCAGCACCGCACCGCGATGTTGCGTTTAATCACGCAACATAGCCTAGAATGAACTTCATTTATTATTATTTTTTTATATCGAGAATGTATTATTCGATAACTTTCATTAAATTTGCGTTAAAATCTTACCAAATCTAATTAAATATGATACACTTTCCAGTGTTACTAGAAAGGTGGTTACAGACACTGATGATTAGATAACATTTTATCTACAATGTTTTTACGTAGATACGTTTAATATAAGTACATTCTTGTTAAATGTTCAATAGGTAGTAATTATTAATCATACTGCAGTTATGGAATGTAAGGCATATTCAATTTTAGAAACGTGAGTTCATATGCATTTCTCAACCACATTACCGGGAATACCGAGTTTCAATCCTTGTTTCTAAATCATACTTGCAAGATAAGTGTGATAGGAGCAGGAAGTTTTAAAATCAAATAAAATAAACTTACAAGAATATTTCTTACAAGGTAATTTCTTGTCATTCCTGCTACATTATATCGGATATATCTGCTTATCATGGAATATTTAAATTAATTACCTAGTCTCTTGTTATTGTTTTATTTATATATTTCATGACATTTCAGTATCATTAAAAAAAAACATGGTAATTTTTTTAATGGTATGGAAGACAATACTTTCTTTTTCCTTGTGGAAATTATTATGGGCTAAAATGTTAATGTTTGGTAGTTATAGGCTCCTTCACAATGAACGATCGTGGTCTTATAATCGTGACACGTGCCATCCGTCGTTGTACAGGTAGGTATTGCGGCACTCGAATGTTTAGCTGTATTGACTATACGCCGTATACGAGTCTTACATTTTAATCAGCCCTCTATGGGCTTTGTGCGGTCGTTATGAAGTGGTGATCCAACCTTCATAGCCACTATCTTCTGTTTACTACAATAAAGACCAAAATATGCAAGCTAGTTATTTCAGATAATATACGATTTTGATCACGTAAGAAACAGAACGTTTGGGAATTTATAACATTTCCTGCACAAAATATGATCAGTCAATTCATTATTAACATTTTCAATAGTGTGCTACGCTAAATATTATGCAGATACCATGTTTTTATCTGGTTAAATTTCCAACAAATAGCGATTTGGTACCACCCGGTCGTTGCCTCAATGAGTCAGATGCACGCCACCGCCCGCCATGAGTTGACTCAATACTACTATTGCTAACAGTTCAGGTATCTTTAAGCTTCTTTTGGCTTGTTACAAATCTAATGTATATATCGAATTAACGAGTCATCATAATAACTTTATAAGGATTTTTTCATTATTTGTCAGTTTTAGGTTTTATACTTACGTTTTCTTGGTTGCATTTAAAGCAAGTAAGACCATTTTTGCCAGCAGTCATGACACCAGAAGTTCCACAATTTTCAACTTCGCAACAACCTAGTCATATCGCATGTGATCTCTCTATTATGCCATGTCTGTCATTTATTATTTTTGGTTTCACTTAACTAGATCTATATTGTAGCAATTGATATTGCTTGCAACTGTGTTGATAGGTGACCTCGTTATTGTCGTTGTTATATTTTGTGCAATAATATAATTATTTTGTTTCAGATAGCATGGCGTAGATAGTGCTACGCTCCTTGCTGTCAAAAAATATTCGTCGCGGAATACATCGTTTTTGAGTAAGTATACCTGTTTTGTACAACAAAATTAATTGTTTTTCCAATCGATTCGTTTTGTATGTGCTTGCTTTGAAATAAAGAAGTTGTGGTAACGAACTAACAAAGATATATCATGTTTATAAACAGTGTTAATAGCGATGTTAAATGGAGATAGTTAGTGGGTCAGAGCAACGGTCGACGTCCTGAATTTTTAAGTACTCTATTAAGGTGCTGGCTTTACTTCGGTCTCGGTTTCTGTGCGCTTTTCTCTCGTTGATTGCGTCTTTTTACTTTCTCACGGCGGTTTCACCACAAGAGGCCGCTATATCAACGTAAAGCGCAGAAGTCTCGCTCGCCTCGAAATGCTTCAAAGTTAAATCTGTGTTAGCACAACCTTACTTATCTACGGTTCGTTTACACAGTTTATGTCTTCCACCTTCCTAGAGGATAATGATACTCCGTCCTGTGTACGGCTCATACAAGAACACACGTGAACACATGTGGGACAACACGAATTGCTGGTATCTAATGTGTTATCACTTTTATGTCGGTCAGAAATGCAATAGCCAGTTTTCTAAGCTCGGTAAACTTTCACGTCTCCCGGTTGGCAGTTAATGGACATAACTAGTTACTTACTAACCAGTTTTTTTTTACAACATTGGGTCTTTTCTTCGCATCATGTTGTATTTTGCAAGGGTTACGCTCTGACTGACGCCGGAAGGTATACAACGACATGGGCCCGTTGCGGATGTTTGTGCGGCCATCGCTTGTCGGTGATACTGTTTTGCTACTAACCGCTCTAACGAAGTATCTGATTACTCAAGTAATTTGATACATCTGAATTGAGGTTTAAAATGTTTTTAGCTCCTTATGTAGATGAGAATTAAGGGGGTTAAATAGGGATGAATGTTTGTATGGATATCAACGTCGTTTTTGAAATATGTATAAGACATATTGAAATTGGTGATGAGGCTTCTAATTTTATGTAAAAGTAACTCTTTTAAGCGTTTTTGGCACTTTACGTTATTTTTAATGTTAGAAACGTGGAAATTGTGTCACGACTAACGTGAACGTAATAATTATTATCCAATATTGATTAGTTAAAATTATAAAACTATTACTAGATATTACTACCGTATTGAGGTGTTTCTCAGTAATATAATATATATTGGTTTTGTACAAGTCGGTTTAACCGGAATGAAAATGTTCCATTTGTGGACAGCCTACACTCAACAGTATGCGTACGCACGCCCTAAGCCACAGACAACCTCTTAAAAAAAAGACAACACTGAGTCTCTGGTCACTACACTGTTCCGTCATTGCGAAAGCGCTGACTAATGATATCTTCCGATAATAATCGTGATTTCTACGTACTATATTATTTCTACATAAGAGTGAACCCCTTAATTGGGTAAGTTGTGCATTTATATCGCTTTAATAGTTGGTTGAATTAGTGTAATTGTAGTAACTTAGTATGTATAACCTCATCATGACTTTCATCTTTGCCATGTCATTTTATCATCTCCACAATCGATATATTAGTATATTTAAACTATTTTATTTGTATTAAAATCAGACTCGCTACCTTTTTCTAGCTTAGAACTAACATTTTAGCATAAATAAATTAATGTAAAAATAAATAAAGTTACGTTCCATGTTTTAAAGAAAGTACGTTATTATACGTTACCTATATAGTATGTCGAACGTATTTACATTATTCTAGTAAGCTTATTATTTATTTTGATTTAATTACAAACAGTCCTTCTGCCTTGTTTTTGCCTAAAACCTTGACTGCCCCGTCTTGATTGCTAATTAGTAAATACCGTTTCCATCTTCATATTTCCCATTCATTCATCGGTCACCCATCAGCTTTGCTTTGCTTCGCCGTGCCTACTGGAATCAAGACGCGTTATGTAGCAGTCAAGGTTTATAATTTGGACACTTTAGTAAATGGCTACTTTCTGCAAATTCCAGGGTTTTCTACCGGACTACCGGATTTTCTACCGGACTACCGGATTTTCTACCGAAGATCTTCTGCCTTTTTATCGCTAAGTGGCCATTACGGTCGCCGACGCCCTATTTAGTCGATTGTGTACTACGGCCGCACTGCTACCGAGGGAAGTTAAGTGTTGGTGGAGGTATTCCTGTGGCTAATGAATGACCAACGTTCGGATAAAGGACCCTGCCCTGCCTATCTATCCTATTAAATTAATAAAATTGTTAGCAACAATTAGGAAATAAATTCTACCTTTGTTATAGTACTAATTTTGTCTCATTTATCTCTGATATAATAGTACAACGTAACAAAGTGGCGCCCACTTTCGCGGTTCTGAAGGTCATTCCTATTAGTCACAGGTCTAATTACTATTTAGTTTTTCTTGGTGGTGGTATGCTCATGGTTTTCTTTTCTGTAAAACGATTATTGTTGTATATTTCAACTAAGGAGTGATTTTCTTTTAGTATATAATAAATAATTGTATGTTAACTACATATTTATTTTTCCATGTTCTGTGACACTCATTAGTTGAATATATTTTCTTTGTATTTTTTCCGCTACCTATGCTTTAATATTGTTTTTTAGCACAACAAGATCGTTCTGTTACAATAGTTGATTAATGTAACAGAAAGGACTTTTAGTAGTTTTTTTTTTCTTCATGATAAGAGTGTTTAATAGTTAGACTTGCTTGTTGTTTTCAAATATTTATTTCTGCTTTGATATATCTGCACACCCTACGCAATCTTCACTACTTTAAGGCTAACAAGTTGCGTAATTATTTTTCTTTATATAATGGATCACCTTATCAAATTTCTTTCATTACAAAAATCTGAACTAGAGTATGAGGTTGGTTTGCGTGGTGATACGCCTGCTGATAGTGTAGCAGATTTGCGAAAACAAATCACTAAGCTTAGTCGCATTTTTGCATCAGAAGATATATTGGAGTCACACCTTGATACACAGGAAGATCTGAAAGGTACTAAAGAGTGCCTTATTAAGAGTAAAAATTGTTTAGGCACTATAAAAGTAAAATTTGATAAAAATTTATTTTTACGCACTGAAAATTTACTAAATCACATTTATCACCGTTTAGCTAGAATTTCTCCAGGAACTGCGGCAGAAATTAATTCTCTAGATGAATTAAATAAGGACTACCAACATCAAACTAAAGAACTTACTAAGTTGGCTCCTAAAAGTCCTACAGCTTCAACATCAGTTGATTCTAACCCGAGCGGAGGCAAAGAACAAAATATTTCTTCCATTGCAGTTACTTGTGACCGCGGTATAAGTAGCGACTTACATAAATTAAAATTTGATGGGAAAACGTGTGTTCGAGCATTTATACAAAGAGTTGAGGAGTTTATTCAGGCTCGCAATGTTTCTGCCAATAAAGTTTTGTCGTTTGCTACAGAGATCTTTACTGATAATGCTCTCCACTGGTACCGTAGCATTAGAGATAATGTAAATTCTTGGAATGATCTAGTCACTCTTTTGAAACAAGATTTCGATCAATTCGACTACGATTACCGGTTAATGTCTGAAATTCGTACACGATCACAAGGTGAAAGTGAAAATATTACCATTTACTTATCTATTATGCATGGTATGTTCTCTCGTCTATCTCGCACTATATCTGAAGAGGAGAAGATGGAAATACTATTGCATAATATAAGACCATATTATGCCAATACCTTAGCTAGTTGTCCAGATATCAAAACTATAGATGCTCTGAGAAATCAATGTACGAAATTCGAAAACTTTCAATCCAGACTATCTCAGTTTCGTGAACCACCTAAGGTTACAGCTGACACACTCGCACCCGAATTCGCCTACATCAGACCAAGCACTTCACAAAATAAATTTTTTAATAATTCTATGTATAAATCTAATAATAGTCAAAACTTCAACAAACCTATGCAAGAGAAACAAACATACAACTACACTAAAACTAATAATAACTACACTTACCCTGTTAACGAGGTTGAGGATGTCCCAGTTCAGGCAGTTGGTCCTAATGATGCTAAACCTAAGTATTGTCCTCGCTGTCGTTCTAATGACCACTCGTTAAAAAATTGTAAAGAACCAATGTTTTTAATATGCTTTAAATGCGGGAAGAAAGATGTTACTTACCCTACTTGCCCTGATTGCGTTAAACCACCCAATTATCCAAACCATAGACATTCAAAAAACTAAATAACGTGGATTGTAGCTACCACCCATATTTTGACCAGTCGGAATGGAATAGTTGGCTCTCCTTTATCAAAACTTTTTCACAAACGTATAAAGTAGCTACAATCCTACATTCTAAACCAGCAAATGATCCTCGCCCATACATAAAAATTAAAATCAGTAACTCAAACTCCCTAACATTATTTGGACTTCTAGATTCAGGATCAGTAGTGACTATTTTAGGCAACAATTCTCATCATGTTTTTGTAAAATACGGCTACGCTATTAAAAATGAGGAGGTTGTCACAGTGACAGCTGCTGGCGGCCAGAAACTAAAGTCTATAGGTACCATGCATCTACCGATTGCTTTTAATAATACATGCTCTATTATTAAAGCACACATAATACCAGAAATTGAAGTTTCCCTGCTTTTGGGTATCGATTTCTTAACTGAATTCAAAATTTTTCCCAATAATTTATCAGAAGTAACATTTCTATCAAATAATGACCCAAAGATTATGGAGATTTCAATTTCAAATAATATTCAGCCCTACGATAATTTAAATAATAATCAAAAATGTCAAGCCGATAAAGTTGTAGAACAATTTAAAGATATTTCTTTCGAACATAAAGGTCTTGGCAGGACACACCTTATTACTCACAAAATTGATACTGGCAACGCTGCGCCAATTAGGCAGAGGTACTACCGAATGTCACCCGAAAAACAGCGTATTATCACGGAACAAGTAGATGAGATGCTGGCTCTTGATGTTATTGAGCCCTGCGAGAGCCCTTGGTCTTCCCCAGTTTTAGTAGTAAACAAAAAAGATGGGAAACCCCGTTTCTGTTTGGATAGTAGAAAATTGAACTCTATTACGAAAAAAGATGCGTATAGCCTACCATACGTATCTGAAATATTAGATAATCTAAAGGAGTGTCGTTTCCTTTCCAGTCTAGACCTTTCTAAAGCCTTTTGGCAACTGCCCATTCATGAACCGGATCGTGAAAAGACGGCATTTTACGTACCTGGACGTGGTTCTTTAATGTTCAAAGTAACAGCTTTTGGACTATCTAACGCTCCAGCAACTCAGCAACGATTAGTCGATCTTCTATTCGGTCCTGAATTTGAACTAAAGGTCTTTTGCTACTTAGATGACGTCATTATCGTCAGTAGAACCTTTGAAGAACATGTGGCATTACTACAACGTGTCCTGGAAAAACTACGTAATGCAAATTTGACTATTAACCTAAGTAAATGCCAATTTTTTCGTAATAAGCTACGGTATTTGGGATATATTGTGGATGAACAAGGGCTTCGTACTGATCCCGAGAAGGTGGAAGCCATTTTAAATTTCCCCACTCCTACAACTAAAAAGGAAGTAAAACGGTTTCTTGGGACTGCATCTTGGTACAGGCGTTTTATCCCAAATTTTAGTACGGTTGCTGGCCCTCTAAATAAACTCACTTCTACAAAAAAGTCCTCTCCAACTTTTCTCTGGACCCTAGAAGCAGAACATGCATTTCTGGAGCTTAAATCTCTTTTGATCAAATCACCAATATTAGCCTGTCCAAACTTTGACTACCCTTTTGATGTGCATACAGATGCCAGTGACTTTGGTGTAGGTGCCATGTTATCGCAAACAATTGATGATATAGAGCATCCTGTGGCTTATATGAGTCGGTCTCTTTCTGGTCCGGAACGCAACTACAGCGTCACAGAAAGGGAAGCGCTTGCTGTCTTGACTGCACTAGAGCACTGGCGCTGCTATCTGGAAAATGGCAAAACATTTTACGTATATACCGATCATTCTGCCCTTATGTGGTTTATTTCCCTCTCTAACCCTTCTGGTCGTCTTGCAAGATGGGGTGTACGTCTTTCTTCTTTTAATTTTGAAATTCGTCACCGTCGCGGTAAAGACAACATAATTCCAGATGCGTTGTCTCGATGTCCAGTAGCTGAAATTTCTAACACCCCTGACTCCGACTCTGCTGTTTCTTCGTCCTCCAATAATTTACAAACTCCTATGCTTTCTGGTACTACCCCTTCTCCACCTAACACTGTTGATGGTTGGTATTTAAATATCTTCAATGGCTGTGCAAACTCCCCAAGCAAGTTTCCCAACTACCGGGTAGAACATAATACTCTGTATCGTTACATGAAGAGTAAATCCATGTTGACATCTGAGTTTAGCTGGAAGGAAGTTATACCTAAGGAACAACGTGTTAATGTTATTAATACTAATCATGCTGCGCCTACTGCTGCACATTTTGGTATTTTTAAAACGTATCGTCGTTTACTTTTGAATTACTATTGGCCAGGAATGTATAGTGACGTAGTCAAATATGTATCTGAATGCCAAACTTGTCTCGCATATAAACACCCTACTCATGGCACCTTAGGAAAAATGGGTCGACCTAAAAATTGCTCACGTCCATTCCAGACTCTGTCCATAGATCTGGTTGGACCATTACCCACTAGCAGAAAACAAAATAACTATATATTTGTTATAACCTGCTGCTTTTCTAAGTACTGTTTACTTTTTCCCTTACGACAAGCTACATCGACTGCTATTTGTAGAATACTTGAGGAACACTTATTTCTGGTTCACGGAATTCCTCAAACTGTTATCATGGACAATGGATCTCAATTCATTAGCCAACAATTAAATACCTTACTCTCTAAATATAAAATACCTAATATCCATTTCTTACCTAAATATACCCCCCAGGTCAACACAGTGGAGAGGTACAATAAAACTATTATTGCTGCTATTTCTACGCTAATTAATAATGATCATAGGGCATGGGATACGAATCTAGCTAAAATACAGTTTGCAATAAATAGTTCCGTAAATGAAGTGACTGGTTATACCCCATCCTTTTTAGTATACGGTCGCGAACTGGTTTCCTGTGGGTCGCACTACATAGATAACGATATTCCTAATGATCTCATATTTCTACCAAGAGACATTTACGCAGAGAACTTAGGACACCTCGCTGACGTTTTTGGTAAGGTTCAGACTGCATTGTTTGATAGTCATAAGAAGGCGACCCAACGTTACAATCTACGAAGAAAATTTGCTGAATTTAGTGTAGGCGATATCGTCTGGAAAAGATGTTTTTTCCAGAGCGACAAAGGAGCTTACTTCGCTAAAAAGCTTGCTCCCAAATTTGAAAAATGCTGTGTGATTGAAAAACGTTCTCCTCTTGTCTACATTTTAGAAGATATGGCAGGTCGTAACATTGGAGCCTGGCATATCAAAGACCTGAAATTAAAAATATCATCGTCGTGAGGATTTTTTCCCTTCGCTACGAATTTATTTAACTAGTTATTAATGTAATTTGCAAAGTTGTTTTTTTTAATATGAAGACAGTTTTGGCTTATGCCCAGGCATAACCCTTTCCTAGAGAGGGGGGTAATGTCACGACTAACGTGAACGTAATAATTATTATCCAATATTGATTAGTTAAAATTATAAAACTATTACTAGATATTACTACCGTATTGAGGTGTTTCTCAGTAATATAATATATATTGGTTTTGTACAAGTCGGTTTAACCGGAATGAAAATGTTCCATTTGTGGACAGCCTACACTCAACAGTATGCGTACGCACGCCCTAAGCCACAGACAACCTCTTAAAAAAAAGACAACACTGAGTCTCTGGTCACTACACTGTTCCGTCATTGCGAAAGCGCTGACTAATGATATCTTCCGATAATAATCGTGATTTCTACGTACTATATTATTTCTACATAAGAGTGAACCCCTTAATTGGGTAAGTTGTGCATTTATATCGCTTTAATAGTTGGTTGAATTAGTGTAATTGTAGTAACTTAGTATGTATAACCTCATCATGACTTTCATCTTTGCCATGTCATTTTATCATCTCCACAATCGATATATTAGTATATTTAAACTATTTTATTTGTATTAAAATCAGACTCGCTACCTTTTTCTAGCTTAGAACTAACATTTTAGCATAAATAAATTAATGTAAAAATAAATAAAGTTACGTTCCATGTTTTAAAGAAAGTACGTTATTATACGTTACCTATATAGTATGTCGAACGTATTTACATTATTCTAGTAAGCTTATTATTTATTTTGATTTAATTACAAACAGTCCTTCTGCCTTGTTTTTGCCTAAAACCTTGACTGCCCCGTCTTGATTGCTAATTAGTAAATACCGTTTCCATCTTCATATTTCCCATTCATTCATCGGTCACCCATCAGCTTTGCTTTGCTTCGCCGTGCCTACTGGAATCAAGACGCGTTATGTAGCAGTCAAGGTTTATAATTTGGACACTTTAGTAAATGGCTACTTTCTGCAAATTCCAGGGTTTTCTACCGGACTACCGGATTTTCTACCGGACTACCGGATTTTCTACCGAAGATCTTCTGCCTTTTTATCGCTAAGTGGCCATTACGGTCGCCGACGCCCTATTTAGTCGATTGTGTACTACGGCCGCACTGCTACCGAGGGAAGTTAAGTGTTGGTGGAGGTATTCCTGTGGCTAATGAATGACCAACGTTCGGATAAAGGACCCTGCCCTGCCTATCTATCCTATTAAATTAATAAAATTGTTAGCAACAATTAGGAAATAAATTCTACCTTTGTTATAGTACTAATTTTGTCTCATTTATCTCTGATATAATAGTACAACGTAACAAAATTGGTGCATACATTTAAGTAAAGTACTTACTGTATGGTATACAAGAGGATATGGGTAGAGCAGGTTGTTTCACAAGCTTAAATAAATAAGTGTATATGTCTCGTTGGGGTTTTGTTAATTACGAGTAGATGTGATGGTGTGGGGGAACAATGACCTTAGGGCATTATGAACGAAGGAGGCGGGCCGAGCGGCATCACAGCCGCTAGCCGCAACCCGCAACAGTCGCCAGTATTGGCGCAGTACACCGCATCAGCGGAGCCGATTGTTTCTAATTGAATTAGCCTGCAAGTGGAACGCGGCTGCCGCACGCACCAACCTACCGACGGCCCTACACTTATACACACTCTCTAAAACGTTTTACATAATACTAATATTTGCTTAGTGAAACGGCGAGAATCAACTTTCTTGAATGGGAACTATCGAACATAAGTCTTTATTATTTACATCTGCGCGTGTTATCGTACTTACGAATTTGCTGCGGTACCGAATCTGAAATTTATGAACAAATAAACTTACACAACGTATGTTTTCACTTTATGTTAGTTATCATTTTTTTATATAAGTAAAGTTAATTGCACCGCCTACCATGTGTTGCATTTAATGGAGAAAATTGCAACACTTGTTTGTATGCTCTATCCATCAAAGTTATTCTAAGGCTCTACCTAAGGGCCTCGAATTACCTAGTGCAGTGACGTCAGAGACTTAACTAATCTAATAGTGAAATGATATTGATTGTAGCATTCTAACAGATCCACTCATAGGCTTGTCGACTTGTATTATTCTTGGAATTGAATGATGTATTAATTAACTTAACCTTAATAGTTTTTTAATTGTGTATGAGAGAGATGATGATTTTTTAAAATAATTGTTGACTAAACTTGTGAGAGAGTAGTCATTTCGTTACGCTCGACGTATGAACTGTGAGTCTGCAGGTATTCAAATTGGTAAGTAAATTACTTAAACACCATCTTGCAAAACTGATTCACCTAACAATAGCTTGTAATGGCATCTCGCTTTGTCTGAGCTGAACATCATTGGCGCAATACTGGTATTGTCTCAGATTATCTTTTTATACCTACTGAGTGGTTTTAGATTTCGGGTGTTACGAAATTAATCACACCGTTTGTGAAACAAATAAACCTTCAAAAGTCAGAGGTACATAGACTCCTGTGTTTCAATATATTTTTATACAAAAGAATAGGATTACAAACTGTTATTAATACCGAAACAGGGAGAAGGAATTCGGGCTAAATGAATGGCATTTTCGTGTCAGGTTCACCACGGAAGGGCCTGGCACACTTCGTGCCAGGCTCCGAGCACCGTCACCGTACTCACGGTATAAATATCGACCACCGGCACGTACGCCCTCGTAGTAAACTACATGTCAACCCGATATTGCCCCTTTCCATTAATCGCCGGCTGGTTACTTTATGTTGTCTCGCCTAACATCGACCAGTGATGCGATGTAATCGCGTGCTTCGCGTTCCCGTTTTCGTTGAGAGTGAATGCGCCGTGCGGTCACGGTCATTTGGCCGAGCGCGAATGCCAATGGTTATTTTGTCGTCACACTTTTCTCTTCGTCTAGCCGAGCCGGTACCCGGGCTTGGAGAAGTGGCACTGGCCCGGTACTCGAAATTAACTAATGCCAACACCGCCGATTGTCCTCTCAGATGCTTTAACTACCGTTGCCCTACTATCACTTAGCTAATAAAATATATTAAATTTCACATTTGCTTCATATCTTCATGGCTGTGGCTATATCTTCCTTTCCATTTGTACATGATACAGTACCCACTCTCCGAGAAAGGTACATAAGTATGACACTTGATAACATGTTAGCATAGTGGATGTAATTTGATTCTAGAAATGTCACGTCCTGGAATGCACATGTCTCGACAGTCGCAAGCAGGTGCAAATACTTGATATCAATACGGCTACGTAATACGTAATAAATAAATTGGCCGATGGCAGCGAATTGAAAATGCCAATCGAACTAGTTTTTAAATATAAGTGATCCTAAACTTGCTTACGTAAATATGAACTTGTTATGCTTACATCAGTATTTCATGCTGAAGTAGTATAAACCATTCAAGTACAAAAGGTTGTCAGGGTGGAGCTTAGCGGCTCGACGCCGAGTCTTGCATGCCTTCTATGTGAGTCATGTTAATACCTTTGGCCTGGTGCTTTCGCATTCCATTCGTTAATACAATATACACTCATATGACTTATTAGTTCCTATATAAAATTATTTATTAGCCCATTTTATTACCCCCGAAACAAATATTTTCACGTCATACATTTTTTAAACTTAAAACGGCCAACAAAATGTTATCTGCCGGAATGCTTTGATATATTTTAGCAACGAGCAATAGCGACCGCTTGACTTCACCCTCCCTACATTGATAAAGGTGGTCTTTAAACGTGTCCGTCCACAACGAGGGCAGCATTGACACAAAAGCCGGTTTTAAAATGTTTTGCCGCGTTTATGATAAGGTGTGACAAGTGAGTTCAGTCAGACTAGTCGGAGCGATGTGATGTGAAGATGAGTCTACACCGCTAACAATTAGTATTGTTGCGTGCCATACTATAACTGTACTGTTACATTACGTAATGAGAACCTTCGCACAAGAGGACAAGTTCTCAGGTCTGTTGCTGCGCTCGATCATCAACCGCATAAACCTACCTAGCTACATCGTGTTACATCGGGTTTCATGAATCCCGTAACATGAGTTACCTTCTTGTGCACGTGACTGTATTTTAACTCATTATATCATTTATGTCATTGCCAATTTAACGTCTCAAAACACTCATAAATTAATTCTTGTTCCTACCACCAATTTAAGGGGGCTATTGAAATCTCAATTAATTTGCGCTACCTTTTCTATCTTTGGCACCGTGATGTGTCGTGAAGTGCCTTGTATGGTGTTCAGAATTGTGCGGGTCTAATTTTGCCCTCGGTTTTACTATTGACTATTAGCTGTTGAAGGTTTCTCTATTAGTTGTGGCCATCTTTCATAGCTATGTTCCTGTATGTATACTATAATAGACAGAATCTGTAGGTACTAATTCTCTCATGCACCAAAATTGAATTCTAGATCAACTAAGGTTTTCCATGAAGTATTCCGTTCTTTCTTATTGATGACTTTAAGTAGACAACGACCCATTTAACTGAAGTATTAGCTGATTACCAATAAGGGTTGTCGCTCGAGTGGGCTTGTATAAAACAATGAAGGTAACATTTGTGTGGTGTAGGTCCACTTGTTCCGCCCCTATGCACTTGGCGCGGGGGTCGGTGCTCAAGCTCATAGTTTTTGCACCCACTTCATTATTTAACTTCACAAGTACACACGTTCCCACGCTGTATTTATACGGAATTAGCCCATTCATTGGAAACTAAACTGTTATGTTTATGCATAAACAATGTTTAGCATGTTGCGCTACTAGCCGATTCCTATAAATCGACAAATTATTTACTTACGTGTTACTTGTATGTTATTGTTTTTATTTTTTTGGTGTTACGTACAATATTTGAATAGTAAACATTTCTTATCACATTATATCGGTCATATATTGTTGAGGCTTTATTTCTGGATAATGAACGTAAAATAAGAATTATGTAGATTACAATGCTTTGACATACATACAATCATAAGGAACGTCCGTACTTATTATTCGAACTGTTAGATTATGCTTGAAGCTATTTGAGCATAAAATTGTTTGCCATTATTTCCTGTGATTGAGTATGATATTATTAATGATATAATAGTACCGTGATTCGTGCCTCTCTCGGGCGGGATCACTCATAGCTGCGGGGCTGCGTCCGCCACAGGAAGGGGCAAGGTCGGCGTCCAACCGTGAAGTTCCGACACGATTGACAATTCCACTACTGTATGTTCACTAATGTGTATATTTGACTAATAAGCGATGGGTTACGTGACCGCCGAAAACTATTCAATAGGTTATATTATTTATTAGTTGTCCCCCGCGGTTTCACCCGCGTTGCCGAGGGATCTTATCTATTCCCGGGATAAAAAGTATTCTATGTTTTATTCCAGGATATGGACTACCTGTGTGCCACGTTTCCGTTCAGCCATTTTTGCGTGAATGAGTAACAAACATCCATCCATCCAAACATTCACATTTATAATATTAGTGGGATCATTGATCGATGTTCATCACAAAATCAACTCATGGAAGGAGTTGCGTGATCCTTGTAGTACAGGATAGCCTTATAGGTATAGCGTTTTTCATATAGGTATATCGTTGGTCGGTAAAAATGCGTTGCCTAAGTAACGGTTACCGATGGTGGGTGCGTGTTTATTTGGACGAGTCAACGATCCGTGTTTTGATTGAACAGTTCGCGGTTCCTCGTTCCTTCGACCAAGTGTAGCAGCTCATAAGCTGCTGCCAGCCTAATAGCGGAAGCGAGCCGAACCATAACAACGCTGTCGGCTGTTTCGGTTACTGACGGCTAACACTAATAAACTAGTTTCGGATGAAAACTGAAATGAAATAAGAACACGTTTCCATGTATGTAATTTGAAACGTACGTACTCCATAACGTTGTATGTAGGTACCTCAGTGCGCTCGTCGAGTACGGTTTGTGCAGTTTGTACGCTTTGCTGTGTTTCAATGAATGAAGATTAATGTAAGTGCCCCAGGAGCTGTACTTTAGTCTTTGTTCCAATTCTAAAACTATTTCCATATTTAGTGCCTGGAACCTATAAACTGTCTGCTTCATAGAGTATAAAATGAGTGGGATCATAAATACCAAAGATGTAAAAATAATTTTAATATTTGGCTCTAGCCCAGGATGAGCTTTTCTGTGAAATTATAGAGTTTTCCTATCGATATTTAATATTTACTAGTATACCGTTGAATTTATTATGATTTCCTAGCCCTTTCACGAAAAAGAGGTGATTAACTCTCCGAAATAGGTACGTCATTTATAGTTTCTAACCAAATGGCATAATAGAAATTTACAGATTTTTTAATATTCGAACTTTCATCCCCATTTACCCCCTTATGGGCTGAATTTTCACAATCCCTTCATTGTATGCATACGTTATAAAATTTCAAGCTTACGATCTAATTCAGGGTTTAGGCCGTAGGTTTATTGATAGATACCTGTCTCCTGCGGTTTCACCCGCGTTCCTTTGGGTTCTTATCTTTTCCCGGGATAAAAAGTATCCTATATTTTATTCCAGGATATGATCTACCTGTGTGCCAAGTTTCATCAAAATCCATTCTGCAGTTTTTGCGTGCTTGAGGAACAAACATCCAAAGATAGGTACAAACTTTCACATTTATAATATTAGTTAGGTAATAAAATCCTCCTCTTCACGGATGAATTTCTAAAACTCCCCTTAGTGCTCGCCTAAATTATAAAAGGAACCCTTGCGAAAAATATCACTTTCGTAGTCCCAGTAGGCTATGCGCTGATATGTCAGTCAGTCAAATTCTCATCTTATTTATGTTTATGGATGGCTAAAAATAATAGAATGTTTACTTACCTTGGACTCTTGTAATTAACCAAGCAGCGCTGGTCGGTTTGATGACCGGCGGCGGGCCGGGCCATATGTTTACGATATAAATACCTACAGTGTTGGTGATGTAGGTACGCGTGTCGATGATGGTGGGCGCTGCGCCGCATGAGTAGATGCCCTGCCGCATTGTATAGGTAGGTAAGCCAGAAACCGCCCACCAATGAGGATTGATAATCAGATTTAAACAGCAAATAATGCACTTTGACTTCTTAAAAAAACCAAAGATTAAATTAAATTTGAAAGTAGCTTGATAACGCGGCGTGACCTAGATCTTTAATTGTCGTCAAAGAACAGTCATAGCCACTCAGTTTTATTCTACTTAGGCTCAATAATGGGGCGTTTTATCGGTCACTATTATAAAAGTAGACATAATTGAATGTAGTATTTGTGCTTGTAAGGACTTTGTTACATCTATCAAAGTTGCGGAAAGAAGATGACAGGATCGGAAAAACACCATTAACCCAAGCTATTGTGCACCGATGTTGTCATTATTGGCAAAAAAATATAGTTACATTTATTTTTCACGTTATATAAAACAGCTGCAATTGTTATCTAAATGATCACATACATTTTGTAGATAAGTAACGCAATACAATGTCAATATTATGTTTAGTTAGGTGCGACCTACTAGGTAAGTATTAGAGTTTCAAAAATCTTATTAAAATATGGAGTTTTAAGAGCCAAATTGAGCCAAAATCAATCTATGATTGACAATGGTGTTATGAAATGCTAGATATATTTTGATGAACGGAGGATATCCCTCGTTTTATGATTATGAAGCGGTTTCAATCTGAAGGATATAAACAAAGCGTTAAAATAAAAATTACGTGTTTTATCTTTACAAAATTTGTATGTGATTTAATTTCATTGTTGTAAATTTTTTATATTGTTTCTTTGTAATTAATTAACACCATAGCCGAGTATGCGTTAATACAATAGATAAAGATTGTATAAAATAAGTAAACTTTATTTTGTAATGAATTACCTACGTAGGGAACTTTTTCTGCCTTGTTCGAGGTCGTACGAACAATTATCGAATGAATAAGGGCACTAATACTTTCAACATAATTATTTCAATTATTGGCCCTGTTTGTTGAATATCATATATTTGCTTAAAATAAGTGGTTTGTTTGTGAATAAAACAACCACTTCACTTTTAAAAAGTACTTACTCACTCACTTACATATACCTATTATACTTTTGCGAATTAACTCGAAAAACTCGTGCACTGTATTCAGTATTTACTGATCGTCTTATAGTTAACATGTCTTAATTAACATTTAAATGTTTATTAATAAATGTTTGTTCACATTCCAGGCTGAATTGATGCGGTGACACGATGGATGCCGCTGACAAGCGTATGCTGGAGCGCGAGGCGCTCCGCAACATGATCCAGCAATGGAACGCCAACCGCCTTGATCTCTTCGCTCTCAGCGAACCGAATGAGGTAACTATCCTTTTATCTTTCACTCAGACACTGCGTTTTGAGCGATAGGTAGGTACCTACCTTGTATGGCGTAGGTATAGTACAGAGGTTACTTACAAAAATGTGGGCGTAATAATCTGCCAGATAAGTTACAATTTTATTGTTTGTTAACATTGTGATAATGGTACGAATCTGATAGCGCTATTATTTTTATCATGTGTTTTATTGATAGAAGGGTAATGGTAGCAAGATTATTCACTGCGAAATCAAGCCTCTGTATACAAGGTTTGTACAAATACTGCGCAGCGAGATTGAGATCTCAAATCCTGTAGAACCACTGTTCGAACTATCATATCATGCGGTTTCACCCGTATTCCTAACATAAAATGAATCCCATGTTTATATCCCGTGACTCATAGGTAGGTACTACTAAGCGTAGATGTTCACTTTCGCTTTTATAATTAGTTAGGTTCTAGACAAGGCCGTGTGTCCGCCAAGGAGGAAAAAAGGCTGACGCACCTACATTGTGTGTACCTATTTCATGAAACATTCCGAGCTACTATTATTGACTCTAACGGCCGCACTCAGAGGTGTAATAACTTATTATCTTTAAACCTGTCCCTTTCTATAGCTAGTCAATAAACAAAGATGGATACACTTTTAATAGTCATTAATCCTATTTGACGTTTCGGAGTACAGCAGTAAGACTACTATTAGTCCTAAAATTTGCCGCGGTACAAGTTCAATATCAATACAAACACTTATTTTTTTCTTTTAAGTAAATTAATTGAAGAACGTTATATATTGCAATAGGTTTATAGAACTAATATGGAACTTAGCACCCGTTCAGCTCTCTTTATTGGCGACCCCAAATATCATTTGTACCGATCTTAGCTTCTTTTTCTCATATTTATATAATTTTGGTGTCTACATAGATATCACTAAAAAGTTTTCATTATGGGTTATCTATTCTTTGAGATGTGACCATATGTCTTAGTTAGACCTTGCAATTGTTTCAATTATGATTTTTAATCGTTAGAGCGTGTCGTGAGTTAATAATGTATTCATTGTATTTACATACCATTACCTATTGACGCGGTACTAAAGTTATTTACCTTTCAAGGTGAAGAGTAAATTATTTTATGAGTACCTTCTTGATGTCTTCTCGTACTTACAACTGCACTTTATAGGATCATTCTGTACAAATGTAAAAGGAAAAATACATTATCTGAACAGAGAACCTCCTCCTTTTTTTGATGTCGGATAGAAACCACTATCCTATTTAAGCTCTAATTTCACCTGAAACCTATAATATGACTTTATGGTGTACAAATTATGACTTGGAAGGCCCGAGCCCAAAAACTATGGTAAAATAAATCTATCGCATGTTATGTTTTTCTTAAACGTGACTCACGCAACCGAGTTCCTCCGATAAACATTTTGCATAGATAAATCATTGTCAACATAATTCTTATTATTCGAAACAACGATGCTACAGTGGGATTTAGTTATTAATTATTTCCTTTTTATTCCAGAATTTGGAGTTTCACGGCGTGATGCGATTTTACTTCCAAGATTCGGGTCAGAAGATAGCTACGAAATGTATTCGTGTCGCGTCGGATGCCACCGTCAGCGATGTCATAGGTGAGCGAGATAATCAGTCCGTGATGTGTGCCACGGGTGACGTGTTATCTGAACAAGTGCCCTGGAATTAACTAAACATATTTTACTTTAATAACCGCATAAATGAAGTGGTCTCTACTCTAGATTGACACCATTTCCTAAAACCAGAACATTCTTATCGAGTTTTCTCCTCACTATTTATTTACCTGCATTTAATCTTGTAGTGTAAGGTGCTGAAGATAACGAATTATGAATCACGCTAATACGTAGAATTTTACGACTAAGCTAACAGTGTCAATGAAAAATCTTATCTTATACCATACTTGAAATCCTTAACTAAACTCGCGAGGAATTTCTTATCAATTGTTATGCTATTGTTTGATTGGTACGGCCGTCCCACTTAAGAACCAACCGGTTAACTTACTCATTAGAAAGATAAAAAGTTGTAAAAATAATAATAGATGAGATTTAATACAATAATTACATCAGACTTATATGGTGTAAGGGATTAGTCGTTAGTTAAGTAATGAGTTCCGATTCTTTATATAACCTTTGGTTGACGTGTTAACTAAAGACTGTAAACATCAATAAACAAGTTAATCCAGAACCGGATTTTACCGGATAATGACAACTAGTGGTTCCAAAACAACCTGTACGTACAGAGTACATTGCTAACCTACATTTTGGTGACATGCCTCGCGTAGTGGTACGGTACGCCCATTTCCTTTTGCCTAATGTATGGAAGTAAGACAACATAGTTGTGAAGCTAAAGGATATTCCTAAGAAGAATTTGCATTTAAATTCACAATGCTGGGTAGTTATGCTTAAATTTTAGAATATGATGCGTTTTATTTACGGGATTTATAATTCGGCGCTGTTTTATTTTTCTGGGGTAATTTTTGATTAGGTTTGTAACTATTAGCAGATGTTTCGTTGTTGCTTTCAATTAAAATGTACTAGTTACGAATTTATTGTCACCAAATTTTTGGCCAATTTTTTGGCGAACTGGGCTATAAATATGTGTTAAATCAATGATATAATAAGCAAATAGGTGTAGATAAGTTACACAACATTCGATCTTTAAAAAGACTAAGACTTAGTAAGAACTTAATATTGTAATATCCTCACTACATTACGATATGTCATAACACACGATGGCATTTTTGTTGTTTTGGGTCAGTTACTTTTATTTGAACTTGATACGTGAAGTGCATCCGTTGAGCCGGTGACGCGACACAAGTTAAAGTAGGGATTATTTTATTGAAAGGTACAGTAACAGATAATAGATTACACTTAAACAAAAAGATAATGAAGTAAAGTATAATATAAACTTGCTATCCAATCGCCTGTACACAACATAGACTTTATGGGTGTTTCTCTGCTATTTGGAAACTCGCCCATACAAGACTGTCCCAAGCAAATTTTATTAAATGCTGTCAATGTTTGTTAATATAATGAAGGGCAATAGTAAATTAAATCTATATCTTAAAAAAGCCCACACATTTTCCTCTTAGTTTTTGAATTATTGACGATTTTAGGCAAAACCGTGACAGGGGACTGTTATAATCAATCAGGGGAATGTTTTTATAGACAAAAACCAAGTCTTTTTGTTTATGAAAGTAATGAAAGTCTTTATTTCTCTTTATAGATCTTAAAGTATTTTTTTAGGAATAAATCAACAGTATTAAAACAAATTTCACTTATTATTGTGACTTTCCTTAAGGCTTAAAACTTAATAAAATCAACTTCATAGAATAGAATTTAATTATGACCCACTTAATAAACAACAAACTCAAGCAGACCAGCCCCCACAAGCAGCACCTGTTCACAAGTATGACGCGTGTGGTAGCCACCGCCCTCCATTTCTGATGTCAGTTTTGGACCAGTATTTGGTCAAAACTGACATCATAAATGTTACTGTTAGTTCGCCTTCCTCAATATCTACATTATTATCAACAGCAGCATAGCGATATTCCGTGATTCTGACGTCAAACTTAACTATAATGTAACTACCACTGGTGTATTGCTGTTGGCTGATTGTAGGTTCTTGCTGTAACTAATGCATTTTCTGATGATCTCAAAGGTACTGAACGTTCTAACGCAGTTATCTTCTGAAACAGTATTTTCCCTTAATAAAATATTCGTTACATCTTTCATGGCTTTTTTTTGCGCGATACTTAGAACAATGCTCTTTCCAAGATTTTTTGCAGCCTTATGCTCACGGCGACTCATATCCTTCACTAATTTACTTGTGCCTTTTTCTTTTTCGTTTGGTATTTCCGTTTTTCGTTTTCTTTCATTTATTATTTTTTAGGGTAATTTTGAAGACGCTGATATCTCAAACGTTCAGCTATACGTTTTTGTTCAATTTTCTTCTGTCGTTTTGGGTGGCATTTTGAGACCTACGAATAAGACGGTACTCTTAATTTTTATGTTCATACATGCGCAATCTGGCATACGTAGGACTTAATAAAACGTAAATAAAGCAGTCCCCTGTGGTATAAAACCGTCCCCTGTACTATGGAATGACATGGGGACTGTTGGTCAGGGGACTGTCATTTTGACATAAAAAATCAAAATACCACGAATTCATCGAAACGTATCACATTTACGAAATAGGTGTGGCTACATATTCAATAATTAATGAATTTATACAAATTATCTTAATTTAAATACTTAAAATAGTAACAAAAAGGCTTACCAGTGGACTGTTTTAACTAACGGCCGAGACGCGTAAATCACTAGCAAACGTAGTGGTGACACTGAAAAGATGGCGGTTGCCGGCTTCACTCTACAACCGAACGAACTTTACATCGTATTTGTTTTGTTTCACGATCTAAATGTTCCGAGCCAATACAAAATTTGCCTTATGTGCTGTTTTCAAACTTTAACAGGGGACTGTTTTAAAAATTCGAGGACAGCATTTGAACATAGATTTTTAGTTTAAATTTTTAAAGTAAAAATATAATTGTGGCTTATATAGATGCTTTCTGGATTTTTAAAGTATCTGTATATTCTTAAGTCAGTTATCAACGGCAAAAAAATAAATATTGGTCACAAGACTTGTAATTCTGGAAAAGGGACGTACCAGGGGACTGTGTTTTGAGGTGTCTGACAATTTTTTTTTCAAATATTACAATACTAAATTACTAAATAAGCCGTAGCGTGCAAAGAATACCTAATATTATGTCGTTATTAATACAAAAATCTGAGAACAATTAAGATTTATAACATAAAATTTGCTTGGGACAGCGATTTTCCATTTAGTGGAGAAATGCCCTTACATATTTCACAGTTATTTAAGTACATACTTATTATGGACTAATATACATAAATACAACATATTATATAAAAACAAGAAACAATATAGGTGGCTAATTAGCCACTTTTTTCCTCCCGTTTTCGGAGCGCTTATAACCTATCTACACCGTTTTACTTATCATTATATCATTGGGGAAAATGAATAACCAAAACGTGTATTTTTGTTATGTGTCCAACAGAGACGCTAATAGAGAAGTTCCGTCCGGACATGCGTATGCTGTCGCTCGGCTCGTACTCTCTGTGGGAGACGCACGGGCCCGACGACGAGAGGAAACTGGAGCCGCACGAGAAACCGCTGCTGGTGCAGCTCAACTGGCATGCCGATGACAGGGAGGGACGATTCTTACTCAAGTGCCTTACTAATAATGAGGTAAATATTGGCTTGCAGGCGTTCACTCCGCAGTTTAGTTACCAAAATATGCATTCGGACTCTCGCCTTTTTCTATGGAATATATACAAATCTTTCGTTTAATTTAAACGATACTGACACGATTAGATTAGAATTTCAATATCGTTATTTTATACTTTTTGGTGCAAATCCACTTTTTGGAGTTGGTTTAATTTTTTGTTGGTTTTTCAACTTTTCAAGGACTTGGGAAACCTGAAATGTCACGATACACGCTTTTATTTTTTTTCACTTCACTGGTGCTCATAGATTTTATTGCACACGCCACCAATATTATTCAACAAAACGCAACGTCACTTTGCAAGTTCCCGCCAAAAAGTCCGTTAAAATAATAATAAACACCTTTTTTATTTTATACCAGGTGCCTTTATCATCAGCTAGTGATAAGGGAGACCAAAATTTTAAGAGAAAACTATCCAAACGAGAGAAAAAAGAACTGAAAAAGAAAGAAAAACTGTCAAGGCTGAAATCTGACACCAACGACGAGAACAGACCTGTTGCAGAGAAACTTTATACTGGTGAGTTTCATACACTATATGACTATAATATACGAGTATGTTACGGCTAACGGTAGGTGTGAACATAAAATTAAAATTAGCCATAAGGAAAGGAAAGGGTATAAGAAATTCAGTCTTGTTAAAATAATGCAATTGCTTCGTGATTTTAGTCGACATAATATCGTAATAACTCTCAGAGTTAAAGACCTGTTAGACCCGTATTAAAAGACCGGTCAAGTGCGAGTCGAACTTACGTACCGAAGGTTCCGTACAAACTTATAGATATGTAAATAGTTCGATCATCATAAATAGCTCATGATTTATTCCTTTATTTGTGCTACATGACATTGCTGCTTGCCAAATTTAATGGTTCTAGTCTAGGTCAACGGGAAGTACCCCATGAGTTTTGATTTCCTTGCATTAACGGAGCATAAATGGCCGTATTTTTGATTGCTTTGACTTAGAAGTTTGAATTTTTCACTGCTCCTAGGGTTTGTAAACCTGAGTACTTGATATTAATTTCAACATGATACTTCCACGCATCCCTGAGAAAAAGGGTCTTGACAGACGGATTGTTGGGCAGACGTACAACAAAGTGATCCTATAAGGGTTTCGTTTTTCGTTTTGAGGTATGGAACCCTAAAAACTGAATCAAAATTAAATCAATACTCAAGAAAATTGTGTTAATAGAAAATAAACCTAATGATTTGTCTGGGTTTCAAAATCAATTGTTTTGATCTGAACTTGTAAACTAGACTTTTGCTTTGATTGACGTTATATATTGTAACTTTAAAATCGTAAATCCACTATGTACTTATCTTATTATGACATGAGGCAAGATCAATAAAGCACAAGTTAAACATTAGTATTCTTCCAGTGTCTACTTTTTGGATTCTGTGTGCTGAATTAATAATGCTGGGCTTAATTTATCCGGAGGGGCCTAGCTCTAGCGACCCGGGATTTATTGTAGCTCACTAAGTAGGAAATAATTGAAGCCGTTGTTTTTGTTCTGAAAGTACTTTGGTACATTGTTAGAAAAAAGCTTTAGTGTTGCGATGCTTATAGTTAAAATCTGGGGTACAGTAGAGATGACGTGGCATTGGATTATTGATGAATGGTATTGATGAATATTAAATAAGCTTATAAATTATCTGCTACCTGTTATGCAGGAGTAACTACAAGAAATAACTGTCAAGAGAACCAAGTAATGCCACGGCAAATGTGTATTTTAAGTCTGTTATGATTTGTCACAAAATTCCTTTGACATATTGTGTGGTCTTTGCATTTCGAGCTTTTGGCTTTTGGATTCTGTGAATAACTAGCTGTCAAAGATAAAACAGCTAATTTCTTAGTTTTTCTTTCCGTAAGAATCTTCTACAAAGTATTTGAAACATAAAAAAAAGATGAATGAATTCAGAAAAGTAGTTCTCAAGTTACTACGTGACCAAGGGAAATAGGGTATCATTTTATGTATATAGATAATGTAATGAACGTGTAATATAATAACAGAACTACCGGAGACGTCGTTCATGCGCAGCATCAGTAACCCCGAGGCGGTAATGCGCCGGCGACGTCAACAGAAGCTCGGACGAAAGCTGCAGCAGTTCAAGTCTAAGGACGGTGGACCTGATACCGGTAAGCCTTAAGGTTATGGTAGCTACTGAACTATCATCTACTACATCACTACCATTAGTGACGTCAAATCCGACGAAGGAACCCTTCAATTGAATCTTTCGCCAAACACTTACCGATATGTTCCGACAGCTGAGAGCCACTAAGGTCGTAAATATTTCTCAAATTCCCATCTACTGACCCGTCATCATTAAAAAGGCTGGACGATGTTAAATGTTATGTAATGTTAAATTTAGTCATAAATCTTACACATGTGTTACAAATCAACCGAAGTTTTAATTCCACACTTGACTTGCTTCATCGTAGGGTATATACAGGTAGTCTCGCACTACAAACAAGAGTAAAGTATGCTCTTGACTGTACCAACTTGCTCCCCGCGCCCCCTGAATCGTCAGCTGGCAACGCTCTTGACTTAAAACAAATATATTTTGTGTTAATAGGTGGCACGCTAAGAGTATACGGTGCAATATTACGTCCAGACGTATCTTACGTCACTCTATTGCTGTCCGTCAACGATTCAGCGGCCAGCGTGCTCCGAGAGACTCTCGACAAATACGGCTTGTCGTGGCAGGATCCCTCGCAATATTGTATCGTACAGGTAATTAATACTAATAACTGTAATTAATTGAATTAATATCATATTCGCTACACAGGAAGTTACTTCATTCATTTAATTACGTTGTCCTTTAACCGTATGCAGTTTTTAGGTTTTAGACTTAGTGACTGGTGTTCAAAGATTGAATGTCCATTGTGTGATTCAGATTTAGTCATGATGTTTTTGTTGGAAACGTTCGTAGTCAAAGTCAAAACCATTTATTCAGTTTAGGGCTAAGAGGGCTTATGAAGGTCGAGCTACAGAAGTTACTACCGGTTTGGAAGTCATCCTTCAACTAAGAAGAACCCACAAGAATCTCAGCAATGTTACATTTTTTTAAATATTTTTGGATCACTATGTATATTGACTTTCTTTTTTAGTAGATTGGAATCGTCGTATGTCGGCTTGAGACGAGAGGATTAGATTCCAGGGTCGTAAAATATGTTACACATGTTTTTTTTTGTTTGTAATGTTTAATAACGACTTGACATAATCCTACTTATCCTACTAAATTATAAATGTGAAAGTTTGGATGGATGTATGTTTGTTACTCATTTACGCCAGAACGGCTGAACGGATCTGGATGAAATTTGGCATAGAGATATATTATAGTCTGGAATAGCACATAGGCTACTTTTTATCCCGGAAAAAGATAAGATCCCACGGGAACGCGAGTAAAACCGCGGGGGACAGCTAGTGACATAAATAAATCAGGAATGTGGGTGCACTGTATACAAAGTACATTAATACCTCTTCATGAAAATTATGGTAGGGTATTTATTATTTAATCCTCTCTTATCTGTTCTGGGATTATCTAAACTAATATTATTTTGGGAAAAGATTTGATTATTTCTGTGTTTGTTTGCAATGGATAAACATAAAAAATACTCAACCATTAGAACCAACTATTACCAACTCAAATAGAGAGGATTTTAATTTGAATAACAGTTGGTTTAAAATATGACTGGCGAATATTTACTTTTCATTATCTTTAGATAGTGGTAGCAAGTCGCAAATAGATGTACAATAGAGTCCGCTATTTTCAGTAAATTTAATTACGTGCGCAGATTTTATGTATGTATGAATATGTACTAATAATGCTTTGTTTATTTATCAGGAAGACAAATCGGACAACTCGGAGTACGTGTTGGAAGACGATGAGTGTCCATTGGCATTAATGAATATGACTCGCAGTAAGTACAAATATTTGTTTATTTCTTGACCAGTAGATAAAGTTAAATCTACTTGATATACAACCACACTGCAACTTTTAATCTGCAGTAAGTGTGGCAGGCAGTGGCAGATTAAGGGCCTCATTAGTATTGCGCCCCAGACATCCAATGGTCCGTATTATAGAATCAAAAAAAGTAAGCTCAAAAATTGTGGTAATCGAAAATAGACCTTATGTCATTGGTCCAGGTTTGAATTAAATTTGTTTAAATCCTCGGCTCTAAACTTGACTTGTGTTTTATAGTCGTTTTATAATCCACATAATAATGATATAACCTTCATCTGCTACATAAATGCGGCTAGATTTGAGTTGAGCCACGTTCAAGAAACGTCCACACAGGAATCGAGATAGGTTCGAGGTTTCTTTGTCATCAACATGGTAAGGATGGGTACAAGGCATTCTGAACCTTAACATCCGGAGTAAAGACAGTCTGATGAAGTCAACACTTCGATCACCTATGACAAAGACCACTTGTCTATGTCAACTTGAAATCTAACGCTGTTATATCATAGTAAAGACAGTCTGATGAAGTCAACACTTCGATCACCTAAGACAAAGACCACTTGTCTATGTCAACTTGAAATCGAACGCTGTTATTGTTCCATATGATTTAAGCATAACATTTAGCTTAGGTGTTAACTTAATAATTACTGATATCTCTAATTTCGTATTTAATTATATATCTATGAGATGGATAAGGAGTTTATTAATCACGGCAAAATTCAGAACTTTTTAGTTATTTGACTCTAATCGTAGCGGCAGTCACTTGAAATGGTTGAAATATGACTTGTTTCTTGGATTGCTCACAGTTCGACAATCCTTCAATAGATGGCGTTCATTGGCTGAAGGAGCTGTATATTTTATTATAACATGGGAATCATTATTTTATCCGGAATACTCTTTTTTTTTAACAAACATTTCAGTACACAGCCTAACTTCATATCACTGACTTACATTGCACGATCTTTATCTTGATGTTTAACTCCATACTTGTAAAGCGCTCCTAGCTATGCTCAGGGAACTCCTAAAAAGGTGAACTTAAACAAAGAGAATACTTACTTCAGATGTTGTATTATCAAGTGTGTATCGTAGGTACCGTTCGTACGTCAAAGGAATTATTTATATTCACATAAATATTAAACCTGAAACGTAGAAACTTCTTAATGATATTCTTTAGAATTTGCATTACTGCAAACAATGAAGAGATTTCCATTTTACCTACTAATATAAATTATTCTATTTGAAAATAAATTTCTATTCAGGCCAAGGTACTTAAAAAAATTTTTAAGGAACTTTATATTTCTCACTTCGGTTCCTACGAAAAGTATATAATTAGAAAAGAAATATAAAAGATACAATTTGAAGACGCTTACTTGATATAAATTAAATTATACGACTGCTCCAAAGTTATAGGGGAACGGTAATGTAATAACCTGAATAAAATAGGATTCGCAGTTAAAGCGAGGATGATAGGACAAGCACCTCTATATTATATGAGGAATAAAATTGTCTTTTAGAACATGAAAATAAAATTTTATTGAACCTGAAAATAGTCAATTCGGTACAAGTGGCCAACGTGTTAATTGCCGTAAATAAATTCTACGATAACAACTGTGAAAGCATAGCGGCTCATGTTTCGATTGAAAGATTAAACTGGGCCGGATTTTCATAAAGGTACAATGGATTGTATAATGGGGTTCCATGAAAAAAGAGTGTCATCAGAGTTTTTGGAAAATCACTCCTTAAGTAGAGAAAGGGGGTGGGAATTTTTGTATAGAAAATTATATATTTCTTGTCTAGTAGATATACAGTTGGTAATTTGGTATTAGTCCAACACTAAAATTCAGAAACGTATAATGCTTTATCGAAACGAAATTAAGGAGAGAAAGGGGAACACATTTTTATTGGAAATCAATTTATGTGAGGACTTTGACTTTTTGTACTCGTGTTTTGTGTGGTCTTTATCGTTTCATCAATAAGGGAAGGCGGGTTAAAACGCCGGGAAAGCTATTTTTTTTTTACCACTAGGCTAGAGATTCATATGAAATGTTTGATTGAAATGTTAAAACCTGTTTATAAAAATATATTTTAGCGTTCGATAGCCCTTTTAAAGGAAGATTATATATTGTCAGGGCGGAATAATGTTTTTCGCTATTATCTGACCTATGATGTAGATCAAAATAATGAAAAACACATGTAACTTTTGTACGAAATCAAAATGTAGAACAATCGTACCAATATGAAATCATGATTGTTTGATATTCAACATAGATATTTAGATTGAGCCCATTGAAGTGTAACACTCACATCGATCGTAAAAGGTTCGCCCAATTTTTTCACACTGTGTGAGCACAAGACGCATAATGAGCATAATAATGTGGGCTTTATGTGGACTCGTACTTTATTCTTGCAATGCTTGCTCATTATTGCTCATGTTCAGTTTCAGTTCTAAATGTTAAAATTACGGCTGTCAAGTTGTGTGTGCATGTGCTGGAGAATTTTGCCAAAATACAATTTGCTATCCATCTGTCTGTACGTACAAGTGTAAGGTTAGGATCTGACCTAACCGTTCGTTAGGATCTGACCTAACCGTTCGTTAGGTGGCATTTAGCGAGGCACACATAACAAAAAGACTGAACGAAAAGAGAACAGGTACTAACACTTGCAAATCTTGTAAAAGTCGTTGGAAGAATGTTCAGAAGGTCTCACGGAAAGCCAATCTTCGCGAAAATGATCTTAATTCGTTTTGATTCAGATATATGTTAAAAATAAACTAACTTTCTTAACAGTTATGCATACAAATAGGAAATATATTTTATTTTATTTAATGAAATTTTTAGAGTCTACTTTGCTGTGCCCTAACAGGGTTTCATGTTTGTACCATCACCAATTTTGTACCATCTATATGTTACCATGAACGCAATAAAGTTTGAAGTTTGAAGTTTGATCTATTCAGTTGTACTTAAGTCAAAGTTAAAACCATTTATTCAGTTTTGGCCCTAGAAGGGCACTTATAAAGATCGAATTGCAGAAGTTACCACCTTTTTATATTTCCATGCAAAGCAGAATTAATAAACGGGATATAATTTTAATACTTCATTTTTATTTGCTGTCGTACCGTTTGTTGAAAGATTTTCATACTAAAGGTAGGTCTAATTTAAAATTTTGGCTAAGCAGAGTATGTGGATGTGTTATAAATTACTGACAGTAAAGTGTACTGAGTAATGCAGTGTTTCTCAAATCCACCCAATGGATTATCCTCCCTAGAGGACGCTAGATAGAGCGATACGTGGCGGTAATCCTTGGAGGAATCGTGGTAGATCAATCCAAATAAAGACGCTGTGAAAAAGAGAACAGTTTAGTCTAGGTGGTTTCTTTTATATACCCCCATGTGGTTTCATTCTATGAATGGTTTGAGTTTTATTTGACACAATGTAGAATATCCCTGTTTTTGTTATTTTTATGGTGCCATGAACAGAATAAGTCGTTAAGTTAATCACATAAGTGATCTTATCACTAAATTGTGATTAGTAAAAGGTAAACTGTGACCTGACGGTTTCAAAAAAGTATCTTTTTTGTCTTTATCTTTGTTCTTACTGTAACATATGTACTGTACAGTATGTAGTCACACTGTATGTATGTGAATGAGTAGGTATGTTACTTTTAACCACATTTTCATTTTATGTCCAGCAGCGCACTGTATTTGGCGCGGTCCTATAAAATCGGATCTAATTCCCAGCGGGAAATGAGTCGTAGCGAATGGTGCTATAACGCTTTTTCATCATTAGACGCGACCCGCAAATTTCAACCCTGGTAATCCAATACCAGTATCCACACATTCAGTAGAAAGGCGTCCAATTATTCATAATATTTGTGGTCACAATAAAGTATATAACTAATGACTACATATTTCAATAGCTGTCGAAGATCATTTGGATGTCAAAGAAAATTGTCACACGACGTCGTTATTGTTACGGTAATTACCTCGGCCGCGTCATTTAGGTTCTGACTTGAGCTATTGGCCGTTCGTTGTACTGTGTCTAAGAGTCCGCAATTTCCGCGGGAAGTTTTCTCCTGGCCGGACAATGGTTGTCGCGGTTCACAATGGGAATACATGAGCGGGAGCTTGCGGGCGCAGGACGCGGCAGTCGCCTCGCAGACGCCGCATCGCGAGCCGCCCACTCTTCGCGTCTCCGACATGGACTGGGGCATCCGCCGTAAGTTCGCCGGAAACTTTTTCTACGGATGTCGCAACAAAACCGCCGCCGCGAAGCCGTTACAGTCCTCAGCCATGGCCGGCAGCGCTGCTCCGCTGCGATCGAAGCCGATAGTAAACAAACGCATGTGGCCCGCCGGAGTAGTTCGACCGGTGTGCCCGCAGATGCCGGTCGACTGGCCGGTGCCGGTATTTTTAACTCGTTTCGCGGTTCGATGTCCGTGCGTTCGTGGAATCTATATGCATAATATCGTCCTTGAAAGTCTCAACTTTTGTCGGAGTTAAACACAGTTTATAGTTTCTTGTGAGTTCGACAATCGATGCCTAACTCGTATTTAGGAGTGCGATCGTAAGTTGAAAACTTGTTTTGTGGTTCCACCGTGGTTGGTTTCATTCATCGTTTTCGTGTAATGCGGAAGTTTGCAACTTTCTAAATCATTTCACGTAGTTGCCGATATAAGCTCGAGGATATTTCTTTTGTCCCAAACTAAACCTGTTTTATTTCGCCGATAATGTAGCGATAAAGAGCACTTTTTATAGTCTGCCCATAAAATGTGTCTACGAGTAATTTGACCTTTAGTATTATTTCGGAATTGAGAGCAATCCCTAAAGGCGACTTGTTAGTGAAGACAAACGATTGCCCCTACGTGCCCAGGATACGTTCGGGTCGGAGGTAGGTAGTTACTCGGACGTTGATAAGAATGTCCGAAAACTCACTTTATACAATTAAGCTACTTGTTTGTAGAAAAAAAACAGAAATGTTTAGAAAAACCTTATCCTTCCTGATTACATTATACCGTTTTTACTATTGCTGGTTTAATTCAATTCAAAAATTGGCCTCGCCCATTGAAGGTACCTTAGATATCTATTTAAAACCAGATCATGTTTTCTGCTCAGTGGATTAGAATATAAAGCGCATTATCAGACTGCCTTTGGAACACGTCAAAGTAGGCCACGAACAATGCTTCTCAATACCTATGAGTAAACAATAATAGATTATGAATACGTACAAAAGTTTATATTTAGTTAAAAGTATATGTAAATCCATTAGTTTAATATACCTGTCCCAATTACCTAGTGAAGTCGCTGCCAAAGACTAATAGCTTGCGTATATAACTCAGGAACAAACTTCAGGGTAATGAATGTTGACCCTTCGCTCTTGCGAGTATACGTATGTACTTACATACATACATCTCGTAATTAACTACCTTTTACGGCCATCGATGTTGGGTGGGTGGGTATCAGGGCGAACAATTGCGGTAGGTACTTTTTGATAGCTTTTATTACCGCTGTTGTGACAGGTTTATTGCGAAGAGATTAATTTTCTTTTAAGCACTAACAAAGAAGAAACAGAAAACTTTTTGCAAGAATTGTCTGTCAACGCGACCTTACATCCCCTTGAGAAATAAGCTGGCGACTTACAGATTGTACCGCAATTGTCAAATTCCTGTTACTACTTTCGTAGATTATATCGACGGTGAAGAAAATCACGTATGGAAACACGCTCAAGAATTTTAGAGATATTTGTAGTCTGGACTTACTTGCCTTTCCTCTGGTTTACTTGTTCCAATCGATTGTATACATTTTGTATATAATCTATACCAACCAACGTAGTACATTACGTAGTAGTTCCCAGGTGGTACTCTACACAAGCCCATGATAACAGTAAAAATTAAATTGACATATTACACCTCGTAAATATGAACCAATTTAGCTTTCAGGCGAACTTAGTAATATATGTACATAGTTAATAGGTGTGGGATGTTTGAACAAACTTCATCGAGCCCCGTATAAGCTGTTGTCGACCCCAAACAATGGTACCCTAACTCCGGGCAAATCTGGCTGTGATTGAGGCACCTAAAATGTTTACGCGACGTGAAATATCTGTTTTGTATTGCGCGGAAATTTTCACATGCGATGTGATCTCTATCAAATCCTAGTCTTTGTTTAAGTATTAATTTAAGTATTCTGCCTAAATGGCATTAGTGTGAGAATGGCAATGATTGAACATTTAGTTCGACCTGAACGCTGATATAAATTCATTCAAATTTATTCCTTTGTTCTTGTCGCTTTTGTAGATTTTTGTAGAAACTTAAATCTCTTGTTAATTATTAAAATATTATACAGGTTTATGTGGGTTGTTTATGTAGGTATACTATCTTATAAGTCCACCCACTCACATCCACCTACTTACTGCTGTATAAAGCTTTCATCTTCATGGAAATGATTCCGATCCTGTACCAATATCAGTATTATTTCATTGTTTTTATAGTCTCTCATTCACTAATTTTTACATATCTCCACTAATATTATAAAGAGGAAAGATTTGTATTTTTGTATGTTTGTAACGAATAAACTCAAAAACTACTTTACCGATTTCAAAAATTCTGTCACCGTTAGAATGCTACATTATCCCTGAGTAACATAGGCTATATTTTTATCCCGGGAAAAAATAAGATCCCACGGGAACGCAGTTGAAACCGCGGGGGACAGCTAGTCTTTTGTATAGAGAAATGTAAAAAGATACCTTCTACTTTACTTTTTACATAACAATATGGAGTCAATGATTATGTTGATCCTTATAAGTCGTGTTGGAGAATAGTAAAGTTCATTGAACAATTAGTCGTTCATCTGCTCTCTGTCCACCTGGATGAACTATAATAACACACGACACGAGACGACACGTCAAGCTACTAAAACAGATACAGCACATATTATAATAAATGCACCTTTGCTTTCAATTGATATAGATTAATGAATATATAGGTAGATTAATAAATAGGTAACCGGCAATCAGCAAGTTGTTCTTGTCGTGATTGTTACCGTGAACCTTAAAATACAATACCTACTACTAATCAACCCATTTTTCGAGAAAAAATGTTTAACCCAATATCAAATTATTTATTGGTAGGTATGATAATAATATAAATTCAAAGAATCTCAAGCCTCAATGGAATAATCATTACGAATAAAATTTACGTTTATTTCGTTTGCCATTTATTACTATAAATTACTCTTTAAAAATACTATATTCGAGAAAATCCCTAAAAACTACTGAGACAGACTTACACCGAGGTGTCATCAAATCGAATTTTAGCACAAAACACAAAAGCTTTTCAATTATTTCAAGTGGTCAATTATTATTCATATTTTCCTAACTAATTATAAAAATACCAATTTAATTACATTTATGCGGTTTGAGGTGCATCCATATTGACGTAGGGGCGTTCAAACCCCCCCCGATTGTGTTGCCACCTTGTCGTGGTGGGGGGGCTTGCGTGTCCCTATGATCCCCGAGGTTTTACCGGCAGGGCCACCCATACCGGCCAGGCTTGGGGGGAGGGACCAGACCAAGAGCAACACACAGGGAGGGACGTCTCCGGATGTCGGCGGCGTCTGTTCGGACTGCCGCGTGAGGCGATAGGTCTGCCAGTTTCTCCTGGCAGACAGGCTTCGGCTACTGTCGGCTCAACCCGTAACCCTGAATTGCCAGGAACGGGGGCTCTTCGGAGCCGCGGGGAAGAAAACCCCCATAAAAAAATACCCAAATCCCAAGTTTTGGCGCCCGGCGATGGGATGTATGGCCGGGGTGAACCCGGTTCCAAGGGCGGCACACGAGGGCCCTCACCCTCTAAAAAAGGAAAATAAACATGAATAACGCGAACAGAAGAATATCTACCCAGGAGGGTCCCGACCTGGTCGGGGAATCCCTTGGTGCAGCTGCACTCAGCCCCAGCGTATATGGGGGGGCAAACTGTCGCGAGGAAGGAGAAGGAGAGAGGGAGCGCAGCATCGTGCTGGAACGAACTGCGAAAGTAGAAAATTGCGGAGTGAAGGACAGCATTGTGCTGGAATCTGCGAAGGGAGAAAATAGCGGAGTGAATGACGTTGAGATGGACGTAATGTCCTGTCCATCTGACTCTGCTACCAGAGGGAGACTTTGGAGAGTAGCTGGGAGGAAGCGGTCGCGGTCTCGGAGTCAATCTGGCTTCGACAGCGGCAGCAGCTCCGAAGCGGGTGTAGCCCGAAAGGTGACAAGCCCTATGAGAGGTCGTAGCTCCTTGGGGGCGTTTAAATCCAGGAGGGCAGAACTCATTGCGGCAAAGCGAGGTGAGGCGGAGGCTCAGGCGGAGGTGGAGGTGGAAACCTTCTCTCGAGGGCTCTGTCAGGCTACTGATACGGCAGCTCCGCAGGACCTGAGCCAGAGGGTATTGGAGTCCGTGGCAGTCATTAACAAGGTTGCCACGAAATCCAAAAATCTTAAGGGGACATTCGCTCGCGGGCTAAAAGAAGCGGCTGTAGTAATAGCGGACTCAGTTCGGGTCCTGGAGTCGCGCACCGCGAGCGAGGAGACGCAACGGTTGTCAGCGGAGAACGCCAGCCTAAGGTCGGAGCTCGCAGAGCTTCGCCAAGAGATGGTCCAGTTGAGGGCTGATGTCCTGCGGGCTCCGACGGAGGCAGCGGTGCCGCAAACTGCGTCCGCTCCCGCCCCTTCTGTGGATCTGGAGGAGGTGATGCGCCGCATCATGTCACAGGTCGGGCTCATGGTGAGCGCTCGGCTCGAGGCGCTGGAAGTGGACGGAAGGCTGCTCCCGGAGCGCCGAACCCGACCGGCCCTGTCTGCGGATAAGGTGAAGGCGCCACCTCCTACAGACAGAACGGCGGTTGCCCCGCGAGAGAAAGGGCCTGCTATTCGAGGCGGTGAACCTGCTGCTGATCCTGTAGGTGCCATGCGTGGGCGGGATCCTGTCGCCACCACCGCTCCTGATGAGCCCGTTGGCTTGGGCACTCGCCGGGGTGGAAGAAAGCGGAGGAAAAAGAAGGCTGGCGTCACCCCCGCCCCTCAGGCTAGTGGGCCTGCCCCTGAGCAACTTCGCCCTCTACCATCGGCCCCGGGTGCGAAGAAGGAGCCGTGGCAACATGTGACGAGAAGGAGTGGGACCTCGCAGGTCCAGCCGCAGCAATCAAAGCAGCAGCCGCAGCAACCACGAATCCGGCTCCCTCGGTCGTCGGCAGTAGTAGTCAAGCTACAGCCGTCAGCAAGAGAGAGGGGCCTGACGTACGAGGTGGCACTCAGAAAAGCCCGAGAGAATGTGGATCCCGCAAGCCTCGGCATCCCTGGCCTCCGGTTCAAGAAGGCCGCTACGGGCGCACGAATTTTTATCGTACCGGGCGCTAGTAGTGCCGAAATGGCAGACTCCCTCGCAGCAAAGCTGAGGGAGGCCATCAATGAGGAGGACGTGCAGGTGTCCAGACCCACAACGTGCGCAGACTTGCGTATCATGGATCTGGATGACTCTGTAACACCCGGGGATGTCGTGGCTGCATTGGCCAAGGCAGGTGGCTGCTCAGAGGCATCCATCAAACCTGGAGTGATCCGCCAAGATCACTCGGGCCGGACCATCTTGGTGAAGTGCCCTGCTGCGGCTGCCCAAAAGGTGTTGGCCGCAAAAGCGCGTTTGTTTGTCGGCTGGGTATCGGCGCAGGTAAAACTCCTGCAGCCACGCCCGATGCGTTGCTTCCGGTGCCTCGAGTTGGGACACGTCCAGGAGCAGTGCCAATCGGAGGTGGACCGTGGCGCACAGTGCTACAGGTGTGGCCAGCTTGGCCACAAAGCCAGGGAGTGCACTGCCACGGCCCACTGCACGGTGTGCGCGGCAGCAGGGAAGCCAGCCACTCACAGACTGGGTGGAAACGCTTGCGTCGCGGCCCGGCCGACGAAAAAAAAACGCAAGAAGAAGAAGAAGTCGAGGGCCAAAGCTGCCATGTCGACTGCGGCCTGTCCACAGCCAAGCACCAGCGCGGCGGCGGATGAAGAGGTGATTCCGATGCTCACGGAATAACGGACACCCTTCGTCTGCTGCAGGCTAATATCAACCACTGTGCTAGAGCTCAGGACTTGTTAGCCCAGAGCATGGCACAGTGGAGGATACAGGTGGCTGTGGTACCAGAGCCATATTTCATCCCACCCAGTGATGACTGGGTTGGGGACCGGGATGGCCTAGTCGCCATTGTCCGTCGGGGTGCCAATGGCTCCCCACCCTTCGAAAAAGTAGCGAAGGGCAGGGGATACGTCGCAGCTCTGCTCGGAGAGATAATGACCATAGGAGTCTATTTCTCTCCCAACAGACCCCTCACCGAGTTCGAAAGTTTCATGGACGAGGTGGGAGCCCTGATTGGACGGAGCCATCCTCACCCTGTGCTGGTGGTCGGGGATCTCAACGCCAAGTCTGTGGCGTGGGGATCCCCCGCCACCGATGTGAGGGGTGAGTTCTTGGAGGATTGGCTCCTGGCGCATGACCTATCGGTCCTCAACCGGGGGTCAGTGGACACGTGCGTGCGGTATCAGGGCGGATCAATCGTGGATGTTTCTTTCGCGAGCACAGCCCTGGCGCGCCGAGTCCGGAGCTGGGAAGTACTGGAGGACGTGGAGACGTTGTCGGATCACCGATACATTCGGTTTGACGTCTCCACTCTGCTCCAGAGAGCACCGGATAGCCCGACTCGACCCCCGAGTGGGATGAGTCCGAGGTGGCGACTCAAGGCCCTCGACAAGGACGTGGCGAAAGAGGCGGCCATAGTGCAGTCCTGGGCACCCACGCCTGAAGGACCTGCGGTGGTGGAGGATGAAGCGGACTGGTTCCGGGAAGCGATGACGCAAGTTTGTGACGCGTCGATGCCCCGGGCCAGGCTTGGTCCTCCAAAAAATCAGGTTTACTGGTGGTCTGCGGAGATCTCGCAGATGCGTGAGTCCTGCGTCGAGGTAAGACGCCAGTACACCAGATACCGCAGGCGAAGGCGCAGGGACGAAGCCCAGATGGCTGTCTTATACGCCGCCTACAAGGACGCGAAAAAGGCGCTGCAGATCGCGATAGCCGAAGCCAAATCCCGTTCTTGGGAGGAGTCGTTGGAGGCTCTCAATCGTGATCCTTGGGGAAGGCCCTACAAGGCAGTAAGGGGCAAGCTTCGCTCGTGGGCCCCCCCGATAACGCAGAGCCTCCAGCCTCGGCTCCGGGAGGAGGTTGTTTCGACCCTGTTTCCGCACAGGGAAGAACACTTGCCTCCGGCGATGGCTACGCAGTCTGCAGCGCTCCCACCGGACGTGACTGATGGGGTCCCGGAAGTTTCGCAAGGGGAGCTGGGTGCGGCCGTTCTGCGGCTTCGCGCTAAGAGTTCGGCCCCTGGCCCCGACGGCATTCCGGGACGCGTCTTGGCCCTGGCCCTGACCTCGGACGCCCTGGAGCTTCGATTGAGGGGACTCTTTGACGCCTGTCTGGCTCAAGCCATAATCCCACAGAGGTGGAAGACAGGCCGATTAGTCCTTCTCCGGAAGGAAGGGCGTCCAGTGGAATCACCCTCCGCCTACCGCCCCATAGTATTGCTCGACGACATTGCCAAGCTCTTTGAAAGAGTTGTGGTGGGGCGCATCGTTGAGCACCTAGAGAGGACGGGGCCGGACTTGGCGGAGAGCCAGTTTGGGTTCCGCAGAGGTCACTCGACCATCGACGCGGTGCTACGGGTAAAGTCCCAAGCGCAGGAAGCGGTTGCCCGGGGCGGGGTTGTCTTGGCGGTGTCACTCGACATTGCCAACGCCTTTAACTCTCTCCCCTGGAGCTGTATACGGGAGGCGCTCCGGTATCATGGTGTGCCCCCGTACCTGCGCAGAGTTATTGGGGCTTACCTGTCCCAAAGGTCGGTGGTCTTCCCATGCCGTGAGGGCTGGGGCCAAAGAGACATGTCGTGCGGTGTTCCGCAGGGGTCGGTGCTGGGTCCACTCTTGTGGAACATCGGGTACGACTGGGTGCTGCGGGCACCGTGTATCCGGGGAGTCACGGTAACGTGTTACGCCGACGACACCCTGGTCACTGCCCGTGGCACGAGTTACAGTACAGCTGCCTACCGCGCCACTGCTGGAGTGGCACAAGTAGTGGGCCGGATACGACGATTGGGTTTGGAGGTGGCGCTTAGCAAGTCTGAGGCCCTGTGTTTTCATGGGCCTCGACAGGCGCCTCCCCGCGATGCCCATATCGTCGTGAGTGGAGTCCGCATAAACGTCGGGTTGACGATGACATATTTGGGTCTCGTCCTCGACGGTCGGTGGCACTTCACAGCCCACTTCGGGCGCCTAGTGCCAAGGGTGATGGGCGCGGCGGCTGCTCTTGGGCGGCTGCTGCCGAACACCGGCGAACCGGGCGCTATGTGCAGGCGGCTGTACTTGGGAATCGTGCGATCCATGGTGCTGTACGGAGCTCCCGTATGGGCGGACGCCCTGAACCGCGCAAACACCACTCTTCTACGGAGGCCGCAGAGGGTGGTAGCGATCAGGGCGATACGGGGATATCGCACGATCTCCTTTGAGGCGGCGTGTGTGATGGCCGGGTCTCTGCCTTGGGACCTTGAGGCGAGAACCCTTGCGTCATTATATTATTGGCGCGAGGAGGCGCTAGCCCAGGGCGATCGGCCAGCACCACGGGAGGTGGAAGGGAGCAGAACTCAACTGCGCGCGCTCGCCATCCAAGAGTGGAAGACCAGGCTTGAGCACCCTAGTGCGGGGCTTAGGACCATTGAGGCCATCCGTCCAGTGTTGGAGGAGTGGCTTGAACGGCGGCACGGCACGTTGACCTTCCGGTTGACGCAGATCCTCTCGGGACACGGTTGTTTCGGGAGGTATCTGTGTCGAATTGCCCGGAGGGAGCCGACCGCCGTTTGCCACCACTGCGATGGATGCCTCGAGGAGGACGCCCAGCACACCTTGGAGGTGTGCTCGGCCTGGACGAGCGAGCGCAGTGAGCTCTGCGCCCAAGTGGGGAACGACCTCTCGCTGACGAGCGTGATTCGCGCTATCGTCGACAGCGAGAGGTCCTGGGACGCACTCCACTCCTTTTGCGAGCGCGTCATGCTCGCAAAGGAGGCGGCGGAACGCCACAGGGAGGACACTACCACCCTGTCGATCCGCCGCAGGAGAACAGGGCGTCGGAGGGCGGCTTTCGCGAGCCACGCCCTCTCCCCACTGGAGCCCATGGGTGGCAGACTCGGGGGAGTCAGCCGCCCTGTCACAACGGGCTCGGGTAGTCTAGTGCGTGTTTCCACTCACTACCCAAGGCGAGACGGTGAGGATACGAGCTCCGATCCTCCCGTCATAGCAGTAGAGGCCTGCCACCGGGCCGTCGCTGCTGGGTACGCGGAAGAATGCCTCGGGCGCCCCCGTATACCCAGCACCAGCAGCGACAGGTAGAAACACCGTGGGGTTTTAGTCAGTAGGAGTCTGACATAACCCGGCCAGCTGCCCCCCCTCGAGCGGCCGGGTATCCATGAGGATTTCCCCACGAAAAAAAAAAAAAAAAAAAAAAGGGGCGTTCAAACGTCAACTAAGGTTGCCGCTGAAAATCAGCGTTGTCGGTTTATTCCGCAACCATATTGCTGAGCGGTTACCTTATGTTGGCAGTATATAAACAATTATAATATGGACATGTAATATTTTTAGAATTTTATTATAATACTATATGTCAATAAAAAACTATTCTATTCTATTCATGGAATCATCTTGTAGGTATACATATTTAGTTTTTATACTAAAACTAGAAACTTCTGTTTTCTTTGACTTTGAATGACCCTAAAGGTTTTATTGCTGGCATAAAGTCGTTATAGTAAGTAAGTAGCTATTTAATCATAAAATATTAGTTATGTACAGTTATTTTTGTACTAATAATAACTATTCCAAATGAAATAAATAATTGCCTGCCTTGTTTTTTAAGAGTTCCTCGCATCATCGCGCTGTTAATAACTGAATGAAAACATTGTTTTCGTGAGCTTTTATAATATTAGGTTGGTTTGAGTGACACTGTTATCTCCGTAGGTCGATGCACGTAGATCAAGATTAACAACTGACTGTGCATTATTTTTTATTTTTTTATTTTTATGATATTTTTGTTTATTCGTCCAAGTATTTTTTAACCATTAAAGCTGTACATAAATTACTTATATTAGGCAATTTACCCCTTTCGATGAAAAGCAAACATAATTTGAGTGATAAAATTAAAATTTATGATAATGTATACTTTCCTCTACGCTACTATTGAAGCTTCTCTTTTACTTTTACTGTAGAAAATCTCCGACTACAATTTGTATTCGCAACATTTACATGTGCTTTTTATTATTATCAACGCAGCCCTCGAGTACCTTTTGCAAGTAAATGCCAACAGTTCATAAAACGAGAAAACATTTTTTGCGCGCTGCTGCAAGCAAGTTGATATAATTTTTTATATAAAAAAATGTGACACATTTCATAAATTTAGCCGTTTTCAAATTAAATCTAATTTTTAATACTCCAAGCAGACTTGACATAAAGTATTAACTCGGCCGAAGTTGATGATTTGTTTGACCTAAAGATAAACCAACGCTTTTATAGTATTAGGTTACCAAATAGAACAATTTTGCTGAAATGTTTTCTGTAATAGAAGGGTGCCAAATACTATTCAATACATCCAAGAACATCATATGAAAGCAAGACACGTGCTAACTTTTCAAAGGTCATGCGTTAGCCCTTAGATACTATCCAAGTCTATTGTTATGATCGTGCACCAGTTTCAACTCGGTGATTTCGATAGGAAGTTGTTGTGTTAACTTTGATCTATTGTTATTTTTATTTGCTTTGGATCTAGCGAGTGTAGCGAGTATACAGTGGGTAATTTCTGAGATATACAATGACAGATAGTACCGGGATCATTGTGATGTGCATGTGACTTCAGCCCAGCCCATGCCATTGTTATATTTGCGCAAGGTCCGTCAAACGTTCATTGACGACATTGCGTGGCGTCAACGTCGCAGCTTCAATGACATCGCACCGTGTCGCTCGCTGCACCCACCTCCTGACCGTGATGCTTCGTGCTATCATTGTACACGAGAATCAATATGGGTTGGAGTGCTTCGTTAACACACTACCTATCATGCCGCAGGTCGTGGGTTCGATTCCCATCCAGGACAGACAATTGTGTGCATGAACGAACATGTATGTTTGTCCTGAGTCTGTGTGTAATTATCTTTATAAGTGTATATTTACAAAAAAGTAGTATATGTAGTTTAACAGTCATCTGGTTTCCATATTACAATCTCTTCTTAGTTTGGGATCAGATAGCCGTGTGTGAAAAAAATGTCCTAGGATATTTATATAATTATTTTCTGGTCATTCCTAATTAATTAACTACAAACAAACGAAAATCACAATTAACTGTTCTAATGTTTAAGGCAGGTGTATGTAATACTAAGAAGGTATCTACTAATGGAAGGATATCAACAAACCATATTATGAATTACTTATCACAGATATATGTAGTTCCTAGTTGTTCCGAGTTTCGAGTACATTCAATGTCATACTTATAACTCATTTATTCACTTTAGGCCCTAATAAGGCACAATACAACAATTTACTCTGATTCCCGTAAAATATTCTCTATTTAGTGTAGCATGAGGACATAGAAAACATCAACGAAAACCTTGCTTTTGTTTGTGTATTTTGTGTATTATATATCTGGGATCTAAAAATATTTAGATCAAGGTTGTTATTCTGTATCGAAAGATATTTATTTCAAAGGAACGTGTAGGTATAATGTATCGTTCGAGCAGAAAATAAAGATTGTACAAAATATACCGTTTGTGGAACCGAGTGCTGTCTCTCGCTGCATTTCACATATTCCGGAACAGTGTCGGGTAACTCTAGTGGCCCTTCATTTCAGAATACTGTGCGGTGAGGGAACAGAGCGCCCTCACTTCAATTTGTTACTAATTAAATTATCGCCGAGATTGCGTGATTAAAGTATAAAATCATTAACCCTTTTCTCTAGCACTCTAATAGATAGGTAACTTCGCAAATGTTAGTGTATAGGTTGAATTTTTTTAATAACTTAAAGCTGCCCTTATGGTAGGGGAGGCGAATAGGGGATTTCGGGATTTACTCGAGCGCGTCAGATTAACATAAGGGGGGCAACCTTGCACCTTGTGAAGTACTCTCACCAAATCTGAGCCTTCTATGTAGTGTCGAACGCCTAGGGTAGCCCGTCAGATTAGTAAAAAAAAATCGATGGTTTGAAATACTCGAGCGCGTCAGATTAAGGTAAGGTAAGTTAGTTACATGCAAAATAGTGTACATTTCAATAATCTGACAAATTGGGCGTGACGAAAGAAAATTGGAGACTCGCAAAGTTGCAAAAAAAAAACGTCACCTGGATTTTCTCGAGCGCGATTGGTTTTTTTTTTATTTTGAAGGAAATTAGTCACGAATCACGGAAATATCTTAATCTGCCGATTTGCACAAGCCGAAGTGGCTAAAATCATTATTAAGTGTATAGTCCAGGAATATTATGAGTTTCACCTCAGAATGAGAAATAGTCAGCTATTAACTTGTATAAACCTTTATTTTGACACCCTAAAACTTGTCTCGAAAGCTACTTATCTTAGGGTGCCCGCGACTACTGATTTTTCAAGGTCAAAGGTCAAAAAATCATTTATTGCAAATATCTCGTTTCCTATGGGTTTTTTGGTATATGTATTCATAATAAATATTGTAGAAGGTTAAATTCTCTACAACTTTTGTACAAACATTTTTTCGATATCTTGAACCATTTTCGAGATTTCGATATTTTTTACATATTTTTTTTTTCAAACCGTCAGATTAAGGAAATCCCTCAACATAATTGTCAGATTATGGGTCAGTACAACAAGGCCATCAAGAAGAACCGCCTGTATAAAAATCTGACGCGCTCGAGTAAATCAAGGTCACGATTTTTTTTTGCATTTTCAAAAATCGGCCCTGACTGATGGTCGCGTCCAAATCGTCAGTCTTTAAAATAGGAGCTACTGGAGGGTTCACTTAACATCCCTTATCAATGTCTGACGCGCTCGAGTAAATTTTTTTTTTAAATATTTTCGACCCCTTCGTACGGCCACCCCCACCACGCAAAACGGCAGATTATTATATTTCCGTTATCAGACAGACGTGGCGCGACTACCCTATTAATATCTGACGCGCTCGAGTATTTCTTGGTGACTGTTTTTTTTTACATTTTTGAAACCCTGTAGACGCTCCCCCCACCGCTGAAGAGGAAAATATCACATAACCTTTTTTTCTTTATTCCACCTAATCTTCAAATTCCAGTAGGTCCCAAAGACGCTCGAGTAACTACAAATTTAGCATCAATGCCTCCCCTACCATTAAATTCTTGTGGAGCTTGCAGGTTTTTGTAATAGCAAAAAGCTTTAGACGTTCTTTCATGTTAGTTCGGGAAAGTTGACCTTTTATTATTGTGAGTGCTTTTGAATATGTCATTAGAAAAATTCTTAGTAGTATTTTTCACTCGTACTTTAGTCATTGTAACGTCTGACGTTGAATGCCGCCTACGCATTTAGGATTGTACGAGTATGTGTAGGTACTATACTTCATCGCGTCTCGAATTCTGAACACAAATTCAAATCAAAATTTTAATGTTCTGCTGACCTTTTTTAATTGCGTTCGTTAAGTTCGTCAATTCCGTCGCTCGTGCATAATAATGATTAATACAAGTAGTTATATTATACCTATAGGCGTGATTTTTTACACGCTTATATCCAGCATGGTACGAAAAGTATAACACACTTCACAAAGCATTTTACACTTGTGGCCTTAGTGAAATACTTATTTTTTTGTATGTGAAACCAGGCTCACATAATTATGTATGTAATGTAAAGTGGCATTTCAGCTAACTATTTTCTATAGAAGTTCTATGCCACGCTTTGGAAAACTTTATATCCGCTTCACAGTTTGAATGCGATCGATATAACATAAGCAGTGTTTTTATATAACCACTTCTTTTTTCTTTGTTAGTATTATTATTTGTACATGTAACAGTCAGTCAGTAAAGTTTGTCATTTATAACTGTCTAAGATAACAGGCTATATTTTGTTTTAATTCCCTCGGGTGTATTCGCGGGGCGGAAGCTAGTGTAGAATATGAAGATTATACTGAACGCTACGTTTTTATTAATTTAAACGAAAACATAAATGAAAACGTCGGCAAGCTATTAGTCGGAAAGACGCAACAAGTGAGATGATTATACAAATTCACGGGGTCACGCACGCATGCACGCAACGGACACGCGACGACCAACGAACGAACGCGTGTGCGGGTGCGGTCGCAAAAGACGCCGCCCTCTGCCCTCAAACTCATAGTGGCCATAGTGTGTGTATATCGCGACAACGTTGTTTATAACAACTTGTACAATTAATGGCGGCTTCGTGACATTCGCCACTGTCCTATTTCTCACAACGCCACGTGGCACGTCGATGGAATATTATTATAATTAAACCAATAATGTGAGTTATACATACAATTTGTACGTGATCGAAAGTTCGAAAGACTGGCTGGCTACCACCCTCAAGTTGAAAATCTGTCGCCAAGCACCTGTTGGTGTGTTCCGGCAATTGCACTTGAGAGCCAGTTCGCCTTAATAATGGTAGGGGAGGCGAATAGGGGATTTCGGGATTTACTCGAGCGCGGCAGATTAACATAAGGGGGCAACCTTGCACCTTGTGAAGTACTCTCACCAAATCTGAGCCCTCTATGTAGTGTCGAACGCCTAGGGTAGCCCGTCAGATTAGTAAAAAAAAATCGATGGTTTGAAATACTCGAGCGCGTCAGATTAAGGTAAGGTAAGTTAGTTACATGCAAAATAGTGTACATTTCAATAATCTGACAAATTGGGCGTGACGAAAGAAAATTGGAGACTCGCAAAGTTGCAAAAAAAAAACGTCACCTGGATTTTCTCGAGCGCGATTATTTTTTTTTTTATTTTGAAGGAAATTAGTCACGAATCACGGAAATATCTTAATCTGCCGATTTGCACAAGCCGAAGTAGCTAAAATCATTATTAAGTGTATAGTCCAGGAATATTATGAGTTTCACCTCAGAATGAGAGATAGTCACCTATTAACTTGTATAGACCTTTATTTTGATACCCTAAAACTTAACTCAAAAGCTACTTATCATAGGGTGCCCGCGACTACTGATTTTTCAAGGTCAAGGTCAAGGTCAAAGGCAAAAAATGATTTATTGCAAATATCTCGTTTCCTATGGGGTTTTTGGTATATGTATTCATAATAAATATTGTAGAAAATTAAATTCTCTACAACTTTTGTACAAACATTTTTTCGATATCTTGAACCATTTTCGAGATTTCGATATTTTTTATATATTTTTTTTTTTCAAACCGTCAGATTAAGGAAATCCCTCAACATAATTGTCAGATTATGGGTCAGTACAACAAGGCCATCAAAAAGAACCGCCTGTATAAAAATCTGACGCGCTCGAGTAAATCAAGGTCACGATTTTTATTTGCATTTTCAAAAATCGGCCCTGACTGATGGTCGCGTCCAAATCGTCAGTCTTTAAAATAGGAGCTATTGGAGGGTTCACTTAACATCCCTTATCAATGTCTGACGCGCTCGAGTAAATTTTTTTTTTAAATATTTTCGACCCCTTCGTACGGCCACCCCCACCACGCAAAACGGCAGATTATTATTTTTCCGTTATCAGACAGACGTGGCGCGACTACCCTATTAATATCTGACGCGCTCGAGTATTTCTTGGTGACTGTTTTTTTTTACATTTTTGAAACCCTGTAGACGCTCCCCCCACCGCTGAAGGGGAAAATATCACATAACCTTTTTTTCTTTATTCCACCTAATCTTCAAATTCCAGTAGGTCCCAAAGACGCTCGAGTAACTACAAATTTAGCATCAATGCCTCCCCTACCATAAGGTGTACAACACATTAGCAATCCCCTGGTATTGCCAATGTCTATAGGCGACGGTTGTCACTTACCATCAGGTGACCCGCCTGCCTCGTTGTCACTTGTGACATAAAAAAAAAAGTACTAATAAAATGACAATATTTTGAAAGTAAAGTTGAATTTATCTGCACATCTTGTCTCTGTCAGGGATCAGAAATGATAATGTCCCGTTCAGTTTTCATGTTCCCAGCTGTACTTAATAGTAGAGTGCCGGCTCAGAATTTTTCTTTGCTATTAGATTTTCATACAAAGGGAACCAATCGTTATTTATTTCACGATCGTAGTTGAAACGCGACGGCTTACCGCAATTAACTTGTATATAGTCTTTATAGAGTTTATATTGGGGCCGCGCCGCACCGTTCTGCCTCGAATACTTGTCATCATGAAAAGACTTAACTTGAAAGCGCCTTTTATAAACTACCTAATTCGGTTTGGAGTCTTCCATTAATGTTGTAATTAACCACTTTTACGTAAAACCTTCACTAACGAACTAATGTACTCTTTTTAATTACACACGTAGGTACCTACATGATTGTTAATTTGTATCATGCCTACATAGTAGCTTTCCATATGATAGTAATGTATGTAGATCGATGCCTGTGTGACGCGGAATATTGCCGCAAAGCACCAGTGGTGTGCTACGATAAAATTTATATATATCTAGTCCTGCCGTGTGAATTGCTTATGAGCAACCGGTCAGTTCAACAGTATTGTCAGGTCATGAAGTAGTTGTGGTAGTTATTCCAGTAACAATTAAACCGCCGATATGAACTTACGTACTACGCGCCACGCAACGTTGCCTCCGGGTGATGGCTGAGCTGCTAAACAACATCACACAACACGACGTCATCGCGTCACCCAGACATGCTGTTCGGCAAATCTTTTAGTGCACGACTACGAAACGATCGTAAGGAAGTTGTACTAGGTATTTTATATTCACAGTCATTCTGCATCAAAGCGTATAAGTTTGTTTTCAACGCGAGTGTTAAATTATTTTCAATTCACGTGGTTCCAAAATAGTTCCAATGTCTTTAGCTAATTCAAACACACTGAATTGAAAACTGCATCAAATGTTTAAGCAGTTTCCAATGGTACCTATTGATTTTACCATTAGCTCCACCCACCAGATACATTTTTAATATACCTTTTTGAACAATGAGCTTTGCTTATGTTAAACAATGCCTATTACATCAAATTATGTTCTTAATACATATAAATTAATATTAGATGAACTGCTGGTTCAAAAAGCGTGGCTTATATACCAACAACTTTTACAAATAATCCGATAATTCATTTTCATAATAAATCTTGTTTACTGCCTGTAAACGTCTACCAATTAATCATTTATATAACCAACGCGGCGTGACTTTTGTTGAATCGATCATACTAACAAGGCGTTTGCTGTGCTCATGATTGATCCCTTTTATCGCTTGTATAATTCAGTATCTGAACACTGGAATGTGCTGAAGATCAAATAAAATTTTAAGTAGCAGTCTACGAAAGTTTGTAAACCGTAGCAGCTCTCGTAGCTTGAGTAAAGCGGTGTCACAATGTAGACGCTAATGATGTTGACACTAGAGGAGGGCTCGTCTCGCTCGTGACCCTGCCTCTCCCCCTCCCACTCGGCTCTCCTCTCACGTCCCCGCTCGCGCAAACCTCCGAGTGCACTTACCTACCAAAGATATCACTAAATGTATGTTACCGGGTGCTCAAATTTTCGAAATTGTGTTAAGTCATTTTATCGTCTGTGTCTATACTATATTCTGAATGCCTCGACCTATATGAAGTATGTAATAGCGAAGTTTGATTCCGTTAGACTGCTATAAGTTTTCCTTTTGGAGTTGTTTTTATTATGTTTACTTACTGTAATGGATCCGCAGGCAGTTGGTGGTACATAATTAATGTGGGTATCTGTTTGGATGGCCTTTGCGAGGGATGGCTTACTTTATCTATCTCAATTCTTTACTCTAATTTCAAAGAATACATTAGCTGTTGTACATTATATAAATTGTTAACCAGCTATGTACCAAGTGCCACAAGTTTCTTTTTAAATTAAACATTGGCATCGATTTCAACTTTTTAGGAATTACTTCAAAGATGAATGAGGATCCATATTCCTCTATGGATCCCAAAACAATATGTACTATGTTATTTATTAAATCAGGCTCCATCATGTTCCACGTGCGGCGTCGGCCGGCGGATGCTCAGCCGCGGCGGCGCAAGAAGAAAGTGTCCGGCGGGACCGGCGGCCGGCCCGGGAACGAACCGGTGCTCGTCGAGGTCTCGCCCGACGGCACCGTGCTAGAGAACGGACGGAGGCTGAGAGTCACCGATGTAGTCGAAGTAAGCATTTCAATACCATGACGTTCAAATACTTAAATATAATAGGTGCATTTTCTAGGTCTGTTTTCTACGGCAGCGGCTTATCGTAAGCGCGACTATGACGAAAACTTTTTAATTACTTTGCATAGACTGGCGTTTATCATAATTTCAATGATTAGGCATGACGTGGCTGAAGGTTGATTCCATCTTCATTCAAATGTTTTGATATAAGTACTTACTTTGATCAGAAGAATTGTGAGGCGCTCTACTAAAAATATTTTTGTAAAATCTTACTGTGTGATAAATAGTGTAGTGTTTTAAAAGAGTGATAATTTTATACGAAATAAAAATCATACCGTGGCATTTAATTTTGGGGTTGTTAGCACGGCTAAAAGAACTTGCAGCACTGCACAGACAATAGTAGTTTGTAGTAAATTGCTCTATCGCCATAGATTTCATTTTGTTTGAGAGACCCTTTCAAGAGATTAATCCTTTAAGCTCTTAGGTTTAGAAACAAGCTCGCAGAAGTGATCTCATAACTGAATTGGGAGCTTTGAAATTTTGATGTTTGTTTTATTTGTCTGTTGGAAATAATTTAACAACTTGTTAAATAAAATAAAAACGATGTTGTGTTATTGTTCATTACATCAAAATTGTGTTATAATAGTAGTTTGTTAATCGAACGAATTGATTGTGGGCGTTGAAAAGTAAATTTTAGAGTTAGTGAAAATATTTAATTTTGTGGGTCCAATTTAATACCTAGCCGATGCGTATGTTAAGAATATTATACAGAATATAAGCTATAAAAAGTTTTGTACTATGCGTATACGAGTTACCTATACGTGAGAAAATATACAGGCGGTGGTATTGTAATCAATAAATTAGTATAAACAATAGTAGGTAATTATCAGTCTTTATTGAGGTTTTAACTATCAAATACGTGTATGTCTGCACAAAACGATTAGGTTATTTTCGAAAGCATAGTTTGTACCTATATTGTTTTTAACAACAACTATCGATGGTTTCAAGTTTCGATAAAAATCTTGTTTTGATTGAGGCGTAATTATTAATTTCTCTGATATTGAATTAAGAAATAAGTACCTACATACAGATATGTTTGCGAAAAACAGGAAAAAGAGCAAATTGAAAATTGTTTTTTTTTCCTGTTTTATCTGTCTGATTGCTCCGACTGATCTCCGCAACGTATTTTGACGGGACTTTAACTGGCAGATATTGATGTTATAAGGATTTACTTCGGCTAAGAAGAGATCGACGAGTATCAAAGCGCGGGGGACAGTTAGTAAACAATATATTTGTTGATGAAGGTGGGGTCCGGCAACGGGACAGCACTACAACTGTACGGGCCGTCCATCCAGCCGCGACACTGCGTGGTGGCGCCCGCGGACGGCGGCGCGGCCGGCTACACCGTCACGCCGCTGCACACAGACGCGCACGTATACGTCAACGGACGACGAATCGTGCACACGCAGAGACTACAGGTTAATACAACAATCATATTATAAGTAAAAAGGTCGAGATAGTTTTTAAGCGCTCCGAATGCAAAAGAGTGGCTAATTAACTTAACCCTTGTCGCATCGCGTGCCGCATCAACAGATGCACTTCACGTAGGTACCTAGTGAAATTGTGTGGATATTATCTTTCAGGATTGCAAATAGAGTAATTTGAATCGCAAATGAAATAATTTCTTAAATTTTCACTGTAAAACACTGTATCGAGAAAGCATTTCGGATCTAGATGGGTCAGGTCAGGATAAAAGTAAACAATGTAATCTATCAAAACTCTAGTTTCTGTGGCATGTGTGTATTACAGGCATTGGCGAAGATTAGGCTGAGCTTCCAATATAATTAATTAATAAATATCCTCGAACGTTTTTCAGACATGGCCATCTGATCGCAAAATAAGCAGAACTTTTTTTTTTAAATACATAGGTATACTCAGGACAAACAGACATGATCATGCACACAAATGTCTGTCCTGGATGGGAATCGAACCTACGACCTGTGGGGTCATAAGTAGTTTATCTTATCACGACAACTGAACCGTAAATTTTACACAAAATCCAACTTATCAAAGCAAACGTCCAGGCGGCAGGCTTACTACTATCAACGGTTCTTTCCGATATACTCGTAACGTAGGAGCATGAAAAGCAATGATCTTGTTAGTAATATGGGCAGGTTGCTCCCCACGGAGCGCGCTCGGCCTTGTCTCCAATTTGAAAATAAGATAACACTTTACTTCGCTAGCTTTCTTTATTGCATTTTGTCGGCGTGTCGACCTGTATGTAAACAAAATAACGTGTTAAACACATTTCTAAATAAATAGGCTTATGCTTGTCTGTCTACTCGACTGTCTACGACTCCAAAAAGAACTGTTTATAAATATTAAATAGATATATAAATATCAATAATTTTGTTGATTGTCCTTTAAGGCTCTTGCTTTGAAATTAAAATATTATTCTTTACTTTTTAGTTTATGTTTGTACATAGGTATAGGTTACAGTTTTGAAGTCGGTTTTTGTTTTTTATTTTTAAAAATAATTTTATTAATATGTAAAAACAAAGTGTCTTTATTCAATACTATAGAAGAAAATCCATAAAAATCACCCCTTTACACTATCGTAGATGTTGAATTAGAAAAATCGCTGATATACGCGTATTAATGCTTTATTAATAGTGTCGCATTAGATTTTCTTACCAAATTAGGAGTTGTTTATCACATAATGTATTCTTTAAACATTTCACGTCTCTATACTTAGTGGCTTCATCTACAACATGCCATAAAGAAATTCAGTTTCCTAATAACTTTTACACCCTGTTTATCACTTCGATTTTCACGCTGCAGTGAAATGCTGAAACACTTGTTTATTATTAATTGCTACATTAGCAAAGTTTGACGTAATAATGACTAATTTGAAAAAAATATTATTTAACTGGCCGCGGTCGGATGGCGTGTTTGCTAAGACATATTATACTATCACACAGGTCGTGGATTTGATTCTCAAACATTTGTGTGCATGAATTTATATTTTTCTTCTGAGTCTGGGTGTAATTATCTATTAAAGGATGTAAAAAAATAGTTTTTAATAATAATAAATAAATATTTAAAAAAAAAGTAATATTTGTAAGAAAGTGATATAGTTAGATAAAATTATTTTAGTTGGTCAACAAAACAATCAGCACCAATATACCAAACAAATGGTATTTGACTAACAAATACGACTTCGTACTCGTATATAACGATGCAATCCCTAAAATTCAGACATAATCTCATGTTATTTATTAAAAATCCACCCGCCCTCTACTCTGCTACGTTGAAGGCCTCCACATAATAGCAATATTTGTTTTATTGTTTCGTCTCAATTATAAACCGTATTTAAATAAATATGAAATGTTTTCACGAAAGCTTTTTGTGTGCTTTGAATATTATATTGAAATTGAAATAGGAAAACGAATAAAGTGATCATTGTCGGATAGAAATAGCATTGCCGCCTGCAATCGACCATTGGCTGAGAGTAATTTGTTTTATATGTAGTCCAAAATATTTCATTGTTACTAGAAACGCTAACTAACCAAATAAAATCACTTACTAAAGCAAGTCCTTCCGCTGTTTAGAACTGCATTTACTTACTAAGAACTAAGTCAAAGTTATCTAGGTCAAGTGCCACAGTGTGCATGAGAGTGCTCTCACACGTAGGTATGCATATCCTAGAATAGTAGCTATAGGTAGATACTCCTTAGACGCTATTGTGTCTGATTGACACAGCTTCGATTGTAGGCCTTGATTAGCAGCTTGGAGCCGCTGTCGTATTGTTTTAGTTATCTACAAGCTAGGCAGGTTCCGGAGGGAGCTGTCTACTTCAGATAAGCTTAATATTCGTGGGGATATTGATACAATGTAGACAAATATTAGAAATTAGGAAAGTATTATACAAAGCCACTATGTTTTTAAAAATTTATAAAACTAGCACTTTCGGTAGATGCCTGCTCAAAAATATGTACTAGGTATAGCAGTTGCACTTAAGAGCTTTCATAAAATCTTTCTAAGTTTTGTAAAAGTTCGGAGACACATCAATCAATCCTCCTGTCCCCCGGGCCATATGCGCCTGATGATAAGTGGGCTTCCCTTGTATTGTACTATCGTAGATGATGAATTAGAAAAATCGCTGAAATACGAGTGTCGCATTAGATTTTCTTACCAAATTAGGAGTTGTTTATCACATAATGTATTCTTTAAACATTTCACGTCTCTATACTTAGTGGCTTCATCTACAACATGCCATAAAGAAATTCAGTTTCCTAATAACTTTTACACCCTGTTTATCACTTCGATTTTCATGCTGCAATGAAATGCTGAAACACTTGTTTATTATTTTCTTTTTTTCTTTTAATTGCTACATTAGCAAAGTTTGACGTAATAATGACTTAATTTGACAGATTTAAATATTTAACTGGCCGCGGTCGCCACTACTCGACTAGCACTTTTGGTAGATGCCAGCCCAAAAATATGTACTATAGCAGTTGCACTTAAGAGCTTTCTTAAAATCTTTCTAAGTTTTGTAAAAGTTCGCAGACACCTCAATCAATCCTCCTGTCCCCCAGGCCATATGCGCCTGATGGTAAGTGGGCTTCCCTTGTATTGTCAGCAAGGTATTGTTAATGTGCTAGCGACCTTTTACAAACTTAGAAGTCAACCGGCTGGACTATTAAATTAAACCAGTATTTGATTAGCTTTTTCAAAATAGGTGCCACATTTTCCGGTGGAGTTGCAATTAAGATGTGTTATCAGACACAATATATTTTGTTAGTAGATTAAGGTCAGACATTACACTCCAGAAACTGGGTTACTGCTGATGTGTTCACACTCCACGCTTATTTTGTTTTCGCCTACGCGTATTCTATGAAACTAATTTCTTTCTCCATAAATTAATTGCGTTCATTCAAATCAGAAACAATTTTACTGTATTTTATTTCGTTAGAACAAATTGACTATGATCTTTGTTCTGTGGAGGCTAATGTTGTAGGAATGGAAGCCTAAATGAATATTGACATAAAGCCAATTAGGGCATCTGCCCGGCACCGGCATTGGCAATTTATATTCATAAGCGGTAGGTACTTAGTATTTGAGTATGGTGGTTTCTATATTGAAGCGTTGTACTGACTAATTATGCTACTCATTTCCCGCAGCACGGTTGCACGCTCAAATTCGGGCGCGTTTCAACCTTCCGCTTTATGGACCCCGCGCAGGAGAACCTCATTAACAGAAACCTCGCTCAATCGCAACACTTCGGCTCCGGCTCCATATACGACAGGTGAGCTAACATTTCACTTTCACGCTCGTTTCTATATGTTGTGATTAGTCGTGCCCTCTAGAGTAAAACATGGACTCAAAAACTGGTACGGTCCCATTACCGAATATCTCATTCGTACACCTGCAACGTTTTGTTGTTTAATTAGTTGTATTTTATTTTGACTAATACTTACGACGCAAACACTCAGTACCGTCGCTTCTCTAATCACTGATTTTATGTTTTGTTCATCTGTCATTGTTTTCTTTTGCATGTTTCTATCACTGGCTCACGAACATCCGCTTGTGTACGTTACCCTTACGTTAGATCGCCGACGTCGGGTGGCGAGAACAGCGGCGCGATGTCGCCCGCCTCAGTGGCCTCGCACCACCCGGACCCGCTCGACAACAACGCCAACACCAACAACAACGACTCTGACTACCAGAGGACCATGAGCCCCGTCTCCCACGACACCTACTACAGGGATGCCATCGACACCATCTCACCCTACAACAACAACACGCTCAAACTTGACAACGAGTCGCTCGTCATGTCGCAACATCTCGGCGACTCGAAGGACGATTACATAAGAGACGAACACACAGGCTCCGTGTACAACGACCAAGATCAGAGTGTGAACAATCGGACGGGGAACTCTCAGTACAAGGACAACTATGAGACCACGTTCGATTTAGACGGAAACGTTGAAACGAAGAGCATTTGCAGCGCGAAGAGCGGCGGCTCGGGACACGATAACAGGTACTCTCTCTTGTAACAGGTATTAAGTGTGCATACCAAATCGCGTACTGCTACAAATCGATGATAAAACAGGTGACATTTGCGTCATAGATTGTGTGACGTAACCGATAGTTTAGGTAGGTACAATAAGTTATAATTCTAGTTTCCGCAGAAACAAAACACTCACGGGAAAGGTTGACCCATTACCAGCTGTATACATGTTGCTTGTGTGTTTTCGTTTGGTAACTGGTACAGAGTTAAGATTGTTATTTTAGGATGCGGTTGTTTTATTTGAAGGTACCTACCTTAATACATTTAAGATAATTGTTCTTTGTTACCGTAAAGGTTATCGTATATTTATTTTTTAAATATCAACTTACAAAGGTTACAAAAGACTTTCCATTTCGATATAGAAAATGATGAATTGAAGTATTATTGTGTATACAGGATGACCGCAGCAGTGCCAGCAGCACGACCGGGTCAGGAAGCGATCTTGCCCGCCGTCTTAGAGTTTCCCGAAGCAGGGCAGGCGCAGTTCCTGGCCGCCGTCATCTCCCGCCTCGACCCGCACGCACCTGCGTTCAAACTAGCGCCTGTCTACACGCTGTATCTATGTGCCAGGTATGTGGTATCCATCATGCTCGCTACGAAGATATGTTTAGAGTGTGGATAGATTTTGACACAATCTTACTATGATAAGTAATAATGCTGCTGTATTTTTCCTACTTGAAAGTGGCAGGTGAAGATGACATATTTTTTAGCCAGTCGGGTACGTTATCTACCGCGAAAGCTCAAATCATACGTCACTACCATAGAGCTATAATTTCCCTGTCTATCTTTTTGTTTACATCTTCGACTTCGGTTGCATTCTTCTGTTCTTTTTTACAACCACAAATTTCTACCAACAAATATTACTGCCAAAACAGTGCCGTTCTGTTGTTTAACGCATCCAGATACATATTTTTTTCGTGCAATAAATTCTCTATACAATAATTACTTTATAAGTCGAGTCTAACGGTAGAGGATTCTGATTTGTCTCGTCTGAATGCAGCACGGAGGTCTACCACGTATTCATACGTGACTTACATCCTAAGTCCTTTATCTATATAATTATGTATAAAGAGACTTGTAAGTTTCATATTTGCTTAGTCTATTGCGCAGTTTACAATCCAGTCCAATAATTTACAAACTGGTTTTAATCTTCCGTTTAATAAAATGGGTATGCTACAAGTACAGCAATTCTAGCTTAGATTCGGTCAATCCGATTTATTTTGTGTCATTCGCATTTGTTGCTACCGTATATCTGTTATAATTTTTAATTTAAAGTTCGATAAATATCCTAGTAATATTATAAGTGTGAAAAATTGATTGGATGTGAATAAGTTTATTACTCTTTCATGCTAAAACAACTAAACGGCTTTTAATTAAACTTAGCATAGAGGTTGATTATAACCTGGAATAAAACATAGGATACTTTTTATCCCGGGAAAAGATAAGTTCCCACGGGAATGCGGTTGAAACCGCGGGGGACAGCTTGTACATACATATATTAATCTTGATATGTTACAAACTCAAACTCAAATATATGTTTATTAAGTAAACTTATTACAAATATTTTTAATCGTCAATTTGATTCATGTTAAATTCTAACGCTCGGTTCGGATGGTGACAATTCAAAGCATTCGCGAATGGCTCACGACGGCGTGGCGAGAGCGCTACCTCGCGGATATACATAATGGATAGGGGAATCTAAATGCGTCACTTACAACCGCCTCCGTTGCATACGTATGTGGTTTTATAATTGTCGAGGTTCAAGGCGTCGCTATTTCAGACATTTTAGTGTCTGGAATATTTCTTGTAGCCGAGATAGATATTTTTTTATTCTGTAGAAGCTTGTGTTTGACCACCATCTCACCAGTAAGTGATGATGTGGCCGAAGGTGGTAAGCACACAAAGCCTAGATGGGAACTGGCTCTCAAGTGCAGCTGTCGGAACACACCGATTTGTGCTTGGCGGCAGATTTTCAATTTGAGGGTGGTAGCCAGCCAGTCGGGTACTACAAAGTACCCTACCACCGTGCTATGGTTTCCTCACGATGTTTTCCTTCACCGAAAGCTCAAGATCATTGTGGGATTCCAACCCACGACCTTCGTAGCGGTATCCGACGTCATTACCACTGAGCTGTCATCGTCTAAAATCGCATTTTTTTTTCGTAAACAAAATATGAAAATAATATGAGAGTGTGGGATACGTGCGACCAATGGGGCGTCCTGATGGATCATTAAAGTTACTTAACAAAAGTACATTTTCATGTTTTCATGTACTTTTTTTGCTTAGGAAAAGGACCCCTATGTATGACCAAAGATAGCCCTTTATGTAATGTTTATATACAGCAGAAAATAAGGAATATGTCGTGACCTAATGCAATAAGAACAGTTATCTCAGTCTGTCACGACATTTCGCTTTTATCCTTTAGTGCAAATTAAGTTGGAACTCAGAAATTAATTAATTCAGAAGCTGTTATTTCGATCAAATATTATTCATATCGTGTACTAAAACAAATACTAATGATATACCTAGTAAAATATTATGATATAGGTACATAGTTAAAATGGAATCACTATGTAACTTATGAATATTTTATTATGAGCGCCTAATTTCAACGCAAACGTTTTATGTTTCTGTAACCACAAAATTTGGTTTGTTTATATAGAACACTCTGACTCCGACGGACCACCATTAAACAAACTTACCGGGGTTGAATAATGTTAACAACCATAAACAGAACCTAATTTGGTCTTGGAAAAGTTTTCATTAAGTACTCTCGACGGGTACACCCATAAAAAGAACAAAATTTATTTACTGTTATTAATAATTTAAAAAATAACGTAAGTATAGGTCAATTTTCTTGCGAAATAAATGATTTCTTTACTTATTTTACTTTAATTACACATATAGTCACATCCCTTGATACTTTAATGGATGCCTTCTTTGGTAATATGATTGAATGTGTCCCATCATTCGGAAGAAATTATATCGGGTACACTACCCGATCAGTTCAGTCCACCCCAGCTCTATAACACCAAGTCTCCAAGTTTACGACGAGACTTGCACAAATAGCCGATCCCATAAATGTATTTCAGGTACCGCGCGTCGACACATTACCGGCCGGAGTTGACGCCGACGGAGCGCGCTCACAAACTCACCGCCTTCTTGCACCACGTCGCTACTCTTATACATGCTACTGTACAGGTATTTTAAAGAAATGTTACTCTATGAGGCTTTACAGAGATCATATTTCACCAGTAACTTCGTTTGTCGTAAATTTTAGCCAGTCCTTGTTCTTATGAAAAATACTCTAGTGTTGCTTTAATGTTGTTTATTCACAGTGCTGTTACAGATGTGCTTGATTTCAAGACAGTTATGCATTAACGGCCGTTCCCAATAATCTATCTATCGCGAGTTTCGACCTACTAAAATAACATACTGAACGATAAGACAACTTACTTAAAAAGCTTTGTAAAGACAGCAATTACGTGATTGGCAGGCCCCTAGATATTACTAATATCCTTAGGAATCGTGGCTTCTTGTCAGCCTTGTTTTTTTTTGTTTATATAGATAACTAGATCTAGAAAAATAAAAGAAATACTGTTACATCAAGTAGAATACTGTAACATCTGTGCCCAACCTAGACATTAGTAATTGTCCATAAGTGGACTTAAGTGGACAACCATTAACTTAATTCCCCTTATCATACAACAAAACGATAGGTTTTTCAAATGGTTACGAGAATTCAATCGTCGAAGAAAACTGTGTGTTTACTTTTTAACTGTTTAGGGAATAATATTATATTAATTGTCACTAATTTTAATATTTTTTTAACTTTATTTTTGATATACCATTATATTCTCAGGAACGATGTGCCGATTCAGCAGCGCAAGCTTTTTGGATGGCAAATGCGAGTGAATTACTGCACTTCTTGAAATACGACCGACACATATCGTCCTTTTCGACACAGGCACAAGAATTGCTACCAATAACTGTCCAAAACGCGTTTAGGTAAGCATTCTTAGTTAGGCATATCGTGTATTGAGAAATTAATATTGTGTTTTTTACAGAAATAAACAAAAAAATATAATTAATTAATTAATTTTAGCGAAAGCTAATTGCGAGGTATTTAGACCGCTGAATGGTTTTAACTCACTGATTTTGTATGATTCTGAATGCTTCAATTAATTAAAGGTATCGTTGTGTATGCATTACATCAATTCCTAGTGGCAACACAATCCTTCTGCCAAATATTTTTAAATTAAAATACTATCACAGTAATTAATCGAATTTGTACTCTCATAACAGCAACTTAGTGACCTGTTTCCAAGAAGAGTTATCCCGAGCATTGGCCACCCTCACCAACCCGGGAGTGGTGGACGCGACAGAAGCCACGGCGCCCACGCTACAGGCGCTAGCCGCTGCCATGGTGTTACTGCGCCGCTGTAGAGTCAACGCGGCGCTCACTATACAACTGTTTAGTCACCTGTTCCACTATATTAACGCTGTTTGCTTCAATAAGGTTGGATTTACTTTTTTTTTTTTTTTCCAAAATCTGAATTATGTCAATCTTTAGTACAACCAAAAGCTAAATACAATTTTTCATGCAATTTTCATCGATATTCATTCAAATGAAATTTCACCTTAGTTTCTTCTTTTATGGATAGATTTTAGAAATGACTCTATTTAAAGAAACCACGTTAGAAAAGAAAAAAATACTGTAATAACATGTAGTGTACTAATGGAAGACCTTATCCGAACCGAGCATATAGTCTGACTATTCATAAGTGCCTGTGAAGGCCTATTTGGATGAATAAACAATTTCATTTCATTTCATATCACTAACATAATCTACCAAATATACAAAGATGACCTTAGTTAAAGTGTCACCATTTTCGAGATACTTAATATCTAAAATAAAAAAAAAAAAAAAATCTAAATATCTCATAAATGGTGACACTTAAGTCATTTTTGTATATTTGGTAAGTGAACCGCCCACCTATCTCCCCCTTAAGTTTGTCGTACTACTTAACGGACAGCCTGTATGTGTATATACCTACTTGGTGTTTACGTTCGATGACTATATCCCTAATGAATGTACTAATGTTATGAACAGTTAGTGCGAGAGCCGGGCGCAGTAAGTGCTCGATGGGGCAACGCTCTGGCAGCGAGACTGGCGTTGTTGGCCGCGTGGGCGGAGCGACAGGGACTAGAACTCGCCGCAGATTGTCACCTAGCGAGGACACATCAAGCTGGTATGTATACCGACAGGAATCAGTCTAGGGAGAAAATGTCTCTCAAACCTCACTGTACGCGATCAATGTGTGGTGATTCTATGCTTAACGTCACGGTACATACGCTGGAAGATGGTAGATCATATCCTGGAATGGGGAAATACAAGCAAAAGACGTAAGCTCCAGTACTTGGGTCATATAATGCGGAATATCAAACATGAACTGCTCCAGCTGCTTAGGTATACAGGGGAAAATTCAGGGAAAGCCACCACCTGGAAGAAGGCGTACCTTGTGGATCAAAAACCTCAGAACATGGTTTTAGCAGATTATTATTCCGTGCACCTGTGTCCAAGATAAAGATAGCCTTAATGATAACCTGACTCTAGTAGTAGATGGTACCTAAAGAAGAAGAATGGGGAATACCTGGGGACGGCTAGTATTTCAATGAAGTATATAATTTGTAAGTAAAGTATACTACATAGGTATATTGTTGTGTTGTCAGCTCGTCTGATCCAAGGCACGTACCGCACGGCGGAGGAGGTGCGCGCGGCGCTGTCGGCGTGCTTCAAGCTGAACTCGGTGCAGGTGCGCGCGCTGCTGGCGCCGCTGTGTGCGCACGCGCCTGACGTGCTCGACGCGGCCGTCGCGCATGCAAGAGCACGCGCCGACGAGCTGTGTCGCGCTGATGACAGAGAGGTCACTATCATATTACTTACTAGGCTTTTTTTACCCCATAAGGAAATAACTATTGTCTCGTTTCGTAAAAAACTACCAGCCAGTCTGATTGTTAAAAAGATGCATAAAGAATTTACCGTTCCGGTTTTTCTTTATTGAAGCAAACTTCTGAATCGGTGGTAACTTTTTAAATTTTTTCTTAGAGACAACTTTTACTGTGTGATTAAATCCCAATACATGAAAAATACACGTTGATCGCGCACAACTGGTGTTTCCTATAAAAAAAAACGACATTCCAGACTTTGTTCCATCGTAAAAGTTATTAAGCATGAGCAAAAAATGCCATCTTAAAGTATCCACCCAATACAGAGAGAACAAATAAAATAAGAAGATAAATCTGTGAAGAGTGATTGTCTAGCTAACCAGATGCATTGACACTGACCGCTTTGTACAGATCCTTCTAGAAGAGAGTTCATGGCTGGGCGCGGCTCTACTAATCCCGGGCGACGGGTTCAGCGCGGAGGTAGTGCGCGGCGTGCCCCCCGGCCTGGCCGAGTTCGTGGCCCCCCTACAGCGAGGGGGGCTCTGTCGCCTGGCGCACCAGCCACACGCGGGCGGCCTGTGGACCGTCTACATGTCGCACGCGCCACACGCACACCACGCGCAACACGCGCGCCGCACACAGGACCCCACCGTACACATTATACACCTCAACAAGAACTCTAATGGAATGGGACTCAGCATTGTCGCTGCTAAGGTTACACTTTTATATGCTTTGTGTGTGTTTTTTTTAATTTTCAACATTAGGGTGGTAGTTAGCCAGTCGAGTACTACAAAGTACCAGCTATGGTTTCCTCACGATGATTTCCTTCACAGAAAGTTCACGACCTTCGCCGGTATCCAACGTCACTAATACTGAGCTATCATCGCCGTGTGTTTTTTTCATGGGATATTCTTAGTGGACACCGATGTTGATCCGCGATGAAATCCGAAACTACTAAACCGATCTTGATGAATGGCACGGCACTCAAATAGATTATATCCTGAAATTTAAGATATGATACTTTTTAACCCGGGAAAAGATAAGATCCCACTGGAATACGGATGAAACCGCGGAGGATAGCTAGTATACTATATGTATAAAACTTTTTTAATACATACTTATTTACATAAATACCCTGAACTCAGCTCCAAGCAAAGCAAAGGGATTTAGATGAAACTTGGAGTTCAATTATAACTGTAACGCAATTAAAATAGCGCGGCGGAATCTAGTTTCAAATAACTATGTTTAAACATTTTTTTGTTCTGTTAATACAGGGTGCTGGTCAAAGCAAACTAGGCATATACATCAAGTCCGTGGTACCTGGCGGCGCGGCGGCTGCGGACGGACGGCTCGCGGCCGGTGACCAGTTGCTATCTGTAGACGGACAGTCGCTTGTTGGCATTACACAGGAAAAGGTACCCACATCTTGAGAGCTATTTGTCTCAAAATTGAGAGCGAGCTTTCCATCATATCACCGATTAACAGTGATAAAGCAAATCAAAAAAGCCCGCTAAAAGTCTAAAATTCTCTCAATCATGTAAAAACAGCTAAACTGATTTTCATGAAACTTGGCCCACAGATAGAATATATCATAGGATACTTTTATCTCGGAAAGAGATAAATAAATGATTGTTATAATTTAAAACAGGCAGCAGAGTATTTAGTGCGAACGAGTTCTACGGTAACACTGGAGGTGGCGAAACAAGGCGCTTTACTTCACGGACTGGCGACGCTGCTACACCAACCCGCGTACAATCAACGACAAAGTATGTACATACATATTTTATTTTATTCAGGAAACATACGGTTACATACAAAATATACAAACAAACAAAAATATTCATAAAACCCTAAGGTTCCATAAAATATAACAATTTTCCAAAGTAATGGAGATAAACACACAAAAATAAAGAATAACAAAAATCTCAAAATGTACTAGTAATACATAATATTACTATTATTATACTATTATTATACTATTATTATACTATTATTATAATATTATTCTTATCTTGGTTTTCTTCCTGCGCACTATCTTCCTACAAGACTTAATAGCTGCCTCGATCACGTCTTGGTTAAAACAAAACTACACTGCCTTACAATTATAGCTGAATCATCTTTGACAGATCATAAAACTGTATTACTTTCCCTAGGGAAACTTAAATGTAAACAGTATGCAGTTACCAAATACTCAAAAATAGACCACAGTATATTTGATGACGAAATAAGTAAATTAGATTTAAGTTCAATCTTTCGTACAAAGGACCCTACTGAAGCAGCAGGGATTCTGGTTTCAGCACTCAGCCAAATCATAACTATCAGCACTAGAATCTTAACTTTACCACGGAGACAACGAATAATAAAACCATGGATAACTCCAGGTCTCCTGCGCTGTATCAGAAATAGGGACAAGCTCCACCTGAAAACAAAAAAATCACCTAATAATGAAACCTTAAAAATTACTTACCGCAGGTACAGGAACTTCTGTTGCAATTTATTGAGGAAAGTTAAATCGGATTACGAAAAAGATAAAATAAAAAATGCCGGTAATAACAACAAAAAATTATGGAACGCAATTAAAAGTATAGCAGATATTCATAAAACTAAAACTCCAGCCCGTGACCTACTCTCACTTAACAATAACCCCCGGTTGGCAGTGGACAAGGTTAATGATTTTTTTGTAAATATTGGCACTAAATTAGCTCTAGACGCACAAAAACGAAATAAAACAGTAGTTCACAACTTTGCTAAATCCAATACGAATTCCTTTGTTTTATTAGCCACAGATGAGAAAGAGATCGAACAACTCATAATGTCTCTACGTAGTGATTGTGCGGTTGGTTGGGACAATATATCTTCGGGTTTGCTTAAACGTTGTAAAAACGTTTTGGTGCCGCCCCTCACATATATTTGTAACCTTTGTCTGACAGCTGGTGTTTTTCCCTCGGTGTTTAAGAGATCAATTGTTCAACCTATACATAAGAGTGGGGACAGAGACTGTGTCAATAATTATAGACCTATTTCGATCTTACCATCTTTATCAAAGATTTTGGAGCGTATCATGAATAAACGACTGGTAAAATTCCTAGAAGAAAGTAACCTGATCTCGTCAAAACAGTTCGGCTTTAGATCTCAAAAATCTACTTCAGATGCAGTCCATGAACTAACAGATTACATAGTTACAAATCTAGACAAAAAGAAAAAGTGCTTAGCTATATTCCTGGATTTGGCTAAAGCGTTTGACACGGTCTCTGTCCCTCTACTCTTAAGAAAACTGGAGGCCTTGGGAGTCAGAGGTATACAACTTGATCTTTTTAAAAGCTACCTTACAGATCGATCTCAATTTGTAAAGATAGGTGAACATTTCAGTACCGACCTTCCAGTTACACATGGTGTGCCACAGGGCAGTATATTAGGCCCTACTTTATTCTTAGTATACATAAATGATCTCTGTAATATTTGCCTTGACATGGGAAAGATTATTTCCTTCGCCGATGACACAGCACTTTTGTTTTCCGCCGACTCGTGGGAACTTGTTTATGCTAACGCGCAGGTGGGCTTTAACATGGTAAATGAATGGCTCAATACTAACCTTTTAACATTAAATATAGACAAAACAAAATATATACCTTTCTCCATGCGTAATAATAAAACATCCCCCAGGGACTCATACTCCATCGTCGCTCACATTTGTGAAAACCAAGGTTTGGACCCGTGTTCTTGCCCAAATTTAGTCCGATCTTCGGTAATTAAATACCTAGGGATTCAAATAGATAGCACGTTGTCCTTCCATGGCCATATCAAGTCACTCACGGGGAGAGTACGTAAGCTGATTTATGTGTTTAAAAGTTTAAGGCACATCTTGGATCCCAACACGCTGAAATCGGTTTACTATTCTCTTTGTCAATCGCTGCTTACGTATTGCATTACGTCGTGGGGTGGGGCGCCAAAGTCAATTTTACTACCTCTGGAACGAGCTCAACGAGCTGTTTTAAAAGTCTGTACTTTTAAGCCTTTTCGGTTTCCCACCAACCAACTATATGAATATTGCGAAGTTCTCTCGGTACGTAAACATTTTATTCATCAAGTTACCTACATGCAACATTCAAAAGTTAATTTTGAACTAATCGCAAGACGTGAAAAGAGACGTCGAGATGTTGTGTGTCAGATCCCAAAATTAAGTACCATGTTCTCTCATAAATTCTTCTGTTCTCTTGGTCCCTATCTTTATAATAAAATTAATAAGAAAATTCCAATATACGCCCAATGTAAATCCCAATGCAAGAAACAGGTGAAGAAATGGCTTTTATCTTTAACGTATGATGAAACCGAAACGCTGATTACTATCTTAAAATAAATCAATAAATACTACACCTCATTGAACAATGTAAATTGTTTTTTAAGTAAGTGATCGTCACCTTCACACACACACACACACACTCACTCTCACACACACACACACACACACACACACACACACACACACACACACACACACACACACACACACACACACACACACACACACACACACACACACACACACACACATAATAGGCATGCACTACCATCTTATTTCATATTTATATCTTTAGGTTTAATTTAAAATTAAAATTATTTATCTACATGGTTGCAAAATGCAATTCACGAACAATTACAACCACTTCAGCTATGGGGGCTGCTGCCTAGAATACAGGCTTGTCCTAGATTAGGTAGTAGTTTGTACTAAATAGTGTTAACAATGTAAGTTGTATGTACTTCTCATTATGCTTGTGACTATATTGTGATTTTTAGTACAAATAAATACATTATTATTATTATTATTAAATATGTATTTATGTAGTTTAAAAGTCAAATTTACCTATTTATCTACCATATATGCCGTTTTACTAAGTCATACCTATCCTAGTCGTTCTACCTAGGAAGATAAGGGTTTTTGTTATAAAAACTAGGTCAACGGGAAGTGTCCTATAGGTTTTGAATCCCTTGCGAGAGTCAAAATATACGGCTTAAATGGAGTATAAACGGCAGTATCTTTTGATTGCGTTGACTTAGAAGTTTGATTTTTTCACTACTTATACCTCCGCACGTACCTGTGAAAAAGGGTCTTGACAGACAAACACACTGATGGACATCAGTGATCCTATAAGTGTTTCATTTTTCTTTTTTAGGTACGAGACCCTAAAAAATACAATAATTAAGTGTTATGGTCAGATTTGTTTTTAACATAAGCGCAATTTCAACCCAATCAAAAACTTCTATGCATATTTAGGAATAACAAACTATACTGTGACATTAATAAGTCAATTATTTTAATAATATTCCAGCTTATATTTTATATAGAGTTGTATAATACGTATGATAATTGTGTAATAGCGGAGGAGATCGAGTATGAACATCGGTCGCGTCGCAACTCCGGCACATACACGAACACTCACCCCGCGCTACTGAAGCCCACGTCGCCTCTCACTGAGCTCGCCACCGCAGGCAACTATGTCTATCTATACCACTACCACTAGCCTTTACAACCCGCTCCTATTGCCCGACGAGATATGAGCTTGGTTTTGTGAGTGGTAGAGTCGTGTTTACTTTATATTTCGAGTCAGACAACTTGTTGCTGTCGTACTTCTATTTTAATTCAGAATTAGTGCTCTGCTTTATTACCCGCGTTCCCCAGGGAATGTCTGGGTATCATGTTTTAATTTACAGCCTTAAATATATTTCATCCGCGGTACTATAGTTAGTAGGAGGGTAAAAATATACAATTTCTGAATGTTAAATTCTATTAAAAAACAAACAATGAATATCAAGGAAATGGGTTCAGAAAATAGGGCGTAGGCTAAACTTTTGCAGAAATTAATGCTCATGTCTCGGAAATTTGTAGCGTACTTCTATAACAATTCCGCTGGTCCTTCCTCTCCTAATTGTATTGCGGGTTGTAAAATGTGATTTAATTTGGCGTTTTGAATTTATTTTGCGACTGTTCGATTCGTTTTCGTTTGCCGTTCGATTGCTTATTCTTTTCGTTACGTCTCCATGTTCCGCTTTTTCGTTAACGTCTTAGATACGTTATCGTCGTTTACGAGTCTCTCATTACAGGGTACAGCCGCCGGCCGTGCCGTGATCGATGTCAACTGCTGAGAGACGATTCGACTGAATCTAGTAGCGATGAGAGCGAGGACTTTCACCCGCACTACCACGGGTCTATTCCTAGGTTGATAATAACGTTGGATAGAGAGAACAATCAACTGCAGGATGACCTGTCCCCTGACACACCGGGATGTCCCCTCGAGCTCAAGTGTGGGCAGCCACCGCCGAGACCCATACCCGTGTTTACCTACACGTGCGAGGACTTTGACGAACTAAACCAGCGTAGTGAGACACCTCCGATAGAGACGCCTGTCGCGCAAGAACCACCACCTGTTCCAGACCCGCCTGCGAACTACGACCAATCCAGCGAAAGCGGGGAACCTATTTGTTTACCGCCACAGATGAGGCCAATAGACACTAAGCTCACGCTTGATTTATTTAATATTCGCGCAAAAGAAAATGAAATCTACAGGCGCAGGTGCACGGGCGTCGATGAGTGCGTAAGTGCATGCGAGTGTTGTCGCACACCGCAGCCTGAAGCACAGCAGATACCCTACATTGATGAACCAAACTTGGAACCGGTTATATTTGAAAATGAAGGATCTTGCGATAAAGTTGCTACACCGAAGATACGACGAATATTGCCTTCATTATCCCTGGATCAACCAGACGACAAAAAACCTGAAACGGCTGACGCAGTTTGTCAAACTCCTTTAACTCCTATGGATGAAACGGTGAAAGTATTCACAGAAACGCCAATGAGTAGAAAGCTCGAGCTCAATTTAGATGTTAGAAAAGAGTCTATGAAAATGGAGGATATCCATAGTCGATTGAAAAGGGCTCTGTTCACTATGACAAAATCGTTCTCTAACAAATCGGAGGAGACTGAAGTTCCGTCTACTTATTCTACATCGGAATCTTTCGATGATAAAATGACCGGCGAGAAGCGAATATATCCTAAATCAGCTCAGACGCCGGTAGAACCGTGTGCGAAGCAAATACTGGATAGTATTGATAGAAAATCATGGAAGTCACCCGACGAATACCGTCCAGCTTTCGGTAAAGTGAAAGCCTTGACGAAACATTTCAACAGTATCAATTTAACATACTGTGTTAAAAATTATAAACGTAACTGCCAATCTAGTCCCAACCTTTGTATGAGAGGTGATAATGCAATCAAAATAATTGAAATGATTCCCGCTAGCGCTAGTTTAGCTGACATCCAATACGAGTCGACCAAATCCGATACGAGCGAAACCAAAGACAATAAAATGTCTGACGAGGAAGTAAAAAGCATACTTATCCAACTGGAAGATTGGTCGAAATACGGCTCGCGAGGTAGCGAGGATACTCTAGCGCAGGGCAACGAATTCGAACTGCCTAACTTACCGTCCGAGGACCACTCAGACACCGCTGCCGTCGGCTACATTTTCACAGAGATATTAAATAAGAAACCTAAGAGAATAACCCTGGACAATATAAGACTGAAATCAAATCAATCCAGCGTAAACTCCGACCAAAGTAAAGGGAAAAGTAAAGATTCTCTTATTAGAAGCGGGAGCTTAGAGAAGTTAAACGATTTGCGGGTGCCAAGAGTCGTTGCTATGATACCTCATAAGTACGCGTCATCGTCTTTATTAGACATGTCACAACTAAAGGGAGCAGAATCGAGGAGAGAATCTTATGCGGCAGTGGTACAGAGTTGTCCGAACATCGGCATCGGCAGCGCCCGTGGCCGGTCGGCTTGCGCCGGCGGCAAGTCCTACCACAGCTGCCCGATGCTCTACAAAGTGACCGGCTCCGTCACACCGCGTAAGAGTTCCCCACAAGCATGATAATAGGTGTGTTTATAGTCGCCCGCACAATTACAACTTTTATCTCGTTTCGTCGCCAGCACACGTTTCGTTCAGGCATGCGTTATTTTGTTTTCAGAGATGCACATTTTGATGTTTATTTAAGCATTCTGAAGAGTACAAACTATTATTTCTTGATTTATTTTATTGGTTTTAAAGTTACTTGTTAAAAATAGAATACTTGCAAGTATAGCGAGGAGATGCACAGTTTATTGTTATTTTATTTGTATAAGTTATATTTTTTTGTAAACCCTTTGAGTTAAATAATTTATTTAGGTGAAGTATTTACAGGCATATGCATAAACCCTTAGCGTTTTCCACTAGCTTAGACTTTACAATATAGATAGCGTTATATACATGGTGTTGTATAAAGTTATGAATACAGCGGGTGCGGGCGCGACTGCACCAGCGGGCACGGGTGCTGTGCGACGTGCGTCCGAACGTGACTTACCGTCGCGCCTGGCGGCCGAACCTGTGAAGCCCAGCAAGAGCACGCCCGCGTTACATCACGTCACCTCACCACCGCATCACCATCATCCACCTGCAAGGTACGTATTTAGATTATCACATAGATTAAACCAATATCCTGCTTTCCTCTTGTTCTATGTCTGCTTATTTATATTTAGATACTAGCTTTTGCCCGCGACTTCGTCCGCGTGGAATTAGTACTGTGGGTAGCTTATATGACACGTTCGTAGATTTACCATAGCAGCACCATCTATTGATTACTTACTCAACCCAGTCGAAAGGTATCGACATCTGTTAGAATCATTTGGAGTAAACAGATAATTGAGACTGTCAAATAATAACAGACAAATAATTAGCAATAAATTAAAATTGCGACATTAATTTGAGATTTAAACTATCCTATCTCTCAAGTTGGATCGAACTGCACATGGTGTGCGAATTTTATTATAATCGGTTAAGTGGTTTAGGAGTCCATTGAGGACAAACATTGTGACACGAGATTTATATATATTAAGATAAATATTATTATGATTTATTCTGTGCTTTCACACTTTATACTGTATTAATTTGCATGTGGTGCTTAATCAGTATTTATGTTTAGTTAATAATGTATAGTTGTTAGTATCACTGTATTTCAATAATGTTAAAACTTTTGGTGAGCCTAATTAATAAAAATAAAATTAAAAAAGACGAGGGTTTCGTACAAATTTTGTAGTATTTTTTTGTATTTGTTATAGCGGCAACAGAAATACATCATGTGTGGAAATTTCAACTGTCTAACTATCACGGTTTATGAGATACATCCTGGTGACAGACAGACGGACAGCAGAGTCTTAGTAATAGGGTTGCCGTTTTTACCCTTTGGGTACGGAACCCTAAAAATAGATTGCAATTTATAAAGTGGATAAGTCTTCTTTAATTTGTTCACTGATTCCTTTGACATCCGATCCTGTATAAGAAATTGGATATTCGTAGAATAACTTTATCGTACGAAAGTTCATTTTAATATCAACATCTGCTACTAACTATTTTCAAATAAGTATTATGATGGTAATATTAGATTTTAAGCTGGCAGCTTTTAATCTGTATTATGGGATCAGAAATAGTTCTGAAAGACAGCGATTGGCTTACTCATTAAATTGATACTTATTATGTTAACATAACATATCTCTGCATGCATACTAAATGGTAGTTTCAATTTGTTAAGCAGTACAGCAGCGGTACCGGGCGGGTCACCAGGCGCGAGTGCATGGAGCAAGTCCCGCAGCAGCCACAACTTGTCGGCTGCGAGTGCACACCACGATCGAGACCGCGACACTTTCTATCAGAACCTCTCCACTGTACACTCGCAACATGCTCTTCAAGACAGGTATCTCTACAAACATTTATAGATTTTTCTGTTTCTGATATAATGGCATACGCGGCAATCTCTGGAGATTGTTCAAATCATATATTTCAAATAGAACACAAAGAGTTGTCATCAATGGGCATGAGGCTGACATTGTATCTGTAACAGGCGTGCCACAAGGATCAATCCTTGGCCCAATCCTTTTTATTTTATTTATCAATGATGTTTATAGTTGCTTCAAACACTGCCAGTTTCTCTTGTATGCAGATGATCTAAAAATGTATCGTACTATAAATGGTAATTCTGATCACCTTAATTTTCAAGAAGATTTGGACCGTTTCTCTAATTATTGTTATAAAAATAAATTGAACCTCAGTCTCGACAAATGTAAAATTATTACTTTTTCAAAAAAATAAATAAATTAGCAAATATATTTATTCGTTGTGTGGTAATTGTCTCGATAGCTATTAAATGACGTTAGATACTAAGTTAAAACTAGATACACATGTCGATAGTATTTGTAATAAGGCATTTAAAATTTACGGTTTTGTTTTTCGCGCCTATAAAATATGTCGCTCTTTCAAGAGTAACCTCTAAACAAAACATGTTTGTATTGTCTAATGACAAAAAAGCTGTAAACGTTGTTTATAAGGACATTCTGTAGTAGGTATGTATATTTAGTATCAGCATTGCACCCGTGCGAAGCCGGGGCGGGTCGCTAGTTAATAATATTTATTACCGAGTGCCAATCAGATCATGCACGCGACCCAGTCGTACCCTTAAATTATTTGCTACCAATAAAATCCGCACTAATGCAGGCAAACGCTCGCCTCTGTTTCGTCTGATTGACACTTATAATGAGTTTTTTAATGATATTGATATATTTTCAAATACTGCTAGTACTTTTAGAAAGTCTGTAATAAATAAACTACACCTTAATCAAACCTAATGTTCGTAAGCTAGTATCAATTTTTACTATTAATCAGCACCTAAATGTTTATTTTGTTTTTACTTTCAAAATTACTTTCTCAAGCACCACTTGTTGCTATTTTTTCATTATTATTTTATATTAAAAGATTAGTATATTTAGCTTTTTACCTACATTGTTATCTTTAATTATAGGTACCTAAAGTAAATATTAAGATTTATTTTTTGTTTGTACACACACTTGTCAAACTGTGGTTAACGGTGTTGGTTTCACAATTAGTTATATTTTTTAATTACTGTGTCTTAAATTTTTTTATTGGGATACTGTTTGTTTAACCCTAATAAACTAAAAAAAAAAAAAACATGAATTTATAAACTGATCAATATAGTCAGTTGGTCCAAAAATATTTGAGAAATGTAACCTTGCTGACTTTCTTGCCGGTTCTTCTCAGTTGAAGGCTGACTTCCGAAGCGGTGGTAACTTCTGTAATTTGACCTTCATAAGTGTCCTCCTCGGGCCTAAACTGAATAAATGGTTTTGACTTTGACGTTGATCAGAGATATATTTTTCATTATCATTCGTTACATTCCAGATGGTCATCTCTACGTAGCTCGACCGGCAGCAACCGTCCACAGTCCGCTCATTTCGCTGCCGGCCCCGGCGCAGGCGGTCAAGTTGAACCCCCGCCTGATTCACCTTTACAGCATCAGGTACTGTATACTACTTTTTCAATATTTTAAATCACGTCCACCAATATTTTTTATACATATGTTTCCAGGTACTCGATGTCATATTTTAATTCCATTTCTTGTAATCTGGTGAACGAGGTAGACAGCTATTTAAAATTTCCGACTAGTACTGAGTATCAGGATTCGATAAAAGACAGGCAAATAACCATTAACATCAAATAAACCTTCAGGGGATGAGCGCTCGAGCAGCGAAACTAGCGGAGATGTCGGAAGAAGTTACACGACGCCAACAAATTCAACAGCAACAAATGCAGCAACACCAACAAATGCAACAACAGCAGCAGCAACAGATGCAGATGCAGTATCAGACGTTACAGCAATACAAACAGCCAATGTTACCCCACCAACATCCATCTCAACATAACCATCAACAGATGATGGGTAAGAGTTATTCAACAGTCAGATAGTAATGTAAATTCTCTGTTTTTCCGCTTTTGGATTCGGCGAGATCGCTAGAAAACTTTGGAGATTCGGTCAAAAGTCTTGAAATTATTGGTGAATAGCTGTATGCGTATACGCAAGAAAAATAGCAACAAATCATATTTGATAAACAGGGGCAGTGTTTGTTAGAAGTTGCTTGCTCGACTAATTATTTTCTAACAATGATATTATATCTCACTACTCCTTCAGTTCAAAGTCACATGCACAGCGGCGCAATACAGGCCGCACAAGCGCAGGCGCAGGTACAGTCGCAGGCGCAACACTCGCCGCAGCTCGGCACAAATCACGCGCATCTACAGAACCAGATGTACAACCAGCATGTGCAGCCGCAGAGGTAACTATTCGCACCCTTAAAATGAAAGTGACCTAACTCAAAATGTATAAATTGACCTTATAAACCTATGGAGAAAAAACGACCGATCTTAAGTAAAAAAATAACAGTCTAACATCTGTCACTTTCGTTGATAGCGCTATTAGCTAATGCATTTTATATGAATCAGTTTTTTTTTTGGGTTAGGTCACTCATTGTCCCCATCCTAATTCTGACTACCCTGTTCCTAATTCTACCCTTTTGTCCGCAATTGGCATTCACTTACTTCCTTTTCTACTTATATAATCATTCGCATATAGTGATAGTCTTAACAATGACATTAAGAAAAAGATTGACAAAACTCACCATGGGCTTGTACGATTAACAGACAAAGAAATTCCATAAAATCTTTTTAGAAATTTTAGATTTATTGAAAAATGTATATGATTTTTATTTCATCGAGACTGTAACTAATTTTATATTTAGGTACGAATGGCATCCACCCGGGCCACCTTCGCCGCAGAGATCTCAACCCCCTGTCGCTCCGAAGCCAAATGTAAGTTTACAAATATCAATCATAAAGTGTATGTATTGTATAATATTATGTATATATTTTATGTATTATATATGTAGTGTGTAATATGTATAACTTAGATATATGTAATTATTATAACCAAGTATCTGTTTAAATGTATTAATTATAAAACATTTGTTGTTTTTTGCATGCTCCGCCATATTTTTATAATAGTCAAATCCTCTCCATCCCAAGGTTGCCTGGTAGAGATCACTATTAGTGATAAGGCCGCCCATTGTGACATTGTGAATGATATTTCTGTTTTTGTTATTGTTATTTTTCATGTATGGAACAATAAAGTGTTATCTATCTATCTATCTATCTAATTACATAAATATATCCTTTGACTTCTGTCTGTAAACAGAGTAGTGAGTGAGGTATTATATAACCTCCCTTCCAAAATGCCTTTATGATTGCGAATACCATAGACGACTAATCTATTATTTCTTGATAGCAAAATGCAAGGAGATCAGAGGCAGATTTAGAAGAGCAACTAGTTCAACAACAGCAGCACATGCAAATGACTATAGTTCAACCGGAAGACGGTAATTTATCATTTATACTGGATTATTTATACCTGGTGTCCGGTACGTAAGGGTTTTATTGGCAAATTTTTTGTATATTTGGTAGATGATTCACACACCTATCCTTTAGTTAGTTATACTACTTACCAGACACCCTGTATCCTGTATAAGTAGCATGATGATAGCAGGTATTATGTACGTAGAAATCACGTCTCTGTTCCATAGGATTAAAAGTAACTGGTAACATGGAGCGGTAAAAAAACTTTTGTCTAGAATGACTAGAAAATTCTTGAAATGTTTGTTTTTTTATGCATCCAAATCCCTTCACAAACACTTATGATTGTCAGACTCAAATGCATGGTTCGGAAAGTTGCTTTTGCTGAGAAGAACCGGCAATAATTTCAGCAGAAATCTCTTAGAAAGATAACAACATATATCAAAAAGGTTCCTGGACAATCAGCAAATTATAATATACTATCGGTGAATTCCGACAGCTGCACTTGAGAGCCAGTTCCCATCTAGGCTTTGTGTGCTTACCGCCTTCGGCCACATCATCACTTACCATAGTGAGATTGTAGTCAAACACAAGTCTATCCATAAAAAAAAAACTAACTGACAGATGTTGTCCTTCCCTGGAAACAAAAAATCCTAACCGAAATTCATGAGTGCCCGCCCTCCTAGGGCCTAAACTGAACAAAAGGTTTTGTCTTTGACTTTGAAATATCATCATGCTGTGATACAGAGCGGTACGTGGCGAGTGCGCTAGAGCCGCCGGCGATGTCAGTGTACCCGGCCGGTGGAGCCGCACCAGCCGGTCGGCCACAAGCGGCACACAACCCCTGGCAGAGGGAGGAGAGGGAGAAACAGGCTGAGGCGAGGCGAGCCGCCGCTAGAGCTAGAAGGTAGCTTTTTTTTTATCACTATCCTATACACATTAGCAATACCAGGGGAATTGCGGTGTACACCTTAATATATTATGATCTTTGATTATATTCTTATGAATTATCGTCTTTCCTATCAGACAGGATGAAACGGCAGCTCAAATATGAAAGTTTATTTTGATTTTCTCTAATGTAAACCAATGCACTAATGAAGACCGCGATCATATTTCTTAAGTCATATCGCCTGTTAAGTATAAATATGTTATAGTCGTTAATCCTTCAAGATCAAATAGATCATTAAAGCCGTTGAATACTCTCTAGAGAGATGCAGCATTCTGGCCTTCAGCAATATGGTAAAAAACGTGTATATTATCAAGGGTGGAGCCAAGTAGCGATGGTTATTAGGAGGATCCTTGTTGCGCCTGGATCTTCAAGATGCCTACGATTTCCTGCTCTTGGTTCACACCAATGTTGCTAAGTCTTTTTCCCGTTCTTATTCTTCCTTGATCTCACTGAAGAGCAATTTAATGCAATTGATTGCCTCCAAATCTTTTGTATACGATCTCTCAATTTTGCAATCAAATCAAAATTACAATATATAAATGGTTAATCTGCAGCACGTGTATTGTATTGTGTTTGTGTTAGGGACGCGGCGATAGCGCAATTAGTATCGCTGGGTGCCAACCGGTCCGGCGTACAGAACCAGCAGCTCCGAGCGCTGCAACTAGAGCGAGACTTCGAACTACGAGCCACACAACATGATCAGGTATTACTATATACCAGAGGTTCTCACACTTATGTCGACTACCGCCGACTTTGAGAAACAATTATTTTATAGCGCCCCTCAAAATTCTTAGCTTTAATTTAATTATTTATTTATAGCATATACAAGTCTACTTTCTTGTTTCTATGTTCAAACTTGCATTTTTAAGGTAGGTTTCAATTTTAGTTTAAATAAAAAAAACATAAATCAGTCTTCCATCAAATTTCTTCGCTGTAGGCCTCTAGCACTCACAACTTGGATACTTCCAGACGCCATCTTTACGAAGCCTGAGTTTTTTTTACTATGCCTGTGTTTGATTACAAACATAATGTGGTATGTTTTTTTACATAAATCCTAAAAGATACTTGTCTCTCAAGTAACACAAAGGCCTATTCTATCAAAGGCATTATTCAGTACGTACGTACGTAGACAAGATATAGAACTAACAACCTTTATTTTTTTAAAACCATCAGGAAGAAGGTGGTGGTGCAACGGGAGGTGTGGAAGAAGACCGTTCATCGTCACCCGAAGTCGATTCCGAGGAGCGCGCCCCACTCTCCCCCCCTCCTCAGCCCATGTCACCTCCACCTCAACAACTGCCCCAACAGATGACTCATCATCAACACCAACAGATGACGCATCAACAACATCAACAGATGGCTCATCAACAACATCAACAGATGGTTCATCAACCACACCAACCGCCGCCCCACCCACCTAAGTCTATCCTCAAGTCGAACCCGAGGCCCGAGGTCACGAATGGATACGCGCCTGATACGGTAAGTTAGTCTAAAACGTTGACTAAATAGTTTTAAGGTTCATTTTGTACCATCTGGCATACGGCGGTAAATACTGTCAGTTAGATTAGTTTTAGTATATGAACGAGATGTACTTCTCTTCTTTATTATTCATATTTAACTATTCTAAATAAATATAAATGTATAATCCAGGGCATGTACGAAGACAATCGTATGTCAGAAATGACAGCCGGCATGTCTGCGATCAACATGGCGGCGAATGGAATGAGTGCGCCGCCGCCGCCGCCCCCGCAGCGTGGATCCTCCTTCGCCGTGATGGCGACGCGCGCACGAGCACTGTCCCCCGCCGCCGCGCACGAGCCCGCACACACACACGCGCACGCTCCGCTAGACCCGATAGACACTCCGCAGTAAGTAGCCTTTATTTCTGATTCAAATTTTATAGGTGAACCCATGAATTTTTATATTTTTTTTATTAGGAATCTGATGAGAATCAGAAATCAATATTTCTACCCAAATTTTAGCACATTATTGTCATGTTAAAGGCAGTTTATAGACAGAGTGCGAGAGCCCAGGCAACTACAGATTTTCTATCGGCTGATAGTTAAGTCGGGGTCGTTCTCTTACCGAGTCGGAAGTAAAGATTGACTTGTAAAGTAGCACTTGAGAGCCAGTTCCCATCTAGGCTTTGTGTGCTTACCACCTTCGGCCACATCATGACTTACCATAAGATTGTGGTCAAACACAAGCTCATCCAGAATAAAAAAATAAAATGTCGACAATCAAAGGTGAAAATACCAAGTGTTCGTTTAGCGAACCTCGTGTTATTTCAGTTCCCCGGTGACCACGCTCCGAGACAAGCGAGTGTCGTTCCACGAGCGCGCCGCGTCCACGGGCCCCGCTGCGCCTCCGGCGCCCCACGCGGCGCCACCCGCGCCCCTCTCTGCGCCCCCCGCGACTATCGTGGCGCCCCTCGCGCCCTCCCCGCCCGCCTCCTCGCCACCACCGTTGCACGACTTACCACCGAGAGAAGATCCCGATGTAACTACACCTGTTATTATTATATACATTGATACCAAATCTGATCCTTCTTAAATGTAGAGGTTGAAATATTTTAGTACCATAAATGCCTCACACCAAATAAAAAGGTAGACAGAGCCCCTCGCACTTAAAGTGAAGCACAGTAAAGGAAGCCGATCGCGTTCCTGTGCGACGCGTGTAACGCGGGATAACGTACGTGCAGGTCACGCACACGACTTCGTGCACGTTGCTTCACTTCATTGGAGACTATTGTTTACGTACGCTCTTTCTACCTTTTTTATTTGTTCTGTGCATAAATGCAGGCAGTGTTGGGTCTATACATTCCAGCAAGACATATATTTTTAATCATAAAACTCCTAGTATAATGTAAACCTGTTGGCAAACCAATAAATAAAAGACCTCACTGATCATAGTCTTGAAATATTTTCTTCAATTTTATGAGAGCGCTGACGAAAACAATAAGTCCATGTAATCAGACTTAACAGTATTAAAATGTTGATTTATTCGGCAGCGATTTATAGAAGAAGCGGAGAGCATGCTAGCGGGCCCGGTATCGCCGACGACGCTGTCCCCCGGCGGCGTGACACACACACACACGCCCGGCGTCATCGGAGCACAGGAGGTGTACAGGTAAAAACACTAACAGTAGCCATGATGCTGTAAATTTAGTACCCGACTGGCTGGTCACCGGGTGGTAGTTTTGGAAAAAATAACATAAAATAAACAGTTTGGTTAGTAATTGCCTGCCTTTAAGGCATTGTAATTGGCAACACATTGGCAATTCCCCTGGTATTGCTCATGTCTATAGGCGACGGTAGTCACTTACCATCAGGTGACCCGCCCTCATTGTCACTAAGACTATAGAACAAATATCCAATAATGTCATAAAAGGGGGCAGTATAACAAAAAGCATTTCCAAGCTTTTTCTTCTTTACAACCATACAATATACATTACCATAATCTATAAATATAAGCATGTAGGTAATGCACATAACACATTGCATATTACACAGAGATCCACGCGCGCGTCGACTGGCGGAAGCACGCGCGCGTGCCCCGGCGGCGCCCGTCCCCGAGCAGCTCTCCTTCAAGGAGAAGATGAAGATGTTCGCGCTCGAGTCCGGCGAACACAGCACGCCCAAGGACAAGGTGACCGACCTCGCGTAAATATTACATATTCAAATACCTCACACAAGCTATTCGCCTCAGCTTACCGCCCTTACCCGCCTTACCCCTACCTTGCCTTCAAACTATCAATAATAAAGTACATACTTTGTTTAAATACACAAAACTTACAAGTGTGTTTTTTTTAGTAAATTGAGAATTGCATGATAATGCTTTTCTTAACTGTATTTAAAATTATTATGTCTACATGAATTTAAGTACATTTCGGCTACGGTAAGGGTTTTACACCATTTAGAATAAATCTATCAATAGCGCGTAACATTTTTTTTCTCATTTTGTTTGTATACAGATATATTTATGTAAGGGCTCATACACACGAGCAACATGCCGCCCGTGTGCACAGCAACATGCCGCGCGTGTGCACAGCAACATGCTGCTCGTGTGTACGAGCTCTAAGAGTAAATAAATCTTACGCACAGGTCTTTCATGAACTATTAATCTTTACATAGTATAAAATGAAGTCGCTTCCGCTGTCTGTTCGCTTAGATCTTTTAAACTACTCAACGGATTTTAATGCAGTTTTCAGCAATAGATAGAGTGATTCCAGAGAAAGGTTTATATGTATAATACATACATATTATAGTACAGAAAAGCGGAGAATTTCAATGATTTGTAATGTGATGTCGTTCAGCGAAACGGGCGGGGGACGGCTAGTACGAAATAAAAGTAAAGAAATTGAGAAAGAATATTGGTAACATTTTTATGTATATTCAGTTTCTTATGTACTGTTTTCGAATCTGTGGAATCTTAACATGTCATTAACAATTATAGCTATATCGATCCGCTATTAAAAACATTGCAAATATGTGCTTTATTAAATCGGGCTAATATAAAATACTATTTTGATTAAAATTTTCGCTCTTTTCAGGTAAAAATATCACGCGCCCAGCGAGATATCGATGCGGTGCGCTGATCGCGTCACCTTACACGGAAATGATTACACTTGACTCATTATATTTATCGAACGATCGTATTGCGTTCAAAAACGATGTAAAGATATAATACCTATATCGGGATGTAAACAGATTTCAGTATTATAATAGTAACACGTTTATATTATTATGGATAATATACAAATCATAAACAAACAGATTTTCTCGTGAATATAATTGCGAGTTTAGATATTTAACGAATTCTATAAGATATTCAGTTGGTAACTGAGGCCCACGATTTGCCTTGATCAGTATGTAGCACCAATTATACACGTCGAGCGTAGAATATAAGTGAGTTTTTCAAACGTATATATTTTTATGGTATGTAATGAAAATTTTAATTAATATTTTGATGTCGCCTTAGCAGCTAGTGCAATGATTTTATTGTGACTACGTGAAATCTATCAGAGTATAATTATTATTATATAGAGTATCGATCGGTTGAATCCAAAATAATTATACATATTTAATTATATTTGTATTCTGGACGGCACATCCCAATCGGTGATTTTTATGAAAAATGTATGTGCCCCCGTAATAGTATATAAAAGCGTTTATATTTTACGATATGATAGAGATTGAACTGTGGGTAGGACCAATAAAGTAAATTCAACGTCGGTGGGTGCCTTCACGAGTACCTTAGTAGTAACTACACATATCTTTCGCATCATGAGCACGCGCCGAGCCGAGCCGAGCCGAGCAGAGTCGAGCCGTGCCGAGCTGTGCTGTCTCTCATCAATTCATCCTCGTCTTTATAACTTTTGAACTTCGAAACATTCCAAAGAATATTTCCTTATTCTATTTCTACATTAAGAATCATTCCTATGAATCATCAGTTTTGAATGTTATGTGTGTAACACAATGTTTATTTTGAAATTATCTCTTTATTTCCAAGCTCGATTTGCATGTTATTTCAATTAAATTTTCAACAAAAAGCAATAAGTATTTGTGAAGCCCTTCGTTTTAAGATAATTATTATTGTAATGTTAAGCACGAGTTTGTGCCAAAATTGTATATCTTTATGGCAAAAGTGCGTGGTTTAGAGTATTTCTTATGTAAGGGCAGCTATACAACAATACGGTCACAATTCTGAGTAGCTCCTTATCCAATTGTAGTATTTAGCAAAACACAGTAATATAATGCGACCAATGTTTCGTACGGACTAATCGGTAGCTATATTTGGTTTGTTTTAACTTCTCATGGCACCAATTTTAATGTACATATTGTAGTTAGAAAAATCCTTATAAACTTGTTAAGGTTTTTTGTATACCTGTTTATATATGTAAATGTTTATTTAATGATAAAATTATATCGAGAGTTTACATTATGGATTAATGGGAGCAAGGCCTATTCGGAGATAGAATTAGATAGATATAGTTCCTGAGAATTGATAGCATTCTCAGTATTCACCCAACGATAGTCAATTAGAAAAAGATTGAGATTTATTTGTAGAAGGGAGGTTTTAATTATAAATGGCAAGATTGTACATACCTACACGCGAACATCTAAAGACGTGCATAGCTTTGATTGATATTCAAACATTCTTCATTGGAATATGTAGTTAGTTATTATTACCTACACAAATAACCTTATATTGTTATTAACAATAGTTATTATACGTCATCTACTTGGAAAAGTAAATAAATATAATAACAATCTAATGGATCTTTTATTTCACTTTCCTTATCCTATTGATTTCATAATAGATGAGCAGTTCTATATAAGTTCTTGTGCTGTTATATCTTCCAGTGACAATGGTATCTCCCATATTTTGCTAGTATTATCCGATTTCGCATACAACGATGCTTAGACAGGAATCAGGGAGGTTAACTTTGCCACCAAACTACCTCCAGGGAACGACAAACTAGTGATATTTTTGTCTCTTCAAATTCCAATATTTCTATATGTGCCGTTTCTATTTATTTGGAATAAAACGCAAAATTCAATTAACAGTGTTTATATTTGTTTTGAGGTTAATATTACGTGTGCCATGTGGCTTTAGGTACCTTTAGGAAAAAGCACTAAAAAGATTTCTAAAACATTATCAACATTTTCAGTTAACATGAATTTTATGGTACAGTTATAACAGAACTGTTACAATAATTATATACAACACATACAAGTCGTTAAATGGTCACTATTTAGTGATAACTTCTCGCCCGATCCACGAGTCACTCGCTCTGTGGCTCTGTGGATCACACATTAGTAATTTTGTGCATTACAATTAGAATTATTATGTCTACAAATATAAAATTTCCAGTATACTGTGCAACCAAAGTTAATAATTAGAAATATCTAAGGGAAAATTACACAAAGTCAATTATAGTTAAATGCTATAAATTGCTAATCGCGATAATCTTTAGACAAAACGTAATGTTACATCATAAAAATGGACGACAATATACCGTAAAAGCTTTAACGATTGTAATTCTAAACAGCTAATCATAAACTCTTTAATCAACTCTAACTAACTTTGGTGTAATTCACCCTAACACATAAACATTTGCTCAAATATTTATCGTGTTATACGAATACTATTTTTGTAAAATGACAAAAATAATCTATTTATGAGGATCAATACACGATTGTATTAATTAAAGTAAATCTTAATAACTGTAAATATAATATTGGAAAATTTGATATAATCCTTTGCACCAATACCTACCTATAAAATAAGTTGGCATCATACGTTTAGGAAGCGGAATCTCAATTTGTTTCTTAATCTATAACAAATTTACAGTTTGTAACAATTTACTACATATTCATAATTAACATACTTAATATTAAAGCTTGCCACTTATTTACACACTAAAATCTGTTAAACTCATTAAATTATATTGTAGAAATATATTCATACATGTAATTCGAAAGCGGGTAAAGTAAATTATAAATGCCAATGGAAATATTCATATACTAAAAATAAAATATCACGTATTTACTGGCTTAGTCCGACTACGAAGCGGGAACTTTAACAATAAATGTATGATTTATCATGTATGACACACGCTCCTCGATCCACGCTAGCTCTGCTCTGCCTGCAGCTACACTACACACAGATACTATGCTAGTATTTATAATTCATAGAAAAATATTTGTATCGAGTCATTAGCCGAATGGTCACTATTAAATTATGTATGTACTTTGCATCTTTACAGCCTACCATTCTGCTGACCACTGAAGTTTTAGGTGAATAATAGAAAAATAAACTGTATTAGAATATTATATGATATAATATGTATTATAAATTTGAGAAATAAAATACCTCTGACGAAACTCCGACAGCAGTGGTCACTTTATCATTCATTACATCGTAAATATATTTATGTGATGAATTATGACTAACTATGTATATCACACACACTCACTTCAAATACAATTAGGTATGTATATATATAAACAACAATGGAAGAGTTATCAGAAGCCCCGTTTTCTAGAATCTTCTATGAAAATATAGACATATATTTTAATAATAAATGTTTATTGTTTGAACAGCCCTATGTGAAACAGCCGAGTGTACAATTCGATAGTAGTTACATATATATAATGTGGCACAAACACACGGCGCTCGCCGCTCACCGCTCGTCGACAGAAACAATTAATCGTCCTCACGGAGGAGAAAACATATATGGACAACACAACAATATGAAATCGATTACAAAGCAAAATAAAAATAAATCAATTTCAATATAGTCTTCAAATAATTTCGAATGGACATAAAATGCATAGCTTAATGGAAGATATATTCGGGAATGCATTACAAGTCGTGTATCCGTATCTTAAATATATATATTATATCGTTATCAAACTTATAAAAATTGACTTAACAAATATGTATAAAGTACATTTTATAGTTTAATCCATTTTCACTTAACACTAACGCTCAGTGGCGTGGGCGCCGAACCGTCGGTCACCAAATCGCAAGTGCCCATCTAACTAACGTACCGTACCTACATAATGTATTTATAAGTGTGTAAAAGAGTTCGCAGCGTGCGTGAACGACTATACTTGTTTAAAAACGTGCTATCAAACAATTACTGGGTACACAGTACAGTAGTACACACGTACCAACTAACTCTACGTACGTACGACGCGGCGGGACCTGCCTGTCGCATGCCGCCGCGGTACATTACGCACTCACCACTATATTTAGCGTCCCGACTCTCCTAAAACACAAAGATTTAAATTCATAAAAGGATTATAGTAAAAATACCGTTTGAAACTACGCTTAAAAAAACAGTAATAAACAACTACGGTGTAATTAAAGTTTTGTACATTATCGTCGAGTGGAGATGGAGACACAGGATCGCGGGACGCGCTCGTACAGTACAGGGCCGACGTCAGCCGAGGAGTAGCGAGGCGGCACGAGCGCTCAGCCGGGCGGGTTGGGGCGCTGATGCGGCGGCGTGAAGAACTGTCATTGCGGCGTGTCCCTCGCAGCGCTCCAGCGGTCGAACTCGATGCCAGAGTCGGGGCTGACGCCAGCGGGGGGCCCGCAGCCGCACCCGCCCCCCGGCGCCGCGCCCCCCGCGCCCCCTACCCCGGACCCCGACCCCGGCGCATCCCCGACCGCGCCCGAGTCCGGCGCCTGCATCTCACGCACGCCCAGCTCCTCCAACACCTGCACAACACCACCACATTGTTTACTCTCATCGAGGGGTACACAGGTGCCAGGGATAGGTTACACTTCGTCGTACTTGAGCAGCGAGTCGTACTTCAATATCTCATTTGATATGGTGCCTACAAGTGGCTAAGGGCGGCGCGTGTGCACATGTCGTCGTGTCTCGCAATAAACTTGACGCACACCCTGCTCAAGCACTACGGGTGAACGGTGGTTGGTTACCATGGGAGGTGTGGCCGTAGTTAGAATGTACCTTACTCAGGCCGGCGCTGTGCTCGTGGAGGCCGAGGTCTCGCTCGAAGGAGTGCAGCTGGCGCATGAAGTGGAAGTTGGGCGCGATGTCAGTCTTGCGGCTGCGCACCAGCTCGAAGGCGTCGCGCAGGCTGAGCCGGTGCCGCTGCATCAGGTACGCGAGGGTCACTGTCACCGACCGGGACACGCCCGCCACGCAGTGCACCAGCACGCCGCAACGCGCTGACATCGCCTCCTCTGTTTACATATTCTTTTGTAAATACTATGAACTACTTTATCGGTGACCCTGGGGTTAACTCATAACCCAAATTTATTAGTTATCCAGAATTCAATGAAAGAGTGTCGCCTTGGGCAGGCCTAATACGAGTGGCGTTCAATAAAAAGTGAGAATGCAGCGCAAAAGGTTTGAAGTTGAAAAATAATGGCTGGCAAATCTGGATTATCTGTTAGAAACAAAGTAAATAAACTAAAGTACTCCGCAATATTCTACAGTAGCACATTGGTGCGCCGAATTTAATTAAACATGGAAGAACATACACTAAAGATGGCCCTCCATCTGGACGCCCTAAAACAGCAGAGACCGAAGAAATCCCACTAATATTATTAATGTGAATGTTTGGATGCACGCACTTTCTATCCCGGGAAATGATAAGATCCCTTGGGAATGCGGGTGAAACTGCGGAGGACAGCTAGTGGTTAGTAAAGGTGTTTTTGTTTTGTTTTTTAATTTCAATAATTACAAAATCCTATAAAGAAAGAGAAAAAATACATATAAAATTCAAGTGGCACCGGAATGGAATTGAATGTGAAGCATCGATTGAACGAGAACGAACGAGTACCGGACTTCCTTTACAATGATTCATGATTGTTGTGACATAAAGTTAAATTGGCTTACCAATAAACCGTATGGCCTGTGGAAAGTGCACGGCGAGGTTCTGGCTCCAATGGTCGGCGATGGGGATCTTCAGGTAGTTGATACCGCAGCCTTCCGCTTCGAACGTGTTGGGCAGATCCGGGGTCACGTTCAATATGTACTGCACCAAATAAAAATATAATTTTAAATGTATTGATGCATGAATATCTTTTTTAGTAGTAATTATTTTCAAGGGTAAACTCTCAAATCAAAATATTTAAATCCATTTCCAGGTGATAAGGAATTAACCATAATAATTTGATTTCATTGCTAATGAGAAATATGGGAAATTTTATTATTATATGAATATTATATTAATATTATATGATAATAATTTAATTTATTTCTAATGCATATTATATAAATTAAATGATGCCTATTCATAGTTAAATGTAAGTATGTTGTTATATGTAAAGTTAATAATATTTATTGTAAAATGACACACACCTTTATGTTGTGCCTAGCGAGCGCATCGCAGTCCTCGCTGTTGGTGGAGTTGCCGAGGTACAAGTTGGGCAGGATCTCGATGGGGAACTCATTCTGGATGTGTGTGTGCATGTCCTCGCACTCAGACGACGAGCCCGACGAGAGAGTTTCCTCGCAACCTGACCCTGAGATTCGGAGGGACCTGTAATATACGTAACGTTTGGACGTTAAATACGTTTTAGAGGAAGCCAGGCTACAATAAACATCATTTATGCCTATGAGTTATTCTGGTGTATTTGCTATAAAATACTTTAAACTTTCATCAAAATCCGACCGGTAGTTTTTGCGTGAAAGAGTAATAAACATCTTTACAATCTAACAGACTCACACATTTATAGTAAAATAGTAAGTAAGATATCTCATCAAGACAACAAGTCGTGCCACAAAACTATAAGTTTAAATTGTTCTTCAAAATGTTCACTAGATTGGTATCAACTGGTGTTAGAACATTATAACATCTGTTGAGATTTTTTTTTATTCTGGATAAGCTTGTGTTTGACCACAATCTCACCATGGTAAGTGATGATGTGGCCGAAAGTGGTAAGCACACAAAGCCTAGGTGGGAACTGGCTCTCAAGTGCAGCTGTCGGAACACATCGATAGGTGCTTGGCGACAGATTTTCAATTCGTGGGTGGTAGCCAGCCAGTCGGGTACCACAAAGTACCCTACCACCGTGCTATGGTTTCCTCACGATGTTTTCCTTCACCGAAAGCTCAAGCTCATTGTAGGATTCGAACCTAAATTTAGATGGCAGTTTACTTATTTTTTTATACTAGTAAGGTAGCATACAGTTTATGGTTGTCTATATATATTATTAAGAAGATAACAAAAGCCCTTTCCAACTTCTGAGAATGTCACATAAAGTTACAAGAGTTCAAGAGCAGTGACATTTCAGAAGCCAACGACTTTATAATCAAAGCATCATCATTCATTGTCCGCTCGAGATTTCTCATGAACAAGGTAATCCAATAACGATGGATCTCTATTAAACACATGGCTAATAGGTTTATATCAATCACGTGACGCAGCGCGTGGCATGCGACTTGTACAGAACATGGAAGTCGGAATAAGATTTTTGTCAATATGGCATCATGAGTAAAGGGTAGATATTATGTTTCAATATTATTCTAGGGGTTCATTACTATTATTTGTTGTATATTTTTCTATAAGTGACTCACTTCGTATATTGGAGAAGTTCTCAAGTCAACATTTTTTTTAATTTGGTTGTATTTTAAGAAGTATAACAATCAATTAAGTTGTCAATATTATACCATTTACCTACACACGTTTAAACCAGTACGTAATAATTCAACAGCCACATCCAAACATAGTGACATGGTTACGCGCATGGAGGTGCGGGGGTGCCTCCTGCCCGGGCGGAGGCGGCACGGCGGCGATCGATCGCAAGCCTGCTCGTCGTGAATGGGGTGGGTGCTCCAGGCTCCAGGGGGCACACCATTCACCTGCCCCCGCGGCTCAATGGCCGCCCACGCACCGCGTCCTTACTCTCGCCCCCCGTGCCCCCCTAAGCTCACGGCTCCAATGCGTCTCCTCCCACGCGACACTTTTCCAAATTCGCCTTCTCAACTGTCTCGCCGCCATTCAGTTTGCCGTTTGAAAGCAATCAAATTAGGCGAGTATGCTCCCGTTGCGTAAGGCTGGGCCGTTGAAATGTTGATAACTTGACGCCCAGTCGCCCACCTAACGAACTGCCCTAAGAATCACAGTTGTCCGAGCCGGAACAAGTTACAAATGGCAATCGCACATTCATGATTTTATTATTGTCCTTGTGGATTTGTTGTTTTCTTAGATCTGAGGTGATTTCTAATATGAAAGATAACATAATTATCGCTTTTATATGTATATGGTAAATAATCTATCTAACCTACTTAGTCTATGTACTCGTAACAATACAAATACACAACAATGCTAATGGACGATATGAGCAACTACCAAATTAATTATTATAGTTACTATCAGTCTCATCCATTATCTATTTTATAAAATTGTGAGACAGTGTTTTTACTTTGAATGTATGTACTATACTCGAATAACTAAACACAAGATTAATGCAGGTTAATTTAATAATTTTCATTATTAGAAGCAGATCGCTAATATTAAATGGAAAATAACCGGTGAGCAACTCTATGTAATTGGATCAGTGTCGAGTGAGTGGTTATCAAGATAATTATTTACAGTGGGCAAGCAGTGGGCAGCATGTACTATATAGGTAGGTTAGGTAGGTAGGTAGGCTCATAGTAGGTAGTGAGTGGCAATGCCGGAGCGGCGGCGTGCGGCGTGGGACGGCGCGTGGGCGACAACCATCCGACACGTCCATTCAGGGGAGCTCGCCCACTCATCTCCGACGCCATTCCGACCGATCTGATAATGGCATCGACACTATTTACTTCGATTTTCCCTATAGCATTATGTAGGTAAGCGAAGCTCTTTAGTTACGCAAGGTTCGATTGCGGGCTCGATATTACCGATACACAGGTGTAAGCAAGTAGGTACGGGGAATGTCGCTCGGCTGAAACAATGAACGCGAGTTGGTTCATTTAAATGCGCACATAGTACCTACTCGTAGTATTGCATTGTGTTAGTAAAGAGCGGCGCTTCGTTCTTGCTAATACAATTTATATTTGAATGGTAGTGAGACGGCGGGCGCGGGACGGACGCCGCTGCGCCGGAAGCCGTGACACGGTCGGCTGTGTTATTAATGAACGACTCCAATATGTATAGGCGGCCGCTGCCTCCTCGAATCCAGTCACGCCGGCCGAATAACGAACACAAGTAAGACAACCGCTTGGAACGTGTCAGGGGTTCATCGCTAACCGACCGGTTAACAGCGTGCGCACTGGAGCCCCGAGCCTGGTGCGTGTGGGCGACTCGGTGTGCGAGTGCGTGCGGTGCGGTGCGGTGCGCTGGCGCACAGGAATGCGGCTCGACCCACCCGCTGCCAATGACCGCCTGCGAGGGACGGTTTTTTAATGCCGGCCTCGCTAGTTCCCATCCTGGCAGGACTTTTAACGAGCCGAGTTGCCCGGACAAAGGAACTTGGCGTTTATGTTATGTCTATCTAAAATAAGTTATGCGTCGCGTCGTAAGGAGCTTCTGCTCGAGGATCGATCGTTTCCAAGTGTGTTGCAGGCACAGCACAGGTTGCAGGCAACGGGCGCGAGGCGAGCCTAACAGTTTGATGTTGTATTTTAGCAAGTGTGTCGAGATCACATGCCACTCGCACTGACACTACATGTGAAGTCGAGTTGAATTACCAACGCTCCCGTTTGAGATACGATTGAGTGTCAATTAACACTGGACCGGATAGCAATTTGTGTAATATGAATATACAATACGATGCATGTTTATGTTCTAAAGTTTGCCTATTAATACGAATGACAATGACCAGGCTAACATAATCGGTAACAGGGAAAATTTATGAATGAATATTTAACATTCCAGTATTATGATTGTTTGCTTACATGAGTGCAAATTAACAATAGACATTATTAATGGAATTGTATTTTTTTTTTTCGTTTATTTTGAGGAGTCAACATGATAAGTCCGAAGTCTAAAAGTTCTATTAGGAATGTTTATAACTTACCTATAGATATTTAGTAGGTAACTAACACTGCAAATGATTCCATAATCGATCGAAATTCGAAAATAGAAAAACGTTAGTTTTAATTTAATCCAAGATGCTTTTAGAACGTGATGAGATGTCCTATTATTCTTTATTATTTTAATTCATTGCTAGAAGTATACAATTTATTAGCTGCCGCGCGGTTTCATCCACGTTTTCAAGATGAAAAGAAGTCTATAAGCAATCAGGAATATAAAGTTCAAATAAAAAAAAACAGGAAGCTTCCTAATCGGGTCGGATTTCAAGATCGGATCATTTATTTCTGAGATTACCTACCTCCTACATCCAAACTTAACCTCTTTATAATATTAGGTAAATAGTAGCGGCCGAAACCGAATCCGAAGTTTCGGTCGGACAGTAAATAGGTACAAAAGATATCGGATGTTTGTAATTTCTTATGCTAACGTTACACCTACAATGTCAAGAATACACAAATAAATACTAAGTAGTCGATTGCCCCTGACCGTAGTCTGATAAATTCGTGAATGAACTCACGCCAAGCGAGTACGCGTTGACGTCAGGGTGTGACGTCACTCCAGTGATAACCTGCCACGGTCACGTCAACCAGGATCTTTGATTATCATCCATATCGACACCGACTGACATCACAAAAACAACTATAAAGACAGACCTACGCGGAGAAAGTACAATACGAAGGAATGTAAATGACACAAAAGCGGATATCCGATTAGTTTCGGAAACGGCTACTAAGTAGATTATATCCACTACATTCGGATGTTATAAAAAACGACAGTATGATGTGACATCCGCAATTGCGATATGTTACGAGTAATGCATTAGTATGTGACGCACTCGTTAAGATCATATCAGTGTTATAGAGTACCTACTAGATGTTCCGGGCGATTTCACCCGCGTTCCCGTGGGATCTTATCTTATCCCGGGATAAAATATAGCCTATGTTAATCTGGAATAATGTAGCATTAAAATGGTTAAAGAATTTGTAAAATCGGTCCAGTACTTTTTGAGCCAATTAGTTACAAACATACAAATCTTTCCTCTTTATAATATTAGTATAGATGACGCTTGAAGCGGTTGACGTCAAGGCTTCAAGATCGAGAGCTTGTAAATCACGTTGCGTGACCAACCACAGTGCCAATAAAAAGGTTACTCACAAAAAGCTACATGGGATGTATATGGATACGTATTGTATGTATGCGTCGTGTGATAAAATCTCAGTTACGTAAATTTTAAAGTAGGTATCACGAATGTCTGCAACGAAATGAGAAACATAATATAATATGTCACCTACTAGGGTTGGACAACTGCTCTGAAGGTAGCAACGCCTTCGCATGTACGAGCCTTTTCCATCATCTCCCACTGATTCTCATCCCACGCATTACCGAAACTAGGTGGGAATTACTTAAAAGATACGTAATTGAAACGTATTTTATATTATATTATCCACCTAGGATGGGTCTAGGTGGATTTCACATTTCTTATATAAGAGGAATCGATAACTTAGAGAGTAAAATTAAATTAATATAAGGTACTTCCATCTCTTCATTTATGATAAATACTTCGCAAAGCAGTTTCATCAAAACGTGTACGGTTCCCTCGGGGTATTCATGAATAAAAATAGAAGTTTTCATCATCATAATTTAATAAATAACGTTATATTCAGATGCCGATATAGAATCTGACAACGGGCCCACTCAGTTGCTGCGTGTTTCAACTTCGCCCGAGGCAGCGCGGCTGAGCGCGGCAGCGGTGCGCGGTGCGGTGCCGCGGTGCGTAGGCTTGATTACATTTACGCCATCAATTTGAATGTTGCTATTTTAGTTTGGGTAGGTACTGTATCGTGAAAGGGAGCCGTCTGGCAACCCACACGTGGGCGAGGGGAAGCGGATGTTACAAATCAAAATTGAAAAAACATTTTGCACGGTTTTTAATAATAGATCGTAATGTTTTGTAAGACTTGGCGGCTGTTTAGCAATTTTGTCTAATAAAAGATCTTTTTATAATGTTAATTATTTCACTAGTTCATACAAATAATACCTACATTGAGATAGAACTTAATTATATTTTTCAGGAACATTAACTGATGAAATCTTATAGCCTTAGAATAACTAAGTTTTAAGAGGGCATTCAAATTAAGGACCTAGATACTAAATCAAAAATTTCAAGACACAGTTAAGAACAGACAGTTCAGTTCAGACAAGGATAGATCAGTTTTTATCTAAGCTAGATTAGATGATTTGTTTGTTTGTAATGGATAAACTAAAATTTGAAAAAATATTTCACAAAGTTTATCTTTTATATTTTAGTTATGAAAGTGACAGATTTATGAAGTTCGCAGAATGTTACTGGAATAAGGCAAGTGAACTTAATTTGAAAATTATACATAATGTACGTATACGAGTGCAGGAAAACGTGAATGAAGAAAAAGATCCTTGGACAAAAACTGTTCTAATTACAAATTAACAGCCAGATATCTCGTATCTAGCCATTGAAAACCCGGGTCTAAGATAACATGCTATTGCACGAATAAAAAACATTTATATTTTACCATATAATTGAATGTTTTGTCTACAAAAGGGGAAATAATTACGAGAAGAACTAGCAACATTATGCGAAAGACGCAGTCCCTCTTAGGGACAAGCTAACCAAAGATAGAAGCGGAATGTATCATAGAACATTATTAATGATCTCAGATAGCTCTCTACGTTTAACTGTAGATAGATGATTGAAACCGGCCGTTACAGATGCAACAAAAGTTTTTCATACTAATTGTATAAATGCGAAAGGAACTATGTCTGCTTGATTTTCAGAACTATACGGCTTAACAGATCTTGATACAGTTTGTGTAACCCGTAAACAGGTGAAAAAGGAGTGACAAGGCACGATTCCGCTATAAACTAATTCCACGTGGACGCGGACATGAGCTAGTAAAAAATATTTAATGGATGTAGTAAAATTGTTAAAACTAAGCCGACTACGGATTAGCATAGTAATCGTAATGAATATTGAACGCGCCGACTAAAACAACGTCGGCGGTTCATAGATAATAGTGTTACAATGCTCTAGTATCCATACAGCAATTTGCTCAACGAAAAACTGAATAGTGAACGGGCGCGGCCGCATGCGCGCTCGTTGCATGAATGGAACGCAATCCATTGAGCGCACTCCTGGGTTTCACTTCACCTCGCACCGCTTGCTTCTATACAATACCAACTAATGCAATACACCAATTACGTGTCAAGTGAATGTATACCTAAACAGTGCACACTTACATCGATATAGTCGGCTGACGCTCAAGTCGCGCTCGCGATTCTAAATGATGAATGAGTTTATTTATCCGAACTCTTTTTTCGTGACGACTACAATGCGTCGGTGTGACACAATTTTATTCGACGAGAGGTGAGATTAGTTTATCTTAATGAATGTGTATCCGGTTCAATTACTTACCAAAAACGGTTCATATTAAAGCAGAAGCAGAGACGTATAATATTTAATGCATCTAATTATAATGTATGGCCTCATAGATCTGAATTTAATGATTCATAAGCGCGTAGTGGAAATCTAGGCGATGCTAGCTGGAAACCTTAAGAGCTAGATCTGTATTTGTGTCAGCCAGAACATACTTATTTGAATACATTCGTTATTTCTAGACCTAGTATGTGAATGCGAGTAATTATCACGGTTGTACTAAAATTTATAGTTACCGGCTGAACCAACGGCTATACTAGTATGAATGGAATATTTGACATTGGTGTGATCTACGAACCAAACTACGCGTTTTTGCACGTGTAGTAATTGAATTAGTCAGGCAATACAGATTATTATTATCTAAGGAACAAAGAGGCGGTAGGTTGGTTGAAGGAGCCTGCACGGCCTGGGCATGACTAACATCCTCTGTCATCGACGCGACGTTGATACCGAGAATTGGCTTTATGTTTGATTTGATTCCATATGCAGCCCACGTGCAATCAAAGTTTAGCTTTCAATTCTTAAAATCGATATCTGCATCAATTTCATGAATAACAATTTTTTTTTAGAAACTCTACTTATTATGCTTCTGAAGGAACACGCATTACCCATACAATACAATCAACATATCGTTCAACAATATTATGTATTTCTTTGATTTTTTTTATATCAGTGATAGTTTTCGCTCCATCGGCTAGGTTAATCGCGAATGCACTTTTAATAATATTTGCAAAGGCTGCGAACTAATTGAGATACAGCAAGAAACAGACATAGCAGTATTACATGCCGTGTCGCTGACGCTCGGGTACATTTCTCACGGTATACTTGACAAGCAAATTAAAGATCTCATTGAGAAAGCCAGTATTGGTATCCAGTTTTGCGTCGGAATCGTTCGTTCGACCATCGGCTTTTTCCGCCAATGCCGACTCCATCTGGTGATTAAGGAAAACCTCTCACGCGCATGAAATCAGATTCCCACGCGTGCACAAGTTTCCTCCTCAACACAATTATGAGAGCTGATGAGAGCCTGTTATAGAATAATTACGACATATCACTAGTTGTAACGCATCTATAGATACATGGGACAGTTTATCGATCGTCAAGAAAATACCTTTTGAAGATAAGTCTTTAGTTTATATACCCAATATCTTACTTTTGCTGGATTGGAATTCGCTAGGTATATGAATGCCTTAACCAAAGTTAAAATGACAACGGAATTCAGCTGAGAACCTGTTAGCAGATACGGTTTACAGAACTCGACAGGTTGATACGTTGGTATTCTCATTAATGTAGGACGTAAAAACTTCCATGAAAGTAACCGTATCTACCTAATTGTGCGCTGCGAACACGATACTGGATTAGTGCGATAGCTGGTGAAAATTGATAGTCACAGACACCCAGCCATATTACTCATATTGTATGATAAGGATAATATATCGATGGTAAGGAAAAAGCTAATCTATATTGTAAGATATACTGACCGTAATCCCATAAGCGGCAGATGTGGTACATGTTGCGCTCCGGCTTCGCTGCACCACTCCGGATATGATCGTCGAAACTCGGCAAAGTCACCTGTAAGCAAAAAGATAAAATATTTTACATATTTTTTATAAAAAAGATGGTAAACAAGCATACAGCCTGACGGTAAGCGCGTTGGTGACTCTGCAAAAATCTCCACACACTTTTTGTAAAACCCATAATGAATTCCCTTAAAAATATGGGACACCGTTTCACAACTTGAGCGTCTGGTCTGGTAATTCTTATAGCATAGACATCGTTTTGATTTTTATTACTCGGTCTATTTTATCTGTTAATATAAATCTGTGTAATCTGTAAATGTAATTGTTTTAAAGAAAATGGATATGAAATGTATTTATAATGGATTTTTAGGCATAATATACACTACCGTGCACCAAGTCAAATTGTCTATATAAATCAAAACCATGTCGTGGGTAGATATGGCTAACTCGTCTCAATAATTTTAAGGAAACTATAAAATAAAAACAACAAATAAACGAAATACTTATAAATTGTTTTAGATAAAAGTTGTCATAGATTGATGTTACTATTGCACGGGGGTTGATAACAAGCATCGTATATTCGTTTAGGAGTAAGGTGAACCCGCTAATTCAATTTCAAGTTCATTTACTTCATTCATTGTTTTCGTCTCATTGATATTTTCATTCACTCAGTACGATGCACGATTCACAACATGTTTTATTGACTGACTTACTGCTAGCGCACGACCATGTATACCTTTGCGGTACGTTACTTAGATACATTGTTACTATTTTTAGGTTTTCGTATCCTAAAAGTTAAAAATGGAACCCTCATATGATCACTCTCTTGTTTGCCCGTCCAATAGTCACAGGTTTTACTCGAAAACGACGTAATCTATAATGTTTTAAATTGACTCAAAGATCTTTATGTTGATACCGGATAAATATTTATTTTACATAAAATAGGAGTGCCTACTCCAAATCAATAAAAAAGTTTGAAATGTAAGTAAGGATGCAAAAATTTTTTTTTTACAATTTTCAGTTCCGAGGTCATTATGATATAATAATATGTAGCAAAAAATATGCAAATTAACCATTCATAGTTTAGAAACTCGTTAGTTATTTAGGGAAAAAGTATTTGTAGATATAGATATCCGGCCCAGGTAAAGCCACAGCGGTCTGATCGTCCAGCACTGCATTGCTTTGCAATAAGCGTTAATAAATTCGCTTTTCCGGATATTTTTTCGACGCGCCCGCGCCGCTTGACCGCTTCCTGTCTTCCGGCACCGGCAGTCATGCTCGTCTCTGTACCTACTACCTAGGTTAGGTACTATTGTGTTGCTAATGCCATACCGGCACCATTGTGCCCATCACATACTTATGTCTACCTCATTATTATCTCCTATTCAGTGTCCTGATGATGGCACATCAAACGTCATGTACCTATGTACATACTAATCAACAAGTTTTACACAATGGCTGGTATAATGGTAGTCGTAAAGATAATTATCAATTAACAAAGTACACAATACCTATTAAAGATGATATTGCGTCATGCAATAATACTTACCAATTCGCTTTCAAGAAACAACTACGGTACAATTTTTGAATGCCTGTCAGTTGAAAGTGCTTGAATAATTTTATTGGTACCTAATTACCTAGTAAGTTACTATGTATGTACGACACCTTGTTGTTTATAATTTATTATCATATCAACATTCATTGAATAGTACCTACCTATTCAATGAATGAATGTTTCATTTAAGCATAAAAATCATGCAATATATCGATTACTTCATTGATTTATTGCGAAACAATGGCACCTATAATTTAGAAGTCAGACTGCAATTAGGTGGGAGATACTTTCTGTATGAAGAAATTGGGCCGTTTGCTTGCATGCAGTACAAGAAGGCACAAGGCTAGGCGGCTGCGGCTGGCAAGCATCACGCGCTGCGCAGCCGCGGCGCAGGCGGGTGTCGGGGCGCAAGGGGCGCGGGCGGAGGGCCGCAGCGATGGCTCCGCATCGATCCGGTGACTCATCGCGGCCCATTCATCCGCCGCACTCAATGAACTCGCCGTACCTCCCCCCGCGTCGCACACCCCCGCGCCCCGTACGCGTCCTCGGTAGCAAGGACTTCATAAAATTCGCCCTCGCCGCGTGAACCCAATCCTTCAGCCTCCACCTACATAGTCTACATAATGCAAACGCGATCATTTTGCCATTTTCCACAGCGGCCGTCGGGTCGGGCACCCACTCCAAAACGCCTACAGATGGTCATAATAGCGAATATTTGTAAAGCACAATGCTGAACTTATATAATATACCTACCTTATAAAATATTTTTTGTTGTTGTTATTTGTTATTCAAGGCTAGCAACTCTAGGTAGGTAGAGCAAATAATGAAACGTGGACGAATAAAGTGATAAACATTTGCCAATTATGATTTAAAAGATATGATGATAGCACCCACACGGATCTCGGTGGGAGAGGGGCGCGGGCGGTGGCTTGTGTCGCGTGGGAGGCTGGGAGGTGGAAGCAGTGGAAGGCAGGTGCGGTGCGAGGCCTTGGCCCGTCCCGCGTCCTTCCCGCAACGTTTATCAACAACCTTGCGAGATTCAAACGAACGGGCTACCTTTACCTACGTAATTATGCAGACTTATGAAGCCATATTAATTAATAAACTACGAAAAGGTCTACTTAGTTAGTAAAAATAAAACATTATCTTGGCCTGCTTTGCACAGGTAGGGAGGTTTCTTTAATATGTGATTGATAGAGTTCTTTAGTAATGTAGCTTCCTCCACTCTATTCTGTTCTTTGCTAATTCCTGCACCTGCTTATTTATTTATGCTTTCACATGGTCTGTATGATTTCTCCTAGGTCTTTCTCTTCCATTTATATTTCTATCGTTTCTTTTAATATGCGTACATAGGTAGTTACCGAGAAGGGCGATGACTTTTAGACGAATTCAATAAAAGATCATGCAGGCGAAAGCAGAATAGGTATTATTCATTGATAACGATGTATCTTTTAATAGAGTTTAATCAAGCTAGCTGGGACAATTTGAACCAATTTACAAATGTTGGTGGGCGACTTACCAGTCCCACTCCCACTGGACATGGGTGGCTCTGTGTTCTTATGACTGGGTCAATTTAATTTATTGAGCTAATAACTATAAATAAAACGGGAAAGCGTTCATACAGGGAGCGAGTGCAAAATGTATCTTTATAAGAACGTCGTCCACTCCGATATCTGCGTTACTTCACATAATTCGTCTGTGCTTCACATGAACATTAAAAAGATTCGAATTTTGTTTTAGTTAAGAAAACAATGTGATATAAAACGTTAATAGATAAACAATAATGTTCAGCCAGCTTCTAGGAATAGGAATGTTGGCAGATTGACGTCATTCTAGTTTCGATTTAACTCAATTTCCAAGAATCGAGATATGGAAGTTCTGGATGTTCAAGGAACGAAAATAGATTCTCTATACACCTATTACCTATGTACTTACGGAAGAAAGCACATTGTATATTCCATAAAATTATTTATCCGCCGGCGCTCAAACATTTTGGTATATTTAAATTGTAGTAATATGTACTTACTTCACAATAATAACAAAATCAAAAAATATTTTATATTCAATCTATGATATTCAAAATATAAATACAATATTGTTAGCAAAATTTACTAACAATTATTTTTATTTTATTAAATCGCTTGTGCTAACATGTTAAACTAATTGAGGATAGGTCGATTTCAAACCGATAATGAATGCGGCGCCGCGGCCGCTCCGTTGGTCGGCAGATAATTTTACTGATAACCATATCAGCGCAACGTAGTCACATCGTAGTGCTCCTCGACCCGGCATCAAAACGTTCACAATCAAATTAGGTACTCTCTACCACCCATACGATCTCATCTCGGCACAAAATCTATTGAAATTAACATAAGCGTGAACAATTTGGTGACCTTTATACATTATGACGTAACTAGGTAGGTACTTAAATTCATTAGGGATCACTGTAGCGCAACGAGACATAAATAAAATCAGAATACAATGAGCACCAAATTGTAATCCACGGATTGGACATTACATCAGCGTATAAAAACTGTCAATGCCAATGTTACGCCTCCGAATATGCTTGTGTATACGCTGGCTGTTTACATTGCGTTGCGCTCCATTCAGCATTTTATTTGCGCTTTACTTTGCTTTTATCAATATTATGTAACTGCACTGCTTAATTGGCAGGCAAACAATTTCTTTACATAATTAATTATAAAAGTAAATATGTAGTACCTATTAATATTGGTTTAGTTACGTCCATTTGAACACTATAAAGCGCAAAGCACGCGTAATTGTTTCCATACGGTAGAGTTAATATCTGAGCGATCCAATTTTATGAGATCCCGTTTCCCTTTCCCATTTAGTTTTACTCTACCAGGCGAGGCGTATTATATTCGCACAGGCCACTCGGGCCAGATGCACACAATTTCCTCTGCTATTATAAATGTTAAGCCCGAAGAGTTTACATTCAGCGCGTAGCTCACAACATCCTGTTGTTCGCATCGCAAGCACGCGCCATTTATTTTACGATCGAGCGCGCCCATACTCGGTGCTCGGAGCCACGGACACCTCGGACACACAGAGTGGGTTGGTATAAAAATAATCAGCTTTGACACTCCTAACTGATACTTGTAATATCCACAAATTAATTGATGTCGATTGATTCTTATAGAGGGGTCGCTACTCGGATATCTATGGAAACACTTAAAATAATGGGCGCCACCATATTAAAAGGAGCCGCTTGGTTTTATAGCCTGAGAAAAATCTTAATTAAGTACTGGTTATTCCAGCTTTGAATGAAGTAATAGCGATTATATCAAATTGTACTCAATGGTGGTATAGGTTCGAAAATGTAATCTTATTCTATAAAGTAAAGTAACCCATATAATAGGTAACATTATAGGATTTGAAACGGCGATTCGGCACACCGCGATAGTAACAAGCACTAATTATAGAATAATGGTGTGTACGATGAATGGTGGTGTACATTTATTATAGTTTAGGTTGAAATTGGCAGGACGTGAGTGAAACGGGAACTTATTAATAAAATTGCGGCGCTCTTCCGTCGGACGAAGACCGAAGCAGTACCTACGCGCATCCGGCCTGCTTTGATCATCCAGTTTATATCAGTTGAAATATTATGCTCGGAGTCGACCAACTGTGTGTCCAGTTTCTTTTAGAACGCGTCTATCTTATTTTCCTCCAAACTATATCCGCTACAGCTACCAGTTCAAAGAATTCCGAATTATATCTTTACTTTTATGAATCTCTGCAGCTAAAATTATCCTCAAAATACCTAGGTGTAATTAGTTAACAAGTTTGTGTACGTGTCTAATAACCGAACAGAATAAGATTTTTTTTGTTATTTCAATATTTAAAAAAATGTAGCTAGCCCATAATAATGTTTCCGAGTCCTGAAAATACTAACACAGGATAAATTGACATGCAGGCGGAAGGACCATTTGCTATTATAATTTTATTGGTCCAAACAACATTTAATAGTAACAAATAAGCGTGTTCGTTCGTTTGCGTCTGTCTGTATGGTAGGTAAGGTGATTATAATCTATCGTCTCACATCGAGGAGCACAATAAGTAGTCGACTTCCTCTCCCACGTTTTGAGGAGCGGATGCCTCGACTTGCGACCTCCGGCATGCTCTTAGCCCCTCGCCTCACCTCTAACTATATACTATCACTATAATATTTATTTAAGAAACAATATTACGCGGAACGATCTTCGAATTGGGCTGGCACATTTTGATTGACACTGATTACTATGATTTTATTAAAGCATTTTTAAATTCGTACTGATTAATTATTGACTACCTAGTACCTACGCTATACCTAACTACAAAATAATAGGCACGGTAATAATATTCCAAGTGTATTCTATGATTCAAATGTAATAATAAGTTAATTAAAAAAATATTAACTTAATAATAATAATTTACAAATGAATTTAGCTTTAAACTTATTAAGGTCCTAAACGCAACTAGGTACTATGATATTATTATCTAAAATGTACGCGTAGGACCACGCACAGCGACAAATGTGCAAGGTTATTGTTTTTGGAACGATATCCGAGCGTTTTTTTTTCTTCAAAATTTTGGCTGATCTACGACAGGATTTTCCGAAATTCAACCCATAAACCATCCGCTTTGTCTTATTGTACCCCAATACAATAAGACAGGTGTAACCGAAGGGGGAAAAGACAATACACATTTAAGTACGTTTTGAGTACCTAAGTATTTCCTTACGGATACAGATTTTCCAACAAATAATACCAGATTAGCAATGTGTCCAGTTGGCAATTTCGATCCCTCCCACAAAAATAAGATAGACCTAACTTTTACGTATGTATATAACTATAGTTTCGAAACTTAGCATCTACCAAATGATTCCTATATAAAAGTGCTCTCCTATCTTGGACGAATAGTGGTTTATTATTCCAAGTCTCCTATCTAATGAAGCCTTCCAATAATATTTTGTACTGGTCTTGCCATATATTACGTGCTATTTTGCTGTTAGGAAGTGCAGGCAATGCAATACAACCGATTGTCTACTTTACAAAATCCATAAACCTAGCTAGGTAGCTATATTACCACTATTACCGCCTTTGTATGGATCAAAAGACAAAATCGATTGTGATTGTGACTTTCATAATAATTCGACCTATATTATATACCTACAACCTACCCATTATGAAATACAATCTCGCAATATTAGGTTATTAACTTAAGATTCTTTTCCGCTTCTATTCTTTTTGATTTTTACCTTCTAGGTATTATTAGAGAATGAGTCTATTATTTAAAGATTGGATGGGGCTAACGAAATACCGCGGATACTTATTGAAGAGATTTTTTTTTGTCAATGAACCATTATGAAATGACTAGCTCCATCACGGCAGCAACCGGTTTTACGTATATTCTGCTCAATTCGGCTTAGGTAATAATTTACTCAATGCATACGTGGGAATAGCATACAATAAATACAACGAAATATTCGGCTTTCATACAACATAAATACACAATCTTAGGCATAACTAGAGAGGACTAGAATCAGAGTGACTAGTATGTAGCTCTGATCTAACATGTGATGAAAAACTAATTATATACTTGATAAAAATACTTGTAATGAGTTTACTTAATAAAGAGATTTTTGAATTTGAATTTGTATGTAGACCTCAGACGTCTTGTTTTATTTTATCTCCAAGCACACTTAATTACTATATAGATAGCATGAAATTAATTGTTAGGAATAATAGATTTAACATATTTTCATTTAAATCGAAGAATATTGTACATTCCTATGCTATGATTTGTGGAACTACTAATATTGTACTCGGATTTTTTTCAGATCTCAACTCTTTTATAAGCAATACCAACAACCCCAAATTGTTTGTACCAAAAATGGTCTTTTTTGGTAGGATTAGGCACACCTATTGACTATCTTCTTTGGATCAAGGCTTTAACATAGAAATTTAATATAAAATATTTTTAATTGTGGCTATAAGTATATTATATTATATACCTATGTTAAATTAGTATGGCTATAGAAAATAGTTTTTTTAAGTCACAGTATCCTCCATAGTCGCAGTATAAAATTTAAAAATATATTTGGGCTTCAGCTACATCTCAGGGATTATGATTGTATGAGAAAATTCCTTTGCTTAATTTTTTATGTCTCAATAAATAAATGTATACCAGCCCACCCTTTACCATATCAATGACAAAGTGTAAAATTTAAATTGAATAAAACACTCATAATTTTATATTCAAAATAATTCAAATTAAGTATAGAAAGTGTTTAGGACCTTTTTTTTTATATTTCAAACAAAATAGCTAAACTTGACTGTAATTAAATTTAAAAGAATCATTAGTTTATGGGTCTCATCTCCCCTTTGTTGGTGAAAAAAACATTTTATCAAAAAATCTTCTTGGAAATGAAGAAGGTCTTGATGAGGTTGAGAATTAAGATTAAAATGTCTTGGCCAGCAGTTTATTGTTAGTATTATATCTACATAACATACATACAGATATTGTTCTTAAAGGGTTTGGACAACTAACAACACATTATTTATTTAGAACTTGTTGCTGTCATTTTGTGCCATAGGAGTATTTCTTAATTTAAACAATGGTGAACCACCATTTAAGCAAAAGTTTATTATATGTTGAATCGCAAAATATTTTTTATGTACGTAGATTGCGAACAGTCATCTGTCTCAATATTCAAGATGTTAAAATTATCTTATGCAAAATTTGCACTTGGTGATGGTTGAGTGTCATACCAACATATTTTTTAAGCTAAGCTCTTAGATAATATAGGAATAGGTAATGCATGCATTTATATCCACATGAAAATTATTTAGGTATCTAGGGAGTTTTTAAGGGTAGATATTATAAAAGTTGCCTTGACCTCTCTATGGTAATACCACCTAATACTCATATTATTTAAAACAAATTTTGTTCAGCTTTTTAGCTGAGAAAACTGAGCAGACAGACAGATGCACAGACACACACAGTTACTTTTGCATTTATAATATTATGACTTGTCTGTTATTGTTTTATACAAGCCATATAAATTGATTCCCAGTACCCAAAGGTTGCCTGGAAGAAATTGCTTAAGCAATAAGACCTCCTGCATTTCTTTTTCTTAGTTATGTAAAGTATAAAATTGTGTTATCTATCAATTACAAATAATGAATGTGTTTTACACATTTAGATAAATAAAAACTCAGTGATTGAAAACTTATCTCACCTTCCAAACAAACGACATGCACAGCATCTTGCTTCAATCTCTTCAGTAAGATACCGTGTACGGAGTCCGGGTCTCTAGGAGCTCCGTCTCCGTACAACACGAATATCCCTCGCGTGCGGCAGTGCGTTATCCTCGCCTTTAGCTCTTTACACTGCACCGTCGAAGCGAGCTCTATCTTTCCCGCAGCCAAACGACGCAGCATTATACTCGGGATGGAGAAATTCACAGCGGAACGAATGTGAGACACGGAATATTCGTTTGATCCTCGACAGTCTATCAGTATTGTGTCCCTCTCGTCCGAACGCAATTTCGCCAATAGCCATTCTTTCGACACCAAGTCGCACTCGCACTCTGAGTCCGTGGGCATCTTGTAATCACTATGTTCTCTTCTGTTTACACGGGCCCTTTCAAACGCCTGTTGCACTAATGCTTGTAACACATTCGAATCGAGTTTATACACAATAACATCGTTGAAGACGAGTATGGATGAAGAGTTCTAAAGAGATAATATTTATTCGAAACAGAAAAGCCATAAAAATAAACACTACATTAAATCTAACATCAACGACAAGCGAGCGATCTAGGCGCTAGGCGGCGAAGCAAAACGCCAAAACGCACCAACCGACCAGTGAACGAGCAAAGACGAAACGAAACGAACGAACGAACAATGAAAATATTCGAGGAGGAGGTGAGGAACGAGCCGAATAACTGAAATCATGGCAAAAAAGAGAGGGCAAGTTATTAAAGTTTCTTGAAAGATGAGGGAGAGAAAGAGAAAAATATATGTTTGAGAGATTCAGTGTGTTTGAGGAAGTATGTGAATTACACGCTATGGTTTTCTCTATGGCGTTTAAAGGGACGGACGGACAGTTTATAAATGAGCCACCAACCAAGGGCTAATAATGAACATTGGTTGGCCACGTCTCTTTACTTGGTCTTACTGTACGGTCAATCCAAAGAGTATGTATCAATCGCCGGATCAATGCCTTCTATTCGTTTTGTATTCTTGTTTCGCTTAGCAGATTTCTCTTCATTTAAAAAGACCAAAGTACGGGTCACATGAAATAGGAAATCCAACCCTGCTACTAACATGACAATATTAATTAACACAGATGGCAGTGTCTAAATTCTGTCATATCATTGTATTTTTCGTCATATCTGTATTTCTTTTCGCTAGAAGAGTATTTATTCTTATTAGGACTTTTTGGCGGGAACTTGCGAAGTGACATTGCGTTTTTGTTTTATTTTCATGAAAATAGTGTATTTTGAGTTTTATTGAATAATATCGGTAGTGTTTTGTCCAATAAAGATCAATCTAAGTGCACAAGTGACGTGAAATGAAATGGAAGCGTGTATCGTGACTTTTCAGGTTGTCGCAAAAAGTTCTTGTAAAGTTTTAGTGGAACGGCCGCCAATTTCAGTAAAACCTGACCGGACCTATACTGACGAGGACTATACTTTACAGTGATTGTGGCCAAGAATTATGTTTTTTTTTTGTATACTACTTGATTGTGACAGTATAACGTGACTAGAACATGAACAAAAGAAGAATATTAAAAATATGAAATGGCTTAAAGGATAGATACCAAGCCAAAAATCTTAAAAAAAAAACCCTATTAGTCTATCTCTTTTGTGAACTATTGTATTGTCTACAAATTGTCTATTCTTGGTTTGGTTTGGTGGTGTTTTGTGTGTTTTACTTACGCATAATTTCTTGTTTTTTTCTCAATAAAATTAGTATTGCTCTCACTGCTTTGTTGTAGACTAAGAAACTTTAATTTTCTTGTGAGAGTATTCATATATTTTTACAATGGAAGACCTATACAGCAACCTAGATAACTACGAAGAAGCGAACGTAATAGATGAGGTATCAATTTAGCGCCAAAATGTTCTATTGCTGTCAAATTGTGTTATTGTCCAGATAATTATTGGGTATTGTATGACCAGCTGTCCCCCGCAATTTCTTGACAAAATATGTTCAATATTCTTCTAGGGCTATACCTCTTGGCTCGCAGATGAGATAGATGGTTATCCCAAAACTACCTACATACATACATAAAAAAGTTATTTGCACTAATAATTTTTCTAATCGGATTGGTAGTTCCTGAGATGCGTTTTCAAATACACAAACTCTTCTGCTATTTATTATCATATAGATTATATGAAAGCAGACTTCACACTTATACTGATACATACATAATAAGTGGATTACTTTTTGATCAGTCTTTCTGTATTTCAGTTACGAAATGAAAACAAAATCCTGAAATCGAAAGTGGATGGATTTACTATTGCAATTGAGAAAATGCAAAATGTAAGTAAAACTCAAGGCTGCTCTCTGACCCAATAATTAATTGCTTTTGAATACAGGTGATGTTGTTAAGCCCTGTGATCATTGATGATGAGAGTATGCAATATCAGTCATCAATGAGCACAGGGTTAAAGGTATTAAATAATGCATTTTCTAAACATTTATGCAAATAAAATAAAAATATTGAATAGTTCAAGGTATTCAGACATTAGGTAAATTATTTTACACAGTTTATATGACCACTTTGGAATGCCAAGACATAAAAATAACACAAAGCACAACATGAGTGAAATCAACAGTTTCAGTTCATATTTGTAAATAGTTACTTGCTGCTTGTGGGGGCTGGTCTGCTTGAGTTTGTTGTTTACTAAGTCAGCCATAGTTAAATTCTATTTAATATTTTGTTTTGCCTCCATAACACTCAAATTCTATCCATTAGATTAATAATGTATAGAGACTAGATGATAACTGAGTGTAATAGGTTTAAGTTGTTTTTGAAGAGAGTAATTGCTGGGTTTATTGCCAGCTCTTCTCAGCAAAAGCAACCTTCCAAACTGTGCATTAGAGTTTAAACTATTTATAAGTGCTAGGAATGGCCTATTTGAATAAAAATATTTTCATTTTTAATTATTTTGCATGTTCACAGTGTCATTATAATGTTAATCATTTCCAACAGCAAATTCTTTAACAAATTATATTTTTTTAATAAACATGATATGTTATTCAGAAGTTTAGTTTAATAACTGCTAAAGTACTAATTAAGTGAAGTTGTCATGATGTTAGCTTCATTTTGACACATGAATTTAAATTCAGGGTCAAATTGAATGTAGATTTTTCTGTGCCCAATATAAACACCACCAATGGTTTCCTTCTGTTAATTGTCTATAAACATAGTTAATACTCCCAGCAAAGGTAATATTAAATCATTGACCATAATGGATTCTTTCAGAAAAGATATGTTAGTACTGAACTCATTACAAAATGGAAACCAAAGTTTGCTGAGTATCAGAAGAACAATGGCAATAAATAACAAAACAAAGAGCAATAAAAACTATGATTCTGACAGTAGTAAAATTTTATTTTATGTTCTTAATATATCATTTAATTTGATGTTGTTAACCACAATAAAAGTGTGCCAGAATGGATGCGGATTGAGATTGTAGAATATTTTGCAGGATTTTGACACACTTTCCTCAGAGTTCACAAAGCTAGAGATGAATTACTCTTCATTGCTTAAAACTGCCCGGGCAGAGGTGGAGAGGAAGACACAGATTATAACAAACTTAAATATGGAGTAAGTATTGGCTAATTGATATTTAATAAATATTTTGGTACAACATCTGATAGAGTAATATTTTTAAGGTTATATTATGTTTCCTATAAATTCATTAAACATTTTGTTACAATTATCCATACCAGTTAACAACAATCAGGTATTGATGTAGTTACATTACATTACATATCAACCAGTGGAGTTGTATAACGTTGTTATAGTGTTGTGCATAGAAATAAACTAATCATAAATATCATAATGGATGGCCATCCACAATCTACATACAAGAATTTTTCAACTTAATAAGAACCTTTCCCACAAAGTTGATGGGGTTGATCCATTTTGGTTCTGTCAAATGAGGTTTTTGAATGTAGATTTTTCTGTGCCCAATATAAACACCACCAATGGTTTCCTTCTGTTAATTGTCTATAAACATAGTTAATACTCCCAGCAAAGGTAATATTAAATCATTGACCATAATGGATTCTTTCAGAAAAGATATGTTAGTACTGAACTCATTACAAAATGGAAACCAAAGTTTGCTGAGTATCAGAAGAACAATGGCAATAAATAACAAAACAAAGAGCAATAAAAACTATGATTCTGACAGTAGTAAGAGTAACTATAGCAGCAGCAAAAATACAAAGGAGAGTAGTGCAATCAAAGATTTTTCATGTGAAAGGTATGTTTTACAAATAGAAAATCCCATATAATATTTGGATTCAATTTTTTTTATGATAGTTTGATTTGCAATGTCTGAAACATTTTTAGGTTGGAAGAAAACAAACCATCTGATGACACTGTACGAAATTCTAAATCAGACAACAATACATTGGTAAATAAACATATTGAAAATGTTGAATCATGCAGTGACAAAAATAGTGATGGAAAAGACAATGCTGATCATAAAGATGGTTATGAAGGTAGTGCCAGTGCACAATCAGGAAGTATCAAACGCCGTCGAAAGTCAATGTTAGCTTTGAGGTATGTATTATCCCATTGTTACATGCCATGTTCTAAGATTATTTAATATTAAAACTCTTACTATTAAACTAGGTACTAAAGACTTACTTAAATTTTAGTGTTCATGATGAAAAATACAGTACAGATGAAGAATGGGATACAGATTTAATCACTAAAGAACGAATTAGCAAGGAACACTCCTTTAGAAAGGAGTATTTTCAAAAAGAGAAAATTAAAAGAGATTTTAATGAGAAAAATAATAGAAAATATTCTGAACCAAATATTGATGATAAGTATTATGGATCACATGAATCATTAAGAGATCCTCGTAAAAGCAGAAACTATAGAAAACATGAGGGTGATAAATATAGAAGTCAGGATAAGCATGAGTATTCCCGGAAATCTTGGAGACATACTAGTCCAGATAGGTCACATAGGAAGCCACCGGGAGACTATAATGAGAGTCATAAGCAAAGGTCAGGACATAGAAATAGAGTATTGGAAAGTCCACCTTCTGACAAATATAATTATAAACGTAAAATGCGTGAACATTGTCAGAACATTGAAAGAAGCACACGCAACAAGAGGCATTATGAGTCTGAAAAACAAATGACTAAACATAAGATGTCCAGTGAATATGAAGAACCAAGTATGAAACGTGTGAGAAGCAATTCATTTCATAGACACTTAGATGAAGATGATAATAATCATTCAAGAACAAATTCATTTCATAGACACATATATGAAGATGATAATAAACATTCAAGAATAAATTCGTTTCATAGACACATAGATGAAGATGTTGATATTTGTTCAAGAACCAACTCGTATCATAGACACATACAGGAAGAAGAAGGATGGTATGAGGATATAAACAGTGAATATGCTTCTCCTTGTCCAGATTTAAGATCCTGCCTGTCTCCAGATTTCTTGCATTCAGATTTACAAGAAGTATCAAATCATCAAATCAAAGGTGAGGGTGTTTGTATTGGAATTAGTGAATATGCACAATAATATTTTAGCAATAATATGTATTGTATAATTAATGCCAAGATATCTTAATTATATTATTTGTTTTGCAAAAACGACTTAGTATAAGCGGTACCATCGAGCTCACTGCATGTTAATGAATAACTATGGCAGCATGTATCCTCAAGAGTTGTTTGATCAATATAGAATTAAATAATTGGATAACTTTTTTTTTATTTCCATAAACAAAATGAGGTCACTGGAAATAGTTCATAGTCCTTATTTTTGTAATCAGAGGCGTAGCTAAGTAACCAAAGGCCCTTGTGCAAAAAAATCAGGGCCCCTAACTATACTGTTTAAATATAATTATACAGGATGTTAGGAAGAATGTGTGCCAAACGGTAGGGGTCATTGGCTATGTATTCTGGCCCAACAAACATTTTCTTCCCTTATCGTTTTTTTTTTCGAGTAATTTTTAATTATTATTATTTTTTGCCTAAAGTTGAACTTTTAGTCACCATAACTTTTTTTATGGATTTTTTGGTTGTCTACACTTACTTGTATTTTTATCGAGAGTGTATGCCTGTTCTACTAACACCGATATTTGTATAAATAATGAGTAATAAAATTATTGTGAGCTATAAAAGTCTTGAAAAGAGATGATAAAAGACTAACTTCAGCATTAGAGTCTAGACTATTCACAAGTGCTTGTAAAGGCCTATTTGAATAAAAAACATTTTCATATTCATTTAAGTTCATTTAAAAAAAATACTTTTTAATAATAATTTAAAATGTCTCAAAAAAAATACGATAAGGCAAGAAAAGGTTATTTGGGACATTATACGTAGCCAATGACTCTAGCTACTCGCCCTTACCGTTTGGCACACGTTCTTCCTAACACCTATATAAAATTTAATGGTGCAAAGTTACTTTATCATCAGCTTTAAATATTTGGAAGTCTTTTTGCATTAAAGATTAAATTTATTTAACCTATTATGTTTATTGACGTTTCCTTATTGTCATAACCCGCTAAATGTGACGGCGAATCTTTCAAGTTGGCAATATACTTAAGGGGAATTCTTTCAAATGAGTTGCCATTATTAAAGTCCTGTTGAATGTCCTGTCCGGTGGGAGAATTATTAGCTAGTTCGATACGAGGTTTGCTGGTCAGGGTCCGAGGGTCCCGGTGCACGGCACCGCCTACCCCTCCGGTAGCTACGCCACTGTTTGTGACTTATTACGAGTAGTATAAAATTTAACGAGAAAGAAGTATCCACCCGCGGTTTCAACCGGGTTTATTCCGGAACGCGTACGCGTCTATTTCTTTCCATGATAGGCTTATTATAATATTATGATTAGTATATAATTTCTAGTATAATATTATGTACAAATTAGTCTTAACTGCTTGTTATGAACGTAAATATAGTCGCCATCAATAGTGAGCGCAACTATATTTACTCGACTTTATTTTATTTAACAGTACTGAATTTCTAGCCTTTTTGATGTTTGAAACAAAAGAATCGGAACAATTATAAATGTAAAAGTTCGTAGGTATGGATGTTTGTAACCCAACAACAAGAGAACATTAAACTGTAACTTGATACATGGATAATATCTTAAAATAACTACATTTACGCTAATTAAAAATAAGATCCTTTTAGGACACGAGTAAAACCGCAGGGTGGATACATTATATCATGATATTCTTTCTCGTAAAATTTTATACTACTCGTATATATTACAAAAATTATAAACATCGTATATGCGCTGGCAAGGCACCAAATATTTTTTTTGTTGAAATTGACAATAATTATTAGTAATTTGCTTCCAGAAATAAAGCACACTGCTGCTACACAACTAGAAGACCCCCGTATGACAAATAAAAAGTATGTTGTAAAGTCTAATGATGATAAAGTAACCTTGTGTACTGCAGTTGGTAGAAATGTTGATATTGAACTAATAAATAAAGCCATGTGGAATATTCCGCAAGTACATATTCCAGAACTGTTAGTACAGAAACCAGTAGAAGTGGAGGTAACAGAAATCAATGAAAATCTTGTAAAAGAACTTTACATGGACTTGATTGAAAACCCAACTATGGGGTCAAACTTATCTATGGAGTCAGGTGAGATAACCCTTGGAGCTGAAAGTGATCCTAATAGCTTAACTAAAGAATTAAAACAAAAAGAAATCGAAAATGGAAGTAGGTGTGAGAAAGTCGTAAAAAATACACAAGAGTTGAATAAGAAAAATGAAGATATTCCTGAAGCTATAACTACTGATCATAAAATACCAAAAATAAAGCATAGTGTTCAAGAACTAAATTCCTGCAATCCCGGCGATAGAAATGCGACATTACCTCATAAACCCAATTCGTCCGAAATTTATAAGGACCAAAATGATAAAATGTACCATACCCAATGCACCATGGATTTTAAGAAAATACCTGAAATACTCTACGATCATGACAATTTTCTTACAAAAAACATTAAAGACACTATTCATGACATAAAACAAAGAGATCTACAGAAAAATAATATAATATCTAGCAGACAAATTGTAGAAGGAGATTTAGAATTGAGTGATGAGACTAGTGATAACATAGATTTGCACCAACTTACAAGAATAGATATAGAGAAACGTATACTTTATGATCCGAAACAATGTAAAAATGATAATACAGTTAAAGAAGTTATTAACACTGAAAATATAGGTCTTCAAGAATACAAAGAAACAGAATTGGTTGATAAAAACCACAAGAAAATTACAAAAAAACATCATAGTTCTATTTTTGACATTCAACATGATGAAATGAAAGAAAGAAGTGATACCAATAAAAGTAATGAAATAGTTATCATTAATGAAAGACAGAAATCAAATAACAAAACTGAAAATCAACTTTCTATGATTGACATTCAACCACCTGAAATAGAAAAGAAGTTTGTTGATGAATATCAGAAAACTCACAAAAAAAATGTCCAGAAAGAAGAAGTTAAGAGTAAAGAAAAGATTATAGTTGAAAAAATTCTACCTGATGAAAGGAAACCTCCTTCTTCAAGTAAACTTAACGTTCACCATCAAGTCATTGATAACTATATTAGTTTAGAAATTAAAGAAGCTGATAAAAATCAGACTACTTGTCACATGAACGAACCTGAATGTGCTATGATCGACATTAAAAAACAAGTAAATGATATAAAAATAAGAGCAAATACTGATACAAATAAAGAAAAAGATAAAAATCGTAAAAGTTACAAAAACAAAGATATAACAACTAATTTGGGCATTCAACTAAGCACTGAGGAAAGTAAAGATAAAAATAATGATATCAAGATATCTAATAAATATGAAAAACGTAACAAAAAGAAAGAAGATCAATCTAAGATCGATATTCAAATAATTGAAAAAGATATGGAAAAGGAAGGAATAAAGGATAGGATTAATGTAAAAAACGATCCAGTTTCTCTGATTATTCTACAACAACAAGTAGAGGAAATAAAAGACAAATGTGATAAAACCATAGAAATACAAAAAGCCGATAAAAATAAAGCAATCAATGAAACTCAAAAACATTCATCCAAGAAAGACAAAAAGAAGGTAAAGTATATTGAAGACAAATTGGTTAAAAATATGGAAATAGAGAAAACAGCAGTAATTCAGAGAACTGATAAAAGTATTGAAATTCCAATTGAAGATAAAAGTGAGAATATCCTCAAACCAAAACCTAAGAAAAAGTCTCACAAACTAAAGAAAGAGTCATTGGGTGATTCTGAATCTCTTCAAGATACTGTAAAAAAGAGGTCAAAGAAGGAAAAAGATAAACCAAAGGAAATTAAAAATAAGTTTACCGATCTTTTTGGTGACAGTTGTAGTTTAATAACCCCTGATGAGTTAGGAATTAATTCAGGCTTAGGTGAGGCTATTGTACAGTCTTCAAATACTTATGTGCCTATTTTTGAAGACGCGCAAGATGCTATTGATTTAAAAGAAATTGCTAAAGTTCAATTAGATGCATCAATCGTTGATGTTGCTTCAGATGAAAAAGCTCCCAGTGGTATAACTGAAATAGGTTCTAGTTCTAAACAAAATTCAACTGCATCTAATATTGATTTGGAATTTCAAAATAATAATAAAATAAATGATGTTTCTCCCAAGGTCAATGAGGATGTAAATTTAGAACCATTGGCCAATGAAACTGATGTTGTAAAAACAGTCGTAATTTCAACAGGACTTCAACGCCTTTGTTCTTTGGAAAATAGCAAAACAGAAATAAGACATGAAATTGTTAATATTGATGAAAATACTCATACAAATTATAATGTTATGCTTAAAAGTCAAGAATTCGCTTTGAAAGCTTTGGCCACATCGACACCTCATAAAGACGTACATAATAAAGTTATTGAGTCAGAACCTAAAGTGCCGTGCATTGATAATTCAGTTCATACACCTGAACAATCTGATACTAATACATTGGATTCTCAAACTGACGTAGATACTGATGTACCTGATGTTAGAATATTCGTTAGAAGACGAAGGAAAGTTATCAAGAAACCGACGATGTAAAATTATAGTTGTAGCCGTATCAAATGATTTCGTTTTATACATATTTTCTACTTTGTATTATTATGTACCTTATGAAACTGAACTTTGATTCAAGAACCACCTACCGGTATGTACCGGCAGTTGCACTTGAGAGCTAGTTCTAGGTAAAAGATTAAATTCCCCTGGGGTTGCTGATTAGAATAGGCGACTGTGGTGATCAGGTGATTTGCATGCCTGTCAGTCTTTTGATAAAATAATATTATAAGGTCCTATAAAATTAAGTATAGTATTCTTGAGGGATTAACGTATATATAGGTTATAAATGTTCAGAAAAAAATATTATAATAAGTTACAGCGCCGTGTGAATGACCCGTCGCGGGCGGACGGAGCGCGCCATGAGCAAAGCTGACTAAAGTATAGCTAGAAATATTTTTAAATACCTACTTTTTTATTTTAACTCTGAAGTTAATGGTTAAAATTTATACTTTGTATTGATGTTTAGTTTACGACAAAATAAATAATAATTAATATTTTTGAGGAATACTTATGACGCACCGTACTGATTTTGTAGGAACTTGTTATACATGTATAAAGTCAATATTCAGGGAACACCTCGTTTTTCTGATATATTTAGCTTCTTTAGCAATAGGTATAGATGTAAATAAATACATCGTAAGATATATTAAGAATTATATTTCGTTCACGATATTTTTTGTATAAAATATTTCAGACGGCTTGTACTATGTACATACGTATTATTCTGTGTCTTAGAGTATTTACATTACTGTGTATAGAAATGGACTCACTTGTTCCTATCTGGCACTAAGGTGATTAAAACTCCATGTTATATTCCCATAACAGTCTTTTATTGTCTTATAAATAATCATTTTATATTTACATGATTTTGCACACTTGGAAAATTATCTTAAAACCTATATTTACAATTTATCATATTTATACATTAATATTGGCTCGTTTTAAAACTAGCAGTTAATTTCTTTTTGCCACATAAATTCGAGGATACGGATGAGGTTCACTAAGGCGCGGCAAAGCACTTGCGGTATTAAGTTAACCGTGTGTGAGTCTAACATACATTAGGTCAAAGAAAAATACAGAAAATAATTGTTTGGAAAGTACAGTTTCAAGTCGTAATGTAAAATTGCAAAGTATTATTACATTCATAATTTTCCACATTATTCGCACACAACATTTTAACATGTTCTAATGGCAATAGTGAGAAATTAACATCAACTTATATAACGCAACACAGAAGTAAATGCTCATATAAACATTGGCCAATATCTAACAAATTTTATTTTTAATCCTTAAGGAATATTTACAATTATCCTTTAAACATTAGCATCGATACGACTTATAGCAATGGCTGCAAATACAAAGCCGATTATTCTTAAAAATACGTGATTTCAATAAATACCAGCTCTCTTATGCCCATATTACAATTATTATCAAAATATGAGGAGAGTCGAGATTGTATAAATTAATTTTAAATCCTTATACTTAAATTATTTTTTATCGTATTTCTGGGTTAATTTTTGATTTACAAATTTTGTTCAAGCATTGAAATAATTTAATTCTTGTTTCGCAATACAGATCTTATTTATATCTTTTTCCAACACTAGAACGAGTTAAGTAGTTGGCATGAAAACCTGAGCAGTTTTTCATGACGATGGCGATTCCATAACTTAGAGCAATTCTGCCAGACTCAGTAGAAGGTAAATGCTGATCGAATGGCTTATTGCGTATAACATATACTTATCTATGTAGGTACTAACCGAGTTTTGTATGAACTTCACCTCACTTGGTGCGTTTTTTTTACTTCAAAATCGTTGATCAAACCTAACCATTACATAAGTAAAGATAGCGACCTCTACCGAGAAAATTTACAAAGTTAATTAGAGCTTGTCTAAGCTCAAATGACGCGCCCCACTACTTAATTCGTCGATTGAGATGTGCGAGTGCAAATATTAAGAACGACACTTCATTTATAAGGAAGCGTCGACTATTCCGTGAACTATGTTCCGTATGCAAACATCGCGGTCGACTAGTCGCGTGATATATCCGACAACACTGAAATAGCGTCAGCTCATTATATGGAACAAGATGTCCTGTCTCTCGCGCGTTCAGACAATTTATGACTAGTTGGACAACAAATCCGATAACAACCGCTTTCTAGCAACTTTGTGAACTTTTGTCTGGCGTCGTCATTTCAGCTTAGAAGCTTGCTCTACCTACTTACGTATTTTTATCACATTTTAAGAAACAGCTGGAAAACGACCAGCGCATCACATCGTCCGGCTATAATGCTCCTCTATGATTAGATAAGGTACCTATAATATTATTGGCCATTGGGATGTCGTCATTTCTCGTCGTGGACGGATCGGATGAGGATCCGGCTGAAGCGGACGGTCGTTTACCTAGCTTCTTGATGATAGTAGGTATTTGTTCACATTGGTCCGAGTGGGGTGTTATGTGTTGATAGCAGACTGCGGATGCGTGTCCGGAACGTACGGATGTCAGAGGCGTACCATTCGACCACGTGTTTGTCGCCGGGTCGAATACCTCTACTATATCTAGGAAGGACGTGCCGTCGTAACCGCCTGTATGAACAATGGATGGTGTTAAAACGTAATAAATAAATATCTTGTAGTAGTAGAACATTCTAATTCCAATTTGTTTTTTATGGCTCAATCGTATCATCGATGACTCTGCCAATGTCAAGGTTAGAAAAAACAATAGTTATAATAGAGTAGAGTAGTGAAGAAAGAGTTAGAGTAAAGTAAGAGTTTGAGTTAGTTAGTAAAGGAATTAAAGCAACATAAGAAATAAGTAGTAGAACAAAAATATGTTTTTTTTTTAGCAACTATTGACACAAAACTGACGACATATCTACATACACAGCCCCGGATCAACGATTTAGCCTGAGCGTATGCTGAGAGACAGGTGACACAGTCGGCAGAAAATGTTGGCAACTCTGCAGATTTCTACGCGGCTGCGCAGTAACTATTTAGTAATCTGTGGCTGCGCGACGCGTGCTAGTCCGGGAGGTAGCGTTACAAATACAAAAGTTATGCTCAAATAAATAATACCTATATTTACCATTACTTTACTTTTTTTACAACTACCGTAACCTTCCCCTTACACCCACCGCGGGTGAGTGAGCTGACGTTTGGTTCACTTATTAGTCATACGAAATTTAATGAAAAAGATGGCAATCGATCGACTATCTAAAATACAACGCTGCCTAATATGTATGTCTGCGTTTCAGCATACGTTGACGGGCCATTTCTGTGTCGTATGACCTGTCTCTCAGCATACGCACACACTTATAGATCGTGGGGCAGAAACTTGATAGAGGCGCCCTACATACAAAAATATGAATACATTTATAAAAAAATGTTGTCCTCCGCCGTTTGACCCGCGTTTCCGTGGAATGGTGTGTGAGATACATACCGAGCGCGTACAGTTTGTTGTGCAGCACGGTGAGCGAGAGTGCGGAGCGCGCGATGTGCACGCTGGAGGTGTCCTCCCACACGTCGCGCTCCGTGTCGTACCGCTCCACCGACGACAGCTGCACCGACCCGTCGTACCCGCCCACCACGTAGATGTACTGCCCCAGGGCGGCCACACCTGTACAAACAAACAGCTCACTATACTGACGGTTACCATGGTTACACACTTTTACATAAGTACAATAACAAAAAACAATAGAAAAAAGAAGTACGTAAATAAGACATTATGTGGGTCCAGATCAGACAAAATAACCTTTTCAACACACTTGCTCATAAAGTGGCACTAATTTTACCGCAATTAGGCACGTAATGACACCTATAATCAAACTGTGACTTTTTCATTACTATTATTCACAACGTGAGTTATAATAGTAGATTGTATCATAAGGGTGCAAAATAATATTTTTAAGTGAGGGATTCTAGAGTAGAATCCTGAACGTAGCGAGGGATTCAAAGTACGTCGCCCGTGCCAAAAATATGTGACTGGGTGTGCTTGCAAAAAAAAAAATGTATTATTTTCTTCACAAGTGTGTTGAAAAACGTCGTATGATACTCGTGTGTATTGATGATTACCGTCCTCGGCTCTCTTATGACCCTCACCTAGCGGCTCGGGTCTCAATTGCGCCTCAGCCGTAATGACCAACTTTACACACTTATACCATAATCTACTATTGCACCACTGTCCACCCCCCGAAATTATAATATTTTATTCTTAGTTCCAATGAGCCTTAATACCAAGTTTAAAATAATTATATTATTTCCGATACAAACTTAAAATTTAATAAACATAGATATTATTCTTGATACAAGTTTAAGAATCCCTAAGAAAAATAATTCTGTATGTATTTTTTTAGTATTAAATAGTTTCAATATTATTATTATTTATTTATTAGGTTTGCCAACGTATATTACACACACAGCATCTTAGAAACCAATCTTAACCCGGCGTCATGGGGGTTGGGTCTGTGCGACCCGTCACATTTTATTTTCCTTCTAGTTCTGTTACTATGCGTGCGACGTTGCCGCTCTTCTTAATAGCTGGAGCTGTTGAGTTGTTCTATGCATCGCTACCAACACGTTAGTTGTGCAACAGCCGCAGTGGGAGTTACACGTGCATAACATTGAATAAGGTATGTGAGACCCAACCCCGCAGTCAGTGTAACAATTTCGCGCCATTATGTATAGATATTGTTTTAATTATTATCTGCCTTTTTATCCTTTAATATTTGTTTTTTTGGTATGGGTTTTGATTGTAATTGTTAATATACAGTTTAATGTATTTTATTTGTATTTTTTGCATGTATTTAGTATATAATGGATCGAGAAGAGGTACTACGACGTCTTGTTCTTGCAATTTTAATTAATTAATTTATATATTTATATATTTTATGTTATATTTTAAAGTTAATTTAGTTTCCTATTAAAAAGTTTAATTAAAACATGAAGACTGATTGTTAATTGTTAATATAATTGCATTTAAGTCAAAGAGAAATTTTTTGTTACCATTTTTCGTTCTTTTTTTAAATTTCTATTAAATATAATAAAAACATAATATAATATGATATTTGTGTTTCATTTTTTTGCATAAATACCTAAAAAACTGAAATCGAATAAAAATAATTAATTATTTATAAACTATTGGAATAAATGTGACATTAATGAGCGGGTCGGTGAGACCCACCCCAACGTCCGTGTAACACTTTTCCACCCCCATGACGCCGGGTTAAATAAAGCAAAAACTATCATAGTGTAAATACAATTAAAGGCTAACACAGAATGAAAGTAAAATTAAATTAATAAGTGCGCTATGTGACCGACATGTAAATAACTAATTATGAAATCTGGAAATAAACTTAAAAAGAAATATTTTATTAAAGTACAAGACAATATGTCAGTCTTGTACTTAATTTTTTTTTCAAATTCGTTAATAGGCCACATTTTCACATCAGGGATCACCCTGATGTGAAATCAACCCCTTTTACCGTTATATAATATATTACGATATTATAAGTAACTCACCGGCCCCACTCCTGGCAGTATTCATAGGCGCGACTTCAGTCCAGCAGTTGTTCTCTGGATGGTAGCACTCGACCGAGGTGATCCGCCTCGCGCCGTCGAACCCTCCCACTGCGTACATCAGCCTGTTGACGACGGCCACGCCCACGCCCAGGCGAGCGCTACTCATCGATGCAACCGACGTCCACGTGTCTCTCTCTGGGTCGTAGCTATACATACGAGGAAGCTCGTCTCAGGGCCGGATTTAAGGGAGGGCAAGCGGGGCAATTGCCCGAGGCCTCCACAAGAGAGGGGCCCCCACATATTTTTTTGGAATTTAGCTAATTTGTATTTTAGTTAGGTACTTTTTCTTTTTTTATATTTTTTTATGTATCTAATAATGTTATCTGTTTTTGTTATTGTGTATGTTATCAGTAAAATAATTTTAAATATATTAAGTTTTTATTTTGTTTGTGTGCTCACTGTGTTCGTGATGTCATGGACGGGGGCCCCGACAGAAAACCAGCGCGAGGGTTAGTACTTTTGCTAACCCTAGCTTATGCTGAGTCGGGACCTTTTTCCTGGCATCACGCAACATTACATTTTATTTGTCATTTAGTTATTATGTTTCTGTGTAAGTAGGTTAAGTTTAATGTAGTGTAATGTTGTGTGTTGTCGGAAATAAATGTATTTTCTTTCTTTCTTTCTTCTTTCTAAATTATACTTTTAAAAATGTACACCATATTACAAACCTGAACAACAAAATATCAGATATCAAAATCAGAAATATTAAAAAAGATTAATCTCGCAATAAATGATTAAGATTGCAAGAAAAATAATATTTGTGCTTGCAAAATAATTAGGAGCTACTACTACTCTTTTGTTGCCCCAGGGCCACCACACCTCTAAATCCGGCCCTTGCTCGTCTCATAATTTTTTGATACCACAAGTGAACGAGGTACAGGGTCACCTGATGGTAAGTGATTACCGTCGTTTATAGACATTAGCTATACCATTAGGATTGCCAATGTGTTGTATTTATTACAATGCCTTAAAGGCAAATTGTCTCTCAAGTGCATGTGCCGGAACACACCAACAGGTTTGGCAGATTTTCAACTTCGTGGTAGCAGTAACTATTTAGTAATCTGTGGTGGTAGGCAGTCGAGTACTTTTTCCTGTATCGAAAGCTCAAGCACATTGTAGGATTCGAACTCACTACCATTGAGCTAGCTATCATCGCCTACCTACCTAAGTTAAAAACGATTTGTCCTACTTCCTACTAATAATAAAATGTTTGTTGTTTTTTTGGCGTATAACCGTGTATCGGCTGAACGGATTTGGATGAAACATTATTAGATAGACCATACCCGGGAATAATTATAGGATACTTCTTTATCGAGTTTGTTTCGCCGTTTCTTCTCCTGACAGGTCTTTATTTGGAAATGGTGGTAACAGTTACAATAGCTTTAAAAATAGCAATAAGACGTTCAATAAGTGTTCCTTAAGTGTCCCAAAATTGAATAAAACATTTTGAGTTGAGTTGAGTTGAGTTGAGTTATCCCAGAAGATTATAAGATACCCATGTGAAATGTGGCGTCGGCTGTTCATTAATTCAAATAAAAATGTATCTATTACCAAGATTGAGGTTAATTGATAAGTCAATATATAGATAGCTTGAACACTAGAAATAATCACAATTTCGCTGTGTGTGACAGTTACTCGGCACAGCAAAATTAGGGACTCTTTCAGGGAGACAATGTTACGTTTCTATAACAAAGTACTAATTTCAAAGAATTCAAGAATTATCTGTACCTAAATATAGATTCAAAAGACAGTTAAGAAAGGATGTACTATGGAGATTCAGTTTTATAGATGACATTTGAGTGAATTGTTGGCCGGCAATTTTTAATATGTATGTTAATTTAAAATTATACTTATTTGAAACAAAATATACACGAATGAAGATAAAAAATACATGTAATATCAATTTAATAAAAAACCAACGTAATGATGAGTAGATTATGGCTACTTATGATGACTTACAAAAATTTTATTGCTGATAAGTGACGCTTTATCAATTGATAGTCATCGATCGATAGGTAATAAAAAAATGTTAATTACCTACCATTCTACAGTCTTATGGTATTCGGAGCCCGCTGACCCTCCTACAGCGTAAAGAAGACCGTCCATCACTGCCACTCCTACCTAAAACAAAAGTATTTCGATCAAGGTATCAAGAAGGATCAAGAATATAAAGTATAAATATAGCCTACGGTTAGACAGTAATAATGCAGCTTTTCATTGGTGAAAGAATTTCAGTGTTTACAAACATACAAAAAACAAACCTTACCTCTTTATAAAAATCCTGCGATATTCTTCACAAAAAGCTATTAGAATCTGATCCCTAAGTAGAGTTTGTACATTGCTTTGGATGATCCTCTTCGTATCTGTGACTTACAAGTGCTACTACACGCCGTAGCGACGACGGTCATGTGCGCTACGACACGCTACGAGCTGTGTACTACGAAACTACCAGTGCTACGAGATTGCGCACCTACCTTTATTAAATCACTCCTTCAAACTTCTAAGATCCTGGTACATAACGCTTTTTTCTTACGTGACGATTTCTGTTGTAAGCCGCGTTAATGAAACTTCGTATAGATAGTGTATGCAACTGACCCTATGTCGTGGCGTAGACATGGGGCTGCAGGGTCGCCAGTGTTCCGTAGCGGGGTTGTACACGTCCACCCAGTCGCTGTCGTACGACGAGCCCGGGGACGTGTTGCGACCTCCCACCGCGTAGAACAAACCCTGCAACGTGTTAATATTGTTCACTAGCTGCCTAACACTTGTCTGAAGCTCATCCCTAGCTCAGGACACCACTGACCACGTAGTGCGGCCACCTTGCTTAATATTGCCCAAGAAAAATTTGAAACATTGATGGCTGACGTCCCAGTCATATTAATTATTTATCTATGTAAATTTAATCCACGATAAATTGGAGTATCGTAAGTAAACAAAGTTATGATATAACATTGTGATTAAGTTGATAATAAATGTACCTCATTTCCTATGTTAGATAACTTGCCATCAATCGTCTTATTTTGAAATACATAAAGATACAGAAAGAGCAATGCCAAATTTGGGCCCACCCGTGACGTGAACAGTACAATAAAATATAAACGAATTATGTAATAATTTGGATTTAAATTAATGTATTTTTATGTTATATTAATAAGTGTCTCATGTTTTTTTTATTTAACAATTTAATCTACAATCTCTAAATGTGATCCTTGAATAAAATAAAAGTTTACAGCAATAATGCTATTTTTGGTAATTATAAAGACTGATGACTTCTCATAAGTTTTATCTGTTTACTTCTGGGTCTGAAGCAAAGGGCTGGTGGGCATTGTTGTTTAAATAGATACCTTTAGGAAGGCGGCTCCCAACCCCGAGCGCGGTACGGTGAGTCGCGGCAAGGAGGTCCAACAGTTATCGTCCAAGTTGAACGCCTCGAACACATCTATAGAATGTCGGAAGTAGCCGCCCGCCACGTATATTATACGAGGCGTGTTCGGTCTCCGCTCCTTTACCACTGGCTTTTTGTGAAGTGTCAGATCCTAAAATGGTAACATCATTTAATTTATTAAAAAAAAACATTATTTATAAAGGCAAAGACTGCGCTACAACTTTTTGCAGTGTCCCAGTACGGCGTCGGAATCAGGTTACATCGAGTTTATTCCTTTCTCAATTTTAACATCTTTGATATAGGCTATATATCCGCTCTGTTTAAGATTACAGAGTTGAGGGAAATGAATGACGCGCTTGATGGCGTGATGATTTGTTTACGAGATTCGTTCTAGGCACGCTAGATGGCGCAGGCGCCTACATACATTTATTAAAGGATATTTACGATACAAAATTAGGAAAGTAAAGTAATTAAAAAAATTGTTGAAACAAGTTCTAAGAGAGGTGCGTGATCTACATAAGCCGAGGCTACATTACAATTTCAGCCATAAGTCATCAGCTTTAAAGATGAGAATCAATTATTATGAGTCATAACAATTTTGTATTGTAAATACCTAGAATAAATAGCATAGAATACTATATAACAATTACCGTGGAAAAACTCTTTAAACAAGCTAATAGTAGGTACCTGCTTACTGAGCGAATATATATCTACTTGTTTATTTACACAGTGATACAGCACGAAAAGAATTAGTTACCGAATAAGGTGATAGGTACCTGTGTTAATGAAAGATAATCAGATATAATATTGTAAATGTGAAAGTTTGGATGGATGGATGGACGTTTGTTACTCAATCACGCCAGAACGGCTGAACGAATCTGGAAGAAATTTGGCACAGAGATAGATAGTCTAGAATAGCAAATAGGCTACTTTTTATTACACGGGAACGCGGGTGCAACCGCGGGGGACAGCTAGTCAGATATAAATGTGTACATAAATGTGCAATGTAACTGTGACTAACGTTTCTGTTTATTTACGTTGTAACAATGACTATGAGTTTTGTATACACCTGTATCTACACCGAGTTAAGCCAACCTAATACATTTGAATAGATAAACCGCTCGTTTGTGGACATTATCTGTATCAGCTGGCGATTTCGTTTTCAAGAAAGACTTAAGTATATAAGAACATTTTATGTCAGAGATCATACAATAGAGAATATTTTAAGTTTATGAGGTTGTAGGGGGTAATCTCCGGATCTACTGAACCGATTTTGAAAATTATTTTAACAATAGAAAGAATGTTTGTGAGTGTCATCTACTATATAAAAATAAGTCGGGTTTTCCTTCCTGACGCTATAACTCCAGAACGCACGAACCGATTTCCACGGTTTTGCATTCGTTGGAAAGGTCTAGGGCTCCGTGAGGTTTATAGCAAAGAAAATTCAGGAAAATTTCACAAAAAAAAAAGAATAATGAAGAAAATTATTTTTGTCATACATTTTGTATAGAACGACGTTTTGACATGTCTCGAGATCGGACTGACAGATGGTTTAGTTTCACAATTGGTGGCGCTGGAATCGGGTTGTAAGTTTTATTTTCAGGGCAGGACAACGTCTGCCGGGCACACTAGTAGGTTATATTTTTATCCCGGGATAAGATAAGATCCCACGGGAACGCGGATGAAACCGCGGGGGACAGCTAGTTGGCAATAAAGATAAGATTTTTATTTGCAAGAATATGGTAACATAAGATAAATTACAATGAGTGATTCACATATTCTGCCAGTTTTACAACGGTCGACTCACTAATTAAGGTTGCATCGATTACTTTTGTTCTCTTACAAAACCTACCTAATCTATCTATCTTCTTCTTCTCTTCTAATATTATAAAGAGGAAAGATTTGTGAGGAAACAAAAGCACGGTGGTAGGGTACTTTGTAGTACTCGACTGATTGGCTAACGGATAACGTAAATAATCATAGGATACTTTTTATTCCGGAAGAATATGTGAAATGTGGCGTCTTGGTAATTAATTCAAATAAAAAATTAATTACCAAGATTCATTACCATTTCATGAAATAGGTAAATAATAGAGAGAGAGCTCGAAATCAGTAGAAATAATCACAATTTCTGTGTGTGACAGTTTCTCGGCACAGCAAAGTTCTGACTCACTGTTACTTCTACAACAGTCCTCATAGAAATTCTAGAAGTAAATATAGATCCAAACGAATATGGTAACTTAAGATAGAATACAATATTCTGCCAGTTTTACAACGGTCGACTCACTAATTAAGGTTGCATCGATAACAATACAATAAAAATACTCTTTATTGTTGACACAACATAAACAGATATAAGATACATACACAAAAGACAAACAAAAAGTGACAAACAATTTAGGCGGCCTTATCGCAGGAAAACAAAAAAAAAACAATATTTTGAAACACGTAAACATACATGATAATTATAAATACTAATACATTCATATACATACATCTTAATACATCCTATATAGAATAATTAATAAACTAATAATAACTAATAAATATGATAAATATCAGTGAAAGAAGAGAAAGAAGAGAAATGAAGACAAAGTAATTCAAAGAGAGTGAAAGTGTGAAAGTAGTAGTGATTTAAAGGAAACAATGGTTTGAGCTTGTCTAATGGTAAGAGGGATAACTTGAGTTGTATGCAACATACCTTAAATATTTTAGCGAGATATTCCCTACAGGCGGGCACTTTCTTGAGAACCGTGCATGTTGTCATCTGTTCCTTGAGGAAGCTCGGCGTCAGGTACTGGCAGCGCACCGCCTGCAAGATGTGCTCCATCCGCGGGTAGCGACGGTCCTCGTCAAACTTTACCTGATATCACATTTGTATTATTATTCATATCATTAAAAGCAGGTTTTTTTTACCTTGAGCTTGAGTTTGACCGCAAAATCACCATGTGATGATGTAGCCGAAGGTGGTAAGCACACAAAGCCAATTGCAGCACTTGAGAGCCAGTTTTGAAATCGGCCCAGTAGTTTTTGAGTTTATTCGTTACATATCGTTCCTCTTTTTATAATATTAGAAGAGAAGAAGAAGATAGATAGATTAGGTAGGTTTTGTAAGAGAACAAAAGTAATCGATGCAATCTTATTAGTGAGTACAGTAGAGGCAAAAATTTACGGAATTGGATTTATAGTATTAAATTATCTATGAAGAACTTTTTCTTATTGATGTATGACTCACGGGTAGAAATAGATCAAAATGCTATTTATCTATTCATTCCCCGATCATCGTATTAGTGCTGCGCACAAAGACAAGACTGGTTTTTGTCTATTTACATCGACAATGAGTTTACGGTGTTGTTTTCACACCTAGTCAGTAGTTACTCATTATAAAACTAATGTAGATATGAATGTAATGTAAAACACAGTGACGATACAATAATGATAACAACATAACCACAAAACGCCAGTCACCATCTAGATTCAATATCACCTACATAAAGTTCAACGTAACTAGATAAGATAATATAATTCATTATTATTTACGATAAAACAGACTATGAGAATGACATTGAGTCTTGTCGTAACATTGTAGCTTAGTAAGTAGGAATTCCCGGATAATCTAATGATATATATACACGTTATATATTTGCCCAGAGCACAGAATTCTCATTTGTTTATTTTTATAATGGTACAAAATATTGGAGACAGGTGCTGGTCTGCTTTTTTTATCATTGTTTTGCAGCGTCGACACGCAATTTATGTCAGTGAGACTAATCTACCTAAATTTTATGTAAGTAATTAATCTAAGCTTATTTTGGAAAGAGTAATGCTGAATTTAATGCTGGCTTTAATTCTCAGAAAATGCGACCATAGGCTTATACCTATGTCTATAGAAATAGAAAAAGAAATTCTAAGTCTATCGGCTTATACTTATATTCTGCGCTCCAACGCAGAACGCGAGAATGCTAAACGCGTGACTATTTGTCTGGGAATCCCCTAATCCCATAATAACCTTCATTCAATTTATAACGTGTCGTGCGTGATTTGCAGTTTCTTCATTGTACTACTTTTCTCCAATTGCAATCATAAATCACTTTTACACTTATCAGTTGAACGATGAAATAACAATTTGCTGCATTAAACAAACAAGAAGTTATAACTAGGTACTTACCCAACTTAAAACTGCATTGTACACCTCTCTCTCTTCTCTGACGTTTAGTTCGTCCTTTCGGATCAAACATATGAGTTCTTGTGGGGTCAATTGAAGGAATTCTTCTTCTTGACACACCTGTCGGAAATATTAATTACATTAGTCCAAAGGATTTTGACAATAGCTAGGATAGACCTAATTCATCTTTATTGACTATATTAATATCTTTTGGTGTTTGTTTTTTTTTATTACTCCATGGGGAGATAGATACCTACAAACATTACAGCCTAAATACAATAATTAAGTTAAATTTACCTGTGTAAAATGCCTTTCAATGAACTGATTGGCCTTCTTCTTGAGGTCGACGCAGCCGTGCTGCTCGGCGAAGTTGGCTATACCAATGGCGTTAGAAGGGTCCAGCTGTCTCTCTAAGAACGCGCAACACGCGTCTATCACGTTCGATATCTGGCGACACATTGCTAAAATATGTCATTGGAATGTCTATAGTTTTTGTAAAGGATCAGTGGGTTTGTTGCAATCCTACTAATACTATAAGGTATTGTTACATCAAGCAAAAACGAATTTTGATGAAACATTGGATACTCTTTATTCCGAGAAAACACAAGATCCCTCGGGAACGTGAGTTGAAATATATATAGACATGAGTTTAAACTTCTTGAATAAAAAGACGGACGGCCGTTTGCAAATTACATACCTGCATAAAAAATATTTCGCGATTTGACTAGCAACGCAAAACGTGAAACGTCTAGCATCTTCAAGAGTTTAGGACAAGAAGGGAGATAGGTATACAGGATGAATTTTTCAAGTGGGCGTGGATGGCCAAATCCTAAACTAAAGGGAATACCGAAAAATGCTGAAAGCAGTCTCGAGGCCGATTTAGATTAAAACTAAAACTGCATCATTAGATTTTCGAAAAAATATTTCCCCAAGCCAGGAATCGAACCCGATGAATTTGGAAAATATACACAGCCTGTATTGTTACACCATCCGATAATGTTGCTAATAAGGATCAAATTCTCAGAAGTAATGAAATACGGCAAACTTAAAGAAAGTGCTCTTTTTTTTGTATTTTCCCACAAATTATTACACTTAGGTATCGTACTATAAAATTATTAGAAATAATTTTTAATTTTGTACACTCGTTGGACTTGACTCATAACCCACTCGCATTAAGCACCACAACATCACCTTCAAATTTCATGACATGGTTATTGTATCGAACAGTTTGACTAGCTATAAGTAGATAGGTACCGTTAAGTAATGAATGAAAATACAAAAAATGTTATGTCATTTTATTAAAAATAACATTTTCTTTTAGTTTGCCGTATGTCCTTACTTCTGAGAATTTTATCCTTATTAGTAACATTATCGGATGGTGTAATAATACAGATTGTGTATTTTTTTTTCAAATTCATCGGGTTTGATTCCTGGCTTGGGAAATCATTTTTTAGAAAATCTAATGATGCAGTTTTATTTTTAATCAAAATCGGCCTCGAGACTCCTTTCAGCATTTTTCGCTATTCCCTTTAGTTTAAGATTTGGCCATCCACGCCCACTTGAAAAATTCATCCTGTATATGTAACTTTCCATATCATGATGGCTCATACAAGTCACATGTATTTTGATACCAAACTAGGTAAAGCTTGTATAAGTCTTCTTATATAAATGGCCAACAAATGATGCCATTTATATAAGAAGACTTATTATGAGCTGTTATTTAGATTGGTTACAATTGCTTAATAATTTAGTCACTCATAATACGCCCCCAGGTTTCTAAATCACCAATCATATTTAAATGAATATTCAAACTGGACTCACAGCAATTAGAATGATGAATAATTCACGTAATTTATAAACCACACAATAACCGAAATGAAAATGAAAATGAAATTTAAACTTATAAATATATTTTTCATGATTATTTTTAGCAAGCAACATTACAGACATGGCAACCTAATGGACGGGCCGGTTGGCGTGGTTGGTTAAGACACTACCTATCACGTCGCAGGTCGTGGGTTCGATTTCCATCCAGGACACACATTTGTGTGGATGAACATGTCTGTTTGTCCTGAGTCTGGGTGTAATTTCTATTTAAGTATGTATTTACAAAAAAAAAGTGGTCTATGTATTATATCAGTCATCTGGTTTCCATATTAAAAGCTCTGCTTAGTTTGGGATCAGATAGCCGTGTGTGAAAAATGTCCGAGGATATTTATTTAATTAATTTTTGTAGCAGCTTACCTGGAACATGGTAGCGGCTGGTAATAACTGACACACGGTCCCTTCTGTTATCCTGATCTTGCCCGTGTACAGGAAGTAGACCAGCCAAGCCATTGCCGAAGGACACACGCCTTGTAGCTTCACCCGGGACATCTCACTCTCTTTGAGGCCGCTTGTGAACATTGCCTGGGTAACACGTAATGTTTTACTGTCATTATTCCTTGCTGGGCTGGAGTGTTGGTGTAACATTTATAAAAAACCGGCCAAGTGCGAGTCGGACTCGCGCACGAAGGGTTCCGTAAAAAAGGCAAAAAATCACGTTTTTTGTACGGGAGCCCCCTTTAAATATTTATTTTATTTTGTTTTTAGTATTTGTTGTTATAGCGGCAACAGAAATACATAATTTGTGAAAATTTCAACTGTCTAGCTATCGCGGTTCTTGAGATACAGCCTGGTGACAGACAGACGGACGGACAGACGGACAGACGGACAGACAGCGAAGTCTTATTAATAGGGTCCCGTTTTTACCCTTTGGGTACGGAACCCTAATTAAGTTATAGTTCTTACAGATTACGAGGATGCGGCATAAGTAAACTGTACTTACAATATATTGTATATTTATCTAACGTTATGGTATATTAATCAAAAGTTATATATCACTACTTACTACTAAAATATATGCTTAGCAACTTACGAGTATTTAGTTATACAAGAGCACGTACGATAATAACTCTTGTAACGACATAAAATACAGACTACTCGCTGTGTCATCTACAAACTATTAATTTTAATGAGAAGATAATTATCAACGAATAAATATTTACCACGAAAGGGACCAATATTTTCATTTACTTGAATTATTCTTGTCAGTACTGCTTTCAGATTTTTCTTTCTTTGTCTAATAATTGTATTATTTCAGATAAGCGGTTACGTCCTGTCTTTATGACTTCGGAAGGCTGGTGACAATTTTTTATATGATATCAAAGACTTTTAATATAAAAGTAGCGTACTGTAGGTATATTTGCCGTATAACAGGCTAATTGGATCAGCAGAGACAATAACAGTACCAGATTTAGGTACCTGATTTTCAACTTGAAGGTCAAAGCTACTACCACCGTGCTATGGTTTCTTCACGATGTTTTCCTTCACCGAAAGCTCAAGCTCATTGTTGGATTCAAACCCACGACCTTCGCCGCGGTATCCGACGTCACTACAACAGAGCCATCATCGCCTTAATAATTAAATGGAAATTTGTGTCAGGAAAGCACCAACAAAATGGTATTGAGGTTTTTTTTATCATTTATACAGCACACATTAATTAATTCTGTATCTCGGCAATTTACGAAATATCAGTAAAACGTAATCCCACTAAATATGAAATACTCAGAACGAATACCTACGAACAATGAGATGAGAAATAATTTGCACAGTAATCGTTTACAATGAGTTTCTCCATTATGCAAAAATAGATGAGTAATGAAATATTTAGTAGGCACTTACTTACTCCATTCAATAGGTTTACGTAAATTAACCTAATTAACATAACCTTGTAACCATTACTATTATATTCCAATATACGATTGGACAGAATGAAAAAGCATTAAATAAGTAGGTACCTATATTCAACTTATCATGATTTGCTTTTTTACTCTGTATTTGTGCGTGGCTTCGGTCGATTTACCAAAAAAAGTTAAAAAGTAAAATTTTCGTTACTGGCACTTATTTACGTTCTTACATATTTACAAAATGTATAATAACCGTTTGTTAAATGTGCTTATAAGTCGAGAATTACTGCAAAATTATTGAAGCGGTTATCACAGCCACCGAAAAGGTTTCTTGAGGAATTTTTAAAGCTATGTCTTTGAACCTATGACAGAAGGGAGCCGCGTATGCAGAGAGGTCGACTAGTTAGATATCAGTCAAGCAATGTTTCATGTAAATCGTTGACCCCTAAAAGGACACTCGAGCGATATTGTTGAATGGAATTTATTTGCCAAATTGACAGTAGACCTTTGCAATTATCAAATCAGAATGTATTAATGAATTGAATTGTATAAAATGTGTGAGTAAAATTACAAAAAAATATTGCACTTAGATCGGCTATTAGTATGTACCTAACATTTTTAGAGTCTGGAGAACTATTTCTAAAACACAAACAAGATTGCAGTGTTACTGAATAATCTACTATTAATTCGAAGTAAACACGAAAGGTTTACTAGCAAACAAATATGCTATCATATAACCTATGGATCAGGGACCTTATTATCCTTATAGCGTAAGATAAGGGTAATAATGTCCCTAATCGAAATTTTCAAAACAAACTTACTTTAAAGTATGGACTCCCCGCTGCGAGGACTATTTTGTGAACGTGAAACAACTCGTTGCCGACTTCTAAAACGACGTCGGTGAGCATGTGGTGGGAGCGCATTGTGAACATCATCTGTGAACCAGAAACAAGGTAGCTTTAACCCCATCAAAAACATTAATAGGCCAAGTTCGGTATAAACGACTTTTGGGTTGGCGTTCCCCGTAAAAGAGTTCAGATCTGAACGTGTGGCAAGATCCTTAAATATTGTTTAATTCATACCTATAGGCACGTACAAGATTGATTTGATAGAAAAAAATATGTTCTTTGGTTGAATTCATAATTACAGCTAGTTTTATTTTCCATCCCACGATTGAAACCGTACCACGTATTCGAGATGAAAAGTTATTTAGTACTCAGTGATAATTATAGCTTCCAATTAAGTACCTAGTGAAAGAATTTTCAAAATAGGATCTATAGTTTCGGAAATTACCTCTCACATACTCTACCTCTTTATAATATTAGTGTACTTAGATAAATTACGTGCATACAGCCTACACAGTAGTGAACATACTTTCAGATTTTTTATTTGTAGAATGTTCCACGGGGTTTTACTCGCGTTCCCGTGGGATCTTATCTTATCCCGGGATAAAATATAATCTGGAATAATGTAGCATTCAAATGGTGAAAGAATTTTTGAAATCGGTCCAGTACTTTTTGAGCCAATTCGTTACAAACATACAAATAATTCCTCTTTATAATATTATTTTATATAATGACTAGCTTTCCGCCCGCAGCTTTGCTCGCGTGGACTACACGATTTTAGCTAAATCGTTTTTTCCAGTTCTGGCGGAATTAGGTATTATTACTGACTCTGGAACAGGCATGAGAAACAATCTTCCCTTAAATCTATGTCTGCCACCACTCTGGAATGGCATTTCATTTATGGTCATTTCAAAGCAGACCTTAATGGAAAATTGTAATCGTTTAAACTCAAGGACGTTTAAAGTCTGAGGGTATCAGTGGTATTCGAGGTATGAAAATTGATACCTCCCGAGCACATCCAGTATTCACAGTGGACTCTATAGTAATTATGTCAGTGACTGCGAGTAATGCTCGCAGTCTAGTCTCGTTATATAAAGTTTAGGTAATTTAAGGTTACACAGTTACAATAATAATATAGTAAAAAAACATACAATCTTTAACACTCCTTTTTACCCCTTTTAGGGGTGAAATTCAAATAATCCTTACATACATGTGTCTTTAATTTTTATTGAAGAGCATAAATACCTACTAAATTTCAAGTAATTTTGATGATAAACAATAAATTTTTCATACAAACTTTAACACCCCTTTTTACCCCTTTAAGGGTTGAAATTCAAAAAATCCGTCCTATTGTATCTTTAATTTGATTGAAGAGCATAAATACTAAATTTTGAGTAATTCTGATAATAAACAAATTTTTTTCATACAAACTTTAACCCCTTTTTACCTCTTTAAAGGGTTGAAATTAAAAAAATCCTTAAATACGTGTTTTATTATTTAACATTTAGAGGCTAAATACCAAATTTCATTCATTTCAAATCAAAAATGACAGTTTCATACAAACTTTGGACCCCCGTTTCATCCCCTTGGGGGGTGAATTTTGGAAAATTCTTTCTTAGCGGAACCCTACGTCATAATACCTATCTGTGTGCCAAATTTCAACGCAATCCGTTCAGTGGTTTCAGCTGTGCGTAGATAGATCAATCAGCCAGTCAGTGAGTCAGTCAGTCAGCCAGTCAGCTTTGACTTTTATATATAAATAGATAGATTTATCATTTGCTGATACATTTTATTTAGGTACTTACAAGTCTTTCGGGCCCGCGGTTCTCGTTCTTGCGTTTCACGCGCGTTCTTATACATATTTTGCTAATAATTATTAGTATAGATAGTACACATAGGGCTTTGCCAAATTCAGCTTCTGAAGGGGCAAAATATGTATAAGAACGCGCGTGAAACGCAAGAACGAGAACCGCGGGCCCGAAAGACTTGTAAGTACCTAAATAAAATGTATCAGCAAATGATAAAAACACTTAGTTATCAGTAAACAATGATCACTTTAATGTCAAAAACAACATTATATTATATCCACGGAAATAAGATAAAATTATTTCGCACTTTACCTACAACAGCTAAGCTGATACAGTATCACCGTGGAATTGTGATAAAAAAGAGATGGATCATTTTTTTTCTTTTTAAGCAAACAGTGCCTATGCTATTGAACGGTGAGGTATGACAGTTAATCATCATCATCATGTCAGCCAGGAGAAAAGCAATTCTTCATATCTTCATACTACATGTTTGGTATATAATACGGATATTAGCTCATATTATATAACTGCGTACCTATACATATAGCTATTATTGTTGTTCTTAGCAAAATTAATTTACCTACTGGTTGGATCATAAAATGGACATTAGAAAATTATCTTCTTAGGGTTCCAAAGTCAAACAATAGTTAATACATATGTTTCATCATGTCCATAAATAAATAATCAAATAATTATAACCACTACAAAGCTATGATGGAAAAAATATGAGAAATTAAATTTCGTATGAACCTTATCATTAAGTTTAGTAGATACCCCATGTATAACACCAGTATCGTCGGATACTGGGGTCTGAAGTCAGGTTCTTAACTATTGAAGAAACCTGACTGACCTGAATCTGATACAGTAAATAGTTATACGAAATTTTAAGGGTTCT